>CM055879.1:7647500-10227500 GCA_029582165.1 Portulaca oleracea | reverse complement strand
TATCTGTCAAAAAAAATTTATTGCCCGTCATATGAGTGGATGATGCACTGGCAATTAGCCAAGGGGGCTCACCTGTGAGTTGTTCCTTTAATTTTGGACCTGGGCCTTTGTAAAGCCAGTGAAGAACTCACTACCTCCTGGGTTCGAGTTGTCAATAACAGTTTCAACCATGGTGGCGTGAGCACCTTTCTATCACCGCCTCTTCCTCTGCCACCAGTTCTTCCACCGCGGCTGTCGCGTCCTGTTCGTCCACCTCGTCCTCTACTACGTGTCGTCAAACCAGGTGGGTAGCCCACAATCTCCCAACAGTTTGCCTTCTCGTGCCCAGTTTTTCCTGAGTGAGTGCACCGAACTCTTTTGCCGGTTTGCACCCCAGCTCCGCCTTGAACAGAGAAGAGTGCTGCTTGAGGCTTCTCTTCTCTCTTCTTCACAATTTGTTGATGAATCTCCTCTTGCCGAACTAGATTGAAGGCATAATCGAGATGCGGCTATGGCTCCATGGCAAGGATATGAGCTCGGGCAGTTTGAAATTTCTCATCATCTAAACCCATCAAAAATTGATGAGTTTTTTCTTCTTCACCATCACGAACAAGCTTTTCTCCAATCTTACACTTGCAATTTCCACAGGTACATCGATGGTGAATTGTTACTGCATCCAATTTACTCCAAAAACTCATTAATTTAGAGTAATACTCAACAATAGATGTATCTTCTGTTTGTTTACAATTCGCAATCTTGGACTTCAATTCGTGCTTCTTTAGTATATCTGACGTCCCGTAGCGCTTCTTCAGGTCATCCCACATTGTCTTTGCTTCATTGGCATATGCGATGGAGAGATTGATCTTGTCATGGACCAGGTTGAGCAGCCACGAGCAGATTGTGGCATTCACCATGACCCACGCATCATTCTCGTCTTGTTCAGCATCTTCTGTGAGGGTGAATGTACCATTAATGAAACCAAGTTTGTTTCTTGATTTGAGGGTTGTGGTGACAACTTTTTCCAAAAGATCGTAATTTTCACCATTGAAAATTACTGCAGTGATTATAGCTCCCGATCCTTCAGATGGATGGATGTAGTATCGGGAGGTACTGTCCACTACAAACTTGGTGCACATCTTGAAAAAATCTCCCACAATATCTTCTTGCTCTGATACCATAAAGAATTTACAAAGAACTATTGATAAAATTGGAGTAAAAATTCATAAATCTTGTTTTTCTCTCTGTTGATTTTCATTGATTACTGTCGTGCTTAAATACAAGAGATGAGGTCTCATCTTAACAAACGAGAACTTTATACTAATAAGGAGTCCATAACCATATGAGATAAGGATTCCTAAACCAACTAGAGTTTGGATGTTAACAATAACTCAAAGACTAGGAATTCAATAGCAAATTAAACACTATTAGACTAGGAATTTAATAGCAATGTAAACACTAGTCTAATACTCTAACAAGCCCCAAGAATGGTTTTATACTCTAACACGCCCCCTCAAACGAATGCATTTTGGGATTGAAACGTGGATGCTGCAAAGGCCCCTTCACCATGCGCAAATGAATATATGGGGGAGCTGAGATTCGAACCTGAGACCTCTTGCTTAGGTGTGGCTCTGATACTATGTGGAACCATCTCAACCAAACACTTCAGCTGATGGTTGAAGCTCTAGGAATGGTTTTATACTATAACACGAACATCCTACATCAAATTGGTATCAGAGCAAATCGATCCTTCTTACTTTTGACATTGCCAATTCACTTGGAAATCTGCCAAAATAAGAAAATAAATAAATAGAAACAAATAAAAACATATATATATATATATATATATATATATATATATATATATATATATATATATATATATATATATATATATATATAATACTTCCTCCGTCCCAAAAAAATTGTCCCAAATTCCTTTTAAGGATGTCCCAAAATTAATGTCCACTTACTATATATAGAATGTAGAAAAATATGAAGTTCCCAAAATGTCTTCAATTACTTCCTTTACTTCCAAGGATTCTTCTAGACATAGACTTGAAATTTAAATTTTTGGCTCCAACTCAATTGAGGGTAGTATTGATATTTCATAATATTTGACTAACAAGTCTTAAAATTCATGAAAAGTCAAAGAGGACAATTTTTTTGGGATGGAGGAAGTATATTATTGCTGGTCGAGCATCCTACTCTATTCCTTTCGAGGAATTACTAGCGAACGTCCTAAACATAGAAAAAAAATAGAAACCGACGGAAACAAAGTTGAAATCTTAAGAGCATGTGCAACCTGAAACAAAATCAATGAAATTCTATATCAATTCCCATGCAAACACTCCATTGCGGAATGAATATCAAGTGGAACAAGTACAAGAGAACGATGGCCACAACGTTTTGGAATTCTATAATCTAAAATAAATTATTAATATACTTTAACATTTGCAAAGGAAAATTATATATACAACAATTGTTAATAAATATGCAAGTATTTATATTTGTTTTGGTAAATGGAGTATTTAATCAAATATTAATTCCTTCCGTTTTTATTATTTACCTTTCATGCATTTTAAGATCCACTTTTAATTAATAACTTTTAATATAATATTACACTGTTATAAAAAAATTATGAGTCTATAATTTTTAATAATATTTTTTATTTCAATCTAATTATACAAATGAAAATAATAATAATCAATCTTTTATACCAAAATCTAGGCGAAGGTTAAAAAGCATAGGTAGATACAATTTTTGAATATAGCAGATCTCGTGTGTCTTAAATTTCGGAAAGTCAATATCAGTGATTACAAAATTTTTCTAAAAAAGCATGACATGTCTTTTTTTTTTGTCGGATGTTTCTTAGCATTAATAAATGTTCGGGTTAGTTGAATTCGGTTAAGGTCAAATTCAAACAAGAAATTAGACCTGTCAATTCGGGCGGGCGGGTGGTTTCGGGTCGGTCGTATATCGGGTTCAGGTAAATACGGGTCAGGTGTATTTTGGGTTCGGGTTCGGTTTCGGGTCAACCCAACGGATTATGATTGCGATTTTTTTCTGTTTTTTTTTCAAAAATGGTCTCTAAATACTACTTTTTGTACAATATACATAATAAAATATGATTATCTTCTAGTAACGATAGATCATTTTAACTTAAATAAGAGAAATAACAAATAAATAAGTTGCGCTTATAGTTTAATAGTTAAAAATTCCAATGTAAAGTCACAAATTTTAATAAAGTTCAACTTAAAAAGTTAAATTTTCGAGTCAAATGGGCGGGTCGGGTTTGACCCGCTAATTTTCGGGTTCGGTATACTTCGGGTTTAGTTGAAAAAATCGTGTTCAAAACCCAAAAATTTCGGGCGGGTTCGGATCAGGTTATCGGGTCGGGTCAGAAATTGCCAGGTCTACAAGAAATTTATGTCAAAAATCAAACTTTTTAAATTTTTTTGGGTTGGACCAGGTCAAATAATTTGGACAAAAATAAATTCGTATAATAATTAGGTTCAGAGAATAAAAAAAAAAGTAGTATTGTGTCTCAATATTCGGACACTATCAAAATTTGTACCAAAAGTTTATCATTAAACCCAGTTTTTTCTAGGTCCGACAAATTTGTCTATTCGGAGCAGACAAAATTTTGCCAACTCTATTTTTTTCATTTCTAAAAAATACATGTTAAATAAACAAAATATTAACATTAAAAAAATTGTTATTTACATGAAAAAAATTGTGATGCAGAAGGGTGAACCCTACTAAAATATGAAGATTTTGGAATTTGTATTGCATATGCTCAGATAGTTCTAGTGACTGCCCCTTGTGCCGCGAAATTGCCATGTCCGCCTGTTGCTGAAAGAAGATACTTTTCATCTTCTGTTATGTGTTACTGTCTGAGTGATGATAGTGTCAATGAAACCATTGCAACCAGAATGGTCAATGCAAAAAGAACTTTGAAACCAACTCTTAATGTTGGGAGCTCAGTGGGTCACTCCATCATCATCTTCCAAAATTTTGGTTGAACTGCTGGATCAAGTTGGGACCCTTCTGTACCAAGTATGTGAGTCCCCTCTAAAATCTATTAAGAAGTGCTCCAAAATCTTGCCAAAATTGGTATTACTGTTTGTATTCCCCTTTTCCTTATCACATTTCTTGTTCCTTTTATAAAAGTCCTCTTATTCTGTATTGAGCTATCATTTCTTGGAAGTTTTGCCGCTAGGGAGCAACATATCATGAAGCAAGGTGTCTGATACAGAAAATCAGGAGAGGTACTGGGGTGGGGGAAAACCTCTCGAGGGTTTATGCCAATTCAATGAAACAGTAGAGATATAAGAGAGAGAAAGAGGATAGCAATTGGTGAATTGTATGTATTACTCATCATACGTTTCTGCATACACCACCATCTTCTTATAACTAACTCTGACAATTGGAAACTGCCAGGTGTCTTAGGGATATTGTAGAAAATAGGAAATGCAAATAACAGTATAAAAAAGGAAAAGGTTGGCTGGGCCTTTATGCTGCATCATACCCTCCCCCTTAAAATCAGACTTGCCCTCAAGTCTGGAGTGATGTAAAAAACTCAAGAAATTGATGCTTGAAAATGTCTTCCACTTCCCAGGATGCCTCAGATTCAGGTTGATTCAACCAAGCAACAAAGTACTCGGTGACAGTTTTTCTGCCTCTCTTAATCACACGTTGATCCAAAACAGCCGCAGGTTGATAGTTATTCTCAACGCATGTACCTTGCAACCCTATAGGAATATGAGGTTGGTCCGGAAGTGTTCCTCGAAATGCCTTGAGTTGGGACACATGGAATGTGTGGTGGATACGGGCTTCAGTTGGGAGTAAGAGCTAATAAGCAACCTTGCCCACCTTATGGCCAATCTGAAAAGGGCCGTAGAATCTGGGGCTGAGCTTTTCATTACCCCGCCTTTGCACGGAATGTTGACGGTAGGGTTGGAGCTTGAGCCAAACCCAATCCCCAGGGGAGAACTCTCTATTCGTCCTATGTTGATCAGCAAACAGTTTCATGCGGTGTTGAGCACGCAGTAAATGGAACTAGAGGGTCTGAATCATATGGTGCCTTCGCTGGAGAGTTCTGTCCACCAGAGCATTGGAAGATTCACCCGGTAGATAGGGAAGATATAGGGGAGGCGGCTGATTGAAAAGGACTTCATAGGGCGTAATCTGAGCAGCTGTATGAAAAGTGGTATTGTACCACCATTGAGCTACTGGTAGCCACTTGCTCAACTCCTTCTGGTGTTCGGAAGACATACATCGCAGATAAGTTTCCAAGGTGCGATTAACCACTTCTGTTTGCCCATCCGTTTGCGGGTGATATGCCGATGAGAGGAGGAGTTTAGTTCCCTAAATGGTGAACAGAGCTTGCCGAAAATGGCTAAGGAATACCACATCCCTGTCACTGACAATAGTTTTGGGCCCCCCATAAATTTTGAACACATCATCAAGGTATACCTGGGCTACATCCATCGAGATGTCTTGCCACACTGCCCCGGGAATTGGAAGCGGTTGCAGCAGCCCTGGGGAGGTTGAAGCGTCATACTTACAAGATTGACACACCTACCAGTTCTGTATGTATGTTTGCACATCTTTGGTCATCCCCTTCCAGTAAAAGAGTTGTTTAAGTTTCTTGATTGTGGCATTGCCCCCAGAATGGCCACCCATGGGGGAGTCATGAACCCATTATAAAATGATTTCTTAAGAGCATCATACGGACCAATAACTAATTTGCCTCGTCTTCGCAGGAAGCCATCCACAATTACCAATTTGGGTTGAGTCTGGGAGGGTGCATCTATGTATTTTCGAAGCAGGGGATCGAGAGAATAACTGTTTGATGACGGGTAACAGGTAAGATTGCACCATAGACATGGCTAGACACAGCACCTCTGAGCTAGGCAACCTCGAAAGTGCGTCAGCAGCCTGGTTCTGGCTCTCTTTCTTGTACTCAATAGCATAATCAAACCCGAGTAACTTAGAAAGCCAAAGTTGTTGAAATGGGGATCGAGAGAATAACTCTGTTTGTTGCTTCACATTCGTGGGCGCAGGCCATTCTGTAATGGCGCTGATTTTAGCAGGATCAGTTTCAACTCCCTTTGGCAGAAATGAAGTGACCCAGATACTCAATTCTACTGCTAGCAAACACACACTTATTTATTTTTGCATACAGTTGTTCATTTCTCATAACTGCCAAAATTACAGTTAAATGTTGTAGATGTTCAGCAAAGGTTCTGTTGTAATCAAAATGTCATCAAAGAAAACACGCACAAATTTCCTCAAATAGGGCCTAAAAATATAGTTCATCACCCCTTGGAAGGTGGCTGGGGCATTCGACAACCCAAAACGCATCACCAGATACTCGAAGTGACTGTGATGGGTCTTCAAGGCTGTTGTCATCACATCGTCATCCAACATTCTGATCTGATGGTAACCTGATCTCAGATCTATCTTTGAGAAAACCATAACCCCGGCTAATTCATCGATGAGCTCTTCTACTACGGGAATCGGAAACTTGTCCTTGATTGTAAGCTTATTGAGTTCCCTATAATCAACACATAGGCGCCAGGTACCATCTTTCTTCTTAACTAAGACCACTGGGCTGGCAAAAGGGCCTGAACTGTGCCGAATAATTCCTTTATCCAACATGTCTTGAACAATCTCCTCAATCGCATCCTTCTGGTGAAGTGGGTACCGATAGGGTCGGATGCAAAAAGGATTACTTCCCTCTTTTAGGGGAATCTTGTGGTCGAATGGTCCCCTGTTGGGAGGTAGATGTTGGGGTTCTCGGAATACATCCGCATACTATTGGAGGACGTCCAGTAACTCTGGCCCATCAGGGGGTTGTTCTTCAACCGAGTACGAGGCGAGGGATGCTTGAAAGGCCTGAGAATCCACCATCTGCATCATGCACAGCTGAGGTGCGCTCTGAAGAAGTTTCTGAAATTTATTTGGTTTAAGCAAGTGTACTCGCCCCCTCTTCAACCCCCTCAGCACATGATCTTTCCCTCCCAAGGTAAACTCCATCCGAAGCTGCTTGAAATTCCACTTTACTGTACCCAGTTGGCTCAGCCATTGAATTCCCAAAACCATGTCACAACTTCCTAAGGGAATGATATAAACTTCAGAATCGAACTCGGCATTATGAAATTTCCACTTAAATTTCCGGCACACATGTAAGCACTGCAACTTGTTACAATCTGCGATTGTAATAGCTTGGGGTGTAATGGACTCCATCTTGCAACCTAATTTCTTTGCCATCGTCACATCAAGGAAGTTATGGGTGCTTCCCGAATCAATCAATATGTGTATACGATACTTGCCTACCAATCCGGTCACCCTCACAGTGTTGTAACTTTAATCACCACTCAAAGCATGAAAAGATATTTTGGGCTCTTCACTGCCCATTTGATACTCCCTTCCTTCTCCATCCTCCACCTCATCCTCATCACTCTCATTAGCAAACCCTTCCTCCTCATTACCCGGAATCTCAATGAAAAACAGTTGTGTCTTCTTGATGTTGCATTTGTGCCCTTTTTCATAGGGTGCATCACAAAAGTAACACAATCCCTTAGCCCATTTCTCAGCTCTTTCAGCAGGGGTTAGGGTTTTGGGTTTAGATTGGGTTGAGTATTGTGGATAGGTGGAATTGGTCCTTGGTGTTTGGGTACGGTTTGGAATGAGGGCTTTTTGTGACTGGAATTTAGGGGTGGTAGAGAGTTTGATGGGTGGTTGGATTTTTGTGGAGTTAGGTCTATCTGATGTTTTCAAAGCTGAGATAGTATCCTCCTGCAACCTTGCATATTCCACAGCTTCTGCTAAGATGGATGGTTTGAAGGCTCTGGTGAAGGGCCTAATCAAAGGGTCTAAACCACCAATAAAACTATCAACAAAATAGCTTGTCTGCTGTAACTTGTTAAAGTTTTCAACCACGTGACTTCCCAAATCATCTCTAAATCGAGCACATAAATAAACAATGAAATCCTCCCACAATACATTTGGCCTCCCCATCACATAATTATTATACCAAGTCTCAGCCTTTCCCTGAAGATATAGGGAGGCGAGTTCAACATTCTGTTCTGGGGGGGTTCTACAGAGATGAAAATATTTGGAGCATTTTTTGACCCATCCCCGTGGGTTATGGCCATCAAACAGAGGAAATTCAATCCGGGGATTAAATGGAGGGTAATGTCTCGTGTTTACCTCGACGTCCGGGGTTCTAGGACTTCCAACCAATATGAAGTTGGGGTGCTCCACCGAACCTTCTCCTCGCTCCATTCCACTTTCCGGCGACTTCATCTTCCCCACCGAAACCGACAATTCCTTGACACTAGCCATTAGCCGATCGAATGCTTGTTGTTGTTCGTCGATACGGACGTTCTGGGTCTGTAGTTGTTGATTAACTAGGGATTGTTGATATGAGAGCTGCTTGGTGAAGTCGGTTTGTTGATCCGTGAGCTGCTTAACGAGGTCGGCTTGTTGATTAAGCAAGCTCTGAAGCATTACTTCCATATAAGCCACAAACTGATTGAGAGTAGCCATGCGAGTCTGAGGCGCCAGTATCAGCCCAAGTTCAGGATTTCTCTGATACCAATGATATAGAAAATCAGGAGAGGTACTGGGGTGGGGGAAAACCTCTCGAGGGTTTCTGCCAATTCAATGAAACAGTAGAGACATAAGAGAGAGAAAGAGGATAGCAATTGGTGAATTGTATGTATTAATCATCATACATTTCTGCATGCACAACCATCTTCTTATAACTAACTCTGACAATTGGAAACTGCCAGGTTTCCTAGGGATATTGCAGAAAATAGGAAATGCAAATAACAGTAGAAAAAAGGAAAAGGTTGGCTGGGCCTTTATGCTGCATCAGTGTCACTCATATTTCGTGCCGGAACTTCAGGAATAAGGTTAAAGCTAATGTAAAGTTGTAATACACCTCTCTTGTTCATGTCGGAACTATTTAGACCTTGGGTACTTCAGGGTCTAATTAGTTCCGGCATGAATAAGAGATGTGTATTATAATTTCAATATCAGTTTATAACCTTACTCGTGAAATTTGGCGCCATTCAGGAGATAAATTCAAACATGGAAAGAAAAAGAAAAACAGTACGCATGCTTCTTTTCAACCTACAAACTTTAAGTTCCTTTTTTATTCAACCCATAAACTTTAGAGTCCCAAAAATAAACAATAACCAAGCGTCCAGAAAATAAATACCCATATATACTTCACGGTCCAAAATGCTAAAAAAAACCCATAATAAAGTATTTCATATGATCACATTGTTCTGATCATTAACATGGGCTTTAACTGATGGTGAGAGATGTCATACATGCCATATTGCAGTCGTTGATCATTTCAAGTTTTAACAAATATGGTCGCTTGATTGTTTTGCTGAACTTAATACATAAAATATTGTTCAAAATGTGGCTATTCTGCGGCGAAAGGAAAAGACCCCATCATTCTTGACCAAACTGTGTTTTCAGCCCATAGCAACTGTGACTTTTGATGCTAATGCTGGAATATTTTGATTTTACAGTCCCACAAGGGAAAATGAAATTTACGGCAGAGTCCATGTTTTGAAGCCCAGTAATCAGAACAGGATAGTGGAGCTATTCTGAATCTGAAACATACAATACGTAAGGTCTATTCTGCATAATGCTCCATAAAAGAGTTATTGGCAGCTAAGTCATCAACTAAATGCTGTTTCTATTCTTGAAGCTATTCCAAGTGTTATTCTTGAAATAAAAGGAAAAAAAAATGCCATTCTGATTTGGATGCCGAATGCTCTCTATCCACCAAAGCTAGTATATTTCCTGACTAGTAGAATCTGCTGTCATCAAATCTCCAGTTCAACGTAAAAGGTGTATCTCATATGTTAAGCAGATATGAAACTATTGTTGGTAATGGCTAAATATAGTGGTTTTCCTTTTTTAGCCACCTTGTTGGTAATGGCTACAATTAGTCATGTTCCTTTTTTAGTCAGTCTTTTTTTGTGGTTCCCCCTTTTTACCTTTTTTTTTAGTTCCTGTTTTTTGTGGCTGTTGACTTCCAGTTTCTCCTATAAATTGGAGCCTCTGGAGGACTGTGTTCATCATCGAATACAATTCCCTTCTCCTCTCCTCTCCTCTTCCTTTCTGGGCACACAGTTTTGCATACTCCATATCCTTGGCCACGAGTGCACGTGTCCCGGGATAATCTGAGTTAACCTTGGGGAGCGACCGACAATTCCGATTGGCACCGAGGTCGGGCCGTAATCGCTTTCAAGGCAGTGGTTCTTCCACGGCTCAGTTTTCTTGTGTTCTCCACAGCCTTGATTCGTTTCTTTCTCAACAGCCTTGATTTTTCCAACAATTTGAAAGTGATTACTATCAATGGCTGCTCCTTCTAAAACCCTCACTGATATCTACAAAATTGAGCCTTTCGATGGAACTAACTTCAAACGATGGTCCCAAAAGTTATTGCTGTGTCTTGAACAGTTAGAGATTGATTATGTGTTGTCCTCACCTCATCTTGAAGATCCAGAAGCACCAACACCACCATCCTGGAGTGACTATAGGAATCATCTCAAGCACAAGAAGAAGGATTTGACCCTTCAAAAATTAATCAGCCACATGAGAACTGAGGAAACAAATCGTTTGAAAGATAAGATGTCTTCTCTCTCTTTGAATTATGTTAAAGCTAACCTGGTTGAATCTTCTGTTCCTGCTAATAAAGACAGATTCAAAGGAAAGAATAAGAAGGATCGGAAGCAATCCAAGCATCAAAAACAACTGAACAAGTCTAATAATAAAATCCAGAAGCAGAAGGTTCTCTGTCATGTTTGTGGCAAACCTGACCACAAGGCATATCAGTGCAATCAGAGCAAAGGAGCAGTTCAAACCCACTATAAACCCGCTGGACAGAATAGTAATCAAGCTAATATGACTGAGGAGACTGAAGTATTCTGTGCAGTAACTGTGGAAGCTAATTTCGTGGCTAACAACAACGAGTGGATTCTGGAAAATGGAGCAACTAGACATTTCAGCACCAACAAGAATCTGATGCATGACTTTGAAGAGGTTTCTGATGGTGAACATGTCTTCATGGGCAATTCTTCCACTGCTGCGGTACTAGGTAAAGGGAAAGTTCTCCTTAAATTTACTTCTAGAAAACCTTTATGCTTGAACAATGTGTTGTATGTCCCTAGAAATCTAGTTTCTAGTAGCCTCCTTGATGTTTCTGGTTTTGAGGTGAACCAAAAGGCTGAAAAAATTGTTATCCTTCGTAATGGGTATTTGTTGGGAAGGGGTATCGTAGTGATGACTTATATGTTCTGAATGTTGCATCTGATGCTAATGGAAATGCTTCTACTTCTGCTTATATTGCTGAATCTGTTAACTTTTGGCATGGTAGACTTGGATATGTGAATTATGCTTCCGTAAACAGACTAAAGAACATGAAATTAATTTCGAATGTTAGCAAAGAAAGTTGTTCTAAATGTGATGTTTGTCTTGAGGCGAAATTTGCCAAGAAACCTTTTAAGTCAGTAACTACGAGATCAACTCAGTTGCTTGAACTTGTTCATTCAGACCTAGCCGACTTTAAGAACACAATGAGCAAAGGAGGAAAGAAATGGTATATTACCTTTGTAGATGACTTCTCTAGATATACAAAAGTTTACCTTTTGAGGTCTAAAGACGAGGCTGAAGAAGTGTTCTTAAAATATAAGGCAGAAGTTGAGAATCAACTAGACCGGAAAATCAAGAGGCTTAGGTCTGATAGGGGGTGGTGAATATGACTCAACCTCTTTAACTGTTTTCTGTGAGAAAAATGGTATTATTCATGAGACTACCGCTCCTTACACCCCTCAACAAAATGGTATAGTAGATCGTAAGAACCGTACCTTAAGGAAATGATGAATGTTATGCTTCCGAGTTCTGGATTGCCTGGTAACATGTGGGGAAATTTGTTTTTTGCTGTTTATTCTCAATAGAGTTCCCCAGAAAAAGAGGGATCATACCCCATATGAACTTTGGAAAGGATATGCCCCGAATTTGAATTATTTGAAAGTGTGGGGGTGCTTGGCTAAAGTGGCTTTACCTAGTCATAAGCGTACCAACATAGGCCCAAAGACCTTTGATGCTGTTTTTATTGCATATGCTCAAAATAGTGCTGCCTATCGTTTCATGTCTTTGAGTGATTATTCAATTTCTGAATATAGAGATGCTGAATTTTTTGAGCATGTGTTTTCGTTGAAAAAGAATGTGCCTAATGTGGTAACTGATGTTGTGTCTGATGTAGTACCTGAAAATGTGAGTTTGCCTATTGCTAGTTCTAGTACTAGAAATGTGGAAATTGAGCCTAGAAGAAGTAAAAAACAAAGAACTACAACTGATTTTGGACCTGATTTTGTTACTGCTTTCCTAGTTGAAGTTTTTAATCATTATGATGTGGATGCTTTGATTGAAGTTTTTGTGACTTTATTTCTAATTGATGAAGATCCAAAAAACCTATGCTGAGGCTATTAGGTCTATTGATGCAACCTTTTGGAAGGAAGCCATTAGAAGTGAAATAGATTCCCTAGTGTCTAATAAAACTTGGGAATTAACTGATTTGCCTAAGGGTTGTAGACCTATTAGTAGTAAATGGATTTTCAAAAAGAAATTGAGGTCTGACGGTTCAATTGATAAATATAAGGCCAGACTTGTCATTAGAGGTTTTGATCAAAAGAAAGGTATAGATTATTTCGACACATATTCTCCTGTTACGAAAATAAGCACCATTAGAATGTTGATTGCGTTAGCTGCGATTTTTGATCTTGTTGTGCATCAAATGGATGTAAAGACAACTTTTCTTAATGGTGACTTAGAGGAAGAAATCTACATGACCCAACCTGAGGGTTGTGAAGTACCAGGTCAGGAGAATAAAGTATGCAAATTGAGAAAATCTCTTTATGGCCTAAAGCAAGCTCCTAAACAGTGGTTTGAGAAGTTTGATAGTTCTATTGTGAAAAATGGATTTGTTGCAAATTTGTCTGATTCTTGTGTCAATTCCAAGATGATAGGATCAGATTGTGTGCTCATATGCTTATATGTTGATGATATGCTGATCTTTGGTACAAATTTGCTTGTAGTCAATGAGACTAAAATGTTGTTGTCTTCTTTGTTTGAAATGAAAGATATGGGTGGAGCTGATGTGATCTTAGGGGTTAAAATTCGGAAAACCAACTCTGGTTATGCTTTGTGTCAGTCACACTATATTGAGAAAGTGTTAAAGAAACTTAACATGTTTGATGTGACACCTGTTAGAACTCCCTACGATCCTAGTATACCTTTAAAGAAGAACAACGGTCCTAGTGTGTCTCAATCTGAGTATGCTAAAATTATAGGAAATGTAATATTTTTGATGAACTTTACTCGTCCTGATATTGCTTATGTTGTGAGTAGATTGAGTCGCTACACTCATAATTCTAGTCATGAACATTGGAATGCATTTCATCGTTTGCTTAAGTATCTAAAAGGTACAATGGATTAGTGTTTGCACTTTAATAAATTTCCTGCTGTTGTAGAAGGATATTGTGATGCAAACTGGATTTCTGATAATGATGAAGTTAGTTCTACTAGTGGTTATGTTTTTACCTTGGGTGGAGGGGCTATCTCGTGGAAGTCTGCAAAACAGACTTGCATAGCCCGCTCTACCATGGAATCTGAGTTTATTGCTCTTGAGTTGGCAGGTCAAGAAGCAGAGTGGCTTAGAGGTCTCTTAGCAGACGTGCCACTATGGGGGAAACAAGAGACACCTATCTCTATACGTTGTGACTCACAGGCAGCAATTGGAGTGACTCATAACAGTGTCTACAACGGGAAAAGGAGACATATCCGTGTTAGACACAGTCTAGTGAGACAATTGCTAAAGCATGGAGTAATATCCTTGCAGTATGTGAGATCCGAGAAGTATTTGGCGGATCCTCTCACTAAGGGGTTAACTAGACGAGTTGTTCTAGAGGCATCTAGGGGGATAGGGCTTAAGCCTATGGCTTGAAGAGGTATGGTGTATACCAATTATTTGGTCCAACGAAACAATACTAATCTTCGAGGTGCACTACATCCTTATCCCTATGGTGCAAAGTAGTGCTTCTAAGGTTGAGATTATTCTCTTAATGAATCCACGCCCTTTGTGGGGGGTGCTTGTGAGACGCACTGAAGGATTCACCGATTGTTTATTGTAAGGATGAGCTAATTGCTCTTAATAATTCCATAGTCACATTTGTGGTGGTCTATGTTGAGATAGACTTGATGTAATTACCTACGTAAGTGTGAAGGTTTGACCGCCTTCTATGAGAGATTTGGGCTATCTCTCTAGAGCACTTATGAGTCCCAAGGTGTGCGCATGGCCATAAAGGCGCAAATGTTATTATCGCGGAGTATGTTTTTCTGTAGGTTAATACGTGTTGTGGGGGTCTCAATCAAAGTCTTCCAAGTTCAAGGCCTAGTCCACTTGTTAGATTATTGACTGTTGCCTCACATCACTAATGTGTCAATTCAAATCGAAAGATATTGACACCTAAGTATCTGACCTGTTTTGCCCAGTTTTTCCTTTCCTTTTCTTGACTTCTTTGTAAGCCATTAGTGGGGGATTGTTAGTAATGGCTAAATATAGTGGTTTTCCGTTTTTAGTCACCTTGTTGGTAATGGCTACAATTAGTCATGTTCCTTTTTTAGTCAGTCTTTTTTTGTGGTTTCCCCTTTTTACCTTTTTTTTAGTTCCTGTTTTTTGTGGCCGTTGCCTTCCAGTTTCTCCTATAAATTGGAGCCTCTGAAGGACTGTGTTCACCATCGAATACAATTCCCTTCTCCTCTCCTCTCCTCTTCCTTTCTGGGCACACAGTTTTGCATACTCCATATCCTTGGCCACGAGTGCACGTGTCCCGGGATAATCTGAGTTAACCTTGGGGAGCGACCGGCAATTCCGATTGGCACCGAGGTCGGGCCGTAATCGCTTTCAAGGCAGTGGTTCTTCCACGACTCAGTTTTCTTGTGATCTCCACAGCCTTGATTCGTTTCTTTCTCAACAGCCTTGATTTTTCCAACAACTATGATTTGTAGCTCTCATCATTGTAATTTGTATTGACTTTATAGTGAGTTTGTCCTTGAAAAATTTAGTCAGGAGTTATCAAGTTCCTTTGATTTGCTTCACAATATATGATATTCGAGTCTAGTGAAGAGAAAAGAAGACCATAAACATTACAATTTTTGTTAATTTGTCGATTCATTGGTATGATCTTTTTACATTTTAAGGATACAAATGTACACAACTACAAGGCTTAAACCCTCCTCTGTGGCAGCAGATTTCTACAACTTAATACTTTAAGACTGCAATTTATTAGGTGCACTTGGAGCACGTGCTCCGAATGGTATATTAGATTGTTTACCACGGACATTAGATTGTTCACTCATATTACAATGATTGGTCACTTGTAAATATTTGGAGCACATGCTCCGAGTGCATGCAATATATATCCATCTGTCCCAAGTTGATGCCTGTACAATCAATGAAACTGCATCTTCCTCAGCCCCTTTATGGCTGCAACATTTTGAAAGTTGTGTATTCTGGTTAGCTTGTTGTCTCTAACAAACTAGCTAGGTTTTCACATGTCATCGTGGTTCATGTAGGCCAATTTTCCACTGTTTTTTGCTAAATTTAATTTGGTGCAATCCCTCTTACCTTCATTTTTTTGTTACCTTGATTAATTGCTGATTCCCCAGGAATTTAAGAAATTGATACACATTCTTGTTACCTACAGCCTGTACTAGTGTTGGTTGAAGATACCTTGTATTTTCGGAAATTCAACCGTCCGGATTATTAAATATTGCATCTTTGTCTCACTAGCTATGACTCCATGATGATACTCCCTCTGTTATATATTAATTGTCATAATTTTGACTTTTACGGTCTCCAATGTCATTCTTTGATTGATAATTTCTTACTTAATATGTTATTAACAATTACAATATTATACTTTTATGATATTATTTTTCGATACAAATCTAATGATGGTAATTATATATAGCAACTCACTATATATATTGAGAAATTGATGGTCAAAATTTTTGAAATTTGACTGTACAATTTTCAAAGACGACAGTTAATATCGAACGGAGGGAGTAAATAATTAAATATTTTTTATAAAGACATTAGAATAGAGGATAGGGTACTGATTCTTACTTTAATGAACAGTCCTGTGCAAAGTTTGAAACTGACTTTTGACCAGTAATTGTTGACATGGTATTAATCTATTCCGTCTCTAATTTCAACCTCTGCTTTGAGATCTGGTGCAAATCCAGCTTTGGAAGGAGACTCAAGGAGTTGGTGTTTAAAACTATGGAGATCCCTGCATCGCCAGTAATGGCCAGGCTGTTTGAGATTGCTCATGAAGGAGATGTTGAGAAACTCCAGCAACTGTTGGCAGAAAAACCCCTTATTCTCCATCAAGTCCCACTTGTATGTGCTGATAATCCTTTACATATTTGTTCAGCAGTTGGACACTCGGACTTTGCACGAGAAATAGTAAAATTGAAGCCTGATTTTGCCAGACAATTGAATCCAGAAGGATTTAGTCCATTGCATTTGGCATCTGCAAATGGCCATGTGGAGATAGTGCAAGAGATCATCAGAATTGACCCGGAGCTTTGTCGTCTCAAGGGAAGAGAAGGAAGAACACCTTTTCATGTTGCGGTGCTCACAGGGAGGGTTGATGTCATAAATGAAATGGTATCAAATTGTCAGGAATGCATTCAAGATGTGACAGTGCAGAAAGAGACTGGGTTGCATATTGCTGTCAGGAACTGCCAATTTGGAAGCCTTCGGGTCATGCTGGACTGGATCAGGCAAATGAACAAGGAAGATATTCTCAATCACAAGGATGAACATGGCAATGTTGTCTTGCATCTCGCAGTATGGAAGAAACAAAGGCAGGCAAGTTTATCAACTCCTGAGTCCTGATCTATCAGCTGGTGTGACCTTCCGTTGTTAATCTATTAGATTCTTTTCATTCAATCAACTCATATGAATACAGGTGCTAGAATTGCTTCTAGGTAGTGGAACAGGGACATTGGAAGTAAATGCGGTTAACAAGAGTGGATTAACTGCATTAGATTTACTGTTGATTTTTCCGAGTGAAGCGGGTGATAGAGAGCTAGAGGAGATAATTAAGGGTGCTGGAGGGTTACGAGCTCAGGATATTTCCCTTCACATCACAACTCAGTCTTCCACAGCTGGTTTCCCTTTCCCTACAGCAAGTGAAGTTGTAGGCAATCTTGTTGAGTACTTCAGATTTCATGGTGGGAGAGACTCTCCAGGAGAAGTGCGTGGGACGCTTTTAGTCATAGCTGTGTTGGTGGCAACCGCGGCATATCAAGTTGGAATAAGCCCCCCGGGTGGCCTGTGGCAAGACGATGGTCAGGGACGTTTGGCAGGGACATCCATCATGGGCACTCATAATGCCGTGTCCTATGTTTTGTTGGTAACTTTCAATTCTATCGGGTTTTTCGTGTCTCTCTATATGATTGGTACATTAACTGGACGATTTCCCTTACAAACGGAGCTTCGAGTTTGTCTCTTTGCACTCTATTTTACATACAACTTGTCAGTTACTGGATTATCCCCTAAGAAGCTGGGGGTTTTCACCGTTGTTTTTACATCGGTCTTGCCTACAGCAGTACCTGTAATTGGTAATTTGTTGCGAAAATACAGGGCTGATAGACTTGCAGGCATATTTCGCCGTAGCAGTTGAACAAAATTTGCCAAAGATTGACACTGTGACAAATGAAAATGTAACGTTGTAACTTATGATTGTATTCCTGCAGCAATTTCCATAGCTTATGCTCCCTTTTTTCATCCACACGGGGAAGGGAAAAGGAAGGGTAGCGGATGTACTGATTCCGTTATTTAGTTATTAAACACATTTTTAGTAAAAATCAAGTATAGGCCACAGTGGAAAGCCTATAGAAGGCTGTATGATTACATTTTTGAGATGTATCATCTACGTTTCTTTAAAATTCAAAGTTGTAACCACTCGTCCCATAATATTTATTTGAGAAGTTTATTTACATTTATTACTCTGATTAAGAAATTAATTAATTAATTATATATTTATTTATTTATTCATGTGTGTAATTGATTGCTTTTATATTTTGTATGATTATATTCAATACTCATTTATTTATGCAGGGGCGGATCCCAGGCATAGCCTGGGGTGGCCACGGCCACCGGTAAAAAAAAAATTTTGGTATAATTTGGGAAAAAAATTATAGAATTTATGTATATCGGATGAATATATCAGTGCATTGGCCACCCTTAATCAGAAGACCTAGATTCGATCAGTGTATTGGCCACCCCTACTCAGAAGACCTAGATCCGCCACTGTATTTATGGGTAAATTGCCATGAGGTGTTGCTAGAAAAGGGACTTTGCAAAATGTGATACATCAAAGTCACAACAATTTGGTGTTCCTTTCGATCACACCCTCTTACATAAATAACTAATTTCAATTTTATTTTAAACCCTCTGATTTGACTGAAGGAAAACAGATTGCAGTATTGTCTGCATATTTAGGAGAGAGAATGGGTGGGGGATATTTGAGGTTGGAGACGCATGAAAACACCACAAAAATTTCCGCCATATGTGAAATGCAAAGGTAAG
Source organism: Portulaca oleracea (assembly GCA_029582165.1). Lineage (NCBI taxonomy): Eukaryota > Viridiplantae > Streptophyta > Magnoliopsida > Caryophyllales > Portulacaceae > Portulaca > Portulaca oleracea. The sequence continues at coordinate 10,208,824 of CM055879.1, read as the reverse complement.
TTTGTGGAAAAAAAACAACAATGAATGAGTACACTGGGTATAGCAAGTGAGTTGCAGTTGTGACTGCTTTTCTTAAAATTTTGTATCAATGGTACAAAGATGTATCGAAGCGCATCTAGTGTAGTGGTATCATAGTACCCTCCCATGGTATTGACCAGGGTTCGATTCCCCGGATACGTATCGTTCCTTTTGTTTGAGTTTCATTTGAGAAAGGTGGGACTTGAAGAGCCGTGTCTTTTTTCTCTCTAAACCGTAGTCGTCCTCTGCCTTTGTCCGCCTTGCTACGACCCCGCCGGTGGTCGCCGGGGTCTCCCATCGGCCTCCCGGGAGGGCGATGCTCCGGTTGCCTGTTCGTGTGGTGGCCGTGGGCGTCGCGTCTCCGACGTCTGTCGCTAAGGTCGGCTTTCCTCCTTTGGTATTGGGCATGTCGGGGTCTGTCTAAGTGCGCTTGGTGGTGGTCCATGCTTGTTCCGGTGAACTCGCGGTTGTCTTCATTTGGTGGCTGTCGTGTTTCTTGGGTTGCTGATGGTGTTTGATCTGGTGCTTTGGGTCTTCATTGGGTGGTGCTAGGGGGTTTATTGGTGGATTTTTCTTTGTCTTCCTAGCTTTCTTGGTGTCGTTTGCTCCGTCCAGTCTCAGGTTCTATTCTTTTCTCGTTTGGTTTACAGGTGTAGTTCTTGCTCGATGGTTTGCGGTTAGTGTCTATAATGTCTTTTTCAATTGTTTCAAGGTGTTTTGTGCTTAAGTATGAGTTATCCTCCATTGTTGACTCTCTTAATTTTAAGGGTTTCTCAGAGGGTGCCCTAGGTGATGTGTTGTCTTTGGCTGCTCTTTCTAGAGCTAGCGAAATTGTTTGTATTCTTAAGGAATTAGTGGGGTTGCCTGGGGTGGTTGTCTGCCCCGATTCTGGTGGTGTGTTGGAATGTGATGACACTGTGAATGGGGTTGTCAGTCAACCTATTGATACCTCTGTTAAAGTGTCTTTGGGTGTTAGGTTTGGCTCTTTCTCCTTGTTTCTTCCTGCTGGAGTTGACAAATTGGGTTTTGAAGAACCTTTTTGCTGAGTTTGGGACTGTCTTTGATGCGTACATCCCTCAGAAAAATGGGTAACAATGGGAAGAAGTTCGGTTTTGTTCGCTTTCTTGACAAGCGCGAGAGTTTGAATGTTATTCATTGTCTTAATCGTAGGCGCTTTAATGGATCCTTGTTGGTTGTCTCGTGGGCTAAATTTCAGAAGAAGCTGAGTTCTAAGCCTGTAAAGTGGGTTTGGGTCCCTAAAGCGAATCAGTGTAGGGCGTTTCAATCTCCCTCGTTTGTCCCATCTGACTCTGAGCGAACTTTTTCCAACCCCACCTGCGCTAATTGGACTCTCAGTGCTGGTACTCTTGGTTCTCGTGGCTGTTTTACATCTCCTACGCGTTCTTATAAGGATGTGCTATGTGATCATGCTCCTAATGATAGTGAGGACACAGTATCGATCTAGTCTATGTCTGATGCCTCTCCGGATATTGAAGATTCTATCTTGGTACGTTCTAAGGTTGGTGCTAGGAGCAAAAAGAGAGGTAAGGCCGTGTTGAAATCTAAATGGCGGTTGGTTTTGGAAGCTTCTCGGAAGGCTAAATTGACCTCTATTGAAGCACCAAAGAAGTTGAAGGACCGAGTTACACCTGTCAATATGGGCTGGCGGGCGGGTTACGGGTCAGTCGTATATCGAGTTCAGGTAAATACGGGTCGGGTGTATTTCAGGTTCGGGTAAATACGGGTCGAGTGTATTCCGGTCTTAGGCGGTTTGGGTCGGGTTTACGGGTCATGACCGCCCTTTTTCTCAGTTACTTTCAACTAATAAAATTGATTATAATTAGTCAAAAACACCTCTGTAATGTACCATTCCATTCCAAGTATGACCACCACGATATGTCATAGACTCATAGTTGTATAGACATATTACTATACACTAAATTTGGCAATCTCCAAGTCTCCAAGTATTATGCAGTTTACGTCAACAACAACCTACGAATAACAGTGCTTATGAAATATATATGTTCATCACAATATGGAATATGAATATCTATCCTTCCATAAAAAAATAAAAATCTTGCACTATTGCACAATCAGACACAATTACACAACCAACAAAACATCAATAGTCGCATATACACATGAATACCATATAAATTCATTAGAAAACCATGAAATAAACCCACTAAATACTTGATTGAGTCTCAAACACCAAGTATTTCCACCACATAGGCTAGAACAATTTAACACATAACAACATACCATGAAAAAGTCTCAAATGCAACATTAGTACAATTCTTGAACGAAATGCAAAGTTCTCATAAGTAGTCAAATAACACACATTCATACTAAATTATTAACTAGCTACACAACATTAGAACAACCAGCCACTTCAACATCCGTTGGATCCAACTCTGTCACCTCATCGTCATCATCTTCCTCTTCATCAACATTTAATTGTCTTGTAGCAAAATTAGCAGCAAGCGCGTTCACTTCTTGGTCATCATCATCTACAAAAATAAATGTTTATAAATAGATATAAATATATATAAATATAAACATTAAAATACTCAAGGAGAGCATATAAATATTACCTCTATCATGTTTGTCATCCTACGAATCCAGGGTTCAAAATAAAAATTAAAGAAAAGAGTAAAAAATTAAACAAAAAAGAGTAAAAGGAGAGAAGTCAGTCTGCTTTCATCAAGCAGGATGGGTAAAAGGAGAGATCGAAGACCGAAACCACTAGTCTCTTGAAATTGGACATGTCTATGCTCCTAGACCAGTAGCTTGGACAAAATGTGCTTAGGACAGGGGGCTACCGCCTTACCACCCATTTCACCATCTGTATCACCTGTTACCTTCCCATTCGCCCACAACATCTGTCCCTACTTATCACCTACATCTCCATCTCGAGTTCCCCTTCACATAATCATCCTTCTTTGCATCACTCATGACAACAACTATTTCAAAACCTTAGCTAGGGATGGCAACGGGCCGAGTCCAGCTGGGCCCAAACTCGGACCCGGGTCACCAGATTTTTTGGACCCGGACCCGCCCTAGGACCCGATGGGTTCCAAAATTCAGACCCGGACCCAGACTTGGCGGGTACATAGGTCCACGAGTCCTTAGCGGGTCTTTAATGGGTCCAACCCTATTATACATATTTTACCAGGTTTATCAATTTATTGGGTTAACTTTATACTTGGACACATATAATAATAATTATTATGTTTAAATACACTTATTCTTAACACAATAAAAAATATTTCAAAGGAAAAAATAGTATAATAGGGTTTTAGAAAATAGAAGACAATACTTCAACAGGCCCAATTGTAAACATTTTTCCTCGCCGTTCGGGATTCCGAACGTCCACGCGGATTGGGGTGTGATTTGGTGATTTGTGCTGAGGTTTGAACTTTTTAAAAACACTTTAAGGGATTAATCATACATTTCAGGAATAATTATTTGTAAAATCACTTTCCCTTTACTTTATGCATTTCATGAGTCGTTGAATTAAACTTCTAAGAGTAAACATCCACTTGTTCCAAACTCTTATAAATACAATTCAATAGGCTCACAAGATGTTGGGCTCGAAAGAAAGCAATTTAGGCAACTATTAATTAGAAATATACAAAGGAAACCCTAAAGGTGCATCGGTACATTGTAAAACCATGTTTTACCATAGTTTATGCAACCCGATGTGTTTTGGTTCGAAATGGGAGTCACCACCCGAATTTTTAAAATGAAAAGCCCAGAAAAGCTAGAAAAGAAAACAAGAAAGACTCGGCCTGCGAAACACAAGAATGGATCCCGGGGTAAGGCTACGAACTCGAAAGGTAATAACCTAAAGAGTTCGCCTCTCACAAAAGGAAAGACTCTACTAAAAGTTTTAAATGTGCTTTTGATAAAGATTGGAAGGGAGATAAATAAGAACTTTATAGAATTACTTCATTGAACATGCAACGTGAAAATGAAAGAAAAGTACAACATATACAACACTTTATTTACATAAAGAAGAAACACATAAAGCTTACATTGTGACTATTGAAGAAGAAAGCCTTGCCCAGCCTTGAAGTTGCTTAAAGATTTCTCCTTGTAGTAACCTTAGATACCTCCTCTCAAGATGCCAAAATGATGTAAAAAAGGGATTAGGAAATGGGTATAGAAAGGCTCTTTTTGTGATTTTTGGACGTGTCTAGGATAGGCTTTTTGTGGTGTTTATATGTGAATAAGAATGGATAGGATAAAAGGTATGAGATTTAAAGTTTATGGTGGTGAAGATGATGGTAAGAAAAAGTGATATTGGAATAAGAGAGTAGAATAAAAGAGTTGGAAGAATGAGTGAAAATGAAAGAAAGATAGGATGAGAGAAAGATAGGATGAATGAATTAAAGATTGTATGAGAGATTGAGTTGGGGAGGGAAAATGAGTGAGAGATTGAGTGAGGGAGGGAGAGATAGAATGAATTAGTTGTTGAGTTTGGCTTTGAGAGGAGTATTATTTATAGGCTTTAGGAGAGAATGGAGATTCATGAACACATATGAACATACATGCTCCCATGCAATTACATGCAATCATTGTCAACCTGGCACATAACACTAGGCAAGGGGGGACTGTCTTTGAGTGGACGGTGGCTTGTGGTGAATGAACCCATGTGTGAACAGGCTCAAGGCCAGTCGGCCATCAGCAGGGAGGGGGGAATGTATCCTGGTTCATCCGTGCATCCATGGACGGTGGAGTGTGAATGTGTTTGCATTGGGAATTGGTGTTTCACACTGGACGACAATTGCATACTTGTAAGCCTTCTTTGATTATTTTTGAATGCTTTTGCGAAGTTTCAAACTCGTGACCTCCCCGCATGTATTTACATAGCTTTGAATGGCTTGCTTGGCTTGACTTCTTAACTAAAAAATGTGCATGCAACTAGCTATCCTCACACGTGATCATACATGTGTCTTTAGGCGAATAATGTACATGTAAATGCATGTATTTAAGCTTTATTTATCGGCTTCTTCTTCTTTATGCTATATAGTTTATGTTATATATTTATGTGTCAAAACCCGGTGTCTACACTAATACTCCCAAGAGTCCTAGTAGGCATTAAGTAGTAGATGAGTAGTAGTGTAGTACTTGGGATTTTATTTTTTCAAAGGAAAAATTATACATGTTTATATTTTTATGGGTCCACGGGGTCGTGCTTGGACCTGGGCTCGTTATTTCTTTTCCAAATCCGGACCTACCCCAGGCCCACCAGGTCCAAAATTTTTGGACCCAAACCCGTCTTTATGCTCCGGGTCGGGTCCACGATCCGCTGTCATCCCTACCCTTAGCCTGAAGCAACCCGGTCATTCTCCACATGACCACTCGGTACCTCCCCCAAAGCAAAAAATATGTCTTGTGACTAATACCATCAGAAAAGCGAACAAGATTTCAATCCCATGAAGATGAAAGTCGTAAAAAAAAAAAATAAGAAGAAGAAGAAAGCAAAAAGAAAAAGAAAAAAAAGAAGACAAAAAAAGAAGCTCGATAGCGATGGTTTTGACCTTTAGATTTTCATCGGGTAAGATTTTGAAATTCACCTTCACATTGTGTTAATGAAGGCGACCCAATGTATGCCAGCTCGGTTCAGGAGAGTTGAATTTTGGCCTTCCCCATTCATTTCTAGCTGATGAAAAAATAGGTTGTCATTCGTGTCGGACATTTGCCATTCGTGTCTAGCTTGTTCGGAAGAGGTTATTGTTTGTGTTTGGTAGTCTCCATTGTGTTTGGCTTGTTCAGAAAAGGTTGTCATTCATGTTTGATAGTCTACATTCGTGTCTAACTTGTTTTGGAGAGGTCGTCATTCATGTATGATATTCGCCATTTGTGTCTGGATGGTTATAAAGAGGTTGTCATTCTTGTATGTGTAATGCCTAGACTTTTCGGAGTATTATATATAATATTTATTTTATCTTTTTATCTTAAATTAGCGAAAGCTTAAGAGCCGAAGCACTACATCGTACCTCCCAAAAGGGAGGCACAAGGCTCATTATCATTGAAAACATTAATTACCAATAATAAAGCAAAAAGTAATAATCGATCCTAAATATTATTAAAAGAAATATGAATGTTTTAAAGAGCCAATACTATGTAAAAATAACAATTGAATTAAAAGACAACATTAGTGGGCCTAATAGTTCTAAATGTGACCTCTCTCGCTTATACTTAATCCTTGCCCGAATGCCCTGAAAATGGAAAACATAAAAGAGTAAGCCAAACGTGCCTAGTACAACATGAAATTATACAATAAAACATACACTTTGGCTTGTTCAATTCATTTTATTTAAACAATAAAAAAATGGCTTATTAATTATTTTGAAGTGGTACCCTAAACAGTATTTGACTTGCGTCCCATTAGCATGAACATGAACTTGAACCATTAATGGGACTAGATCTTCATAGTCCATACACAATCATTGGGTCATATGTACATATTTGGGCCGATTGGTAGCCCAACCATTGATCAACATTGGTACTTGTAACAATGATGGGTCCACTATTAATGTGACAAAACACAAATAAAACATAACGAATGAAATCTAAAAACGTCAGAGCCAAATTGATTCAACCCGAATTGATTCTAACATAAACCAACTTTATGTTTAATTTGGATTTTTATGTTTACTTTTTAAAGCTCGTTTTTTTAAAGGGCAAAATTATATTAATCATAGGAGTTCCCGACTAATAATCGGTACAATTTGCCTGGGACATACCCCAATCCAATCCTACTCTAATCGAATGGGAGGAACTTTAGCCAACGTGTGAGCAGTTGAGTTACCATCCCTACGTACATGACTCCAAAGATAAAAGGAAAACGACCTACTAGTAGTGAGTATATCCTCGATAACTAAATCAAATTCGCTAAGATAAGAGTTGAAACAACGGATCCTTTGTATGGCCGCCAGGCATTCCGATTGCAGTATCTGCTCTTCTTGTACCCTATAGGTTGTCTGCATGGCAAAGTGCAGTGCTTTTGCGTCGGCTATCTGAGCAATCCATTAGGCTTTTACCCTTTTCACTGCTGCCCATTTGAATCGTCCCTTACAGTCCCTAGCTACTGCACTGAGTCCTATCCACCCATCCTCTAGCATCGCAGCATCAGTATTGATCTTTGTAGTGCCTAACACCGGGGGAGACCACTGGTTAGGTAAATCGGCCTGTATGTGTTTGGCTCTATTCCTCTCAGCATCTTCTTCTTTATTTATTTCACTTACAGTGTTCCTTGCTCTGGCCACCAAGCTTGCCGTAGGGGAGTGAACACTATTGAAAACTCGGTTATTTCTATCTGTTCATATCAGCCAAGCCAAGGTGAGATAACATTGGTACTGTTCCATATTCAATTGTGCCTTCCATGTTAGGAGAAGCTCTCTTGGAGTGTGTTCCGGCTCTCTAGCTTGAAGGACTTCCTACTCCAACTGGCTCTGTGCTTCCTTTACATTCTTGCACTCTATAATTGCATGCCAAAGATTTTCTTCCGCACTTAAGCATCTGGGACAGAGTGGGGAGTCCACTATGTGTCTGAATTTCAAATACGCCTTTATTGAGAGAGTATTGGTGCATATACGCCACCAAAAGTGTTTGACTTTGGGCATCACCGAAGCATCCCAAACTGCCACCTAGTAGTTCTAAAAGTCATTCAGAATGAATGAGGCTCCTAGTAGGTATGTTGTTCGGACTGTAAATACTCCTTTACTGTCTAAAGCCCACATCCGTCGATCTGGTGGAGTCTCAGGCTTAACGTATTTGTAGTATCACCCTGCCGTCTGACTCGTTAAAGATCTGGCCAATTAGCTCCTCATTCCATTTCGCTTGGTCACTAACCATTTGTATGCGGTCTTTAGTATCTAGGCGAGTTGAGGTAACCTTAAAACCTGATGCTTCTGGTAACCATGCATCCTCCCATATGTCAATACTTCTACCGTCTCCTACTCCCCAACACAGACATTCCTTTAATAGTGATTTCGCTGCCCAAATTCCTCTTCATGAGTAACTAGGCCTGTATCTGAGGCTTGCATCTAGGAATGATGAGCGAGGGTAGTATTTTGCCTTTAGAACACGGGCTAAAAGAGAGTCTGGATTTTGCACCAAACGCCATCCTTGCTTGGCTAGTAATGCTTCGTTGGAAACTCCCAAGTCACAAAAGCCTATTCCCATAAGGCACTTGGGTTTGCAAAGTTCGCTCCAATACTTCCCATGAATCTTTCTTGCACCTTTAGCCCCCCCAACAAAAATTTTGCACACATGTTGTGTAGCCCTGTGATTAATAAGGAAGGAAAGCGGAAAATTCTCATTAAGTAGATGGGTATCGCTTGTAGAACTACCTTTATGAGGACCTCTTTTCCCCCTTGGATAGGAGCTTTTCCTTCCACCCTCCTAACTTCTTCCTCATTCTTTCTCTAACTCCATTGAAGAGCTCTTGCTTCGCCCTACGTACGTGGGACTGTGGGAGCTCCCAAATATTTATTGTGCTTATCCACCCTACTCATGCTCAAGATCCTCGCTAGCTCCTCTTGTTTTGCCAGTTGTCATTTTTGCTAAAAGAAGCCTCAGATTTGTTAAAGTTAACGGTTTGGCCCGATGCGTGCTCATATTGCGTTCTTGAGAATGTCGCCAATTTTCACATATTCTTGTCTTGTTGCTCTAGCGAAGAGGATACTATCATCCGTAAAAATAGGTGTGAGATCTTCGGTCCTCCTCTACTAGCTTTCGCACCATGCAATTGTTTTTCTATGACAACTGATTGTATTAAATAAGAGAGAGCTTGCGCCACCAGGACGAAAAGATAGGGGGAAATAGGATCCCCTTGCCTCAAATCCCTCGTAGGTTTTACATGTCCGCAGATTTCTCCATTGATGTAAAAGCTATAAAAAACTAAAGTTACGTGGTTCATGATAACCTTTACCCACTCTTCATGAAACCCCAACTCACATAGAATAGCATGGAGGAAGTTCCACTCAACCCTGTCATACGCCATGCTCATGTCTAATTTTACTGCCATCAATCTATGTCTCGATTCAGTTCTACATTTCATAGTGGGGAACACCTCCAAAGCTACCAATATATGATCGGTAATCAGTCGTCCTGGAACAAACCCGCTCTGATTTTGAGAGATTACATTTGGCAAGAAGATCTTCAGTCTATTTGCCAAGACTTTTGATGTTATTTTGTAGAGGATGGTACAAAGGCTAATCGACCTGAACTTAAGCAAACTGGCGGGTGTCTGTACCTTCGGGATAAGAGTAATGATTGTTCTGTTCACTTCTTCAGGGACGATGGACCCATTCAGGATGGAACTAACCAGGTTAGACATTCGTACCCACAATATGCCAATACGTTTGGTAGAAGAGAGCGTGCATACCATCATATCCTAGGGCTTTCGTTAGGTGCATCTGGAAAAGTGTCATTCTGACCTCATCCATATTGTATGGTAGTTCAAGCTTTACATTCATTTCATGAGTAACTACTATTGGGATATGCCTCAAAACTTCTTCATTCATCGTCGACATATGAATGGAACAATGTGGAGTAGTAGTTTGTAACTTCCTGAACAATTTCTTCCTTCCCATTCACGCAGGATCCATCTGATCGCTGCAGCCGGTCTATTTGATTCCTCCGACCCCTTTATAAGTTCAACATATTTTAAACTTTATTGTAAGATGTATTTCAAATTTTAATTTTAGAACTTAGTAAACTTTGAACTTGTGCTTTTAAAATTATATTTAATTAAAATAAGGTTACAATATTCTAGTCCGAGTTAAGCACACACTAGTCAGCTTGAACTGACCTAACCTCACCAAATTTTTCGGGTTTTAAACACAAATTTTGACGTGAAACCTAAAATACTTGGATACGAGAAAGTCGGATAAAACTAGGTTCGTGTGCGATCATACCAGCACTAATGCACCGGATCCAATCAGAACTCCGTAGTTAAGCGTGCTCGGGCGAGAGTAGTACTAGGATGGGTGACCTCCTAGGAAGTCCTCGTGTTGCACCCCTTTTCCATCTATAGTGTCACGACCCCTCACAAGTCGTGGACATTATCGATAACCACTTCAAGGATCTGACTGGCGCAACAAATCACCACAGGTCTTTCTAGTGTCCTTCGTCCTCGCTCACATGCTGCCTAGTAATTGCCCTCATTTATAACTTGCTCAAACTTTTCAATGTTCTGCACACAAACAGTAAGAGTTACTCCCTCCATTCCTTAATAATTGTCACTTTGAAGTTTTAGGAAGATTTTTAAAAAATAGTACTCCCTCCTTTCCTCAATAATTGTCACATTTGAGTTTTGGGAAGATTTATGATAAACCTTGTTTTTACCGCTTGTAACCTTAGTTTCTTGGTTTGTTTTGGCACTATTTGACCCATTTTTGCAACAGATTTGACATAGTTTAGATAACTTTGTCACATTTAACTAATGTAATGAATCTTGTTGAATTGTAGGCAAATTTTGGTTGAAATAGCAAAATCTCGAGATCTTGGCATGCAAAGTGTCGAAGCCGGGATTAAGACGGTGTGTGAGAGAACCCAAAGGAAGTGTCCGTGAGCAACTATGCAAGCTAGCACAACCTAAGGGGGAGATCTTTGAAGTTTCCTAGCCAACACACATTATAATTGGCGAAAATGCAGTTTTTTAGGGTTTGGCACGGGCACCCATGCCGATTGGCACACCCACCCGTGCCAAATCCCCAGAATGACGAATTTGCGTTTTTATTGTTTGAAAGAGGACGGTTATGCTATCTGGTTTTCCATGAAACTTTTCTAGGGTTCTTAGGGGAGTTTTTTAGAGAATACTTGTAGTAATTTGGTAGATTTAGCATGGAAGATTATTGCTTTTGGATTCCAATTACCGATTAATCTCAAGATTGGTATCAATTTCTCTTCTCTCTTCTTTGCTTGGGATTGTTCATGGTTGTGTAATTTTGCTGCTTGTTTCTCCATGAATATGAGTGGCTAAATTCCTAACTTGGGTTGGGAATTTGCCACTAGCATGTATAATTAAGCATAATTGTTTATTCCCGCACAAATTCATGCTTGTTTATCGAATTTCTTTCAAGTTGCTAAGTGTTGTTGATGTGAGGCTCGAGAGAGTCCCATCTTGGGCTAATTAGGGTTTATGTTACCTTTGAGAAAAGGAATTTAGGCCTAATGCAACTTGTTTCGATGATTACAACTTAGATATGAGAATAATTTAGGTTGTAATTAAGGGAAAAATCGGTATCTTGTAATTCCTTTGTTTTAGTTTGTGTGAGAACAACAACTAATACAATTGAGTTAGCTTAATGACCTTCGAGAGAAGGCTTAAGTGGTCCGAAACGAATCGATTCGCTAATCTGATGTGTGCATGATTAGTGTAAGGTTCATAATTCATGATGATTGGCATGCTAGTTGGTGAATTCCTTGCCTAAGGCTCTTGCCCATATTTGTTCTTTTTTTTCATTTTTATTGTGTTATTTGAGTTCAAATCATTAATGTTGGTTATTTGCTTTAGTCGAGAGGACATTACTCTTAGTTTTATGTGAGACCTAGCTCCCTGAGACCGACAACCGTACTCCCTCGTATGTGCAACAAAATGGCGCCGTTGCCGGGGAGCTAGCGCCACTCCCTTAGTCTAAGAGTCGTGACACTTTAGATTAAAGCCTTTTCTTTTCTTTTATTTCTTTTGCTTTTGTCTTAGCTTGAGCCTGCTTATGCTTGGTGTAGTTGCTTGTGTTATATGCACAGGAGGAGTCATAGAGGTGACAAATTACTGCCTTTTGATCCTGAAATCGAAGCAACTGTTCGTAAATTAAGCGGCGCAGCTCGTCGACAAAGAAAAGCACAAGCCATGGCTGGCCAACCACCACCACCACCCCGTACTCTCCAGTCCTATATATTGCCCTGCACGATGCAGGCTCGCAATTGTTCTACCAGATTCACGAGAACACCAATTTTGATTTCAAGCCCGGTTCATAAGCCTCATCGAGCATAACCAATTTAGAGGTTCACTGCAGAGAACCCCATCAAGCATGTGAATTCGTTCGAGCGCCATGGATGATCAAGATGCCAGGGGTGACTGACGAGTACATCAAGCTCAAGTTTTTCCCCTTCTCTCTCACTGATAGGGCGAAGAGTTGGCTTGAAAACTGCACCCCCGACCCCTTTAAGACTTGGGATGAATTATGCAATGCATTCCTCAACCGATTTTTCCCACCTAAGAAGGCATCGAAGTTGCGACTTGACATCATCCAGTTCAAGCAACATTCTGGAGAGTCTTTGTTTGAGGCATGTGAGCGTTTCCGAGGGTTGCAGCGAGAGTGCCCCCACCATGGTGTTGAACCATGGATGCTTGTTCAGATTTTTTTTGAGGGGCTACTGGAACCAGTGCGACAGTCTGTGGAGAATGCTTCAGGGGGTACTTTCATGAAGAAGACACCGGAGCAAGCTGATGCTCTATTGGAGGAGATGGCTTCCAATGTTTATAACTGGAGCGCTGGAAGAGATGATCGAGAGCGTGGGAAGCATAATGTTGATGCAGTAGCTCTTTTGGCGAACCGAGTGGAGGCCTTGACCACGCAGATGGAGAAGTTCGTGTTTAACCCTTCAGTCGGGCCTTCTTCCTCCTCCAATACTCGAGCAGTGGTACTCTTGCGAGGTACGTGGAGGTCCACACCTCATTTGGAGTGTCACCGACCTCTGCACTGAAAGCGAGTTAATGCTTACCAAAATTTCTCTCACAGACCTCCACAAAATGACCCTTATTCCCAAACTTATAACCCTGCTTGGAAACATCACCCAAATTTCTCCTACCGAAACAACAACCCACAACCTCACCAAAGCCCATCCCAACCACCCGGTTTCCAACCACCATCACATACTCATCATCCACCACCACAAAATCGCCCACAATTCCCTTACCAACAACCACCTCCACAAAAGCCAACCCTCGAGTCTATGATGGAGAGCTTCCTTCAATCCCAGGCTAAGACCACCGAGCAGCTAGCTTCTCAACAGAAGATGTTGGAGACAGGCCAGAAATTGCTAGAAACTCAGATAGCCCAAATTGCTCAACAGGTCAGCAACCTAACCCAGTCACAAGGGAAACTGCCTAGCCAGCCCGAGCCAAATCCCAAGGGGCATATAAATGCCATCACTTTGCGGAGTGGGAAAGAACTAGAGGGTCCTAGGCATCCTGCGATAGCCCATGAGGCAATACAGGAGGAGGTGATTGATGTGGGGGAGGAGGATGTAGTTGTGAATGAAACTCCTGTTGATGAGGGTGCTAAGGAGAAAGTGCAGGAACCGGTTGTGTAGGAGAGTCCTTGTATGATTCCATCACCCAAGCCTTACAAGCCCCCTATTCCATTTCCACAACGGCTTGTGAAGGCCAAGGAGGAGAAGAAATTTGGTAGATTTATGGATATGCTGAAGAAATTGCACATCAACATTCCCTTCCTTGAGGCCATCACAAATATGCCTTCCTATGCCAAGTTCCTCAAGGAAATGCTTTCTAACAAAGGGAAATTTCTTGAGCATGCCACGGTGTCTCTCACTGAGGAGTGCAGTGCCATTATCCAAAACAAGCAACCACCGAAGCTTTCTGATCCGGGTAGCTTTTCTATTCCATGCTCAGTGGGTGATGTTGTGATTAGTAGGGCACTTTATGATCTCGGTGCAAGTGTTAGCCTTATGCCCTATTCTATATACAAGAGGCTTAAAGTAGGAGAGTTGAAGCCCACTACCATCTCCCTACAACTAGCAGATAGGTCTGTCAAGTTTCCCATGGGGATTTTGGAGGATGTGCCTTTGCAAGTGGGAAAGTTTTTCATTCCTTGTGAGTTTGTAGTCATGGAGATGGCGGAAGATGCACATATTCCCATCATTTTGGGAAGGCCGTTTTTGGCTACCGCGGGGGCTATGATCGATGTAAAAAATGGACAGTTGTCATTACATGTTGGGGATGAAAAGGTGGAGTTCAATCTTGCCAAGACTATGTCCACCCCTGCCCTAGAGGATACAGGTAGTAGGGTGGATGTGTTGGATCAAGCTATTCATGATGAGTGGTTATCTCATGGGTTTGTAAGAGACCCCCTAGAGAGATGTTTGGTTGGAGATAGCTCTAAGGACCAATGTGAGGAGGTCGCAGCTTACACCGAGTTATTGGATATGTCTTCGCCATTCATGCCAAAGCGGGGGAATGTGGATATATGTAACATCGAAATCAAGGAGATCGATGATACCAAGGAAAATGCGCCTCATGTTCCAAAGGTAGAACTCAAACCTTTACCTTCCCATCTCAGGTACGAATTTCTTGGTCCTAATGAGTCATTTCCCGTGATCGTTAATGCTGAACTACATGGCATCGACCTTAAAAACCTTCTTGATGTGCTTCGCAAGCATAGGGGTGCCATTGGTTACAGCATCGATGATCTCAAGGGAATTAGTCCCTCCTTTTGCATGCATAAAATCGATCTTGACGAAAGTTATAAACCCTCTAGACAACCTCAAAGGAGGTTGAACCCCAACCTTCAAGAGGTTGTCAAGAAGGAGATTGTGAAATTACTTGAGGCAGGGGTCATCTATCCTATTGCTAATAGCGATTGGGTGAGTCCAGTCCATGTAGTTCCCAAAAAGAGGGGTATGACTGTCGTCAAGAATGAGAAAGGTGAGCTTATCTCTACTAGAACCGTTACTGGGTGGCGTATGTGTATTGATTATAGGAGACTAAATCAAGCCACCCGGAAAGATCATTCCCTCTCCCATTCATTGACCAAATGTTGGAACGGTTGGCGAGGCATTCTTACTTTTGTTATCTGGATAGGTATTCTGGGTTTTTCCAAATTCGCATACATCGGGATGACCAAGAAAAGACCACTTTTACTTGCCCCTACAGTACGTTCGCGTATCGTAGGATGCCTTTTGGTCTTTGTAACGCCCCCGCTACGTTTCAACGTTGCATGATGGCTATATTTTCTGACTTTATTGAAAATATCATGGAGGTCTTTATGGACGACTTCTCAGTTTACGGTAGCACGTTTGACTTCTGTTTGCAAAATCTAGAAAAAGTGCTACGTAGATGTGAAGAGGTCCATCTTGTACTGAATTGGGAGAAGTGCCACTTTATGGTACAAGAGGGCGTGGTCTTAGGTCATGTTGTGTGGAATCGGGGCATCGAAGTTGATCGCGCTAAGATAGAGGTCATTGAGAAGCTACCTCTCCCTAACTCTGTTAAGGGGGTGAGGAGTTTCCTTGGTCATGCTGGCTTCTACCGCCGCTTTATCAAGGATTTCTCCAAGATAGCTAAGCCTCTAACTCAGCTCCTCATCAAAGATGTCCCGTTTGTTTTTACTGACGAGTGTCATGAGGCTTTTTGCAGGATCAAAGAATCTTTAGTCTCTGCACCTATCATTCAGCCACCTGATTGGGATCTCCCTTTTGAGATCATGTGTGACGCTAGCGATCATGCCGTGGGTGCGGTGTTGGGGCAGAGACGAGATAAGAAGCCTTTTGTTGTTTATTATGCGAGCAAGACACTTGATGGGGCGCAACAAAACTACACCACCACAGAGAAGGAGTTGTTAGCCGTGGTGTATGCCATTCAGAAGTTCCGTCCCTATCTCCTTTGTTCTAAAGTGATCGTGTTCACCGACCATGCTGCTTTAAAGTACTTGCTTGAGAAGAAAGATGCCAAACAACGCCTTATCAGATGGATTCTTCTTTTGCAAGAGTTTGATTTGGAGATAAGGGACAAGGCAGGAGCACAGAATGTGGTCGCAGACCACTTCTCCAGACTCCTAGTTGAGAGCGATGCCTCCCCTATCGATGATGCATTTCCTGATGAACACCTTTTGGCGACCACAACTTGCGAGCTTCCTTGGTTCGCCGACATTGTCAATTATTTGGTTGGAGGTGTCTTGCCACCTGACATGAATTATCACAAGAAGAAAAGGTTCCTCCATGACATCAGTTTCTACTCTTGGGATGATCCTTTTCTCTTTCGGGTTTGCAATGACGGCATCTTTCGAAGGTGTGTATCCCAAGAGGAAGCCCCGAGCATCATTTCTCATTGCCATGATTAACCATGTGGAGGACATGGAAGTGCTTCCAAAACTGCTGCAAAGGTACTAAAGCTGGTTTTTATTGGCCTACTCTGTTTAAAGATGTTCATTCTTATGTTCGGGGTTGTGATAGATGTCAAAGGGGAGGTAATATTTCCCGAAAGAATGAAATGCCCTTGAAATACATTTTAGAGGTTGAGATTTTCGATGTTTGGGGCATTGATTTTATGGGACCTTTCCCTTCTTCACGGGGGAATAAGTATATATTGGTGGCAGTAGACTATGTATCAAAATGGGTAGAAGCTGTTGCTAGCCCCACCAATGATGCTAGAGTTGTGTCTAGGTTGTTCAAGAAGGTAATCTTTCCTAGGTTAAGGGTGCCACGGGTTGTGATTAGTGATACTGGGACGCATTTTGTAGAGAAGAAATTTGAGGCCTTGTTGAAGAAGTATGGTGTGTCTCATAGACGGGGTTTAGCTTATCATCCTCAAACTAGTGGCCAAGTAGAGATTTCTAATAGAGAGATCAAGCATATTCTTGAGAGAACGGTTGCTAGTTCAAGGAAAGATTGGGCGGACAAGTTAGATGATGCTCTTTGGGCATATCGAACGGCCTTTAAAACCCCAATTGGCACTACCCCTTTAGATTGGTGTATGGGAAGCCATGCCACTTCCCCGTTGAGCTTGAATACAAGACTTATTGGGCTGTGAGACGCCTCAATTTTGATTTGAAATCAGCGAGGGAGAAGAGGATGCTCCAACTTAATGAGTTAGATGAGATTAGAAGAGATGCATATGGCAACTCTATGATCTATAAGGAGCGTACTAAGGCCTGGCATGATAAGCACATTAACCGGAGAGAGTTTCATGAGGGAGAATTAGTACTCCTTTTCAACTCGAGATTGAAGCTCTTTTCGGGCAAACTCCGCTCAAGATGGTCCGGTCCCTACAAGGTTTTCAAAGTTCATCCATCGGGAGTTATTGAGATTGGTAGGGATGATGGAAGTGAAACTTTCAAGGTGAACGGCTCGAGGCTCAAGCATTACATCCAAGAAGAGCCTATTCAAGGGACGGTCTCAAGTACTTTTCCTCCTATTTCCGATCCTTAAGGTGAGTTGGTCAAGCTCGGGACCTCAAACAAGCGCTTCTTGGGAGGCATCCCAAGTTTACATGTTTTCTATCTTACTTTCTTTCCCTTCTTTTCTTTTATTTTTTGTTTCTTTTGTTCTCTTTTATTAGAAAAAAAAGAAAAAAAATATAAAACTTGAAAAAAAAAACTTGTGAAAAAAAGGAAAAAATATGGTGAAGAGTTTGGGTTCTTATGACGTGATGAATTGGGTTGAAAAGATTTTGAGAACAAAAGAAAAGAGGAAGTTGGGTGTGTATTAGTGTGTTATTTTTGTGCAGATTTCGCGTTTTAGAAGTGGCACAGCTAGGTGTGCCAATTCGGCACACCCAAAACAGCAAGTCTGAAAATTTCAGGGTGATTGGCACACCCACCCGTGCCAATTCGGCACACCCAAAACAGCAAGGTTGTCCAATTTGTAATTCGCGTGCACACCTACCCGTGCCAAAAGGGCACACTCGTGCCCCCAGTCCGTCCCATAACCCCTCTTTTATTTTTTTCTTTTCTCCTGAAATCCATTCAAACCCTAACTCCCTTTTCCCTCTTGAACCACCCCACCACCCGTCACCACCTCCGTTGACCACCGCCTGCACCACCGTCTCGCACGTCATCTCCGGCCTCCCCAGTCTCCTCCCGCCGACCACCTTGGCCTATCGCGCACCCTCTCCGCGTCCACAGTTGAGGCGCAGCGAACCCAAGTGCGCCTGCCGCTTCGCTCGACGCCTTTGCTCGCGCTCAGACCAGGCCGGTCGACACTCGAACCCTGCCCAGTCGCGCCCGTCTCAGGCCACCGCTGCGAACGTCGACTCCGGCCATCCCCCACCATCACCCACCTCACGAACCACCACAGGCTGTTCGAGCGTGATGTGAGTTTCCCCCTTTTTTTTTTGTTAATCGATTTTTCAGTTGTAATAAGTGGGTGTCTTGGTGTGTTTGTGAAAGTATTTGTGTGCAGAATTCATGTTCAATTGCCCCAGCTTGATTATGTTTTGCTAACATTTCTGCTTGTTCAGGCATGAATTTTTCAATTGAATGGTTTGTGCTACAATGTGAATTTTGTAGGTCAAATTTGTGCGTGCTATGTTGACTTTGTGCTGATTCACTATGTAAGCATTGTGATATCATGTTACTGGATTTGTTTTTGAATCATTACAGAAGACATTAGCAACTTTAGTGAAAGTATGGTGTTGATATGCCGAACTTGTTGTGGAATCTGTTTTAAATTGTCCATGGGATTTTACCCTAAATTGGTTGGTGTGGTCATCCTACTCTTCTGCTAGTCTCTTAGTGCTGTCTTTGGCTCGTTTTTGGAGGTCACTTGCTGAATTTCTTGGGTTACCCTATGGCAAAACTTCCCGTTAGTGTGCTGTTCTCTATTGTGTTGATAATTGGTTTCTTGTGTCCTCGTGTGTTTTACTTACTCTTTGGTGCTCAAGTGTTCTGTGAGTATAATTCTTTTCAGAGCTCACCTTTTAATCACATATGGCACCCAAGAAGCGCCCCCGTTCTGCCGCATCTTCGTCTGGTCGTGACAATCCGGCTCGAAGTAGTCCTTTCCAATCTCGCCGACCCTCGATCAATTACTTCGACATCCAGTTTGAGAACAGGGCTCATAAGGTTCGGTTTGAGTCAATGATTGACCGGCAAATCTCTGAACCCCTTTATCTTGATGAGGAATTCTTGTCTGAGATTGGGTTTTGGGATGACATGCAATTGCTCTTGGGTTATGTCGGCCTTACTGACTTCGTGGGAGTGAAGTATGGCGCGATTGAGTCCCTCACTCGGGAGTTCATGAGCTCTATTAGGTGGGATTGGGATCCAAATGGTGAACTAGAGGACTCGGAGGTCCATTTTCGTCTCGCCAATCAAACCTTTGACATGAGTGTGGCAGACTTTTGTAGGCATCTTCGGATCGTCCCTATGGGGTTGACCGCAATCACCGCCTATGACACTGAGGAGTTTTGGTGTCAGATTACTTGCTCGCACCGACCGATGTATACCGTCGCGAATGACACAAAATGGGGCTTCGTTGCACGGCGGACCAAAGCTACACCGATATGTAATCCAGTTCTTCGGTACTTTCAGCGATACCTCGCCCATTTCATCTTTGCCTGCGGAGATAGCCAGACCATTGTCGGGACCGGGATGTTATTTTTCCTGTGGGCGGCACTGAACAAGAAACATGTTCATTCCGGGGTTTTCCTTCTGGATCACCTCGAAGGTCAAGCCACTTCCAACAAGGGCTCGGTTCTCTCTTTGGGTGGGTTGATTACCAACTTGGCCGTGAGCTTGGGTATTGACCTTACTCCTTATACTTTCACCCACCCCGGCCGAACCCTCAATGCCTCTGCATGCTGTAGAATGCAAATTTTCAATTATAAGGGACTTCAGGTGTGGGTTAACCATCTTGGAGCACCCCTCTTTCCTTTGCCTAATCCGGCCCGCACCACCATCACCGACCAAGCCAATTGGACCTACGAGTCTTCTTTGCAGGACCAAGCTGGACCCAGTGCAACCCACGATGAGGATGAGTCTCCCTCTTTTTCTCCCGGTCGCGAGAGCACTCCCATCGATGTGCCCGCGCTTGCTTCCTCGACTAACCCCACTGATGTATATCAAGCCATCCTAACTCGGCTTGATCAGATTCAGTCGGGGCAGGAAAGTATTCAGCACAGCCTGCACCACATCGATACTAGGATAACAGGTTTGGAGCATTTGGTCCACTATGCATTCCATCACCTTCAGTGCCCTTACCCACCGTCCGACTGGATGCCTTCTTCTGATTGGGCACCTCCTCGGCCCCCAGGGTCCAACTGAGCATCCCTTGTGAGTTTCCCCTCCCCCTCCCTTAATCTTTTCATAGTTTTTGTGCTTCATTGAGGCCAATGAAGGTCCTAAGCATGGGGGGGGGGGTGGTTTAACTTGAAGTGCTATCTTTGTATATATTAGCATGTAGATAATAATGCATATAGATTTGCATTAGTTTTGCATTAGCTTAAGTTTAATATCTGTTTCATATAGGTTTTGCATTGCAGTACATGTAGCCTAGGTTTATTTCTTCGCAATTTGCATTACAATCTTGCATTCAAACATGAAGAGGAAGAAGGAAACGGTAATCTATCAAGCAATTGAGGTAACTTTCTTCCCTTCCATCTCTATTTCTCTTGTAGTTGCAAGGTTGTTAGTGGTAGTTTTTTTGCTTTCTAAAAAAAAAACGACTCAAAAAAAAATTGAAAAAAAGAAAAAAATAAAAAAATTGATGGAACGACTTGGAAACTTTGGTTATAAGTGTGTTACATTGTTTTTGAAAACCGCTCTTGTTGTTCGAGGGGTAATTCTTGGTTTGATGGTTGTTTGCAACTTGATTTTGTCTTGGCTTGACTTGGGGGATGTGATGAACTAATTGCTATTGTTTTGGAATGATCATGATCTTGTGTGTAATTCATTTACTCTTGAAAGTCCCTTGTGCATGATGGTAAGTTCTTGTGGTTGGTACATCAAAGGAACTAATTGCAGTGATTGTGGTAGGAATGAACCCGTGAGGTCTTTTTGAGCCTAATAGACTATCATTTTTATAGTCTCACATTTCTTGTGTGTATAACTCTCCTATGTGTGTAAACTCTAGAACTTGGCTTGTTTTCTCTTGAGGCCACACTTGACACTTGCTCGATGATCAACATGTTTGAGGCTAATTTTTTTTTTAGCCACTAAGCCAAATAGCCACCCTACCTTTTTATCCCTTTTTATTAGCCTTTGTTATGCCCTAACCCGCACTATGCTTCACCTATTTCTATCCTTGGCCATTCAATCTTTTTCCTATCCCTTTTGCCCAGCATATGAACAACACTTTGTGGGGTGAGAGTATCTTATGGCTATTATATATTGGTTTGATGGTTGGCTTTTGGTGAATTGTGAAGGGAAGAGTTTCTTAATGCGAATTATGTTAGAACTTCCCTCGAAAATCGATTGGGTTTGATGCAATCTTCCTAGGGGTGAATCAATAGTTGTATTTTAACTCATGTCACTCACTATGCTTCGTAAGAAAAAATGAAAAAAAAAAGAAAAAGATGAAAAAAAGGAAAAAAAAAGAAGAAGAAAAATAATAAAAAAAATTTGAGAAAGAAAGCAAAAAAAAAAGGGGAAGAGTTTAGCTAGTTAGTAGCTTTGAATAAAGAGTGTGGCATGGGTAGTTCTTAATATCTTTCCCCCTTTTTGTTTAGGACATTTATAGGTTGTATATGTTTTCTTTATGGCTGATTGGTGGGAATATGTTGATTCTTGATTTGAGTTGGAAGTGTTGTTCAATCTTGGTTATTAACTCCACATTTCCCAAATTATTTTCCCTCCTTTCCCTAGCCTAGCCCCGTTACAACCTTATAAAAGTCCTCATGATTGTGATTCTTGCTTGTTGTCCTTAGTGGTGGAGAACGAGATCCTTGCCAAGCCTATGGTAGTGCACATGCATTAGGAGAGTTTTGAGTAAAACCGCATATTTTCTTCAAACACAAGAGGGGAGTGTTTCCACATACCCTAAAGCGAGGTCCTACCGATCCCAATTAGTTCGCCAATCATATGAATGAACTTGAAATGTTTGGAGGGACTGGACGGGGTGAAGGTGTTGCATCTTGATTGTGTGATTTCTAAAATGAGTTGGGACTTTGTTTTGATCTGAATCCTTGTTATTGCCAAGCAGCTCTTGTTGCTCTTGCTCTTGAATGCCAAGTCTTGTCCCTTGTTCAAATTGGGTAGATCTTGTATAGTTTTTCTGCCTCCCCGGTACTTTATGATAATCTTGCTTGGGGACAAGCAAAGGGTAAGCATGGGAGGGTTGATAAACCTCGTTTTTACCGCTTGTAACCTTAGTTTCTTGGTTTGTTTTGGCGCTATTTGACCCATTTTTGCAACAGATTTGACATGGTTTAGATAACTTTGTCTCATTTAACTAATGTAATGAATCTTGTTGAATTGTAGGCAAATTTTGGTTGAAATAGCAGAATCTCGAGATCTTGGCATGTAAAGTGTGGAAGCCGGGATTAAGACGGTGTGTGAGAGAACCCAAAAGAAGTGTCCGTGAGCAACTATGCAAGCTAGCACAACCTAAGGGGGAGATCTTTGAAGTTTCCTAGCCAACACACATTATAATTGGCGAAAATGCAGTTTTTTAGGGTTTGGCACGGGCACCCGTGCCGATTGGCACACCCACCCGTGCCAAATCCCCAGAATGACGAATTTGCGTTTTTATTGTTTGAAAGAGGACGGTTATGCTATCTGGTTTTTCCATGAAACTTTTCTAGGGTTCTTAGGGGAGTTTTTTAGAGAATACTTGTAGTAATTTGGTAGATTTAGCATGGAAGATTATTGCTTTTGGATTCCAATTACCGATTAATCTCAAGATTGGTATCAATTTCTCTTCTCTCTTCTTTGCTTGGGATTGTTCATGGTTGTGTAATTTTGCTGCTTGTTTCTCCATGAATATGAGTGGCTAAATTCCTAACTTGGGTTGGGAATTTGCCACTAGCATGTATAATTAAGCATCATTGTTTATTCCCGCACAAATTCATGCTTGTTTATCGAATTTCTTTCAAGTTGCTAGGTGTTGTTGATGTGAGGCTCGAGAGAGTCCCATCTTGGGCTAATTAGGGTTTATGTTACCTTTGAGAAAAGGAATTTAGGCCTAATGCAACTTGTTTCGATGATTACAATTTAGATATGAGAATAATTTAGGTTGTAATTAAGGGAAAAATCGGTATCTTGTAATTCCTTTGTCTTAGTTTGTGTGAGAACAACAACTAATACAATTGAGTTAGCTTAATGACATTCGAGAGAAGGCTTAGGTGGTCCGAAACGAATCGATTCCCTAATCCGATGTGTGCATGATTAGTGTAAGGTTCATAATTCATGATGATTGGCATGCTAGTTGGTGAATTCCTTGCCTAAGGCTCTTTCCCATATTTGTTCTTTTTTTTCATTTTTATTGTGTTATTTGAGTTCAAATCATTAATGTTGGTTATTTGCTTTAGTCGAGAGGACATTACTCTTAGTTTTATGTGAGACCTAGCTCCCTGAGACCGACAACCGTACTCCCTCGTATGTGCAACAATTTAAGAAAATAATATTGAGAATGATAATTGTATTGGAAATGATAAAAGTAATAAATAAATTTCTATTTTAGTTATATAGTTGTATTGGTAATGATAAAAATAAGAGGTAAATTTAGAAAATTGTCATTAATATTGTATTGGAATTGTAAAGTGACAAATATTATGGAAAATAAAGAATTAGTTAAAGTGACAGATATTGAGGAATGGAGGGAGTATTGAAAATTATAATTGTATTGGAAATGGTAAAAGTAAGAGTTAAGTTTCTATTCCATGCACCATTGGTGATATGCGGATTGGTCGTGCCCTTTGCGATCTAGGAGTAAGTGTAAGCGTCATGCCTTATTCGATTTGCAAGAAGTTGAATCTCGACGATCTAGCTCCTACAACAATTAACCTCCAATTGACCGACCGTTCTGTGCGAAGACCTTTGGGAATATTGGAAGAGATCCCGGTCCAAGTGGGGCGGTTTTTGATTCCTTGTGATTTTGTGATCTTGGAGATAGAGGAAGATAACAACATCCCTATTATTTTGGGAAGGTCGTTCCTTGCTACGGCGAGAGCAATTATCGATGTGAAGAATGGAAGCATGTCGTTGAATGTCGGGAATGAAAGCATCATTTTTCAACTTGAGGGGTCATTGAAAGGTCCTTCGTATGGGGACTCATGCTATGCTATTGATATGATGGAGTTTCTTGTTGATGAGTATATTGAGGACTCCCATTTTCTTGAATCTATTTGCGACAATCCCTTGGGAGCTTGCTTATTGGAGTCTTTTCAATTCGAGACCGACGGCACCGATATTACTTTCTTCACCAACCTTCTTGACTCTTCACTCATGTATGAGGAGATTATTATTGATGAGCCTTATATGGAGTGAATGGAGATTCAAGATGCGATCTACAAAGGTATGTCTTCCTCTCAAATTCAATCTTCTACTCCTTTAGAGCTTAAAGCTTTACCCCCTTCCCTCCAATATGCTTTCTTGGATGATGAGAAATCTTATCCTGTCATTGTGAATGCGAATTTGAATGATTTTGAATTGTCCAAGTTGCTTGATTTGCTTAGAAAACATAGGGGTGCATTAGGTTATAAAATATAAGATTTGAAAGGTTTGTCCCCTTCCATATGCATGCATTTGATTGACTTGCTAGAAGGTGCGAAGCCTACTAGGCAACCCCAACGTCGTTTAAATCCCAACAAGAAAGAAGTGGTTAAAAAGGAAGTAGTAAAGTTGCTAGCTGTTGGGATCATCTTCCCCATCGCAAATAGCGAATGGGTTAGCCCTGTTCAGTGTGTACCCAAGAAGGGTGGAATGACCGTAATTGAAAATGACAAGAAAGAACTAGTTAGTACCCGGACCGTCACCGGTTGGCGGATGTGTATCGATTACCGCCAACTAAACAAAGTAACAAAGAAGGACCATTTCCCCCTTCCCTTTATTGACCAGATGTTAGAACGGTTGGCAGGCCACTCGCATTTTTGCTTTTTGGATGGGTACTCGGGGTTCTTTCAAATTCCAATCCACCCCTCACACCAAGAAAATACCACCTTCACTTGCCCATACGGGACATTTGCTTATCGTCGCATGCCATTTGGTTTATGTAATGCCCCTGGGACTTTTCAACGTTGTATGATGGCTATTTTTAGCGATTTCATTGAAAAATGCATTGAAGTCTTTATGGATGATTTTTCTGTGTACGGTAATTCTTTTGATGACTGTTTGCTAAATCTCGAGAAAGTATTAACTCGTTGTGAGGAAGTGGATCTAGTTTTGAATTGGGAGAAATGCCACTTCATGGTGGAACAAGGTATCGTTTTGGGTCACTTAATCTCTTCTAAGGGCATCGAAGTGGACAGAGCTAAAGTTGAGGTTATAGAGCACCTACCACCCCCAGTTTCTGTTAAGGGGGTGCGTAGTTTCCTTGGCCATGCCGGCTTTTATCGCCGGTTCGTCAAGGATTTTTCAAAAATTGCTCGACCTCTAACTGATCTCTTGTGCAAAGATGCCCCTTTCATTTTCACTGATGAGTGCCTTGAGTCATTTTATAGGTTGAAGCAGGCTTTGATTTCCGCTCCGGTAGTTCAACCTCCGGATTGGACGCTACCCTTCGAGATTATGGCCGACGCGAGCGACTTCGCCGTGGGAGTGTGTTTGACCCAAACAGTAGACAAGAAGTCAAGGGTCATCTATTACGCAATCCATGCGCTTGATAGCGCCCAAAGGAACTACACTACCACGGAAAAGGAGCTTTTAGCGATCGTTTTTGCGCTCAACAAATTCCGGCAATATCTCATGTTCTCTAAGGTGGTAGTCTACACGGATCATACCGCTATCAAATACTTGATGGGAAAGAAGGAGACAAAACCGAAACTTATACGGTGGGTCTTACTTATGCAAGAATTTGATTTGGAAATCCGCGACAAGGCGGGCACGAAGAATGTCGTAGCCGATCACCTCTCGAGGATTCTTGTCGACTTGGAAGACGCCCAACCGATTGTACATGCTTTCCCGGACGAGCGACTCTTGGCTATCAACTCTCATCCTTAGTATGCGGATATTGTGAATTATTTGGCGAGCGAAGTGATTCCTCAACACTTGAACCATCATCAAAAGAAGAAATTCCTCCACGACATGAAGCATTACTTTTGGGATGACCCTTTCCTTTTTCGTCTTGCAATGACGGGATGTACCGGCGATGTATTCCCGAGAGTGAAGTGCAATCTGTCTTGACCCATTGTCACGAATTTCCGGTGGGAGGTCACAGTGGCCCCCAAAAGACGGCAGCGAGGGTTTTGCAAACCAGCTATTGGTAGCCGACTCTTTTTCGTGACGCCCACTTGCATGTCAAGCAATGTGATAGGTGTCAAAGATCCGGTAACATCTCCCGGAAGAATGAAGCGCCATTGAACTATATTCTTGAGGTGAAGCCTCCGATGTGTGGGGATTACTTCATGGGTTCTTTCCCGTCGTCAAGGGGTTTCTAATACATCCTAGTGGCGGTGGACTATGTCACAAAGTGGGTTGAAGCCATACCATGTGTAAGATGGCGATGGGAAGTCCGTTTCGAAATTCTTGAAAAAGACCCTATTCCCAAGATTTGGCATTCCACGGGTCATCATTAGTAACAACGGTTCCCATTTCATTGAAAAGAAATTCGAGTCTCTCTTGGCGAAGTACGACATCAAGCATAAGAAGGGATTCCCTTACCATCCACAAACACAAGGTCAAGTGGAAATCTCAAACCGTGCCATCAAGGAGATCTTAGAGAAGACGGTTAGCTCTTCAAGGAAAGATTGGGCAGAAAAATTAGGTGAAGTCTTGTGGGCATACCGCACCGCTTTCAAGACTCCGATCGGTACTACCCCTTACCGCCTTGTTTATGGGAAGGCGTGTCACTTCCCCGTAGAACTTGAGCAAAAAACCATGTGGGCAATCAAGAAGTTGAACTTCGATCTCAAGGCGGCCGGAGGTAGTCGGTTATTTCAATTAGAAGAACTTGAGGATTTGAGGCGTCATGCATATGAGAATAACAAGATCTATAAGGAGAGAACGAAAGCATGGCATGACAAGAGGTTGAACCGACATGAGTTTGTGGTAGGCGATAGGGTTCTCATCTTCAACTCAAGGCTGAAGTTATTCTCTAGGAAATTGAGATCAAGATGGTCCGGGCCATTTGAAATTGTGAGAATTCTTCCCGCCGGAGTGGTTGAATTGAAAGATGCACAAGGAACGTGTTTCAAAGCAAACTCATCGAAGCTCAAACCATACATCATGGGCGAGGAATATGTCGGGACAATTGTGGCATACCTCGCGGCTTTTGAAGATTGAAAAGCATCGGGATAGGTCGAGCTAGGACCTACAAAACAAGCACCCGGGAGAGGTATGAACTACTTCCCCCTCTTTTAGTGTTTTCTTTCACTTCGTTCTTTCATTTTTATTTCCCTTGTTTTAGCATTTTTCATCTTCCTTTGTTTTATCTTAGAAAAAAAAATGAGAAAAAAATGAGAAAAATTAGAAAAGTTTGAAAAGAAGAAAAAAAATCGAGAGTGGTTCTATGAGGGTCGGGATTTGAAAGTGTTTTTGAGTGTTGGGAGAGTGTCCTTGAATGATAATTGAGCGAGAAAGAAAAGGGAGTGGATGACAAGAGGGTAGATTTTACAAAAAATTACTTAGAGGTACCCTAACTTTTGAAGAAATAATTTTTTGGTACCCTAACTTTTCAAAACTAATTTTGGGGTACCCTTACTTTTAGGATTAGAAATTACTAGGTGAATTTCTGGTGAAACTCCGATTGATTCAAATCATTTTCGTCCACAAAAACAAACGGCATTCTCGTCCACAAATACACTTAATCAATTTCCCGCCTAAAATTCACCGGTGAATTCAAATCATTGGCCGAAAATTCACCTAATTATTTCTAATTCTAAAAGTTAGGGTACCCCAAAATTAGTTTTTAAAAGTTGGGGTACCGGAAAAACATTTCACCAAAAGTTAGGGTACCCTTAAGTAATTTTTTGTAGATTTTAGGACTTAACATTTTTTTTCCTCCAAGTTTTGAGCCTTGTAGGTACTGTGGATGGGCCGAAAGGGACCGTGCCCACGACCGCCTGGACCGTGACCACGGTCAGAATATGCAAGTTTCTCACAGTTTTATCAAGCCGAAGTAGACCGTGACCACGGTGGAATTCACCGCAGCCACGGTCTCATCGCTGCTGATTCTTGAAAAAATTTGGTGCCGAAGATCACCGTGACCACGGTGTGTTTACCGTAGCCACAGTCTCCACCCTGCGTTTTCCCCTCTTTTTCCCCAGTCCGAACCACACCGTGCCCACGGTCAAATGGACCGTGGCCACGATCTGTCGAAAAACTGCGAATTGTCGGGGGCTAAACTCTCATTTCCCCTCATTTCTCTTTCATTTCCTCCCATTCCCTCACACTCGAAAATCCTTCCCCAACCCTAAAACCCTAAATTCCTTCCAAGATTTGACAAATCCATCACCAAATTCCTCCTTTTCTTCCAAATTTCTCCTGCGATTCCTGCCCTAGCTGCTCTACATTGCTGAAGTTCGCCATTTCCGGTTCAATTCAAGCAAATATCTGGGCTCTTTGTTCCTTGTGGGGCTCGAAATTAGCAAGAGAAGCTCTCAAAGTCTTCAATCCCAGGTATTCCTTGATTGTTGGTGCATGAATTTTTGTTTTCCTTGCTTATTTGGGTTGAATTTGGTGCGAATGTCTTGAGACTTGGTTGAACGAGTACGGTTGAGCTTGGAGTTTGAATTTTTGGTGAATATTTTCGAGATTGGGAGTGTTATTAGTGAACTCTTGGTTGGAATTTTGTCGTTGGTAGTGAATTTGTGGTCGCTCGGGATTTTTGGGTATTGTTTGTGTTGTGTTTTGGTGTGTGGTGGTTGCTTATGTTGTAGTGACTCCAATGGGTCGAGCAAAACGTGCCAGAACCGAGCCGGAATCGACCCCCGCCCCATCAACCTCTGCTGAGCCTGACAAAACACGGTACAAGGGTCAACCGGCCTCGATTATTCAATGCGACCCGAAGATTAAGGTTAATTTTCGGGACGATATGCACAAGGCACGGTATGAGCGGCTCAAGAAGCGTAAAATTTGTGCTCCGGATCTCTATCATGAGGAGACGGCAAAGGATGTCTTTTGTAAGCTGAGCATGGACTTTTTCATCAAAGTCATGGGATGGGAGGTCTTCGCCACTATCAACGAACCAATCATCGAGCAACCGGTGCTCGAATTCCTTAGCTCTTTGGTGGTAAAGGAAGACGGCACATCCAACGCCTCTTTTTCATACATCGTGAACAAAAAGGAGGTCGAATGTACGCTCAAAGATTTATGCAACGCTCTCGGCCTTCCCAAAGATGGCATCCCCTACGGCGAGTGCGTCAAATTCAATGAACAAGAAGCTATGCAAGCACTCACTTGTTGGAGGAGACGTTACCCGAAGATTCGATCACAACGAGCGAAGTACTATTGCCCAAGCAACTCTAAGGCTAGAGATTTTTGTAATCTGAGCGTCCGCATCTTCTACCTTATCATTTCGAACTCTATTTTTGGCCGTGACGCCGAGCGTTCAGGCATCCGGAAAGACGACCTCTTCGTCCTCTACAATGCAATCAACGGTCGCCGGGTCAACACTGGCTCGTGCATCCTCCATTGCCTTCGGGAAATAAGCCTCGAAACCCGGAACATGACTATTAGTATGGGTCACATCATCACCTATTTCCTAAGGAAGCAAGGGTTCGAGTCCTATTTAAGCAAGTGGACTCCCCGCTATTTCCCCGATCCTATCGACGGTGTTCGCCTACGAAAGATGGAATTCTTGGAGAAACACAAGACGCGAACATTATACCGTCACGGGAACGACCCCCATAGCATCGTGATTCATTTGGGTGACGACAATGTCGAGCAACGTCTAGATGTCACCGACCATCGCAATTGGTCGTGTGGCCAAACTTTTGGGGATCATTTTGTGGTGGGTGGTCCCGGGGATCGAGCGGAGGAGGGTGAAGGAGAAGAAGAAGAAGAAGAAGAAGAAGAAGAAGAAGAAGAAGAAGAAGAAGAAGAAGAAGAAGAAGAAGAAGAGGAAGAAGAAGATAAGGAAGAAGAAGAAGGGGGTGAACAAGCACAAGGAGATGAAGCCGAGCCAAGTCAATTATGGGACGCCGCTCTTGAGCGTATCAGCGAGCAACTCCAGGAGCTTCATGATGAGTTTCAAGAACAACGGGAGCTCATCCAAAACCAGTAGCTCTTGATCGAAAACTTGCAAGGATTGATCGAGATCCAACAAGAGACGCTGTCTAGCATCCAATCGCAACTCCAACCCCGTTCTCCGCCGAGAGGGTCCACTTGAGGACCATTTGTAAGCACTCCACCCCCCACCCGACCTTTATCATTGTTTCTATTTACTTTATTTTGTGAAGTATAAGTGTGGGGGAGTGCTTCTTTGAGGTTTTGGATGTGATGTCTGGTGGTTGTGGGGTATTGATCTCTCGATTTCATTTGGCATGAGTTAGCATATTTTGGGGATTGTTCGGTTAGAATACTCGGGTTTTGCCTTGTCTTGTTTGTCTTTTATTTATTGTTGGGTTGTCTTATGGTTGGTTGTTGGTTGTTTTTGTGGGCTGGACGGTTTGTTTAAGCATGTCTCGTTTGTATTTTGGTCATGGATGGATTGTAACCGAATGTTATTTATGGTGAATGCAATGAATTAGTTGTTTCGGTTAGTGTGTATCGAGTTTCACCCTTATTTCCCGCCTCAATGAGTGAGATTCGAGGATAAGGTCAGTCATTGGCAATGTATATATTGTTAATATTTTCGTTTTTCATCTTTTCAATTTCTTTTTATAATCTTTTAAGTTAGTTTTTCCTTTCTTTTGCTTTTGGTCTCGCATGCGAATTCCATAGTTATAAAGTCGTCTTTTACTCTAACATTGTTCTGACTCTCTTGAACGATGACTTCGGATCGTTGTTTTTAACGCTTATGAAGAGCTTGAGGTAATATCTTTCCACCTTACTCTTTTTATGTGAATTCTTATCATGATCCGTCGCATGCTTGGTTTTCTTTTGGGTGGCGAACCCCTTTGAGTGTCTGTGTTGGGATATCTATTGCTGTTGGAGCCGTGTGGGCTCGGGTCGCCACCATTTCTACCTGCTAGTCGTTTTTGTTTGTTTGTGTTTTGTAGGTTCTCTACTCTTTTCATGTGACACCTTCCCACAATGAGGACATTGTGGAGTTTTAAGTGTTGGGGGGGAGACATTATGTTTCAAGGGTAGATCACCTAGTCGTTTTGTTCTTTGTTTCCCTAGTTTTTGCTTAAAATTTAAAAAAATTTTGTGTGAAAATGGAGAAAAAAGGGAGTGAAAACCTTTTCGGTTTGTCTTTTCGTTTAGTTTTTGTTTTGCTTTGTTTCTTGGATCTCGTTATCGAAGTTGAGAAGTTGTTCTTAAACTTCTTTCTAAAAGTAATCGGTTGGAGCATTTTTGACCCTAACTCGGGTTCTAGTCGAGACTTACCCTTAATAGACTCCCTTCATTAAGTGTCTTGTGAGACTCCCGTTCCTTTCTCGTTTTGTTGGGAACCCGGAGATTCTAGGGGCTTGTGTCTGAGTTGTTTTGTTTCTCGTTTAGCAAAAGCAAAAAGTGCAAAAAGAAAAGAAAAGAAAAGAAAGAAAAAGGAAAAAGAAAAAAAAAGAAGCTTTCATAAGATATAATAACCTGAATAAGTGGAGCATGTCGCTGAATGACATTAACCACCATACACTTAGCCAACCTACACGGGCCCGGTATTCGTGGTACGGCACTGGATACCCCTTAACCCTCCTCCTATATCGCTTTGCGACGGAGAGGCGTATGGAAAAGACCGTGTTGGGAGGTATACCCCTTATATGGGTCGTCCAATTCCCGAAAGTAAGGCTAATACCGACTTTTAAAAACCAAAAAGAAAAAAAAAAGGAGAAGAAACAAAAGAAAAGTTTTGCTTCTAAAAAGAGTGGGGCCT
The DNA here is from genome assembly GCA_029582165.1 of Portulaca oleracea. Lineage (NCBI taxonomy): Eukaryota > Viridiplantae > Streptophyta > Magnoliopsida > Caryophyllales > Portulacaceae > Portulaca > Portulaca oleracea. The sequence continues at coordinate 10,176,979 of CM055879.1, read as the reverse complement.
CCCCTTGCATCACCTACGGCCCTCACCAAGCCAAGGGCGACCAAATGCGAGGGAGGGCAACACTCCTCTCGGTTGTTTCGTTGTTTTCAAATTCGAACGCGAGTTTTTAGAGTCGTTTGGTTCCCGATAAACCCTTGTTGTGCTTTTGCTGTGGGGTTTCGCTTGTTACAAGGTGTAGGGAGTTGAAAATCTTCAAGATCGACCTTTTTCTGAGTTTGGTGTTTGTGTGATGCTCCTAACGGTTACTTTGAGAGGTTTAATCACGTTTTCTTAGTTTGGATTGCGAGATCTTGTGAATCAAAGCCTTTGCTTTCGTTCCTTTTTATTTTCTTCGGTTTTGTTTTCACTTTCACTCTCTCCTCTTTCTTAGCCGCTACAAACCCTCACGAGTCCATCTCGTCCACCCGGGCTGCCGGGGGGTTCAAAGGGCTTGGTGCATACGCTAAATGCACCCGTTTCTCTCCCACGACAGAGGAGTTAGTGTTAGTTAGTTAGTTTTTGTTTTGTTTTGCTCGGGACGAGCAAAGGTTTAAGTGTTGGGGGGTGTTTAGACCCAATTTCGTGTCTAAATACCGTCTAAATCCTTAGGCTTTTGACTTGTTTCGTAGCTTGTTTTAATAACTTTTAATGCGTTTTTGTTACTTTTGTAATTTCTGAAATTTTTACTCAAAACGATTCTAAATGGGCCAATTTTGCACCAATCATGGGAATCCTGAGATTCCCTAAGATTCCCCAAGCCCTGGTCGTGTCAAAGGCAGCGGATTAGAAGGGCCGGTCATGTCAAAAAGCAGCGGAAGCGAAAGCAACGGTTGAAGAGCACCCTGAAGATTCCTGTGGCCGAAAGAGACTGTGGCCACGGTCATTTTGACCGTAGCCACGGTGTGATTGAGCCAATGCCTAAGGAAGGGAAAATGCCACCCGGGATAGACCGTGGTCACGGTCACTCTGACCGTAGCCACGGAGAAATCACTACCCTGCCCAAGGAAGAAGCTGGCCGAACAAGACCATGGCCACGGTCTCCCATGACCGTAGCCACGGCGGTGCGAAGGAGCGAAAAGTTGTCAGCCCTAATCGCCTAGACCGTTCCCACGGTGCATGGGAACCATGCCCACGATGTTGCGAAGCGAAGAGAAGAATCGCCTGCCTTACGCAGGACCGTGGCCACTGATGCGCCTTGGCCGTGCTTACGGTCCCTGAAGACGATTTTATCTGTTATGTAAAATGATGAGTTTTGAGTAACAACCTTCATTACTACTTAATGTACGTATTTAGGTCATTTTAGCTAAACATCATCCAGGCAGCAACTTTTATCTATCTTTTATGATACTTTAGCACTCTTTATCACATTTTAAGCTTTAGATTAGAGTGATTAGTGAAGGTCTTTGCTGAGATCATTGGTTCTTGTATTGGATTCTCTTGATTTTTATTGGAAGTTTGAAGCTTATTCTCAACTTTGGAGCATTGGAGTTTTATTATTCTGAAGTTTTCTTCCTTGTCATCACAATCAATGAGCATTTCTTGACCTTTCTCTCTCTAATTTATTGCTTATTTAGTAATCTCTGTTTTTGTTATTATTGATATTGTTGGTATTGTTGAATGTTTATTGTCATCTTATCTACTCTTTTAAGCATGAATGAAGTTGTTGATGTTATTATCATGATAGTTAGGATGTTTAGTGGCTAGAACCTTAATGGGCTAGGGAGATATTAAGGATGTGAATGGGTGATTAGGTTTGGGTTAGCAATATTAGTGAGTAACTAGTTAGGAAATCAACTTCCTAATCCTATCCTTCCCTCAAGTGGGATGTATTTGGGTCCGAAAGCATCCCGAATACATCCAACGCTTGTTGGAAGGTAGGAATTAGGATAGTTAGTATTCTAGTTCGCGTAAGCGAATAGAAACTAACTAGGAAATTCTGTTCCATTAACTCTCTCGGGTCTGTCGATGGACTTTGGGGAAGTTAATCCGGACTATCCTTGAAAGAGGAAGCCCGGTGGGTATTTTCTAACGGAATTACCATTTGATTTCCCCTTCTCGTTACTCTCTTGTTGCGAAACTCATTTCCTTATTCCCGTTTGCTTCCCGAAAGTCTCCCAACACCCATTGTTTCACCTTTTTGACTGAACCTAGTGTGTTTGCACCGTTTTTACCCTGAATTCTATCATCCTTTCATGATCGTAAACCCTACCTAGAGTCAATTAGTTGCAGCTAAGGCCCCTAGCTCCCTGTGGAAAAACGATAAAACCGAGGTCTTACAAGCCACGTAACTAACACCTATCAACGGGTCGGCCATAAATGCGATGGATTTAATAATTAAATCTATAAATTAATTTACTCAAACTTAGTGACTATTATGCAGTCTAAGACGTTATCCATTAACTTTGTTGGGACTTTAATTAAATTTTTTTTGACCTTTATTAAGAGAACTCCGTAAAGGGCCATATAATATCATCTAAAGTAAGTCAATTTTTATTTATTAATTAAAATAATCAACCCTTGTATATAAATGGGCCCTTCCACTGGGCTAGCCATAATGCCTTTGGATTAATTATACTAATTAATAAATAATCCTCTTCTCAACTCAATAAATTTTATATGGACTAGAACGAAGTCTTAAATTAGGGTCGGACTCTTCACAAAAAGAAAAGGGGAAGGGGAACATATACTCACATAGCATGCAATATGAAGGATATCATAAACCAAGGCTCTATGTTCATGGATTACTAAGGTTGGGATAAGATGGCCTATCACATGTTCTCCCCTCGATGCACTTCACCCATATAAGGTTTATGGGTAAAGTGTGTGAGGTGTTGCTCGTCAGACTTCAAGGAAGCCTTGGAGTATAACATGGGTGAGAGGAGAGACCAAATGTTTGGCGATGTAGAGTACATGGCACAAGTAGTGGTCGCCCGCTCTCGGGTAAGATCCTAGGTTTCCTAAACTATCGCTTTTGTGCTCCCGTGTCAGAGACCCGGAGAGTAGCCTGGTATGCAATATGCCTAAAGAATAATAAAATCACGAATAAATAAACATTTTCCCTTTTACAATTTCAAAACAATTTGATTTTTTCAAGTTTTACCCACTTTTTAAGTTTAAGCCCCCAGTGTAGTCACCAATCTGTAGGACCCGAAAAATTGCCCTTCAGGGAATCATTTCGAATGCGCTACTTAGGTGATTGGGAGTCGACTAAGGTTATTTAATCCTTAAATAAGGATATTTTTTGCTTTATGAAATTCATTTTCGGAGGGGGGGAGGAGGGGTGGGGAGGATAACTTTTTATTTATTCAATAATCAATTTATATTATTCACATGTTTGAAATTACATCAAATTAATTTACAAATAATTTTAGATAAAATCCAGTTCTAATCTGGGCCAAAGCCAAATAGAGAATACTTAGAAGATTCAAAGGCCATGTAACCTTTAATAATTCCTATGATATTTTCTCTTGAGCGGACTTTGGATCAGAATATGAAATTATGTAAATTATTTTATGAAAAAGATTATATGAAAAAGAAAGAGTCGCTAGCCGATTTAAAGAAACCGACAAACCATAAATTAATAAAAATGACTCATGTCTACGAACCCGAATTCTAAGTTCGGGGGCAAGGTTACGAATTTGAAATTAAAATAATTCTCAAATCCGCTTTTTAGAAAACAGACTCTACTAAAATCAAACTTGAAATGAAATTGAGCAGGGAGAACTTTTTAATGACTTTCACGATATTATTATTTGAACATGCAAATAAAAGAATGAGAGTTTTTACAAAATGAAAGTACAAATAACACATTTACATTAAATAAACTACATTATTAAAACTTAAAGGATGAACAAACCTCACTTGAAACTCCGATAGGATGGATGAAAGATCGAACTCCTTATGATGACCCTTGATCGTGACTTGATACCAGCTTGCGTACGAGTTAGTTCCAAACTATGTGGCTGTCTCCCCCTAATATAATAGTTAATATCAGGTAAAATCAAAACACAAGTTAGTTCCAAACTATATATATATATATATATATATATATATATATATATATATATATATATATATATCAAAAAAGGCATGCGTACGAGTAGAATGCGTTGGCTTCAACTAAGTACATGAAAAATTTGAACCAAGTTGTGAATATAATAAAAGTTCAATGACTAGTAATGTATATTGACAAGATAATAGAATTCACTACTCATACTCCTCTTCATCCTCACTACTAATAATCTCGGTACAAATAGGGTCTAACATATTATCCTCCTCTATTCCCACTCCCTCTTCCCCCATAATGGATTCATTAGCATCAACGTTCATGGCTTCCTCATCACTTAAGTCATCTCGATCTTCAATTTGGTCCTCATCAATGCCAGATAGTGTTGGAGGATTTTCAGTGCTATCCTCTTGATATGCGGCATCATCAATGTCGTCAATCGTTGACCTCGGCTTTATGATGAGTGTCGTCCACCATAGGTTTCTTTCTCGCCTTACACTAGGATAACGAGTATAAAACACTTGCATTGCTTGGGATGCCAGCAAGAATGGTTGTTGAGTACTTACGTAGCAACTTATTGTTGATTACGTAAATGGACGTGACATAATTATTTACAATTTATGTCTTCATTTAGAGTTATAAGTAATTAAGTTAGCAATTAGGTTGGGTTAGCAAACAATTTACGCTACCAACTTTATAGGCTAACTTAATTAAAGGGACGTCTTCAAATAACATATTCATAGTTCTTATGGGGAACAATCTGTCAGAGTTTTATAGTCATGTCATCATGGGCTGTTTGAAGACATCCCCTTAAATTAAGTTAACCAACGAAGTTGGCAGTCGCGTAAATTTGTTTTTAACCAAGCATAATAACTAACTTATTAATAACTACCAAAACCATTCATACTCAACCGTAACTTATAACATATAAAACTAACCCACTTAAATTTGAATAACCATAAACATTCTCAAGAATTATTTTAACTTCATTTAACTAAATATATAATTAAACATAACCCAAATTTATAACTAAATTAATTTAACTTAACTAACCAAACATATACAGTCAATTAACCCTAACCACAGCCCTAACCCATACAAACATCCTATAATTAATTAAACTAATTAAATTAGTTATTCATAACCTTGTAAACCCTAAATTACTCAAGTAAATTATTCAAATACAACAACATATATGAATTTTACAATTAAAAATCAACAATTTCAACGACCGATACTCTTATATTAATAAACAACAATATTATAACTTTAATTTCAAGTCCTAACAACATTTAAACACTAAAAATTTACATTCAAAACATACACTATTCTAAATTTGAATTTCAAACCATAACCACACTAAAATTACTCAAGTAAATTACTCAAATACAACAACATATATGAATTTTCCAATTAAAAATCAACAATTTCAACAACATATACTTTTACATTAATAAACAACAATATTCTAACATTAATTTCAAGCACTAAAAACATAATACTATAATAAATTATAAGCATTCATAATAAACCCTAAAAATTTACATTCAAAACATACACTATTCTAAATTTGAATTTCAAACCATAACCACACTAAAATTACTCAAGTAATTACTCAAATTCACCCTAAAAATTTACATTTAAAACACAATTCTAAATCGAATTTCAAACACTAAACTTGACTAACACTAAACACTACCCCAAATTTGAATTTCAAACCATAACCACACTAAAATTACTCAAGTAATTAATCAAATTCACCCTAAAAATTTACATTCAAAACACAATTCTAAATCGAATTTCAAACCCTAAACTTGACAAACACTAAACACTACCCTAAATTTGAATTTCAAACCACAACCACACTAAAATTACTCAAATAAATTACTCAAATACAACAATATATATGAAATTTACAATTAAAAATCAACAATTTAACTACAAAAATAAATTAGGGGACTCACATTGGTGGTTGCCGGAGATGTTGGCGTCGGTGGTTGCCAGAAAAGTGCGCACGGTGGTCATCTCTGGTCGCAGCGTCCACCGGCATCGATGGTGGTGGCCGGAGTGACAGTGGTTGGGGCGGTGGTTGGGGTTGGGGTGTGAGAGAGACCGAGCGAGATGGAGAGAGAGAAAGTGAGAGTGCAGCGTTATCGATTGAGTTCTGCCCGTTGAGTAATTAAAAATGGTCGGCGACCGATAGGCAGCGACAGATACCGTATCGGTCGCTAGCTTAGCGATCGATAGCGAGTCAGATGTATTAAATGTTACCGTTGTCGAAATTAATTGAGCACCGCGACCGATACCCAGCGACCGATATGGTATCGGTCGCAAGCTCAATGACCGATAAAGTGAACACTGCGACCGATACTATATCGGTCGCTAATCAGCGACCGATATGGTATCGGTCGCTAATCAGCGACCGATATGGTATCGGTCGCTGCATGTCGGTCGCCCGTGTCGATCTAAGCGACCGATACATATCGGTCACCGTAGACGTTTCATGTTGTAGTGTTGGAGTGATGGTTATTTGGTTGGAGATGTGGTTTTGGGTGGTGTGATAGTAATATGGATTATGATCATGGATGATGAAAGAGAATATGATGTGATGAGAGTAGAGTAGAGGAATGGAGTGAATAAGATGATGATTATAGAGAGAGTTGATGGTATTAATTGGTAAGTGTTGATGAAATGAGTGGAGGAAGAGGGTAGTATTTATAGGTGAGAGGTGAGATAGTGAGGATGGAAGGTGAGGGACATAATCTCATGGATCATGCCCTCCATGCCAATAAAAAGGTCGTCGAGGGTTCCTCCAGTCAAGGGTCAAGAGTCAACAGCAAGGATCAAGGGATTGCATGGAAAATGGAGGAAAAAAATTTGGCGCGGAAGCTAATCAGAAGAGGAAGGCCGACGGGCCGTTGATTTCCTCTCACATGGATTGCCACGCTGACAGTCAATCCCCGGTCCATGATATTAGGGAAGGCCGCCGAGCGTTTTTGTTTTTCTGGCTGGGGCGCGCGCTGCTGGGCTGGGCCAAATGTTTGTGGAAGAGAGGAAGGCCGCCGTGCCTTCCTTTTTCTGCGGGCTTTTTGGTGGTGTTGGGCTTGCCTTGCAAATGGGCAAGGCCCAGTGGCCTTTTTATTTTCTACAATTAAAGCCCAATTATTTTTGGCCTGTTTTTCCCGAGTGAAATATATCGGTAAAAAATTCGGTGTCTACACCACTTTAGTAGGGTAATCAATGTAGATGTAATCTGTTAGAGTGTGATTAGAAACCATTATTATCTTGCTCTTGGTGACTTAAGGCAATGTTTTCTTTGGGATGACTATGTTTGGGCTTTGCTAGCCCTCAGTGTACATTCTTGAGTGATACCCTGGCTATGCTTTGCTCATTTCCCTTTTTCTCAGTGGGCATTAGTTAGCCATGTGTGTTATCATGTTGATATGGATGCAATTGGTCTACAAGAACATGGACTCTTTAGACAACAAATGATGTAGCATCACGACTTGTGTGGTGATGCACTTATGCGTGACTGTTGACTCCATGTGGGACTTTAATATGACTTTTTTTTTTTTATACAACCCTACATGACTCAGAGAAAATGCTACTCAAATGCATGTAAGTAGTTTTTTTTTTTAAAATATTTGGGCGACGCATATGGCCCTACATGTAGACAACTCCCTAACCGTAAAATATGACTATGAAATCCTAAGTGTCAAAGTGACTTGCTGACCAATTTCATGACAAGGCGAGATAGGTAGGCTTGAGGTATGGAATCATATTGGGGTAAAAAGGGACATTAAAGATGATAGCATGAATGGCTTTTTACCTGTGGTAGTCGACCTCTATTTTCTTGTTGTTACAGGAGAGGAAGGCTCGTTGGTTTGATTTGGGAATGAGACTGAACTAACGTCTTCCAAGGCTATATACTAAGGTGTAGCAAGCCCCAGTTGGATGCATGCTCTGAATGTTACCAGAAATCAGAGACCATGAAGGAGAATGATGGGCAATCATCATGTAATGAGGAGAGTTGTAAGATGATCTCTTGGTGAGAGGTTGCTTTGACTGCTAATGCAGTGTATAGAGCCCCTAGCCAAGCAGGGGCGGATCCAGTATGTTACCAGTAGAGTTAAGTGACTCCATCGGAATTTTGAAAAAAAAACGTTGCTTTTGAAAAAAGAACATGTATATTTCATATATCTAAAATAACTGCATAAAAGAACTATAAATGTCTAGTAGTCCAGCGATTAGCAGCACAACATGAAATATTAATGTTCAATCGGTGGCAGATAGAAGTATCGAGTTTTTATACAATTTTCGGCAAAATCTAGCATTCTATTCTTTTCTTTCTTTTTTTTTACGACAATGTTGTTTTCTATCATTCATCAAGTACTTTCCAAAGTTTATGTCTTTCAGTCTCTCTTTCAGTCTCTCGTCTCTCAATTCAACCTCTAATGATTTATTAAATGATTTTTCATAATTCATTTTCAATTCTCAAAGCATCCTAATATTTGCAATTCTCTTGTAGTTTAATTAGGTTGTTAGTTTTAAATTGATTTATTAAATGAGTCAATTTCACTTAATTTGTTTAATATCATTTTCATGATAATATCGAATTCACTATTATGATTTATGATAGTGTTTATGTTTTTTATTGCTTTAATTAAATTTTAATTTTTTTAAAAATATATATATCTCTCTCTCTATATATATTGCTTTTATATATCAATACTAGGCCTCAACCAGTGTAATGCACAGAGTATATTAAAATATTTATTTTAAAAAATAAAAAATTTAACAGTAATTGTAAATATAATTTAGAAAGATTATTCCAAAATAATTATAATAACTTATAGTTGCACCAAAATAATTTAATTCAACATTTATCTACATTTTGATTGGTTGAAATCCCTACAATTAATCTTCTTTCTCCATTCAGCGGGACCCACAAACTTTACTATTAATATTACTAGTTTTCAGACCCGTGCGTTACACGGGACGACAATAAATCACACATATTGTTGAAAATATTACTTAGAGCATGTAAAAAATGATGGTAAGTTCGTAAGTATATTTTTCTAATATTTTTTAAACTATACATATTATTTGCATAAAATTAAAGTACATACATATTGTTGAAGATATTGCTTATGTTACAATATGAAGAATATATAATTTTCTTATATTTTGACAAAAATAAAAGATTTTGTAATATGTAATATATTTTTTAAAATCTTTTTTCAAATATTAAGATCTCTCATAATCAAACATTTTATTTGAACCATACAATATGTAAAGCAAAATCTAACTTAGGTATAAAAATATCTCCTCCAATAAATAAAGGTAACTAAATGTTGTGGATTTTAAAAAATAACATTATTTATATTAATATCTAACACTAATTTATTTTTAATCAAATAATGTTGCAAAATAAATCGGTACCCAATTAATATTATAACAACAAATATAATTAAAACATAAATTTTCCGCCAAAACATTACCATTAAAATATAATCCTTTTTCTTTTTTTTGATGGGGAAATATGTCCCATTGCTTAGAGTATAAACACATTCATTTTTCAGTAGAAGAAACATAGATGTTATTTATAGTTGTATTCAAGTAAAATGAAAATAATTAGTCAAATTAAACATAAATATTCAACTGAGAAATTAATAGGTCAATGGTTTTAAGTTAATAAGGCTAAAATAATAAACATAATTTTTTAAAATATCCTTATAACCTAATTAATATAATAAAGGGAATATAATTAATAAAATAAGCTTGGCCAATAGTGCATAATAATTGTTAATTATTCAATATATAAGTTTCAATTCAAAATATTCTTGTAACATAAATTGCTATAAAGATAATGTAATAAAAACTTACTCATATTGACTAATTATAATTCAATATAGTCTTTTCAACCCTTTAATTAAGTTATAACTATAACTTTAGCTTTAAAACACTCCTTTTGTACAACAATATATGTAAACTTTTTTTTTTTTTGAGTGAAAAGGGGCAGCTTTATTCCTTTAAATCCATTTCTCCAAGGGCTATGAGCCTCTCAGGAAAATTGTCAATATACATAATTTCATCTGATTCAGTAGTGACTAATCTAGCACAGTAGTGAGCTACTCTGTTTCCTCCCCTCTTCACATCACTGGCTAAGAGTGTTGAGAAGTCTCTAACCATAACTCTAATGTCCTCTATGAACAGATCCGAAGGTCCTCTTCCCTTTGTGCCCGACTGAAGCTTTTGAATCAAGTTTAATGCATCACTTTCCAAGACCACCTGTTGTAATCCTCTAGAGTGCGCGACTTTCAGTCCATGGGCTGCTGCTACTGCCTCAGCTTGTTCCGGGCTCCAACAGGATGTGATCTCTTTCTTCCCCGCTGCGAGGATTCTTCCCGGATCGTCTCGGATTGCAAATCCTAACCCAACTGTCCCATTGTTTGCAATGTGCGCGTCAGTATTAATCTTGGTTAAGCCTCGGGGCGGTGTCTCCCATTTACTCAGAGAGATAGTCTCTGGTGGTGGTGGTGGTTTTGAGGTTGCCTCATTGTATTTTTGTGCCTCTATCGTGAGATTGTGAAAAGTTCTCATCATCACCTCCCTTTTCGCCTCCTTTCTTTCAAAGACTTCCTTGTTCCTTGCTGTCCACATTGCCCAGCACCTGGCTGCAAATTTGATGAAGAAGTCTTCATCGTGTTTGCCAGCATCCATGCAAAGAGTTCCTTGATGGATGTCCTTGGGGTTTCATTAATCGCGCTCCATAATTCTGCCTCTACCCACTGTTCCCGAATCTTCCGGCAGTCAAGGAGCGCATGTTGGATCGTTTCCGGTTCTAGCTGGCAACACGGTTAGAATATATAATATATTCATGTATATATACTTTGAAGAGTTAGAATATATAGTATATTTATGTTATGTTTTTCATATAATTTAAAATCTTAGAAATTTTATTCTTTCATAAACATCTTTTTTTGAGAAGATAAAAGTCTAAGAAATTTATATGACCAAAATTAATAAATTATCCTATAAATTTGTTTGTCTTTTTTAAAGAAATATAATATCTTATTTTACTATAAATAGTTTTAAACTTCATCAATAACCTTATTAATATAGTTAAAAATTAAAATTTACTTCATGTATAAACGTGTGCATTATTTGATATCAAAAATAGATCATAAAAATGAATGTATTGGATGGATTTGAAAGATATTGGTAGTTAAATTTTAGCTACATAACTACATAAATCCAAGTTAACATAATTATTTTGGATTGAAGGACTTACATATGAGTAACATGCAATTGAAATAAATATTAATTGTTATGATTCGATCTATTTACCAAAATGTTATTATGTTTTATTTATAATAACTGACTATTTCGTTTTTCTCTTATCGAATTGTAAACACCATTATATTTGTTGCAAAAGACTTAATAAATATATTTTTTCCCTTATTCTTATTAGATTTTATTATTAGTTAGAAAAACATATCCATATATGTAAACTATCATAAAAAATTGATAATACGTTTAATAGAAAGACATATATACACGAACATTCTTACATGAAAATGCTTTGACACACATGTGTATGTGAAATTAACATCTATAGAATCAAAAACATTGAAAGAACATACAACTTCACTTCTATGTATATTGATTATGAATAGACTATTAGATTTCCAAAAAAAAAAATCTATTTCCAAAAAAAAAATGTTTTAGATAAGTAAAATTGAATTGAAATAGTTAGAATTTTAATAGGAGAAGAAAGTACCTCCACTACTTGGGTCATTTCTTTGTAGACTAAAGCTTTTTCAAAATATACCAATTGTTGACTTATTACAACAACAACCCTGCAAGAAAAATTAACAAATTAATTATTTTTGCAAATAATACTCACACATGATATTAAAGAGTAAAAAAAATAATCATTATTGATACACAAAAAAAAATGCCAAGAAGCACTTTGTATCTTACTAATTAAGTAAGTTATGGAATAAAGCCCTAGAATATAATATGTTGTATGTTGGACAAAAGCATTTTCAAAAATGATGATGCTAAAGTTTTTTCTCTAATTTACTAGCTATGATGCCCGTTCTACGAACGGGTTAGGTGATGTTTTGTTTGTGATGCATGATAAATTTATTTTATTTATCATATTTTTGTTATTTTATCCTACCTTTTTCAAACTATTCATACTTTCTTACTTATTTTACATAATATATATTTAAAAATTTATGTATTTAATAAATATTGTGAATAATGTGACTTACTTTACTCACTATAGCTTATTAAAAATTAAAAATTATGTTGAATATTTATCTTCGATTACATAATAAGACCAATCCACATTATTTAATGTGTAATTTAGGCTCCATTCTTTTATGTGGTATATTCCGGTGCGGTATCACACCGTACCGCAACTCTTTAATTTTTATCACACATCACCACACCACACCACAATCATTAGCAATATATCTTTTCACTTTTCTCTCCTCACTTTTTTCCTCTACTTTTCACATTCTCGCTCCTCATCTACCTCACTTATCATAATTCTCGCTACAATTCACCACAACTCACCACAATTCACCATATTTTTTCAAATTCCACCACATCGCACCATTACCACACCGCAACCAACCGTAAAAAAGAACAAGACCTTAGTTATTTTTTCAATTCAAAAAAGCCCTCAGTTCAAAGATAATCCAAATACATATTTTCTTGTTGGAACCATTATTATCCTACTTGCTCTACCCATCAAATTTATGAATGAAATAAAATAACAATAATATTAGCAAAGGAAAATAAATAAATAAACAAATAGAATATTCCCACTCCTTGACAATTTAAGTGGCTGTAAAAGAAAGGAGGTTAGAACAAATGGGTTTACACTCAATTTTTAATCTTCAAATTGAAAATTTAAAAATAAATAAATAAATTTACAAATAGGCGCACATCGGCACATGCAAGCAGCCTAACCATCACGACACACAACAAAAACTCCCATTTCTACTTTACTAATGATATGCCAAGGAGAGCCCAATTAATGTCATAATTGTAATGCTTAATGAAGAATAACATCAGTTACACATACAAATCAATTCTAATTACAAAAGTACTGCTACTTACAAATCACCGGTTACGACTTGAGTTATGTGCCCCCTCAATTACCATTATAATAATTTGTTTTATCAGAAAAAATGTGTTTTACATTCCCTCATGAAACTTTATTTTAAAATTTATTCCTATTGATATATTTTTATTCAAATTTATCTTGTAATAACATCAAAACAATATGTTTTGGTCTGCCTGGTCTGCCAAAACAATATGTTACGCACTTGTCATAATACACATTTGATTATATTTATTTTTTTCTTTGAAATTAAAAACTATATTAATTCACCTTATTTTACAAAAGTTAGTATCATAGCCTAAATATTAAAATTAATGGGCCTTATCAATTAATAAAGATAACAAATTTTTTAAAACTCAGAATATATATGACAAACTATTTGACGATACAGATGCCAGAAAAAGATTGTATTCATGTGCAATATTTAGAGCGATGTTCGTGTTCTTGATAAAAAAAAAATTAGAATGTTATTTTGGGAAAATGTTTCTTTTTAGTAGTGACAAAATTAAATATTTTAAATGAACTGAAATATAATATTATAGATAAAAATCCATTGTCTCCCAACCATTGTTAAGAAAATTATTATTTATACATATATATAATAGCAAAATTATGATCAACATAAAAGATATATTATAATTAAAATGATTATTTCCTTTAAAATATAAAAACAAAGAAAAATAAAGTTCATATATACACATGTCATTTCTCTTGTTAACAAAGTATTTTATATAAAATGTGAATTTTTTTTATTTACACTCATATTATTCTCCTTTTGAGATGAATTAAGTTTTATTTATAAGTAGTAGTAATACATCATAGTAATTAATGTGCATAATACAATTTTTTTTTAAATTTAAAACTACAATTACAACTTTACGAAAATACCCTCTTTAAACACACAAATTACGATCTTTGCACTTTGTACCCAAATATATATATATATATATATATATATATATATATATATATATATATATATATATATAATATAGATTTGAACTTTGGTCCTAAGCATGGAAGATGAGGTGGTTATCATTTGATTACTATATCTTTAGTATCACCATTTTTACATATAAAAAGGATATTTTACCAATAATTTTCAACATGAAATGATTACGAACTTTTTTGATAGAATATATATTATACAAGAGTTAATGATAGTTTAATAAATGATAAAATATTTTTTAATAAACTTTAACTTAACATATATTTATGGACCTATTTCTGTAACATGAATTTATTTTAATTTTTTCTAATTAATAATTACAGAAAAGGAAACTTTAAGCTATGTATATATATTTTCTGTTATAAGCTTTTTCAACCATATAATATTTTTTTTCAACCATATAATTCAAGTTAGTGTTACAATAAAAACCCTAGCCTCCTCCTCTCTTTTTCTCTCTAGAAAACTCTAGCCTCCATTTCCTTGAAGGGGCTGCCATCGATTCTTTTGTCGATGGTAAGCCCCAATTTGATTGATTTCTACTTCAGTTGTTAGTTTGGTTTTACGTTTACGCAAAAAAAGTTAGTCTCTTCTTTTGTAAGAGTTTTTATTGTATCCTTATTTAGGGTGTTTAATCTCTTTCTTGAGTTTTATTGTACCCTTATTTAGGGTTTTAGTCTCTTTCTAGAGTTTTTGTTCAGTTGGTGTGGTCTAATACGTTGGATGAAGATCTACTTTCAAATTGCTATAGCACAGGTTGTGAGGTCTCTGTCAATGGCAAATATGCAGAGTCATCGAGAAAAGATGCAGAGTCATCGAAGAAATCGGAGTCGAACGTCACTAAGATTAGTATTAGTTATTTGGAAGTTGAATTCCATATCTATGTTTTAGATCTACAATTGTTCAATCACGATTTTTATTGTAAGTGTCGTATGACTTGCTATTAATGAAATATGTTTGATTTCAAAAAAGTTAGTGTTATAATATATTTATATTACAAAAATATAAAATAATGATAGTACAACTTTTTCAATTTTCATTAATATTAATTACTAAATATAGGTTCTTTATTATCTTAATTGTCTTGAAAATAATTTTGTATAAATTACCAAATTATACCGTACATGTATGAATTATATGAAAATTAGTTATTATCCATTGATTTTGAATCCTAGATTCGCCACTGTCCTTAAGAGTATGCTCTAAATGGTTGTGGGACACAAACCAAGGAGAAAGAACAACAATCTCCTATCTTTTAGTGGAGTTTTGAGTCGATCACTCCTAAAATGACGACGAGGTCCGATACGTCCTCAAGTGGTAGGTTTTTTTATGTTGGGGGGGGGGGGGATTTGCTACCACTAGAATATAAGGGGAGTAGGTGTTTCTCTTGTTCAAGGAAGGGTTGTAATGTTGTGTTGTACTAAGTTTACTATCTTGGAGATAGAATGGAGGTTTGGGTGAGGTGTATAGTTATAAAGACTTAGAGGCTTGGGCATGTGTGTGGATATAAAGGCTTATAGGGTAGATGTGAAGGTTAGGGATGTAAGGCTTGAGAGCAATTTGGAAGGTTTATAGGATTTTTTGGTGTGTGTGATTGCTATTTCCACCATTGGTTTCTCATTCTTCTTTTTTTCTTTCTTTTCTTTTCACTCCTCCTTTCTTTTTATGTTGGTATGCTTCAAGATGTAGATGGACCAAATGGGGTTTACTCTCCCAGTTAAGTTTTTCTATACGCAAACAAAGTGCTTAAGGAATATGAATATTGTACCACTCATATTGACCCGTGTTGGTAGACCAACTAGGAACTCCTTTTTTTGGCATAATTTATTTTTTTTAATCATTTTTATTTGCTTGTTTCTCTTTATCATTTTCATTTTCACTCTACTTCCTGATGGTGTTTTACACAACACACATTTTGGTTTAGGTTTGGATTAGGGGAATGATAGGGTTGGTGGAGGTGAAGATTTTTCAAGTGATGGATCCAGTGTAGTGGATGGTATGGTTAATGTAGGTATCAGTAGTAGGTGAGGATATTATGTAAGGGGTAAAGGGAAATACAGGTGTAGGCATGGTGAAGGTGGGATGGAAATAGGTAATGTAGGAAAGGGTAAGACGGTAAATGGGTGGAGTTGAAGCCCCCTATCCTAAGCATGTTTGTTTAAGCTGCGAGATGGTGTGGAGATATTCACTTTAAGAGATTGTTGGTTTTGGTATATTATACTCTCTCCTTTTGCCTAACATATTCCATGATGGTGCAATTTGTCTTCTTTACCCCCTGTTTTTTTATTATTTCTCTCTTTGTTTCTTGTCCTTAGATTCTCATGACATGAGAGTGATGAATGAGAATATGGAGAATTTGAGGGGAGATAGATGTGTTAGACTTAGATTTTGAGGTTGGTGAATGGATGAGTGAACTTTTCAACTTAACTTAAAAGTGCAAACATGAGATTGTCTTCTTTTTTTAGCAACAACAACAAACTCAAACTCATAATTGAATAATCATCTTCTTGAGCCTTAAAAGATGCGTACGTTAAAGGTCGACTCATTGTTGACTCTGACTAACTCAAGAAATAATAATGCTTTACATAGAAGATAATGACCCTAATTGACTCCATGACTTTCTCGGCATCACCACCTTTATTTACAACTTAATCATGAACCATTTTCACTCTAGTTGTCTTGTGTTGTTTTCGGTAGGGGCAGTTTTCCTTGATTGGAACATGTCTCCAAGTTTGATCTTGAAGGTTCAACAATTCTCAGTATTGTGAACCCTACATCTATGGTACCTGCGGAATTGGTTGGGGTTCCAGTTCTTTACTTAACATCTGGTTCTATCTTGAGCAAAGGCAACTCAATTTGTCCTTGTTTTAGGAGCCGCTCGGAAGCATGGGCATAAGTGTGTCAATAGGCGTGTATAAGGCATAGGAGTCGTACTTTCTTGTATTCCGAATTTCAAGCTTCTTAGGAGGATTCATAGGTTTGATAGTGGTCCTCCAACGAGATGTGGTCTTCTATACCTTTGGCAAGGTAGTTGCCTTTTTGTTCCTTGTCTCCATCTCAATGCATACTCCTTTAAGATGGATGTAGTCATTGAAAAATATTTCTCTCATTCCTTTAGAAACACTCTTAGGTCCCATCCCATCATCGAGGCATAACTTCTGATTTATTTTCAAGACAATTTCGAGGAACATGTCAATGGTCTTCTGTTGTTGTTCATGCTTCAGCTCTACGTCATGGGCTTTCTTGTCTAACATACCTTACATTTGTTGTAAAGAGCTTAATCAAATGTTTGGCAGTTAAGGTAGTGTTTTCTTCACGTGTCTGCCACTCACTAAGTTGGGACATGGTTGATGTTGTAGTCTTTGTATGTTATGTGATATGGGAGGCGTAGATGGTGAAGGATTCTTATCCTGCTTGTATGTAGATTCAAGGGTTCACAAGACTGCCTCGACACTTTATTACCTAATGTATGTGTGGCTTAATGGACCTATGTGGTATTTCTTAATGTAGACTCGACGCATATATGGTGACTCAGTTTTTGGACTCACCCTGTGCTTTGGGCTTGCATGATTACTCTATTCATATATGATCCTAGGATGGACACAAAGGATTATCTATCGGGCCCCAACTAGACTAAGTCACGACAGTTTGTTTAAAACCTTTCGATCTCAAGACTTAGATAAGGCTACATAAATGGTCCTATGGGCTGACTCCATGCAGACTCGACAAGGAAATCGGTTGCAATTTTTGTGGTTTTTAGGTAAGGGTTTGTAACGACCCGCCCTAGACCCATATTAATTAAGACAGTAATTACGGTAATTAGCCCAAATACGCTATTAAAATTTTTCTTTCTATTTTACCTTATTATTACCGTTTATTTTTTTCGTGACAGGTCTCGGGCAAGGTGATAGCTAAGTGGGTTGATTATATGTTATCTCGGAATTAAAGTTATAAATGTTATTATGAGTTTATGAATATTTTTACGATAAGTTATATAATTTATTTTATTATTCTCAATTTTACACTTTAACAGAGAAAGGTTATATTAATTTTAATTTCCATTTCGGTTACGATTTATGTTATCCAACCTTCCTAATTTCATTTTATCATTCAATTTATTTTATTAGTGTTATCCTACCAATTTATTTTTATGTGGTTCGATACTAGCTAATTTTATCTAAGTTAATTCCAAGTAATGTTATTTAGATTTATACTAAACTATTTTATCAAGTTTATGTCAATTAATTTTATCGAGTCTTTTACTAATTATTCTACCTAGCTTAATTTCCCTTACTATTAACTAGCCTAATTACTAATTGAATGGTTAAGTTTTTGAAGAGGGAGTTTATATTAGTGTTGGGGGTTTATTTCTAATTCTTTTTAATTCATTTCAAGACACACCTCACTCCCCGTTCTCCCTCTCCTCTTCTCTGCCAGCCGACCAGCCCCCCCGCCCATTTTCCGGCAACCGACGGCCGGTCCGACGACCACCAGGCGATGGCCGAGCACGACCCCACTCTTCTCTTGTTTTTCTCCTCCAATTTCTCTTTCAAGTGGTATTCTCTCAAACCTTAACTCAGTTCTTTTAATTCCTAATTTGAGTTTCACTTTCAATTTATGTTAATCATGTTGTTTTCCATCTCTCTTATGTTTTTTAAGCATGAATTCATGTTGGGGTTAAGTTAGATAAACTAGGGTTTGATTCTAGAGTGGATGCATGTGAATTTTGAATGGGTTTTGATAAGTTTCTTGCTAGATTATTTGTGGATGATGAAATTGCTTACTTGCATGTTGTTTTAGGAGATAAACATAAGATTAGTGGACTGATTTAAGTTCTGGAAATATTGGTTATGTCATTTTATGCTTGGTTGAGTTGGATTAGTGTTGATTTTAATGAGGAATTGCTAGAATAAGTGTTGGTTATATTTATCTATGGTTGCATGTGAATTTTTATGGAAGAATATGAGTATTTCCTAGGTTTATATTCTGGAAAATCAAGAGTAATGTTCAATTTGGATTTTAGGTTTGGATTAGTATAGGTTTAATGGCCAAAAAGATGCATTTAAGGAGAAATCCAGAGTTGGTTTTGCTGCTGGTTGTAATCTGAAAATTCTAGGGGACTTAAAATGTGAGTTTAGCTCTGTTTCCTACTTTAAAAGATAGCCAAGGTTGTTAGCTAACCCTCGGCTTTTGAATTTCGGGATTCCGATATGTATAGCCCGAGTTGTAACCAAAACCGTGAAGGTGTGTTTTTATATACGTTTTCTGGAGTCAGTAGCTAAATGCTACTTTTTCATCCATTTGGAGACCTTGTTGGTTTTAATGGTGAACTTAAGAATTTTAGCTCACTCTTTAAGCTTTCCAGAAACATAAGATTTGCATCCATACGATATCGGGTGAGTGAGATATAGGGTCTTGTCTAAAGGACATTAATGAAGGTTCTGCCCAGAATTTTAGTTATTAATTCTAATTTTATGGCTGAAATATGATTTCTTAAGGAGTTCTAAATAGATGGTGGTCCTTGTGTCAATTTTAGGATGGCTTGGGGGTGTTTTCTAGGTTGAAATAAGTCAAGTTGGTGTTTAAGGTTACGCCTCAACTCACAATCTTTGCATCGATCTTATACAAGTCTTGATAAGAATTTCACCCTAAAGTTTCAAGCCGCATATTCATTCTAAGCGTTCTGCTTATGTCCGGGCCATTTTCCAAGCCCTTCCCTTCATTTTTAGCCTTCGGGCCAGCTAACAAAGTTGTAGGGTGTGATTTTCCCTTTCCGAAAAGTACTCGTTGGCAAAAATCCGAGTTTTCTAGCTCAAGATATCATCAAATCATTGATTTACCAAAAACTGAAATTTTTTATTTTCTCGTCCCGTTTAAGTTATCAAATTTTAAGTACTTTAACCTTAGCTTATGGAATTACAAGGACTTTATTAAAATTCTCAATTTCCTACACTTTTATTATAGTTCCCCAAGTCACCCAAGCCGTTCCGAGCCCGAGGCACGCCACCAAGCAACTCTACCTTTCAAGGTACGCGAATCGTCCAACTTTTCATTCCTTTATTATCGTTTAAACATTTAACATGGTTATATCAAGTTTATGTTATGAACTAATGTTTATATTTACGGTTTTAAAGGGTCCCATTTTACATGTTTTCGTGCTAGTTACTTATAGTGCTAGCTCTCTTTTTATGTATGATACTCCTGATCAGAGTCTCCAAACCTGGCCAGTGTCGACTGCTCGGCAGTCACCCACTCCAAACTTCGATCGGTTTGGGCATGCGCGTGTGTGAGATGCATTGCATCGATCGTAAGGGACCAAATATTTAAGCCTAAACGTCTATATTCATTTCATGTACTGACTCTCTTATGTTTATGAATTCCAGTTACTTATTCTTGTTTTTCCCCTTTCCCGTTTTCAAAATGAATTTAAATGCCGGCACTAAAACCGTTTTCGAACGGTTTGTCGTGTTGGAGGTTTGCATACTGAGTGTTTCCCCACTCACTTTGCGTATGTTTTCAATGTTTTGTTTTTAGGCGGTCCAAGCTCCCAAAGTAAAGGCAAGGATAAGCAGAAGTAAAACTTCCGCGTACAAGGTAGTCTTAAAGGGCGGTTTTGGTCGACATCGGTGGGCTTCATGGTGCCAGAGATTGATTTATATGTATATATTTATGTTTTTGGTGATTTATGTATAGTTTGGTGGTTTGTGTGCCTTGTCCCGAGTGGGGACGGCGGTAATGCCTCAATACTTGTCTTTTCCGCTGCGCTAATCACAGGTTTATGGCATGATTAATGATAATCTTGTGGTTAAGGGTGTTGGGGTGTTACAGTTGTGGTATCAGAGCAGAGTTATAAGAAGAACTTGAGGATTTAGAGTTTCATAAGAATTTGTGATACGGATTTGAGCAATATGGATGTTATGTGTGATATATGCACCTTTATGGATTGAGATTGGGAATATGTAAAATGTATCGGGATGGATGTTGAGCATGAAGCTCCAAATGAGTATATGAAGTGTACATATTTTCTTGCAGGTATGAAGTTATGTAAAATTTTGGGATAGTCCGATTTATAGGGAAAGTGCTGTTGAAATTTCTCCAGAATTTAGAGAGCTTTAGTAGAAAAATCTAAGGAAGTTTAAGTACAAATTGCAAGTAATCTAATAGTTTGATGCAAGTGAAGCGTGCTAAGCGCTTTTAAGAATGCGAGGCATGTTGAATTAGTCTCGAAAGGAGAATTTTAGTCATTCAAAGAAAAGTATACAAATCCAATTTCAAGTGGGATTGATGTAGAGCGCAAAGGAAGTGTTAAGTGCCTTATCATGGTGTGTTGTGAAATGTTTAAAAGCGTTTAAATGATATGAGTGATTAGTACGCTCCAAGTATAATAAGTGAAGTCACAGGGATCTTAAGAGGGAACAAGAGTTCCTTTAGTATCAAATGAGGTTCAAGTTGGTTGAGTCTCGGACCTTGCCTTGATTTTCTTTTATTAATTTTAACAAGTTCTTATTTGCTAAGTTTATTAAAACTTCGCGTTCATGTTATATATATGTAATATAGAGGGAACCCAGTGGTGACCCTTTTCCCAACCCATTCGCAATGTTTATGGAGCCCAAGATCAATATTCAAGTCCATTTCAAGAAGTTGCAAGACGTTTTGACGCTCATTGTACAAGATCACCCGAAATCGGAATACCACGACGACAGTGGTTGAGCACGTTGTGTTTTGGCCACTCTTCCCTATGGGAGTCCGTGGGATGCTATTAGAAGTCGCTATCGTCAATCACTCCTTCGAGGAGAACCCGACCGACACGCTTGGTGCCTCAAACTCGATTGATTTGGTAATTGACAAAGTTGGTAGGACATAGCTGCTGGCGTGAATTAACATAAAATACGGTTAAGAGTTGTAGAAGACTTTAGTAAGTTAAGACAAAAACCCATAAATGCAATACCGAGATCAAGTAAGGAAAAGTGCAACACTCCTGACCTACGGTGACTCTCCTATTTATTCACCCACGCATAGAATTTCTAAAATAGGTATCACGACTTCTTGCTACACGCATAACCAGGATATACACGAAGAAAGGCCTCGAATATTAGGAGCATGGCTTTGACCGCTATCACCTTCGAGTTGTCACCTCCAAAGTATATGGATGTCAAGGGTATTCCCGAGGAGGGGATACCATACCCTTTTAACGACCTTTTGGGTCCTCAAAATTTTTTTTTTCCTTTGCCCGTCGTATGCTCATGATTATGTAAAGGCGGTACGAGTAGTCCCGGATATTGTGGGTGTCAAATTTGACTTCGCCAAGGAGAAAATAAGTATAGAAATGGGTCAAGAGTGACCCAAGATCTGGAGGAAGCTATGACTCAATCAATGAAGACTACGCCTCCGCCTAGAACGGTTGAGATAAAAAGTACAAATAGGTTCTATGTAGCTAAGGAGGAAGTAAGTACTTTGTTATGCGCGTAGTCGACATGGGAATAATTGGTATCCGGGTGTGATGGAAAACAAAGGATTATACTAATAGTCGTTCCATGCTTTAAGTGCTACCAAGTTGTTCTTGGAATGAAGGAAAATGGGTCGAACTCTAGTAACATGCAAGTGCAAAGATAGCACGCGTAGTGGTCTTTAAAACAGGAATTCGGGGCCAACGAGTAGTATACGAATCTTTTGGTCCGTTTTAGTATCAGCGGTAGATATTTACATATGTATATGATTCCCCGAACCTTGGACCATCACGTGATAATGCTTTCGAGAGTTAAGAGCAGCTATTAAACCCCAGATGACCGGAAGAATACGTAAATGGATAGTTGGCCACATTGCCTTGACCAAGTTTGGGATGCGGTATTCCGAGGTATCAAGAGAACATACCAGTTTTGGTAACTCAGGTCTGGATGTAATTCTATAGAGATTCACCTAAAGTGATAAGGGGAAACAATAGAATAATGATGAAATTAGGAAGTTAGAATGGGACTGGAGATTTATGACTAAGAACGAGGAAAAAGGGGGAAATTCCGATTTGGGGAATAAATTTATTGCATATCTGGATATCATAGGGACATCCAACGAGTTGGTGAGGTTCAACCCTCCTCTGTATGGCTAGCATACTTCGAGTTCATCATTTGAATCTAGCCTTATATCACAATCATATTGTACATCCCCCTATTAAATTCATCTTTATCCTCGTAAGATTGCATTCGACTTTGTCAATTCTAATCATTGCTTATTTTCAAGAACTCCTAGGAGAGTCTATAATTGTTATCAACCAATCATTTCGGCTCATTAAGGCTGTGTCCACACCTTTTTGGCATCGCTCTCTTTTCTCAACTTCCTTTTGAGGCAAGTGCCTTTCTTTTAACAGTTATCCACTCATTCATCCAGTGGTGATGGACTACATCTATTCTACCATGTTTTCTATTTGGTCATCTTTTCTCTTTTCCGAAATAGTCGTCATTCTCAGTAAGGATCTACAGTTTATATCCAAGTTTTAGCTTAAATACAAGTTACTATTCGATCAATATCAACAACTTACGTTTTGTACACCCAAGCGGCTATTGCCAATCGATCGTGTGTCCCCGATATTGGTTATCCTAATTCAAGAATCAAGAACTTGCCCAAGATCTTTTCTTCATCTCAAGCTCATGTCAGTGTCTATTATGGATTACTTTATTCATGGAATCGTTATACTTATTATCCCTATCAATTATATTGTCTCTGGTTAACTACCCGTACGAGAAGGTAGACCCTTGGGTGAGACATCTCAACTTTGGGTATGGATTGGTTAGACCTAACTCACGCTCAGATTAGGTACGGAGAAGATAAATTCAGTAGCATATCGTTTAGATTTGCCCTCCAACCTAGGGCAAGTACATGACGTTTTTTTTTTCACGTTCCCAACTACGGAAGTATGTGCCGGACCCGAAGTACGTTCTAGAAGAAGAGCCTCCTCTGTTATCAGGAGACCTTACTTTCGAGCAACAACCGATTCAAATCCTAGATCGTAGGATCAAATGACTTCGTTCTAAGGAAATTCCCTTAGTCAAAGTACTATGGGCAAACCAAAACGCCTCGGAAGCCATGTGAGAAACCGAGGAAGAAAGGAAGAAAAACTATCCGCATCTCTTTCAAGGTACTTCGTTCACGATTACTCCAACAGCAAGTTTCGGGGACGAAACTCCTTTTTAGGGGGGGAGGGTGTAACGACCCGCCCTAGACCCGTATTAATTAAGACCCTAATGACATTAATTAGCCCAAATACGCTATTAAAATTTTTCTTTCTATTTTACCTTATTATTACCGTTTATTTTTTTTCGTGACAGGTCTCGGGCAAGGTGATGGCTAAGTGGGTTGATTATATGTTATCTCGAAATTAAAGTTATAAATGTTATTATGAGTTTATGAATATTTTTACGATAAGTTATATAATTTATTTTATTATTCTCAATTTTACGCTTTAACTGAGGAAGGTTATATTAATTTTAATTTCCATTTCGGTTACGATTTATGTTATCCAACCTTCCTAATTTCATTTTATCATTCAATTTATTTTATTAGTGTTATCCTACCAATTTATTTTTATGTGGTTCGATACTAGCTAATTTTATCCAAGTTAATTCCAAGTAATTTTATTTAGATTTATACTAAACTATTTTATCAAGTTTATGTCAATTAATTTTATCGAGTCTTTTACTAATTATTCTACCTAGCTTAATTTCCCTTACTATTAACTAGCCTAATTACTAATTGAATGGTTAAGTTTTTGAAGAGGGAGTTTATATAAGTGTTGGGGGTTTATTTCTAATTCTTTTTAATTCATTTCAAGACAAACCTCACTCCCCATTCTCCCTCTCCTCTTATCTGCCAGCCGACCAGCCCCCCCAGCCCATTTTCCGGCCAGTTTCCGGCGGTCGACGGCCGGTCCGATGACCACCAGGCGGTGGCCGAGCACATCCTCCACTCTTCTCTTGTTTTTCTCCTCCAATTTCTCTTTCAAGTGGTATTCTCTCAAACCCTAACTCAATTCTTTTAATTCCTAATTTGAGTTTCACTTTCAATTTATGTTAATCATGTTGTTTTCCATCTCTCTTATGTTTTTTAAGCATGAATTCATGTTGAGGTTAAGTTAGATAACCTAGGGTTTGATTCTAGAGTGGATGCATGTGAATTTTGAATGGGTTTTGATAAGTTTCTTGCTAGATTATTGATGGATGATGAAATTGCTTACTTGCATGTTGTTTTAGGAGAGAAACATAAGATTAGTGGACTGATTTAAGTTCTGGAAATATTTGTTATGTCATTTTATGCTTGGTTGAGTTGGATTAGTGTTGATTTTAATGAGGAATTGCTAGAATAAGTGTTGGTTATATTTATCTATGGTTGCATGTGAATTTTTATGGAAGAAGATGAGTATTTCCTGGGTTTATATTCTGGAAAATCAAGAGTAATGTTCAATTTGGATGTTAGGTTTGGATTAGTATAGGTTTAATGGCCAAAAAGATGCATTTAAGGAGAAATCCAGAGTTGGTTTTGCTGCTGGTTGTAATCTGAAAATTCTAGGGGACTTAAAATGTGAGTTTAGCTCTGTTTCCTACTTTAAAAGATAGCCAAGGTTGTTAGCTAACCCTCGGCTTTTGAATTTCGAGATTCCGATATGTATAGCCCGAGTTGTAACCAAAACCGTAAAGGTGTGTTTTTATATACGTTTTCTGGAGTCAGTAGCTAAATGCTACTTTTTCGTCCATTTGGAGACCTTGTTGGTTTTAATGGTGAACATAAGAATTTTAGCTCACTCTTTAAGCTTTCCAGAAACATAAGATTTGCGTCCATACGATATCGGGTGAGTGAGATATGGGGTCTTGTCTAAAGGACATTAAAGAAGGTTCTGCCCAGAATTTTAGTTATTAATTCTAATTTTATGGCTGAAATAGGATCTCTTAAGGAGTTCTAAATAGATGGTGGTCCTTGTGTTAATTTTAGGATGGCTTGGGGGTGTTTTCTAGGTTGAAATAAGTCAAGTTGGTGTTTAAGGTTACGCCTCAACTAACAATCTTTGCATCGATCTTATACAAGTCTTGATAAGAATTTCACCCTAAAGTTTCAAGCCGCATATTCATTCTAAGCGTTCTGCTTATGTCCGGGCCATTTTCCAAGCCCTTCCCTTCATTTTTAGCCTTCGTGCCAGCTAACAAAGTTGTAGGGTGTGATTTTCCCTTTCCGAAAAGTACTTGTTGGCAAAAATCCGAGTTTTCTAGCTCAAGATATCATCAAATCATTGATTTACCAAAAACTGAAATTTTTTATTTTCTCGTCCCGTTTAAGTTATCAAATTTTAAGTACTTTAACCTTAGCTTATGGAATTACAAGGACTTCATTAAAATTCTCAATTTCCTACACTTTTATTATAGTTCCCCAAGTCACCCAAGCCGTTCCGAGCCCGAGGCACGCCACCAAGCAACTCTACCTTTCAAGGTACGCGAATCGTCCAACTTTTCATTCCTTTATTATCGTTTAAACATTTAACATGGTTATATCAAGTTTATGTTATGAACTAATGTTTATATTAACGGTTTTAAAGGGTCCCATTTTACATGTTTTCGTGCTAGTTACTTATAGGTGCTAGCTCTCTTTTTATGTATGATACTTCTGATTAGAGTCTCCAGACCTGGCCAGTGTCGACTGCTCGGCAGTCACCCACTCCAAACTTCGATCGGTTTGGGCATGCGCGTATGTGAGATGCATTGCATCGATCGTAAGGGACCAAATATTTAAGCCTAAACGTCTATATTCATTTCATGTACTGACTCTCTTATGTTTATGAATTCGATTTATTCTTGTTTTTCCCCTTTCCCGTTTTCAAAATGAATTTAAATGCCGGCACTAAAACCGTTTTCGAACGGTTTGTCGTGTTGGAGGTTTGCGTACTGAGTGTTTCCCCACTCACTTTGCGTATGTTTTCAATGTTTTGTTTTTAGGCGGTCCAAGCTCCCAAAGTAAAGGCAAGGATAAGCAGAAGTAAAACTTCCGCGTACAAGGTAGTCTTAAAGGGCGGTTTTGGCCGACATCGGTGGGCTTCATGGTGCCGGAGATTGATTTATATGGAAGGATGTTTAATATATATGTATATATTTCTTTAATGGGTGTATAAAGCTTAATATATATGTTTTTGGTGATTTATGTATAGTTTGGTGGTTTGTGTGCCTTGTCCCGAGTGGGGACGGCGGTAATGCCTCAATACTTGTCTTTTCCGTTGCGCTAATCACAGGTTTATGGCATGATTAATGATTATCTTTTGGTTAAGGGTGTTGGGGTGTTACAGGGTTGTTGGTCCACGAGGATGGGTGTTTAGGCTTGACAAGGGAATCGGTTTATGTTTTGGGTTTTCTCAATGCGGGAAGGAGTAAATTATGTAAAGGAAAGGAATAAAACTAACCTAGACATGGATTGAAAGAAAGAAATAAAAGCATGAAATCAAATAAAGCAATTAAGAGCAATGAATGAAAAACTAGAATAAACAATGAAATTGGGGAAAAGAAATTATGCCTTTGATGACCAAAATCTTCACTAATCTTCAATCTACACTGAGAATTTCCCCCGAACAAACAAGAAATTGTGGATTGGATTACCAAGGACTCACAAATTCTCACTAGGAAGTAGAATTGGTAACCGTTGACCCTCCTCCCCACTGAAAGTGGATTTGTGGTGGCTAACACTAGAAAGCTTGGAAAACAAGTCAACAATGGCACTTGAAAGGAGAGAGAGAGAGAGAGAGAGAGAGAGAGAGAGACAGCTTGTAAACTTCAATGGAAACTTGCTTGAATTGAGAAAGCTTGAGAAAGTTTGAATACAATTGCAAGAAATCAAAGAAAGCTTGAAGAATAAGTGAAAGCTTGAAGAAAAATTAAAGAAAGTAATTAAAGGAAAGCAATTAAATCTACTCTAATCCTACTCCTAATCTACTAAGACTACTTTATAATAGATAAGCTAAAAGATCTGAATTACATTGGGGTATTTATAGAAGAAGGAAAACAAAAGCCCAAACCCTAATAATAATCACAGCACACGTGTTTTAATTCCATTGAATGTGGCGCGACTCAGCGTCGCGGGCGCGACGCGTCGCCATCGTCAACCGTTGCTCATGCAGCACCCGTCGCGGGCGCTATACCATAGATCGCGGGCACGATCATCGTATGTCACGGGCGTGACAGTTTGCTTCACGGTCACGACAAGCCTCTGTTCTCTGGTCCTTTCGTCTCTCAGTACCAGGTCGCAGGCACTATCCCTATCGTCACGAGCGTGACCTGGTAATGTCGGAAACGTGCTGGCGGGGTAGAACGGAGTCACGGGTGCGACCGACGTGACTCGGGCGTGACTTTCTTCTGCCTTTTTCCCCTGTTTTGCACCAAAACTTGACAAGAGGTTCTCGGTTTGGGCTCGCCTTAGGTCTCGGCTCGGGTTGACTCGGGTTGGCTCGGGAAATCACTAGGAATTCCCTACAAAGCCACAATTAATCCCGATTTCCTTCTAACTCTTTATTTTCCTACAAAACACAAAATCATCATATCTTATATATATACAAGGGCTAAAATAAGCAAAACACCTTGGAAAATGATATAAAATTCGGCTCAGGATGAGACCGAACAATGACTGCAACACATAGAACGATGCAAGAAAGGGGAAAGACCACTTATCGGGCCTCCACTAGACCGAGTCACGTCAAGCTGTTTAAAAGCTTTCGGGCTTATGTCTAGATTCAAAATCGAATAAGAGGTCCAAGGGAGATAGGTATTGTGAAGGGCTTAACCGGCCGGTTACTCGTTGGAGTGTACAGGCCGTAACTAGCTGGTTACAGTTTCGCGTAAATAAGCGCTTATGCTTTTGGGTCGAGTTATTTTGGGCTTGTTGGGCTACTATGAAGACTAAAACAATAAGAAAGTCTAAAGTCGAATCTAGTCAATTGAGGTAGTTAAACAGGTACCACACATATGATGTCAATCCTTGAATCACCAGGGGTTAATGTTTAAAGGGTACCATGAGATTGCCCTCGATGCATTTAGTGGTTATGTGGAGTGCATAACCTTTGAATGTGCGTGGGTCTGCATTGGATGGAGAAACCAAAGGCTTGATTGATGGAGTGCATCTTTCATAGTATTGGTGTTCAAGCATCCGAAGGGTAAAAATGGTAAGATCTAATCATGTGCCCCTCAGGTCCTCTCGTGCCATCACTGGCCCGGGAGTAGACTAGCAGTGCTATATGTCTAAAATAACTAAAAAATATAAAAAAAAATCAATTTTACTCTTCTTTCCATTAATAATAATCAAGCTTTACCCTCTTTTAAATTAAGTCCCCAATGGAGTCGCTAATTCAGTAGGCACCGATTTCACCTTTCGTCCCATCGGCGCGAGGAATTGAAGTGTCCACATCACTGTTGGATGAGTCGAAAGGATTTGTTTAAGCTTAAAAAAATTTACCTATGGGACAGTTTTAGTCATTTTTAGGATCCATTTAATTTTACAAATCACATCATCAAATCCACCTAAACAATTACCATAAATAATTAGAAAGAAGAAAAATAAAACTCATTATGATAATCAAGTTAAAACGGGTAGAACCAAAAAGAAACATTCTGGAAATGCAGATTGTAATCGGCCGGTTACGGGCTTAAGTTTTTCGGATGTAACCAGCCGACTGCTTTTCACAAAACCTAAATCCTGCTTAGCATAACCGATCAATTATGTCAAAGAGACTTCAAATTTCCTCAGGTTGTAACATAATTCCAAATTAGTTCTACTTTCATAAACTGTAATTATTTATAATTGAATTAGTGAACACGAATTTGCGAACATGATTAATCAAATCAAAGAAATTAAAGAGTCGCCGGTCAGTTTTAAAGGAAAAACTAAAAAAAATTCCTTGGGCCTTCCTGCTTTAACTAATGTGGTCCGAACTAAAACTGAATTAATTAGGAAGATGAGAGGAAGAAGTAGAAGATATTTATTTCGTTATTTTAACTATTATGCATGCAGAAAAAAGAAAAAAATAATAAAGAACAAGAATAAAAGGAATTACTTTTTATACAGATATAAATCATCGGAATAAGCGCTACATGACTGAATTGAAATAAAGGCAGAAAAATAACAATAAAAGCACTAACCTCAAGACAGTAATAATGTAGATAGACGCAAGAGAAAAAAAAAAGGGGAAGAAGCGAGAAGAATTTCCTCAGTGTCAATATTCTTAGGAAATTCTAGGGTGAGTAATAATGGAGGGTGAGGGACCCAATTTATACCGGTGATAGGTGAATAAAATAATGGGGAATTATGGTTTGCGGAACAAAGAGTTTGAATTGTGGTTGGATTTGGGAGTGGAAATCACGTCGTACTGTACGGAGTGTAACTGACCGGTGAAGGAAAGACAGTTATGGCTAACCAGTTCGTTACTGCGTAACCGATTGGTTAGGGGAAGGGGGCTGCAAATTTTCAAGAAGTTTGGGGATGTAACCAGCCGGTTAGGGAACTCCTGGACGTAACCAGTTAGTTACGCGCGACTGCACTAGACTGTTCATCTTAAAACGGCCATATCGATCTCCCTCATTTGGACTCCGATTTACTCGATTCAAAAGGTGTTCGAAACTTATGGAGTGCACTTTAACCGCAGCAAAGGAATGTCCAAAAGAGATCTGTGGAATAAATGACATTCGAAATAGTGAACCTAGGAATATAGGAAGTGCATTTTCTGGTTTAGAAATGGAAGATTCTTTTATAGGAGGCTTAAAAATGGATGAAATTGTGAAGTATCTTCAGTTTTTTCTGGAGATGGAAGGGATGTATGCTATCACATAATTAATGGACTCGAGTTCTATTCCAAACTAAAATTAAATGAAATATTACAATATATTAAATAAAACCGAGACAAAATTCGATGTCTACAATATATATATATATATATATATATATGTATATATATATATATATATATATATATATATATATATTGAAACATGATATATTATTACAATATATTGAAACATGATATATATATATATATATATATATATATATATATATATATATATATATATATATATATTGCAATTGGAACATGATATATTATTGAAAATCGAGGAGATGACCTCAAACCCAATACAATTACATGATGAGAACAATATCAAGGCAATTCTTATAGCCCTTCCTAGATTTAGCGTACGTAACAATTCTAGCTCTAACTTATTCCTTGATGTGCTGCACAATGGTTTTTGGTTGTCTTCTGTTGTTTCCATGAACGTAGTTGTTTCTCTCTCT
This sequence comes from Portulaca oleracea, assembly GCA_029582165.1. Classification (NCBI taxonomy): domain Eukaryota; kingdom Viridiplantae; phylum Streptophyta; class Magnoliopsida; order Caryophyllales; family Portulacaceae; genus Portulaca; species Portulaca oleracea. The sequence goes on along the minus strand of CM055879.1, from coordinate 10,145,608 downwards.
CCAGATATGATAGACATAAGCACCATAAACTCCATAGATGAGCTGCCGAACTCTATTAGGAATGTTAGTCTTCTAAAGCTACTTCCACCAATCGAAGGGATCATTTGTCAGGAGGCCATGGCAGTACAGCCATTGGCAGACCTCTAAGCTGACTTCTTGGACCAGGGGACGTCTGATAAACAAATGGGTGTGTGTTTCTTCTTCATTTTTATAGACAAGGAAGGTGCTTTCAGCATTCTCCCTCCAAGCATGAGTACGACTTCAGGGAGGCGATTTTGCAATCGGAGCCAAAGAATGAATGCATCCATCGGCGTGACATGATTACTCCAGACTACTTCGTTCCAACCAGGGGGGCTCGGCTGGGGGAGGCTCCATATATATCCTCCATGCACCGTATGTTCGTATATTGCCCTGTTTCGCCCCAATCCCATCTTCTACCCAGATTAAAGCCCCATTTGAAGACACCTTTGACAACACAAATATGTTTGAAATAGGGGCAAACATCATAAGGAGGTGTGTGTGTGTGTCTATATATATATATATATATATATATATATATATATATATATATATATATATATATATATATATATATATATATATATATATCCTTTAAAGCTGGCATATACAATAAATATTTACTTGTTTATTTGGATGCACATACGGTTGGCAATGAGCCGTGCCAAGCCAAAGATTGTCAGGTACGAGGATTGGTTCGGTTAGTAAGCTATATGGTAATTTTAGCTTGACTCGCAAGCTTTAAATTTAGCCCTGTGGCTTGGCTTGTTAAGGCTCACGAGCCCTCGCATGCTTTAACGGGCGCATACTTTGTTCATTGCTACTTGTTTTATTAACATACAAAGTGATCAGATAAAGTGCAATTCATAGAGTAAAAAATAGAGAAAAAATAGTGTTTATAGCATAGTCATACAAAGATAAACAATGATAAAAGATTAAAAATTAATTAAGCCGAAAGAACAATAGGATAAAAAATAAAGTAATTTTATGGCAATAATTTTGATTGTGGATTTATAATACAAAAAAATGATTTGTCAAATGTGTACGATCCGATTTGTGTGAATGAAATAATTTTATTTTTGAAAATTGTATCATTAAACGTAACATATGACGTCCAATTTTCCAAGCTCATGAACCTTATGAGGTTCCCCAGCCAAACTTCCTTGGCCTTGACTTGACTTGTTTATGTAACGAGCTTGAACGCGAGCTGAACTGAGCTTATTTAGATTCAAGCTAATCAAGCTTCCCACTGAGCTAACTCACGGGAGCTTACGAGCCGACGTGGCTGCTTGACAACCCTACAAGCATATAAAATTCAATCCAAATCCAATCCAAATTCATCCAAATTTATCCAAATCTTACATAATTCCCAAAAAATACATCTATTATAAAATTCAAATTTAAATCAAAAAGTATTTAAGAAAATATTTTTATATTCAACACAAGTAATTTAATAAAAACTAAAAAACTTTATAAGTTAGGATTAGTGACAGTAATTATTGTTTAGATTAGATGATAAAATTTATGAAAAATATTACTACGTTTGGCTTGCTGGAGAAGCTGACCTTTATTTTTTGAAGCAAATGTGAACCATTTGAGGAAGGAAGACATGACACTGAATGAGGTGGAGAGAAAAGGTAATGAAGAGAACCTCTTCCTCTGCACAACAAAAGGCCGGAGATTTTGGTGGATCTGGAGGACGACGACGAGAGGAGAAGAATAGAAGGCCCACCGATTTTGATGGATTTGGTGGAACGCGATGACGACAGTCACACCAGACAGACAAAGACGGCGTCGGGGACAACGACATTGAAACTTGACCAAGGTGAACCTCTATTCTTTCGGCCACAATTATGCGAAGGTAAAGTATCACTCTTCAATATTTGATTTCCAACACCCTGAAGTGTTAATTTATGATGTGATTGTCAAAAATATTGGGATGAATATATTGTTAGAAGTAGATCTGGTGTTAAAGTTTCCATGTGAAGGTGAAGGCAACAATTGTGTGTTTGTCGTGGTTGAAGTGAATATGGTCAATGGTAACTATCCATATGCACGACGCAAACAATGAACCTAAGCCCTTCTGTAGCTCAATTTCGCCATTAATTATCTTTCTTCCCCTTTCTCTGGATTGGTGAATAGTGACAACCAAATTTCGAATTCGTTGTAAATTTTGGATTTGATGCTCGTCATATGCATTATGAGTTGGAAAACCACTTGATTTGTGAAAAGATGTTACTAATCTAGTGTTTTCAACACTTCATATGATTGAATTTGAGGAAACAGTCTAATTTTTATGGTGTTCTTGTATGATTAAACCTCCTGAAAAAGTTGGATCGAATTATCTGGATAATTAAACTGTCAAATTTTCCATTGTTATTACAACTGTTTGTTTTTAGGATGAATATATGGTTCATTGTGTGAAAATTAAATGTGAAGTTGATAGAAAATTCATTGTTGTTGGTAACCATTGTTATTACAACTGTTATTACAATTGAACATTAAAAAATGTATTCAATTATGATGCTAACCATATGAACAAAACTAAAACAACCATAATTAATTCATTCTTGTTGCTTTTCTACATAGCAGATTACAAGCCTCACTTGAATCCAGACAGTTGCAAAACTACCATTACTAACATTTCACATAACAAACATTTCTCCTTAAAGAACTGTTTCTATGTTATACCATTCCATAACATTTTATGTGGAACTTATAGCCATTGACAAGCAATTCACACCCAATAAAACCTAAAGATTGAGGAGAAGAAAATTTCCTGTGAATGAAGGGCTTGAACTCATCAGAACCCTTAGTAGGCAACAATGGCCCATCATCATAAGCCTCTTGCTTCGAATCAACAAGAATGGAAAACTATGGTTGTTCTACTTTTGTTGATTGTGTCAAATTTTCCATTATTATTACAACTGTGTGTTTTTTAAGATGAATACATTTGTGTCTGAAAACTTTCACTTAAATGGAAGATTAGGGTAGGAACCACTAACATCAAACACAGACTCTTCAATTGGAATGATTGTGAATTGAGAAGGGCTGAATACAACAAGGTAATAGAAAAAACAAGAAGAAGAAAGAACAGAAGATATAGCATTCAATTGTATTATAATAAACCAACTACCATTGTTTAATCTTGTTCCAAGTATGAAACCCAATAAACAAAGACAAGGGGGGAAAAAAAGAAATAAAGCTATACATATCAACATTCAATTGTATTTTACATTAGTTTAGATTAGTAAATGGATTGGTAGAAGTAATGTTCGTATGTTGGCTTACGATGAACATGTTGTCACAACTATGCAGTTGTGAAGTTTGTGGAGTATGTCTGAATGAATTTTCACATGCATGCTTTAGCTGCCTATGCTATGTGAATGAACAATTCAAGTGCAAATGTGGTCGATTTTGTGAAGTAAAGACATCTTGGACGGTTGACAATCCGGGAAGGAGGTTTGCAATATGCGTGAACATTGGAACTGTGAAAAGTTGTGGATGGTTCAAATGGCTTGGGAAGGTGGTATACGAATCGGCGACGTCGACGTTGGTTGATGTCCTACGTAAAAAGGACAAGTTAGAGGAAAATATGTTGGGTTTACAACGTAGACTTCCTGACATTGACTTAAAGATGCAAGAACTCCGTGCCAATAATAAGATGTTGAAGAAAAGGGTTCGTGATTATAAACATAGGGAGTTATTAGCTATGTGGGGAATGTTGTTTGTGTGTGGTGTTTTTATGTGGTTTTTAATTTCTTTTGATCGTTGAGGATGTAAAAAACTAGCTATGAATGTGTATTGACCTTATAGTTGGAACGATAATGAATTTCTGATTGCATTTAACAAAGTTGAAGATGTCTAAGCCTTGATTGATTGAAATGGGATTAGATAAATACATTAGTAGGCTTGTATAACAAGTTGCGTACATAAACCAACAGGTATAATTTCATTATTAATGTTGATCAATATAAAACGGATTATCCAATGGATCATAAAATGGTTGTTCATTTTGTGTCATTAAGTGAACTGAAGTCGCCACATACTCTCTGTACACATCTATGGAGCACGTTGAATGTTCCCCCTATGGGGACCATTGGTTCGTTAACGTAAGTGTTTGGCGTCACAAGTACTCCAAGTTTATGCAGTTTCAAGAAGTTGTGGAGTGTACAAATAGTAAGGATAATTTCAACTTGATTGTCGATGCCGACTTCAGGCATGTTTCGTAGAATACGCCATGTGCACTTCATCTCCCCAAAAACCCGCTCAACTGTTCCACGCAATTTAGAGTGCTTTTTGTTGTAGTTGGCTGGGTAACCTAAATTTGTAACCTATCTCTGAACCATATGTCGAAAGAGAGAGACAAAGAGATTGACAGAGAGAAGGAGATCGAAAGTGAGAGACAGAGAGATCGAAAGAGAGAGGCAGGGATGAAGAGAGATAGAGAACGTTAGAGAGGGTAGAAAAAGAAAAAGAGAAAGAGAGACGGGATGTCGACATTGATTACAATGCTTAAACCCACCTGTCTCTTTTTCCCACCCTAACAACACAATCAATATTTCCATTTTTTTCATTAATGACTACCAAAACTTATCCATTTATTTTTTCTAGACATTTCAAATTTAATAATAAAAATTTCCTACCCCACTAACTCCATCAAAACTTATCCAAATTCATCAAAATTTATCCTATCTAATCTATCCAAACCTAATTTTAACCGGTCCAAAGAACAGGGGAGATCCACCAAAACTCAATTTGACATTTTAAAGAAATTGATGAACACAACAAATAGTTCTTTTAGCAAATTGTTATGCGGTTGGGAATTGGCCACGCCTCCAAATCTTCCTCCATGTATTAAAAAAAAAAAAAAAAATCTTAGCAAACCCGCCATCTATAAAGTCCGCTTCACAAAAATAAAATAAAAGTTAAAATTAGAAATAAAATTGAACCCACTCTCACTTCTCTTCCAACGAAATTTATGCAATCTCCTCCCCTAATTTGATTTTTTTTCCTTTTTTCACTACTGAAGTAGCAGATTCGCTAATATTCTATGTTTTAAAATTGATTTTTCAATTTCAATTTCAGTTTCTGGATTAGTGATTTTGTGGTGATGTCTTCTTTGTACCTTGGTTCTTCATGGAGAACCCAGTTGTTGTTTCTTCATTCTGACAGATTCTTAGGACCCTCGAGGTTCTACCAACCAGGTAATTGATAACGTCCAATCCGTATGATTTTTTGTTTTCTGGGTATTTCTCTATGCTTCGTTAAATTAGTTTATTGTCATAAACATTGTATGTAATTAGGGACCAAATGCCAAGCAAGTCGAAGGAGTTTTGCTTTTCGTGGGATTGTGGCTGCTGGAATGGCAGGTGTGGAGTCTTCTCTTACCCCTAAACCTGCTCAAAGTCAAGGTAAACATTGTATTGGTTTTTCTTGTAATTAAGGATGAATAGTTATTGGCTTATTCTTCTTAGCTTTGGATTATGCTAAACAGTGTTGTCTTAAGCAAATTAGTACACCACATGTATTGAAATATATCAATTGTTTATGTCATGAATTTTTTGTAAAAATTTGATGAATTTTGTAATAATATTGATATATTTATGATAATTTTTATACTTAATATTGATTTTTTATAACAAGTTTAATACAAGTGGTGTACCATATTAGCAATTGTCTTAGGGGTGGGAAAATTTTGATCAACCCAATAACCCTTATTTGTCCTATCTGGAAAAAAATTTGGTATGGTCACTAAAAGTTTGTTCGAATTTTGAAATCAGTCATTGTCTGGTTTAAAACTGGGTCGGGTCCAAGTAAGGAAAACCAGGTGTGGATTGTCCGAATTTTAGGATCGGTCATTTTGGACAATTAGAACATGTCGGGATCCGGTTTGTGAGCTAACTTGGTCTAGCTTTTAAATTGCTTTTGTGTACTATTCGGACATCGTATAAGCAGACAATGTTCCATGATTCAAACGCCAAAAGTATGAATAAGACTTTATCTACAATTCCGACCTCAGACATCCTGGTTCGGACATTGGACAGCCGGGTCCAGGTCCAGGTATGGTCTCGATGTCCAAATTGCTTATAAAGCAGGGTTCCAGTGATAGATTTTTGACTGAATGACTGATTTGACTGAACCTGGAATCAGCAGGACCCGATCTTTTGCCAAGCCTAGTTGTCTACTTGGTTTTACTGTTAAGAATCAAGCATTCAACATGTTTTAGGTTTGTATATTAAGGGTCCTCTACTTGGGGGAAGCTTTTTTTTCAGTACAAATGGTAGGAGTAAAACTGTTTACTTCAATCCTATAATCAATCCCAGCTGGAATCTAGCTAGGATGATGATTTTGGTTGGGTTACAGAAATTATGCTTGTGAGCTTTGATGACTCAGGATGAAATGTTTATTTATTATTTACTGGGAATTTTCACAGCTGAGAAATTGATGCCTCTCAGTATCAAAGCCTAATGGGTTTCTTATGACTTGGGGTTGAAGATCTTGTTCTGATTTCCGATCATTTAAGCTGAATAGGTGCTTACTTATCAAATGTAAATACATACATAAAATGTAAATACATACATAATGAGAGTATTGTTTCTTCAGGGTTAGAAAGATTGCCATTCAAGCCAGAAGGATACAATTATTGGACATGGAGAGGTCACAGAATACACTATGTGGAACAAGGAGAAGGGCCGCCAATCGTTCTTGTACACGGCTTCGGTGCTTCTGCATTCCATTGGAGGTTTCCTTCATGCTTTGCTTACTATCATCATCAATTACTTAACCTAAAATGGGTTCTAATGGAAGACATTAACTACTATTATGGCACTTCTTTCAAAATGCTTTGAAGGTATCCTCACAACTCTGTTAGGGCTTCAATTGTCTCGAAGGCTCTAAATTCAAGAGAATCAATGTCATGTTTGATATAAAGTTGGATATTTTGAGTCATGGTCTTCCAATGATTGTTTTAGTAAGAAACCAAATGAAGTACATTTTTCATCAAACCATGGATTTGTTTCAAATGTCTCGAAGGCTCTAAATTCCGGTACTGCAGGTACAACATACCCGAGCTGTCTAAGAAGTACAAGGTTTATGCATTGGACTTGCTGGGGTTTGGATGGAGCGAGAAGGCTCTCATAGAGTATGATGCTATGATTTGGGTGGATCAGGTGGTCGATTTTCTCAAGGAAATAGTCAGAGAACCTGCTGTTGTGGTAGGGAACAGGTAGTAATACTGAGAGAAGTTTTGCATTTCAGTCTTTAACTTGAATTTGTTGAATAAGGTTTGGTGTTTCCCATCTCCTGTACAATTAAAGCTGCGAAATGAGTCAGTCTAGGTCAACCCATTTAATAATCAAGTCAATTCTGTGTAAGTTCTGCAAATAGATTAGATTTCGTCCAAACTTGAAAAATAATATGTTTTCAGGCTAAGCAACCAACTTGTGTCAACTTTAGGTTGAAATCGGGTCAGATTTTGAAAACTGTAGTAGGATCCTTTAAAAGTCACACTAAGACCTGCATTATCAACTCTAGGGGGTGTTTGGTTATGAGCTTTTTGGGGTAGCTTTTAGCTTTTTGGACACTGTTAGCTTTTTGACCAAGGTGGAAAATCTACTTGAGGTGTTTGGTAACAAGCTTTTCATATTAGCTTTTTAGACCCAATAAGCTAGTTTTCAAAAAGCTACCTGAGGAAGCTTTTTGAGGTAGCTTTTCACAAAAAGCTGGTTTACCAACACTTTTCCTACAATTAGCTAACCCAAATAGCTAAAGTAAACAACTAATCCAAACAGCTATCAGCTAACAGCTACTAGTTAACAGCTACTAGCTACCAGCTGGTTGCCAAACAGGGTCTCTAGGTGCCTTTTGGAGTTAAGTACGTAAGAGTTATCAAACTTCTAATATTAGTAAACTTGTGATGCACATTCCTGTTTATAGTCTTGGAGGTTTCACGGCACTGGCAGTTGGAGCAACCTTGCCTGAAAAAGTCACTGGAGTTGTGCTGTTGAACTCTGCCGGACAGTTTGGAGATGCTGATCCCAAACCAACTGAATCTGAAGATAACGCTTTCCAGAAACTCATATTAAAGCCTCTTAAGGAAGCTTTCCAGCGGGTAGTTCTTGGATTTTTGTTTTGGCAGGCGAAGCAGCCAACTCGCATAACCTCAGTTCTTAAAAGTGTATGTTCTCATCCAGGTCTTAGCTAACATACAATATTCTAAGATGCAATATTATTTGTTTGTATTTGGTTCGTATAAGCCACAACAGGAGGAATAATCAAAATCTGCAACATAGTGTATCCAACACTTAAATTAGAGCAAAATCTTATTGAAATTCCCAATAATTGTTAATCGGGAAATGTCGCTATCTTTGTTTGAACTACGTTATCATATTTTGTTTTTTGAAAGTATAATAATATACTTTAGCTTGGCAACATACAGGTGTATATAAATAGCTCGAATGTGGATGACTATTTGGTGGAGTCAATAAGTCAACCAGCATCAGACCCGAAAGCAGGGGAGGTTTATTATAGGTACAAATTTAGCAACGTTCACCACTGTTATGTTTCTATTTCAGTTGGAAATTCGAGATTCTTCCGTCTTGATGTTGTCGTAGTTGAATGATTCATTGTTCAATCGGTCTGTTATGCATGCTTTTCACCAGATTGATGACACGATTCATGTCAAATCAGAGAAAGTACACACTGGACAGCCTGTTAAGCAAACTGTCTTGCCCGTTGTTACTCGTCTGGGGTGATCTGGACCCGTGGGTGGGTCCTACCAAGGCCATGAAAATCAAGGAGTTCTATCCCAATACAACAGTTGTGAACCTCCAAGCTGGGCATTGCCCGCATGATGAAGTCCCGGAACTTGTCAACAAGGCCTTTATGGATTGGCTATCGAGTTTCCAACTCGATTCTTCTGTCCCAGAAGCTGTAAATATGTCCTGAAAATTTTGGATCTCGAGTATATAGCAATACAATGTACAATTGCCTTTGTGTTGTAACTAGTGTAATATTATTAGTGTAGCTTGCTTACAAGATGGGGTGAAGTTAATACTAGGATTCAAATTGATATATACAGTACTGGTCCTATCATTCCCTGACCAGATTCAGGACTTGTTTGGAGAGACAAAAAGGAATGAGATTGGGGTGGAATGAGTTCTTATTCCTTTTTTTTGTTGTTTGGTGAGTATACTATGGAATTGAATTATTATTCAAAGGAGTTTCCAATCCCTTCCAAATGGGGGGGAATTAGATACCTCCCATAATTGGGGGGAAAGGATTTCTATCCTTGTGTGATAGCTATATTTATTAAACGAAAAAAAAAATTAAAAATGTTTTCAATCCATCTCATTTTTCATCCATCTCCAACCTTGCTACATTAGATAGAGAGAGAAAAGTTCCATCTCCATAGCTGTGCCACACCACCATCTCCTCGAGTCGCACCACAGCGGGATCGGAAAACCCTCCGTCCTGGATACCGATAGCAGGATCGAAAAAGTTCCAACCGTGCAGGGACGATGGAGTACGATCTGGACCGGACCGGGTCGAATACCGACTTGAGCACCGTGGCAACCAGATGTGGCGGATTTCCGGCAAGGAGGGACACTGATAACGTCACGTTGTGCCGGAACGGGACCTTGCTCGTGGCGGCGCTGAAGACCCTGAGCCGGCCCAGATCCAAGAGCCGGTGTTTTCGGGGCGAACACGGTGGAAGCAGGGGAGATGGTGCTCTGTTTTGTGCGGGTGAACAAAGCATGTGAAAAGGAGGACAGATGGAGGATGGTTGCAGCAGCGGAGGTGGGCAGTGAGCTGGGAGGCGTAGCAGTGAGACAAACATGGTGAAACTGTGGGTGCAGTTGTATCATATACTACTACTGGTTTATTAGAGTTTTGATCTATATAAATATAAATAAAAATTGAAAAAATATATATTACAATGATTAATTATTAAAAGTTGAAAAAATTATTTATAACTAACAAAAGTATCATTTTTATTCTATAATACCTATGATGACTCAAAAATAAAAATAGTTTTGATTCTATTCCATAACTGTTCATTAAACAGTTGAAATGGAATTTGAATCCATTCCAGTTTTTCTCCAAACAACTTCACTTCTGGGTTCTAATTCCATTCCCATTCCATTTCTGAAATTTCTCCAAACAGGCCCTCAAGGCAATTGTCGGTTCTTGTACTTTCTAATGTCAATTATGTTGCCATGCAGAATGAACTTAGCCTGCTAGTCATCCGTACAGTGATTTCTCGATGCTGGATTTAAGAATTTCAGATTCATGGGCATAATCATCCATTTCAGTTCTATCGATAAAGTGCATCTTTCTCTGTATCCATATAGCACCCAATGTGGGTTCTATTTACATAGAGGTTTCAGGAGATTCAAATATATGCAATTTTACCTCATTTGACATTTCTGTCTGTCTCCTCAGAGATTAACTCTAGGTGACCCACCCAAAAGTTACAGAAAAATATATAGCCAGCAGATTCTTGACCAACACCTTTCCTCATTGGTGCACCGATAAATTCTTGCATATGTCACTACTACTGTAACGGTGTTTGATGACTGTTTCCATAATATTTCTGCAAGGAACAACAATTGTAAAAATGTAAAATATCATGCAAGGTCAGGAAGAAAGAAACACCAGAAAGTACCGATGAAAAGTTACTACATATACAGGCCGCTAGTGTTAACATCATGCTGAAGTATATATATCAGATTCGGTATGGGGATAACTCTGAAAGTCTAAAACATGAGGCCATAAAAGTATTAACACCATGCTAACATATATATACCAGACTCAGTACTAGTACAACTCTGAAAGTCTGAAACATGCATGCATGGCCAGACACAATGAAAACAAACAGTGTGCACCAACAAAATTGATGTCTCTTGTCCAGTTTCTGCCACGTCCAAAAACCTAAACATATTTAGCCACTAGGTTCGGCAATCACTAACATAGTAAATAGTAGCGAGTTACAAACGCATCAAACTCTATTTCAGCTGCTAATATAGCAACATATGCTAGCATGAAGTCTATCAATCTAGTATTTTCGCAACCACCAGCCAAATACTGGTATAGTTGTAGGTGACGAGTATAGACGATGGTGAAAAGTTGGGCTCTATGAGGAGAAAAGCCTGGTAGTGATATGTTGTATGTGAAATGGAGAGCAAGGAGACCAAATTCGAAGCTCTGTTTGTAATGGAAACTTGTGTGTCACTGTGCCAATCATGTACAGTGACACAAAAAACACCAGTGGAATTAAATGGCGCAAACAAGATATACAACACCAGATTGTGGGCACTCATGATGGATGTCCTGACAACATAGGTTTGACCATCATCTTGCCAGAGGCCACCCATGAGGTTTATGCCAACATTACATGCTAATGGCATTTACCTCCAAAAGCTCTGGTTCAACATTCTTATCCTTACCCATGTGCATCAAATTCTTTTTCCTATCGCTTTTGTTTAATGGGGCAGGAACCTTCTGGCTCCCACCTGCCTGTCCAAAAACTAATAAACTCATCAAAAAAGTAGATTTGCTATATTAAAAGTGAACTCGAAGAATCGGGGTATACAAGTTTTCCACCTGGAATCTATCCATGACCGCTAAACTAAAGAAAGGAGTCCTTCACCAAGCCAGGCAACCTTAAGTAAATATTAATTCTTGAAAGTGGTGGTATGAGCTTGATTCTTCTGGTCGAAACTGTTGCCCTGAAGCAATACCAACACCTGCATGAATATCATTCAATTGAAAACAATCTAATTGATAGACAAGAAACATAGTAATAGAGTTGTAACAATTGTGTTGCGGAAAAGAATAAAATATTGTTAATAAGCAAGTTCAACTTACGACAGTTACAAAAAAATAAAAAGAAGGATCACGAGCCAGGAACCTATAAGAACATGTTTAATTAACGACTTCCAGAATGCTTTTATGAAGATTAGTACCCTAAATAGAGGATTTCTTACATGGTTCAAGAACGTCTTAAATCAACAATTTTACCTTATGATTTTTGAGTCATGAAAGTTTTCGGGGTTCTCAAAAAATGTCGTAAATTTTCCCAACATTTTTATAGGCTAAATTTTCGAACCCTCCCAGATTTGTAGGGGCTGAAAAATTGAATGGTTATGCTATCCATGTCTTTGATCACTTAAGTGTCAAAATCCACTAGCAAAATCACATATAATAATCGCATAAAATTATGATGTGTAGACGACGGGTATTTTAAGCATAACAAAAGCATTATGTAAACGTAGTTTTGTCATTCATTTTGTTTTATGTATTTTAGTTAGAAAATAAGGAAATAAGAGGAGCGAAAGCCGAAAGACTTGCATGCATGCACTTTACATGCACATGTTGACGTGAAAAATCGCATGCAATAACTCATGCAAGATCCTAGCCTATGCACAACTTTTACGTGAAGAAGGTAACAAAACCTTAGCCATGCATGAGATACGTATTTGTGACATGCAACGCTTCTAAATGATCCCAAGTTCAAGCCTTCATGCCAGCATTATCATCCAAGTTTTTTTTAAGCCAAAGACGTGCACAAAACTTAAACACATTCACACACACCGTCCAAGGTGTGAACTAGGCTTGAGTGCATACATGGAACGAGCTTAAAGTTCGATCGGGCACTTTAATGCTTCCACACACTACCGATCATGTAATGCAAAGCAGATTCATCTTCCTCCTCCCCTCCAAGTTCGATCGACCTTTAGCTGCTCACACCCACATTCATGCTTCTACCTACTGTCGACCAAAAGGTGCATGGTTCTTCCCCCTTAAAGGCTAATCTGCCACTATTTCGATGGCTCCAAGGTGATCAAGTTCATGCACATACACCCTCTCATGAAGCATCCTAACGCCTATAAATATGACCCTAAAGCTCGAGGCAGAACACACCTTCAAACACTATTCTACACTCCCTCACACCATTCTATTCTCCCTACTCACTCCTAATCTCTCCATTCTCTTACATCTTCTCTCTAATTTTCTACCATTCTTATACTCATTCTACTCTTGTCCTAAACCCTTTTCTAAGTCTAAACACATATCTAACCAAAATCCCACCAAAAGCCTAACTACTACTACCCAAAAACACCACAAAAGCAACCTAAAACCCTACAACAAGGGTCTTTTTCCTATCCTTTTCCTACCCTCTTTCCTACCTAAATCTTGGTTCCATTTAGCATCAACAAGTTAAGTGTTCAAGTCTTCAAGCAAATTTCTTTAAGTGTTTAAGCAAGGCTTCTCTAAAAATCATTATATAAGTATATTTTTTGTGTTCATTTTCTAATGTAAAGTGCTTGTATATGTTGTAATTTCTTCATGCTTTTCGCATGTTTAATGAAATAATCATGTAATGTTTAAATTTACGTCCCTTCCAAACTTCATCAAAAGCATATTTTCAAGCTTTTAATAGGGCATTTCCTAAAGTGAGATGCAAACTCAAAGGTTTTTACCTTTCGAGTTCATAACCTTACCCCCGAATCTGCATCTTGGTTCGTAGGCGAAGTCTTTTTTTCCTTTTTGGTTTTGTCTTGGATTTTCTCCTTAAAAATGTCGGGTGGCGACTACTTTCAAACCAAAACACATCGGGATTGCCTAAATCATGTTTATCATAGTTTTACAATAAACCCATTCAACTTTAAGGTGATTTCGTACTTTTGTAAATAGTGGTTGTATAAATTACCTTCTTCCGAGCTTAACATTTTGTGAACAAATTTGACTAATCCTAAGGAGTTGAAACAAGTGGATGTTCACTCTAAAATATTTAGTTTAATTATTCAAGAAGTGCATACAGTAAAGTGAAGGCGATTTTACAATATACTATTCATAAAATGTGCGAATAATCCTTAAAGCATTTTAAAAAGTAAACCCCAACAAATTCTCCATCCCACGAATGTTCAAAGTCTGAAAGATGCAAAAAAAAAAAAAAAGTCCATGTGATGGGACTAGGCACTTGAACTAAATCATTCCCCACTATTTCCATGCATAGGGAGGGAATATTATGATGGTATAGCTCCCCCAAAACTTAGCAAATGTATGAAAAAAATATTCCCCCTTTACCTCCTTAAACACTCAACCACTAGGAGAATGATGTTATGAAGCATCCCGGGTACCTTTCTCGACCCTTGTTACTTGGGCCAAGAGGGTTACTTCTTGGCCAACCGAATTGCTCCAATTTCACATTGACCGGGGGCCGAGTTGAGTGATCACGATCATCCAATGGATGGGTCGTGATAACCTCTAAAGGGGCCTTCTTTTCATATCGGCAAGGGTAAGGAGAAGCTCGAAGAAGGGGTGAGGATGAGAAGTAGCAAGGAGGAAAGGGGAGCATCAAGCCCATCATGGTTGTGACTCGCCCTATCACGCCCGTGACAGGCCTTAGGGGGCGTCTAGGGCTGAGGAACAGGACGTCGTGGGCACGACTACTTTGGTCGCGACCGCAACCGCGACCCCTGTTTCCCTCACTCCCCTTTTTTGCCAAGGTTTTCAGCATTTGGGTCCAGAGGATTGTCACTCTCGTGACGTTCATGTAATGACCGCAACCTCAAGCCAATCTTGGCCGTCGTGCTCGTGATGGTCCTATCACGACCGCGACAACCTTGCTCTCTTTTGTGAGGAAGTTGGAGGCTAAGGTTCGTTATGCTCGCGACAGGGAGGTCGCGCCCGTGACATATGGAAGCAGGCATGATCATCAAGACCACAACGGTTGCGTCACGACCGTGACGTCAATCACTCATATCGAGGTCGCGGCCGTAACCTCCTTAGTTGCGACCGTGACTTATGGAGGCGATTCTCGAGTGGGTTTCTCCTATAAGCTGTTGTAGCTGCTACACCGACCACCATGCCCGCGACGGTCCGTCATGGAAGGTGCCCTCTCATGCAAGACAACACGTCGCGGCCACGACGTCCTTTGTGTTTCAGTTTTTCCCTTTCTTCATTAAGGGTAGTTTAGTATTTTTTTTCCTAATCAATGTAATTATGTTTTAAGCCTTTTCCTTCCCAATGTATTGCTGGGTTAGATTAGGCTTTGAGATGTAATTAACTTTTAGGTTAATGGCCCTTTTAGTGCTAATCTTACTTAGGGCCCTATCTCTATCCTTATCTATGTATGGATAATTGGAAAAAAGATGGACTTATCTTTGAGGAATGAAAAAGATATTTCTGAGACCTACTCAAAACTCTCTCTAAAATCTTGTGCTCTTTATCCATTGCTTTGCTAATGGTGGTGAAATCAAGTCGTTCCTTTATTGATTAGTGGTGGTTTTCCTTTATCTATTCATGGTAGAGTGTTAATTCTTGGTGGTGGATCATCCTTTACCCTAGAATATATCAAGTTTCTTTGGTATTTAAGTTTTTAGTGTGTTGCACTTTGAGTTATTATTATTATTACCTTCCTTTTCCTTCAAGATTATCATCCAAATCTCAAGAACAACAATTGTATTAATATGATCAAGCATGGATTTCTATCATTCCCACTACGCATACGGTCCATCTGGTATTAGAGCCCTCAGGTTATTTCTTGCTTGATCTTTATTGTTCTTAGTTGTTTTGGTTATTCTCTATTGTATGATCATATTGGTAACCCCCATTCCCGTGTGATTACATTGTCGGATTGAAATTTTGATATTATATTGAACGAGTAAATATTGGAGTATTGTGGGTTGTAGCTCAATTGTGGACATTGGATATTGGAGTTTGGTGTTCTTGGTATTGGTGTGTATTGGTTCTTCATCAACAAGGTGTCATCTATTGTCTCTCTTGTGCGTAGCTACAAAAAAAAACCCTAAGCCAAACACAAGCCAACTACAAAGAACATAGTTCCTCAAAAATTTCCCAAACACAATCCGTCCTCAACCTATCTTCACGGTATGGAACATCCCAACGATCTAAACAGAGAGGAATCTACCTGGAGTTAAAGGGCTTTAGTGGGAAACCCGCTCGAAGAGGCCCCTAACCCGGGCTACGAGAGCCGGTTCTCACACATCGAGAACGTCCTTCATACCATTAATGGGAGACTTACCCAGATTTACGCACACCTCCAGGTGCGACTGCCACCTACGAGGAGAGAGAGACCTTCCCCGACTCTCATCTGTCTTACTACTAACTTTGAGTTGAGTGACGACGATGAGGATTCCATACATATGTTTCGACAACAGGGAAGAGGCGAACACCCGCCTAGGGATGATCTTCACGATGTCAAAGTTGAGCTACCAGAGTTTGAATTTGACTAAGTTAACATCTTTATGGTTTAAGGTAACATCTTCACTTGATCCGGATGGGTATTTGGAATGGGTTCAACTGGTTGAGCGGATATTTGAAGCCAAGGGTTATAGTGACGAGAAGGATTTCAAAGTGGCTAGTTTGAATTTGACTAAGGTAACATCTTTATGGTTTAAGAGCGTGAAAGCACAACAGGATAGGCATGGTTGTCAAAAGATTTCTTTGTGGGAGAAGCTTAAGAAACTCATGAACAAGCGGTTCTTGCCAAACACTGAAAGCAAGACATACTATGGAGACTCTAATTCGCCTTTGAACAAGGGAAGAGAAGCATGATTGAGTATATCCAAGAGTTCGAGCAACTCTTGATTAAAAGGACCTCCAAGAGCAACCCAAGCAGACCATGATGCGATTCTTGAACGACTTATCTCCTCAATCGCCAAAAAGGTTGAGATCTAGCTGTATCATTCTTTGGGTGAATTGTGCAACATCTCCATCCAAATTGAGAGGAAGAAGAAGGAGAAGGTCTAATCCTATGAATTCACTGAAGCCTCAAGAAACACCTTGAGCTACTTGTGAATCAGAGGATGATGATGTTCCCGACACACTCACTTCCAATTGTGATGAGATGATAGTGTTGAGGAGGATGCTACATGTGAGTGAAGCTCTGGTGGACAAAACCCAATAGGAAATGATATTCTCCACTCTCGATTTACAATGAAAGGGAAGGTTTGAATTGCCGACCATTAATGAAAAGACAATCAGCACCTCAAGCAACTTTGACCATCGTCCTAGTCAGACTCGATCAAAGTGGAGGATCTCTGTAGACACCGGGTTTTGTACCGGGAAGAGCACAGCAAAGCAAAATTGAGGAAAACAAGAAAGAGACTAGAATTGATCAAAAGCCACCGAACTTTCATCAATCAAAGGCCACTAGGCCTTCCTCAATCAAAAGTCATTGGGCTTTCCTCAACCAAAATCCACTGGTCTTTCCTTCAACTCTACAAGCCGAGCCAAAGTGCAAAAAAAAGAAAAATAAAAAAAAAATCCCAAAAGAGCCCTCAAAACCGTCTGGCCTGGCTCATTTTTTAGTCACCTTACCAATTCACCACAAAATACCCTTCATTTTCAGCCTTTGCTTTCGAATCCCATTTTTTCTTCAAGTCCTATTGGCCTTATTTCTTTTTATGAGGGTAAAGTACACATCATAAGCTTTCCAACGCCTTTTGAATCGCCTCACTGAAAGTCCAGATGAAAGAGTTATGGCCGTTTGAACTTGAACTAACCTCATACCAAAGCCAAACGGCCATTCCTAGTTCCAAGCAAGGCCAAGCGGCCTATGATCCCTGGCATTAGGTCCAAAAAGCCTTCGGCCTTGCTCCAATTATACAAGACGAGCCCAAGTGCAACAGAAGCCCATAAGAGCTCTCAAAAGTCATATGGCTTTGCTCGATCCATAGACGGCCCCCGCTCGCTGCCACATCACCAATATGTGTGAGGAGCCCTCAAAATCCATCTAGCTTTCATCACTTCTGTGTCTCAACTTTGGTCCATTGCTCGTCAGATCCCACGATACCCGCATTTGCACCTTTGACCCATGCAAAGTTAAAAGCCAAACGACTTTTAAAGTGGGATGTGGGCTTAAATGGTGTATCATGTCTTGATCCCTCCATCATTACATACTCTCTCCTCACCAATAAATACACCCTCCATTCCATCATTCGGGGCATCCAAGAAAATCCTTCTCTACCCTCACCATTCTCACATAAAATTTCAATATTATTGATGTGCCGATACCGAGTGAATTCTAAAGCATTGACTTCGATTCCTCTTCATCTCCAAAACACTTGCATGCTTTCTGTTTAAGCAAGGTTAGAATGTTTATGCATCATTTTGTAATCATGTAATTCTATCGTGATCCCTTTTATACATTCTTTTATAAATAATCATCACATTCGTAGGACATGAATATAACATCGTGAAATTCTTTTTAACTTCTCTATGCTCTCTTTTACTTCAATATCGATTTTAGTAGAGTTTGTTTTCAAAGATTTCAAAACAAGTAGGTGTGAGAGTTTTGTTACCCTTGGACTCATAACCTTACCCTCAGGCCCGGAATTCGGGTTCGTAGGCCGGAGTTTTATCATTTTCTTTCTTTGGTTCGTTGATTTCCTTAAATCAATTGATGACTCCTTTTCTATCTTAACTTGCAAAACTCATTTTTGTGACTTTCCCTTCTGTTTGACTGGATAAATCAATTTCCTTCCCGAGACCAACACTAAAGAGCCAACTGAGGAGGAAACGAGGTAGAAATTAAGCAAGGCCAGACGACCTTGCTTTCTCTCTGGCCCATTTCCCTAAGTAGTAGGCCATTGGCCTGGCCCATGCATAGGTCGTCTGGCCTATGGATCAGTCCAGTGGCTTAGGTTCTTCCTTTTGGCCATGGGGGGATGCGAGATCGATATGAGTTAGCATTCATAAACCGAAGTGATCTTCCTTAAATGAATTTACAAGTTTAGGATACTTAAAGAATCGAAAAGCTTTATTTCAAACAAAAGCATCCTTATTTAAGGATTAAGCAACCTTAGTGCAACTGGGAAAAGTCCCGTTTAGGCACACTTTTCTCGGGGTCCTACAGCAGGCCAAAAAGGCCTAGCGCATGCTCGGGCACAGGCCATTCGGTGAAGCTCGATCCTCCAAGCCACAAATGTTGTCCACTAGACTAATCTTGTAAACCTGTCAGCCATAAAGGTTCCACAACCAGGTCAGGTACAAGACATCCCTTAGACTGAGTATCAAACCCTTGTTGTCGCCCAGAACCACCTAAGAAGAGTGTATCGGTTCCACTGGACGTGACATAACATCATCTACAAGGGCCATGTTACCAAGATACCCTACAGATGCATCTGACTCGCTTTCCATCAATTTCAACTCCAGACCACGATGGACTGATAGAACAAAAGAAGGAGCATGATGCAACCTACCAGGCCGATAAGATAGGCTAGATTCAGAGGCATACTCAACCGAGAAAAAAGGAGACCGCGCGATACTACTATGATGTGCACTCTGCTACGGTGGGACCTCTCATACCCTTGAGAACGACCAAGGGGCTCACCTAGAGACGTGGAGGCCATGTCTTCCTCCACGCTTCGAGAGTGACGAGAATTACCTATTTACCCCGATCTTCTGGAATGGGTACTATAGGTAACCGGGAAGATCCACTGATCTCCGGTCTGGGACGTGAAGATCCACCTACTTCCTCCTAAGACCATCCCTAAGGTATGGTCTCACCAGCAGAAAAATGACGAGGAATCTTCACCCGCCCCGTCCGAGAAGCACTAGCATTCGAACGCCAGAAAGGCATTCGAGGTGCAGATTCTACATTAGACTCCAAGTAACCCACGCGGGCTACCGCTCCACGTTGGCGACAGAAAGAGTAAACATCCCCTTGACGAATTTCCTAGCAGTATTCAGCTCTTTGGCCATGCCCCGAACTCTTTCCCACCTTGGCTGCAAATGGATATAAAGAACGGGAGATCAAAAACGTGCCACAGAGAAATTAATAAGGGAAATAAAAGAAGCAATGATTATCGAGTTCTTTGAAAATTCCTCCAAGAACGAGCACGAGCTATTGTTTTTCCAACTCAAGGAACCCCCACAGCATATCCCTCACGACACCAAATCCATCTGCCGTTATCTTGTTGTAAGGCCCTACCTAGAATAAGAAAAAATAATTAATGATGGGTGTTAAACAAAGAAAAAGGGGAAAGGAAATCATCTTACCACTCAGAATGCCAAGCGATGAAGATATTGCTCCAATTCAGAGTCAAAACGTTCGGTCGAGAGATTGCCAATATGCTGTTGAAAGTCTTCGTTGCGAAGGGTATTCTCGAAGGAAGTTGCCTCTATGGTCCAAGGTACAAACATTATCTCCAGAGAATCTTCGAGGATCAAAGAGGGGTGGCGACCCAGAATCTGCATAGTATCCCCTTCACCCAGATACGAGACATGCTCTGGTGAGCCCTCCATCAATAAGCGATGTCGAGTATCCTACTTGACTAAGTGTCATGGAGAAGGTTGACTCGTGAGGTCAAAACCAGTCCATGGACATCAATTTATTTGGTTCTACACAAGAAATAAGAACATATTCAAACGGACAAAGCACAAAAACTAAAACAATTAAAGGGGCAAAAGAGAGGTCGTGTCGGGGTCAGGTTGTCCAAAACACAACAGACCGTGTCTAGATGCTCGGTGGTTTTCTTCTTCTCGGATATGCAGCGAGCATGCTAGTGCTCGATAATAGGCACCGTCTTGCTCCTCAAAGTTCTAACATCCAATGGGCGGATGTACTCATAGACTTAATTCTGCAAAATATAAGAAAAGAAAGCTAAGGAAAAGGTCGAGGCGACGCAAATAGGGAAAACAGAAACGTCTCGAGTACATACCTCGAGCACCTTCCACAAACTCGGACCATACTAGAAGTGAGGCTATGCTAACTTAACAACGAGAGGTTCTTATTTTGAGAAGTACGGACCCCATTTTGTAAATTACAGATGAAGTTGTCATGAGCAACGTTGCCTCAATTTAAGTGATACACGTTGCTAGGATAATATTGTGGCCTCGGTTCGTGAAGATGGTTGACTCGATAAAGAATGCCAGAAAGATGAAGTGTCGCTGGACTAGAGGAAAGTCGGCAAAGTGATGGTCCCGCATAGAGCTCTCAAAGTAGGCATATGAAAGGTTGATAAACCTTACCTGAGTCCTAAGTGAACCAATACGGGCCCCAACATGACCGTGACCTCAGGAGGGACATCCTTGAGAAAAGCCACGTCTTGGCCTCCCCAACACAAGTCAGTCACCATCACAAAGTCGGTAGGCATGACAATCATCTCTCTATTGGTAGGTGGAATGAGTTCATAGTATCCTTAAATCTCTCATCCAATGCTCGCCCTATGACTTGATGAGTTTTGCAATCTCACGAACGAAGGCAAGCCCAAAAGGAAGGAAACCCCGGTTCCATTAGAGTTTGATGGCTAAAATGCTCTACGAAGGGCATGGCCGCCTTTATGGGCCTTTTCATATTGTAACAAGTCTTCAAGGAATCCTTCTAAGAATGCAAAAGTTAGAGGGTTGAGCACACAACTATTAAAGAGGTTCAGTGTCAAGGCCCACCTCAGCAAAGGCAAGCCCACAAAAAGGGAGTAGCTAACTCAAACCCAAACAAGAAAAGCAGGAAATGCCCCATTTCCAGGGCCAAAACATTGCTCAGGGGTACCATACATTCCCCAAAAGTGACTATTTGGGGACCACATTATTTTCTTTTACTCTTTGGGGACCTGATTGTTGTCAAAACATGCTGGTTGGGTATTTTCCGACCAAAAGTTATGAAAATCGGGTGAAGGCAGCCGGAGTCAACACAAAATTAATTTAGCTTGCTGGAGTGACAAAAATACCCCTTGTTTGGCTCCAATATTTGGCTTTAAAACTGAAATAACTCCTCTTCCCTCCTAACTACAAATTCAGTCGGCCGTTAGAGAGGAAAATTTGAGAGAGAGGAAGCTGGAGATTGAGGAGGAGCTCTGTGTTCCCACAATGTCGAGGAGGAGGGGAGGTAAATCCTAAACGAATTCATTGTCTGAGATGGCATCCATTTTTGAAAATCGTTAGCCTTGAATTGTTTTGAAATTCGAGAGCCTTCAATTGAAAGTCTCATGTGTGCGTTAGTCTGAAAATTCAAAAATTAGGGTTTGAGATTCCATTTTTGTTGTCGATTTCATATGAATCGATTGGGTTTTGGGTTTTGTTGTCGACTTTGTTGTCGATCTTGGTTTCTTCAATTGGGTGTGAAAATGAGGTGTTGTTCAACTGATTTTGTTGTCGATTTTAGGGTTTATATTTGTATTGATGTGTTTTTTTATTGTAGATGATATGAACGTTGAGAACAAGAGAATGGAAGGGTTCAACAAAAGGGCTAATTGGGTGGATGGCAAGTTTGTGTGCGTTGGTAAGTGTGGGGTGGATGGTGTTCTGAAGACATCAAAGAGTAATAACAACCCAAATCGTGTCTATGGAAAGTGCCCAAGGTGTGCAAAATGGTTGGGGTGGTTGGATGAATGTGAAGATTCAGGTAGTGTAAACAACATGAGGAAGCAGGGGGGCCAAGTGTTATGTAGACATGCCAAGGGATACTGTTGCTGCTGATTTACTTCAGTTGAAGGAGAAAGTTGGTGAAGCTATTGTGTTTCTTAGTGTGTGCAAGAATGAGGTTGGTGAACTGAGGAAGGAAGTGGCTGAGTTGGTGGTGAAGATGTTTAGGTTGATCAATCAGATGTCTGTGATAGTTGAGAAGGCTGCTGAACTGAAGGCATTGTGGGACAAAGTGATGGGGATTATGGTGATGTGTGGGATGGGGATTGGGTCTTTGGTTGTGATTGTTGCTTTCTTGGTAGTTGTTGTTCTGTCTCTTTTGAAGTGATTACATTTATTGTTGTTGGATTCTAAGTTGCAGCAGCAGTAGTTGTATTAGTTTCTATATTAAGTGTTTTGTAACCTTCAAATATGTAGCTACCTTCATGTATGTAGACAATGAGAATTTGGGAATTGTCTCTTTTGAATTGAGAATTTGTGATGTTATATAGTATACAATCTACTCAAATGTTTGAAGTGATATATATCAACAAACTGTTTGGCTTGCAAATGACTCATAATCTGTACAGTCTTCTCTACAAACTACAACTGACCAAAGTCACACTTGTACTCAAGTTACTCATAATCTGTTTTGGCTTGCAAATGAAACAATAATAATCAGTTTGGCTTGCAAATGAAACAATAATCACAATTGGATAGCAAAACAATCGAAAGTCTTGACACAAACTGTTTGGCTTGCAATACAATCATAATTGTGCCTAAAACATTACAAACCATGCCATCCTTAAAGCAAAATGACACAAGTAGAACTTAATTGTCATGCCTAAAACATTACAAACCATGTCTTGACAAAAACCAAATTACAAACCATGTCTTGACAGAAACCAAATACATAAGTCTGACATTAGGGTCTAATACATAACAACCAAATGCATGTTCAGGCTGAATGTGGGACTTCACTTGACTTGTTTCTCTTATTGCTTCCACTAGCCTTGGTCTTACTCTTCCCTTCATTGGCAATCTTCTTCTTCCCTTTATTGTTATTGGTCTTTTGCTTCTGATGATTGTCTCCACTGACCTTTGCTTTCTTCCAGGCTGACCTCCTTCATCAGCATTCCCTTTTGTTGATGGTGCTGTTGGTGTTTTGATCAACCTTCCATTTTCATCCGTTGGCAAGCCACATGTCAGGTAGTTGTGGCCAATATTATCATAAGTGAAGCACCTCTTAGTTCCATGCCTCTTATCTTTCTTTTTGGCCAAGTCTTCCCTAGACTCTCTTCTTTTATTCTTTGATGGCCTCCCTCTCTTCTTCAACTCATGAGGAGGGTCAAGTTGCTTGTGGTCAGACTCAGGCCACATGGTATGGTAAAGAATTGGCTTCACTATGGTGTCATACAAACTCCTATACTTGTCTACCATGAAGCAAGGTACAATGTAATCCTCAACATCTAGTTTTGCAAAGTGGATGCACCTAGTGGCATGCATACATGGCAAACCAGTGAGCTGAAATTTCCCACAGGTACAAGTATGGTCATTGAGGTTCACATTGTGGTTGACATTACCCTCCAAAATATCAAAATAACCTCTCCCAGCACTGTGTACTGATAGGCCGCAAGTGCACGGGTGAAATTGTAGCGTAAATCAAGGTCGTTCCCACAGGGACTTTTCCTTTCAACGCACTGAACTAGCCTCCTAGTTGATCGCTAAGTCGATCCGGTTTTTGTTTTGAATCAACTAAATATAATTCTAAACACAATCAAGGTCTAAACAAACGAATATTCACTAAACTATTCTGATTTAATCAAGTTAAAAAGGCGTTCAGGGGATGAAACCTAAGTCAAATAACGAATCAACGATGTGGATTGAACTTTCATTTCATTAATTTGCACAATCAAGGTTCGATAATAGCATAAAATACTTCACAATGAGATTTTGTCACTAGAGCGAATTGCCAAGAGTAACCAAGCACCTACTTTCGTGGTTATTTTGATTTGGTCAAGGTTAAAGTCCTAATTATCTCAAGAACCCTAGTTAAAACTTCTATGTCTAGATAATTTTAACTAGTTTAATCTAGGTTTTCGGGTAATCAAACTTCTCCTTTCGGTACTTCATTCAACAACCTATTAACTTGCAATTGGTGATCAAGCAAAAGCAATAACGATTCAATTCAAAGACCAAATAGATTGAAACAAACTAAATTCATGATAATTCAATCCAACAAAGTCAATTCATCAAGCAGCTTCAAAGGTTCATCCCCTAAACTAAAAGAACTACTCACAATTCATGATTGAAACTACAAAGCAATTGAAATCTATTCTAGAAAGCATATGAAAATCTATGAGTGAATGAGAAATAAAACCAAGTGAAGAACAAACTTGCTAGGAATCAACAATGGAGGACTTTTGCTCCTCCACTTCAAAGTATGTTCAAATTGCTCCTCGATCTTCAATCTTCTCTCAATCTTCAATGATGGAATGGAGTATGGATTATGAATGATATGATTAGGGCATGAAATGGATGATGGTCGATGATGATTCTCCTCTACTCGGCCGGAAATCAGCATAATATAGGCAAATAACACTTCAAAACCGCCGAAAATGAAAAGACAGGAGAGACACGGACCGTGCCCCATATGACACGGACCGTGCCTCATGTGATACGGACCGTGTCAGGGTACTGCTTGTATTTTCCCACTCTCTGGCCATAGACACGACCCGTGCCCTTCCTGGGGGCACCCGTGTCACTGCTTTTTCGGGCCTAGGAGTACTTTGGGCCATTGTTTGGGCATTGGGTGATCCAACATCTCACTTCTTGGTTCTTTAAGCTCATAACTTGGATCTACACTTGATTTTTCGCTCGGTTTACATCGATTCTTCACAAATTCCCTACAAAACTCACCAAACTCCAAACCAAGCGTAATATGGGAAATTTGGGTATAAAATAACATAATCAAATCAAATATTCCCCAAATTCTCATCAAAACAACCAAGTTCTCATATATACAAGAAGTACTTATCAAAATCCCCCATGCTTAGTCCTTGCTTGTCCCTAAGCAAGTCCAAACTCAAAAGAAAAGGCAAAGAAAGAAAATAAAAGAAGATGAAAGAAACCGGGACAAAAAGACTCAAAGAACTCAAAGCAAAAATAAAAAGAAAACTCAAAAGTAAAAATAATAAAACGAAAAGCTTATTTAATTACAACTCCTAAGGATGACATCGATAGGAAATTCAATCAACCCAATCTAATCTAAAATATAGCCCAAGAGTGAAAAAGAAGCCAATTTACACAAGTAAATGAAGACAAATGATTCAAGAATGGCACTCATCAAGTTCAACCAATCACCCTTAATCACCGAATGAGATAAGAAGGCACATGTTAAGCATGAAACTAGGTATGAATGAAGAGCAAACTCACTTTCTGGGAATGTGGAAACACTCCTCTCATGTGTTTAAATATGAAAAATCATTGAAAGTTCGCTCAAAACACTCAAACCAAAGCCACAACCAACCACGTACTTGCTAAGAATCTCAACTCTCCACCGCAATTTGCAAAGCAACAATGGCAATCAAGAGGACTTTCAAGGGTTGTAACGGGGCTAGGGTTATGGGTAAGGAGTGGATAATATTTGGGAATTGTGGAGCTAAAAGCCAAAGCTTGAAATTATTTCGCACCAATTCAACATACATACACTCTCACCACTTAAAATCAATCCAAATCAACCCCACAAACAATTGGAAACTTGCCTCAAAACAAAAGAAACACAATGTCAAACACTTTCTTCTTTTTTTCCGGAATTCTCCGATTTTTTTTTCTTTTTTTTCACACTTTTTCTATATTTTTCTGTTTTTTTTCTTTTCTTTTTCACTTTTTTTGTTTGAATAAATCACACACACAAACAAACAAACTCACACTTATATACAACTCACTAGGCAAGTTCCAACTCTACCCAACAACTTCAATGTACATAATTTGGGGAATCAAATCAATATTTACAACTCAAACCAATCCCCATCACAAACCAAACCACCAAAGTAACCATAATCAACCCAACTTCATACTCAGCACATTTCAAGCAATGGCTTAGGGGTAGGAAATATATAATCGGCCAAGACTTATAATATAGGTTCAAGAAAAGAAATGATCAAGGCAAAAAAAAGGGCTAACTACGGATTTTCTGATGTAAACGGGTGGTCAAGGCTTGCGGGTTCAATTCCTAATGCCTCTATCATCTTATCAATGTACAACGCATAGCAGTTTCAAGGAGATGCAAAGTAAATGAAGGAGGATGCCACAATGGTGAGTCACTCATGGAAATAAGACTAATAAAAATGATTAGTCTTTTCTTTCAGGCTTATATGGACTCACGGGTAGCGCTCAACAATCATTACCCAGTTTGAAAGATATGCATATGCACAACTCACTCTTGAAATAGTGACAAAAGTAATTGATCTCACTATCCTAGCACAATTCTCACAACATTTAGCTTCACAACTCATGTCAATTCACAGTCTTTCACAAACGGGCTATACAAGATCAAATCAAGTCAAAAGAAAACTATCTCGCCAAATCCTATATCAAACAGTCTTTTTTAAAAAAATTTTCTATTTTCTAATTTTTTTCTTTTTTTTTCAATTTTCAAAAGCTTTTTACAAGACTCAAAATGAAAATAAGAAAATAAGAAAACGAAAACAACCTACAAAAAGAAGAAATTAAAAACTACATGAAAATCTAGAATATAAAGAAAATAAAACCAAAACAAAAGAAAAAGACTCAAAACTAGTTAAAAATCAAAAATAAAAACGACTCAAAACACACGTATCCACAAAAAGTTACACAAATCCCCCCATGCTTGAACCGAGCATTGTCCGCAATGCGAAAGAGCACCCGAGAAGCAAAGGAAGAAAACACAAAGAGGTCACAAAGAGGTAATCATGGAGGTGGAGGAGGGGGTGGGTTGCATGTATGGTTAAGCTGCCAATCACGAACGGATCGCATCAAGGCGAACATCTCATCTTGACTACGCTCAATCCTACCCTGGGAGTCTCGAAGGGCTTGAAACTCAAGCTCACAATAAATTTGGAGGTCATTAAGCCTCTCTTCAAGGGTAGGCTCACCATCACCCTCATCACTGTGCTCATCACTGCTACTGTCACCACTCTCTCCATCCTCTCGGATGGCTAGTGGAGCCTCAAAATCGGGCTGGTTTGGGTCCATGGGAGAGAGAAAGAGGATGTTAGGGACATGTTGGATGGACACATGATCATGGGGAAGCCGCATCTTCTCATTGTTAGGGTACCGCCACAAAACAGCAGCCCCGTCCAATGTACACATTTTCATAGAACAAAAGGTCTTAGCGTCCAAAAGCAAAGGTCCACCAACAAAATCTCGCTGATGGCGAGCAGGGTCCCAACCAAAATGTCTTGCTAATACAGTTAGTAGACACCCTATAACAATATCCCCCTTTCCCAGGCTAGCATGTCGCTCTAAGTGAAGAGCAAAGATGGCAGCGGGGTTAACATCAGGTTGGGCATAATACATCCCCCATAACACAAAAAATTCAGCCTTAGATGCAACATTCATGCTATCACCACGACCAAAGATACCACAGGATAGAATCCGCTGAACAACCCGAAAAGTCAGATTGCGGATGGCAGTGCATTTAGATTTGTGAGGGTTATAATCAGTCATAGTAGTAAGGAACTGCTAAAAGGCTTTGGGGTTCCATACATCATCATCAGGCATCTCTCGCCTCCCTCTATCAGTTATGACAGGCAGTTGAAAAATTTCAGCAAATTCAGTCAAAGTGAGGGAATGGGTCTCCTCATCGATGTTAAAGCTAATCAAACCGTCCCTAGTGGTCAAATCTACTTCGAAGGTGCTAAGCACCTCCAAGGTCAGGTTGCGAAAGGTAGGTTCTCTCATCCGGGCAAAACGCAACAAGCCACATCGATTTAATAACCATTCAACATCAGTTAACATACCAGTCGCAGCCAAAAAGGGTTCATGCATAAATCTAGTGGCTACGACTTTCCGCTTGCTCAAAGCAAGGTAACGGTCATACATTTCACCTTCAAGATTGAATGGATTGTTACCTCGATTAGGCCGTGACGAGCGCGCACCTTTGTCCTTCCCTTTGTCTCCATCAGCCTTCCGCCTCTTAGAAGACGGCTCCTTTGAACTGGACCTTTACCCCTAGCCATCCTTCGATAACAAAGGGTTACAACAATGTTAGCAATATACAAAAGTGCAAAAGACTCAAAATGGATGGAGTTAGTTTGTACGAACCATCATTGACTCACAAACGAAACACGAAATGTAGACTCCTAAGACAAAAATCTAACAAAGAGGTAAGCGAAAACAATATGTACATCCTAGCAAACCAAACAAACCAAACTCAAAATCAACACTACTTAAAAACACTACAATGGTGAAGAACCAACTATATACAAATCACCACCATGACTAAACTAAGCTAAAACTAAAGCAAGAAACAAGTTAACTATACACAATGACTAAATTACTACCACCACAGACTCAATGTATATACAATCAACCCAACAAACTCACTAAAATTTGAGACACATCACACCAAATTCACAATCAAACCCAAAGCATAGCAAATTAGTCTTCCAATCAATTCAACCAAAACTAAGTTGAACAATTCACACTAAAATAGCAATAGGGTTCGAATTAACCTTAGTAATTGAATTGGGCATCAAACAAATCAAATCAAACCAATTAAGCACAAGAAACCCTAGATTCAAAAACCAACACAAAGTATCTCAAAAATCAGCAAATTAAACCAAGAAAACTAAAAATAAACAAGAATAAACCTTGTACAAAAGAAATTGAGAAGAAAGAGGAGGGTTTGGAGAAATTAGGGTTGAAGGCAGCGAGGATGTTTGTGGGTCAGCGAGGATGCGCCGTGGACGAGGCCGTCTTTGTGTGGGTGTTGTGCGAGTGTTGGTGTGCGAGTGTTGGTGAGGGATAGCGTTGGTCGGGGTGTTGGTCAGGGCGAGTGCGAACGAGAAGAATGGAGAAGAGGAGGCGCTAGGGCTAGATTCAAAGGGGCACGGACCGAAACAAAGAGAAAGCAACAGGTTTTTTTTTTTTTAATTTTTTTTTTAAAGGAATTCGAGGGAGACACGGACCGTGCCACCCTAGGCACGGACCGTGCCTCCATTACCTGACGAAGTCTGAGTCTCTGGAGGGGCGCACGGACCGTGCCAGCCGAGGCACTACCTGTGCCTCCTCCCCT
The DNA here is from genome assembly GCA_029582165.1 of Portulaca oleracea. Taxonomy (NCBI): domain Eukaryota; kingdom Viridiplantae; phylum Streptophyta; class Magnoliopsida; order Caryophyllales; family Portulacaceae; genus Portulaca; species Portulaca oleracea. The sequence continues at coordinate 10,115,934 of CM055879.1, read as the reverse complement.
TCACCTTGTAGGTCTTGAGATCGAACCCCACAACTCTCCTAACTCTCAATTATGCATTTTTTCCTTGAATTCTCTCTTTTTTTTTTTACAATCCATCCTTCTCCACACAAATTCTTTTCACTCTTTTATTTTTCAACTCTCTCACTTTTATTTTTCCACTCACTCTCAATCTCTTTTTATTATGTTTTTTTTTCTTTTCTCTTTTTTTTTTCATTTTCCTAAAACTAATACCTCCAAAAAAGAAAAAAATAAAATAGAAACCCTAGAAAAATCCTAAAAAAAAACAAAATAAAAAGAGAGAAATGTCTAATAACCCTAGAAAAATCAAAATAATATTAAAGAAAAAACCGAAAAATTCTAGAAAAATAGGGAAAAATCTAGAAAAATCAAAATAAAAAGAAGAAAAATGAGGAAAAAGTTTAGAAAATACTAGAAAAATGAAAATAAAATCTAAAAAGCTTGGGTTGCCTCCCAAGAAGCGCTTATTTAACGTCCTAAGGTTGACCAAGTACCTCTCAAACCGCACCGGGAGCGGTGAGGTTGAAGTGTTGGCGATCTTCAAGAGGTTGACCAACCAAGTAGGGCTTAAGTCTATGCCCATTGACCGTGAATGGCTCTGAATCGTCCCCACAAATCTCAATCGCACCATGGGGGAAAACCTTCAAAACCCGGAAAGGACCCGACCATCGGGTCTTAAGCTTGCCCGGAAAGAATTTCAACCTCGAGTTGAACAACAACACTTGGTCTCCTTCTTCAAATCTCTTCTTGAAAATATGCTTGTCATGCCATCTCTTAATCCTTTCCTTGTACAACTTGGCACTATCATAAGCCTCCAACCTCAATTCATCAAGTTCTTGAAGTTGTAACATCCTCTTTTCTCCAACCTTTGCAAGATCGAAGTTAAGAGTTTGAACGACCCAAAAAGCTTTGTGCTCCAACTCAACCGGCAAATGACATGCTTTTCCATAAACTAACCGGTACGGAGTGGTTCCCAATGGAGTCTTGTATGCGGTCCGGTAGGCCCACAATGCATCATCTAGCTTAAGAGACCAATCCTTCCTTGAACGGTTGACCTTCTTCTCCAAAATGCTCTTGATTTCCCGATTAGAAAGCTCCACTTGGCCACTAGTTTGGGGATGATATGGTGTAGCAACTCGACGTGTCACCCCATACTTGGCTAGAAGAGCATCAAGAGGCCGATTGCAAAAATGAGTGCCATTGTCGCTCAATAAGGCCCTTGGAGTTCCAAATCTTGCAAAGATCTTCTTGAGGAACTTAATCACCACCTTGGAATCATTGGTGGGTGTTGCAATTGGCTCAACCCACTTCGAAACATAATCGACCGCCACCAAGATGTAGAGGTTGTTGTGAGAAGGAGGGAAGGGACCCATGAAGTCTATCCCCCACACATCAAAGAGTTCCACCTCTAAAATGTAATGTTGGGGCATCTCATTCCTCTTGGAAATACTCCCGGTTCTTTGGCACTTGTCACATGAGAGCACAAAACTTCTCACATCCTTGGAGAGTGTAGGCCAATAGAACCTGGCTTGGAGCACCTTTGCAACGGTCTTGTCGGTGCTAAAATGACCACCACAAGTAGTGGCATGACAATGGTGGAGCACACTTTGAATTTCATCGTCCGGCAGGCATCTTCTATACACTCCATCCCCACAAAGCTTGTAAAGTAAAGGCTCCTCCCAAACATATCTCCTCAACTCGGAAAGAAACCTCTTCTTTTGTTGCCATGACATCTCCGGGGGAAGTACACCACTAACAATGAAGTTCACTATATCCGCATACCAAGGGGTGACTTGATGAGCAAGAACAAAGAGTTGTTCATGTGGAAAGGAATCATCAATGGGAATATCATCATCGCTTTGAGCCTCAAGTTGCAATCTCGAAAGATGATCGGCCACCACATTTTGCAATCTCGGTTTGTCTCGGATTTCGAGGTCAAACTCTTGGAGTAAGAGGACCCATCGAATGAGGCGAGGCTTAGAATCTACCTTAGTCAAGAGGTGCCGTAGAGCAGCATGACCCGTGAAGACAATCACCTTGGAATTGATCAAATAGGAGCGGAATTTGTCCAAGGCGAAGACAACCACTAAGAACTCTTTCTCGGTGGTGGCATAATTAACTTGAGCTCCATCCAACGTCTTGCTTGCATAGTAAATCACATAGGGCTTGTTGTCCTTCCTTTTCCCCAAAACAGCCCCCACCCCATGATCGCTTGCGTCGCACATCACTTCAAAGGGCAAATCGATCGGTGCTTCAGACGATGGGAGCGGTGACCAAAGCTTCCTTCAACCTGAGAAAAGCACTCAAACACTCTTCATTAAAGTCAAAGGGCACATCTTTGACGAACAATTGGGTGAGAGGTTTTGCAATCTTTGAAAAATCTTTTATGAACCGCCGGTAAAAACCAACATGTCCAAGAAAACTCCTCACACCCTTTACAGAATTTGGTGGCGGTAATTTTTCAATCACCTCCACCTTTGCTCTATCAACTTCAATGCCCTTAGATGAAACAACATGCCCAAGAACTACCCCCTCTTGCACCATAAAATGGCACTTTTCCCAATTCAAGACCAAGTTAACTTCTTCACATCGATTTAGCACCTTTTTCAAATTATTTAAACAATGTTCAAATGAGGTGCCATAAACTGAAAAATCATCCATAAAAACCTCCATTATGTCCTCAATAAATTGGGAGAATATAGCCATCATGCATCTTTGAAAAGTAGCGGGTGCATTACACAACCCGAATGACATTCTCCGATATGCAAAAGTTCCATAAGGACAAGTAAAAGTGGTTTTCTCTTGGTCTTTTGGGTGAATCGGGATTTGGAAAAACCCGGAATAGCCATCTAGATAGCAAAAATGGGAATTCTTGGCAAGTCTCTCTAGCATTTGGTCTACAAAAGGAAGGGGAAAGTGGTCTTTCCGGGTGGCTTTGTTCAATTTCCTATAGTCAATGCACATTCGCCAACCCGTTACCATTCTAGTGGGGATCAATTCATTTTTATCATTTTTCACAACAGTCATTCCCCCCTTTTTAGGCACAACATGGACCGGGCTTACCCACTCACTATCGGAGATAGGGTAGATAATACCGGCCTTGAACAGTTTCAAAACCTCTTTTTTCACAACTTCTTTCATGGTGGGGTTAAGCCTCCTTTGATGCTCAATGGATGGCTTATGATTTTCCTCCATGAGGATGCGATGCATGCAAAACGAAGGGTGAATTCCCTTTAGGTCATCAAGAGTGTATCCTATGGCATTGCGATGCAATCTTAAAACTTCCAACAAAGCAGAATTTTCAGATTTGTTTAAGTTTGCATTCACAATGACAGGATATGTAGAATTAGGACCTAGAAACTCATACCTCAAGGAAGATGGAAGAGGCTTCAATTCCACTTCCGGAGCCTTTTCACAGATGTAGGCTCTTCTTCCTCCTCCACTTCTCAATCTTGGCAAACCCGGTGGAAATGGTGGGGATGCTTCCATCAACTCAAGACAAATTGCAACCTCGGGGTTGTCATCCCGCAAATAGTCACAAACAAAGAAACATAGCTCAGTGGATCATCACTGCCAATGGTTAGTCTCATGTTCCCTAACTATTCCCTCAATCGAATCAATGAAGTTAAAATCATCGGAAATAGAAGGGAATTTGGAAGCTTTATTCACATTAAACTCAATCTTATCACTTCCCACATCAAAAGTCATCTTGCCATTTTTCACATCAACACAACACCCCGAAGTGGCCAAGAAAGGCCTTCCAAGAATGATTGGGGTGCGCAAATCCTCATGCATATCAAGTATCACAAAGTCAACAGGCACAAAGATGTCACCCACCTTGATAGGGACATCCTCAAGTATACCCGGGGGTATTTGGAGAGAAGTCGCCAAGTTGTAGGGACATGGTAGTGGGTTTCAGCTCACCCATACCAAGTTTTTGAGACAAAGAAAGGGGCATCAAGTTCACACTTGACCCCAAATCACAAAAAGCACGATCAATGAAAATGTTCCTACACAACACATGGAATGGTGAAGCTACCGGATCCTGTCGAGGAGGAAGCTTGTTTTGGATCGCAGCGCTACAATGGTCAGTCAAAGCCATGGTCTCATGCTCTTCTAGCTTTCTCTTGTTGCTTAAAATTTCTTTCAAAAATTTAGCATAGGCGGGCATTTGAGACAAGGCCTCGGTGAATGGTATGCTAATCTCGAGCTTCTTGATGACCCCCAAGAACTTCCCGAATTGTTTGTCAAGCTTAGCCCTAGCCAATCTTTGAGGGAAAGGCACGGGCGGAGTAAAAATCCTTTGGGGAGTTTTCGGTGGGTCATTAAGAGGCTCTGTCTCTTTTTGCACATCAACATCAATCACAGAATCTTTGGAGGGCGGAGACACCTCCTCATCAACCACAACATTCTCAACATCAATCACATCATTTTCAACATCCTTAGGCACATCAATCACCACATGCTCAATCCTAGGATCTTTAGGCCCCTCCAATTGTGTCCCACTCCTTAAGGTTATGGCTTGGCAGTGATCCTTAGGGTTAGGTTCGGGCTTTCCGGGAAGCATTCCCGGAGGGGTAGTGGAGGTACTAGCTTGAATGGCAATTTGATTCTCAAGCATTTGAGCGTGGGTGCTCATAAGGTCAACTTTAGTAGCTAAGGCCTTAATCACCTCATCTTGTCTTTATTGATGCTCAAGTTGCCGTTGTTGAGACAACATCAAAGCTTGTATCATGGACTCTAGGTTAGGCTTTTGGGGAGCTTGTGGTGGAGGTGGTTGGGGTTATCTTTGTCCTTGGGGTTGACCCATTTGGTTATTATTCCGGTAAGAAAAGTTCGGGTGGAACCTAAAACCGGGATTGTAAGTATTTGAAAAAGGGTCAAAGTTTTGCCTATTAGAAGGGTTACCAACATAGTTAACCACTTCGGTCGATTCATTGCTAACCAACCCACTAGGACAATTCAAGGTCTCATGCTCATATGATTGACACGACGCACATGGTTGGGGAGGGGGAGCATTCACATTCAACAAATCCATCTTCTTAGTTATGGCATCCAGCTTAGCATTCAACATAGAAATAGCATCAACTTCATACTTACCTCCCGTCCTCTTGGAACGGGGCTTTGACCATTGGTAGCTATTGATCGCCATCTCCTCAATCAAAGTTTGGAGTTCCGCCATTGTCTTGGACATGATGTTGCCTCCTGCCGCCGCCAAGATGTTGGCCCTCAAGTTGTCATCCACCCCGTTGTAGAAGGCTTGTATCGGGACCCATGGTTCTAAACCATGGTGGGAGCATTGACGTAAGAGGTCCTTGAACCTCTCCCATGCTTCATAGAGGGACTCATCCGGCTCTTGGAAAAATGTTGAGATTTGATTCCGGAGGCTCGTCAACTTGCTAGGAGGAAAGTACTTCGCCAAGAATAAGCTAGCTAGTTGGTCAAAAGTGGTGATGGCAGAGCATGATGGAATAGCATCCAACCACTCCCAAGCCTTCCCTTCAAGTGAGAAGGGAAACAATCGCAGCTTGATTGCATCGGGCGTTGCACCATTTGCCTTAAAGGTCTTACATGCTTGGTTGAATAGGCGAAGGTGCCGGTTGGGATCTTCATTGGGGAGGCCATGGAATGGGTTGGCCTTCACCAAATTGATGAGTGAACTCCTCAGCTCGAAATCGTCAGCGACCACTCTTGGAGGATTAATGGCGGAGGGTTGATTTGTGACATTTGGCATCACATAGGAGCCAAGCGTGATTCTAGGCTCTTCGCCACCACCACCGCCGCCACCACCGGACATGGTGTTCTTCCGCTTGGAGTTCTCTTCTCGTCTTCTCCGGGCATGCTCTAACTTTTGCTTCTTTCGCCGGGAGCGAAAGGTTCTTTCGATTTCAGGATCAAGCTCAAAGAGTGGAGCCTTTTGCATGCACGTAGAGTAAACCTGGCAAGACAAAAATCAAAACACCAAGGAAAATCAAAACAGAAAATAAATGACTTAGGAAACCTTAGGATATTCGTTCAGTGGCTGGCTAGGGACAAGTTCCCCGGCAACGGCGCCAAAAACTTGATAGGCCGCAAGTGCACGGGTGAAATTGTAGCATAAATCAAGGTCGTTCCCACAGGGACTTTTCCTTTCAACACACTGAACTAGCCTCATAGTTGATCGCTAAGTCGATCCGGTTTTTGTTTTGAATCAACTAAATATAATTCTAATCACAATCAAGGTCTAAACAAACGAATATTCACTAAACTATTCTGATTTAATCAAGGTAAAAAGGCGTTCAAGGGATGAAACCTAAGTCAAATAACGAATCAACGATGTGGATTGAACTTTCATTTCATTAATTTGCACAATCAAGGTTCGATAATAGCATAAAACACTTCACAATGAGATTTTGTCACTAGAGCGAATTGCCAAGACTAACCAAGCACCTACTGTCGTGGTTATTTTGATTTGGTCAAGGTTAAAGTCCTGATTATCTCAAGAACCCTAGTTAAAACTTCTATGTCTAGATAATTTTAACTAGTTTAATCTAGGTTTTCGGGTAATCAAACTTCTCCTTTCGGTACTTCATTCAACAACCTATTAACTTGCAATTGGTGATCAAGCAAAAGCAATAACGATTCAATTCAAAGACCAAATATATTGAAACAAACTAAATTCATGATAATTCAATCCAACAAAGTCAATTCATCAAGCAACTTCAAAGGTTCATCCCCTAAACTAAAAGAACTACTCACAATTCATGATTGAAACTACAAAGCAACTCAAATCTATTCTAGAAAGCATATGAAAATCTATGAGAGAATGAGAAATAAAACCAAGTGAAGAACAAACTTGCTAGGAATCAACAATGGAGGACTTTTGCTCCTCCACTTCAAAGTATGTTCAAATTGCTCCTCGATCTTCAATCTTCTCTCAATCTTCAATGATGGAATGGAGTATGGATTATGAATTATATGATTAGGGCATGAAATGGATGATGGTCGATGATGATTCTCCTCTACTCGGTCGGAAATCAGCATAATATAGGCAAATAACACTTCAAAACCGCCGAAAATGAAAAGACAGGAGAGACACGGACCGTGCCCCATATGACACGGACCGTGCCTCATGTGACACGGACCGTGTCAGGGTACTGCTTGTATTTTCCCACTCTCTGGCCATAGACACGACCCGTGCCCTTCCTGGGGGCACCCGTGTCACTGCTTTTTCGGGCCTAGGAGTACTTTGGGCCATTGTTTGGGCCTTGGGTGATCCAACATCTCACTTCTTGGTCCTTTAAGCTCATAACTTGGATCTACACTTGATTTTTGGCTCGGTTTACATCGATTCTTCACAAATTCCCTACAAAACTCACCAAACTCCAAACCAAGCGTAATATGGGAAATTCGGGTATAAAATAACATAATCAAATCAAATATTCCCCAAATTCTCATCAAAACAACCAAGTTCTCATATATACAAGAAGTACTTATCATGTACCAGACCACATGCTCTAGAGTCTGTTATTGTCTTTCTCAATTTTTGGTCCACAAATGGTGTAACTTTAGTCTCCCAATTACACCCCAACTTGAACCTTTTATCAAATCACTTGCCAATAAACTTACTAATTTCTTCCAACATGCTAAGTATTGGCTTACCTTTGTGTTTGTTGATCGCATGGTTGAAGGACTCAACAAAGTTGTTTGTGTTATCATCGCTCTTCAGGCGTTGGTCATACTTAAACCTTGCCCAGGTTTCAACAGGTTCAGCATCCTTTAGCCAGTTGTATGCAGCTGGACTTTTCTCCCTTATCTTCTCCATAGTTGTCTTGAATACTGTCTCAAAATATGCATTAGCTGCTATGTAGAAGTAGAAGTGGTACAAAACACCTCCAACAGTTTGAATATTTATCAAAAATTGAGTTACATAATTTATGGTTGAAGTGTAGCAGATTAAAGCATCACATTGATGTATCCATACCTGGAAATTTGTTAGCAAAGTTCTTGTACATGTGCAACACACACACACTCCTCCTTGATTGAGGAAAGTACTTGTCCACTGCATTTTGACTACGGTACAAACATCAACAAAGAACTTATAAGACACCTTTAGCAACACCTAAACATAAATATAAGAGTATAAACTAAGAAAAAGAAGATGATTACTTGGTGCCTACCAGCCATGAAGGTGTAATGATGTGAATCTTGTTGTGACTCAAGTGCAACTGCCAACCCATTCACAAAGTATGCCCACTCTTCATCATCTTCAACTGGGAAGACACCATATGCTAGTGGGAACTGACCATTGTTCCCATCTAATCCAATTGTAGTCATTAAAACCCCCTTGTAAGGACCTTTCAAGAAGCAAGCATCCAATCCAATCAAACCTTTGCAATGCGCGCTCCTTGAATGCCTTAATAGCAGGTCCAATGCATATTAGAATCCTCTTGAAAGTCGGGTTTAAAGTTGGACCCCTATCAGTGAAGCTGATGAAACACTTAGACCCACGGTTGGCTTTGGTGAATTCATCACAGTATTGAGGAAGATTCAAGTAACCTTCATCATGATCACCAAATAACCTTTTCTTCATAATCTTCAATGTCCTGTAGCTAGTGTAATTAGGGACTGACACACCATATCTGTCAAACAAAATATTATGCACCCTTGGTATCCATGTTGGGGTTTAGGGTAAAGTCCTTCATAAGTTGGTTGCTAACCCACTTGGCACCAGCTTGATGATGCTTAGTTTTTTGATAACACACATGACTTCCCTTTACATACTGTATACGCCAAGTTACACCATCTTGCATCGAGATTGCATGGACTCTGAAAGTGCACTTTTCATTTTTGCAATTCATGGTGTACCTCTTACTGTTGTTCTTCACCTTATTCAAAATAAAGCCTCTCTGAATTGCATAAGTCTTCATCACATACAAGAGCTTCTCCTTGCTGCTGAACATATCCATTGCTTTGATATCAACTTTATTTTCCCTGCCTTCAGTCCAAACCTGGCCGTCACTATAAACTGATGCCATCTTGCCAACCACAGTTTGCTTACGTGGATCCACATCCTCATCAACCTCATATCAGAGATCCATTCTTGCCTCAACCTCCTCATCTCCATTATCTTCTAACCTAGAAACATCCTCTTCAGATGAGTCAACATACTCATCATCACTGTCATCCTCTTCTTCTTCATCTGTTGGAACAAACTCTTCATCATCATTGTCATCATCTGTATCTTCTTGTTGGCATTGAGCCCCGGATCCACCTTCACCATTCTCATCCTCAAAGAACTCATCAATTTCTCTCACATCTGCCCTTGCCAGTTCTTGAATGTCAGAAGCTTGTAGCACAGAAAATTCCTTTCAGATACTATTCAACATAGCAGGATCCAGCTCTATTGTTTCCTTACTTTTGGCCTTTTTCTTTTTAGATGGAGTTTTTGAGGTTGAAGGGATATCTTGTTCAGTTGATTGCTTATCTGAACTAGCTGATGCCCCATACTTAATAACTGACCTCCTTTGAGATGGTGAGCTAAGAGGAGAACTAGCCTGTGCACCTTGCTTCTCTGGAGTTGCGGCTGCCACAGACCTAGTTAATGGTCTCCTTGGACTTTCAGCTAGTGAAGATGTTGTGTTCTGAAGCTCAATGATTTCCCTTTGAGGTGGAGACCTAAGGGGAAAAGATGGTTGTGGACCATGCTTATCAGGACTTGATGCTGCTAAAGACCTAGTCAAAGGCCTCTTTGTACTTTGAGCTGATGATGATGTTGTGTTCTGAAGCTCATTACTTTTCCTCTGAGATGGAGAGCAAAGAGGAGATTTTGCAACTTGACTTCTTTCATGTGATGCAGCAGGTGAGGATGTACCATCCTTGCTTTTAGTTGGTGATGGGGAAGCAGGACCACAATTAATATTGTGTAGCTCATCCATGTTACCAGGCCCAACAGAAGATGACCCAAGCCCAAACCCACTTGAAGATTCCTCCATACCAGGCCCACCAGAAGATTCCCCAACTCCTTTATGACTTGTTGCCTTTGATGTATTTCTGGTACTCCTTCTGACTTCTAGCTTCTTCCTGGCACCAAATCTCTAACCAATACTAGCATCTGTGGAAGGGGGCTTCTTTGTTGATGGTGGTCTGGGCTGTGAGGTCTGACTGCCACCTTGGTTTTGCTGAGCATCAATGGGTGTTTGTATCAAGTTGTCAGCCAATTTATATGCTTGGCTTGGTGTCATTTCCCTCATTTCAACAATAATCTCATCATCAACAACTTGCTTATCAATACTCTCCATGGTTTGTTGAAGCTTCCCCTTTCCAGCCAATTGAACCATCTTCACGGGCAATGTCTTGACATTCTCCAACTTTGACCATGCACCCACAAAATTATTCCAGTCAGTATCTGTTTGCAATGGTATCTTCTTGTTCTCCTTCCCAGGTCGATACCAATTCAATCCAACAAACTTCGGAAACGTCCCAAAGTCTTCTGTGTACCTCTTCCTAATGTCACAAAACATCTCTTTATGGTTGTAATGGTCTAAGTCCTGCTCTGGGATATAAATCCTCAATGTGTTGAATCGGACAATGAATGAATACATTGGATCAACCTGTATATCACAATCAAACCCAATACACATTTCAACAACCAATTCCCAATTCTCTTCATATGAATTCCCTTTTACTATCAACAAAATTCAAACCCTAAATTTTCAAATTAACGAAATTCAATACCTAACTTTTAAAAAAAAACCATTTAATACAATTTTAGGTCAGATTTCGAACCTGAACATTCGAAATTAAACATCTGCCCTAATTTCCGAAAATGAAATACAATGCGATAATGATGCTTACCACTGCAAGATTCTCCGTCGACAATGGCGTGGCAAAAACCGAATCTCAATCGACAATCTCGACCAAAATAGCCGGAAACTTGAACTTCTTCCTTCCCAATTCTCCAGTTCTCCCTACTTCTTTGAATTTGAGTGGATTTGTGTAGTGAGAAGAAGAATGAATTAACGAAAGTGAAGAAGAAGGAAAACAAGACTTAGCAGATTTGAGCGGGCAAATAAAAAGCGCAAACTGGACTTTTCACACATAAGTCAAGGGGTATTTACGTCTTTTCATTGTTTCTGGCTATTTTGGTCGAAAAATACCCAATCAGCATATTTTGACAACAATCCAGTCCTCAACGAGTAAAAAAACATATTGTGGTCTCCAAATAGTCATTTTTGGGTAATATATGGCACCCCGGAGCAATTTTTTATTTTCAGGGCATGGTTGTTTGGCCTTACTGGGTCTTACCATGCCTTGTTGGCCCAAAGTCACAACCCAACAAAAAAAATCGCTATGAAAGGAGTATTGTCGTTCGGCCTTGTGAGAAAAATGGGCCTAAGGCCTTGGCCCAATAGCAAAGGGGAACACAAGCTCTGTCATACTAAACGCAAGCCCAAATCCCCGTGTCCTAGCATGGTCGTTTGGCCTACAAATGACCATGAGCCCAAAAGGTCTCGGCCCAGCAAGATAGGGCAAGCATAAAATTGGACTAAAAAAGGGGCCATGGCGATCTAGCCTTGCTTGGGGCCCAAGCCCACATCATTTTTTTCCTAATCCTAGTTCAAGTTCTCTAAATGGGCACAAATTAGCTAAAATCAACAAGATCAAATTTAACCAGGCATAAATTCTACTTGCGCGTTTTACGCTATGAAATTAAATAAGGTCGGTTACAAGGGATACCTATAGATGCGAACAGTGATACCAATCATGGTTCTAAGGTCGGAATACCAACTTCGCCAGAGTAAACTCAGGACCCAGGATGAAGCTTCGGCACGAGGAAGCTTCATTAGGCCAATCTGCGCCATGTGGAAGAGGACAATTCCTTTACTTTCTTGGTTGTATTTTGCAAAGACCCAAAAGTTAAAAGGAAAAGCTAATTAAAATGGTAGGAGGGACTAACTAAACTAGAGAATGAGATGAAGTGTGAGGAAATGAGAATGGAAGAGTATTGTATTTATAGAAGGGAAGAAGTAGTATGCACCACACAAAAGGTGCCCCACCACCGAGGGTAGGCCAAATGGCCTAGGGATACACCTCACACCCTTATTGGCTCAAAATCCCCCTCTTTATCTCTTTATCCCTTAACATGGGGACCATGATCAAATGGCTTTTGATCGATTCAAAGTGGCTTGGGCCCCACCCAGGCCCATCTCGTAAAAGAAATGAAAAAGAAAAAACGGAAAAGAAGAAAAAGAGAAAAGAAAAGAAAAAAGGGAAAAGAAGAAAAAGAGAAAAGAAAAAGAAAAAAAGAAGAAAAAAAGAAAGAAAAAAGAAAGAAAGAAAAAGAAAGAAAAAGAGAAAAAGAGAAAAGAAAACAAAGGAGCTCGTCAGCAATTTGTGCACTCCCTCAAGTCAACTTAATCCCTTAATGCATGCACTTGCATGATTACATGTGCGGCGGTGCACATATCAAGGCCAAACGACCATTCTCAAGGGACATGGAGGTGAATTGGTAGATCATGTTGGTCTCATTTCCATCTTCTATTCTTGCCTCTCCCTTATAAATACTAGTGTTTTTTCTGGTCGAAAGGAGGAGGCAAGAACACCCCAAGAGAATGCTATCACCCATTACCCATCCAATCAAAAAGCCTTACTACTATCGCAATTTGAGCATAAAAGGAATTTCGATGTACTAACATCGATTTTCTCTTATTTCGTCATACCCTTTTTGCATGCTTTGTGTAAGAGAGGCCTACAGAAAATGAATGGGAAGACCGAAAAGTTGTAAGAAGAAAGGATTTTTGGAATTGGCTAAGCATTTTAGTCGAACAACTATAGAACCAGAATAAAGGGTGGTTTTGTGTCTATTACCAGTTCTTCCTAACGAATTGAGACCGATCATTCAGATAGATGTAGGTAAAATGAGTTCGGATATTAATGAACTCTATAGAAGAGTCATCTAGCGGAACAATACTCTTACTGATCTATTAATAACAAGTCGATCTACGCCAGGAGAATTAGTAATATGTCAAGAGAAATTGGTACAAGAAGTCGTAGATACACTTCTTGATAATTGGTACAAGAAGTCAACAATTGAATCTGTTGGAAACCGATGAGGGACGGTAATAAAATTTACAAGTCATTTTCAGATGTAATTGAAAGTAAAGAGGGAAGATTTCGTGAGACTTTACATGGTAAACGTCTCAATTTTTCCAACAAGTGAGGTTAGATTACTCGTGCTTTTTAATCATTCCTTTTGTAATAATGTAATTCCTTTTTGATGCTATGATTGTACATTATTCTTAAAAAAAAACCTTTACATTTGCATGACATGAATATAATCTTGCAAAAATTTTTAAAACTTCTTTCTACTCTTTTCATTTCAAGATCAATCTAGTAGAAATTGTTTTCAAACAGGCGAGTCCGAGAGTTTTCTAACTCTTAGATTCGTAGCCATACCCTGGGGTTTGAAATTCGGGTTCGCAGGCCAGAGTTTTTTCTGCTTTTAGGTTCATTGATTTCCTCAAAATCAACTAGCGACTCCTTTTTTTATCATGACTTGCATAATTCGTTTTGTTAGGACTCTCCCCTTTGTTTATTCATCGAGGCAATATTCATCTCAAGTTGCACTTAAAGAGCTAAAAATCAGAAAATGGGGCGTAAACTAGGCTAGGCCAAAACGCCATGGCCCTATTTCTGGTCTCGTTTCTAAGCAGTGGGCCTAAAAGGTTAGTAGTGTGACTCTAGTATGGTCGTTTAGCCTATTGGGTCAATCCAGTGACCCATTACATCCGCTGTGGCCTTTCGTGGAGATTTCAGGGCAAATATAGTTTGGTGTTTCAAATTGAGGTAGCTGTCTCGTAACGAATTTACAAGCTAAGGATACTTAAAAATCGAAAAGTTTTCTTCTCAAAGCAAAAAAAAAAAATTCCTTATTTAAGGATTAAACAAGCTTAGTCGGCTCTCAATTACTCCAAGTTGCATCGCACGAAAATTCGTCGATTTTTTAGGGTCTATAGTCAGAGAGAAAGAGAGACAAAGATGTGTATGTGTGTGCATGAGTGAGTGAGAGAGAGAGAGAGAGAGAGAGAGAGAGAGAGAGAGAGAGAGAGAGAGATCTTGTCGAATGACATGGAGAAATGGAAGGGTAAAATTGTTAATTTATGTATTATGTGTATTATAATGTCATTAGACTCTTCCTTAACCTCAAAATTAGAGTGTTAGAAAAATAAGAGTTAAAAGGAGTATAGGAGGATAAATCTCACTCCACCTTACTCCTTCTTACCCCCTCTCACCCCCTTCCCAAGAAAGGGTAAGGAAGAGTAAACACCCTCCTTAATCCATCCCCCCCCCCCCCCCTATCGCAAGCAAAGCATAAATATAAGGTTAAGTATATTGGTATCAAAATTTAAAGGTCGATATATTGCAATTCAAACCACCAAGGGTTGGTATATTACGATCCAGTATTCCTAAATTAAAGACATCATTACAACAACATAGGTGGACATTTGAATTCAAGTATCAAGTTTCATTCCACTACATTCCACTCTTAACCCAATAGGCCTTGAATTGTATGTATATCTTTTCTCTCTCCTACTTTTCTATCTTTGTATTAGAAAAATAATAAAAAGTAGCTAGTTGAAAAATTACAAAGTGATAAGTATTATTGGATGGAGGTAGATACAATTAACACTTATCAATAATATGAGAATTTTGGGTACCGAATAATAGTTTACATTAAATATTTCCCAAAATTGCATAAAATAAACCAAGTTAACATATACTCCCTCTATTCAATACTAATCGTCGTCTTTGAAATTATGCAGTCAAACATTAAAAATTTTGACTATAAATTTCTCAATATATACAATGACTTATTATATAAGATTATCATCATTATAATTAATCATAACGAAAAATATTATTATAAAAGTATAATATTGTAATTAATTAATATAATACTATATAAGAAATTATTAACCACATAGAGATATCGAAAGCCGTGACACTCAAATATATGACAATTAATGTGGAATAGAGGGAGTATACATCAAGCACTTGTAACCCATGCTATTCAATGATGATTAATTAAAGACATTTTAATAGCTATTTACTTTTCAAATGTTACTCCCACTTTAAAATACCATATACTCTTTTCTCAAAAAAGTAAAATACCATATACCCCCTTCATTTCACAATGTAAGTGACTTTAACTAACTTTTCTTTTCTCATAATATTTGTTATTTTAAAATCCCAATGACATATTTGAATTTATTTTATTAGTAACCCAAACTTTTCTTTTTCTTTTATTATTACATCATCATTCTCTCTTTAATACGACTACCAAAACATCACAATTATCCTGCTAACTATGTTTTATTGGTTTTTGATTTTTTTTTTAAAAAGTGGACTTATATTTTGAAATAGAGAGAGTACCAAACATGAAATTAAAATCATAAACACATTTTTATTCACACTAGTCTAGCCAGCGCGTGTGAACCCGACAATCGTAACATGTTAGTAATGGTAAGTATGAACTGGATAGAAAATGTGTCATCCCATAAATAATAGCAACTATAGGTCTACACAAGAGATACGTATACACACATCATGTTATAGGAAATGACAGAGAATTAGCTTAAGACATTCGCTGCAACTACAAGCCTTCTTTAGTTGTCCTGTTGCACCTAGAAAACATAGGACAATTAGTTTCAGGGAAGAGCAAACTGTACATGCATGAAATTGAGATAAGATTACAAATCAAGCTTACAATTACCGTAGTACATGGAGGACAGTCCTGGTAACAATAATTAGAAGGGAACTTAGCCTCTGTTTTGGGATTGTGGAGGGTTGATGCTAATGATATTAATGAATTTGAACATGAAGGAGATTTGGTTACTATAGTTGGTACAATATCATAGTGCATAATATGAAAGACTTTGAAGAGCAAACCTGGATAAAACAGAGCTTGGAAATGTATTACTAGAAATGTCTTCTATTATAACTAAAACAAACCCTAGGAGAATAGGAAGCCAAACATAGCTTAAGACATTTTTAGTAATAGAAGAAATGTCTTAAGCTATGTTTGGCTTCCTATTCTCCTAGGGTTTGTTTTAGTTATAATAGAAGACACTTCTAGTAATACTTTTCCCAGTTTCAAACTTCCCTCTTTTGTTCTCCTCTTTCCCTACCTTTAGTAAATCTACTTTTCTTCTTCGTTCCTCTGCAACCCCCCCCCCCCTCTCTTTCCGCCCGCCCTTGAATGTTTTCCCCCAAATTATCAATTTTGTATCAGAACATCCTCACATTCAATAATAAAAACATAACTTTTAAATAAGAAGTTTTCAAATTCACTCTTTTATGAAGTCACTGTTGAACTTTGATAGAAGTTTTCAAATTCACTCTTTTATTAAGAAACACCATCATAGTAGAAGAAATTCAAGTATTTCAATAAATTGACATGTCATTCACAAATGAATGTTTGTTCGAGGTTCTGGAAGTAGAAGGGCTCGTGCAACATTAATAATCATAAAACAGATCAAATGTGGAATAATGATGCTTTGAAGGCAAGAGTAGCATGTGTTCTAATCGGGAATCAACAATCTTGTAAAGCATGCTATGTTGAAGCATGTTGTCAGGATATCCACTATCATATATGACTGTTCATCTGCCATTTCGTGAAGGTACTCCTAATTTCAAAACGAGCAAGGGAACATGAACATGATATATATATAAAGTTAAACATGAAAATGACTTATAAAGTGTAAGTTTTCAAATTTCATGGCTAAAAAACAGTTGGGTAAAAGTTAAATTTTAATAACTTTTGGTAATTTTTTGCAACTTTTGGCAAATTTTGATAACTTTTGGCAAATTTATGCTCATATATTAAAATTAATTTTTTTTTGTTTTTTTTATCTTTGATAATTTTTTGTAAATTTAGGTAAAAACTGATAAATTTTGGTAAACCGGAGTTACCCACGAATTTGACAGGCTCTAATAAAAATATAAGTGTAAATGACTATTTTAGATATTTCACTTTTTATTTGCAAGTGTAGTGGTTGTCTAGTTGTGGTCCATGTTAAGTCCTTGCAGTGTTTTTTCTTCTTTAGCAGTTTGGCCGTAACCCTTTTGATGGTAGATGCTTGCTGTTGGGTTTGCGGGTTGCTGTATGTTATGAACCTTTAGCCTTTTGGCTACTAATAATCGAAAAAAAAAGAGCATAGAGAAATGAGATCCAAGCCTCCGATTTAGATTATTGAACACTTTAGGCTAGAATGAATCTCATTGCCTAGAAGTGACTCTTTCCTTGAAAAGAGAAGCATTTTAACGAAAATCAATAAATTAAACATAATAACATAAATTTGGTTCGAAAATAGTACTACCCCTAAGAATATATAGGATAAAGCAATCTTTCTAAGGACATCTTTCTCAAATCATATAGCCGTTAGTCAGCATTGTTCATCAATTAAATATTTTATAGCACATAAATATCATGATAAGCACAATGTCAATCTAAAAAAAGGCATGCTTGACACACACCTTTTGTTTTAACAAGACAATATCTTCTCCATTGCCTTTAACAATGCCTTTCTTCAACTGATCTAGTTCTTCTTTTAGTAAGCAAATCTCATTAATTTGGTACTCTTTATTAGTGACTTTTCATCAATAATATGCACATAAATAAAATTCGATCAGAAAATGTAGCATATTATCTCTGGTGAAATACATATAGAGATTTTAGAAAAAGGAATACCTTGTTCTGTGCAACTTGGATTATAGAAAAAGTGTTGTGTCTTTCTTCTGCATTGCTTGATGCAGGAGTTACAGTGCAAATGAGTTGCATATTTGAAGCAGAAAATGAATCATGCTAATCAACATCAGGAAATATATACTAAAGTTGTGAGGCACCCCTAGTCCTAACTCAACTCTCAAATTTAGCATGGAATATCACATGTTTCTACTTACAGAAACACACCATGACCACTTAATGAAGACAGAAAAAGCCTAGTTAACTTGGACTCCCTATATCATATGTGTGTAGCCTATCCTTTTATTAGCTTTGATATCACTTTCAAGCAATGCATCAAGTATAATTTCCCCATCATTGAAATTCCAGAAAAGTCAACTCAAGATTCATCTTTTTCATTAAAAACTGTTTCTAAAAACACGAAACTAAAAAAATGGCAGTTTCTTGTATTTTCAGACCAAAGTAAATATACAACTGTATACAATCACGAAAACTAAATTAATGATAGAAGCCTCACAGTTCCGACTTCCGAGTCTTGGCAAACTCTTATTTATGTAGGACCCTTCCTTTTGTCGGATCCCAGTTGTCACAGCTTTAGAGCTTTCGGAACATGCCAGACCGAGACCGATTAGATGCTGCAGTATAAGTTAGATAAAGAAAGATTTATAAGTTGACAGCGTATGCTTTAGGTTATTGATAATAGCTTGACCACCTAAGAGAAGAGTTAACAAGTACTAAGAGAAAATTTATAAGATTTACACTACTAATGGAAAGAGTTTGACATGCAAACATTTTGGTAATGGCTACAATTAGTCGTTTTCCATTTTTAGTCAGTCTTTATTTGTGGTTCCCCCTTTTTATCACTTTTTAGTTCCTGTTTTTTGTGGCTGTTGGCTTCCAGTTTCTCCTATAAATTGGAACCTCTGGAGTACTGTGTTCATCATCGAATACAATTCTTTTCTCCTCTCTTCTCCTCTCCTCTTCCTTTCTGGGCACACAGTTTTGCATACTCCATATCCTTGGCCACGAGTGCACGTGTCTCGAGATAATTTGAGTTAAACTTGGGGAGCGACCGACAATTCCGATTGGCACCGAGGTCGGGCCGTAATCTCTTTCAAGGCAGTGGTTCTTCCACGGCTCAGTTTTCTTGTGTTCTCCACAACCTTGATTCGTTTCTTTCCCAGCAGCCTTGATTTTTTCCAACAATTTGAAAGCGATTACTATCAATGGCTGCTCCTCCTAAAACCCTCGCTGAGATCTACAAAATTGAGCCTTTCGATGGAACTAACTTCAAACGATGTTCCCAAGAGTTATTGCTCTGTCTTGAACAGTTAGAGATTGATTATGTGTTGTCCTCACCTCATCTTGAAGATCCAGAAGCACCAACACCACCACCCTGGAGTGACTATAGGAATCATCTCAAGCACATGAAGAAGGATCTGACCCTTCAAAAATTAATCAGCCACATGAGAACTGAGGAAACAAATCGTTTGAAAGATAAGATGTCTTCTCTCTCTTTGAATTCTGTTAAAACTAACCTGGTTGAATCTTCTGTTCCTGCTAATAAAGACAGCTTCAAAGGAAAGATTAAGAAGGATCAGAAGCAATTGAAGCATCAGAAACAACTGAACAAGCCTAATACTAAAACCTAGAAGCAGAAGGTTCTCTGTCATGTCTGTGGCAAACCTGGCCACAAGGCATATCAATGCAATCAGAGCAAAGGAGCAGTTCAAACCCACTAGAAACCCGCTGGACAGAATAGTAATAAAGCAAATCTGACTGAGGCGACTGAAGTATTCTGTGCAGTAACTATGGAAGCTAATCTCGTGACTAACAACAACGAGTGGATTCTGGACAATGGATCAACTAAACATTTCTGCACCAACAAGAATCTGATGCATGACTTTGAAGAGGTTCCTGATGGTGAACATGTCTTCATGGGCAATTCTTCCACTGCTGCGGTACTAGGTAAAGGAAAAGTTCTCCTTAAATTTACATCTGGAAAACCTTTATGTTGAACAATGTGTTGTATGTCCCTTCCCTTCGTAGAAATCTAGTTTCTAGTAGCCTCCTTGATGTAGCTGGTTTTGAGGTGAACCAAAAGGCTGGAAAAATTGTTATCCTTCGTAATGTGGTATTTGTTGGGAAGGAGTATCGTAGTGATGGCTTATATATTCTAAATGTTGCATCTGATGCTAATGGAAATGCTTCTACTTCTGCTTATATTGTTGAATCTGTTAACCTTTGGCATGGTAGACTTTGACATGTGAATTATGCTTCCGTAAACAGACTAAAGAACATGAAATTAATTCCAAATGTTAGCACAGAAAGTTGTTCTAAATGTGATGTTTCTGTTGAGGCGAAATTTGCCAAGAAACCTTTTAAGTCAGTAACTACGAGATCAACTCAGTTGCTTGAACTTGTTCATTCAGACCTAGCCGACTTTAAGAACACAATGAGCAAAGGAGGAAAGAAATGGTATATTACCTTTGTGGATGACTTCTCTAGATATACAAAAGTTTACCTTTTGAGGTCTAAAGACGAGGCTGAAGAAGTGTTTTTAAAATATAAGGCAGAAGTTGAGAATCAACTAGACCGGAAAATCAAGAGGCTTAGGTCTGATAGGGGTGGTGAATATGACTCAACCTCTTTAGCTGTTTTCTATGAGAAAAATGGTATTATTCATGAGACTACCTCTCCTTACACCCCTCAACAAAATGGTATAGTAGAGCGTAAGAACCGTACCCTTAAGGAAGTGATGAATGTTATGCTTCTGAGTTCTGGATTGCCTGATAACATGTAGGGGGAAGCTGTTTTGACTGCCTGTTTTATTCTCAATAGAGTTCCCCATAAAAAGAGGGATCATACCCCATATGAACTTTGGAAAGGATATGCCCCGAATTTGAATTATTTGAAAGTGTGGGGGTGTTTGGCTAAAGTGGCTTTACCTAGTCATAAGCGTACCAACATAGGCCCAAAGACCTTTGATGTTGTTTTTATTGGATATGCTCAAAATAGTGTTGCCTATCGTTTCATGTCTTTGAGTGATTATTCAATTTCTGAAAATAGAGATGCTGAATTTTTTGAGCATGTATTTTCGTTGAAAAAGAATGTGCCTAATGTGGTAACTGATGTTGTGTCTGATGTAGTACCTGAAAATTTGAGCATGCCTGTTGCTAGTTCTAGTACTAGAAATGTGGAAATTGAGCCTAGAAGAAGTAAAAGACAAAGAACTACAACTGATTTTGGACCTGATTTTGTTACTGCTTTCCTAGTTGAAGTTTTTAATCATTATGATGTGGATGTTTTGACTGAGGTTTTTGTGACTTTATTTCTAATTGATGAAGATCCAAAAACCTATGCTGACGCTATTAAGTCTATTGATGCAACCTTTTGGAAGGAAGCCATTAGAAGTGAAATAGATTCCCTAGTGTCTAATAAAACCTTGGAATTAACCGATTTGCCTAAGGGTTGTAGACCTATTAGTAGTAAATGGATTTTCAAAAAGAAATTGAGGTCTGACGGTTCAATTGATAAATATAAGGCCATACTTGTCATTAGAGGTTTTGACCAAAAGAAAGGGATAGATTATTTCGACACCTATTCTCCTGTTACGAAAATAAGCACCATTAGAACATTGATTGCGTTAGCTGCGATTTTTTTATCTTGTTGTGCATCAAATGGATCTAAAGACAGCTTTTCTTAATGGTGACTTAGAGGAAGAAATCTATATGACCAACCTGAGGGTTGTGAAGTACCAGGTCAGGAGAATGAAGTATGCAGATTGAGAAAATCTCTTTATGGCCTAAAGCAAGCTCCTAAAAAGTGGTTTGAGAAGTTTGATAGTTCTCTTCTGAAAAATGGATTTGTTGCAATTTTGTCTGATTCTTGTGTCTATTCCAAGATGATAGGATCAGATTGTGTGCTCATATGCTTATATGTTGATGATATGCTGATCTTTAGTACAAATTTGCTTGTAGTCAATAAGACTAAAATGTTGTTGTCATCTTTGTTTGAAATGAAAGATATGGGTGAAGCCGATGTGATCTTAGTTATTGAAATCCGAAAAACCAACTCTGGTTATGCTTTGTGTCAGTCACACTATATTGAGAAAGTGTTAAAGAAATTTAACATGTTTGATGTGACACCTGTTAGAACTCCCTACGATCCCAGTATACCTTTAAAGAAGAACAACGGTCCTAGTGTGTCTCAATCTGAGTATGCTAAAATTATAGGAAGTGTAATGTTTTTGATGAACTTTACTTGTCCTGATATTGCTTATGTTGTGAGTAGATTGAGTCGCTACACTCATAATCCTGGTCAAGAACATTGGAATGCACTTCATCGTTTGCTTAAGTATCTAAAAGGTACAATGGATTGGTGTTTGCACTTTAATAAATTTCCTGTTGTTGTAGAAGGATATTGTGATGCAAACTGGATTTCTGATAATGATGAAGTTAGTTCTACTAGTGGTTATGTTTTTACCTTGGGTGGAGGGGTTATCTCATGGAAGTCTCCAAAACAGACTTGCATAGCCCGCTCTACCATGGAATCTGAGTTTATTGCTCTTGAGTTGGCAGGTCAAGAAGCAGAGTGGCTTAGAGGTCTCTTAGCAGACGTGCCACTATGGGAGAAACAAGAGACACCTATCTCTATACATTGTGACTCACAGGCAGCAATTGGAGTGGCTGATAATAGTGTGTACAACGGGAAAAGGAGACATATTCGTGTTAGACACAGTGCAGTGAGACAATTGCTGAAGCATGAAGTAATATCCTTGTAGTATGTGAGATCCGAGAAGAATTTGGCGGATCCTCTCACTAAGGGGTTGACTAGCCGAGTTGCTCTAGAGGCATCGAGGGGGATAGGGCTTAAGCCTATGGCTTGAAGAGGTATGGTGGATACCAATTATTTGGTCCAACGAAACCATACTAATCTTCGAGGTACACTACATCCTTATCCCTATGGTGCAAAGTAGTGCTTCTAAGGTTGAGATTATTCTCTTAATGAATCCATGCCCTTTGTGGGGGGTGCTTGTGAGACGCACTGAAGGATTCACCGATTGTTTATTGTAAGGATGAGCTAATTGCTCTTAATAATTCCATAGTCACATTTGTGGTGGTTTATGTTGAGATAGACTTGATGGAATTACCTACGTAAGTGTGAAGGTTTGGCCGCCTTCTATGAGAGATTTGGGCTATCTCTCTAGAACACTTATGAGTCCCAAGGTGTGCGCATGGCCATAAAGGCGCAAATGTTGTTATCGCGAAGTATGTTTTTCTGTAGGTTGATACGTGTTGTGGGGGTCTCAATCAAAGTCTTCCAAGTTCAAGGCCTAGTCCACTTGTTAGATTATTGACTGTTGCCTCACATCACTAATGTGTCAATTCAAATCGAAAGATATTGACACCTAAGTATCTGACCTGTTTTGCCCAGTTTTTCCTTTTCTTTTCTGACTGCTTTGTGAGCCATTTGTGGGGGATTGTTGGTAATGGCTACAATTAGTCATTTTCCATTTTTAGTCAGTCTTTTTTTGTGGTTCCCCCTTTTTATCTCTTTTCTAGTTCCTGTTTTTTGTGGCTGTTGGCTTCCAGTTTCTCCTATAAATTGGAGCCTCTGGAGGACTGTGTTCATCATCGAATACAATTCTTTTCTCCTCTCCTCTCTTCTCCTCTTCCTTTCTGGGCACACAGTTTTGCATACTCCATATCCTTGGCCACAAGTGCACGTGTCTCGGGATAATCTGAGTTAACCTTGGGGAGCGACCGGCAA
Source organism: Portulaca oleracea (assembly GCA_029582165.1). Taxonomy (NCBI): domain Eukaryota; kingdom Viridiplantae; phylum Streptophyta; class Magnoliopsida; order Caryophyllales; family Portulacaceae; genus Portulaca; species Portulaca oleracea. The sequence goes on along the minus strand of CM055879.1, from coordinate 10,092,419 downwards.
TTCCGATTGGCACCGAGGTCGGGCCGTAATCGCTTTCAAGACAGTGGTTCTTCCACAACTCAGTTTTCTTGTGTTCTCCACAGCCTTGATTCGTTTCTTTCCCAGCAGCCTTGATTTTTTCCAACAAAACATACCAGGCATGAGAAGTTAACAACTTCTCTTTCACTATTTTCACCACAGGGGCTGTTGTAATTGTTTGTTAATAGACAACAGAAAAATAAGTTGGCATGTGACTAATTATTATAATGGGGATACGGAAAAAAGGTTTAGCCATCAATAAATCATGAAACATCTACGTATGTCCATTTATCATCAATGAAGACCATGTGGGCAACATCTATTTTTGACACACACGAACAAAATGGAGATTGTCGCTAGCGAACCAACTCCAACAAGGGCCCTGAAGAAAATGAAATAGCCTTATGCACTAACCATGGAAATGATGGAATTAATTGGTCTACGGAAAGAAAGCATGCAAAGAGGCAATTAACTTAACCAGACCCCGCGAAACAAGTTTTTTGAATACCAGGTCTGATAAAAGAAATTTCATCACCTCGAACCCTAGAAAGAATAAAGAATCCAAATTCAACTAAACTAAACATAAACCCTAAAAAATCATCAATAAAATTTGACATGCAACAACAAAATCTGCACTCAATTGATCAAATCAAATGAAAATCCCCAAATTCATCTCGTCGAACCTAGAAAGTCCCCAAATAGACAGTGAAAGAATGAATTGTACTGCAAAGAATTAAGGAAACCTGCTCGGGTTAACAACCGTTGGATTAAACCAAAGTTGAAGCTTGAAGAACTGTGTCAAGAGAGATGAGAAGACCAAACGGGAAAGAATGAGCTGTATGGCATAGTTTAGTAGGAAAATGAAAGTGAAGCAAAGTTAAACGTATCTATTTATACAAAGCACGAAAAGAGAAAAGAACAATTATGACATCACAAGGGGTAATTATGGAAAACAAAATAAGGATAGCTTACTCGCTTTTTAATAACTAGTCCGTTCAACTTGTGCTTCGCACGCGTTGACCCGACAATTATAAATATAAAATATAAAAGTTTAATGTGAAATGGATATTTTTTACATAAACTAAATCTTAATTTAATTTTAGGTTGATTCTATTAGTAAAATATATTTTCTTATCTTAAATGTATAATGAATATGTAAACCAAATTAACATTATTATGATAACTAATACCAAATAAATATTTTATTTGAATTTTTTTCTAACATAATGTTTCATATAAACACAAGTTTAAAATGAAAACATAATTATTAGCTTTAGATTTTTTTCAAGTTTTATGTGAGAAAATAAGAAGTGTTGTCACCAACCTATAATACAAGAGTATTAATAATAATGAGCTTAGAAAACTGTCAAAGGTCATTATTTTTTTATTGTGTCTATATATATATATAGACATCAGTATCGCTAAAGAGCAAATGTAATCAAATTAAATCACAAACATAAGTATTGACTTGTGAATAGATTAACAATATCTACATATAAGCCTCGTACATAATTCACTTGATATCCACATTGCCTAACATATAATAATATGTTCATATAGGCAATTTAAAATATATTACCAATTAAGGCTATTGTGACATTTATCGTCATATATTATGTTTTCATCACAAAAGTTAATGATGCAAAAAAAAAAAAGAATCACGAAAAATAAAACCACAATTACATAACTAATTTCGATAAACTTTAAAAATGATTCACATAAATTATCGATATTATTACTTAATATGTAGTTGAGAATGAAAGACATTAGTACATTATAATTAGGACTACTAAAAATTCAAGTACAATTTGATTATACAATAAGCAAGCCTACTCGTTTAAAAATATAATTAAGTTTACTATAAATAAATATGACTCAATTAAGTTTAACAAATGATCTTAATTATAATTTATGAGGCAGTAACTGTTAGGATCGAAGAGTACTCAAGCAAAACACAAACAATAGGAAATAATAGCGGAAAAGAAATAAGAAATTTGACACCAGTATTTTAACGTGGAAAAAACCCAAAGCGGGAAAAAAACCACGGAATCGATGCATTAGTAATATGAGGATTACAATACAAGGTTGTGTTTCTCTCTATCTCACTTGATCTCAGGGATACAAAATAGGGAGAACCTGAACCCCTATATATACTAGAGAAACATAAGAGGAACTAGGTTAACAATAACTGAAAACCCTAAAAAACTTGCCGCTCAAAAATATAACACACATATGGGCCTTTGGACGAAGCCCATCAAGGTAACGCAGCCTGTATTTTCTTCCTTCTCCATTCTTCAGTTTGGTCTTCACACCCAACAATCTCCCACTTGGAGACCAAACCTCAACCATCCTCAACTTTCACCACAAGTTCTCCTAGTGCATCGACTGACCTCCTCATTAGTCAAAGAGGCCTACTGAGGCCATACAGAACCTCAGTTTCCCAACATCCACTGGCTTGGTTAGCATGTCAGCCGGGTTCTTACTGCCTGCGATCTTCTCGAGCTTCACTTCACCACTTTCCACCAAGTTTCGAATGAAGTGATATCTCCTTCAAATATGCTTTGTCCTTGAATGTAACACCGAATTTTTCGTTATAATCAATACGTTCCTTTTGTGAAAATCCCTTAACCACTAATCGAGCCTTGTACCTCACAACACCATTAGGCTCATTCTTGATCCTAAAAACCCATTTATTCAACAAGGATTTGTTTCCTGCAGGCAACCTGGTTAGTTCCTAAGTTTCTTTTTTCTCAAGTGAGGCAATCTCATCATCTATTGCCTTCTCCCACTTGGAACGATCCTCAACCTGCATAGCTTCAGTATAGGATTCTGGCTCACCAGCATCTGTCAATAATAAGTAATGCAAAAATGGAGAATATCTTTCAGGTGCATTACCTCTAGTAGCCCTCATGGATCTCCTCATAGTAGGTGGTGGAGTTTGTTCATCATCACTAGAGCTTCCAGCCAACTCTAGTGGATCAGGTTCTTCAGCAGCCTCATCAGTAGTCTGTGGAACTTCCTGTGATGCCTCTGTCTCCATTATTTTCCTCTCCGGTGCACCATCAGAAAACTTGACAGTTTCTAGCTCCATCACCTTTGCTCCCACTAACTCCTTGTTTTTCCTGAGTCACTTGATGCCTGCCACTCTTTATATAACAGATTCTCATTAAATACTACATCACAGTGTCTCAACATCTTCTTACCATCCCACAACCTCTATCCAAAAGCATCAGTCCCATAGCCAACTAAAAAACATTTCTTGGACTTAGGATCCAATTTATCACGCTTGTCATGATCAGTCATCATATAAGCAATACAACCAAAAATACGAAGAAAGGAGTAATCAACTTTCTTACCACCCCATACCTCCTCAGGTACCTTCAAATCTAAAGGAACCGACGGACTCCTGTTGATTAGGTATGCTGCTGTGTTTACTGCTTCTGTCTCAACCTGTGCTTTCCACTTCAAGAAAACACTGAACACATCAGATTTATTCTTCAAAAAATAAACCCATACCTTTCGACTGTGATCATCAATGAAAGTGACATAATATTGAGCACCACCCATGGAATTGACTGGCACAGGCCCCCACACATCTGAATGCACCAACTCCAGCTTCTCTGGTTTCGGTTCCCTGCCAGTTTTGGTGAAACTGACTCTCTTCTGTTTACAGAGGACACAACTCTCGCAGAGTTCCATATCTTCGGTTTTTAGATTCTCCAAAACGCCCTTTGAAGCTAGAATCTTCATGCCCTTTTCACTCATATGACCAAGCCTGCAATGCTATAAACTAGAACAAGAAGTAGTATTGACATTAGAAATCACGTTAGCGCTATCCCTTGTGGAGTACAATGTGCCGGATCTCAATCCCTTCACCACTACCATAGCACCTTTCACAATCTTCCATTTTCCATTCCCAAACCCTGCAGAATAGCCCATCTCATCAAGCTGATTAATAGAGATTAAATTCCTTTTAATACATGGAATGTATCTGACATCCTCCAACTACTAAAGACCACCATTAGCAGTCTTAATTGTCACGTCTCCTCTACCTGTTATCTCATAATATTTGTTATCAGCAAGATAAACCCTACCAAAATTTCCACGCCTGAAATTACGAAATAACTCCTTGTTTGAAGAAACATGAAAGGATGCGCCAGTATCAACAATCCAAGACTCCTCAGGATTAGACACACTCAAGACAAGTGCTTCACAAAGATCTTGTAGAGTTGGCCAGTCGAGTCATTATTACCCTTCCCCTTCTTAGGTTTAGGGCAATCCCTCTTAAAGTGACCTTTATCCCCACAACCATAACACACAACATTGCTCATGTCCCTAGGCCTGCTTTTACCCCTAGACTTCGACCGTCCCCTGGAATTACCAGAATTCTTATTGGTCTTCCTACCCCTGACACTTAACGCAATTCCCGAAGATTCCTCGCCGAAATCCTTCCTGCGAAGACCCTCATTAAGCAATACAGACTTGACATCATCAAATTTCATCTCGTCAATATCCTTCGCACTACTAAAAGCAGTTACAAGGGTTCTCCAAGACTCAGGCATAGAAGATAATAATACGCAAGCCCTAACATTCTCAGGAAAAGCCATCTTTACTGAAGCAAGTTGCGATAAAATTTTAGTAATCTCATTAATATGATTAGCCACATCCCCACCTTCAGCCATCTTACAGCTGGTTAATTTAGTGAACAAATATACCTGATTTGCTGCACTAGGCTTCTCATACATATTCTCAAGTGCCTTCAGCAATTCCTTCGTTGTCTTTTTCTCCATGATGTTAAACATGACGTTCCGAGCCAATGACATCCTGGTTAGGGACATCGCCTGTCGATCCAGCAGATCGTATTCAGCCTGCTCCATCTTTTATGGCTTCTCCAGCAGCGGAACATGCAACGACTTTGCATACAGCAGATCCTCAATCTGAAACTTCCAGTAGGTGAAGTCGGAACCATCAAACTTCTCTATTTCATACTTATCTCCCGCCATTGTTTGAAAGCGAATTCTCTTTCACAAACCCTGAAAGCTCTGATACTAGTTGTTAGGATCGAAGAGTACTCAAGCAAAACAAAAACAATAGGAAATAATAGCGGAAAAGAAATAAGAAATTTGACACCAGGATTTTAACGTGGAATAAACCCAAATCGGGAAAAAAACCATGGAATCGATGCACTAGTAATATGAGGATTACAATACAAGGTTGTGTTTCTCTCTATCTCACTTGATCTCAGGGATACAAAATAGGGAGAACCAGAACCCTTATATATACTAGAGAAACATAAGAGGAACTAGGTTAACAATAACTGAAAACCCTAAAAAACTTGCCGCTAAAAAATATAACACACATATAGGCGTTTGGACGAAGCCCATCAAGGTAACGCAGCCTGCGTTTTCTTCCTTCTTCGTTCCTCAGTTTAGTCTTCACACCCAACAATCTCCCACTTGGAGACCAAACCTCAACCATCCTCAACTTTTACCACAAGTTTTCCTAGTGCATCGACTGACCTGCTCATTAGTCAGACAGGCCTACTGTGGCCATACAGAGCATCACTTTCCCAACATCCACTGGCTTGGTTAGCATGTCAGCCGGGTTCTTACTGCTTGCGATCTTCTCGAGCTTCACTTCACCACTTTCCACCAAGTTTCGAATGAAGTGATGTCTCCTTCTAATATGCTTTGTCCTTGAGTGTAACACCGGATTTTTCGTTAGTTGAATGGCACTCTGGCTGTCACAATGAAGAACGCCATCCTGCCCCTGGTCAAGAACCTCCAAGAAATCCTGCAGCCATATCATTTCTTTGCCTGCCTCAGACAGGGCAATATATTCTGATTCTGTAGTTGAGATACCAATGCACTTCTGTAATCTTGACATCCAACTGATTATCGAGCCACCAAGAGTGAACACATAGCCTGTTGTACTCTTGCTCGTATCGAAATCCCCACTCAAATCAGCATCTACATAACCTTTCAGATCAAGATTAGTTCCGCCAAACATAAGACAATAATGAGAGGTACCTTTCAATTACCTCAACAAACATTTCACAGCTTCCCAGTGTGATTTCCTTAGATTAGACATGAAGCGGGACACCGCTCCCACTGCAAAAGAAATATCTGGTGTCGTGCCGACCATGGCGTACATCTGGCTCCCAACCGATGAAGCATAAGGAACTCTAGCCATGTACTCTTTCTCCTCCTTGGTTCTAGGTTGTTGTTCTTTAGATAATTTGAGATGGATTGCCATAGGAGTGCCCCTAGGTTTTGAATCAGCCACACTGAACCTCTCTAGCACTTTGTTGATGTAATCCTCCTTAGACAGCCTCAAAACTCCTTTGTCCCTGTCTCTAGTAATCCTCATGCCAAGGATTTGATTTGCAGCACCCAAATCCTTCATCTCAAACTCTTTGGACATCCTCTCCTTAAGCCCGGTAATCTCCTTCATGCTTGCTCCTGCAATCAACATATCATCCACATAGAGAAGTAGAATAATATAAGAGATAGGAAGGCACTTATAATAACAACATTGATCCTTATCACTCCTCTTGAACCCATTGTTGCACATGAAGGTGACAAACTTGATATACCATTGCCTTGGAGCCTGTTTCAACCCATATAGACTTTTTCGAAGTCTACATACCAAGTGTTCCTTCCCTGGAACTTCATATCCCTTAGGTTGCTTCATATACAAGTCCTCCTCCAAATCTCCATGCAAGAAGGCTGTTTTTACATCCATCTGCTCCAGATATAAATTTTCCACTACAACCATACTAAGGACAATTCTAACAGTGGTTAGTTTCACAACAGGAGAGAAAATCTCGTTATAATCAATACCTTGCTTTTGTGAAAATCCCTTAACCACTAATCGAGCCTTGTACCTCACAACACCATTAGGCTCATTCTTGATCCTGAAAACCCATTTATTCAACAAGGATTTCTTTCCTGCAGGCAACCTGGTAAGTTCCCAAGTTTTGTTTTTCTTAAGTGAGGCAATCTCATCATTTATTGCCTTCTCCCACTTGGAACGATCCTCAACCTACATAGCTTCAGTACAGGATTCTGGCTCACCAGCATCTGTCAGTAATAAATAATACAAAAATGGAGAATATCTTTCAGGTGCATTACCTCTGGTAGCCCTCATGGATCTCCTCACAGTCGGTGGTGGAGTTTGTTCATCATCACTAGAGCTTCCAGCCAACTCTAGTGGATCAGGTTCTTCAGCAGCCTGATCAGTAGTCTGTGGAACTTCCTGTGATGCCCCTGTCTCCATTGTTTTCCTCTCCCGTGCACAATCAGAAAACTTGACAATTTCTAGCTCCATCACCTTTGCTCCCACTAACTCCTTGTTTTCATGAGTCACTTGATGCCTGCTACTCTTTATATAACAGATTCTCATTAAATACTACATCACAGTGTCTCAACATCTTCTTACCATCCCACAGCTTGTATCCAAAAGCATCAGTCCCATAACCAACTAAAAAACACTTCTTGGACTTAGGATCCAATTAATCATGCTTGTCAGGATCAGTCATCATATAAGCAATACAACCAAAAATACGAAGAAAGGAGTAATCAACTTTCTTACCACCCCATACCTCCTCAGGTACCTTCAAATCTAAAGGAACCGACGGACTCCTGTTGATTAGGTATGCTGCTGTGTTTACTGCTTCTGCCCACATATATTTGGGCAGTCCAGCATGAATCCTCATGCTCCTGGCTCTCTCGTTCAGAGTCCGGTTCATCCTCTCTGCTATTCCATTCTGCCGTGGTGTCCCGGGAACGGTTCTGAGTAATCTAATGTCGTTCTGTTCGCAATATTCCACGAACTCCTTCTTTTCATACTCTCCTCCATTATCTGTCCTCAAACACTTCACCTTCAATACAGTCTGTGTCTCAACCTATGCTTTCCACTTCAAGAAAACACTGAACACATCAGATTTATTCTTCAAAAAATAAACCTATACCTTTCGACTGTGATCATCAATGAAAGTGACATAATATTGAGCACCACCCATGGAATTGACTGGCACAGGCCCCCACACATCTGAATGCACCAACTCCAACTTCTCTGGTTTCGGTTCCCTGCCAGTTTTGGTGAAACTGACTCTCTTCTGTTTACCGAGGATACAACTCTCGCAGAGTTCCATATCTTCGGTTTTTAGATTCTCCAAAACGCCCTTTGAAGCTAGAATCTTCATGCCCTTTTCACTCATATGACCAAGCCTGCAATGCTATAAACTAGAACAAGAAGTAGTATTGACATTAGAAATCACGTTAGCGCTATCCCTTGTGGAGTACAATGTACCGGATCTCAATCCCTTCGCCCCTACCATAGCACCTTTCACAATTTTCCATTTTCCATTCCCAAACCCTGCAGAATAGCCCATCTCATCAAGCTAATTAATGGAGATTAAATTCCTTTTAATACATGGAATGTATCTGACATCCTCCTACTTCCAAAGACCACCATTAGCAGTCTTAATTGTCACGTCTCCTCTACTTGTTATCTCATAATATTTATGATCAGCAAGATAAACCCTGCCAAAATTTCCACGCCTGAAATTTCGAAATAACTCCCTGTTTGAAGAAACATGAAAGGATGCGCCAGTATAAACAATCCAAGACTCCTCAGGATTAGACACACTCAAGACAAGTGCTTCACAAAGATCTTCAACAGAGTTGACAGAGTCACGGTCATTATTACCCTTCCCCTTCTTAGGTTTAGGGCAATCCCTCTTAAAGTGACGTTTATCCCCACAACCATAAGACACAACATTGCTCATGTCCCTAGGCCTGCTTTTACCCCTGGACTTCGACCGTCCCTTGTAATTACCAGAATTCTTATTGGTCTTCCTACCCCTGACACTTAACGCAATTCCCGAAGATTCCTGGCCGAAATTCTTCCTGCGAAGACCCTCATTAAGCAATACAGACTTGACATCATCAAATTGCATCTCGTCAATATCCTTTGCACTACTAAAAGCAGTTACAAGGGTTCTCCAAGACTCAGGCATAGAAGATAATAATACGCAAGTCCTAACATTCTCAGGAGAAGCCATCTTTACTGAAGCAAGTTGCGATAAAATTTTAGTAATCTCATTAATATGTATAGCCACATCCCCACCTTCAGCCATCTTACAGCTGGTTAATTTAGTGAACAAATATACCTGATTTGCTGCACTAGGCTTCTCATACATATTCCCCAGTGCCTTTAGCAATTCCTTCGTTGTCTTTTTCTCCATGATGTTAAACATGACGTTTCGAGCCAATGACATCCTGATTAGGGACATCGCATGTCGATCCAGCAGATCTTTTATGGCTTCTCCAGCAGCGGAACATGCAACGACTTTGCATACAGCAGATCCTCAATCTGCAACTTCCAGTAGGTGAAGTCGGATCCATCAAACTTCTCTCTTTCATACTTATCTCCTGCCATTGTTTGAAAACGAATTCTCTTTCACAAACCCTGAAAACTCTGATACTAGTTGTTAGGATCGAAGAGTACTCAACCAAACAAAAACAATAGGAAATAATAGCGGAAAAGAAATAAGAAATTTGACACCAGGATTTTAACGTGGAGAAAACCCAAAGCGGGAAAAAAACCACGGAATCGATGCACTAGTAATATGAGGATTACAATACAAGGTTGTGTTTCTCTCTATCTCACTTGATCTCAGGGATACAAAATAGGGAGAACCTGAACCCCTATATATACTAGAGAAACATAAGAGGAACTAGGTTAACAATAACTGAAAACCCTAAAAAACTTGCCGCTAAAAAATATAACACACATATGGGCCTTTAGATGAAGCCCATCAAGGTAACCCAGCCTGCGTTTTCTTCCTTCTTCATTCCTCAGTTTGGTCTTCACACTCAACAATCTCCCACTTGGAGACCAAACCTCAACCATCCTCAACTTTTACCACAAGTTCTCCTAGTGCATCGACTGACCTCCTCATTAGTCAGAGAGGCCTACTGAGGCCATACAGAGCCTCAGTTTCCCAACATCCACTGGCTTGGTTAGCATGTCAGGTTTTTATCGTCATGATTTTCTCGAGCTTCACTTCACCAATTTCCACCAAGTTTCGAATGAAGTGATATCTCCTTCTAATATGCTTTGTCCTTGAGTGTAACACCGGATTTTTCGATAGTTGAATGGCACTTTGGCTGTCACAATGAAGAACACCATCCTGCCCCTAGTCAAGAACCTCCAAGAAATCCTGCAGCCATATCGTTTCTTTGCCTGCCTCAGACAGGGCAATATATTCTGATTCTGTAGTTGTCATAGCAATGCACTTCTATAATCTTGACATCCAACTGATTGCCGAGCCACCAAGAGTGAACACATAGCCTGTTGTACTCTTGCTCGTATCGAAATCCCCACTCAAATCAGCATCTACATAACCTTTCAGATCAAGGTTAGTTCCGCCAAACATAAGACAATAATGAGAGGTACCTTTCAAATACCTCAACAACCATTTCACAGCTTTCCAGTGTGATTTCCCCGGATTGGACATGAAGCGGGACACCGCTCCCACTGCAAAAGAAATATCCGGTGTCGTGTCGACCATGGCGTACATCAGGCTCCCAACTGCTGAAGCATAAGGAACTCTAGCCATGTATTCTTTCTCCTCCTTGGTTATGGGTTGTTGTTCTTTAGATAATTTGAGATGGTTTGCCATAGGAGTGCCCCTAGGTTTTGAATCAGCCACACTGAACCTCTCTAGCACCCTGTTGATGTAGTCCTCCTTAGACAGCCTCAAAACTCCTTTGTCCCTGTCTCTAGTAATCCTCATGCCAAGGATTTGATTTGCAGCACCCAAATCCTTCAACTCAAACTCTTTGGACATCCTCTCCTTAAGCCTGGTAATCTCCTTCATGCTTGCTCCTGCAATCAACATATCATCCACATAGAGAAGTAGAATAATAAAAGAGTTAGGAAGGCTGTTATAATAACAACATTGATCCTTATCACTCCTCTTGAACCCATTGTTGCACATGTAGGTGACAAACTTGATATACCATTGCCTTGGAGCCTGTTTCAACCCATATAGACTTTTTCGAAGTCTACATACCAAGTGTTCCTTCCCTGGAACTTCATATCCCTTAGGTTGCTTCATATACAAGTCCTTCTCCAAATCTCCATGCAAGAAGGCTGTTTTTACATTCATCTGCTCCAGATGTAAATTTTCCACTGCAACCATACTAAGGACAATTCTAACAGTGGTTAGTTTCACAAGAGGAGAGAAAATCTTGTTATAATCAATACCTTCCTTTTGTGAAAATCCCTTAACCACTAATCGAGCCTTGTACCTCACAACACCATTAGGCTCATTCTTGATCCTGAAAACCGATTTATTCAACAAGGATTTCTTTCCTGCAGGCAACCTGGTTAGTTCCCAAGTTTTGTTTTTCTCAAGTGAGGAAATCTCATCATCTATTACCTTCTCCCACTTGGAACGATCCTCAACCTGCATAGTTTGATCTGAGGATTCGGCTCACCAAAGATCATCGGTAATAAATAATGCAAAAATGGAGAATATCTTTCAGGTGCATTACCTCTGGTAGCCCTCATGGATCTCCTCATAGTGGGTTGTGGGGTTTGTTCATCATCACTAGAGCTTCCAGCCAAACTCTAGTGGATCAGGTTCTTCAGCAGCCTGATCAGTAGTTTGTGGAACTTCCTGTGATGCCTCTGTCTCCATTGTTTTCCTCTCTGGTGCACCATCAGAAAACTTGACAGTTTCTGGCTCCATCACCTTTGCTCCCACTAACTCCTTGTTTCCTGAGTCACTTGATGCCTGCCAGTCTTTATATAACAGATTCTCATTAAATATTACATCACAGTGTCTCAACATCTTCTTACCATCCCACAGCCTGTATCCAAAAGCATCAGTCCCATAGCCAACTAAAAAACACTTCTTGGACTTAGGATCCATTTTATCACGCTTGTCAGGATCAGTCATCATATAAGCAATACAACCAAAAATACGAAGAAATGAGTAATCAACTTTCTTACCACCCCATACCTCCTCAGGTACCTTCAAATCTAAAGGAACTGACGGACTCCTAGTGATTAGGTATACCATTACCTTGGAGCCTGTTTCAACCCATATAGACTTGATATACCATTACCTTGGAGCCTGTTTCAACCCATATAGACTTTTTCGAAGTCTACATACCAAGTGTTTCTTCCATGGAACTTCATATCCCTTAGGTTGCTTCATATACAAGTCCTACTCCAAATCTCGATGCAAGAAGGCTGTTTTTACATCAATCTGCTCCAGATGTAAATTTTCCACTGTAACCATACTAAGGACAATTCTAACAGTGGTTAGTTTCACAATAGGAGAGAAAATCTCGTTATAATAAATACCTCCCTTTTGTGAAAATCCCTTAACCACTAATCGAGCCTTGTACCTCACAACACCATTAGGCTCATTCTTGATCCTAAAAACCCATTTATTCAACAAGGATTTCTTTCCTGTAGGCAACCTGGTTAGTTCCCAAGTTTTGTTTTTCTCAAATGAAGCAATCTCTTCATCTATTGTCTTCTCCCACTTGGAACGATTCTCAACCTGCAAAGCTTCAATATAGGATTCTGGCTCACCAGCATCTGTTAGTAAAAAATAATGCAAAAATGGAGAATATCTTTCAGGTGCATTACCTCTAGTAGCCCTCATGGATCTCCTCACAGTGGGTGGTGGAGTTTGTTCATCATCACTAGAGTTTCCAGCCAACTCTAATGGATCAGGTTCTTTAGCAGCCTGATCAGTAGTATGTCGAACTTCCTGTGATGCCTCTGTCTCCATTGTTTTCCTCTCAGGTGCACCATCAGAAAACTTTACAGTTTCTCGCTCCATCACCTTTGCTCCCACTAACTCCTTGTTTCCTGAGTCACTTGATGCCTGCCAGTCTTTATATAACAGATTCTCATTAAATACTACATCACAGTGTCTCAACATCTTCTTACCATCCTACAGCCTGTATCCAAAAGCATCAGTCCCATAGCCAACTAAAAAACACTTCTTGGACTTAGGATCCAATTTATCACGCTTGTCAAGATCAGTCATCATATAAGCAATACAACCAAAAATACGAAGAAAGGAGTAATCAACTTTCTTACCACCCCATACCTCCTCAGGTACCTTCAAATCTAAAGGAACCGACGGACTCCTGTTGATTAGGTATGCTGCTGTGTTTACTGCTTCTGCCCACATATATTTGGGCAGTCCAGCATGAATCCTCATGCTCCTGGCTCTCTCGTTCAGAGTCCGGTTCATCCTCTCTGCTATTCCATTCTGTCGTGGTGTCCCGAGAACGGTTCTGAGTAATCTAATGCCGTTCTGTTCGCAATATTCCACGAACTCCTTCTTTTCATACTCTCCTCCATTATCTGTCCTCAAACACTTCACCTTCAACCCAGTCTGTGTCTCAACCTGTGCTTTCCACTTCAAGAAAACACTGAACACATCAGATTTATTCTTCAAAAAATAAACCCATACCTTTCGACTGTGATCATCAATGAAGGTGACATAATATTGAGCACCACCCATGGAATTGACTGGCGCAGGCCCCCACACATCTGAATGCACCAACTCCAACTTCTCTGGTTTCGGTTCCCTGCCAGTTTTGGTGAAACTGACTCTCTTCTGTTTACCGAGGACACAACTCTCACAGAGTTCCACATCGTTGGTTTTTAGATTCTCCAAAACGCCCTTTGAAGCTAGAATCTTCATGCCCTTTTCACTCATATGACCAAGCCTGCAATGCCATAAACTAAAACAAGAAGTAGTATTGACATTAGAAATCAAGTTAGCGCTATCCCTTATGGAGTACAATGTACCGGATCTCAATCCCTTCGCCACTACCATAGCGCCTTTCACAATCTTCCATTTTCCATTCCCAAACCCTGCAGAATAGCCCATCTCATCAAGCTAATTAAATTCCTTTTAATACATGGAATGTATCTGACATCCTCCTACTTCCAAAGACCACCATTAGCAGTCTTAATTGTCACGTCTCCTCTACTTGTTATCTCATAATATTTATGATCAGCAAGATAAACCCTGCCAAAATTTCCATGCCTGAAATTACGAAATAACTCCCTGTTTGAAAAAACATGAAAGGATGCGCCAGTATCAACAATCCAAGACTCCTCAGGATTAGACACACTCAAGACAAGTGCTTCACAAAGATCTTCAGCAGAGTTGACAGAGTCACAGTCATTATTACCCTTCCCCTTCTTAGGTTTTGGGCAATCCCTCTTAAAGTGACCTTTATCCCCACAACCATAACACACAACATTGCTCATGTCCCTAGGCCTGCTTTTACCCCTGGACTTCGACCGTCCCCTGGAATTACCAGAATTCTTATTGGTCTTCCTACCCCTGACACTTAACGCAATTCCCGAAGATTCCTCGCCGAAATTCTTCCTGCGAAGACCCTCATTAAGCAATACAGACTTGACATCATCAAATTTCATCTCGTCAATATCCTTAGCACTACTAAAAGCAGTTACAAGGGTTCTCCAAGACTCAGACATAGAAGATAATAATACGCAAGCCCTAACATTCTCAGGAAAAGTCATCTTTACTGAAGCAAGTTGCGATAAAATTTTAGTAATCTCATTAACATGATTAGCCACATCCCCACCTTCAGCCATCTTACAGCTGGATAATTTAGTGAATAAATACACCTGATTTGCTGCACTAGGCTTCTCATACATATTCTCAAGTGCCTTCAGTAATTCCTTCGTTGTCTTTTTCTCTATGATGTTAAACATGACTATCCGAGCCAATGACAGCCTGATTAGGGACATCGCCTGTCGATCCAGCAGATTGTATTCAGCCTGCTCCATCTTTTACGGCTTCTCCAGCAGCGGAACATGCAACGACTTTGCATACAGCAGATCCTCAATCTGCAACTTCCAGTAGGTGAAGTCGGATGCATCAAACTTCTCTATTTCATACTTATCTCCAACCATTGTTTGAAAGCGAATTCTCTTTCACAAACCCTGAAAGCTCTAATACCAGTTGTTAGGATCGTAGAGTATTCAAGCTAAACACAAACAATAGGAAATAATAGCGGAAAAGAAATAAGAAATTTGACACCAAGATTTTAACGTGGAAAACACCCAAAGCGGGAAAAAAACCACGGAATCGATGCAATAGTAATATGAGGATTACAATACAAGGTTGTGTTTCTCTGTATCTCACTTGATCTCAGGGATACAAAATAGGGAGAACTTGAACCCCTATATATACTAGAGAAACATAAGAGGAACTAGGTTAACAATAACTGAAAACCCTAAAAAACTTGTCGCTAAATAATATAACACACATATGGGCGTTTGGACGAAGCCCATCAAGGTAACGCAGCCTGCATTTTCTTCCTTCTTCGTTCCTCAGTTTGGTCATCACACCCAACAATCTCCCACTTGGAGACCAAACCTCAAGCATCCTAACCTTTTACCACAAGTTCTCCTATTGCATCGACTGACCTCCTCATTAGTCAGACAGGCCTACTGTGGCCATACAGAGCCTCAGTTTCCCAACATCCACTGGCTTTGTTAGCATGTCAGCCGGGTTCTTACTGCCTGCGATCTTATCGAGCTTCACTTCACCACTTTCCACCAAGTTTCGAATGAAGTGATGTCTCCTTCTAATATGCTTTGTCCTTGAGTGTAACACCGAATTTTTCGTTAGTTGAATGGCACTCTGACAGTCACAATGAAGAACGCAGTCCTGCCCCTGGTCAAGACCTCCGAGAAACCCTGCAGCCATATCATTTCTTTGCGTGCCTCAGACAGGGCAATTTATTCTTATTGTGTAGTTGACATAGCAATGCACTTCTGTAATCTTGACATCCAACTGATTGCCAAGCCACCAAGAGTGAACACATAGCCTATTGTACTCTTGCTCGTATCGAAATCCCCACTCAAATAAGCATCTACATAACCTTTCATATCAAGGTTAGTTCCGCCAAACATAAGATAATAATGAGAGGTACCTTTCAAATACCTCAACAACCATTTTACAGCTTCCCAGTGTGATTTCCCCGGATTGGACATGAAGCGGGACACCGCTCCCACTGCAAAAGAAATATCCGGTCTCGTGCAGACCATGGCGTACATCAGGCTCCCAACTGCTGAAGCATAAGGAACTCTAGCCATGTATTCTTTCTCCTCCTTGGTTCTGGGTTGTTGTTCTTTAGATAATTTGAGATGGTTTGCCATAGGAGTGCCCCTAGGTTTTGAATCAGCCACACTGAACCTCTTTAGCACCCTGTTGATGTAGTCCTCCTTAGACAGCCTCAAAACTCCTTTGTCCCTGTCTCTAGTAATCCTCATGCCAAGGATTTGATTTGCAGCAACCAAATCCTTCATCTCAAACTCTTTGGACATCCTCTCCTTAAGCCCGGTAATCTCCTTCATGCTTGCTCCTACAATCAACATATCATCCACATAGAGAAGTAGAATAATATAAGAGTTAGGAAGGCTCTTATAATAACAACATTGATCCTTATCCCTCCTCTTGAACCCATTGTTGCACATGAAGGTGACAAACTTGATATACCATTGCCTTGGAGCCTGTTTCAACCCATATAGACTTTTTCGAAGTCTACATACCAAGTGTTCCTTCCCTGGAACTTCATATCCCTTAGGTTGCTTCATATACAAGTCCTCCTCCAAATCTCCATGCAAGAAGGCTGTTTTTACATTCATCTGCTCCAGATGTAAATTTTCCACTGCAACCATACTAAGGACAATTCTAACAGTGGTTAGTTTCACAACAGGAGAGAAAATCTCGTTATAAACAATACCTTCCTTTTGTGAAAATCCCTTAACCACTAATCGAGCCTTGTACATCACAACACCATTAGGCTCATTCTTGATCCTGAAAACCGATTTATTCAACAAGGATTTCTTTCTTGCAGGCAACCTGGTTAGTTCCCAAGTTTTATTTTTCTCAAGTGAGGCAATCTCATCATCTATTGCCTTCTCCCACTTGGAACGATCCTCAACCTACATATCTTCAGTATAGGATTCTAGCTCACCAGCATCTGTCAGTAATAAATAATGCAAAAATGGAGAATATCTTTCAGGTGCATTACCTCTGGTAGCCCTCATGGATCTCCTCATAGTGGGTGGTGGAGTTTGTTCATCATCACTAGAGCTTCCAGCCAACTCTAGTGGATCAGGTTCTTCAGCAGCCTGATCAGTAGTCTGTGGAACTTCCTGTGATGCCTCTGTCTCCATTGTTTTCCTCTCCGGTGCATCATCAGAAAACTTGACAGTTTCTGGCTCCATCACCTTTGCTCCCATTAACTCCTTGTTTCCTAAGTCACTTGATGCCTGCTAGTCTTTATATAACAGATTCTCATTAAATACTACATCACAGTGTCTCAACCTCTTCTTACCATCCCACAGCATGTATCCAAAAGCATTAGTCCCATAGCCAACTAAAAAACACTTCTTGGACTTAGGATCAAATTTATCACGCTTGTCAGGATCAGTCATCATATAAGCAATACAACCAAAAATACGAAGAAAGGAGTAATCAACTTTCTTACCACCCAATACCTGCTCAGGTACCTTCAAATCTAAAGGAACCGACGGACTCCTGTTGATTAGGTACGCTGCAGTGTTTACTGCTTCTGCCCACATATATTTGGGCAGTCCAGCATGAATCCTCATGCTCCTGGCTCTCTCGTTCAGTGTCCGGTTCATCCTCTCTACTATTCCATTCTGCCGTGGTGTCCCGGGAACGGTTCTGAGTAATCTAATGTCGTTGTGTTCGCAATATTCCACGAACTCCATCTTTTCATACTCTCCTCCATTATCTGTCCTCAAACACTTCACTTTCAACCCAGTCTGTGTCTCAACCTGTGCTTTCCACTTCAAGAAAACACTGAACACATCAGATTTATTCTTCAAAAAATAAAATCATACCTTTCGACTGTGATCATCAATGAAGGTGACATAATATTGAGCAAAACCCATGGAATTTACTGGCGCAGGCCCCCACACATCTGAATGCACCAACTCCAACTTCTCTGGTTTCGGTTCCCTGCCAGTTTTGGTGAAACTGACTCTCTTCTGTTTACCGAGGACATAACTCTCGCAGAGTTCCATATCATCGGTTTTTAGATTCTCCAAAACGCCCTTTGAAGTTAGAATCTTCATGCCCTTTTCACTCATATGACCAAGCCTGCAATGCCATAAACTAGAACAAGAAGTAGTATTGACATTAGAAATCACGTTAACGCTATCCCTTGTGGAGTACAATGTACAGGATCTCAATCCCTTCGCCACTACCATAGCACCTTTCACAATCTTCCATTTTCCATTCCCAAACCCTGCAGAATAGCCCATCTCATCAAGCTGATTAATAGAGATTAAATTCCTTTTAATACCTGGAATGTATCTGACATCCTCCAACTCCCAAAGACCACCATTAACAGTCTTAATTAACACGTCTCCTCTACCTGTTATCTCATAATATTTGTTATCAGCAAGATAAACCCTGCCAAAATTTCGACGCCTGAAATTACGAAATAACTCCATGTTTGAAGAAATATGAAAGGATGTGCCAGTATCAATAATCCAAGACTCCTCAGGATTAGAAACACTCAAGACAAGTGCTTCACAAAGATCTTCAGCAGAGTTGACAGAATCACGGTCATTATTACCCTTCCCCTTCTTAGGTTTAGGGGTATCCCTCTTAAAGTGACCTTTATCCCCACAACCATAACACACAACATTGCTCATGTCCCTAAGCCTGCTTTGACCTGTGGACTTCGACCGTCCCCTGGAATTACCAGAATTCTTATTGGTCTTCCTACCCCTGACACTTAACGCAATTCCCGAAGATTCCTCGCCGAAATCGTTCCTTCGAAGACCCTCATTAAGCAATACAGACCTGACATCATCAAATTTCATCTCGTCAATATCCTTAGCCCTACTAAAAGTAGTTACAAGGGTTCTCCACGACTCAGGCATAGAAGATAATAATACGCAAGCCCTAACATTCTTAGGAAAAGCCATCTTTACTGAAGCAAGTTGCGATAAAATTTTAGTAATCTCATTAATATGATTAGCCACATCCCCACCTTCAGCCATCTTACAGCTGGTTAATTTAGTGAACAAATACACCTGATTTGCTGCACTAGGCTTCTCATACATATTCTACAGTGCCTTCAGCAATTCCTTCGTGGTCTTTTTCTCCATGATGTTAAACATGACGTTCCGAGCCAATGACATCCTGATTAGGGACATCGCCTGTCGATCCAGCAGATCGTATTCAGCCTGCTCCATCTTTTACGGCTTCTCCAGCAGCGGAACATGCGACGACATTGCATACAGCAAATCCTCAATCTGCAACTTCCAGTAGGTGAAGTCGGATCCATCAAACTTCTCTATTTCATACTTATCTCCGGCCATTGTTTGAAAGCGAATTCTCTTTCACAAATCCTGAAAGCTCTGATACCAGTTGTTAGGATCGAAGAGTACTCAAGCAAAACACAAACAATAGGAAATAATAGCGGAAAACAAATAAGAAATTTGACACCTAGATTTTAACGTGGAAAAAACCCAAAGCGGGAAAAAACCACGGAATCGATGCACTAGTAATATGAGGATTACAATACAAGGTTGTGTTTCTCTCTATCTCACTTGATCTCAGGGACACAAAATAGGGAGAACCTGAACCCCTATATATACTAGAGAAACATAAGAGGAACTAGGTTAACAATAACTGAAAACCCTAAAAAACTTCCCGCTAAAAAATATAACACACATATGGGCGTTTGGACGAAGCCCATCAAGGTAACGCAGCCTGCGTTTTCTTCCTTCTTCGTTCCTCAGTTTAGTCTTCACACCCAACAATCTCCCACTTGGAGACCAAACCTCAACCATCCTCAACTTTTACCACAAATTCTCCTAGTGCATCGACTGACCACCCCATTAGTCAGAGAGGCCTACTGAGGCCATACAGAGCCTCAGTTTCCCAACATCCACTGGCTTGGTTAGCATGTCAGCCGGGTTCTTACTACCAGCGATCTTCTTGAGCTTCACTTCACCACTTTCCACCAAGTTTCGAATGAAGTGATATCTCCTTCTAATATGGTTTGTCCTTGAGTGTAACACCGGATTTTTCGTTAGTTGAATGGCACACTTGCTGTCACAATGAAGAACACCATCCTGCCCCTGGTCAAGAACCTCCAAGAAATCCTGCAGCCATATCATTTCTTTGCCTGCCTCAGACAGGGCAATATATTCTGATTCTGTAGTTGACATAGCAATGCACTTCTGTAATCTTGACATCCAACTGATTGTCGAGCCACCAAGAGTGAACACATAGCCTGTTGTACTCTTGCTCATATCGAAATACCCACTCAAATCAGCATCTACATAACCTTTCAGATCAAGGTTAGTTCCGCCAAACATAAGATAATAATGAGAGGTACCTTTCAAATACCTCAACAACCATTTCACAGCTTCCCAGTGTGATTTCCCCGGATTGGACATGAAGGGGGACACCACTCCCACTGCAAAAGCAATATCCGGTCTCGTGCAGACCATGGCGTACATCAGGTTCCCAACTGCTGAAGCATAAGGAACTCTAGCCATGTATTCTTTCTCCTCCTTGGTTCTGGGTTGTTGTTCTTTAGATGATTTAAGATGGTTTGCCATAGGAGTGCCCCTAGGTTTTTAATCAGCCACACTGAACCTCTCTAGCACCATGTTGATGTAGTCCTCCTTAGACAGCCTCAAAACTCCTTTGTCCCTGTCTCTAGTAATCCTCATGCCAAGGATTTGATTTGCAGCACCCAAATCCTTCATCTCAAACTCTTTGGACATCCTCTCCTTAAGCCCGGTAATCTCCTTCATGCTTGCTCCTACAATCAACATATCATCCACATAGAGAAGTAGAATAATATAAGAGTTAGGACGGCTCTTATAATAAAAACATTGATCCTTATCACTCCTCTTGAGCCCATTGTTGCACATGAAGGTGACAAACTTGATATACCATTGCCTTGGAGCCTGTTTCAACCCATATAGACTTTTTCGAAGTCTACATACCAAGTGTTTCTTCCCTGGAACTTCATATCCCTTAGGTTGCTTCATATACAAGTCCTCCTCCAAATCTCCATGCAAGAAGGCTGTTTTTACATTCATCTGCTCCAGATGTAAATTTTCCACTATAACCATACTAAGGACAATTCTAACAGTGGTTAGTTTCACAATAGGAGAGAAAATCTCGTTATAATCAATACCTTCCTTTTGTGAAAATCCCTTAACCACTAATCGAGCCTTGTACCTCACAACACCATTAGGCTCATTCTTGATCCTGAAAACCGATTTATTCAACAAGGATTTCTTTCCTGCAGGCAACCTGGTTAGTTCCCAAGTTTTGTTTTTCTCAAGTGAGGAAATCTCATCATCTATTACCTTCTCCCACTTGGAACGATCCTCAACCTGCATAGTTTCAGTACAGGATTCTGGCTCACCAGCATCTGTCAGTAATAAATAATGCAAAAATGGAGAATATCTTTCAGGTGCATTACCTCTGGTAGCCCTCATGGATCTCCTCATAGTGGGTGGTGGAGTTTGTTCATCATCACTAGAGCTTCCAGCCAACTCTAGTGGATCAGGTTCTTCAGCAGCCTGATCAGTAGTCTGTGGAACTTCCTGTGATGCCTCTGTCTCCATTGTTTTCCTCTCCGGTGCACCATCAGAAAACTTTACAGTTTCTCGCTCCATCACCTTTGCTCCCACTAACTCCTTGTTTCCTGAGTCACTTGATGCCTGCCATTCTTTATATAACAGATTCTCATTAAATACTACATCACAGTGTCTCAACATCTTCTTACCATCCCACAGCCTGTATCCAAAAGAATCAGTCCCACAGCCAACTAAAAAGCACTTCTTGGACTCAGGATCCAATTTATCACGCTTGTCAGGATCAGTCATCATATAAGCAATACAACCAAAAATACGAAGAAATGAGTAATCAACTTTCTTACCACCCCATACCTCCTCAGGTACCTTCAAATCTAAAGGAACCGACGGACTCCTGTTGATTAGGTATGCTGCTGTGTTTACTGCTTCTGCCCACATATATTTGGGCAGTCCAGCATGAATCCTCATGCTCCTGGCTCTCTCGTTCAGAGTCCGGTTCATCCTCTCTGCTATTCCATTCTGCCGTGGTGTCCCGGGAACGGTTCTGAGTAATCTAATGTCGTTCTGTTCGCAATATTCCACGAACTCCTTCTTTTCATACTCTCCTCCATTATCTGTCCTCAAACACTTCACCTTCAACCCAGTCTGTGTCTCAACCTGTGCTTTCCACTTCAAGAAAACACTGAACACATCAGATTTATTCTTCAAAAAATAAACCCATACCTTTCGACTGTGATCATCAATGAAGGTGACATAATATTGAGCACCACCTATGAAATTGACTGGCGCAGGCCCCCACACATCTGAATGCACCAACTCCAACTTCTCTGGTTTCGGTTCCCTGCCAATTTTGGTGAAACTGTCTCTTTTCTATTTACCGAGGACACAACTCTCGCAGAGTTCCATATCTTCGGTTTTTAGATTCTCCAAAACGCCCTTTGAAGCTAGAATCTTCATGCCCTTTTCACTCATATGACCAAGCTTGTAATGCCATAAACTAGAACAAGAAGTAGTATTGACATTAGAAATCACGTTAGCGCTATCCCTTGTGGAGTACAATGTACCAGATCTCAATCCCTTCGCCACTACCATAGCACCTTTCACAATCTTCCATTTTCCATTCCCAAACCCTGCAGAATAGCCCATCTCATCAAGTTGATTAATAGAGATTAAATTCCTTTTAATACCTGGAATGTATCTGACATTCTCCAACTTCCAAAGACCACCGTTAGCAGTCTTAATTGTCACGTCTCCTCTACCTGTTATCTCATAATATTTGTTATCAGCAAGATAAACCCTGCCAATATTTCCACGCCTGAAATTACTTAATAACTCCCTGTTTGAAGAAACATGAAAGGATGCGCTAGTATCAACAATGCAAGACTCCTCTGGATTAGACACACTCAAGACAAGTGCTTCACAAAGATCTTCTGCAGAGTTGACAGAGTCACGGTCATTAATACCCTTCCCCTTCTTAGGTTTAGGGCAATCCCTCTTAAAGTGACCTTTATCCCCACAACCATAACACACAACATTGCTCATGTCCCTAAGCCTGCTTTTACCCCTGGACTTCGACCGTCCCCTGGAATTACCAGAATTCTTATTGGTCTTCTTACCCCTGAAACTTAACGCAATACCTGAAGATTTCTCGCCGAAATTGTTCTTGCGAAGACCCTCATTAAGCAATACAGACCTGACATCATCAAATTTCATCTCGTTAATATCCTTAGCACTACTAAAAGCAGTTACAAGGGTTCTCCAAGACTCAGGCATAGAAGATAATAATACGCAAGCCCTAACATTCTCAGGAAAAGCCATCTTTACTGAAGCAAGTTGCGATAAAATTTTAGTAATCTCATTCATATGATTAGCCACATCCCCACCTTCAGCCATCTTACAGCTGGTTAATTTAGTGAACAAATATACCTGATTTGCTGCACTAGGCTTCTCATACATATTCTCCAGTGCCTTCAGCAATTCCTTCGTTGTCTTTTTCTCCATGATGTTAAACATGACGTTCCAAGCCAATGACATCCTGATTAGGGACATCGCCTGTCGATCCAGCAGATCGTATTCAGCCTGCTCTATCTTTTACGGCTTCTCCAGCAGCGGAACATGCAACGACTTTGCATACAACAGATCCTCAATCTGCAACTTCCAGTAGGTGAAGTCGGATCCATCAAACTTCTCTATTTCATACTTATCTCCTGCCATTGTTTGAAAGCGAATTCTCTTTCACAAACCCTGAAAGCTCTGATACCAGTTGTTAGGATCGAAGAGTACTCAAGCAAAACACAAACAATAGGAAATAATAGCGGAAAAGAAATAAGAAATTTGACACCTAGATTTTAACGTGAAAAAAACCCAAAGCGGGAAAAAACCATGGAATCGATGCACTAGTAATATGAGGATTACAATACAAGGTTGTGTTTCTCTCTATCTCACTTGAACTCAAGGATACAAAATAGGGAGAACCTGAACCCCTATATATACTAGAGAAACATAACAGGAACTAGGTTAACAATAACTGAAAACCCTAAAATACTTGCCGCTAAAAAATATAACACACATATGGGCCTTTGGACGAAGCCCATCAAGGTAACGCAGCCTGCGTTTTCTTCCTTCTTCGTTCCTCAGTTTGGTCTTCACACCCAACAATCTCCCACTTGGAGACCAAACCTCAACCATCCTCAACTTTTACCACAAGTTCTCCTAATGCATCGACTGACCTCCTTATTAGTAAAAGAGGCCTACTGAGGCCATACAGAGCCTCAGTTTCCCAACATCCACTGGCTTGGTTAGCATGTCAGCCGGGTTCTTACTACCAGCGATCTTCTCGAGCTTCACTTCACCACTTTCCACCAAGTTTCGAATGAAGTGATATCTCCTTCTAATATGGTTTGTCCTTGAGTGTAAACCCGGATTTTTCGTTAGTTGAATGGCAATCTGGCTGTCACAATGAAGAACACCATTCTGCCCCTGGTCAAGAACCTCCAAGAAATCCTGCAGTCATATCATTTCTTTGCCCGCCTCAGACAGGGAAATATATAATCTGATTCTGTAGTTGACATAGCAATGCACTTATGTAATCTTGACATCCAACTGATTGCCGAGCCACCAAGAGTGAACACATAGCCTGTTGTACTCTTGCTCGTATCGAAATCCCCATTGAAATCAGCATCTACATAACCTTTCAGATCAAGGTTAGTTCCGCCAAACATAAGACAATAATGAGAGGTACCTTTCAAATACCTCAACAACCATTTCACAGCTTCCCAATGTGATTTCCCCGGATGGACATGAAGCGGGACACCGCTCCCACTGCAAAAGCAATATCCGGTCTCGTGCAGACCATGGCGTACATCAGGCTCCCAACTGCTGAAGCATAAGGAACTCTAGCCATGTATTCTTTCTCCTCCTTGGTTCTGGGTTGTTGTTCTTTAGATAATTTGAGATGGTTTGCCATAGGAGTGCCCCTAGGTTTTGAATCAGCCACACTGAACCTCTTTAGCACCCTGTTGATGTAGTCCTCCTTAGACAGCCTCAAAACTCCTTTGTCCCTGTCTCTAGTAATCCTCATGCCAAGGATTTGATTTGCAGCACCCAAATCCTTCATCTCAAACTCTTTGGACATCCTCTCCTTAAGCCCGGTAATCTCCTTCATGCATGCTCCTACAATCAACATATCATCCACATAGAGAAGTATAATAATATAAGAGTTAGGAAGGCTCTTATAATAACAACAATGATCCTTATCACTCCTCTTGAACCCATTGTTGCACATGAAGGTGACAAACTTGATATACCATTGCCTTGGAGCCTGTTTCAACCCATATAGACTTTTTCGAAGTCTACATACCAAGTGTTTCTTCCATGGAACTTCATATCCCTTAGGTTGCTTCATATACAAGTCCTCTTCCAAATATCCATGCAAGAAGGCTGTTTTTACATTCATCTGCTCCAGATGTAAATTTTCCACTATAACCATACTAAGGACAATTCTAACAGTGGTTAGTTTCACAATAGGAGACAAAATCTCGTTATAATCAATACCTTCCTTTTGTGAAAATCCCTTAACCACTAATCGAGCCTTGTACCTCACAACACCATTAGGCTCATTCTTGATCCTGAAAACCGATTTATTCAACAAGGATTTCTTTCCTGCAGGCAACCTGGTTAGTTCCCAAGTTTTGTTTTTCTCAAGTGAGGAAATCTCATCATCTATTACCTTCTCCCACTTGGAACGATCCTCAACCTGCATAGTTTCAATACAGGATTCTGGCTCACCAGCATCTGTCAGTAATAAATAATGCAAAAATGGAGAATATCTTTCAGGTGCATTACCTCTGGTAGCCCTCATGGATCTCCTCATAGTGGGTGGTGGAGTTTGTTCATCATCACTAGAGCTTCCAGCCAACTCTAGTGGATCAGGTTCTTCAGCAGCCTGATCAGTAGTCTGTGGAACTTCCTGTGATGCCTCTGTCTCCATTGTTTTCCTCTCCGGTGCACCATCAGAAAACTTGACTGTTTCTGGCTCCATCGCCTTTGCTCCCACTAACTCCTTGTTTCCTGAGTCACTTGATGCCTGCCAGTCTTTATATAACAGATTCTCATTAAATACTACATCACAGTGTCTCAACATCTTCTTACCATCCCACAGCCTGTATCCATAAGCATCAGTCCCACAGCCAACTAAAAAACACTTCTTGGACTTAGGATCCAATTTATCACGCTTGTCAGGATCAGTCATCATATAAGCAATACAACCAAAAATACGAAGAAATGAGTAATCAACTTTCTTACCACCCCATACCGCCTCAGGTACCTTCAAATCAAAAGGAACCGACGGACTCCTGTTGATTAGGTATGCTGCTGTGTTTACTGCTTCTGCCCACATATATTTGGACAGTCCAGCATGAATCCTCATGCTCCTGGCTCTCTCGTTCAGAGTCCGGTTCATCCTCTCTGCTATTCCATTCTGACCGTGGTGTCCCGGGATCGGTTTTGAGTAATCTAATGTCGTTCTGTTCGCAATATTCCATGAACTCCTTCTTTTCATACTCTCCTCCATTATCTGTCCTCAAACACTTCACCTTCAACCCAGTCTGTGTCTCAACCTGTGCTTTCCACTTCAAGAAAACACTGAACACATCAGATTTATTCTTCAAAAAATAAACCCATACCTTTCGACTGTGATCATCAATAAAGGTGACATAATATTGAGCACCACCAATGGAATTGACTGGCGCAGGCCCCCACACATCTGAATGCACCAACCCCAACTTCTCTGGTTTCGGTTCCCTGCCAGTTTTGGTGAAACTGACTCTCTTCTGTTTACCGAGGACACAACTCTCACAGAGTTCCATATCGTCGGTTTTTAGATTCTCCAAAACGCCCTTTGAAGCTAGAATCTTCATGCCCTTTTCACTCATATGACCAAGCCTGCAATGCCATAAACTAGAACAAGAAGTAGTATTGACATTAGAAATCACGTTAGCGCTATCCCTTGTGGAGTACAATGTACCGGATCTCAATCCCTTCGCGCTACCATAGCACCTTTCACAATCTTCCATTTTCCATTCCCAAACCCTGCAGAGTAGCCCATCTCATCAAGTTGATTAATAGAGATTAAATTCCTTTTAATACCTAGAATGTATCTGATATCCTCCAACTTCCAAAGACCACCATTAGCAGTCTTAATTGTCACGTATCCTCTACCAGTTATCTCATAATATTTGTTATCAGCAAGATAAACCCTGCCAAAATTTCAACGCCTGAATTTACGAAATAACTCCCTGTTTGAAGAAACATGAAAGGATGCGCCAGTATCAACAATCCAAGACTCCTCAGGATTAGACACACTCAAGACAAGTGCTTCACAAAGATCTTCAGCAGAGTTGACAGAGTCACGGTCATTAATACCCTTCCCCTTCTTAGGTTTAGGGCAATCCCTCTTAAAGTGACCTTTATCCCCACAATCATAACACACAACATTGCTCATGTCCCTAAGCCTGCTTTTACCCCTGGACTTCGACCGTCCCCTGGAATTACCAGAATTCTTATTGGTCTTCCTACCCCTGACACTTAACGCAATTCCCGAAGATTCCTCGCCGAAATTGTTCCTGCGAAGACCCTCATTAAGCAATACAAACCTGACATCATCAAATTTCATCTCGTCAATATCCTTAGAACTACTAAAAGCAGTTACAAGGGTTCTCCAAGGCATAGAAGATAATAATACGCAAGCCCTAACATTCTCAGGAAACGCCAACTTTCCTGAAGCAAGTTGCGATAAAATTTTAGTAATCTCATTAATATGATTAGCCACATCCCCACCGTCAGCTATCTTACAGCTAGTTAATTTAGTGAACAAATATACCTGATTTGCTGCACTAGGCTTCTCATACATATTCTCCAGTGCCTTCAGCAATTCCTTCGTTGTCTTTTTCTCCATGATGTTAAACATGACGTTCCGAGCCAATGACATCCTGATTAGGGACATCGCCTGTCGATCCAGCAGATCGTATTCAGCCTGCTCCATCTTTTACGGCTTCTCCAGCAGCGGAACATGCAACGACTTTGCATACAGCAAATCCTCAATCTGCCACTTCCAGTAGATGAAGTCGGATCCATCAAACTTCTCTATTTCATACTTATCTCCTGCCATTGTTTGAAAGCGAATTCTCTTTCAAAAACCCTGAAAGCTCCGATACCAGTTGTTAGGATCGAAGAGTACTCAAGCAAAACATAAACAATAGGAAATAATAGCGGAAAAGAAATAAGAAATTTGACACCAGGATTTTAACGTGGAAAAAACCCAAAGCGGGAAAAAACCACGGAATCGATGCACTAGTAATATGAGGATTACAATACAAGGTTGTGTTTCTCTCTATCTCACTTGATCTCAGGGATACAAAATAGGGAGAACTTGAACCCCTATATATACTAGAGAAACATAAGAGGAACTAGGTTAACAATAACTGAAAACCCTAAAATACTTGCCGCTAAAAAATATAACACACATATGGGCCTTTGGACGAAGCCCATCAAGGTAACGCAGCCTGCGTTTTCTTCCTTCTTCGTTCCTCAGTTTGGTCTTCACACCCAACAATCTCCCACTTCGAGACCAAACCTCAACCATCCTCAACTTTTAGCACAAGTTCTCCTAGTGCATCGACTGACCTCCTCATTAGTCAGAGAGGCCTACTGAGGCCATACAGAGCCTCAGTTTCCCAACATCCACTGGCTTAGTTAGCATGTCAGCCGGGTTCTTACTGCCAGCGATCTTCTCGAGCTTCACTTCACCACTTTCCACCAAGTTTCGAATGAAGTGATATCTCCTTCTAATATGGTTTGTCCTTGCGTGTAACACCGGATTTTTCGTTAGTTGAATGGCACTCTGGCTGTCACAATGAAGAACACCATCCTACCCCTGGTCAAGAACCTCCAAGAAATCCTGCAGCCATATCATTTCTTTGCCTGACTCAGACAAGGCAATATATTCTGATTCTGTAGTTGACATAGCAATGCACTTCTGTAATCTTGACATCCAACTGATTGTCGAGCCACCAAGAGTGAACACATAGCCTGTTGTACTCTTGCTCGTATCGAAATCCCCACTGAAATCAGCATCTACATAACCTTTCAGATCAAGGTTAGTTCCGCCAAACATAAGACAATAATGAGAGGTACCTTTCAAATACCTCAAAACCCATTTCACAGCTTCCCAGTGTGATTTCCCCGGATTGGACATGAAGCGGGACACCGCTCCCACTGCAAAAGAAATATCCGGTCTCGTGCAGATCATGGCGTACATCAGGCTCCCGACCGCTGAAGCATAAGGAACTCTAGCCATGTATTCTTTCTCCTCCTTGGTTCTGGGTTGTTGTTCTTTAGATGATTTGAGATGGTTTGCCATAGGAGTGCCCCTAGGTTTTGAATCAGCCACACTGAACCTCTCTAGCACCCTGTTGATGTAGTCCTCCTTAGACAACCTCAAAACTCCTTTGTCCCTGTCTCTAGTAATCCTCATACCAAGGATTTGATTTGCAGCACCCAAATCCTTAATCTCAAACTCTTTGGACATCCTCTCCTTAAGCCCGGTAATCTCCTTCATGCTTACTCCTTCAATCAACATATCATCCACATAGAGAAGTAGAATAATAGAAGAGTTAGGAAGGCTCTTATAATAACAACATTGATCCTTATCACTCTTCTTGAACCCATTGTTGCACATGAAGGTGACAAACTTGATATACCATTACCTTGGAGCCTGTTTCAACCCATATAGACTTTTTCGAAGTCTACATACCAAGTGTTTCTTCCCTGGAACTTCATATCCCTTAGGTTGCTTCATATACAAGTCCTCCTCCAAATCTCCATGCAAGAAGGCTGTTTTTACATTCATCTGCTCCAGATGTAAATTTTCCACTGCAACCATACTAAGGACAATTCTAACAGTGGTTAGTTTCACAAGAGGAGAGAAAATCTCGTTATAATCAATACCTTCCTTTTGTGAAAATCCCTTAACCACTAATCGAGCCTTGTACCTCACAACACCATTAGGCTCATTCTTGATCCTGAAAACCGATTTATTCAACAAGGATTTCTTTCCTGCAGTAGCAACTGGTTAGTTCCCAAGTTTTGTTTTTCTCGAGGAAATCTCATCATCTATTACCTTCTCCCACTTGAACGATCCTCAACTGCATAGTTTCAAGATGTTTCGGCTCACCAAAGATCATCGAGAATAAATAATGCAAAAATGGAGAATATCTTTCAGGTGCATTACCTCTGGTAGCCCTCATGGATCTCCTCATAGTGGGTGGTGGAGTTTGTTCATCATCACTAGAGCTTCCAGCCAACTCTAGTGGATCAGGTTCTTCAGCAGCCTGATCAGTAGTCTGTGGAACTTCCTGTGATGCCTCTGTCTCCATTGTTTTCCTCTCCGGTGCACCATCAGAAAACTTGACTGTTTCTGGCTCCATCGCCTTTGCTCCCACTAACTCCTTGTTTCCTGAGTCACTTGATGCCTGCCAGTCTTTATATAACAGATTCTCATTAAATACTACATCACAGTGTCTCAACATCTTCTTACCATCCCACAGCCTGTATCCAAAAGCATCAGTCCCACAGCCAACTAAAAAACACTTCTTGGACTTAGGATCCAATTTATCACGCTTGTCAGGATCAGTCATCATATAAGCAATACAACCAAAAATACGAAGAAATGAGTAATCAACTTTCTTACCACCCCATACCGCCTCAGGTACCTTCAAATCAAAAGGAACCGACGGACTCCTGTTGATTAGGTATGCTGCTGTGTTTACTGCTTCTGCCCACATATATTTGGGCGATCCCAAAGATGAATCCTCATGCTCCTGGCTCTCTCGTTCAGAGTCCGGTTCATCCTCTCTGCTATTCCATTCTGACCGTGGTGTCCCGGGAACGGTTTTGAGTAATCTAATGTCGTTCTGTTCGCAATATTCCATGAACTCCTTCTTTTCATACTCTCCTCCATTATCTGTCCTCAAACACTTCACCTTCAACCCAGTCTGTGTCTCAACCTGTGCTTTCCACTTCAAGAAAACACTGAACACATCAGATTTATTCTTCAAAAAATAAACCCATACCTTTCGACTGTGATCATCAATGAAGGTGACATAATATTGAGCACCACCCATGGAATTGACTGGCGCAGGCCCCCACCCATCTGAATGCACCAACTCCAACTTCTCTGGTTTCGGTTCCCTGCCAGTTTTGGTGAAACTGACTCTCTTCTGTTTACCGAGGACACAACTCTCGCAGAGTTCCATATCTTCGGTTTTTAGATTCTCCAAAACGCCCTTTGAAGCTAGAATCTTCATGCCCTTTTCACTCATATGACCAAGCCTTCAATGCCATAAACTAGAACAAGAAGTAGTATTGACATTAGAAATCACGTTAGCGCTATCCCTTGTGGAGTATAATATACCGGATCTCAATCCCTTCGCCACTACCATAGCACCTTTCACAATCTTCCATTTTCCATTCCCAAACCCTGCAGAATAGCCCATCTCATCAAGTTGATTAATTGAGATTAAATTCCTTTTAATACCTGGAATGTATCTAACATCCTCCAACTTCCAAAGACCACCATTAGCAGTCTTAATTGTCACGTATCCTCTACCTGTTATCTCATAATATTTGTTATCAGCAAGATAAACCCTGCCAAAATTTCAACGCCTGAATTTACAAAATAACTCCCTGTTTGAAGAAACATGAAAGGATGCGCCAGTATCAACAATCCAAGACTCCTCAGGATTAGACACACTCAAGACAAGTGCTTCACAAAGATCTTCAGCAGAGTTGACACGGTCATTATTACCCTTCCCCTTCTTAGGTTTAGGGCAATCCCTCTTAAAGTGACCTTTATCCCCACAACCATAACACACAACATTGCTCATGTCCCTAGGCCTGCTTTTACCCCTGGACTTCGACCGTCCCCTGGAATTACCAGAATTCTTATTGGTCTTCCTACCCCTGACACTTAACGCAATTCCCGAAGATTCCTCGCCGAAATTGTTCCTGCGAAGACCCTCATTAAGCAATACAGACCTGACATCATCAAATTTCATCTCGTCAATATCTTTAGCACTACTAAAAGCAGTTACATGGGTTCTCCAAGACTCAGGCATAGATGATAATAATATGCAAGCCCTAACATTCTCAGGAAAAGCCATCTTTACTGAAGCAAGTTGCGATAAAATTTTAGTAATCTCATTAATATGATTAGCCAAATCCCCATCAGCAATTCCTTCGTTGTCTTTTTCTCCATGATGTTAAACATGACGTTCCGAGCCAATGACATCCTGATTAGGGACATCACCTGTCGATCCAGCAGATCGTATTCAGCCTGCTCCATCTTTTACGGCTTCTCCAGCAGCGGAACATGCAACGACTTTGCACACAACAGATCCTCAATCTGCAACTTCCAGTAGGTGAAGTCGGATCCATCAAACTTCTCTATTTCATACTTATCTCCTGCCATTGTTTGAAAGCGGATTCTCTTTCACAAACCCTGAAAGCTCTGATACTAGTTGTTAGGATTGAAGAGTACTCAAGCAAAACACAAACAATAGGAAATAATAGCGGAAAAGAAATAAGAAATTTGACACCAGGATTTTAACGTGGAAAAAGCCCAAAGCAGGAAAAAAACCACGGAATCGATGCACTAGTAATATGAGGATTACAATACAAGGTTGTGTTTCTCTCTATCTCACTTGATCTCAGGGATACAAAATAGGGAGAACCTGAACCCCTATATATACTAGAGAAACATAAGAGGAACTAGGTTAACAATAACTGAAAACTCTAAAAACTTGCCGCTAAAAAATATAACACACATATGGGCCTTTGGACGAAGCCCATCAAGGTAACGCAGCTTGCGTTTTCTTCCTTCTTCGTTCCTTAGTTTGGCCTTCACACCCAACAATAAATACTCAACAATAATGATTATAAAGAATACTTAAAATACGCTTGAAATAAAATAAACATAAAAGAGCTAAGAGAATATATTCAAGTTAAGCTTATAAATATGGTTTGATAATATTAATAATAATAATAATAATAATAATAATAATAATAATAATAGTAAGAAGAAGAAGAAGAAAAAAATCACCAAAATATGATATCATAAGGGTTAGTTTAAAATTGATAGCATAATATGCTAATTAATTTTCAAGAAGATAATATTTGATTTATTAAAAGAGATCGATTAATATATAATTACATCATAAGAGACCATAAAGAGAAATCAATATCCGTGATATAGTTAGAGTTAGTTTCTTTTGATAGGATGGTAAATAGACCTGATAATTCGGAGAGACAGATTAAATACAGGTCAAGTGTATTTCACGTTCAGGTAAATAAGGGTGGTGTGCTTCGGTTTTGGGTCAACTCGGCCAACAGGTTATGGCCACGACATTTTCTGTATTTTTTTTGAAAATAATTGTCTCTAGCAATGATAGATTATTATGAAAATTTAATACTCCTTCCATTCTATATTAGTTGACACTTTGACTAAATTTTGACAATTAATTACTCACAAATTACAATGAGTTACAATATGAAATTACCGTCGTTAGAAAGATATTTTATTAAAAATTACAATAGAGGTAATTTCACATTGTAACTCATTGTAATTTGTAAATACTAAATCTTCCATAAAAAAAACCTAAATTATAAATCATATGATTCACATCTAGAAACTAAATATTTTGTTTGGAGTTTTTTACATCAAAATGTATGATATAAATCCATCAAAAAAATGTATGATATAAATACAATAACTCTTAAATAGAAAGAATTATTGATTCAATAACTAATGATTTATGAAGCACATTGAAGCTATCTTGCAAATGGTCTAACTAACTACTCAATAATAATAATAATAATAATAATAATAATAATAATAATAATAATAATAATAATAATAATAAACAATGTATGATAGAAACTAAATATTTAATTTTGTTTGGAGTTTTCTACATCAAAATCTATGATATAAATCCATCAAAAAAATGTATGAAATACTGTAAAATGGGAAGAATCGTTGATTCAATAACTAATGATTTATGAAGCACATTGAAGCTATCTTGCAAATGGTCTAACTAACTATTCGATAATAATAATAATAATAATAATTATTATTATTATTATTATTATTATTATTATTATTATAATTATAATAATAACAATAATAAACAATATAATAATAAAATATATAATAGTAATAATTATAATAATAATTATAATAACAATATAATAATATAATAATTATTATTATAATAGTAATAGTAATAATAATGGTAATAATAACAATAATAAACAAAATAGTAAAAACAGTAATAATTATGATAATAATTTATAAGCTCCTTAAAATTACACAAAGCCTAGAATTTATAATGACGATGATATTAATATTATTGATAATAATAATAGTAATGATGATGATGATGATGATGATGATATGTAAGGATTTTTGTCATTATTCAAAGTTTACATCAACATATAAACAATGAATAGGAAAAAAAAAGAATAATGACATCGTAAAGGTTAGTTTAGCAAATTAAAAGTTGGACACTATATATAAGTCACATTGGAAATTTCAATCATCTATCATATCTTAATGTTTACGTTGACCATTTCAAAATTTAAAATATATTATGTACCAATAAATTAAACATATTGTCATATTTATCGTTATATTTGAATTATGATCCACGTTCTAATATTATTCAACTCATCCCCAAGCTTTATGTTAAACCACACTCACATAGAGAATACCGTTAAGTTTTCCAAGAACTCACATAAATGTATATGAACCACTACTTATTATTAATTATTATTAATGAAATAATAATAATAGTTACAATAATAATAATGATAATAATATTATTAAATAACAAAAAATAATAAAGTTTATGGTCATTATAAAAAAGTTGACAAAATATAATAAACAATGAAAAAAATAATACTACTACTAATTAAGAGTAACAATAAAATAAATTAATAATAATTATTATTATTATTTATTATAATAATAATAATAATAATAATTATTATTATTATTATTATTATTATTATTAACGTTTATAGTCATCCTATAAGGTTTAACAAAAATAGATAAAATAATGAAAATGAAAATGAAAAAATTAATAATACCATAAAAATAGTTTAGGAAATTAAAAATCATTCAAGTAAAAAGATAATATAATGGAGGGTATATTGGTAATTCAATGTTGGTACACGAACCTTATGCTCTTTTATAGTAGTTATAGATTATAGATTATAAATTTACATTAAAGAATTGTGTTCACATCCCTATTTTCAATTCTCATCCACATATCATGCCACCAACAGAATCATATATATATATATATATATATATATATATATATATATATATATATATATATGTATATATATATATACGGAACGGATAATATGAGAAGCACATTTTGGTGAGAAGGTGAGAAGGGATGAACATCAAGTATTACGGAGATGAACCTCATATATCGCAGAAATGGACATCAAGTTTGTATGGTGAACATTAGGGAGACATTAACTATCCATGCAAACTTAATGTCCATCCCTTTTCACCTTCTCACCAAAATGTCCTTCTCATATTATTTGTACCCATATATATATATATATATATATATATAATTTCTATGTGATTGATAATTTCTAATAATTCCTATTTTCACCAATTGTATAGCAATAATCCCTAGTTTCATTTTGGATTCTAGTGGTCCAAAAAAAAAAAAATTGGATTGTAGTGGTATCAAATTCACTTCCAAATTCTTTTTATTTTTTTCATTCCTAACCAATATTGTTTTCTTGTTTTTCGTTTCCGCCCCAAGAAAGGTAATGAAGTGTAGTTATTAAAACAATTTTTAAATTATTTTTTTGAGACTCCGAAAAATTATTATGATTTTTTAAAAAGAATAAAACTAAAAAATCGTAAAAAATCGTAAAAAAATGGAAAAAATTAAGAGAAACGCCATAAATTCATTAAAAATCATGATAAAGTGTTATACTATGTTTTGAATCAAACGCAACTCAAAATCTGCGATATTTAGACTATACTCTCGATGATGTCCCACTACAATCCATTTATTTTTTTACCACCAGAATCCAAATTGATAGTAGGGATTAATGTTCTCTAATCGTGAAAGAATGGATTATTAAAATCCAATCCTCATATGTATATATATATATATATATATATATATATATATATATATCTATATATATATATATATATATAGGATAATTGGATTCTAATAATCCTTACATCAATTGAACACCCAGTACTTTCACTTTGTATTCTGGTGGTCAAAAAAAAAAAAAAAAATTGGATTGTAGTGGTACAAAATCCACCTCCACATTCTTCTTATTTTTTTCATTCCTACACCATATTGTTTTTGTTTTATTCGTTCCTGCCCATAGAAAGTTAATGAATTGAAGTTTCTAAAATATTTTTAAATTATTTTTTTGAGACTCCGAATAATTATTATGATTTTTTAAAGATAATAAAAGTGAAAAAATCGTAAAAAATAGTACAAAAATGAAAAAAAATTGGGAGAAACGCTATAAATTCATTAAAAATCATTGTAAAGTGTTTTACTAAATTTTGAATCAAATGCAATACAAAATCTATGATTCCCTCGAAAATATTCCACTACAATCCAATTTTTTTTTTTTTTTGGACCACCATAATACAAAGGGAAAGTACGGTCCACCATCGTCCAATTGGTGAAAATAGGGATTATTAGAATCCAATTTTCCTATATATATATAGGAAAATTGGATTCTAATAATCCCTACTTTCACCAAATGGACAATGGTAGACCGTACTTTCATTTTGTATTTTGGTGGTCCAAAAAAAAATAAAATTGGATTGTAGTGGGATATTTTCGAGAGAATCATAGATTTTGTGTTGCATTTGATTCAAAACTTAGTATAACACTTTACGATGATTTTCAATGAATTTACAGCGTTTCTCCCAATTTTTTTCATTTTTTTTACGATTTTTCACTTTTATTATTTTTAAAAAATCATATTAATTATTCGGAGTCTCAAAAAAATAATTTAAAAAATGTTTTAGAAACTACAATTCATTAACTTTCTATGGACAGGAACGAAAAAAAACACACTATAGTGTAGGAATGAAAAAAATAAGAAGAATGTGGAGGTGGATTTGGTACCAGTACAATCCAATTTTATTTTTTTTTTTGGACCACCAGAATACAAAGTGAAATGGCCCACTATCATTAATTGAATGAAAGTAGGGATTATTAGAATCCAATTTTCCTATATATATATATATATATATATATATATATAAGCATTTATATGTATATATATATAGCGAATCCAATAGAAAGAAAGATACAATAGGAAGGTAGGAAGAAGCAATATGGGGCATAGAAATTTGATCCGATGATTAATAATAAAACCACTTTCATTCCCCATCAATCAGATAGTAGTTTTTAGGAAAAAAAATAAAATAAAATCTCTTAGGTTGATATGATTAGTTAGAATCATGCATGAGATTAGAAAGAGAGATTTACTTCATGATCACACTCTAATGTTCATGACCACACTCTCATAAATCAAAATTATATCAAGGACCACACTCCCCTACATACATGACCATCAGGATTTTGTCATGGGTATGTTTCATCGAACATCATTGTTGCTTCTCACACTTCATGATCAGACTCTCTAATATATATATATATATATATATATATATATATATATATATATATATAGGAAAATTGGATTCTAATAATCCCTACTTTCACCAATTGGACAATGGTGGACCGTACTTTCACTTTGTATTCTGGTGGTCCAAAAAAAAAGAAATGGATTGTAGTGGGATATTTTCGAAAGAATCATAGATTTTGTGTTGCATTTGATTCAAAACTTAGTATAACACTTTACAATGATTTTCAATGAATTTACAACGTTTCTCCCAATTTTTTTCATTTTTTTACTATTTTTTACGATTTTTTCACTTTTATTATTTTTAAAAAAATCATAATAATTATTCGGAGTCTCAAAAAAATAATTTAAAAAATGTTTTAGAAACTACAATTCATTAATTTCTAGAGGCAGGAACGAAAAAAACACAATATAGTGTAGGAATGAAAAAAATAAGAAGAATGAGGAGGTGGATTTGGTACCACTACAATCCATTTTTTTTTTGGACCACCAGAATACAAAGTGAAAGTACGGTCCACAATTGTCCAATTAGTGAAAGTAGGGATTATTAGAATCTAATTATCCTATATATATATATAGCGAATCCAATAGAAAGAAAGATACAATAGGAAGGTAGGAAGAAGCAATATGGGGCATAGAAATTTGATCCGATGATTAATAATAAAATCACTTTCATTCCCCATCAATCAGATAGTAGTTTTCAGGAAAAAAATAAAATAAAATCTCTTAGGTTGATATTATTAGTCAGAATCATGCATGAGATTAGAAAGAGAGGTTTACTTCC
This sequence comes from Portulaca oleracea, assembly GCA_029582165.1. Lineage (NCBI taxonomy): Eukaryota > Viridiplantae > Streptophyta > Magnoliopsida > Caryophyllales > Portulacaceae > Portulaca > Portulaca oleracea. The sequence goes on along the minus strand of CM055879.1, from coordinate 10,053,649 downwards.
CTAAATTGTGGGGATTGAGTTATCAAAATTTAACTCAATCATTATCGAAAACTAAAAAAACAGAAGTCAACAATCTATAAGAATTGTCATGGGTATGTTTCATCCAACATCATTGTTGCTTCTGACACTTCATGATCACACTCTCATAAATCAAAATTATATCAAGGACCACACTCCCCTACATACATGACCACACATCTCTAAATCAAATTATATCTTTATTATCGCATTATATCTAAGACCACAGTCCCTAATATCCATGACCACACACTTCATAAATTTGTCCCATAAATTTGTCAACACTTTGAACACACTGTTGTCATATTCAATAGATATATACCCAACACAGTGCATCAATTTACCCATATACTGTATATATTTGTCCACACTCTGAACGAACTGTGGTAATATTCCATAGATAGTTTAGTCATAGTTTATGGTTATAGATATTAGTGATTATGGATATTAGGAATTTTATACTTTTCTAAGGCCTCAAGGTTTATGGTTTATGGTTAACTGATTTTATTTATATCCTCCTTGACCCCTCAAGGTCAAATTTTCAACGTTCAAATACTAGGAGCATGACTTTTCCCTCAAGGTCAAATTTTCAACGTTCAAATACTAGGAGCATGACTTTTTTTATATATATAAAGTGAGAATGTGAAAATCAAAAGTTGACCCATTATTTTAGTAGGTGAACGCCGCCATAAGAAGAGTCATCCTGATAAAGTGATAAAGTGGCTCAAGTGGGTGACCTTGTTTAGGACCTTAGGTGTTGACCCCTTCCAGGTTAGTTCAATTTTAGTACAGAATTTATGACTTGCAGTTTTTTTTTATTTTTTTATTTTCATAGGTGGAGAGTCACCCCAATAAAGTGGCTCAAGTGGGTGACCTTGTTTAGGTGTTGGCCTTTCCAGGTTAGTTTAATTTTACTAGCAACAAAATTTACGACTTGTTTAGTTTTTAATTCATTTAGGGAGACTTTTCTAATAAAAATCTCAGGAAAGTTTTTTCAGGAAAACTTTTCATCATAGAAAAGATTTTCTCGGCAAATGTTTTTCTTATTTCTCTCTAAGGAAAACTTTTTCTAAAAAAATTTTGGAAATTGTCGACTTAGGAAAATTGATCATTTCCCAAGATCAATATACAATCAAACATCGGAAAATATGTCAACTTAGAAAAATGGACTATTTCTCCAGGATTTCTTACCAACCAAACGCATCCTAAAGTAGCATTACTGGAAGATTTCTCGAGTAGGACTAATAAGCTTTGTAATTTCGTAGCTTGTCATCTACCCATTGAAATTTGACTGTAAAGTTCATTGGTAAGTGGGGTTATGGTAAATATTATCTTTTGGTAAGTTTTGCTATGTTTTAGTAAGTTTTAGGAAAACTATTATGTTTTTATATAATCTTAAATATATAGTATAAATTATATTTAGAAAAAACTAAAAAAGTTAAGGAAAATTTATGAAAATTCATTTGTTGGAAATTGTAGAGGTTTCTTTTTCTCAAATCTGGTTGAAAAAAATGAAAAGAATAAAAGCAAGTGAACAGTTCTTGTGTTGGGTGTTTCTACCCACTAAGTTGGTGACGGTGGTCGTTTAGGGGTGGGGTCGGTGGTGTGATGGACGGATTGTGTTGGCAGTCGTGAGGAGGTGTTAGACGCTGATGAGTGGCGGCGGTGGTTGTCGTTTCAATGAATTTTGACGGTGGTTAGGGTTTGAGAGTTTTCCGTATTAAGCTTTTTTTGGTGGCTCCGATGATCGGGAAGGAGTACGCTTGATGGTATGCTGGTCGTCCGGTAGTGGTGGTCATGTGGGGGTGGTCGCACATCGGCGAGTGGCACCAGTGATGATAGTTTCTGGAAATCTCGAACAATGGTCATAGTTGGGCGTCTTTGGTCTTAACTTGTTTCTGGTAGCGCCATTGCCTCGTTGGCCGAGAAGGAGTACTGCCAATGGTTTGGCGGTCAGGTGATGGTGGCAATCGAGTGGGTTGGTCGCTTACGCCTGGAGTCGGGGTTGGGACTATAAATTGTTTTCTTTTTTCTGACTTTTTTGGGCACTTTTTGTAATTTTAAATTTTTAAATTTAATTTTTAGGGATTTTAGAAAAAATATTCACAAAAAAGTGTTAAAATGGGCATAATTTCCAATATTTATATATTTCTATTTTTGTAAATTTTGATAAATTTTGATAAATTTGGTAAGTTTAGTAAGTATTGGTATATACTAACCAATAGCCATTTACATGTGAACTTTATAGGCCAAGTAATAAACGCCAAAATTATATGAGAGGATTATAAGATTCTCCCTTTAACCATTTTAGTCATAGACGGACATGTTTTTTTTTTCAGAGATAAGTAAACCTTATTTGCATTATCCAAGGTTATTCATATTCTTCATACTAGTGTTAAACCCGTGCTATGCACGGGTGTATTAAAAAGTAAATGTCTTATAATTAAAAAGCCAATTCACAGGCGTGACGTAGGGTATCGCGACCGTGATGCCCTAAAACGTTCCCAAGGTGATTTATTTCCCTTCCTTGATGACAAAATAACAAACCCCCCTTGAGAAGTGAGTTACCAAAAGCACTCGGGGTTGGTGAACGCTCTCGAGCCACTCAAAGGGGCTCGAGGCCGATCCATAGGATGATCGACAATAGCTTGGGGCTACCCAGGTCTTGGGCAAACTGGACCTCCTATCGGGTGTGATTCGATACCTCATCGCTTGGGAAACAAGGGAAGAGTATGGACCTCAGGATACCTCATCCTCTCTTCTTGAAAAGGATTTACCTTCAAATCCTCAATGGGCTCATCATCCTCAATGTAAGGAAAGAGATCTCCAATGTTGAAGGTAGAGGAGCCCTTATGTCCCTCAGGAGGTCAAGCTTATAGGTATCATCATTGATTTTCTCCGTGATCTTGAACGACCCATCGCTACGTGGCATGAGTTTGTTCTAGCTTCCTTCTCGATGGGAACTGTTCCTTCCTTAAATGAAGCCAAACCAAGTACTCGAGCTTGAAAGTGATGTCCCGCCGATTCTTGTTGACCCGGGCCTTGTAGGCCTCATTAATTCTCTCGATCCGTTCTTGAATTTGTTGGTGGAGCTTCTGGACTTCCTTGGCCTTCTTACAAGCCTTGAAGCTCACTCTCGCTTCCAAGGGTATGGGAAGGAGCTTGAGTGGAGTGAGAGGATTCACCCCATAGCAAGCCTCGAGGAGCATCCATAGGGATCGCCAAACTCTTACTCACTAGGCCTCGAAGTAAGGTGCCCGATTGTAGGCGAACTAATCATGGCATAGCTTGACGTCCCAATCCCGCAAACTCTTGCTCACTAGGCCTCGAAGTAAGGTAGAGAGCGTTCGGTTGGTGATTTTCGTTTGGCCATCGGTTTGGGGATGGTGGGACGTACTCAAAAGGAGCTTGGTGCCAAGTAGCATCCATAGGGATCGCCAAAATGACTAATGAACTTGGTATTCCTATCTGAGACGATGGTCCTCGTGATGCCATGTAGTCTCACAATCTCCCGGAATAAGAGATTGGCGATGTTGGTAGCGTCATTAGTTTTCTCACAGGCAACGAAGTGTGCCATATTAAAAAATCGGTCCACCTCTACCATCACCGCATCCTTGCCAAGAACGGTCCGGGGAAGCGACGCGATGAAGTCCTTGCTAAGGTCCTCTCATAGGATGTTAGGAACCGGGAGAGAAGTGTAGATCCCTTGGTGGAATTGGCCCTTTGCATGGTGGCAAGTGACGCACTTTGAAATGGCGTTATGCACATCATCACCCGTCCTTGGTCAATAGAAATGCTCCTTGAGCATGTCAACGGTCTCATTGATGCCGAAATGACCAGAAATACCGCCCCCATGGACCTCCTTCACAAGTAGTTTCCTCGACGGGCACTAATGCACGCACAATTTGTTCCCCTTGAGAAGGAACCCATCTTGATGCACGAAAGGAAGATTTTTGCCCTCGAGGTGAGGTTTGAAATCCTTATCCTCTTTGTAGAACTCTTGATATGTTGGAAACCAAGGACCCAAGCTTCCACAACCAAGAGAAGGGCATGTCTCCAAGAAAGAGCGTCGGCCACTACATTGACGCTCCCCTTCTTATGTTTGGCCACAAAATTGAAGCTCTGAAGGTATTCCACCCACTTGGCATGGCGGGTGTTGAGCTTGTGCTGGCCATTTAAGTACTTGAGGGCCTCATGATCGGAGTGGAAAACAGATTGATTGGCCTCAAGTAGTGGGACCAATGGTCGAGAGCACGTACAAGGGCATAGAACTCCTTCTCGTAGGTATAGTAGTTCTTCCTCGAGACATTAAGCTTCTCGCTAAAGCACTACAAGATGGACGCTCAGACACAACCGTCCGTTGTGACCTTTCAATGAACGGTCGCTTTTCTTTTCGGGGGACTGTTCATTTGCGACCGTTCAACTGAACGGTCGCGCCAGGGAATGACCGTTCAGTGAACGGTCGCAAAATTTGTGACCGTCCAATTAAACGATCGCAAAATTTGTGACCGTTCAATGAACTATCACAAATTTTGTAACAAATTCAATTCAACGGTCACAAATTTTGAATCGTAAAATTTGTGAATGTTGAATGAACGGTCCCAAATTTTTGCAACTGCTCAATTAAACGGTCGCGCGTTTGTTATTAAATGTCAGATCGAAACTCCCCCTTCCTATTCCCTAATTTCCTCATCTCTCTCTTTCTCGAATCTCTCTTATCTAATCGATTCCCTCTCTTTCTCACTCTTCTCTTCTCCATTCCCCTAAACACTCAAACTGATCTTCATCACATTCTCTTTCTCGTCACATGAAGCCCGACATGCAACACAAAAGTAGCAAGATCGAGAGCCTCCATCTAAATGTTTAAGGGAAGAGATCGAACAGTCGAGCTTTGTGGAAGAATTGAGCAATTTAATTATAAAAAGGGAGTAGAGAAGCCGAAGAAGGTGTAGACGGTGTGAAAAATTTCGTTTTTAGGTTTAGGGTTTAGATTAAATAATTTCGCATATTTAATTCAGTTTTTTTGTTTAACAACTTTTAATCTCGAATCTTAAGTTCATGTAATCAGATCTGAATTTTGATAATTTCAAAAGTTTAATACATTCTCTGGGTGGATTGTTCCTCGTTTCTTGTTTCTTATTTGCTTAATTTTTGGGTTTATCTTGATTTTCTGTGGATGTTTTATTTGTTTTTTATGTTCATGTTCAAGTTTTTGGGTTTAATATGTTGGGTTGCTTGATTCATGTTCATTTTTACCTTCTCCCTTATTCTGGATCTAGTTTCAATCTATGGGTTGGATTGTAATTGAGTTATTTTTCCGAGTAATTTTGATTGAAAAAAAGATTCGGAATTGGGCAACCGTTCAATTGAACGGTCGAAAATTTTGTGACCATTTAGTTCAACGGTCACAAATTTTGTGACTGTTCACCTGAACGATCGCAAATTTGTAACCGTTGCATTGAACGGTCGAAAATTTTGTGACCGTTCATGAACGGTCGCTCCGTTTTGTGACCGTTCATGAACGGTCGCCCCATTTTGTGACCGTTCATGAACGGTCACAAAACGGAGCGACCGTTCATTTGAACGGTCGTCCGACCCCTCAAACGGCCCTTCAGACGCGACCGTCGTGAACGGTCGCAAATGAATGGTTGTGCCCCCTTTGGCGCGACTGTTCAAGCCTAACTAAGACCGTTCACAACGATCTTATTTCTTAGACCTTCTTGTAGTGAAGTAGACAATAGGGCATTGATTTTACATGAGGACGACCCCATTTCCCACTCCACTAGCATCACAATCAACTTTAAAACTTGTGAGAAGTCCAAAAGGGCAAGCACCAGAACCTCACAAATCTTGGCCTTAAGCTTCTCAAACGCACTGAACATCGCTTTAGTCTATTTAAAGGTCCCCTTCTTCATGCATTCAGTGATGAGGGTCATGACGGTGCTAAACCCTTTGATGAATCGACAATAAAAAGAAGCTAGGCCATAGAAGCTTCTCACCTCCGTAAGGGTGGAGGGAACGGGCCATGAATGAATAGATTCCACTTTCGTGGGATCCATCGAGATCATTCAGTCCAACACAGTGTAACTGAGGAAGGTAACTTAAGGTAAGCAAAATTCACACTTCTCAAGCTTACCGAAAATTTTTTTTGACGTAGAACCTTGAAGACGAACTTCGAGTGCGAGAGGTGATCGATCTCACACTTAGAGTAGACGAGGATGTCGTCGAAGTATACAACCATGAACTTGCTGATATAGGGACTTAAGGCCTCATTTATTAGGTGCGTGAAGGCGCTCAGGGCGTTGGAGAGGTCAAAGGCATAACGAGCTACTCATACACCCCCCCTTTTTAGCCTTAAAGTCGTCTTCTACCCATCGGCTTCTCGTATCCAGATTTGATGGTACACGCTCCGGAGGTCAATCTTGAAGAATATGCGTGAGCCATGTAACTCATCGAGTATATAATCGAGCCTCGATATAGGATACCGGTACTTGATGGTGATGTTTTAGATAGCTCGACTATCAATGCACATTCGGTAGGTTTCATCCTTCTTGGGAACCAAAAGGGCGGGCACGGAACACGGACTCATGCTCTCCCGCACAAAGCCCCCAGAAATGAGCTCATCCACTTATTGTTGAAGTTCCTTGGTCTCTTATGGGTTACATCGATAGGTTTCCTTGTTGGGAAGAGGGGCCTCGGGCATGAGATCAATTTGGTGCTCAATGCCGCGCACGGAACAAGGGGGCCGTGGTAAATCCATGTGGAAGACGTCATTGAACTTGGTAATGAGGGGAGCCACGAGAGGGTGTAGGGGTATCTCTTCCTCATATTTTTTTGCCTCTAAGAGGAGTAAGGCAAGAACAACCTTCCCCTTGCTTAGGGCCCTCTCTACCCATATTTCACTCATGTGTTTGGGTTTCTCACTTCTTTCCCCGGGTTTTGGAGGTAATATTTCATGTAGAGCTAAAGGAAGTAGCTTAACCCTCTTATTTACATGGGAGAAAGTGTAGGTGTTCTTCAACCCATCATGCAAGGTACGCTTGTTGAATTGTCAAGGTCGCCTAAAAGGATATGGCAAGCACTCATCGGAACCACATGACAAACCATGAAATCATCATAAGTTAGACCAAAAGACAAATTGACAAGGACTTGCTTTGTTACGTCAATGTCGCCTTCATCATTGAGCCATTTGAGGGAGTACGGCTTGAGGTGGGGCAATAAAGGTAAGCCAAGCTTCTCAACCATGAGAGTCGAGGCGACATTGGTACAACTACCCTCATCGATGATGACATTGCATACTTTTCCTCCAACGAAGCACAGTGATTCAAAAATCATCTCCCCTTGAGCCTTATCAAGAGGAGATTCATGAACATGTAATACCCTCCTCAACACAAGGACATTGACTTGTATGGGTTGCATGGTTTTTGCATCATCATCATTGGACTCAACCCAATATGATCCTCAATGATTGCTTCGGGTTCTTCATGTGCTGTTTTGAGATCCTCATCGATCTTTTAGACCTCTTGAAGGGTCAAGGACCCAAGGCTCTCCAGTTTGGACAATCTGCTTGGAAATGACCATATCCTTGGCACTTGAAGCATTTCTTTCCCTCCATCCTCCAGGAAAGCTCCATAGAAGGCATATCGACTCCCTTCCCTTTGTCAGTTCTGGTGGAAGGTTTGAACTTAGGAGCTTCGCTAGGCTTCGGGGTGCTCGAGTAGGAGGCCCGATTCGAAGGCGGAAAGAAAGCCGATTCAAGGGCTTGGTGGTGGTCTTCTCCTTCCTTCGCCTCTCAACCTTGAGAGCTAAACTACAAAGCTCATCCAAGGAGTGGTAGGGTTGGATTTCAATCTTCTCGGCGATAGCTGGGTCCAACCCAATTCAAGAACCTTAACATGGTTTGTTCCTCGGGTTCTTAAAGATCACTCTTGATGAGGAGTTACTCGAACTCCTGGAATTAAGCTTCTTTTCCCTTACGTAAGTGTGAAGAGCTTCCTCATTATGTCTTGCTTCTAGGTACAGGGCAAGAATCATTGGATCATAAGTTGCTTCAACCTTACCCACGAGGTGATCTTGGCTCTACCCTCCTTAACCCGTGGAGCTTTGACATTCTCGATCCAAAGAGAGGCGACTTTGGTGAGCTTCAAACTAGTAATCTTAAAAGTCTTCTCATCACTATATGTACTCCTTAGTGTTGATGATCCTTTCCATGATTTGGACCCACTCAAGATAATTGTCGAGGTCAGTAGAACCATTGAACTCCTGAATTTCAATCTTGACATCATGGAATTTATCCTGCAAGGGTCGTTCACCCATCTCCCGTCGACGATGTCATCGCGGGGAGCCTTTATCATCTTCACTCGACTCAAAAGTGGGAGGAGGACAAATAGGACTATGGGTTGACCTCTTTCGTCCCTCTCGATGGGCCTTGTAGGTGTATACTATGTTGTTCACTTCAGCCATGAGAGTTTCAAGAGTCCTCTCAATGGAAGCGACTCGAATTTTCATAACCGTGTCTTGGGGACTATGGCAGTGGCTTGACTCTTCTCCATTGAGATTGGTTTTGTAAAACCCCGAAAATTCTATTATTGTTACCGTTAAAATTCCTAACGTGCGTTATTTTCCATTTATTTATATGAATTATTATCACATGGAGCTTATAGGACCGCGAGTGAGTCCGTTAGAATTTTTATCGGTCGAATGATATCAGTTACAAAATTTTTGGTTATCGGTTAATTTTATTAGGATCAGTTTGGAGAATCCGTTTTAGAAAAGATGTTGTTTCTAGGAGAGGGTTAATATGAGAGGTGCTGAATAAAATTTTTTCTAACTTTCTAACCTAGATTCCCTCTCTATAAAATATCCTAATTCCCCCCCCCCCCATTTTGTAGGAAGAAACCAAATTTAAATTTTGAACCCCAAGTCCTTTCCTCTCCTTCCCCCTTCTCTCTTTCTTCTTCTCTCTCTTCCCTCCTTTTTCTTCTTCTTCTTTGCTGCTATCCTTAACCACGCAATACCACCACCACACCACGCCTCCTTCTCTCACTCACCGTGCCACTACCCACCATTGTTTCCGACCCTCGTCGACCAGAGACCACCACAGACCGTCGGCCGCTGACCGAAGGAGCTGGACGCACCACCGCCCTCACCTCCTTCTCCTCCTCCCTTCGCTTTCTCCTTCTGCTGTGACCACCACTGAGCCTCGACCATCGCTGCACCACCATCACCACCTCGAGCTACCGCTACTACTGCCGACATCCACTGCCGACCCCGACGACGCCACGCACCAACACACCATCCACCTTGCTCCATCTCTTTCCACCCGCATCAATGCCGACGGACCCACCAGCGCCGCTAGCTTCTGACCTCCCTCGTCCTATGTCTTCTTGTCTCGTTCCCCTATTCTGATCAACGACCGTCGACGACCACCGACACCGGAGCGGCTGCCGCCACTGGCCGTCGACCCAGCACCACCTCCACCCTCTGATTGTTCCCTCTTGTCAAGTATAACCTTCTAAAACCCCCCTCTCTATTGTGGTTGTTCTTTTTCTTCTTCTCTGTTTGATTGATTGCATCTATATATGTTTATTTTTTTATGTTCATGTGATGCTTGGAATGCTAGGGACAGTAGAAATCATGTTAGTTTAGTGTAGCTTTGTTGATACATGATTAGAATCATAAAGATCAAATCTTGGAGAGGGAATAACATAATAAGATTTTAGGGTTTTTTTATGAGAAAAACTCACGTGAAACCTTGACCGTTTAATGATTGATTAAGTTTAAACATGCTCTTTACTGAGTTATTATTGTTAAGCATGTTCTTAAATGTTATGTTAAGTATTATAGTGCTAAATATATGATAAAATATGGTTGTTTAAGACCTTAGAAGCATGATTAGGAGTTGGTTTAAATGTTTGAAATAGAAAGGTGGAACTTTGGTTGATTTTGGAGCAAGTTTGAGTTAGTATGGATTACTATGTTCATAAATGTTCTTGTTAGAGTTTTATTGTTATGAGTGAAAATTATTGTTGTTTTGAGACCATAGAAACATGTTAGGAACCTTGGTTGAAGTGTTTGATTAATATAGTGTGAATATTAGACCCTAGGGTAAGCCTTTGGAATTATTATGACTTGTTTTTGTATTTTATGAATAGTAGCATGCAAGGTATTTCATATCCAGAGTTCATGACGTTAACTGTTGCTAATGGGGTTTTAAAGTAAGGTTAAAAAGTGTCTTAAAGTCAGAGAGAAGTTTCATGGTGTTATGATGTAATATGAGTCAAGTTCAATACCTTTCCTTAATGTTATTAATGTCGTGACAATATCGTTTATTACTTTGAACGTGTTATATCGATTCTATTAATATTCTTTGAGAAGTGTGTGGTAAGGTTATAATATTGTTGTAGTTATACCTTTCATGTTTTACTAACTAATAAAGGAAGGTTATGATTGGGGTAAGATAGGAAGTAAATAGCTAGCGACCGTAGAAATATTAACCTTAGAATTTTAAAGTATTAACCTTAGAATTTTATTTGAATTCTAGGTCCGAGCGAGACGTCGCGATAGTTAGCTCCCGTGTGTAAGTGTTGCAGTAAAGAGAAGTTGTTCAGGTAATGTCTATGTCATAATCCCCTTTGGGATGCTCTTTTATCTGTTTTGTGATTTCAATATATTTTATGCAACATGCATCCCGCACGGGGATTTTCTGTGAAATTGGACTGTCTAATTTGGATGTCTGTGAGTTCTTTTCTGAGTTGAGTAAAATGTGACAGTATTTTAAACTCTGAGTTTTATTATGTCGGTTTGGAAACTCGGTTGGGTTTTTGTTTAAAGTTTGACGTCTGAACTTCATAAGATACTAATAATTAAAGTGAAACCATAAGCGGGTTGCGGGTAACGACCCAAAGACCAGGATCTGTTCCTGCATGGGAGTTATCAAGAGATCGGGGAGTCCCGATTTGTTTCTGAGATTAATTCTATTCTGGGACTGGCCATCCATATTCTGATTATGAGGATTTAAGATCCTATTCTGATTCTGAGTTATGATATTCTGAGGATAGGCAAATCCCACCCGCATAATAAAATTCTGACTGTTTTATGAGGAAAGAACTACTCTGTTTCTGATTTCTGATGTCTGATTCTGAGTTTGAAAAGTCAGTTGGGATTTCTGGAACGTTGTGTTTTTCTGAGTTGAAAGTTGGTACTATTGTTTCTAGGTTCTGTTATTTCTAAACTCTGGTTGTTTTGGGTTGGGATTTAAATGAGTTGTGAAAAAGTTTGACTTGTTCCCCTCCCCGAAACGAATTGAAATGATTTTTAAATTGTTTTGACAGTTAGGGGTAGACATTATTGAGGTTTTCCCCTCATGTTGTGAAGGTTTTGTTTTCAGGTGAAGATCAGTTTTGTGATGGGAACGAGCACTAGAAGTGAGGATGTTGGAGTTAGACGTTTTGAGAATAAAGTTTATAAGTTTATGTTTTGACTTGAAGTTTAATTAATGTTGTGTTTATGTTGTTCTGGAATTCGAAGTTCTTTTTGTTTGTTAAATTGAAGTAAACAGTTATCGTTTGTTGTTAGTTTTCCTTTCTTGCCTTGTATCTCTTCAAAGGTACGAAAGTAACACCCAAGTAAATAAAAAGAGTAAACAGAAAAAAAAATGAATCTTCCGCTGTTAATGTTTGTAACGCCCTACAAATTCGGTTATGAAAAAGTCAAAGTCAAACTAACGTTAACAGCGGAAGACTCATTTTTTTCCTTTTTGTTTGGGCGTTACTGCCGTATCCCCGAAGGAATACAAGGTAAGAAAGGAGAAAACTAACAACTAATCATTATTAACTTCAATTTAATAAACAAGAGAACTTCAAATTCTAGAACAATGTAAACTAACATTAACTAACTTCAATTCTAAAACATAAACTAAACTTATTCTCAAACTAACTTCGTCGTTCTCACTGCTAGTTCCCATCCCCATCATAGAACACTTTACCTGAAAACAAAACATTCAAACACGAAGACGACTCAATAATGTCTACCCCTAACCGTTAAAACAATATCAAATTCATTTCAATTAATTTTTGAGGATGGAGTGAACAAGTCAAATCCTTTCACAAACCATTTTCTTTCCCAACCAACCATACCCATCTTTCAGATTTATTAAGCGGGCGAACCTTGCTTATTTGGCCCTAGAAGTAAAAGACTTCACAATAATCATATCTCAATACCACATTCTCAATCTCATTCTCATTCTCAATCAATCACAATCTCAACATACGGATGATCATCCATTTCACACACGTGCATAAACTAACCCCGAGGAAGTAGCACTTATCAAGCATCCCTGAATCTTTTGACAACCACCCTGCAGGAACAGATCCTGAACTTTGGGACATTTTCCGAACACACAATCTTATCAGAGCCTCCCCTGATATCTTGACAACCTCCCTGCAGGAACAGATCCTCGTCTTTGGGACGTTGCTCGAACCTGCATTTACGTCACGTTTGAATTATTAAACAGATTTAATACTACACCGTTCCAAACTCAATCCATCCAATCCCAATTTCCAAACCATTTCCAAACACACACATTAAAAGACTGCCCACGTTTAATTAACTCAAAGAACAATAATTTGACATCCAAAATAGACAGCCAATTACACAATAAAATCCCCTTTCGGGATGCAATTTCCAAAATGCATTTAAAATCGTAAAACACGCAAAGCGCATCCACATGGACATTAGGACATAGACATTACCTGACAAATCTTCTCTTCACTTCACGAATACACTTGAGCTCACTAAAACGAACGGTCTAGATCGCGCCTATAAGTAGAATAAGTTCTATAATTAAAAACGTCTCTCGAAGTTAGTACTCACTACATTCTACCTCACCCCACCCTAGGAACACTATAAGGTTCCTATCATTCAAGTAATAACATATTTGAACCACACATCACAAGGCAACAACGATCACTACCACCAAATATAAACAAAAGGCCACCCCTTTTTCGTAAAGAAACTCGATGACAACGTAATAATAACATAACCATGTACTAATAATTAAAATACATAATATTTGAAACTTTACTAAACATAATACGTTATAAAGATGTATAAAACAATCGCAGGAGTCTTAAAATGGTATTTTCGTAATTAAAATATAATTTTACATAAAGAAAACCCGATGGAAGCGCAATAATAATAATATATACATGTAATAATCACATAATAATAACATACACATGTAAAGTTTGAAACTTTAATAATTATACAACATTATAAACTTATAAGGACAACAAAAAGGGTTTTAAAACACTTTTCTAATATTCACAATATAATTGTTAAGTATAAGACGAACAATTAATCTAATACACTAATAATTCATAAAATAAACTAACTTTACACAATTCACTTATGGATATGAAATTAAACGAGATTAAAACAACGAAGATACTTAGTAAAACAAAACAACATTTTGGAAAATGATGTTTGACAACGGCTTGAATCTTCATCATCCTCCCTTGGTATCTTGATCTTCTAGCGGTACATGTGACAAGACGGAGATTGAACTTAATAACCAAATGGTTAACTTGACTTGTTTGGATAACGCTAAGAGTCATGGCCTCGTACTCATTTTCCTTAAGAACTATTTACTGTACCATAAATGTTCAAAGGGATAAAACTTAGCTCTTGTCGCACTCAAAACATAGGTTTCTCACTTGATTCTCTCAAATATAGTTGCAGTCTATATTTGAGAGGATGTGACTATAGAATAGAATAGATGCTTGTGATTATCTCAAATGGCTTGGGAATGTCTCCTATTTATAGGAGACTTTCACACCTAATCCAACCCTAATTACATCCCTTAGTCAAAGGTGTAATTAAGGTCCTTAATGGAGAATCAAGACCTTGACTTGGTCCTGATAATATAGCTGTTGGATCTTAATACCGAGCTTAATATTGATATTATAAACTTAATACTCAAGATTATATAGCCGTTAGCATTAAAACAGTTCTGGGATCCAACACAGTCCGTGTTGGGTGCAACACAACCCGTGTTGTTCCAACACGACCCGTGTTGAGCCCAAGAATGTTTTCTTTGCTCTCTGGAGACCAACACGACTCGTGTTGGTGTCAGTTTTTACCCGTATTGATCATATTCTTGACGTTTCACTTGTATATGAACCGTGTACTTGTTATATATAATTCTTTAGGCTATATAATTATCTTATACTCTTGAAATATTTCCAACAATCCCCCGCTATTTCAAGAGTATGTAAAACCCTTGAAATAACTTAAGGAGTTAGCACCCCCGCCATTTGAGATATACCTTAACTTGTAATCACCCGAGAAATCCACAAACATATGCATAATGAAAAGTAGATTGCTCTTTGAACTTTTCACTTAGTATATAAAAGCCAAAATTAAATCCAAATCACAAAGTAGACATGTCTTTGAACTTTGGATTTATATTGATCAACTATACTCGTATACACATATATTTGTTTTTAAATCTTAAGTGCAAAAACTTTGACACTATTATCCGGCCTTGTGTCCTTATCCTTAGTAAGTGTTTTGGAACTTTAGCCCATAGTTCCTTTATGCGGCCACACATTACACTTACATAGGTAGTCTTTGGAATTTACCGCCCCTGTAATTAGGCTCCCCAAAGTCTATTAAGAGTGTCACCACTCAACCTCTTGTCATTACAGATATTAAGCATCACTTTAACCTGAGATGTATAAAATCGATGCTTCCTACTACTTTAGACAACTCCGTACTCATTTGAACTTTAGAAATTGGTTGTATTCCAATTCGTAAAGTTGAGTCATTGTTGTGAATAGTAGATATTTAGGCTACTTAACCCATCTCTAACAATAAGGTCCACTAGATATATAATTATATCCTTACCATGGCCTTAATAAGAATATCCTCACCATAATATGAATAAACCATCATATTATTTTTGGATATAATCACACTATAACATTTGTATACTTGATATGGATCCTCTTATATTCTTATCATCCAATAAACCATGGATATAAAGCTCTAACTTGTGAATAAAATAACCTCGCACTTGACAAACCACTTAACCTTTGATTTATATGGAAATCGAATTTCCAACTTATGTGTAATTAAACCATTACATCTCAATCCTTTGCTAATACTTGAACTTATAACTTTAACTCATTGAATAAACAATGGTTTCATAATCATGAATGATTATATTGTAGAGTATACTACCAAGTATATGATTAAACCATCACATTATCATGGTTGTATGCTCTCCTTTTATATTTAAATCTACCCTTCAAAGCATATAGCTATGAAGACTTAAAACATAATGCTTAAACTTTGTAATTTCCAAATCCATTGATAAATATATATATCATCATGAATTTAGAATAATCAAATGTACAAAAATTATACACTTCTTATGTAACAAATAAACTTGATATATGCATACTCAACTTATGCAAACAACATAGATCATTCTCAATCATGATTATCCGGAAACCTCATAAATTAAACTTTATGAACTTGTAAAACCTCAAAGAATAACCATTTCCATAATCATGAACTATAGTCTATCACAAGTATGCATAATTCCTTTTGAAAAACTTCCTTATATCTTACTACATGCTCTTATAAACTTGAAAATTTTAACAAGGACAAACATGTATTCAACTTATATTTATGAATACATTAAAACACATGAGTAATCATGTTCAATCTTATACTTATCTAATCATGTTTGATGCTTTATATGTCATTACTAAATGAATACATATATGTAAATATATACATATTGACACATAAACCATACAAAAGTATGAAATCTTCTCATATATTTTATGCAATCAATTCACTTATTTCATAAAGAAATTTATCTTATAGTGAATTTGCATAAAATTTTAATTAACTCTTATCATATTAAATATGATTGAATAACATGAGAAGCTTATAACAATCAAACATGTAGATAAACTTATGTCCATGTCAATTATGAATAACTTGCATTACTTAAGAACATAGTTGCAAGTACATGACTTACAACTACTTAAATTAACATGTAGTAAAATATAACATACTTAAGCTCACTAGCATGATTAAACTTATAAAATATTAAGTGAATAAAACTCCACTCATATTTCTTTGTCAAGAATAAAGCATGTTCTTGTCTACTTATATTTCCATGAATAAAGGAAATTAACAATTTATGATTCTACATACTCATATAATCACATGAATCAATTTTGCACTTAGGAAAAACAAGCAAAATTGCCTTAAGCACTTATAGGCTTAAGTGATTATTCTTAAACTTGTCATGCCATAAACAACATAGAGTCAAATACTTATTTTAATCAAACAAACCAAAACTTATGTCTTCTTGGAATGCTTGAATAAATCATAAAACTCTATAAACATTCATAAACATGAATCACATGGCAAGATACTTGTAAATATGCATGAAAGTCAATACTTAAATAAATTTCATACTTGACTTAAACCTAGTATAAAGACTTAACAAAACATATGAAATTTCCTTTGCACAATTAGCTAAGAAAATTAGCCAAATAATCTTGTAGGTTCAACTTGTTAAAAATAATCATGAGTCCTTACTTATGCAACAATTTTATAAGCATAGAAAGCTTTCTTATCAAATTTATACATATCATGAATTCCCATACTTGTATCCTATTATGTATACTTAATAATATTTTGAAATAGCCAAGACAACTTGTGTGTATGTACCTTAAATTTGTACATACTATTAATCATATAAACATGATTAATCCTTTGTCTTTCTTATCAACTTGTGTACTCTTAAATTTCCAATAGGAAACTATATTAGCCATTTATAAACTTGTACAAAATAAATCACATATGATTTCTCATATATAATTACTTATATGGCTTTTTGTACACAAACTTGCTATTCCATCTTAATTACCCCATAATGTTGCCAATAACTTATCCACATATATAATCACATACATATGTACTTGTAAAATAATGATAATAAAAACTTATTATGATTTTCTTATTACAATACTTATAAGCATAATAAAAATATACTCATGATAATAATAGAAATTTGAACCTTAATGCATACATAACTTATAGTGAATTTCTTGAACCAATAAACAAGCCACTTATATGCATTCAAATAACTCTCATAAAAATTACATTTATATGCAAAGCCTATCTTAATAACAAATTCATATTTGACTTTCAATTGCATAAACTCATTATAATAATCAAGAATAGAATCATAAAGTTGAGATAACCAAATAGAATTTCATGGCAACTTATAAATTAGAAACATAATACTTTTGCCAATACTTATATTCTATTTTCATGCTTCAAACTTAAATATGAAATTAACTTGTTAATCATGCTATTAAACAATACTTGAATAACAATAGGCAAAACAATAAGCATGAAATCACTCATACCTATCACTTATAAACATGGAACAAATTTTCAATCATGATATTATTAAAAGGTCTAATAAACCTGTACTCATCCTTCATATTAATATCAAAACAATAAGCGGAATAAACTTAATGATACTTGAACATGTGAATAAACATGAAAAAATTCAGATTATAAGAAGCAAATTATAATCTTGCCACAATGAATTTCCACATTAAACACCTTAAAAACTTGTAACTTAAAACATCCAACCAAAGAATCTTTTTAACGCCAATAACATCATCCTTATTACTAGTATGAAACTTCCATGTAACTTAATATCATAGCCAACTTAAAACATATGGCTAAATAAACTTTGTAACTTATGTAGGTGTTCAATGGTGCACTTAATAATATATAAATAAATAAATAATATTTATTTATACTTTTTCTTGCACCATCCATCAACAACTACCTTATCATGGAATTTCAATACACTTATCCTTAATGACAATTCTTATAAACCAATTAAACATGTCAAAGGTAATAAAAACATATTCATTGGTATTAACTTGATAATATTAAGAGGCAACTTAAACATGGTCAATGCACATGCATATAACCCTCAAATAATAATAAAAACTTAATTACCTTTGACCTCCTTGTAAATGACTTTGTTGTTACCTTGCCCTTAATCCATATAAACCTTATTGCATAGTGAAGCAACAATTCCCATCATGAACATCAAGATCTTATACTTGTATTCCCACTCTTATGTATCAATTTCTCATCTATATAAAACACATATAGATAAACAAATGATTAATAAACTTTTAATCATTAAACTTGCTCAATAAAACTTAATAAACTTTGTATTGAAAAATTGATACTAATAAACTTGTAAAATATAAACTTATCTTCATAATCCTTCTTGAATCTTAGATGTCCAATGTACTCTTAGCCTCCTCTAATCTTATCTCGTAAAATAGTTCTTAAGATTGTTGGAAAATGATGTTTGACAACGGCTTGAATCTTCATCATCTTCTCTTGGTATCTTGATCTTCTAGCGATACATGTGACGAGACGGAGATTGAACTTAATAACCAAATGGTTAACTTGACTTGTTTGGATAACGCTAAGAGTCATGGCCTCGTACTCATTTTCCTTAAGAACTACTTACTGTACTGTAAATGTTCAAAGGGATAAACCTTAGCTCTTGTCGCACTCAAAACATAGGTTTCTCACTTGATTCTCTCAAATATAGTTGCAATCTATATTTGAGAGGATGTGATTATAGAATAGAATAGATGCTTGTGATTATCTCAAATGGCTTGGGAATGTCCCCTATTTATAGGAGACTTTCACACCTAATCCAACCCTAATTACATCCCTTAGTCAAAGGTGTAATTAAGGTCCTTGATGGAGAATCAAGACCTTGACTTGGTCATGATAATATAGCTGTTGGATCTTAATACCGAGCTTAATATTGATATTATAAACTTAATACTCAAGATTATATAGCCGTTAGCATTAAAATAGTTATGGGATCCAACGCGGTCCGTGTTGGGTGCAACACGACCCGTGTTGTTCCAACACGACCCGTGTTGAGCCAAGGAATGTTTTCTTTGCTTTCTGGAGACCAACACGACTCGTGTTGATCTCAGTTTTACCCGTGTTGATCATATTCTTGACGTTTCACTTGTATATGTTCCTTGTACTTGTTATATATAATTCTTTAGGCTATATAATTATCTTATACTCTTGAAATATTTCCAACACAACATGCTTCCAAATCAAGTATAAGAATATAAAACTTCATATTTATACTTTAATTAACCCTTATTCATGCATAAAATAATACTAACAAGACCCCTAAACATGATTTACATACAACATATATTAACAAAATTAATCATGAAAACTATAGCAATAATAACCTAATAAAATAGAATTTACATACATCACATTTGCAAATATTTCAATTGAATTTAGCATATAATAATACTAATGATAAAAACTATAAATAAGTAAACACTTAGTACAATCAAGTTACAGCATCAATTACATATATAAATAATACAAATAAAAATCAGATTACAGGAGAATAATGATAATGATAATCATAATAGTAATAATAATAATAATAAGAAATCTAATGGATCAAAACAACATAGGGCTAGGGTTTTACGTAGAGGGCAGACTGGTGGTGGCGGCAGAGCGCAGGTCCAGCGGCGATCAGGCGGCGATGGCGAGTCGGACGGTGGTATTCAGCAGCGTTAAGGGCGGCGGGAGTCGTGGCTAGGCCCGAGCAACCAACAACAGCGACTGTCAATGTTCTTTGTAGATTCGATGGTGGCGGCGGAAGGGAGGGGCGTCGATTGTGCCGCGGTGGTCGTCTGTCGTAGGGGCGGTGACAGACAATGGCACTCGATGCTCTGGGCAGGCCCGAGGTGGCAGAGAACGAGAAAGAGAGAGAAGGGAGAGAGATCGATCGAGACGGAGAGAGATGGTTGCTGGGCGATGATCTGCGGGGTCGTCGACAATTTCTGGCCGACTGTGGTGGCGGCGCGGCGGAAGGCGACGACTGAGTGGTGGAGGACAGCTACAACAGAGAGTGAGAGGGGAAGAAATTAGGGTTTTGGACCGTATGGGGACCGGTTCACATTTGGTTCGTCTCTATCGGACCATTCCCGAGCCTTCTAAAGGGCTTCGGAACCATCAGCAAGAATAAACACAAGGTGGTGAAGGTGCTCCAAGTCTTAAAAAGGGCGTGCCTTCACTCTTTTGATCATAACTCCTTCAATACAACTTCGATGGACTTCAAATTTTTGGAGCTTAAAGTACACACCGAGAGCTTTCAATCGACACCTTATAGGCCTAAAACGGAGATCGCATGAAGAAGTTATGCGTGTTTGAAGTCGGCAGAAAAAACTGCCCTGAAGGGTGTCGCACCCGCGAAACTTTAGGTCGCACCTCTGACCTCCCTCTGCCTGTCCAGGTTGTTAGCGCCAGTTTCCAGATGTCCTTCGCACTCGCTACGTATGGGGTTGCACCCGCGATCTCCCCCTGCCCTGTTGCTACAGCCGCGCCATCTCCACAGTCCAGTCAGCGGTCGCACCCGCGACGCATGGGATCGCACCCGCGATGTTCCTCTGCCCTGTTGCTACGACCCGTGACTTTTATGTCTAAATGCTGTGTTTTGTTTTAATTTTCCCCATTAGTATAAATACCCCCCTTTTAACTTGTTTTTGGAGGATAGATTTTGATGATAAATGTTTAGGAATTAGACTCAAGAAAACTCCTCTCAATTGGAGAGTTGTAATTGTGGGTTTTCAAACCCTAATCAATGAAGCTAATTCTTTGGTGAAAATTGCTTTGTGATCTCTCTTCTTGTGAGTGGGTATTCTTTCTCCACTCTTTGTGAGATTTCTTGGGTGTTTCAAGATTCCTTGCTTGTGGAAGATCCTTGTGTTAGAGATTGAACATCTTAGTTGAATTTGGTGAGATTTCTCTCTTTAAAATTATCCAAATCTTTTGATTTCATGTTTATCTCTATTAATCCGAAAACCCCAAACAAATTAGTTTGGTGTGTTTATGAGTTCTATGGGTGGATTTCTATCATCCTCATGTTTTCTATAGACCCTAGGCTTCCGCGCTTCCTCTCCATTTGGAGTCAGAGCTAGGCATAACTCCTAGCTTGTTGGAGATTTCTTGTTTTTGCCCGGAATTGTTCCTGTTGTTGTTTGGTGGTGAATTTTTTGTGTTATTGGTTTTGTGGATTGTATGCAAATATCGGTGTTCCCCATTCCCTTTGATATCCAAGAGTGTTGGAATACATTGTATTATGTTTGTATTTGGTGATTTTGATGCATATTGGAGCTTTGAGGTGAAGTTGGAAAATAGTGCCCGGAAGGTGTTCGATGAAATGTCAATGTGAGAAAAACACAAAGAACCCATAGCCAAACACTATCCAACTACAAGAAAGTCCCCAAACTCCACAAATTTTCCCCAAACACAATCCATCACTTCATCCCTTATTGTTGCGTGTTATTGTTGTTCTTAGTTGTTGATTGAATGGATAGAAGTAGTATTGGGTTGTGTTGAAATTTATTTGTTGGATTTTGTTGAGTTAGTGGTTGTTTTATTGGTGGATGTTGTTGGTAGTGGTTGTGTGCCCATCCGGGTTTGTTCTTCTTGGTGCATTCCCCTTGCTGGTTTCATCCCATTTTTCCTCCACAAA
The DNA here is from genome assembly GCA_029582165.1 of Portulaca oleracea. Lineage (NCBI taxonomy): Eukaryota > Viridiplantae > Streptophyta > Magnoliopsida > Caryophyllales > Portulacaceae > Portulaca > Portulaca oleracea. The sequence goes on along the minus strand of CM055879.1, from coordinate 10,031,973 downwards.
ATTAACCTCGCAAAAACCCCCTAAAAATTTCCTAGCCACAAAAAAACCCAAACCTCCATTCGCTCAAATTGTACACTACACAAAAAAACCAAGCTCCACAAATGGCCTCCATGTCCTATGCTTCGGGCAAGCATGATGTCCTTTTGTTCCCTAAACCCAAACCCAAACCCAAACCCAAACCCAAACCCAAACCAACCTTCGAGGAGACTCTTCAACATATCGAAGAGAAGGTTCGAGAAGTTCAACGTCGAATGGGTGACTTACTCCGCGCTACGACCCCTACGCAACTAGAGTCATTGAAAAGGGATCGTGGTATTTCAACTCGGTCTCCTAGAACTCACCATAGTGGTTATTCGAGGTATTTCGATGATTATCGACATGGTGGTTCTCAAGCTAGGAGAATGGAGGAGAAGGTTACTTCATGGCCTTCTAGGAAAGGAAGTGCTCACTCTTGGAGAACTACTTCATCCAAAGGAAGTCAAACTTCCAAGCTACCCAAACCATCTTCCCGAGCTCATAAGGAAAGTGCAGAATATCTTCGGAAGCTCAAGGGTAGAAAATGCTTCACGTGTCGGGTTTATGGCCATTACCAAGCCCAATGCCCAACGAAGATGGTTAAAAGCTCCAAAGCAAGTGAGGTAGCCACACCGGAGGCTCCAAAGACTAGTGTTGAGGTTCGCGCGTAAGAAGGGTAGAGTTCGACTCCTAGGCGATCATTTATCTTAACCAAGGATTCCCGGGATAACTCTCAACGGGAGATTATCTTCCAAACTCGGTTCACCATTGGCGAGAAGGCAGCCAAGGTCATCATCGACGGTGGAAGTTGCACCAACTTGGCCTCTACCTACATGGTTGAGAAACTCCAATTGCCGGTCTCGGCTCATCCTCAACCATATAGCTTGCGCTGGTTAAAAGATGGCGACGACTTCGAGGTAACCCAACAAGTCTTGGTTTTTTTCTCCGCTTGGTCTTATGAGGATAATGTTCTTTGTGATGTTGTCCCCATGGATGCTTGCCATTTACTACTTGGTAGACCTTGGCAATTTGATCGGCATGCTATCCACGACGGCTGGAAGAACACCTACACCTTCTCAATGGGAGAAAGGAAAACAAACTCATTCCTTTACCCCCTTTCGAAACCGATATACCACAAGCCGGGGTGGGAAATGAGAAGAGAAACCTCCAAAAGAGTGAAACACAGGATGAGAGTGCTTCGAGCAAAGGAAAGCCACATCGGGCTTTACTTTTACAAAAAAGCGACCTTAGTGAGGTTGAGCGAGCCTTAGCTTCACAGAAATTTCCAACCTCCCTCCCTTGTCCCTCACCCTTACTCAAAACTCCTACCGGACTCCGTATAGAGTTCCCCGGTGTTGAGTCGTGCTCAATCGCTCCCCATCCTCGCCATGGAGTTGAGTTGCATGAGTACACGTCCATGACTACTCACCCAAGTTCCATTACTTCCACATCGAGGTTGAACGACGAAGAGGTTGTCTCCATTAGCCTTGACCCCGAGCTCTCATGTGAGGAATTCATTGTTGCTTTAAACAAGTTGATGGGTGCTAGACGTGTTTGGGTCCTCCGTGATGTCGACTTGGCCCCTCCTTTCTGCCGAAATTGCTACATTTTTTAGAAGGACAGGTTGATGAGCGTCACTCTACTTCGACTGTTGGAGTACGTGCTTTTGGGTCTATACAGGTATCCGGTAATTTTGAATCCCCAAGAGTTGAGGACAACTCTTTTCGAAGAATGGGAGCATGAACTGTATGGGGACTGGTTCACTTTTGGTTCGTCTCTATCGGACCATTCCCGAGCCTTTTAAAGGGCTTCGGAACCATCGGCAAGAATAAACACAAGGTGGTGAAGGCATTCCAGGCTAAAAAAGGGCGTACCTTCACTCTTTTGATCATAACTCCTTCAATACAACTCTGATGGACTTCAAATTTTGGGAGCTTAAAGTACACGCCGAGAGATTTCCATCAATACCTTATGGGCCTAAAATGGAGCCCGGATGAAGAAGTTATGCGCGTTAGAAGTCGGCAGAAAAAATTGCCCAGAAGGGTTTCGTGCCCGCGACACTTTAGGTCACACCCGGGACCTCCCTCTGCCTGTCCAGGTTGTCAGCGCCCGTTTCCAGACGTCTGTCACACCCGCGACCTCCCCCTGCCCTCTTGTTGCAGTCGCGCCATCTCCCCAGTCCAGTCGGTTGTCGCACCCGCGACGTTCCTCTGCCCTGTTGCTGCGACGCGTGACTTTTGTGTCTAAATGTTGTGTTTTGTTTTAATTTTTCCCATTAGTATAAATACCCCCTCCCCCCTGGCCCCCCTTTAGCTTGTTTTTGGAGGATAGATTTTGATGATAAATGTTTAGGAATTAGACTCAAGAAAATTCCTCTCAATTGGAGAGTTGTAATTGTGGGTTTTCAAACTCTAATCAATGAAGCTAATCCTTTGGTGGAAATTGCTTTGTGATTTCTCTTCTTGTGAGTGGGTATCCTTTCTCCACTCTTTGTGAGATTTTTTGGGTGTTTCAAGACTCCTTGCTTGTGGAAGATCCTTGTGCTAGAGATTGAACATCTTAGTTCAATTTGGTGATATTTTTCTCTTTAAAATTATCCGTATCTTTTAATTTCATGTTTATCTCCATTAATCCAAAAACCCCAAAAAAATTAGTTTGGTGTGTTTATGAGTTTTGTGGGTGGATTTCCATCATCCACATGTTTTCTATGGAGCCTAGGCTTCCGCGCATCACTCTCCAAGTTTGGGCTTGGGTTTAGAAATTAGGGTTTTGCTAATGGTAATTAGGCATTTACACTAAGCCAAAAAAATAATAGAAAAATATTTTTGTAAAATAAATAATTGAAACAGCTGCTATTAATATAAATAGGAAAAAAATAATAAAATTTTTAATTTTCTAAAATAATAATAATAAGCACATAAATAAAACTAAAAACACATAATTCATAAATAATTAAAAGAAAACACATAAATCATACAATATTGATCACATAAAATTATCAAACTATCCTTACTCCCACGCACGTAGAAAATTACTAAAATATCTTTGTTGGTCCCTCAACGGTCCTACGAGGTCAAGTGTTAGCAGAAATAATCGTCGATAAAATCTCAAAATTTAACAGAGTCAACTTGATTAACTAACGACATAACAGTCAACGCATTCAAATTTTTCGGGGTTTAACATCATTACCCCCATAAATAAGTTCCGTCCTTGAAACTTAAACTTAAAACCAACAGTCTGTCAAACGGGACTAACAGTGGCCTTAACCAAAACTCGGGGTTTTACATCATTACCCTCTTCAAAAGAGTTTCGTCCTCGAAACTCGACATACCTTATACCTTGGGTATGTGCGGGTACTTTGATCTCATCTCCTCCTTGGCTTTCCAAATGACTTCAGTGCTGGAATGGTTTTCACATCGCACTCTTACTACAGGGATGATATTTCTTCGACGCTGCTTTTCTCCATATTTTAGAATCTCCAACAGTTGCTCTTATTGGTCGGGTCTTCTCTCATCCTCCAAATCACTATCGGGGTCTTCTCCTGGTTCCAGGCCCTCCTCGGGGCTCTATTCCATACCCTCCTCAGGGTTTCAGATCTTTCAAAGAAGCTAGGATCACCGTTAATGGCAAAGGCAATGATATGACATCTACCAGATGTCCAAAACAAATAAGCATGCACTTGCAACTCAAAAAGAAACAAAGAACCAAGCATACATCCCATTCCCGATCCTACACTCATCATTCCGAACGTAGCGTCCTAAGTCCTAACTAAAAACCTAATAGACACTTAGGAGCTACCAGGTCGTAACCTAGAGCTTTGATACCATTCTGTAAAGCCCTGGAAATTCAATTATGAAAAAGTCAAAGTCAAACTAACGTTAACATCGGAAGACTCATTTTTTTTTCTTTTTTGATAGGGCATTACTGTCGTATCCCAGAAAGAATACAGGGCAAAAAGGAGAAAACTAACAACTAATCATTATTAACTTCAATTTAATAAACAAGAGAACTTCAAATTCTAGAACAACGTAAACTAACATTAACTAACTTCAATTCTACAACATAAACTAAACTTATTCTCAAACTAACTTCGTCGTCCTCACTGCTAGTTCCCATCCCCATCATAGAACTCTTTACCTGAAAACAAAACATTTAAAACATGAGGATGACTCAATAATGTCTACCCCTAACCGTTAAAACAATTTCAAATTTATTTCAATTAATTTTTGAGGGCGGAGTGAACAAGTCAAATCCTTTCACAAACCATTTTCTTTCCCAACCAACCATACCCATCTTTCAGATTTATTAAGCGGGCGGACCTTGCTTATTTGGCCCTCGAAGTAAAAGACTTCATAATAAACATATCTCAATACCACATTCTCAATCTCATTCTCGTTCTCAATCAATCACAATCTCAACATACGGATGGTCATTCATTTCACACACGTGCATAAACTAACTCCGGGGAAGTAGCACTTATCAGGCATCCCTGAATCTCTTGACAACCACCCTGCAGGAACAGATTCTGGTCATTGGGACATTGCCCAAACACACAACCATATCAGGGCTCCCCTGATATCTTGACAACCTCCCTGCAGGAACAGATCCTGGTCTTTGGGACGTTGCCTGAACCCGCATTTACGTCATGTTTGAATTATTAATCAGATTTAATACCACACCATTCCAAACTCAATCAATCCAATCCCAATTTCCAAACCATTTCCAAACACACATTAAAAGAGTTTCCACGTTTAACTAACTCAAAGAACAACAATTTGACATCCAAAATAGACAGCCAATTTCACAATAAAGTCCCCTTCCGGGATGCAATTTCAAAAATGCATTTAAAATCGTAAAACACATAAACGCATCTACATGGAGATTAGGACATAGACATTACTAGACAAATCTTCTCTTCACTTCACGAATACACTTGAGCTCACTAAAATGAACGGTCTAGATCGCACCTATAAGTAGAATAAGTTCTATAATTAAAAACGTCTCTCGAAGTTAGTACTCACTACATTCTACCTCACCCCACTCCAGGAACACTATAAGGCTCCTATCATTCAAGTAATAACATATTTGAACCACACATCACAACACAACAACGATCAACTACACCAAATATAAACAAAAGGCCACCCCTATTTCGTAAAGAAACTCGATGACAACGTAATAATAACATAACCATGTACTAATAATTTAAAAACATAAGATTTGAAACTGTACTAAACATAATACGTTATAAAGATGTACAAAACAACTGAAGGAGTCCTAAAATGCTATTTTGGTAATTAAAATATAATTTTACATAAAGAAAACCCGATGGAAATACAATAATAATAATATATACATGTAATAATCACATAATAATAACATTCACATGTAAAGTTTGAAACTTTAATAATTATACAACATTATAAACTTATAAGGACAACAAAAAAAGGTTTTAAAACACTTTTCTAGTATTCACAATATAATTGTTAAGTATAAAATGAACAATTAATCTAATACTCTAATAATTCATAAAATAAACTAACTTTGCACAATTCACTTATGGATATGAAATTAAATGAGATTAAAACAACGAACATGCTTAGTAAAACAAAACAACATGCATCCAAATCAAGTATAAGAATATAAAACTTCATATTTATACTTTAATTAACCCTAATTCATGCATAAAATAATACTAACAAGAACCCTAAACATGATTTACATACAACATATATTAACAAAATTAATCATGAAAACTACAGCAATAATAACCTAATAAAACAGAATTTACATACATCACATTTGCAAATATTTCAATTGAATTTAGCATACAATAATACTAATGAAACCCTAAACATGATATACATGAAATATACCGTATTAATCACATATTAGAAAAAATAAATGATAAAAACTACAATAAGTAAACACTTAGTACAATCAGATTATAGCATCAATTACATATATGAAAAATACAAATAAAAATCAGATTACAGGAGAATAATGATAATCATAAGCAAAATAGTAATAATAATAATAAGCAATCTGATGGATCAAAACAACATGGGGCTACGGTTTTACGCAGAGGGCAGACTAGTGGTGGCAGCAGAGCGCAGGTCCATCGGCGGTCAGGCGGCGATGGTGAGTTGGACGGTGGTCTTCGGCGGCGTTAAGGGCGGCGGGAGTCGTGGCTAGGCGCGAGAAAGCAACAACAGCGACTGTCGTTGTTCTTCACAGGTTCAATGGTGATAAGTGCATTATTTGCACTTATTTTTAGGTATTTTAGAAGCATAATCATGGTGATTTTTGGCTATAAAGGTGTTTAATCTTCCCCATTTCTCTATTTACACTTGGTCTTTGCGTTTTTGGCATTGATTTTAAGGGTTAGGGCCAAAAAGGTGATTTTTGGAGCAAATTTGGTAAGGTCAAGGGTACCACAGGCATCAACTACTGTTGATAAGACCGTTGTAAAAATTTCAGCAAGAAACGAGCAGAAAACAGCGAGACAACGCCAACCTCGGGCTGCCCGTGGTGACAGCCACGGACCGTGGTTGGAGCTGTTTTCTCGTTGTGGTAGTTATTTCTGCGGAAATAACTGGGGAAAAGAGGGGGAACGCAGTTATCACTTATTCTGGGCAGAAAAGAGAGGTTTTAGAGAGGAATTCTTCACCAAAAACACCTCCATTCATCAAGAATCAATTCGAAGGCATTGAAGATTTGGAATTCGAGAAGAAGCACGCAACACTCTTGTGAAGTTCTTGAGAGAATCCTACGAATTTCTCCCTAGTGTTTGCTTTACTCTTCTCACTTTCTCTTCCTTAATTCTAGAATTGATTACCATGTTTAGAACGTATTTCTTGTTTTCAATGAATACTTGTGAGTAGATTTCATTCTTTCTAGGGTTTTATGAACCATCAATATGGAGTTTAATTAGAAATGTTTTAGTTTGTACTTGAATTCTCAATTGAATCAATAGAAGGTTGCATTTTTCTCGCTTACGAATGTTCTTAAGGCCTTGGATGTTTGTAATTCAGAAATTAACCTAAGAACTACCGAAAGTGAATTAGGGGAATTTGACCACCAACCCTTCTACCTAGGCCTACGAAAGTTGAAAAAGGAGTATTAGATTAGGGAATCATTAGATAACCCGACCTTGCTTAGACCTTCAATTCTGTTTAACCTGAAAAACAGACGAAAGTTGTTGATTAGGTTAGTCAGGATAATTCTATTTAGCATCGAAAGGGCGATAGAATTTAGAGGTTATCGATTCTTAATTTGTTTGAGTTACTTTCTTGTGCATGATTTAATCTGGCTTTCAGACCTTGTTGTTAGGTGAGTAAAACCCTAGAAGTCTTCATCCATCGAATTACCTCGAGTTAATCCTTTCTAGTCCACTTTAGTTCTAGTTAGTTCATTAGAAGTCATAAAAAATTCATCAACCCGATTGGCTTAGCAATCAAGTAGAGGGATAGTTCACTGAGTTACTAGACCAAGTCCCTGTGGGATCGACCTTGACATTGCTACAATAGTACCGTGCGCGCTTGCGGCGCTGTCATGGGGACTTTGTCCCTAGTAGCCATTAAGCGAAGACTCTTAGATTGACTAAGCTGTTTTTTTTATTTTATTTTCTTTCTTTTTATTTCCTTTACTTGTGATTGATTGTGTTTCATTTCTTGTTTTGCTAGGTACTCTTGGTGTATGCAAAAATCTCTGGAATTTGAGTTCGATCCCGAGATTGAACGCACTTTCCGTTCTCGGAGAAAGAGGCTGCGAACAGAGAAAGCTAGCAAGAAGCAAGAAGAGGAGTCTGCATCACAATCAAAAATGGCCGGTGGAGAAGCACAACCGAAGACATTGGAACAATACATGGCCCCAAATGTCACAGATCCTCCCATGGCCATCAACCCTCCCAACATCGCCAACAATGATTTTGAGCTGAAGAATTCCTTGATTAATCTGGTCAAAGCTTAGCCATTTCGTGGTCACCCTAGTGAGGACCCCAACCGACACCTCCGTATCTTTCGCCAGGCGTGCGATACGTTCAAGGCGAACGGGGCCTCACCGGATGCAATCAAGCTGAGGTTGTTTCCGTTTTCCTTGGAGGATCGAGCATGGGAGTGGCTAGACTCTCTTCCGCCAAACTCCATCACCACTTTTGATCAGATGGCGAGCGCATTTCTTAACAAATATTTCCCGCCAAGTAAGCTGACAAGCCTCCGCAACCAAATATCCACCTTCGTCCAAGAGCCGGATGAGAACCTGTACGAGGCTTGGGAACGGTTCAAGGATCTACTTCGCCGGTGTCCACATCATGGTCTTGAGCCATGGGTGCCCATCCATGCCTTCTACAATGGAGTGGATGATCAGTTGAGGGCGATGATTCTCGCAGCAGCTGGGGGGAACATCATGAACAAAGCGGTCGATGATCTCTATTCTTTGATCGAGCAAATGGCGTCCAACAGTCATCAATGGTCCAAGCCCCGTTCCTCGAGAACGGGAGATAAGTATGATGTCGATGTCATTTCTGTTTTGACTACTAAAATAGATGCTGTGACTTAGAAGATAGACCGTTTGCATGTAAATCCCAATCCTCCCCTACCGTGTGCTTCTTGTAATTCATTTGAGCATGAGACCTTGTTTTATCCTATTGGGTTAGCTAGTCCCGAGACCTCGGACCAGACCAATTATATTGGAAACCCAAGACAGAACTTTGACCCATACTCTAATGTCTACAACCCGGGATTTAGATATCATCCTAATTTTTCCTATCGGAATAACAATCCCACGGAACCGCACCAACAACAACAGACCCAAAGACCACCTGGTTTCCAAAGACAACAAGCCCAACCCCAACCCCAACCTCGACAAACCCAAGAGCCTGACTGGAAGACATTGGTGGAACGTATGGTTGTGTCCCAAAATCAGCAAGAAGAGACTATCAAGCTTTTAGTTGATAGAGTTGACTAGTTGGCCATTCACAACAAAATGCTTGAATCTCAGATTGCTAGTCAGGCTAGTACTTCCACCACTCCTCCAGGAAAGCTTCCAAGCCAACCTGTTGCGAACCCAAAGGACCAATTTAATGCCATAACCTTAAGAAGCGGGACGCAATTGGCGGGGCCTAGGGGTGTGTGTGATGAGCATGTTGTTGTTGATGTGCACGATGATGATGTTGCTGAGAATGTAGTTGATGTTGAGAATGTTGTGAATGATGTGAATGCTGATGTGAGTAATGATGTGCATGAAGAGGTAAATGTGCCTCCTAAAGAACCTGTGATAGATGTTGATGTGCAAGTTGAGAAAGAAGTTTCTAAGGATGCAACAAGAGTTCCCCAAAGAGTTTACACTCCACCCTTGCCTTTCCCTCAAAGATTGGCTAAGGCTAAAAGTGATAAGCAATTCGGGAAGTTCTTGGAGGTCCTCAAGAAACTTCATATTAACATTCCATTCACCGATGCCCTGTCTCAAATGCCTTCCTACGCTAAATTTTTGAAGGAAATTTTGACAAACAAGAGGAAGTTGGAAGAGCATCAGACAGTGGCATTGACGGAACAGTGTAGTGCCGTGCTCCAAAATAAGCTTCCCCCGAAGCTTAAGGATCCCGGTAGCTTCACTATTCCTTGTGAAGTTGGAAAGATTTCAATAGATCGTGCATTATGTGATCTTGGTTCTAGTGTGAGTCTTATGCCCCTCTCTTTGTCCCAAAAGCTTGGTATGGGTGAACTAAAGCCCACTACCATTTCCCTCCAGTTGGCCGACCGATCGGTCAAGTTTCCCATAGGAATTTTAGAGGATGTCCCCATTAAGTTGGGTAGCTTCTTTGTTCCTGTTGACTTTGTTATCCTAGAGATGGAGGAAGACACCCGTACCCCCATTATTCTTGGTAGACCTTTCATGGCTACGGCTGGGTGTTGCATTGATGTGAAAAATGGTAGGATGTCCTTTAGTATAGGAGGTGAGAAAGCTGAATTTAATTTGTTTGAAGCTGCTAAATTCCCTGCATTTTCTGATGATTGCTTTAGAGTGGATATCATTGATTCCATTCTTAGGGAAGATAGCACTAACATTCGTTCTCACGATCCTCTTGAGCTTTGTTTGTTGTCTAACAGTAAAACCCAGGATCACGATCACGATCCCGAGGTTGCGCATTGTGTGAAGCTCTTGCAGGCATCCCCAGAAGTTCCACCAACGCTGGAAACGGTGGAGGCACTAGAGGTTGAAAGCAAAAGCAAGCAAGCTTCGAGCGAGAAGGAAGCACCAAAGGTAGAACTGAAACCTCTCCCTTCTTCCCTAAGGTATGAATTTCTTGGCCCCGATTCCTCTTATCCTGTGATAGTGAATGCAAACTTGAATGATGCTGAGATTGATTCATTGTTGAGAGTCCTTAGGTCGCATCGTAAGGCCATTGGTTATACCATAGATGACCTTAAAGGAATTAGTCCCTCATTTTGCATGCATAGGATTTTGATGGAAGATGATTATAAACCCAGCATTCAAAGTCAAAGAAGGTTAAACCTAACATGAAAGAGGTGGTGAAAAAAGAGGTCTTGAAATTACTTGATGTTGGGATTATCTACCCTATCTCTGATAGTGAGTGGGTGAGTCCGGTGCATGTTGTGCCTAAGAAAGGGGGGATGACTGTGGTGAAAAATGAGAACAATGAGTTGATTCCTACTAGGACTGTTACGGGGTGGAGGATGTGTATTGATTACCACAAGTTGAATGATGCCACCCGTAAAGACCATTTCCCTCTCCCCTTCATTGACCAAATGTTTGAAAGACTGGCGAATAATTCATTCTTTTGTTATCTAGATGGGTATTCCAGGTTTTTCCAAATCCCTATCCACCCTAGTGATCAGGAAAAGACCACCTTTACATGTCCTTACGGCACATTTGCCTATAGGAGAATGCCATTTGGGTTGTGTAATGCACCCGCTACTTTTCAACGATGCATGATGTCTATTTTCTCTGATTTTATTGAGGACATTATGGAGGTGTTTATGGATGATTTTTCAGTCTATGGAAATTCTTTTGATCATTGTTTAAGAAATCTTGCTAAAGTGCTGTCTCGATATGAAGAAGTGAATTTGGTTTTGAATTGGGAGAAGTGCCATTTCATGGTACAAGAGGGTGTAGTCCTTGGTCATGTTGTGTCAAGCAAAGGCATTGAGGTTGACAAAGCAAAGGTTGAGGTGGTTGAAAAATTACCACCTCCAACTTTTGTTAAGGGTGTTAGGAGTTTTCTTGGACACGTTAGTTTCTACCGACGGTTCATAAAAGGTTTTTCAAAAATTGCTAGACCTCTCACCCGATTGCTTGTCAAAGATGTGCCTTTTGAATTTGATGATGTTTGCTTGAGTGCTTTCAACAGGTTGAAAGAAGCTTTGATCACTGCGCCTATTATGCAAGCCCCGGATTGGAGTTTACCGTTTGAAGTGTGATGCGAGCCGAACTCTGGATGAAGGCTGTTTTAGGGCAAAGAAGAGATGGCAAGCCTTTCGCCATCTATTATGCGAGCCAAACTCTGGATGAGGCTCAAGTCAACTACGCCACTACGGAGAAGGAGTTCTTAGCGGTCGTTTTCGCCTTGGAGAAGCTTCGACCATATTGATCAACTCCAAGGTGTTCACCGATCATGCCGCCATTCGACACCTCATGAAGAAGTCGGACTCTAAACCTCGGCTCATTCGCTGGGTGTTATTACTCCAAGAGTTTGATTTGGAAATTCGGACAAGCCCGGATTGCAAAACGTGGTGGCCGATCATCTCTCTCGATTGGAGGATGTTCCGAAGGAGAAGCTCCCTATTGATGATTCTTTTCCGGAAGAGAAGCTCATGGCCGTGTGTACCCCATTCATTCCATGGTATGCCGACTATGTCAATTATCTTGTGTGTGGAGTGTTGCCACCGGACTTATCATATCAACAAAAGAAGAGGTTCCTATTCGAGGTGAAGAGCTTTGTTTGGGAACAACCACTTCTTTTCAAGCTATGTGCCGATGGGGTTTACCGGAGATGCATTCCGGAGGAAGAAGTTCAAGGGGTGCTACATCATTGCCATTCCACGACCTATGGTGGACATTTCTACCGATAAAGCGCTCCAAGGTCTTGCAAGCCGGCTTCTATTGGCCGACCCTCACCAAGGATGCAAGGGAGTATGTGCTAGCATGTGATCGTTGTCAACGGATGGGTAACATTTCCAAGAGGCACGAGATGCCCCAAAGCAGAATTCTTGAGGTTGAGCTCTTCGACGTGTGGGGGATTGACTTTATGGGTCCTTTCCCTCCATCTCACAAGAACCTCTACATCCTTGTTGCTGTGGATTATGTATCCAAATGGGTGGAGGCGATTGCATCTCCGACGAACGACTCAAGGGTTGTCATCAAATTCCTCAAGAAGAACATTTTCGCTCGATTTGGCACTCCTAGAGCCTTATTGAGTGATAACGGCACCCATTTTCGTAATCGGGCGCTAGAAACTCTCCTGAAGAAGTACGGGGTGTTCCATAGGGTGGCAACACCTTACCATCCTCAAACAAGTGGGAAAGTAGAGCTTTCGAATAGAGAGTTGAAGAGCATTCTTGAGAAGACGGTTGACCGATCTCGAAAGGATTGGTCATTGAAGCTTGACGACGCCTTGTGGGCGTACCACACTGCGTTCAAAACTCCCCTTGGCACCACTCCATTCCGGTTGGTGTATGGGAAGCCATGTCATTTGCCCGTGGAGTTGGAACATCGAGCATTTTGGGCTGTCCGAATTCTGAATTTTGATGCAAAGGCAACCGGTGAGAAGCGAATGCTTCAATTGCAAGAACTGGAGGAATTGAGGTTGCAAGCTTATGAGAGTTCGAGGATCTACAAAGAGAGGACCAAGAAGTGGCATGACAAGTTCATCTTGCCAAAGAGGTTTAAGGAAGGCAACATGGTCCTTTTGTTCAACTCGAGATTGAGATTGTTTCCGGGAAAGCTGAAATCCCGGTGGTCCGGGCCATTCCAAGTTATGAAAGCATATCCCCATGGAGCTGTGGAAGTTTGGAGTGAGTCTACCGGCACATTCAAGGTCAATAGGCAGCGACTTAAGCCTTACATAACGGGCGAAATCGAGGAGAAGGCCGCATGTTATGTCCTCGCCAATCCCATATGACTTGAGGTATGTATTGTCTAGCTTAAGACGTTAAATTAGCGCTTCTTGGGAGGCAACCCAAGCTTTTTAATTACTTTTCTTTCCCTTTTCATTCTTTTTGTCTTTTATAGGAGTTTATCTATCTTTCTTTTCATTTTCCTTCCCCTTTCCTAGCTTTTTCTTATTTTCCTTAGTTCATTTCATTTTCGTTTTGTTTCCTTTCTTTGATTTTTCTCTTGTTTAACCGTGTTTTTTTTTGTATAGTGTGAATTTTTGTGAGTATTTGTGAGTAAAAAAAAGAGAGAGAGAGAGTTTGAGGGAGTGTAAGAGTGAGTTTGAGCAAGGAAATTAGCATGGAGGAGTTGGTTTCTAGGGTGTTTTGATGGTTTAATGAGTGAAAAATGTTTGAGTTAGAAAGAATGAAGAAACATGGGAGTTTGAGGGAGTTTTGCAAGAAAGGAATTGAGAAAAAACTGAGTGAGAAGATAGAAAAAAAAAGGGGTGTGGAAGGCGTTTCAAAACCATTTCATACTGAAGTTCCAGGGCAAACCTCGGTCTGCCCGAGGTTCTGACCTCGGACCGTGGTAGCCTGGACTTCACTCGTTGGGGAGAGTTGGCTTTCCAGGGCCAACCTCGGTCTGCCCGAGGTTCTGACCTCGGACCGTGGTGGTCTGGATTTCCTTCGTTCAAGAAAAACTGCCTTTCCAGCGCCAACCACGGGCTGCCCTGGTGAAAACCACGGACCGTGGTGGCTGAAATTCAAAACCAAAAAAAAAAAAAGGGGAGCACAAAGACGCGGAACCGCGTATCCGTGGTGGCGACCACTGGCCGTGGCGCACTGATCGCTGGTGATAATGGACGAGTTTTTCCCCCTTTTTCTCATTTGTTTCATTCATTCCTCCCTCATTCAGCCCCTTTTTGTGCCCTAGCTCTCAATTTCAAAGCTCCTCCTCTCCTTCTTACTACTTCAAACCCTAACCCCTAAATCTCAATCTCATTTCTACATCTTTCTTCTCCATCTTCAATCTATTCCTTTTCTTCATTCCTCACAAGCTCCTAGCCCTAACCACCATTCTTCCCTCATTGTTATCCTTCACCACCTTCGACCCACCACGCACCACCTACCTCACGCCACCACATCCGACCCACCTTCGAACCCCACGCACCACCAACTCCACCTTCACCTTTCACATTAGCCACCCTATCCACCAATTTTACCCATAACCTCCATTTTTACACTCACCCTTCACTCCATTTCTCCCAAAAATCACCTTTGTTGGGGCTTCAACTTTCCATGACACCCAAAAAGAGAAGAATTGATGCTGCTGGGTCCTCCAACGAGCCAAATCCGAGGGAGCTTCTTGCTCAACGAGCCGCAAACCGCGCTGCTATGGAGCAAGGTAATGATCCTATCCCTTTTCAGTTCACTAGCCCAATGCATACTTCCAATTACTTGTGTTTGAGAACACGTGGTTTTGTTGCTACTCGATACGTTGATGATGCTTTGTTGCAATCCATGGGTGTATTGGATGACATTAAATGGTTGTTTGCTAGAGGGGGGATGGGTGATTACCTAAACATCAAAGAACCTTCCTATTCGGACTTGACTTTGGAGTTTTTTAGTACCCTATACACTGAGGTTCAAAATGGGCGTAATTGCCAAGAGGGGGTCATTAGGTTCCGTTTGCGTGGCCAAGACTATCAATTGAATTTGAGTACCTTTAATAGCATTTTCCACCTCCCGCGTCCCCTTCATGTTAGTGAGCGTCGTGTGCCTCCAAGGTATGACCCGGATTCTTTCTGGGAAATGATCACCGGGGAGCAACATTTCGACTCTAGTCGGTCTAAGGCGACCGAAATCAGAAACCCCGTGATTAGGTTAGCTCAACGCATCTTCGCGACGAGCTTCTTCACGAGGGATGATAGCATGAATATGCCTCAGGTAGCGGAGTTGTTTTTCATGAAGAAAATGTATGAGGGTAAGATCACTTGCGGGGGAATTGTCACGAGGATTGCAAAATCTCTCGGAGTCATGCCAAATGAGGAGTTTAGGATTCCCGGGTCTGAGAGGCTTGATCATAGCGCTTTGACCACCATGCTCTTCATTGTTTCTAGGGGTGGTAACATTTACTGAAGGTACCCAAATCGGCAGCTCATGCAGTTGTCCAATGTGGCCCGAACGACTATCCAAAATCGGGCCAACTTCTCCTTCCTACCGGGAGTGGATGGAGATCCGGTTCCCCTGGATCTTATCGCGTATGATCCTGAGTCCGACCATGACGAACCCCAATCCCCTCACTCACCTGGTCCTTCCTCCTCCCACGCTTTCAACATGGATAACGTTTCAACTGCACTTCGCGAGATCCGCGACGAGCAAACCTCCCTTAGGGAGTATGTCCGATCGGAGCACATTGAGCTTTGGGGCATGATTGCGTCGCAAAACCAACATTTGACTAGCATGAGCGAGTGTTTATCCGTGATGCGTGGTTGGTTTGAGAGCCATGGAGCTCAGATCCCTTACCCTTACCCTCCACCCCCTCCTGATGCGTGATGTTTTCTCATTAACTTTTCCTTCCCCCCTATGATTGTTTGCTTCTTTTTAGCATTGAGGACAATGATGTGTCCTAGCATGGAGGGGTTGGTTAGTTTTATGTGATTTGGTTGTCTTGTTGATTTGGTTGCTATGTTTTGATGATTGGTGATAATTTTTGGGAGAATGACTTGTGTATATGCATTTGTACATATTTTTGCATCATGCATATAGTTTGCACAACATTTAGCATATAGTGGTGTTTCATTAGTCTAGGTGTGTCCTTTCTTTCTTTTATTTTTCTTGTTTTTCTTCATAGGTAACCACTTAAGCATGTAGTTTGCATTTAGTTTAATTGCATTTAGTTCATCTAGTTAAAAATAGAAAAAAAAAAGGCAAAAACAAAGAAAAGCCAAAAAAATTTATAAAAATCAAGCAAAAAGAAAAATATTAGAATAGCCTTAGGACTAGGTTAGGTAAGCCTCCCGTGATGATTGTAAGCTAGCTAGTATTTCTTGTAGCTTTGTTTAGCCTTTGGGTAGCCCGTAAGTGATTCAAAGATTTGAAAAGAAATTTTGAAAACATCTTGATTTGGGTTTACATCTTGATAGTGAAGATTTATTGCCCTTCTTAACCCTTTGATGTG
The DNA here is from genome assembly GCA_029582165.1 of Portulaca oleracea. Classification (NCBI taxonomy): domain Eukaryota; kingdom Viridiplantae; phylum Streptophyta; class Magnoliopsida; order Caryophyllales; family Portulacaceae; genus Portulaca; species Portulaca oleracea. The sequence goes on along the minus strand of CM055879.1, from coordinate 10,015,662 downwards.
AGCTTAGCATTTGTATGTTTATGTTCTTTGATTGGTTGTTGAGCACAAACCCGTGAGACCACTAAGCCAAAATGACTAATCATTTTCATTAGTCTCATATTTCCATGTGTGACTCAACCTTGGTTGTGATCTCTAGAACTTGCTTTTCATCTCTTTGAAACTGCACTTTGCATCATGCATTGACAACATGATTGAGGCATTCATTCGCACTTATTGTAGCTACATAACCAAATAGTCACCCTATCATGTAATTCTCTGCCTTTAACCCTTCTTCTAGCCTTTGATTACTCCGTTTTCTTGGAATAACCTGAAATTATAAGCCTTGGCTAATTACATATCCTCCTACCTTAAGCCATTGCTTGGAGTATATTGAGTGTGGTTGATGGGGTTAATTGTGAATACATTCGCAAAACAGTGTGTTGGGAAAATAATGAATAGGAAGTGTCGGGATTTTTTTTCGCACTTATGTAGCATCAATGTAGTGGCTATGTTAGCAAAACCCGCCAAGTTTTGTAATTAATTTTGTATATGATTTTCACTTGCCAATCAGTTGCTTCGAAAAAAAAAAAAGAGAGAGAACAATTCAATAGCAAATAGAAAATTGAAAAAAAAAAAGCAAAAAAAAAAGAAAGAAAAGAAAAAAAAGGAGCACAAGTGTGATGGCAAGTGAGGAGTCTAGTAATGAGGCGGTTTCTAATAAATGTTTCGGGAATGTTATGATTGTTTATGGGCAAGTAAGGTTCAATGACATTGAGTGAGGTTGGAAAAGTATAACTCCAAGCTTGGCTTTGAGCTCCACTTATCCAAATATTTTCCGTCCCTTACCCCTCACCTTAGCCCCGTTACAACCCTTTCAAAGACCTCTTGATTGTCATTTGCATTTTGCATATAGCGGTAGAGAATTGAGATGATCATCAAGCATATGGTAGATTGTTTCCTAGGCTAGAGTATTGAGAGAACCAAACATCGAATTCATTTTGAAAACACATGAGAGGAGTGTTTCCACATCCCCAAAAGTGAGGATTGCTCTCAACCGTTTTAGTTTCATACTCATACATGTGTTCTCTCGCTAAGTCGGTGACGGAAGGGTAACTAATTTGATCTTGATGGTGTGATTCCCCTAAATCCTTTTCGAAAATCTCCCTCTATCTTGTGCTAAAATGTTTTAATCGCTTTTGGGTTGTGTTTTGGTTGGACAAAGTTGCTTGAGAGTTCTGCTAATGCTTACCTGAGGGGGCTTGTACATAGGATGTTCGAGTCTTTCTTTTCTTTTTCTTCTTTTGAGTCCGTTTTCCTAGTTTTGAATCTAGTACTTGCTTGGGGACAAGCAAGGTTTTAGCATGGAGGGGTTGATAAGTGCATTATTTGCACTTATTTTTAGGTATTTTAGAAGCATATTCATGGTGATTTTTGGCTAAAAAGGTGTTTAATCTTCCCCATTTCTCTATTTACACTTGGTCTTTGCGTTTTTGGCATTGATTTTTAGGTTTAGGGCCAAAAAGGTGATTTTTGGAGAAAATTTGGTAAGGCCAAGGGTACCACGGGCATCAACTACTGTTGATAAGACCGTTGTAAAAATTTCAGCAAGAAACGAGCAGAACAGGAGAGACAACTCCTGGCCGCTCAGTGAGACGACCACGGACCGTGGTTGAGCTGTCACGTGGCGCTTATTTTTACGGAAATAATGGGAAAAGAGGGGAACGAGCTTATCACTTATTGCAGGCGTAAAAGAGAGGTTTTAGAGAGGAATTCTTCACCAAAAACACCTCCATTCATCAAGAATCAATTCGAAGGCATTGAAGATTTGGAATTCGAGAAGAAGCACGCAACACTCTTGTGAAGTTCTTGAGAGAATCCTACGAATTTCTCCCTAGTGTTTGCTTTACTCTTCTCACTTTCTCTTCCTTAATTCTAGAATTGATTACCATGTTTAGAACGTATTTCTTGTTTTCAATGAATACTTGTGAGTAGATTTCGTTCTTTCTAGGGTTTTATGAACCATCAATATGGAGTTTGATTAGAAATGTTTTAGTTTGTACTTGAATTCTCAATTGAATCAATAGAAGGTTGTGTTTTTCTCGCTTACGAATGTTCTTAAGGCCTTGGATGTTTGTAATTCAGAAATTAACCTAAGAAGTACCCAAAGGTGAATTAGGGGAATTTGACCACCAACCCTTCTACCTAGGCCTACGAAAGTTGAAAAAGGAGTACTAGACTAGGGAACCATTAGATAACCCGACCTTGCTTAGACCTTCAATTCTGTTTAACCTGAAAAGCAGACGAAAGTTGTTGATTAGGTTAGTCAGGATAATTCTATTTAGCATCGAAAGGGCGATAGAATTTATAGGTTATCGATTCTTGATTTGTTTGAGTTACTTTCTTGTGCATGCTTTAATCTGGCTTTCAGACCCTGTTGTTAGGTGAGTAAAACCCTAGAAGTCTTCATCCATCGAATTACCTCGAGTTAATCCTTTCTAGTCCACTTTAGTTCTAGTTAGTTCATTAGAAGTCATAAAAAATTCATCAACCCGATTGGCTTAGCAATCAAGTAGAGGGATAGTTCACTGATTTACTAGACCAAGTCCCTATGGGATCGACCTTGACATTGCTACAATAGTACCCATGCGCTTGCGGCCCTGTCAGATGGTGGCGGCGGAAGGGAGGGGCGTCAGTTGTGGCGCGGTGGCCGTATGTCATGTTGGAGTATTTCAAGAGTTATGAGGCATAAAAGTATAAGATATAAGCATAGGATCGACCGGGAGGTCGGAAATGAGCTTAATAAGTAAAAGGGGCTCAACACGGATTGTGTCTAGTCTGACACGACCCGTGTTGGTGTCCAGAGAGCACAAATTATGTTCACTGGATCAACACGGACTGTATTGATCCAACACGGGTCGTGTTGAGTTCAACACGGACCGTGTTGATCTAACATGGGTAATGTTGAGTTCAGTCGAGATTGATTTTGTAATCCCTTAATTTATGCCTCTTGGTCAATTGAATTTGAGCATGTTTTGGGATATTATTTGACTGAGAAACTAGTCATGATTTCTCATCAATAATATTCAAACACATCCCTTAGATTATGCTCTTGATTATTGGCAAGTTTGACTAGCTTGTTGGCTCCTAATATCACTATAAAAGGTGGACGAGTTGTTCATTCATCCACACCCTCAATCTTCTTCTATTCTATTCTAGAGAGTTTCAACACACTCCTAAGGTGTTGAACTGTAGCAACATTCTTGAGAGTTCATGGGAAATCTTGAACTTTGCTTACAAGAAGTTAGGTTTTACCCTTGAGTCTTTTCACGGTCTAGTGAATATGTCTTAAGGGGAGACGGACTTGCCCTCGACTCCTAGCCACCCAAGTGATCTCCCATCTTTCATGTGACCGTGTTTCTCCATGTCATTGTTTTTCCCAACAATCTTAAGACTTATTGTCACCATGGATGATCCAGTCAAGGATCATACCGGACAATTTGAGGGACGGAACTGAGATTAAGGTTCTATGGAGTGAAAAAGATAAGTTTATGTTGCTTTATACAAGTTTTGTTTATTCAAGTTTATTAATTTTAATTATCAAGATTATTAATATATTGTGATTCATTTGATTGATGTAATCGATTGGTTATGGAAATTAATGGTGATTGATGTTCATACTCAAGAGGTTCAAGGAGTACGATTAGATTGCCTTCATCAAGATAAGTTATCTATATTTTAAGTTGGCATTTATTTGTTTTTAAGTGGCATAATCCTATTTGATTTGAATTGGGTTAATTCAAATGGAATGGTTAATTAGAAATATGTTGAGATTTATTTATACGCCTTGTTAAGTTACCATTTATAGGTTTTCAAGAAAGTGGTGTGTTTAGTGTGTTTTATGAGTATATGTTTCTTTATGCCAAGATGTTAAGTGTGATTTTATTATTTGTCAAGTAAATCACAAAGTGTCATTGATTTTTGTGGCATGTTTTTTCATGATTAAGTACACATATATGTGTTATTCATGTATGAGTTGTTTTAAAGCATGATAATTGTTTATTAAGTTTATCATGATTATTTATATTTGAGTACATGGGTTTATCATGTTGTTAATTTATGAAATGGCAAGCATGTAGTTTTTTCAAGTAGTCATATATGTACATGTGCAAGTATGTATGTCAATCTATATGATTCACATGTTTAAGTTTATGTACATGACGAGTGATATTCTCCGCTAGAGATACAAGTATGCTTGAGTTAAGACAGTGTTTATTCATAAAAGTTCTTAGTATGTATGATTTTGAGATATATATTTGGGTTGTCTTGTTTGGTTCATGTCTTGTTAAGCATACATAATATGAATAAGCTAGGTGCAAGTGTTCATGAAATGTATGAGTTTGACATGGAAATTTATAAGTTGTGAGAATATGGATTCATGGTAATATGTTTCAAGATGAATTCATGTGATTAATTCTTATTTATTTGATTATGCGAAGAAGGTTTATATGTTTGCACATATGTCTCAAGTCTTTCCATGTTTCTCTCAAGTTCAAGTTGATTGTCTAATGTGAGTTTATCTTTATTATGCTTAAAGTTTTGACAATCATGTGTTTATAAGTGCTTGACAAATATTCATGATTACATGAATGTTTATATTTTGATTAGCACCTATGCAAGTATGCCTTGTTAAAATATTTTGATTGATCTAAGTTTCAAGTATGCTAGTATGCATGTCAAATTGTCGATCGATCATGTTATAAGCATTCATTTATGTTTGAGGCATGACAAGTTCAAGAGTATTCATATGATGTTAATTAAGTACTTGTGTTAACTTTGCTTAAAGTATGAGATCAAGTAAATTCATATGATTGCATTGCATGAATAAGTTGACCATGACATGTTTTCCTATTATTAAGATATGAGTAAGGTATTTTTGTTCATATGAATACAAGTAGAAATGTATATTTCTTGTTTGCCATGGTAGTAATTAAAGTTCTCACGCATAATATTGTTTCGATAAGTTTAGCATAGCCTAATAAGAAATAATGACGGCTTATGTGATTATTATAAGCATATGGGCTATGAGTGTATCATAAGTAACATAGACACAAATTTATTCATAAGTGAGTTTCTCATGTTCCATGCTCTTGGTATAATCAAGATGGTTTTGTTATTAAGTGTTTACTTTGTAATTCACGAGATAAGTAAATATTTATGAGAAGGTTCATACTTTGTATGGTTTGTATGCTAATATAGGTGACTTGCATATTGAGGCATATGGTTAAGGCTTATTAAGTATATGGTTATGTAAGATGTAAGGATAATCATAACTCAATGTATTCATATGTTTAAGTTGAATACATGTACTTGGTTTTACCGCCATTTTATTATAAGTGTTCATTACGTATGAATTTAAGTAGTATGCATCTACTATAAGATAAGTTGCATAATGTATGCATATTGGACTATGTGCATGATCATTTATTTTGAATGCATGATGTTTACCTAAGTTCATGTGTTATAAAATTGGATGATCATTGCTTCATTTGTTAATAGTCTATAAATTAATCAAGTTTACATGTTTGATATGTAGGATTCAATCAAGTTTGCTACAAAGGGAAATGCATATGGCTCTCATATACATTTGTTTGGTCATCCTTAAGTGGTTTATGGATTAATATTATTAGTAAGATTGACATACAGGACGAATGGTTATGAGTTCTACGGTCTAATATTTAAGAAGTGGATCTAATAGTGTATAAGAAAACATGACCCTAATTAGAATGATGTTTGATCATATAAGTAAAGGTCATATAACTATAAGATAATCATTCAAGATCGATTGAGGTTCTTTCTCGCCTAGCCAATATTAAGATAAGTAATAAGTTTCTTTACATATGGTATTCAAGTTTATGGTATTCAAGCTTTGTAGCAAATGGTTGAAAGTGTAATGTTTTAAGCTACACATAAGATGAAATCTAATTTCCATGAAACTTAAGTGTTTCTTCAAGTTTATGTTGGAAGAGATTTCTTCCATGGAAAATCAAATACCATTTTGATTTATACAAAGGCTATAACTATGAAATCCAAAAGTTATTTGGATATGGTTATTCAAAGAACATGAAAATCAAATGCTAGTTTGATTTACAAGGTTCTAAGGCGATAAGTTTTAACTATAAAATCCAAAAGTTATTTGGATATAGATATGCGAAGAACATGGAAAATCAAATGTTAATTTGATTTATAAGGTTGTTCTAAGGTACAAGTAGTGGCTATGTAATCCAAGGTTCTAGCTTTGATACCATGAAGAAAAATAATTAGGAGAAAAAGATATTGGAGAAAATATAATACCTTTTGTTTTCTTGTCATTGAAAGGATGTGAAAGAGATCATATTTATACATTGGCGATGAGCGTTAATACGCTAAAGAGGAAGACTCTGATCCTAATAAAACACATTCAAAGACTTAGATTCCTATTATAATTAGAAAAGGATTCATATAGCATAAGCACTAAAGGACTCTAAAATTAATTGCACTATTTATTGTTGATTAGGATTATGTAGATTTGACCAACCCTGAACTTTGATACCTGAAACGATAGTTTTTTTTTATAGCATGAAATGATAGTTAATTTCAATTAAAACAACCTTAAAAACAACAAACATTTGTTCACGCGTGTTTGGACCGAGAATAGGCCGGAATGACCCCAATAAATAATTACAATAACGATAATGACACCCCACAATTATTTGTCAAAATTTAGGACCCTCAAAATAATTGCATCAAAATACAGGGACCTTTTAGGAGTAAATTAAATTTACCCTACTTGACATTTGTGGTAATAATTTTTGCACACCTAACATTTGTGAAATAATTTTCACCTCACCTGACATTAAGTGAAAGTGATTTTTAGTGTCAAAATCTGGTTACTTCTCATCAGAAATGAGAAAATACAATAATGTCTGCCCCTATATGACTATGTGAATATACCATGATGCCCATAATATTGAGATGGAAATTACTTAAATGACCCTTTCATTGTTTTGTAAGGAAAAAGGTGTGTCAAAACTCCAAATAGAAAACACTAACAGTCGATTCCTCTCACACTCCTCTTCTTCAACACTCATCTGTTAGTGTCATATGAATTAATATTAAGGGTAAAAACATTAATTCATATTTAATTGAAAGTCATATAAATTAATATCATGGGTAAAAAAGTCGATTCATATTTTTCTTTTTAATGTTACGCTGGAAAATTCGACAAAAATCAATTATGAAATATCTTAGGAGGTTTAAATTTATGAACACTTAATGTCAGATAAGGTGAAAATTATTTCACAAATGTCGGGTGTACAGAAATTATTACCACAAATGTCAGGTAGGGTAAATGTAATTTACTCGACCTTTTAGTCAGAATATATAAGACGATAAAAATGTCCTTAATTACCATTAAATTATTGGTCTCAAGTTCATTTATTAAGGGTAAAAATAGTAAAATTGTTACTGAAAATATAAAAATGATAAATAATTAACCACAAAAAGAATAGTTATAAGTTGACAAATACTACATCCGTCTCATTTTCTTTGTCAAAATAACCACTTTTAAGAGTCTCATGCACATTGAAAATTGGGCAAAAACATTTTTGACTTGTCAATATTGCCTCTGCATTAATTGAGAATGATAGTGGTTGAAATTATAAAATGTAATAAATAAAGTTATTTATTAGAGATAAAAAGGAAATGATAATTGTTGAAAGTGTAAAAATGACAAATAAGTTGAGATAATGAAGCTACTTTTAGAGGGACAAACATCTTGAGACATAGGGAGTAAATTATATTTATCCTACCTGATATTTTTAGTAATAATTTCACACCCGACATTTGTGAAATAATTTTTACTTTACCTGACATTAAGTGTTCATATATTTAAACCTCCTAAGATATTTTATATTTGATTTCTGTTGGATTTTCCGACGAATATTAAAAAGATAAATATGAATTGACATTTTTACCTTTGATATTAGTTTTTTTTTTCATTTTTCATTTTCATTGTAAGATATTTCTCCCATTATAATTTATTTTTCACCCTTGATATTAATTCATTTTTCATTTTTCATTTTCAAAATGGGGAGGGATTGAGTTTTCAAAGAAATAAAGTAAAGCAAAGGTTGGGGTTTAAATGTCATATGAATTAATATTAAGGGTAAAAGCTTAATTCATGTTTAATTGAAAGTCATATGAATTAATATCAAGGGTAAAAAAAATCAATTCATATTTATCTTTTTAATGTTCGCCAGAAAATCCAACAAAAATTAAATATAAAATATGTTAGGAGGTTTAAAAATATGAACACTTAATGTCAGTTAAGGTAAAAATTATTTCACAAATGTCGGGTATGTAAAACTTATTACCGCAAATGTCAAATAGGATAAATGTAATTTACTCGCAATAAATTAGGGGCAGAATGAGTAGTTCCATAAATCGTAAATACAAGGTTATCTTTATTGAGGAGTAACTCATCCTAGGTGGAGTGCCATGTAGAACAGAGAGAAAAGAAAAAAAAAAAAGGAAAACCAAAAAAGGTAGAGAGAAGGGGTGTTGGGATACTCCTCCTCACATTTGATGCAAGTTGGGGTTTATTTTTATTTTTTCAATTCAATTATTCTTATTTTTGCAATAAAGAAAACGAAAATGCAATTAATTGACTTATTCTCCCAATTTTAATTATAAAAAATTAAAAGAACTCCATTTGGAGTAACTCCCATTAACAATGTAAGATAGAACTCAATATTTTACTTATGTGACGAGAGGAGTCTCCCCGCTAAATATAGCATAAGACTAGTCAAAAGCAAAACGTTTGATTGAAGATTAGTTATCCTATCCCAATGACTGAAGTGAAAGTCATAGAATGAACCCCCCATTAATTGTGAAAAAGACATCTGGAGCAGTTATCTGAATTGAGCAAAACAATAAATGAAATTTACTGCAGACAGAGAAATGGAGTTTTCACATTGAATTGATTGATATTTTATGACTATGATGATGGGGTAAGACCGTAAGACGTTTGGTGGTGCGTATGTCTTTGGAAAGCGATCAAAGTTGTTGGCTTCTTTCGGAGACCATTCAGATCTTCACTGTTGTTTTTATTAGTTTCAGGAAATTGCTGAATATTTTCTTTTGTTGGGTTGCTGCTATTGTTTTTTGACTGTGATTTTGGTCTTGTACACCATGACCCATCTCTAGTGAATCAATTTGAAGCTTCCCCGACAGAGATTTCAAGGTGGGTTAGTGGAAGTTAGTAAGGGGTCTCTCTGCAAGTGCTGCTTTTTTTTTTATTCCTTTCACAACTTTAGTGGTTTGATTGTCTCTTCTTAAATAGGCTATGCCTAGGGCTCTATTGGTCTCAGTTTTGTGTCTTCATTTTTGAAATATAATATGCTTCATTTCCTTGACCTTTTTTGAATGTGAGTTTTACTAAACATCTGGGCTAGCTCCAAAACAAGCTTGAGTTCCATATAGAGTGTTGTCTTTAAGTTATCTAATGGTTTTTGTTCCCCTTTCTTTTGCATGGCTAACATTCATGATCTGATTATGTGCACCCAGAAAAGTAACCTGTGGATGGGGTCTGATGTGCCTCAACTGCCGAAAACACAATTACATTCTCCATCGATTAAGGTATTAATTCTATCTCTAAATTGTGGTGATTGACTATGGTTAGTTAGACCAGTGGTGGACAGAATAATTTACTTATCTGTCATCATACATATGTGAAATTGAATATCATCAATTTGTGATCCTCATTCTGGGGTGCAGGTGCATCTTGCTATGTGTACACAGCTTCTAGGGCTGGTTGGCAGAATCTCAAAGATAATTCCAGATATTGAAGCAGCCAGGCCTCGGTGCTCATCAGGAATAGAAGCACTTTCCCTGTTACATGAAGCAGTTGACAAATCCAAGAGACTTGTCCACAACTGTTCTGAGTCTAGTAAGCTTTACTTGGTATGTATGTCATCATTCTTGGTCATGCATAGGGATTATTATGGGTCTATAAAAGCAGTTTCTTCTTTGTAATATTCATCCTTTAATCATTATTAGTATTCACAATGTCCTATGCTATTGGGTAGCATATCAGTTGGTGTCTGGGAGTGGGGGATGGGTAGGTTTACACACACTGACGCTTATAGCTGGATTCTTAAAATTCGTACAGGAAACAGAGTTAAATGATATTTGTGCCACATAACTCTTAGTTTTTGTCAGTTTTGTCACTGAACTTTCAAATTTATCAAATGTGTCACCCAACTTCTAAAACTTGTCATATATGTCACTTAACTTCTAAAATTTATCAAAAATGGCACATACCAGTTGTTTCACCGTTTGATCTTCAAACCGAAAACCATACACCAAATTCCCACCTCAGAGGTGTTAAGAAAAAATAGCGTGATGAAGCGTTCTGGCAACTGCAAAACATTTCTCAGCGTTCTAGGACACAAAATTGAGTGTAGAGCAGCTTCAGATGGCATTGTTGAATACTGAATAGTATAACCTTGTCTTTCATCCATTCTTCAGGCACTAACAGGGGACACAATAATTTCAAGGTTTGAGCGCACAAGGAATCTTTTACATCAAAATTTATGGCAACTGCAGAATATGGTCCCAGTGGTTTTGGAGTTTAAGGTTTCTACCCTTGACTCAACTTCAAACAAAGCACACAGAAAACAACATATAACACACGTTGCTGATTCACAGTTTACTCTCAATTTCATATATGACAAGGTTGATTGCTGAGCTTGTGCACCGTCTTCTGCAGATATCCGAAATACTGAACAAAATTAGAGATGTAGTTTTCTTGTTGGACCCACAAGAAGATGAGGCTGGCAAGGCACTACGAGCGCTACTTCAGCAAGATGCATCTCTCATAAACTATGGACATTCTGAGATAGAGGTGCTTCACTTTGCTGCTGTTAGGCTTCATCTGACATCTCAAAAGGATCTTTTAGTGGAGAGAAGATCCATCAGGAAGATCCTTGATGCTGTGGAAGAGAGAAACTCGACAAAAAGGACAACTTTGAGGTATCTGTTGTATGTTCTGAAGAAGTACGACAAGGAAATTATTGTGCAAGAGCAATCCAGGCTTCCCTCCACACAGAGTGACTGTTTGTTTGATGACACTTTGAAAACGAATTCTACCCATCTTGAACCTTGTCCAGCGTATGCACAGGATGAGCCTCACCCTCCTGAGGAATTCTTATGCCCCCTATCATCAAGGCTAATGTTTGACCCCATTGTCATCTCTTCTGGCCAAACATTTGAAAGAGATTTGATACAAAAATGGTTTGACAAGGGTCATGACATATGTCCCAGGACAGGGTTGAAGCTGGTTGATTTGTCAATGACCCCAAATACTACCATGAGAAGCCTGATCTTGAATTGGTGTATGGATCATGGGGTAATTCTTTCTGATCCAAGCATGCAAACATCAGTATCTCCTTCCCATGAGGCTTCTTCCAATTCCATCCACAGCACGTCAAGCTCACTAAAGGATCTACATCTTCAAATAGATATGAACAGCAAATCCTTTGGATCTACTCATGGCAGTTACTCAGAATTGTCACAGGCCAAAGTTGATAATGGTTTAGTTCAATTAGGGAGCAGTCAGATGAATACCTTGATAGCTTCCAGTTTTTCCACGATGTGGACGACATTAAGAGGCAACTCTTATCCAAGATTGGTGGGCTTCCGTGGGAATCACAATGTAAAGCTGTTCAAGACGTGCACTGTTATCTCATGTATTATAACCCGTCATGTGCCTTTGTGTCCTCTGAGAATTTCCTCAAACCTTTGATTCAGTTCTTGAAAGATGCTCTTGAAAAGAATGATGTGGAAGCTGAAAAGTCTGGAAGTCAGTTACTCCTCACTTTTCTAGGAGCAAGCAGGTTAATTTAATTTTCTCCATTTTGCTTTCAGATATAATTGCTTTAATCTCCATTGATTTCAGGTCACTAGTTCAGGCACTGGATTTGCAGTCTATGTCATGTCCTCATGTTACTAATTTTGTTGAATCAACACAGGAGGGATACAATTAATTTAAGTGAGGATGTGTATGCTCTCTTGGGATCTTTTCTCGAGACAGAAGCCATTGCAGAATCACTTGCCATCATGGAAGTATTATCTACCCAAGTGGATTCTTGCCTTCATCTTGCATCATCTAGTGTTCTGAGTTGTATCATAAAAGTTGTTGACAACCCGACGGGAGAGTTTCAACAAGCAGCTATTAGAATACTGTATAACTTGTCCTTGAACATTGAGACTTGTCCGTGCAAGTCAGCTTCGAAATGGATCCCTAAATTGGTGCCCTATTTGGAAGACAGCCTAGTTGCTGGTGCTTGCATTGGCATTTTCCAAAACTTGTGCATTTTTGAAGAGGGGCGACTGAGCATTGCTGAGACCGATGGTTGCATAGCCGCCATCATTGATCTACTTGAGATGGGGAGCCCCGAGGAGCAGGAACGAGCTGTGGGTATTCTTCTTTCTCTGTGCGCCCAACAGGATCATTATTGTGATCTGGTTATGCATGAGGGTGTTGTGCCTGCTCTATGTAGCCTTTCAGTCAATGGAAATGAGAAAGCAAAGGCCAGTGCCTCAGAATTGCTCAGAATTCTAAGGGATATCAAGTACGATAATCAAGACAACTGTTATCATCAATCAAGTGGTCATCAATCTCCTGCTCAACAGCTTCCTCAGGACTTTAACAAGAAGATTAACCCGCCCTCTATGATGTCTGCATCTTTGGGAACAAAGATGAAGACGCTTTTGAAGAAGAAATTCATGCTTTCAACACATTGATATTAATTGTGTTCCTCTGGAAACTTGAATGGCTTAAGTTAGTACCCTCGAAATTAGATTATACTAGCTGATATTACCTTCTCTCCACTTGGCTGATTACTACTAGGTGTATAAAAATAGGGAGGTAGGTTGAACATTACTAGAATTTCTGTAGTGATGCTTTTTCTTTTTTTTTTTTTTTTTTAGCCGACCTGATTTTCGAGTCCTTTGTATAAAATTTCCCCATTTTCAGTTGTTAGCCTTAGTGGTTAGAAAATAGAGTAGTCTGTGTTCCAGGCTAACAGCTTCAGGTTCACTAATTCTAGGACATGTCAGAGACAACTCCCCAGTTCAATTGTATGAAAACAAATAAAATGTGTATCTTAAGTTTGACATCCTCTGCCCTCTGACCTTGTAGATTATTATTTCGTTCAGTAGTTTAATGTTCCACTATTTTTTGAAATCAGCCTCTATGAATAGAGATGCTAGTAGGGGGTATAAATAGAGATGCCCTCAAACTTCATACTGAGTTTGTGTTGTTTTGTTGTTGCATCGCAATATTGCATTGCATGTGTTCCTTGGTCATCAATTTTGTAAGGGGGAAGATCAAAATTAACAGACCTGCCCTGAGACCATCATTGATGTCCAGTTGGAAAGAGTACAGATGAGTATTGCCAAAGTTGATGGGAAATAGAAAAACATTACATATCCCTTTTGCATCACAACAATATACATTCCTGGCCTTCAGGGCATTCTACAATGCAAACTACCATCAAATGTTACAATCAGAACCTCACTGCCACCTGCAATGCAATGTGTGGCTTATCACGAGCTTCACTCAATGCAGACTTGCCAGACACTGGCTAATTAATTTAACAGAGTGTGTCTGGAAAGTGATCATAAGGGGTTTTGCTAAATCATCCTGAAATGGAAGTCATTCGCATGCCGGTTTTGTATCAAAACTGCTAAGACAAATTGCAAAGGCTTGGAAAGCAGAAAGCGGGTACCGGTAATCCATGGTGAATATGTCCTTCCCAATCTTTCCAAACTGCAAAATTACCTTTTCATGCTCAGCAGGCGGGATGTTATGGTGTGGCTCCACAGCTGCCACGAGCTGGAAGTTCTTGACTGAGGCCACTGTGACTCGACCTCTGAAGTTCAAGCACCAGCACTGGAGCTGCTCATGCCATCTAGGGGCTTTGTTTTTGAGAACAAGTGGGTCCCCTGAATGAGCTGTTGGCGGTTCAGAGAGGCTAGTGGAGCTGAAATCTACAGCTGGATCCTTCCCCGGTGAACCAGGTGAAGACGAAGGAGAACATAGATCATCAACAGAGCAAGGAAAGGATTTGGGTGTTGGGGCAGTGCCCCCTTGTTGAATGGACGAAAGAGGAACTGAGTGCATGACACAATGAAGTCTTCTAGGCCCCCGGGTGCGAAGAACGTTCAGCTCATAGGATACGGTTCCTATATCATAATTGCACGCCGCAAGTCTTGGAGAGACCTGCTTCGAGTGAAATCTACGGCTTGATCGGTTGTTTGTCTTCACCGAGGCATCACATGGAGGTTGACTGTCATATATGGTGAACTTTGTGCCCAGGAAATTGGACCTCAGCTTTCCAACATAGGCACTGCTGGCTCTTGAGAAATCATCTGCATCCAATGAAATAATAAAATCTGTGCCTGTCGCTCTTCTCATCTTCCTAGCGGCCAGTAATAATTTATCGTTTTCATCTTCAGCTGCAAATTTCAACATATCTAATTAATAACCAAGCCACATAGTAAAGCTGAAACAAGGGAAAAGATAATTTCGCCAACTGAGGGATCCTGGTTGAAGAAACTGAGGGAAATGATTACGTTAGGAAATAAAGACAACCACTCAAGGCATAACAGTAGTCACTGGAACTAGGCAGGATCAGCTAAACACTATGCCGTCTATGCAAAGCCAGAAATAAGTTTGAAAATGACTTACAAGGGGTCAATTCATAGTACAAGCAAAATGTGGATGTCGCTCTATCCCTTTTGATGAAACATTGAATTGGGAAATCTCTTGGTCCAGGCTACAATCAAACCACACATAAAACAAGTTAGGATAAGCGAAAAAAAGCCTCTTTCTTTTTTGTTAATTAAATCAAGAATTTTCAAGGCATTAAGATCAGTTAATTACTTTACCTGCTTCAAAGAGATAGGGAAAGTGAGCCTTCCACACTGTTCTGGAGTCTGAACAATTTCTTTGGTGACCTCTCTCCATGACTTACAAACAGCAGCGCAAAAAACAACAGAGCTCCTAGCAGGCCAAGAAGTCTCAGTAGCTTCAACCCTCCGGATAATATCCAAAAGCAATTCAGGTGGAAGATTAGCCCATCGCCCTTGCTCAACTTCCTCAGATGGGACAGCCTGATCAGGTGCAATATGCGACCTCGTCCTACCACGCCAAAGCCTCACTTCTCCCCCTCGTCTAGACAGGTTCCCAATCCCCTCTCTCATCTCCTTTAGCTCACGTACAATGCCCTTGAAAGACATTTCCACTTCCTCTATATTCCTGTCCTTCAAGCATCCATGACCTCAATTCTAGTTCATGAAAATAACCAGCTTCAACAACACAACTTATACATGGCACAGCAATTACTATACATAACTTACCAGGACAACATTTTTACCAATTTGCACAATATCACAGGAAATAGAGGCATATAATCTCATTCTCATGTTCAAGGAGCCTATTTGCACAGCCAATACACAAATAGAGACCTCAAACATCCCCTTTTGCAAAAACCCCACTTCCAAATGAAACTACCATTATGCATGACAAGATCTAGAACACTCTTTAACTTTCACAAAGGAAAAAAAAAAGGAAAAAAAGATCAAGCCATTTGAATTAACTAACTTAAATTATCAAAAGTTTTTACTAATTCTCTTTTTTTTTTGGTAAGGGTTTCCTCTTACTTTGCCCAGGTTCACAAGAAACAACTTCCCCACCTCAAGGTTTTGGAATCTTCAGACAAAAACTGAACTTCAATCATCTTTTCAGCTTCCTTCAGCTTTGAATTTTGGTGACTGCCTCCTCCATTATTTATTCATTCCCTTTAACCGAAAACTGACACAGCCCTAAAAGCTCTGGATGCAAAAGAGCTCAACTTCAATCTGTCCACAACATTGAAAATACTTTAACATCAGAGAAACCCAATAAATCTAGAAACCTAAAAGTGAGAAGAGCTACAAATGTTGAAACATAACATCATACTCATGCAACAAGATCTGATACAAATTTAGGCTGCCAGTCCCTCATCTGTGAACCAAATCCAAAAGTAAAATCAAAACAACATCATTCCACAAAAATGACAAATGCATCAACTTTAATCACCATAGACATCAGTCCAGACCATCCTCAAACCCAATACTGTAGCTTTCACATCAAAGAAGAGATAGGAGAAAATCTACCTACGACTAGAGGACGTTCGATTCGGTGTCGCGATTCACAGAGAATTCGAAAGTGGAGACGATAGAGAGAGAAACAATGGCGGATTCAGGAGAGAGAAAGCTGGAAATTTCGCAACTTTCGACATCTAATAGGTTCAGATCATCAAAAGAAGAGGAAAGAAAAGAAATCAGTTAGACAACGACGATGATCGGCGAAGTGAAGACCACAATCCACAAAAATGGCGTCACTGCCTCGGCTGAACTCAGCTCAACCTCTCACTCTCTCTCTCTCTCTCTCTCTCTCTCTCTCTCTCTCTCTCTCTCTCTAAGCCACGCCGCCGTAGCACCGCCGGGAAAGGGTGGCGTCACCACTCACCAGATCCCCTTTCTCTCTCTACCCCCCTCTCTCTCTCTCTAGTTTCTCTCTCTTCACCTGACAACAAGGCCCCCTCTCTTTTTGGGGTTAACGGATTTTTTAAAAAAAAACAAAACAAAATAGACCTTATCTATAATCTATTTTTATGCCATGTAAAGTTGCAGTCGAAAAATAAATTTTATTGTTGGTAAATTTTGATAAATTTTAATAATTTTTGACAAGTTTATTACTTAAATAAGTTTAAATATGTCTTTAGAAATATGAAATGAACAAATTAATTGGCAGAGTTTAAAAGTTTTTAATTTTCAGATTTTTAAGGAACTTCAAAATTTAGTAAGCTAAAATTGCAAATCAAAAGTTAAAACATTTAAAAACTTATAAATTATAAAATTACAAATTATAAAATTACAAATATGAAATAAAAAATGAAAATTTTTAATTTTTAAATTGAAAATTTTAATAATTCAAAGGTTTAAAAGTTTCAAAAATATTAAAAATTTAAAAATTTTAACGATTTCAAAAAAATTAAAAAGAGTTAAAAAATTAAAAAAATCATAAAATTGAATATTTGAAAAATTATAAAATTAAAAGAATAAAAAATTAAAAAATTAAAAAATTAGATATTAAAATTAAAAATTAAAATTAAAAATTAAAAAAAAAATAAAAAATTAGTCCGGACACCCACCAAGTGCCGCCTATGGCCTACCCCATCTGCCACCGCCACCGACTACCACCCACAACTGAATAATAACCGAAATTTCAATAATAATAATAATAATAATAATAATAATAATAATAATAATAATAATAATAACAAAACTGAAACAATAACCGAAATTTTAAAAAAGAATATCAATAACATTAAGAACTGAATTTTTTTTAAAAAGAAAAAAATACCTGAGACGCGCCCGGATTGCGGCTGAATCATGGTCCGGACGCCCTATGTGATGCATTACCGGATCAAGAAAGGTTCTTAATTTCGATAATACATGAAACACGTGTAACCAAACAAGGAGGTGGGGGTGGTTCACGAGATTAGGGTGAAAAGAGAGGGAAGATTCTCGTGAAAAGGGAGGTTTTGTGGAGGCTATTTTGTCGTGAGGACTTTTGTGATTTCAAGATTCAAGAAAGAGTGAATCTTGAACTGGGAAAGAGGGAAAGATTGATGAATCTTGGATGAGGGTTGGATGAGGGATTGACGTGAGGTAGGAGGGGAGAGGGAGAGGGAGAGGGAGAGGGTTTGGTGTGTGGTTTGATGGAGAGGAAGAGAGTATTAGGTTGTTGGATGAAAGAGAGAGTTTGTTGGAAGGTTGTTATAGAGAGAGAAAAAAGGAGGTGATTTTTGTGAGAGGAGGAAGAGGGGGACGTTTGAGAGGGATAAAGGAGGAGGGGGTGACGTTTGGTTGGGGGATAAAGGGGTAGGGTTTGTTGTGTCTTAACTATATTGATAGAAAGACAACAATGTAATTACCTTAACTATATTGATGGGAAGGTAAGAACGGATAGAACTAGGTTTCTAACTTTAATCCACATGATAGACAACCTAGGGCTAACTTGATCTAGACCGCAACATAGGATCAAGCTCTTTCTAACCACTTGGGTGTCATGCCAAGATAAAATAGAAGAAAAGGGTGAGAGTTTATCCAAACACTCGAGAGAAAGCTAAAAGTTTAACTATTTTCATAATTCAAAAGGGTGTGTTGCCTTGAGAGGCTTACAATCCTATTTATACTAGGAGAGTCCTTAAGGGACTAGAACTCCTACTTGGCGTGCACGCCAAGCTTCCAATCCTTAGGAGACTCTTACTTGGCGTGTAATCCAAGTAGAACTCCATAACCTAGACGCCATCTAATACTACTCTCCCTTGGATTAGAATTCTTATCCTAGGGTGAGTTTTTTTTTTTTTTTTTTTTTGAAAGCCAAACTTCTAAATCTTATTCATTTGCTGAAGAAAGTATCAAAATCATTCTGCATTTGTTGCAGTACATTTGTTGGACCCCAGTCCATCCAAATCTTTGTTTGTTCTGGATATCACATTTGCCGCTTCGTGGCAGCCTTATTATTGTTCTTTTAGCAAAACAAAAGGATATACTCTCAAAATTATCACTAATCTCCAACGATCCTTCGTAAAAAGCTGCCCTATATTCTCTCGGTTTCTTTTCTACTGCAACGCTTGGACAATCGATGCATCCATTTCAACACCACATTTTTGTAACCCAAGATGTTCCCGATTTGTAGACCCGTTCGCCCGCTGCCTCTGCGATTTCGGGACCATCCGCCTTCCACCTTTGAGCACGCTACCAGCAACGCCCTCTTCATCCTCGCATACAGCCCCTCCCTAACATCCTCCTCAGTAAAGACGCATCAACATTAATCTTTATACTCCTCGCGCGGTGGTTCCCAAATCCCCGGTGCGCTTAGTTTTCTTTGTGGATTTTCCTTCTTGCGAGTTCATCACTGTTGCCGCCCACCGCCTCTATTTAGAAGCGATAACATGTCAATCCTTCGTTTTTCCATACACCATGCATTCCTTCTCCGCCATATCGCCATAGAAAATGCATCACTAGCCCCCGATGTCCTCTTTGATCTGCATAAAGAGGTCATGACACCATCCTCCCATCCACAATGTTTCTCCTTTTGACATTTAGTCTTAATGGGATAATGCCCACATCGCCATGACTTCCTCACATCCCGTAAATACATGGTTTCTTGTCTCATAGTCCTCACCGCAAAGTGGACACATCACATCTACCTCCATTCCTCTTTTGGCTAAGTTTACTCGTGTCGGTAGCCCATCATGTATCGCTCTCCAACACAAGTCTTTTACTCTTGGTCAGGCTGCCGCCTTCGGACCTTGTCCCATCTCCCATCCCGTTCACTCGAGCTTCTCGCCATGTGAGTTTCATCCGCCTTGTCCAGCTGGGCTAAGTGGTAGGCACTTTTCACCGTGAAATCTCCTCGCCGCTTCACCCCATCTTAGGTTGTCATCTTGGCGGGATTCCCAGTGGGATGCTTAGGATTACTTCAGTGTTTTGTTCAAAACATCGCCTTATCGATTTCTATTCCATCTTCCTTGGTCTTTAAAAATGAGCTCCTCTACCATGGCGTTTTCACCGAGTTGTTTTGGTGGAGTATTCACACTGTCTCGCCACGGTTGGGATCCATTTATCTTTCCATATCTCGATCAGTATTTCCCCTTCCAATATTCCAATAGCCGCCTTCCTCTAGAACTCTCCTCGCTTTTAGGATACTCCTCCATGAATAGCTAGGTACATATCCAATTCTTGCTTCCCAGAAACTATGTCTTGGATAGTAGCGAGCTTTCATTACTTTTGCAGCCAGGGAGTGAGGTTTTGTGACCAAATTCCACCCTTGTTTTGCCAACATTGCCATATTGAAGTTGTGCAATCTCCTGAAACCCAATCCACCACTTTGTTTGGTGCAGCACATCTTTTCCCACTGAATCCATGCTATCTTCCTTTCGCCATTTTTCTGCCCCCACCAGAAATTTTTACAAGCTCTCTCAATTTCCTCGCAGGTCGACTTCGGGAACTCAAAACATTGCATTGTGTAGCTTGGAATTGCTTGGATTACCGCCTTGATTAGTACCTCTCGTCCCGCTCTAGATAGGGTCATCTCCTTCCAACCTTTTAGCTTCTTCCGAACCCGGTCAATTATAGCTTGGAAAATTGCTTTCTTTGATCTGCCCAGAACAGTTGGGAGACCAAGGTATCGTTGCGGCACCTCAACCACCTTAAAAGTCAATCTCCTTTGGAGCATTTGAATCGTATTATCGTCCACATTTCGGCTAAATGAGACTTCCGACTTATCCTTATTGACCACTTGTCCGGACATTGCTTCGTATTGATCCAGAATTCGAAGAACTTCATCCGCTTCCCTTTGGTTTGCCCTAACAAAAAGCAAACTGTCATCCGCGAAGAATAAATGTGAAACTATTGGGGCTCCATGGCAAATCTTGACTCCATGCAAAGTTTTTTTATTTACTGCATCCACGATCAGACTGGATAAAAATTCAGCACAAATAATGAACAGATAAGGCGATAGGGGATCCCCCTGTCTAAGCCCGCGCTGCGGTGTAAACCATTGTGTGGGCTGCCCATTCACTAATACTGCAAAAGATACTGTTGTAATACATTTCATAATAAGGCGATAGGGTGAGTTTGTTACAACTAACCTTATCCTAGTTGTTATTGGGTTCCTAATCCAATTTGGATTAGTTACAAAATAGCCAATTTTACCTAGGAATCAACAAAGGTGACGCCTAACTAACTAAACCACACGAAAATAGTAAACCTAGGATGATCAAGTTTATAATTCACTTGTCATCTTACATTATTCTAAAAATTGAAACACACCAAAAACTATTAAAAGCTATAATTAATAAATTACATCCAAAAATCAAGATTAATAAATTGAACTTGGAATTCTTGAATTTGGATGTGTGATACTCTTGGGCTTGGCATGATATTGAGCCCAATTCTAGGATGTTTGGACATCCTCTTGAAATAATAAGCACACCATGTGAATGAGCCTTTGCATTTCCACTTTGTATCCTCCTTCTTTAATCCACCTTTTGTAGATGACCCGAATCTTCCTTGTTGGGCCTACATTGGATGAAGACCTTTGATGAAGGACCCTATATGTAGCTTGGATCTTCAATTGGGCCTTCTTGATTGGGCCTAGGGGAATAAGCGTGGGCTGATTTCCATCATTCCCCCCTAATTGAAAGAAGTTTGTCCTCAAACTTGGAGGTTCAAGTTCAAAAACTTCAACTAACCCAACTGTAATCTTCACGTGGATCAGGACCTTTACGTGTACCTCCATGTTGTGGAAGATTCGATCTTTCACACTGTTGCTATGTAAGAATGTGTCATGCACACACTTGCTGATGAAGGACGTCAGAACCTGATTCATTAGTCTCATAATAATAGAAAGAACATAGATTAGGTCACAAGGTGTGACTAACCATACAAGGAGACTTCTTAGGATTTCAGCAGCAATAATCCCTAATTGAAACTGAATCAAGTGAGTTTCCTTCTTCCTTGCAATCACTAGGGCACTTGAATGAATAATTTTCTTCTCAATTGTACCCCTGGCGTGACAGACAGCTGAATTTCGAACCCTTGGAGTAGATTTAGAGTTCACGTGACCTTCTAGAGATGAAAGCTCACATTGACTGAACTCCCTCAAGGCTTGTACCACTGAATTCTCGTGATTGGCGATCAGTTGAAGTTCTCTTACAGAATTCTCGTGGCTAAGGCTTGGTGGAACGACTTCATTCTGTTCACTAAACTCAGGGCGTTCAGTGATCATAAAAGATATAAGTTTTGAATCATTCCTTGGAGCCAGTTGTGATGCCTTTAGGGGAGCTAATGTAACCTTCTTGTTTTTCACCATCAGTGTGTAGGTATTAGCTCTTCCATCATGTGTAACACTCCTATCAAATAACCATGGTCTTCCAAGCAGAATATGACAGGCATCCATAGGTAGTACATCACACCAAATAGAATCTTGATAAGACTTCCCGATAGAAAAGCTTACCAAACAGCGCAGATTCACTTTCAAGCCTTTACCCTGGTTGAGCCACTGAACAGTATAGGGCGTTGGGTGTGGGCTTGTAGGGAGTTGTAGCTTGTTCACCATAGTAGTTGAAACTGCATTAGTACAGCTTCCACCATCGACGATCAAAGAACAAACTTTCCCTTGCACAGTACAACGGGAATGGAAGATGGCTTCCCGTTGTTGCAAATCTTCAAGAAATGGGGAGCTATTCAGTACTCTCCTCATAACCAGCATCTCTCCTTGATCTGGTTCTTCCACGACCTCTTCTTCAGATTCGTTATGACAGGCGTGGGGTTCTTCTTCTACATCCGTCGGTTCAGGTTCAAAGAGAGCGTTTTGGAATTCTAGCAGTGTGATTGCTCTCTTGTTTGGACACTCCGAAGCGATGTGACCGAGCCCTTGACACCTAAAGCACCTCTTTTTATTCGTAGGTGGAACTGGAACGGATCTTTGAACAGTTTGAGGGGTAGGATTAGGCGTTTTGTAGCGGACGGATAGGAGTGGGTTTGGCTTTTTTGTGGAGTGTATGTTTGAGGCGAGTAGGGAGTCCTTTGGGAACTGGGGTTCCTGTTTGGCATCTCCTTGCCTCTTCTTTTCTTTTGCTGTTCCACCTTGTTAGCCAAAGTACTCAATTCATCAAGAGTTTCATGAGGTTGAAGTTCCACCACATACCTTATGTTGTTGTTTAAGCCAGCAAAATACCTCACAAGAGTTTGAGGTTCATCTTCTTTCAGATCACACCTCCAGAGTAGGTGTTCGAACTCCTTAGTATACTCTTCAACGGATTTAGATCCCTGGGACAGTTGTTGCAGTTTGAAATAATTGTCGTTGAAATAACTCACAGGAAGAAACTTGGAGTGGAGTTTCTTCTTCATCTTTTCCCAAGTACGGATCTTTCCTTTCCCGGCATGCTGTCGCTTCTTCTGTAGGTTAGTCCACCAAATACTAGCATGCTTTCGCAGTTTAAGAGCAATATACTTGACTTTCTTATCATCAGCAATATCTTTCAATTCAAAGACTCTTTCGACAGTTTGAATCCAATCAAGAAAGATTTCAGGATCAAGATTACCGTCGAATTCAGGAATATCAACTTTGAAGTCAAGCTTTTCTTCTCTTGGAGGACGTTTAGGGCGACGTGAGCTCCTGGACAAGTGGGTTGAGCGTTCAGCTTCACTAGGACTGTCAGGAATGTCCTCATCTTCAGGATCTCGGGGTGTCCTGAATTGCAGATTCATGTATCGCTTCAGTTCATCAGAAAGATAAGCTATCCTTCCTTTCAGTTCAGCCTTCTCATGCTTCCATTGCTCAGTAGGATCATCACCTTCATGACTGTTGCTTCAAGATGACATGGTAGGGGTTTTGGAACGTCTAGAGTGACGTTGGGTAAGAAGGGATAATGTGTTTAGGCTGTTTGTGGAGTTTAGAGCTGCAGGTTGGTACTAAAAGGTTTGAAGGTTATGTGTTTGGTATTGCAGGTTTAAGCTTTAGACTTGCAGGTCAGGCTTCTAGACTTGCAGGTTAAGCTTTGGACTTGCAGGTTAGGCTATTGGAATTGAAGGTTACGTGTTTAGTTTACACTCAACACTAACCTAGAGCTCTGATACCACTTTTGATGTATTACCGGATCAAGAAAGGTTCTTAATTCCGATGATACATGAAACACGTATAACTAAACAAGGAGGTGGGGATGGTTCACGAGATTAGGGTGAAAAGAGAGGGAAGATTCTCGTGAAAAGGGAGGTTTTGTGGAGGCTATTTTGTCGTGAGGACTTTTGTGATTTCAAGATTCAAGAAAGAGTGAATCTTGAACGGGGAAAGAGGAAAAGATTGATGAATCTTAGATGAGGGTTGGATGAGGGATTGACATGAGGTAGGAGGGGAGAGGGAGAGGGTTTGGCGTGTGGTTTGATGGAGAGGAAGAGAGTATTAGGTTGTTAGATGAGAGAGAGAGAGTTTGTTGGAAAGTTGTTATGGAGAGAGAAAAGAAGGAGGTGATATTTTGTGAGAGGAGGGAGAGGGGGACGTTTGAGAGGGATAAAGGAGGGGGTGACATTTGGTTGGGGGGATAAAGTGGTAGGGTTTGTTGTGTTTTAACTATATTGATAGAAAGACAACAATGTAATTACCTTAACTATATTGATAGAAAGGTAAGAACGGATAGAACTAGGTTTCTAACTTGAATCCACAAGATAGACAACCTAGGGATAACTTGATCTAGACCGCAACCTAGGATCAAGCTCTTCCTAACCACTTGGGTGCCATGCCAAGATACAATAGAAGAAAGGGGTGAGAGTTTATCCAAACACTCGAGAGAAAGCTAAAAGCTTAACTATTTTCATAATTCAAAAGGGTGTGTTGCCTTGAGAGGCTTACAATCCTATTTGTACTATGAGAGTCCTTAAGGGACTAGAACTCCTACTTGGCGTGCAAGCCAAGCTTCCAATCCTTGGGAGACTCTTACTTGGCGTGTAATCCAAGTAGAACTCCATAACCTAGATGCCATCTAATACTACTCTCCCTTGGATTAGAATCTTTATCCTAGGGTGAGTTTGTTACAACTAACCTTATCCTAGTTGTTATTGGGTTCCTAATCCAATTTGGATTAGTTACAAAATAGTCAATTCTACCTAGGAATCAACAAAGGTGACGCCTAACTAACTAAACCACATGAAAATAGTAAACCTAGGATGATCAAGTTTATAATTCACTTGTCATCTTACATTATTCCAAAAATTGAAACACACCAAAAACTATTAAAAGCTATAATTAATAAATTACATCCAAAAATCAATATTAATAAATTGAACTTGGAATTCTTGAATTTGGACGTGTGATACTCTTGGGCTTGGCGTGATATTGAGCCCAATTCTAGGATGTTTTGACATCCTCTTGAAATAATAAGCACACCATGTGAATGAGCCTCTGCATTTCCACTTTGTATCCTCTTTCTTTAATCCACCTTTTGTAGATGACCCGAATCTTCCTTGTTGGGCCTATATTGGATGAAGTCCTTTGATGAAGGACCCTATATGTAGCTTGGATCTTCAATTGGGCCTTCTTGATTGGGCAGAGGGGAATAAGCGTGGGCTGATTTCCATCATTATGAATGCATCTGGTCCATGGTCGAAACGCGCTCAGATCACGGCTCGACCTTGGTCCAGACCTGTTCGTAGGGCATCCGGACTATGGTTCTGCCGCGATCCGAGAGAGTTTGGGGTATTTTTTTTAACAAAAAAAAAGTAGTTATTATTATTATTATTATTACTGTTGTTATTATTATTTTTGAATTCGAATATTTTTTGTTCTTCGAAAGCCACAATTCCAATAAAAAAGCGGTCAAACCATGGTCCGGACGCCCTACGAATGCGTCTAAACCATGGTCAAAATGCATGCAGATTGCAGTTCGACCATTGGTGCAGGGGTGTTCGCAAGGCGTCTGGACCATGGTCCAGACGTGTTTGTAGGACGTCCAAACCATGGATCGGCTGCGATCCGGGCGCGTTTGGGCTTTTTTTTTTTAAAAAAAAATCGGTTATTATTGTTATTATTATTGTTGTTGTTGTTGTTTTTATTATTTTGGAAATTTTGGTTATTATTATTATTATAATTATTGTTGTTGTTGTTTGGAGAGATGATGTAACGTCCCAGAAAATCAATTAAGAAAAAATTAAACAGTGATTAACGTTAATAGTGGAAGTCTCATTTTAATTGAGCGTCACTGCCATATTCCCTAAGGGATACAAGACATGCATGAAAAAAAATAACAATGGGTGAGTATTTACTTCAATTTAACAAACAAAAGAAAATTAAACATTCAAATCTTAGAGACAGCATAAAACAAACATTAACTAACTTCAATTCTAAATACTTAACTAAATTTTATTCTTAGAACTTCTAACTTCAATGTCCTCACTTCTAAAATTCATTCTCATCACTGAACTCTTCACCTGAATGCAAAAGATTTAACAAAATGAGGATTCAATAATGTACACCTCTAACTGTCAAAACAGTTTAAAATTTATTTCAATTCACATCCGAAAACTACAGAGTTCAGAAATAACAAACTTCAAAAAATAACAAAGCAACCTGTCATCTCATAAATCACAGAGTTCAAAAATACCATATTGGCTTTCAATTTCATAAACAAACGTCAAATATTAGAGTATTCCTTTTATCAGAAAACATATCAAAATTTTATTCTTATGCGCAGCGTTGGGAAAATTTCAAGTTCGGCTAAATTCGGGTCTGACAAATTCAAACAATGTAAAAATTCAAACGGGAACTTTATGTGCGGACCTGGTTTTATCTCGGGTCGGACAATTCGGACGAAGCTAAATGTGGGTCGAGATCGGGTTCGGACAATAAAAAAAAAAGAAATTTTATGTCTGAATATTCGGTCAATTCGGTCAGTATCAAAATTCAGACTAAAAATCTTCATCCAGACCGGTTTTTCCGGGTCGGACAATTTGGGTATTCCGGGTCGGAAAAAAACTTGTCAGCTCTAATTATGCAGACGAGATTTGCCTATCACCAGAATATCATAACTCACAATCACAATAGGATATTAAATCCTCAGAATCATAACATGGATTATCATCCCAGAAACAGAATCAAACATGTGTGCACACTTAACCTCATAAATATATCACGATCTCCCCGGATCTTTGATAACTCTCCTGTAAGAACAAATCCTGGTCTTTGGGTTGTTACCCGCAATCCGTTTAATGTTTCACTTTAATTATTAGAATCTTATGAATCTTAAACGTTAGACTTTACACGGAACGCAACCCAGTTTTG
Source organism: Portulaca oleracea (assembly GCA_029582165.1). Taxonomy (NCBI): domain Eukaryota; kingdom Viridiplantae; phylum Streptophyta; class Magnoliopsida; order Caryophyllales; family Portulacaceae; genus Portulaca; species Portulaca oleracea. The sequence goes on along the minus strand of CM055879.1, from coordinate 9,988,688 downwards.
CTAAACCAACAGAAATAAAACTCAGAGTTTAAAATATTATCCCATTTCACTCAATTTAGAAAACACTAACAGACATTTAAATTAGAAAATCTACTTTTCATAGAAAGTCCCTTTCCAGGATGCATAAGGTTGTTAAAATCGGAATCCTAACTCGAAACTATGGGAAAGTTAGGATCGGAAATTAGCCCATGTAGGATCGCGGATCGTGTGTAAATTGTAGAATCGTAACGAGGATTTTGTACCATAAAATCATAGGATCATAAATCAGGATCGGGATTTTAATAACTATACTGCATGCTTTAGAAAATATATTAAATCCACAAAACAAATAAAGAGCATCCCAAGTGGGGATTAGGGCATAGATATTACATAGATGTCTTCACTTAACTTCAACAAACATACTTGAGCTCACTAAAACGAGATGGTTTAGATCGTGCCTAAAAATAAAATAATTTTTATAGTCAATAACGCCCCCAGAGTTAGTATACAACTACATTCTACCTAATCACACCCTAGGAATACCATAGGGGTCCCATAATTCATTAATTAACACATTTGAACTACACATCACATTTATATAAATAAAAACATTTATAACAAAAGGAAAACTGAACAAATTACTATACTCGTATTGCAAAGATCATAACTTGACTACCCAACATCCTACATACTTAATTTGGACTTTCTAAAAATCTTAGGATGTCTACTAAAACTTCCATGTTCGACTTTGCGGAGACCTGTGTTTTTGGTAAACCGTTAACCTCGGGGATCAAAACACACTTGAAGGGTCTCAAACATAGCCAATAACCAAACTACTCCAGTTCTAACCTAGGTCGGGTAATCAGTCAATAACTCGAATTATACACTTCAAAAGCTCTCCCTGTAAAATTCCTATGAAAGCTAACACACTATAAGGAACTTCCATACCAAACTTTTGGTTTAAAACCCGACTACACAATTAATGGTGAATTTTCTAACACGACCCATCAAAACAGTCTCGAACCCGATTAATTTTTGTTTTATATTTCTGACCTTAACTTTAATCAACCCGACCCAATACTCTAAATTGGGTACCTAAACATCTAAAAATGGTAAAAAGACACCCTAACCCAAACGAGACCAGCCCCACATTATAATTAACACAAATATTCCTAATAAGCATTTTAACTCTCGATTAAACAAACCCTAAAATTCAAAGCTAATAAACGACAATGAAGGACTAAATTTTGACATTAAAACTCCATGAAGAATACTATATCATAGCCAAGGTTAAACTACCACCAAACGTAAACAAAACTAAACCTTTTTACATAAAGAAAACCGATAATAACGTAATAATACTATAAACACGTAATAATATATAACATATGAATAATATAAATACGTATAAAGTTTGAAACTTTACTAAACATAATACAATTTTAAAACTTATAAACAGTGAAAGGACTTTTAAACACTCTTTTAAGTAATTACAACATAACTTTTATGTTGGAGGAAAGGGAGTAAACGGTATATTGTAGACACCGGAATTTGTACCGGTATAATCTCGACTCAACAAAATATGCAAGTCAGACGGGCCAAGTAATAAACGGGTCATTGGGCCCAAAGGATCAATAAGCCAAGCCCAAAGAAAATAAATAAGCTGCAAATAATTGTTAAAACCCACTGGGGTTTTAACTTTTATTGAACAGGCCCATGCAGAAACAGGCCCAGTCGCGTGCCTTGGCCCAGAAATTCTCAAGCGAAATAGCGGACGTCGTCGTTTTGCTCCACGTCACCAATCCGCGTGATAATATTATCAAAACCCACCTGGGTTTTAAGCTTTTTAGCGCCAATTTCTTTTGATTCCATGCAATCCCTTGATAAAAGCCACGTGCCTTGACTTTGCCATTGACCCCATGAATCCCGCCTGGGTTTTGATCCGAGATGACATGATTTTTGGGGTATGCCCCCCACCTTTTCCCTCCAAAATCCATACTCCTTCACCTATAAATACCCCCTCCATTCCACCTTCATTTCACCAACAATCATCATCTAATACACTTACTCTACTCTCCCACCATATTATACTTCCAATCTCTCAAACTCTCCTCATCCCCTATCATTATTCTATCCTCCCATTATCTCCATATTATACCTCCATCATCCTCCATCACAAAATCACCTTCCCACACCACATCCATATTATACTACTTTTTCTCCCATAATCCCTTTCTCAAATCATATTCTTCACAACCATACAACCATCCATACACCACTTTTTCTAAACCATCCACATTTTCTCATCCGGGATTCAAGTCATGGGGCAACTCAAGGGATCAAATTCGTCGTCGCTACACCTTAAGCAAGGTTCGGTTCTTTGATTTAAATTATTGTATTTAATCATGTAATCCTTTATTTAATTCCGTGCTTGTACATATTTTGTAAAATAAAACCGCATTTGTTTTATATTGCATGATTTGAATAATAATTCCGCAAAATTAATCAAACTTCTCCCCGCTCTCTTTCTTTTCAATGTTGATTTTAGTAGAGTCTGTTTTATAACAGGCGGATTCGAGAGTTCTTATAACTCTCGAATTCGTAGCCTTACCCCCGACTCTAGAAATCGGGTTCGTAGACCGAAGTCTTTCTTTTTCTTATTTTTTGGTTTGTCGATTTCCTTAAATCGGCTGGCGACTCTTTTTACATTTTACAAATTCGTTTTACTATTTAAAATATTCGATTTCTTACACAAAATTAATTTAAGAAAATAATTTAATTCATGTCCAACATTTATCTAAGGAGGGTCCCGAGAGAAATGGGCCAGAAAATGATAAAACCTAGGCGGGTTTTATCATTTTCAACCCAATTTCCCTTTGGGCCGAAGAGATCAATGGCCCAGCCTAGAATCCGCTAAAACCCAGGCGGGTTTTGGCTAATTCTAGTGGCCCACTGGTTCTCTTTCGGGCCTGGATTTACTAAATGGGCCAGGATTAAATTATTGTTAAATTAATTTGTGTAATTACGGATAATTTAAGTAATAAAAAACGGATTTGTAAATAAATAAAGTTTCATCACCTCGAAAACGAATTTCGAAAAATAAAAATATCCTTATTTAAGGATTAAGAAACCTTAGTCAACTCCCGATCACAAATGTAGCGCATCCGAGAAAACATTTCCCCGAACGGGAATTTTCCAGGTCCTACATATATATGACAATGGAAACTCGCTTGGATAACGCTAAGAGTCGTGGCCTAGTACTCACTTTCCTTAAGAACTATTTACTATACCCTAAATGTTCAAAGGGATAAAACTTAGCTCTTGTAGCACTCAAGAAATAGATTCTCACTTGAATCACTCAAGTATAGCTGCAGTCTAGACAAGAATGAGGTTGTGATTAGCTTAGAATGGTGTGTCTCAAATAGCTTGGAATGTCTCCTATTTATAGGAGATTTCCACCCTCTTAGGATACCCTAGTCAAAGGACAATCAAGAGTCTTAATGGAGAGATTATGGCCTTAATATGACCTTGACCAAGTAAAGTCATATAGCTGTTGCAATCTCATAATAATCATGCTTAATAACAATATCAAACACTAATTACACAAAATCATATAGCCGTTAGCATTTAAAACTGTTCTGGGTTCCAACACGGTCCGTGTTAGGTGCAACACGACCCGTGTTGTGCCCAGGAACATTTTCCTTGCTCTCTGGAAGCCAGCACGACCCGTGTTGACTCCAGTTTCACCTGTGTTGATCATATTCTTGTCGTTTCACTTATATATGATCTTTATACTTGTTATATATAATTCTTAAGGCTATATAATTTATACTCTTGAAATATATCCAACAATCCCCGCTATTTCAAGAGTATATAAAAGCCTTGAAATAACTTTACTTAAGGAGCTCATACTCCCGCTATTTGAGATATACCTTAACTTGTAATCACCAGAGAACCCACAAAACATATGCCTAATGAAAAGTAGATTACTCTTTGAACTTTTCAATTAGTGTATATGAGCCAAAATTGAATCCAAATCACAAAGTAGACATAGCTTTGAACTTTGGATTTATATTGACCAACTATACTCATAACACACATACATTTTAAATCTTGAGTGTAAATATCTTTGACACTATTATCCGGCCTTGTGTCCTTATCCTTCATAAGTGTTTCGGAACTTTAGCTCATAGTTCCTTTATGCAGCCACACATTATACTTACATAGGTAAACTTTGTAATTATACCACCCCTGTAGTTAGGCTTTCCACAAAGTCTATTAAGAGTACTACTACTCAACCTCTTATCATTACAGATTTCCTAAGCATCACTTGACCTTCGGATAAAAACGATGCTTCCTACTGATTTAAACAACTCCATACTCATTTGAACTTTAGAAATTGGTGGTATTCCAATTCGTAAAGTTGAGTCTTTGTTGTAATTAGTAGTTCTTTGAGCTACAACCCATCCCTTTTAAAGTACTTATAATCAAATCTTTAGTCAATCCTTTGGTTAAAGAATCGGCTATATTTTCTTTTGATTTCACATAACTTAAAGTCACTACTCCATCTCTTATAAGTTGATGTACATAAGCATGTCTCAAACCAATGTGCCTTGACTTGTCATTGTAGACATGACTATATACAACATCCAGAGTAGACTTGCTATCACAATGAATTGAGATAGGAGCCATTGGCTTATACCAAACTGGTATTTCCAATAATAAGCTCCTTAACCATTCCGCTTCCTTACAAGCAGCATATAATGCCACTAATTCTGAAGACATAGTGGAATCCGCTATATTAGCTTGTTTCTTTGAACCCCAAGAAACCGCTCCACCTCTTAAAAGGAACACCCATCTACTGGTAGAGGAGAAATCTCCTTTATTTATCCAACTCGCATCCGAGTATCCTTCTAATATCGAAGGTTCTCCCTTATAAGTGAGTTGATAACCTTTAGTACCAGCTAAATATCTTAATACTCTCCGAATTGCAAACCAATGCATATTACTCGGATTACTCGTAAATCTGCTTAACATGCCAATTGCATAACCAATATCTGGCCTTGTACTTGTCATAGCATACATGAGACTTCCTATCAACTTAGCATACTCAAGTTGATTAACTGGAGAACCCAAGTTTTTCTCTAGTTTCTTATTTGAATCATTAGGTGTCACTGCCGGATATATCTTATCACCTCCAAACTTGATTATTATTTTCTCAATGTAATGCTCTTGAGATAAACTTATTCCATCATTATTTCTAATGATCTTAATACCAAGAATTACATCCGCTTCACCCATGTCCTTCATAGAGAACTTTGAGGATAGAAATTCTTTGGTCTTATTAACTTGTTCCATGTCGGTCCCAAAGATCAACATGTCATCAACGTATAGGCATATAATCAAACCCCTTTTCCATTCTCAAACTTAGAGTATATGCACTTATCTGATTCATTGATCTTATATCCACTTAAAAGCACTACTTCATCAAACTTTTGATGTCATTGCTTAGGTGCTTGCTTAAGTCCATATAAAGACCTTATAAGTTTACAAACTTTCTTTTCTTGACCTTCAATAACAAACCCTTCGGGTTGTTCCATATACACTTCCTCTTCTAGCTCACAATTCAAGAATGCTGTTTTGACATCCATTTGATGGATAACTAGCTTATGGATAGTAGCTAAAGCCAACAATACACGTATTGAAGCTATCCTAGCGACTGGTGCATATGTATCAAAGTAGTCAATACCATACTTTTGAGTAAAGCCCCTTACAACCAACCGAGCTTTATACCTCTCAACGGTACCATCTACTTTTCTTTTCCTTTTAAAGATCCACTTAGAGCTAATTGGTTTACTTCCTGGAGGAAGATCAACCAATATCCAACCATTGTTTTCCATTATAGAATCAATCTCATCTTGTACGCTTCTTTCCACAAAGAGGCATCGTGAGATTGCATAGCTTCTTTAAAGGTTTTAGGATCCTTATCTATGTTGTACATACATAGGGTCTCAATTTCAATTAAGTCCCTTGAACCTTCTACTAAATAAACATAGAAGCCCGAACCAAAATCCTTTGGTTTCCTTGATCATTTACTCCTTCGTAATTCAATATTTTCATCTTCTTCATCATGAGTAACATCATGACTTAAAAGACTATCTTGTATGGATATACCCTCATGATTTTCATCTTGAGGCTCAATTAGAGGAACAATATCTTGAGTTATATCTTTAGGTCTAGAAATTGAAGAGAACCTAGTCTCATCAAAAATTGCATCTATTGATTCCATTACGGTATTCACCGAAATGTACTCATTTGGTTCAACCACCAAAAACCTATAAGCTTTGCTATCTTGAGCATAGCCTATAAAGATGCACTCAATTCCTTTTTCACCTAACTTTCTTTTCTTAGGTTCCGGGACTCTTACAATGGCCATACAACCCCAAATCTTAAAATACTTAAGACTTGGCTTTCTTTTGTTCCATAACTCATACGGGGTACTAGAATTCCCTTTGAATGGAACTCTATTCAAAATATAACAAGCCGTTAATATGGCTTCACCCTAAAATCCATTACTTAAACTGGAGTTAGACAACATAGAATTCACCATTTCTTTCAAAGTTCTATTTTTCCTTTCCCTAACCCCATTTTGTTGTGGTGTATACAGGGCGGTTGTCTCATGAACAATGCCCGTTTCTTGGGAAAACTTTGGATCATAAAATTTCCCTCCTCTATCGGATCTTAAAGTCTTAATCAAGGTCTCACATTGAAGTTCACTTCTAGTTTTGTAAACTCTAAACTTTTCAAGTGTCTCATCTTTAGAACTCAAAAAATAAACTTGACAATATCTAGAATAATCATCAATGAATGTCACATAATACTTCTTACCACCTATAGAAGGTGTACTATGAAAATCTCCTAAATGACTATGAATTAAATCAAGCAATTTAGAAGTTCTTTTTATACTTGAGAATGAACTTTTGGTGATTTTATTAAGCATGCATGTCTTACATTTTTCTATGTTATCATTCAACTTAGGAATCAAATCAAGATTAGACATTTCTTTCAACTTTGAAAAGTTCACATGTCCTAATCTAGCATGTCATAGAAAAGACTTATTCAAAATAGACACATGCATATAAGCGAAAATCATGTCATCTTTATTACTTTTCGCATTCAATTTGAACATCTCCCCATAAGCATATCCCTTCCCTACAAAAGTCCCACCCTTGGAAAGTACATAGTTATCCCCATCATAAACTTGGTAAGGAGATAACCGGATACAAGATTCTTACAAACTTCCGGAGCTAAATATACATCATTTAAAAGCAAAGTTTTACCGGAAGTGAAAACAAGTTCCACTTGCCCAATGCCTTCAACTTTCACCGGATGGTTGTTGCCCATGTAGAGTTTTACACAATCATCCGCCAGTTTGAGAGTCTTGAATAAACACTTGTCAATACAAACATGCCTTTACGCACCCGAGTCTATATACCAATCATTACAATCAATGGATACCATATAAATATGATGTTTAATCATGGCTACAAAGGAATTGGGTTCCTTTTCTTTATTCTTGCCCTTATATCTTTGTTCAAAAGACCATGCTTCTTTTTCCATTGATAACACTCTCTCTTTGTGTGCCCCGGTTTACCACATTCTCAACAAACTTGCTTAGGCTTTTGAATTCCCTTGCTAGATTTGTTGTGGCTCTTGTTCTTATTCTTGTTTCCCTTATTCTCTTGCACCATATGGACCTTAGATTGCTCTTTGGAACCATCTTGTAGACGTAACTCCTCTTCAATCCGAAGACGGTTAGCCAAACTTTCAAGAGACATAGCCTCTTTCCGGTGCATGAGAGTTCTTTTAGTCTCATTCCAAGAAGAAGGTAGTTTGTCAATAATAGAGGATACGATTATAGATTCATCCATGTTCAAATTGTGTTGCTTGAAGTTACTCAAAATACGTTGAATCTCATGGAATTGATCTATAATTTTCCTATTATCATCCATATTAAATTTCATGAATTGACTAACAAGAAAATTCTTACTTCACGCATCTTCCGACATGTACTTAGCCTCAAGCATCTCCCAAAGTTTCTTCGCCATCTCCACATGTTAATAAACATCGAAGAGGGTGTCACTCATCCCATTGAGAATGCATCCTCTACAAATGTAGTCGTCATTCTCCATCTTTAGCCTTTGTCGAGTAGCCTCCGCATCTTCCATGGGCACTTTGTCTTTTCCTTGTTCCTTGCCTCCATCTCCCGTGGAAATCTTGCTGGTTGCATCCTCTTTTAGAGACTCATCGGTTGTCACCTTCTCGGCCGAAGGTTCTTGATTCACCTTGGGAGAGATCTCAATGTTAAGCACATATGCCACATTGAGAGTCGTTAGCAAGAAATGCATCTTTCTTTGCCAACGTCGAAAATCCACTCCTTCAAAGCACTCTAGCTTTTGGAAATTGCTAGACATATCACGAAGCGAGGCCATTAGTAAATAGTTCTTAAGATTGTTGGAGGAAAGGGAATAAACGGTATATATGACAATGGAAACTCGCTTGGATAACGCTAAGAGTCGTGGCCTAGTACTCATTTTCCTTAAAAACTATTTACTATACCCTAAATGTTCAAAGGGATAAAACTTAGCTCTTGTAACACTCATGAAATAGATTCTCACTTGAATCACTCAAGTATAGCTGCAGTCTAGACAAGAATGAGGTTGTGATTAGTTTAGAATGGTGTGTCTCAAATAGCTTGGAATGTCTCCTATTTATAGGAGATTTCCACCCCTCTTAGGATACCCTAGTCAAAGAACAATCAAGAGTCTTAATGGAGAGATTATGGCCTTAATATGACCTTGACCAAGTCAATTCATATAACTGTTGCAATCTCATAATAATCGTGCTTAATAACAATATCAAACACTAATTACACAAAATTATATAGCCGTTAGCATTTAAAACTGTTCTGGGTTCCAACACAGTCCGTGTTGGGTGCAACACGACCCGTATTGTTCCAACACGGCCCGTGTTGAGCCCAGGAACATTTTCCTTGCTCTTTGGAAGCCAACACGACCCGTGTTGACTCCAGTTTCACCCGTGTTGATCATATTCTTGTCGTTTCACTTATATATGATCTTTATACTTATTATATATAATTCTTAAGGCTATATAATTAACTTATACTCTTGAAATATATCCAACATTTTAAGCATAAAATCAATACTTAACCTAAAAATCTATCAACTCATAAAATAAAACTATAATTAAACAATTCACTTATAAATATGAAATAGTTCGATATTAAAATACTGAACCTACAATTCTAATTAACATGTTTAAAACATAATTAAACTGTAGCAAACATAATTAATAAAATTGAAATTGAACAATTAAAACTATACCAAACCTATACCCTAATTTATTTTATCATTTCATGCATACTTACAATTCTAATTAACATATTTAACATACTATTTCTTTAACCATACACATCATAATATCTCAGAGACAAAAATTACAACAATTATATTAATAATCATAATGAAAAGGATTTTTGGACGTAATAATACCAACTTTGCGAGTATTAGATACTAATAATACAAACTATTTTCTTGGACACTAACAATACCAACGAACTATCAACCTATTTTTCCCCAACAATACACCACCGAATTGTTATGGTTATAACTCATCGAAAAGATGACGTGGCTCAATAATGTATAGTGTGGAAGGCGGATTAGTGTCCACGTCGACATTTTCTACACAAGCTCCGCTTTCCACGTCACGCATTATGAAACCACGTCATCTTTTCATGAGTCAAAACCATATCAAATAAATGACGTACTGTTGGTGGAAAATAGGTCGATAGTTGTTACTGTGAGTGACTAAGAAAATAGTCTATATTGTTAGTATCCAATACTCTTAAAGTTGATATTATTGACATTTAAAAATCTGAATGATATAACAATAACATTTGCATGAAAATACCATAATAATAATAAATAATACAAAATCATAAAATTAGGGTTTATACTAAGAAGGGGGGGTTGGTTGGCTAACAGGCCGACAAGGCAAGGCGTCGTCGGCGGTGGTTGACTAGGTTGTTGGTGGTGTGACTCGGTTTGCATAGTAGCAACCGCATCAGTTTGCTGCTTTCCTGCGAGTCTGGGCGTTGATTTCGTGAGGGAAGGGCGGTGGAGGTGGAACACCCCGACCCCTCTCGGACCGCAGACATTACCGATAACCGCTTCAAAGATCGTTAACTGGCCCCATAAATCACCACGAGTTTTTCCAGTGTGCTTTCTCTTCGCTCACACGTTGCCTGAGAAAACTTCCCTGGAGGTCACCCATCCTGAGGCTACTCCCCACCAAGCACGCTTAATTAAGGAGTTCCCAATGGGTGAGCTACCTTAAAAGAAGGTGCACCTTAGTGATGTAAGTAGTCATTTTAATCATTTTAAGTCGGACTTTAACAATATACACGGGGTGTTACAGGAGGTAGGTGGGACGACCGTCTGGTGTCGGGGCGACGACGGTTTAGGCAGTGGCACGCAACGATAGAGAGGTGAGAAGGGTTGGGGGAGGAGGAGGAGGAGAAGAGAAGGTGGACGATGGTGGCCTTGGGCAGTTATCGGCGATGACTGACGGCGGGTTGGCGGGCGGCAATTGTTGGACGGCAACAACAGAGAGGGAGGTGAGGTAGGCTTAGGGTTAGAAATAGTTAACTATTTATACCCACATTTAAATAACCCACACTAAATAAAATTACATGGAAAATAAAAATAAAAACTGTTAACTAAAAATAGCAACTTGTAAATAAAGATTAAAAATTTCTAAAATAAAACCCAAAACTAATTCAATGAAATACCACAAAAATTATAGCAAATATTAAGTTCGTAAAATTACTAAACTACCCCTACTCCAATGCAACTTTACATGCATGTAGAAAATTACTATCTTACCTTATTAGTCACCCAATGGTTCTACGACCTCAAATGCTAAGCAAAAGCTTAATATATATATATATATATATATATATATATATATATATATATATTTTTACTGTATTGAGTTGTTTTTCATTTTTATATGTAAAAGAACTACACAATATAGAAAAAAGAGTTAACAATGGTATAAATTGATGGAACATTACCGTACGCATGGAGGGGGGTGATTAGCTTGAGTAATTGAATGGATTTGATAATCAACAAGAACAATAGTCTTGAACACCCAAAGGATGGATAGCAAGGAGAACCACAACTCTAGGCCTAACACCACCCCACCATGATTATCTAGGAAATTCCACCAATAATCACTAAAGGAATGACTTGAATCACCTCCAAAATTGATTGAATAAAGATAACAAGGTTTGAGAGGAACAAGGGGAAAACCCTTACAAATGCTTAAGCATCACAAAACTTAGTTTGAATGATCTTCCTAGAAAACAATGCAAATGGGGTATTTATACTAGGGAAATTAAAAGCTAAACACAGCGTTTTAATGTTCACGATTCGTCACGGGCATTACGGGTGTCGTCACGGGCGTGACGACGTTTTGTCCAAATTTCATCGGTTTTGCCGAATGACGTCACGGGCGTTACAGGTGGGGTAACGGGCGTGACGATCTGAGCAGTTTTTTTGCCGACTTCAAACTAGCATAACTTCTTCATCCAAACTCCGATTTAGGCCAACAAGATATTGATGGAAAGCTCTCGGTGTGTAGTTTAAGCTCCAAAAATTTGAAGTCCATTGGAGTTGTATTGAAGGAATTATGGTTGAATGAATGAAGGCATGCACATTTCTAGCATTTGAACTTATTCTTGCCGAAAGACTTCGAACCCTTTCAAAGGCTCGAAGTAGGTCCTGATGAGGACTCGTAGCTCTACTCACATGGTCCGGGGTCCCATTTGAAGTGGATACCACACCCTGGTCCACTTTAAAGTGCACTCCACACCCGACTTTGGAGTTGTTTTCCTCGTGTTTTAGGAAGGAGGTGCAGGACGGTTTTGCGAACACAGATTTTGAGGTTTGGGTCATCGCCCGATACGCTCCATATTCCCCTTCTTGAAAAAGAGTTGCCCTCAACTCTTGGGAGTTAAAATGAAGGCACACTCCATGGCTCGCCCACCCGTCACACGAACCCTCCAACAACCCGATCATGATCACGCTATGAACCCCACCCTGCTTGAAGAAATAGGAATTCTTGAAGAGGTTTGGGGGTGAAGGATAAAGGATAGAAGTAGGAAAATTTTGTGGAGTTAGGGAACGCTCTTTCTTACTTGGTTTGTGGAGCGTTACCGATCGCGTGGAGGGAGATTGATTAGCTTGAGTGTGCGAATGGGAGCGATGATCAACAGAACAAGGGCTTGAACACCCAAAGGAAGGATATGACCTTGAGCAAGGAGAGTCCACAACTCTAGGCCTCACACCCCACCATGATTATCATAGGTAATCCACTCAATAATCCCGAAAGGAATGACTTGCTAACACCACCATTGACAAATGGATAAAGTAAGAACAAGATTTTTTAGAGAGAGAAACTAGGGGAAAACCCTAACATTGCATTAGCAAATCATTCAATAACATAAGCTCCTAGAAAAGAGTGCTAAACATGGTATTTATACTAAACAAAAATTAGGTTAAAAACTCAGCAAAAATAAATCAGTCACGCGCATGTCGCAGGCAGGTCGCGGACGCGACGGGTCCGGTCGCGGGCGCAACGGGTTCGGTCGCGGGCGCGAGGCCCACTGTCCGGAACCACCCTGCATTTCCCGAAGGGCGTCGCGGGTGCGACATGGTGTGTCGCGGGTGGCACGGCTCTGTCGCGGGCGCTAAGCAGCGGATGGAGGCAGCCGCAGCAACTGGACAGGGGAGGGTCCCGGGCGCGACACTGGGTGTCGCGGGCGCGAAAGATCTGGGCAGCATGGCGTCACGGGCATGACAAGTCTGTCTTGGGCGCGACGATGTTCTGGGCAGCTTTTTCCTGCCGACTTCAAACACGCATAACTTCTTCATCCCGACTCAGTTTTAGGCCCATAAGATATCAATGGAAAGCTCTACTTTAAGCTCCCAAAATTTAAGACCTATCCAAATTGTATTGAAGGAGTTATGACCCAAAGAATGAGGGCACGTTCATTCCAACAACCTACGTTGACCCGTTTGCACTTATTCTTGCCGAAGGACTTCGAACCCTTTTAAAGGCCCGAAGTAGGTCCTAATGTGGCCCCGTAGCTCCACTTCCATGGTCCGGAGTCCCATTTGAAGTGGATGCCACACCCGATGTTGATCAGCTCATGACTCTAGGGTCCCGGGTCTACCTTGAAATGGATCCGACCCCCGACCTTGAAGTCGTTTTGTTTGGTTTTCATGGAAAGGGTGCGAGAAGACTTGGCGTCCATGAAAAGTGAGACTCAAGCCTCATCCCGATACGTTCCAGTTTGTTACAAGGTATAGATAAAGCAAGAGGTAGCTCGTCCTCACCAAGAGCACACTCATCCCATGTTTCGCTCAAAAGGAGGTTCCTTAATTCACTTCCCATCCAAGTTTTGCTTTCGTGGTTTAATGGTGGTTTCAAGGGAATAGGGAAAACACGGTGTAGGAAACACCAAATGAGGGGCATAAGGGCATCAACAAAGCTCCAGAATAAGGGAAGTAGCGAGGGTGTGATGGACAATGACCCAACCAACATCTGAATAGAATCCTCAAACAACCAATGACGACCAAACAACATGTATGAACCATTCAAAGAGTTCATGTCACCACAACCAACATTCAAACAATATTCATCGATGGACGACATAAACAATGAGCTCAGTAACATTGGTTGAACTAGAATCATGGCTTCATCAAACCCAAACTTGTCACTAGACACAAAACGAACACCAAGATTCTTAGCATGCCACTCAAAATATAGAGAATTTTCAATCATGGACATTACATGCTCATCATATAACTTATCACGCCAACAAATACTCTCAGACAACCAATATCTTCCAAATAACATATGTGATTTAATCAAAGACTCCAAAGTACACCCATCAACGATTTTACTTAAAGAGTCTTGGGTTACCTCATCGTTCTCGTTGGGAAGATCATAAATGTCCCAGTCGTGAGAGGGGTTGGTGACAACTTCGTTGTTGCTTGACTCCTCAAAAAGCAATGTTGAGATGATCATCGGAGCTTCTTGTTGGGATACTTCAATAGGACGAGAGCAAGGGCAAGATCGATGTTCTCATCCTCCTCTTGGCATGAAGCTTCAACAATATCACCAAGGGGCTCACATGGATCAAGAGAAGCTCCCTCGTTGGGCATGAGATCGGCCTTTGCTTTCTTAATTCTTCTTCGCCTATCAAGTGATGACTTGGCCTCACGGTTAACCTCTCGCTTGTAAGTACTAGGCAAGAATTGTCGATTCATCAATCGCTTTAGCCTTGTCCATTAGGTGACTTTTGTTCAACCCTCCTTAGCTCTTTGTGCCTTGACGTTCTCAAACCAAAGGGATGCAACCTTGGTGAGTTTCAATCTCGCAATCTTGAAGGCATGTTCATCACTATAATCCTCAGCTTCAAAAATCCTATCCAAGATTTGGACCCATTCAAGATAATCATCGGGGCTGGTGTAACCATTGAATTCCGGAATTTTGATCTTGATATCATGGAACTCATTGCGAGGGGGCCTATCATGTACTTCCCGGCGTCGATGACGTCGAAATGAGCCTCTACCATCGTCACTCGAGTCGTAGGAGGGAGGAGGACGGATAGGGCTATGAGTGGGCCTCCTTCGTTCGTGTCGGGGTCGATCCTGAAGGTTGATGGCAATGTTGTTTACTTGAGTCACGAGGGCCTCAAGAGTATTTTGAATGTTCATGAATCGACTCTCAAGACTCGGCTTAGGGGCCATAACAAGAGCATGGGTGAGGGACGGATTGTGTTTGGGGAATTTTGTGGAGTTTGGGGGTTCTTTTGTAGTTGGCTAGTGTTTGGCTAAAGGTTCTTTGTGTTTTTCTCACTCAGACATTTCATCAAACACCTTTCGTGCACTAATTTCCAACTTCTCCTCAAAGCTCCAAATGACTTCAAATGCAACAAATACAAACACAATACAATGTATTCCAACACTCTTGGACAGAAAAGGGGTTGGGGAACACCAATAGTTTCATACAAATCACAAAACCAAACACTAGAAAACCACACTAGCAAGAACAAAGAACAAAACTCAAGCTAAATGAAACCAAAGCTCTGATACCAACTGGAGCGTTACCGTACGCGTGGAGGGGGGGTGATTAGCTTGAGTAGTTGAATGGTTTCGATAATCAACAAGAGCAATAGTCTTGTACACCTAAAGGATGGATATGACCTTGAGCAAGGAGAACCACAACTCTAGGCCTAACACCCCACCATGATTATCTAGGAAATTCCACCAATAATCACTAAAGGAATGACTTGAATCACGACCAAAATTGATTGGATAAAGATAACAAGGTTTGAGAGGAACAAGGGGAAAACCCTTACAAATGCTTAAGCCTCACAAAACTTAGTCTAAATAATCTGCCTAGAAAACAATGAAAATGGGGTATTTATACTAGGGAAATTAAAAACTAAACACAATGTTTTAAGCCTAATGTTCACGCGTAAAACAGGTTCGTCAGGGGCATTACGGCTGTCGTCACGGGCGTGACGACGTTTTGTCCAATTTTCATCTGTTTTGCCGAAGGCCGTCACGGGCGTTACAACTGGGGTAGCGGGCGTGACGATCTGAGCAGTTTTTCTGCCGATTTCAAACTAGCATAACTTCTTCATCCGGACTCCGATTTAGGCCCATAAGATATTGATGGAAAGCTCTCGGTGTGTAGTTTAAGCTCCAGAAATTTGAAGTCCATTGGAGTTGTATTGAAGGAATTATGGTTGAATGAATGAAGGCATGCACATTTCTAGCATTTGAACTTATTCTTGCCGAAAGACTTCGAACCCTTTCAAAGGCTCGAAGTAGGTCCTGATGAGGACTCGTAGCTCTACTCCCATGGTCCGGGGTCCCATTTGAAGTGGATACCACACCCAATGCCGATCAATTCATGCCTCCAGGGTCCCCGATCCACTTTAAAGTGCACTCCATACCCGACCTTGGAGTTGTTTTCCTCGTGTTTTACGAAGGGGGTGCAGGACGGTTTTGCGAACACAGATTTCGAGGTTTGGGTCCTCGCCCGATACGCTCTAGTTGATTTACATAATATTACTCGAACTTATGGTATACCAAAACTAATTTTTTTTTATGCTAAAGCTTAATATATTATTACTATATTGAGTTGATTTTTCATTTTTTACCCGTACTGAGTTGTTTATTGAGTATCTACCGTCCCAAATTAGCACATTAATGTTGTTATTTTTCCTATGCATACCATTATTAATTTTGTATATTATATTGCATTACAACTTAATTATTATATTATTTGGATTCGTATTCATCATCTATTCAGGGGCGGATCTATGTTAGGACTTGTGGTGTCAATTGACACCACTATTATTTTTAAAAAAATTATGCTTTGAAGTAAAAGAAAAAAGCAAATATATTGAATATATAGTATTTGACATCACACAAAATCATGAAAACTTGTGTAGCTCATTAGCAATGTTTGTATGCATTGATTTGCTGGCATTTATAAGTTAGGGGTTTGATTCTGGTCGACCTCTTTCTTTCTTTTTTTTTTTTTTTTTTTTTTGTATTTAAACACTTAAAGGGCAGTGGTTAATTTTGGGTATAAATAAATTAAAATGACAAAACTACCTTCAATTATAGTTAAGTTGTTGGTTCCAAAGTCATTTATTACTGGAAAAGTAGTAAAATTGTTATTGAAAATGCAAATGAGACAAAGCAAAAAATGACTTAGAGGTACCTATCTTTTTGTGAAAATGATTTCTAGACCCCATATTTTGAAAACTAATTTTGAAGTCCTTTTCTTTATGCGTTAATAATTATCAGGACGCAATATTTTAATAAAAACCTATTAAAAGGGGTAGTAACTTTTTATATTTATAGAAAAGGGTATAAAACAAGGACCTTTTATGCAAAAATATGATTTTTTTTTTTGAGATTTTTTATTAAAACAAGTTAAAATAAGCACTCTTAATTCTTCTATGATAATTTTAATGGTAACAGTTATCACAATATACTACTTATACCTCAAAAATTGTATTTTCTGTGGTTATAGACTCATCATGCTTAAAAAAAATAAACTTAACTAGAGAATTTTGACTAATATCTCGACGTAGTTGCGTTGGATCGTCAAATTATTAAAGTTGTCATAAGCAAGTACAACTTTTGAGAGTCTAAGTAGTTGATTGTGATAACTAATACCATTAAAAGTTATCATAAAGAGTTAAAAGTGTTTATTCTAACATGTTTTAATAAAAATCTCAAAAAATCCTATTTTACATAAAAGGTCCTTACTTTAAACCTTTTTCTATAAATATAAAAAGTTAATACCCCTTTTAATAAGTTTCTATTAAAATAATGGGTTCTGATAATTATTAGCACATAAAGAAAATACTTCATCATTAGTTTTCAAAATATGAGGTCCTAGAAATTATTTTCACAAAAAGATAGGTACCTCCAAGCCATTTTTTGAATAATAAAAAAATTAGTTAAGTGCACGAATAAAAAGAGATGAAAGGAGTACTATTTTTTGTGAATTTGAGGAGATTTTAAGTATTTAAATGAAATTTGTTAGTGTGTTAAATTTATGAGTCCTGTTTTGTGTATGATTGTAATTTACTCACTCTGTTCCATATTAATTTTCATCTTTGGAAATCGTGCAGTCAAATTTTAAAAATTTTGACTATAAATTTCTCAATATATACAATGAATTATTATATAAAATTACCACCGTCGGATTCGTAATGGAAAGGAGATCATGAAAGTCAAAATTATAACAATTAATATAGAACGGATGGAGTAATTCTTTACTGACATCGCCACCACATCTATTTACAGTGTATTCTTCCATATTTGTTTTTCCATTTATATCTCTATATTATTTCATTTGCTTACCGAAATAAACACGCGTTCGCAAGAAGTGCAAAAAAAACTAAGCTTAAACAAAAAGGAAACTTGCAATTATTAGTTACTTGCATGGCAATTTACAAGATCTCAAGTCGGCTCCGGAGTCCTTCCCTATCCCTCTAGTTTTCTCTCTCTTATTTTAGACACAATCTTTTTTCTGATAACAAAAAATCTTATTGATTGCTTCCGTAATCTTTTCATAGATTCATAGATACTTGAGTTTAATGGAGCTCTTATTCTTCTTCTTTGTTCATTGAACTTGGGGTGCCCCCTTACGCTAACGTTACCCTCCTTCCAGCTCTCTCTCTCTCTCTTCTAATTACCCCCTAAATTGGCCTGCATAATCTGCATTAAAGTCCAAGGAATCATCACAGTTTCTTTATTCTAAGTCTAAGTCAGGGTAATTTGTCCCAAATTGGCCCCTGAAAAGCAAAAAAGAAGTTGCCGACTGTAGTGTTGTTCCCCTGTTTTGGGAGAAGAATCGATTCTTTGTAGTTTGAAATCATCCGATCCTCAGCCCAGAAGTGAGAGAATGGCGATGGCGATGTTGGATCAACCCAGAAATCGGGGTTTGGATTTGGAAGTAGAGTTGAATTTGAGGAGATCAGAGAAGCACTGTTTCAGTATGGGGAATACTTTGTTCGAAGTTGATTCCAAGTATGTCCCAATCAAGGCGGTGGGAAAGGGTGCTTACGGCGTGGTTTGTTCCTCGATCAACACAGAGTCTAACGAGCGAGTTGCGATCAAGAAGATTACCAATGTGTTTGAGAATCGAGTTGAGGCATTGAGATCCTTGAGGGAGCTTGTCATCTTGAGGTGTGTCCGCCATGAGAATGTCATCGCTTTGAAAGACGTTATGCTCTCTAATCCTTCTTCCTCCCTCGTTAGGGTTTCTCATAATCATCATCATCTTCAGTTTAGTTTTAAGGATGTTTATATGGTTTATGACCTCATGGATACTGATCTTCATCGCATTATCAACTCTTCTCAGCCGCTTTCCAATGATCACTCCAAGTACTTTCTCTTTCAGGTAACTATTCTTTTCCTTACAATAAATAACTACACTACTTCCTTAGTTATTCTATGCAAATTCTGCGGCTTCATCTCCTAATTTCTGCCAATTTATCTGTGACTGAGACTATGAATTAACTTCTTCACAATCTTATTTTGGTAGGTCCCGTAATAGAAAGATAGTAGAAGCCCCATCCTCCTTTTTTCCCCCCTCTCCAATGGGCCCCGTAATAGTATCGATTGCTTGGCTTGGACAAACGTCCTAAAATTCTCCTCTTTTTGCAGTATCAGTTAGAAAAATGTATTATAAAGGTTAAATGTAAAAAGTGATGGCACCCGATTCCTCTCACATTCATGGGTTACCTTGGTCCTTGGTTGATATTGGCCTTTGTGGGTTCTGTAGGGTCTTCCATTGTGTTAAATTAATCCAAGCCCTCTATTAGTTTGCTATGTATTTTGCACATACATGCAGTACACGTACAGTAGCATATTAATTCAGGCAACAGTATATGGATTTACTGTTCTATGGTAATTATGTAGCCACCACTGTTAAATGTATGTCTTATTTGAAGCAATCTAGTCTATTTTCACCTGTTTCCTTGACTCAGTTGTGTTAAAACAGAGTAGTAATTCATATGAGTACGAACAAATGTCATTCAGACTGTAAATCTGCATATAATTCCAATGTATCTTGTTTTTAGATATGATTGACCAATCCAGCTTTCAATGTGAAAGTATGTGTTATTTGAAGTGTTCTGTGGAACTTTGGCATCTATCCCTGGGTCAGCAACTAACAGACAATACCCTTGTTGTTATTGCAGTTGCTTCGAGGCCTGAAGTACCTTCACTCTGCCAATATTCTACACCGTGATCTGAAGCCCGGAAATCTACTTGTGAATGCCAACTGCGACCTGAAAATTTGTGATTTCGGGTTGGCCCGGAGCATATCATCTGACTCTGAATTCATGACAGAGTATGTAGTGACTCGGTGGTACCGGGCCCCAGAGCTTCTACTGTGTTGTGACAAGTATGGACCAGCGATTGATGTCTGGTCTGTGGGCTGCATATTTGCTGAGCTTCTTGGCCGGAAGCCTATCTTCCAGGGGACTGATTCCCTCACCCAACTCAAACTGATTATCAGCATCTTAGGCACCCAACCTGAGTCCAACCTCGGGTTCGTTGATAGCTCCAGGGCAAGGAGGTTCATCAAGTCACTTCCCTACACCGCAGGGACCCATTTCGCTCGTCTGTACCCCCAGGCCGATCCTCTAGCAATCGATTTGCTGCAAAAGATGCTTGCTTTTGATCCAACCAAGAGGATCACAGTGACTCAAGCACTTGAGCATCCATATTTGTCTGATTTGTATGATCCTCTGATGGAGCCTAGTGATCCTTTTCCGTTTGATCTCAACCTAGATGACAATATGAGCGAGGAAATGATAAGGGAGTTGATCTGGTCTGAAATGTTGTGTTGGCATCCTGAAGAAGGGTTTCATGGGAGGTAGATGATGGCAGTTTTATTTTTGTTAGCAGATTTGTTTTAACAGTGATGCCACCTTGCTTCACATATTGTGCTTTTTTTTCCTTGGAATGGTGGTAAGCTACTGAGTTGTGGGAGAGATAGCTTGTGTTTAATAAAGCATGCTTTAGTCAGTTTAGTGGTATGATCTTTTGTATTGTAGCATTGTAAATACACGAGATTATTGCTGGTTTGAGTATGTCAAACAGCATATTATTTGTCAGCAATTTTTTTTGATGAAAGACCTCCCTACATATTACTTGTCAGCAAATTTCAAACAGGTGACAGACATGACTCAATTAATTTGTCATAGTACTCTTGTTTGACAAAGCCAGTTTAAAATGCTAGAATGCCTTGTTTTAAAAGTCTTTTAGAGAGAACCATGCCTTAATTATCTGCCTGTCATCTTCTGGCAACCTAGTTATCATAAACAGGTTCTCAGACCTGGAGATCAAACCAGAAACTAAACAAATATGAACCCTCATTCAAAAATCATTAAAAAGCATAATATCAAATACAAATGCTAAAATATACATTCTTTATAGCACATGCTAAGAGATCGATAAGAAGCAAACAAAACCTTGAGGGTTTTAAGGGATCCATAAAAGAAGGGCCAGTTAGAAGTAACCTCAATTTATAACACATGCTAAGAGATCGAGGGAGGAAGAAGGAAGTTGACTGGGGTTGACTTAGGAGTCACGGGCGTGACCACTCAGGTCGCGACCCTATTTTTCCTCCCTATGCCTTATCCAACTTTTGAAGCGCGTGAGTTGGTCAAGAAGCCAGTCATGGGCCAGACTCCTCGGTTCACGACGGTGACTCACTAGTGCCTTAATCTTGTCGTGCTCATGACACGTCTCGTAGCGCCCGTGATTCATCCATCAAGAGCTGGGTTCACACCCGCGACGTCTTTTGTCACGCCCGTGACTCATCCATCGAAGATAGGGTTCATGCCCGCGACGTCGTTGGTCACGCATATGACACAGCGGAGAATCGAAGATCGTGAACTTTGGAATTGCCTTGCCATGCCCGCGACCTAGCGATCTGCGTTGACCCCTCGTGCAAGCCACCAGGTCACGACCATGACCTCTTGAGTCACGCCTGTGACCCCCCGTTTTCACTTTTTACATCTGTTTTTGTTACTATTAAGGGGCAATTTTTGTCTTTTCCTCTTATAATTACTTATTTAAATGTGCCAACTTAATATTCTCCCTTGTTTAAGGTTAATTTTGGTTTTAAGTTGTAATTAACTTAGGTTTACCTTTTGTGGACGTCCTTGGGATAACTAGTCCACCGACCTCCCCGGGGCTTCCCCCTTGAATAGAACGGGTTGCGGTGATCTCGTCGCTTTGGTTTTCGTTCGGTTTCTTTCCACTTTGCTTTAAGGTCAGAATTTTGGGACTTTGTTGGATTTTTACCTTTTTTAAAGAAATCTTTAGGAATTTGTTTTGCATATTTTATGAATAGTTTAATTGTAAAATTACCTTTCCTTTACCATGAACACTTTGAGAATATTTGAACCAAATCCACGAAGAGAGCTACCACTTGCTCTTTTCTCCTCAAATGTAATTGTCCTATGTAACACCCCCAGATTCATAATTATCGGGTTATTACTAAAAATTTTATAACTTAATGATTAGCGTAACAGATTAAATAACCCAAGGGTATTACCGCCATCCAAACAAAGGATTAGGCCAACTAATCACAAATAAAAACCAAACCGTATAGGACTATAGGTACCCCCTCCGTTTTTTTGTTTTTTTATCTGTCTTTCACGCTTTTTGAGGTCCGTTTTTATTCAACGATTTCTCACATCATATGTTTATAGAAAAATTCGATATTATTTTTTTTCAATAGTACTTTTTATTATGAATCTAATGATATCAATTTTGTTTGATGAATCATTATACAAATTAAGATATTAATGGTCAAAGTTTTTGACGCAATTACCTAGGCGACACTTAAAAATAAACGGAGGGAGTATTACACTAAACAATACACAACATTCCCAAAGAGGAGTTTAAACAATACGCATAACCTTAAATTTCCATAAAAAAACCTTAAATCACTTATAGTTTACATAATCAAATAGAGGAATCACATTCACCTCAAATCCTCATAATTAAATACATCAACCATAAAGAAAAGGGAAGCTTTGTATCGCATTAGCATCTGACTTCAAATATATCGAAGGAACTTCCATTCACCTGTTGTAACACCCTCAGATTCATAATCACCGGATTATCACTAAACACCTCATAACCCAATGATTAGCGCAACGAAAATATAATCCGAAGGCATTACTATCATCCATGATCATGGACAAGGCTAACAAGACACTATTTACAACATAACATTCCCAAAGCTAATTTAAATATTAATATATACCACAACACACATACCATACTAGACTTAGAACCAACATATTTCACATCCAAAATACATATTGCAACCAACATCCAAGGTTCATATACATCCAGGACTCATATACGTTAAACAATATCAAACATGTACATCAAAAATATAATTCAACTTCATCAAAACCAAGGGAGGCTTCTCGCTTGCCAACTGAATATGACTTCTGATCGATGCTTGGTTTATCAGTACTAGAGGTACCACCTAAAACAAAACATAAAACATTTTCGCAAATGAGTTGAAACTCAATACGCATATCCCTGTACAGTTAATCAACTTAGGCAATTCATTTTATTTCACGCATTTCAATTCATTTTAAAACAAATAAAAAAAGATAAATAACAACACTTAAAACTTGCTTGTCGAATTTTGCACAACTCTCAATTTCTCCCGAGAAAGTAGTAATTCGAGGAGGGGATGTCGCTTCTTGCAAGTGAAAAATTCATCAAGGACAAATGAATCCACATAGTCGAATTTTTGTATCCTGTAGTCATGAGTAGTGGCTGAGTACTCGTCTTCAAGAACTGCTTCAACATCTTCACCATTAACAACAAAGGGCATAATAGGAGGCAAACTAGGTACCATAACCTCTGAAATTGTAGGACGACCTAGGGCACAAGCCGAAAACGTAGGAGGTTCAAAAGTACCTTCGGACAATATCAAATCCTGAACATTGGATATAGGATGAATAGATAAATCAGGAGGTAAATCAAGTAAGTTCGCACTGGAATGAATTTGTTTACCCTCGGTATGAGTTGAAGATTGGACACAACTTATAGTAGATGGAGGATTCACTTCCTTTCCTTCTTCCTGACTAGAACTTTCATGACTCATGAGTTCCCTCACGATATCATGAATCGTTTCCTTAAGTGACTCCCGAAAATTATCTAGCCAAAGGGTAATTCTTTTGTCAAGTTCGAAGCGATCTTCCTCACTCTCTTTCTTCAAAGTGTCCATCTTTTCACCGATTCTTTTGTCACAGTTTTCCCTGTTTGCTTCACGTGCCTCGATTCTGTCCAAGAGCATCCTTGTTTTAGGAAACATTCTGAAGCCCATTGTGGCAGTCATCCCTAGCGACCTTCTGTGGGAGTTCTCGGCAGGAGAGAATACCTCCAAACAGTGCAGACTGATGATGTGCCACTTTCGCGAACTAGGGTTTCGTAAATTCAGAGCGGATAAATTGGAAGCAATCTGGGGCTGTTTTAGCACAATTGGTCGTGATCGGTGATCGGTGGTGGTGCGTGGTGGTTTCGAGCGAGGACAACTGGGGTTTTTTCAGCGGATGGGGTTTTTTGTGTGTGTTAAAGTTTGGCAGCGGAAAAGGAAAAGAAAAAAAAATTCAAGTGAAGGCTTGGAATCGAGAACTTGCTCTGATACCAATTTGATAGAGAACGGGAAATAAATAAAAGCTAAAGATACGAATTCAACATCCCCATGTTGAATTCAAGAGGAGAATTCAGCATCCCCGTGCTGAATTCAGGAAAAGATTAGCATCCCCGTGCATAATCAGTAAGAATTGTATGTATTCAATATTCAATATCAATGTAATGTCCCATAAAGGCTAGCAAAGCCCTTATTTATAGGTAAACAACCCGCCTAATACTAAACCTAATAGAAATAGGAAACTAGAGTTATATTCCTAATCAAACAAGGAAACTATAATATTCCTAACAAGAATAGAAAACTAAATATAATAAAATCATAAATCTACTAAATATTATTATTCCTAAATATATTAATATGTATCTCTATCAATTGGGTTCTTGGTAAGGAGTCTCCTAATTAACTTATTAAGAATTTATTCCCTCCGTCCCATATTAATTGACATATTTTGAAAATTTTCACATACCAATGTTTAACTAAAAAAACTACCCATATAATTAAATAACACTATTTTCCAAGGTATTTTTTCGGATACCAATGCATAGGTAGTGAGAGAATGTGAGAAGTAGTTTTTATTAATTGAAAAAATAAAAAGTTAACATGATTATTAAAGTTAAAATAATAAAATTAGGTATTGGGAAATGAAAAATGACAATTATTTTGGGACAAAAAAAGTTAGTTTAAGTGTCAATTAATATGGAACGGATGGAGTAACTTTTAATTAAAAGGTTGGAGAATTTTTTGGACTTTGCAGTAAATTTGCGGCAGATATAACTTCCTCTATAGACCTCTAAAAATTTCATAAGAGGATTTTTCGGAAAGCTAGAAATCAGTTCTACAACACTCCAGTTAAGAGTCAAGGCCAAAAATAAGTGTAAATACTTGAAAATAAGTAAACAAGAGGGTCGGTTCTGCAGAAATTTCAGTTCAGGAAAGAAACTTTGAGAATTCATAACTTCGAGAATATATATCGTATGAACGTACATGTGCTAGTAGTCTACGGAAAGCTGAATCATATACTATAATTCTTATGTTGACCATAAATTCAGAAAAGTTTGGAAGCCACCGGAAAATAGCTTAGAAAAAGGCTCGGCGAATTAAAAATTCTGGTTTGAAGATGGTTGAGAGCCTTACTTTAGCGGGTCATAACTTTTCACTATGACATCCGACGAACGCATAAGACCCCATTCCGGAAATCTTACGGAGCATACTACAACTTTCATGTTGGTCACTTAAGTTAATAGGATCTCATTGATATCTTAAAACGTCCATGAACCTACTGCCCCAGAAATGTATAAAAACAGAACCCCCGTATTCAATTCGTTGTAACTTGAGTTATATACATTGAAATCCCGAAATTCAAAAACCAGATTAAAAGTATTACTTAAGGCTATCATCCCCAATAAAATTGAACAAGGGAAGCTCTAATTGACCTGGAAAAATTCAGATTACTCACTTGAACCCAAGTGGTTAGTAAAGGCCTTTTTCTTGGTATTTAGTGCCATTAATCCCTCTATTCCTTTTATATATAATTTCCATGGCCATCGTACTATCAGTTCAGCAACCACATCCCTAACTAATCCCCATTTCGGATGCTAAAAATGACATTCATGCAGCATCTAATCACAATCAAGTCCATCCAACAATAATCCTCACTTGATTCATCCTTTTTATACCCGATTTTCATCACTTATTTCAATTAAACACTACTTTAATCACATGCAACCATATTTAACAATAAAACTTCCATCTTCAAAAGAATTTTGGCATCAAAATAATCATGCATTCATCATATAAAGCAACCTAACTTGATATTATACATTTATAGACCAAGTTCTCAACTTTCATTGAGACATAACATCAAACACTTAGTATGCATAGCTCATAAACACAAACCAACCCAAAACCAATTGGTAATTCTAAGTGTACTCATTCTAGATACTTAACTTTGATAACAAAAAATAATTAAATTTGTAAATTAAACAATGAAATTCAGATTTGAATTGAAAAAGTTAGGGTTTATATCTGTTAGGTTTTAGATTATCTATTTCCTAAACAGATACATATTAATTGGCGGAATATTCATAACAATTATAAAACAATTAATCACAACAATTGCAGAGGCTTTAGTAATTATACCTGATCGCTAATCCGGCTGATGAAGAGGTTGACCTTCGAGATTCTAATGCTGAAATCCTCTACTGAAAGTCCACGCAGCACTCCGGGAACCCGATTGCTAGATCGACCCGATCGAGACGAATCTCAATCTAAGATGTATGTATTTAGTATATGAGAATGTTCCCAGAAACAGAGAATGTTTCCGGAAACAAGAACTACAAACTAAAAGAGAGAGGAACTCAGGAAATCACCCTAGCATCTCTCTAAGAGTCTCAGGCAGTTGGTGTTTAATAATCTCTCACAGAGACCCCTTTATATAGTGTTTAGAAAACCTAGGGAAAGGGTTCAAAACCCTAAAGGGCTGACTTAACGCAACGGGGATTTTTCAGGCCCAACACGGTCCGTGTTGACCTCCAGAAAGTCCATTAATTTGGCCCATAGACACCACGGACCGTGGTGTCTCAACACGGACCGTGTTGGGTCAACACGGTCCGTGTTGAACCCAATTCGGTCCGTGTTGGGCTGATTTCTCACAGAAGTCAGTTTCCAACTTTTCTAAACGTAATATAGTATTACTTAGGTTACATACATTGTTCCAGGGCACTGACTTGTGTGACCGAGTAGGACCAAATAATATAGTTGTAATTAAACATATTTAATTACTAACTATAGAGGTCTCTAGCAAGACATATAATTACTATATTACTTTGGTTTAATCTCCTGTATATCGAACATTGTCGGGACATTCCGAACAATCTCCCACTTGTCCCACAAGTGTTCGATTCCTTGAATTCCCTTGTCACTTACTGTCTCATATTCAGATAAGGTAAGCTGATGTCATCATTATGTAAGACCCGAAACGTTCCTCGATCTCCGAGTTTAGACTTTGAAAAGCAGATGATCAACTATTGATTCAACTGAGCTCGGCCAAGCATTTTCAGTCTAATCTCACCGAGTGGCCAATAAGACAATTGTCCCTAAAAGGGAGGACAATGCCATCTTGTTCAGACACACATTCTCACATGATCCAACTGTAACCCAGACACCGCCTTTATAGCCTACTGTTATGAAAGGCGTTTGACGCGCTCCAAAGTCACATCAGATCATGCAGTCTGTGTACTGAACTCAGGATTTAGGAATTTTGAGTAGTGGGAGCTCTTATGACATTCCTAACTTAAAGAGCTCCCACTGCGGGTCGGTTTGGTAGTTGTTCTCAACAATACCCATGTGATTAATTTATGATGTCATCACATCACTATGATCACGAAACTTGATCATCACCTCAATCCTACATGCTAATTGTGTTGATAATATTATCACTGTTCCTACGTGATAATACAATTAGGAACCAGGTCGACTGTCGACCAAGACTAGCGTTATCAAGTTCACTAATGGGGTTTCAGAAATCGAACCTCATCCAATTTCCTATTTTGAATGCGCTAACCTTTTTGGACATTTACATAATTCTAAACCACAATTAATGTAAATTTGGAATCTTATTCTTAATGATAAATCAACAAGGTCATAATTCATGAACAATTCATGTAAGTTTGACTTATTAATATTCCGGAATGTGTTCAATACCTATTGCCCATGCATGACTATCATGCTATAACTACAATAGAGGTTTAGTATATAATACTTGTAATGAACCTCGCACATATACCATCTCACTAATGAACTTTCATTCAGGAAGATATTTCCGGAACTCATGTTTGGATTCACAGTGAACTTCAGTTCCTTTGCTTGAGTGATGGCTCCTATCAACAAGGCTCCATTTCTCTCGCAAGGCTAGAAACATCACCCAGTTCTGAAACGAACTTCACAATCCTAACATTTCTGTCACGGCTTCTAAAACCGTGTCATGCTTGTCTTATTTTGTAGAATCAAACACATGTCATGTTAGGAACTTCTTCCAGTTCACCTCAATACCACTCAAAACAAATCGTATAATATTCTCTGACCTTTCAGATAATCATATTTCTCTGTCATAAGTGTAGCATCAATGCAACTCTTCACACTTAGCTTTTATCAACCACTTTAGACTTAGGACACATCCTTAAGTTTGCTTATACATACACAATGTATATGTTATGTTGGGCTTTGAACATTTTGTGGCATACATTAATCTCACGCCTGAAGCATGAGTTATATGTCTCATCTTTTTTAGATCTTCTGATTGTTTTGAGACAACCAGATTCCTTAAGGATATGCCATGATTTATGGAAGTAAATCCACTCTCGAATTGGGTTGAACTATTCAACACCTAGTCAACTTTGAATCAAACAATCAAAATCTTTAATCTATCATTATAGATCTTGTCTCCAAGAAAATTTTTAGCCCCACCAATCCTTCACTTTGAAAATTATTTCCAAGTCAACATCAGTAGAAGCAATATTGGAATATTCTTCTCAGTAGGCAGTATGTCAATCACATACAATATCAGAAAACGCATTGCTCCTACTGAACTTCTTGTAAACACAATATTATCTTCGACACTTCCCAGTATGTCAAACCTTTTTGATATCCTGGTCAACAAGGTCAATGATTCCAACTCCTAGAAGCTTCCTTAAGACCACAGATGGTCTCTTGAAGTTTCCAAGTATTCCAATAAAAGACCACTCAGTTGTGTCAAGTACACATATTTCTTCAAAATCTAATTTTGAAGTCAGTCTTGATGTCTATCTTAATGAACCCATGTGTTGCCTTAAAACCCTCCTATGCCTGATGGTTCATACCTTCAGACAAATCAACTGAGTTCTAAACTTGGTTGCATACATGGAGTCCATTTTAGACTTTATAGAATCTTGTTTTGCTAAAGCTTCTTTGATGTAGGTAGAGTCATTACGTTCTAAAAGTAACATCTCATGCTCATCCATAGAAGATCGATATCTTTGTGGCTGATGGAGTTGTTTACCTGACCTTGCTTGGAGTATTGTTCATGGCACCTCCTCCTCAACATTTTGATGCACTTCTACTGCCTCAACCTCGTTCTTAATTTCCCGACCAATAGGAAAACTTGAACTAGGATCAAGTAGCGGAGTTTTAGGTGATGATTATAGTGTTTTGTGTCTCTTGAACTTCGATAAGTTCAAAATTCTCTCCCACTCTTTCTTTTAGAGAATAACATATTCTCTATAAAAAAAAAAAAGCATTTTTGAGACACAAACACTTTCCTCTACAACAGTTTGTGGAAGTGTACTCCTTTCTTTCAGAAAATGGTTCAAGAACCTCTTTTCTCTAGTGCTTCAGATAATCTTTATTCAGTAATTAGAGCTATGGTTAACTGCATGTATCCCCAAAAGGTAACAGGCAATGTTGACTCAACCATCATTGATCGCACCATATCTAATAAGGTGTGATTCCTCCTCTTAGATACGTCATTGAGATGTCGTATTCCTAGAGGAGAGAGTCATGAAACAATTCCATATTCTCTAGAATGGTCAATGAAATCTTTGGCTCAAATACTCACCTCCTCAACCTAATTGAAGGGCTTTGATTTTCTTGCCAAGTTGGTTTTGTACTTCACTTTGAAACTCTTTGAACGTTTTCAAAGGATTTTGACTTGTGGCGTATAAG
The DNA here is from genome assembly GCA_029582165.1 of Portulaca oleracea. NCBI lineage: Eukaryota > Viridiplantae > Streptophyta > Magnoliopsida > Caryophyllales > Portulacaceae > Portulaca > Portulaca oleracea. The sequence continues at coordinate 9,958,628 of CM055879.1, read as the reverse complement.
TAAATATACCCATATATACTAAAAACGTCACTGAAAGTGATGAAATAGTACTGTAAACCTTCTTCTTAGCACTAGTGCTCATAGGCCCACATACATCAATATATTTGCATCCTAATAAGTCGTTAGCTTGTTCACCAATTCCAATAAGAGGTGGTTTTAGTCATCTTACCCATCAGACATGCTTTATAAACATTGAACTTTTCAAAGTTTAGGTTTTCCAAAATCCTGCACTATGCAGTTTTCTGAATGCATTTCTGATCGTATTGTTGAGTCATTCCACGAATACTGCAATCTCGTTTCTTGAGTCCTTTACGGAAATGGCTCGGAATGGTGGCTACGAATTACGGAGTCACTAGTATATTCACACCCCAAACATCCCTAACCTCCGATGGTGGTTTACCCGAGAAAGAATCGATTAGATTCGTTGTTACGCACGTTTGATATGTACCACATAGGTATATACTTATAGGTTAGTCTTAGAGACATACCTAAACACCTAGTAGGAATCCTAATCAGATAGGAAGTCTTATTCCTAGTCTGTTTATGATTCCTCATTATCTAGAAACTGTATTCTAGATAAATTGAGCCTATTTAATAAATTAACTAATAATTAACTAAGTGGTCGTTAATTTACCAGCATTATATAAGTACATATGTAAGTGATTATATATAGACCTGTCAATTCGGTCGAGCGGGCGGTTTCGGGTCGGTCGTATATCGGGTTCGTGTAAATACGGGTCGGGTGTATTTCAGGTTCGGGTAAATACGTGCGGTGCATTTCGGTTTCGGGTCAACCCAATGGGTTATGATTGCGACCTTTTTCCGTTTTTTCTTTTTCAACAATGGTCTCTAAATACTACTTTTTGTACAATATACATAATAAAATATGATTATCTTAAATAAGAGAAATAACAAATAAATAAGTTGCGCTTATAGTTTAATAGTTAAAAATTCCAATGAAAAGTGTAACACCCCGGATATGTAGTCAAAGTGTGGCTTAAAGGAATTAAAATGACTACTCATATCACCAAGGTGCACCTTCTTTTATGGTAGCTCATCCATTGGGAACTCCTCAGTTAAGCGTGCTTGGCTGGGAGTAGTCTCAGGATGGGTGACCTCTTGGGAAGTTTTCCCAGGCAGCGTGTCAGCGAGGACGAAGCATGCTGGAAAGACTCGTGGTGATTTGTAGGGTCAATCAGCGATCCTTGACGCAGTTCTCGGTAATGTCCGCGGCCCGGGAGGGGCCGGGGCATTACAAAAAGTCACAAATTTTAACAAAGTTCAACTTAAAAGTTAAATTTTCGGGTCAACGGGCGGGTTAGGTTTGACCCGCTAATTTTCGCGTTTGATGTACTTCGGGTTTAGTTGAAAAAATCGTGTTCAAAACCCAGAAATTTCGGGCGGGTTCGGGTCGAGTTATCGGGTCGTGTCAGAAATTGCCAGGTCTAATTATATATGTGGATAACTTATTTGGCAAAATTATGTGGTTATTAAGATTAAATAGCAAGTTTGTGTACAAGAAGCCATATAAGTAATTATATATGAGAAATCATATGTAATTTATTTTGGACAAGTTTATAAATGGCTAATACAATTAACTATTGGAAATATAAGAGTACACAAGTTAATAAGAAAAGACAAAGGATTAACCATGTTTATATGATTAATGGTTTGTATAGATTTAAGGTACATACACACAAGTTGTCTATGTTATTTCAAAATATGATTAAGTATACATAATATGAGTACAAGTATAGGAATTCATAATATGTATAAGTTTGACAAGAAAGTTTTCTATGCTTATAAGATGTTGCATAAGTAAGGACTCATGATTAGTTCTAAACAAGTTGAACCTACAAGATTATTGGCTAATTTACTTAGCTAATTATGCAAAGGAAATTTCATATGTTTTTTGTTAAGTTGTTTGTACTAAGTCAAGTATGAAATTTATTTGAGTATTGACTTTCATGCATATTTACAAGTGTCTTGTCATGTGATTCATGTTTATAAGTGTTTAGAATTTTTATAATTTATTCAAGCATTCCAAGAGGACCTAAGTTTTGGTTTGTTTGATTAAAATAAGTATTTGACTCTATGTTGTTTATGGCATGACAAGTTTAAGGGCCTGTTTGGTTCACAAAAACTGGAATGGAATGGAATGAAATAAAATGAAATCTGAAATTTAAAAGGAATGGAAATAATTCTATAATATCCTGTGTTTGGTTTCTAAAAGGAATGGGATCAATATATTTTTTTATAGTTTTTTTTTGTTTAATTGTGGAATCACACCCAAGAATTTGCAAAATTTACCTACCATCTTCATTTTTGACACTCATGCGGGTTATACAATGCTTAACTCAATTTATATTGAGTTGTTCAAATTCGGTTGATAATGGCTTGGATCACTATGACATATGACATAATGGTTTATGAGTTGGATTAGCTCAAAGACGGTTAAGATTCAAATCAGGTTTGAGTTATTCAATTTCAGTTCACTTCGGGTTTAGATAATATAGATATGGTTTGAAGTAGATTTTTGGTATGGGCAGATTTGATTTCCCCTAAATTCGATTAAGAGTCGGTTTGGTTTTTGTTTAGGTATTGATCGGTTCTGGTTACGCTTTTCCTCTATTCGATTCATTTCAAGCCAGGTCATTTTGGGTTGGGTTTGAATTATATTGGGTCATTTTGAGCACAGGTAACTTCAATTTAAAATAAATTCACGTTTGGTTTGTGTATGGTTAGATCATTTAGATTCCTTGGATCCAAATCGGTCGACATTGTTTCGAATGTCGGTTCGGGTATGGCTCTCTGGTAAACCGGTTCGATTTTCGGGTCTCTGGTAAGTTTTGCCAAGTCTAGCGGTCACTAACCAAAGGGCTACCACTTGAGTATCAAAAATTATTTGATTCTAGTGATTAATTCCATGTTGATGTTATATATACACAAATACCACTTGACTTCTTCATTTTTTTTATCTTCTATTTTATGTTAACTAATAGGCAAATATATTTAAAAAAACTTATAATTATAATTTTTAAATATTTTTTTAGAAATAAATGTTAAAATAAATTATAATTTAAAAAATTAATACACCCTTATTATGCATGGAAAGAAGAAGGGTTTCTTTTAGAATCAACAAACACCCCACTTATAAGTGTGCTAGGTCTCTCATAACATGCCTCCACGCTTATAAGTGTCATTATGTCTTACCACTCTTTGTTTGCTTGAAAGAATGAATGAGTAGAATATTATTTGCTTTTGTCACCCTCATTTAAATATGTGTGGGTGTAGAAGCGTGGAAGCAAAACCTTTTTTCTTGTAGGGATATCATCTATAATGCCTCAAGTTTGTGTGTAAGTTTGTAAAGGGACTTGTTTATTTTTTCTACAATACAAATTTGATCAAAGATTTTCTAGCTTAAATAAATATTTATCCATAAGCCTAACAATAAGGTGCTCCACTTTTGGACCCCAGTTGTTGGACTTCCCAAGTTAGTGCGTTGTGATGTGCGATTTTCATCTTCAATGGGAAATTTCATGTGGTGGTGCTCAAGAAACAGGCAACACTATGTGTGAAAACTAGTATATTTTTCGGTGGGTTTTAGACTACGAAAAGCATGGTGGAAAAAGAATCTCGTGGAAAAAATAATTAGGAGCAAAGAAAATAAGGAGAAAGTAAACTTTTTTTTTCCTTTTTTTGGTTTATGCAAGACTTGAAGGAGAAATGATAAATGAAGATCATTTGAGAGAATTTGGTTATGCATTGACAACCGTTAATGTAATACAAAACTAAGTATATATACAATAAAGTTAGCTTCAACAAAATAATATGGTTTAGCCAGCTAACAGACTAACTAATCCTCTAACAACTAGTAGTAACAAAATAGCAAAACTAATTAATTCATACTGCTATCTACACACTTTCACTACAACAAAACAGGCCTACGGCGGCTGTTAATATCGGTCGCAATGGGGCTCTATCGGTCGCAAGAGAGGGCAGGCGACCGATAAGTATCGGTCGCTGTATATCCGTCGTTTTCCGGACCGAGCGACCGATACATATCGGTCGCCAAACTTGCGACCGATAAATGACACGGCGACCGATACGTATCGGTGCTAATCAGCGACCGATACAATATCGGTCGCTGTGTATCGGTCGCAAATTATGCGTGGCAAAATAGTGACTGTTACGCAGCGACGGATACATATCGGTCGCAGTTTTAATATTTTTTTTAAAAAAAATAATTCTGAATTGATATCGACTAAGTTCTAATCATACTGTATTTGTTGAATTATCGGTCGCTGCTATTATTATATTATCTATATATATATATATATATATATATATATATATATATGTATATATATATGTATATATATATGTATATGTATATATATGTATATATATATATATATGTATATATATATATATATATATATATTATCCATATATATATATATATATATATATATATATATATATATATATATATGTATATATATATATATATAATTGAGAAAGAAGATATAATTGAAACTATTGAATATTGGAAGGATGCTATCATATGTTATGTATTAGGGGCAAACCCGCCTTATGAAGTCATGAATGGATTCATCAGGAGAATTTGGAGGAATCTTGATGTTGACACTGTTACATTGGCCAAAAAAGGGGTCTTCTTGGTTCGTTTCACAACACAAGAGGGTAAAGAAGAGGCTCTGAAGCAGGATTTACAATACATTGATAAGAAGCCCTTCATTGTGAAACCATGGAATGACAAACTAGACATGAATCTTGAAGAAATCCTTTCAATTCCGGTCTGGGTCAACATGCCGAATCTCCCTGCAAAACTATGGAGTGCAGATGGACTAAGAAAAATTGCTAGCATGCTTGGAAGACCTATCAAAACTGATAGAAGAACAAAAGATAGAAACATGCTCAATTATGCCCGAGTCCAAACAGATATCCCCCTGAAGAGTGATTTCCCGGAATACATTGATTTCTTGGATGAAAACGATAATCTCATCTGACAAAACATCAGTTATGATTGGAAACCCACTCAATGCTCACATTGCTTAATGTATGGACATAAACAAGAGGAGTGTAGGAAGAAGAAAGGAGTCAAGAAAATGTGGGTTCCAAAGAAGAGCCAACCATCAGAACAAGCGGAAGTCATCAAAATTAAAGACAGACAGGTAGATGAAGATGGTTTTATAATGCCGGTCAAAACGGCTAATAGAAGGAGCAGGTCTCCTACACCCTTATATTCACCGAAACAATCAACAGAAATTTCCAACCAGTTTGAGATATAGCAAGAGATAGAAGAAAATACTGCACAACCATATGTTTCCCATGACGAGTCTCCTCGGATGGAACATACTCGGGCTTAACAGCCCCGAAAAGCAAAAAGATCTACAGATCTTCTTGCACATGCAAAGAGTAGGTATGGCTGCTCTTTATGAAACTAAAGTCAGATATACAAATATTGACAAAATTTGTGCAAAAATTTTCGGCAACTGACACCATATAAATAATTGCAATCATGATTCAAGAGCCCGTATCATCTTGGCTTGGAATCCTGCGTTGTTTACTGTTGAGAAGGTACATTCAACCTCTCAGCTAATCCATACGAAAATCAGATTCCTTACAAGACCCACAACGACATTTATTACATGGATTTATGGAAGCAATAACCCAAGAGAAAGGCTTAAGCTGTGGGAAAATCTCAGGGACATCGCAGATCACATGGAGGATCCTTGGTGCGTTCAAGGTGATTTCAATGCTATTCTCTTTGAAGAGGACAGAATAGGGGGTGTTGATGTTGAGGCTTTAATGACAAGTGCCTTCCACCAGTGTATAACTGATTGTCAGCTGAACAGCCAAATTATAGTGGGTCTTTCTACACTTGGACTAATTCACATGTCAGATCAAGGTTAGACAGGGTCTTTGTAAACCTGAATTGATAGAACATTGATGGTTTCATACGAACAAAATACAAAGCTGCAGGCCTTTCTGACCATACAACCATTATTCTCTCGTTTCATGAAGAACCAAAACACAGCTTCTCGTTCAAATTCTATGACATGTGGTGCAACAGTCCCAATTTCATGGGAATCATTGATAAGGCCCTTGATAACCTCCCACATGGTTACAAAATGTACAAATTTCTCTCTTTGCTCAAATATCTTCAGAAAGATCTGAGGAATCTTCATAGGGACAAATACTATGACATTCATGGGCAAGAAATCAAAGCCCGTCAACATCTTGAGACGATCCAAACTCTTCTGATGCAGCATCCAACTGACCCGGCCCTCATTGATCAGGAGAAAAAGGAGCGTGATAATTATTTCCACATCCTGCATTCTGTACTCCTCTTAAAATATCAGCAGAGCAAAATTGACTGGTCTCAAATGGGTGATTCTTGCACTAGCCTCTTCTTCTCCAAAATGAGATAAAAGCGAGCACAACTTTATATTTATTCTTTGCAAGATTTAAATGGCAATAGGGTTGAAGGTTTCACTAAAGTCAACCAGCTAATGCTCAATTACTACTCTAATCTCCTGGGCAAATAGACTAATGGCAGAACATCTGCTAGTGCTACTATCTTCAATCAAGGGCCTACTCTTTCGATTGAGGAGCAGATTAATATAAGTAGACCAATTACAGCAAAGGAGAAGGAAGCAAAGTTTTCAATCCATAATTCAAAAACTCCTGGGCCGGACGTATACACTAGTGGTTTCTACAAAGCAACCTGGGATAAAATTGGTCAGCTTGTTACTGAAGCAGCCCAAGAATTTTTTTTCCAAAGGAAACCTCCTGAAAGACATGAACAACACCAACTTGGTGCATATCCCGAAGGTTCAAAACCAAAATTCCCCTGCGGATTTCAGACCGATTTCTTGTTGTAATACTTTCTACAAATGCATCTCACTAATTCTTGCTTCAAGAATCAAAGAAGTCCTTCCAACCATCATTGATCTAAGTCAGGGCGCTTTTGTCCCGGGCAGAGAGCTTCTTCACAATGTTCTTCTTTGTCAGGAAATTGCTCGGGGGTATACACACACCTCTATATCACCTCGGTGTAGATGAAAATTGATCTCCGAAAAGCTTTCGACTCTGTCCACTGGAGTTTCATTGAGGAGGCTTTGATAGCTCTCAAATTCCCTGGTTGGTTAACTCGTTGCATCATGACTTGTGTTACTACGACTTCTTTCACTGTCAATATGAATGGTATGAAATCAAATCCTTTTATAGTTGGTAGAGGGCTTCGACAGGGAGATCCTATTTCCCCCCTTCTTTTTGTGATCACCATGGAATATCTCTCAAGATCAATCAAGGCTTACACCACAGAGAGCTACAAATATCACCCCAACAGCAGAAAACAACGTCTAACACATCTCATGTTTGCGGATGATCTCATTTTGTTTACCTCTGCTAACCGCCAGTCTATCCAGACTCTAACAGATGCTTTTAATCATTTCTCTTCGGTTACGGGGCTGGAGGCTAACAAGCATAAGTCTGAAGTTGTGTTTGGTGGAGTTACAGAAACTAACGCTGCCTCCCTTCGGGAAATCACGGGTTTTGAAATGGGCACTTTGCCCTTCAAATACCTTGGTGTACCTATCTCTGTTAGCAAATTGACCAAAAATGATTGCCACCTCCTCACGGAAAAAATCACTTCTCGCATTAGAACCTGGGCTTCAAGGAATATATCATATGTAGGCAGGATTACCCTGATTAATTATGTTCTAATGGGGATCTACAGCTTCTGGGCTCGCATATTCATCATTCCTGCAGCAATTCTGGATTAAATCAACAAAGTTTGCAGAAACTTCCTTTGGGGGGCTAGTGCCGATTACAAACGCCCTCCTCTAGTTTCTTGGGATACAACATGTACTCCCAAGGCAAATGGGGGGCTGGGCCTCAGAAATATTGTTGCTTGGAATAAAGCTTGTATTGCTAAACTTGTTTGGGACATCCACAACAACAAAGAGGTCCTTTGGATTAGGTGGGTTCACACAAAATACATTAAAGAATCCACTTGATGGGACAACACTCCCCCTTATGACACCTGCACTTATTTCAAACACCTTTGTGATGTCAAGAACATCTTTAAATGGGGGAGTACACCAGGCAATAGATGGCATTGGAACACTATTGATGACGACACCTACAGAATCCCTCATGGATATAAGTGGCTTCTAGGTATCAATATGCAACCAGACTGGGCTCATATTTCCTGGGATCGCTGTACAGTTCCTCGTCACAGCTTCATTAATTGGGTTTTTATGCACAACAAGCTCCCTGTTCGCGCAAGGTGGCGAGATGGAGTCAAGACAGAACCATAAATTGTCCCATCTGTGATCAGGATGAGGAAACAGCTGACCATCTGTTCCTCCATTGTTCACTTGCAAAACAGGTGCTTGCATCTCTTGCAGATTGGACAAGAATCACACAGCTCACTCAGCCTGCTACAGTAGCTGATATGATAAATTTAAATGCCTAGAATATTACCTTTTTGAGTCTGTACTCATGTCTGGTCAAAGCATAAAGCTTTATGTTCACAGTCCAATCTAGTCTTTTGATTTGTTCATGGCCTTTGCCCAAAGAACTCCTGACCTTGTGTTCTGAGTTTGTATACCCAGTAGTGTTTATTATGCTATATATTGATTAATAAACTACATGTTTGCATAATCTACGCAGAAGTAGCTTTCATGTTTGATAGATGAATTGTGTTAGTGTGTTGTGTGCATAGTGTATTGAACTTTGTGTTAATCCAAGAGCTGCGTGTTTCCTCATGCCCAGTTGATATGTTCATACCCAGATTAAACAAGCTAAGCGTTAATTATTCTTTTCCATACAGTCTATGATTTTGCTTAGAGTATTAAACTGTGTGTTTCAATCTTTCCCCGAATAGAACTATGTGTTCAAGTTTATGCTAATTGAACTATGTGTTTAATTCTGTGCAGAACATCTGCTGATGCCTATTCATTAGGCTTAGTGTTAATTCTTTATGAACAATTCACCTACTTTCCTACCCTGTTTATAAACTTTGTGTTTAGATAAACTATATGTTTTCCCATGTTCACGAATTTGCTTCGCCTAAACTCTATAAAACTAGCTGTTTTTCGTTCTCCCCAGATAATGTAACACAAATGAACTATGTGTTCATACATGGATTTGCTCTTGAGCCCCATATCTCACTATGTTAGGTCAACCAAACCTCAACCCAATGACCCAAATCCTTATCTCTTGTGAAATAGGAATGAAAAGAAAGAAAAGAGAGGTTCTGAGAAATTCAATAGAAAGTTCTTCCAATAAAATCGAAAGAAAATACAAAAGATGAGTTCTTTGAATTTCAATCTATTTTTCTGGAGACTAACCCATCAAAATCGCGAGGAAGGTGGCGATTGTATATCAAACGCCGCCAACGAAGCATTCAAGTTTGCTCTTTTTCCCTCGCATCTACCTTGAACAACCCCGATATGAAGTTTTCTCTGTTTTCGTTGTTTCTCGCCGGAATTTAGAGATCGGGGCTAGGGATCATGGGCGGTTTTTCATCGTTGTCTGGATGTTGTGGTTCTCGGCGGCGGTCGTGGACCACCGGAGATGGCATGGAAGACCGAAGTAGGGGCAAGATACGGTCGGTGGACGAGCTTTGTGTTTGGTTACCATGGTTGTTTGCAGATGGGGAAGGAGGAGAGTTAAAGAGATAGAGGAAGAAGATTAGTGATAGTGAGGCTACTAGGAGTGTGTGGGCTAAGTTTGTGTGTCTTTTCTTGGGCCTTCTTCCTTGAGCTGGGTTGCATGCCCCTATCTTTTTTTAGTGTTAATTTGTTTAATCCTAATCATATGTTTGCATTTTTTTAGTCTTAATTTTGTGTTAATTAGTCTCTGATTATGAGTACCTCTATGTGTGGACATTTTTCCTCGCCGTTCGTGCTTCCGAACGTCCATGCGGATTGGAGGTATAATTAGATGATTTGTGCTGGGGTTTAACCTTTGAAAACTCTTTAGGGAATTAGTCATACATTTCATGAATAATATTTTGTAAAATGACTTTCCCTTTATTTATGCATTTCATGAGTTCTTGAATAAAACTTTTAAGAGTGAACATCCACTAATTCCAACCTCTTCTAAATTTAACTCAACTTGCTCATTAAAATGTTAGGCTTGGAAGAAAGCGATTTATGCAAATATTATTTAGAAATATAAGAAGAACGCCCTAAAGCTACATCGGTACATTGTAAAACCATGTTAACAATAGTTTATTCAATCTACGATGTGTTTTGGTTCGAAATGGGAGTCGCCACCCGACTTTTTAAAGAGAAAAGGCAAGAAAAATTAAAAAAAGAAAATAAGAAAGACTCTGCCTGCGAAACCCAAGGATGGATCTGGGGGCAAGTCTATGAACTTGAAAAGTAAAGACTTTAAGAGTCCGCCCCTCACAAAAGGAAAGACTTTACTAAAAGTTTTAAATGTGCTTTTGATAAAGTTTGGAAGGGAGATAAATAAGAACTTTATAGAATTACTTGATTGAACATGCAAAAGAATAAAAGAAAGAAAGATACATCATGTACACTTTATTTACATAAAAGGGAAACAATTAAAAGCTTACATTGTGACCTTTCTTTAGGGAAGCCTTGCCTAGCCTTTGTAGAAGCCTCTTTGGATGCCTTTGAAAGCCTTGAATACTCCTCTTGAAGATGCCAATATAGTGCCAAAAGTGGATGGAAAAGATGGATGAAAAAGGGGTTAGAAAAGGGTAGAAAGGTTCTTTTTGTGGTGTTTTGGATAGTATAAAGTTTGGGCTTTTGTGGAGTTTGTAGGGTTTTATAGGAGGATAATGGAAGGTAAGGTGAGGATGGAGATAAGAGGCTTAAAGGAGTAGAGGAATGATAGGAAAAAGTGATGAAAAAGGATGGGAAAAGGGTGCTCTTTTTGTAGGTTTTTAGGATAGTTTTGTGATGTTTTTGGGAGGTTTTATGGGGGGATTTATGTAGGGATAAGGAGTAATAGGATAAGAATATGGATTAAAGGATTGAAGAAGATATAAGAATGGATATTATGATGGTAAGAATGTGGTGGAAAAGATGATAGAAAAGGTATAGGAAAAAAGAGTTTTTTTTTTAATGGTGTTTTTGGAATGTTCTGTGCGGTGTAAGGCTAGGCTTTTGTGGTGTTTATGTAAGAATGGATAGGATGAGGGTTTAGAGGCTTAAGGTGGGATAGGATAGGAGATTATGGAGGTTAGGAAGTGGTGGAAAGATGATAGGAGTGGTGGTAGAATGATGACACTAGAGTAGAGATTAGAGAGATGATGAGAGAATGAGAGTGTAGGAGGGGAAGAATGAGTGAATGATTGAGTAAGTTTGGCTTTGAGGGAGGTAGTATTTATAGGCTTTAGGAGGGAGTGGATACATATGCACATACATGCATATTCATGCTCTTTGATCCACGCAGTTGATTGGCACAGAACACTAATCAAGCGGGGGATGTTCTTGGAGTGGACGATGGCTCGTGGTGAATGAACCACGTGTGGTCAAAGCTCAAGGTCGACAGGCCTACAGTAAGGGGAGACATATTTGCTCTCGTCCATGCATCTCTTGGACGGTGGTGTATGAACATATCCACTTTGGTAATTTTTGGGATCGACACATCTGCTCAGATTGCTAGCATAGCCATCAGGGAGTTTGAGCCCTTTCAACCACTCACACAAGGCCTTAACTTCTTCTTTATCGATTTGATAGGGAGCGTTCGGCATAGTTTCGGTGCTAGTCCCATCTTGGTGATGAGTTTCTTGAATGTTTAGCCGACGACGCTTGTAATGGGTGGCTTGGTCCCTACGCGAGTTCTTATCATCCTTCGTCTTACCTTTAACACTCATGATTGTATTCAGCACATGATCAAATACATTCTTCTCAACATGCATGGCATCCAAGTTGTGTCGGATTTTAAGATCTTTCCAATACGGCAACTCCCAAAATATGCTTCTCTTGTTCCAATTGTGAGACTCTAAATACCCATCAACATGGTTATGTTGTTCCTTGGAGCTCGGGAAATTACATACATGATCCCAAATTTGTTCCCCGTTCAATCGAGGGGGTGGAGGTGAATTTTCTTCTTTATTCTTTGAGAAAGCACTCTTATTTTTTGGAAATGGATGGTTCTCTGGGAGAAATTGTCTATGACAATCGAACCAAGAATGTTTCCTCCCATGTTGTAACCATCTAGCCTTTGTGTTCTCCATACAGTACGGACAAGACATTTTCCCAGCTGTGGTCCAACCAGAAAGCATTCCGTATGCCAGAAAATCTCTTATGGTCCACAACACGGATGCCTTCATTTTAAAATTTTGCTTCTTGGAGACATCATACGTGTCAATTCCAACCTCCCATAAATGTTTCAACTCATCGATTAACGATTGCAAGTAGACATCAAGATTGCCCTTTGGACTTTTCGGCCCAGGAATTAACAGAGTTAGAAACAAGTATAGCTTCTTCATGCACAACCAAGGCGGCAAATTATATGGAGTTGCAATCACCGGCCAACATGAATACGTTTGACCAAAACTGCCGAAAGGTGCAAAACCATCTGCGCATAGCCCCAACCGTACGTTTCGGGGTTCGGAAGCAAATTCCTTATGGAGGACATCGAAATGCTTCCACATTTCACTGTCGCGCGGATAAACCATAGTTCCATCTTCACGTGCATTCATTGAGTGCCACCTCATGTGCTCCGCAGATGTCTTAGTTGCACACAATCTTTGCAACCTCGGCCGATTAGGAAGTAAATCAATTGCTTGTGTGCAATGTGTTTCCCACGCAACGTTGTTTTAGCATACCTATCGGCTCCGCAGTGGTCACACTTATCTAAGTCAGCTTTCTCCTTCCAAAACAACACGCACCCATTGGGACATGCGTCGATTCTCTCATGTGGAAGTTTTAAAGCACCAAGCAATTTCTTCGCTTGATAGTAGGTGTCTGTCATCTCATTGCCAGGGGGACATACGTCTTTCATTAAGGCTAACAGACTGTCCACGACTTTATTTTGGAGATTGTACTCACATTTTATGTTAATCATCCGTGAGACAACCGACAACAACGACATGTCGCAACCTTCATAGAGAGGCTTTTTGGAGGCATCGAGCATTTCTAAGAACTTCTTAGTCCCTTCCTCTGGCTCATCTTCCCTCGTATCATCACCGCAGCTCAAAGGCATATGGCCCATGGCATCGGTGATCATTTCTTGCATACTGTTGATACCTCCAGTACTAGAAGACCCATAAGCAACAGTGTTAACAGTTTGATCATTACCCCCGAGAGTGGCAAAAGTCTCCCCGTGACTTATCCAAACATAATAATTTGGACGAAAGCCGTGTTTGTACAAATGTAGCTACACCGTATCCTCGTCAACGTACTTCAAGTTTTTGCATTTGCTACAAGGACACCTAAGTTTCCCCAAACTACTCCATTGTTTTGCAACAGGTATAAATTCTTCATTCACCGTACGTACGAATTCCACACTAAGATATTCACCATCATGTCTTTCATACATCCATTTTCTACTACTCTCCATTATGTATTTAACTGCATATAATTTATATATCATTGTAAGGGATTAAGTGACAATTAATTAAAGCAAATACATAATTTCATACATCCATTTTCTACTTCAAGTAAACTTTTTTTGGACATCTACAACTAAGTTATGTCACCAGTCAAGAGGATCCTGCTATTATCCAAGTAGAGTGTGTTTGGTCCTGTTAATCTATGATTGAAAATGACTTTCATGAGCCGTAGACTCTCCTTTATATTGTCTGGTTCACCAAAAAGTAGCGCAATCTCAGCAGTGAAATTGCGCGAGGTCTATAGTGCTTTGGGAGTTAGAAGCGTCTCAGATTCAGTACAATGCAGTGTTTCTATTGTGCAGCCTGGTGGGCATCAAGATAAGGTGGGAATGAAAGAGAAGCTTATAGTAGAGGGTCTAATAGAAATCGTGTTAGGCTTTCTTACTTTGATAGACCTATGAATCTTACATGCAAAAAAACCAAACACGATTTATATTAGACCCTTTACTATAAGCTTCTCTTTCATTCCCACCTTATCTTGATGCCCACCAGGCTGCAAAATAGAAACATTGTACTGAATCTGAGACGCTTCTAACTCCCAAAGCACTATAGACCTCGCGCAATTTCACTGCTGAGATTGTGCTACCTTTTGGTGAACCAGACAAATAAAGGAGAGTCGATACGACTCGTGATAGTCATTTTCAACCATAGATTTTCAGGTCACAAACACTCTACTTGTACACTAACAGGATCCAAACTCAACATCTTTTCATGACATCTACAACTAAGATACTAGAACTATAAATTAACCTACTTACTACTATAAACTACCATGACTAATAACCTATATTATTATGTAGCAACTGTTTATTGAGTACTTAAGTTAGTAAATGGATGTGACATAATTAATAATAATTAATGTCTTCATTTGGAGTTATGAATAATTAAGTTAGCAATTAGGTTGGATTAGCAACAAGTTTACGCTACCAACTTCGTTGGATAACTTAATCAAAGGCAAGTCTCCAAATGCCAATTCAACCTTGTTGTGATGAACAAGCTGTCAAAGTTATATGTATGGGTGATCCACCGCTTGTGACGTAGCAAATGTCGATCGTTGTGCATTTAGCATCCTCATCCCTAGTAAGACGAACACCCAAGAAATCAAGATATATATATATATATATATATATATATATATATATATATATATATATATATATATATATATATATATATATATATATATATATATAAGTTTGGAACTAACTTGTGTTTTGATTTTACCTGATATTAACTATTATATTAGGGGGAGACAGCCACATAGTGTTTGGCAAAGAGCAGCTCCGATCGACCCTGCTCTATACCCCAACCGTACACGACTTGAGCGGGGGGAGGATTGGTAAGATGATCACATAAAATCCTATGTACATTTATTTAGCATTGGTTTTATTAACTTTATTTGTTTTTTTCGTAACGATTGCATAGGTTCGCCGATACCCGTTTGGCACGGTTTGTTGGAGGGCAAGTTCGTTCCCACCCAAATCCGAAGCCTCCTTCCACATGGTCCAAAGTAGAGAAAACAACTTTGTGGGGGGATTTCTGTGTAAGTAATTATGCAAATTGGGTTATGATTTTCTTTTACGTAATAGTCGTTTAACTAATCACTACTAAATTACTTTATACAACGACATTATGTGTGGGATGAAGAACTAACAAGAGATGTGTTTAGTGGGTGGCACATGAAATTGTGCGACCGGGCTACTAATACGAGGTACAAGGTCAGGACCAAGAAGAGGACGGACCCTGTACCTCACATGAGCGATGAACACCGTGATGCAATAGAGGAGAAATCTCAAACCGAGGATTTCATTCGGCGATCCAATGCCGCCAAAGCAAACAGGAACAATGAAAACTCCGCCAATTGCATTACGCACGTCGGCTCAGTTTCGGCAGCAAGTTATCTGAAGAAGAAGGTGAATCCTATACTGGCACAATTAATAAATTAAAGTTATATGTATATATTAACAATTAATAACTCTCTAAACAATTATTTGCATTGACTATTTTCACTTGTAGATGGCCGAGGGGAAATTCATGACCCTGTCTGAAGTCCACGCTCACATTCACTGTGGGCGAGATCCCTCGGGGAATCCAGTGTGGAATAACCCACATGATGCCACACTCGATGTAAGTTTCCTTTACACATATTCATAAACATTAACTTGTGTTTTGGATTGTATTTGAACTACGGCATGTGGCCGTACTTGTATTATGTGTCTTTTGGATTATGTTTGAACTCCGGCGTGTGGCCGTGCATGTTTAATATATGCGTTTTGGATTGAATTTGAACTCCGGCGTGTGGCCGTGAATGTTTAAAGTTGTGTTTGAATTGTATTTGAACTACGGTGTGTGGCCGTACATGTTTTTATGTGTGTTTGGATTGTATTTGAACTACAGCGTGTGGCCGTTCATGTTTTGTATATGTGTTTTGGATTGAATTTGAACTCCGGTATGTGGACGTGCATGTTTATTGTTAGTTTTGGATTGTATTTTAACTACGGCGTGTGGCCGGACATGTTACATGCGTGTTTGGAACTTATTTGAACTCCGGCGTGTGGCCGTGCATGTTTAATGTTAGTTTTGGATTGTATTTTAACTACGGCTTGTGGCCGTACATGTTTTATGCGTGTTTGGAACTTATTTGAACTCCGGCGTGTGGCCGTGCATGTTTAAAGTTGTGTTTGGATTGAATTTGAACTCCGGCGTGTGGCCGTGCATGTTTAATGTTAGTTTTGAATTGTATTTGAACTCCGGCGTGTGGCCGTGCATGTTTAAAGTTTTGTTTGGATTGAATTTGAACTCCAGCATGTGGTCGTGCATGTTTAAAGTTGTGTTTGGATTGAATTTGAACTCCGGCGTGTGGCCGTGCATGTTTAAAGTTTGTTTTGGATTGTATTTGAACTCCGGCGTGTGACCGTTCATGTTTAAAGTGTTTTATGGATTATGTTTGAACTCCGGTGTGTGGCCGTGCATGCTTAATATGTGTTTTGGATTGAATTTGAACTCCGGCGTGGGGCCGTGCATGTTTAATATGTGTTTTGGATTGAATTTGAACACCGGCGTGTGGCCGTGCTTGTTTAAAGTTGTGTTTGGATTGTATTTGAACTACAGCGTGTGGTCGTTCATGTTTTATACGTGTTTGGAACTTATTTAAACTTCGGCGTGTGGCCGTGCATGTTTTATGTGTGTTTGGATTGTATTTGAACTACGGCGTGTGGCCGTTCATGTTTAGTATATGTGTTTTGGATTGAATTTGAACTTCGACGTGTGGCCGTGCATGTTTAATGTTAGTTTTGGATTGTATTTCAACTACGGCGTGTGGCCGTACATGTTTTATGTGTGTTTGGAACTTATTTGAACTCCGACATGTGGTCGTGCATGTTTAAAGTTGTGTTTGGATTGAATTTGAACTCCGGCGTGTGGTCGTGCATGTTTAATGTTAGTTTTGAATTGTATTTAAACTCCGACGTGTGACCGTTCATGTTTAAAGTGTCTTATGGGTTATGTTTGAACTCCAGGGTGTGGCCGTGCATGTTTAATATGTGTTTTGGATTGAATTTGAACTCCGGCGTGTGGCCGTGCATGTTTAAAGTTTCTTTTGGATATAATTTGAACTCCGGCGTGTGGCCGTGAATGTTTAAAGTTGTGTTTGGATTGTATTTGAACTACGGCGTGTCGCTGTACATGTTTTATGCGTGTGTTTGGAACTTATTTGAACTCCGGCGTGTGACAGTGCATGTTTAAAGTTGTATTTGGATTGAATTTGAACTACGGCGTGTGGCC
This sequence comes from Portulaca oleracea, assembly GCA_029582165.1. NCBI lineage: Eukaryota > Viridiplantae > Streptophyta > Magnoliopsida > Caryophyllales > Portulacaceae > Portulaca > Portulaca oleracea. The sequence continues at coordinate 9,941,215 of CM055879.1, read as the reverse complement.
GTGCATGTTTTATGCCCGTTTTTTATTGTGTTTGCTACTTATATATTAATGCTTGTAGGAAACTTTTCGCCAAAAGTGTGAGGAGCGTGGCATAATGGAGAACTCCCCGGAAGCTAGGGAGTTGTACCTCCAATTGGCAGGGGGTACAAACCCAAAGACCAAGCTGTATATGGTCTTGGGAGTGTGACCATGTACTTCTATGATACTCCACCCCCCGCCCAGGGTAGTTCTTCGTCAAGGCATGCCGGCGCAACTCCGTCCACCGATGCCATTATGCGTGATCAACTTGCTGCCCACTCATCTGCCCTCTCCCAGCTTCAAAGCCAACTAACACAAGTTTTCCCCATCTCAGTAGGGAAATTAAACTTTGATTCAATATATTCTTCATCAATCAAGTGTTGAATCAACCAGTTTGGGAGGGGAATTTGCATTTGGTGGGAATCAAATTGCTCTTCAGGGCATTCACTAGCACTTTCATTCAAAACTATAACTTGTTCTTCCTCCACCTTCTCTTCTACACAATTGACTTCCTCGCCAATCAATTTCTCCTTCTCATCATCTGCCACTTGCTCAACCTCCATACCCTCTCCTTCGATTTTATCCTCAATATCTCCCTCATTTTCTTCAAGAACTCCCTCCTCCACCAACTCAGGTTGCTCAACTTCTCCTCCACCACACATGGTAATAACATTCACCTCCACCCCTTGGATAGGAGTAGTTCGGATAGGTGCAAATTGAAATTGGTTGGATTGAGCCAATTCGAGCTCAAGACTTTGGATATAAGCGTAATCCTCCTCTCGGTCTTCCATGATTCGCTCCAACATCAACTCAAATGAGGATCCTTGAAGTGGTTGAGAAATTTGAGGTTGTGGAAAATCTTGTTGGGTTGGATGGAAGGTTTCTTCTTGAATGAATGGGTGATGGTCAATGGGTTGAAAAGTAGAAGGGTGTTGGTTAGTGGTAAAATCATAAGAAATGGGATCTGGTTCAACATGGGAAGAAATAATAGCACTCACTTGCTCTAATTGTTGAAAATTGAACACTTGCGCTTCTTGAGCCATTCTCAAATGCTTGAAAGTCTCCTCATTCACTTTTTCTTTTTGCAGTTCATAGATAGAAGCCAAAAGGAGTGCAATAATAGGATGATGCTCCAAAGATAAATCTCCTCCACTAGATTTGCAACCTCCAAAATCAGGAGCATATTGAACAAGCTCATGAAGGAATTGTTCGGCCTCCCCCGCAGTCTTCTTCAAAAATGTCCCTCTGGATGCTATATCGATTGATTCTTTTAGAGAAGCAAAGAGTCCACAATAAAAGTGCTGAAGAAGCATCCAGTTGGGTAGATTGTGGTGCGGACACTGACGTTGGAGACTTTTGAATCTTCCCCATGCTTCAAAAAGAGTCTCTCCGGGTTCTTGCTTGAAGCTCATAATATCTTGCCGGAGTTTACATGTTTTATCAGCCGGGAAGAATCTTTGAAGAAAATTTCTCTTGAGAGCCTCCCATGAAGAATAAAATCCAGGTGGGCATATATCAAGCCACATCTCAGCTTTCCCTTTCAAAGTCAGAGGAAAGAACTTCAACTTTAGATACTCCGAAGATATCCCAGGTATATGCATGAAACTAATGCGCTTCTCGAATATCTCCATATGAGCAATAGGACTCTCGGAAATATATCCATGAAACGGGTTACTTTCAAAAACTTCAAGAAGACACGGCTTGAACTCAAATACCGCGTCGAGTGGTAATGGTGGTAAGATGATCGGGTTGCCTCCCGTGCCCGAAGATGGAACGACATATGATAGAAGGGTACGGGGTGAATCAGCTTGGACTTCACCCATTGGACTCGAGGCTTCCTACGATGCTCGATAGAACATTAGGGCGTACCTACATGAACCAACAAGAACCAATAGAAGCATCAAATTCATCGGGATTAGCACAAACTAATTTCTAGCGTGAAAGCAATCTCAAATAACCAAAAACTAAGAAACTAAAACTAGGGGCACTGGCTCCCCGGCAACGGCGCCATTTTGTGTAAAGCGGTTTGTAAGACCTCGGTTTTGTCGTTCTCTCTCAGGGAGCTGGCGGCCTTGGTCATAGAAACTAAGTCAATGGTCAGGATGAGATTGCTAAGGTAAGGATATCGGTTTGAAGGGAGCACAATGCAAGCTAAGGTCGGTCAAGGAATGGAAAATGGGCTTCAGAGGCTTTTCGGGATGTAAACGGGGATGAGGAAATGGGTTTTGCAACAAGAGAGTAACGAGAAGGGGAAATCAAATGGTAACTCCGTTAGAAAATACCCACCGGGCTTCCTCTTTCAAGGATAGTCCGGATTAACTTCCCTAAAGTCCATCGACAGACCCGGGGGAGTTCAAGGAACAGATTTCCTAGTTAGTTTCTATTGGCTTTCGCGAACTATAATACTAACTATCCTAATTCCTACCTTCCAACCAGTGTTGGATGTATTCGGGATGCTTTCGCACCCAAATACGTCCCACTTGAGGGAAGGATAGGATTGGGAAATTGATTTCTCAACTAATTACTCACTAATATTGCTAACTCAAACCTAATCATCCATTCACACCCTTAATTACCTCCTAACCCATAGGGTTTCTAGCCACTAATCATGACACTAACTATGCTAACAACATCCAAACCAAACCTAAACATGATTTCTAACATCAAACAACCATAAACGAGCAAGATAATCAAATAACAAGCAAGAACAATTAAAGAACAAGCAAAGTAATTAGTAAAGTAATTAATAAAAGAGTTAAGGGAAGAGGATACTTATCACAATGTTGTAGATGAACAAAGGAAAGCAATAAAAAGATGATCCAACAATCTTTCAATTGTTTGAATACCCAAATCTTCAATAACCACAAACCCTAGAATAAATCTCTCTAATCTTCCTCTAATCTCTCTCTAAAACCCCTAATTACAAATCTGGGAATTCCCTAAGTCTAACCCTAGATAGCTATCTTAAGAAATCGAGAAAGAGATATATATATATACAAGTGAAAGTTGGTTGGCAAAACGCAAAGACTTGGTAGGCGCTCTGTGAGAACATAGGGGACCGTGGTCACGGTCTAGGAGACCGTGCCACGGTCATGTTCATCGGCGAAAAGGTCGAGCGATTTCGAGCCGAGGGCCGTGGAGTGCGATGCAGGAGGCTACGGTCCCCATCGGAGCGGTGGTCGCGCGCGACGAATGGTAGCGGCGCTACCTTCTTGAATGACAATCCGTGGTGACTTTGAGCCAGTGTCGCGGTGCTACCTCAATGGTGGCGGGCGCTACCCTATGGTAGCGGTGCTACGCTCGAGTGTGAGGGCTACCCTACTCTTTTCGTCACTTTGTTTCTTCCTTCTTTCCAAGGCATGTAACACCCATTTCGAGGGCCGTAGCGGGTGTTACCTCACTAATTGGCACAAAGGTTGGGAGTGTGGTCCCGGGTCGACTCCGCCTCGGTTTCCGGTCCGGCTCGGCTCGGGAAATCACCAAGAATGCTATAAAAAGGCCCGTTTTGCTACGTTTTCGGTGAAAGCTCCATAATCTACAAAATAACCAAAAAACGCATTAAAAACTATGAAATTAAACCACGAAACGAGTTAAAAGCCTAAGGATTTAGGCGGTATTTAGACATAGAATTGGGTCTAAACAATAAGAGAATGTTTATAATTAAATTACATAGCTTTATAACAAAATATGTAGCAAAATAGAAGTTTTTTTTAAAGAATAATTAAAATCTAGTTTTTAATGTTTCTTAGATTTTAATTATTCTTTGAAACAAGTTTCTATTTTCGCACATATTTTATTATATAAAGCAACACAATCTATAAAATATTAATAAATACATAACATCAGAAAATATCTTACTAAAGAATAAAAGGGGTGAACAGGTGTGTTGTGATGGTAAAGGATTTGTGTTTTGCTGCTTGCATGTGTGCATGCTTGATTATCTCATAGTTATCCTTTCATTTCCATTCCTCAACTGATGTTTCTTTCTTGCTGGTTGGCTGCTTGCTTTTGTTGTCTCCTTGTTAAAATTTGTTCACATAGAAAATGACATTCCTCTCCTCCACTTTTGTTTTCTGTGTAAAAGATCAACCATCATTCTTCTGTCCTCGCCATGAAGGAGTTGAAGCTTTGCCCAGACCCAAAAATGGAGGACATATGAAAGAACAAGCAAAAATCAAATGATTTAAAGTAGAAAAATTCAATATCAACACATCAACTGGAATTATAAATCAAAATAACAATAAGTTAATAGCTTTTAAAGCCAAAAAAATAACCCCGAAATTTTATTTTATAGGGCTCTAAACTCCAAAAGAATGGTCGATTTGTAGAAATTTTCATGTTCGACCCTAAACGACATTTTAATTGCATGTGTACAGTACAGACTTCAAATTTAACTAATGAAGAACAAGAACTGAAATAAAATAAGATTAATGTCTAAATCTTGAATCTAAAATAAACTCTAAAACCATGGCTTCGTTCTTGAGTTTTTATCCGAATCGCAGTTGCCTCGAAGAATTCTGGTCCTTGTATTTTTTCAGATCCAATTTTGGATGTGTTCTTGTTGATTTGGCATTAGAGAAACAGGAAAGTAAGAAAGTAAGATAGAGATGAGGTGGATGAAAGTGTATAGATAAAAAATCAGAGATCAAGATTCAAGACAGATTAGGGATGATGTATTTGATCTTTAGTTATCTGGGCATGGGGTTGAACAATAGAATTTAAAGAGCAAAATGAAAGATAAAGATAGGGAGGTGGCCTTCGTTTTGGGCGCGGTGGAGGGTTTCGTCGACCTTGGAGGTGGTGCGGTTGTAGACGGCGATGGGGAAGCCTTTCTCGGCGATGTTCAGGACGAGGTTTTGGCCCATCACAGCCAGGTCGGCGAGGCCGATCTAGGCTGGGGTCGCCGCCATTGGAGAGGGTTGAAGAAGGTGTAGAGAAAGAGGGTTTAGGAGGGGGTTGGTGACAGAGAAGATGGGTGATAGAGAGAGATAGAGAGGGATTAGGAGGGGGTTGGTGACAGAGAATAGGGGTGATAGAGAGAGAGAGGGAGAGAGAGAGAGAGAGATGGCGGACTCCTCGAGGGAGTGAAGGGACAGTAACCCTCCAGAAGGCACAAAAATGGTGGTGGGTTTTTTCGGGGGGAAGGTAGAATGGCAGGCTAAACTAGGCTTGGTTTTGTTTGGGAGGGACTGTGGCATAGGAAAGAGGGAAGTGGTCAACTAGAAATAGTATAATCAACAATTTCAACTACTAATAGTTGGATTTGGGGGTAATTCTTTGGCAAATTATGGGTGTGTTTGGTAATCCGACTATCAAATACGCGCTCCGTTTCATATTAATTAATCTCGGATATCGTAAAAAAGTAAAATGGATAAATTATTTGGGATGGACTATGGAGGGAGTACTCAGTTCGTCCTGCTTTAATTGTCAACCTTAAAAATTATGTAGTTAAATAATATCTTTATTTTATTGTTTCAACCAAACTTTTTGAAATATTGGTAAAGTTAAAGTTTACTGTTTGAGATAACGTTTATTGCTTGATTATCTCATAGTTATCCTTTTATGGTTAAATTGGTAAAATTTAATTATGAGAGATGAAAATATATATGAAAATTGGTAAAAATTACATTGAAAATGTAACATAATAAATAATTATGAAAAAAATTAATTAAGTAGACAAATAAATAAGGACGAAAGGATTAAGGAGTTCAATAAATTTTTTCAAAAATAAAGTTTTTAGGTGAAAGGTACTCATATACTGAACTACTATGTTAGTCCTAATTTATTCATTCTTACTATTTTCTTTTCTTTTTTTTTTTGAGGAAACTCTTACTATGTTATTAGTATCAACGAGAATTGGTAATAAGATGAAAATAAATTATAAAGTACTGCAGTTAACATTACAATCCTTACATTAAAGAATATGAAAATCAGATGTTCTAAAAATTTGTTTGTTTTGCCTACAAATTCTTATTAAACTCAAGTTACTTGACCATACAATATTTAGGGCCTGTAAACATTATAGGTAAAAAGCAGTTAATATAAGTAAAAGTTAAATTTTGATAATTTTTGGTAACTTTTGACAAATTTATACTTATATATCAAAATTTAAAAATAAAATTATAATTTAGAAAATGAAGCCCATGCATCGCACGGGCATTGCCACTAGTAAGTACTTAAAATAGCAATAACATAAATTTGTTTGAAAATATATGAACGAAGAAAACTACAAAAAAAAAAAAAAAATGGATGCATAGTGAGGAAACTTAAAAAAGAAAAGAAAGGATCTTATGTTTATAGTGAGATTCGAACTCGTGCCAGCCAGGAGATGGAACTAAAATCTCACGATTGGATCAATCTATTCCATTGAGCTACAAGATTTTCAACTTACACGCCTGCAACATTTAAAAGAAATCATAAACTCCATATCCTGTCTTCTAAGTTGCCCAAGTTTGCTTGTCTCCCCGGTTTAGCTACAGTACAAGATACGCCTGTTTTGGATCTTCATAATCACAATTCACAAATCAGAAGGGCAGTTTGGTTGTCCCAGACTCCTCTCCTCTCCTCCCCTCTCCTCCGTTTGCACCGCTTTCTTTCTGCGGTTCAATTCTCTGTTACCTGCCACTTACGGAATTCCAACTCTTATACCCTAAATCCCACCAATATTTCAGGTAACTCCATTTTTCTTTTTTACTCAAATATATCTTCTTTTATTCGATCCATGATGCTCATAAACTTCGTCTTTCAGTTCATGTGGTAACACAAAATCTTATCCAATTCCATCGGATTGTATTGACGGTAATGTGTCTCTGACTCTGTGTTGGAAATCGGAATGATGAAAGCTAATATGGTCCTTCTTTGACTTTGAACTAATATGGGGCCTGTCACACTTTCCATTCAATCTAGAGGGTTTAAATATCACCTAACAAACAACCAAAATTGATTAGGGTAATCCGTAAAAGGAATAGTTTATGAGAAATTGATTTTATAAGCTTATCGGAAATTGATTTTGTAGGTCGGTGACTGCATTAGATATGGATTGTGCAAATATCAAACGAATCTATTTGTGTTTATTCTTTTGCAATTTACTATGTTCAGTCCATTCATTTTGATTGGTGTTGTCTTGAAAAATTATGAGTCAGAACCTCTGTTCGAGAAATAACTTTATTTTGATTATTTACTATGTTTAATTCATTCATTTTGATTAATGTTGTGTTGAAAAATTACGAGTCAGAACCTCTGTTGGAGAAATAGCTTTCAATTTTGATTATTTACTATGTTCAGTTCATTCATTTTGGCCGATATTGTGTTCGTAAATTAAGAGTCAGAACTTCTGTCCGACAAATAACTTTCAATTTCTAGGTCTTCTGTCATTGTTCAGTTTCCATTAATTTCCATTTTGGTGGCCTATTTGTTGTATGTGATGTAAATTACTTATTAGGAATGTCAAATCAATATATTTGCCTTTCTTGTAACAATTGTTCTTTGCAATCTGGTAAATGCAGATCAAGGACTAGCAAAGCTGAAATTAGATTGAGGCAACAGTTATTCTGCTGTTTTCCCTGTACCGATCTCCGTCATTCATCAGAAGCTGAAGAAATGTATGTGAATCTATTTCTTTGTACAGTTTAACTATTTACTACTCTTTAAATTTATATGAATTTGTTAATACGGCCATGGTGATTATGAACTTCTGGAAAATATTAGTTCCTGCGGCTGCGGCCTTATCTTACCTTTCTTTGCTGTTTCTGTTTTGCTTCTATAAACTTTGAGTAATGTTTTATTATTATTATTTGTTAAGGATGAAAACAGACTAATAAGGCCATAGGTGTAGGTCATATTCATTGGCAAATTACATCTCTCCTGGCATTATTTAGAAAGCAATATGGTCTTTTCATGGTAGTTAATTTATTTCACTAGAATCCCTTTGCTTTCGTTACGATTTTAACCATTTTAATGTTCATATAATTTGCACTCCATCGAATAGAGCTTACAGTTCCAGTAAATCATTTGTTAATCATACATTGTATCCATTAAAATTTACTTGGATATCAATTCTTTTCTCAAATTTATAAGTTCGCGGTTAAGCAAAAATTACACTTTTAATTATCTAACTGCCTGTGCCTTGCACGGGCCATCCCTGCTAGTACTCTACAACAGAAGGGGCAGTTTACCTCCCCTTTTTTGTTCATATGCAGCTAACTTGCCTGCTTGCTCTATTGGGCTGATCCATTTGGGCTTTGTCAAATCGGGTTTTATGGTCCAGATGTCTTTGACTTCCATCATTCAGAATTCCAGATGTTCTCTTAGTCTAATTACGCATATGTTATTCTCCCCCCTTTTCTTTTTTCGATTCCAGCCTTCTAGTCCTGCTTTTGACAACTTGAATTTGGGAGCATTGGTTTGATTGTTAAATCTAGAGTTTTAGCTTTGTTGCTAATCAACTTCTTCTTGTTTCAGTAAGATTTGCCCATCTTTCTCCTGTTTAAATTTCATCTTAGTTAGCATCCACAGTAATGAATTAGGGCTGAAATTGTTTCAATTTTGTGATGATTTTTCTTTTGGTGGAAATTGCCTGCACAAAGATCAACAGTAAAGTGGAACAAAGTAGAAAGACCGGCCTCTACTAATTAGTTGCAAGCCTGTTTTCTAAATTGTTAATTAGTATGTCTTCTGCCTCCGCGTTTAAGTGTTGTTGTTCGATAAGGTCGAATATGCAGGGTTTTCTAATTGTTTGCCATTTCCGTCAATTTCAATTGGGTTTGATTGAATTTCATCGTGCTTAGTCTGTGAAATCTTGTCATTTAATTTGCCCATCTGGTTACTTCGCCCTGTTCTCCAGCTTCTGGTAATGTATACCCCATTCTTTGTTTAACCTTTTTTTCACTTTTGTTTAATTAATTCATTCTGGGTTTGATTCTTTGTTTAAATACTAAATAGTTTTAACTTTGGGGTAAATTGAAGTGTTTAATGTCGGGCTAAATTAAGTTGAAGAATCGAAGTTGTGTTAAAGTGGAGAAGGGAAAAAATGGCTTCTTTTGATGATAATGTGTGGGATTTGTTGGATTACGATTGTTTGCTTTCTGATGGAGTTTCCCCCAATTGCTTGTTTCTTTATGCTCCTGATTAAATTCTGATTTGATTTTGTTGTACTGCTATTTTTAAAATTTTGAACTTGTTCTACTAATCTTTTTTGGTTACTGTAAATTTGGGGATTGTATGATTTTTTTTAAAAAAACATTTAAGGGAGGGGTTAATTTAAACAGATTGCAAAATAACATTGCCCCTAATAATAATTCGTAAATCAATAAAAGCAAATTGAAGGAAACATCTAACAAAGAGAGAAAGGATAAAAATTAGTACAACTGAGAGAAGACAACAATATTGCAATCAAAAGACTAACATTGTAGTCTACAAAATCTATTATTTCTTCATGATTTTTTTCACTAAGCAATATCATTGGAGCCTAGTCTACTCCAGCTCCTTTTACGACAACACTTTACTTTTTATAAGAAGCAACTCCTTTTCTATGAAGGCATAAACTGGGTTCTTGCCAAATTCCTGTAGTGGCAATCTTACCCGCTTTCGAATGTATATGAGATAAACCTACCAAGCTAGGATTAAGCATATATTGTGAGATCTCATGTACTGTTTGTGACGAGCTATCTGCTTTTCAAAAATTATTAGTTGTGTGGAGTACTTGTAGTGTTGTATGGTATAATGAGTTAGTGTGGGGATGGACACTTTACATATAGAGTTGTACTTGGTAGGTAATAGATTATTCTTTCATGTCTTTGCAATGGTCACTGGCATTGGGTGCTGGGGGAGTTTGGTTTGGTTGACATGCTGAAGACTAGGGATGGCAACGGGTTGGAGGCGGACCGAAGGTACACACCTCCACCTTCGCTCCAATTAATAATCGAAGGTGGAGGTCACCTCCAAATCCAATTAATCGGAGGTGGATGGCCCTCCAAATCCGAACTTAATCGGAGGTACCCAACTCCAACTCCAACCCGATTACCTCCGACTCCGATTACCTCCGACTTCGGTTAACACTTATTTTTTTTCGTAAAATGATTTCCTCCGACTCTAGTTACTTATATCTCCAATTACCTCTGATTAATATATCATACTTGTTAAAATAAGACTCCGATTTCTAACTTTTTATTTTTGTAAAAAAAAAATTTATATTAATTACTATAAGGACTTAATCGGATCGGAGGTGGTCACCTCCATACCCGCCCCAATTATAATTGGAGTCAGATTTTTTTAATCGGATTGGAGTCGGTTTTCTTTAGTCGGATTCGGATTCAAAGTTTTTGCTTCGAAGCGAATCCGATTCGCTTCGGATTCAAACCTGACTGCCATCCCTACTGAAGACCCCCTATGGTCTGGAAACAATGATGTTTTGTGACCTTAAAGACTCTGAGTGAATGGTCGGGACCTAATCACTTCTGTACAAGTTGTGGTTAGAAAAGTTGCTGAGTATGTGAAGTTTAGAAATAGCACAAACCTCTCTGGTATAGACGCCTTGGGGCTTCTAAATTACCGTTTGGGCTAACTTTCGTGTTTCAAATCTTGCATCTTGAAGTTTTCTTGAAGTTACATCTCGGACATTGAACTCAATTCTGTCTCAATCACAAGAATGTTTGAGGTTAACCAAATTTCCATTTGTATTTAACTATTTATGTTCTTATCTGAACTATTATGTTTAATTAACTGATTGTGGTGGATTTCATATTGAATGATTAATGAGTACTATGCTAATTTGGTGATTTATTTTTGAAAGTATCTGCATATGTGAGGAAGATTTGATATTCTTACTAGCATGTCTTTGTCTCTGTATTTGGTTGATGTCTGTGAAATATTCAACCTTAATGCAGACTGAGGAAACCAAATATGCAGTTAAAATGGACTAAAAGGGATCATTAGCGCTATTGGTATTTCAATATTTGTTGGGTGGGCATACATCCTTGGAATGACCTTTGCAGTCAACATCCCTTACCGTCTAAGTAGTTCAAACAATGCTGGTGGATATGTCATAGCACAAGTATTTTACCTTGCATTTAAAGGTAGATTCAGGAATGGAATTGGAGGAGTTATTTGCATGGGGAATGGTTCAACTTAGCAGATGTTTGACTCTTATTGTCAACCATATAAAGGAGATTGATGGGGTAGAATTTTGCTTCTAACCTGAATAACTTAGCTAGATATTTCTTGTTTGTAAACTTTTATTTGATGTGTAAGTTTGAAATTGGTTTTGGTTTTAAGTTCGAAATTGAGGACGGAAGGTTATGTAAATGAATATGAGCTTTAAATAACCATTGCTTAGGCAGGATAGGGGAAAACTTATATGATTGGAGCTGCATGTATATTAAGAAGGTGTGCGTGCTTAGTGTTGTTGGCAACTTGGCATTGTACATATCTACAGTTTGATAATAGTGTTTTCGTTCTATTATGTTAATCGATTTCTAAATTTGAATATGATGATAAACTTAAGTATTTGAGACAAACAAAATTTTGACCGCTCTACAAATATGTAGTATCGGAATCCCGTCCATAGGACAGGCATGCTCACTAGTATTCTATAATAGAAGAGGAAGAGGGAGTTGCCTCCCCCTTTTTTAGTATGGTGTGCGCTTGTGTTTTGCAAGTTGCCTGGTTGGTTGCTTGAAAGTGGACCAGGCGAGCTCTCAAATGGGCTTTTTATAAATTCTCTTTGACAGACAGCTGTACTATATTGTTGCTACATGGCTGTTCATTCGTCGTCTCCCTTGCACCTCATTTTCCATCTGCAACTTGCGAAACTTGTTCTCCAGAAAACCCTAATTCTCCATTTCTACTTTCCATTTCCCCCTTCCCCATACCTGTTCTTTCAGAAAAAAATAAAATTGCTGCGTTCAGCACTATTGTGGCTGCTTTTGCAATTGACGCCCACCACCACATGCGCTAACCCAACCTCCCTCCAGACCAATACTGACCCCAAAATCAGAGAAATATTCGATGCAAACTTAATCTCGATTGATAATTACGTTGTTTTCTAAGTTATCAGATTAGAGTTTGCTAATTTGGTCATTTATTTGTATCACCCCAATTCATAGCTATCTCGATCATATACTTTCAGTACAACCAGGTTTCCCGTCTCCTTAAAAATTCCAGGAGGCTGTTGTGCTTTTGCCAATTCTACGTCATCTGTGAGTTATCATTTATTAGTTTTAGGTAAATCATATGTACATCATGGAACATATATGGAGAGGGGAATAGTGAGAGTTAAGTTCCAGTACTAACAAACTCAAATAACTAACTCGCTTGAAGAGTCAAGACAAGCACTTAAAATTAGGTAACTTGTGCAAATTTTGCCCCAGTAAAAGTGGTTTCAAAGTTCGTTTGTTTTGTGCTTAATTTTTGTAACACTTTGTGGTGTAAAGCAACTTATCATGCAACACTTTGTGGTGTAAAGCAACTTATCATGTTATTGATTCAGTTGCTGCCTTATACCTATAAATAACTGCTCCTCTCCCTCATACTCTAAGAACACTTAGCGACTTGTCCACCTTGGGTTATACTTGAGGCTGACAGAACCTTCCCACATATTTGGAGTGGGCTGACTTCATACCTTTGCATAACATGTTAGTTCCATGACCAGCTCATAGCTCAACAGTGGTGACATAATGTACATTTTCACCAGTTCGTAATTAACTAAACAGAACATGCATACATGTGGAGTGCATCACTAACCCACACTAGTAAGTATCCTCAGCTCAAGGCACCTGTAAATTAACATGCTTGCAAGCTTGAGACTCTACTTTTAGAATAGGATAAAATAGATCCCTCAAAGTAAGAGTCAGGCCTACATGTTAGCAATCTCAAGATTTTAAGGTCGCTACAGCACTGTCTTCAGCAAACAAAAGGCTTCACTGGGTTTATGTAGATTGATGTTTCTGTCTTGTAGTTGCCTTGGCACATATAGAGCACATTTGTGTACTCCCTATGCAAAGTTGACATTGTTAATTAATAATCTCCTAACTGTGCAGAAATATCTCCTAAACAGCTGACCTACATTAGATGGATAAGTCTTCCCAACCAAGTGCAAAAACACAGAAGAAATGTGATAAAAACAGTAAGAGAGCTAGAAATAAACACAGGCGAAAATTCACCACAAAGATTTTTCTCAATTTTATTTGTGTGACATTCTGGTGATATTTTTCTCAATTTTATCTGTGATCAGATTTTACACATAAAGAGAGAGAGTAAGAGGGAGGTAGCCAGGGTGATATATTACGATAAGATGTCTGGGTTTGTCGGTGTTGTTGTTTCTGATCCAGCTCTTCAGAGCCAGTTTACTCAGGTCGAGCTTCGCAGCCTAAAATCTAAAGTGAGTACCTTTTATAACCAAACTTGTTCGTTTTCTTGTGCTGGGTTCTTGTAATTCTGTGATATCTACAATGGGCTTCGTTGTTTTTAACAGTATACTGCTGTCAAGAATGAAAATGGCAAGGTTACAGTTGCAGATTTGCCATCGATTTTGGCCAGGTTAAAGGCATTTAGTCAGAGCTTTAAGGAGGATGACGTTAAGAGAATTTTAAGTGAGTCTGCCTCTGATATGGAGCAGGAAGTTGAGTTTGAGAGCTTCCTTAAGGTACTGTCCTTGGTTGTTAAATTCTACTGTTCTTTTTATCCACATTGTATAATTAGGCATTAATGCATCATTGGAAATACTTATGGTTAGAAATTAATTGTTTGGAGGAGTTACAAGTTGATTAGTTTACATTCTGGGTGAAAGATATGTGTCTATTTATAAGTGTACATATGGTTAAATTATTGGTTATGTCAGGTTCACCTGAACTTCCAAGCCCGAGCAGCTGCCCAGGCTGGTGGCTTGAAGAACTCCTCGGACTTCCTCAAGGCTTCAACAACTACCCAAGTTCATACAATTAGTCAATCTGAGAAAGCATTGTATGTTCATCACATCAATAGTTATCTTGGGGATGATCCATTTTTAAGGCAATTTCTTCCCATGGACCCGAATAATGATGATCTGTTCAACCTGGCAAAAGATGGAGTTCTTCTCTGGTAAGTTCCTGAGGATCAATTTGAGGGTGATTGTTGCTATCTACGATTGTAGTCGCTTGAGTTGTTGATATGTTGATTTTGGTTTCTTCTGCAGTAAGCTTATAAATGTGGCTGTTCCGGGTACAATTGACGAGAGAACTATAAACACAAAGAGGGTACTTAATCCTTGGGAGAGGAATGAAAATCACACTCTCTGTCTGAATTCTGCAAAGGCCATTGGATGCACTGTGGTTAACATTGGTCCCCATGACTTGGTTGAAGGCAGGGTAAGTTGAGGTTGGCTACCCGGTTGTTTCTTTGAATTACTAATAAATCAGTTCTCATGAAGAAACTCGTGTTCTTAAATTGCAGCCTCACTTGCTTCTTGGGTTAATTTCTCAAATCATTAAGGTAGGAGAAGCTTGATGTTTCTTATCAATTAAGATGTCAGGGAGATGATTCAATGGTGTCATTATAAGTTTATAACACTTTTTTTAATCTTCTTGCTGCTCTAGATACAACTCTTGGCGGATCTCAACCTTAAAAAGACACCACAACTGGTAGAATTGGCTGATGATGCTGATGTAATTCCTTTACTTCAGCTTTTCTTCTAGATAATGTTGCCGGAGCAAGGTTGTGAATGATACCTAATAATGTGGCATTGCACCGTGCTAACGTGCTTGCAGGACATTGAGGAGCTTCTCAATTTATCCCCAGAGAAGGTCTTGCTGAAATGGGTGAACTTCCATCTTCAAAAAGCTGGGTACAAGAAAATTCTTACAAACTTCTTGTCAGATGTAAAGGTATCGACTTGAAAAGGATTTTTTTTTTCCGTGTAGTTGGCAAATTGTCATCTATGAAGAGCATCATTTCCAATTTTGCATTTTACGCCATAGAAGTCATTCATAATGTTCGGCAAGTGTAATTGTGCATCCCACTTATAATTGATGTGTTATTGACTTTACTTGTTTGAGCTATTCGATATCAATTGCAAGAAAATATGCCTATTTTGGGATCAACAACTAAAAACTTTGCAATCTGAAATCTTGAATTTAGTTATGATCTTGCAACAATTTGAAATCGGTACACAGGTTATTCTTCAGCTGTTTTTCTTGTATCTGATCCAGCTGACATCTGTCTACTGCTTGCACATGCTTACACAGGTTTGGCTTTAATAAGGCTAAGAGCTCCTTTTTGTTATAAGTAGGCTAAATAACTTGGCGTGGTCAATTTAATCCTGATATTCACTTGTCCTGAACACTTTCCCTTTATCTTTTCAAACCCAGCAAAAGTAAACCGGATAACTTTTTTTCCATGCAGGCTATAGACCTTATATTTGCAGTAGCGTTATTGTACTTGATTTTTCTCATTCATTTATACTTGTTTGATGCCTTTGCAGGATGGCAAGGCTTACGCGTACCTGCTGAATGTTCTTGCTCCTGAGCATGCTGATCCAGCCACATTAGATGCAAAGGATCCCATCAACAGGGCTAATCTGGTTCTTGACCATGCAGAGAGAATGGGCTGCAAAAGATACTTGTCTGCCTTGGACATTGTTGAAGGCTCTTCGAATTTGAATCTGGCATTTGTCGCTCAAATATTCAAGATGAGGTGCGTTCTAGGGTTCTATTTGTGCTGCCTGAGGCTATGTTTACCTCCTGGTCGTATATTGCACATGCTGACAAATGTGAATGTGCTTTGCAGGAGTGGTCTGTCAGTGGATGGCAAAAAGGTCTCTTTTGCAGAGATGATGACCGATGATGCGCAAACTTGTAGGGAAGGAAGGTGCTTTAGATTTTGGATGAATAGTCTTGGCATTGCCACATATGTCAACAACGTGTTTGAGGATGTTAGAAATGGGTTAGTGTTTCCTTCTCTTTTGTTTCCTTCATTTTTTGGTGGTGGGACAAGTCTGTTCCTCTAGAGTACTATCTTAGATTCTTCTGTGGTACTGGTAATTAGATGTGAAGACACTACTCTTCTTTCAGAGTTCTCTGTTATAGAGTTCCTAAAATTTGCATTCAAGCTTGCGCCCCTTAAAAAAATGTTGCATTTGGGTAAAATTTTACATTTCGAGGTACAGGGTTCTTTTTTTCCCATTGGAGCACATTCTCACTACCTTTTTCACAATAACTTTTGATCTCTCAGATGGGTGCTTCTTGAAGTTCTGGATAAGATATCTCCAGGTTGTGTCAACTGGAAGCATGCAACAAGGCCTCCTATTAAAATGCCGTTCAGAAAAGTGGAGAACTGCAATCAAGTTGTTGACATCGGGAAGCGATTGAAGTTTTCCCTTATCAACGTGGCCGGCAATGACATTGTACAAGGAAACAAAAAGCTGATCCTAGGTAGTATTTTCTTTGCTAACTTGACCCAGTTGTGAGTGCTACTCTTCAGTAGTATATATTTTCTTGGGTACTGCTCCATATTGCACGTGTATTCTGTTGGTGATTTTTGAACTGTTCTTTCATCCCGTTTCACTCCTAAGGCTCTCTGTCTCAAGTCTAAAATACATAGTTTTCCGATGCTTAGATGGAGACAACCACTTTCTTAGATATAGACTGACCAATAGCATTTCCTGTACTTGTCAGCATTCCTTTGGCAATTGATGAGATACCACATGCTCCAACATTTGAAGAACCTGCAATCATCCCATGGAAAGGAGATCACCGATGCAGACATCCTGAACTGGGCAAATAATAAGGTGAAGAGCTCGGGGAGAAGGTCCCGCATAGAGAGTTTCAAGGTTAGTGCCAATCTTCTTCTTTCCTCTATCTTGGGGTGCAATTTATCCATAATTTGAGTTTAATTTAAGGATTATGTTGTTTGCAGGACAAGAGCTTGTCAAACGGATTGTTCTTCCTGGAGCTTTTAAGTGCTGTTGAACCAAGGGTTGTCAACTGGAACCTTGTCACCAAGGGTGAAAAAGGCATGGACCTCTCGACCTTTGATGCTTATCATCTAGATCTATGAGAATTGGGATATAGTTACTGATGTCATTCTCCTTTTCATGACTGCAGAGGAAGACAAGAGATTGAATGCTACGTACATTATCAGTGTTGCTAGAAAGCTTGGATGCTCTATCTTCTTATTGCCCGATGACATTATGGAGGTAATTTTGTGAATCTTGTGTTCATCTCTTGTATTCCATATATTATTGCTCAATGACATTGTCGGGTACCTGTGACCCTTCTATTTTTGAAAATATATTTTTGAAAATATATATGGAGCATAGTGTGGAAATATACTTAACGTTCTAGAAAGTTGGACTACATGCTTGTTCTCTTCATTTTTTGTTTCAGAATCAGTTCAGAAAATTAATTTCAGAATAAATTGTGTAAAAAACTTTCACAAACGGTTTAGAAAATAAATTCAGAATAACTTCAGTCGAAATAAGCTGACGAGAACAGGCCCTACAGGAGCGTTTGGTAGAATCTTGGGAAAACATTTTATTGAGTTTGAGTATGAAATAATGAGCCTTACATAAATTTTTCCCACCCATTGAACTCAACCAGACATGGGAAAATTTGGCAACCACGCCCTCCTTTGTTGATCAAAATATTGTTACCAGTTACCACTACTTATGCTTCACAATTCAAGTGACTGTTGTAGCCAACAAACATAGGCATTGCTAAATGGAATATTCAGAGCTAAGGAGTATTTAGTCGCCGAATTTTCTGAGTTGATCAAATTTCTCTATGTTTGCTCGAGTTTAATGGGAAGAAAAATTGTATGTAGGGCCCATTATTCATTCACTCAAAGTCGGTTAAAATCTTTCTGGGATTCAAAAGAGTGTAATTTTTTTACCTCCCTCCTCTCTCCTCCCTTGGTGACAAAAATAAAAAAACGAAGGTTAATGCATGTTTTTTGAGGCTAAAACAATGTTGAGAATTGGTTTGGTGTTTGATTACAGGTAAACCAGAAGATGATCCTTACGTTGACAGCGAGCATCATGTATTGGTGTCTCCAACAGAAGGATGCATCGGAGGTTTCTGCATCGGCCTCCCCATCCCCCTCAGAGGCTGCCACAACCACCGACATATCCTCCTCGGCCCCGTCCATCTACAGCGAGGATGAGAGTTCCATTTGCGGCGAAATCTCATCCTTGAACATCGACGATGCCGCCTCTGACTCCACGGCCTCATCCGTGGCTGAGAACATCGAAGATGATCAATGATACGGTCAGAAACAACTCGGGATTGTGGGTCTAGTCCACAGCCACAAACCCCCTTCTCCCAATCATCGCTCGTCTTTTCTTTTCTTCTTTTCTAAAGGGACAACAACCATAAACCGGAGTCAGTTGTATAGGGGACAATTGGGTTAAACTTAAAAAGGGTGCAAGAGTGGGACAGGGAGGGTCTTTTTGTGTTTATTGAGAAAGATAAGAATTAAGGAGTCATGTAAATTCCCCCCCCCCCCCTCTACTGATCCCCAAATATATACAAGTCTGTTTCTTTGTAAAGGAGTCGTTGCAATACGTTAATTTTGCACTCCCCCTGGCATGGCAGGCAGATTAAGTGCATGTTCGTTTATACGACACTTGCATTTTATTGGTGCTGTACGTATTTCAGGGTTCTCTTATGAAATAGTGAAGGGGGTCGGCTCAAATTTTAGAGCCGGCTTTGTGCTGAAATTTATTACTATTGCTTATATGTACGGTGTAAACCTAAATATTGAAAAATATTTGAATGTCATAGATTATCTGAATGAGATTGGAAATTTTGAAAAATATTTGAATGTCATAGATTATTTGAATGAGATTGGGGTTGCTTTGTTATCTTCTTGCCATTCAAATGTGCTCATCTTCAGAAGTTCAGATGTCTGGTACATGCCTACGTGGAACCGCTAGTCTTGAATGACACTCTAATCCATGAACTAACTTGAGTCACAATATTCAACCTATTCATAAGAAATTAGAAAACTTAGTGATAAATTGGAGGCTCTTGGGAAAAGTAGATGCAATGAAGGGGCAAGGAAATTGATAGCCAAGAAAATGGGACAGTGAATGATGATGAAGATCATTTTGAAAAACAAATGCTACTCACAAGCATCAGAGCAGCAGGTGCAAACTGATGCAGGGATACAGCAAGAGTGGAGAGAACCATAAGTCCATAACCTTGAATCACTGGAAATAAAAGAAAAGCAACAAAGTTGACTGGGGGATACTTTACAAAATGGGAAGTAGCAAGTAGCTGAAAGTGGGTAAGAACCAAAGGCAGAAGATCTCAAAAGGAAGTAAAGAAAGCAGCGTGGTGAGCATAAGAATAGCCAATGAGATGCTATAAGGTTCTAGTGAATTTAAAGATGCAAACTCAATAGACATTAGCAAAAGCAAAATCAAATTATCTTTTAAGAACAGGAATTGGGTGGGTATGGATGAACACGGTCCATACCCACGTTTTACCCAAATATTATAAGACCCTACCCATACCCTATCCATGCCTCTTAATATCCACATGAGTAATACCCACTTGGATATTACTTCCATGGGTATCCAACTATTCAACTAACTTTTCTTATTTTGTATTCTAACGTTTTAGATAATAAATTTATATTTGGAGCTCAAAATTCATATTTGAACTTTTTTTAATCTATCCTATCATATTATAAAGTTTCAATTTAAATCGTTAAAATTGAATTTTAATTTAAAGTTTCAGTTAGTTTTTGCGGCAAAAAATGTCTATATATGTCGCGATAAATGTTATCGAATAAAAAGAATTAGGAGCTCAAAATTCAGATTTGACCTTTTTTAAATCAATATTATCGTATTACAAAGTTTCATGTCAAATCGATAAAGTTGAATTTTGCCTTAAATTTCATTATATAAACGCAATACAACTCGATATGCATATAGTTAAGACATCAGTGGGTATACGGATACCCATGAATAATGGATACCCACACCAAATTATGGAGTAAATTACATTTGCCCTACCTGACAATTGTGGTAATAATTTTTGTACACCCGACATTTGTGATATAATTTTCACCTTACCTGACATTAAGTGTTCATAAATTTAAACTTCCTAAGATATCATATAGTTGATTTTTGTTGGATTTTCCGGCGTAACATTAAAAAGATAAATATGAATTGACTTTTTTACCCTTGATATTAATTCATATGACTTTCAATTAAATATGAATTGACGTTTTTACCCTTAATATTAATTCATATGACATTAACAGGGGAGTGTTGAAGAAGAGGAGTGTGAGAGGAACAGACGGTTGGTGTTTTCTATTTGGAGTTTCGACACACCTTTTTCCATACAAAACAATGAAAGAGTCATTTGAGTCATTTCCTTCTCAATATTATGGGCAACATGATACATTCACATAGTCATATAGGGGCATTATTGAATTTTCTCATTTCCGATGAGAAGTAACCGGATTTTGCCACTAAAAATCACTTTCACTTAATGTCAGGTAAGGTGAAAATTATTTTATAAATGTCGGGTGTGTAAAAATTATTACCATAAATGTCAGGTAAGGTAAATATAATTTACTCCCAAATTATGGGTAACCCATACCCATCCTATCATTACCCATCTCTAATGGGTTTTACCCACCCATAATATGGGTATTAATTCCCACCCCTACTGGGTATGTATGGACATTTTAGATGGGTGATTTTGTTGGTTAGTAAGGTCTAACCTAAGTTTTGCGGTGTGTTGGTAGGTAGTCTGCTGGTGTTTTGCAGTGTGTTTGCCTGACTGCTTTGTAGTTTACGTTCACATAGGAATTTACTATTTTACCATCGAATATAATATAATAACAAATAGGTTGTCTTGTTGTAGCTCATGTTTACATTCGAATTTACTATTTTGCCATCAAATTTAATATAATAAGCAACTTGCCTTATAGTTCATGTTTACACTCGAATAACTATTTTGTCTTCGAATGTAATAACCAATTAAGTTCCAAGCATCAATGGAAAATTAAGTTGTTCTATCAATCCAAACGAATGGGTTAAACATAGGTTGTGTATATGTCTGGTTAAAGCAAAAACAAGTCATGTGTATTTAGAATTTGAACAAATTTGGCATAAAAAAAATACAAGTTGGGTGGATGTGAGTGTGTGACTATGTGGTAGGTGGCCGAATGTACTTTTTATTGTTTAAATTTGTTTTCTTCTTTTCTTCTATTTTTGGGTTTGGGCTAAGATATAATTGGATAGGTACATCAATAAAGGATAAAGCTGGATTACAAATTTAAATCTCTATTCATTTATTATTTTTATAGAATTTTTGATTTTGTCAATAATTGTTAAAAGAAAATAAAATCATATATATATATATATTGCAAGATCAAAACTTGGAATTTCATTAACAAAAAATACAACAGCGGGGCACCCCCGAGATTATATTCTGTTTCTACAAACCAAATTAATTATGCTATTATATTTTCTTCTATGCTTAGAGTATGCAATCACTCTGGTTTGTATATCCATCTGTACTTGTTTGGCGATTTGCTGAGGGGTTTGTCGTCTTCCACCATGTATGATTATGTTCCTTTGCATCTAAATGTAGTAAGCGAAGGCACAGAAAATAGCTCGATTAAGGCTTATGATCGCTCTGGAACCATCCCCGTGAGTAAGCCAATCAATCATGTTCTCCAGAGAGAGCCCAACACTGAATTGAGATTGCTGACTCCAGGCCCCAAGCCTGTCAGAGACCTCCCTGGCGAATGGGCAACTGCTGAAGAGGTGGGGAATGTCTTCCTCGTTTCGGTCACATAGCACACAAGTTTTGTCATCATTGTCACTCCAGCGAGCAGTGTGAGTTTGGACCGACAATTTTTTGTGCAACAAGACACAAGTAATGAAGCTGTGACGAGGAGTAGTGATCGGGCACCAAGGAATGATTGTCCAGTCTAGGCTTGCTTAAACATTGAGCAGCCATAGGTAACCTTGGTTAACACTATATTCCCCATCTTCGGTTGTGCTCCTATACCATTTCTGCCCAGGTTGACACCCCCATTTAATTATGTCTTTGATCTCGCAGATGTGTTTCCAATAGGGGCATGTAGCATAAGGAGGGGAATAGCTCCACCATGATTTGTTTTTGAGATATCGAGAATGAATCCACTTGACCCAAAGCACCTCCTTTTGGTTTTGGATGTCCCAAACCAACTTTGCAATATGTGCTTTGTTCCAGGCCACCAGATCTTTCAAGCCAAGACCCCCATTACTCTTTGGGGTGCAGATAGTGATCCAAGAGACCAACGGATTTCGCCTATGTTCGGTTGTAGCTCCCCACAAGAAATTTCTACAAATCTTGATGATGTTATTAGTTACCGAGGTGGGAATGAGAATAATTCTCACCCAAAAGGTGAAAATACCCATGAGGACATGGTTTATAGGCACCACCCTACCCGCATATGTGATATTCCTGGAAGACCAAAGCCTGATGCGAGCCGTGATTTTATCCAGGAGAACGGAGCAGTCATTAGTGGTGAGGTTACTTGCCGAAATGGGCATGCCCAAATATTTGAACGGTAATTTGCTCATTGCATAGCCTATCTCTTGCCTAAGAATTTGAGCATCCTCGTCATTGATACCTCCAAAAACCATTTCGGATTTTTGATTGTTCGCTATGAGCCCTGTGACCGAGGAGAAATGAGAGAACGCTGCCTTTATTTTCTGGATGGAACGGCGATCAGCTGAAGACATAATTATGAGGTCATCGGTGAACATGAGATGCGTAAGATTCAGCTCCTTGCGCCTAGGGTGATGTTTGAAATCCTGCTGAGTATGGTATGAGATGGAACGAGATAAATATTCCATTGTGATGACGAAGAGAAGAAATTGGATCCCCCTGTCTGAGGCCACGGCCACCACGGAACTGCTCAGAAATTTGGCCATTCATGCACACCGAGAAGGATGTCGTGGAGATACAAGTCATTATGCACTTAATCATCCATTGAGGGAATTTAAGATGGTGGAGGGCTTCACTGATGAAATCCCAGTAAACCGAGTCAAAAGCTTTTTTAAGGTCAACCTTCATCATGCATCTCGGGGTTATCGTGCTTCTTGTGTAGCCTCTAGCTACCTCTTGACAAAGTAGGACGTTGTGTAGAAGTTCTCTACTAGGGACGAAAGCACCTTGACTAAGATTGATAATGGTTGGGAGTACTTCTTTAATTCTAGCAACGAGAATTTTGGAGAAGCATTTATAAATTGTATTACAGCAAGAGATTGGTCTGAAATCCCCCGAATTTGAAGGATTTTGCATCTTAGGGAGAAGCACAATAAATATATATATATATATATATATATATATATATATATATATATATGGAAAAACCAATAAGACTTTCCATTATCAAAACAACTTTGTACAAAATACACTAGGCATATCTAGAAGGGCAACAATGCGTCCAACCCAAGGATTAAAGAAAAAATAAACATCATCCTATTGCGACACCAATACATCAAACAAGTTTATCTAGTAACCCTAAAATTTACATCATTTATCACAAAACTGAAACACACTCAAAACTTCTTTGGAATTTTGGAAAATACGAGAGTTCCTCTCGAACTAGCTGTGTATATTTTAGCAGTTAGACCCAAGCAAGTATGCCACCGAGAATTTTTTGGCGAGTTTAAAGCAACCTCCTGCCTATTGCCCCAATCCAAAGAAAACTCAAACAGAATACCCAAACGGGTTCCAACCTGTCTAGCAAAGACATAATTGAAAAATAAGTGTGCAACCAATTCTTTAGCAGCTAGGCACAGGGGACATCGGTTAGCTAAAGAGTAACAAAATTTTTGCATCTGATCTCGTGTAAACAGTTTGCCATGAAGTAACAACCAAGCAACAAAAGAAAACTTGTGTACCTTTAGGCCATTCCAAATAAAGGTGAAACGTGGGACACGAGAAGAATGATCTTTGAGGTAAATATAGCCATCATGAATAGTGTAAGGAACTTGCCTTTGATGTAAATGAAGAAAAAGATCAACAAGTTCATCTCACACTTTAATCAACCTCCTCCAATACCAGCTACTATTTTGCTTGATCGTACACTCCCAGACTGATTGTTCTTAAGGTAGTAATGATGAACCCGTTTGACCCACAAAGCCTCTTTGTCTTTAACCAGCTACCACAACAACTTGCCCAACGCAACATTGTTCCAAGAGTGAGGGTCCCTAATATTCAAGCCATCCTCGGATTTTGCAAGGCAGTAGGTGGAGCACGCAATGGGAGGAGCTCGTCGTCGATTATTGCCCCAAAGAAAAGCTCGACAAATCTTGACCAAACTCTCAATAACACTTTGAGGAATAATAAAAGTTTGGGGCCCAATAAGTATGTATTGGCATCAACATACTACTAACGAGCTCAACTCTACTAGCATAGGTTAGACGATTAACAACCCACCCGACAGCTTTTTGGTCATCTTCTCAAGTAATACAACACAATCATGTCTATTGAGCGCATTGTTTAGCCGGGACCCCTAGGTATTTAAAAGGAAGATTTCCCTCCATAAGTCCCGTAAGAGATAAGATTGATTACTTACAAGAATAGTCCACACCAGCAAAAGTGACACTTGATTTGGACTTATTAGGGGATAAACCCAAGCAATAAGAGAAGTGATTAAGGGTTGAGACAAGAACCCTAACACTCCGAGGATCCCCATTGCCAAACACCAACAAATCATTAGCAAAACATAAGTGTGCAAGCTTGAGGGACTTACAGTGTTGGTGAAAAGTAAAATCAGAATCAGAGGTTGCTTCCTTAAGAGCCCGACCCAAGTAATTCATAACAACAACAAATCTCCTTGTCTTAATCCCTGGCCACTCCGTAAATAACCATAAGAAGCACCAATAATGCTCACAGAAAAAAGAGGACGAACAGATATAAACCATGATCCAGTTAACAAATTTCAAGGGGAATTTCAAGGCCAAGAGGAGATTCTTTAAAAACCCCTCAATCCATCGTATCATATGCCTTTTGTATATCAATCTTCATCAAGCAACTAGGCTGAAGCCTTTTTCCATACATGACCAAATCTTTTGCAAGTAATATGTTGTGAAGCATAGATCTTCCTTGGATGAAAGTTGACTGGGCTCCATCAATAAGATTAGAAGAACAAACTTGAGTATGTTGCACGTAATCTTGGTAATGATTTTATATAGCACGTTGCACCAAGAGATAGGTCTCAGTTCCCCAACTCGCTCTAGGTGATTCACCTAAGGAATATCAGCTAGGAGGGTCGAATTCACCCCCAACAGCTAGCTAGAATCAAAGGAACTCATAATTGCATCTGTTACATCCTTCCCAATAATGGACCATGCTTTCTTAAAAAATGTAGCATTAAAATCATCCGGGTCAGGACTCTTGTGACCCTTCATTGAAAAATGACATTATTAATTTCCCGGGTAGAAATAGGAGATAAAAGCAATTGAGCATGAGCTTCATATAAGACCTTCCCCTGTTGAATGGTACTCCATTTAACTTTCTCAATACACTGTTGCTTAGAGAAGATTTTTTTCAAAATGCTGAGCCAAAAAACAACGTATATCATCTTGGTCTGTAAGTTGGCTGTCCTCATGATCTTTTATGTAAAAGATCCTATTCTGATAACTCCTTGATTTGAGGACAGAATATGTATGTGTGTGTGTGTGTGTGTATATATATATATATATATATATATATATATGACAAAATATTGTATCCTAAAAAAAATGAAGTAACAATTTTTACATAATTAAAAGTATCTTGATTCTCTTTATAAAAAATAATTATAATTGAAAAAAATATAGCAATTGCCCCATCCGTGGGATGGACAGTTTCACCAATCGTCATATGGTCCACCGTGGTTTACCTGCCTAGACACAACTTGTATTTAAGTTTTTAAAAAATTTATTAATATTCATTACAAAGTCATCATAAATATATAAGTATTATTACAAATTCTTCAATATAAGTTATCAAATTTTTACAAAAATTTATCTCATAAAAATTTGTTGCATCTTAATACATAATGATGTACTTAGGTAGGTACACTCAGAACCTTGATTGTGCTCCCAGGAGGACACAACCATTGTGTGGGCAGATCCCCCCCGTCCCCATCAGCTTTTTTTTAAAATTTATGTAAATAATTATTTTATAATTTAATGGATTTAGTAGAGGTCCATTTTGTACAAAGGTTGCCCGACTTCTAAGTCTGCAAATTTCATCTTGTGATTATTATCTTCGATCAAGTGTTCAAGCCTTCCCCCACAAAAATATGAAACTGCATATAAAATCAAGAGTACAACTGTACAAGTACTAGACCAAAAAAAAAGAGGGCAACATTAAAGAAAAAACGGATAACAAAAACGTGAATTTTTTTTCCCCTAGCAACGACCACATACAAACATAACATTAACAACATTAATAATAGAACACAAACTAAAACACGTTATATAAAAAAATCAGGTGCTGGTAACCGCCGGGGACTCTTGAGCTCCCTCGAGTTGCTTGTTTCGCCAACTGTGAGCAGGATCCACCACCTATCTATCCACCTTCTTGATAACGCATGACCCACAAAACCCCTACATACCGAAATACATGTTAAAGCCATCCTTCTACATTCCAATGAAGCGGAGCTAAGATTTCTCAACATGTGAATTATTAAGTTTGAGTTCGAAAACACGAGCAAATCTGCAAATCCCCTCCTCCTAGCTTCCATTAAGGCCATGTTTACAACATACAATTCTACTTGTACAACAGTTTCTGCATAGATGCATTCCACATTGCACGCAATCATAGTTTCTCTACCCTTCATAACCCATACTGCAGCTGTCGTACTATCATTTTTCTTCTTAGCTCCATCAACCAAAAAAACTATTTGCTCCTTTCCCCTCTCTGCCCTACCCCAGACAAAACAAATCTCCTTGTATTGGTTCTGCCTTTCGACGCCCTTGTGCCTATCACCTCGCACATTTCCATCCTAAGACCTCCCACTTTGGTGGCATATCAGCTTGCTACAATCTTTTTTAGAACCTCATTACTCGCATGGACGAAATTCTCCCACCCATTTCCTATAGCAGGAAAAAATAATATCCCTCCTTAACCTTATAGATGAGCATTTACCTTGCCAGACCAAGCGATCTTCAGTTCCTGGTTGAGGCGGAAAGAGTTGCATTATCAACTACACTAAACAATTACGAAAAAAATATCGTAGCAAATTCCTGTCCTATACTGTTCCACCTCCTTCAACGCTCTTTGTAAAGGAAGCAACCTGCATATCCTGTAGGTTGTGTTGAACTCCTTCTTCCAGCACTTGCAGATTGCTCCCTGACACCCATCTTTTGTCAAGTACCCTTATTCCCTGGTCATCACTAATACTCCACCTGAACTGTTGTCGACTCTAGGCAACCACCTAAGACATTCCCCTCCAAACCGTTGAACTTTTTGCTGGGATCTTATACTCCTCACTCCTATCAATCGGTGCAACAGTCCCTTATCTTGCTCTCCAGATACTAGCAATCAGCAGGTGGTTCGTATTGTAAACTATCCATGATTGTTTTAACAACAATGCTTTATTGAAGCTCCCTGCATGTCGTATGCGCAACCCACCTACCCCTCTCGGAGTGAATAAAGCCTTCTGATTCTTCCAGTGAACCCAAATAAAAAGACGCAATACCAAAGATTTTACTTTCTCAACCACTTTTTTGGAACAAGATACACACTGAAAATATGTTGGTGAAGCGACACCAGCACAGCGTTAATAAGAACAATTTTTCCAGCCGACGACAAAAGTTTTGCCTTCCAGCCTTCCAAACGCTTCTTGACATCCTCCACCATGAACCCAAAATGATTAATTTTATTCCAAGGAGTCCTTGTTGATACTCCCAAATATTTTTGAAAATACCTTCCCTTCAGATATCAAAAAATCACTTTCATTCCTTCCTTCTCCTCATCCCCTACCCCTTTTGAAAAACACATAGAGGACTTGTTAACCTTTGTGATCTGACCCGAGGCATAACTATACTTATCAATTGCATCTTAAGGGCTAGACATGACGATGCCTCCATTTCTGTAAAAAATAAGGCATCTGCAAAAAAACAAATGTGAGATCTGAGGAGCCCCCCTTGTTAACACCACACCTTTAATCTTCCCATGACCAACCTCATCCTCAATTAAAGCAACTAGAGCTTCCATACACAAAATGAAGATATACGACGATAAAGGATCCCCCTGGCGTAATCCCGCGGTTGGGGTAATCTGCGCAGAAGCCACCCCATTCACTAGAATAGAGTACCTTACGAAGTTATGCATCTCATAATAAGTTGTAAAACTTTTCTGGAAACTGCATATGCCGTAACACCGCTTCAACAAAATCCCACCTTATTCAGTCATAAGCCTTGCTCATATCCACTTTCAAAGCTGCATACTGCTTCCCCCTTCTTTTGTTCGCTAATACATGAAGGATCTCATGAGCCACCAAGACGTTATCCTCCTTCCTTCTTCCCGGAACAAAAGTTGATTGCATGTATGAAACAAACGACCCCATAACACAGCTGAGTCGATTATTCGGTTGTAATTTTTGTGGTTTTTAGTGGGGTTGTCGGTCCATGAGGATGAGTGTTTAGGCTTGACAAGGAGATTGGTTTGTGTAAAGGGTTTTCTCAATGCGGAAAGCAGTAAATATTTAAGAAAACAATTAAACTAACTTAGACATAGATAATAACAATCAACACTAAAGAAAGCACTTAAGAACAAGAAATAAGAAAGCAATAAAACTAGAACTAATAATGAAATTAGGAGCAATAAATTATACCTTCGATGAACTAATCTTCACTTGAATCCTTCACTCGAACTTTCCCTTGAACAAACAAGAAAGTTGTGAATTGGATTACTAAGAATCCTCAAATCCTCACTTTGAAGTAGGATTTGTGACTCTTAATCCTCCTCCTCACTAAAAGTTGGATTGGAAGTTTTGTGGCTATACCTAACCCTAATCTGACTTAAAAACATCCCTAACCCTCAACTAATCCTACTGAAATCAACAGACAACAATTAACCTAAAAGAAACCAAGTCTATAGACTGACCTAGATCAAGCAGACCTTAACCCTAAAAAAACCCTAAGAACTAATCTAAGAGAACCCTAATCTGAGCTAAACGAAGGTCCAAAACCAAAGCCCTATTCTGGCCTTAACCAAAGCTCTAACACAAACCCTAATAACTATACCAACCTATTGTTCGACTAAAGCAACAAAATAAGGAAACCAAAACAAAACCTAATACTACCCTCGCTACTGCCTAGTGATCGAAACAAAGCCATAAAACAGAGAAAGAAAGACTGAAAACAGAGGATATGAGAAGAAGAAAGACAGATTCTCCCATTCGAACCAAAAATCATACTACCACAAATTCAACCAAAGAAAAACTCACATTCAACAAAATCAAACCAAACGCCGAATACATTCAAACCAAAACTAATATCCAACCTCTCAAACATTCAAGAACAAACCAAGAATCGAACAACCGAAAATAGAGATTCAAAACAGAATACAAAGCATGAAATAAGACATAAGCCTAAATCTAAATCTACCTAAAACGAACCCTAATTTGATGAATGCCAAAAACCTCGATCCCCTGCTCCCTTTTATATTCGATCCTCAGCTTCCTCTTCAAATCTCAGCCCTCGATCCTCTTCCAGTTGGACGGTGGAGATGCAATTTGTTAGTTGAGGATGAAGATGAAGACGATGGTGGTGCTGCTGCACTTCTCAACCGAATCTGCAACAAATATAATGAGAAATTGAGTGAGAAAGAAAGTGAGCGATTGAATTATCGCGATAAAATACGAAAGTTTGGGAAAAGGGAAGAAGAAGAGAAGAGAGAAGGAGATGAGATGAGAGATTGAGATGGGAGATGTCAAGTGTGTTTGGTTCGGTCGGCTGTGCAAGTAGAGAAGCAGAGAGAAAGTGAGAGAGAAGGGACGGGGAGAGGAGTTGGGGGAAATGAAGGAAATGAGTTAGGATTTTAGGGTTTGGGGGGTAGTTTTAATCGGCTGAGTGGGAGACGGGTAAATGGGGCTGGGTATTAGGGGAGGCGGGTTAGGGTCACGGGTAGACTAGGTTCTGGGCTAGGAGTTTAGGCTGGGAATTAGAAGATGAATTGGGCTGGATTTTTGGACGGTTGGGCCATATTAGAAAGGGAAAAAGGAGGAGGAATTGGGCTGGGTTGAATGAATTAGTTTTAGGTTTTTATTTTGTTTATTTCTAATATTTATAATTTTGATTCATATTAATAATAATAATTATTATAAATAATAAACTAACATACAATCTAATAAAATTGTAAAATGAGTAAAAAACATAATAAAATTACTAAAATAGTTATTAAAAACAAGCAAAACACCTTATGAAATGATATAAATTAGGTTCGGAATGAGACCGAACATCGATCAACCATACACTTAGCAATAATCCTATAAATGACATTACACAAACTAATTAGTCTAATATCCCCAACCGTTTATGCTTCCGGCTTCATCTTAAGGAGGAAGATGTTTGTGTTGTTTATTTCCCCCGCACGATGCCCTTCATTGACCGCTTGAAGCACCGCCTCAACCACATGATCACCCACAAGGTGCCAACAATTGTTAAAAAATTCTGGTGGAATCCCAATCGGCCCTGGGCTCTTGTTTGGTTTCAGCTGATTAATAACCCTCTCCACATCTTTCTTGACAAAAGGCTTCATCAGGAGACTTCTCTCCACCTCCGACAAAACCTTTTTAATCAGGCCCACTACCTGGGGTATGGTTCATATTATTCTCTCCACCTCTGACGGACTATGGGGAAAACAGTGTTGGGCCTAAAAAGGCGTTCATATTCCGCATAGAATTCTGCCATGAATTCCTCCTCTTTGAACGAGACTACCCCCCCACTTAGCGTCATACAATTAAATCTATTATACATTTATCTTGCTCGACACTGACGAAAGAAAAAAGCAGTGCCTTGGCCCCCCCAGCCTAGTCCATTTGATTTTGCTTTTATGGACCCAAAACTGATGAATCTCCCTAATCATCCACTCCACATCCTTCCCTCGTTGTAAAGCCACCGCCATAGCTGACCCTTCCATTTCAAACCTACTCAGCTGCTGTTGAACCTCTTCCAAAGATTGCAAAGCATTAGTCACTCCCTCTGATCACTCTTTCTTAAGTTACATGATTAATTGTCTCCCCATTTGACGCACCATACTTAGCCATTTAACACACCTATAGACAACACTTCCCTGAATCTGCATGGTGTTCAAAATCAGACTGTCACCTTCAATAAAATTGGTAGTCCTTGTGAACCAAGGGTCCAATCTGAAGTATCTTCTTTTAGGCGTACTCCTCCGCTGAATGTGTAGAGCCAGAAGGGAGTGATTTGAGAACACAATTGGGTAGTTGTGAACGAATGAGCATGGAAAGAACTGTTGGGTTTTAGGTTGTTTATTTCCTAAACAGATGCAGATTAATTGGCAGAAAATCATAACAATTATAAACAATTAATCACCTAGGAAAACACAATCGCAGAGGCTTCAGTAATTATACCTTTGCTGTTATTCTGGCTGATGCAGAGGTTGACCTTTGAGATTCCAATGAGAAATTCTCTACTAAAAGTCCACGCAGCACTCCGGGAACTTGACTGTTAGATCGACCCGATCAAGACAGATCTTAATCTTAGGATGTATGTGTTTTGGTATAGATGGTTGTTTCAAGAAACAATAACTGTAAACTAAAAGAGAGAGGAACTCAGGAAGTCACCCTGGTATCTCTCTAAGAGTCTTAAATAGTTCACTCGGCTAAATCTCTCAGAGAGATCCTATCTATAGTGTTAGGATGGCTTGGGAAAACGGTTATTAAAAACCCTAATGGCCGACCTAATTGACGACGCATTCTTAGGCCCAACACGGTCCGTGTTGGCCTCCAGAATGTCCATTAAATCGGCCCATAGTCACCACGGTCTGTAGTGACACCTACAGTCCGTGTTGAGTCCAATTCGGTTAGTGTTAGGCTGATTTCTCATAGAAATCAGCTCCCAACGTTCCTAAACATAATACGATATTACTTAGGTTACGTACATTGTTCCAAGGCACTGACTTGTGTGACCCAATAGGACCAAATAATATAGTTGTAATTAAACATATTTAATTACCGATTATAGAGGTCTCTAGCAAGACATATAATCACTATATTATATTGGTTTAAACTCCATGTATATCGAACATTGTCGGGACATTCCCAACAATCTCCCACTTGTCCCACAAGTGTTCGATTCCTTAAATTCCTTTGTCACTTATTGTCTCAAGTTCGGATAAGGTAAGCTGAAGTCATCCTTATGCAATACCCGAACGTTCCTCGATTTTCGAGTTAGACTCTGAAAAGCAGATGATCATATAATGATTTATCTTAGCTCGGCCAAGCATTTTCAGTCCAAACTCACTGAGTGGCCAACGAGACAACTACCCTTAATAGGGAGGACAATGCCATCTTGTTCAAATACATATTCTCACATGATCCAACTGTAGCCCAGACACCGCCTTTATAGCCTGCTGTTATGAAAGGTGTTTGACGCGCTCCAAAATTACAACAGACCATACACTCTACGTATTGAACTCAGGATTTAGGAATTCTGAGTAGCGAGAGCTCTTATGACATTCCCAGCTTAAAGAGTTGCCACTGCGGGTTAGTTCGGTAGTTGTTCTTAACAATACCCATGTGATTGATTTATGATGTCATCACATCACTATGATCACAAAACTTGATCATCACTTAGATCCTACTGTTCGGTTGCGTATTTTTTGGGTTTTTGTGAGGTAAGGGTTGTCGAATCCACAGGGATGGGTGTTAGGCTTGACAAGGGAATTGGTTTGCGTAAGGGTTTTCTCAAGTGCAGAAAGCAGTAAATTATGTAAAGAAAGCAATTAAACTAATCTAGACATGGATTCAAAACAATCAACACTAAATAAAGCATGAATAACACTAATCAACAAGAAATAAGAAAGCAATTAGAAAGCAACAAATGACAAAACTAGAATGAACCATGAAATTAAGAACAAGAAATTATACCTCCAAAGCACTAAATCTTCACTCTAATCTTCAACCTTCACTTGGCTTTTCCCCCAAACAAACAAGAAAACTGTGAATTGGATTATTAAGAATCCCCAAATCCTCACTTGAGAGTAGAATTTGTGACCCTTAGCCCTCCTCCTCACTAAAAGTTGGATTGGTGGTGAACTAGCACTAGAAAGCTTGAATCAAAGCATCAATGGAAACCAAATAGAGAGAGAGAGAGAGAGAGAGAGAGAGAGAGAGAAACTTGGTAGAAAGCTTGAATTGAAATTGCTTGGAAAGAAAGTTTAGTACAAAATTGCAATAGGAATGAAAGATAACTTGAAGAACAATTAAAGACTTAAAGAAAGATTAAAGCAAGATAAAGAAATACAATTAAACCTAATTCTACTATAATCCTACTCCTAAAACTACTTCCTAAGATAAACTAGATAAACTAGATGATGCTGAAAATATGTTGGTATTTATAGAAAGAGGAAAAACACAGCCAAAACCCTAAAACTAACCTGAGCAGCGCCGCGCAATTTCCGCAGACTTCCGACATGTCACGGGTACGACACACCTCTACCCCGTTCCATCCGTCGCTCATTCAACAACTTCGGGGGTGTGACTTAACTTGTCACGGGCGCGACACCGCTATGTCGCAGGTGCGACACCGATGTAGCGGCCGCGAAGACACTCTGTAGCGCAAGCATTTCTTCTCTCACCAGCGCGTAGCGGGGGCGACAGTCTTCGTAGCAGGTGCGATGCCCGACTGATTCTCTGCCTTGGCTGATGTCTTGATGCGGCAGCAGCTTGTCACGGGCGCGACCCTCAATGACTCGGGTGCGACGCCCATCTGCCTCTTTCCCTTGTTTTGCGCCAATAATGGAGATGGAGTTCCCGGGTTGGTCTCGCCTCAGTTCTCGGTTCGGGTTAGCTAGGGTCGGCTCGGGAAATCACTCGGGATTCCCTAAAAAGCCTCAATTAAGCCCAATTTCCTTCTAACTCTTTATTTTCCTACAAAATATGAAATCATCATATCTAATATATAATTAAGGGGCTAGAACAAGCAAAAATACCCTATAAATGATAACAATTTGGCTCGGAACGAGACCGAACAACACTCCCACACAAGGGTTTGCTCGCCCCGAGCAAACTAAAAACAAAGATAAAGAAAGGGAAAAAGAAACTAACTACCCTAACTCACTTTCGCAGGAATCGCCGATGCATTTAGCACATGCATCAAGCCCTTTCAACCCCTTGGCAGTCCAAGTGGACGAGGAAGGTCTCGTGAGGGTTTATAGAAGCTATACCCACAAAAGCCAAAGAAAAGGAGAGAGGGAAAGTGAAAAACAAAACAAGTTTGAAAAGAAAGAAAAGAGGAACTGCTTGCTTTAAGAATCATGCAATTGCCGCAAAGAAAACAATACTAATTAATCAACCAAAAGGAACAATACTAATTAAACAAGATCCTATGTGCTCGAGTGCAAGTGTTATTCTAATTGAATTTGATTGATCTAGAGCAAACCATAATCCAAGCTTGTTTCAAAGCAAAAGATTATTTAAGTGTCGTTCCCCCTCACTTGTGTCGCCCTTGGCTTGGTGAGGGTCGCAGGAGACGCAAGGAAAGACTTCACATTTCTTACAATTCTCTTTAGTGTTGAGTTTTAGAATTTATGGCCCAACATTTTCAACTTAGCTCAACAAGATTTAGTGTTAGTTTTTTCGGGAATTACACGGCCCATAAACGAAGTTTACCATCCCAACACGAGCTACTCCATATGCAAACGAAGTGCTCAAGGGGTAAGAGCCCTGCAGCGCTCATACCGACTCGTGTAGGTTTAGCCGACAAATAACCAATTAACTTAATTTAATTAGATTTCACTTTTTCAATGAGCTCGGAAGTGGTCTCCTAAAGTCTCACAGTTTCAAGAAGAACGTGAAAGAATCAAGGATCTTATTAAGCATTTAACAAAGGGAATATACATAAATGAGTTATGACAATATTTGAATTAAGGATGATAATGCTCATACGGGTTGCTTTCAAGGAGATTAAGAAAGTTTTCTAAGCATTGTCTATACTTATCCTAAAGACAAAGCAAAAACAAAAGAAAAACAAAAACTTTAAAAGGTTTTTCACTCCCTTTTTTTTTCCTTTTGCACATAATTTTTTTTAAATTTTAGCAAAAACTATGAAAAACAAAATCAAAATACTAGGTTGTCTACCCATGAACATGAAACATATCACCCCCACTCCCACACAAAATATCACAATGTCCCCACTGTGAGAAGGGTGTCACAAGTAAGGTAGAGAACCGAAGAAAAGCATATATACAAATCAACTATCACATAAAAAGCGGTGGCGACCCGAGCCCACATGGCTCCAACAACAAGATAATCCCAACATTCACACACAAGGGGTTCGCCATCCAAAAGAAACAACCAAGCATGCATCATGGATAAAAAATATATGCACTCAAAGAGAGGGTGGAAGGAGGTTACCTCAAGAACTTCAATTAAAGACAACCCGATCCACGATCCAAAAGCACCAAGCATAGGGTTAGAATATACAATTTAAACTACCTAAATGCTTAGAACTTGGCATGCAAGATTAAAAAAAATAAAATAAAAAGTATATTCAAGACACTATTAACTAAAGAACTAAAGAAAAACAAAAATATTTACAAGATGAATCTCACTCTTTTTTTTTCTTTTCTTAGACTCAAAATCCGGAATGCATACTATCGCCCCACTCCCACACAAAGAGGTTGCAATGTCCTCAATGGAAACAAAAGTAAGGTAAGCAAGCACTCCAAAAGGGAAGAAAAAGAAACGCACAAAAAGAAAACAAAAGAAGAAAAGAAAGAATACTCACTAACTGTACAAGAAAGGTGAGGAAGGATATTACCTAGAAGGCTTCTTATCAAAAGACTCACTCCTTCTCACCTCAAGATATCGGCACCAAGTCAGAACCATTCAACGCCCGTAGTAATAAGTCATGCATCCGTGAGTGCATCTTAGAATGGTGTAGATAAGAGCACACTCTCAAAATTACATCAACAAACATTAGTGCTCTTAACAGTTTATCAAATGCCTTAGAAAAGTCATAGAAAGGATGGACTACAGGAATGTACACAACTTTCCTAGGCACCTTAAAAGGAGACATGACAAATGATTCCTCCCATTGACTTGTAAATGGAGATTGGGTAAGCAAATCAACGGGTGGGGGCAATACAACACATTCCTTAACTTGCTCATACACAGACTTGGATGCAAACAATGACTCAAGCTTAATCTCCATGCAATTTTCATCAAACACTGATTCCAAATCACAACTTTCATCCAATTCATCATAATCATTAATGGGTGATAAGGAAAAAGTAGGTTTAGACCACATCATAACACTCCCAGCATCACAAACAGGCACATCTTCATCTTCATCAATATTAGACTTATCAGAAGAACTATCAACATCAGAAGACAAAGGTGCATCATTCAAAACAACATCAAAAGTGAAAGTGGAAGGCTCAAGGTCATAACCCTTTGTGAATGACTCATAAAGCATATCATCATCAAAAGCATCATTATCACAAACCACATTCAAACAATTAGGATCATTCCCCAAGGAATTAAGCTCATCATCACAAGATTCTACATCCATGGATTCGTAAGAAAGGGTAGCTAATGCCTCACTAATACAATGATTCTCAATGAAAGTGAATAATTTAGTTTCAAGCACACATTCAATCACAAAAGATACAATTTCATTCTCATTAAGATCATGTTCAGTTACATCAAAGTATCATGACATTCAATAAACTCAACCTTTTCTTCGCACAAAAGCATGGACAATGGTGTGGACAATGGTTCATCATCAAGCATGTTTTCATCAAGTTCTACATCATCACATACAAAATCATCATGTTCCTCATGCTCACTAGATGCAGCTAAAGCTAAGGAATTACTAAGCCTGCATGCAAAACTAGGTCTATTATAGTAGTCATCATCCTCATCATAATCATACAAAGAAGAATCAACATGCATTTCAGGACTCAAAGATGAATGATCTACTTCAACTATCGAATTAACCATTTGTGAAGAAAAAGTTTCTACCCCAGTTTTAAGCGCATGTACAACTTCTTACATGCTGACAGACCTAAAACGTATAAGGTGTCTGTGTACCGCAAGTGTACGGGTCTGTGTAATAATAAATATCGTTCTTTCTCAGGGATTTGCATTCAACCACGCACTGAGCTAGTTCGCTACAAAGAATGCTAGGTCGATCCAAGGTTTGTTGTAATATTTCAGGAAACTAAACTAAGAAAGCGGGAAGTTTTAGGGTTTTAAACAAGTAGTTAAAGGCGTTCAGGGGAGTCCATTCTAGTCAATCAGTAAAATTATCAACAATCTCGGTGTAGGTAACAAGATAATTCGGAGGCTATAATCTTTCTAGGCCTTTTCACATCGATCTTTCCATCCGAGGTGAGTTACAGAGATTAGACTAAACATTATTTCTAACTATTTAATCCAATCAAAGATAAAGAACTGATTACAAATTGACCCTAGGCAAGAATCATTATTTCTAAATATTTTCCAACCTATTCAATCTACGCTTTTCCAATTCAAGACTCAAACTTTCGTCATGTTGTCAAGAATCTATTACCAAGTAAAAGGCCGTTAGCTAGATTTTACCGTGACATACAATATATGCAAATTAAATGAATAAAAAGATAACCTAACACCGAGACTGCATTCAAATTCAACCAAAGGACCTCGAGTTTTTCCCCCAAACAAAGGAGATTAGCTACTCATATTGCTAAAAGTAAACATCGCAAATACTAAACAATAACAAGAAAACATTAAAGTAAAATAGAAATAACCGGTGTTCGAATTGACGGAATTAATCTCCTCGTGTCACCCAAATCGATCTCTTTCGTATCCTTCGATCACTAACAACAATCTAAACTAATAACAATGTTTGTGAATTAACTCGAAAGAAACTATCTAAAATCTACCCTAAAAGCTCTCTCAAACAATCGTCTAAAATATAACTAAAAAGCGATTAAAAAATAAACCGATCCCTTAAATGGCAGGCATGAAACCCTTTATATAGTACCGGATTAGGGCACAAAACGCTGGCAGCGTTTCGAGAAACGCTGGCAGCGTTTAGCCCCAAGAGGGATTTCTCCGTGTCTTCGCGTTGGCAGCGCCTGGAAAGCACCGGTAGCATTTTGCATTTTCTCATCTCTTTGAAGCTTGACGAGCGGCGCCGCGTTTAGCAAACGCCGCCGCTTCGCGCCCAAAGTCAAATTTGGGCCTCACTGATTTGGGCCGCTTCCTCTTCTTTCCTTTCTTCCTCTTTGCAACCTCTTTTTTTATTTCCTTTGAATTTCCCCCATTTTTCTTTCACTTTTCATCCTTTTTGATATATTTCCAATATTTCCTGCAAAATGTACCAATCTCGCGACCAAGTGAAGAAATCACAGAAATTGAGATAAAAATACGAAATATCGGATATAAAAAGCATGAAATAAACATGTTTTGAGCTCTAAAAACTCTATATAAAAGTCACTTATCAAATCACCCCATGCTTAGCTCTTGCTTATCCCCAAGCAAGTTCGAATTAAAAACAGGAGGATAAGGGCTCAAACAGGGAAAACAGGACTTAGGAAGGGAGAGAAGTGACAGGAGTTTTGGATAGGGTTAAGAGAACAAAATTTTAACACCCCCTCAGGCTAACCATTCGAACACATGAATCCAACAAGCAATCACTATGCTTAGTGTGGACTAGAGCAAAACTCAGTTTAAAAGAGAAAGGAAGAAATTTTCGAAACCAAAAAGGAGAGAACAAGCACTTCGGATGCACAAATCCGCCAACAGCCTCAAGAATAATGCAAATATGCGCGGTTAGTTATGGACGTAAGCCAGTCAAAAAGAGCAAACCTCACATAGGAAAAGAATAAGAACACTCAATCACTCAAATTTGAATATATATGTGGGTTTTCCTCATACTCAGACCAAGAGAAACAAACTACCATAAGCTTGGTAAGAACCTCGCACTCCACTACTTGAATGCAATGC
This sequence comes from Portulaca oleracea, assembly GCA_029582165.1. Taxonomy (NCBI): domain Eukaryota; kingdom Viridiplantae; phylum Streptophyta; class Magnoliopsida; order Caryophyllales; family Portulacaceae; genus Portulaca; species Portulaca oleracea. Next base: position 9,902,032 of record CM055879.1, on the reverse strand, counting down.
ACAAGTGACAATCAAAAGGACTTTTCAGGGTTGTAATGAGGCTTAGGTTAGGGAAAGGGAGCGGTAAAATTTAGGAATGAGGAGCTAAGAGCCATGCTTGGGTTAATTTTCAACGAGTATATCACTCTAAACTCACCTTCTGCTTAATGTATGCAAGGAACTCACTTTTCACCGTCAACAATATCAAACCTCTCAACTAAATATAACCAGGTCGAAGCTTTTAAGAATATCTAATTGAATCTCCCTAATCACCATTTTCTTTTTGGAACTCTTTTTCTCTTTTTCTTTTTCTCTTTTTTTTTGTGGGTGATTGGGGAGAAGAAAATCATGGAATTATAACTTCGACCTCGAAATGATATATGAACGACACAACCAAACTCTGACTATTCAAAAGATGGGACTTTCAGTCTCTCCCAACTTGAATCAATAAGCACAATCTCCCCCAAACTCTATATTTCGTTCAAAAACACACCAACCAACTGTTCCTTCCAAAAAAACAACAGACTCTCACTCAACCAAGCAAGGCAAAGGGGTAAGAAATATTATAGGCCAAAACTTGTATTGTCAGGGTTCAATTATGAAAGAAGGATAAACAAAGGCTAGGCGGGGCAAAAAGAACGGTAAATATAATGTAAGGGATCGGAGGCTATTTGGCTATGTAGTTTAACAGAACAAAAATGAATGCCTTAATCACTTTGTTACATCGTGTAATGCAAATATGTAGTCTCAAGCAAGATGCAACACAAGTTCTAGAGATGCAACTAATGGTGGAGTCACTCAGGAAATCAAGGAATTGATAAAAATGATCAATTCATAATTTAGGCAATGTGGACTCACGTGATGGGGCTCAATCAACTAAACTTAGCCCAAAGATTTGCGAGACGCATATTTATACTTTATAAGATAGTCAAAGCAGTCAAATACAACTTTCATAATTTGACTCAAAATCAGAAGATTTGAAGGAAAAGGGTTTCAAAAACTTTTGAGTTCTCATCCAGACTTTTCTAAGCGAAGCAAGTTAAACTGAAAGTAAGAAAGGTTTACAAATCATCACCGAAGGTGTTTCCATTTTTAATCCTAATCCTATCCTATACACTTTTTTTTTCCTAGTCTTTTCTAATTTTTTTTTGGTCTTTTTTGGATGTTTGAATAAGGTGAATGCAAAGGAAAGAAAAAGAAAACAAACTAAGAAAAGAAAGAAAAGAAAAAAACCTATATGCTTCTAACTAATGCAATCTAGGTGAATGCAATCCTAAAACTAAAAGGGAAAACTAAGCAAAGCTAGAAAAGAAAATTAAAAATAAGCAAAGAAAATCACACAACTCAAAATTCAAATAAAAGAAAACAATCAAACTAAAAACTAGAAAGCACACTAAAATAAGAACAATCAAACAAAAGAAACACACTAAAAATAAGAAAATCACACTAAAAATTTAAAAATATGCATGAAACAAGAAAAAGAAAGATGAAAATAAAAGAAAAATAAACGAAAAACAGAGAAACAAGAAGAAATATTCACAAAAGTGATATATACAACCCCCATGCTTAAACACTGCATTGTCCCTAATGCAAAAGACAATGGTGAAGGGTAAGGGTAGGCAAAGCAAAGGATCAAGGATCCTCGGTCGGTGGGGAAGGGTCGGTTTGGCTAGGAGGTGGTGGTGGTAAAGTCCGGTCGAACGTGGCCTGGATAAGGCCGGTAAGGTTGGCGATCGACTCGTCAAGGTGGGTAAAACGCAAATCAGACTGACTCCTAATCTCATCAAAGTTCTCCTGCAACTCACTCACTAGACTCTCGGTCCTGTCGATGGAGGTTTGGAGGTCGCGATAGCGCACCTCGAAATCTACAGGTGGTTGCTCGGGTTGAGGGTCAGGATGGAGTTTGGGCTCAGGCTCGGGCTACTGATGGTGGGGCTCAAAGTCAGGTAGAGGGTAACCAAAGTAGGTTTTGCTCAACTTGAGGGGAGGTATGAGGGTGAGGCATGGGAAACCTAGCGTTGTTGGGGTAAACCCAAAGACAACGCGACTCCTTGTCGAATTTGCACGGACCAAACGAACTACACTGCTCTCCATCCAAAATCATACTACCCGGGACAAGGTCGGTGGCATTTCGGGGAGGTCTAAAGCAAAATTGGATTGCTAAATGCGTGATATAACACCCTATGGCAATTCCCTTGTTGGATGAGGTAGCGACACTAGAAAGGTGATGAGCAAGCATAGCTGCAGGGTCACCGTGGGTGTCGGCGTCGAGCATGGCATGCAACATGTAACAGTCGGCTCGGGTAGCTTTGTTCGAGCTACTGGGTCTCTGTAGGACCCGGAAAATTCCTGTTCGGGGAAATTTTTCGGATGCGCTACTTAAGTGATTGGGAGCAGAGTAAGGTTGCTTAATCCTTAAATAAGAATATTTTTATTTTTGAAATTCATTTTCGGGGTGATGAAACTTTATTTATTTTACAAACTCTTTTATATTATTAAAATATCCGAAATTACACTAGAATAGTTTACTAATAAATTTATTACCGGCCCATTATTCCATTCGGGCCCAAGAAGTAGCAAAGGGACCGCCATGGGACCCTAAAACCCGCACGGGTTTTATGGCGCCATGGGCCAGGCCCTGTGCAAAGGGGATGAAAATTAATAAACGAGTTTTATTAATCTTCTGGCCCGTTTTCTCTTGGGTGGCCCTAGATTAATAAAAAAGTGGTACTAAATTACTTATAATTGTTTTTGTGCAACTATCGTTTATTTTAAATAACCAAAAGGATTTGTAAAAGTGATAAAGAGTCGCCAGCCGATTTAAGGAAATCGACAAACCATAAAAGAAAGAAAAAAAGTGACTCCGGTCTACGAAACCTGATTCTAAGTCCGGGGGTAAGGTTACGAATTTGAAAATTATAAGAACTCTCGAATTTGCCTGTTAGAAAGCAGACTCTACTAAAATCGACATTAAAATGAAAAAGAGCGGGGAGAAGTTTAATTAATTTCACGAAATTATATTCCGAATCATGCAAATTTGAAAGAAATGTTTTACATAATAATGTATATGTAAAGCGGCAAACGAATACAATTACATGATTGAAATAAAAGGTGACCAAACCTCACTTAAAATATTGGTATGACGATGGATGGACCGAACTTCTCTAGACAAATCCTTGGAGCGGCGCTTGGATGAAATGGAGACTTGAATACGGTAGGATCGGACTTGGATTATGGATGAAATGGATGGATAATAATGGTGTATTGAGTGATTAGAGAAGTGGGTTTAAGAGAGTGTGGACATAGGTAGGGAAGGATTTTGAGAGAGTTTTGGTAGTATGATGATGATAGTTGCTATGGAATTTGAGTATAATGATGGTGGTTTATTAGAATAGTTGATGAAAATTTAGTAGAGTGAGGGTGGTAGAGGATGATCATTGATGAAATGAGGGTGGAATGAAGGGGTATTTATAGGTGAATGAGGTGAGGTTTTAGGAGGCCAAATGAGGGAACATACCCCTAAGATCATGCCCCTATCCCCATGCAATTAGGTAACCCGCGCGGGTTATGAAAAGTCAAGACAATGTCAATCCCACGTGAGCTAAAATCAAGGGGTTTGCATGGGATTTTGGCGCTAGCTTTGGAAGAGAAAACCCGCACGGGTTTTCTATCTTTCACGTGGATCGCTGACGTGGACTTATCAAAACGACGCGTCTTGGTCAGGAGAAAACCCGTGCGGGTTTTGTAGCTTCTGGGCTGGCTCCGCTTCTGGGCTGCCTTTGTTCTGGGCCTGAGAATTATTAAAACCCGCGTGGGTTTTGAAATTGCTAAGTGCAACTTCGAACGACCATAACTCTTTCATCGGGACTCCGATTGAGGCAATTCAAAAGACGTTGGAAAGCTTATGATGTGTACTTTAGTCTCATCAAAAGAAAGGGCCAAAGATACTTGTGGAAAAAATGGGATTCGAAATGGTGGGCATATGTATGTCGAAAGGGTGAAAATTGAAGGCTTTTTATGGTGGGTTGGCCCGGTAACTCTTGATTGAGGAAGGTCCATTGGATTGTTGTTCATGCTAGCCTCTTTTCTTGTTATGCTTGATTTGTATACTTGTCCCGATACAAAATCCGGTGTCTACAGAGAGCCCCCTCTTTGATCGAATCCGAATAGGACGAAGGTCAAAGTAGCCTGATATGCTGTCTGCTTGATGTCTGACTTGAAGATTGATGCTATTGGTGCTCTTTTATGTGGCGACCGGAAGGCGGATGATGTCAGCGCTGTCGTCGGAGGCCTTTAAGTGCCAACCGTTGGACGACTGATGCTGATGTTGTCGTGGAGGCCTTTAGGTGGCAACCGTTGGACGACTGATGCTGATGAAGTCGTTGGAGGCCTTTAGGTGGCAACCGTTGGATGACTGATGCTGATGGTGTCGTCGGAGGCCTTTAGGTGGCAACCGTTGGACGACTAATGCTGACGAAGTCGTTGGAGGCATTTAGGGGGCAACCGTTGGACGACTGATGCTGATGGTGTCGTCGGAGGCCTTTAGGTGGAAACCGTTGGACGACTGATGCTGACGATGTCATTGGAGGCCTTTACGTGGCATCTGTTGGACGAGTGATGCTGATGTTGTCGTCGGAGACCTTTAAGTGGCATCCATTGGACGACTGCTGCTGATAAAGTCGTTGGAGGCCTTTAGGTGGCAACCGTTGGACGACTGCGGATAATGATGATGATGTCGTCGGAAACCTTTAAGTGGCATCCGTTGATCGACTGCTGCTGATGAAGTCGTTGGAGGCCTTTAGGTGGCAACCGTTGGATGACTGTAGATGGTGCTCTTTTATGCGGCAACCGAACGGTGCAATGTCCCTTTTAGTGGCGACTGAAAATCACAAGGAAATAGAGTATTAGTTTTTCTGAAATGTAAGATTGATTATTAGTTCAGATTTTTACCTGAGAGGATTATGAGTCTCGGAAACCCTTGGGCTACAAGCTTGGGGCCGACAACTTTGGACTGTGCTTTCGGTGCTCTTTTATGTGGCTACCGGAAGGTGGATGATGATGACGCCTTTTAGCGGCGACCTGTGTCTGTGATGACTCCCTGCACAGAAACCGAAGTAGAATATCGGTTCATTTTGAACAATGGTTAGAGATATAGAGAATTACCTGTCTGACAGATTGATGACGATGCCCAACGGATTTTCCCGATGTTGATGACTCTTATTGCGACGAGCTCTGCTGGCGGCTCTGGATAGTGGCAATTTGATGTTGAGGAACTTCACCGAAACTCTGCCGATGGCCTTTATTTTCCTTAAATTTTGCTTTAAGCGCATAGGTGCGAAAATTTCACTGTGAGGAATGGATTCTTGAATTTGCCCGATCGTTGATCCGTACTAGTCAAGTCAAGATTCTATCCTTCGTGCCTGGCTGATGATGCATGACTTGACTGGATGCTAACTTGTCCAGCAAGAGTTTTATTAGAGATTGCTCTAATCTTGCTCTCAGTGACTGGAAACCATGTCGACCGGTCTGATTGGGCTTGAACAACCCCCCTGTGTTGCGTTCTGGAGCAATGATGTGGCACTTGCCTTTTTTTAATTTTTTTAATTTTATTTTCAGATATGCGGGTATGAATGCAACTAGTCTACTAAACTCTTGCACAAACAACACAATTTTTTTGTTTTGTTTTGTTTTTGACACAAGCATTCATGCACTCATGTATTTATGCACGACTATCGACTTTATGTATGACAAACTGACTCAATACACGATAAATTGACTCGATACACAACAGACTGAGTCAATGCATGACAGATGCATGACAAGCTGACTCAACGTATGACAACTGACTCGATACATGATAGACCGACTCAATGCACAACAGACTGACAGGCTGACTCAATGTACAACAGACTGACAGACTGACTCAATGCACAATAAACTGACAGACTGACTCAACGCATGACAAACTGACTTGATGCATGAAAAATCTACTCAATGCACAACAGACTGACTCAACACATGATAGACTGACTTGATGCATGACAAACTGACTTGATGTATGACCACTGACTCTATGAGGCCTTGACACGACTTATAGATGCAATGCAAACCTATTATGCTTAGACAGGATACACACATGATGTTTTACACATGCAATTCTACATGCAGGCAACCCCCCGGATCTATATTTAGACAAAGATTTTCTAAGACAATGCTTTCCTAAGACAATGACTCCCTAAGACAATGCTTCTAAGGATTAAGGCCACTCGTGGGGAATTTCAGGAAAATTCAGGATGAGTAATGTTTCGATCCATGGAACAAGGAACGATGATGGAGGCAACAGGCCTGAAGAATGTGCTTCTTGAATGATCATGTAGATGGCCTTGATTGCTTGCAAATGTATGCTGATGTATGACAAGCCCCCCGGTTTGGTGTAGACTCTTGATGAAACTGTCCTGCTTTGGAGAACACCTTGGAGATTTACAAGCCCCCAGTTTCGATATGGATTGATGAGATGATGCATGGGGACCATAGAATAGGACGAGGCATAGTCCCTAGTAGTGAGTCTCTCAATCTCTCCTTTTGCCTAACTTGCCCAAAGGGTTTTCAAGTTAGCCCCTCTTTTCTTTTTTTTTTTCTCTTTTTTTTTCTTCTTTTTTCTTCTTTTTTTTTCTCTCTTTTTTTCTTGATGAGACCACTATTAGGACGTCTATGAGATTGAAGATGCAGGACCTTGTAGGATAGGGCGTAAGTGTCCCTCTTTAAAGCTATCTCCGATAAATGTTTTGAACGATGTCACAAAGGTAGCGCAAGCCCCTAGTTTAGAGTAGCTTGTTTCTGAGTCTTATTCATGATCATGTGGTTATCAATTAGCTGCTGATCTATTGTGGACGACTTTCGCTCTTGCTAAGAAGTAAGCCACACTCAGGTGTGCTAAGAGTGGGCATTAAGAACAGAGCCTCACACTTGCATTAATGACTAAGCTGGAAAAGTCCTCAAAGGGTGACATGGGATGAAGAGGCCAGGAAAGCTTGGTTGGAAGATGTTTGGGGAAAGAGACGGTAGATGATGGTGAATAGGATTTGGAAACACTTAAGAATGATCTTGTCTTGAAGGGGAGAAGAGATGGTCAAATAGGATAGACATCATCTCTTGAGAAAGGGTTGAAAGGGATGGTAGATGAGACTTTATTGATGAATGATATAGGGAGACACTCAAGAATGATCGTGTCTTGAAGAGATGGTCAAATGGGATAAAAATCATATCTTGGGAAAAGGTTGGAACATGGTTATGGAATGATGTCCAAGTATGACGGAAGGAAGATGTAGGGTTGTTGATGATGATGAATGGAGGGTTGATGATGATGATGAAATCTAGGGTTTACTCTCCTTTTGCCTAACCTGCCCTAACGGGTTTTCAGGCTAGCCTCTCTTATTCTCTCACTCTCCTTTTGCCTAGCCTGGGATTCCAAGCTAGCCTCTCTTATTCTCTCACTCTCCTTTTTCCTAACCTGGGATTCCAAGCTAGACTTTCTTGTTTTTTTTAAAAGACCAACATTTTGAGGACAAAGGATGCTCCTTGTAGCGGCCGGGCCTCAAAGAGGTTTTCCTACGTATCCAAGGTGGAATCAAGCCAGTCGTAGTTCTTTAACGCAACTTGGATAGTGCCTCGAGGAAGGTTTAGTGGTTCAAAAAGATGGTTATGAAGGTTTGAGGGTTCATATGCAGGTTATAGAAGGTTATAGAAGGTTATAGAAGGTTTGTGAAGGTTATAGAAGGCTGAGGTGTATGGATGATGAGGTGAAGGTTTGGGACGAGATTTTCTGAGGTGTGCATGACTCTTATTTTCGCGTTCTCACTTCTTATTCTCCTCTAACCCCCCTTTTTTTTTCTTTCTTTCTTCCTTTTTCTCGACTTTCTTCTCCTGTTCGCCTTTCTGATGACATTAGTCACAACACACCTTTTGGCTTTGGGGTAGATGTGGTGAAGACCGGTGGTGCTGAATATGGTAAGTAGCGAGCAAAGTCTCTGAATGTGGCTTCCATTGTCACTGATGATCTCATAAGGCATATGATGTTCTGAAGGATGAATTCGGCCATTTGTTTGGATGTGAGTTTGGCATAAGAGGTTGCCTCTACCCACTTAGTAAAATAATCAATGGCGACCAAGATGTATTCATGTCCTCCTGTTCTTGTTGGGTTTATCTTGCCAATGATGTCAATACCCCGTACCGAAAATGGCCATGGAGATGTCAAAGTAGTCAAAAATTTGCATACTCCCGACATTTGTGACATCTTCGAACGAAATCCCAGCAATTTGCCTTCATAGTGGACCAATAACAAACAACACTTTGAATCTTCTTCACTAGCATGCGCCCATTCAGGTAAGGTCCACATTCTCCTCCTTTGCACTTTTAGCATCGATGCACAACAAATTGATGTCTGTAGGAAATTTCTTGTACAAGCGATCTAGGATTAAACAGTATTGTGCTGCTAAAGATCTGATTGCCCGTTGTCCTGTAGCTCGGCTGGATATTCTCCTTTCCGAAGAAAATTATATATATCATAGAACCATTCCTCGGTTTCTTCTTCTTGTGTCTTCATATTGCAGACATATGCTGGTTTAGACTGCCACTCTACTAATACTGGTAGTTGGAGCGTGCCTGATGGGATCGATATCATTGAAGACAACTTGGCTAGAGCATCGGCCAATTCATTGTGATCCCTAGAAAGGTATTGGAAGCTAATCTTCTCAAATTGATCAGCAAGTCCCAAGAGCTTCTGTTGGTATGCTATGAGGTATTCATTTCGGACCTTCCATGTGTTTTTAGCCCGATTAATGATAAGGCTAGAATCTCCAAAGACCTTTATATGGCGTATATCTAAGGCCAAAGCAACTTGTAAACCCTTGATACAGGCTTCATATTCGGCAACATTGTTTGTGGCGTCAAAATCAAGCTTCACAGATACAGGAATATGTGCCCCTTCTAGAGAGATCAGTAGTACTCCTACTCCACAACCCATTTGATTGGAAGCCCCGTCAAAATACTTTTCTCATGTATCTTCATCTGTAAGGAAAATGTCTTCATTTGGGAATTCCAAGTGAGTGCTTGGAGGTTCCTGTGATGGTGGAGCGATCAAGAAATCTGAAACAACCCGCCCTTTGGCAAAAAACTGGAGTTGCTCAAGTAATAGATGGCACTCTCTTGTCCTATTATCTTTTGGGCTAGCATAACGCCCATTGCGGTGCTAGTTACTGTAAGATAAAGGAGTAGAGGCTCATCTGGTACTGGAGGCATAAGGACCAGTGGATGTTGCAAATACTCCTTGATTTTTTTTTTCAAAAGCAGCTTGACATTGATCGTCCCATTCTATTTTACTTCCCTTCTTCAACTTCTTGAGCAAAGGTTCACAGGTCAGTGAGATCCCTTATCTCCTTTGGTCATAGCACACCTTTTGGATCGGGTTAAGGGTTTGAAAAGGGTTGAGGTTTGATGGAGAGGTCAAAGATGTGATTGTTAGGGGTAAGTCGAGATTGGATGAAAATATGAGGGTAATGCGGGTGCTGAAATGAAGGTTGGGTTCAAGCCCCCCTGTCCTTGGCACATTTGGTTAAGCTGCTGGTCTAGGAGCATAGAGATGTCTATTTTCAAGAGACTGATGATTTTGGTCTTCTCTCCTTTTGCCCAGCCTGCTTGATGAGTGCTGACTGGCTTCTCTCTTTTTTCTATTTTTCTCTCTTTTTTTTCTTTTTTTTTAATTAAACCCTGGATTCGATAAAATAAATGATGGGAACGAGGTACACAGCAAAGATGGAAGGATAAGAGAAGATGAAATTTGTCAGACTTGGTTTGCACAGATGATGGATAGATGAGAGAACTTCTCAACTCAAGTAAATAATACAAGCACGAAATTCTGTTTGATTAAAAAGCAACAAGAGCAACCGAATTCAAGAAACGAATGAAGAACTGACTCTAACAAACTCTGAGCATAAAATGCTTAACAATCAAGACTCTTGCTAACTCTAAAGCCCTCTTGATGACATGCCCTTCCTATCTTCGCATGGGGAATCCAAAGTCTAACAATTCTCCATGTTGTTCCCTCGGAATCTATGGTAGTTACAAAATTTCCCGTCATCCAAAATATTCCTTTTATGGTTAGCTCAGGCCTTGACCCTGACATTAGACAAATGAAGAAAAACCCATCCCAATGCATGCATGACCTAAATGACCTATATGGACTTCCTAAAATGAAAAACGTTTATATGTTGACTTGAGACAGACTCACCAAGGACATGGGTTTGAACGTGCTAACTGATCTACATGAGACTTCCTAGGATGCAAGACCTCTACATGCTGACTTAAGGAAAAGACTTACCTACGACATAGGTCTACATGTCTTAAATTCTGTATGAGACCTCCTAAAGTGAAAATGCCTACATACTGACCCGGAAAGACTTAATACGACATGAGTTTACATTAGACTTCCTAAAGAAAGACACTCACATGATATGCCAACTTGAGAAAAGACGTACCCATGACATGGGTTTTCATGACCTATGAACCTATATGAGACTTTCTAAAGAATGCAAGACACTTACATACATACACTAACACAAAGACTCATCCTAGACCTTATAGGATGCTTTCTAATGAATGCAAGACACTTACATGCAGACACTAACACAAAGATTCATCCTAAACCTTACATGATGCTTTCTAATGAATGCAAGACACTTACATGCAGACACTAACACAAAGATTCATTCTAGACCTTATATGGCACTTTCTAAAGAAGAAGACACTCATATCCTGACACTAAAACAAAGACTCACCTATGACTTGGGTTTATACTGGACTTTCTAAAAAATCAAAAACACATTAACCAAGGAAAAGACTCACTTATGACCTAAACCAAAGACTCACCCATGACCTGGGTCTACTAGACCATATATAACACCTCCTAACGTGTAAGACTGACCTAGGAAACAAAAGGTTTGCGGGTCATAACAAACAACAACACTTTTTACAACAAGACCATTATAAAGGGCCGGATAAAGTCAAACATAGCGAGCGGATCATAAGTTGATAGACTTAAGTCAGTGTTTCTCAATTCGGATGGGCCCAATCCACAGGCCGACCGTTTTAAGGAGAATCCGTAACTCAGCCCACAACTCAGACAGCTCAAGCTATGTTGGCTATTATGCGGACTAGAATAATGCTTAACACACTGACACTCCTTTTTTTTTTATTGTGACCCAACACATTTGTTTATTTAACTCAAGGAAAATGGATGTTGTAAAGGACCAAATAAAGTCATCAAAAGGCGAGTTAAAACAGAACTATAAACTCAATTATTAATTCCACCATGGATGGGCTTAACAACGGGCCGACCATGGATTTGTTAGACTTAATAATCAAATTTATAAATTTATTTTCTCTAACCTTGAGATTATTACGCGGGCTAGAACAATATCTCAAAATTAGGTCCGACTCTAATGAAGATCCAACATACAGACACGTATTTACACATAACATACAACAAGCTTTATTTATTTACTCAGGGAAAACGGATATTGTAAAGGTCTGAAGAAAGCCAACAATAAGCGAGTTATAATTAATTTATGGGTTTAATTGACAAATCCAATATGGTTGGGCCTAACAACGGTCCGACCATAAATATGATGGATTTATTAATTAAATCCACAAATTAATTTACTCAAGCCTAGTGACTATTATACAGTCTAAAATGATATCCATTAACTTTGTTGGACTTTTTAATTAACTTTTGGACCTTTTGTTAAGAGAATTTCGTAAAGGGCCATATAATATCATCAAAGGCGAGTCAATTTTTATTTATTAATTCAAATAATCATCCTTCAAACATAAATAGGCCCTTCCATTTGGGCTAACCATGATGCCTTTTGGGTTACTTATTCTAATTAATGAATAATCATTTGCTCAACCCAATGAATTTTATATGGACTAGAACAAAATCTCCAAACTATGGTCGACTTTAAAACAAAAGAAGAAAGGGGAGAAAGGGATACACAAAGCACATAGCATACAACATGAAGGGATACCCTAAACTAAGGCTCTATATTCATGGATTTCTATGGTTGGATTAAATGACCTACCGCACGTTCTCAACCCGGTGCTTTATACCCTTAGGTAAGGAGTGTGAGGTATTGCTGAAAAAACTTCAAGGAAACCCTTTAAGTATAACACGGGGAGAGGAAAGACCAAATGCTTGGCGATGTAGGATGCATATCACAGGTAGTGGCCTGCCCGCTCTCGAGGGAATCACCTAGGTATACAAAAACCGTCGCCTTTGTGCTAACGTGTCAAAAGACGCGATTAGTAGCCCGGTATGCACAGGATGCTTAAAAAGAATTATAAAATCGCGAAATAAATCAACTTCTCCCTTTTACAATTTCAAATTAATTCGATTTTATTTAAGTTTTACCTTCTTTTTAAGTTTAAGTCCCCAGTGGAGTTGCCAATCTGTAGGACCCAAAAAATTCCCTTTCGGGGAAATTGTTTCGGATGCGCTACTTAAGTGATCGGGAGCCGACTAAGGTTGCTTAATCCTTAAATAAGGATATTTTTATTTTTGACATTCATTTTCGGGGTGATGAAACTTTATTTATTTTACAAACTCTTTTATATTATTAAAATATCCGAAATTACACTAAAATAATTTACTAATAAATTTAGTACCGGCCCATTATTCCATTCGGGCCCAAGAAGTAGCAAAGGGACCGCCATGGGACCCTAAAACCCGCACGGGTTTTACGACGCCATGGGCCGGGCCCTATGCAACTTCGACCCAGAGAAAAGGGGATGAAAAATAATTAACGGGTTTTATTAATCTTCTGACCCGTTTTCTCTTGGGTGACCCTAGATTAATAAAAAAGTGGTACTAAATTATTTATAATTGTTTTTGTGCAACTATCATTTATTTTAAATAACCAAAAGGATTTGTAAAAGTGATAAAGAGTCGCCAGCCGATTTAAGGAAATCGACAAACTATAAAAGAAAGAAAAAAAGTGACTCCGGTCTACGAAACCCGATTCTAAGTCCGAGGGTAAGGTTACGAATTCGAGAATTATAAGAACCCTCGAATTCGCCTGTTAGAAAACAGACTCTACTAAAATCGACACTAAAATAGAAAAGACCGGGGAGAAGTTTAATTAATTTCACGAAATTATATTCCGAATCATGCAAATTTGAAAGAAATGTTTTACATAATAATGTACATGTAAAGCGGCAAACGAATACGATTACATGATTGAAATAAAAGGTGAACAAACCTCACTTAAAATATTGGTATGCAGATGGATGGACCGAACTTCTCTTGACAAATCCTTGGATCGGCGCTTGGATGAATGGAGACTTGAATACGGTAGGATAGGACTTGGATTATGGATGAAATGGATGGATAATAGCGGTGTATTGAGTGATTAGAGAAGTGGGTTTAAGAGAATATGGACATAGGTGGGGAAGGATTTTGAAAGAGTTTTGGTAGTATGATGATGATAGTTGCTATGGAATTTGAGTATAATGATGGTGGTTTATGAGAATAGTTGATGAAAATTTAGTAGAGTAAGGGTGGTAGAGGATGATTATTGATGAAATGAGGGTGGAATGAAGGGATATTTATAGGTGAATGAGGTGAGGTTTTAGGAGGGAAAATGAGGGAACATACCCCTAAGATCATGCCCCTATCCCCATGCAATTAGGTAACCCGCGCGGGTTATGAAAAGTCAAGGCAAAGTCAATCCCACGTGAGCTAAAATCAAGGGGTCTGCATGGGATTTTTGGCGCCAGCTTTGGAAGAGAAAACCCGCGCGAGTTTTCTATCTTTCACGCGGATCGCTGACATGGACTGATCAAAACGACGCGTTTTGGTCAAGAGAAAACCCGTGCGGGGTTTGTAGCTTCTGGGCTGCCTTTGTTCTGGGCCTGAGAATTATTAAAACCCGCTTGGGTTTTGAAATTGTTAAGTGCAACTTCGAACGACCATAACTCTTTCATCCGGACTTCGATTGAGGCAATTCAAAAGACGTTGGAAATCTTATGATGTGTACTTTACTCTCATCAAAAGAAATAGGGCCAAAGATACTTGTGGAAGAAATGGAATTTGAAATGGTGGGTATATGTATGTCGAAAGGGTGGAAAATGAAGGCTTTTTATGGTGGGTTGACCCGGTAACTCTTGATTGAGGAAGGCCCATTGGATTTTCTTTCATGCTACCCTCTTTTCTTGTTATGCTTGATTTGTACACTTGTCCCGATACAAAATCCAATGGCTACAGTCTCCCAAAGATACCGCAAGAGAGGATGTGGTGCACATACCTCATCGCGGGGTTCCTAATTAGGGACGAGGGTGTGTTGCTAGGATCCCAGTCATCGAAACCAGAAATCCTACAGAAGAAACGCTTCCCATCCCAGTCTACAGGTATAAGGGATGAGTCCCGACATGTATGTTCAGGTAAGCCAAATGCACGGGAAAATTCAGATACAGTCATTGTCCTAACAACACCAAGAAGTTGGAAACGGATGCACCCATCCCTCCCTTGGAGGTTCACTACAAGGGTACACAAAAATTCTAAGGTAAGTCCCCTATAGGTCGGCTCATCGAGTCTAGCTATGTGGGTCATATGGCTACGTCCTAACAACCACATCACATCATCAAGCAAGCCACAATTCTGCAAGAAAGGTTCACACAAGTATTTGGTGGGGATAAGGGCTCTTTGGGAAAGAGAGTCGTACCTTTTCTTGATCTCCCCTTCGAAGTTGAAGGGGTTCGAGCTCCTTGAATCCCGGGAAGGTGTAGCCTTCTGTTTTCCTTTCTCGACTGTCGTGGCCTTTCGCTTCTGGCTTCCTCCGGCTCCATTGTCATCGCCCGACGGGGGTCCGGAGAAACTTGGATTTTTGGTTCTTACCATCCTAAAATTTTTCACAAATCAATACAACCACCAAAAATAAACACTAGGCATCAAATAAGCATGTTCACAATGTGTATACTCAATACTAATACTCCCCCATGCTTATTTGATACTAGAAATTGAAATCAATCTAACCTAAAACTACACCCAAAACAGAGCGTAGCACCACAACACAATCACCATCCAAAACAAAACCTAAATTTCTCAAGTTTATCATCACATTACTCTCACAATACACCCAACATCGCAATTTACTCAATTCAGGAACAACAAAGGATCAAAACCAACAAACCAATCTATGCCCTAATCACGATAACAACTCAAGAATCAAACCCTAATCAAGAAATTTGAATCTTGGACATAGTACATGGTATAAATTCAATAATTACTCAAGAAATTCATGAATTTAACCAAAAATCTTACCATAATCGAAGTATATAATCAAAAGAGCAAAAGAAAGAGTTGAGAAATTCATACCTTGAAGTTATAGTGAGAAGAGGAATGGGACTTGAAAGTGTGAGATTGCAAGAGTGCAAGTGAGAGGAAGAGGTGAGAAGTGGAAGTGGTGGTGTGGTGGTGGCGTGCATCGACGGCGAGGAGGAGGAGGGAGGTGGTTGGGAAGCTGGGAGCGTTTTGGGGAAGGGGTCGTCCGGGGTTTAGGGCAAAAAGGAGGACAAAGTTTTCAATTGAAATTAAAAGGGGAGGGTCGATTAAAATCAAAAGGCGGGCAAATAATTCTGGGCAAAACAACAAAGCGCTGGCAGCGTTTTGCAAAAATCCCATACCTGGAGTCTCTGGAAGAGGCGCTGGCAGCGTTTTCAAAACGCTGGCAGCGTTTTGCTACCTGATGAAGGGAGTTCGATTTCTTGGCCAATTTTGTATTGTTTTCTCCCTTTTCTTTATTTTCTCCTTATTTTCCCAACAATTTGACATGCCAAAAATCCCCACAAACATATACCAATTCAAAAATTATAAGGTTAGATATAATAATTTTAATAATAACCAACAATTCTTGTAAATCTCTTCTTTTTCTCTATACACTAAAAAGAAAAATTAGTAAACGACAAAATAAAAATTGCTAGGAGATAAAGACTGAATCAATTAAGGTAAAAAAAAATGTGGGAGTAATGGATATTTTAATGTGATGTACCTCCCCATTTGTGCTTTGTTTAACCTCGTTAGCTCGACGTTATGGATCCCTACTCATCGGGGTCCTTGATCCGCTTTGGAACTGGATCTCCATCATCTTTAATTATTTTTGAAACTTGCTTTGGAGCTAGCTTGCCTTCTCATACTTCGTATTCCGTCATCGACTTTCCGAGCTTGACGACCATCGTTCCTTTCCCCGTATCCATCTTGCAATTAACTGTTGAAAGGAAGGATCTCCCTAGAATAATCTCCGGTTTAGGATCTTCACCTGTATCTAATATCATGAAATCAATAGGAACAACGTACTCTCCTATCTTGGGGGGAGTGTTATACAAGATCCCCAGAGGTTTCCTAAGGGTCTTGTTTACTAGACGAAGAATCATATCGGTCACCCTTAATTCTCTATGGTCATACTTCCTCAGGTAAGATTTAGGTAGGACATTTACTCCAGATCCTTTATCACATGAGGCATACTTGATGGGTTTACCATCCAACTGAACAGGGATCCTAAACTACCTAGGTCTTCCTTCTTAGGCGTCACTGAGGGTGTTATGGTTCCCTCCAATAGGTCAGGTTCAGGGTCGGTCTTGACTACCCCATGTAAGATTGGTTCTTCTAAAGATTCACCCCTAAAATCCCTCACATGTTATAGCATTGCATTGAGCACCCGGATTAGGGACAGGCTGAGGTTGTAAACTAGTAGAGGGAGTTGTTGAATTAGCAATCTGATTTTCCAAAATTTTATTATGCATTGCTAAGGCCTCTACTTTTTGCATTAAATCTCTTATTACCCCTTCATGTTTCTATTGTCCGGCTATGAGGCTTTCCATCATAGTTTCTAGGTTAGACTTTCGAGGAGGGCCTTGTTGAGGTGGTCTTTGAGGTGGGGATACATACTTTTGTTGACCTTGTCCTTGGAGAGGACCTGTGGGATTGTCATTCCTATAAGAAAAGTTCGGGTGATTCCTAACTCCAGGATGATAGGTGTTAGAATTCATGCCATAGTTATTTCTTTGGTTGCCAACGTAGTTGGCTTGCTGGACTAGTTCACTACTTATTCCACCTAAAGTGCAAGTAAAAGTCTCATGTTCGGTCGACTGACAGACATTACATGTCGGAGGGTTAGAGGGTGAACTTAATCGGTCCATCTTTTGTGTTAAAGAATCAAGTTTAGATGACAATAAAGAAATTGCATCAACATTAAGCTTACCTCCCTCCTTGTGGCGGGGTTTAGACCACTTATATGATTTGTTCACTAGATGTTCGATCAGACTTGTGATCTAAGGTACAGTCTTGTCGATAAGATCGCCTCCGGCTGCAGAGAGGATGCTTCCTCTCGTCGACTCATTCGCTCCATTGAAAAATGATTGGAGTAGAACCCATGGTTCGAATCCATGTTGAGGACATTGTCGAAGAATGTCCTTGAATCTTTCCCAAGCATCGTACAGTGTCTCATCCGACTCTTGTGTGAAAGTTGAAATTTGATTTCTTAGACTGGTGAGCTTGCTTGGAGGAAAGTATTTCGCCAAGAAAGTGTTGGCGAGTTCATCGAATGTTATGATTGAGTTCGGTGGAAGTGAGTCGAGCCACTTCCATGCCTTGCCTTCCAACGAGAACGGGAAGAGACGCAGTTTGATGTCGTCCTCCGACACATTGTTGGCCTTGTTTGTGTCACAAGCTTGACGAAAAAGTCGCAGATGTCGGTTCGGATCTTTGTTTGCCAGTCCATGGAATGGTGCTTTGTAAACCAAGTTGACCAACGACTGACGTAGCTCGAAATCATTCGCTTGGATGGTGGGAACGTTGATAGCTGGTTGTGGGTTGGTGACATTGGGAGTCAGATACTGCCCGAATGTCCTTGGTCGGTGTTCTCCCATCTCTTCTTCCGTTTCCGATTCTTGCTCTTCTTCGTCCGTTTCTTGATTTTCTTGTTCCTTCTCCAGTCTTGCTCTTTTCCTTCTCTCTCGAAGTGTGTGTTCGATCTCGGGATCGTACTCGAAGGAGAATTCTTTTTGTATAAACCTGAAAAAGACAAAAACAAGAACACCAAGAGTAAGAAAGAAATATAAAGAAAAATAACAAAAAGTAAATAACCTAGTCACCCATAGCACGTTCGTCCAATGGCGGTTGGGGGGACAAATCCCCGGCAACGGTGCCAAAAACTTGACAGACCTAAAACGTATAAGGTGTTTGTGTACCGCAAGTGTACGGGTCTGTGTAGTAATAAATATCGTTCTCTCTCAGGGATTTGCGTTCAACCATGCACTGAACTAGTTCGCTACGAAGAATGCTAGGTCGATCCAAGGTTTGTGGTAATAATTCGGAAAACTAAACTAAGAAAGCAGGAATTTTTAAGGTTTTAAAAAAGTAGTTAAAGGCGTTCAAGGGAGTCCACTCTAGTCCATCAGTCAAATTATCAACAATCCCGGTGTAGGTAACAAGATAATTCGAAGGGTATAATCTTTCTAGGCCTTTTCACATCGATCTTTCGATCCGAAGTGAGTTACAGAGTTTAGACTAAATATTATTTCTAACTATTTAATCCAATCAAAGATAAAGAACTAATTACAAATTGATCCTAGGCAAGAATCATTATTTCTAAATATTTTCCAACCTATTTAATCTACGTTTTTCCAATTCAAGACTCAAATTTCGTCATATTATCAAGAATCTATTACCAAGTAAAAGGGGGTTAGCCAGAGTTTACCGTGACATACAATATACGCAAATTAAACGAATAAAAAGATAACCTAACACCGAGACTGCATTCAAATTCAACCAAAGGACCTCGAGTTTATCCCCCAAACAAAGGAGATTAGCTACTCATATTGCTAAAAGTAAACATCGCAAATACTAAATAATAACAAGAAAACATGAAAGTAAAATAGAGATAACCGGTGTTTGAATTGACGGAATTGATCTCTTCGTGTCACCTGAATCGATCTCTTTCGTATCCTTCGATCACTAACAACAATCTAAACTAATAACAATGTTTGTGAATTAACTGGAAAGAAACTATCTAAAATCTACCCTAAAAGCTCTCTCAAACAATCGTCTAAAATATAACTAAAAAGTGATTAAAAAAAAACTGATCCCTCAAACGACAGGCGTAAAACCCTTTATATAGTACCGGATTAGGGCACAAAACGCTGGCAGCGTTTCTAGAAAAGCTGGCAGCGTTTAGCACCAAGAGGGATTTCTCCGTGTCTTGGCGCTGGCAGCGCCTGGAAAGCATCGGTAGCGGTTTACATTTTCTCGACTGCTGAAGTGCCTCGATAGCTAGGCTGGGCCTCGCTGATTTGGGCCGCTTCCTCTTCTTTCCTTTCTTCCAATTTTCAACCTTTTTTTTATTTCCTTTGAATTTTCCCCTTTTTTCTTTCACTTTTCATCCTTTTTGATATATTTCCAATATTTTCTGTAAAATGTACCAATCTCATGACCAAGTGAAGAAATCACAAAAACTGATATAAAAATACAGAATTTCGGATATAAAAAGCATGAAATAAACATGTTTTGAGCCCTAAAAACTCTATATAAAAGTCACTTATCACATGTAGTCATTCATTTTCACACAAATTTCAGCTCGAAAATCATCCACTTCAGCACGAATATTATCTATTTCAACTTGGACACAAGATTTTGAAGCATGATATGGAGATTCACAGTGCACGCACAAAGGATGAGATTCAACATCACATTGGGGAGGATCATAAGAGTTCTCTACATAATCTCTACCATAAGATTGATCATTAAAATACAAGGAATATTCACATGTTTGCGCAGTTAACGTCTCCGAAAAACTTCCCATATACTCCCCACCACTAGATTGATCATTCATATTTTGGGAGTAGTCATGATACAGTATGACTAGTCTCAGAGGGTGGTGCATGATAAGAAGGTTGATCACTAGGAATAACATTTTGATGCTCAAATTCATAAGAATCCCTAGACAACCATTCCAGTAATTCCCATTCTTTTTCTTCCCCTAAAGTAGAAAACCCGTAATATTCTAAGAGATTTCGGGTCTCATAATTCACACCCTCATTTACAAGTCCCAACATATCCAATGTATCATAAAAGATACCATACAATTCACATTGAGCACGATAATAATGTAATCTAGCAAAATACCTCCATAATATTTAATGCTCATATTGGGAAAATTGTAGACTAGCCATAATCTCCATCTCTTTTTTTTCTTTATTTTTTTCTTTAATTTTTTCGATATTCAATTTTTTTGACTACATTTTCATAGAAGAATCAAGAAAGCAATAAACTATATACACACAAACCAATAACCTAATCTACCAAATAACGCCATTGTTCGGTTGTAATTTTTGTGGTTTTAGTAGGGATGTCGGTCCACGAGGATGGGTGTTAAGGCTTGACGAGGAAATCAGTTTGTGTTGGGGTTTTCAGATGCGGAAAACAGTAAATATTTAAGAAAGAAATTAAACAAACCTAGACATGGATTCATAATAATAATCAAGAAAGCATGGAAAGATGATCTAAATCTAATCAACAAGAAAGTAGATTTCTAACTACGAAAGCAATTAAAGCGAATAATGAAAACTGAAATTGAGAACAAGGAATTATTGTTAGATTTTAGGTTATCTATTTCCTAAACAGATACAGATTAATTGGCGGAATATTCATAACAATTATTAAACAATTAATCACAACAATTGCAGAGGCTTTAGTAATTATACCTGATCGCTAATCCGGCTGATAAAGAGGTTGACCTTCGAGATTCCAATGCTGAAATCCTCTACTGAAAGTCCACGCAGCACTCCGGGAACCCGACTGCTAGATCGACCCGATCGAGACGAATCTCAATCTAAGATGTATGTGAGATTGTTTCGGAAACAAATAATGTTTCCTGAAACTGGAACTGCAAAACTAAAAGAGAGAGGAACTCAGAAAATCACCCTAGTATCTCTCTAAGAGTCTCAGGCAGTTGGTGTAGAATAATCTCTCACAGAGTCCCCTTTATACAGTGTTTAGAAAACCTAGGGAGAGGGTTCAAAACCCTAAAGGGCCGACTTAACGCAACGTCGCGCTTCTCAGGCCCAACATGGTCCGTGTTGAAACAACACGGTCTGTGTTGGACTCCAGAAGGTCCAGTAATTCGGCCCATGGACACCACGGACCGTGGTGTGTCAACACGGACTGTGTTGGGTCAACACGGTCCGTGTTGAGCCCAATTTCGGTCCGTGTTGGGCTGATTTCTCACAGAAATTAGTTTCCAACTTTTCTAAATGTAATACAATATTACTTAGGTTACATACATTGTTCCAGGGCACTGACTTGTGTGACCCAGTAGGACCAAATAATATAGTTGTAATTAAACATATTTAATTACTAATTATAGAGGTCTCTAGCAAGACATATAATTACTATATCACTTTGGTTTAATCTCCGTGTATATCGAACATTGTCGGGACATTCCCAACAATCTCCCACTTGTCCCACAAGTGTTCGATTCCTTAAATTCCCTTGTCACTTACTGTCCCATGTTCGGATAAGGTAAGCTGAAGTCATCCTTATGTAAGACCCGAACGTTCCTCGATCTCCGAGTTTAGATTTTGAAAAGCAGATGATCAACTATTGATTCAACTGAGCTCGACCAAGCATTTTCAGTCCAATCTCACCGAGTGGCCAATAAGACAACTGTCCTAATAGGGAGGACAATGCCATCTTGTTCAGACATACATTCTGACATGATCCAACTGTAACTCAGACACCGCCTTTATAGCCTACTGTTATGAAAGGTGTTTGACGCGCTCCAAAGTCACAGCAGATCATGCAGTCTATATACTGAACTCAGGATTCAGGAATTTTGAGTGGTGAGAGCTCCTATGACAATTCCTAACTTAAAGAGCTGCCACTGCGGGTCAGTTCGGTAGTTGTTCTCAACAATACCCATGTGATTGATTTATGATGTCATCACATCACTATGATCACGAAACTTGATCATCACCTCAATCCTACATGCTAATTGTGTTGGTATTATCACTGTTCCTACGTGATAATACAATTAGGAAACAGGTCAACTATCGACCATGATTAGCGTCATCAAGTTCACTAATGGGGTTTCAGAAATCAGACCTCATCCGATTTCCCATTTTGAATTCGCTAACCCTTTTGGACATTTACATAATTCTAAACCACAATTTATGTAAATTTTGGAATCTTATTCTTAATGATGAATCAACAAGGTCATATTTCATGACAATTCATGTAAGTTTGACTTGTTAATATTCCGAAAAGTGTTCAATACCTATTGCCCATGCATGACTATCATGCTATAACTACAATAGGGGTTTAGTATATAATACTTGTAATGAACTTCGCACATATACCATCTCACTAATGGTCTTTCATTTAGGAAGATATTTCCGGAACTCATGTTTGGATTCACAGTGAGCTTCAGTTGCTTGAGTGATGGCTCCTATCAACAAGGCTCCATTTCTCTCGCAAGGCTAGAAACATCACCCAGTTCTGAAACGAACTTCACAATCTTAACAGTTTCTATCACGGCTTCTAAAACCGTATCATGCTTATCTTATTTTGTAGAATTAAACACATGTCATGTCAGGAACTTCTTCCAGTTCACCTCAATACCACTCAAAACAAATCGTATAATATTCTCTGACCTTTCAGATAATCATATTTCTCTGTCATAAGTGTAGCATCAATGCAACTCTTCACACTTAGCTTTTATCAACCACTTTAGACTTAGGACATATCCTTGGTTTTGCTTATACATATACACAATGTATATGTTATGTTGGGCTTTGACCATCTCGTGGCATACATTAATCTCACGCCTGAAGCGTGAGCTATATGTCTCATCCCTTTTAGATCATCTAATTGTGAGACAATCAGATTCCCTAAGGATATGCCATGATTTATGGAAATTAACATTCTCGAAGTGGGTTGAACTTATTCAACACCTAGTCAACTTTGATTCAAACAATCAAAATCTTTAATCTATCATTATAGATCTTATCTCCAAGAAAATTCTTAGCCCCACCAATCCTTCACTTTGAAAATTATTTCCAAGTCAACCTCGGTAGAAGCAACATTGGAATATTCTTCTCAGTAGGCAGTATGTCAATCACATACAATATCAGAAAACGCATTGCTCCCACTGAACTTCTTGTAAACACAATATTATATTTGGAACTTCCCAGTATGTCAAACCTTTTTGATATCCTGGTCAAGAAGGTCAATGATTCCAACTCCTAGAAGCTTCCTTAAGACCACAGATGGTCTGTTGAAGTTTATAAGTATTCCAACAAAAGACCACTCAGTTGTGTCAAGTACACATCTTTCTTCAAAATCTAATTTTGAAGTCAGTCTTGATGTCTATCTTAATGAACCCATGTTTTTCCTTAAAACCCTCCTATGCCTGATGGTTCACACCTTCAGATAAATCAACCGAGTTCTAAACTTGGTTGCATACATGAAGTCCATTTTAGACTTTATTGAATCTTTTTTGCTAAAGCTTCTTTGATGTAGGTAGAGTCATTAATTTCTAAAAGTAACATCTCACGTTCATCTATAGAAGATCGATATCTTTGTGGATGATGGAGTTGTTTACCTCAACGTTTTTGAGGAACTTCAACCACCTCAACCTTGTTCTTAATTTCCCGACCAATAGGAAAACTTGAACTAGGATCAAGTAGTGGAGTTTTAGGTGATGATTATAGTGTTTTGTGTCTCTTGAACTTCCGTAAGTTCAAACTTTTCTCCCACTCTTTCTTTTAGAGAATAACATATTCTCTAAGAAGAAAGCATTTTGAGACACAAACGTTATCGTCTACAACAGTTTGTAGAAGTGATACCCCTTTCTTTCAGAAAACAGTTCAAGGACTTTTCCTCTCCAAATCATATGTGGTGTCTTCTTTAGTGCTTCAGATAATCTTTGTTCAGTAATTAGAGCTATGGTTAACTGCGTGTATCCCCAAAAAGGTAACCGGCAATGTTGACTGAACCATCATTGATCGTACCATATCTAATAAGGTGTGATTCCTCCACTTATATACGTCATTGAGATGTCGTATCATAGAGGAGAGAGTCATAAAACAATTCCACATTCTAGGGAATGGTCAATGAAATCTTTGGCTCAAATACTCACCTCCTCAACCTAATTGAAGGGTTTTGATTTTCTTGCCAAGTTGGTTTTGTACTTCACTTTGAAACTCTTAGAACATTTTCAAAAGATTTGAACTTGTGGCGTATTAAGTAGATATACCCATATCTACTAAAAAATCGTCACTGAAAGTGATGAAATAGTACTGTAAACCTTCTTCTTAGCACTAGTGCTCATAGGCCCACATATATCAATATATTTGCTCCCTAATAATTCTTATCTTGTTCACCAATTCCAATAAGAGGTGATTTTTAGTCATCTTACCCATCAGACATGCTTTATAAACATTGAACTTTTCAAAGTTTAGGTTTTCCAAAATCCTGCACTATGCAGGTTTCTGAATGCATTTATGATTAATATGACTTAAACTTATAGTGCCAGAATTATGTTTCATTTGAGTCATTTGTTCAAACTCTTGGCTCAACCATTAGCATCCTTTCGATCATATCTAGGTGCTCTCATTGTTTCGCCAAGACTACTTCATTTTAGAAATCTTTAAACTATTTTAAGATTCCAGCTTCAGATGAATCTCATAGACATGAATCGCCATGCATTATTTTATTCATCCTTGAAGATTTGAAGTAATTCATCCCTTGTAATTGTGCTCAATTGGACTACATACATCCATATGTATAAGTGTTTGTTGACACGTTCACCCTTTCTTGTAAAAGGTATAGTCATGCTTTGCAGACATCACATGTTTCAAAGTCTTATCATTCAAAAGTCTATCACTGTGATGCTTCTGAATGCGCTCTGATTTGCATGACTTAATAGATAGTTACAAGTTTTATGTTTGAACATGAGTTTATTCCTTTTAAACCTTTTGGTTTCGATGTGTTAGGTGTGTTTATCCGAGATCCTCTCTCTCTCTAATTGAGAGTAAGAAATTAAATTTCTACTTATAATGAGAACATAGAATCACCTATATATTTCTCTTATAAGTCTTGAGGAAATGGATAAACAACCAACTCTTCATAAGGAACTACAACTAATTGCATGTTCCTATTTGAAAGCACATCTACTTTGCTGTAGATCCTGCACATTTGCATAAATGTGAGTTTCACAGCCGGTATCTTATACTCAAAGTGGGTTTAATAAGGTTAGTGTATATCATATACGCATTTGCCTAGAATTGAAATCATATCTCAAGTCTTCCTTATAGTTATTCACGCTCCCAGTGTCATACATGATCTGGTTGTTAACAGGTTGCAGTCATTGGTTGAGTATGTACAACTGTTTGTCCTTACCTTTCCTTTGACTTCTTGTCTTTGATAGATTTCTTAAATCTTATTTTCCCTTTCACTAAAAGACTATCTTTGGTTGCCAACCTTTTGGCTAAAGGGGATCTAAGGTTTCTCATGTTTTAAAATAGTCAAATTATTTCAGAACATGAGTGCCATCAATTGGCCTTTATCTAGGTTAACCGAGACTATCTGGTCATTTGTTTCATGTTTTATCAACTCTAACTAGTTCGATGAACTTGATTTTGAGTTTGGTAATATTGAAAACCTTCCTCTAAACATTTTGAAGTTAAAGTTGTATGCATACTATGACATTACATGTATTCATTTGGCTTGATTGACCTCTTAATATTGATGCCTAGCTCAATGTTATATCAAAGACATGTTTCTTTTAATTCGCCTCCAAGACAATCTTGCGATGGCAATGCCAATTAAGGAATTGGTGTAATTGTTTCTCTTTCTCAAGAGAAAACAATATTTTATTAGTGGTGGATGTTTGAGTGAAAAGACATAAATAATTGTAGGAGACAAAAAGATTCATTTTAGTTACTATTCATCAAAAGAAATTAAACAAATTTTAATTTCAAATCAAAACACTTCATCAACTCTCATTTTGTGTTTTAATTTACCAAGACCCACAAGACTCATGGGCTCAAGTGGACTTTGGCCCAACAAAACTTGATCCCATGTTATCTTTGGTGGATCATCTTATAATCGATCATTCAAAATGATTCTTGGCAAGAAATTTGTATCGAATACAATATTTCTCTTCCTCTGCTCTTGGCCCAAAACTATTTTGATAGCCAATTTGAATTGACCTAGCTCCCACCCTACTTATTAATAATGGACAAATAATTCGCTTTGACTTTCTTTATTTATCCATCTAAGTGGTGTTTCGATAGGTTGAGCAATAATTCAATTTTGAGAGTAGGTTTTATTATCCTAAACATGCAATTCTAGGTGAACTCTTTCGAAAAACATAAAAGGCATAATAAAACACGCAATAACGAATTTAGAGCACAAATAAAACCCATAGTATGGCCACCTAGACTTAATCAACAAGTTTAACTAAGCTTTGACAGTCTTCAAGAAAATCTTCTTGGGCTTTGCAACTTCCTTGGATGGGCTCCCACTCAAATCACCACCTCCATTGCTATTGGGCTCCTACTTGACTTGATGTCTCCAATTACAACAGATTTATAAAGTGGACCTCACAATTGAGGCCTTACATGAATTAAAATAAACTTAACTGAAAATTTAAATTTAAAATTAATTCAACGACGACACGCAGACCATATTTCACCCAACCCGGTACGCAGACCGGTAAAACCGACTATCTATGACCATACTAGAAGCACATGCAAAACATGTAATATTGCAATAATTATATCAAATATAACACATGCTTAAATAACAAATTATAAAGGCATACATAATTGCAATATAACACATATAAGGAAACAAATACTAAATATGGTTTCCTAAAAGATTGCATGATAAAATAAACAAAATTCCAAATTTCATCTTAATTACCTAAACAGATTTAGGATTTTATATCCATACATATAAAATACTTGATTTTCCTAAAATCAAGGAAACTAAAAGATACTATATCTTTTAAAGATATTGTAAGTCTCCTAAACTTTACAGAATTAATAGATTTTATGCCCATTAACTGATTTAGTAGTAATAGGATTAAATAATTAATTTCTAAAATTAATTACAAACCCTAAAATACACAAATTCACCTAAATTGCTGGCAACACGGTCCGTGTTGCTTCCCAGCTTCGGTTAATTTCGTGAATGAAAAACTTGAATAAAAAATATCATAACTTATCGAATTTAATAATTTCATATAATAATGTTATCTAATAACCTAATATGAACATTTTCCAGAATTTTAACAATTTTCAAAAGATTGTAAAATTTTAGGGAATTAAACATTTTAATTCTCCTTTTAAGAGGAAAATAAATAATAACAGTTCGATAAGTTAAAAAATCAAATTTTTATAATTTTTTCATACAGTAGATTCATCCAATATGCTGCCGTAAAATTTTCAGATTTTTATCAAATTTCTAAAATTAGAATAAAAATCAGAGAAGTAAACAATTTTACTTTTCTGTTAATCTGTAAATTAAAAGAAAACTAGTTAAAAATTTCGAAAATTCACGAAAAATGTATCCATAATAGAATGGTTACCCAGTAACCTACCGTAAAAGTTTCAGAAAATTTGCAAATTTCTATAAATATACAAAATTCGGAGAAGCAACAAATTTATTTCTCTCAGATCTGAAAATCTAAATTAAAAAATATAATTTGATCGGATAAATTAACGAAAAATGTTTCCTCAAAAGTATGGTTACCCAGTAACTTACTGTAAAATTTTCAGAAGTTTTACAAATTCCTACAAATTTATAAAATTCAGAGTATTAAACGATTTTTAATTCTCTTCAGAACTTAAAACTCAATTAAAAATTCATTTTAATTGGGGAAAATCTAAAAAAAAGTGTGGAAAGTCCAGAACATTTTTAGACACCTCCAGTAAAAGTTTCAGAAATTTTCGAATTCGTTTGATAATTTATTTCTATTTTTCATATTTACCGTAAATAAACTAAATCAGAAAATAATTCTACAAAACCCTATTTTGCGAAATTTGACCTATTTCATGTATTGCCTACTGTTTAACAATATTAAACAAGATTGTTTCTAAAACATTCAAAATTGAATCAAGTTTATGTCATATTTAACGATTAAACAAACATAAAATCGATTAAATAAAGGCAATAAGAAATAAATAATAACAAAGCATGAAATTTTACAATAAAATTCCAGATTTATTATCATGAACAGTAAAGATTAAAACTTTCATAAAGATTAAAAAGTTTAGGCATAAATCTACTCTAGCATATTCATAATATAATTCAACTATTGACAAAATTACTTATGAATACAAGTACAATACTTTAGCATGCAATTGGTGGCTCTGATACCACTGTTAGGTTTTAGGTTATCTATTTCCTAAACAGATACAGATTAATTGGCGGAATATTCATAACAATTATAAAACAATTAATCACAACAATTGCAGAGGCTTTAGTAATTATACCTGATCGCTAATCCGGCTGATGAAGAGGTTGACCTTCGAGATTCCAATGCTGAAATCCTCTACTGAAAGTCCACGCCGCACTCCGGGAACCCGACTGCTAGATCGACCCGATCGAGACGAATCTCAATCTAAGATGTATGTGAGATTGTTTCGGAAACAAATAATGTTTCCTGAAACTGGAACTGCAAAACTAAAAGAGAGAGGAACTCAGGAAATCACCCTGGTATCTCTCTAAGAGTCTCAGGCAGTTGGTGTAGAATAATCTCTCACAGAGACCCCTTTATATAGTGTTTAGAAAACCTAGGGAGAGGGCTCAAAACCCTAAAGGGCCGAGTTAACGCAATGGCGCGCTTCTCAGGCCCAACACGGTCCGTGTTGGACTCCAGAAGGTCCATTAATTCGGCCGATGGACACCACGAACCGTGGTGTCTCAACACGGACCGTGTTGGGTCAACACGGTCCATGTTGAGCCCAATTTCGGTCCGTGTTGGGCTGATTTCTCACAGAAATCAGTTTCCAACTTTTCTAAACGTAATACAATATTACTTAGGTTACATACATTGTTCCAGGGCACTGACTTGTGTGACCCAGTAGGACCAAATAATATAGTTGTAATTAAACATATTTAATTACTAATTATAGATGTCTCTAGCAAGACATATAATTACTATATCACTTTGGTTTAATCTCCGTGTATATCGAACATTGTCGGGACATTCCCAACAATTATACCTTCAAAGCATCTAGTCCTTCATCTTGAATCCTTCACTCAAACTTTCCCCCGAACAAACAAGTGTGATTTGGATTACTAAGAATCCTCAAATCCTCACTTTAAAGTAGGATTTGTGATTCTTAATCCTCCTCCTCACTAAAAGTTGGATTGTTTTGTGGCTAATACTAATGAAAACTTTAGGGAAATTTCTCAACACTTGAATAAACCCTAAACAAAAACCAAGAATCCTAATAAAACCTAACAACCCCTAATAAAACCCTAGACATACCCTAAGACCTAACTCTAACAGAACCCTAATAATTATAACAATTAACTAAAGAATTGACAAGAGCTAACCTAATCTAATCTTAACATAACAGAAAATAAATGAAAACAAAACATACTGAACTACTATTACTACTGCTGACCGAAACAAAGAGAAGAAGAAAATAAAAGAAATTAAAACCCCTACTCCCTACTGTCCAGAACCGAAAACAGGGGAAATAAGAGAAAAGAGAGACGGACAGAAACAAAAAGAGACCAACGAAAACAAAGCAACAATCGAACCGAAAATCACACTACCACAAATTCAACCAAAGAAAAACTCAGATTCAACAAAATCAAACCAAACACCGAATACGTTCAAACGAAAACTCATAACCAACCTATCAAACATTTAAGAACAAACCCAATATCGATTAAAAGAACAACCATTCAAGAAAACAAATTACATGAACAATGAAAACAGGATTTAAAAGAAATGCGAATAAAGACTTAAACCTAAAATCTAACCCTAGATTACGAACCCTAGAATGAAGGCCGAAACCTCCTTATATGATCCTTAAATAGTCGAACTCGACCCTCCTTCTTCAAATCTCAGCCATCGATTCTTCTCAAATTGGACGAAGCAGATGAATTTGGTGGTTAGATGGTGTATGCGTCGATGCTTCGTACTTCTTCTGTTAGATATCAACCGAATTCGCAAAAGGGAGGAGAAATTGAGTGAGAAAAAGAGAAAATCACGAGAAAGAGATAAGAGAAGAGAGATGGAGATGAGATGAGTAGATGGGAGAAGGAGTTAGTCGGTTATGGAGGTGGTGTCGGTTCGGGTGTGTTTGGCTTCGCAAATGAAAACCAAGGAGAAAGTGAGAGGAAGAAGAAGGGAACGGGTAGTGAAATGGGAAAGGGGGAAATTGATATTGGGGATTTAGGGTTTGGGGAGTTAATATTATTCGACTGGGTGAGAGGGAGAAATAGGTATGGGTTTTGTGGGTTAACTTGTTAGGGTTTTTGTGTAAATGGGTTCACGGGTTAGGCTGAGAGATGGGTTTTGAGGAATTGGCCAAGTAGAAGGTGGGCCGAAGGGAAAGAAAGAAGAAGGGGAAAGGATTTGGGCTAGTTGGGTTTAGAAATTAGATTTAGAATAGGTTTTTATTTTTATTTACTAATTTTTATATTTTTGATTTATATTTAGCAATAATAATAACTAAAATAATAAAATGCTATAAAATCTAATAAAAGAGTAAAAACATAATAAAAATACTAAAATAATTATTAAAGACAAGCAAAAATACCCTATAAAAGAAAGAATTCGGCTCGGAATGACACCGAACAACACTCCCACACAAGGGTTTGCTCACCCCGAGCAAACTAAAAACAAAGATAAAGACAGAGAAAAAGAAATTAAAAATTCTAACTCACTTTCGCAGGAATTGCGGATGCATTTAGCATATGCATCAAGCTCTTTAAACCCCTTGGCAGCCCAAGTGGACGAGGTAGGTCTCGTGAGGGTTTCTAGAAGCTTTACCCACAAAAGCCACAGAAAAGGAGAGAGGGAAAGTGAAAAACAAAACAAGTTTGAAAGAAAGAAAAGAAAAGCTGCTTGCTTCAAGAAACATGCAATCGCCGCAAAGAAAACGATACTAATCAATCAAAAGGAACCATTATGAGCACCTCAAATAACCTAATTCCAGACATTGTCAATATTCAAGTTATTCGATTCCCAACATCTCCTACGAAACAAGATCCTATGTGCTCAAATGCAAGTGCTATTCTACTCGATTCTGATTGATATAGAGAAAACCACATTCCAAGCTTGTATCAAAGCAAAGATTATTTAAGCATTGTCCTCCCTCACTTGTGTCGTCCTTGGCTTGGTGAGGGCCGTAGGAAACGCAAGGAAAGACTCCACAATTATTGTGATTCATTAATTAGCGTTGGCTTGAGAAGCTCAACGAGATTGGTGTTAGTTTTTTCGGGAGTTGAACGGCCCATAACGGGGTTTACCCTCCCAACATGGGCTACTCCATACGCCTCATCATTACGAAAATGAAGTGCTTAAGGGGTAATAGCGCCGCGCCGCTGATACCAACCTATGTAGGTAGACTAACTTAAAACTACAGTTTCCGATTTAATTAATTTAATTAGCTTTCACTTTTTCAACAAGCTCGAAAATGATCTACTAAAGTCTCTCAATTTCAAGAAGAACGTGAAAGAATCAAGCATCTTTATTAAGCATTTAATGAAGGGCATCTACATAAGTAAGTCATGACAATACTTGAACTAAGGACTGATAATGCTCATACGGGTTGCTTTTAAAGAGATTAAGAAAGTTTTAGAAGTATTGACTTCACTTTTCATAAAAACAAAGCAAAAACAAAAGAAAAACGAAAACAAAAGAGGTTTTTCACTCCTTTTTTTCTCCTTTTACACACAAAATTTTTCAAATTTTTGCAAAACTAAGGAAACAAAAACAAAAGACTCAAAACTAGGTTGTCTACCCATGAACATGAAGATATCACCCCCACTCCAACACAAAACATCACAATGTGTCCATTGTGAGAAGGGTGTCAAAAGTAAGGTAGAAAACCTTTAAAAAAATATATATATATACAAAACACTCAACACATAAGAAGCGGTGGAGACCCTAGCCCACACGGCTCCAACAACAAGATAATCCCAATATTCACACTCAAGGGGCTCGCCACCTAAAAGAAAAAATCAAGCATGCAACATGGATCAAGAATATATACAATCAAAGAGAGGGTGGAAGGAAGTTACCTCAAGATCTTCAACGAAAACAAACGCAATCCACGATCCAAAAGCACTAAGCATAAGGTTAGGATATACAATTTAAGCTACCTAAATGCTTAGAACTTGGCATGCAAGATAAAACAAAAATAAAAATATATACAAGACTCTACTAACTAAAGAAAAACCAAAATATTTACAAAAATGAATCTCACTCTCTTTTTTTTTCTTAGACTCAAAAACCGGAATGCAAACTACCCTCCCACTCCCACATAAAGAGGTTGCCATATCCTCAAAGGAAACAGAAGTAGAGTAAGTAAGCACGCCAAAAGGAAAGAAAAAGAAACACACAAAAAGAAAATAAAAGAAGAAAAGAAAACTAACTTACTAACTTTATTTACAAGAAAAGGGAACGATTTTACCTGGTTGGGTATTGAGCATACCCAAACAATGAAATCTCAGAAAAATCAAATTATCCATGGAGCCTCAGCTACTCCATCTCACCTCAAGACGTCGGGCACCAAGTTAGAACCATTCAACGCCCGGAATAACAAGTCATGTATACGTGAATGCATCTCAGAATGATGTAGATAAGAGCACACTCGCAATAGCACATCAACAAACATTAGTGCTCTCAACAGTTTATCGAATACCTTAGAAAAGTCATAGAAAGGATGGACTACAGGAATGTACAAGACTTTCCTAGGCATGGTGAAGTGAGACATGACAAATGGATCCTCCATTGACTCGTAAATGGAAATTGGGTGTACAAATCAACAGGAGGGGACAATACAACACATTCCCGAACATGCTCATGCAAAGACTTGGATGCAAACAATGACTCATAAAGCATATCACCATCAAAAATATCATTATCACAAACCAAGTTCAAACACTCAGGATCAATCCCCAAAGAATTAAGCTCATCATCACAAGATTTCACATCAATGACTTCACAAGAAAGGGTAGCTAATGCCTCACTAATGCAATGATCCTCAATAAAAGTGAATGAGTTAGTATCAAGCGCACATTCAATCACAAAAGATTCAATTTCACTCTCAACAAGATCATGCTCAATTGTATCACAAACATCATGGCATTTACTAGACTCAACATTCTCTTCACACAAAAACATGGACAATGGTGTGGACAATGGTTCATCATCAAGCATGTTTTCATCAAATTCTATATCACCACACACAAGATCATTATGTGTCTCATGCTCACTAGATGCAGCTAGAGCTAAGGAATCGCTAAGCCCGAGTGCAAAACTAGGTCTATTATAGTAGTCATCATCCTCATCATAATCATACACAGAAGAATCATCATGCATTTCAGGACTCAAAGATGAATGATCTACTTCAACTATTGACTCAACCACTTGTGAAGAAGGAGTTTCTACCCTATGACTAATCTCATGTAAAAATTCACGCGTGCGCTCAGTCATTTTCGCAAACATATCATTCATTTTCGGCTGAAAACAAGAATCAGAATCATGGTATGGAGAATCACAAATTGAGCACAAAGGATGAGACTCAACAACATCACACGGGGGAAGATCATAAGAGTTCTCGACATAATCCCTACCATAAGATTGATCATCATAATACAAGGCATATTGACATGATTGTTCAGTTAAGGTCTCACAAAAATTTCCCATATACTCCCCACCACTAGATTGATCATAAAGATTTTGAGGGTATTCTTGATATGGTATGGCTAAAGTCTCAGAGGGTGGTGCATAGTAAGAAAGTTGGACACTAGGAATAGAATTTTTTTGCTCAAATTCATAAGAGTCCCTAGACAACCATTCAATAAATTCCCAAGCAACATCTTCACCTAAATTAGAAAACCCATAAAAATCGAAGAGATTACGAGTTTCATAATTTATACCCTCATAAACAATTCCCAACATATCCAATGTATCATAAAAGTTACCATATAATTCACATTGAGCATGGTAATCATGTAATCTAGCAAAATATTTCCAAAATACTTCATGCTCAAATTAGGGGAATCGAGGACTAGCCATAACACTCTTTTTCTATTTTTTTGATTTTTTTTTTCAATATTCAATTTTTTTGACTACATTTTCTTGGCATAATCTTGAAAGCAATAAACTATGTACACACAAATCAATAACCTAATCTACCAAATAACGCCATCCCCGGCAACGACGCCATTGTTCGGTTGTAATTTTTGTGGTTTTAGTAGGGATGTCGATCCACGAGGATGGGTGTTTAGGCTTGACGAGGAAATCAGTTTGTGTTGGGGTTTTCAAATACGAAAAACAATAAATATTTAAGAAAGCAATTAAACTAACCTAGACTTGGCCGGATTTATAATAATAATAAAGAAAGCATGAAAAGATGATCTAAATCTAATCAACAAGAAAGTAGATTTCTAACTATGAAAGCAATTAAAGCGAATAATGAAAACTGAAATTGGGAACAAGGAATAATACCTTCAAAGCATCTAGTCCTTCATCTTGAATCCTTCACTCGAACTTTCCCTCGAACAAACAAGAAAGTGTGATTTGGATTAATAAGAATCCACAAATCCTCACTTTAAAGTAGGATTTGTGACTCTTAATCCTACTCCCCGCTAAAAGTAGGATTGTTTTGTGGCTAATACTAATGAAAACTTTAGGGAAATTTCTCAACACTTGAATAAACCCTAAACAAAAACCAAGAATCCTAATAAAACCTAACAACCCCTAATAAAACCCTAGACATACCCTAAGACCTAACTCTAACAGAACCCTAATAATTATAACAATTAACTAAAGAATTGACAAGAGCTAACCTAATCTAATCTTAACATAACAGAAAATAAATGAAAACAAAACATACTGAACTACTATTACTACTGCTGACCGAAACAAAGAGAAGAAGAAAATAAAAGAAATTAAAACCCCTACCCCCTACTGTCCAGAACCGAAAACAGGGGAAATAAGAGAAAAGAGAGACGGACAGAAACAAAAAGAGACCAACGAAAACAAAGCAACAATCGAACCGAAAATCACACTACCACAAATTCAACCAAAGAAAAACTCAGATTCAACAAAATCAAACCAAACACCGAATACGTTCAAACGAAAACTCATAACCAACCTATCAAACATTTAAGAACAAACCCAATATCGATTAAAAGAACAACCATTCAAGAAAACAAATTACATGAACAATGAAAACAGAATTTAAAAGAAATGCGAATAAAGACTTAAACCTAAAATCTAACCCTAGATTACGAACCCTAGAATGAAGGCCGAAACCTCCTTATATGATCCTTAAATAGTCGAACTCGACCCTCCTTCTTCAAATCTCAGCCATCGATTCTTCTCAAATTGGACGAAGCAGATGAATTTGGTGGTTAGATGGTGTATACGTCGATGCTTCGTACTTCTTCTGTTAGATATCAACCGAATTTGCAAAAGGGAGGAGAAATTGAGTGAGAAAAAGAGAAAATCACGAGAAAGAGATAAGAGAAGAGAGATGGAGATGAGATGAGTAGATGGGAGAAGGAGTTAGTCGGTTATGGAGGTGGTGTCGGTTCGGGTGTGTTTGGCTTCGCAAATGAAAACCAAGGAGAAAGTGAGAGGAAGAAGAAGGGAACGGGTAGTGAAATGGGAAAGGGGGAAATTGATATTGGGGATTTAGGGTTTGGGGAGTTAATATTATTCGACTGGGTGAGAGGGAGAAATAGGTATGGGTTTTGTGGGTTAACTTGTTAGGGTTTTTGTGTAAATGGGTTCACGGGTTAGGCTGAGAGATGGGTTTTGAGGAATTGGCCAAGTAGAAGGTGGGCCGAAGGGAAAGAAAGAAGAAGGGGAAAGGATTTGGGCTAGTTGGGTTTAGAAATTAGATTTAGAATAGGTTTTTATTTTTATTTACTAATTTTTATATTTTTGATTTATATTTAGCAATAATAATAACTAAAATAATAAAATGCTATAAAATCTAATAAAAGAGTAAAAACATAATAAAAATACTAAAATAATTATTAAAGACAAGTAAAAATACGCTATAAAAGAGAAGAATTCGACTCGGAACGAGACCGAACAGTCATCCCCGGCAACGGCGCCATTGTTCGGTTGCGAATTTTTGGGTTTTTGTGAGGTAAGGGTTGTCGAATCCACAGGGATGGGTGTTAGGCTTGACAAGGGAATTGGTTTGCGTAAGGGTTTTCTCAAGTGCGAAAAGCAGTAAATTATGTAAAGAAAGATATTAAACTAATCTAGACATGGATTCAAAACAATCAACACTAAAGAAAGCATGAATAACACTAATAACCAAGAAATAAGAAAGCAATTAGAAAGCGAAAAATGACAAAACTAGAATGAACCATGAAATTAGGAACAAGAAATTATACATCCAAAGCACTAAATCTTCACTCTAATCTTCAACCTTCACTTGGCTTTTCCCCCGAACAAAAAAGAAAATTGTGAATTGGATTACTAAGAATCCCCAAATCCTCTAATCCTACTCCTAAAACCTAATTCTACTCTAATCCTACTCCTAAAACTACTTCCTAAGATGATAAACTAGATGATGCTGAAAATATGTGGGTATTTATAGAAAGAGGAAAAACACAACCAAAACCCAAAAACTAATCCCAGCAGCACCTCGCAATTTCCGCAGACTTCCAACATGTCGCGGGCGCGACACCAAGGGTCGCGGGCGCGACCCACCTCTGCTCCGTTCCATTTGTCGCTTATTCAACATCTTCGCGGGTGTGACTTAACTTGTCACGGGCGCGACACCTCTATCGCGGGTGCGACACCGATGTAGCGGCCGCAAAGACACTCTGTAGCGCAAGCATTTCTTCTCTCAGCAGTGCGTAGCAGGGGCCACAGTCTCCGTAACGAGTGCGACGCCCGGCTGATTCCCTGCCTTGGCTGATGTCTTGGCGTGACAGCAACTTGTCACGGGCGCGACCCTCAGTGACTCGGGTGTGACGCCTGTCTGCCTCTTTCCCCTATTTTACGCCAATAATGGAGATGGAGTTCCCCGGTTGGTCTCGCCTCGGTTCTCGGCTCAAGTTAGCTCGGGTCGGCTCGGGAAATCACTCAGTTTTCCCTAAAAAGCCTTAAATTAAGCCCAATTTCCTTCTAACTCTTTATTTTCCTACAAAAAGAATTCGGCTCTAATATATAATTAAGGGCCTAGAACAAGCAAAAATACCCTATAAATGATAAGAATTCTACTCGGAACGAGACCGAACACCTACATGCTAATTATGTTGACATTATCACTGTTCCTACGTGATAATACAATTAGGAACCAGGTCGACTGTCGACCAAGACTAGCGTTATCAAGTTCACTAAAGGGGTTTCAAAAATTCGACCTCATCCAATTTCCCATTTTGAATTCGCTAACCTTTTTGGACATTTACATAATTTTAAACAACAATTAATGTAAATTTTGGAATCTTATTCTTAATGATGAATCAAGAAGGTCATAATTCATGAACAATTCATATAAACTTGACTTGTTAATATTCCTGAATGTGTTCAATACCTAGTGCCCATGCATGACTATCATGCTATAACTACAACAGGGTAG
Organism: Portulaca oleracea; assembly: GCA_029582165.1. Taxonomy (NCBI): domain Eukaryota; kingdom Viridiplantae; phylum Streptophyta; class Magnoliopsida; order Caryophyllales; family Portulacaceae; genus Portulaca; species Portulaca oleracea. The sequence goes on along the minus strand of CM055879.1, from coordinate 9,864,145 downwards.
TACACAATACTTGCAATGAACCTCGCACATATACCATCTCACTAATGACCTTTCATAGATAAAGATATTTCCGGAACTCATGTTTGGATTCATAGTGAGCTTCAGTTCCTTTGCTTGAGTGATAGCTCCTATCAACAAGGCTCCATTTCTCTCGCAAGGCTAGAAACATCACCCAGTTCTAAAACGAACTTCACCATCCTTACAGTTTCTGCCATAACTTTTAAAGTCGTCCCATGCTTGTCTTATTTGTAGAATTAAATGCATATCATGTTAGGAACTTCTTCCAGCTCACCTCAATACCACTCAAACAGATCGTATACTTTTCTTTGACCTTTCAGATAATCATATATCTCTGACATAAGTGTAGCATCAATGCAACTCTTCACACTTAGCTTTTATCAACCACTTTAGACATAGGACACATCCTTAGTTTTGCTTATACATATACAATGTATATGTTATGTTGGGCATTGAATATCTTGTGACATACATTAATCTCACGCCTGAAGCATGATGATGGAGGTCCTCCATCAGACATACAAAGTCTAGCACCAAGTGATCAGGAGCCAGCATCAGGAGCAACAACGACCTCACCATCATCAGCATCAAACATTGACATCCAGGAGTGTTTCATGATGGTTTAGCAGGTCATGAGGTCATCCAGCAGCAACAACATCAACATCAACAACAGCAGCCAGCCAGTGAGGATATTTCTCAATTCCATATCTTTGGATTGAGGTCCTCACCCATGTTTGAAGACTTCACTTTAGAGCTGTTGAGGACATTCTAGCTCAGAGGAGATATCTGCCAGTTTTGAGGTCCTCTTTAAAGACATTAGTTCTGGACTGTTGAGGATATTCCAGTTTTATGAGGTGATCCTGCATTGAGGTCCTCCATGAGGACTCACTTCCGAGTTGTTGAGGCCATTTCCAGCTTATGAGGTGATATAACCGTTTGTAATAAACAAAACGCGTTTTTAGAGTTTATTTCATTTTAATTAGCTTACTAAGTTAGTTAAGTAGCTTAATGCTTAATTAGTGAGTTTCTTGAGGAAGGGAAACCCTTAATCATCTAGCTCAACCCTAGCTTTATATAGCTTGTAATCGGCAGCTTGAGCTCATTATCTATCAGTGAATTTAATAGCATTTTGAGTGCCTTGATTGAGCCTCTTGTTTGTGAGTGACGTTAAACTCTCAACCTTGGTTAATTCTACTACAGTATCAAGGATTTGGCAATCCTTGTGGTGGGTGTAGAGCTTGATAATCTCGATGGTGGTGTGCTTGTATCCATTGAGCTCATCCAGTCCATTGCCCTTGAAGTTCTAGCTGTGGTGGGCCTGTATCAGTGTTAGTCGAGTGGTTTATAAGACCACGGTTTTATCGTTCTTCGACAGGGAGCTAGGGGCCTTAGCTGCAACTAGTTGACTCTAGGTATGGTTTATGATCGTGAAAGGACGAAAGACTTTAGGGTGAAAACAACACAAACACGCTATGTTCAGTCAAATTGGTAAAACAATGGGTGTCGGGAGACTTTCGGGATGCAAACGGGAATGAGGAAATGGGTTTCGCAACAAGAGAGTAACGAGAAAGGGAAATCAAATGGTAATTCCGTTAGAGAAAAATACCCACCGGACTTCCTCTTTCAAGGATAGTCCGGATTAACTTCCCCAAAATCTATAGACAGACCCGGGAAGGTTAATAGAATGGAATTTCCTAGTTAGTTTCTATTTGCTTTCGCGAACTAGAATACTAACTATCCGAATTCCTACCTTCCAACAAGCATTGGATGTATTCGGGATGCTTTCGCACCTAAATACATCCCACTTGAGGGAAGGATAGGATTAGGAAGTTGATTTCCTGACTAATTACTCACTAAAATTGCTAACCCAAACCTAATTACCCATTCACACCCTTAATATCTCCCTAACCCATTAAGGTTCTAGCCACTAAACATCCTAACTATCATGTTAATAACATCAACAACTTCATTCATGCTTAAAAGAGTAAACAAGATGACAATAAACATTCAATAACACCAACAATATCAATAATAACTAAAACAGAGATTAGTAAATAAGCAATAAATTAGAAAGAGAAAGGTTAAGAAATGCTCATTGATTATGATGACAAGGGAGAAAACTTCAGAATAATAAAGCTCCAATGCTCCAAAGTTGAGAATAATCTTCAAACTTCCAATAATAATCAAGAGAATCCAATATAAGAACTAATAATCTCAGCAAAGATCTTCGTTAATCCCTCTAATCTAAGGCTTAAAAAATGTCATAAAGAGTGCTAAACTATCATAAAAGACAGGTAAAGCTGCTGTCTCAATTCCCCCTTTGCTAAAATGACCTGAATACATTAAATAGTAATCAAGGTTGTTACTCAAAACTCATCATTTTACACAACAGACAAAACTGGCCCGCAGGGGACCGTGGGCACGGTCAGGGTGACCGTGGCCACGGTCCTGCGTAAGGCAGGCGATTTCTTCTCTTCGCTTCACACCGCCGTGGGCACGGTCCTCATGCACCGTGGTCACGATATAGGCGATTAGGGCTGACAACTTTTCGCTCCTTCGCACTGCCATGGCTACGGTCTTGGGAGACCGTGGCCACGGTCTAGTTCGGCTAGCTTCTTCCTTAGATAGGGTGAAGATCCCACCGAGACCACGGTCAAAGTGACCGTGACCACGGTCTAGTTCGGGTGCAAGGCCTCTTCACTTTGGTCTTGGCTCCGTCATACCGTGGCTACGGTCCATGTGACCGTGGCCACGGTCTCTCTCTGCCCGTTCCTTCCTTCGGTACTCTCTTCGCTAGTTGCCTCCGCCTTCGACATGGCCAACCCTTCTAATCCTCTGCCTTTGACACGACCAGGGCTCGGGGAATCTTAAGGAATCTCGGGATTCCCATGATTGGTGCAAAATTGGCCCATTTAGATTCGTTTTGAGTGAAACCCTTCGGAAACTACAAAAGTAACTAAAACGCATTAAAAGTTATTAAAACAAACTACGAAACAAGTCAAAAGCCTCTCCGTCGTAAAGCGATATAGGAGGAGGGTTAAGGGGTATCCAGTGTCGTACCACGAATACCGGGCCCGTGTAGGTTGGCTAAGTGTATGGTGGTTAATGTCTTCAGCGACACGCTCCGCTTATTCAGGTTATTATGTCTTATGAAAGCTTTCTTCTTTCTTTCTTTTCTTTTTCCTTTCTTTTCTTTTCTTTTTGTACTTTTTGCTTTTGCTAAACGAGAAACAAAAACAAACTCAGACACAAGCCCTTAGAATCTCTGGGTTCCCAACAAAACGAGAAAGGAACGGGAGTCTCACAAGACACTTAATGAAGGGAGTCTATTAAGGATAAGTCTCGACTAGAACCCGAGTTAGGGTCGAAAAATGCTCCAACCAATTAGTTTTAAAAAGAAGTTTAAGAACGGCCTTTGACACGACCAGGGCTCGGGGAATCTTAAGGAATCTCGGGATTCCCATGATTGGTGCAAAATTGGCCCATTTAGATTCGTTTTGAGTGAAACCCTTCGGAAACTACAAAAGTAACTAAAACGCATTAAAAGTTATTAAAACAAACTACGAAACAAGTCAAAAGCCTAAGGATTTAGGCGGTATTTAGACCCGAAATCAGGTCTAAACACCCCTCCACACTTAAACCTTTGCTCGTCCCGAGCAAAACAAAACAAAACAAAACTAACTAACACAAACTCCTCTGTCGTGGGAGAGAAACGAGTGCATTTAGCGTATGCACCAAGCCCTTTGAACCCCGGCAGCCTGGGTGGACGAGACGGACTCGTGAGGGTTTGTAGCGGCTGTACCCACAAAAGCCAAAGAGGAAGGAGAGAGGGAAAGTGAAAACAAAACCGAAGAAAACAAAAAGAATGAAAAACAAGGGCTTTGATTCACAAGATCTCGCAATCCAAACTAAGAAAACGCAATTAAACCTCCCAAAGTAACCGTTAGGAGCATCTCATAAACACCAAACTCAGAAAAGATCTTGAAGATTTTTGACTCCCTACACCTTGTAACAAGCGAAACTCCACAGCAAAAGCACAACAAGGGTTTAACGGGAACCAAAAGACTTTAAAAACTCGCGTCCGAATTTGAAAACAACGAAACAACCGAGAGGAGTGTTGCCCTCCCTCGCATTTGGTCGCCCTTGGCTTAGTGAGGGCCGTAGATGATGCAAGGGGAGGCCCCGCTCTCTTTTTAGAAGCTAAACTTTTCTTTTCTTTCTTCTTTTTCTCTTTTTTCTTTCTTTTTGGTTTTTTGAAAGTCGGTATTAGCCTTACTTTCGGGAATTGGACGGCCCATATAAGGGGTATACCCTCCCAACACGGTCTTTTCCATACGCCTCTCCGTCGTAAAGCGATATAGGAGGAGGGTTAAGGGGTATCCAGTGTCGTACCACGAATACCGGGCCCGTGTAGGTTGGCTAAGTGTATGGTGGTTAATGTCTTCAGCGACACGCTCCGCTTATTCAGGTTATTATGTCTTATGAAAGCTTTCTTCTTTCTTTCTTTTCTTTTTCCTTTCTTTTCTTTTCTTTTTGTACTTTTTGCTTTTGCTAAACGAGAAACAAAAACAAACTCAGACACAAGCCCTTAGAATCTCTGGGTTCCCAACAAAACGAGAAAGGAACGGGAGTCTCACAAGACACTTAATGAAGGGAGTCTATTAAGGATAAGTCTCGACTAGAACCCGAGTTAGGGTCGAAAAATGCTCCAACCAATTAGTTTTAAAAAGAAGTTTAAGAACGGCCTTTGACACGACCAGGGCTCGGGGAATCTTAAGGAATCTCGGGATTCCCATGATTGGTGCAAAATTGGCCCATTTAGATTCGTTTTGAGTGAAACCCTTCGGAAACTACAAAAGTAACTAAAACGCATTAAAAGTTATTAAAACAAACTACGAAACAAGTCAAAAGCCTAAGGATTTAGGCGGTATTTAGACCCGAAATCAGGTCTAAACACCCCTCCACACTTAAACCTTTGCTCGTCCCGAGCAAAACAAAACAAAACAAAACTAACTAACACAAACTCCTCTGTCGTGGGAGAGAAACGAGTGCATTTAGCGTATGCACCAAGCCCTTTGAACCCCCCGGCAGCCTGGGTGGACGAGACGGACTCGTGAGGGTTTGTAGCGGCTGTACCCACAAAAGCCAAAGAGGAAGGAGAGAGGGAAAGTGAAAACAAAACCGAAGAAAACAAAAAGAATGAAAAACAAGGGCTTTGATTCACAAGATCTCGCAATCCAAACTAAGAAAACGCAATTAAACCTCCCAAAGTAACCGTTAGGAGCATCTCATAAACACCAAACTCAGAAAAGATCTTGAAGATTTTTGACTCCCTACACCTTGTAACAAGCGAAACTCCACAGCAAAAGCACAACAAGGGTTTAACGGGAACCAAAAGACTTTAAAAACTCGCGTCCGAATTTGAAAACAACGAAACAACCGAGAGGAGTGTTGCCCTCCCTCGCATTTGGTCGCCCTTGGCTTAGTGAGGGCCGTAGATGATGCAAGGGGAGGCCCCGCTCTCTTTTTAGAAGCTAAACTTTTCTTTTCTTTCTTCTTTTTCTCTTTTTTCTTTCTTTTTGGTTTTTTGAAAGTCGGTATTAGCCTTACTTTCGGGAATTGGACGGCCCATATAAGGGGTATACCCTCCCAACACGGTCTTTTCCATACGCCTCTCCGTCGTAAAGCGATATAGGAGGAGGGTTAAGGGGTATCCAGTGTCGTACCACGAATACCGGGCCCGTGTAGGTTGGCTAAGTGTATGGTGGTTAATGTCTTCAGCGACACGCTCCGCTTATTCAGGTTATTATGTCTTATGAAAGCTTTCTTCTTTCTTTCTTTCTTTTTTCCTTTCTTTTCTTTTCTTTTTGTACTTTTTGCTTTTGCTAAACGAGAAACAAAAACAAACTCAGACACAAGCCCTTAGAATCTCTGGGTTCCCAACAAAACGAGAAAGGAACGGGAGTCTCACAAGACACTTAATGAAGGGAGTCTATTAAGGATAAGTCTCGACTAGAACCCGAGTTAGGGTCGAAAAATGCTCCAACCAATTAGTTTTAAAAAGAAGTTTAAGAACGGCTTCTCAACTTCGATAACGATATCCAGGAAACAAAGCAAAACAAAAACAAAACGAAAGGAAAAACGAAAAGGTTTTCACTCCCTTTTTTCTCCCTTTTCACAAAATGTTTTTAAATTTTAATCAAAAACTAGGAAACGAAGAACGAAACAACTAGGTGATCTACCCTTGAAATAGAATATCTCCCCCCCCCCCACACTTAAAACTTCACAATGTCCTCATTGTTGGAAGGTGTCACATGAAAAGGGTAGAGAACCTACAAAAACACAAACAAACAAAACAACTAGCAGGTAGAAAAATGGTGGCGACCCGAGCCCACACGGCTCCAACAGCAAACGAAATCTCAACACAGACACTCATAGGGGTTCGCCACCCAAAAGAAAACCAAGCATGCGACGGATCATGATAAGGATCACATAAAAAGAGTAAGGTGGAAAGATATTACCTCAACCTCTTCATAAGCGTTGAAAATAGCGATCCGAAGTCGTCGTTCAAGAGAGTCAGATCAACGTTAGAGTAAAAGATGACTTTTCAGTTATAGAATTCACATGCGAAACCAAAAGCAAAAGGAAGTAAAATCTAACTTAAGAGATTATGAAAAAAAAAGAAATTGAAAAGATGAAAAACTGAAAAAATATGAACAAAATATACATTGCCAGTGATTTACCTTATCCCCGAATCTCACTCATTGAGGCGGGAAATAAGGGTGAAACTTGATATATACTAACCGAAACAACTAATTCGTTGCATTCATCCCAAATAAGAGTCAGTTACATCCATCCATGACCCAAAATACAAACGAGAGATGCTTAAACAACAGTCCAACCCACCAAAAACAACAAACAAACAACCCTAAGACAACCATCCAACAACCCAACAAACATGAATGATAAACAAGGCAAGGAAAACCCGAGCAACCTAACCGAACAATCCCCAAAATATGTGAGCCCATGCCAAAAGAAATCGAGAGACCAACAATCCAAAACCACCGGACATCGCAACTCCAAAACCCCGAAGAAGCACTCCCCCACACTTATACTTCATAAAATAAAGTAAATAGACAATGATAAAGGTCGGGTCGGGGTGCTTACAAACGGTCCTCAAGCGGACCCTCCTGGCAGAGGACGGGGTTGTGGTGGAAAGAAGGATGGGTAATATGGATTCACATAGTCAGGAGGTGCAGGGAAACGACCCTCAACAGTGTAATGATGGAAACTCCAATCACGCATGAAGCGGTTTTGTTAGCGGAAGTACCCTTCGTGGTGCTGCAGGTGTCGTTGGATGTTCACAAGCTGCTTTTGTTGATCCTCGAGCAACTTCACCTGGGAACGGAGAAGTTTGTTCTGGTCACGAATCTCAATACTCAAGCCTTTGATTTCAGAAGTGATTTGGTTCAGATCGCCATGCTGTGCCGAGCTCTCTAACATCTTCTCATGGGTATTCTCCTCAAACTCTTGCAATAAATTAGAAATGGGGATAGGTGCACCGCCAATTATCCTCGGCCAACAATAAAATTGTCCGCACGACCAATTTTCATTATTTGCAATATCGAGCCATTCTTCGGCATGAGTGGGGTCGAGAGGAATGCGGATTTTCCTATCGCCATAACCATGATGGTAGACGGTGCGTGAAGGACGCTCTAAAATTATCACCATTTCGATCAACATCCCCTTAGCAATGGGGATAGGGACATAGCGCGGCTTCCATAATCCCAGGTAATCACCAAACCCTTGCTTCCGGAGGAAGTGACATATTATATGGCCCATTCCTAGGTTGGTGAAGTTATCAGTTGTACTCATCTCCCCTAACCAATGTAGGATGCAAGAGCCTAAGTTCACTCGTTGCCCCTTCAAAGTATTGTAAATTATGAAGAGATCGTCCGGACGAACATGTGATCGTTCCTCATCTCGCCCAAACACTGAATTAGCAATCACCAAATGGAATAACCGGACAACAGGATTACAAAAATCTTGTGCTCGAGATTCCTTAGGGCAGTAGAACTTCGTCTGACCTTCTTCGGAGTCAACAGGTGCTCTTCTCCAACAAGTTAACCGCTTCCACGCTTCTTGTTCATCGAATTCCTCACACTCCCTGAAGTATACCCCATCCTCTGGTAATTCCAAAGCTTGGCAAAACTCTTGAACAGAACATTCTAGCTCCCTATCACCCACTCTATAGCTGAAAATGGCCTCAGGGTACCCATCACTAAAGACTTGAAGTGAACTCATGAATTCAAGTACGGGCTGGTCTATGATTGGTTCCTTGATATTGAGAAGTGCTTTCCAGCCAAGTACCTGAGCGAGAGTGTCGAAACTGGACCGACAGTAAAGAGTGTTGATTGTCTCATCACAGAGAATCTCTGGAGCGTAGATGTGTCGTTCCTGGAGTTCATCATAGCGAGTCTTCTGCGGTTCACCACAAAAAGTAACCTTGGAACGGGGACAACCTTTGATGAACGTAGCTGGTTGAGCCCTTCTCAATTCGAGAGAAGATGGCAGCTGTGGTGGTGATGAAGGGAGTTTCCTAGGTCGACCCCTTTTTGGTTTCATCATTCTAGTGTTCAAAATTCAAGAACCCTAGATCTAGGCAGAGAAATACGCACACAACAGCCAAAATCAACTAGTAAATCGAACTTGGATGCATCAACAAACAAGGAATACCTGGATTGAAGTGATGGGGAACTCCTCTTGCTAATTTCGACCCCCACAAGCAACAAGAGACCTGAAGTTGGCTTGAAGATGGCCCGAAAAATGTTGAGCAACAGCAGCTAGGGTTCGGTTGTAGGAGAAAGTTGGGAGAAATGGAGGAATTGGTGGTGGGTTTGTCGAATTTTGGAAGAGAGTTAGAGCTTTAGGGTTTGGTGAGGGTTTTCGAAGGTGAGAGTAAGGAAGAAAGTGAAAGAGAAATGAGGGGGAAATAATATTGAACCCCCGACATATCGCAGGTTTTCGACAGACCGTGGCCATGGTCCATTTGACCGTGGGCACGGTGTGAATCGGGTGAGGGAAAAAGAAGGGAAAAACCAGGGCGGAGACCGTGGCTGCGGTAAACCTCACCGTGGTCACGGTGATGTTCGGGACCAAAATTTCCAAGAATCATGCTGCGATGAGACCGTGGCTGCGATGACTTCCACCGTGGGCACGGTCCCTTTCGGTTCATCTCCAGCATCTACAAGGCTCAAAACTTGGAGAAAAAATGTTAAGTCCTAAAATCTACCCTCTTGTCATCCACTCACTCCCTTTTCTTTCTCACTCAATTATCATTCAAGGACACTCTCCAATCGCTCAAAAACACTTTCAAACCCCGACTCTCATGGAACCACTCTCGATTTTTTTTTTCATTTTTAACTCAAAAATATTTTCTAATAAGATAAAACAAAGGAAGAAGAAAGGCACAAAAATTAGGGAAATAAAAATGAAAGAACTAAAAATTTAAAAAAAACACTAAAAGAGGGGGAAGTAGTTCATACCTCTCCCGGGTGCTTGTTTTGTAGGTCCTAGCTCGACCTTTTCCGATGCTTTTCAATTTCCAAAATCCACTAGGTATGTCACAACTGTCCCGACATATTCCTCGCCCATGATGTATGGTTTGAGTTTCGATGAGTTTGCTTTGAAACACTTTCCTTGGGCATCTTTCAACTCAACTACTCCGACGGAAAGAATTCTCACTATTTCGAATGGTCCGGACCACCATGATCTCAATTTCCCAGAGAACAACTTTAGCCTTGAATTGAAAATGAGAACCCTATCGCCTACCACAAACTCACGTCCGTTCAACCTCTTGTCATGCCATGCTTTCGTTCTCTCCTTGTAGATCTTGTTGTTCTCATATGCATGACGCCTCAACTCCTCAAGCTCTTCTAATTGAAATAACCGACTACCTCCGGCCGCCTTGAGATCAAAGTTCAACTTCTTGATTGCCCACATGGTTTTGTGCTCAAGTTCGACGGGGAAGTGACACGCCTTCCCGTAGACAAGACGGTAAGGAGTAGTGTCGATCGGTGTCTTGAAAACGGTGCGGTATGCCCACAAAACTTCATCCAATTTTTCTGCCCAATCTTTCTTTGAAGAGTTAACCGTCTTCTCTAGGATCTCCTTGATGGCACGGTTGGAGGTTTCGACTTGACCTTGTGTTTGTGGATGGTAAGGAAGTCCCTTCTTATGCTTGATGCCGTACTTCTCCAAGAGAGACTCGAATCTCTTTTCGATGAAATAGGAACCGTTGTCACTAATGATGACCCGTGGAATGCCAAATCTTGGGAATAGGGTCTTTTTCAAGAATTTCGAAACGGATTTCCCATCGCATCTTACACATGGTATGGCCTCGACCCACTTTGTGACATAGTCTACCGCCACTAGGATGTATTAGAAACCCCTTGACGACGGGAAAGGACCCATGAAGTCCAATTCCCATACATCGAAAGCTTTCACCTCAAGAATATAGTTCAATGGCGCTTCATTCTTCCGGGAGATGTTACCGGACCTTTGACACCTGTCACATTGCTTGACATGCAAATGGGTGTCATGAAAAAGTGTCGGTCACCAATAGCCGGTTTGCAAAACCCTTGCCGTCGTCTTTTGGGGGCCACCGTGACCTCCCACCGGAAATTCGTGACAATGAGTCAAAATAAATTGCACTTCACTCTCGGGAATACATCGCCAGTACTTCCCGTCATTTCCAAGACGGAAGAGGAAAGGATCATCCCAAAAGTAATGCTTCATGTCGTGGAGGAATTTCTTCTCTTGATGATGGTTCAAGTGTTGAGGGATCACTTCGCTCGCCAAATAATTCACAATATCCGCATACCAAGGATGCGACTTGATAGCCAAGAGTCGCTCGTCCGGGAAAGCATCTACAATCGGTTGGGTGTCTTTTAAGTCGACAAGAATCCTTGAAAGGTGATCGGCTACGGCATTCTTCATGCCCGCCTTATCACGGATTTCCAAATCAAATTCTTGCATAAGCAAGACCCACCGTATAAGTCTCGGTTTTGTCTCCTTCTTTCCCATCAAGTATTTGATAGCGGCATGATCCGTGTAGACTACCACCTTAGAGAACATGAGGTATTGCCGAAATTTGTTGAGTGCAAAAACGATCGCTAAAAGCTCCTTTTCCGTGGTAGTGTAGTTCCTTTGGGCGCTATCAAGCGCATGGCTTGCGTAATAGATGACCCTTGGCTTCTTGTCTACTGTTTGGGTCAAACACGCTCCTATGGCGAAGTCGCTCGTGTCGGCCATAATCTCAAAGGGTAGCGTCCAATCCGGAGGTTGAACTACCGGAGCGGAAATCAAAGCCTGCTTCAACCTATAAAACGACTCAAGGCACTCATCAGTGAAAATGAAAGGGGCATCTTTGCACAAGAGGTCAGTTAGAGGTCGAGCAATTTTTGAAAAATCCTTAAAGAATCGGTGATAAAAGCCGACATGGCCAAGGAAACTACGCACCCCCTTAACGGAAACTGGGGGTGGTAGGCGCTCTATAACCTCAACTTTGGCCTTATCTACTTCAATGCCCTTAGAAGAGATTAAGTGACCCAGAACGATACCTTGTTCAACCATGAAGTGGCATTTCTCCCAATTCAGAACTAGATCCACTTCCTCACAACGAGTTAACACTTTCTCCAAATTTAGCAAACAGTCATCGAAAGAATTACCGTACACAGAAAAATTATCCATAAAGACTTCCATGCATTTTTCAATGAAATCGCTAAAAATAGCCATCATACAAAGTTGAAAAGTCCCAGGGGCATTACATAAACCAAATGGCATGCGACGATAAGCAAATGTCCCATATGGGCAAGTGAAGGTGGTTTTTTCTTGATGTGAGGGGTGGATTGGAATTTGAAAGAAACCCGAGTACCCATCCAAAAAGCAAAAATGCGAATGACCCGCCAACCGTTCTAACATCTGGTCAATAAAGGGAAGGGGGAAATGGTCCTTCTTTGTTACTTTGTTTAATTGGCGGTAATCGATACACATCCGCCAACCGGTGATGGTCCGGGTACTAACTAGTTCTTTCTTGTCATTTTCAATTACGGTCAATCCACCCTTCTTGGGCACACACTGAACCAGGCTTACCCATTCGCTATTTGCGATGGGGAAGATGATCCCAGCAGCTAGCAACTTTATTACTTCCTTTTTAACCACTTCTTGCATGTTGGGATTTAAGTTACATTGGGGTTGCCTAGTAGGCTTGGTATCTTCTAGCAAGTCAATTGAATGCATGCATATGGAAGGGGATAAACCTTTCAAGTCTTCTATCCTATAACCCAATGCACCCCTATGTTTCCTAAGCAAATCAAGCAACTTGGACAATTCAAAATCATTCAAATTCGCATTTACAATGACAGGATAAGATTTCTCATCATCCAAGAAAGCATATTGGAGGGAAGGGGGTAAAGCTTTAAACTCTAAAGGAGTAGAAGATTGAATTTGAGAAGAAGACATACCTTTGAAGATTGCATCTTGAATCTCCATACACTCCATATAAGGCTCATCAATAATAATCTCCTTATGCATGGGTGAAGAGTCAAGAAGGTTGGTGAAGAAAGTAATGTCGGTGCCGTCGGTCTCAAATTGGAAAGACTCCAATAAGCAAGCTCCCAAGGGATCATCGCAAATAGATTCAAGAAGATGGGAGTCCTCAATATACTCATCAACAAGGAACTCCATCATATCAATGGCATAGCTTGAATCCCCATACGAAGGACCCTTAAATGACCCCTCAAGTTGAAAAATTATGCTTTCATTCCCGACATTCAACGACATGCTTCCATTCTTCACATCGATAATGGCTCCCGCCGTAGCAAGGAATGGCCTTCCCAAAATATTAGGGATGTTGTTATCTTCCTCTATCTCCAAGATCACAAAATCACAAGGAATCAAAAACCGCCCCACTTGGACCAGGATGTCTTCCAATATTCCCAACGATCTTCGCACGGAACGGTCGGCCAATTGAAGGTTAATTGTTGTAGGAGCAAGATCGTCGAGATTTAACTTCTTGCAAATCGAATAAGGCATGACGCTTACACTTGCTCCTAGATCACAAAGGGCACGGCCAATCCGCATATCACCAATGGTGCATGGAATAGAAAAACTTCCGGGGTCGGCTAATTTCTCCGGTGATTTGTTATCGATAATTGCACTACAATCCGCCGTCAAATGGATCGTAGATTTCTCTTGAATTCTTCTCTTGCTCGTGAGAAGCTCCTTCAAATGATTCTTGAAGGACGGAACTTCAGAAATGGCATCAAGAAATGGAATGTTCACTTGAAGCTTCTTGAGCATCTCAATGAATTTTGAAAACTTTGCATCGGATTTTGGCTTTGCTAACCGATCGGGAAAAGGGACCAGTGGTAGCTTTGGCTTCTCAATAGTCTGGATTGGTTCTTCTTCCACCATTTTTCCTTTCCCTTTCCTTAACTTCTCCATCTCCTCTTGTTCTTTACTAGACCCTCCCAATTCATCCTCATGTGCTCTCTCAACTTCCTCACTCAATACTAACTCACTTTCCCGCTTCTCCAACAAATCTTCCTCATCCGAGATATCCACCACGTCACCTTGCTTGTCACCCCAGACCTCCTCTCCCACCATTCTAGGTCCATCAATCTCCTTTCCACTCCTCAAAGTAATCGCATTAAGTTGCCCCTTTGGGTTAGGTTGGGATTGGCTAGGCAAAGATTGGATAGGTTGAGATTGTTGTGCCAATTGGGCCAATAGTAACTTGAGGTTCTTAATGCGAGTTTGGTCTTTTTCTCGGTCTAGGGCCATCTTTTCTTGAGATAAGGCTATCTTCTCTTGAGTTAGGGCCAACTATTGGAGGGTTTGGTTAAGGGATTCTTGTTGTGATGGTTTGGATGCTTGGGAAGATTGACCTTGGTGAGGATTTTGGTGGGTTTTTGGTAGTATTGGCAGCGATTTTGATTTGGGAAACCGGGGAGTGGGTTTTGGTTTAGGGGAGATTGTTGGTTGTAGGCGTAATTCCCACGGGGACGAATGGGGGTTTGATTGGTATAAGAGAGGTTATTGTTGGGATAGATGGCTTGGACTTGCTCGGTTTGATACTCTTCACATCGCTTCGAAGAATGTGGCCCTCCACAAAAATCACATACCAAGACTCGGGCATCCGGAATAAGCATAGGTACTTCTTGGGCCGCCTTTACTTGCCTCGTGGTTTTCTCCAAAGCTGCCTTTTGTTGCATCTCAAGAACGACATTCATGAGAAATTTAATGGTAGGGTTGCTTTCTAGAGGAGGATCATCTCTTGGACCACGGACGCCTCCCCAATGAGGAGAGTTTTGAGATAGCTCGTGAAGAAATACGTTTGCTTCCTCCGTCGTCTTCTTGAGGAACATGCCCCCCGAGGCATGATCGATGGATTCTCACAAAGAGCTACGCAATCCGGAATAGAAGTGATGCAATAATAACCAATCCTCAAGATTATGATGTGGACACCTCCGTTGGAGACCTTTGAATCTCCCCCATGCTTCGAATAACGACTCATCGGGTTCTTGCTTGAAGCTCATGATGGCTTGCCTAAACCGACACGTCTCATCATTGGGGAAAAACCTTTGAAGAAAGTCGCGGCTAAGGGCATCCCATATTGAATAAGTTCCGGGCGGACACGTGTTGAGCCATAATAATGCTTTCCCCTTCAACGTAAGAGGGAAAAACTTCAGCTTCATGTATTCGGCGGAAACTCCATTCATTTGTACGAAGCCGATGCGTTGCTCGAATCTGTTGATGTGTTCAATAGGATTTTCATGCTCTCCTCCATGGTACGGGGTGTTCTTAAATATTTCCAATAAATATGGCTTAAACTCGAACGATGCATTCAGTGGTAATTCTGGTAATGTGATGGGATCGCCTCCCGTACCCGACGATGGTAAGGAATATGATGCTAAGGTACGGGGTGGAATTTGCTCTCCTTCAGTCATTGGAATTTCGATCGTCTCTTGCTCCCTTTGTTGTCTAGCTCATCTCGAACCGGCGTTAGCTTGTCGAATAATACTCTCCGGATTCGGGTTCGGTGGAGTTACAGGAGTTTGGCCTCGTCGAGAGCGAGTCTGCATGCACAAAAGGAACAAACAGAAGAATCAAATTTCCAGTAACTAAGGATAACAAATCTCTAGCAGTGAAATGATCTTAAACAACCTAAAGGCAAAGATCTAAGCTAGGTGCACTTGCTCCCCGGCAACGACGCCATTTTGTTAGTCGAGTGGTTTGTAAGACCACGGTTTTATCGTTCTTCCACAGGGAGCTAGGGGCCTTAGCTGCAACTAGTTGACTCTAGGTATGGTTTATGATCATGAAAGGATGAAAGACTTTAGGGTGAAAACAACAATAACACGCTATGTTCAGTCAAATTGGTAAAACAATAGGTGTCGGGAGACTTTAGGGATGCAAACGGGAATGAGGAAATGGGTTTCGCAACAAGAGAGTAACGAGAAAGGCAAATTAAATGGTAATTCCGTTAGAAAAAAATACCCACCGGACTTCCTCTTTCAAGGATAGTCCGGATTAACTTCCCCGAAATCTATAGACAGACCCGGGAAGGTTAATAGAATGAAATTTCCTAGTTAGTTTCTATTTGCTTTCGCGAACTAGAATACTAACTATCCTAATTCCTACCTTCCAACAAGCATTGGATGTATTCGAGATGCTTTTGCACCTAAATACATCCCACTTGAGGGAAGGATAGGATTAGGAAGTTGATTTCCTAACTAATTACTCGCTAAAATTGCTAACCCAAACCTAATTACCCATTCACACCCTTAATATCTCCCTAACCCATTAAGGTTCTAGCCACTAAACATCCTAACTATCATGTTAATAACATCAACAACTTCATTCATGCTTAAAAGAGTAAACAAGATGACAATAAACATTCAATAACACCAACAATATCTATAATAACTAAAACAGAGATTAGTAAATAAGCAATAAATTAGAAAGAGAAAGGTTAAGAAATGCTCATTGATTATGATGACAAGGGAGAAAACTTCAGAATAATAAAGCTCCAACGCTCCAAAGTTGAGAATAATCTTCAAACTTCCAATAATAATCAGGAGAATCCAATACAAGAACTAATAATCTCAGCAAAGATCTTCCTTAATCCCTCTAATCTAAGGCTTAAAAAAATGTCATAAAGAGTGCTAAAGTATCATAAAAGATAGGTAAAGCTGTTGTCTCAATCCCCCCCTTTGCTAAAATGACCTAAATACATTAAATAGTAATCAAGGTTGTTACTCAAAACTCATCATTTTACACAACAGACAAAGCGGCTCGCGAGGGACCGTGGCACGTCGGGAGTGACCGTGGCAGTCTGCGTCAGCGGCGATTTCTTCTCTTTGCTTCGCACCGCCGTGGGCACGGTTCCCAGGCACCGTGGTCACGGTATAGGCGATTAAGGCTGACAACTTTTCGCTCCTTCGCACTGCCGTGGCTACGGTCTTGGGAGACCGTGGCCATGGTCTAGTTCGGCCAGCTTCTTCCTTAGACAGGGTGAAGATCCCACCGTGACCACGGTCAAAGTGACCGTGACCACGGTCTAGTTCGGGGGCAAGGCCTCTTCACTTTGGTCTTGGCTCCATCAAACCGTGGCTACGATCCATGTGACCATGGCCACGGTCTCTTTCGGCCACAGTTCCTTCCAGGGTACTCTTCAGCCGTTGCCTCCGCTTCCCTGCCTTTGACACGACCAGGGCTCGGGGAATCTTATGGAATCTCGGGATTCCCAAGATTGGTGCAAAATTGGCCCATTTAGATTCGTTTCGAGTGAAACCCTTCGGAAACTACAAAAGTAACTAAAACGCATTAAAACTTATTAAAACAAACTACGAAACAAGTCAAAAGCCTAAGGATTTAGGCGGTATTTAGACACGAAATCGGGTCTAAACAATCATCTCGAGCCTCAGGACTATCTTCGGTTACTGTTTGGTTGTAAGTTTGTTCATCCGATCATCATTTTATCATTCTCCATTTCATCCAATCGTTCATTGGTGTTTGTGCTCTTTTTTGAGGAGGTTGTAATTGATTTCTTGTTGTGAGGTTCTATTTTGGGTGTATTTGTGTTTGATTCTCTGTTGTGAGGCTGGATTGTGTGTGATAAGTGTTAATGTGGTGTACTGTGAGGTCAATACTCTGATCTTAGCGACCTGACATACATCATAATTGGTATCAGAGCTAAGTTTCATCTAGGAGGAAGGACTATTTGTGTAGTTCATAATGTCGGGTTGTAGTAAAACACCTCAGGAAGTAGTAGAACAAGCCTTGAGGGAGAAGGAGGAATTGGAGGGGAAACTGAAATTTGTGAGTGATTAGTTGCAATATTATATGAGGTTGCACAGAAATAGGCTTAATGGAGAATCTGATGTGGAATTTGAAGAAGAAGAAGAGGAGAACCCTTTTAGTGAAACTGTGAGAGGAGGCAGAGGACCTAGGTATCAAAAAAGAAGGAGGTATGTAAGAAGGTCACCTAGGAGTAATGGAGGAGAAACTGGGAGTAGGAGTATAAGAGAAGAAAGAAGGGAGGATAGAAGAGTTAAAAAATTGGATTTCAAAATAGATATTCCTGAGTTTGGAGGTGAGTTAGATTCTAATGTGTTCATGGATTGGTTGCAAATAGTGGAGAGGGTGTTCGATTTGAGGGAGTTGTCTAAGGAGAACAAGGTGAAGTTAGTTGCATTGAAATTGAAGAAATATGCATCTACATGGTGGAACAACTTCTAAATGAGGAGAGAGGAGATAGATGAACCTAAGGTCAGTACATGGGTTGAAATGAGGCAGAAGCTCAAGGAGAAGTTCTTACCTGAAAGTTACATGAAGGACAATTATTTCAAGCTTCAACACTTGGTACAGGGTAACAAATCTGTTGAGGAGTATAACAAGGAGTTTGAGCATCTACTGTGGAAGTGTAATATGAAGGAGAATGAAGTTGAGACCTATGTGAGGTATCTTGAAGGATTGAATGATAATATCAAAAATGTTGTTGAGCTTCAGGTGTATCATTCATTTGATGAGCTGAGTTCTTTGACTCATAAGGTGGAACAGTAGAAGTAGGCCCAAAGGAAGGTGTATGGAAGCAAGTACCCAGCCAAAGCCTATCCTCAAACCAAATCAGATCATTACCACAAATCCAATAACCCACCTCAAAGAACCTATCCATCCCCACAGCCACAAACCAGATATCCAGCCCCTAAATCACCTCAAACACAATCCCAAAATCCCCCACAAAGAACCCCAGCCCCTACTAATCGACCATTCCCTGAGAGGAGATGTTTTAGATGTCAAGGTCTTGGACATCTAGCCTCAGAATGTCCAAACAGAAGAGCAGTGACCTTAGCAGAATATCAAGCAGCACTGTTTGTTGAACCTGAGTCAGTTGTTGAGGAGGAACAGTTTGATGAACCTGAAGGAGATCATGTGTATGACGAAGAGGAAGTTGAGGCCAGACCAGATGAAGGTGAAATGTTGGTGATCAGGAGGATCCTTAGTAGCACAACAGTTGATGAGGAAGCTGAGTAGAGGGAGAATATTTTTCACACTCAATGCACTATTCATGGGAAGATTTGTTCCTTGAGTATTGATGGAGGCAACTGTACCAATGTAGCCTCACAGACTATGGTGCAAAAGCTGAATTTACAAACCTGTCCTCATCCAGCACCTTACACCATCCAGTGGTTGAGTCAAAGCAAAGGTATCAAAATTTCATCCAGATGCCTTGTGAATTTTTCAATTGGTTCTGTTTACAAAGATGAAGTGTGGTGTGATGTTATACCTATGGATCCATGTCATTTATTGTTGGGAAGACCTTGGTTGTTTGATAAATCTGTTAACCATGATGGAAGAGCCAATACATATTCCCTTAACCTAAACCGCAAAAAAATTATCCTCACCCCACTTAAATCATCCCAGCTCACAAAAAAAAAAAACCCAGAACCTCATTGTTGAACCATACCTTGATGTGATCTTACCAGCTGAATATCATGAGTTCTATGAACAGAAGGAGTTTCTTTTGCTTAACCTCGATGAAGAACCAGCCTCACAAAATGAACCAACCCCACAAAATAGCCATCCATTATTCCAACGCATCCTCAATCAGTACATACATGTTTTCCCAGATGAAAGGCCATCAGGTTTACCCCCTAAAAGAGACATCCAACATAAAATTGACCTCATCCCAGGATCTATTCTACCAAACAAACCAGCCTATAGAATGAGCCCAGTTGAAACCAATGAGATCCTGAGGCAAGTTGATGAGTTGTTGGAAAAAGGAATGATCAGAGAGAGCTTGAGCCCTTGTGCAGTACCAGCTTTATTGGTTCCTAAGAAAGATGGAAGTTAGAGGATGTGTATTAGAGCCATCAACAAGATTACCATTAAGTATAGATATCCTATTCCAAGATTTGAGGATATGCTTGATGAGCTCCATGGCTCAACTGTGTTTTCAAAGATTGATTTGAGGAGTGGTTACTATTAGATCAGAATTTATGAGGGAGATAAGTGGAAGACAGCCTTTAAGACTAAGGGAGATCTATAAGTGGTTAGTCATGCCTTTTGGTTTGACAAATGCACCTTCAACATTTATGAGGCTTATGAACCAAGTTTTGAAACCTTTGATTGGGAAATGTGTTGTTGTTTATTTTGATGACATACTCATTTATAGCCAATCAGAAATGGAGCATGTGAATCACTTAAGGAGTGTTATGGAGATCTTGAGTAGAGAGCAATTGTATGGGAACCTCAAGAAGTGTCAATTCTTCACCAGCCATGTTATATTCCTTGGTTATATTATAACATCAGAAGGTATCCAAGTAGATGAGGAAAAGGTCAAAGCCATTAGAGAGTGGCCAGTTCCAACATCAATCCAGCATATCAGAAGTTTTCATGGGTTAGCATATTTTTACAAGAGGTTTGTGAGGAACTTCAGCACTATTTTAGCTCCTATGACTGAGTTAGTGAAGGGGAAGAGCTTTATTTGGACACCAACTGCACAGAAAGCTTTTGAGGAGGTCAAGAGAAAGTTAACCTCAGCACCAGTTTTGGCATTACCTTGTTTTGCCAAAGTCTTTGAAGTGGAGGTGATGCCTCAGGCGTGGGCATTGGAGCAGTGTTGGCTCAAGAAGGAAAACTAGTAGCTTATTTCAGTGAGAAACTCAATGAGGCCAAGAGGAACTACAGTACATATGATAAGGAGTTCTATGGTATCATTAGAGCTTTGCAACATTGGAGGCATTACTTATTGGAGCAGAATTTATTCTGCACAGTGATCATGAGGCCCTCAAATTCATTTAGGGGCAGCATTAACTCAACACTAGGCATGCTACATAGGTGGAGTTCATGCAGCAATTTCATTTTGTGATCCATCACAAATCTGGGAAGCTTAACAAAGGAGCTGATGCTTTATCCAGGAGGTATTTGTTGTTGCAAGTTTTGGATGCAAGAGTGCTTGGTTTTGAACAGTTGAAAGCTTTGTATGAGAATGATGAAGATTTTGGAGAATTGTACCAGAAATGCCAGGGACATCCTCAAAGTCTATACCATATAGACCAGGGATTTCTTTTCAAAGGAGCAAGGTTGTGTATTCCAAGGAGTAGTTTTAGGGAGTTGTCGATCTCTGAAGTTCATGGAGGTTGCTTGGGAGGACATTTTGGTATTGAGAAGACCCTTCTTATGCTGAAGGAACATTATTGTTGGCCTAAAATGAGGAAGGATGTTGAGCATTGGGTCAGGAGGTGTGCTACATGTCAGATTGCAAAGAGTCATAGCTTACCTCAAGGGCTATATACACCTTTGCCAGTTCCAAACAGTCCTTGAGAGGACATCAGCCTAGACTTCATTGTCGGTCTACCAAGAACTCAAGGAGGAAAAGATTCAATCATGGTAGTTGTGGACAGATTCAGCAAAATGGCTCACTTCATTGCATGCCATACAACCTATGATGCTATGAGGATAGTTGAATTGTATTTTCAGGAGGTAGTGAGGTTACATGGAGTTCCTAGGAGAATGGTTTCAGATAGGGATGTAAGTTCCTAAGTAATTTTTGGGTTACTCTTTGGAAGAAGTTGGGCACACAATTGAAGTATAGCACAACTTGTCATCCCCAAACTGATGGGCAAACAGAGGTCACAAACAGGACACTCGGAACACTATTGAGGTCACTGATATCCACAAACAAAACAGGATGGGACACCCTCTTGTCTCATGCTGAATTTGCTTTCAATAGAGCACTGATGTAAATTTGCCTAGCTATATACATCAAGGCCTAGCTACAGGACCTTAATCCAGTTTGAAGCTACAAATGTCGTCTTGGGTAACATCATCTACAAAGGTTTATCAAGGTAGAAGGTGTAAAGGACCTTGAAGGTACTCTAAGCTTAGTCCGCTTAGTCCTCACACTTCTAAGCTTATATGGAGTTACTCTCACATTTGGAGGGCATCGATGAGCTTAAATAACTCTCAAGTCCTTATTGAGAAGTCATCTCTCACGGCAGCAAAGGACTCCATCAAGTACAGTTCGATATTTTGCTCTATAACTCTAGATCCATACGTCTATTGAGGAAATCATCAGAAGACAGATTGGAGCTCTTTCAATAAGCTTTCCAATGGTTTTTGAATCATTGAAAACGGATAAATATTGAAGGAGTTATAGCAATTTCTTTCTAGAGTTGTATTTTAGAGTTTATGATGTCATAAATAGGATATATGATGTAATAGTTGATTGTTGGTTTCTTGAACCCTAGGTACACGTCCAAGGGGACCTAGAGTAGTATAAATAGACCCCCTAGGGTGCCATTGTATTCATTCATTACATCTCATATCAAATACAAATACAAATCAAATTTAAACACATTGTGTTTTCTCTCTAGCATGTGTGCTAGAATTGGTTCTCTTGAGGGAGAGTCTTTTGAATCTCTTTTTCTATTCTAAGATTGGCTATCTTAGATGGTGATAGGAAGAGTTGGAGGATTCTAGGAGTGGTGAATCTGTATCTCCTTAGAAGATCCCAAGCCTTTATCATTCAAATCATCGATTCAACACATTGTAAGTTCAATCATCAATTTGTTTGAATCTTTGAATGACAATTGCATTTTCGTTTCATCAAACTTCATTCCAACCAGAATACACTCGTAAATCCATCCTTACCTTTGTCCATATCATCCACCCTTTTCGTTTATCATCCATTTTTCATCCAATTACATGCTATTCCACCGTTCTTTTGGTTCCTATCCTAGAGAATCAATCTAGATCTATTCTAAATTTTATGTGTAATGTGATCTTTGATCCCATTATACATCAAAATTGGTATCAGAGCTTTGTGCATTGATTTCTCTAGTTCTTACATCTTTTATCTTGTTTTCATCACGTATATATCCCACCATTCTCACGCCACCCATAACTTCTTCCAAGAACTCATCAAGAACTCATCAAGAACTCATAAAGAACCATAAACTCCACAAAAAAAAACAAACCTTAAACCAAACTCAAACCTAGCCTAAACACATTCCCCATTTTCGTCCCCTACATTCCCCACTAAACCGTGAGTCTTGCTTGAAGTCTTTCTTCATCAAGATTCATATTCTATGGCTTGCAAAAGATCTTTCATGAATTCACCAAGTGAAATTGAAACGCTTGGAGCAACAAATTGATGATCTTACCAAACAAATGGAAGTATTTGGGATCCTTCAAAAGGGAGGATCAAGAAGCGCTTGTTCACGTAAGGTTTACCCCTATGAAGTTGAATATGAAGCATCTTATGAATGGAGTAAATGTTCAAGCAAGAAGAATGGATATAACCATACAAATACAAAGGAGATTACATCAACAAGCTTCAAATAATGGAGCAAGGGAGCAAGGACGTGGTTTAATATACCATAGAATTCAGACGGCAACTACGGAAGTATGGCCTTAAGGAGGATGATCCACACGTTTTGGTATGTTACACTCTTGATCTTAATGATTACATTTGGTGTGTTGTTGTACATCAATCTTACGCAAACTTGAAAGAGTTAAGTTCTTTAGCTCTTGATGTTGAAATTCAAGTAAAGAGTAAAGAACTCTTGGACAAAACCCGTACACAACAAAGACCTACAAAACAGCCCCTAAACCACCTCACACCTACTATCCAAAGCACCTCAAATCAGCCCATAAACCTCCCCATTCCTATTGTCCAAGACGAGGAAATCATTGACCAAAGTACAAGTCTATCTTGCCAAAGTTTTGACCATATTGAAAGTGTATGTCAAACGTTATCCTATGAGCAACGAGAATTTGAAAGTGAATCATTTGATGTATTTGATGTGTATGAGGATGTTCATGAAGTATGTGATAACCTTGGCACGAATGAGGAAGTTAATGTAGTATGTAGCGTGCCTAAAGATGAGTTTAAGATGTATGACAATCCATTGTATGAGGAGAATAATGATGAGTTTCGAGTATATGACAACCCATTGTATGAGGGGGAAGGCGTGAATGAAGAAGTTGAATTAGCCGAATGTGATGTTTTTGTTGAAAATGAGCAAGTTCAAGAAGTATGTAGTAGCATGGCTAACGAAGTAAATGAGGTACACATAGAGGAGGATCTTGAAGTAGAGGAAGTAGAAGAATTGAATGGAGAAGAGCTACGTGATGAAATGTGTTCATTGATCCAAGAAGGAGAAAGTTGTGCCATCATTGACGTTGACATTGATCTTGACCAAGATATTAGCCTCGCTACAACAAATGTCCGAGAATTGCAAATGAAGAGCTATTCACACCATGGCAATGATCTTCATATGGATCCAAGAAGTTTAGTAAGTCTTGCTTTTTACAAGATTTGCAAAAATTCATTATATTGTAATATTACTTCTATGGATTCTAGTTATACTTTGTTGGAAGAATCAAAATTGTATGATAGGAGTATGATGCTCCAAGAGGCCTTATTACCACCTTGTGTCTCATAGCTCAAGGAGGATCAAAGCATTCTTATGACACTTATGGAGGATAAGTATCATAAATGTAAAAAGCCAAGGAGCTTCACTCTTGCGCCAAAGGAGGCTGGAAACCGTGAGCCTATAAAGGATCAAGATCCTATGCCATCACTTGTTCTCATTTGTGAATATTTGGATGAAAGACAAGCACCATCAACAAATGACCTCTCTCACTTATCTCTTTGGGTACGTTTCTCTTCCATGAGTATTATCATGCATCAAAGGCTGCCACCAAATCCTATGATTCATCATCGAATGGTCTATGCAAAGGATCAAGCGCAATTCATGGATAACTACATCAACGGCTTTGATTCTCATAGTATACAACATATTTTGAGAGAGTATGTACCATTGCAATGTAAAGAGATTGTATTTGTATAATTTGATAACATTTTTGTATGTAGTAGAAGTAGAAAGGAGTATGTAAATCCTTTGGAGTTAGTCTTGACGAAGCATGAGGAGCCACAAGGAGAATCGTAGAAGTACTTAGAGAATTGTCCTTACCTCTCGTCCAAGAAAGAGTTATCTCAACATACCTCATCAAATGGAGTAATTCAAGTGGACAAAAGGAAAGAAGGAACTATTCAAGAAGGGTCCATACTTGCATCCATACTTGAGCACCAAGATGTCATTGGCTTATTCATGAGTAGACTTGGAAGAAAGTTGAAGTTCAAGTCAAGCATCAAAGGAATCTATGATGATTTCAAGGCATTCAAGAAGAGAAGTTGTAAACTCATAAGAAGGAACAAGAGAAGTCATGTCAATAACACATATGGGAAAACATCTTATAAAGAAGGAAGGAAAACAAGGAAGAAGAAGTGTTACGTACTGTTTTAGAAGAAGTTTTGTCTAAGTTTGAGGACAAACTTTTTTCAACCGGGGGAGAATGATGTATATTTGCCTAGCTATATACATCAAGGCCTAGCTACAGGACCTTAATCCAGTTTGAAGCTACAAATGTCGTCTTGGGTAACATCATCTACAAAGGTTTATCAAGGTAGAAGGTGTAAAGGACCTTGAAGGTACTCTAAGCTTAGTCCGCTTAGTCCTCACACTTAGGGCTGTTCATCGGTTCAAAACCGAACCGAATAAACCGAAAACCGATTAAGGGGTAAAGTCCGAACCGAATAAGCCGGTTCCATTTCGGTTCTCAGTTTATCCGGCTCAAAACCGAATAATGCTCACATTCATACGAGACTTTCACCGGAAGGAGTCAAACCGAATAAACCAGAAACCGAATAAAGGCTAAAGTGCAAACCGAAAACCGAACCGAATAAAAATCGGTCCGGTTTGAATTAGTTCGAGCCAGTTCGGTTCTCGATTTATTTGGTTTTGAACCGAATAATGCACACCTCTACTCACACTTCTAAGCATATATGGAGTTACTCTCACATTTGGAGGACATCGATGAGCTTAAATAACTCTCATGTCCTTATTGAGAAGTCATCTCTCACAGCAACAAAGGACTCTATCAAGTACAGTTCGATATTTTGCTCTATAACTCTAGATCCATACGTCTATTGAGGAAATCATCAAAAGACAAATTGGAGCTCTTTCAATAAGCTTTCCAATGGTTTTTGAATCATTGAAAACGGATAAATATTGAAGGAGTTATAGCAATTTCTTTCTAGAGTTGTATTTTAGAGTTTATGATGTCATAAATAGGATATATGATGTAATAGTTGATTCTTGGTTTCTTGAACCCTAGGTACACGTCCAAGGGGTCCTAGAGTAGTATAAATAGACCCCCTAGGGTGCCATTGTATTCATTCAGTACATCTCATATCAAATACAAATCAACTTTAAACACATTGTGTTTTCTCTCTAGCTTGTGTGCTAGAATTGGTTCTCTTGACGGAGAGTCTTTTGAATCTCTTCTTCTATTCTAAGATTGGCTATCTTAGATGGTGATAGGAAGAGTTGGAGGATTCTAGGAGTGGTGAATCTGTATCTCCTTAGAAGATCCCAAGCCTTTATCATTCAAATCATCGATTCAACACATTGTAAGTTCAATCATCAATTTGTTTGAATCTTTGAATGACAATTACATTTTCGTTTCATCAAACTTCATTCCAACCAAAATACACTCGTAAATCCATCCTTACATTTGTCCATATCATCCACCCTTTTTGTTTATCATCCATTATTCATCCAATTACATGTTATTCCATCGTTCTTTTGATTCCTATCCTAGAGAATCAATCTAGATTCGTTCTACATTTTATGTGTAATGTGATCTTTGATCCCATTATACATCAAGCACCATCAAAGGCAACTGGCCTTTCCCCATTCCAGGTTGTCTATGGTAGAAATCCTATAACTCCATTGGATTTATCACCACTAACAAATTCTGTGAGGTTTAGTTATGAAGCAGGTAAACATGCAGAGGACATCAAGAAGCTTCATCATCAAGTGAGGGAGAAGATCATCAAGTATTCTGAGCAAGTTTCTACATCAGCCAACAAGCATAGGAGGAAGATGATTTTCAAACCAGGAGATTTAGTGTGGATTCATCTAAGGAAGGATAGATTTTCAAGCAAGAGGAAGGGAAAGTTGACACCAAGAGCAGATGAACCTTTTGAAGTGCTAGAGAGGATTGGAGACAACGCTTACAAGTTAGACCTTTCTGAAGAATATGGAGGCAATGCTACATTCAACGTTGCAGATTTGAGGCCTTATTTACCAGAGCATGAAGACCTTCCAAGTTTGAGAACAAACTTTCCTCAACCTGGGGAGGATGATGGAGGTCCTCCATCAGACATACAAAGTCCAGCACCAAGTGATCAGGAGCCAGCATCAGGAGCAACAATGACCTCACCATCATCAGCATCAAACACTGACATCCAGGAGTGTTTCATGATGGTTCAGCAGGTCATGAGGTTATCCAGCAGCAACAACATCAGCATCAACAACAGCAGCCAGCTAGTGAGGTTATTTCTCAATTCCATATCTTTGGATTGAGGTCCTCACCCATGTTTGAAGACTTCACTTTAGAGCTGTTGAGGACATTCCAGCTCAGTGGAGATATCTGCCAGTTTTGAGGTCCTCTTTGAAGACATTACTTCTGGACTGTTGAGGATATTCCAGTTTTATGAGGTGATCCTGCATTGAGGTCCTCCATGAGGACTCACTTCCGAGATGTTGAGGCCATTTCCAGCTTGTGAGGTGATATAACCATTTGTAATAAAGAAAACGCGTTTGTTAGAGTTTATTTCATTTTATTTTGATATTATCCAGTTTGTAATAAGCCTTAATTAGCTTACTAAGTTAGTTAAGTAGCTTAATGCTTAATTAGTGAGTTTCTTGAGCAGGGGGAAACCCTTAATCATCTATCTCAACCCTAGCTTTATATAGCTTGTAATCGGCAGCTGGAGCTCATTATCTATCAGTGAATTTAATAGCATTTTGAGTGCCTTGATTGAGCCTCTTGTTTGTGAGTGACGTTAAACTCTCAACCTTGGTTAATTCTACTACAGTATCAAGGATTTGGCAATCCTTGTGGTGGGTGTAGAGCTTGATAATCTCGATGGTGGTGTGCCTGTATCCATTGAGGTCATCCAGTCCATTGCCCTTGAAGTTCTAGCTGTGGTAGGCCTGTATCAGCTCGAGCCTCAAGACTATCTTCGGTTACTGTTTGGTTGTAAGTTTGTTCATCCGATCATCATTTTATCATCATCCATTTTATCCAATCGTTCATTGGTGTTTGTGCTCTGTTTTGAGGAGGTTGTAATTGATTTCTTGTTGTGAGGTTCTATTTTGGGTGTATTTGTGTTTGATTCTCTGTTGTGAGGCTAGATTGTGTGTGACAAGTATAAATGTGGTGTACTGTGAGGTCAATAGTATGATCTTAGCGTTCTGACATACAAAACATGAGTTATATGTCTTATCCTTTTTAGATCTTCTTATTGTTTTGAGACAATTAGATTCCCTAGGGATATGCCATGATTTATGGAAATTAATCCATTCTTGAAGTGGGTTGAACTATTCAACACTTAGTTAACTTCGATTCAAACAATCAAAATCTTTAATTTATCATTATAGATCTTGTCTCCAAGAAAATTCTTAGCCTCACCAATCCTTCACTTTGAAAATTATTCCCAAGTCAACCTTAGTAGACGCAACATGGGAATCTTCCTCTCAGTAGGCAGTGTGTCAATCACATACAATATCAAAAAACGCATTGCTCCCACTGAACTTCTTGTAAACACAATAGTATCTTTGGTACTTCCTAATATATCAAACTTTTTGATATCCTGGTCAAGAAGGTCAATGATTCTAACTGCTAGAAGCTTCCTTAAGACCACAGATGGCGTCTTGAAGTTTACAAGTATTCCGACAAAAACCATTCAGTTGTGTCAAGTACACACCTTCCTTCCAAATCTAATTTTGAAGTCAGTCTTGATGTCTATCTTACTGAACCCATGTTTTGCCTTAAAACCCTCCTGTGCCTGATGGCTCACACCTTCAGACAAATCAACTGAGTTCTAAACTTGGTTGCATACATGGAGTCCGTTTTAGACTTTATGGAATCTTGAGTTGCTAAAGCTTCTTTGTTGTAGGTAGAGTCATTACTTTCTAAAAGTAACATCTCACGCTCATCCATAGAAGATCAATATCTTTGTGGCTGATGGAGTTGTTTACCTAACCTACTTGGAGTAATGATTATGGCACCTCCTCCTCAACGTTTTGAGGAACTTCTACTACCTCAACCTCGTTCTTAATTTTCCGTCCAATAGGAAAAAACATGAACTAGGATCAAGTAGCGGAGTTTTAGGTGATGATTATAGTGTTTTGTGTCTCTTGAACTTCAGTAAGTTCAAAAACTCTTCCATTCTTTCTTTTAGAGAATAACAGTTTATAGAAGTGATACTAAGACCAATAGAAAGCATTTTGAGACATAAACACTATCCTCTACAATAGTTTGTAGAAGTGATACCCCTTTCTTTCTTTCAAAAAACAGTTCAGGGACTTTTCCTCTCCAAATTAAATATGGTGTCTTCTCTAGTGCTTCAGATAATCTATGTTCAGTAATTAAAGCTATGGTTAACTGTGTGTATCCCCAAAAGGTAACCGACAATGTTGGCTTAAACATCATTGATCGCACCATATCTAATAAGGTGTGATTCCTCTTTTTAAATACGTTATGGAATTGTCATATTCCTAGAGGAGAGAGTTATGAAACAATTCCACATTCTCTGGAATGGTCAGTGAAATCTTGGCTCAAATACTAACCTCCTCAACCTAATTGAAGGGTTGTGACATTCTTGCCAAGTTGGTTTTGTACTTCACTTTAAAACTCTTTGAACATTTCAAAGGATTTGGACTTGTGGCGTATTAAGTAGATATGTCCATATCTACTAAAAATCGCACTGAAAGTGATGAAATAGTACAATAAACCTTCTTCTAGCACTAGTGCTCATAGGCCCACATACATCAATATGTTTGCATCCTAATAAGTCATTAGCTTATTCACCCATCAGGCATGCTTTACAAACATTGAACTTTTCAAAGTTTAGGTTTTCCAAAATCCTGCACTATGTAGTTTCTGAATGCATTTCTGATTAATATGACTTAAGCTTATAGTGCCAGTGTTATGTTTCATTTGAGTCATTTGTTCAAACTCTTGGCTCAACCATTAGCATCCTTTCGATCGTATCTAGGTGCTCTCATTGTTTCGCCAAGACTACTTCATTGTGGAAATCTTCAAACTATTTTAACATTCCAGCTTCAGATGAATCGCATAGACATGAATGACTATGTGTTATTTTGTTCATCTTTGAATATTTGAAGTAATTTATCCCTTGTACTTGTGCTTAATTGGACTACATACATCCATATGTATGAGTGTTTGTTGGCACGTTTATCCTTTCTTGTAAAAGGTACAATCATGCTTTGCAGACATCATATGTTTCAAAGTCTATTATTCAAAAGCCTATCACAGTGACGCTTCCGAATGCGCTCTGATTTGCGTGACTTAATATATAGTTACCAGGTTCATGTTTGAACATGAGTTATTCCTTTTAAACCTTTTGGTTTCGATGTGTTGGGTGTGTTTATCCGAGATCCTCTCTCTCTAATTTGAGAGCTTGAAATCAATTTTCTACTAATAATGAGTACATAGAATCACCTATATATTTCTGTTATAAGTCTTGAGGAAACGGATAAACAACCAACTCTTCATTAGAAGCTACAACTAATTGCATATTCCCTTTTGTAGGCTGACTCTCATCCTTCAAAGCACATCTACTTTGCTGTAGATCCTGCACATTTGCATAAATGCTTAGTTTCACAGCCAGTATCTAATACTCAAAGTGGGTTCAATAAGGGTAGTGTGTATCATACATGCATTTTCCTAGAAATGAAATCATATCTCAAGTCTACCTTATAGTTATTCATGCTCCTAGTGTCATAATGATCTGGTTGTTAACTGGTTACTGTCATTGGTGGGGTATGTACAACTGTTTGTCCTTACCTTTCTTTTGACTTCTTGTCTTTGATAGATTTCTTAAATCTTATTTTCTCTTTCACTAAAAGACTATCTTTGGTCGCCAACCTTTTGGCCAAAGGGGGATCTAAAGTTTCTCATGTTTTAAAATAGTCAAATTATTTCAAAACGTGAGCGCCATCGATTTGCCCTTATCTAGCTTAATCGAGACTATCGGATTATTGGTTTCATATTTATCAACTCTAACTAGTTCAATGAACTTGGTTTTGAGTTGGTAATATTGAAATCTTTCCTCTAATCTTCAAACATTTTGAAGTTAAAGTCGCATGAATACTATGACATTACATGTATCCATTTGGCTTGATTGACCTCTTAATATTGAAGCATAGTTCAATGTTATATCAAAGACATGTTCCTTTTAATCGCCTCCAAGACAATCTTGCGATGGCGATGCCAATTAAGGAATTGGTGTAATTGTTTTTCTCTTTCTCAAGGAGAAAATAATATTTTATTAGTGGTGGATGTTTGAGTAAAAAGACATAAATTATTCTACTAGACAAGTTGGTTCATTTTAGTTATTATGCATCAAAGAAAATAAACTAATTTTAACTTCAAATTAAAACACTATTAACTCTGACTTAGTGCTTTAATTTTAACCAAGACCCACAAGACCCATGGGCTCAAGTGGACTTTGGCCCAATGAAACTCAAGCCCATGTCACCTTCAGTGAATCATCTTATGATCGATCATTCAAAATGATTCTTGGCAAGAAAGTTGTATCGAATACAATATTTCTCTTCCTCTGCTCTTAGCCCAAAACTATTTTGCTTGCTAATTTGAATTAACCTAACTCCCACCCTACTTATTAATGACGGACAAATAATTCACTTTGGCTTTCTTTATTTTTCCATCTAAGTGGTGTTTCGATAGGTTGGGCTATAATTTAATTTTGAGAGTAGGTTTTATTATCCTAAGTATGCAATTCTAGGTGAACTCTTTCGAAAAGCATAGAAGGAATAATAAAACAACATGCTATAACAAATTAAAGCATAAAATAAAACCCCTAGTATGACCACCTAGACTTAATCAAACTAATTTAACTAAGCTTTGACAGTCTTCAAGAATTTCTTCTTGGATTTTGCAACTTCCTCGGATACGGCTCCCACTCGGATCAACACCTCCATTGCTGTTGGGCTACCACTCGACTTGATGTCTCCAAGTACAACAAATTACAAAGTGGACCTCATCATTGAGGCCTTACATGAATTAAAATAAATTTAACTGAAAATTTAAATTTAAAATAATTTAATGACGGCACACAGACATTATTTCACCTAACCCGTACGCAGATAGGTAAAACCGACAATCTATGGCCATACTAGAAGCACATGCAAACAAGCAATAATGCAATAATTATATCAAATATAACACATGCTTTAAATAGCAGATTATAAAGGCATATTTAATTGCAATATAACATATATAAGGAAACAAATGCTAAATAAAGGTTTCCTAAACAGTTTGCATGATGGACAAAATTAATAATATTCCAAAATTTTATCTTACTTACCTAAACTGATTTAGGATTATATAAAATACATTTACACACAAGTCACTCAATTTTCCTAAAATCAAAGGACCAAAAAAGATACTATATCTTTAAAAAATATTGCAAGTTTCCTAAACTTTACAAACTTTATTAGATTTTATGCGTAATAACTTATTTAGTAATAATAGAATTCGATAATTAATTTCTAAAATTATTACTAAACCCTAAAAGTACGAATTTCACCAACACTACTGGCAACACGGTCCGTGTTGCTTCCCAAAGTCGGTTATTTCGTGTATGAAAACTTTAAATAAAGTATCAGAACTTACCAAATTTTAATATTCTCAAATTATAGTGTCATCTGATAACCCACTGTGAAAATTTTCATAATTTTATCAAATTCCATAAACTTGAAAAATTAGAGAATTAAACCTTTTTAATTCACCTTTTAAATGGAAATAAAAGAGAACAGTCTGATAAGTTCAAAAATCAAATTTTACAATTTTTTCATATAGTAGAGTCATCTAATAAGCTACTGTAAAATTTTCAGAATTTCATCAAATTTCAAAAACTCGAAAAAAAATCAGAAGAGTAAACAATTTTACTCCGCTATGGATCTGAAAATTCAAGGAAAATTAATTATCGATTTCGAAAAGTCACGAAAAATTTATCCCTAACAGTATGATTACCTAGTAACTTACTGTAATGTTTTCAGAAATTTTACAAATTTCTATAAATTTATAAAATTAAGAGAAATAACCGAATTTATTTCTCTTCAGATCTGAAAATTTAAAGGAAAATAATTTAATGATTCCAAAAATTTACAGCAAAATTTCCCCTACAAATATATGCACCAAGTGACATACTGTAAAAATTTCAGAAGTTTTACAAATTTCTATAAATTTATACAAGTCAGAGAAGTAAACGAATTTTATTTCTCTTCAAATCTGAAAATTCAATTAAAATTCCATTTTAATTGGGAAAATTCTACAAAAAATAAGAAAGGCCAGAACACTTCCAGACACCTCCAGTAAAAAGTTTGGAATTTTTCGAATTCGTTTGATATTTTATTGCGATTTTTCATTAAATTTACTGTAAATAAACTAAATTAAAAAATAATTCTACAAAATCCTATTTTGCAAATTAAAATTATGTCATGTATAGCCTATTGTTTGACAACATTAAACATGATCATTTCTAAGATAACCTAAAATAAACCATGTTCGTGTTAAATTTAACAATTAAACAAGCATGAATCGACTAATTTGAAGGCAATAAGATATAACAATAATAAAGCATGAAACTTTTCAATAAAATTTCCAGATTTATTATTTTGATCAACAAAGTTTAAAACTTTCATAATATTTCAATTTTTATGCATTAAATCTTTTCTAGCACATTCATAATATAATTCAACTATTGACAAAATTATTTATGAATTAAGGTGTAATACTTTAGCATACAATTGGTTGCTCTGATACCACTGTTGGGTTTTAGGTTATCTATTTCCTAAACAGATGCATATTAATCGGTGGAAAATCATAACGATTATAAAACAATTAATCACCCAGGAAAACACAATCACAAAGGCTTTAGTAATTATACCTTTGTTTCTATTCCAACTGATGCAGAGGTTAACCTTTGAGATTCCAATGAGAAATCCTCTACCGAAAATGATTCATCACCCCGAAAATGGATTTCGAAAATAAAAAGATCCTTATTTAAGGATTAAGCAACCTTAGACGATTCCCGATCATTAAGTAGCGCATATGAACCAATTTCCCCGAACGGGAATTTTCCGGTTCCTACAGATACTAGCAAGCAAAAGATTATCAAAGCTATATCTCAATAATCAACACTTAATTTAGGCATTAAACAAGCAATTAGAAAGCACATAAACAATAAATAACAGAGAGAAAGAAAATATTACCAAAAGAGAATGTAAATAAGGTTGAGGGAATGAAGAAGAATTCAAAATATTTCCCAAACTTCAATGAGAATTGATCTTGTATTAAAAGTAATAAGGTATTTGAGAGAGAATAAAACCTAGAATATTCTAGCACTAGAATGATGTAATAAAGTTGAGAGAGAATAAAAATGATATGTTAAGATAGTGTCTAACTAGGTCTAACCCCCCCCCCCCCCAATCAAATAAAACAACAAAGCTTATAGACACGTGGCATTTACTAGACAAAACACAGTCGTTATGCCTCAAAATAAGATGTTCCAGCAGTTTTGTCGCCAGCGCAACATAGGTCATCGTAGCCGTGACACCAATTTGGGCGATTCTCAAGACTTCATCCGGAGATCTCTCATGGGCATCGCATAAATGTCACGGGCGTGACTGATCTGGGAAACTCATCCATCGCGGCCATGACTAGGATCTTCCTGGGTGTGACGCTTGATGATTCAAGCATCACAGGCATGACTCTACTGTCGCCCCCGTGACGCGGTGCGCATCCAAAACTTTTCTCCTCGGGTGTCACGGGTGCGACAGAGGCATTCATGGCCATGACTCTACTATAGGTGGAAATCCTTGTTTGGTGGTCATGTTCGTGACTCGTTAGTCACGAGCGTGACTTTCATCTAGTCCCTTGGCCTTTGTTGTAGTGGGGGAGGCGCAATCGTGGCTTGCAGTGTCACACCCATGACTCCCGTGCTCTCTTCAAAAGAAACTATCCCTTGGCCTCAGGATTGGATTCTACCTCCGTCTTCGCTCGAGGGAGCCTTAGTTTCCTGTCGAGTCTTGGTCCTTGCCCGACCTTGATCCATTAAGCTTCGAAACTCGGCCCTTTTCATTGTGTTATTGATAGTTTTACTCCACATGCTTATTTTCATTAAAGGGAGCTAAAAAGGAATGAAAACTAACATAAGATGTGTAATTTATTGCGGAAACGGTTAAGAGTATTAAGCGAATAGGGTAATATCTAAGCTAAAAAACGAGCCTAAACATCCATTGAGGGAGTGAGTTTTTATTTTTGGAGTGTGTTAGTTAGTAATTTTGATAAAACATTAGGTGAAAACTATGGGTAAACAATGAAGTAAAATACCATGAAAAACATAATAAGGGAAAAATAGAATAAAAGAATAGAGTGTTAATAAATATGTGTTGAAATTGTTTATATCAATAATTATATCATATTCTATTTGGGAAATTGGATTATAATAATACAAACTTTTGACCATATAAGACTGAATAATACGAACTTTTGATTTGGTGATTAATAATACGAACTTTGACCCCCTGTTGCCCCCAATAGTACGCCACCGAGTTAAGTTGAGCTTAACTCGGTGGCGGCGGAGGCACACGCCTGGTTGTTTTGACTTTGCCACGTCATCCACGTTGACTTAAAAAACATACGAACTTTTACCTATGTTGCTCTGAATAATACGAACTTTTTTCTCTCTTTAAAAATCCCAGATCCTATTTTTACTTCTTCATCTTCTTCAATCCTCCCCCTCCCCCTCCCCATTCCCAGAAAACCCCAGAAACCCAGAAAATCCTAAACCTTAAACTAGAGCAATTGATAAAATGGAATCCAATCAGATATAAAACACAGTTGAAAATAGTGCAAGGAATTAATTGAAATTAAACTACTACCAATTAATCTTAACTTCTCCAAACATTGTTGCTACTGTTATTGTGTACTTTAAAGCCTCAATCTCAGCACTTCACAACAACCAATTAGGATTGAACAAGTGAACGTGATGGCTATTAGCAGTGGTGCTGGAGCGGCAACGACATTCAATAGTAAGTAGGGGTGTCCAAAAGCGGTTAACCGCTATTACGGTTAACCGCTTTTGCGGTTTTAAGTTTTTCCAAACCTAAACCTTAACCGTCTTTGCGGTTAACCGCTTTTGAAAATCAGAAACTTAAACCAAACCTAAAATGGTGGTTAACCGCATTGACAATGCAGTTAACCGCGGTTAACCATGGTTTGCTCCAATTTTAGGTTTTTTTAGGTTAGGGTTCCGGTTAAAATTACACATAACTGGTTAACCACGGTTAACCGTTTATGTGTAATTTTTAGGTTCCGGTTTGCGGTTTAGGTTAACCATGGACAACCCTAGTGGTAAGACGACGGTATCTAGTGCCAGAGCGGCAATGCAGAGGGCTTCAACCTAATTTTTCAAATGAATAATATGAACTTATTGCTGGGATGATTTGGGACTCCAGAAATGTGGAATGAGTTGAAGGTTCCAAACCAAAGCAATGGTTATTCCACAGTCCAGGACAGAACAACTAGTTGAGTTTTCTGGGTTTCTGGGGTTTTCTAGGGATGGGGAGGAGGAGGATTGAAGAAGATGAAGAAGTAAAAATAGGATCTGGGATTTTTAGAAAGAGAAAAAAGTTCGTATTGTTCAGAGCAACATAGGTAAAAGTTCGTATTATTTTTTAAGTCAACGTGGATGACGTGCCAAAGTCAAAACAACCAGGCACGTGCCTTCGCTGCCACGTCAGACTGCCACCGAGTTAAGTTCAACTTAACTCGGTGGCGCACTATTGGGGGCAACAGGGGGTCAAAGTTCGTATTATTAATCACCAAATCAAAAGTTCGTATTATTCAGTCTTATATGGCCAAAAGTTCATATTATTAGAATCCAATTTCCCTATTCTAAAAGTACATGTTTTCTTAAGACATATTTAGAAACTTTACATATAAGAATTTCTTTTTTGACGTATACATATAAGAATTAATATAAGATAAATAAATGCTTTAAAAGTGTCTGAATATAGAATTTAGAGGTCATATATCAAAAAAAAAAAATTATGGGGAAACAATGAACATAAACAAATAAAGGGAAATTCTAAATTGTAGGCACCAACTATTGCTTATTCCAAATTGTCAGTCACTTTCTAAAATATTCCAAGTGGTATGCTTATTAAGAAAAGTATTACATCCTGTAGGTTTATGTCTTAACCACCGTTAGAAATTAAATAATTTTTTTTTGTTTGAAACTCAAACCCAGTGGCTATAGTGGTCCTTTAAACTATTCTTCTTCTTATGAGAAAATCGGGAAACCCAGTGGCTTATTACAAGTAAAAAACAAAAAGGGAAAGCCAAAAAATAAACTGAAAAAACAAACAAGTAGTCACACACATACGTTTTCATGATCCAAGTGCCTGAGAAGCTTAATTTCACGCAATGTCCACTTAACATCCACTTTATTATCAAACGCATTGGCAATTTTCTTTATCCCCACTTGCTCATTCGTCTCACAATTCACGGCCGAACTACGCGCAATCGATCAATCAATCACTCACCATTTCCATTCGAACAAATCAAACCACGCCTCAAACTCAAAACAAACCATAATCCATCAAAAAACAAGCCGATTACCAGACAATTCTATAAGCGCCCTTGTGAATCGGCATAATAGAGGGCTTGTACTTGATAGTAACCTCTAAAATGTTGCCGAAGATGTTGTACTGAATGTACTTGCCGCCATGGCTGAGAATGGCCGGAATGCTGACCTGCTGCGACTGAGATGGATCCGCTTACGCCTGGCGACGGCTGGGGTGGTGGAGCGTTGGACATTTCGGGATCAACAGAGGGTTCAATTGATGTGGAACTACATTTTTGTAGAAGTTGATGTTGATCGTGAATGATGAACCCTAGAAAAGTGGGCGTGGAGTGATACTTCCTAATTTTCAAGTCTGCTGGCTAAATCAAGCCCACATCCTTCTTAGGAGCAGAGTAGAAAGAAATTAGCATTGTCTTTGACAGTTTCAGGGGAGGAGCTTTATGAAGAAGAAGAGTTCAAGGACCACCATAACCATTGGGTTTGAGTTTCAAACAAAATAATTATTATTTTTTATTTCTAACGGTGGTTAAGACATAAGCCTACAGGATGAAATACTTTTCTTAATAAGCCTACCACTTGGACTATTTTAGAAAGTGGTTGACAATTAGAAATAAACAATAGTTGGTGTCTACCATTTGAAATTTCCCATAAACAATTAAATAGTTGAATAATGTACAGATATACTGCCTCCGTCCCAAAATATTGTCCTTATAACTAATTTCTTTGTCCCAAAATATTTATCTCTTTGACAATTTTAATAACTCTAATTCTTATTATACCGCTAATATTTAATACAACTGACCTTTCATTTCCTTTTTTTCACAAGGGAAATGTAGAGAAAATATTGACGTATCACATAACTTTCATCCAATTCTCAATGAAATATAGACTTTTAAATTTAGTTATATGGACAAATATATGGAATAAAATTATTAGAATGTAGAAGCTAGAAAATGAATATAAAATAAATAAATTCTTTGAGAGTGTAAATATAAAATTTAGAAATTATGCTAATAAGCTTAAAATATCTTCCATAAAAAAATTATAAATATATAAGTACATATTATTAGTGGGAGTTTGCGGTAAGAAATAGATAATAAATAAATAAATAAGAGCATTGTGCGTCATTAACAAATGAGAAAGGTTGAGAGAATGAGAGTTGTGATCGCCTTCTTGGTTGTCCAATTTCCGATCGAGACGCACATTCATTCATCCTCAGATTCCCGTTTTCTCACTGCAGTTTCTCTCTCTATCATTGGGAAAGAACAGCGGTAGCACGGATTTCGTCAATATCTCGACATTTTCGGACGTTTACAACTCTGATCTCTCTCTCTCTCTCCTCTTTCTATCTTCCATTCCAATTTTTTCCAAGCTCTCTCTCTCTCCTCTTTACCCATTAATGGTTCATCCTCAGTTCTTAACATTTTTCTTCATTTTTTCCCTCCTAATCTTATTGTTTCATCCTACTTCTCGAAGAGAAAGAGAGAAAAATAAGACTTAGATTCTCAGAAGCCGTTTCAATTTTTCTTCCTAGGGTTCGTTTCCATCTTTGTATCGTCTACCTTTTTATCTAGGGTTTCCTTGTTCTTTGATTCAATTATACTTCTTTAATGATGTTTCAATTTGGAGTAGTTGACATTAAGAGTTATGCCCAATTTTGGGAACTTGTCATTTCAATTAATTTCAGCTAAATATTCCTTAATTGCTTAATAATTTAGGGCTTATTTTATTCTCATTCATTGATTTCAATTGGGAGAAATCTAGAGTTATACGGAGCTATGATTAGATTAATTGTTCTCCAAAGGTTATGATATGATATTTCACTCTCCTTTATTCCAATTACTTATTGTACCTGGTAATCGCATGTTTAAAAATATAAGTTGTGTCACTGAGAGTTATTCGATGAAGTGCTGATTACTTTTTTATTTCTTCAGATATTTCTCGATATTTGTATTTGGCCTTATTTGAATGATGAATTGAAAGAAGCAAGAAAAGCATAATTAATTGATTGATAATCAAAACAATTCTGTATTCCCATTATTTTCTTTTTGTTTCTATTCATATTTAACTAATTTCCTCTGCAGGAACTTGATGGCGGCTTCTACAATCTAATCTAATTTTTCACAGCACTTAGGAAATAAGTCCTTTTCTACTGCACCTCCTGGTTCAATCACGGAGCCTAATTCATAACCCTTGTATATATTGACACCATGGCGAGCAATGGTACAATTTTTCTTTGCCTTTGTTGTTTCATTTTTTTCATTTATTTTTTCCGTGGGGATGGGGGTTGATATTGTATTATCTGTCACATTACCTTTCTAGCTTACATGAAGACCTAATTAGTAGAGATGATCCTCAGTCATCACTAATTTTTGTATTTGTTTTGGTGAAGTTAGCCACTTATTGTTATCAGAATCATATTCATTCCATCAGTTGAAAGTTTAATAATCAACAAAGTTTAAAATGTACAATAATATCACATTGATTGCTTAGGCTGGATATGAGATTGGTTGAAAGTCTTAGTGCCTGTCATTTCTCGGCATTTCAGTAACCACATGGGTACTATAATGATAGACGATGCTGTTAAGAAGAAAACCATTTCTGCCAAGTTCAAAGGCTCATTTGCAAGGAGGAGGAGCAGCAGTAAGGTCATGTCGGTTGATTTAAATGATGTTCATGATGCAGAGGAGTCTCAGGCTGTTGAAAATCTCCGCAAAGCTCTTTTAGAGGAGGACAAGTTACCTTCACAGTATGATGATTATCACATGTTGTTGAGGTATGCTTTCTGCATGTGTTCTTTGTTACTTGGTCTCACCCATAAGTTTCAAGTGTTGGCACGTGTTAAACTCTAAGTCTAGTCTATTTCTTGACTCCTTGCACATTGTTGTCGTAGAATGAAGTGTAAGAAATACAACCTAATGTACAATGTGAATATCCTCATGACATGATGGTTAAGGTCGTCAAGGTGTATTAAGGCAAGCATTTGAGAGAGTAGTGACATACAAACCATGCATGCATATAACTTGGTACTTTCCATGTTACACAGATTTTTAAAGGCTCGTGCTTTTAGTCTTGATAAGGCAAAAGAAATGTGGTGCAATATGCTGCAGTGGAGAAAGGAGTTTGGCGCTGACACCATTATAGAGGTGCCTATCTATGAACTTTGTTCATGGTAGTCTTGCTCTGCTATTATTTTTTACTTAATGGTGACTACGTCTTCTCCTCATATTTTTCAAAAGGATTTTGATTTCAAAGAATTCAATGAAGTGCGGGAGTATTATCCTCAAGGAAATCATGGAGTCGACAAAGATGGACGACCTATTTACATAGAGCTTCTAGGGAAAGTTGATGCTACCAAGATGATGCAAGTTACGACCATGGACAGATATGTGCAATATCATGTACAGGAGTTTGAGAAGACCTTTAAAATCAAGTTTCCTGCTTGTTCAGTTGCCGCCAAGAAGCACATTGATCAAAGCACAACAATCTTGGATGTGTCTGGAGTGGTACGTAATCAACCATTTTTCTGTTAGATTATGCCATGCACAAACATTTTATATACACTCACAACCCATCACTTGGATTCCCTACTGTATGTAGTGCTATAAAAGTGATTGGCTCAATCATGAAATGACAAAAGTCACATTCTCATTGGTTACATCACACCCTTTATATCATTTTTCCATAGATATATACTAAATCCATGTACTAAGTCTTGTATGGATTTTTAATTATTCAAAAAAGTATATTTTAATAGATCCATTTAAGTACTTGGAGGGTGACCTATACTAACCTACACCCATGAGATAATTTCTAGATAGTTATTTAGAATAATTGATCATACATATCTTTTATCAACAACAACAACATTGTGCCTATGTATAATCGTACTAAGGCAAGTTTTCAGGGTATCTAGATTTGGCAGTCTTTACCCATGCACAGGAATGTATGATATAAATATCTTTTATATACCCGTTAAACATTGGAGAAGGATTGAATTAGTTAAATGCAATTAAAATGGGTAAACCACCAATCCTTCAAATAATCAAATTTATTATTACTACCATACTAGGTATATCCTAACTGATCTTTGAACATCACAATTCCTTAATGGATAGATTGAATTAGTCTAATACTATGAAGCAATTTTAGTTATTGTGGATATTTTAAGGACACAATTTCATAACAAATATTTTGGATATGTCTTCAAATAGTTAACCTGAATATTCAATATTCAATATGATATACTTCAAAAATATCATAACATGAAGATTAATACATGCTTGTGCAAAACATGAAATATAAACTAGTCAATGCTTCAAGAGTGTATGATTAATCCTTTTGTTGATTCATTTCCATAGGGTCTCAAACAATTCAACAAAAATGCAAGGGATTTGATTACACGCCTGCAGAAAGTTGATGGTGATAACTATCCTGAGGTATAGATACATCCCTTATCAAGATTATTTTCTGTAATTTTATCCCATATTTAAAAGGATTACACAGCCAAATCTATCTTAATTGTAGACCCTTAACCGTATGTTCATCATCAATGCTGGTTCGGGTTTTAGACTCTTGTGGAATACTGTCAAGAGTTTCCTTGACCCAAAGACCACAGCTAAGATTCAGGTCCTTGGCAACAAATTCCAGAGCAAGTTGTTGGAAGTTATTGATGCCAGGCAAGTCCTCTAATGGTAATCCTTTTCTGCTAAGAGCTTTAGTCTTCAGTTTTTTGATTGTTGATTTTGTCTTCAGTGAGTTGCCTGCGTTTCTGGGAGGTAATTGTAAATGTGCTGATCAAGGTGGATGTATGAAATCCGATAGGGGACCATGGAAGGACCCAGAAATACTAAAGGTTTAGCGTCTCAACATTAATTCTGTGTCGTCAATTTACTTAGTGCCTTGTATTGAATTTGTACACACTACACATTTATCAAAAGGTTCTAAGCCTAATCTTTTTTATTTGCAGATGGTACAACACGGTGCAGCCAAATGCAAGAAACTTGGAAACGGAGACCAATGTGATGAAGAGAAGACAATTGTAGAGGATTCAGCCTGCCGCAAGGTCTATTTTGTGGTTCCTCTAGAAAAACAAGAGGGAAAACACTATGGATTCATCAATATATCTAGTGCTTAAATTGACTCCTGAATTTCAAATCTAACAGCAGGACTGATTGTGATTGTGCATTTCCTGCAGACAGAAGAGCCTCCCCCAAAAGAAAAGGTTGAAGAACAGCTTCCTTCCATCCGAGAAGAAGTGAGTACCATCATCTCTAGGGGGGGGGGGAACTATCAACTAATACATTGTAATAGCGGAATAAGATGAATTTATACTCTATTGAAAGATCAAATGCAGGGGGTGTTGAAATGAGGGGCAATTTTTTTTGGGGATGATGGGGATGACACGGTTATCGAACACAAGATGAGGGATCACTTGGGTGGTTTGGAGTTCAGGGTTTAAACCCGTCTCCCCTTAAAACTTATTCACTAGATCGTAAATAAACTCAAGGGTAAAACCTTAACTTCTTGTGAGTAAAACACAAGGTTTTTCAAGAACTCTCAAAGAATGTTCCTGCAATCTACACATCAAAGAGTATGTTAAAACTTTCTAGGAACTTGAGGAAGAAGAGAAAAATTGTATGTTGGATGAATGGAACTCATCCCTTATAGTGGAACAGTGCATCCAAAGTTGCCTCATAAATCCCACGGTTCATGAGCTTGATGCAAGGAATTGTAACTTGATTTGGGGAGTCAATATTGACTAACCAATTCAGTCAATATTCAAGCACAATTAAATCCCCATGTGTTAATATCAAAGACTAAAATCATGGAACTCAAGATCTCATGCAACTGGGCATTGACACGGTCCATGTCGCTTGACCACAGTTCGTGGCCCACCTAACACGACCCGTGTCTAGTAGACACGGTCCTTGTTAGCTCGGTTCTCAATTTCTTGAGTTATTGGTTGCTGCCACGACCCGTGTCACACTAGACATAGTCTATGGCATCCCAGTTTCAGCTCCAAATACTTATGTTGACCTTCCCGGTCAACTCTTAACTTATGTTTAGTGAATGTCCCATCTTAATTAGCCTTTTAACTCTTGAAATACTCCAATAGTTCTAACTTCTATCTACTGGATGATTTGCTCCTTTTCCATAATAGATATATAGCTTAATTATGGAAATATTTTCACTATGTGTGAGCATATAATGCCTCATTTCTTTATTTTATTTCTCTGTTGATCAATTATTGACATTAAAACTCTTAATTGCAGTTCTTTGCCATGTTCTCTTGTTCCTTCTCACAATGTTCTCAAACTCTTAATATTTACTTAGGCTATGAATGTGGGAAATTGTGTAGCCAAATCAAAGTAGTATAGTTGGTACACAAAAATTTACCTGCATTAAGTTTGTACTTCCTTTGTTGTTTTGAATGAGCAACAAGAGACAGGGGATTGATGAGATTCTTCTTCATCATTCTTGGTGGATTTTTCAATATAATATATATACATAATGAATATGGCAGGCAACGATGACTGTTGCTGAAGTGAACCCAGTTACTGATGTAAACCCTGGCAGCTTGGTGCCTGTGGCTTCTGCTAAACCAGTTCTAGAAGCTGCCAGACCAAGGGCACCAGAGAATAATGACAAACTTGCCCTTGTTAGAGGTACATGCATGGGAGATGTTGCCTCCTATTTATTTTCTGCATTTTCTATATTAGTTTATCACTATTGTAATTTGAATTGTTGAGTTTTACATCCTAACCAACATGTCTAGGATCTGACAAAATGGAGACATACATTTAGTAGGATTACATAGCATGAATAACCATTTTTCATGCGATGTTTTGGTCCAATTATAGAGTAGTACGTATGTAACCTGAGTTTTGCATCGTCTAGATCATTAGGCATTAGCTACCTTTGGGATGTACACTTACAAAGACTATTATAATAGGAAATCAGGAAATAACCTTGTTTGTATATTTGATTTCTCAAAATCAAGATCCCATAATGTCATAGCCCTGGAATTTTGAATGTTACTAGTAGAGGGGAGAATTCAGAATATGATGCTTCAAACAAGAATAATGAATTTTAGCTACAATGTATTATTGATTG
The DNA here is from genome assembly GCA_029582165.1 of Portulaca oleracea. Taxonomy (NCBI): domain Eukaryota; kingdom Viridiplantae; phylum Streptophyta; class Magnoliopsida; order Caryophyllales; family Portulacaceae; genus Portulaca; species Portulaca oleracea. Next base: position 9,819,666 of record CM055879.1, on the reverse strand, counting down.
GACCAAATAAGTTAGTAGTTGTGTTTGTACTTTTACAGCATCTGATTGTTACAGTATGCAAAGCACATTCAAGGCAGAAGGAATAAGCAATCAGATAGTAGCTGGGTTGATGGCATTTGTAATGGGGGTAGTGACAATGGTGCGAATGACGCGCACGATGCCTAAGAAGTTCACGGATCCAAATTTGTATTCTACTCCCATGTATTGTTTCGAACCAGTGAATAAAGTCCAAGGCAATGAGTTAACTACATCCGCCATCTCAAATGATGAGTTCATGACTGTCATGAAACGCATGGCTGCTATGGAAGAGAAACTCAAGGCCATGGCTGTTAAACCTGATGCTATCTCTGAAAAGGAGGAAATGCTCAAGACTGCTACCACCCGAGTTGATACTCTAGAGCAAGAGCTTGAAGCTACTAAGAAGGTAACTAACTAACCCCCCAACCAGGAGGCTAAGGTTAATTTAGCCTGTTCTCCCCTTTATATGTAGGGTTAGCCCTTAGAGATCGAATGACCCAAACATTTTCATTAAATGCTAAATCCAAATTTATAAGAGATTTACTGGACCAAAAACCATTTCAGGCCTTGGAAGATGCCCTTTCAAAGCAAGAGGAACTCCTAGCCTTCATGGAAAAGAAAAAGAAGAAGAAGAAGATATTCAGATTTTGAAAGATGAAACACTAACAGGAGAGCAAGGTTGCCAGAAAAATCTGCACTTGCCCCAAGTTGTCGTGCTTAGGGACGCATGCCTTTGCTATAATGAACAGCTAACATACTGATAATTGTTCTAAATCAGTCAGCTCAGAGTTGCATCATTTCTTCTTTTTGGCATTGAATGCCCTTAAGTTTGCATTTGCATGTGACTAGAGCGGCCAACAATTATTTTGTAAATTAGTGTGAGTAACCCATCCCATAAAAGAAAAGGTATAAAAAAAAGCCAAATTTGACATCCACCTCTTGCTTGCTTATATTAATCCCACCCTTCTATTTTACGCCTGTAACTCTGTAACAGTATTGTACATCTTCTGCTGCTGATGTTCTTGTAAACTTGAATTGTGTATACCACCTAGAAACTATTTGCTGCTCATTTTCTCAAAGCAGTTGTATTTAGTTGCAATAAGAAGTTTTTGTATTTCAATAACTAAAGACAATATATGTCAAATAATACATGAAAGTTACAGTCAAAGAAGCAGTAGCATACACTTGTACCTTGAACATTAGATTTAACAGTAGCCAAATGTACAAGTCCTTGTTAATCATATTATAACAGCACTGCACTACCACCACCACCTCTGAAACTAAGCTAGGATTCAGTGACATTTACATTACCACAGAGGTCTGTACATGTATTATGTTGACATATTACTTTAGCACACATGATAATAACACATACAACTTACTAAACGAAGAAGCCTTGACGATGCCCGCGCAATCGTGTATATTACTTCAGTGAAATGCTGGCATATCACAACATAAGTGAGAATGATGGGGATTTTAGTTTTGACTCAGGTGTGAAACTAGAAAGGAGAATATACAATAACAAACTCTTAGGGAAAACACATATTAGTGAAGAATAAGAAAAATGAGAATTTACGCATCATTTTTGTGTGCATGCCCCTACAAGAGACACTGAGAGAGGGTGGGAAAGGGGAAGTCATGTCCACTTCTGTTTTCGGGACCTGGACTGCTACAGCAAATCCTTCCATTGGGCTGCAACCATTCAACAATCAAATTTAATTTTGTCTTGAAATTTCTATCCCAAGAAAAAGGTTTCCAGAAATATAAATGCTACTCTACGATTTTACTGATATGTTCATTTATATGATCTTGAAAAGCTTCGGTTTGTGCTGAATCTTGAGGATGATAGAGGAAAAAGGAAGAAACAAGTTTAAAATTTCATTGAGAGGGAAAATTTGAGAGAATAGAAAGTTGACCACTAATTGATATCAAATATTGGCTTAAGTGTTGTACAGAGAAAGCTATGTCTGGTCTAGTGTTGACCAGAAAGTTCCGCTTGCCTATCAATTTTCTGTACAAAAATGGCTCAGGAAGGGGTGTGCCTGTTTCAGGAGTAAGTCTGACATTTATATCCATTGGAGATACAGAGGTCTTCATATCATTAGTGCCAAACTCATCCAGCAGCTCCATTGTAAACATCTTTTGTGAAAGGACTAACCCTTCTGGTATTGTACTGATTTCCATGCCAAGGAAAAACTTTACAACTCCAAGGTCTTTGATTTTGAAAGTCATATTCAGATACTGCTTCAAATCTCTTACTTCCTCTACATCATCACCAGAAACCAAAATATCATCTACATAAACTGCTAAAAACACTGACTTACCTTCTGATTTCCTATAAAATAGGGAGTAATCGTTCTCTGAATGCTTATATCCTCTTTTATACAGAACCTCAGTCAGCTTTGCATACCATTGCCTCGAGGCCTGTTTTAACCCATACAAAGATTTCTTGAGCTTGCAGACTACATTTGGATCTGTATTAGGCACTCCATCAGGGACTTTCATGTAGATTTCTTCATGGAGATCTCCAGGTAAGAAGGCATTGTTAATATCCAACTGAAACAGAGGCCAATCTCTCTTGACAGCCATAGAAATCATGGTCCTGATTGTTGTCATTCTTACAACTGGTGAAAAAGTCTCGTTGTAATCAACGCCTGCTCTTTGGGTGAATCCTCTTATTACAAGCCTTGCTTTCAACCTTTCTATACTCCCATCGGGCTTGTGTTTCACCTTATAAACCCACTTGTTGTCTATGACTTTTCTTCCTTTTGGGAGAGTAACCAACTCCCATGTTTTGTTGTCTTGTAGGGCTTTTAATTCGAGCTCCATGGCCTGTACCCAACCAGGATGTTTTCTTGCTTCTGTAAAAGAATTTGGCTCATTTGTATCTAAGTAGGTGCTTAGGCCTGCATCACTGTTAGTAGTACCACAAAAAGAAGCAATTCTAGGTATATAGTGTAAGTTAGTGACACAAGAGAAGCAAGTTTCATAGTCATTTAAATAGTTTGGGGTTTTGTGTATTCTTTCAGATCTCCTGAGGGGTTGAGAGTCAGTATCAGTATTGGTAGTGACATTCTCACCAATTTCTTGGTGAGATTTAGTACCATTGAGGCCTTCTGGTTCAATAAAGATTTCAAAAATAAAATTCCTAGGAGTCTCTTGTTCTGTGGCATTTTGTTTAGATGAATCTTGGTCCTTGAAAGGGAAGATAGATTCATAGAAGTTGACATCTCTAGATATGATAATCTTTTTGCTTTCTAGAGAATATAGCTTGTAGGCCTTTCTACCTTGAGGATACCCAAGAAAAACACATTTTTCTGCTCTTTGTTGAAACTTATCTCTCCCATGTTTTAGAGTATTAGCATAGCATTGACACCCAAAAACCCTTAAATGATCATAAGAGGGTTTCTTTCCAAACAACCTCTCAAAAGGAGTCTTGTTCTCTAATAAGGGAGTTGGCATTCTATTTATAAGGTATGTAGCTGTTAGGATGCTTTCCCCCCAAAATTTCAAAGGTAATCCAGACTGGAACATAAGGGCCCTAGCAACCTCTAAGAGATGTTTGTGTTTCCTCTCAACGACCCCATTTTGTTGGGGTTTTTGGGTGCAACTGGTTTCATGAATGATCCCTTTTTTCAGCAAAATAATGCATTGCCTGACTACTCTTTCTTATTTCTAGAGCATTGTCGGATCTAACCCTTTTTATATTTACATTAAATTGGTTACTGGCCATAGCAATGAATGATTTCAAGAGACTGAAGGTTTCTTGCTTTGTAGTCATGAGGTAGGTCCAAGTGCATCTAGTGTAGTCATCCACAATAGTAAGAAAATATCTATGACCAAGATAACTTGGTGTGTGAAAAGGGCCCCAAGTGTCAACATGAATAAGATCAAAGCATTTAGTAGTTGAAATTTTGCTAGCATAAAAGGGTAAACTTGTTTGTTTTGCTCTATGACAAATATCACAAGAATTAATATGACAATCATCATTCTTTTCCAGGGTACACATGGGAAGCATTTTCATCCTAGTGTTTGATATATGACCTAAACGTTGGTGCCAAAAGCTATTCTTAACAGTAGCAGAAACTCCATCATGTCTGACTGTTTGATTGATGCTAGAATCATGTGCAATGCAAAGGGAATCTTGTAGGAGCCTTTTTTCCAAGAAATACAAGCCTTCTGCCTGCTTACCAAGGGCCACTGGCCTCTTCAAGGAAGGGGCCTGCATTATACAATTGTTTTCACCAAAGATGACAGTACAGTGGAGTTGTTTACATAGACTTTTAATTGATATAAGATTAAACTTAAAATAAGGAACATACAGAACATTATCCAAGACTATATTTTCTGCTAGAGTTATTTTTCCCGTTTGCTCAATAAGAATCATGCTTCCATCAGGAAGGGTCACGTTTATGGGTTGACTTAGGTTCTTCATAGAATGCATACTACTTTTATTACCACACATGTGATCAGTAGCTCCTGAATCCAATATCCAGTCTTTTTTTGTTCAAATTGCAAAGACAAGCAACTACATTCAACATGTGTTTGTAAGAAGGACTATGAGTATTACCTGATAGGGTTTCATTGTCTGTTCCATGAGTAGAAGATGACCCTTCATTCATTAATGTTTCCAAGAGTTGTTGAAGTAAATGCTTTGCTTGGTCTTTGCTCATGGAAAAAGAAGGTGAAGTACTGCACTCATTTTCACCTGATGTGCTCCTATCAGTTTCTTGTCGAGCTGCATTGGCTTGCCTCCTGGTGTTCTGTTGATTGGTTGATCTATTTTGGGATCTGTTCTGATTCTTGGGAGGATATCCGTAAATTTTGTAGCATTTATCGTTCGTGTGCCCTGGTCTCTTACAGTGATCACAGAAAAAATTCCCTTTCTTTGATTCTTGATTTCTTTCAATTGAACCTTGATTTCTTTGCTGATTCTTGTTTACATAGAATGAGGCTGAATCAGTTTGAGAGCCAACTTGATCTATAACTTGCCTTTGTTTTTCCTCCTGTGACAGAATGGCATAAACTATCTTAAAGAAGGTAAGGGAGTCATCATCAAGATATTCCCTCTTATATTCGTATAGCTATCATTCAATCCCATCAGGAATTGTAGAAGTTTTTGCTCTTCGAAGTGCAACTCAAACTGCTTATTGATCTGAGGTTTGCAGGTACACTTTCCACACACGCAAGATGGAAAATTGGTGACAGCTCCCATTTCTTCCCATAACTTCTTCGCTACTGTATAATAAGTCGAGATGTCCATGGTTTCTTGAGATAACTTTGACACCTTTTGCTGAGTCGTGTAAAGCCTGGCTTTGTTTGTTTGCCCAAACCTCTCGATCAATTCCTTCCATAAATCTTGAGCCACTGTGGAATACAAGACACTGTCTCGGATATTTTTCTACAAGGAATTTAGAATCCATGACAGGACCATATCATTTCCCCTTTTCCAGTAAGAGAAATGGAGATCTTCAAAGCCTGGTTTTGTCAGGCTTCCATCAACAAAAGCGACCTTGTTCTTCGCAGATAAAGCAACTATGGCGGATCTCTTCCATGTATCGAAATCATCGCCGAAGAAGGGCCCGGCCACCAATGACATCCCGGGTTGGTCAGAGTGATGTAAAAACTGTGGATTGCTAGGATCCGGAACAAAGGGCTTCGAGGCTTCAGACATGGCGAGAGAGGAAGGAAAGTGACTTCAGCCAGAAATTGGCTCTGATACCATGAAAAGCTTCGGTTTGTGCTGAAGCTTGAGGATGGCAGAGGAAAAAAGAAGAAACAAGTTTAAAATTTCATTGAGAGGGAAAATTTGAGAGAATAGAAAGTTGACCACTAATTGATAACAAAGAAGAGAACCTGGGCCGTCCTTATATAGACCCAAAAGACCAAAACAACAGGCCCAAGAAAACAAAAGAAAAAGAAAGAAACAAAACAAAAACAAAACCTAGATAACTAAAATAACTAACCACCAATAATCTTAACAGATCTGCCAAGATCATCAAAGCCATCTTCAATCAAATAAAAAAAAAATCATCAAAGCCTTCTAGGATGCTCAATGGTGGTGATTATGATGGATCCCACATGTACAAGTGCAATTAAATCCCAACCCATCTCGAAAAGATGACCAGTCAATGGCTATGGATATTCCACATTATAATGATATTATTACAAAGAAGTCGCCTGCATCACGATAGCGTTCCTCAACAGCTGCAATTAACATGTTACGGAGAAAGATGAACTACATGTAGACTGCATCAAATATATGTAAAAATAAGGGATAATAGAAAATAGGCAATGAAGCTGCAAACGGATAAACATGCCTCATTGTTTCCAAACACATTCACTACAACGTCAACAAGTTCATGCAAAGAGACCCTTTCAGCCACATACTATTGGGGCTGTAGAGTGGAATCAAAATACCTTATTGCGGAAGCGATTAGGATCGTATTGCCGAATCTTGTCCCACGAATAATGCAATCTCCTTTCTTGAATCAAGGTAACGCCTTGGAATGGTGGCTACCAGTTATGGAGTCACCATATTGTTCACACCCCAAAACCCCTAACCTTCAATGGTGGTTTACCCGAGAGAGAATAGATTAGATATGTTCTTACGCGTGCGTGATATATACCACATAGGTATATATTTATAGGTTAGTCTTAGAAACATACCGAAACACCTTGTAGGAATCCTAATCAGATAGGAAGTCTTATTTCTAGTCTGTTGATGATTCCTTATTATCTAGAAACTGTATTCTAGATAAATTGAGCCTATTTATCTAATTAACTAATAATTAACTAAGTGACCGTTAATTTACCAACAGCTCCCACTCGGCCACGTAAGCCGAACAGAAAAATTCTAATCTCATAGTTCTTCTCTCGTCTCATATGAGGAATGGGGTGTGCGATCAACAGTAACAGGTAGTGTTATATCAAATCACCATCTGACCAACGTAACACTTTCAAAGAAACTGACAATGCCCTAAACCATCCAAGACATCACCAATGGCATACAAAGTCCCTCTATGCCTGATATATCAAATGATTATACTCTCAATATAATCGCCTGGGCTGATATGGTGAATATGGAACGATTTTCCTTAGCTACTCAAGGCATTACATCTCAGTAGGATTCCTTTCCTAGTGTGTTCCGCTGGACTGGATACATCTATAGCCCTTGGAGTGCACACTAAAGTAGCATCATCCAACTCAGATTTCATGCTATAGCACTAAGTCTCAGAAAATTGTATAGGTAGACAACTAAGTCTACGGGGATCACATAGTGACGATGAAGGGAATCACTTGTCACTCCACCTGATCAACTTTCAGCACACACAATATGAAATGTGTGTCATGGCATAGCTCCCACTAAGGTGAGTTTGTCACTTTCCTTTATGTCATGCGGATCATGAGTCTAGCTTTACCTCAAAAACTAACTCATTTAGCTAGATCAACGTGCACACTTAACCTAGTTACTCTTGTGAACCGGCTTAAGGCTTTAATATAAGGTTGCATTATATTCGATTACTAAAATCTCATCTTGGACTTACCAAGGCGGCTAGTTTTTATACTTTCTAAGTATAAATATAATCAATATTGTACACCTAGTACCAAAATGATTCAGCCTCATCCTATCCACTACTCAAGCATTAGGGATGATTATCTATGTGATTAGATAATTAGAAGCCTAGTGACATTTAATGTGCCTAATTTAGACAACCATAAAATGTAATTAACAATTTAAGGAAAAGAAACATTATTCTTAATTCCAGAAGAGTGCATTTAATTTAAAACATGTCCATTTAATATGCGATACATGCATACAGCAACTTGAACCCTCTTTAAAGGACTTACCTTAAGAGTTGAGAGCAAATCTCAAAAAACGAGTTCTAGTATATTTCAACATGTGTTTCATTAATCAATAGCACTTACTGATTACACACATTGATCTATGACATGTTTTCTCCCACATAGATTTTATAAAGTACTTCTTTGAGCAAGACTTAGACATATCCAAGTAAACACCACTCAAACCCAAAGGCATTGTCTTTGTGCATCAAGAATGTGAATATTACTTCATCACAAAGATAGTGTAGTAAGATTCTTGATGCTTTTGAGATGGAAAATCCTCAAGTTATCTACTGATCTAACCTGAACTAATGTTACAGTACAAAACATTATAACATTTGTATTGAGACATTACTCAATTTCCACCTTCCAAATATCATGTATAGCTCTCACTTAATAAGTTTAAAGCTTTATGTTAGAAAATCCTGATATTCCTCAAATTTGCCCTTTGGCTTAGTTTAGGAATATCCCAGGACTATTTTCAAATACTTCCACATCTAGGACAAACTAGCTTCACCAATGTCCTAATCTCAAGACAAGGACATCAATTGGTGATCGTATTTCTAGCTAATAACGTGTAAAGAACATATTCTTCCACGGAGCTCAAACTACACAAAAGAGTTTGATCAACATAGAATTGGGGCAATTTATCGTTATATTGAGAATTCAGGAAGAACTTCTCCCACTATCACTTAGAATTGTGAGATCCTTATTATAAAGGTAACCTTTATAATTTTGATGTAGAGATTGAGACAATTCTCACTCCCTAAGTCAAGTTCTTTTAATTAGACAAGTTTCCACTACTAAAGACTATGGAATACCTCCCACTGTCTTTAACATGTGAGAATTCCTCCCACTGTCTTCAACATGTGGAATTCCTCCCACTGTCTTTGTAAAGTATTAGAAACATATAATTTCTATCCTCGGTGTCTTAGTAAATGAACAAATCCTCCCACTCACCGAGAGATAGATGGTGTACCTTATACAACCATGAATTCTTTCAGTTACAACTATCGAGGAACTCATCCATATAGTTTCAGGTGATATTGAGTGTTTCCTTCGTGTTATCAGTTTCGATCAAGTCTATATTCATTAGTTATGCTTACACATAGTAAGTTAACATTATGAACATAATGATATTTGTAGTTACGAATTTCAATCATAACTCATATGAAAAATTCAAAATTAGGTATACATTCTAATGGTTTGCCATAAGCAAAAAGCTCCATATTTAACCAAGTAAGATAATTACTCAAATCATCTTAGATTAATTGACAAACGTTTCCGACATTCCTCAATATTGATATATTGTGGGATGTGAAGAATCGTAAATAGTCAATGTATACTTGAACTCTTTGAACATATCACAAGGTTCGTAAATTACCATCCATTATAAAGGAGTCAAACCCTTTACTAAGAAAGTACTTTACCGCAAAGTAAATGAACACATCAATGTGTACTTTCCAACTATTGATTACGAGTACACATACCCTTATCTCTTGGTGGTAACTACTAATGTACGTGGAAGGCCGCAATAACACTTGGACTAACTAAAAGTGAAACTTTACTTCTCAAGAATCATGAGTCCTTAAAGCCAACAAAAGGACTACTAAATTGCCTAATTGGTTACACATAGAAACACAACTTTTATGGGTTAGTTTAGGAAGCAAAACTTTAATCATACATGAATAGAATCAACATATGAATCTAACATTTGACAATGTATTAATTTGGAGATGAATGAACCAATTTCACAAGATAAAACAAACAAAATGTCATTTTTAAAAGGGTCCATTAAAGAATTCAAAGACAAACTTTAAATTAGTGCATTGTACCCTAGGTACAATAAGAGATTTTAACGATGTTCCAGATAAGCCACTTAATCTATAGAGTTCACAACACGACCAAATTCAGTTGTGGTTCACCATATGTTTACGATGTATCAAATTTCCTTTTGGAGGGACTCAACTATTTTGAAACGATTGCAAATCTTAGCAAAGGTCCTTACATCCTCATGATGAAGTATCCTAAGCTTAAATTTCATCAAATGACCACTGTCTTTTGGGAGAGCTCTCAACACATTTGAGACTTGTTGCTCATCATAGATTTGCCTTTTAGTAGCTTTGAGGTTTTTAATCATGTCACTCATGATTGGTAAGTGTTCACATACGCTTCGGCTAGATTCAATATAGTACATAAGCCACTTCATACACAAAGTTCGAAGTTGCTTGCTATATTTGTATCTTAGAATGCCTCACATATCTTTATCGGTGATGACGACCTCAAAATCTCTCTGACGATCAAGGTGCACATAGCTACACATCATAGAGAGAACAAAAGCATCTTTCACAAAACATTTATAATACGCTACCTTCTTTTCATAGTAGTTGGTTCATCTTTAATGGGAAATCCATGACACATGTTAAGTGATCTAACACATCACTTTGTACCAGGAAAGGCCTTAGCTTTCTGTACCATATGATAAAGTTGGTGTCGTCTGATTTCTTAATGGTGGTTAGCTCATTAGCCAACGTAAGTTCCATGTCTACAAAGAACATAAGAATTTAGGCACATTTTTAATAATTAAATTATCAAAAATTTCATCGTTCATGTCGCTCGGTCGAAAATTTCGCTAGACTCATAATCATCGCAAGCTACATAAACTAGAAACCTTTAAATTTAATTATCAAACTATTCCATAAAAGAAACATATCTATATGGATCATATTGTTCAACAAACTAACAATATGTTGTTGATTATCACAAAGATAGATCAATCTTTGAAACTTATTCAGAAGTTGTTATGCATATAACGAATACACATACAACTTGACATTAATCCAGTACATGAAGTATATTATATTAGACTTACATAAAACTTATTTATATAAGTACGATTAATATCTTGTTCATAAAAACGAATTTTACATTATGTCATGTTTAAACTAATATTCATAAGTCTAATTGATTGTAAGTAAAACTAATTTACTTTACACGTGGGAGTTACAAAATTTAATCGGACATTAATGTAAAACGAATCTACACAATACGATATATAAAACAAATTTATATATCAGTCTCAGACAAGTAAGATATGGCTACACAACATATCATAAAGTTTTCAATTGATTAATATATGTAGAACAAAATTCACAAGGGATGATATGTAAAATGAATTTATATACTATCATTTAATCAATACTAAACTTAATCAATTAATATTACATGAACAAAATCATATAATAAGCATATAAAATAAAATTGTATTGCTTTTAACTGATTTTAGATCATATGAAACAAAATCATATAATCTTTGACTATGATGAAGTTATATAAAACAAATTTACACAGTCAAACTTAGTTTTTAATAATCTTTTATGTAATACAAAAATCACATAAGAAGTTTCACTTGTCATTTTATAAGTCCCAATTGATCAATTAGAAATATGTAAAACAAAATTACATGATAATTACACAAAGCTATTTTGTATAATTTTATTAGTCCTCCCTTTTATGAGAAACTAATTTACATAAAGAACATGACAAGAATGACTACAACACATCATAAAACAAATTTATATCTATAGTCAAGTACTGGTCATACATGAAACACATTTATGTACTTTCATATAAGACTAACTCATATATAAAACAAATTTAAATATCATGCACTCATAATGTTATAACTTGTAACACTGAATTACAATTCCTTAGGCCAGATAATTATATGAAATATAGTCATATAAAATTATAAAATAAATTCATAAACCATCAAATAATCCATGTGATATATTATAAAACACATTTATAAGTTTACTATGTAAAACTGAATTACATATGTACTATCTTATCTCACGGTTGAAAGGCCTAAGAAGTCAAACTCTATATGAACAAATCTAACATAAAGCCTACAAAACAAATTTTGTATGTGATATTGTAAATTAATATGACAACATATTCACATTAATTCTAAACGTAACAATATTATATTATTCATATATTATATAAAACTAATTCTATAATTCATACGAATAATTACGACATATAAAACTTATCTACAGTTCACATGTCATTTACGGTAAATAAAATAACAGTTAACATATAAATAAATAATAATGAGACGTATAGTAAATAATTAGTTCTATGTAAAATAAATTTACATCAATAATATAATGAGATTAACACAACATGACACTAAATCATATTAACCTGAATCTCATACTACACCATGATACATAAATCATAATCATATTAATTCTAGCATGCTTATTAATTAATTACATAAATTAAAATAATGAGCACCAAAAAAAAATATCAAACAAGTCACATGATACAAAAATCATAGACACACCTAATTAAAACATATTCTGATCTAATATTGATATGAGACATATCCATATCAACTATCAACATAATTAGAATTTAAATCATCAAAATAATTAACATATAATCATATGATTGCATGTGCTTTCTTCAAAATTAAAACACCACAAAAGGAAACAAGCATCAAGGAGGTGAGAAGCTATTAAGGCACGTTAAATGCCAGCTAAAGGACAAAAAAAACGTCTCTATCTATCCACTTCCCTTTCCCCTCCTCTAACCTCCCCCCATGGGCCATGGCAGCTATGGATGCCTGAGGACCAACCTCGGCTCCAGATGGTGACCGCCATAGAACCAGTCCCTCCCATCGCTTTTCCTCGCTGCCACGACCGCCGCTTAGAATTCAAGCGATCCGGATGACAACGAACACCACCGAAGAACTTCTATCCTGATCTCTCACTCTGAGTGTTGAAATCGGACGAAGTCGCCACCGTCACATAGATCGACGAACGACGAATCTAAGAATACCAAAATCCTCACCGACGCGCCACTGAGGTATCGGAGCGTGCATCCCACGCGCCGCTCTCGGTGTTTTCGTGCATTTCTTTGTCAGAGTTTCTCATAGATCGGAATATGGTGCTTGGCATGAGGGGAGGAGAACGACAAACGATTCTCCGTTGGTGGCTCGTGAAGCATACGCCACCTCCTTCTTCGGTTCCAATGAGTGAGTGTTAAAAATCTAGAAAAATCTAGAAAAATCTTGAAGATAAGCCTTAGAAAAGTCTCTAGAAAATCCTAGATAATTTGAGGAGCATGCTCTAGATTTTTCTTTTCTAGATTTTTCCTTTCTAGATTTTTCCTACCACCACCTCCTTTCTACAAGTATAAATATAGGTGGTGGGGCTTTCATTTTCATCAATACACAACAAAGAGTTGTAAGCAATTCTCTCTCCATCAATAAGAAAAGTTTCTCCTTAATACAATCCTTCCTCCATTTTCACAAAACACTTCTACCTTCAAACACCCAAAAACCTAACAGTGGTATCAGAGCCAAGTTAACCCAAGTCCTCCTATCAAACCTAAATCTTTCATAAATCAATTATCAACCTTCAAGGCATATCCCAACCCTCAAAACAAACCATCCATCAAATCCAACTTCACAAAAATTTAAACATGGCCTCCCTTCAAATCCCAACCACAACTTTCAACTATCTCCCAAATTTGAGGCCACCCATATTTGATGGGGAGAATTATCAAATGTGGAGTATTCAAATGAAAACATTCTTCATGGCGCAAGGTTTATGGGATGTGGTAGAAAAAGGATATGATAAACCACCTAAAAAGGAGGAGAAGGATGCAAAAGAAAAGAAGAAGGATGGAGAAGAAAAGTCAAATGAAGAGGAAAAATCATCATGGGATGAATGTAAGGAGGCACTATATCAAGAGAATTACAAGAGAGATATTACGGCCCTTCATCACATCTATCAAGCAATCACTCCAACAATTGTCCCTCAGATTATGGCTGCGACAACGGCCAAGGAGGCTTGGACAATCTTGAAGGAGGCATACCATGGCACTTACAAGGTAATATCCATTAAACTTCAAACTTTGTGGAAGGATTTCGATACCTTATTGATGAAGGAGGATGAAACAATTCAAGCATACTTCGATCGTGTCACTAGCATAGTAAATAAAATTAGAATATATGGTGACATGATCAAAGATAAGAAGGTGATACAAAAGGTACTAAGGAGTCTTCCACCAAAGTTTGATCATATAGTGGCTGCAATAGAAGAATCCAAAGATCTATCTACGCTCACCCTCACCGAGTTAGCAGGGTCTCTCCAAGCACATGAGAAGAGAATGCGTAGATTCACACACCAGCCACTAGAGCAGGCTTTTCAAGCCAAATTAAAATTCTCCAACCATGAGAATAAAAAAGAGAATAGCCATGGTAGAAATTTCCAACATAGGAAGACACTACCCAATAACCGTGGCAGGGGGAGAGGAAATTACAAGAATCAAGGAACTCATGGAGATTAAAGATCAAGCCCATACTGTAAGATATGCAAGATGTCTAACCATGATACAATGGATTATCGGTTCAAATGCAAGAAATGTACATGGCACATACATCATGTACGAGACTGTAGGAACCGACAACGGGATGAGGCCAACTTCATGGAGAAAGGTGACCCAAGTGAAAACGTATTCAACTCATGTATGAACGCCACGCAAGAAGCACAAGACTCATGGTACGTGGATAGCGGTTGTTCCAACCATATGACGGGAAATCGAGATTCCTTCGTGGAGCTAAATGAAGACATAAAATCCAACATCACACTTGGTGATGGGAGAACACGTGAAGCCGCCGGCAAGGGAACAATCGCAGTAAAGGCAAAAAACGGCTCGACCAAGTATATTCAAGACGTCCTTTACGTACCTGGGCTAGCTCATAATCTCCTAAGTGTGGGCCAACTTCTTCAAAAAGGCTATCAGGTGAACTTTGATGACGATAGATGCATCATAATTGACAAGAAGATGCACCAAGTGATAGCATCTATCACAATGGAGCCCAACAGGATTTTCTCCTTATCAATGCCAACGAAGGAGAAGGTGGCTCTTAGCTCTATCACTGATGTCACAACTTTATGGCATCAAAGGTATGGCCATCTAAACCTTGACAGTCTTAAAGTCTTGAAGCGAAAGAACATGGTTATTGGTTTGCCCACAATAGAAAACAAAAGGAATATATGTGAGGGCTGCATAATGGGAAAGATGCATAGATTACCATTCACTAAAACCACGTGGAAAGCTAAAGCCCTCCTACAGCTGGTCCATGCCGATATTTGGGGTCCAGCAGGTAATCCTAGCCTGGGTGGCAAAAGATACTTTTTATTGTTCGTGGATGACTACACTCGCATGATGTGGTTGTACTTCCTCGAACAAAAGTCAGAAGCGTTCTCATATTTCCAACAATTCAAGGCCCTCACTGAAAAACAAAGTGGGCACAATATCAAAATATTGAGGACAGACCGTGGGAGAGAATTCCATCAGAATGTGTTCGATGATTACTGTCGAAAACACGACATCAAAAGGGAGCTCACAGTAAGACGCACTCCACAACAAAATGGAGTTGCAGAGAGGAAGAACAAAACAATAGTTGAGATGGCCCGCAGCATGTTGCAAAGCAAAAATGTTCCGAAGAACTTTTGGGCGGAATCAGTAAACACAGCCGTCTACATTCTCAACCGGTCTCCCACAAAGGCAGTTCCAAACAGAACACCATATGAAGCGTGGTTCAGGAGGAAGCCAAAGGTCGATCATCTCAAAGTATTCGGTTGCATAGCATATTCACACATCCCAAAAGAGAATCGGGAAAAGCTGGATGGCAAAGGCGAAAAGTGCATCTTCATTGGCTATAGCACAGAGTCGAAAGGATACCGCCTCTATAATCCAAAAACAAAGAAGGTGATTATTTCAAGAGATGTCATATTTGATGAAGCATCCCAATGGAGATGGCCAGAAGACACAGACCAAGAGTCAACACATGAAGACCATCACATTCAAGAAATTAGAGAAGGAAGACCCATTGACAACAGTCCATCTTCAACTCCATCTCCTCATGGAGCTAGCGCACCACCTCCTACTATGGAGTTAAGCGACTCTCCACAGCCAACTCGGAGGTCTCAACGAGAAAGACATCCACCTGCTTATCTGCAAGATTACGAGTGTGGCCAAGTAATTACAGCATTCTTCGCCAGCGAGCCAGCAATATTTCAAGAAGCATCACAAGATGAGAAATGGATCGAGGCTATGGATCAGGAAATCAAAATGATCGAGAAAAATGACACATGGCAGCTAGTGGAGAAGCCTCAAGATAAAGATGTCATTGGGCTCAAGTGGGTCTACAAGATCAAATATAACGACGATGGCTCAATACATAAGTACAAGGCTCGAATGGTTGCCAAAGGGTACTCACAGCAACCAGGAATCGACTTCAACGAAACATTTGCTCCAGTAGTACGCATGGAGACTATAAGAACTGTACTTGCCATTGCAGCACAACTAAAACTTCAAGTATATCAGCTAGATGTCAAGTCAGCATTCCTAAATGGCGAGCTTGAAGAAGAGGTATATGTGGAGCAACCCCAAGGGTACGTGATTGAAGGAGAAGAATATAAAGTATATCGGCTCAAGAAAGCACTCTACGGTCTCAAACAAGCACCATGAGCTTGGAATAGTAAAATCGACGGGGGTATCTCCTTCATAGCGGATTCAAAAAGAGTCCAAGTGAGCCATCTCTATATGTCAAGACCCAAGGTAAAGATCTTCTAATTTTGTGCCTCTATGTTGATGATCTCATATACACTGGCACAAATCAAAGGATGATTCAAGATTTCAAAAAGGATATGATGGCTGAATTCGAGATGACGGATTTGGGCCTCATGAAGTACTTTCTCGGGATGCAAGTGAAGCAAAGCCCAGGTGAGATCTTCATCTCTCAAGAGAAATATATTGAAGATCTTCTTAAAAAGTTCAATATGTTGGATTGCAAGCCAATATCAACACCTATGGCCACAAATGAGAAACTCTCCAAAAATGATGGCAAGGAAAGGGTGGATGGATCACTCTCTGGTTGGCTCACTAATATATCTAACAAACACTCGACCAGACATCCTTCATGCGGTTAGCATCGTCTCCCGATTCATGAGTGAGCCAACTAAAACTCACTTCATAGCAGCTAAAAGAATTTTGAGATACATCAAAGGAACAAAGAGTTATGGTCTTCTATACAAAACAGAGGAAGACCCCAAACTCAAGGGGTATACAGATAGTGATTGGGCTGGGTGCATCGACGATAGAAAAAGCACAAGTGGATACTTGTTCCAACTTGGCTCCAAGGCTATCTCCTGGACATCAAAGAAGCAGTCAACTGTGGCATTATCAACCGCAGAAGTAGAGTACATTGCAACTACAAATGCAGCATGTGAAGCAGTATGGTTGAGAAGAATACTACAAGATCTACAACAAGGAGGTGGAGGACCAACATCACTTTTCTGCGACAACATGTCCACAATAGCAATGACGAAGAATCCAGTCTTCCACAGTCGCATGAAGCACATTGAGATTAGACATCACTTCAGTCGAGAACTCGTGGACAAAGGTGAAATTAAGCTAGAGTTTTGCAGAACGGATGAACAACTGGCGGACATATTCACAAAAGCGCTTCCAAGTGAGAAGTTCAATTACTTAGAGCGGTCGGAGTTCGAGATTTTTCTAGATTAAGGGGGAGTGTTAAAAATCAAGAATAATCTAGAAAAATCTTGAAGATAAGCCTTAGAAAAGTCTCTAGAAAATCCTAGATAATTTGAGGAGCATGCTCTAGATTTTTCTTTTCTAGATTTTTCCTTTCTAGATTTTTCCTACCACCACCTCCTTTCTACAAGTATAAATATAGGTGGTGGGGCTTTCATTTTCATCAATACACAACAAAGAGTTGTAAGCAATTCTCTCTCCATCAATAAGAAAAGTTTCTCCTTAATACAATCCTTCCTCCATTTCCACAAAACACTTCTACCTTCAAACACCCAAAAACCTAACAGTGAGATTTCTGAGAAAACTACTTTTCCAATTCGCTACAAATTCTATCTTCCAAGTTTTCTGAGAATTCATTCTTAACCCGCCTTATTTCAATTAAAAACGGTTGGTACTCATCTAGTGTTATTTCTGATTCCCCAAAACATACGTCGAGGATGATGTGGGTAGAACATATAAACCCATATCTATGATCATTAATTTAGGGCAGATTCTAGGAAGGGGTCTCGGCTGGTTCAGAAACTCAGAACCTTAGATTAGGGCAATGGAGAAAAAAAATAAACATACAGTTTGTTTCCAGGAATAGAAGGAAATACATTCATAAACACCATAGTTTAGAAACATAAAAGGATTAGACTGGGCTCAAGCATCAACATACAGTATATTTATTCTAAATTCACATGCACAGATACCATGGGCATATTTGAATCCTCTGTTATTTTGGTTTGATGGGCCATGAACAAAACAATAATTGATAAAACAATACCACCCAGGAAAAAGTTATACACACAGTTTACTATTAATGGATAGAGACTATGAACAAATCAAAGTTTCAATCAACAACCTAAACACGTTAAGGAATTGATAAATCTGGACATAGATATAAACACCTACTTCATAATCTCACATTGATATAAGCATAAACACACAGTTTATTCAAACCAAGCATAAAACACGGAGTTTAATTAAACCAGAGATTTTAGGCCTAAACTAATTAGGTAAAAATTAATTCGAGAACAAGTTCAAGCAATTATGCTCTGATACCACTGTAGAGTGGAATCGAAATACCTTAGTGCGGAAACGATTAGGATCGTATTGCCGAATCTTGTCCCACGAATACTGCAATCTCCTTTCTTGAATCAAGGTAACGCCTTGGAATGGTGGCTACCAGTTACAGAGTCACCATATTGTTCACACCCCAAAACCCCTAACCTTCAATGGTGGTTTACCCGAGAGAGAATAGATTAGATATGTTGTTACGCGTGCGTGATATATACCACATAGGTATATATTTATAGGTTAGTCTTAGAAACATACCCAAACATCTAGTAGGAATCCTAATCAGATAGGAAGTCTTATTTCTAATATGTTTATGATTCCTTATTATCTAGAAACTGTATTCTAGATAAATTAAGCCTATTTAATTAATTAACTAATAATTAACTAAGTGGCCGTTAATTTACCAACAGGGGCTATAGAATGAAAACAAGTCCAAATAAAATAAATAAATAAATAAATAAATAAACAGTAAAGACGCCATGCCATTATTTGTGGGTTGTCGCAGAGAAAAATGAAGTGTTGAGGTGACACATTGTAAATACTAACAAATCTCATGAGACACTATGGACTACTAATACATATTGGCTCCTCCAAACACCAACTTTACAGAAGGAAGCCATCCACTCTCAACCCCATTCGAGTTATTAAGCAAAAAATCAATGGTCACATGTGCAGCATGATTCACAAAGAACCAACCACAAGCCTAACCCCAACCCCACCCCCAAACGATTTTCTTACCAAAAAAAAACAAAATGAAAAAAAGAAAGAAAGAAGAATAACGCCAACCCCATGAAATGGAAAAGCCAGAGTCCCAACTACATCCAAATTTAAGCAATAATGGACAACAATATTACATGATTAACAGAAAATAGGCTATGCAAACAATTTTTATGTACCTATCCATTTCCGAGAGTAAAGAGCCATCATCTAGTGAAGGTCTGAACAGAGAATTTGTAGGCTCAACAATTTTCAATCCATCATTATTGTTGGGGAGATCTAAGGGGTGAGCCCATTTCAACTAAGGCCCATGGTACACAAGTTAAGTGAAGTTCCGTCTTAAAACCAATTAGTGTTAAGAGGAGTAGCCCACTTGACTTATATACCATGTGCTTTCTCCTTACTTTTTCGATGTGGGACATTTTATTCATGGGTGAATCCCAGCAATCTCCCCCTTCACACATGAGTCTCTACCCCTTGATCGGAAGCCTCTTTTGTCCAAGGTTTCAAGTCACCATCAGGAGCCCATCATAGCCGCACCTTACTCTACAGAGCCGCACCCTACTCCGCCTGAGTCTCATGCCACCACTCTGTCTCAAGAGTACCAGCCACACCTTACTCTACAGAGCCGCGCCCTACTCCACCTGAGTCTCATGCCACCACTCTGAGCATTCAGGAGACCCAGCCGAGCATGCGCTATGGTCCCTGCTCCTGTCCACGGTGATCTTCCCGCACATTGCCTGCGCCCAGCCGAACAAACCATCGGCTCTGATACCACTTGTTGGGGAGATCTAACGGGTGAGCCCATTTCAACCAAGGCCCATGGTACACAAGTTAAGTGAAGTTCCATCTTAAAACCAATTGGTGTTAAGAGGAGTAGCCCACTTGACTTATATACCATGTGCTTTCTCCTTACTTTTTCGATGTGGGACATTTTACTCATGGGTGAATCCCAACAATTATATGCTAGGGATTGTTTACTTTGATAGGAGCCTAACATAGATGTGAACATCATAGTTAGACAAAACAGAACCTAAAAAACAGAACACACATGGCAGCAGCTGCAATACAGCTAGAGTCATGGACAATTGTTAGCAACCTGTACAATTATCTCACAACTTACAACCAAAGCACCAAGAAAACTCCACTAATTTCAACAGCAATTAAGTTCTCTACCATGCAAATTATATATCAACAAGACTTCAAATGATACTTACAAGGCAATGAAGTATACCTTACATCTTACAGCAATTAATGTTGATCGCATCAGAAGGACTAAGATCAAAAGAATGACACTCTGTCTCATCATCCACCTATTAACAAATAGAGCATTGATTAGTAGCCAAAAAGAACAGTTATTACTAAATACTATAACTGTAGGCAAGTCAAAATCATTTTACTTAATAACATATAGCTCAGCAAAGTAAGCTTCTTGCACTCTCTTGGCGACTCGTACATATTTCACCTTTAATTGCATGGCAGAAAAAGTTCAAAGTCAAATTCAAGCAAATGCACAAAAGTAACATAAAAGAATTACATCCGTCAACAAAAAATGACGTTATAGATAACTGAATTACCATGTACCTATCATATTATTTCAACCATCTCCATCATGATTTTGTATACGGTTGGTCTAGCCTATCAAATGTGAAAATACATTTATCAATCAGAGGCCAAACTAACAAAACAGTAGCGTATACAGAATCGATGGATTTAGGATGAATAGAAATGTCAATAAAATTCATAGACATTTTACCATCTCAACATTGCGAAGTGTAGCCATTAATAAGGCACAAGGCATCTCCACTGAAAACATATGGCTCCACATTAATCATTATAATCACTAAGATACATAAGCAAATTTGTTTGATGAAGTAGGTCTTTTACTTACAAACAATGATAGGAAGCAAAATTCCACTTCCATCCTCCAATTTGATTATAATAGCAGGATGAGAAATATAATACGGTGGATAACCACCTTTGGGATGGTTATACACACATCTTAGGTATCTTCCATCTCTCATTTTGATCAAGAAGCCATCATATCTAGTTTTCACCTCAACTAAACACAGAAAGAACATATCAATCCATGAAAGTACCTACAACTCTACAATAGGTTCCTAGTGTTCAATCACAACAATTCAAGGCATCAATCAATCTCAAAACCACAGTAACTTGACACGAAATTCACATCTAGAAGCAACAGGAGAAGTAACTCAAAATGCAGAGATACATTCAACTAAGCCACATAAAATTCATCCAATAGGTAATTTAATAGCAAATAATTCTCACATTTCATTGATGCCAATGGTCTTGTTTCCGAATGTCTCTTCGTAAGCCCAAAAACATGTATCATTCAACAAAAAAATCAGGAAAACAATCATATGAGGTCAGATAATGTCATTCTCGAAAAACCTTGAAATTGGGGAACTAATCTCTTATTACAATATAGTAACTTCTTTAATTCTCAGAAAAAAAAAGCAAGTGCAGTTGTATCCAGAGATGCCCGTTTCTAATAAAATGGCTCCGCCACTAGCTGATCACCAAGTCTTCTTACGAGGCAGGCTCAGGCTCTTCAAGAGAGTTTTCATGTATAGAGACGAGATCCTTATAGTAATGTACAAAGGTGACATCATTTCAATCAGATGAATGTCTACTAAAGGATTGAAAATCTAAGGCTATTTTTGGTTCTTGGAATATGAAATGGAAATAGATTTTTTATTTCACTTCACTCATCTAGAATAAAATTAAAATTTTAATAAAAAACCTCCTCAAACAATCCCTCCATTTTCTTTCTCCCCAATCCTCCCTCTCATTTTATCATATCTTCCAGACTTTCTTCCTAAATTTGGAAGGAAGACCTTGATGAGAAAATCAATCAAACTTTCCATAATATTTTCCAAACTCTTCTTCTTTCGGTTTATTCTATTAGTTTTTATGTCTTTTAAAAAACATATTTCCATCTCATTTTCCTAGAACCAAAAGGAGCCTGAGAGAGCATTTGGTAGACTCCTAGGGAAACTCTTCCTAAGAAAAATTTATCTCAGGATAAATTTTTCATGGGAAAAATTTTCCTAGAAAAGTGTATTTTATAGTGTTTAGTAGAAGTTGGAACTTTTCTTGCAAAAATGTTTGAAATGTCCTAACTACCCATATCTATAATTGTTTGGATTTCTTATATTAGGGGTATTTTGGAAATTTTCACACTTTCAATCCCATTTCCCATTGAAATTTTTCCAAAGTTGTAAAATTGTAGGCCCCACATAAAATATTACCCATAGACAAAATGACAACCAAACATGGGAAAATTAGTGAACTTGAAAAAGTTGACCAATTTCCTCAAGGTTTTCATGTAACCAAATGCACCTAGCTGCTTGTTTGGTTGGATGCAATCAACCATTTAATGTAATCATAACAACATTGTCATTTACATTGCAATGTTTGGTTACATTTTAAGCATTATAATCAAAATAACATCTAGTAAAGTAATTGTGATAACATTCACTTTACCTATGTTATTTTGATTACAATGTCAAAACTATCATCTCATATCATTATATATAACTTATATATTGTTATAATACTTCACTATTCATTTTTTTTTTGTTCACTCTCTCTCTCTCTCTCTCTCTCTCTCTCTCTCTCTCTCTCTCTCTCTCTCTCTCTCTCTCTCTCTCTCGTACCCATCTCTCTTTTGTGCACCCATTTATTACTAGTAAAAAATAAATATGATTAATTGATCACATGTGATTACATACACATTTTCTTTTATTAAGTAACCAAACATAGTAATGTAATCACTCTTACATCACATTACATAGTTGATTGTATTACAACTCCATTACATTTGCCCAACCGAACGATATGTTAGTTTCTCAAACGATAAAAACGTAATAGACCGTAGGATTTTGATTTTAGCTAAGCACATACCAGTATAATCACCAACATTGTCCACTAATCGGCAAAAACTCATTTTCCAAAGAATAAAAGATTAAACATTGACTACATTAATTATCCGAGTTTTGAGGACAAGAAAAAAGAGTAATCTTAACCAATAGCAAAATTGAAAATTCACTGCACAGTGCACAGTTTTTGCCAAAACTCAACTCATTCAATCATGCCATCATAAAAGGACTATAATTTTGTTACGGCATAAGCAGGTCCCCAGGATAATCGACAATGCTTCCATTAAATTGTTAAAACATAAGTTCCAGAAGCACTAATCATAAATTAGATATTCTAATTATCCAAATTATGGTAACCATAAATATCGTAAATTCATAATCTAAATCAGCACCAACTATGAAATTCAATGCATAGCCAACCGAAATTCAACATAAACAATCAAACGATCATAAATGCTTACAAAATTAGCACAAAGAAGAAAGGGGGGACGGACGGAAGAAAAAGCAATGTAAAGGGGTGAAATTAGGCGAAATATCAGCCTCGATGATGGAAGAATCGACAAAAGCAGCATCATTATCGTCGAATTGTCGGTAGCTTTATAACCATCAGTGGACGATCCAAACCGACAACGTATTCTTCTAAGACTTCCAGCAGTAGCGAACAATTTCGATTACGAATCCTAACAGCGGAACTTTGATGAATATGGTGCTTCTGAGTTTGTCTCCGAAAATTCGACGGTTGATGAATATGGCATTTGGAGAAAGTTGTTTCACCACCATACCGCTACACAAACAGAGGCTTATCCCCCCCTCCCCTCCGATTGATCTAGAAGCCATGTGAGGTTGTAGTTGAATTTTCACCATGTCTGCAACATAGATAGAGGTTGATCGTGGAGTTGATTTAAGGATCGGAGGAGAGCTAAAGTGGAGATGGTAGAGAAAGAAAGGAAGGAAGGAAGGAAAGTGTGAGAAGAAAGCAGAGGAAAGATGAGAGAGGACTCTTTCTGAGCAAGCAAGCCAAGCCTTTAACAGAAACATCAAGCAAAGTGAGGAAGACAAGATTAGAATGCCTTGCAAAACAAACCATGTTTTCTTCTTAATTAATTAATACTACTGACATTCCTCAAATTATGTCATCCACCGTTGTGTACCTATTCAATTCACCTGACCATGCTCGAACGCAGTATACTTTGAAGTTTGAACACCCAGGCCATACGTCCCCTCCTCTTTTTTTCTTTCTTTTTTCTTTTTTTATTATTTTTATTTTTTCTGTACTTTGAAATATATTTTCAATAAAAATTGTTTATGAGCATCATAATATAAATTTATAAATATCCATGCTATGAATTATGAACATTACATGAGATATCTTATGAACATTGTAGTTATAAGTTATTAGCATCCATATTGCAAATTATGAACTTTGCATGGAATATGTTTATATTGCACCATTATATACTTATGACTTCGTGTTAAAAATTATGAACACTAGTATTTAGGCATGTGCATTGCATGGGTGTAAGCAAACCACACGTATTGTTGAAAATATTATCGATACTCTATTTAAAAGAATAAAAAAATAACAAAAAAAATAAAAGGTATATTGCATATAGAAAAAAGAAATAAAGATAAAGAAGTAGTGTGAGAGATATACTTTATATTTTTCTTCTATAAACATAAATTTTCGTCTAAAATAAACAAAGACAAAAAATTACTGAACAAATATAATTGTATTAATTTCAAAGGATTTTGGGTACAATCTCTATGCATTTGTTACAAATGAAAAGGTAATTCCTCCGATTCAATCTCCTTGATTAAACTTGAATGAATCTTGATTGGGTGTGGTCTTGAGCGAGGGTCGTAGAAACTTGATACCATTCAAGAGGAACTGGTTTGATTTCCAACGAATAAATGGCGCGAGCCTAGGCTTTGTTGTGTTTGTTGTCTTCGAAAGAGAGAGTATGTGAGCCTTAGAGTCTTCTTTGAACTTCACTCCTCCAAGGAAGGACGAGAGTCTCTATTTATAGAGAACATGGGCTAATATTTGGGCTCATTTAAATTCTCTTTTAAAAGAAAAAGAATAAATATTTGTCTTATATGTCACCCCTAACATATGTATCAATTTAATTGGCCGACGAAAATTACCATTTAATTTTTAGTTAAATGAACCACCATAATTAACTTGACACGTGAGATTATAATTGGTCAAATTAAAATAACTTGAATTTTCTTGTGGCGGGTCTTCATTGGTTGACAAAATTTTGACTCCTACGAATGCTCCCTCGAGAGTTGGTTGCACTTACGACTTGATTCTACTTGTTGCGGTCGGATCTTGACACTTGAATACGCCACTTATATCATTTGCCTTTGTATGCTACCCATGTCAATTTTGATTTGATAGGGTAGTGAAGTAGTTTCTCCAAATTATTCAATTGAATCTCATAGAATATGATGAGAGACAATATGTAGATTTGATACCTGATTGAGAGATACTCTTAATCCAAATTTGCTATTTTCTATGTCGAATTTTTGCTAACCTTTGCTCTCATTGTTTGGAAATATCAATCTATTTATACTCTTCTTTCCATGTTGAGCCCTAATTGATTTGGCTTGATATTTCATTTTCAAAAATGAGGCATAAGAGTAGGTTAATGAAACCTTGTATAATCTTATAAATTGCATTACAAACAATGACAATTCATCACTAGCGATTTTTTCAATGTATTTTGATCGCCATCATTCCGTTAGCACTCTACTGCTACGATTCAAGAGTCACTCTCGTCATGTCAACTTGATTTGGTCATGATCATCTCATGGCCATTTTAATTTAATCACTATCACTATTTGACGTAATCTCCATCATTGTTGAGCAGTGACGGATCCAATGTGCTGGCAGTGGAGTCAACTGACTCCACAGAAATTTTGGGGGAAAAAATTTTGTTTTCGAAAAAAAAATTATGTAAAACAATATATATAATGGAATTGCAAGGATAATTGTATTGGTCTACATAGCTTGGTGGCTTGCATCTCGTTTTAGTGCTACTAATGTCTTGTAGGTTGAGAGTTCGAATCCAAAACTTTGTTTGGTAAACTTTTTTTTGCGAAAGTCAAGACTTATCTTCTACTTTGTTTACCATTGTCACTTTCTTCTATTCAAGTCAGCCGGACGCATCGCGGAGCTACATTAGAAGTTTAGAGTTCATGTATCCTATTAAAAATAATAATATTAAATTATTATATTATAGTTATTTTTGTTAAAAATATATATTTACATTAAATGGACTCCATAAAAGTTAATTTTATTAGTTGATTTTTATAAATTATGGAGTACTACATTTAAATGTTACAGTTCCACTCATAAGTTTATTAATTTTTTTTCTCTTTACTTTCTAAATTACTACATTTGATTTCGGAGATTGTACATTATTAGGATTTGGAATACTTACCTGCTAACTAATAGAAACATTTCATGTCAAATTTGTCAACTTATTAATAACTCAATGTGGTTAAAATATTAGAATTCGGGACATGGACTTGTTAAGTTTTCATTTTTGTTAGTTTTGTGATGCTCTCAATTACTAAAAATGATGTCTTTCAAAAAGTATCCGATGACGTTACCATTGACAGTTTTAGGAATGATGTCTTCCAAAAATATCCAACGACATTATCATTGACCATTTTGGGAAGATGCATTTTGTTGCATTTTTGTTAAATAACATTTACATGACTATAATTAAATTTGTTGTTTTGGTAGCATTAAAATTTTTTAGTATTGTTAAATTTTATTTTTTAACACATTAATATTGACTCCACTAATTCTAAATTCTGGATCCGCCCCTGTTGTTGAGGCGTTGATATAATCACCACCATCATTCTTTGGTGCCGTTTCACTCAAGTACATCCAAGTTGGCAAGAATACCATAGAAAATTGGGGTCAAAGAAATGAAGAAGCCAATTAGCCAATTCACTAGTCGTTCTCTTACAACTTCACTTTTTAGGCGCATGTCCGTTGAATGAGTAAGGAATGAAGGAGAAAGTTCTCGGCGGCTTTGACCGATGATCGGTTGCCGGAATATAGAGGAGCTTAAAAATCATACAATTTCATCTTATTTTTGTTGTTCTTCGAGGTTTTTCCATAAGTTTCTTAAAGTCGCTCCGTCGCAATGTCTTTGAGTCCAATCATATTATATGAAGGAGGTGGTGCAAGGAGTAGGTGTAGTTGGACTTGAAGTCAGTAGAATTTTCTAAGTTACTAACAATCTTATTGGGAGCAATATACGGTTAACAGTTCAGATTCAGGTTCTAAGGATCCCTTAAGCATGGGAAGGGGTAAGGAGAAGATGGTAGTGGATGATAAATTTAGTTAGCTAGTAGTATATGGGGATAGAAGGGAGGATCGGTGGAGTGGGGTGGTGAAGAGACTATTGTTGGGCTTAAAAATGTTGTTTCATTCAATAAACCTTCATCCTCAAAGATGAGCTCCTTAGATTCAACTTTGGGGAGAACTGGCCCTAAAAAAAGGAAAAGACACAGACCGACGAGGAGTGAGGAAGCAATGGCCGGGGCAGATGATGATGAAGTCTCTTCGGTTTTTACAGAAGAACTCAGACAACACAGACTGAAGAAGTAGCAGAAGGACAAGATGATATATATTCTGCAGCGGCAGTTCGAGGCCTTTTTTAGAGTTGGCGACACAAAGAGAGGAGGTGCCTGGTTTGAACTATTGGCAGAAAGGGTGGCGGAGGTGGCCCAAAAAATGACTCCTCTATCGCCATGATTGTAGCTGCATGGAACTGCACGGGTTTAGGACAACCGGACCTCTCCGCAGTTCCTTATGTCCGCTGGTTGAATGGGACCTTGAATCTTGATGTCATTTGCCTTTTTGAGTTGAAGCAATCTGTTGTGGATGCTAATGTTTCAGTTAGAAAGATGGGGTTTCATTTTGTGGGTGGGGTGGATTCTGTTGGTAGTGTCGGGGGGATCATTTTAGGTTGGAGGAAGCAATATCTATTTGTTTCAGTTGAGTTTGATGTTAACTATCTATTTGTTTCAGTTGAGTTTGATGTTAACTATGTAATAGTTAAAGTTAATGCAATTATGTTTGAGCCGTGGTATATCGTATTTGTTTATGGGAGTCCATATCCAGAAAGAAGACAAGAAGTCTGGGAAAAAGTGGCTCATACCATATCCAACCTTTCTCGGCCTTATGTGATGATATGGGATTTTAATCAGGTGGAAGACTTGTCACAAAAGGCTGGGGGTCAGCTAGTGTCAGGGGGATATACAATTTTTATTGTGGAAGGAGGAGGTTGGGAGTAATGGATGTGTTATCCACTGGCGTGCCTTTCACCTGGACCAATAACAGACAGGGTGGGGAGCAGATTTGGGAGCGTTTGGACAGAGCTTGCGCGTCTCCCTCATGGAGGGAGTTCTTCTTGGGAATGTCCCGACAATGTTTGATATACATGAAGTTTAAACCAATATAATATAGTGATTATATGTCTTGCTAGAGACCTCTATAATCAGTAATTAAATATGTTTAATTACAACTATATTATTTGGTCCTACTGGGTCACACAAGTTAGTGCCGTGGAACAATGTATGTAACCTAAGTAATATGTATTATGTTTAGGAATGTTGGGAGCTGATTTCTATGAGAAATCAGCCCAACATGGACTGTGTTGATCCAACACAGTCCGTGTTGGTGTCACCACGGACTGTGGTGACTATGGGCTAATTTAATGGACATTCTGGAGGCCAAGACGGAACGTGTTGCCTCAACACGGACCGTGTTGGGCCTAAGAATGCGCCGTCAATTAGGTCAGACATTAGGGTTTTTAATAACCGTTTTCCCAAGACATCCTAACACTATAAATTGTAGGATCTCTCTAAGAGATTTAGTAGAGTGAACTCTTAAAGACTCTTAGAGAGAACCAAGGCGACTTCCTGCATGAGTTCCTCTCTCTTTTAGTTTACAATTATTGTTTGTTGAAACAACCATCTCTACCAAAACACATACATCCTAAGATTAAGATCTGTTTTGATCGGGTCGATCTAGCAGTCGAGTTCCACAAATTCGTTTTTATTTTTTGAATACTCGAAATTGCACCGAAATATTATAATAATGATTTAAAACCGGCCCAAACACCAGATCCAGGCCCAAGAGGAACCAAACGGGCCGCCAGAAACTGTCAAAACCCGCGGGGGTTTTGACGGTCCCTAGACTGGGCCATCTGTTTCCTTGGGCCAGAGAAAAGGGGTTGAAACTGATAAAACCCGCGGGGGTTTTATTAGTTTCTGGCCCGTTTTCTCTCGGTTTTAACCTTGGATTGATGAGAAGAGGATGTTAAACCATTTTTTTTAATTATTTTGGTGCAAATTCGTACATTTTAAATAATTAAATGGGTTATAAAAGAATTAAAGAGTCGCCAGTCAATTTAAGGAAATCAACGAACCATAAAACAAAATAACTCCGGTCTACGAAACCCGACTTTTAAGTTCGGGGGTAAGATTACGAATCCGAGAATTATAAGAACTCTTGAATTCGTCTATTAGAAAACAAACTCTACTAAAATCGATATTGTAATGAAAAAAAAGTGGGGAGAAGTTTAATTAATTTCATTCCGAACATGCAAATGTAGAAAGAAGATTTTTAAAAAATAATGTACATATAAGGCGATAAACGAATATAATTACATGATTGAAATAAAAGATGCTCAAATCTCACTTAAAGTGTTGGTATGGTGATGGATAAACCGAACTTCTCTTGATAAATCTTTAAAAAGATGCTTGAATGGAATGGAAATTTGGGTGTGGTAGGATAGGACTTGGGTATGAGAATTTGTGGATGAAATGGATGGATAATAATAGTGGATGAATGATTAGAGAAAAGGGTTTAAGAGAGCATGGACATAGGTAGGAGAGGATTTTGAGAGAGAGTTTTGGTAGTGTTGGAAAAAAAACAATGAGATGGAGAAACACGGTCACATGGAAGATAGGGGATCACTTGGGTAGCTAGGAGTCGAGGGCAAGCCCGTCTCCCCTTAAGACTTATTCACTAGACCGTGAATAGACTCAAGGGTAAAACCTAACTTCTTGTAAGCAAAGTTCAAGATTTCTCATGAACTCTCAAGAATGTTGCTGCAGTTCAACACCTTAGGAGTGTGTTGAAACTCTCTAGAAGAAAGAAGAAGAGGAATGAGGGTGTGTATGAATGAACAATTCATCCACATTTTATAGTAAACTTTGGAGCCATCAAGAGGGTCAAACTTGCCATAACCAAGAGCATAATCCAAGGGATTGGTTTGAATAATATTGATGAGAAATCATGACTGATTTCTCAGTCAAATATTATCCCAAAACATGCTCAATATCAATTGACCACGAGGCATAAATCAAGGGATTATAAAATCAATCCCGATTGTGCTCAACACGATCCGTGTTAAATCTACACGGACCATGTTGATCCAACATGTTGATCCTTTGCACACTTTTTGTTCTCTCTGGACGCCAACATGGGTCGTGTCAAACTGAACACGATCCGTGTTGAGTCCATTTTCTTTGTTAAGCTCTTATTCGACCTGCCGGTCGATCCTATGCTTATACCTTATACTTTTATGCCTCTTAACTCTTGAAATACTCCAACAATCCCCCGCCATTTCAAGAGTACCACTTGAAATAGCCCCGGATCCCTCACTTGGGTAAAATACCCCCGCCATACATGGCACCTTCTAGAAAGATTCAACACCCGAGAAATCAAGGAGTTGTTATGCGTCATGAAAGTGTCTCACGACTTGAACTTTCACTTAGTGTATGTAAATTCAATTAGTCTGAATGATAAAGTAGACAAGTCTTTGAACTTTACATCCTTATTTGACTAATTGGATACATATCACACACACAACCCAAAACCTTGCTTAAGATAAAGACACTATTTCAAACCGACCATGTGTCCCATACCCTCCGCGAGAACCATCAAGCCCAGCCCTAGACTATTCGAAGCGGCCCACTTCACGTCCTCGCATAGGCAGACTTTTACGCCCCGTAATAAAGTTCCCCATCTCATCGATTCAAAGTCTGTTAATGAGTCATAAACTCAAACCTCCTGAACATTATGGTTCTTGAGCATCACTTGTCCTTGGGATGAATTATAGAATTGATGCTCCAATTGTCATACAACGTCGTCGACCATTGAACTCAATACTTGACCACATACGTCAAGTGTGAGTTGGAGCTCCATTGTTGACAATTTATAATTGGGCTTTACTCCCATCCCTTTATCAAGGATCACTAGATACTCTTGTGACCTTGCAAGAATTTGATCATGATACTTTTGAGTGTCCTCTTTAACTAAGATCACTAGATAAATACATATCTTTCCATGACCTTACTTATCATGATCATCTCTTAAACTTAATGTTTCTTTCCTTCATCATAGTTGTGATTACACCATCACACTATAGAATTAGGTAAGGAATGCTTTTCCCCTTGTCATAATACGACTAAATCATCGCATTATAAGCTTTGGTAAACTTTAAATATTGAGTTCATATTTGAACTTACAAACAAATGCTTTAGTAGGCGACAAACCTTTGAAACTATACATTCTTTTGTAATGCCAAAATCTCATGAACTCAAACCTTGATTATAACATTATCGAAATAACATGGATAATCCTCATAATGCTTATAAAGACATTACTATAACCTTGTCCAAGATGTTGGACTATTTGAATAGTTACCTTGAAAGAAATGCTTACAAGATCAAAATTTCTTTTGATTTTTCGAATTCTTTTCCTTATCACTATGTCTTCATTCAAGTACCTTGGATTACATAGCCACTACTTATACCTTAGAACAACCTTATAAATCAAACTAACATTTGATTTTCCATGTTCTTCGCATAACTATATCCAAATAACTTTTGGATTTTATAGTTAAAACTTATCGCCTTAGAACCTTGTAAATCAAACTAACATTTAATTTTTCATGTTCTTTGAATAACTATATCCAAATAACTTTGGATTTCATAGTTATAAAAATCAAAAAAGGTATTTGATTTTCCATGAAAGAAATATCCTCCAACTTAAACTTGAGGAAACACTTAAGTTTCATGGAAATTAGATTCCATCTTATGTGTAACTTAAACATTACACTTTCAACGATTTGCTACAAAGCTTGAATATCATAAACATGAATACCATGAAACTTATTGCATATCTTAACATTGGCTGGGCGAGAGAGAACCTCAACCGATCTTGAATGATTATCTTGTAGTTATATGACTTATACTTATATGACCTAACGTCATTCTAATTAGGGTTATGTTTCCTTATATATGATTAGATCCACTTCTTAAATATTAGACTGTGGAACTCATAACCATTCGTCCCGTATGCCAATCTTACTCATAAATCCATAAACCACTTAAGGATGGATCAAACAAATGTATATGAGAGCCATATGCATTTCCCTTTGTAGCAAACTTGATTGAATCCTACATATCAAATATGTAAACTTGATTAATAGACTATTAACAAATGAAGCAATGATCATCCAATTTTATAACACATGAACTTACGTAAACATCATGCGTCCAAAATATATGATCATGCACATAGTCTAACATGCATACATTATGCAACTTATCTTATAGTAGATACATACTACTTATATTCATATATGATGAACAATTATTATCTCATTAAATGGCGGTAAAGCCAAGTACATGTATTCAACTTAAACACATGAATACATAGAGCCATGATTATCCTTACATCTTACATAATCATGTATTTAACAAGCCTTAACCATATGCCTTAATATATAAGCAATATATATTAGCATACGAACCATACAAAGTATGAACCTTCTCATAAACATTTACTTTATCTCATGAAGAAATATCATACATGACAAAGTAAACACTTAACAACGCAATCATGTTCACAATAACAAGATCATTGAGTATGAGAAGCTTGCACTTATAAATAAATTTGTGTCTATGTTACTTATGACACACCCATAGCCCATATGCTTATAATAATCACATAAACCGTCATTATCTCTTATTAGGCTATGCTAAACTTATCGAAACAATATTATGCGTAAGAACTTTAATTACTACCATGACAAACAAGAAATATACATTTCTACTTGTACTCATATGAACAAAATACATTATTCATATATTAAAAATAAGAAAAAAACATGTCATAGCTTAACTTATTCATGCAATAAAATCATATGAATTTACTTGATCTTATAGTTTAAGCAATACTTAATTAACATCATATGATTACTTTTGAACTTGTCATGCCTCATACATAAAAAACCATGTAACATGATTGATTGGTAACATGCATACTAGCATACTTGAAACTTAGATCAATCAAAATATTTTATCAAGGCAAACTTGCATAAGTGCTAATCAAATATATAATGACATATATATTTAAACAACTTATAATCATGAAAAACTTTTCAAGCACTTATAGACATATGGTTGTCAAAACTTTAAACATCATAAACATCAACTCACATAGACAATCAACTTAAACTTGAGATAAACATGCAAAGACTTGAGACATATGAGCAAACATATAAACCTTCTTTGCATAATCAAATAAATAAGAATTAATCACATGAATTCATCTTGAGACAAATTACCATGAATCCACATTCTCACAACTTATAAAATTCCATGCCAAACTCATACATTTCATGAACACTTGCACCATTATTCATATTATGTATACTTAACAAGACATGAACCAAACAATACAATACAAGTATATATCTCAAAAATCATATATAATAAGAACTTTCATGAATAAACTTTGTCTTGACTTAAGCATGCTTTTATCTCCAACGGAGAATAATACTAGTCATGTACATAAACTTAAACATGTGAACCATATAGATTGACATACATACTTGCACATGTACATACTTGAAAATTAAACATTCATCAATTAAAAAGGAAATTGATAAACTCATGTACTTAAATATAAATAATCATGATAAACTTAATTAAACAATTATCATGTTTTATATTCACAAGGCATCTTATATACGAACACCACATATATCTACTTAATCATAGAAAAACATGCCATAAAACTCATAAACTCACTTATCAATGGCACTTTGTGATTTACTTGACAATAACAAAATCACACTTAAAGAATTTGGCAATAATGGCAAAAGTAAAACATGTACTCACAAACACCTTAACACACCACTTTCTTGAAAAACTTGTAAATGGTGACTTAACAAGGTGTATAAATAAATCTCAACATGTTTCTAATTAATCGATCCATTTGAATTAACCCAATTTCAAATCAAAGATAACTTATGCCACTTAATTCAAATAAATGCTAGCTTAAAATATAGTTAATTTATCTCGATGAAGGCAATCTCATCCTACTCCTTGAACCTCTTGAGTATAACCATCAATCACCACTGCCAACAATCAATCGAAAACTTAACTACATCAATCAAATGAATCACAATTGATTAATAATCTTGATAATTAAAAACAATAAACTTGAATAAATAAAAATTTGTATAAAACAACATAAACTTATCTTTCGATTCCATAGCATCTTGATTTTGAAATTCCATCCCTCAAACTCAATCATCCATGGTGATAATAAGTCTTAAGATTGTTGGAAAAAAACAATGAGATGGAGAAACACGGTCACATGGAAGATGGGGGATCACTTGGGTAGCTAGGAGTCGAGGGCAAGCCCGTCTCCCCTTTAGACTTATTCACTATACCGTGAATAGACTCAAGGGTAAAACCTAACTTCTTGTAAGAAAAGTTCAAGATTTCTCATGAACTCTTAAGAATGTTGCTGCAGTCAACAACTTAGGAGTGTGTTGAAACTCTCTAGAAGAAAGAAGAAGAGGAATGAGGGTGTGTATGAATGAACAATTCATCCACCTTTTATAATAAACTTTAGAGCCATCAAGAGGGTCAAACTTGCCATAACCAAGAGCATAATCCAAGGGATTGGTTTGAATAATATTGATGAGAAATCATGACTGATTTCTCAGTCAAATATTATCCCAAAACATGCTCAATATCAATTGAATACGAGGCATAAATCAAGGGATTACAAAATCAATCCCGATTGTGCTCAACACGATCCGTGTTAAATCAACACAGTCCGTGTTGATCCTTTGCACACTTTCTGCTCTCTCTGGACGCCAACATGGGTCGTGTCAAACTGAACACGATTCGTGTTGAGTCCATTTTCTTTGTTAAGTTCTTATTCGACCTCCCGGTCGATCCTATGCTTATACCTTATACTTTTATGCCTCTTAACTCTTGAAATACTCCAACAGGTAGTATGGTGGTAATAGTTGGTGAAATAAGGGTGAAATGGAGGGCGTATTTATAGGTGAAGGGATGAAGGTCTTGGAGGGAAATGGAGGGGATACATCCCCATGATCAATCATGCCTTTATCCCATGCAATCATAAAACCCCTGCGAGTTTTTGCAGGCAATGCAGGTCAACCACGTGGGCTAAAATCGTGGAGTTTGCATGGTGGTGATTTCTGGCGCCAACTTCGAAGATTAAAACCCCCGCGGGTTTTAAACCTCGTCACACGGATCGCTGACGTGGCGTTCGTTGGCGGGCCGCTGTTTGAAATCAAAACCCCTGCGGGTTTTGTCAAAAAATTGGGCCGGAGGCGCATCTTGGACTAGCTTTCTGGGCCTGGGAATTAATAAAACCCGCGGGGCTTTTAAAAATGGCTAAGTGCAACTTAGAACGGCCACAACTCTTTCATCCGAACTCCAATTGAGGCAATTCAAAGGCGTTGGAAAGCTTATGATATGTACTTTAATCTTATCAAAAGAAATAGGGCCAACAAGACTTGTGAAAAAATTGGGATTCGAAATGGTGGGCATATGTATGTTGAAAGGGTGGAAAATGAAGGTTTTTTAGGTGGGTTGGCCTGGTAGCTTTTGATTGATGAAGGCCCGTTAGATTTTCTTTCATGCTAGCCTCTTTTCTTGTTATACTTTATTTGTACACTTGTCCCGGTACAAAATACGATGTCTATAGTATCATGATTAGGCTTGGAAATTTGTCTGTTGTTTATTGTTTATA
Source organism: Portulaca oleracea (assembly GCA_029582165.1). NCBI lineage: Eukaryota > Viridiplantae > Streptophyta > Magnoliopsida > Caryophyllales > Portulacaceae > Portulaca > Portulaca oleracea. Next base: position 9,783,363 of record CM055879.1, on the reverse strand, counting down.
GAAATGATGGTAGGCGAGACCTCTTTGGGTTAGGGGGTGATTGGACCACTAATGGGATACCAATGAGAGGATTTAGGTGATTAGTGGGGAGACTAGTTAGGAAAAGCTTAGTTCTCACCCTCATCTTCCTTTTGTGAATGGTAGATTGGTTTCCAAAAGCTTACCAATTTGTTATACGCATGATTAGAAGTGAGGGAGGAGACGGTTAATCTCATTCCATGGCATTGGAATGAGATTAATCATGATTAATTGCTCAGTTATCTACCAAGGTTCCGTGGTGGTGCTTTGACAAGTTAATTAGATTACTCTTAGAAGAGATAATCTACATGGCCTCTCATGTAATAAATTAACCTACAATGTCAGACTATTTCCGCTAGTTCCCGTAATCCCACCTTAAATTGTATGAAATCAATCTAATATTTTTCTAATGTCACCCACCTTAAATTTCAGGAATTGATCAATAAGAAAATTATTAATTGATGTATCCTTCGACATATATTCAACTTCAACATCTCCTAAAGCTTCATAAAACTTCTTAGCTGTCTCCATATGCTAATAAACATCAAAGAGTGAATCATCATCCCATTGAAAATTTATCCTCTACAAATATTTTCCTCTTTCTCCATGTCGAGTCTTTGCCTTGTAACATTCAAATCTTATGATGGCTTCTCTCCACTTGTACTTGAATCCTTACTCGAATCCTTGCTCTTGTCACCATCCTTGGAAGACTCCCTCGACGATGATGCTTGAGCCATCTTGGAGGGAATCTCAATGCTAAGAACAAGAGAACATTCTTAGTGATGAGCAAGAAATGCATCTTGCCTTACCAATGCCTAAAGTCCACACATACTAATCGATCTACCTTTTCAAAGTTGCTAGTCATATCATGAAGTGAGGTCATTCTAAATAGTTCAAGATTGTCGGGGGAGAGAGGGCTGAATGATATAGAAGCAATGGAAATTCTCACTTGAACAAGACTAAGGTCGTTGACATATTTACTTTTCTTAAGAAATATTTAATTTACTATATCGTAAATGTTCAAAGGCATAATCATATCATAACATTACTTAAACACTAGAAGGAACATGTTTCTCACTTGATTGACTCAGCTGTAGTTGTAGAGTATAAGGGAGAGATGTATGATTAGATAAGATGATGCTCGAATGACGTACAAATGATATGTATTTAGAGGACATCTTAGACTTCCTTTACTGTTGGTTGGTTAATCTACTTTAAAAGAGTCCTTAAGGAGGATCATAACCTTGGTACTAAGTCAATTGATCACATGTAATATTAGAAATATAGTTGTTGAGATCAAAGATTACATGATTAATCGAGACTAATAATAAGTATGCGGAGTATATAATTATTGAGCATTTATTAAGAAACAACGTATTTGACACAGTGTCCTAACCCGAGACGACCTATTCCATGCTTGACATGGTCCATATGTTAGACCTACTCCTCATTTTCTTATGTTCTGGACATCAACACGACCCGTGTTGTTTCTAGTTTTATCCATGTGGACCATAACATTCGTGATAAATGTTAATATGGTCTTTGAACTTATATTCATGATTCTAACACATAGGTAATCCATTAATAAATTGGAAATAATTTCAACAAATACAACCTCCATCACATATTATTTGTCACTTTAGCTAATTAACTTTTCTTTTCCCACAATATTTGCCATTTTAGAATCTTAATGACTTATTTCAACTTATTTTATTTAGGATTTTGGACGTCAATAATACCAACTTTTGGGATATTGCATATTAATAATACAGACTATTTTCTTAGACAATGACAGTACCAACTATCGACATATTTTCCCCCAACAGTACATCACCGAGTTGTTATGGTTTTAACTTGTCGGAAAGATGACGTAACATTATAATGTGTGATATGGAAGGAAAATTAGTATCAACGTCAAAATTTTCTACAGAAACTCCACCTTCCACGTCACGCATTATGGAGCCACGTCATCTTTCCATGAGTCAAAACTATACCAAATCGGTGGTGTACTGTTGGTGGAAAATAGGTCGATAATTGGTACTGCTAGTGACCAAGAAAATAGTCTATATTATTAGATTCCAATACCTCCAAAGTTAATGTTATTAAAGTCCAAAAATCCTTTTATTTAGTTAACAAATTTGATGTTTTCCTTATATTATTCTTTGTATTGTACGTGACATAACTATTCTGTGTCTAGTACAACTGCCAAAAAAGTCACGACCATTCAACAAATTATGTTTATTTATTTTTGAGTTCTTTTTTAAAAAATTTTCTTTTATAAAAGTAACTCATATTTTGGGATTCAACGAGTTTAGTGATAGTATCTACAGGAAATACTCCCTTGGTCCTGATATATTTGTCATGGTAACTGTAACGCCCCAGCCGCTCTCGGGCCGCGGACATTACCAATAATCACTTTAAGGATCGCTAACTGGCCACACAAATCACCACGAGTCTTTCCAGCGTGCTTCGTCCTTGCTCACACGCTGCCTGAGAAAACTTCCCAGGAGGTCACCCATCTTTTTTGACTACACCCAGCCAAGCACGCTTAACTGAAGAGTTTCCAACGGATGAGCTACCATAAAAGAAGGTGCACCTTGTGATATAAGTAGTCATTTCAATCCTTTTAAACCACACTTTAACCACATATCCGGGGTATTATAGTCACCCCCACTTAAGCGCACAACGTCCTCGTTGTGCCACAATCCACTCCAGAATCTTTGCCCCGTTAGGTGACTGCCCATGGATTTCTCGTCCATTGGCGCAGCTCACGGTCGCGGATCGGCTCTGATAACATCTGTAACGCCCCAGCCGCTCTCGGGCCGCGGACATTACCAATAATCGCTTTAAGGATCGCTAACTGGCCACACAAATCACCACGAGTCTTTCCAGCGTGCTTCGCCCTCACTCACACGCTGCCTGAGAAAACTTCCCAGGAGGTCACCCATCCTTTTTGACTACTCCCAGCCAAGCACGCTTAACTGAGGAGTTTCCAACGGATGAGCTACCATAAAAGAAGGTGCACCTTGGTGATATAAGTAGTCATTTCAATCCTTTTAAACCACACTTTAACCACATATCCGGGGTATTACAGTAACTAATTTTTTCATTCTTCTTTATTGGTCACTTTTACAATTTTAATAATTGTCATTTCAATTTAACCCCTTATAAATAAATTTATAGATTTTCAATTATTATTTTTTTATTTTTTGTGCAAAGGATTCTGAGCTGCAATTTGAACAACTAGGGATTTTTCATCTCGTTATTAATATGTCGTGGTCTTATAAAAGTAACTAAGATGACAAATAATTTGAGAAAAAAGGTAATATTATTTTGATCTCTCACCTTTTTTTAAATATATGCGAGAATTGTAACTTGTTTAGATATAGCGGGGTAAGTCTTCCCATCATTGTTGCATTGCTCTTTTGGGATGTAGGTAATTAGGTAAGTAAATAAGATAAGGTAAACTAAGGTAAGGGGGACCACGAAAATATAAGTAAAATAGTGTATGTAGATAAATGCAACATCACTTATTTATTTTTCATTTCAAAATAAATTCTATAAGTTCAATAAATAATTTTAAGTATAAATTATGTTAAAGTATATTAGACATGATAAGGTAAAATAAAGGAAGATAGCCTAAAAATAGGCAAAATTTAACTCACACTCGAAAAAAACTAGGCCTCTAATGTCATTTAGAAGAACAAAGCAAAATTCTATTTTTTTTTTTTTATAAAAGAAGAAGTATTTATTAAGGAAAAACCATACAATATCTACAATGAAAATAATCTAACAAGAATAGGTCGATAACATCAACATAAATTCTTCTACTAAAAAAATTAATGATAATTTGGTGGTCGACCATCTAAACCTATGATATTCTTCTGGCTACTACCGCGTTCTTCGACATCTTTGAGTGTTTCCTGAACTGTCACGAGCTATAGTATAACTTTTTAAAATGACAAAAATTTATCCAATGTGACAAATAATTTTCGAAAGAAGGATTACAATGATAGAACCATATGAACTTCCATTATTGAACAATCTTCATAAAAGAAAAAACTAGCAACACCATATAATATCCTAACTAAATATCTTCAAATCTACTTGGGTCGCATCAAGGCGATAACAAAGCTCGTACTGAAGCCGAGAAAGAAGACTCACACTAGATGTGAGAAGAAAACTCACACGGAAAATGAGAAACTAAATTAATTACCAAACTCAATCTCACGCAATGGAGAGAAAATTTATTGAAATAATTATTATAGTACTTCTATATCAAACTAACCAATAATCGAAATACCGTTAAAACTCAAAAAATTGGGGTTGACCACTAGGAATTAGGATTGATGGCATCCCCTAAGAAAAATTGAAAAAGGGGGCCTGAGGTTTTTTTGGTGAGAGAGGAAGAGAGAAAGGGTGACTAGAGTTCTAGCAACATTCATCTTATTATTACAAGCTATGAATCCATTTCTATAAAATAAAAAAAAAAATAGTCAACTTTCCAACTAATATTTGAGATGACTATTAGTAAACACGTAGAACTGTATATAATATAACATTAGTAAATTGGACAATGATAAGTTATTGTCGAGCTAATAGACTCTTTTTTATAAGAAAATTGTACACAAATAAAAGTAAAAATTAAGGCTTTGTTTTGTAAAATTAGTGTTTTAGATAGCTGATAGCGGTTTATGTAGCGTATAGCGGTTTAAGCAGCGGATAGCGTTTTAAGTAGCGGATAGCGGATGACTGTTCAAATAAGAATTGTGCTCGGTAAATTTAGCGGTTCAATTAACAGATTAATGTGAATTGACATAAATGGGTATCAATAATTTATAAAGATAAAATTTACAAAGGGTATTTTTTGACCGAAAAATATGAAACGCTACTCCAAACGCTAAACGTTAACTTTATTAGCGTTTCACAAAACGCTCCTTAAAATGCTAAACACTCCTCAAAACGCTAGCTTACCGAATGTTAATATTTATGCAATTAGAGTTTTGACTTGGTCTAAACACTAAACGCTATTGCCAAACACAACCTAAGTCACACACAAGAATTATACAAAAAGCAAATGAATATGTCCAAAAAAATGAAGATATAAACATTATAAAACTAAAACAAACTGATAATTTATATATAGCATACGTTAAATACAACAATGATATATAGTTGTTTCATCCTGTATACTTCCTTCAAACCATTAAACTAACACAAAGATCATCATTTCATTACTTGATTCCATTGTAAAAATAGAAACAAATCCTAAAGCCACCTTCAACCAACTGATTTCATTTCCTACCCTTGAAATAATTTATTATAAGTATTATGACATTAATTTTCTGGAGTTTCAGTAGCATCCAAATTGGAGTCGACCCTCACTATTTCTTGCTTATTCTCCTTGTTACTCTTAAGGAGCTTAAGAAGTCCCTGGAGAGCCTCATCGGCATCTTCAGTCCTCATGAGCTCCTCGGCCACCTGAGCCGGGGTGACATTGATGGTTTCGATCAGTTTCTCAATCTCATCAAAAAGCTTATGGTAACCCCCTTTTATGTCAAGATAATTCGAGGCTAGAATCCTGAAAGCTTGTGCTGTTAAGTATGACATTTTGATATGCATGTCCATTCGACCAGGGCGAAGCAGTGCAGGATCAAGTTTGTCCTTGTGGTTGGTGGTGAACACTATAAGCCTCTCGTCCCCACAACTCGACCATAGGCCATCGATGAAGTTGAGTAACCCTGACAGTGACAACTGCAAAGTGCAAACAAACACATACATACAAACATACATCAAGTAAATTAGGCAAAAAAACTTAAAGTTTGAAAATGATTGATTACGACTTTTACGACAATTATTAATTAAGAACATTATTAATTAATTAAAGCTGTCCATTTCAACGAGTGAGATGATATGAAGTAAAGCATGAACATCCATCACCACCTATCAAAGTGGAATGTCGTTCTAGCTAGCCGGCCATTACATTAGTCAGCATCCTACCAAATTTAATTGATTTAAGTATATGCTCAACTCACTCTACTTTTTTGCTTTTCCAATTCATTCATTATGTTTTAACTAATTCATAATTCTTGCTAAGAATAATATGGTAACTGAAGACCTAATATATCTGACTGTCCTCACACCCATATGTTAACAAAATGATTTTACTAAATTTTAATTGTTTGGCCTAACTTTTGGAAATTATCATATATTTGTTTAAGGTAAAATTATCATATATTATTTACATTTTTCTATTTTTATTAATTTTTAAACAATTTATCATATTTAATTTTGATTATAATTATAATCATATACTTATAGTTATAATAATTATTATAATTACAACTATATATGCTATTACTTAATTATAAAATTCTTTAAATTAAATATTCATATATCAATAATTTACTAAATACCATCTTTACAAGAATTAGAGAATAAAAACTATTTATAATTTTCAATATAATAGTAAAATGTCCAACATGGGGGGTGTTTGGCTACCCAACTTTATGGGTAGCCTTTCACTTTTTGAATACTGTTAACTTTTTGACCATGTTTAAAAAGCTATTTGAAATATTTGTCAAGTATCTTTTTACATTAACCTTTTGGACCCAATAAACTAGTTATGAAAAAACTACTTGGTGTAGCTTTTTGAGATAACTTTTCTCAAAAAGTTTCTTTACCAAATATTTTTCTTGCAATCAGCTTACACAAACAATTGAAGTCTAACAACTAATTCAAACAGCTAATTCAAACAATTATCAGTTAGCAGATACAAGCTAACAGCTAAATAGCTACTAGCTGGTTGCCAAACAGGGCCTATATTGTATGTTAGGCTAAATAATGATTTAGTATAATCGCTTATGTCATAAGTTAGGTCAAACAATTCAATATTTCTCCAAAAATAACTTTTGTAAAAACTGTTTTTAGGAAACAAAATCAATTTTTTTTTAAATTAGGCCAGACAGACATAAAATGATGGAAGTAAATGTTCCAACATTAAGCTCATCTATACCAAAAATATCCTGAATTTTCCACCTCTCTTACATTCAATTTAATTCGTGCCATATTCTGTGTTACAAAATAATAATCATCGTACCATATTGGACCAACTACAAAGATACCAAATCAAATTGGACCCAAACTCAACCCCACCATAATATTCCCTCAACATGACAGTGAATATCATAAAATAAGTGGAGTAATGTCTTCTTACATTTTTGGGTACGAAATACCTACGTTGTCGGCATTAGCAATGCCGTTAAAATTTGGAAATAAAAAATGTAAAAACTAAAAAGTATTATTATAAATAGGAAATGGAGTATATTCACAACTAATGTTTGACAACATATATAGAGTGAAATAATAATTTAAAAATGTGGGTATTGGACACTGCATTAAAACATTTTTCTTGGAGACAGGATAATGACCTCATGACAAGTGATATCAGAGTTGACTTGGACTTCACCCCAACGTAATGCCAAGCTCTCTGACAGTGTGGATTAGACATAGAATCTCCAATGTGATGAAGATGTCACAGGATTGAGTGTGGGAGAATATTATGGGACAAAAAAAGGTTCCACATTAGAAGAGGAAGAGACTTGAGTTTACAAACAGGAGCGTTTCACACCTGGGTAAACACTTAGGTATTTTTTAATTAATCACGTGCAGCAACGCACGGTATTTGCTAGTTTAAATAATAAAAAAGAAGATAAAATAAAAGGTTTTTTACCACATATAATTTATACTGAGGAGCTTGTGATTGGGAATAATCCAAAGTGATTTTTCGGGCACTGACAATCTGTACTTTATCACTAATTTCTCATAGCAGTCTAGAATTAATTTTTAGCACCGGAAAGCTGATGTGGCAATCAGAAAATTTCCTTTTTGAAGTATGAATAACCATACTTTCTGGTTGCCAAGTCAGCTTTCCGGTGCCAGAAATTGATTATGGACTGCTATGAGAAAATAGTGAAAAGTACAGACTGCTAGTGGCCGAAAGGTCACTTTGGATTATTCCCAATCACAAGTCACTCAGTACAGATTATTTGTGGCAAAAAACTCTAAATTAAAATACTTGTTTTTTGTCTCTCCTAGTTCTCTTTATCTCTCCCGGCTATATTCTAACTATCTTTTGGAACATCCCAATGTTTCAAAATATTGATGGGAACATCATTTTTTTTTCTTTTTCTCTGTCTTATATTTTCCAAATTTTTTGAACACCATTACCAAGGCAGTAACCTCAATCTACCTTCTAAAAATAAATTAGAGTCATGTTCTTTGGTTTGTTACTTAATTCATATTATTCAGGGTCATATCATATTTGATTTTATTTATCTCCACTTTGACACTATTTTTCTAAGTGTTAGAATCAAATTAGGTTTGTTAAGGAATGGAAAGGAAAATAAAGAAACATAATGATAAAATTTGCGGTGAATAAGTTAGTGGTGGGACAAAGATATTTTATAACTAAAATTTTGACTTTAGTTTAAACGTCTTTTAGGAAATCGTGAAATATAAGGTAAACTAAGGTTAGACAAAAATAAATCTAACTTACCTTTCTAAAAAACAGAATCTTTATCCAATTTCACACCAATCTACTATACGAAATATTTTTTTGAAATGGTAAAATATTATCCTTACCTTATTCTACCTATCATATCCAACCTCCTTTTAGTTAATTTATATTTAAAATTCTTTATTAAACTCATAAAATTTATGAAAATTCTACCATAGTTGAATTTATTTTCAACTATGGTAGTTGAAAATTTTATAACATTTATTTATTAAAAATAAATTATATTTTTGAAAAAATTTATATTCTCCTAAACATGGTTAATTATTGTATCAAGTTACTTTGATCAACCTACATTGATTTTGAATTTTTATAGTAAAATTAATGGTCTTTTCACTTTTCAACTACGATAGTTGAAAAAAAGTCAACTATGGTAGAATTTCCTTTAAAATATTCAATTTTGTAAAAAATTATAACAAAACATATAGATTTATTTATTATAACAAGTCCTATGGTGAATATATATATTAATTTTAATTTTTAATGGCAAAATTAAGGGTAATTATACATTTCAACTACCATAGTTGAAAATAAATTCAACTATGGTAGAATCTCCCTAAAATTTATTTAAAAATAAAAAATAATTACAATGCCATTTATCTATCTCTATTATTTTATTTACCTTGCCATTTCTCACCTTGGGTGGTGGAACTTTTATCTTTATATTTACATATCTCTCAAAAAATTTAGGCAATATTATTTATGGACCATGATAACCATCTTGACTCTTGAATTGTTCATAATTCACATTTTTGTAATTTTTATTAATATTTTCTGTAATAATTATATATACTTTATAATAATATAATACTTATTAGCTAGGTGAAAAAATATAATAATAGTCTAATTTTATCAATCATAGTAGAAATTCTACATTTTTTACATAGTTTTATATTTATGAAATAGATATAAATAAATAATTGTTTTAATTGTTTATAAGTTGTAGAAACCCTAAAAATAATGAAACATACCTTTAGAATGATTTAAATACACTTACATTTCACTTTATTAGTGATTTAAAAGAAATACAAGATGGTTAAGAGTCATCTTGTGTGATTGTGTCAAGATGTTTATCATTTTCGACCATTTATTTACCTAACCATCCATTTGATCATTATGCTTGATGCAATTTAAAGAAAAATTAAACTAATATTTTGAAAAAGGAAATAATTATGGGAAAGAAAAAAGTTACCTGAGTTTCAGTATTCTTAGAGTAGTGATTGGAGGCATTGGGATTATTAGTACTACTACTGCAGGTGTTGTTACTCTTTGTTCGATCTTTAATGTCAACAGTACAATCAATATCTTCAATAACCAAAATGGAGCGATTGGGAATGGAAACCAAGACTCTCCTCAAATCGGAATCCCTCATCAAATTCCCTAGCTGCAGATCATAAATATCGAACCTCAAATGGTTAGCCATGGCTGCAATCAAGCTGGATTTACCCGTACCCGGGGGTCCGTATAGCAAGTACCCTCTCTTCCACGCCCGACCCACTTTCCTGTAGAACTCCCTCCTTCTCAAGAACCGGTTCAAGTCATCCTTTATCACTTCTTTTCTATCCGGGTCCATTGCCAATGTCTCAAATGTTGATGGATGGTCCAAATTCGTCGCGTCCCAGTATACATTTCCGTAACTATACCTGAAAACTCATAACACGTACATATATATTCCAACTCAGAGACCTAAACTCAACACCATTTTCATTTTTCAGTGCATGAATACTAAACTAAAAAATACTCAAACAAATTACCTGTGACCTAAAGTGTACAACTTCAAGTCTCGTTCTTCATCCTTGATGGTCTTGTACATAGACTCAAGATAAGGCAAGTAAGAATTGATAACCTTATGACGGAAGTCCTTATGGAAAGAAAGCTCAAAGAAACGGGTCTCGAAGACGGAAAGAGAGCCGGGAGAGATGTGGGGGTCGTCGTCGAAGGGGGGAGGGCGGCGTTTGGGAGACTCGAAGCAGCCGAAGCGCCAACGGAGGTGGATGCCTTGGAAGAAGTCGTGGATTTGTTCGCCCTGTTCGAATCTAACAGTGGGAGACTTGTCCTTGGAGGACTTGCTGATCTTGAGTCTGTCAGTTGTGGGTGTGGTTACTTTCCTTGCTAAGTATAGCTCAGCAGCGTCGTAGTAGTGGTTACGCCCCATCCCGGAGCCATTTGTCTCCTCAATTACCAGGGTAAGTTTGTGGGATCGGAGACGAAACAGACAACTTACGAGGGACCAAATGTAGGCCCGTGCTGGCTGGGGGATTATCTCGTTTATAACTGAACGGAAAAGCATCACCATCGCCGACAGGGACGCGTACGTAGCGAACAGAGACGACGGGGTTAGGCTTCCCATTTCCAAGTACCTGTACATGCTCCTACTCCTCACCGATCACTGCTCCACACTCAAGTTGTCACGATCACTGCTTTTCCGCTGCTCCACTCAAGTCCGACTACAAACTCTGCCCGGGTTGCTTAATTAATGCCTTCCATTCACAAATCCACTCTAACTTTTCTTTTCTTTTCTCTTTTGCCTTTCTGATTCAGTTCTGTTCAGATGACAGAGTTATTTAACCAAAACGAAAATTGGCGTTTAGTATGAGGTGGACCCCAGACTTTTGTGGGTTTACACCCAACTTTTCCTTCTCTTTCCTACGGTCTGTACCAGTGGAAGTATGACCTAGGTTTTTTTTTAAAAGAAAAATGAGCTAGTATTGGTGGTACTTTTTTTTTTCCCCATAAGGGTAGTGATTACAGCAACTAGGTTCCCTAGGGCTGAAGAAAATCATAAGGGAGCGGTTGGTAAAAATTCCAGAAAAATTTTTCTCGGGGTGGGAAGTTTTCCATGAGAAGATTCCCCAGCGAAAAATTTCTGTTAGCTTCTTTAAGCGAAATTTTTCCTAGGAAAATGGAAAAAACGGTGGGCCCACCATGAAATTTTTCCCATGATCAATCCACATCCAAACATGGGGAAAATAAGTCAACCCGAAAAAATTGACCATTTTCCCGGGGTTATTGACCAAACAAATGCACCCTAAGTGATATTACAATTTACAAGAGAGGATTGGGTCAAAGGTCAAAGTGACGTCACTGAATTAGGTTATCGGTGGCTGGACCTACCTTGAAAGCATGATCTGAACCAACCATAAGGACCATCATAATATCAGTTAAGAAAATTATGATTATCAAGAGTCCAACGTTGTCGGAAATGGTAAACCTCCGACATACACAAAATTAGAGCATTGGGCTTTAGGTGAGCTGGTGTTGATGTTGTATTCACTAAGGGCTACTCTCACTACAAGAATTTTAAAAAATTTTAACGGGAAATTCTAGTGGAAAAGGCAAAAATCACGTCAAAAATGGGGAGTTTTTAACAAAATTTTGATGGGACCTATACAAGAGACGGTGGGGGTCACAACAATGCAAAACTAGGCTTAATAGAGGTCTGACATTGAAAATGAGATTTCAATGAAAACTCAAGGAGCACTATAATATCCACCATAAAAATTATGATCAGGAGTCAAATATTGCTTAGAATTCTAAACCTTAAACTCACACAAAACTAGAGCACTATGCTCTAGGTAGCTAGTGCACTGATGGTATATTTACTAAGGGTTTATTATCACTACATGAATTTTAAAGAATTACTACGGAAAAATCTAATGGAAAAGGCAAAAAATCCTATCAAAAAAGGAGGATTTTTGATAGAATTTTAACAGGACCCATCAATAAAAAAAATTTAGGGTTGAAAATGGTGGGTTGATGGAATATATGTGAACCTTATTGGGGTAGGACTAATATTTGATACAATGGTTGTCGGTTCGCTTAAAACTTCCCTCTCCTCCCAACAATCCAAACCCGGCTATGGGATCCACTTCAAGGTGGATCCGAGTCCTTAGAGGGTCATTTTGATCCTCATAGGGTGTGACCTTCATTTCAAGGTGGATCCTAGACCATTGGCTGAATCTTCAAATCCTCGATGGGACCCCCCTTGAGCCTTCTAAGGGGCTCCGAGAACATCAGCATGAACAACGAGGCAGAGTCACACTTGACTTCCATGTTGGGTGTCAAACGGGAGAAGAACCAACCTAAGGGGTATTTTGGTCTTTTCACATTCATGGTAGATCAACCTGAGGGAATTTTAGTCCATTTGGAAACCTAGGGGCATTTTGGTCATTGACTTCATACAAGGCTCAGGATGGAAAAGTGCCACAAGGAGCTTAAGAGAAGAAAACATAGGAAGCAAGGATGATACGCTCATATCGTTGGATGACATGCCAGTGTCATTCACATCAGATAGGAACCAATATTGGTTTCAAGGGACACGACCGTGTCAAGGATTGACACGATCATTACTCCCCTTCTAGTGTGGATGACACGATCGTCTCATTTGTGATGAGAAAAACAACTTTTGGGATGAAATAAGGGTCACACAACCAGTGTCAGGCATGACACAGTCCGTGTCGCATATGACACGGTCTTGTCATGCACTCACACGATCATGTCACTCCTATTATTGTCGTTGTTCGAATTTTCTGCCCTTCATTTTGGGTCTACCCTTTTTAATTTTCGCCCCCTCCCCCACCCCTTCCCCTATATATACTAGTAAAGCCTCAGTGTACAGTGATAAGGTTTGATTATGAATGAAAATGAAAATGTAAAGCTTGAAACCTCTCTCCTATGAAATCTTGTTTTGCTTTATCCATAGACACATGGTGGTGTTGTAAGTCAATCTCTTCTACAATTGTGGTGGAATTTCCTTTATCAATTCTTAGGTGGTTGCTAGTTCTTGTTTGTGGAGTTTCTCCTTTATCAAGGACCATACACTTTGTTGTTCTTGTTGATTTCTTGGGTTTGTGAATTGTTTGCTCCAAATTCTACAGTTTGCACTTGTAGTGTGTTGTTTGTCAACTCCACCATCCTCCATCCACCCACCTACAACTCAAGCATCAATATGCTCCATTTGGTATCAAAGTAAATCCTGGTTTGGGTTGTTGAGTTTTCTTTGAATTTTCCATTTTTTTCTTGTGTTTGTTTCGATTCTCTACATCTTAGGGTTTCGAAGTTTCCCCCTTTTTTCTCTTCCATTTTGTTGTTGATTTCTCTTGTTGTGTTGAACTACAATGAACCCTAGCCTAAACACATACCTTAGCTGCAGCAAAAAAAACCCTAACTCTAAAACAATTCCTAAAATCCAAAGTACGTTATGCCCTTACCCTTCATGATGTAGGATAACTTGAAGAACAACGTCGCTTCATGTTGAGATTCTATTGATCATCTTGATCACCAAGTTGCTCATCTTCAATCTCTCCTCCATGAGCAAGCTAAACCAAGGAGGCGGACAAATAGGCCTTTGAAGATGATTTTTATGGAGAACAATACAACCTAGTCCCCATGGATGAAAGGATGAATAATGAGAGGTCTTATTTAAGGCCCCGTAGTCTTACTCTCCCTCCTTTCTTCTATTTTAAGCCCATGGAAGCGTCAAAGCTCCTTGACTCCCCCCATGTGAGCAAAAGGTATAAAAGGTGGTGGAAAGTGTTGACGAGCGAGAGATCACCCTTTGTCTTACTCTCGAGCTTAAAGACCTTGAAGAGGCGACAGAGCCCATTGAAGAAAAACTCGCCTTGAGGGTGATTGTCCTATTGCATGATGAACATGAGCCTCTTAAACTCTTTGAGGTCCATGAGGAACCTGGTGGCATTTTATATCAAGAGGAGGTTGAGGAGATTAGTGTTGGTTTCCCTCCATGCCATGAAAAGGAAGAACAAGAAGGAGCTTTGATGATCATTTGGATTCCACAAGAGGAGGAGCCAAATAACCATAAAGTCAACTCCCTCACCTTGTCAGACAATGGCACTCTATGTTTTCTCCATGAAAAGAGTAAGGTAACCAAAGACTCTTTGATGCAATTTAATGAATTATGCTTAAAAGCACGGAGTCTTTCAATGTGTCATATATATTGTTTGGTCAACATTGGTTATTTGAGGAACAACGTTGTTAACGATTTAATGATCCAATTTTATCAAAACGATCCGGATCGTATTAGGATTATCCAGTAGTTAGACTCGGTACAGGATCGTATAAACTCACATACTACTAAAAATGTGTGTAATGTCGACCACCTTTTCCAACCTATTTAAAACGGTTGGAAAAACCAACCATTTTACCAATCATTTCATAGTTTTCTAATTTTTCAACTATTTTTCTAATTTTAGGTGGGGAAAACGGTTGGAAATTCCAACTAGTTTTGCTAAATGGTCTGAAAATATTTTGAAAATGGTGGTAATCCAACCGTTTTTCAAACAGTAGGAAAAATTTCTCACCATTTTAGGAAAATTGTTTAGAATTTCCAATCGTTTTAGGAAAGTTAGTTGGAAAATCAGAACAGTATAAAATGATTTCTAAAATGGTTGGTTTTAAACCAGTTGGAAAAAAGTGGTTGGTAATGCACACATTTTCAGTAGTGGTAGGAGAGGACGATCCGAGTCTAGGGATCCTTGAATTTTGCAATAAAACATGGGTTGGCTAACATGTTTAACTTAAAACATAAATGGGTCAATGTAATCCTTTCAAAAAATTACTCAGAGGTACCCCACATTTTAGGAACACTAGTTTTTGTTACCTCAAAAGTTTTGAAAACACATTTATGGTTACCCTAAATTTTTAAGTTTGTAATTTTTTGGTACTTTTCTAGCAATAAGACTTGAAGATTATGATATGTTTAGGTAGGAAGTAGACTATAGGTATGTAGGATATCCATAAGGTACCCATAGATTACAAACTTCCCACCTAAATATATTTGTAGACAGTAGACACCGGATTTTGTATCGGTATTTTAGTGTAATGATTGTAAAATTATATGACCCAAATAACACTTAGCATGCAAGGCCAATCCAAAACACAAATCATTCTAGCCTAATCTGTTTCAACTTAATCCACCAAAGAAGCCCAACCCGCGAATAGATGAATACCAGCTGGTTTTTGCTAGGCTGACCTGACCATAGACTAAACAAAAACTGCCTGGCTTTCGTGATTTTTGTCTAGCTCACAGAATAAGCAAATCCTAATATGAAAACCAACTAGCTTTGGTTTTGCAGTCAAAAGTCAAATCCAATGAGAAAGCCAACTAGCTTTGGATTAGCAAGTCAAAAAGTCAAAGTAAAAAAAAGCCAAAACCAGCCGACTTTCTGTTGTTCAATTAGGTACTGTTTGGTGAAAACCCAGAACCATTTTCGATCCACAAAAAGAGCCCAATCCGTATTTCCAACCCAGCTCGCTAATAGATGAAAGCCATCTGGTTTTTGCCGGGTTGACCTGACACAATCAAGCGAAAACCGCCTGGTTTTCATGATTTCCAGGTCAATTCCTCCCAAACGATCCCCAGATTTCCTTCCCATTTTTATCGAGATTATTCCAAATCCTCCAAAATATCCTACAAAAACCGACTGGCTTTTGTTTTGGAAATGATAACTTTCAATCTTTTTAACTGCGAAAGAAATGCTATTCAATCCATTTATTTGATTTCACCGAATATTGTGAATATCTCGTGATATTCGGATACTCAGCAAGCTTCCACCACTATAAATACTAGCCTACCCTCCTCATTTTGAGATACACTGGGAATTCTTTCAGAGTATTGACATTTAGGGATGGCAATGGGTCGGAGGCGAATCGGAGGTAGGTACCTCCACCTTCGCTTCAATTAATAATCGGAGGTGGAGGTCCACCTCCAAATCCGATTAATCGGAGTTGGGAAGACCTCCAAATCCAAACTTAATTGGAGGAAGGTGCCTCCACCTTCGCTCCAATTCATAATCGGAGGTGGGAAGACCTCCGAATTCAAATTTAATCGAAGGTACCCAACTCCAACTCTGACTCTGATTACCTCCGACTCCGATTAGCAGTTATACGTTTCCATAAAATGATTTCATTTGACTCCGACTACTTCTAACTCCAATTACCTCTGATTATATATCATACTTGTTAAAATAAAACACCAACAATAATTCTTAAAAATGTTTGCATAACACACAACACACATATAACATATCAAAAATAGTCTCTCAACCATCATAATATTCCTGGGAAATTCTAAAACCATAAATTCCAAAATTTTTACAATCTATTATAAAAAAAACGATCATTTTAATTTTCATTTTTTTTAATTTTTTATATTAATTATTATAATCGGAGTTAATCGGACTTAATCGGATCGACTATAATCGGACTTAATTTGATTTAATCGGATCGGAGGTGGTCACCTCCATACCCGCCCCAATTATAATCGGAGTCGGATTTTTTTAATTGGATTTAGATTCGGAGTTTTTTTTTGTCGAATTCAGACTCGAATTTTTTAGTCGGAGCGAATCGGATTCGCTTCGGATTCGGGCTTGACTGTCATCCCTATTGACATTGCAGGATTTTCCTTTCTCTCCTCCCTCTTAACCTTCCTTTGCATTCAAACATTAAAACAAAAAGTCAGATTCATCCATGTTTTGTTTTGTTATCACATTTGTTATCGTACTAGCATGTAATCCTGAACAATCAATACTTGTTTATTGTAAATTTTATTTTTATAATCGCATGGCATCAATATTAATCTTGTGAAATTTAATTTATACAAATTCCTCCATTTTTATTTCTTTACTTTAATTCAATTTTAGTAGAGTCTGTTTTCAAAACAGGAGAGTCAGAGAGTTTTCTATCTCTCAAACTCGTAGCCTTACCCCCGAATCTAGATCATGGATTCGCAGGCCGGAGTTTCATTATAAAGTTTGTTGTTTTTGTTTCTCAAAAAGCACCTGGCAACTCTTTAAGTTAAGATTTGCATAATTTAAATCGTTCGAATTTTAATCATTCGAATTTATAATTTGGGTGAACGATTGAATAACAATGCACGACACAACGCTAAAAGATTGAGACAGCCCAATCAGCCTAGGCCGCTTGATCTTACTACCTGGGTCTGTCTCTCTTCTCAGCCCAACAGCGGACAGATTCCTGTCCTGGTAAGTTGAAAGCCAGCTGGCTTTCGCCGCGAACCCTCCTGGTTTTCGTTGCAAAAGCCTCCTGGTTTCCACTCCCAGTCCAATGATTTTGGCCAGTTACGGGTGCGTTGTCTTTTGCATTATTATTCTATTTGTAACTTTAATTATTTTTCTTAATTATTAAAATTTGTGAATTAAATTTACAAATTCTGGAATATTAAGGATGACTAGTCTTTTCTTAAGTGTCCTTATTTAAGGATAAGCAACCTTAGATTGCTCCCAATTTAAGTAGCACTACGAAAAGATTTTCTAAACGGGAATTTTTCGGGGTCTACAGATTGGTGAGTCCACGGAGGACTTAAACTTAAAAAGAGGGTAAAACTAAAAAAAATTGATTTTTTGTATTGAAAAAAGAAGGAATTAATTTATTTCACAATTTTACTATTTTAGGCATATTGCATACCAGGCTACTCTCGGGCCTTTATGGCAGAAGAGCACAAAGGCGTTGGTTAAGTTAAAACCTAGGATTTTATCCCGAGACCGGGCGGTCACTACTTGTGTGATGCATTTATATCACGAAGCATTGATCTCTCCTCTCACCCATGTTATACTCTAAGGCTTCCTTGAGGTTCAAAGAGAAACACTCCACACACTTTTCCTATAAATTTCATATGGGAAAAGTGCACCATGGCAAGAACATGTGGTACCCTATCCTTTCCCAAACTTAGTAAACCTTAAACTCAGAGCCATGGTTAGGTCAACCCTTCGTGTGTATGCTATATGATTTCATTTGTAAAAGGGAAATTGGATTTAAATAATTTGAACTTTGGGCCATAGTAGACTAAATAATCTGAACTTTAGATTTGGTTCTAAATGATCTGAACTTTTGCACCCTTGGATTCTAATAGTACTCCACCAAGTGAAGTTGAACTTAACTCGGTGGCGGGATGACGCGGCGGCGCATATGGTTCAGGTGTTATAATGAGCCCAATCAGCTTTGACTTTTCTACATAAGCCCCTCTCTCTCTCTCTCTCTCTCTCTCTCTCTCTCTCTCCCCCTCCCTCTCTCTATCTCTCTCTCTCTCTTTCTTCCTCTTCATCATCCATATTTGTTTTCTCTCTCTCCAAAAATCTCAGATCTCCCAATGTTGCTTCATCTTCTTTTCAAAATCACACATCCATAACAACCGAGGATGATAATGACAATGATAATTTACAACTTTATATATCTCCTCACAAATACCCAACCCCTCTTTTTCCAATTCACAAGCCCCAAACTGAGATTTCTCCCTTTTTCTTTCTGATAATGATAATTTATAGCTTTGTATATCTCCTCACAAATACCAAACCCCTCTTTTTCCAATTCATAAGCCACAAATTGAGATTTCTCCCTTTTTCTTTCTCAGAGGCAAATGCTCGAACAATTGGTGGGAGTAGGAAGTCACTGTAATGAAGAGAAACAAGCCAAAATCCTCCTAACCCACACGCTATCACTTCAAACCCAACACGATATGACTCTTCTTATTGTTGGGATTCAATGATTGATAAAGAAAAAGATAGAGACAACATATATTATTGGGTGTTTACACCATGAGGCATCGAACAGTTGGTGGGCAAGTGAACATCCATGAGAAACCTGCATAATGAGAAGTAGGACAAGTGTAGGGAGGCTAGCCCGTAACTTAATTCCTTGCTATAAGGGTAAGTACGATAACTTGCAAGCATAAAACAAAAGCTCAAAAGTTCACTACCGAACACAATTTCTAAGTCCTTAATGATCCTAGATCCATTATTAATCGATCCATGAAGACGAATCAAACGCAACAATGCTAAATTCATAAAATTCACTTGTACCCACAATCACAAGTACTGTAAGAATCAACCCCACTCCAACACATATGAGTTGGAAATCTTGAAATTGAGAGAGTAACTAAGCGAAAATTGAGCATACCCGGATGAGAAAATGCCCAAAAAGCCTGTTTATCGAAGTGGGTCTCTCTCTTTTAGTTGGAATTGGGTGAAATGAGGAGGAGTTTGCAGCAGTTGGCAACGAAATTTGGAATGATGGTTTGTAGTGAAGTGGGGTTTGGGAAGATAAAATACGAGGGTGATGGGTTGAAGTAGGGATTCGATGAAGGGATGCGAATGAACATTGTCAGACCTCCATGGGTAGGCGCAGGAGGAAGGAGAGAGATAAGAGGAGTGAAGGAAAGGAGGGGATATGGTAGGCTCAAGTAAGGGGAAGGAGGGGCATGGGTAGTGAGGAGATGGGCAGGGGTAGGCCCCTCCTTTGACAGCGGAAACTAGCCATTGTTGCCGGATTGGTGTGGAATTCCATGCAAGTTCCCCAATTTCTAGGGTTTCTAACCAATTTCCCCATTCGCACACCTCCATTTCTAGGGATGGTCAACAGCCATGGCTGCTCTGAAGGAGACTGGAAGAAGAGGAGAGGGAGGAGAGAAAAAAGAAGAAGGGAAAGATGAGGTAGACAAATATTAGCTGACATGGCAAATTAAAAGAGTCAATACACTACCTCCGCCGCTACGTCATCTCATATTATTAGAATCCAAGGGTGCAAAACTTAAGATTACTTAGAGCAAAATGTAAAGTTCATATTATTTAGTCTACTATGGCCCAAAGTTCAGATTATTTAAATTCAATTTCCCTTTGTAAAATTGTAAATTAAATCGAGTCAACATTTGACCTAGTCAGTGTCGGGAGTTGTTCTAGCCCACATAGAATCACGCAACGTAGTCTGGACCTAGAAATGAGCCTGGAAAAAAGTGAAAGCTGCCTAGCTTTTCTTTCGATCTGGCCCATTTTTTTAGCACACAACGCAAACTCATGGCCTGTTAGAGAACTGAAAGTCGGCTGGCTTTCGAACCTAGTCCAGCTCATTCTTCTCTAGGTAGGCCTCCTGGTTTTTGTGGTTTTGCCCAATTCGCATGCTGTTGGTTCTGTTTGGTCCTCTACAACTCCCATGTGTCCAAACACCCATGGCATCTTTTACTTGGATCTAAGCCTGAAACAAAATCATTGAAACTCTTCTTGACTCGATACAAGTGGAGGACCCAATGGGTGCCCATGTTGTCAAACCTAATGCTAGATCCATATAGAGTTAGGACATACACTCCCAAATAGTGGGTGGGTCACCCTTGTATCAGCATGTAGTCTTTGAGTCCACGTTAAGGTCCATGTAGGCCTCCTAAGGCATGCATGCATCGGGTAGTTAGTGTCAGAGTCATTTTGAACTCCTAACCAATTTCCATATAGGCAGGATAGCAGACAATCTTCGAGCGCGCATTTGCGATCCATTATCACGCTGGGTCATTTCAAATCCACACTATATCTCGTCGGTTTAACAGAATCTCCGCCAGCCCACGATGGAAGAATAGATGTTCGAAAAATGTGTTTGAGGAGGAGAATTCCACTCTTGGGAATGACATCGCTAAGCAACTTAATGACCTTTACGAAAGAGTGTAGAGCCTGGTCTTCTTCAGTGCCAATGAACATGAAAAGAAGCTTGAAAAATGGTTCAATGAACTGCATCATGTGATGAATGGCATGTTGCAAGCTATCACCAAGATCAACAAGAAGTTAGGCCTCGAATAAGAAGTAGAGGATGAGGAGGCCATTTAGTATGATGAATCTGAGCCCGAATGTGACAAGCCTCGATCCACAACAAGTTGCAACAGGCGGCTCAGGCTCGTCCAAAACTAAAAAGACTCGCAAGCCTGTCGGTAATTCGCCCACACCCTCGGGAAATTCTAAGTCCTCCTTGGAGCCCGCAAAGGACCCCACCGTCAAGAAGCTTAAAGAGAAAGTGGATGTCCTTACTAGGATGATGAGTTTTGTCTCCGCGTTCGCAGATAAGTGCATGGATTTACCACTCCCAAAATGCCATGAGCCAAAAGTGACTGATAAGATTGACGTGCCCAACATCAAGTTTAGGCCCTCGGAGAACCCGATCCATCACCTTGAAGAGTTCATGAGGCTAGCTCCTCTTAACAAAATTGACGAAGGTCTTTACACCATAGTCTTCCGATCCACCCTAGTTGGTGAAGCCAAGGTGTTGTATGATGCACTCTTCCCTCAAATCAAGACCGACTGGAATGACCTATTCAAGGCTTTGGTTAACCATTTCTTCGTATTCAGAAGAAAGAAGCCACTATCGATGACTTGACAACAATGAAGCAAATGGATGACGAGCCATTCCTCAACTACTATAAAAGGTGGCATACTAAGTTGTCTCAAATAAGTGAGACCATCCCGGTGAAAATGCAGTTAACCACCTTCAAATAGAGTCTCAAATCGAGCTTAACTCGCCACCTGGGTTACCATGTGATCGAGGACTTTGACTATTTGAAGGACATTTGCATGCAGCTCGAAGTAATGCAAAATGAGAAGAATGTCTCTGCGCCAAGTTAGAAAGAATCTAGCTCCAACAGGAGGGCCACTAGCACGCCTAGGCACCCTCCATAAATTATTGAGACTAATTCCATTCAGAGCAAAACAGGCCCTTTCACGCCCAACTATGAGACCTATACCCAGCTTGACATGACATATGCACAGGTGCTTGAAAGGCTTGTAAGAAAGGGCTTTATTGAATTGCCTTTGCCAAGAGGCGAGCATGAGAACAAGTCAAAGAGTTGGGTGATGGAAATAAGCCAACACCTAGTCTCCTAAGCCCAATTAAGAAGACCCAATTAAAGTACAAGTATCATGATAGGGTCTTTCATCAACGAACTTCGTCCAATACAGGCCCAACAAGGAAGATTCGGGTCATGTAAAAAGGTGGGTTAAAGGAGGATACAAAGTAGAATTACAATGGCCCATTCACATGGAGTGCTTATTATTTCAAGAGGATGTCCAAACATCCTAGAGTTGGGCCAAACAACACGCCAAGCCCAAGGAGTCACATGTCCAAGTCAAAGAAATCCAAGCTAAATTTTATAATCTTGATTTTTGGATGTAATTTATTTAATTATAGCTTTTAATAATTTTGGTGTGTTTTAAATTATCTTTTAGAATAATGTAAGATGCCAAGTAAATTATAAACTTGAGCATCATAGGAGTGTGTGTGTGAATCACGTGTGATAGGAGTAGTAGGCGTCCATTTTGGTTTCCTAGATAGAGTTGGCTATTTTGTAACTAATCCAAATTGGATTAGAAAGCCAATAACAACTAGGATAAGGTTTTTGTAACAAACTCCCCCTAGGATAAGGATTCCTAATCCAAGGGAGAGTAGGAGTCATTAGGCGTCTAGATTAGGGAGTTCATCTTGGATTACACGCCAAGATTAGAGACTCCTAGGTTAGTTAGCTTGGCTTGCACGCCAAGTAAGGAGTACTAGTCCACATAGGACTCTCCTAGTATAAATAGGATTGTAGCCTCTCAAAGGCAATCAATAAACCTTGAATTATGAAATTAGTTAAGCTTTTAGTTTTCTCTCGAGTGTTTGGATAAACCTCACCCCTTTTCTTCTATTGTATCCTTGTATGGCACCCAAGTGGTTAGGAAGAGCTTGATCATAGGTTGCGGTCTAGATCAAGTTAGCCCTAGGCTGTCTTTCTTGTGGATTCAAGTTAGAAACCTAGAACTATCCGTTCTTATCTTTCTGTCAATACAGTTAAGATAATTACACTTTTGTCTTTCTATCAATATAGTTAAGACAAAGAAAACCCTACCCTATTTTCTACCTCTCTAAAACGTCAACTCCTCTCCCTTCCCTCATTCAATTCGTTCCATTCCCTTTCTCTCATAAAGAACCCTAACCACCTCTCTTCTCTCTCGATAACAAACTCACAACAAACTCTTTCTCTCTCTTTTCTCCCTCAACCACACGCCTCCATCACCTGTCTTTCCTCCCATCTCTCACACGTCACTCCCTCAATCCCCCTCCATCAAAGATTCAATCACTCATCCTTTTCCCGTTCAAGAATCAATCTTTCTTGATTCTTGAAACCACAAAAGTCCTCACGACACAAAAGCCTCCCCTTTTCACGTGATACTCCCTTTTTCTCACCCTTTTCATATGATCTCTTCCCCTCTCTCTCTGTCTTGGTTGCACGTGTTTCATGTATTACTGGATTAAGAATCTTCCTTTGTCACATAATACATCAAAATTGGTATCAGAGCTCTAGGTAGTGTTGAGTGGAACCCTGAACTCTACAGAGTTAAACTAAACACATGACCTTCAATTCCAAAAGCCTAACCTGCAAGTCCAAAAGCTTACCCTGCAAGTCTAAAAGTTTAACCTGCAAGTCCAAAAGCTTAACCTGCAAGTCCAAAAGCTTAACCTGCAATACCAAACACGTAACCTTCAAACCTTCAGTACCAACCTGACATTCCACACCCCATCCTATGGCGAATGGAAGCAAAAGTAACGAAGGTGATGAAACTACTGAGCAGCTACTACAAGAGAAAGCTGAACTAGAAGGAAAGGTGGCTTACCTTTCAAAGCAACTCGAGAGATACATGCATCGGCAACAATACGAGCTTAGAGATTCATCCTAGGAGGGCTCCAACAACAGCCCTTGTGAAGTTGAGCGATCTGAAAGCTCAATCAGGAGGCCACGTCGACCTAGGCGTGAATCAAGGAAAGAAAGACTAGACTAAAAGTTGATATTCCTGAATTCGACGGTAATCTTGATCCTGAAATCTTTCTTGATTGGATTCAAACTGTTGAAAGAGTCTTTGATCTTAAAGATGTGCCTGATGATAAGAAAGTGAAATACATTGCTCTTAAACTTCGAAAGCATGCTAGTATTTGGTGGACTAACCTACAGAAGAAGCGACAGCATGTCGGGAAAGAAAAGATTCGTTCTTGGGAAAAGATGAAAAAGAAACTTCATTCAAAGTTTCTTCCTGCAAGCTACTTCAAAGATAATTATTTTCGGATACAACAACTATCCCAAGGGTCTAAATCTGTTGAAGAGTATACTAAAGAATTCGAACACCTACTCTGGAGGTGTGATCTGAAAAAAGATAAACCTCAAACTCTTGTGAGGTATCTTGCTGGTTTGAACGATAACATAAGGTCTGTGGTGGAACTTCAACCTTATGAGACTCTTGATAAATTTAGTACTTCGGCTAACAAAGTAAAATAGCAAAAGAAAAGAAGAGGCAAAGAGGCGTACAATAGAAACCCTAGTCCTCAAAGAGCCACCTACTCGCCTCAAATCTACACTCCACAAAAAAGCCAAACCCCCTCCCAAACGATCCCACAAAAACGTCCAACCCAACACCCCAAAACGTGACAAAACCCACACAGGTCACGCCTATAGACAAGAAGAGGTGCTTCAGGTGTCAAGGGCTCGATCATATTGCTTCTGAATGCCCTAACAAGAGAGCCATCACACTCATGGAATTTCAAAACGCTCTCTTTGAACCTGAACCGAAGGATAAACAAGAGGAAACCCACGCTTCTCATACTGAATCTGAAGAAGAGATCGTGGAAGAACCAGATCATGGCAAGATGTTGGTTATGAGGAGAGTTCTAAATAGCTCTCCAGTTCTTGAAGATCTGCAACAACGGGAAGTCATCTTCCATTCACGCTGTACTGTGCAAGGGAAAGTTTGTTCTTTGATCGTCGATGGTGAAAGCTGTACTAATGCAGTTTCAACTACCATGGTGAACAAGCTACAACTCCCTACAAGCCCACACCCCACGCCCTATACTGTTCAGTGGCTCAATCAGGGTAAAGGCTTGAAAGTGAATCTGTGCTGTTTGGTAAGCTTTCATATCGGGAAGTCTTATCAAGATTCTATTTGGTGTGATGTACTACCTATGGATGCCTGTCATATTCTGCTTGGAAGACCATGGTTATTTGACAGGAGCGTTACACATGATGGAAGAGCTAACACCTACACATTGATGGTGAAGAACAAGAGGGTCACGTTAGCTCCCCTAAAGGCATCACAATTAGTTCCAAAGAATGACTCAAAGCTCATATCTTTCATGATCACTGAACGCCCTGAGTTTAGTAAACAAAAAGAAGTCGTTCCATCAAGTCTTGTTCACGCCAATCCTAAAAAGGAGCTCCCTATTGTCGTTTGTCACGAGAGCTCATCATGGCCAACTCAACGTGAGACCTATGCTGCAAAGGATCACGTGAACCCTAATTTTGCTCTAAGGGTTTGAAATTCTGCTGTTTGTCACGCCAAGGGTGCAGTTGAGAAGAAGACTATTCATCCAAGTCCCCTAGTGATTGCAAAGAAGAAGGAAAATAACTTGGTTCAGATTCAATTAGGGATTGTTGCTGCTGAAATCCCAAGAAGTCTCCCTATATGGTTAGTCACACCTTGTGACCTAATCTATGTTCTTTGCATTATTATGAGACTTATGAATCAGGTTCTGAAGTCCTTCATAGCAAGTGTATCATGGACACATTCATGCATAGCAAAAGTGTGAAAGATCAAATCTTTCACAGCCTGAAGGTACACATGAAGGCCCTGATTCACGTAGAGGTCATTAGCACAACCATGGTTCATGTGGAGGTCCTGATCCACGTGAAGATTTAGTTGGGTTAGTTGAAGTCTTTGAACTTGAGCCTCCAAGTTTGAGGACAAACTTCTTTCAACTAGGGGGAATGATGGAAATCAGCCCACACCTAGTCTCCTAAGCCCAATTAAGAAGGCCCAATTAAAGTACAAGTATCAAGATAGGGTCTTTCATCAACGAACTTCGTCCAATACAGGCCCAACAAGGAAGATTTGGGTCATGTAAAAAAGGTGGGTTAAAGAAAGAGGATACAAAATAGAATTACAACGGCCCATTCACATGGTGTGCTTATTATTTCAAGAGGATGTCCAAACATCCTAGAGTTGGGCCAAACAACACGCCAAGCCCAAGGAGTCGCACATCCAAGTCAAAGAAATCCAAGCTAAATTTTATAATCTTGATTTTTGGATGTAATTTATTTAATTATAGCTTTTAATAGTTTTGGTGTGTTTTAAATTATCTTTTAGAATAATGTAAGATGCCAAGTAAATTATAAAATTGAGCATCATAGGAGTGTGTGTGTGAATCACATGTGATAGGAGTAGTAGGCGTCCATTTTGGTTTCCTAGATAGAGTTGGCTATTTTGTAACTAATCCAAATTGGATTAGAAAGCCAATAACAACTAGGATAAGGTTGTTGTAACAAACTCCCCCTAGGATAAGGATTCCTAATCCAAGGGAGAGTAGGAGTAATTAGGCGTCTAGATTAGGGAGTTCATCTTGGATACACGCCAAGATTAGAGACTCCTAGGTTAGTTAGCTTGGCTTGCACGCCAAGGAGTACTAGTCCATATAGGACTCTCCTAGTATAAATAGGATTATAGCCTCTCAAAGGCAATCAATAAACCTTGAATTATGAAATTAGTTAAGCTTTTAGCTTTCTCTCGAGTGTTTGGATAAACCTCACCCCTTTTCTTCTATTGTATCTTGGTATGGCACACAAGTGGTTAGGAAGAGCTTGATCCTAGGTTGCGGTCTAGATCAAGTTAGCCCTAGGCTGTCTTTTTTGTGGATTCAAGTTAGAAAACTAGAACTATCTGTTGTTATCTTTCTGTCAATACAGTTAAGATAATTACACTTTTGTCTTTCTATCAATATAGTTAAGACAAAGAAAACCCTACCCTATTTCTACCTCTGTCAAACGTCAACTCCTCTCCCTTCCCTCATTCAATTCGTTTCATTCCGTTTCTCTCACAAAGAACCCTGACCACCTCTCTTCTCTCTCGATAACAAACTCACAACAAACTCTTTCTCTCTCTTTTCTCCCTCAACCACATGCCTCCATCACCTTTCTTTCCTCCTATCTCTCACACGTCACTCCCTCAATCTCCCTCCATCAATGATTCAATCACTCATCCTTTTCCCGTTCAAGAATCGATCTTTCTTGATTCTTGAAACCACAAAAGTCCTCACGACACAAAAGCCTCCCCTTTTCACGTGATACTCCCCATTTCTTTCCCTTTTCACGTGATCTCTTCCCCTCTCTCTCTGTCTTGGTTGCACGTGTTTCATGTATTACTGGATTAAGAGTCTTCATTTGTCCCGTAATACATCATTGGGACGCTTGCAATTTTTGTAATTATCATCGTTGTAGGGGTCACGACACTTAACGGTGTTGGACTTTCAAGATCAAGATCGAGGATCTGATTCAAGCTGGGACCCTTCCTCATCGAAAAAGAGCACGAAAGCCCAAATAGAACAACGGTCCTTCGGAAGGAATCAACGGGAAAAGGCAGCACCGCATAATTGGAAGTTAGTTAGGGTCCTAATTTTGTTTTAACATTGTGTTTCAAAGTCAGCCAATTTCAGCATTGAGTCGGTCTTTGATATGTTTGTTTCTTGAATTCAATAAAAGGGCATTAATTGGGAATCTTGTTGATGTATGCAAGGTCGCGATGATCAGAGTATTGACCTTACAGTACACCACATTAACACACAAACACACAATTTTGGCCTCACAACAGAGATTCAAGCACAAACACACCAAAACAGAACCTCACGACAAGAAATCAATTACAACCTCCTTCAAAACAGAGCACAAACACGAATGAACAAATGGATGATGATAATATGATGATTGAATGAACAAACTTACAATCAAACAGCAACCGAAGATAGTCTTGAGGCTCGAGCTGATACAGGCCCACCACAGTTAGAACTTCAAGGGCAATGGACCGGATGACCTCAATGGATACAAGCACACCACCATCGAGATTATCAAGCTCTACACCCACCACAGGGATTGCCGAATCCTTGCTACTGTAGTAGAATTAACCAAGGATGAGAGTTTAATGTCACTCACAAACAAGAGGCTCAACAAGGCACTTAAAATGCTATTAATTTCACTGATAGATGATCCTCACAAGCTGCCGATTACAAGGTATATAAAGCTAAGGTTGAGCTAGAGGATTAAGGGTTTCCCCTTACTCAAGAAACTCACTAATTAAGCATTAAGCTACTTAACTAACTTAGTAAGCTAATTAAGCCTCATTACAAACCGAATAACATCGAAATAAAATGAAATAAAAGACAACAAACGCGTTTTCTTTATTACAAACGGTTATATCACCTCACAAGCTGGAAATGGCCTCAACAGCTCGGAAGTGAGTCTTAATAGAGGACCTCAATGCAGGATCACCTCATAGAACTGGAATATCCTGAACAGTCCAGAAGTGATGTCTTCAAAGAGGACCTCAGAACTGGCACAATATTTCCACTGAGCTGGAATGTCCTCAACAGCTCTAAAGTGAAGTCTTCAAAGTACTGATGAGGACCTCAATCCAAAAAAATGGAATTGAGAAAGAACCTCACTGGTTGGCTGCTGCTGCTGATGTTGATGTTCTTGTTGTTGGACGACCTCATGACTTGCTGGACCATCATGAAACACTCTTGGACGTCAGTGTTTGATGTTGTTGGTGATGGCCTTGGAGTTGGTGTTGGTGAGGTCGTTGCTACTACTGGTTCTGGACTATGATCTTCAGATGGAGGACCTCCATCATCCTCCCCAGGTTGAGGAAAGTTTGTCCTCAAACTTGGAAGGTCTTCATGCTCTGTAAAGTAAGGCCTCAAATCTGCAACGTTGAATGTAGCACTGCCTCCATAGTCTTCAGAAAGGTCTAACTTGTAAGCATTATCTCCAATCCTCTCAAGAACTTCAAAAGGTCCATCTGCTCTTGGTGTCAACTTTCCCTTCCTCTTTCTTGGAAATCTGTCCTTCCTTAGATGAATCCACACTAAATCTCCTGGCTTGAAAACCACCTTTCTCCTATGCTTGTTTGCTGATGTAGAAACTTGCTCAGAATACTTGATGATCTTCTCCCTGACTTGTTGATGAAGCTTCTTGATCTCCTCTGCATGTTTACCTGCTTCATAACTAAACCTCACAGAATTTGTTAGTGGGGATAAATCTACTGGAGTTATAGGATTTCTACCATAGACAACCTGGAATGGGGAAAGGCTAGTTGCCTTTGATGGTGCTCTATTAAAAGCAAATTCAGCACGAGACAAAAGGGTGTCCCATCCTGTTTTATTTGTGGATATCAGTGACCTCAATAGTGTTCCGAGTTTCCTGTTTATGACCTCTGTTTGCCCATTAGTTTGGGGGTGACAAGTTGTGCTATACTTCAATTGTGTGCCCAACTTCTTCCAGGAGTAACCCAAAAATGACTTAGGAACTTGACATCCCTATCTGACACTGACACCATACTCTTGAGAACTACATGTAACCTCATTACCTCCTGGAAATACAATTCAGCTATCCTCACAGCATCATAGGTAGTATGGCATGCAATGAAGTGAGCCATTTTACTGAATCTGTCCACAACTACCATGATTGAATCTTTTCCTCCTTGAGTTCTTAGTAGACCAACAATGAAGTCTAGCTTGATGTCCTCCCAAGGACTATTTGGTACTGGAAAAGGTGTGTATAGCCCTTGAGGTAAGCTATGACTCTTGGCCAATTGACATGTAGCACACCTCCTGATCCAATGCTCCACATCTCTCCTCATTTTAGGCCAATAATAGTGTTCCTTCAACATAAGAAGGGTCTTCTCAATGCCAAAATGTCCTGCTAAGCAACCTCCACAAACTTTAGAGATCAACAACTCTCTAGAACTGCTCCTTGGAATACATAACCTTGCTCCTTTGAAAAGAAATCCCTGGTCTATATGGTATACACTTTGAGGATGTCCTTGACATTTCTGGTACAATTCTCCAAAATCTTCATCATTCTCATACAAAGCTTTCAACTGTTCAAAACCAAGCACTCTTGCATCCAAAACTTGCAACAACAAATATCTCCTGGATAATGCATCAGCTCCTTTATTAAGCTTCCCAGATTTATGATGGATCACAAAATGAAATTGCTGCATGAACTCTACCCAAGTAGCATGCCTAGTGTTGAGTTTATGCTGCCCCTGAATGAATTTGAGGGCCTCATGATCACTGTGCAGAATAAATTCAGCTCCCAATAAGATAATGCCTCCAATGTTGCAAAGCTCTAATGACGGCATACTACTCCTTATCATATGTACTGTACTTCCTCTTGGCCTCATTGAGTTTCTCATTGAAATAAGCTACTGGTTTTCCCTCTTGAGTCAACACTGCTCCAATGCCCACGCCTGAGGCATCACATTCCACTTCAAAGACTTTGGCAAAACAGGGTAATGCCAAAACTGGTGCTGAGGTTAACTGTCTTTTGACCTCCTCAAAAGCTTTCTGTGCAGCTGGTGTCCAAGTAAAGTTCTTCCCCTTCACTAACTCAGTCATAGGAGCTAAAATAGTGCTAAAATTCCTCACAAACCTCCTGTAGAAGGATGCTAATCCATGAAAACTCCTGATTTGCTGGATGGATGTAGGAACAGGCCACTCTCTGATGTCTTTGACCTTCTCCTCATCTACTTGAATACCTTCTGAGGTGACAATATAACCAAGAAATATGACCTGGTTGGTGAAGAATTGACACTTCTTAAGGTTCCCGTACAGCTGCTCTCTACTCAGGATCTCCATAACACTCCTCAAGTGTTTTACATGCTCCATTCAGATTGGCTATAAATGAGTATGTCATCAAAATAAACAACACACTTCCCAATCAAAGGCTTCAGAACCTGGTTCGTAAGTCTCATAAATGTTGATGGTGCATTGGTCAAACCAAAAGGCATGACTAACCACTCATACAGACATCCCCTAGTCTTAAAGGTCGTCTTCCACTCATCTCCCTCATAAATTCTGATCTGGTAATATCCACTCCTCAAATCAATCTTTGAAAACACAGTTGAGCCATGAAGCTCATCAAGCATATCCTCAAGTCTTAGAATAGGGTACCTATACTTGATAGTAATCTTGTTGATGGCTCTACAATCAATACACATCCTCTGACTTCCATTTTTCTTAGGAACCAACAAAGTTGGCGCTGTACAAGGACTCAAGCTTTCTCTAATCATTCCTTTCTCCAACAACTCATCAACTTGCCTCTGGATCTCATTAGTTTCAACAGGGGTCATTCTATAGGCTGGTTTGTTTGGTAAGATAGATCCTGGGATGAGGTCAATTTTATGTTGGATGTCTCTCTTAGGGGGTAATCATGAGGGCATTTCTTCTGGAAAAACATGTTGGTACTGGTTTAGGATGGGTTGGAATAAAGGATGGCTATTTTTTGGTGCTGGTTCATTTTTTGAGGTTGGTTCTTCATCAAATTCAAACAAAAGATTCTCCTTCTGTTCACAGAACTCATGATATTCAGCTGGCAAGATCACATCAAGGGATGGTTCAACAATGAGGTTTTTGGTTCTTTTTGTAAGCTGGGATGGTTTAAGTGGGGTGAGGACAATCTTTTTGTGGTTCAGGTTAAGGGAATAAGTATTGGCTCTTCCATCATGGTTAACAGATCTATCAAACAACCAAGGCCTTCCCAACAACAAATGACATGCATCCATAGGTATAACATCACACCACACTTCATCTTTATAAACATGACCAATTGAAAAATTCACAAGGTATTTGGATGAGATTTTGATACCTTTGCTTTGACTCAACCACTGGATGATGTAAGGTGCTGAGTAAGGACATGTTTGTAAGTTAAGCTTTTGTACCATAGTCTGTGAGGCTGCATTAGTACAGCTGCCTCCATCAATAATCAAGGAACATATCTTCCCATGAACAATGCATCGAGTGTGAAAAATATTCTCCCTCTGCTCAGCTTCCTCATCAACTATTGAACTGCTAAGGACCCTCCTGATCACCAACATTTCACCTTCAACAGGTGTGGCCTCAACTTCCTCTTCATCATGCACAGGATCTCCTTCAGGTTCATCAAACTGTTGCTCCTCAACAACTGACTCAAGTTCCACAAACAATGCTACTTGATATTCTGCTAAGGTCCCTGCTCTTCTGTTTGGACATTCTGATGCTAGATGTCCAAGACCTTGACATCTAAAACATCTCCTCTCAGGGAATGGTCGATTGGTAGGGACTAGGGTTCTTTGTGGGGGATTTTGGGATTGTGTTTGAGGTGGTTTAGGGGCTGGATATCTGGTTTGGGGTTGTGGAGATGGATAGGCTCTTTGAGGTGGGTTATTGGATTTGGTATAGTGGTCTGATTTGGTTTGAGGGTAGGTTTTAGCTGGGTACTTGCTTCCATACTCCTTCCTTTGGGCCTTCTTCTACTGTTCCACCTTATGAGCCAAAGAACTCAACTCATCAAGTGAATGATACACTTGTAGCTCAACAACATTCTTGATGTTATCATTCAACCCTGCAAGATACCTCACATAGGTCTGAACTTCATTCTCCTTCATGTTATATTTCCACAGTAGATGCTCAAACTCCTTGGTATACTCCTCAACATATTTGCTACCCTGGACCAAGTGTTGAAGCTTGAAATAATTCTCCTTCATGTAACTTTCAGGTATGAATTTCTCCTTGAGTTTCTGCCTCATTTCAACCCATGTACTGGCCTTAGGTTCATCTATCTCCTCTCTCCTCCTTTGCAAGTTATTCCACCATGTAGATGCATATTTCTTCAACTTCAATGCAACCAACTTCATCTTGTTCTCCTCAGATAACTCCCTCAAATCAAACACCCTCTCCACTGTTTGCAACCAGTCCAAAAATACATCAGAATCTAACTCTCCTCCAAACTCAGGAATATCTATTTTGAAATCCAACTTCTCAACTCTTCTATCCTCCCTCCTTTCTTCTCTTTCACTCCTACTCCCAGATTCTCCTCCACTACTCCTAGGTGACCTCCTTACATACCTCATTCTTCTATGATATCTAGGTCCTCTGCCTCCTCTCCCAGTTTCTCTAAAAGGGTTTTCCTCCTCTTCTTCTTCTTCTTCTTCATATTCCGCATCAAATTCTCTATTCATCTCTCTCCTGTGCAACCTCATATAATATTGCAACTGTTCACTCATGATTTTCATTCTCCCCTCCGTTTCCTCCTTCTCCCTCAAGGCTTGTTCTGCTATTTCCTGAGGTGTTTTGCTACAACCCGACATTATAAACTACACAAATAACACAAACAGACCTTCCTCCAAGATGAAA
This sequence comes from Portulaca oleracea, assembly GCA_029582165.1. Lineage (NCBI taxonomy): Eukaryota > Viridiplantae > Streptophyta > Magnoliopsida > Caryophyllales > Portulacaceae > Portulaca > Portulaca oleracea. Next base: position 9,749,744 of record CM055879.1, on the reverse strand, counting down.
CTCAGCTCTGATACCAATTATGATGTATGCAAGGTCGCGATGATCAGAGTATTGACCTCACAGTACACCACATTAACACACAAACACACAATTCTAGCCTCACAATAGAGATTCAAGCACAAACACACCAAAATAGAACCTCACGACAAGAAAACAATTACAACCTCCTCCAAAACAGAGCACAAACACAAATGAACGAATGGATGAAATGGATGATGATAATATGATGATCGGATGAACAAACTTACAATCAAACAGTAACCGAAGATAGTCTTGAGGCTCGAGCTGATACAGGCCCACCGCAGCTAGAACTTCAAGGGTAATGGAATGGATGACCTCAATGGATACAGGCACACCACCATCGAGATTATAAAGCTCTGCACCCACCACAAGGATTGCCAAATCCTTGCTATTGTAGTAGAATTAACCACGAATGAGAGTTTAACGTCACTCACAAACAAGAGGCTCAACAAGGCACTCCAAATGCTATTAATTTCACTGATAGATGATCCTCACAAGCTGCCGATTACAAGGTGTATAAAGCTAGGGTTGAGCTAGAGGATTAAGGGTTTCCCCTTGCTTAAGAAACTCACTAATTAAGAACTAAGCTACTTAACTAACTTAGTAAGCTAATTAAGTCTCATTACAAACCGGATAACATCAAAATAAAATGAAATAAAAGAGAACAAACGCGCTTTCTTTATTACAAACGGTTATATCACCTCACAAGCTGGAAATGGCCTCAACAGCTCGGAAGTGAGTCTTTATGGACCTCAATGTAGGATCACCTCATAGAACTGGAATATCCTCAACAGTCCAGAAGTGATGTCTTCAAAGAGGACCTCAGAACTGGCACAATATCTCCACTGAGCTGGAATGTTCTCAACGGCTCTAAAGTGAAGTCTTCAAAGTACTGATGAGGACCTCAATCCAAAGAAATGGAATTGAGAAAGAACCTCACTGGCTGGCTGCTGCTGCAAATGTTGATGTTGTTGTTGTTGGAGGACCTCATGACTTGCTGGACCATCATGAAACACTCTTGGATGTCAGTGTTTGATGTTGTTGGTGATGGCCTTAGAGTTGGTGTTGGTGAGGTCGTTGCTCCTACTGGTTCTGGACTCTGATCTTCAGATGGAGGACCTCCATCACTCGTGCTTACACTTTCAACTTGAGTTAAAAAGCTCTTTCACCTATTCACTAGCCTTGAAGTCCAAGTTTGACACACATATCTCGTCAGTCGTCACCCTTCTGTACCCTTCCATTTATCATACTCGACATCCCATGAATCCATAGTTTAAAATAAAAAATAAAAAAAAGAGAGGAAAAAAACAAACAAAAGAGAGAAGTAAGTATGCATTCATTAAGTAGGCTGGACCAAAGGAGAGAAGACCAAAATCACCAACGAACATATCTGTGCTCCGAGACCCGCAACTTCAACAAAATGCGCCTAGGACAGGGGGCTACCAATTCGCCGCCCATGTTGTCACTCATATCATCCGTTACTTCCTATCATCCTATAGTGATCCATCCCTACATGTTACCTATGTCCCAGCCAATTTTTCCTCCATCTATATCATCCACCTTTGCATCACTCTCAATAACCACTACCCAAACTCCTTATCCTTTAACAACCCAGTCATTCTTCTTATTACAATTTCCTACCTACCTTGAAGCCGAAAGTGTGATGTGGCAGACACCAGTAGAAGAAGAAAAAGGTGGAGCTCATGGAAAACAGGAGGGCCACTAGCACGCCTAGCCAATTGGCCTTCGGGTGGATCAACCAATGTCACAGCCCAATAGGCTGAAATAGTCGAAGACTCGACTCAACCAAGGCCAAATGGCCTTATGTGAAATTTAGACCGACCTAGTGGCTCAAAAAAGAAAAACCGAAGAAATTTCCAGTCAACTCAGTTATCAAGCATGTAATTTTCTAAACCCACATTGAAAATTAGAAAAATGATATCTTTCTTATCCTTTTGCAGAATAAGTTTTTTCATTATCAGCACGTTGGGTCGGCAGGCGTTCACAACAAGGCAGATATTTTATCATCATCAGCAGCACATCGGGTCGCTAGGCGTTCATAATGTGGCGAACTTTCATCATCATCATTAGCAGCACATCGGGTTGCCAGGCGTTCATAACATGGTGGACATTTTATCATCATCATTAGCATGTTGGGTCGCCAAGAGTTTATAACATGGCAGACATTTTCTCACCATCAGGACGTCGAACGTTGTAGTAAATGCTAAACCTCTTACACACACAAAATCAGAGCATTGGGCTCTTGCTGAGCTGGTGTTAATGTTATATTCACTAAGGTTTACTCTCACTACAAGAATTTTTGATAGAATTTTATTATCACTACAAGAATTTTAAAGAATTTTAACAGAAAATTCTAGTGTACTGATGGTATATTTTCTAAGGGTTTATTATCACTACAAGAATTTTAAAGAATTACTACAGAAAATTCTAAAGGAAAAGGCAAAAAATCCTATAAAAAAAAGAGGATTTTTGATAGAATTTTATTAGGACCCATCAATAAAAAAAAATAAAAAAACTTAGGGGTGAAAAATGGTGGGTTGATGGAATATATGTGAACCGTATTGAGGCAGGCCTAGCTTTGATACATTTATGGTTGTCGGTTCACTTAAAACCTCCCTCTCCTCCCAGCAATCCAAACCCGACAATGGGATCCACTTCAAGGTGGATCCGATTCCTTGGAGGGTCATTTTGATCCTCATTGGGTGTGATCTTCATTTCAAGGCGGATCCCAGACCATCGGCTGAATCTTTAGATCCTTGATGGGAACCTCCATGAACCTTCTAAGGGGCTCTGAGAACATCAACATGAATAACGAGGCAGAGTCATACTTGACTTCCATGTTGGGTGCCAGACGAGGGAAGAACCAACATAAGGGGTATTTTGGTCTTTTCACATTCATGGTAGATCAACTTGAGGACATTTTAGTCCATTTGGAAACCTAGGGGCATTTTGGTCATTTACTTCATACAAGGTTCGGGATGGAAAAGTGCCATAAGGAACTTAAAGAAGAATACAAAGGAAGCAAGGATGACACGCTCATATTGTTGGATGACATGCCAGTGTCATTCACATCAGACATGAGCCAAGATTGGTTTCAAGGGACACAACCGTGTCAAGGATTGAAACGATCGTGACTCCCCTTTTAGTATAGAGGACATCGTGTCATTTACGATGAGAAAAAAAACTTTTGGGATGAAATAAGGGTCACATAACTAGTGTTAGGCATGACACAATCCGTGTCGCATATGACACGGTCTTGTCATGCACTCACACAATCATGTCACTCCTATTATTGTCGTTGTTCGAATTTCCTGCCCTTCATTTTGGGTTGACCCTTTTTAGTTTTCGCCCCATCCCCCACCCCTTCCCCTATATATATACTAGTAATGCCTTAGTATACAGAGATAAAGTTTGATTATGAATGAAAATGTAAATGTAAAGCTTGAAACCTCTCTCCCTTGAAATCTTATATTGTTTTATCCATGGATACATGGTGGTGCTGTAAGTCAATCTCTTCTACAATTGTGGTGGAATTTCCTTTATCAATTCTTAGGTGGTTGCAAGTTCTTGTTTGTGGAGTTTCTCTTTTATCAAGGACCATATACTTTGTTGTTCTTGTTGATTTCTTGGGTTTGTGAATTGTTTGCTCCAAATTCTATGGTTTGCACTTGTAGTGTGTTGTTTGCCAACTCCACCATCCTCTATCCACCCACCTCCAACTCAAGCATCAATCTGCTCCATTTGGCATCAAAATAAATCCAAGTTTGGGTTGTTGAGTTTTCTTTGAATTTTCCATTTTTTTCTTGTGTATGTTTCGATTCTCTACATCTTAGGCTTTCGAAGTTTTCTCCTTTTTTCTCTTCCATTTTGTTGTTAATTTCTCTTGTGTTGTTGAACTACAATGAACCCTAACCTAAACACATACCTTAGCTACAGAAAAAAAAACCCCCCAAACTCTAAAACAATTCCTAAAATCCAAAGAACGTTATGGTACGTTATGCCCTTACCCTTCATGATGTAAGATAACTTGGAGAACAATGTCACTTCATGTTGAGATTTTATTGATCACCTTGCTCACCAAGTTGCTCATCTTCAATCTCTCCTCCATGAGCAAGCTAAACCTAGGAGGCGGACAAATAGGCCTTTGAAGATGATTTTTATGGAGAACGATACAACTTACTCCACTTGGATGAAAGGATGAAGAATGAGAGATTTCGTTTAAGGCCCCATAGTCGTACTCTCCCTCTTTTCTCCTATGTTAAGCCCATGGAAGCGTCAAAGCCACAAATCCTTGACCCCTTATATGAGCAAAAGGTATAAAAGGTGGTGGAAAGGGTTGACGAGCGAGAGATCACCCTTTGTCTTACTCTCGAGCTTAAAGACCTTGAAGAGGCGAAAGAGCCCATTGAAGAGAAACCCCGCCTTGAGGGTGATTGTCATATTACATAATGAACATGAGCCTCTTAAGCTGTTTGAGGTCCATGAGGAACCTGGTGGCATTCTATATCAAGAGGAGGTTGAGGAGATTAGTGTTGGTCTCCCTCCATGCTATGAAAAGGAAGAACAAGAAGGAGCTTTGATGATCATTTGGATGCCACAATAGGGGGAGCCAATCAATCATAGAGTCGACTCCCTCACCCTTCCAGTCAATGGCACTCTATCTTTTCTCCATGAGAAGAGTAAGGTAGCCAAAGACTCTGATGCAATTTAATAAGTTATACTTAAAATCTTGGAGTGTTTCAATGTGTCATATATATTGTTTGGTCAGCATTGGTTGTTTAAGGAGCAACGTTGTTAACGATTCTACGATCCAATTTTATCCAAACGATTCGGATCGTATTAGGATTATTCAGTAGTTAGACTCGATACAGCATTGTATAAACTCATACACTACTAAAAATGTGTGTAATACCGACCACCTTTTCCAATCGATTTAAAACGATTGGAAAAACTAACCATTTTAATACATTTCATAGTTTTCTAATTTTCCAACTATTTTTCTAATTTTAGGTTGGAAAATGGTTGGAAATTCCAACCACTTTTGCTAAATGGTCTTAAAATAGTTTGAAACTAGTGGTAATCCAACTGGTTTTCTAACAATCGTAAAAGTTTCTCACCATTTTAGCAAAATTGTTTAGAATTTTCAACCGTTCTTCCCAACTAAAATTAGAAAAATAAATAGAAAATTAGAAAAGTAAAAAATGATTGCTAAAATGGTTTGTTTTTCCAATCATTTTAAATCTGTTGGACAAAAATGGTTGGTAATGCACACATTTTTTGTAGTGGTAGGATAGGACGATCTTGACCAAGTCTAGGGATCCTTGACTTCTGCAATAAAACATTTGGTTGGCTAACAAGTTTAGCTTAAAACATAAATGGCTCATTGTAATCCTTTCAAAAAATTACTTGGAGGTACCCCACATTTTAGAAAGGCTAGTTTTTGGTACCTCAAAAGTTTTCAAAACTAATTTATGGGTACCCTAAATTTTTAAGTTTGTAATTTTTTGATACTTTTCTAGCAATAAGACTTGAAGATTCTGATATGTTTAGGAAAGAAGTAGACTATAGGTATGTAGGGTATCCATAAGGTACCCATTGATTACAAACTTCACGCCTAAATATATTTGTAGACAGTAGACTACGGATTTTATATCGGTATTTTAGTGTAATTATTGTAAAATTAACTGACCCAAATAACATTTAGCATGCAAGGCCAACCCAAAACCCAAATCAGTCTAGCCTTATCCGTTTCAACCTAATCCACCAAAGTAGCCCAACCCGCGAACAAATGAAAACCAACTGGTTTTCGCTGGGCTAACCTGACCTAGGACTAAACAAAAACCGCCTGGTTTTCGTGACTTTTGTCCAGCTCACATAATAAGCCAATCCTAGTACGAAAACCAACTGACTTTGGTTTGGCAGTCAAAAGTCAAATCCAGTAAGAAAGCCAACTGGCTTTGGATCAGCAAGTCAAAAAGCCAAAACCAACCGGCTTTCTGTTGTTCAATTCGGTACTGTTCGATGAAAACCCAGAACCATTTTCGATCCACAAAAAGAGCACAATCCGTATTTCCATTATTTCATGAATGCATTTAAAACTAATCGGTTTTACTGGGTTGACCTGACACAATCAAGCGAAATCTGCCTGTTTTCGTGATTTCCAGGTCAATTCCTCCCAAATGATCCCCAGATTTCCTTCCTATTTTTATCGAGATTATTCGAAATCCTCCCGAATATCCTACGAAAACCGGTTGGTTTTCGTTTTGGAAATGATACCTTTCAATCTTTTTAACTGCGAAAGAAATGTCATTCAATCCATTTATTTGATTTCACCAAATATTGTGAATATCTCGTGATATTCGGATATTCCACAAGCTTCCACCACTATAAATACTAGCCTACCCTCCTCATTTTGAGATATGCTGGGAATTCTGTCAGAGTATTGACACTGTAGGATTTTCCTTTCTCTCCTCCCTCTCTACCTTCCTTTGCATGCTAATTGATTAAAACAAAAGGTCAGATTCATCCATCTTTCGTTTTGTTATAACTTTTGTTATCGTACTAGAATGTAATCCTGAACAATCAATACTTGTATATTGTAAATTTTATTTTCATAATCGCATGACATCAATATTAATCTTGTGAATTTTATACAAATTCCTCCCTTTTTATTCTTTTACTTTAATGCAATTTTAGTAGAGTATGTGATAAGCCGCAAGTGCACGGATGTAGGTGTAGCATGTCTCAAGGTCGTCCCCACAGGGACTTTCTCAACAACATACCAAACTAGCCCTCTAATTGATTGCTAAATCGATCAGGTTTTATTTTTGGATCAAACTATTTCTATTGCTATTCACTACTAAAGGCAAACAAACAACTATTCACACAAATATCGAGATAAATCAATGGAAAAGATGTTAAGGGGATAAAACCTAAGTCACTATATGAATCAAACAAGTGGATTGAACATGTATGTCACTACTTTGGTACATTTTAGGGTCGATAATCGCATAAAGTCTTTCGTAGCGAGCTTTTGCTAATAATACGAATTGCTTAGTAAAAACAATCACCTACTTTCGTGGTTATTTCAATTTTATCTAAGTTAAAGATCGAATTATCAATTACCCCTAATTACAAAATCCTCTATATCTAGTTCATTTCATAACTAGTTTAATCCTAAGGGTTCCGTTATCGAATTTCTCCGTTCGGCACTTCATTCAACAATCTAATTCCATATTCTTGATGTGCAATCAAAAACAATGACAAACATAATCAAAGGTTAAATAAAATGCATTCAAACTAGATTAAAACTTGTTCAATCCAACAAAAATTGATCAATGAAAGCAACTAAATAGGTTTATTCCCTAAACTAATAAAACTGCTCACTAATCATGTCACGCGCAAGTTCTACTCTAGAAAGCATATGAATCTAAAGAGAATGAAGAAATAATCAAAGATATGCAGTAAACCCTTGAAAGAATTTGGCAATTGTGGACTTTTGCTCCTCCAACACCGTATCGATCTTAAGTAATCTTCAGTCTTCAATTCGCTCTCAAACTCATGATTAATGTGGGATTATGGGAAATGGGTGATGGTAGAGATGGAGGGGGATGGTAGGGAAGGAATGGATAGTGGTGGATGATGGTGACCAAAAGAGTGGACATATATCAGTTTTCGCACATTTTTTGTTGTCTTACTCATAACTCCTTCATCTCAACTTGCAATTGACCTTATAATATATCATCTGAAAGCCCTTTCAATGATGATTCAAGTAATGGTTGTGAGCTTTGGAGTTCATATCACTAATTTGTACAAATCGAACAAAATACCCAGAACTCAGTTAAGATAGCGAAATAAGATCATAAAAGATCAATTATACACTTTAATCCCCAAGTTTCACTATCAAAATGCTCCAAATATTTGGTCATTATATGCCCTCATCAAATTCCCCCATGCTTAGTTCTTGCTTGTACCCAAGCAAGTCCAGACTCACAAAAGAAAAGAAAAGAAATAAAAACACATGGACAAAAGGCGCAAAATCAAAAGAAAAGACTAAAAATGAAAGTAAAGATTTTTATTTACTATCTTCCTAAGGAAGGCATCAACAGGATCAATCAATCAACTAAATCTAATCTAGAACACCCCAAAAGTGAATCAAAGTTCATATACAAGGAAAGAAGTGTAGACATCGGGATTTGCACTAACACAATCCCAACCCGTCAAAATTCAGCAAGTCATTTGGGCCATAGGGTTGATGAAACAAGTCCAACAAGGCGAGACAACCCGCATAAATATTACAAAACCCGCGTGGGTTTTAACAAACAAAAGCGGCCCAGAACAAAGGCAGCCCAGAAGCGGAGCCGGGCCAGTAGCTACAAAACCCGCACAGGTTTTCTCTTGATTAAGGCGCGTCATTTTGATCAATCCACGTCAGCGATCCGCATGAAAGATAGAAAACTTGCATGGGTTTTCTCTTCCAAAAGCTGGCGCCAAAAATCCCATGCAAACCCCTTGATTTTAGTTCACGTGGGATTGACTTTGCCTTGACTTTTCATAACCCGCGCGGGTTATCTAATTGCATGGGGATAGGGGCATGATTTTAGGGGTATGTTCCCCTCCATTCCCTCCAAATCACTACCTCCTCACTTATAAATACCCCCTCCATTTCCCCTTCACTTCATCAACTAATATCATCATTATCATCTAAACTCTCCTAAAAATCCCTCATCCATGTTCACTCTCTAATCTTTTCTAATCACTCTTGTCTCATCCATATCATCACCTTTACACCATTCTTCTAACACATTTTGCATCCTTCATTCCAATCTCCGGGTCAAGGCGAAGTCAAGAATCTCAACCGGCGCATTCGGGTTCCTAAATCAAGAGGTTCGCTTTCACTTTCATTATTGTTATTTACTCATGTAATTTGTACTTTAATTCCGTTATTTGTGCATATTTTATAAACCAAAAATTCCATTTTATATTGCATGATGAGAATACAACTTAGTGAAATTAATTAAACTTCTCCCCGCTCGTTTTCATTTTAATGTCGATTTTAGTAGAGTCTGTTTTCTAACAGGCGAATTCGAGAGTTCTTATAATTCTCGAATTCGTAACCTTACCCCCAGATTCAGAATCGGGTTTTGTAGACCGGAGTCACTTTTCATCCTTTTATGGTTTGTCGATTTCCTTAAATCAGCTGACGACTCTTTATCACTTTTTTACAAATCCTTTTGGTTATTTAAAATAAACGATAACTGCACAAAAATAATTATAAATAATTTAGTACCACCTTTTTCTTATTAATCTAAGGTCACCCAAGAGAAAACGGGCCAGAAGATTAATAAAACCCTCACGAGTTTTATTAATTTTCACCCCTTTTCTTTGGGTCGAAGTTGCACAGGGCCTGGCCCATGGCATCATAAAACTCGCGCGGGTTTTAGGATCCCATGGCGGTCCCTTTGCTACTTCTTGGGCCTGGATGAAACAATGGGTCGGTACTAAATTTATTAGTAAATTATTTTAGTGTAATTTCGGGTATTTTAATAATATAAAAGAATTTGTAAAATAAATAAAGTTTCATCACCTCGAAAATGAATTTCGAAAATAAAAATATCCTTATTTAAGGATTCAGCAACCTTAGTCGGCTCCCGATCATTTAAGTAGTGCATCCGAAAACCGACATCCCTAAATGGGGGGCGATTTTCCGGGTCCAACAAATTGGCGATTCCACTAGGGACTTAAACTTAAAAAGACGGTAAAACTTGAACAAATCGAATTAATTTGAAATTGTAAAAGGGAGAAGTTGATTTATTTCATGATTTTATTATTCTTTAGGCACCCTTTGCATACCGGGCCACTAATCGCGTCTTTTGACTCGTTAGCACAAAGGCGACGGTTTAGGTATACCTAGGTGATTCCCTCGAGAGCGGGCAGGCCACTACCTGTGTGATGCATCCTACATCGCCAAGCATTTGGTCTCTCCTCTCCCATGTTACACTCAAAGGGCTTCCTTGAAGTTCTTTGAGCAATACCTCACACTCCTTACCTAAGGGTATAGAGCATCGGGGTGAGAACGTGCGGTAGGCCATTTAATCCAACTATAGAAATCCATGAATATAGAGTCTTGGTTTAGGGTATCCATTCATGTTGTATGCTATATGCTATGTGTACCACTTCCCCTTTTCTTTCTTGTAAAGATCGACCCTAATTTAGAGATTTCATTCTAGTCCATGTAAAATTCATTGGGTTGAGAAAATGATTATTTATTAATTAATGTAATTAACTCAAAGGCATTATGGTTAGCCCAAGTGGAAGGGCCCATTTATATTTGAAAGTTGATTATCTTAGTTAATAAATAAAATTGGCTCACCTTTGATGATATTATATGGCCCTTTACGAAATTCTCTTAACGAAGGTCCAAAAACTAATTAAAAGGTCCAACAAAATTAATGGATAGCGTCTTAGACTGTATAATAGTCGTTAGGCTTGAGTAAATTAATTTATCGATTTAATTAATAAATCCATCACATTTATGGTCGGCCCGTTGTTAGGCCAAACCATATCGTATTTATCTATTAGACCCATAAATTATAACTCGCTTATTGTTGCCTTTATTCAGTCCTTTGCAATATCCATTTTCCTCGAGAAAGAAAAAAAAAGAAGGTTAAAAAAAATGGGTTGTCAGTTTTGTTGAACATTATTCTAGTCCGCATAATAGTCATTATGGCTTAGAGCTGTGTGGATTGTTGGGTCAAGTTACGGATTCTCCTTAAAACGGTCGGCCTGCGGATAGGGTCCATCCGAATTGAGAAACACTGACTTGTGCCTTGCAATTTATGACCCGCTCGCTATGTGTGGCTTTATACGGCCCTTTATAATGTTTTGTCTATAGGTTCATATAGAGTTAGGTCATGCACTCCCAAAAAGTGGGTGAGTCCTTTGTGTCATCATATATGTGTCGAGTCAGTTAGGATCATATAGGTCCCCTAGGGCATGTATGCATCGGGTAGTACGTGTCAGAGTATGTCATCGAGTATCCTAACTTTTAATTTCCATGCAGGCATCATTGGTGATCGACTCCGAGCCCGCATTCGAGATCCGCCAACTGTTCGTTTGATTCCAAACCCGCATTAAGATGATGATGAAGAAATGCATGGATACGAATCTGAACCTGAAATCATTAAGACATCTTTAGATTCTGGAGGAATGGGGATATCCAAGGTAAAGGTTAATACTCCTGACGTGTCAAGACCTATAAGGGACCCCGCTTTTAAGGCCCTTGAGCAGAAGTTAGAGAGCCTCACTAAAGCAATGAGCACTGTGCCAGCCTTTGCTGACAAGTACCTGGAGGTTCCATTGCCTGTTCAGCCAACCCTGAAGATAGCTGACAAAGTTGAAGTGTCGAATATTAGGTTCAAACCCTCTAAGAACCCTATTCACCATGTTGAGGAATTCATGAGATTGGCACCATTAAACCAGATTGATGTTAGTTTATACTCTACCGTCTTCCCATCCACCCTAGATGACGAAGCTAAGGTATGGTATCATGCGTTGTTGCCCCAAACCAAAGCTGACTGGAGTGAGCTATTCAAAGCTTTCATCAACCATTACAGTCGCATCCAGAAGAAACAGGCTACTGTGGATGACCTAACCACCATGAAGCAGCGGGATGATGAATCCTTCATGGATTACTTTGAGAGATGGCGTACAAAGTTGTCCCACATCAATGAGTCGATCCCTCTCCGTCTACAGCTATCTACCTTTGAGTAAGGGCTCAAGAGCAGTCTGTCCAAACACTTGGGGTACCATGTTGTCAAAGACTTTGATTACTTGAAGGACATTTGTGTCCAATTAGAGGCAATGCATAATGATAAGACTACTTCGCCTGGATGGAAAGGGTCCAACTCCAACTGGAGGGCCACTAGTGCGGCTAGCCACCTTCCTAAAATTATGGAGACTAACTATATCCAGCGCAAGGGGCCTTATGTACCAAAATACAAGACCTATACACCGTTGGATGTTCCTTACTCTCAGGCTCTCAACCATCTAGTCAAGAAGGGTATCTTGGTCTTGCCCTTACCAAAAGAGGAGCCAGAAATCAAAGGCAGAAACTGGGATGCCAACCAATTTTGCAGCTATCACTGTTGCGGAGGGCATGACACTAAGAAATGCTGGACTCTCAGGAACAAGATAGAAGATATGATAAGGGAATAAACGCTACCAATGCCAAAAGCTGCCAAGAAACCGAACAATCAAAGTAATCCTATGCCTGAGCATGCAAAGGCTATTTTCTGTGGGGATTTCAGCTTCGACCCCTCCTCTTTGATTGTAGAAACAGGTCAACCTATCCCCGAAGTAGTTGGGTTTCCTGAAGGTCTGTTCATCCACGGTATTTGGGACAGTGATGACGATGACGAGCATAAGCACTCCGAGACATAATGGATGGAGACAGATGAACCAGGTGATGTGGCGTTCCTCACTCGGTCCGGCCGCCACAACCATAGCAACACCACCACCCCAGTGGTTGTTCCTAACCCTACACCAACGGTCGGCAATGATAATCACGTCTCTCCTAAAGATCCCCTTCTTTCTTAACTCAAAAAGACCAAGGCGGAGGTCACCATATGACAACTCATATGCACATCGCATGCCCACAGATAGAAGATGATGGATGCCCTTACGGCACTCACAGTACCCCCTACGACGACTCTTGAATCCTTGGTAGCTCATGTGACTTCCCAAAAAGAGACGATTGCTTTCGGGATCGAGGATCTGCCTCAAGGAGGAGCATCCCACAACAAAGCCCTATACCTTACAGTACAATGCTCCAACAAAACTATCCCATTAGTTCTGGTCGACAATGGTTCAGCTGTAAATGTGTGCCCTTGGTGGACGGCACAAAAGTTGGGAGTTCAACAACAACACTTGGCTCAAAACGGTGTACAACTCAGAGCCTATGACAATTCACCTCGGAGAAAAGTCGGATCTATAATATTGCCTATTACTACTGGAAATGTCACTAGGAATGTGTAGAGTTTGTAGTGCTAGACATTCCAGCCTCCTTCAATTTGCTACTGGGGAGGCCATGGCTTCATGAGTGCAATGTTATAGCATCCACCTTGCATCAAAAGGTGAAAGTGCTAGTTCAAGGTCAAGTGATCACCATCTCGGGATAACTTATCAATGCTGTTTTCACCCCCAAGCAAGCAAACCTTGAAGTGGAGCACAATTCAATGGATGAAGAACTCCACAACTTTGAACTTGTAGAAAAGATGAGCCAGGACAAAATTCCTTTTGATTTTGATCCTTACTCAAATCCCAAGGTGCACGCTATGCTCAAGCGAGAAGGACTTTTCCCTGGGATGCCGCTAGGAAAGAATCCGAAAAATAAGATTCCTCCAGTGTTCAAGACCTTTAAGCAGAAGGGAAGGTTTGGCTTAGGCTACAAGCCAACTGAGAAGGAGGTCAGGCTCGCAAAAATGGCTATAGCTGAGTAGAAAAGGATGGACAATCCTCCCACTTTATTCCAAATGAAGCCCTGTCCACTTACTCTGAATGGGCAGTTTGTTAGGGAAGTGTAACGTGGTTTTTGTACCCCGGTTTTTTATATCGTTATTCTCGAGAGTTAGGGGCCTTTGCTAAGAAACTCGGTCTACGGTTGGGTTAAGATCGCTAGGTAAGACAATGGGTTGAAAGAGGCGGTCATAAAGCAACAAATAAATCTAAGGTCAGTCAAGGTGAAACAATGGGATTCGGGGTCTTTTCGGGATGCAAACGGGAACAAGGAGATAGGTTTTGCAACAAGGGAGCAAGAAGGAAGAAAATCAAGTGGCAATTCCATTAGGAAATACCCACCGGGCTTCCTCTTTCAAGGATAGTCCGGATTAACTTCCCCAAAGTCCCCCACGGACCCGGAGGGTTAATGAAACGGAATTCCCTAGTTAGTCTCTACTCAATCTCATGAGTAAAGTGCTAACTATCCCAATTCCAACCTTCCAACACAAGTGTTGGATGTGTTCGGGAGCTTTCGAACCCAAATACATCCCACTTGAGGGAATGAATGGAGTGGAAAAAGAAATTTCCCAACTAATTACTCACTAATATTGCTAACCCATACCTAATTACCCGTTCACACCCTTAATTACCCCCTAACCCATTAGGGTTCTAGCCACTACCCATCACAACTATGCTAACAACATCAACAAAACCAACCCTAAGTATGATTTCTAACATCAAACAACCAGAAACAAGCAAAACAATTGAAATAGCAAGCAAAGCAATTAAGCAAACAAGAAAGTAATTAGCAAAGTAATTAATAAAAAGTTAAAGGAAGAGAATACTTATCAAAATGTTGTAGATGAACAAAGGAAAGCAATAAAAAGATGATCAAACAATCTGTCAATTGTTTGAATCTCCAAATCTTCAAATACCACAAACCCTAGAATAAATCTCTCACTAATCTCTCTCTAATCTCTCTTCAAAACTCCCTAATACAAAGCTGGAAAATAGAGTCTAACACTAGGAGCTAACCTCCAAAAGTCCCTCTCTAGAAATCGTCAAAGAGGAGTATAAATACAAGTGAAAACAGTTGGGCAAAACGCAGCATTTCAAGCCGACAATACGCGCAAAAAGTAGGAGACCGCAGGTGCGGTCTAGGATACCGCAGGTGCGGTCTCTGGCTGTCCAGCGAAATTTCCCAGGAGATTTCTTCTCTCCTTCGCTCGATCGCACGTGCGGTCTCCCTAGACCGCAGGTGCGGTCTTCTTCTGGGACCTAGCTCCCTGCCCAGGTCATGGCAGCGAGTTGGCAGAAATTGGCCCGACCCGAAAATCGACCCGAACCCGCCCGAAAGTTTAAGGTTAGGCCCAAAATTTCCAAACCTAAAATATAAATTAACCCGAAACCGACCCGTACCGAACCCGACCTGAAACCGACCCGCCCGCCTGAATTGACAGGTCTAGCAGCCACCGCGGGTGCGGTCTTCAGGACCGTAGGTGCAGTCTTGCTCGGCTGGCTGAAAACTTCTACTTTGCTTCGCCTTTGACTCGGTTAAGACCCGGGGAATCTCGGGATTCCCAAAATAGCTGCAAAATTGCCCTTTTTGCTACGTTTTGAGTAAAAACTCCAAAATCTACAAAATAACCAAAAAGGTATTAAAAGTCATGAAATTAAACATGAAATGAGTCAAAAGCCTAAGAAATAAGGCACTATTTAGACACAAAATTGGGTCTAAACATCCCCCCACCCCCCCCCCCCACACTTAAACTTTTGCTCGTCCCGAGCAAAACAAAACAAAACAAATAAGAAAAACTAAACACCAACTCCTCTGTCATGGGAGGAAACGAGTGCATTTAGCATATGCACCAAACCCTTTGAATCCCCCAGCAGCCCAGGTGGACGAGATGGACTCGTGAGGGTTTTGTAGCGGCTATACCCACAAAAGCCAAAGAAAAAGGAGAGAGGGAAAGTGAAAAAAAAAACTAAAGAAAACAAGGGAAAAGGGAAAACAACTTTGCTTCAAAGAATCTTGCAATCTCAAAATTAAGAAAACAGTATTAATCCTCCAAAAGGAACCGTTATGAGCATCTCACAAACACCTATCTCAAGCAAAAGTCAATCTTAAAGGTTTTCGATCCCCTACACCTCATGCCAAGCAAAACTCCATGTGCGTAAGTGCTAGTGGGTTCTAACTAATTCCAATCGACCACAAAGACTCACGCCCGAGCTTAAAAACAAACAAAACGAACAAGGAAAGAAAAGAGTTGCCCTTCCCCGCATTTTGTCGCCCTTGGCTTGGTGAGGGCCGCAGGTGATGCAAGGAGAGGCCCCACACTTTATTAACACTTAAACTTTTTTTTTCTTTTTGGGTTGGGTAATCCCAACAATTTTTTTTTAAAGCTTAAAGGTCGAGGTTAGTTGCGGGAATTGCACGGCCCAAAATTTGGGGTCTACCCTCCCAACACAGTCTTTTCCATACACAACTCCGTCGAAAATTCGATACAGGAGGAGCTTAAGGGGTATCAACGTCGTACCGTTAATACCGGTCCCATGTAGGTTGACTAACTTTATGGTGGTTTGATGTCGTTCAGCCGACTCGCCCCACTTAATCCGGTCATTTAGCTTTGCTTTCTTTTTGTTTTGCTTTTCGCTTTTCTCTTTTCTCTTTTTTTTTAAGAAAAAAATACAAGCTCGGACACAAATCCCTAGAATCCCCCAGTTTCAACCAGAACGTGAAAAGAATCGGGGATCTCGCTAGACACTCAATGAAGGGAATCTAAAAAGGTGAGTCATGACAATCACCCGAGACAGGGTCGAAAATGCTCAGGCCGGTTTCTTTTAAAGAAGATTAAGAACGGCTTCTCAATTTCAACAACAAGATCCAAGATACAAAGTGAAAACGAAAACGAAAGAAAACTTTTAAGGTTTTCGCTCCCTTTTTTCTCCTTTTTCACCCAAAAATTTTTCAAATTTTAGGCAAAAACTAAGAAAACAAAAACAAAGAACTAGGTGATCTACCCTTGAAACAAATATCTCCCCCCCCCCCCCACACACACACACTTAAAATGCCACAATGTCCTCATTGTGGGAAGGTGTCACACGAAAAGGGTAGAGAACCTACAAAAAAGCAACCAAACAAAAACAACTAGCAAGCAAATGGTGGCGATCCGAGCCCACACGGCTCCAACAACAAGAAATAGCCAACAAACACAAACTAAGGATTCACCACCAAAAGAAAAATCAAGCATGCGGCATGGATCATAGGATATTCAACTCAAAAAGAGAAGAGCGGAGAGATATTACCTCGAGTTCTTCAAAACAAATGATTACTCAATCCGCGATCCGTGATAGCCAAGCAAAGGGTTAGGATTTTCAAGTAAAAACAATCAAAGCTCGTAAGATCCGCATGCAAGATTAGAAACATGAAAAAGAGACTATCTAAGAAAAACTAGAAATTAACTCAAAAGAAAGAAATAAAAGTATGGGTTGCCTCCCATAAAGCGCTTGTTTAAGGTCCCGACTTGACCTAATTACTTACTTGATTCTCGAAAGGCGTGGTGTGCAAGAGAGAAGCATGGTTAGCTTTCTCTACCAACTCTTCTTCCTTCTCCTCCCGCACATCCCAATAGAGCTCATGAATAATTTGAGATAATCCTCCGGTGGTCTAGTAACCTCCGAAGGAATCAAAGGTAATGGCCTCCTCATCTTACTCCACCAATGTTTCTTCCTCCTTTTCCATCGCTTCCTCTTCTTGCGCAAATATGGAGCATGCCTCTTTGAAGAATTGATAGGCCTAATAGAAAGAGAAGATAACCCCGGTTTGATGTTCGGCGATGTGCCAGGTCTCGGGCCTTGGAAAGCCATCTCTCTCGATTTCGTATTTTCCATATATGTTTCACCCAAGGCAATCTCCCTCCTCAAAGGCACGGTGTTGAGGAAATCTCCCTGGAAGGTGAAACCATCTCCATGAAGCTCGAAATGAATAGATTTAGGGTGACTTTCTCTACCCCAATCATCCAGTTCCCTAATAAGTGAGGACGACTTCTCTTGATGCTCATCCATAATACCAACCACTACATTGACCTTGAAGCGTGACTCCTTGTGAGGGTTCCTTCTCAGAGGATCAAGATCAAAATCAATGTGTTCTCTCCCCACATGAAGAGACAAACGGCCTCTTTTCACATCTATAATAGCTCCCGCAGTGGCCAAGAAAGGTCGACCAAGAATAATAGGGCTTCTCCAATCTTCATCCATCTCCAAAATAACGAAGTCACAAGGGATAAGGAAACTTTCCACTTGAACCGGGATGTCTTCTAATATTCCCAAGGGCTTCCTAACACTTCGGTCCGCAAGTTGCAAATTAATAGCTGTAGGGGTCAAGTCATCAAGGTTTAACTTCTTACAAATTGAGTATGGCATGACACTCACACTTGCCCCTAAGTCACATAATCCATTATCAATCCTCATGTCACCAATTAAGCACGGTATGAAGAAACTACCTGGATCGGCTAGTTTCTCGGGAGTCTTGCTTCTCATAATGGCATTGCAACTGAGATGAACGGTCGACAACTCTTTGATCCTCCTTTTGTTTGTCAAGAGGTCATTAAGATGTTTCTTAAAAGAAGGGACCTCCGCCATGGCATTAAGAAAAGGAATATTGACTTGGAGCTTCTTCAACATATCAATAAATCGCACAAACTTCACCATATTTTTATGTTGAATCAATCTCCCAGGAAAAGGTACCGGTGGTCTATATGAAACGGGTTTATCCAAAAGGTTTTCATGAATATCCTCCCTTAGGACTTCTTTCCCTTTCTCTCATCTTTTCTCAATCTCTACCCTCTCTTCCAACTTCTCTTTTCTTTCATCCTCAGCCTCATTAACCACAACATCATCCTCTTTCTCCTCAACTATGGCTCGCTCAACTCCTAAGTTCTCCTCTTCAGTACTATCCACCATAACTCCCTCATTCTCTCCCAAAGGTCTCTCCTCTTCATCATTCTCCCCCACTACCATAGGCTCTTTAATTTTTCTTCCACTGCTTAGGGTAATAGCTTCAACTTGCTCCCCTTGGATAGGTTGAGGTTGAATGGGTTGAGAAAAGTATACTTGTTGAAAAACTTGGGTCATTTGGGTTTCAAGGTCTCTAAGATGAGCCTCCTCACTTTCTTGATTAAGTACAATTTGTTGCAACAACTTTTCAATCATAGAATCTTGGGATGGTTGAGAAAATTGAGATTGTGGGGCGGATTGATGTGAGAACTCTTCTTGAAAATATGCATGATGGTCATAAGGTTGAGAACAGGGTTAAACACCGGGTTGACAAACGTGGTATAACTAGGATCATAATCCTCATAAGAATGGGAATAAAGCTGATTGGAATAGATGGCATTCACATGTTCTACTTGACGATACTCCACACATTGATGCTCAAGATGTGGACCAAAACACAACTTACAAGTATGAACAATAGGAATAGGTGTGGATGCAAAGGCTTGCATACCTCGGGCTAAGTTCAACTGGTTGGAAACCTCGTCATTCACCATCTTCTTTTGCAAATCAAGAACGGTAGCCATTAGGAGCTTGATAGTGGGGTTGTGTTCCAAAGAATGATCCCCATTTCTTGAATTTTGGCCGCCTCCCCAACTAGGAACATTTTGAGATAGCTCATGAAGAAAAATGTTGGCTTCCTCCGCAGTCTTCTTTAAGAAAATCCCTCCCGATGCACGATCAATGGACTCTTTGTATGACTCACAAAGCCCATAATAAAAATGAAGTAACATTCAATCCGGTAAATTGTGATGTGGACATTGGCGTTGAAGGCTTTTAAATCTCCCCCAAGCCTCAAAATGATCTTCTCCGGGTTCTTGCTTGAAAGACATAATAACTTGCCGGAGCCTATAAGTTTCATCAGATGGGAATAATCGGTGTAGGAAATCTCTTCTAAGTACCTCCCATGAAGAATAAGTGCCGGGAAGGCACGTTTGAAGCCATGTCTTCGCTTTCCCCGTAAGAGTTAGAGGAAAGAACTTCAATTTCATAAATTCGAAAGATAAACCGAGAACTTGCACGAAACTAATCCGATCTTCAAATTTCTCGATGTGTGCAATAGGACTCTCGGATTTGTCTCCATAAAACGGATTGCTCGAGAAGACTTCAAGTAAGTACGGTTTGAATTCGAATACGACATCGGGTGGTAACGGCGGTAAAGTGATCGGGTTGCCTCCCGTACCCAAAAATGGAACGGCATATGATAGAAGGGTACGGGGTGAACCGGCTTGGCCGTCCGCCATTAGAACTCGAAACCTCCTACAAGAAATAGAGAAGCATCAAATTCATCGGGAATTGGAACAAACTAGTTTCTACCATGAAAGCAATCTTAAATAACTCAAGACCAAGAGCTACGCTAGGTGCGCTTGCTCCCCGGCAACGGCACCATTTTGTGTAGCGTTGTTTTTGTACCCCGGTTTTTTATATCGTTCTTCTCGAGGAGCTAGGGGCCTTGGCTAAGAAACTCGGTCTACGGTCGGGTTAAGATCACTAGGTAAGGCAATGGGTTGAAAGAGGCGGACACAAAGCAACAACTAAATCTAAGGTCAGTCAAGGTGAAACAATGGGTTTCGGGGGCTTTTCGGGTTGCAAACGGGAACAAGGGGATAGGTTTTGCAACAAGGGAGCAAGAAGGAAGAAAATCAAGTGGCAATTCTGTTAGGAAATACCCATTGGGCTTCCTCTTTCAAGGATAGTCCGGATTAACTTCCCCAAAGTCCCCCACGGACCCGGAGGGTTAGTGAAACGAAATTCCCTAGTTAGTCTCTACTCACTCTCATGAGTAAAGTGCTAACTATCCCAATTCCAACCTTCTAACACAAGTGTTGGATTTGTTCGGGAGCTTTCGAACCCAAATACATCCCACTTGAGGGAAGGAATGGAGTGGGAAAAGTGATTCCCCAACTAATTACTCACTAATATTGCTAACCCATACCTAATTACCCATTCACACCCTTAATTACCCCCTAACCCATTAGGGTTCTAGCCACTACCCATCACAACTATACTAACAACATCAACAAAACCAACCCTAAGCATGATTTCTAACATCAAACAACCATAAACAAGCAAAACAATTGAAATAGCAAGCAAAGCAATTAAGCAAACAAGAAAGTAATCAGCAAAGTAATTAATAAAGAGTTAAGGGAAGATGATACTTATCAAAATGTTGTAGATGAACAAAGGAAAGCAATAAAAAGATGATCCAACAATCTCTCAATTGTTTAAATCCCCAAATCTTCAAATACATAAACCCTAGAATAAATCTCTCACTAATCTCTATCTAATCTCTCTTCAAAACTCCCTAATACAAAGCTTGAAAATAGAGTCCAACACTAGGAGCTAACCCCCAAAAGTCCCTCTTTAGAAATCGTCAAAGAGGAGTATAAATACAAGTGACAATAAAGATAACGCAGATTTAGCCGATGTCTGTAAAAGTAGGAGACCACAGGTGCGGTCTCTGGCTGTCCAGCGAAATTTCCCAGGTGATTTCTTCTCTCCTTTGCTCGACCGCTGGTGCGGTCTCCCTGGACCGCAGGTGCGGTCCTCTTCGGGGACCTAGCTCCCTGCCCAGGTCATGGCAGCCACTGCGGGTGCGATCTTCAGGACCGTAGGTGCAATCCTCCTCGGCTGGCTGAAAACTTCTACTTTGCTTCGCCTTTGACTCGGTCAAGACCCGGGGAATCTCGGATTCTCAAAATAGCTGCAAAATGGCCCTTTTTGCTACGTTTTGAGTAAAAACTCCAAAATCTACAAAATAACCAAAAATGTATTAAAAGTCATGAAATTAAACACGAAACGAGTCAAAAGCCTAAGAATTAAGGCGCTATTTAGACACAAAATTGGGTCTAAACAGGAAGGTGATGACTTCCCCTCTATGGGTTCCCTGAGCCATTTTATCTAAAGAACAAAGGAATTCAAGTCGCTAGACTAGAAGTCTTCAAGGATTGCTCCATTAATATGGCTACTGTCTTTGTTCCCGCTGAGGACAAGCAGCCTCCATTAGAATGGACTCATCTTGCTGGGAACAACATTTTTGGCATGCTATTTGGACAAGAAGTTGTCCAAGAGAAGTCTGAAGCTGATGCTGTTATTGCTGCATTATCCAACCCGAGCTTTGACCCAAGTTCCAGGATTATTGAAGACGGAGAAGTTAAGGCGGTTTCATGGGTTGATGCTGAGGAGAATAACTTTTGTTTTATCTTTAGGAGAGTCTGTTCTTAAGGGCATAGGGTCAGGTCTTAAGGGTCTAGAGTCAAGTGAGTCTGGTCTTGAGTCTACTGGCGATGTATTCCTTTCTGCATTCAATAAGATGAACCTTTCTGCTTACTCTGATTCTTCTTTCCCCTCTTCCCTAAGCTGTTACACCAATGATAATCTGGAATTTAATGAACCCTTAAAAGATTTTCTAATGAACATGAGCATAAAATGGCGGTGTTAGAAGACACAATCACCATAAATGTGGGCACAGAAGAACAACCTCGGGAGTTGAAGTTAGGCAGGTCGCTCACAGCAGAAGAACGGGTAGCATTCACGGAGCTTCTCAAGGAGTTTGTGGACGTATTCGCATGGTCCTATGAGGACATGCCTAGGATTGATAGGGAAATTGCGGAGCACACCATACCTTTGCTTCTAATGCAAAGCCAGTTCGACAAAAGGGTAGGAGGATCAAGCCTGAATGGGCTAAGAAAATTGAAGAAGAAGTGATCAAGCAGCTTAATGCTAAGTTCATCAAAGCGGTCCAATATCCTGAATGGATTGCTAACCTTGTCTCCGTACCCAAGAAAGATTGGAAAGTGCGCATGTGTGTAGATTTTCAAGACCTCAATAAAGCTAGTCCCAAGGATAGTTCCCCGTTACCTCACATCGATGTATTAGTGGATAACACTTGCAGGCATGAGTTCTGTCCTTTATGGATGGATATGCTGGTTATAATCAAATCAAAATGGCAGAAGGTCTGTAATGGTTCATAAGTCATGGTGAGCTTTAAGGAGTATTTGCAACATACCTCATGCCGCCAGTACCAGATGAGCCTCTACTCCTTTACCTTACCGTGACTAGCTCTGTAATGGGGGCTATGCTAGCTTAAAAGGTCAAAGGTCAAGAGAGCGCCATCTATTACTTGAGCAAGAAGTTCCTAGACTATGAAAGTCGATACGCAGACATAGAGAAAATGGCTCTCGCATTAGTATGGGCCACAAAGAAGTTAAGGCATTACATACTTTCACATACAGTATATGTTATCGCTGAGAATAATCCCATCAAATTCATCATGGAGCAACCTACCATCAACAACCGCATCGCTCGATGGGTGGTCATGCTTTCAGAGTTCAATCTTCAGTACTTGCCTCAGAAGTCCATCAAAGGGCGAGTTGTTTTAGATTTCTTGGCTGCTTCACCATCACAGGAACCTCCAAGCACTCACTTGGAATTCCCAAATGAAGATGTATTCTTCACTGGTGAAATAACATGGGAAATGTATTTTGACGGAGCTTCTAACCAAATGGGTTGTGGAGTGGGAGTTCTATTAATCTCTCCAGAAGGGGCACATGTCCCTGTATCTGTAAAGCTGGATTTCGATGCTACTAACAACGCTGCAAAATATGAAGCATCCATCAAAGGTTTACAAGCTGCGTTGACCTTGGGTATACGCCATATAAAAGTCTTTGGAGATTCTAGCCTCATCATTAATCAGGCTAAAAATAGATGGAAGGTCCGGAATGAATGTCTTATGGCATACCAGCAGAAGCTCTTGGGACTTGCTGACCAATTTGAGCAAATTAGCTTCCAATACCTTTCTAGGGATCATAATGAATTGGCCGATGCTCTAGCCAAGCTGTCTTCAATGATATCGATCCCATCAGGCATGCTCCAACTACCAGTAGTAGTAGAGCGACAGTCTGAACCAGCATACGTCTGCAATATGGAGACACAGGAAGAGGAAACAGAATATATTTTATGAGAGGTCAAGGAATTTTGGATTTTTGGCAATTTGAGTACAAATATTCGACACCACTTGGTGAGGAGATATCACTAGAGATTGTTTCCTAGAATTGGGTTAAGTTGAAAGATATTTCAATTGAGGTTCATGTTTGGGATACAATATTACGACCATTTGAGAGTTTGATAACATTGAAGATATACCTATAAGTTATCTAACTAATTATGGGACTTGAAAGAGGTACGTGCGGGCTTATGGTGTGCATAGCATGCAAGTAAGTTTTGAGGAAAAAACTTTTTAAAGGAGCGAAGGATGAAATACCCTGGCCAAAAAAAAAAGGTCCTATTAGTATTATTACCTATTTATTTAGCCTGTTTATAATTTTTAAAGGAGACTCAAACCCTAAACCTAGACCTCCTATCTATATAGTCGTCATGAGACAATTTTGTGTCTCCACCCATTAGATAACGTAATTAAGAGATGGAAAAGGACACATCCATCTACAAGATAGCCTAAAGGTTAGAATTCAGATTTCCTCTTTACCATTTAAACGTGTCGTTGGGATTATAGATAGTCAATTGTTTAATTATTATCATGTCTATATTTTTCAAATTACGAAAGGAATGCAAGGATATGTGGGTTGATACAAGATCATGATTAATTGTTACTAGATACAAAAGGATGGTGATGATTTAGTTACATGATGATGTTACAAAATTAGGAATGAGAAATAGAAAGAAATTAAGAGATGGATTAATAGCAGTGCCATGAAAATATGGATCCTTGGATATATGTTTAAAGATTATGGTGGCAATTATTATATTATGATGATGATGATTTATGATGATGGGATCCATGAGGGGTTTATGAGACTTAAGATGAAGTAGTAATGAAATAAAGTACCTGGGGTTTTAATTATGTGATGATGATGATTGTGTGTTGTTGATAATCATAAAGTGACGATGGAACTATGCGTAGAAATTAAGGCTAGGGTTTCTGACCTCCTAAGGTTTGATTAGTAACGGTCAACTCATATTTTCGGGTTCGTGTGAGTCTATGTACAAATATTAATTATTAGGTTTTGGATAAATTATAGTTGGCCCTGTCTCATCGCGGTGGATCATTGATTTTTCTGTTTCAGGTAAGTGGTTTGATACTTCTTTAGTCCTTTTCGTGCCAAAAATATTATTTTGTAACCTCCCATTTTCCGTAAGTTTATTTTTGTTAAATCGGGTTGGCATGCTATTGTTTAAGTATATTATTTTGTTTTTTTTTTTATGTCTGAAGGATTTGATTGATTCTGTATTGATTTATGTGTGAGCCTTTAATGTCGATTTTTTAAGTTGTATTTATATTTTGCCCTTTATATACCAAGTGATGTTTTGTGACGATTTAATTTATATTATTTGCAAAGTGGTCGTTACGAATAATAGTTTTGATATTTGAATTATTTGAACCTTCCGTTTGTATCACTGACCTTGTGATTCTAATTTATTTGTTATTTCTAAATTACTTGATTGGGTATTGTTTTTACGTTTTGATATTCAAGTTGATAGTTTTGTTTGTGGGCTATGTCTTCTGCCTTAGCCGTTAAGGTATGCACTGGACCTGTCGATCGACTTGTATGCGCGCTATTATGTATTCCGATATGTGTATATGTTCAGTTGGGCCCAATCCTTCGTTGCTTGCCACTGGGTCAACAGTGGTACATCGTTGCCCCGCCACAGGGTCAATAGTGGCTTATCATTGCCCTTGTCACTGGGCCAATAGTGACCTTAGCCCTAACCACTGTGATTTTGATTATTATGTTTTGATGTGCACTTCGTTGCTTTGACAGAAATCGTTTGATCAGTATTATGGTCTTATTTGGGAGTTTTGAACTAAGTAAAATATTTGTAAAACCCAGTCATATTTTGTTATGTATTTATTTGTGAACTCTGACCCAACCTATATTTTACTCGCATGCTTAACCCAGCTCAGGGGGCGTTAAGCTACTTACCGGGCTTCTGAGCTCATCCTTTCATTTTCTTTTTTTTTTTTAGGTTATGACTCTTGACTTCTTGATATTGTTCGAGTTCTATATGGTATCAGAGTTAGCAGTGAAGCGTAGTGGGCCAAGTGATTGTGTGGGATAAGGCTTGTATTATTATTTTAGTTGCTTTGTGAGTTGGAAAATTTCAACATCTTTCGTTGTAGCTTCCGCTGTATAGTTAAGTATCCTCTTTAGTTGACATTCAATCAAGTATTCCTTTCCAAGTTAAGTCTGCTTTTGTACATTAGGTTTTGTTTCTATCTTATGAGCCTTGCATACTTGTCGGACCCTATCCTACAGGTGTGCGGCGTCTGTTACGTTACCCCTCAGTTCGAGGCGTGACAGTGAATTTAATAATGGGTTTTTCATCTTAAGCCAAAAGTGCAAACATGAGATTCTCCATTTTTATTTTTTAGCTGCAAGAGCAAACTCGCAGTCAGGAAGGACAAGAGCCATAACTGAATAAAACCCTCTTATCGAACCTCAAAATACGAGTGCATTAAGGACTAAATCGGTGCTTACTTGACCGAAAAATGCTAGAAGATAATGACCTTAGCTAACTATATGGCTTTCTTGGTATTCTCCCTTATTCGCAACTTGATCTTGAAGCAATCTCACTAAAGTTAGGCTTTGGTGCTACTTTCGGCAAGGGAAGTTTTTCGGATTGGATCATGTCCTCAACTTTGTTCTTGAAGGTGAAGTAATTCTCAATATCATGACCTCTACAACAATGATAATTATAATATTGTGTAGCATATTAGCATGCCATCTCTCTGGCTTCTCTTCTGGTTCAGGCCTCAGAATAGGGAGTTTAATTCTTCCTTTAGTAATCATTCTGAGGTCTGAGTATAGGTGATGTTTACAGGACTATACGAGGTGTGTGTGTTCTACTTCTTGATGTTATTGGTCTGCACATTTTTAGGGGAGTTGTTAGTGGTACTAGTTGTTCTCCTATTAGACATGGTGTTCTTCCCCTTTGGCAAGGCAGTCGCCTCTGTGTTCCTTGTCTTCATATCAATGTATACTCCTTTAAGATGAAGGTAGTGATTGACGAATGTTTTTCTCTGTCCTTTGGAAACAACTCTAATGCTCTTCTTGGGAGAAGATTAGGGAGGGTTCGGGGGAGTTAAGAAGGGTGTTTACTCTTCCTTACCTTTGCTTGGGAAGGGAGTTGGAGGGGGTAAAGGGAAATAAGGAGGAGTGTGATTTACCCTCCTTTACTCCTTTTGATTCTTATTTTTCTAACACCTCAATTTGGGGTATAAACAAGTGTTTAATTGAATCATAACATACATAAAATAGAAAATGATCATATTACCCTTAACCCTAATTGAATCATACCACACTCTCTCTCTCTCTCTCTCTCTCTCTCTCTCTCTCTCTCTCTCTCTCTCTCTCATGTGTGCACAAACACACCCATCCCTCGGTGTGCGTGTGTGTGTGTGTGTGTGTGTGTGTGTGTGTGTGTGTGTGTGAGTGAGTGAGTGAGTGAGAGAGAGAGAGAGAGAGAGATAAAGGTTTAGAGAGAGAGTGTGTGTGTGTAACACCCTTAGATTCATAATCACTGGATTATCACTAAACATTTCATAACCAATGATTAGCGTAGCTGAGTAAAGAACCCAAGGGTATTACCGTCGTCCATGATTATGGACAAGGCTAACAAGACATTGTTTACAACATAGCATTCACAAATTTGAATTGAATATTAATATATACCACAACACACATACCATACTAACTTAGGATCAACATATCAGCAATCCAAAATAATATAGTATAACCAACACCCAAAGATCATATATCTTCAAGGCTCTCATACATCACGGTATCAAAAATACACGAAAGGTGAAGGATAACTTCATTAAAACAAAGGAACTTTCTGCTCGCCAACCTAACTTGACTTCATAGGGGTATACGTATTGAGTTTCGACTCATTTGCGAAAATGATTTATGTTTTGTTTTAGGTGATGCTCTGCAAACATACAAGCGATTAACTGATTTGAAATGTGTGACCTTGGTTAATTAAACTCATTAGTTAGCTTAATTATATTGGGTTAGGGTCGGGTTATTATACACACACACACACACATACGCAGAGAGAGAGAGAGAGAGAGAGAGAAGTGTTATTTAGAGAGTAGAGAGCCAAAGAGAGGAGGTAGAGAGAGCATGGGTATTGTAACGTGGTTTGTAAGACCTCGGTTTTTATCGTTCTTCTCAGGGAGCTGGCGGCCTTGGTCATAGAAACTAGGTCTAAGGTCGGGATGAGATTGCTAAGGTAAGGATATCGGTTTGAAAAGATCACAACGGAAGAAACAAAGCTAAGGTCGGTCAAGGAATGGAAAATGGGCTTCGGAGGCTTTTCGGGATGCAAACGGGGATGAGGAAATGGGTTTTGCAACAAGGGAATAAAAAGGAGGAGAATCAAGTGGCAATTTCGTTAGAAGATACCCACCGAGCTTCCTCTTTCGAGGATACTCCGGATTAACTTCCTCAAAGTCCATCGACAGACCCGGAGGGTTAATGAAACGGAATTTCCTAGTTAACCTCTATTCACTTTCGTGAGTAGAGTACTAACTATCCCAATTCCAACCTTCCAACACAAGCATTGGATGTATTTGGGGACTTTCAAACCCAAATACATCCCACTTGAGGGAAGGAAAGGAGTGGGAAATTGATTTCCCAACTAATTACTTACTAATATTGCTAACCCAAACCTAATCACCCATTCACACCCTTAATTACCCCTAACCCATAGGGTTTCTAGCAACTAATCATGACATTAACTATGCTAACATCCAAACCAAACCTAAACATGATTTCTAACATCAAACAACCATAAACAAGCAAGATAATCAAATAACAAGCAAGAACGATTAAAGAACAAGCAAAGTAATTAGCAAAGTAATTAATAAAGGAGTTAAGGGAAGAGAAAACTTATCAAAGTTTTGTAGATAAACAAGAGAAAGCAATAAAAAGATGACCCAACAATCTTTCAATTGTTTGAATCTCCAAATCTTCAATAACAAACACAAATCTCCAAAACCCTAGATTAATCTCTCACTAATCTCTCTCTAAAACTCCTAATTACAAGTTGGAAATTGTCTAAGTCTATCTCCCCCAAGTCTCTCTTAGAAATCGTCCATAAGGAGTATATATACAAGTGAAAATCATTGGCCAAAACGCAGCACTTCAAGCCGAAAACACGAGCAGGACATAGGGAGACCGTGGGTACGGTCTCATTCTGTCCAGCGAAATCTGTATGGCGATTTTTTCCTTCGAGAGACCGTGGGTACGGTCTGGGAGACCGTGGCCACGGTATAGAACACCGTGGGTACGGTCTCACTTGGCCAGCCTCTGACTTCCTTCCTCTTGTTCCTTCCTTCATTCTAAGGCATGTAACGCCCGTTTCGAGGATCGTGACGGGTGTTATCTTACTAATTGGCACCAAAGGTGGGGAAAGTGGTCCCGGGTCAACTCCGCCTCGGCTTTCGGTCCAGCTCGACTTGGGAAATCACCAAAAATGCTCTAAAATAGCCCTTTTTGCTACGTTTTGAGTGAAATCTCCAAAATCTACAAAATAACCAAAAACGCATTAAAAACTATGAAATTAAACCACGAAACGAGTTACAAGCCTAAGGATTTAGGCGGTATTTAGACACAAAATTTGGTCTAAACACCCCCCCCCCCCCACACTTAAACTTTTGCTCGTCCCGAGCAAAACAAAACAAAACAAATAAAGAAAACTCAACACCAACTCCTCTGTCGTGGGAGGAAACGAGTGCATTTAGCGTATGCACCAAGCCCTTTGAACCCCCCGGCAGCCCGGGTGGACGAGATGGACTCATGAGGGTTTGTAGCGGCTGTACCCACAAAAGCCAAAGAAGAAGGAGAGAGGGAAAGTGAAAACCAAACCGAAGAAAACAAAAGGGAAGGAAAACAAAAGCTTTGAATCAAAAGATCTCGCAACCTAACTAAGAAAACGTTATTAAGCCTCCAAAAGCAACCGTTATGAGCACCTCACAAACACCTATCCTAGGCAAAAGTCAGTCTTTGAGATTTTCGATTTCCTACATCTAGTGTCAAGCAAAACCCCATGTGCGTAAGTGCTAGTGGGTTCCAACCGAATCCAAAAGACTCCAAGGACTCATGCCCGAGCTCAAAAACAACGAAACGAACAAGGAACGAGCTGCCCTTCCTCACATTTGGTCGCCCTTGGCTTGGTGAGGGTCGTAGGTGATGCAAGGAGAGGCCCCACACTTTATTAACGCTTAAACTTTTCTTTTTGGGGTTGGGTAATCCCAACAAAATTGCTTTTTCTTTTTCTCTTTTTTTTTCTTTTTATAGGTCAGTATTAGCCTTACTTTCGGGAATTGGACGGCCCAAATATGGGGTTTACCCTCCCAACACAGTCTTTTCTATACACACCTCCGCCGAGAATTCAATATGGGAGGAGCTTAAGGGGTAATAGCGTCGTACCGCTAATACCGTGCCCGTGTAGGTTGGCTAAGTGTATTGTGGTTGATGTCATTCAGCGACACGCTCCACTTAGTCCGGTTATTGTAGCTTTTCTTTCTTTTTCTTTCTTTTCGAATTTGCAATTGCTAAACAGGGAAACAAAACAAGCTTGGACACAAACCCCTAGAATCTCCCGACTTCAACCAGAACGTGAAAGGAATCGGGGGTTTCACTAGACACTTGATGAAGGTCATCTAAAGAAGGTAAGTCATGACTAGTACCCGAGACAGGGTCGAAAACGCTCAGACCGGTTTCTTTTAAAGAAGTTTAAGAACGGCTTCTCAATTTCGACAACAAGATCCAAGAAACAAAGCAAAACAAAGCAAAAACGAAAACCGAAAGAAAACTTTTAAGGCTTTCACTCCCTTTTTCTTCCTTTTTCACACGAAATTTTTTTCAGATTTTAGGCAAAAACTAGAAAACAAAAACAAAAATGCTAGGTGATCTACTCTTGAAACAGAATATCCCCCCCCCCCCCCCACACACACACACTTAAAACGCCACAATGTCCTCATTGTGCGAAGATGTCACATGAAAAGGGTAGAGAACCTGCAAAAACAAACAAACAAGAACAACTAGCATATAGAAGTGGTGGCGACCCGAGCCCACATGGCTCCAACAGCAATATAATCCCAACACAAACACTAAAAGGGGTTCGCCACCCAAAAGAAAAATCAAGCATGCAACAAGGATCAATATAAGTACACACTCAAAGCGTGCGGAAAGAGGTTACCTCGGGGTCTTCAAATAAATACGAACCCAATCCGCGATCCAAGAAAAAGTCACACTTTGGTTAGAGTAAACAAGAAAAACATAATAAGTGTGAGTGCTCGCATGCATAAAATAAAAATAATAAAACAAAAATAAAAATAAGACACTACTTCTTTCACTCCAACTTCAAATTTTCTTATTTTTTTCAACTCCAACTTTTTCTATTTTTCTCATCATTTTTCTCCTTTTTCTTTTGATCCTAGAACTAATACCTCAAATTACAGAAGAAAGAAATAAAGAAAAATAATAGAGCAAGAAAAATAGAAAAACCTAAAGAAAACTGAAAAGAAAAAAAAAATAGAAAGAAGAAAAGGGAAAAAAAATTAGAAAAATGCAAAAAACTAGCAAAATTGAAATAGGAAACTCAAAAAATTATGGGGTGCCTCCCATAGAGCGCTTGTTTTAGGTCCCTAGCTTGACCTAAATACTTACTTGATTCTTAGAATCCTTGGGACACAAACCAAAAACATCATCAACCTTTTCCACCAATTCTTCTTCCTCTTTTTCCCATGATTCTCAAAGAGGTTCATGAATGTCACGGGACACTCTTCCGGTGGTCTAATCATCCGCCTAGGATATCCGGATAGCATTTTCTTTGGCTTCCTCCACCAACGTTTCCTTCTTCTCTTCCAACGCTTCCTAGCGGGCTAGGACCTTTGAAAATCAGCTTATTGACTTTGTTGCACTCAACATAGGTTTCACTCGAAGAAATTTCCTTCCGCCATGGAATGATCTTGAGAGGATGATCATGGTAAATATCCTCAAATTCACTTAGATTTGGATACGAAGCCCTTAGATATTTAATTTCTCCCCAATCATCGGGCTCAACTTCAAGAAAATAAGACTCCTTTTGGGGTTCATCCAAGATGTCTACCACCTCATTGGCCTTAAAATGAGATTCTTTGGGAGATTTCACTCTTGAAGGGTCGATGTCAAAATCAATATGATCTCGACCCACATGAAAAGACAAGCGACCTCTTTTCACATCTATGGTAGCTCCTGCGGTAGCCAAAAAGGGTCGACCAAGAATAATAGGATTTCTCCAATCCTCATCCATCTCCAAAATAACGAAGTCACAAGGGATAAGGAAACTTCCCACTTGAACTAGGATGTCTTCTAATATTCCCAAGGGCTTCTTAACACTTCGTTCCGCTAGTTGCAAGTGGATAGTTGTAGGGGTCAAGTCATCAAGGTTCAACTTCTTACATATAGAGTGTGGCATGACACTCACACTCGCCCCCAAGTCACATAATGCATTATCAATCTTCATATCATCAATTAAGCATGGAATAGAGAAACTACCGGGATCGGCTAGTTTCTCGGGAGACTTGCTTCCCATGATGGCGTTGCAACTAACTGTGAGATGAACGGTCGATGACTCCTTGATTCTTCTCTTGTTTGTCCAAAGGTCCTTAAGATGTTTCTTCAATGAAGGGACCTCCGACATGGCATCTAGAAATGGTATATTAACTTGGAGTTTCTTCATCATCAAAATAAACTTGGAGAATTTATCATCATTCTTCTGTTGAACCAATCTTTCAGGAAATGGAACTGGAGGTCTATATGAAACGGGTTTCTCCAATGGGTTTACATGAATATCCTCCCTCAAGACTTCCTTTCCTTTCTCTCGCCTTTTCACAATCTCTACCCTCTCTTCCAACCTTTCTTTTTCTTCATCCTTGGGCTCATTAACCACAACATCATCCTCCTTCTCCTCAACTATGTTTTGCTCAACTTCTAAGCTTTCCTCTTCATCGCTATCCACCACAACTCCCTCATTCTCTCCCAAAGGTCTCTCCTCCTTCACATTCTCCTCCACTACCAAAGGTTCTTCAATTTTTCTTCCACTCCTTAGGGTAATGGCTTCAACTTGCTCCCCTTGGATGGGTTGAGGTTGAATGGGTTGAGAAAAGTATACTTGTTGAGCAACTTGGGTCATTTGGATTTCAAGGTCTCTAAGGCGAGCACCCTCACTTTCTTGATTAGCCACAATTTGTTGAAACAACTTTTCAATCATAGAATCTTAGGATGGTTGAGAAACTTGGGGTTGTGGGGTGGTTTGATGTGAAAACTCTTCTTGAAAATGTGTATGATGGTCATAAAATTGAGAAACAGGATCAAATATAGGATTGGCAAATGTAGTGTAACCGGGATCACCATCTTCATAAGAATGGGAATAAAGTTGGTTGGAATAAATGGCATTCACATGTTCTACTTGACGATACTCCACACATTGACACTCGAGATGTGGACCAAAACACAACTTACAAATATGCAAATTAGGAACAGGAATGGATGCAAGGGCTTGCATACCTCGGGCTAAGTTCAATTGGTTGGAAACGTCATCATTCACCATCTTCTTTTGCAAATCAAGGACGGTAGCCATTAGAAGCTTGATAGTGGGGTTGTGTTCCAAAGAATGATCCCCATTTCCTAAATTTTGGCCGCCTCCCCAACTAGGCATATTCTGAGATAGCTCATGAAGAAGAATATTGGCTTCCTCCGCAGTCTTCTTTAGGAACATCCCTCCGGACGCATTATCAATAGATTCTCTAAGAGGACCACGGAGCCCATGATAGAAATGTTGAAGCAACATCCAATCCGGTAAATTATGATGAGGGCATTGTCGTTGAAGACTCTTAAATCTCCCCCAAGCGTCAAAAAGACTCTCTCCCGGCCCTTGCTTGAAACTTAAAATTTCTGCTCGAAGTCGGTGTGTCTCCTCCGCCGGAAAGAAACGGTGAAGAAAATCTCCTTTGAGTGCCTCCCATGAAGAATAAAAACCAAGTGGGCATGTTTGTAGCCATATCTTCGCTTTCCCCGCAAGAGTGAGAGGAAAGAATTTCAACTTCAAATATTCTGATGATATCCTTGGAATGTGTATAAAGCTAATCCGGTCTTCGAACTTATCAATATGAACAATGGGACTTTCAACAGCATCGTCCCCATGAAACGGGTTTCTTTCGAAGACTTCAAGTAAATAAAGTTTAAACTCGAACACAGCATCGGGTGGCAATGGTGGTAATGTGATAGGACTGCCTCTCGTACCCAATGATGGAACGGAATATGATAGAAGGGTACGAGGTGAACCAGCTTGAGCTTCACCCATTAGAACGCGAGGACTCCTACAAAAAATGAAGAAGCATCAAATTCATTTGGATTGACACAAACTGATTTTTAGCGTGAAAGCAAAATCAAATAACCAAAAACCAAGAAACTAAAACCAGGGGCGCTGGCTCCCCGGCAACGGCGCCATTTTGTGTAACGTGGTTTGTGAGACCTCGGTTTTTATCGTTCTTCTCAGGGAGCTGGCGGCCTTGGTCATAGAAACTAGGTCTAAGGTCGGGATGAGATTGCTAAGGTAAGGATATCGGTTTGAAAAGATCACAACGCAAGAAACAAAGCTAAGGTCGGTTAAGGAATGGAAAATGGGCTTCGGAGGCTTTTCGGGGTGCAAACGGGGATGAGGAAATGGGTTTTGCAACAAGGGAATAACAAGGAGGATAATCAAGTGGCAATTCCGTTAGAAGATACCCACCGAGCTTCCTCTTCCGAGGATAGTCTGGATTAACTTCCTCAAAGTCCATCGACAGACCCGGAGGGTTAATGAAACGGAATTTCCTAGTTAGCCCTATTCACTTTCGTGAGTAGAGTACTAACTATCCCAATTCCAACCTTCCAACACAAGCATTGGATGTGTTTGGGGACTTTCGAACCCAAATACATCCCACTTGAGGGAAGGAAAGGAGTGGGAAATTGATTTTCCAACTAATTACTCACTAATATTGCTAACCCAAACCTAATCACCTATTCACACCCTTAATTACCCCCTAACCCATATAGGGTTTCTAGCCACTAATCATGACACTAACTATGCTAATAACATCCAAACCAAACCTAAACATGATTTCTAACATCAAACAATCATAAACAAGCAAGATAATCAAATAACAAGCAAGAACAATTAAAGAACAAGCGAAGTAATTAGCAAAGTAATTAATAAAGGAGTTAAGGGAAGAGAAAACTTATCAAAGTGTTGTAGATGAACAAGAGAAAGCAATAAAAAGATGACCCAACAATCTTTCAATTGTTTCAATCTCCAAATCTTTAATAACAAA
The DNA here is from genome assembly GCA_029582165.1 of Portulaca oleracea. Lineage (NCBI taxonomy): Eukaryota > Viridiplantae > Streptophyta > Magnoliopsida > Caryophyllales > Portulacaceae > Portulaca > Portulaca oleracea. Next base: position 9,714,775 of record CM055879.1, on the reverse strand, counting down.
CATAATTCTCCAAAACCCTAGATTAATCTCTCACTAATCTCTCTCTAAAACTCCTAATTACAAGTTGGAAATTGTCTAAGTCTATCTCCCCCAAGTCCCCCTCAGAAATCGTCCACAAGGAGTATATATACAAGTGAAAATCATTGGCCAAAACGCAGCACTTCAAGCCGAAAACACGCGCAGGACATAGGGAGACCAGGGGTACGGTCTCATTCATCGTGGAAATCAGATGGCGATTTTTCCTTCGAGAGACCGTGGAGTGATGCGGGAGACCGTGGCGCGGTATAGAACACCGTGGTGCGATGGGAGACCGTGGGCACGGTCTCACTCGGCCAGCCTCTGACTTCCTTCCTCTTGTTCCTTCCTTCATTCCAAGGCATGTAACGCCCATTTCGAGGATCTTGATGGGTGTTACCTTACTAATTGGCACCAGAGGTGGGGAAGTGGTCCCGGGTCAACTCCGCCTCGACTTTCGGTCCGGCTCGGCTCGGGAAATCACCAAAAATGCTCTAAAATAGCCCTTTTTGCTACGTTTTGAGTGAAATCTCCAAAATCTACAAAATAACCAAAAACGCATTAAAAACTATGAAATTAAACCATGAAACGAGTTAAAAGCCTAAGGATTTAGGCGGTATTTAGACACAAATTTGGGTCTAAACAGGTATATAGCTACTGTATGAGGGTAATACAATGACAATGTATTACACATAATATGAAAGGGCAAATATGTCAATTAAATGCTTACTTTTATGAACTCTTCTAATTTAGTTCCCAAGCAAGGGTAAATAGTTTACCCTTACAAACACTCACATACCCCTACCCTCCTTTAGCCTTATGAACTCCTACCATCCTTTCTAACTCCCTTCCCAAGCGGACCCTTAGGGCCCACCTCTTCTTTCTCCTCATCATGGAGGCCCAACTTCTTATTGATTCTCAAGACAATTTTAAGGAACACCTCAATGGTCTTCTATTGTTCATGCTTTAGCTCTAGGTCACGGGCTATCTTGTCTAACATGCCTTGCAGTTGCTGTAAAAGCTCAATCAAATGTTTCTTCAGGTATCCCTTACACACTATGTTGGGCCATGGTTGATGTAGTCTTTGCAGGTTCTGTGCCTGGTCTCCTTGTGTAATGTGGGAGCCGTAGATGGTGAAGGATTCCTATTTTGCTTGTAAGGAAATTCAAGGGTTCACAAGACTATCGACTTTACTACCCAATGCATGTATGGCTTAGTGGACTTATATGGGAGTTCCTAGAGTAGACTTGATGTATATGTGTTTACTCAGTTTTGTTTTCCTTGTTGGACTCACTCACATTTTAGGCTTGCATGCAAGCTTAGACTCTTTTATTTTTCGTTGACTCACCTACATTTTGGGCATACATGATGACTCTATTCCTATATGGTCCTAGGATGGGAAAAAAAAGACTGCCTATCGGGCCTCCACTGGACCAACTCGCCTTGGGTTATTTAAAACCTTTCGGGCTCAAGCCTTAGATATGAGATTAGATAAGCGGTCCTATGGGCTAACTCTAGAATCGATACAGATACAACACATACCACAACGAAGAAAGGAGATGATACCAATTATCGAGCCCTCGCCAAAAGTGAGTCACGACAAGCTGTTTAAAACCTATCGAGCTTAGGAATAAATTCAAAACTGAACAATAGGTACAGGGGAAATGGGTAGTATGAAGGGTTGTAAAGAGTCGCAATAAGCCGCATAAAAAATAGTCCAACCCAAATGTCTCATTAGACTAGACCTCTTTCTTTTCCATGGGTCAGCAAGTAACAAACAATTTCTAAATCATAGATCAATTATAACCAATTTCTAAATTAAAAAATTCAAGGACATAACATCAAACCCCCCATACCTCACTCCACAGAGATCACAAAATATTAGTTTTGATTAGGTCAGAGTACTAGCTTTGGTTTTGGTCAGAAAGATTTACAACTGGTAGAAGATTCCAAAGTGTCCTCTACCAGTTGGCAGTTGTAAAGCAGAACAAAAAAATATAAAGAATTCAAGAGACAATTAAACATTGTCCTATCTTACAAGTTTCAAAATTTTTCCCCCCTTTAAGCTGAGGGGCTTCAGCGTGTCCTATCTTACAAGTTTCAAAAATTTTCCCCCTTTAAGCTGGGGGGCTTCAGCGTGTTAATACATACAAATTCAATCAAAATGACAGAAGATATGGTTACATAAATATCTTTATAAACAGGAAGTCTAGTCTTCTGCTGTTCTACGCATTTTCTTCTTTTGTTTCTCTTGCACACGGTATCTTTCTCTGCGCTCTTCCCTTTGTCGTTTCTTGGAAACCTGCTCTTCCTTTGCCCTTTGCGCTTGGAGTAGTTTTCTCTTTTCTTGCTCCCTTTCCTTTCGTTTCTTCACCTGCAACATACCAATCAACCAAAACCCACCAGGATTACATTGTTAGCTTCTAAGATTTTACTGTGACATAAGCGCTCAAGAACAAGCAACCCGCATATGACTTCACTATTAACATGCCCACTCTTGGTCTAAAAAAGCATGCCTAAGCTCAGAAAAGTCCAAGCCCAAACTGGGCGGCCTTGATAGGAAAAGCCCACGATTTTCAGTTCTTCAAACCAAGGACAAAAACTTGTCTTAAAATGACAGCAACTTTTCAGAATTTCTCTATTTTTGTAATATTCCTCTCTTCCGCTGTCTATCTCTTTTATCCCTCTCTGTTTTCCTCTAAAGCCAAAAACAATAATAAATAAATAAATAAATACAAAGCAAAGCACGAGCTATTTCAAAACAACTATGCTTTGGGCAACCTTCATCATTAATGTAAGTGCGCAAGCCTTGGGTTTCAGGACCCTTCGCGCTTTTGTGCATCATGAGCATTTTTAAACTAAGTGCTCGGTTAACGTGGGAATATCGGAAATTGCATACCTTGTCATGGCGTATACGTTCGAGATGTTGAATAAGTGCAAGAGTTCTCCGCTCATGAGGTTCTATGACGACAGCTCTCCTACTTTCTATGAGCCCACGTCGCCTCTTTGAAGTATCCTTAGGCTTTGAAGAAAATGGAAGCTGTTCTTGCAGTTGCTTCGGGATCACCAGCGGATTAAATTTCTTGGGCTTCCTTTCAATGGGCTGCGAAAATGACAGAGAAATGAGTCGCCAATTAATACAGGCAACCCAGTTTGATCACGAGGTTGCAAGGCTGTTGTCAAAGTTTGCTAGCTTTGTCAATAACAAAGTCAAAAGCAGTATTTTCAACTGGATGGAGTGCAATGCACAAACCTTATAGAGGGAATCCTTGTTGACAGGGACTGGAAAACCAAGTTCTCTCCTCAATTCAGCAACAGTTTTCATCCCTTTCCAAGTTTGATCACGAGGTAGCAAGGCAGTTGTCAAAGGATTGAAAAAGCAAGGGACTTCAACTTGAGTCCATGCACGCAAGAAAACCAGATCACTCATAAGGATCTTGTCCTCAAATGTGCACCTCGCAATCCCCTCCTCCGACAAACCCCCCTTTTTGCTTTTTTGATTGCCAATAACATCTTTTGCAGCCTGCAGAAGCCATTAATTAAGACCTTAATTGTAAGAACCAAAATCCAAATACATTTTCCTCACATACAGTAAGCAGGCATCGCAGTTATATTCTTGGATGACAATACTGCAAGTCTAACAGTACGCAAGGCTATAAAACACATTTGTTTAAGATGACTCAATGCCCCCCAACCTAGGAATGGCAAAAGTTCGGGTTGAGGTCTATCGGATTCAGTCAATTCAAGTATTCAATCAAAAACCCCAAACCCAGACCCCAACCAAAAAAATACCAAAATCCGAATCCAAAAGACGGAATTTGACCGAATTGAAATTTGGCCCAAAACTAAAAATTGACTAATTATCTGATTTTTGACTGAATCTTTTAATGTGAGCCATGAAAATTGTCATCAGAATCATGTTCGGTCAACTCGAAACCAAATGACCGAATTTAACTGACTCAAACTTTTAACACCCGACCCAACTCAATTTTAATTCAGTCATTACCAAACGACAACTTTAAGACTTGGTCAAAAAATCACGTCCGAACCTGGTTGATCAAATTGTTGCCACCCCCCAACACACACACACGTTCTCTCTTCCCGAGACACCATCACAAAACAAGTATATTTAGGGGTGGGAATCTGTGCCCATCTAATGGGTATCCACCCTTACCCATCCATAATGGGTGGGTAATGCCATTAAGGGGGGCGTGGATTACCCACAATTTCGTGTGAGTATCCATTACCTAGGGGTATCCATATACCAATTGATGCCTTAACTAGGTGAGAACTTGACATCAAGTGGCATTACGTTTAACTGAAATTTAAGGCGAAATTCAACTTTGATGGCCTGGCTCAACATTTTGTACTATGATAGTATTGATTAAAAACAGCTCAAAGATGAGTTTTAAGCTCCTAATATTTCTATTTGATAACATATATCATGACATATATAAACATTTTTTGCCGCGAAAACTAACTGAAACTTTAGAGCAAAATTCAATTTCAACAGTTTGAATTGAAATTTTATCATATGATAGGATGGAGTTAAAAAAACTCGAATATGAATTTTAAGATCTAAGTAGTATCATTTGTAATATATATATATACATATATATATACATATATATATATACATATATATATATCACTGCATATGTAGACAGTTTTCACTGCTAATACTAACTTAAACTGAAATTTAATAGCAAAATTCAATTTCAATGATTTGGATTGGAACTTTATAATATAATAGTATAGATTATAAAAAAGTTCAAATATAAATTTTTTATCTCAAAATATTTTTATCTCATAACATATATCGTGACATATATAAACAAAAAAAAAACTTTGCCGCTAAAACTAACCGCAACTTTAAGCAAAATTCAATTTTAACGCCTTGAATCAAAACTTTATGATATGATAGGATAGGATGGAGTTAAAAAAAATTATAAAAAAAAAAAAAACTCAAATATGAATTTTACACTCCAAATATTTTCATTTGTCACATACATCACCACATATGTAAACCATTTTTCACTGCTAAACTTAACCGAAATCAAAACTTAAGAGCAAAATTCAAGTTCAATGATAGATTAACTTAAGTTTATAATATGATAGGATAGATTAAGAAAAGCTCGAATATGAATTTCGAGCTCCAAATATTTTCATCTAATAACATATATCACTAATTTGCCAATCATGTCGACATTTTTCAGCACTAAAATTAAGTTATTAACTAAAACGTTAGAATCCAAATAAAATACTCAGTTGGATTCTTGGATGAGTGTGCAAATACACAATATCTATGAATAGCCTATATCCATGAATACCCATGTGTAATACCAAATGGGGGTACATATTGGTATTACCCACATGGGTAACACTCATGTGGGTATCAAGAGACACGGGTTGGGTTTGGGTAGGGTTCTCCAATCTATGGATAATATCCATCCATACCCACCCAATTCTCACCCCTAAGTATGTTTCAATGTGACTACTCTCTCCACCCCCAGGTTGGGGAACGACCCACCATTAAACTACTCTTGCCCTTTCGGCTTTCATGAAAGCAACTCCACAATGACTATCACATATTATCATATAAAGTGAGACTATAAGACTATCGGATGAAACAACAAATGGATACAGATTACAAATTTTTATACCTTCTTCACTTGTCCTCGGATTTTACTGGTAGTTTGAACTTGGGCACCCTCAAATTTGGCTATTTCAAGATCTGAAGTAAACATCCCTTTGATAAGTGCCGTCTTCTTGTAAATTTTGCAAGGATGACCAACAAGCTTCACTTTCTTCATTATCTTAGTTGCATGATTGAACTCTAGTATATCTCCAGTTGCCACGATTCTAAATGATGCCTGCATTTCATAGACAAAAGAATGATCTCAGAGAGCAGGCCAATGTTTTATTCTCGCAAAAGAAACAAAAACATCCAAGATCCCATTTGAGTAGGTCTGTCCAACAGAGCCAAATGATGTTGCAATAGAAAACTGCAATAAGAATCATCGACGCATGCCCACAATTAAGTTTTCTTCTAATCTCCACGTGTTCAATTCAAGTAATATCCCCAGATTAAATTTGGGAAAATATCAAACATCTTACATATAAGCAATTCTTTTCCTTAAACATTTGTTAAGAGCTAACAAGCAAAGAACAAAACACCAACAGTGAACCACAGAAAACATCTCGTTTTCTTTCTTTCCTTTTATTTTTTTGGAGTACTTTCAAACAAAGTATCCACACCTTCCCTACACAAGTTCAATCCAAATCCCAATTACACCCCCCCCCCCCAACTTTTTCTCTGGAGAAGCAGGCACTAAACATGCTGCTGGTGAGGAAAGGTCCCCTGAACTAAATAAAAACTACAAGTCTTCAATATAAAAGGCCTCTTTGCAAGACACGAAGATTTTGTGTCAACCAACAGAAGAAATCAATATAACTCATGAAAGATCACCAACATATTGTCTATCCTTCAAATCCTAACATTCTGTAAACCAACCCCCCCCCCCCCCGGGCAACCCATGGGAAAAGAATAAAGCACCTGGCACCACCAACAAAAAAGAGGGAAAAAAAAAAAAAAAGAAGGGGCAGATTCTTCTCTACTCTTGGAAAAGACCGAAAAGAGACCACAAACCTGGTTATTTGTTAGGTTCTGTACGGCAATGATTCCAGTTTTGGGGGGCACAAGAGGGCCCCAAAACTGTGCAAGGCAGTGCATATGTTCAGGTGTGTACTTGAGCATCCGGTGCCTTCCATTACGATCCTCAAGTGCATAAACAGGTGTTGTCTGGTAACGCCTCCAACCTATAGAAATAATTATTGGATCCCTGGTTTTAAGGACCTTCTTGTGCCATCGGTGACGCTTTATCCTTGCCTGCAACACAAAGTCAAAATGTCAAATACATGTTGCAAGACCTGTTAGCTGGGTAGTAGATCAAGACAGAAGATTGGCAATAGAGATGCGAGTTGTATACAGTGATTTATGTGATTGCAGATGCAACTTGACGAAAGAAGTTACACAATATAATAGAGAGCACTACTTAACCTGCATATATCCAACGTTGTCCTCCCCAAGATTGATTCCTCCAACAAGAATAGGATGGCAGGGATCAAAATATTCAACCATCTCATAAGGAACAGCGTGAATCTCCAATCTCACATAAACCCCAGTCCTAAAGCCTTCTATTTCTATGCGAGTGGCTTCATCTAGATCGTTAAGCTCAGCTAAATTCATTTGCTTCCGAAGCTCAATTTCCTCTTTCAACTGTAAGCACAAGGTATAAGTTTCTATACAAAAGACAAGACAGCAAAGATTCAGCAAACTCAAATAGGAGTTTTAAGTTTACCTTATTAAAAAAGCTTCCTTCATTGGCTTTGCTATGATCAGCCTTGGCTTCAACTTCCTCATCAGCTCCGTCATCATGTAATCCAGAAACATCATACGTTAAACCAGTTAAGGTAAACAGCCTTATTTTGATACAGCTTCGCCGTGACGAGAAAGAAAAAGAACAAACAATTTTTGTTTAAGAAATAGCCTTCCAACCCAGTTCCAACAGAATAGATAAAAATCAAACTTACACTTAAAACCCTACAAATCAGTCAACTAACACAACTACATTAGTTTAGGTTACACAGGTAATGGACGCACAAAGTCAAGTCAACAAATACAGACAATCAAGTACCAGAAATAGAAGCAAAGGAATAGATAGAGGCAAGGGATTGCATGTGTGGGCACAAACGATACTTGAACCAAAAGGGAGAGGGGAAAGAGAAACTAGAGCAAAGGATATTGAGAATCAAATTTTGCACGCAGGGCAAGCTTCTTCAACTTGCGTTCCTCAATTACCGCGTCATCTTCCTTAGGTACTGCATCACTTTTGTCAGTATCTGTAGGTACATTATCATTCAATTCCAAATCTTCAAAATCACCATAGACATCATCATCATCATCATCACTGCCAGCACCAGAAGACTGAGCCCTTTGGGCAGCTTTCGACCAATCCCCAGTGACAAAGCGGTCTCTAATGCTTTCAATAAGTCCATCGTCTTTCCAATTCTTGGAATTTAAATTGCTGATGAATTTAGAACAATCATCAACATCAACATTGCCATTATCTCCACCCTCTGACAACCCCTGTCAACAAAGAAAAGTAGAGAAAGATATTCAACTGTCAGCCAGTCAAATAAGCCACTCAATAGCAATACACCACAAGGAACATGTAGAGTGCATATCTGAAAAGTTTTTCCGCACAAACCTTGCTATCTTCTCCTTTTGGTTTAAAGAATTCATCGTCTTCACCTTCTTCATCACTGTTTCCCAGTTCTTCACTCATATCAGGCATTAACATGGAAGAGGAAGTTCCATAAACAAGTTGCATCAGATTAGTGTGTTTCCTAGAGACTGTTCGTTCTAACAAAGACTCCCTCCATCTGGAAGCATTTCCCATGTCTTCATCTTCTGGCACAACGAATCAGAAATGTTAGAACACAAGCCCGATATTCCTTTGCAAGTCAAAACAATTCATGCACAAAAGGATAAAACATGGGAAATTAATTATATGATAAAGAAATACAGACCAATTACCGTCTCATTTCTAGGATAGTAAAATCAAGGACATTCGCACAGACAGAGCAATCAAATTCCACAAGTACACTATGCACCATGGCAGAACAAAAAGATGCTTAAACTTGATTTGAAAGAAGCTAGCAACCACATAAACATACCAGTACCTCAAAAGTACCCTCACTAAGACTTCTGCTGATCGTAGTACAAGGAAGAATAGGTTATATGCATGCTTACTCGATAATAGCTGCAATAAAGAGCGACTTTTTCTCTTAAAAGATCGGTCTTTTGATTGAAAATGCAATGAGCATCCACAAACTCACAACAAATAAGCCAACCAGCTTAAAAGTTTGTCTGGACTCAGCCCACAAGTACTAAAAGTTGACAACTATTTGTGCCTCACTGACAGAAGAAAACAAATAGCAAACAAAGTTCAAAATGTAATGTACCTACGCTCACTCACATTTTTCATCAATGTATCCTGATTCTTTTTTTTTTCGGTTATCTTCCCCTCATCGTATACACACATAGTATTGTTATCCCATGTTGAAGTATGATGCAAAGAACCATGGGCTCCTGTCCTCCATCAGTTAGTTACAACACACCCCCCCCCCCCCTCCAGGTAGATCATAAAGCACATGTCGCAGGAACATGACCATAACAGTTCCACAGTAACATGACTTCTGCAAATTCTACCAAGTTGTGCCACAAAAATGAAATTTGGCAGAGTCGAGAACAGGCCGAACATCGCTAATAACATTCTATGAACATCAACCGTAACGGCACTAATTTTCTCTGTTTTTCCAGCTACAAGATATCTACTTGATAAAAGAGGGTGGGGAAAGAGATACTTTTTCCAATTGTAAAAGGGATGATTACCTTCCATGTCCTCATCGGATATGTCGTCTTCAGAATTATCTGACCCAGAAGTTGCTTCGTCTACTTCACCATCACCCCCTTCCTCATCGTATTCATCTGATTCCTGCGTTCCAATTATATTAGAAAATTTACTCAATATTTATGCTCAATTTGGAATTGACAGCCAGAAAATCCTCACTCAGTGTTGCATAAATCCCAGCATAGAGTTGCCAGAAAATCCCAGAAGTTGCAACAACCATCAACACTGAGGATTATTCCCTAGTCGCATCAATTTAGAATTGACAGCCAGAAAATCCTCAATAAATCCCAGCATAGAGTTGCCACAGAACATCATCTTATTAACCAACACACTATACTCCAAGGTGGTCGCATCAGGCATATGAAAATGCATTTCACACTTTTCTGGATCTGTTGTCCAAAGTGCAGCCACATTTTTCTCTCACTGAGCTCACAGCGCGGAACCCAAGTAAGGGCTTCGACTCAAACCAACCGATATTCATGAAAATCTAGCTAATGCAGCTAAATATTATGGAAGATGATATTCTAGAAAGAATGGGAAATGTAGGAATTTAAATTTAGTAAGACACTAATCTTTTCATTATTTTCTTTTATCATTTAATATATTAACTTATTTCGTCTCCTTACTACATGAGTCGTATAAGGAAATTTATGAACTTCCGTAATTTGCATAAGTGAGTTGAGCTTGGATATTATTGAAGCAATTGAACTGAGTTTACTGGGAATTTATGAGATTACCCGGTGCAAGAATTGCTACATCACATGCCCAACTAAAAACAGAAAAAGTTAGAGCAATTACAAAGCACTAGCATTTAGTTGTAAATAACTGATAATCAAAAATTAAATAATAATTACTAATTCTAAAACTCAAGCATGTATCAGACAATCGCAACATCAATCAAAACAAAGTTGCATTACTTTTTATAACAATGGTTAATTATAGCTTTAAGAATAGATAATCATATTTGTGAAAATTCAATAAGGCCGCTAACAATGAGGCTATTTCCATGATCTTAATCTTTGATCATACATTGAGACAAATTTTTATACATTGTATTTTACGTACATTGTGGTTCTATATGATGCCTTAACCATTTATATAATTATTAATTTAAACTCTTTTATCGTTTCCATTTTATGTAGCAATGTTTAGTAAACAAATTTATTTTGAACAATAATATATTGTACTTCAGAGGTGTTAAACAGTACTGCACTAGAGAGTTTTCTTGAGTGATAATATATTGTACTTTGGGGTATCGACCAAATTCTGGTGTCAATTGCCTAAATTAACACTTGTATGGCATGTACACAAGCCCAACCCCAAAAGTACAGTATATTATCATACTAGAAAAAAGTATATTGCAGTATCGTCCAATACCCTCAAAATATAGTATATTAGGATCCAAAAGCACTTGTTCTAATTGTTTATCAAATATTTGAAACATAAATGTATGACTTCAATATTTTTCTTTTAAAGTTTATATATATATATATATATATATATATATATATATATATATATATAGGATAATTGGATTCTAATAATCCCTACTTTCACCAATTGGACAATGGTGGACCGTACTTTCACTTTGTATTCTGGTGGTCCAAAAAAAATAAAATTGGATTGTAGTGGTACCAAATCCACCTCCACATTCTTCTTATTTTTTTCATTCCTACACTATATTGTTTTTATTTTTTTTCGTTCCTGCCCCTAGAAAGTTAATGAATTGTAGTTTCTAAAACATTTTTTAAATTATTTTTTTTGAGACTCTGAATAATTATTATGATTTTTTAAAAATAATAAAAGTGAAAAAATCGTAAAAAATAGCAAAAAAATGAAAAAAAATTAGAAGAAACGCCGTAAATTCATTAAAAATCATTGTAAAGTGTTATACTAAGTTTTGAATCAAATGCAACACAAAATCTATGATTCTCTCGAAAATATCCCACTACAATCCAATTTTTTTTTTTTTTTTGACCACCAGAATACAAAGTGAAAGTACGGTCCACCATTGTCCAATTGGTGAAAGTAGGGATTATTAGAATCCAATTTTCCTATATATATATATATATATATATAGACACACACACACACACACACACACACACACACATATATATATATATACATATATATATATCGGGACACGGGTGCCCAACACGGACACATATCCAAGGGTCCGGCATGGCATCCCTAAAAATTGCCGACACGGGGACACGGGGACCAAGGGTCCGACACGACAGGGTAAACACGACCCCTAAGTTGCATAACATATTTAATTATATTAGAAGTGAAATATTATAATTTTTTTTAAAGGCGTCCTGAAAAATTGTGAACACAGGGACACTTCAGTTTAAATTGATTTGGCCTACATAGAGAATATATTCAGTCCAACTTCTAATAAGCCTGAAAAAATTGTTTCCCCTTTAATTTTAAAATAATCGAAATAAAAAAGTGGAAATGACCCAAAAGAAAAGCCTAGGCCCCAATCCAATGTTTGTTATAATGGTATACCATATACGGCTGTTCACGCCTCCCTCCCCCTCTCTCTCCTGTCAGTGTATGGAGTTCAAACTTCAAAGTAGCAAAACCCTAGTACCAAACTAAAAAGGCACGCCACCTCTGCCCCCCCTCCCCCCCTCTTTCCCGCACCGGAAAGTCGTCCCTGCCACAAATGGTGACCGGAAAGTCTTCTCTGCCATGGCCACCACCCTAGTTGTCGGAGTTGTCCACCATTTCCATGATGAGTTTCACAGTCTCTACCATTCACTAACAGCAGCCATCGTTCCACCACCGTGTCCGGCCATTCTCAGTGTGTCAGGATCCGTGTCGACAGCCCTTACAGGCGAGTCCGGGTAACGTTGGATAGATATAGATAATAAGATCAAGGAGCATGACATATGTATTACATAAGATATCTTTATTATAAAAAACTATAGGGTATGACGACAAAAATGCCAAACTCGTCAACAAAAGAATTGTTTAATTTCCAGAAGCAGTCAAATTTTTCTCCATCCACTGGAGAAACTTTCAGAATGCATCATAAAAAGTACTCGCAAGCAAAGAAAAGTAGAGTCCAAAATACCTGTTCATCAGCATCCTCATTTCCAAAGATTGCCTTCCTTCTGACCCTACCATTATGGAACTCAATACGTTCCTCAAAATTACCTCTCACATCCTCAGGCTCATCACTGGAGTCATCCGTTTCAGCCGCCATGGTGTCATTTCCTTCAGCGTCTATGTCATGATCAGAAGATTCGAAACCATCTGAATCATCATCACCACTTTCCCCATTAGATCCAACACCATCACCATCTTCATCAGACTGATGTTCAGAAGCATCAATTGCAATCTTGTCTTGCTTTTTGCTAAAAAGATTAATGAAACTTTTTTCCAACTTCTCATCAATAGAATATTTTGTATTCTGAAGTGATTTTACAAGCTCTACACCAACATCTCGAGATTTCCCTGTCATAAAGACATTGAACCATAAATGAAGATATTAGACAACTGAACATTAACCACACCTGAAATGAAGCAGCAACACAAGATAGTTGACTATATATCAATCAACGTCGAAAGAGAAATCAGTATATCAGAGGACCTTTGGTTGCAGTGCCCTCGTTTTCATCAGCTCCTTTGGAGAATTGAACAAAATGATCATTTATGTTTATATAGACAGCATCTTTATCATAGAGGAGATCACCAACACCGGACATGGGAGCATAAAAAAGCTTCTCCTTGTCACGTAATCCTTTCTTCTTAGCAGCAGATGGTAGAGGGCAGGGATCAGGTAAGCTCGTAACTCCGGCAAGATTGTAATCACCAACACCAGCAATATGAACCTGAAAACATCTCAGTTATAAATGACACAATGATAACCTACATAGAAAGATCTTCTCGCTTAAATCAAAAAGATTGAAAAATCACATCATGACAGAAGCAGTTAAAAACATCCTGGGGAAAAAGAGGTAAGATGTCAAAAGGAAATCGTCCAACTCAAATCTAGCGTCTTAGACCTGAAGAAGCATGACCAAAATTTTACTCACTTTTGTGCCCTTCTTCAAATTACAGCCACGCAAATAACCATATACAGTGACATTCCTGTCACATTTTTTATCCATCTGCACTTTTTCAGGAGAAGTGATATCTTCAAAGCGATCTGCTAACAAATAAGGATGAGTGGTTCCCCAAGATAATGGACGAAATTTCATCACAGAGATGAATCTTGCAAGATTGTGGACTTCACGCTTATGGTACCTGTCCATTTGGCAAGCACAGAGGAGACGCACAAGTATTGATGATCTGATAATGCTTTAGAAAGGAATATAAATTCAACTGAATGGAAAGTACTCACTTGCCATGCATAAGACCTGACAAGTAGAATAGTTTTGCCCCCTCATGTGTTTCAGTCCAAAAACGATGTTTCAGGCGCTGTTTTGTCTTCCTCAGTTTCTTGACATCCTTGAACTTATCAAGGTGGGTAAGGACCCCCATAACCTTAGGAAACCCATGAGTTTGCATAATGTTGAGAAACTCAAATGTTTCCTGCAAGCAACAGGACATCAGTCTTCAAGTTAACTTCCCAATGACTAAAGACGCTTGGTGACTGAGGGTAATACTAACCATATAAAGAAGGGTTTATCAGTACCACAAAAAAGCAAAAGAAAAAAAGTAGTAGCGCCATTACTTGGGCGATTGGGTACTCAAAAGTTCACACCTAGGCAATTTCAATTGCAAATCAAATTGAAGTTCCATTGATAAAGCACACTTTAACTTGTAGTACAAAAACCAAGATCAATTAATGCTATAATTCAAGACAAAGGAAAGAGCTTCTCACCATTTCAAATCCATAACTCCCATCTACTAGAAGCAGAGCTAAGTCAGCAAACTTTGCGCAATCAATCATGGCATTTATCTCATTTGGGCACTCGACAAATTGAAGACGCCTTTGTTTGCCTGACATAGGAAGGGCAACACAAATAAATTCACTTTTCCTTATCAATTCATATCGTTTACTTTGTCAGAAAAAGTCTTCTTTGTAATACTTTCCAACAGAACAGAACTGAATCAACTATGAAACACAAATCAAAGAAACAGTTTCAGCTCCTCACAAACCCAAAAACAAATAGATCTGATTTATCTATTGATCCCCAAAATTTAGAGGTAAAACTTACACTAAATAAATTCAAGTTAAAACAGGTGAACTAGCTACTACAACACGCAAATCAGAATGTTAATGATTCCTGAAGAATGTCCTGTCAGCGAGAGAAGCTCAGAAAAAAGTATAAGTAACATGAAATGCATTTTTCTCGAAATCCTGACAGTCGAAACACTAATCTGTCTAGACCCAAAACAAGTTGAAGGCAAGCAGGTGGAACCTTAAGAGCACAAACCTGATACTATGGTGATAGGGCCTCGAACATCAGGCAAATTGTGCTTTGTGTAATGTTTCACAAGACACTTAATCAGCAATGACTTCCCAACCTGCCAAACACAAACAGCAGCCCATGTTAGACTCTAATGACATCCCACATTACAAATATTGTGCGACAACTATGGCATACATCAAAAACAAACACACACCTTTGGAGGGCCATGAACAACAACAACAAAAGGCGGAGGATCACCAGTGGCACGGTCAATTGTTGGAATATGAAGCTTACGCTGCTCCTTCTCCACTGCCCGCGATTGCAAACGCTTTGCTTTTGCATTTGAACGGAATGCAAATGCCTGTAAAACCAATTACCAGTCTCATTTCCTTCCTACCATCAGCTTTCAACTTCGTTTTATCTTTTGGGATATCTAATATGTTACCCTTAAATTTTCGAGAATCCAATCCAACTTGAAAATATAGCAGTAAAAACTATAAATTCTAGCAATAATGTAACACTGAACGGAATCCAAACCCCTTAAAAAAATCATCACTCTTTTATGTTGTACTTGCTCTAATCAAGATTCAATGTTTCCCCTATATTTCTAAGAGCCACAATAAATTAGAAATGCAGTAAACATGCAATGAATTGACACACGAACCTTAGGGTTTTGGGTTTTCTTGTCTTCAGAATTACTCTTATCCTTGTTCTTCTTACTGGCTTTCCCCTTCTTAGGTCCAGCTTGTCGAGACCGATGAGCTTTATGTGACTGTTCTTCTACTCCGCCAGCAGCCATTGCTGAGAAAACCCTAGAAAAAACCCTAAGTAGACCCCAGAAACAAAGTGTTATGCCTGAATTTTGCAAAACCAGCCATATACTATCATATATATTAATTACAATAAAAAGTTTTCTTTTCGATTTCTAAAAACTACTTTAGTTTTCAGTATCAAAATAGGATATTATGTTCTCTTTTTTAAAAGAATGATCTTGGAGATTGTGCAATGCTTACTCTCAAACTTGGGAGCCAAATTGTCCCCTAAGACTATGAACCAAATAAATTTCACTCCCGTGATCATTTAAACAAGGGGCACCGACAAAGAGTAATTTCTTACCGATTTCATGGCATTGTAAAATTAGCCATTAGGCATAAAACCACCAATTTGCTGATCACCCAGCCAAAGCACCACCAATTCTTTCATCACTAAGCCTACAATCGAGACCACCTTTTTTTTCTCACAACAGTGTGGACTCTATATCCAACAGCAAGCCAACAACAAAACTTTAAGTCAAATTCTTGTTTGCATAATTATGTAAAAAATGAGTGCATCTCATTTTCCTATCTTGCAAGCTCACATTCCTAAAGTATCCTTAAAATAGACAAGCCAATGTCTGGATATATCTCATGGACTAAAACAAAAGCCCTCATTGTCTCTATTTTTTGTTTTTCTTTATTTTAATTTGGGGGGTGGTTCTAAAGGGTGCTTACCTTAGGAACAGCAGTAACAGTTGTAGTCGTAACGCATATTCACTGTCCCTCTACAGACAACAAACTCCCACATTAAAAATTGCAAAATCGACCATACCCACAAAAAATCCTCAGACTCTCATCTAATCTCCCATCAATGACGAATGATTTCTAATTAATACTACCTTAAGAAAAATTAATAATGAACACTTCCAGACTTTACCACTCCCAAAGGAAGTCAACTAACCCTGCTTACAACCCAAAATAGACCAAGGATAATTTTGTCAAATAATTTCCATCAGTTTCCAATAATTAAATTCATTCTTTTCTTTCCTCAAAACTGGAAAAATTTTAACCTTAACTTTTGGAGACCATAACTCCCTTTCCCGACATCGTATGGAGGCCTACTAGACCTTTCTGTAAAGCTCAAAGAGTACTCTACAACTTGTATTTGATCCCAAAACCTAACTCTAACCCTAAGAGGCTTAAAAATAATAAAAACCACAAGCTGTCCAGAATTACAATTTTGTGGTAGAACCGCCATAGCGCAATCAATACTCACCGAAAACCAGAAATTGCAAGTTCCTATTAAAGGTAACACAAAGACCTACCTGCTTTCGAAATATTTCAACTTAACTCAACCTCTACTAATTTTGTGGATTTTCAAAGTGGCATCTCGAAACTATCCCAAATAATCAATCAATCTTTCATTAATACTAAAATCAACCAACATCTTGCAAACTCATTACTTTAACCCCCTACTATTCGCTAAACCCTAATGTGACTTATTACTAACTAAACAACCCAAATTATACCCCGACAACATAGCAATAATGGCAAAACCAATAATCTTTTTCATAATTTTAAGAATAACAGAATTACTTAGAAAGAAAGAAATTAAACGATAATAAAAAACAATAATAACACAAATTAGGGTTTAGGGCTTAGGGTTTGGAGGGAAGACATACCAAGGAGGGAGAGCTGGGTAGCAGGGGTCGTCGGCGACGTCAGGCGGCAGAAACCGACAGTGAGTGAGCGTGAAACAGAGAAACGGGAAAACGAAGGGAATGGAGGGTGGCGGTGGTGGGCTGGCCGCGGAAAGAGAGGGAGGCTGCTGCCCAAAAACACTAGGGAGGGTGAGGTTGGTGGTTCCAGCGACCCTGGGCTGAGCTCCGGGCAATAGCAGTTGAGGGGGGTCACCCAGGGAGGCGTTGGATTGAGCGGGTTCTATTAGGGAGCCAAGGAGAGATTAGTTATTAGGTTTTGACCTTAACTATTTACACCAACCTTTAGAAAATAAATAAATACAAATTAGATTGTAATAATCCTTGTTACGTCATTGGTCCAATTTTTTTTAATTTATAGGTACCTCCTATTATATAAAAATTAATTTTTGGGAATAATATTTTCAGAAATGATTGTCAACCACCTTCTGTTTTCTGGAAACTAATTTTTGGGGGACATACTTTTTTTAGAAACTATTTTTTGGTGACTTTTTCTCTGCAACTTAGTCCAAATTTATAAAGAATGACCTTAAATAGGGACCTCTTTGCAATAATATGATTTTTTAAAGTTTTTATGCTAATAAGCTCAAATAAACACTCTTAACTCTTTTATAATGACTTTAATGGTACTAATTATTACAATCTACTACTTATACCTTAAATATTATATTTTCTATGGTTATAGGCCCACCATGCTTAGTAAAATTAATTAAACTTAATTAGAGAGTTTTGACCGTTACCTGAACTTAGTTGCATTAGATCCCTGGCATTCTTCAGCTTCCAATTTACAGAGATGACTAATCTGAACCCCGCCAACCTTAGATCAAGCACAGCACAGATCTGTTTCGTTTCCTACCTCAGACCGTAGTCACTAATTAAATTTATTTAGTTTTTAAAGGATAGTGGAACTTTAATCAAGAAATTATAATATTTAAAGCATAAGGTTCGATTGGATAACTTTCCTTACTGGGAAACTTCTTTTATTGAAAGCTTGAAAATGGAAATACTTAGGGGGCGTTTAGGAACTGGCTTTTTCAATGGCTTTTTGCTCCAAAATAGCAATGGGTTTTGACTAATCAAAAAGCTATTATGAGATGTTTGGTGTGATAGCTTTTTCGACTAGCTTTTTACCCCCAAAAAGTCATTTTCTAAAATGCTACTTGGAGTAGCTTTTTGAATTTTAGCTTTTTAGTGAATTAAATTACCATATTGACCTTAAACATATAAATATAAATATAAATATATATATATATATATATATATGATAATTTGATTCTAATAATCCCTACTTTGGCCAATTGGACAATGGTGGTCCCTACTTTCACTTTGTATTCTGGTGGTCCAAAAAAAAATAAAATTGGATTTGAGTGGGACGCGAAGTTAAGCGGTTAGTGGTGGCATTGATTTGACATGGCGGGCATGAGTTGACTTTAAATTTTAGTGCCACGTCATACAATAAACACATGCACATTGAATTTTTCTTTTTTTTAGTCTAGCTTGGAAACAATTAATCCATTTTTTTCCCTTATTTCTCTCTCTTCTTTTTCCCTTTCCACTTCTCCTCCCTCTCTCTCTCTCTCTTCTCTCTCTCTCTCTCTCTCTCTCTCTCTCTCTCTCTCTCTCTCTCTTTCTTCTTCAACCAAAGAAATTCCAGAGCAACAAAATCAACACTGATACCAACCGAAGTAAATGGGTTATTAATTAGCAAATCATTCATTCAAACTCGGTATCACATCAAACGCCCACAGAATTCAGTTATTCATTCATCTCAACACCAACATTAAAGATTAGCAGATTGTGGGGAAGGAAAACATAATCGACAATAATAAGACTATCAATATAATCCCTAACCTTATCCTTCTCCTTTGCAATCTCCACATTCTCCTGAACAGCATCCAACTCAATCAACCCCTTAAAAATCCCAATAGAAGCAATCGAAAACCCCTTAAAAATCTCCAAAAGTTAACTCCTCAATACCACTCACCTTCTCCTTAAGCCTACCCACAACCTGCAACACCTCCCCCTTCTCCTTCTCCCTCAACCCCTCCTTGAGTTATACAAACTGGACCCTCAAAGCAGACCCGGGTTTGAGACCTGACCCAGATTCGGGCAACTGGGTGACCCAGTCGAGGGCCAGGGCGTCCTCAGCGATGGGTTGAACGCAGGACTTGACAACCTCGACGTGGTCGGGGTGGACGGCATAGGCGGCGAGGTCGTCCTTGGAGGCGTAGTGGCTGTAGAGCATGTGGGTGAATTTGAGGGAGGTGGAGCGGTCGCGGTGGAGGGGTCTGGCGAAGATTTGCTGGACCATGGGGAGGGATATCAAGTTGGACGAAGAGAGAGAAATAAGGGAAAAAGGGAAAAAATAATTTCCAAGTTGGACTAAAAAAAGGGAAAAGCTTTGTCATGTGTTTTATTAGTGACGTGGCAATAAAATTAGAAGTCAATCCGGTCAAACACATGGTCAATGTGCCATGTCAGAAAACCACCGAGTCACCACCACTCAACTCGGCGGCGTCCCACTCAAATCCAATTATATTTTTTTTTGGACCATCAAAATACAAAGTGAAAGTAGGGATTATTATTGTCCAATTGGCCAAAACAGCGATTATTAGAATCCAATTATCCTATATATATATATATGGATTTTTGGACGCTAATAATATGAACTTTGGGGATATTGGACACTAATAATACGAACTAATTTCTTGGTCATTGGCAGTACCAACTATCACCCTATTTTCCACTAGTAGTATGCCACCGAGTTGGTGTGGGTTTGACTCGCCGGAAACTTGACGTGGCATCCAAAAATGTGAGCTGGAAGGCTGGGCTCATGGAAAAATTTTTGCCTTTCAAAAAATTTGCCAACTCATCACTTTCACTTATTACACCTCAGAGTTTAACACGTGAGGAGTATAATGGAAGGAATTTATTTTTCAAAAAAAAAGAAAAAAAATTCAAACAATTACCCACACACTTATCTGCATTATTGAAGGGCTAAAGTTGACTCTTCTCACTTCCTCTCAGACACACAACCGAACTTCCATTGATAAAAGCTCCCATTTTTAGCGAGCAAGTTGTTGGTCAAGAAAAAGGCCCCCAAATCTGTAGATCGACGAGTTTGTGAAGAGTAAAACCTCAAGTAAAATTAGGGTTTCGATATGGAGCAGCGGAATTCAAGCCAATCCCGAAGGATATCTGGGTCGATGATACCCAGATCTTCTAGTGGGAGTAGTGAAATTGAGCAGAATAACTTGATCAAATGCATACATGGCTTACCATCCATTGTGCAAGTGTCTAAGAAGGAGAAAACTCTCGGTAGAGAATTCTATGGGTGCCCTCTTTGGAAGGTTAGTAATTTGCTTATGCTCGATGATACCCAGATCTGAAAGTTCCAAGAAATTATGGTTATATTTGCTTAATTCCAGTTATATTAGAAGTAATTTGTGTGGTTTTTTCGATTTTGTCGTTGTTTTTGGTGAAGGTGCAAGATTGCAAATTCTTCAAGTGGGTAGATGAAGTGGAGCAGGGTGGCAGGACGGACCAAAAGGTTATCCTTGAACAAACAGTGGAGGAATTGATAACCAAAGTGCAGTGTTTGAACTTAGAGTTGAACACATTGAAAGGAGAAAAAAAGGAGGGCTTGGAAACTGAGTTGCAAATGTTGAAGGAAGAGAACATTCGTTTGAAGAACAAAATTATGAAGGAGAAACTGAAGAGGGAAACTAAAGAAGCTGAATTGATGAGCATGAAAAAGGAGATTGTTGAATTGAAAGCTATCCATGGGAGGAAGTATGGTAGTAGTTCCCTCTTTTGTTGGGTAGTTATGGTCCTTGCAGTAGTCATCTTGCAAAGGCTCATTTAAGAATGGTTGGTATCATTGTAATGAGGTTGTTGATAGGTGATGGTAGGTGATGGTTGTTGATGTAGTAGGTGGGAATTGTGATGAAGTAGTTAGTGCAATGTAATGTACTGCATCTTTGTACCTTGGGTTTAAGTTCAATGAAATGAAATGTGTTGTACTAAACATGTGCAACCTGACAGCCATAGTGATATAATAAGGCAGTCAATATGACAACCAAAAGGGCAACCTGACAACCATAATAACATAATAATAACTTGATAACATAAGGTTAATGGCTTAATAAACCTTAATAACATAATGTTTGATGGCCAAATTACATCCCAAAAGTGACATTTTACATCACAAAAGTGTCACAAACCAAATGGCCAAAATTACAAAAGTGACAATATCCACAAGTTGATAATGACAGAGCCTACTACTGTCTTTTACACCACAAAGTGCCACAAACCAAAAGTAAATCCAAAAGTAAAACCACAAGTAAATGCACAATGCCACCATCCAAAAGTGGGCCTTGACAATCATTGTTTTGACACCACATAAGTGAAAAAGCAAAAAAAAAAAAAAACAGAGATAAGATGTGGTTTAGGTGGCTGAGGTTTGGCTGAGAACATGAGGCTGCCTCCTTGATGAAGATCTCCTTCTCCCTTCACCCATTCTTCCAGTTGCCACTGCGCCTTGGCCTACACTGGTTGAAGTTCCCGCTTGCTCAGTACCTACTGATGGCATCTTCCTAGGCCTTCCTCTGCCCCTTTTAGGTGGAGCTGGAGTAGCAGTGGCAGCAGTGTTTTTCTCAGGACAAGTGCGCTTGTTGTGCCTAGCCAAATGACAAATTGTGCAAGTCATCTCCCTCCCATGTCTTGTAAGCTTTCCCTTTTTCTTGGGATCTTCATGAGGATCCTTTCTTCTCTTTTTCTTAGGTCGTCCAGGTCCTACCTTTGCATCTGGAGGGTCCAAGGGCATGTCTTTTGATGGCCAATGTTTTTCCCCAACACATGGGTGTATAGCACCCATGTACGCCTTCATATGCATCTCCCTTTTGAAATATGGATGAATGAAGTTTTCTGGGGGTTCTTTTAGCCACACAGCACAAGCGATCGCATGGCAACACGGGATTCCAGTCAAGTCCCATTTCTTGCAAGTGCAAGTTGAGGCATCCATGTCAACATGTAACTTGTCAAGACCATGGTTCACCTCAAACACCCTATTTGTTGAGGCATTTAGTGTACATTCTCTCCATCTTTCTCTTTCCTTCTCGAACTTTTTCCTCACCCTAGGACAGATGTCATCAACAGCTTGTACCATTTGATCTCGCTTAAGTACAATCCTTTGTATGAGTGCTGCCCGAATATCTTCAAGCATGAAAATCAAATGCTTTGCTCTAGCTTGCACAATGTACGCATTAAACGTTTCTGCCATGTTGTTGGTGATGTAGTCACACTTATTAGCAGGCATGATGTAAGCTCTGCAGAAAGAACGAGGATCTTGGGCAACAAAATCTTCAAAAGCCTTAACAGACACATTCTTCATCTCTTGTAATGCAATGTTGAGATCCACTTCATTGTATGCCATGGCAGCATTCCAAAACAATAATTTGAACTCATCTCCTTTATGCATTTTATGCCAGTTTGCATATATATGCCTTGCACACTTTTTATGTTGACAATTTGGAAGCTCGATCCCAACAGCATGTTTGATTGCCTAAAGTCAACCACAAATGCAAAAAAAAAAAAAAAGAGAGGAAATATGAGGGTTTTACAATGATCAGATATGGACAACATTTGATTGCCTAAAGTCAACCACAAATGCAAAACAAAAGAGAGGAAATATGAGGGTTTTACAATGATCAGATATGGACAACATTTGATTGCCTAAAGTCAACCACAAATGCAAAACAAAAGAGAGGAAATATGAGGGTTTTCAATGCTAGCCTTCACAGTCAGAATGCAGATATGGTCAGATATGGTGAACATAATACACAGAATGCAGAAAGTCAACCAAAAAGTGCAAAAAAAATTAGAAAAGTCAAGGTTAGTTCACTTACATGATGCTGATCTGATATGATTATCCACTGATCACCATTTGTTGTTTCAATGCTAGCCTTCACATTAGATAGAAACCAACCCCAACTTTCATTGTTCTCACCCTCAGCCACAGCCCATGCTAATGGAAACATTTGGTTGTTTCCATCAAAACCTATTGCAGTCAACAATACTCCACCGAGAAAGGTCTTAAGGAAAGCTGCATCTATGCACAAAACACGCCTACAACCATTCAAAATTCCTTGTCGTAACCCATCAAAACAAACAAAGAACCTCTGGAAAATAGGTATTTCTTTTGTAATTTTTGGGTCAGTTTCCAAGATGAAGCTGCTGTCCTTGTTTGATCTCTTTAATTCTTCTATGTAGCTTCCAACTTTGAAGTAATGTTCCCTCATACTTCCATGCAATAACCTTCCCGCTTTTTGCTTGATCTTGTATGCATGCCACTTAGTGATCATCAAGCTAAACTCCTGTTTGACAAGCTGTTGTATCATCTTGGCAGGCATATGAGGGTTTTCTTTGAAGTTTAGAAGATAATACTCAGCCGCCCATGAACGTTTCAACTGTGTGTTTTTTGTCATGCTCCTTGTACATTTGTGGTCATTGCACACTGCCTTTACCATGAAGGCAGCCTTCTTTCTCTCCCAAGAACAATAAAGCCTAAAGTTGCAACTTTTCTGACACACAGCCTGGTATTTCTTTCTAGCATGATTGGAGATGTTGAACTTCACATCAAAACCCGAGGTCAATGCATACTTGATAACAGCACCCTTGAATTCCTTAGCAGTTGCAAACCTGATCCCAGCTTCCCATTTGAAATCTTTGAAGTTGGTCCTATGATCAACATGAGGTGGATTCTTCTTTTTCCTCAAAAATGTGTTACCCTCTTCATCACTTGAAGCTGGGCTATCCATCTGATCATCAGTGTCTTCATATTCACTTGCAATATTCACCACACACTGTCTTGTTCAATCCAAGGTTATCGTTTGCAACTTGTTTAAGAATATTGGACTCAGTATCCTCCCTGAACTTAGTCACCTTCTCATGTGATTCCCAATACTCTTCATCACTGGTATCAACATCATCACCATCTGTCTCATCCTCACCATGACTACCATCTCCATCATAATTGATTTTCCTTTTCCCTTTAAACCTTGCACCATCACTGCTATCATCATCAGACTCACTTGGAACATACTCACTGGCATCAGTTGAACTTAGATCATCTCCTGCAATCAGTTCATGCCAAGGTATTGGTGAATCTGGTCTATGGTCCTCCCAATCATACTCATCCTTATGATGTTGGTCATTTTGGGTTTTTGAAGAAGTGGCATGGGCTTCATGGGTTTCTGAAGGGTTGTTTGTTTGGACTTTTTGAGTTTTTGAAGTATGGGTTGGCTGGGCTTTGTGGGTCTTGGAGGAGGTGGGCTGGGATCCTTTGGTTTTTTGGGTCTTGGGAGAGGTGGGTTGAGGCCCTTTGGTTTTTTGGGTCTTGGGAGAGGTGGGTTTAGATCCTTTGTTTTTTTGGGTCTTGGGAGAGGTGGGCTTGGCCTTTTGTGAAGTCTTTGTGGATGATGGGTGGGCAGGTGGGGTCTTAGAAGAAGTGGGTTGGGCTGTTTGGGCCTTAAGAGGGGTTTGTTGGCATCCTTTGGTTTTTTGGGCCTTGGGAGAGGTGGACTGTGCTTTCTCAGAAGTTTTTGTGGTTGATGGTTGGGCAGAAATGGGTTCTGTTGTTTGGGTCTTAGCAGAAGTGGGTTGGGTTGTTTGAACCATGGAAGATGTGGGCTGGCTTGGAGATTGGGAAGTTGGGTTCTGGGAGTTTGGTTCCTGCTGATTAGTTGAAGGTTGGGAACCATCTGTTATAGGAAGCATTTCAGGAAGCAAC
This sequence comes from Portulaca oleracea, assembly GCA_029582165.1. NCBI lineage: Eukaryota > Viridiplantae > Streptophyta > Magnoliopsida > Caryophyllales > Portulacaceae > Portulaca > Portulaca oleracea. The sequence continues at coordinate 9,689,650 of CM055879.1, read as the reverse complement.
TCAGGCACATCAACATTGTGCTCAATGTAAACATTCACACTCTCATGCCCCATGATCAACGCGATCATATCTCTCACTTCATTATCAGTGCATGCCCTTCTAATACCCCTTGCCAAGCTGGTAGATTTAGGCAGCAAGTAAAAAAACTCCACAGCATTATCGTACCCAAGGGTTTTGGCCATATCTTGCAATTCCCAGTAGGAAAATCTGTCCAAATCCACATCCACAATGGTTGAGCACATTCCTTTTTCATACTTCAAACTCCTCCCTGACTTCACAAATTTACCCCCATGATAAAAATTAAATTTGATCAATGCCTCGTCACCCATGTCTGACATAGTTCAATGGCACAAAAAAAAAAAAAATCCAAATCAGTTCATAAACATCAAGAATAAGTTCAAATTGAGTAGAACATACCACTAAAACCTTAAAAAGAGACGAATCAAATACTACCCAACAATGGCAAACCCTAAAAATCGTCCCTCAAACAACATAATTCGCAAACCCTGAATGAAATTCCTAAACCCCATTCCAAATTGAATGTGTTCTACACAATCGTCCCTCATATAAGAGGTATCCCTAAAATTTACAAACCCTAAAATCAGAAATTCGACCCTCATTTTCCACCCAAAACGTAAACAGTACCATATCTTGCAAATTAATTCAAACATACCTTCCTCAACTACTTCGAATCAAACTCCGAATCTTGTATCTCCTGCTCAATTCGACATCGACAACACCCTTGAATATGCTTTTGGTGCCCAGAAACAAGAATCAGAAACAACACTGAGATACTTTGCGGGTGTTTGGTACGATAGAGAGGGAAGAGGGAAGAGTGATTTCAGATGTTTAGTTGATTGCACTAATGGTAAACAGTGCTTTTAGGTTTTTGTTTTTAAATCCTTTGCTCCAATAAAATAATCTTTTAAACTCCCCCTCAAAACGTTGGTGGAAGTCAACCTCCTTAATAAGTCAACTAATAAGTGAAAGTGATGAGTTGGCAAATTTTTTGAAAGGCAAAATTTTTTCCACGAGCCCAGCCTTCCAGCTCACATTTTTGGATGCCACGTCAAGTTTCCGGCGAGTCAAACCCACACCAACTCGGTGGCGTACTACTAGTGGAAAATAGGGTGATAGTTGGTACTGCCAATGACCAAGAAATTAGTTCGTATTATTAGTGTCCAATACCCCCAAAGTTCATATTATTAGCGTCCAAAAATCCTATATATATATATATATATATAAATTGGATTCTAATAATCCCTACTTTTGCAAATTGGATGGAAATAATCCCTACTTTCAATTTGTATTCTGGTGGTCAAAAAAAAATTTGTATTGTAGTGGGACATAATCGAGAGTAGACCCTAAATATCATAGATTTTGTGTTGCATTTGATTCAAAACTTTGTATAACACTTTACCACGATTTTTAATGAATTTACAACATTTCTCCCATTTTTTTTCAATTTTTTTCAATTTTATATGATTTTTTCAAATTTATTCCTTTTAAAAAAATCATAATAATTGCTCGGAATTTCAAAAAAATAATTTAAAAAATGTTTTAGGAACTATACTTCATTATCTATTTGGGGGCAGGAACGAAAAAAACAAAAACAATATGGGGTAGGCATGAAAAAAATAAAAAGAATGTGGTGATGGATTTGGTACCACTACAATACAATTTTTTTTTTTGGACCATCAGAATATAAATTTAAAGTAGGGATTATTGTCATCCAATTTGCAAAAGTAGAGATTATTAGAATCCAATTTTCATATATATGTATAGGGAATTGATATAATGAGAAGAAAGATTTTGTGAGAAGAAAAGCATAGCAAATCATAACCATTAGTTCCAAGATCAAGGGTGGGTATTAATCTTGTTTTTTCTCTTTTTTTTGTTGGGAAAATGTGAATAATAAATGCTGCAACCTTTTTTTTTTTTTTTGTTGGCTGGGAAAAAGAGAACAATTAATGTAGTGTGATTTCCAATGATATGATAATTAATTCGCAGCTCTAGAGTACTTAGAATGAACATCAACTATACCCAGAATGAACATCAACTTTACCATAAATGAACGTCTACTATACCATAAATGAACACCACATATACCCAGAATGAACATCAACTATATCATAAATGAACGTCACTATACTATACGTTCGTTTATGGTATAGTTGATGTTCATTCTGAGTATATGTGGTGTTCATTTATGGTATAGTTGACGTTCATTTATGGTATAGTTGATATTCCTTTGGGTAAAGTTGATGTTCATTCTGAGTTTTCTAGAGCTGCGAATTAATTAGCATGTCGTTGGAAATCACATTGCATTAATTGTTCTCTTTTTCCCAGCCAACAAAAAAAAAATGTTGCAGCATTTATTAGTCACATTTTCCCAACCAAAAAAAAAAGAAAAAAGCAAGATTAATACCCACCCTTGATCTTGGAACCAATGGTTATAATTTGCTATGCTTTTCTTCTCACAAAATCATTCTTCTCATTATATCAATTCCTATATATATATATATATATATATATATATATATATATATATATATATATATATATATATATATATATATATATATATATATATATATATATATATATTATATATATATAATAATTTTAATTATTAAATGTATATTGATAGATATATAATTTAGTCCCAAAAATAATTTGAAATAAATAAATAAAAATCACACCATACATTGCACTAGTCATAAAAAGTTAGTTATTTATATAACCAGTGGCACCAAACTTACCATCAATTACCACATGAGCACTGTCTTAACTATTTGTAGTGTAGAATGTTGTAATTTCTATTTACAATGTATTTAATTGTTGATTATGCAAGCAAAGTTTGTTTGTAATGTTGTATTTTTAGTACTAATTTATAAAATATCCACATTATATTATGAAGGTAAACTGACATAAAATCTTTAGTTTTGATCAAGAATATTCGGTAATTGATGAACAATATAGTTATTAGCCTATCAATACAAGTATTATTAATTTTTAGTGAATGTTTGTTGGTTACACAGATATGGGGGAACCTAGCAATAAATAAATAAATAATAATAATGTTCAATAAGATAGTAAAAATAAAACTAAGGGCACAATTGGAAATCAAACAAAAAAAGTCATGCTACAAACAGCTAACTTTACCAAACACTCTCCACATAACAACTAATACAAACTGTTAAGCAACACAGCTAGCAAAACAGCCAAAAGTCAAACAGCCAACACCTCAAAACAGCCAACAGCCAACAGCTAGTTCCCCAACACCCCCTTAGTGAGAACTAGACTTCTAAGATCATTAGAGATGCTTGCTCATGGAGAAATGGTGACTCCCAATTTCTCTCTTTGGTCAAGACTGCTCAAATGACCGTGCCTTCAACACACACTTGCTTCCCGTTTTATAGAGGAGCTTCACACAACTTAGATGCCCTAGTGGCTTTAGTGAATCAGTCCCATTATTAGTGTAGACACCGGAAAAGTGTCTCATAATTATGTAATTTTTATTTATACGCAGTTTATTCTTTTTTATTTTATTTTAGAAAAAATGCCAAGGAAAGTGAAGTGCAAAAGAAAAGAAACCACAAAAATCTGCCTGATCCTACCTTTGCACGCGACCCAAGGCAAAAGTGGCCCAAGCTGGGCAGATTTGGCTCGTCATACCGTTAGGTATTAGGGGCGGCATCTGCCCGACCCGAGGCGCTTCCGCCTGCCTAGGGTTGAGTGCCACCAGCAGCCGGGCTCCCAGGAAGCCCATAATACTTGGCGGTATTCTCCCTTATTTTTGACCTAAATTTCCTACCACCATTTCTCCTATAAAAACCCCACCTATCTCCACTTCATTTTTACACCGAAATCACCATGGCGTATTGACACTTGGTGATTTCATCTTCTCTTCTCCCTCTCTATTTCTCTCATTTTGCATACACTTAATTGACATTTTGTTTTCTTTCTCTTTCTCTATCCTTTCTTTATTCATATTATCTTGTAATTTGAGCTAACTCTAAACTCGACCTAAATAATATGGATTGCTTGTAAATAAAGGTACGTTTATGTTTAATTTCTTTAATTTCTTATATTTATTTCTTGCTTTATTATCGCATTTGTATATAGCTAAATAACGGGTGGATTCGTGAATTTTTATTTCGAATTCGTAACCTTACCCCCAGATCCGAATCTCATGGTTTGTGGAGTCTTTTTTTTTTTAGTTTATTAATTCTCGTTTAAAAATTATTTGGCGACTCTTCCTTTTTTTTCTTTTTATTTCTCTCTCTCGGGTTTTATTTATTTTCGGATTCCCGAAAGTTAATTTCGGAGTAAAAGAAAGTTTTTTTTATTATTTTATTTTAATTTTTAGAGTAAATAACCGGAAACCCGAGTCAGTGACTGGCGCAATACCTGGCGGTATCCATGCCAGTTCACTGGTTCGGATCTGGCTATCGGGTTCAGAAACAGATTCCCGGACCCCCGACTGGCAGTAATACCGCTAGGTATGCCAGCCCAGTGTCCCGAGTTCGATCTCAATTTTTTCTTTTTTTTCTTTCTTTCGCTAACTTCTGTTTTGTTTATATTATGTTTCTTTTCTGATTAACTAAATTTCAAATTTCTAAAAAAAAAAAGAGTTTATTTGAGTTTTAGTTTTAATTTATTTCAAACGGAAATTCAAGCAAATCTTCTCAAAGAAAAGACACCCCTTTTGACTCGCCGTTTACAGCGAGGGACACAATGGGGATTTTCCCGGGTCCCACAAATGGCGACTCCACTGGGGACTTACTTTAAGAGGTAAAACTTGAAAAGCCGATTTTTTAAAATTTCGTGTAGAAAAGGAGAAATTAATTTGTGTAATTTTTATTATTTGGTTAGGCATCAAGCATACGGACCTCCATCTCGATTTTTATAAATCGGGATGAACCCAAAGGTACCGTCTAGGTCAACCCAATTTCCCTTTTGGGTAAAGTATATTTTCGAATTCAAGGAATGAACCCCACATTTCGAGAAGATCGCGAATTGCTTTCCCACTCAGGAGGCACTCCCAAAATTCTCGGGACTATGAATTTACATTTTCCCTTTAATTTTGCGAGAAACACACAGGTCACATTACTATGAGCTCCATAGAATTTGTGGCGCGTGAGAGACATGAGTATGTTAGTTTTAGGTATCCAACCTTAAACCCGTGAATATAGAACCTTGGTTAGGTGCATTACCCATTTTGTATGCTACGTGCATTCTTATTGTGATATGTGTAAATTATGTGCTACGTGTTTTCTTTTTTTTTTTTTTTCTAAAAGTCGGTCTTGTGTTTCAATCCCCCCAAATACCACTTTAGTTTAGACAATGATCAAGCAAAAGTTAAAGAAGACCTAAAAGTCTCTCTTGGGCCCGAATCAAAGAGGTTTGATTAAGCCCAAGATTTTAGCTTGATTTTGTTCAACCCTTGGTTGTACTTGGGCCTATAAAGTGTGTATCCGGTCATTATTCGAATTTGAGTTCATTAAGACTTTAATGTTGACTCGATCTTATGATGGCCCGATGGACCTTCCCCATACATAGTCTTATCCTAGGTTAAAGGTCATCATGCAAGCCCAATGTTGGGTGAGTCAAGTCAAAAAAAGAAAGAAAAAAAATAGCATATAAGCATTGTCTGCATTAGGTTGTCTCATATAGGTCATTGAGTCATGGCATGCATCGGGTAGGCATGTGCCGGGAGTTGATGTTGTTCTAATGTGAAATTTCCATACAGGCAAAATAGGACCTAAAGAGTCGAGAGTCAAGTCCTGGGCTAGGGTTGGATCTCGAAGGCTGACAAGTTTCTCACCAATCCTGTAATACCCCGCCCTAAATCATACGTATTACAGTAGTTAATCTATTTTAATTAGTTATAATTTGTTAATTAAATACTTTGTACCTTGTGGTTAGCTAATGGTGACAGGTCTCGGAGGAATGGCGAAGCGGCAAATTTTACCGATCAAAATTCTTAATCGAATTTTGTTACAATATATTTTGGACCTTATATTATAATTATTTTAGGTTCTACTATTTTATTTTAAAGTCGGGTTATTTACCATTTCGATTTTTACGGCCAAACGGTTTAAATTTAGTTTACCGATTTTACAGTCTTTTTAACCCACTTAAATTAAATATGATTTGTAGCAATTATGTACTACCATTTTTATGTTTTACTAAGAGTGTTAGTTTTATAATTAGAGTATTAGTATTATAGTTATAATTGTTATTACTTTAGTTAAGTAAGGGAGTATGATATATATAGTTAAGTGGGAGGCTAAGAGTCTTTTATTTCAAACCAAAAATCACAACACACTTTCAGCTCTTCCCTCTCCCTCCACTGCCGAGCAGCACCCCCCAGCCCCCCCTCTGTTTTTGCCGGTTTCCGGCGAGTTTCCGGTGGCTTTCCGGCCAAGTTTCCGGCGGCCACTTGCTCCCCTTCCATTCCCACACTTCCTTGCTCATTTTTGTCATCTCTTTCAAGAGGTATCTCACCCTACACTCCCCTCCATTGTTGTATAATTTGAAAGCTTTGATATTTATGTGTTAGAATGATGTTTTTGTACCTAGTTATCTCTTTCTTTCATGAATTTTGAGGTATAAATTGTTAGGGTTGATTTTGGTGAAGAATCAAGTGTATTGTTTGAAGTTTATGTGATCTTTTGATGAGTTTATGTATATTGATGAAGTAGATGTTGTTCCTTGGAGGTGCATGTGGTTTTGGATGAGATTTTAGAAGTTTTACTCTCTGTTTTACAAAGCTAAGCAAGTATTATTATGTTTTTAGATGGTTTACATGAGTATTGTGAAGGAAATGGTGTTGAATGCAATGTAGGTTAAGTGCATGTAACTTGGTGTTGTTGCATGTGGAATGGCCAAGCATGGATGGTGATTTTTAGAAGTCTAAGTGCTGGAAATTAGTGAAGTTATGTATAGATTACAATTGGTATATTATTAGTGTAAAGGTTGGATGAAAGTAATCTATGCATGAGGGCAAAATCTGACCCTAAACATTCTGCCCAAAATGTGATTTTTAAGGGAGATATTAAAATTAGTTTTGAGCCCAGAATATGGTGTAAAAATGTAGCCAAGAATGTTAGCAAACACCGGGCTTTGGAATTTCGGGTTTTCGATTTGTATAGCTCAAGTTAGAGCCAAAACCGTAAAGGTATGTTTTTATATACGAATTTGGAGTCAGTGTTTTATTGGGCATTTTTCGTCCATATGGAGTTGGAATTTGAGAAAGTGTTCAACATAAGAGTTTTAGGAGACGTTTCAAGCTTTCCGAAAATGTATGGTATGAGTCAAACCGATATCGGGAGAGTGAGTTGTAGCACCCGGAAGCGGGGCTGCGAAACTGGAATTTTCTGGGTAATTGATAAATGCATTAATTGGGTTAAAGGTTATTATATTGAGCTTATAATTGGTTTTATGGGTGTGTAACCTAAGTCATATGACCTTTAAGATATATCCCATAAGTAGGAACCATGGAACTCGGTTTTAAAGGTTTTAAGGAACCCCGAGATCTTTTAAACTATTCTACGTTTTCCGTTTTAATTTACCGAAAACTCATAAATTTAAGGAAATGAGTTCATTTTACTTTAGAGTTTTAAAGTCTCTTTGAGAAATTTAAGGTCTATATTTTACAAGTATTCTTTAAGTCATAGAGCTCCTTTGAGTTTAAAGGAAATTACAAAGTTCTATTGATTTTGTCTAAGCACCAAAACCGCACATGAATATATCTTGGTATTTTACTGCATTCTGTCCGGAGCCTTTTTCGGGCTCTTCTCACCCTGTTTAGCGTCTGGCCCAGTTGACAAACTTGTGGATTATGTTTTTCCCTTTCCGAAAAGTACTCGCATAGCGAAATCCGAATTTTACAGCCGATTCTGACCAAAATACTATTGTCATAAAAACCTGAAATTTTTATACAATTTATTTCCAAAACTCTATTGTGAGGCCCTATGCCCTCACCTTTTCATAGCTTCTATTCTAATACCGAACTCTATCATTTTAAGCTCAAAGTTCAGCCTCGACCCGAGCCATTCCCCGGCCGAGTTCACCCCCGAGCAGTCCACACGTTCAAGGTACGCGAATTGTCCAACTCTTCGCTCCTTTATATTTACGATTTACGCTTTATATTTACGATTTATGCTTTATGTTCACGATTTATGTTTTATGGTTACGGTTTATGCAAATATTTACGTTTTATGTTAAAGGTTTACGATTTATGTTTATATTTATGGTTTATGCTAAAGGTTTACGGTTTATGTTAAAGGTTTACGATTTATGTTTATATTTACGGTTTATGTTAAAGGTTTACGATTTATGTTTATATTTATGGTTTATGTTAAAGGTTTACGGTTTATGTTAAAGGTTTACGATTTATGTTAAAGGTTTACGGTTTATGTTAAAGGTTTACGATTTATGTTAAAGGTTTACGGTTTATGTTGAAAGTTTATGATTTATGTTAAAGGTTTACGGTTTATGTTAAAGGTTTATGGTTTATGACAAATGTTTACGGTTTATGATCAATGCTTACGGTTTATGATAAATGTTTACGGTTTATGATAGATGTTTATGGTTTATGCTAAATGTTTACAGTTTGTGCTAAGTTATGCTTTTATGATTATTGCTCCTTTATGATTACGATTTATGCTAATTTATGCTTTTATGATTATTCATGGTTTTAAGTGGTCCCATTTTATGGATTCTATGTTCTATGTTCTAGCTAGTTACGAGAAGTGCTAGCCTTTTATGTTTTAGATGCTCCTGATCAGAGTGTCCTAGACCTGGCCAGTGTCTAACTGCATGGCAGTCACCCATCCAAACTCCAGATCGGTTTGGGCGTGCGCGCGCGAGATGCTTTGCATCGATCTAAAGGGCACCCAAAACTCTTAAGTTTATGTATTTACTTCTAAGTTCATGTGACAGGTTCTTTCTTTATGAACTCAAGTTACTCTTACTCACGTATAAGTCTATGTTCATGTCTTTTCAAGTTAATGTTTTATTACCCCTTCCCCGTTTTCAAAATGAATTTAAATGCCGGCACTAAAACCGTCTTCGAACGGTTTGACGTGTTGGAGGTTTACGTACTGAGTGTTTCCCCACTCACTTTTCGCAATGTTTTTAATGTTTTGTTTTAGGGGGTCCGAGTACCCGAAGTAAAGGCAAAGGCAAGCAGGGGTAATCGCGTGTTGCAAGCAAGGTAGTCATGGTTAAAGTATCCTGGTCGACTTGGGAGTCGCATGTCTGAAGTACCCATGTCTATGGAAGAAGTGTTGTAGTTGTTCTCTTTAATGGTTGTTTAAAGTATGAAATTATGTTTTGGAAGTATAACATGTAATGTTTATATGTTTTAATGATGTTCTTTTGGGTTGTTGCCTTGTCTCTTTTGGGAGACGGCGGTAATGCCTCGACCTAAGGTGTTCCGCTGCGCTAATCACAGGTTTGGGATTCTAAGTATAGTCTTAATCTTGTGATTAAGGTTGGGGCGTTACAAATCCTGACTGCAACACCGAACCGGAGCCTGTCCCCCGACATCGACTTGGATACCTCCTCCCATACCTCGCTCATAGATAGTGACATTGTGTCCATTCCATCTGATTTCATGGCTGAGATTAACGATCAAGATCAGGAAACTCATAGCCAGCCTGTTACGGCAGCAGATCTCTCAGCCTTAGTGCGAGATATTCGTAGCCTAATTGATACGAGGGCCAACCAACAAGATCGTAGAATGGAGGGTGTTGTCCAAGCCATTCAAACGATCAATGAAAAGATAGGCATAGGGCAGGATACCCCTGATGAAGATGACAGAAGCGTGCATACTGAAAAGACTATTCCCCGGGATGAGCAGTTCATGCCATTCAGGGACAGTAGGGTCGATAATCTTCAAAACCTGCTAAGATAAATCCCTCAATTCAAGGAACATTTTCTGGATATTGGCTTACCAAGCACTCCCCAAGCCAAGCTCCCTGACAAGTTTTCTTTGCCTGAGAAAAAATTTAGGGCCATGGAGAATCCTACTCACCATGTGCGCAACTTCGCGCGCATGATGGTCTTAAAGGAGGTGGACCCTAGCTTATACGCTCATATTTTCCCATGGACCTTGAGCGATGAAGTGCTAAAATGGTACTACACCTTGCCGTTGGATGTCCAAGAGAACTGGGAAGCTACCTATAAAGCTTTCATTCAACAATACGCAGCCAGCTAGGACGCTGATGTAACCATGAGCGATATGGCGGCAATCAAACAAGGTGAAGGAGAATCATTCATGAATTACTTCCACTATTGGAGTGCACAAAAGGCCTTAATGATTGATAAGGTAACCTTGGATTACCAGATCCAAATCTTCATACAAGGACTGAAACCAAGGTATGCTAACATGATGGAATGCCAGTTGATCCCAGATTTCTCAGCTCTGAAGAATCTGGGACTAATGGTAGAAGCTAAGCTGGAAAAATCTGCAACCTCATCCGGATGGAAGAACTCCACTTCCGCCAAAAGGGTTGGTGGAACATCCAACCAGCAACCAAAAACTGTCGAGGCACATGTCATTCAAAAGTTCACTTCCTATACGCCTATTGACACTTCTTATGCCGAGGCCCTAGATCGTCTTGTGAAGAAGGGAAAGATTGAACTTTCCCTATCAAAGCTGAACCTGAAGTAAAAGGGAAGAGTTGGGACGTAGGAAAGTTCTGTAACTACCACCGCATGCGAGGTCATGATACAGAGAGGTGCTTTACCCTAAAAAGTCTCATAGAAATGATCCGTGACCAGACATTACCCCTACCCAAAGCTGCCCAACAAAAGCCTAACAACAAGAATAATCCATTTAGGGTCACCATGATATCCAACACCTCAGGAAGTTGGAACCCCACCATCTTCATCACTGACATAGGGGCTCCAAAATTTAAGGTTTACACTCCGGATTTCAAGCATGTCAATGGAATATGGGATAGCGATGAAGAGGACGTGTATCAAACTGACATGACTTCCTGGGATTCTGACCCCGAGGATACATGCAAGGAGATCACTCCTAAGGTCAAATCACTCAAGATAAGCCCCGGAGACGAAGAAGAAAATTTGAGTAAGGAGACCGAACAGTCAAAGATGGTCCTCAAGGTCACCCAGGAGGATCATCAGTTGGATGACTATGCTGATGCTGCTTTTCTTACAGGTCGGGGAGAACCAATCAGAAAGACCCAACTCCCCCACCACCAGTTCTTCCTACACCGTTGAACACACAGCCAACTGAGGCAATCCCTGTGGAGGATGCGTTCCTTAAATAGTTCAAGAGGACTAAAGTTGACCTCACAATTTGGCAACTGCTAAATACTTCCCAAACACATCGTCAAGCGCTCTTGAATGCACTGAACCGAATCCAAGTTCCCTCGAACACTCCACCCGAGGACCTCGTTGCATTTGCACCCAAGCCGGGTATCACTTTCGATGAGGCAGATTTACCAAGGGAAGGGTATTCTCACAATAATGCTCTATACTTAACCATCATGTGTTCCAACAAAGTTGTCCCGCTTGTCCTGGTGGACAATGGATCAACAGTCAACATATGTCCATGGAGAACCGCCCAGAAGTTAGGTATTCAGCGACACCATTTGGCCTAACAAACTGTTCAACTCCGGGCTTATGATAATTCCCCGAGAAGGACTCTGGGTTTGGTAATCTTACCCATAACCATGGAACACATCACCCGAAATGTCGAATTTCTGTTTATCGACAACCCGACCTCTTTTAATCTGCTACTTGGCCGACCATAGTTGCGTGAGAATAGAGCGGTTGCCTCAACTCTACACCAAAAGGTGAAGATGATAATTCAAGGCCAAGTCATCACCATAGGAGGCGAGGAAATTTCTGCTATCGTCACCTCTACAACACCTGTGCTCGAAGTTGAACACAACTCTATGGATGAAGAGTTTCATAATTTTGAGTTTGTAGCTATGCTGAGTCTAGATGAGGCCCCTTTTGATTTGACCCATATTCTAATCGTAAGATCAACGCGATCTTGAAAAATATGGGGTATTTTCCGAGGCAATCTCTAGGGAATCCAAGCAAGAAGTCTAAATTCCCGTCTCTAATGCCTAGAAGCTATTACTCCTTTGGTCTTGGGTATACCCCGACTAAAGAAGAAATTAGACTTGCTAAGTGGGCATCTACTAAGAAGAGGAAGGCTGACGATCCACCATTACTCTCCGAGACCAGACCTTATCCTTTGACGCTTAACGGGCAATGGATCAAAGAGGGAGATGACTTTCCCTACTATGGGTTCCCGGAGCCCTACTATATGAAGGAGGAAGGTATCCAAGTAGCTGGCTTGGAAAATTTTTAGCGACTGTATGATCTTAGAGGAAGGACACTTCATCCCAAGTCGGGATAAGAAACCTCCTCTTGAATGGACACATTTAGCTGGAAGTGGAATCTTCAGTCTTCTGTTTGGCCAAGAGGCTCATCACAATGACGACTCGGGTAACATCCTTGTCGCAGCCCTTTCTAACCCAAGATTCGACCCAAGCAAGCAGATAACTGAAGATGGAAGCTGCCGTGAGATATCGTGGGTGGACGTCGATGCTGGAAAAGAGTTCACTGTAGCCTTAGGAGAGTCTTCTGAGTCTTTCAAGTCTATCCTAGTTTCCCTTCTATTGAGTCAGAGTCCGTTGAGTAAGTCTTAGAGTTTATCTTTAATGTATTTGTTTTTTCTGATTCAATAAAATGAATGTTTGTTTGCTTATCATGATCTCTTTCTCCCTCTTCCCTGAACTGTTTTTGCCAATAGTGATGCTGAATTAATGGACTCAAAAGAATTAATAAAAGTTGTCGAGGAACATGAAAATCACACAACCATAATGGAGGAAACAATAAGCATTAACGCAGGAACCTTAGAAAACCCTCGGGAGTTGAAGCTTGGGAAATCCTTAACTTTGGAAGAACAAGAGGAATACACCGAGTTGCTCAGAGAGTTTGTTGATGTGTTATGGTCCTACGAGAACATGCTGAGGATCGACCGGGAGATAGCTGAACATTCTCTCCCTTTATATCCGGATGCAAAGCCAGTCAAGCAAAGACCTAGAAGGATGAAACCTGAATGGTCACGTAAAATTTTATCAGAGGTAGTAAAATAGCAAAAAACAGGTTTTTATTAAAGTGATCGAGTATGCAGACTGGTTAGCCAACATTGTACCCGTACCCAAGAAAGATGGAAGGGTAAGAATGTGCGTTGACTATAGAGACTTGAACAAAGCAAGTCCTAAGGACGACTTTCACTACCTCACATCGACATTCTGGTAGATAACACATGTGGGCATGAGTTACTATTCTTCATGGACGGGTATTCAAGGTATAATCAGATCAAGATGGCAGAAGAAGACATGGAGAAGACTGCCTTCACCACACCATGGGGAAATTTCCACTATGTAGTAATGTCGTTCGGGTTAAAGAATGTCGGGGCTACTTACCAAAGAACGGTCACGAGTCACGACCTTACTATATGACATGATGCACAACAAACTAGAAGTGTACGTTGACGATATGATCGTTAAATCAAAGAAACGGGCAGAACATACTGCCAGTTTGAGAATTTTTCCTTCGGCTAAGGAAGTACAATATGAGGTTGAATCCACAAAAATGTACTTTCGGAGTCACCTCCGGCAAGTTGCTCGGTTTCGTGGTCAGCTCGCGAGGTATTAAAGTAGACCCAGCTAAGATTAAGGCTATCTAGGACCTCAAACCACCTAAGACTGAAAAGGAAATTCGAGGGTTCCTTGGAAGAGTTCAATACATAAGCCATTTCATCTCGAAACTAACCATTACATGTGAGCCATTGTTCAAAAATTAAAGAAAGGGACAAAGCCACAATGGGATGAAAAATGCCAAGATGCCTTTGACAAGATCAAAGAGTACTTGACACACCCACCTGTGCTAATGTCGCCCGTACCGAACGAACCGCTACTTCTATACCTCACCATTACCGATACAGCAATGGGAGCAATGTTGGCTCTGAAAGTTGATGATCAAGAAAGGGCCATCTATTACCTAAGTAAGAAGTTGATCTTGGAATATAAGGTTCACTACACAGAAATAGAGAAAATGGCTCTAGCTCTCATTTGGGCTACCAAGAAGCTTCGCCACTACATGCTTTCACATACGGTGCACATCATAGCAGAAAAGAACCCGGTCAAGTATGTCTTGGAGCAACCAATAGTCAACAGTAAGGTGGCTCGATGGATGGTGATGCTCTACCGAGTTTAATCTCAAATACATACCACAAAAATCCATCAAGGGAAGAGTTGTGTCAGACTTCTTAGCTGATTCACCTCCAAGTGAACCTCATCTGGGGGAATTAGAGTTTCCCGATGAACAAGTCTTCAATATAGATGACGAAACATGGGAAATGCACTTCGATGGGGCATCCAACCAAATAGAATGTGGAGTCGGCATTATCCTAATCTCACCCGAAGGAGCACATACACCAATATCAATGAAACTTGACTTTGGGGTCACCATTAACGCAGCAGAATATGAAGCTTGCATTTTAGGCATACAAGCCGCATTGGAAATGAACATCAGGAGGCTGAGGGTCTCTGGAGACTTCAACCTTGTGATCAACCAGGCCAATCATCATTGGAAAGTGAGGAATGAAGATATGGCTACCTACCAAGCCTACTTAACTAAACTTTCCGAGAAATTCGATTACATTACCTTCATGTATCATAAACGAGAAGACAATGAACTGGCCGACTCCTTAGCCAAGCTAACATCATTAGTCGTCATCCCGGCAGGAATAAGTGAAATGCCCATACTACAAAAAAAGTGGCTTTTACCAACAAATTGTCAGTGACAGATATATTATCTGTTGGCAAAAATACATATTTACCAACATATTAAATATCTGTTGGTATTATTAATAATTTACCGACACTTATATATCTGTCGGAAAAGTAATTTTAATACCAACAGATGTAAATTAAACTATCGGTATTACTTTTACAGTACTAACAAATTAAATACATGTTGGTGATATAACGTTTTTACCAACCGTTAATATTAGATAAAAACTAATGTTGGTATTAGTGTAGCAAATAGGCGCGTTATGCTGATTGAAAAAAAAGAAACAAAAACAAACACATCCAAGCCAAATTGGAAACCATTGCGCGACGCGGAGCCTCTCAGTATCTCCCCCCTAATTTTGTCCCTAATTCTTCCCCTATTTCTCTGAATTTCCGAATCTTGAATTCGCAGACAAGATTGCGCAAATCTCCCCAGAACTGCCAATTCGCCATTGTCGTCAAGCGCTGTCTCCGAATCTTGAATATGCAGACATGATTGCGCAACCCTTTCATTTCTCTCTCTCTTCCTGAAAGCGTCAAGGAGGTGACAACCACCTTCTCATCTTTGAAATTCATGATTCTTGCCGCTCTAGGAGTACTCGGGACCCCTTCAGCCGGCGAAAATGGCGTTGAAGGGAAAGGCGATTGCCTCCAGTAAAAGAAAACGACTCAACGATGACGAAATTTCCAAGGAGGAGAGGAATCGAGCCGTTTTCCAATTCTTTGAAGATTCTGCCATGGAGTTTGACGCGGACTGAAGCGATGCTCTGAATTTGATGACATTGAGGGTATTTTTCTTATTGCTTCTTCATTTTATTTTAGGGTTTTTTTTTATTTGCTCCCAATTTTGTTTATTGAGTTGTTTGCGAGTGCGGGATTGTTGATCGGACTGCTTGCATGTTTAGGAACGAGGTAATGTGGGCGGATTAGTTAAGTGATCAATTTCTTGATCTTATTACATTTATATTAAGTATCTGCTACAATTAGTTGTGGCTGACATTAATTTGTTGCTGTTGCTCACTGAAACCGTCCTGCCAGTGTTCATTTGATGGTTGATCTGTACTTGGTTTTATGCTGAACAAAGACTTTTTAAGCTGAAGACCAAGGGTTCTTGGCTTTGGGTTCTTTCGTTTGATGAAGTCTGATTAGTGCTCAATGGCACTATCTTTTCTGGTTGGTCCTTGCTTGGCAGATTTGACCATTTTGATGTAAGCTAGTTTCTTTGTGTTGTTGCTCTTCAGTCAAAAGGACTGACTTTTTTGTGCCCCTGCACTGGCTTTTTCCTCATTGTTCACTGTATGTGATATAATCCTTTGTCTTTTTGTACACCTCAATACTCCCCAAATTAAGGTGCAGGATCATCCTTCCGTGCCTTATTGATGTCTTCAGTTGGAGGATATCTGAGTTAGCAAACCGTAGGCTTTAAATTCAATTGAAACTGATTCAGTGGTTCTACCAAGAAGAAGAATGCTAGGTTCGGTGATTCTTTGGCCAAGAAATGATATTTACTCATCTTGGATTTTGATTTGATTGATGGATAGGATTTACTTTTCATTCTTTTTTGTGACAATAATGCATTGAACTTTGGAGCAAAAATCTTCATTTGATGTCTTCTATAGTGTGTTTTCTTATGTTTTCTAGATTATTGCTTTTGCTGTCCTTAGAAAATGATTATCATTTAGCTTGGCATGTCCTTTTGCTGCATCACCGAAGTTTATCTCATTTTTCCTGTTGCATTAAGCCTGCTCATCAATCCATGAACATGAAGTAGGGACAACAATTTCCCAAGTGACGGACTATTCTGTATACTGGAAAGTGAAAGTGCCTGCATGCTAGATACAAACAGGAGAGAATGTTGTGATTTGGCGCAACTTTTTGTTGTTTAGAATGAATAGCTATTGATGAATCATTTTACTTACGAAAAAAACACTACTGATGTGATTATTTTGGAAGGAATACTGGTGTTCCATGATCCTCGTGTTCGTGAATTGATGAATATGAAGATTTTTGTGGATATAGGTCCCCCTCTATCAGTTTATATTTTGTAATTTGATTGATGGATAGGATTTACTTTGGAGCATAGTATCTCTATTCATGTCATTTAGTTTATGTATTTTTGTAGTCCTGCTGAATGTGCAGAAGGACGAAATATTTCAGATGGCTCGAATCCATTATTCTATTATAATGGACGAAATATTTCAAAGTTTAGCCTCGACAAATATGGAGTACACAGTGGTCATGTTCAAACATCACTCTGTGATCCACTTTGCAAAGGGACAAATGGAAAAGGCAAATGCCAGGTACGACTATGGCACTTTCTTCTTTGGTTGTATGGATTTAGTGCTTCAAAAAATTTATCCAATTCTAATACCTAAATTTGTGCAATAAGAAAAAAAAAGTCGGTTTGATCCAAACTTGATTTGGATATTGTCCAAAATAACCGAATAATACAATATCTCTTTTTTCTATTGTCAAAACCCGATTTTGACATGAATTTAGTTCCGTCTGAATTGTTCAACCCGGAAAAAAAGGGGTACGAGCATCAATTTCTCATCCGAATTTTGACATTGACCGACTCCAATTTGATTGATGGATAGGATTTTCTGTTTCAATAAGCATAGAACTTGAGGCTGATGAATGTGTAAAAGGACGCGAGCTACACTTGTAAGTTTATGTATTTTTGTAATCCTGCTTAATGCAGCTCCTTGATGGCCTTTTTTGATGCATATAATTTACTCTTCAACATTCTTTTATTAGGTTATGTATTTTCCTTTTTGGTTTTGTTTGCAATATACTGCATAACTTGAAAATAACATCAGGAGGCCAAGCAGGTTGGTGGCTGGCTCAAACACAAATTTCAAAAAGGACTTGTCATACACCAACACCATGCACCTGTTCAGCCCTCTGTTTTTCCCACTGTTGAGGTTAAGACTCGCGATGTTGGTTCTGGTACGTATATACTCCCTCCCCTTC
This sequence comes from Portulaca oleracea, assembly GCA_029582165.1. NCBI lineage: Eukaryota > Viridiplantae > Streptophyta > Magnoliopsida > Caryophyllales > Portulacaceae > Portulaca > Portulaca oleracea. The sequence goes on along the minus strand of CM055879.1, from coordinate 9,671,819 downwards.
CCTTTCCATTTTATTTTTCTCTATGTAATCACGCTTTGAAAATTCTGATAATTAATTTCTCAATGTGTATAATATATTATTATTAAATTCTTAACAGAAATGTAATTATTATGAGTCTAACTTTGTAATTTTTGATAAAATATTATATGAAAGAGTATATTTCTGATATGTATATTTTCTGTAAGTTTATGTGAAACAGTATAAGAAGTTAATAGAAAACATGTAAGGAGCTTTCAAATGTTTTTTCTATTTTTGTTTGGGTGGGTGCATACGCGCACAGGGGTATTATATCCCTAATAGGGACCACTCGTCCAAAATCTAATTTAAATTTAATACCCTAAACGTCTTCCCTGTAAAACAGGGGATATATTTTAATTTAAATCTAATATATTCTAAAAAACTTAGAGAAAATAGTCCAACTTAATATTCTAAAGTCCTGTTCTTTGGATGAGTTATTTTCAAGTTAGGATAGTTAGGTTAGGATAAGTTAGAATAGTTAGGATGTTTATATTCTGTATTCTTGTTGATTTTGTTTGCAACATACTCGCACTCATAAATATATGAATAGGTTGCATAATTTGGTTCAATAGAATCAAGTTCCTTTTTGGTTTTGTTTGCAGTATACTCACAAACAAATAAATAGATGAATTGGGTTCAATGGTAGATGAATTGGGTACTGAGAAGCTTAATTGATAAGCTCTAATACTTCAAATATATTTCTATTATAGATTTTTGGCAAAGTTTGTCATATCTTCTACCAAGATCTAAGTGGAATGAGACTAGTAGATTCGTTGAGAATTTTTATGGATTATTTTTGCAATTGAAGAGAGTCTTGGACATGCTCAACTAGCTATTCCAGTATCGATTCTTACTTAGGAGTTAATTTACTTGCTAGTGTAGCAGTGCTTAGATCTCCTTCATGTGAGTAATATTTTCATGGCTATGTTGTTGCAGGCCTGCTGTCGTAGCCAAATATATAGTGGCTGTTAGCAACAATCTCAAGGTATTGTCCTTTCTTTGTCCTGAAAGTTGGACATTAATGCAAGGGGCTCAATATATTGTTTGAAATTCTTTTCATATATTGTTTAAAATTCTTTTCATATATTGTTTTGGGAGCAAAGATTTTATTTTTATTCCTTTTAATTTTGTAATAGTTGCATTAATATATTTCCGTCATTAATATTATTGTAGGGATTGTTGGATGACCTTCTTTTATCACTTGAGGGTGATGCTTCTGAAATGAAAAATGAGCGTGAATTTGAAGATATTGAGGGTTGGCATGATGAAGTATACAATAATCTTGATGACGACGTTGAAGATCAAGAGAATGATATCATATGAGTTGTATATATGCGGACAATTACGTTTAGACTTGTGTTTTTAGTTATATAAGTATTAGTTACAACCAAACTATTAGCAGGATTACTCTATGATTTGTACAAATGTTTGCTAATATAGACATACATTGAAAGAGGTTCATACAACTAGCAACTGGTGGCAAAAATGTATTTATTAATAGATATAGGATTTGGCTATATGGTTATTACAAATATATGGGTGCATGTGTAGACTACGATTACCAACAAATGTATGCATGTTTAGAATACTATTACCAACAGATGGAGATTTGTTTGTTTTTGGCACCAAAATAGTATTACCAACGTAAACAATCTGTTGGTACAAATGATAACTTTGGCGCCAAAATTGTAACACCAACAATTTATTTTGTTGGTAAAAGTCTTTTTACCATCAGTTCAATATCTGTTGGTAAAGCACTATGCAATACCAACATATTTGATCTGATGGTGTTACTAAACAATACCAACAGATGCACTTATCTGTTGGTATTACCTTTACCAACGGAGTTTTTACCAACAGTTTTGTGACAGATAATTATCTGTTGGTAAAAGCTATTACCAACAGAAAAGTCACTTATACCAACAGATATGACCCTGTTGGTAAAAGCCATATTTCTTGTAGTGATAATAGTCCAAAGGAAAAATGAACCGGCATATGTGTGCTCCTTAGACACATGCGAGGTTAACCCGGATTGCTGGTGCTATGACCTTTACACATACTTGACAAAGGGGGAATACCCAGATGGACTTGAACCTAGGGAGCAAAGGGCTATTCGACTTATGGCAGCTCAGTACTACATAATTCAGGATAGACTCTACAAGAAGACTAGCACGGGTTTGACTTTGTTGTGTGTCGACAAAGAAGAAGCCGAGAAGATTATGGAGGCTATACATAGTGGAGAGTGTGGTCCACACATGAATGGCAGGATCTTAAATAAAAAGATTCAGAGAGTTGGTTATTACTGGACCACTATGTAGGCTAATTGTCATGCTTTCGTTAGGAAGTGCCTCAAATGCTAGATTTATGCGAATTTACAGCATCAACCTCCAACTTATCTCACTACATTGACTTCCCCATGGCCTTTCTCAATGTGGGGAATAGACATCATCAGTAAAATATCTCCTATCGGTAACGGGGGCCATGAATTTGTATTAGTGGCTGTTGACTATTTCACAAAATGGGTTGAGGCGGCATCTTACGCAAAAATCACTTCCAAACATGTGGCTAAGTTTATCCACCAGAACATCATCTGTAGATACGGAGTACCACATGAAATAATAAGTGATAATGGAAGACATTTCATGAAAGAAGACACCGAATTACTTGAGAAATACAAGATCCAGCATCACCACTCGTCGGTTTACAGGTTACAAGCCAATGGCGCCATGGAAGCAGCCAATAAGTCATTGAAAAGAATCATTGAAAAGATGGCGGTAACTTATAAAGACTGGCCTGATAAGTTACCCTTCGCATTATGGGGATACCGAACGTCAATTCATACTGCCACCAGGGCAACCCCATACTCATTGCTGTACGGGATAGAGGTCGTATTACCCACAGAGATAGCAATACCTTTCTTGAGGATAGTGGCAGAAAGCCAAATCCCCGAGGCAGAGTAGGCTAGAACTCGATATGAAGAACTGACTTTGATTGAGGAACGAAGGTTGACAGCCGTGCATAATGTCCAAGTTTATCAGAATAGAATTTCAAGGGCTTTTAACAAGTGTTTAGACCCAATTTTGTGTCTAAATACCGCCTAAATCCTTAGGCTTTTGACTCGTTTCGTGGAATTAATTCAATAACTTTTAATACGTTTTTGGTTATTTTGTAGATTCCGGAGTTTTTACTCAAAACATGGTAAAAAGGGCCATTTTTGTAGCTACTTTGGGAATCCCGAGATTTCCCGGGTCATGGTCAAGGCAGAGGCAAAGGACGCGGGAAGGCCGGACACTTCAAGAGGATAAAAAGCTAGACTTTGCTGATTCAAGTTGGCCGAGCTTGACCGTACCCACGGTCCTGATGACCGCACCCACGGTGGGTGTAAGGCATGACAAGATGAAGTGACCGAGCTTGATCGTACCCACGGTCTCAGGATACCGCAGCTACGGTGGGTGCAAGACATGAGCAGCATGTGAAGTACCCGAGTGAGACCGTACCCACGGTCTCAGGGGACCACACCCACGAGGTGCGAAGGAGAGAAATCTCACCTGACCCAAATCTCCAGACTGCACCCACGGCCCTATTGCATCGCGCCTATGGTGCTACGAAGAAGAGAGAAATCTGTAGGGGTTACGCAGGACCGTAGCCACGGTCTCATGGATCGTACCTATGGTCCCTTATAGATTCTCATTTTGCTGCTTAATGAAGTGACGAGTTTTGAGTAACTAACTTAGCTTGTATATATTGTTTTTAGGTCTTTTGGCCCAGGAGATCATATTTGAGCAGGAGATTAGTCTAGAGGGGTTTTTTAGGAGATTTTTTAGAGAGAACTTTTATCACATCTTAGCTTTCAATTAAAGAGATTCCTTAGTGATTAGTGAGATTTCATATTTGGATTATTGTTCTTGCACTGGATTTTATTTGATTTCTATTGAAGATTTGAAGATTTATATTATCTTTGGAGCATTGGATTCTTATTATTCTGGAGTATCTTCTTCCGACATCAAATTAATGAGCATTTCTTAACTCTTACTCTTTAATCTCTGTTTTTTTTATTAGATTACTTGGTGTTTGTTGATTATTGTCATTGTTGCTTGGAATTTCTAGATACTTTCTATTTGAAGCATGAATGAAGTCATTATTATGATTGGCATGTTAGTTAAGAGGCTAGAACCCTTATGGGTTAGGGAGAAACTAAGGATGTGAATGGTGTATTTAGATTGCGTTAACATCTTAGGAGGTAATTCGTAGTGGAATCAACTTCCCACTCCTAATCTTCCCTCAAGTGGGATGTATTCGGGATACGAAAGATCCCAAATACATCCAACACTTGGATGGGAAGGTAGGAATTGGGATAGTTAGTATTCTATTCACGAAAGTGAATAGGAGCTAACTAGAGAGTCCCGTTCTTTTAACCCTTCGGGTCCGTGGTGGGCTTGTAGGAAGTTAATCCAGATTGTCCTTGAAAGAGGAAATCCGGTGTGTTTATCTTAACGGGATTGTCATTTTATTCCACTATTCTATTGCTTCCTAGTTGCGAAACCCTCCTCTTAATCACCATTTGCGTCCCGAAAATCTCCCGACGCCCATAGTTCCCATTTGACTGAACTATAGTTGTGTTTGTTCTGTTCGCCTTCACGATCTGCTTGTTATCCCATAATCTTAAAGTTTACCTAGAGTTGATTAGTTTTAGCTAAGGCCCCTAACTCCTTGAGAGAGAACGGCAATACCGAGGTCCTAAAAAACCGTTGTACACAAAATGGCGCCGTTGCCGGGGAGCAAGCGCGCCTAGCTTAGCCTTTTGTCTTTAGGTTGTTTAAGATCATTTCATTTGCTAGAGATTTTGTTATCCTTGGTTATTGGGAATTTGACTCTTCTATTTGTTCCTTTTGTGTATGCGGACTCGATCTCGATGAGGCCAAACTCTTATAACTCCACCGAATCAGAATCCGGAGAATATTATTCGCCAAGCTAACGTCGGGTCGAGACGAAGAAGACAACAAAGGGAGTGAGAGACGATCGAAATTCCAATGGCTGACGGAGAGCAAATTCCACCCCGTACCTTAGCATCATACTCTTTACCATCGTCGGGTACGGAAGGCGATCCTATCATATTACCTACATTACCACCAAACGCATCATTCGAGTTAAAACCATATTTGTTGGAGATATTTGAGAACACTCCGTATCATGGAGGAGAGCATGAAATTCCCATTGACCACATCAACAAGTTTGAGCAACGCATCGGTTTCGTACAAATGAATGGAGTCACCACCGAATACATGAAGGTGAAGTTTTTCCCTCTCACTTTGAAGGGAAAAGCATTATTGTGGCTTAACACGTGTCCGCCGGGAACCTATTCTACATGGGATGCCCTTAGCCGCGACTTTCTTCAAAGGTTTTTCCCCAATGATGAGACGTGTAGGTTGAGGCAAGCCATCATGAGTTTCAAACAAGAATCCGATGAGTCATTATTTGAAGCGTGGGGGAGATTCAAGGGTCTCCAACGGAGTTGTCCACACCACAATCTTGAGGATTCGCTATTATTGCATCATTTTTATTTCGGACTGAGTAGCTCTTTGCGTGAATCCATTGATCATGCCTCGGGAGGCATGTTCCTCAAGAAGACGGCGGAAGAAGCAAATGCGTTCCTCCATGAGTTATCTCAAAACTCTCCACATTGGGGAGGTGGCCGTAGTCCTAGAGATGGAGGTCCTTCTTTAGAGAGCAATCCTACTATCAAATTTCTCATGAACGCCGTTCTAGAGATGCAGCAAAAGAAGGCCTTGGAAGAGACTACGAAGCAAGTAAAGGCAGCTCAAGAGGTATCTATGATTATTCTTGATTCCCGAGCTCTTGTGTGTGATTTTTGTGGAGGGCCACATTCTTTTCAAAGGTGTGAGGAATATCAAGCCGAGCAAGTCCAAGCTATCTATCCAAACAATAACCTTTCCTATCCCAACTCAAATCATATTCGTCCTCGTGGGAATTATGCCTACAACCAACAAACCCCACAAAACCATAATCCACCCCCTGGTTTCTCAAACCAAAACCGCCGTCAGTACCAACAAAACCCTCACCATGGTCAAACCTCCCAAATATCCAAACCATCACAACAAGAATTTTCTTCTTTTGAGCAAATCCTACCAAAGATTTCCTTAACTCAAGATAAGATGTCCTTAGCTCAAGATAGGGACCAAGCACGCATAAAGAATCTTGAGTTACAAATGGCTCAAATAGCACAACAAACAAAACCTACTCAATCTCTCCCTAGTCAACCTCAACCAAACCCCAAGGGGCAACTTAATGCTATTACATTGAGGAGTGGTAGGGAGATTGAAGGGCCTAGGATGGTGGTAGAGGATGTTTTGGGTGATAAAGAGGGTTTGATAGAGGAACGAGAGAGTGAGTTTGTTTTGGGTAGTGGAGATTAGGAAGTTCATGTGGAGGAGTTGGGAGAAGCTAGTAAAAAAAGAGAGGAGATTGAGAAAGTAAGAAAAGGGAAAGGAATAATGATAGAAGAAGAGCCAATCCAAATCATTGGGAAGCTGAAGCTACCACCGGTTCCTTTTCCCGAGCGGTTAGCAAAGCCCAAGTCCGATGTGAAATTTTCAAAGTTCATCGGGATGCTCAAAAAGCTTCAAGTAAACATTCCATTTCTTGATGCTATTTCCGAAGTCCCATCTTTCAAGAAACATTTGAAGGAGCTTCTCACAAGTAAAAGGAGAATTCAAGAGAAATCTACTATCCACTTGACGGCGGATTGTAGTGCTATTATTGACAACAAATCACCAGAGAAGTTAGCCGACCCCGGAAGTTTTTCTATCCCTTGTACCATTGGTGACATGCGGATTGGTCGTGCTCTTTATGATTTAGGAGCTAGTGTGAGCGTCATGCCTCATTCTATATGGAAGAAGTTGAATCTGGACGATCTAACTCCTACGACAATTAATCTCCAATTGGCCGACCGTTCTTTGAGGAGACCTTTGGGAATATTGGAGGACATTCCGGTCTAAGTGGGCCGATTCTTGATTCCATGTGATTTTGTGATTTTGGAGATAGAGGAACATAATAACATTCCCATCATTTTGGGAAGGCCGTTTCTTGCTACGGCAGGAGCAATAATCGATGTGAAGCATGGTAGTATGTCGTTGAATGTCGGAGATGAAAGCATCATTTTTAACCTCGAGGGGTCATTAAAAGGTCCGTTGTATGGGGACTCGTGCTATGCTATCGATATGGTGGAGTTCCTTGTTAATGAATATATTGAGGATTCACATCTACTTGAGTCTACTTGCGATGATCCTTTGGAAGCTTGTCTATTGGAATATTTCCAATTTGAGACCGACGGCACCGATATTACCTTCTTCACCAACCTTCTTGATTCATCACCTCGCTTCATGGTCCACAGTTATTAGGCACGTCTTATACAGTTGCTTGTTGTTCAATTGAAAAATTATATAAACAGGAGCAATTACTACAGATGACCATAGATAACTGTAAATTTCCCTCATCCTATATATCTGCTAATCATTTTGCAAAATTAAATATCTCATCCTGCTTTGTGCAATAATTGTTACTCCCCCCCTCTCCCCAATGGCCCTCTCTTATTGTACCGTAAAATTTCATCCTTCTCATTTGACAATATGCGTATTACATTCCAACTACTAAGCAAGCTCTCACACTCTACTTTAGTGCCATGGAAAATACCATATACATTGTAGTCTTTTCTTTGCTAATTCTCTATCTCATGTCTTCGTTTGATCTTTTTCCGTTAAAATATAATTTTATAAGTGTTGGAATTTTTGTGTGTGTGATTTAACTTAATCAATGACATTTGTAGGTGATTGTTTTATGCAAATTTTATTATAAAGTTGAAAGTTTTTTACTATTAATTTGATTAAGATAAACTTTACCTGTTAATAAGACTTATCTGTCAATAGATATTTTATATTTCGATCTTTTACGGTATAATAACGAACTAATTACATCTATCCCCTACCAAGTATATGAAAGAGAGGATTTTACCTCTCTCATTTGAGAAATGACATTTACCCTACCTAATTACAGTACCTGTATTTAATATCCCACCTAACTATTGTAAATAAAATTTAATTATATCTTTTCAGATTAGGTGAGTGATTTATGTAAATGAATTTCCCTAATTGCCCTTAATCATCAAACATTATGTCCCCCTCCCCCCTTTTGCTGAGATATTGCTGAAATCATAAAAAAAAAAGTCAAATACATTTTGTCTTCTTCCTACCCTACGTGCTTTCTTCCCTTCATTCTTTCTTCTATCTTCATTCTTTCTTTTGTCAGTTCATTGATCCATATAATAATCATTTACTAAGTTTCTAATAACAACATCCAATTATGAGTTCATTTATCCATATAATAATCATTACAAATTAAACAACAATTAAAAACTCAACTCCCAGAAACGAAAAATAGGAGAATGAAGGAGACACTTGAATTCAACAGTACCCATACATTATCACCAAAGACATTGATATCTAACTTTGAAATTCATATTACTAACTGCGTACAATACATGAACAAAGCATTTTTATTTTAAAAATTCCATCTTTGTTCAAAAACTTGCAGAAATTGTATAAGAAAACTTACTTCTTCAAATGCGCCTAAAAAAGGTAGAAATGAAAAGACAACACAAGCTTCTCTGCAATTCGAACTCTGATGCTTCTCTGAGACTGACACCAAATTCGAACTCTAATCCTCTCGTTCACTAACGCCAAATTCAAACTCTGTAGCTTCTCTAGAAACCTTAAATTTTCTGTTCTTTGCTGGCTCTCTGATCGCTCACTCGAATTGATGGAGAAACGCAGGGGAGTTGAAGGGGTGCCAAGGAAAATCGTGAATTCATTTTAATTAGGATTATTGGACGATAATACACTGAACTTTAGGGATATTGGACAATAATGCATTGAACTTTTTTTTGGACTTTTTAAGACACTGAACTTTGAGGGTATTGGACAACAATGCACCCAGAACAATTCCGGTGGTGTTGACTTGGTGGCGGTTCTACTTTGAAGTGTCGTTTTTCTTTTTTTTTTTTCCAGAAATAATATACTAGTCATCCTGTTTATGTATACTCTCTTACATGACAATTTTTTTCTGAAAAAAAAAAACAGAAAAATGACACCTCAAAGTAGGGCCGCCACCACGTCAACCACCAACGAAATCAGTCTGAGTGCATTATTGTCCAATACCCTCAAAGTTCAGTGTATTAGAGTCAAAAAAAAAAGTACAGTACATCATTGTCCAATACCCCTAAAGTTCAGTATATTATCGTCCAAAAATCCTTTTAGTCAACAAGGGGGCTATTTTCGTCTTTTCAATTATAAGTCAAGGGAATTTCTGTCAAAACATACTCAAATTCACCACAGCTTAGCCGGCGCCGGAAATGGTAGTAATTTATTAGAACTAAGGTTGGGTACAGTAAAACTATTTCTCAAATGTGAGTGGTAAAATTCTCTTTTTCCTATACTTGGGGTGTGTAAAATTCATGAGTAAAAAACAGTTGGGTAAAAGTTAAATTTGGTAACTTTTGGCAAACTTACGCTAATATATCAAAATTAATTTTTTTTGGTGTTTTTAACTTCGGTAAGTTTTGGTAAATTTAGGTAAAAACTAGTAAATTTTGATAAAATAAACTACCAATGAATTTGACAGGTCCTTAATGGGGGATAAATGTAATTAGTTCGTAGAATAAATGGTTGGTTACGCTTTTTAATTATGATAGTTGAAAAAAATTCAATTATAGTAGGATTTTTTTAAAATATGATTTTTTTTTTTTTGTAAAAAATTGTATCTCAATGAATGTCATTCCTTATCACTAGGCCTCAACCCGTGTGATGCACTGTAACGCCCCCATATTCATGATCACCAGATTATCTGTAATTACCTCATAACCCAATGATTAGCGCATCGGAAATATAATGCGAAGGCATTACCGCCGTCCACAAAAATGGACAAGGCTTAACAACCATAAATAAACTCTAATTACAACTCATCAAACCCAAGGAAACTTGTATACTACTCACATAAACATCCATTGGAGAGCAAAACCATAGGATAACTTTATACATAGCCAAAATTATAATTACATTTAAATCACTAATCCCAAGTAAAAACTTATGAAAATAACTTGACATCAAATGCAAAGGACGTGACTTCCCAGCATAGCTGACGACCTTTTTACCTTCACATCAAACGGACCTCTTACTGGTATTAGGTTGCTACTCCTTAGCATACTTCCTAAAACAAAACATAAAACAGTTTCGCAAATGAGTCGAAACTCAATACCCATACCCCTATACAGTAAATAAGTTTAAACAATTCATTTTATTTCGCGCATTTCAATTCATTTTGCAAACAATAAAAAAATAAAATAACAATAAACAATAAACAATAATGAACAATAAACATGCTTGCCATATTGTTATCTTAATGGTCCCCTGCTTTGCGATCATCGGTTTAAACCTCCGTATGCGCATACCCGGACCGATCGGGAGATACGGATGGGTTGACACAAGGTCAGATATTTACTGTGGAAGTGCTCAATGGCACAATTAACAATGGGTCGGGGCCATAGTTACGTGATAAAACAAGTAAACCTTATTCATTCACATTATAATCATTACACTTGCTTATTAAACTCAAATAAAAGAGTTTAAGAAGAGTAAAGGCAATATGCGTACCTTTGAACCCGTAAATAAAGCGATTTGAAACCTTGACCGGACTCGAACAGGGAGCGGCAACGACCTCTTGAACCATACTTGAGATAAGAACAATGAAGTGAATCAAATTGGATTCTTAGTAAGGAGGGAGTCTCCTAATTAACTTAATAAGAGTTAACTACTACTCCCTCCGTCCCAAATAAATTGTCCACTTTGCTTTTTCACGGTCTTCGATGTTATACTTTGATTATTAATATTTTACGTTTAATTTTAGCAAAACTTAAAATATTTTGTTTAAATGAAAGTATTTTTCGTCACAAATCTAATAATAATAGTTTTACACGATAACTCAACATATAATTTGATAAATTAACGGTCAAACTTTATAAAGTTTGACTTCATTAGTCAAACTGGGACAAATTATTTGGGACGGAGGGAGTAATTAAAAGATTTGAGAAATTTTCCGGACTTTGCAGTAAATTTGCGGAAGACATAACTTCCTCTATAGACTTCCAAAAATTTCATAAGAGGATTTTTCGGAAAGCTAAAAATAATCTCTACAACTCTCTAGTTAAGAGTGAAGGTCAGAAATAAGTGTAAAGGCTTGAAAATGGCCAAACATGACAGCTGGTTCTGCAGACTATTTAGTGCAGGAAGGAAACTTTGAGAACTCATAACTTAAGATGTAGATATCGTATGAATGTGTGCTAGTAGTCTATGGAAAGCTTGAAGGACGACCTACAACTTTCATGTTGACCATAAACTCATAAAAGCCTTGGAAAAACCTCAAAAAGTGGCTTGAACATAACACAACAACTTAAAAATTCTGGGTAGAACATTTTTACTAGACTAATTCCAAAGGTTCATAACTTTTTACTCCGACATCCGATAAACGCATACGAGCCCATTCCAAAAAGTTTGCGGAGCGAACTCCAACTTTTATGTTGAATACTTAAGCTAATAAGACCTCTTGATACCTAAAAGTGCTCATGAATCTACTGCCCCCAAAATCGTATATACGCAGGGTACCCCGATTAAAAATACCATAACTTGGGTTATACTCGTCGAAATCCCGAAATTCCAAAACCATATCAAATCTATTACTTAAGGTTATCATTTCACCACATAATTTTGATTACGGAGTCCATTAACTATCGCGGATAACATAACTCACGAGTCCTAAACATAATTTGGCCATTTTAGGTTTCTTCCATTTTAATTTGCTTTTCTAGATAATCCTTTACGGAGAAACACCCATGCCAGCAACATACACCACAAACATATCACTATTAACTTCCCAATACGATAATATACATGGCCCAATTTACTAATTGCAATAACACTCAATTATACTCCAATTGACATTCTATTTATATGTTTATTCCTGCTATTTAGCTCAATCTACTCCAACAAGCTTACATGCAACAAGAGTCTGACATTAGTTCTTTATTTTAAGAGTATAAGGAGTCTTCATATCAGCAGGCAATACACAATTATTGCAATTAAGCACTCTCTATCTTAGTATTTATTACTTTATCCAAAGTTCCAAGTATTCCCTTCACTATCTCATAACATAATCTAATCTAAATAATGACTACTGCATCAACTCTATCACTTGACTCAGATTATCAACAAAACATGCGTTCAAAAATCTCACATATCAACCTAACCTGTCGTTTATACTCAAAATCCAACATACTCTATGTCCCAAACTACTAATTTATATAAGATTATACTTATAAACTGGAATTAACAAGAAAAAAACATCAAATTTTGAAATTGAGCTAGTTCCCGGAACTAGGCCGATATCTAAAGCTCCGTATAGAATGACCCCAGCAGAGCTAAAGGAACTAAAGATACAGTTGGAAGACCTTTTAAGCAAAGGGTTTATCAGACCCAGTTCCTCGCCGTGGGGAGCCCCAGTGTTATTTGTGAGAAAGAAGGATGGAAGTTTAAGGTTATGCATTGACTATCGGGAATTGAACAAAGTGACGATCAAGAACAAATATCCTTTACCCAGAATCGATGACTTGTTTGACCAACTCCAAGGAGCAGGAGTATTTTCAAAAATTATTTTAAGGTCAGGATACCATCAGCTTAGAGTAAGAGCAGAGGACATCCCTAAGACTTCCTTTAGGACAAGGTATGGGCACTATGAATTTACCGTGATGCCTTTTGGGCTTACCAATGCCCCAGCAGTGTTCATGGATGTGATGAACCGTGTGTTCAAACCTTTTTTGGATAAGTTTGTGGTCGTTTTTATTGATGATATTTTGGTATACTCAAAGAGTTATGAGGAGCATGAAAGTCATTTGAGGCAAGTACTTCAGCTTTTAAGAGAAAAACAGTTGTATGCCAAATTTTCAAAGTGTGATTTCTGGCTCAAGGAAGTAGGATTTTTGGGACATATTGTAACCAGCGAAGGCATCCGAGTGGATCCTCACAAAGTATCAGCTGTTAAAGATTGGGTGAGACCCACTACTGATTCTAAGTCGAAGTTTCTTAGGTATGGTGGATATTATAGAAGATTCGTGCCAAACTTTTCCAAGATGGCATTACCTTTGACAAACCTCCTTAAGAAGACCACCGTTCGAATGGACCGATAAGTGCGAAGAAGCGTTTGGACTCTAAAGGAGAGACTCACGACGGCCCTGGCTTTATCCTTACCCGAGGAAGGGAAGGAATATATTGTGTATAGTGATGCGTCGCATCGTGGGTCAATGTTTTGATGCAAGGAGATAAGGTAATAGTTTATGCCTCCAGACAATTAAAGCCTTATGAAAAGAATTATCCGACACATGATTTGGAGCTGGCAGCAGTGGTCTTTGCTCTCAAGATTTGGAGACACTATTTATATGGAGTCTCCACTACTATTTTCACCGACCACAAGAGCCTCAAGTATATTTTTACTCAAAGGGAGTTAAATCTGAGACAACGAAGGTGGTTAGAGCTTATTAAAGATTATGATCTGGATATCCAGTATCACCCCGGGAAGGCAAATTCAGTAGCAGACGCTTTGAGTAGGAGGACCCAGCACGGGTCTATATCGAGTCTAACGATTCATCCTAGAATTTGGCAAGAGTTGAGTAAGGAGAACATCGACTTGATGAGTAGAGGAGATACTGACAAGAGACTGGCTGCTATCTCTTTACAGCCGTCTATTATTGATGAAATCAAGACAGAGCAAATGAATAATCCGGATTTTAGGAGAATTGTAGATAGTTTGACCACCAAGGCAATGCCTGGCCTTCTGATCCACGATGATGGGATTTTAAGGTTTCAAAATCGACTCTGTGTACCCAACAGAGGGGACTTAAGATTAAGGGTTATGGAAGAAGGCCACAAGTCAATATACTCCGTGCATCCTGGAGGTACGAAGATGTACAGGGATTTGAGAGAGCGATTCTGGTGGCCTAACATGAAAAGGGACATAGCTAACTTCGTGGATAAATGTTTGACCTGCCAAAGGGTGAAAGCTGAGCATCAGCGACCTTCGGGCGAACTCCGACCCTTAGATATTCCCACATGGAAATGGGAGTCAATCTCAATGGACTTCATTATGGGACTACCCCTCACAGCTTCTAAACGGAATGCCATTTGGGTAATTGTCGACCGTCTTACTAAATCAACGCATTTCATATCTATTCATGAGAGCTGGAAAGTAGATAAGTTGGCGGATATCTACATCCGCGAGATAGTACGGTTACATGGGATTCCAAAGGACATTGTATCAGATAGGGATACAAGGTTTCAATCGAGGTTCTGGAGTGCTATACAAAGGGCTCTGAGATCTAAGCTGAGCTTGAGTTCTTACCATCCAGAGCGATGGTCAAACGAAGGGTAAACCAGTTGTCAAGACAGCCGCGCATGTGTACTGGATTTTCAAGGGAATTGGGATCAATATATTCCACTCGTGGAATTTTCTTACAATAATAGATATCAAGCCACTATTCAGATGGCGCCTTTTGAGGCTTTGTATGGCAGGAAATGTAGAACACCTTTATGTTGGAATGAACTAGATGAAGCACTAGTCATAGGCCCAGAGTTGATTCAAGAGACAGTTGAAAAGGTCAAAGTGATTCAGCAGCATATTCGGGCTGCCCAGAGTAGACAGAAAAGTTATGCCGACAAAAGGCGGAAACCACTCGAATTCCATATAGGAGATAGAGTATTTCTCAAGGTTTCCCCTACAAAGGGAATTAGGAGATTTAATGTTAAGGGTAAACTAAGCCCTCGATACATCGGACCTTATTCTATTGTGGGGAAAGTTAATCCATCGGCTTATCGTTTAGAGTTACCTTCCAACCTGGGACATATCCATGACGTCTTTCATATATCCCAGCTCCGAAAGTATGTACCGGATCCAACGCATATCTTAAAGGAAGAACCTCCTCTTCTAGCGGAAAACCTTAGCTTTGAACAACAGCCGATTCAAATTTTGGATCGTAGGGTCAAACAGCTACGTACCAAAGAAGTCACATTGGTCAAGGTCCTTTGGGCAAACCAAGAAACCTCGGAAGCCACCTGGGAGATTGAAGAGGATATGATGAAAAGCTACCCCCACCTATTTTAAGGTATTTTCCACAGCAATTTTAATAAACAGCGAGTTTCGAGGACGAAACTCCTTTTAAGGGGGGAAGGATGTAACAACCCACCCTAAATCACAGAAATTAGGGTAATTAAATTTGTTTAATTAGCTAAAATGTGATTATTAAATTCTTTTAATTTTTACAGTTAACTAACGGTGACAGGTGTCGGAGGAAATGGCTAAGCGGTCAATATTACCGATCGAATTATTTTCTAGTGCTTTTAAAGTTTATCATTTTTGGGACCTCATATTATTATTATTTTAGGTTCTAATGTTTATTTTTAAAATCGGTTTGATTACCGTTTCGATTTTTACGGCAAGGTGAATTTTAATAAAAATATCGATCGTTACCGTTTTTACCGTAACAATTAAATTCACTTTACAAGTTGTATTTTTACTACCATTTTACTTAAGAGAATTTTTGTACACTCTTATTAAGGGTATTAGTATTAATATTGTTATTATTATTATTAGTATTTGTTTAGTAAGGGAGGGAGTATTATAAAAGGGGGTGAGGCAGGCCAAGGGTCATTTACTTGGTTCAAATCAAACTCAACACTCAGCTCTCCCCTCCCCCTCCTGTTCGCCGAGCACCAGCCCCCCCTCCCCTTTGCTTCTCGCCGGTCGCCGGCGACTTTTCCGGTAGGCCGCTTGCTCCTCTTCCACTTCCACACTTCCTTGTTCATTTTTATCTCCTCTTTCAAGTGGTATTCATCTCACACCTTATCTCCATTTTCTTTTATATAATCTGAGTTTTGATGTTTTTCAAATGTTAAATGGTTGTTTTCATCTCTTTTGTTCTCCATTTACATGAATTTTAGAGTATAGTTTTGAATGGTTAAGTTTTATGGTTAATGCAAGTGTTTTATTGATGGAGTATTCATGCTAATGGTGTAGATGTGTATGTTGATGAGAGAAATGGTGTATTATTGATTTGCATGAAGTGTTTGATGAAGTTTTTAGAGTTTAGTTTCTGTTTTGGAAGAGTAACTAAGCTAATAATATGTTAATTGGGTGTTTTATGTGCAAATAGTGATGGAAACCATGAAAATTGTGGTGGAACATAAGTGCATGTAATTTGATGATTGTGCATGTGTGTTATGCAAGCTTGGATGGTAATTTTTGAGGTTGGATTTCTGGAAAATGGTAGTGATATGAGTAGACTTCATTTGGGTAAAGAATTAGTACAAAACTTGAATGAAAATGGAGCATGCATGTGAGCTCAAACACCCCAGTGCATTCTGCCCAAAATTCACTTTTTATAGGAGATGGTAAAATTAGTTTTTAGCCCAGATTCTTGTGTAAAAAGGTAGCCTAAGGTGTTAGCTAACACCGGGCTTTTGAATTTTGGGTTTCCGACTTGTATAGCTCAAGTTAGAGCCAAAACCGTAAAGGCATGCAATTATATACGATTTTGGAGGCAGTGACTTGTTGCACATTTTTCGTCTGTGGGGAGTTTGAATTTGAAAAAGTGTTCAACGTAATAGTTTTAGGAGACCTTGCAAGCTTTCCGAAATGGTATGGTATGCGTCAACCCGACGTCGGGAGTGTGAGTTATAGAGCCCGGAAGAAGGGCTGCGAATCTGGAAATTCTGGGTATAATATATTGTTTTAAGTTTGAACCAAAAGTGTTATAGTGACCTTGTGAGTTGTTTTTGGGTGCTTAAATGTGACATTATGGTTGTTAAGATGGAATTGATGATTGAGGACTATAGGACTTGGCTTTAAGAGACCTCGATGTCTTTTATGTAATTTGATTTTATCGTATTTTATTACCGAAGTCACGCGTTTTTAAAGGAAATAAAATTCGTATCGCTCTTCAATTTTTTTTAAAGCCTCTTTGATAGAATAAGAGTACATATTCTACAAGTTTTTTTTTCCTGTCCATAAAGCTCCTATGGGTTTAGAGCAAGTGCATAAAATTTTATCGATTCCGTTTAAACGCCAAAACCGCACAAAGAAAATATTTCGGTTTTCGCTGTTTCTGTCCAGAGCCTTTTCCTAGCTCTTCCCATCATTTTTAGCATCTGACCCAGTTGACAAACTTATAGATTTTATTTTTCTCTTTCCGAAAATTGCTCGTTCACTAAATTCCGAGTTTCCTAGCCCCGGTTATAGCCAAAATACTCTTACCTCAAAAACCTGAAATTTCTTTTACATGTGTATTTCAAATTCTTTCTATGGAACGTTACGACCCTTTTTGTTCATAGCCCTTGCACTAATTAGTAACCTTTATCGTCTTAGCTTAAAGTTTCACACCGCCCCGCGCTATTCCCCGAGCCAGATCGTCGCCAAGTTCACAGTATTTTAAAGGTACGCAAATTGTCCAACTCTTATGCTTTCAGTCAACTACAGCTTTATGGCATAGATACATTCTAATGATTTTATTGTTTTATAATGGTCCCGAGACGTAGTTCTACAGTAGCTAGAGTGAATCCTAGCATTATTTTTACAGGCTCCTATTGGAGTAAGCTTGACCTGGCCAGTGTCGACTGCCTAGCAGTCACCAATCCAAACTCCCGGTCGGTTTGGGCATGCGCGTGTTGTGAGGTGCTTCGGCATCGATCGTAAGGGATACCACGTCTTATTATCGTTATATTTTCAAAGTAAAGCACGACATATGCATAGAATTCTTAAAGTTTAAAAACTTCATTGGTTTAGCACGAGTTTTTTTGCCCCTTCCTCGTTTTCGAAATGTTTTAAAGGCCGGCATGAAAAACCGTTTCGAAACGGTTTTACATGTTGGAGGTTTGTGTACTGAGTGTTTCCCCCACTCACTTTTGCGTTGTTTTACTGTTTTGTTTTAGGTGGTCCGAGCTCCACAGAAAAGGGAAAGGACGCTCAGAAGTAGTTACTCTCTAAAGTGAAAGGTAGACTTTTGCGTCGTACAGGGTTACTTATAAAGCAAGTGATAGTGGTGTATGGAGATATATAAGGATCTATAAGCATGTGGGTCTATGTGTGTTTATGTACTGTTAAAGTTAAGCATTTGTGGCTTTTGTATTGTTATTGGGTTGCCATGGTTGTTGTGCTTGGTTGGTCTTGCCTTGTCCTTAGTGGGATGACGGTAGCGCCTCAGGCCGTTATCCGCTGCGCTAATCATGTGATTACCGTAATGTTTGGGTAATTGTGTGATTAAAGTTTTGGGGCGTTACAGTTGTGCTATCAGAGCGGAGTTATAAGGAGAAAATTTGGGAATGTAGAGAACTATTACAACATTGAAACTTAGATGTGTTTGGGTGCAGAGTATATGTGTCTTATGTGGCAAATTGGGCCTAATTAGAGGAACTGTTGCAATGGAAGCTTGAGCATGAAGCTCTCTGTTGAGATTATGTGATGTAAATTGTATTTTGCAGGTGGAAAAGAATAAGGATGTAAATTTGGGAATAGTCCTATTGACAGGGGAAATGCTACCGAATTTTTCCTAGGAATTTATGTGATTCATAATGAATGATAGGAAGAGTTAAGTGAATGTTGTCAGTTTTAAAATTATCTTGTAACTTGAAGGGTACAGGTGGAAGAATGGGAGTATTCCTGCTTATGTGAATACAGGGAGAAAATTTATTGTGGTTCCAAATGAACGTTATTAATTTATATAGAATATGTATTAATGTTGAGGTACTACAAACCTTAAGGGGTGTGTATTAAAGACTTTATTGTTGGACAGGAAAGTTAAAGAAAAGGTAATTACGAATCAAGTGGTCTATTAACATTATTATTATTGTGATATTGTAGTATGTCGCAAATGTCGGCGAATTCACCCCAGGGTGAACCAACACCAGAGACCGAAGGAAACCAGTTGGAAATTCAAGGACCCCACCCTAGTCCAGGATTGGTATCCCTTCCTGAGACATCCTTAGGATCCGTTCCCCAAAACCCACCTGTCTACCCCGACCATTTCGGGACGTTGTTACATGAATTGCTTAAGCGTATACCAACTCCAACCACAGTACCAACGGGTAATGGGAAAGAAAATTACGCTGATCGGGTAGCAAAAAGAAACCCCCCGACCTACTCAGGAAGTTATGACCCTGTCATTTTAGAGGATTGGGTACGAGATATGGAAAAGATTTTTGAGGTGATTGAAGTCCTCGAGGAGAAGAAAGTGACTATAGGGACACTCTACTTGAAAGGTGAGGCGGATATTTGGTGGAGAACTATCAGAGAGAAGTACATTGAAACCGGAAAGACATGGAGTGACTTTTTAAAGGAGCTTAGGGCTCAGTTCTATCCCATATCTCTTCGGAGGCAGAAGGAAAAGGAATTTCTAGATTGGTCAATGATTAATAAGGACATCTCAGTGTTACAGTATACGTCCAAGTTCCATGAGCTGTCCCGGTTTGCACCGGAGTATGTAGCCACGGAAGGGCTAAAGATGTCTCGATACGAGGGAGGCCTAGCGCCTTACATTAGCGAATGACGTCGTCGCACCATTTTGCCACGACGCAGGAGATGTATGAGAGGGCTGCAGAACGTAGAGCGAGTTCGGAAGGAGCTAAGGGCATTGAATCAGGGAGGTCCAACGGGCACTAAACGAAAGTGGAACGAGCGTGGGGTACCTATCTCGCCTCCTGTACAAGCAAATCAAGTCAGGAGACCAGCACCCCCAACTCCGAGGACTCAGCCGAACCCGTCCACTAATAGGGAGCCGTGTAAGAAGTGAGGCAGGACCAATCACTCCACCACCCAGTGCCGGGTAGGCACCAACAATTGTTTTAGTGCGGCGCGAGTCACAAAGTGGCCGAATGCCGAAGAAGCCTAGAAGGCCCGAACCGCACGACGACACCAACGCCCGACAAGGACCGCTCCACGTAGGGAAGCGTGGGCGGGCCTACGTCCACGGAAAGAGAGAAACAAATGCAGTCCGGTTAAACCGTTGTTACATTTATGCTCAACCCCTTATTGCATTATTTGACTCTGGAGCAACGCACTCTTTTATCTCCTCTAAAGCTGCATTAAATTTAGACTTAAAAAAGTTAGCTCGCGCCGTAAACTTTTTAATTGGTTTACCGAATGGACAAACCATAGTTTGTAAGACTTGTTTCGAGAAAGTGCCCCTAGTTCTGAATGAAGAAACTTTCCCAGCTAACCTAATACAGATAAACTTAGAGGAGTTCGATATTATTTTGGGGATGGATTGGTTGATTTTGACTCAGGCTCAAATCAAGTGTGGAGAGGGGATAATCGTTCTACAGAATGCCTTAGGGAAAGAGTTTCTTTTCGTTGGGGATCTAGAATTAAGCCCATGCCCTATCATAATATATGTAAAGAAGCGCAAAATGTTGAATCATGGATGTACAGGTTATTTGTGTTCTCTAAAGGAGGTATCGTAGAGTCCGCCTAAGGTAGAAGAAATCCCGGTTGTACGGGAGTTTTTGGACGTCTTCCCAGAAGAAATTACGGAGCTACCCCCGAGGAGGGAGATTGACTTTGAAATTGAGCTAGTTCCCGGAACTAGGTCGATATCTAAAGCTCCGTATAGAATGGCCCCAGCAAAGCTAAAGGAACTAAAGATACAGTTGGAAGACCTTTTAAGCAAAGGGTTTATCGGACCAGTTCCTGTAGGAGCGGTGTTATTTGTGAGAAAGAAGGATTGAAGTTTAAGGTTATGCATTGACTATCGGGAATTGAACAAAGTGACGATCAAGAACAAATATCCTTTACCCGGAATCGATGACTTGTTTGACCAACTCCAAGGAGCAGGAGTATTTTCAAAAATTGATTTAAGGTCAGGATACCATTAGCTTAGAGTAAGAGCAGAGGACATCCCTAAGACTTCCTTTAGGACAAGGTCTGGGCACTATGAATTTACCGTGATGCCTTTTGGGCTTACCAATGCCCCAGCAGTGTTCATGGATGTGATGAACCGTGTGTTCAAACCATTTTTGGATAAGTTTGTGGTCGTTTTTATTGATGATATTTTGGTATACTCAAAGAGTTATGAGGAGCATGAAAGTCATTTGAGGCAAGTACTTCAGCTTTTAAGAGAAAAACAGTTGTATGCCAAATTTTCAAAGTGTGATTTCTGGCTCAAGGAAGTAGGATTTTTGGGACATATTGTAACCAGCGAAGGCATCCGAGTGAATCCTCACAAAGTATCAGCTGTTAAAGATTGGGTGAGACCCACTACGGTTACGGAAGTCAGAAGTTTCTTAGGTATGGCTGGATATTATAGAAGATTCGTGCCAAACTTTTTCCAAGATGGCATTACCTTTGACAAACCTCCTTAAGAAGACCACCTGGTTCGAATGGACCGATAAGTGCGAAGAAGCGTTTCAGACTCTAAAGCAGAGACTCACGACGGCCCCAGTTTTATCCTTACCCGAGGAAGGGAAGGAATATATTGTGTATAGTGATGCGTCGCATCAGGGGCTGGGTTGTGTGTTGATGCAAGGAGATAAGGTAATAGTTTATGCCTCCAGACAATTAAAGCCTTATGAAAATAATTATCCGACACATGATTTGGAGTTGGCAGCAGTGGTCTTTGCTCTCAAGATTTGGAGACACTATTTATATGGAGTCTCCACTACTATTTTCACCGACCACAAGAGCCTCAAGTATATTTTTACTCAAAGGGAGTTAAATCTGAGACAACGAAGGTGGTTAGAGCTTATTAAAGATTATGATCTGGATATCCAGTATCACCCCGGGAAGGCAAATTCAGTAGCAGACGCTTTGAGTAGGAGGACCCAGCACGGGTCTATATCGAGTCTAACGATTCATCCTAGAATTTGGCAAGAGTTGAGTAAGGAGAACATCGACTTGATGAGTAGAGGAGATCTCGACAAGAGATGCCGCTATCTCTTTACTGATGTCTATTATTTATGAAATCAAGACAGAGCAAATGAATAATCCGGATTTTAGGAGAATTGTAGATAGTTTGACCACCAAGGCAATGCCTGGCCTTCTGATCCACAATGATGGGATTTTAAGGTTTCAAAATCGACTCTGTGTACCCAACAGAGGGGACTTAAGATTAAGGGTTATGGAAGAAGGCCACAAGTCAATATTCTCCGTGCATCCTGGAGGTACGAGATGTCTGAGGATTTGAGAGAGCGATTCTGGTGGCCTAACATGAAAAGGGACATAGCTAACTTCGTGGATAAATGTTTGACCTGCCAAAGGGTGAAAGCTGAGCATCAGCGACCTTCGGGGGAACTCCGACCCTTAGATATTCCCACATGGAAATGGGAGTCAATCTCAATGGACTTCATTATGGAACTACCCCTCACAGCTTCTAAACGGAATGCCATTTGGGTAATTGTCGACCGTCTTACTAAATCAGCGCATTTCATATCTATTCATGAGAGCTGGAAAGTAGATAAGTTGGCGGATATCTACATCCGCGAGATAGTACGGTTACATGGGATTCCAAAGGACATTGTATCGGATAGGGATACAAGGTTTCAATCGAGGTTCTGGAGTGCTATACAAAGGGCTCTGGGATCTAAGCTTAGCTTCAGTAGTTCTTACCATCCAGAGAGCGATGGTCAAACATAAAGGGTAAACCAGATTGTGGAAGACATGCTTCGCGCATGTGTACTGGATTTTCAAGGGAATTGGGATCAATATATTCCACTCGTGGAATTTTCTTATAATAATAGTTATCAAGCCACTATTCAGATGGCGCCTTTTGAGGCTTTGTATGGCAGGAAATGTAGAACACCTTTATGTTGGAATGAACTAGATGAAGCACTAGTCATAGGCCCAAAGTTGATTCAAGAGACAGTTGAAAAGGTCAAAGTGATTCAGCAGCATATTCGGGCTGCCCAGAGTAGACAGAAAAGTTATGCCGACAAAAGGCGGAAACCACTCGAATTCCATATAGGAGATAGAGTATTTCTCAAGGTTTCCCCTACAAAGGGAATTAGGAGATTTAATGTTAAGGGTAAACTAAGCCCTCGATACATCGGACCTTATTCTATTGTGGGGAAAGTTAATCCATCGGCTTATCGTTTAGAGTTACCTTCCAACCTGGGACATATCCATGACGTCTTTCATATCTCCCAGCTCCGAAAGTATGTACCGGATCCAACGCATATCTTAAAGGAAGAACCTCCTCTTCTAGCGGAAAACCTTACCTTTGAACAGCAGCCGATTCAAATTTTGGATCGTAGGGTCAAACAGCTACGTACCAAAGAAGTCCCATTGGTCAAGGTCCTTTGGGCAAACCAAGAAACCTCGGAAGCCACCTGGGAGACTGAAGAAGATATGATGAAAAGCTACCCCCACCTATTTTAAGGTATTTTCCACAGCAATTTTAATAAACAGCGAGTTTCGAGGACGAAACTCCTTTTAAGGGGGGAAGGATGTAACAACCCACCCTAAATCACAGAAATTAGGGTAATTAAATTTGTTTAATTAGCTAAAATGTGATTATTAAATTCTTTTAATTTTTACAATTAACTAACGGTGACAGGTCTCAAAGGAAATGGCTAAGCGGTCAATATTACCGATCGAATTATTTTCTAGTGCTTTTAAAGTTTATCATTTTTGGGACCTTATATTATTATTATTTTAGGTTCTAATGTTTATTTTTAAAATCGGTTTGATTACCGTTTCGATTTTTACGGCAAGGTGAATTTTAATAAAAATATCGATCGTTACCGTTTTTACCGTAACAATTAAATTCACTTTACAAGTTGTATTTTTACTACCATTTTATTTAAGAGAACTTTTGTACACTCTGATTAAGGGTATTAGTATTATTATTGTTATTATTATTATTATTCGTATTTGTTTAGTAAGGGAGGGAGTATTATAAAAGGAGGTGAGGGAGGCCAAGGGTCATTTACTTGGTTCAAATCAAACTCAACACTCAGCTCTCCCCTCCCCCTCCTGTTCGCCGAGCACCAGCCCCCCCTCCCCTTTGCTTCTCGCCGGTCATGACTTTTCCGGCAGATTCAGCGCTTGCTCCTCTTCCACTTCTACACTTCCTTGTTCATTTTTATCTCCTCTTTCAAGTGGTATTCATCTCACACCTTATCTCCATTTTCTTTTATATAATCTGAGTTTTGATGTTTTTCAAATGTTAAATGGTTGTTTTCATCCCTTTTATTCTTCATTTACATGAATTTTAGAGTATAGTTTTGAATGGTTAAGTTTTATGGTTAATGCAAGTTTTTTCTTGATGGAGTATTCATGCTAATGGTGTAGATGTGTATGTTGATGAGAGAAATGGTGTATTATTGATTTGCATGAAGTGTTTGATGAAGTTTTTAGAGTTTAGTTTCTGTTTTGGAAGAGTAACTAAGCTAATAGTATGTTAATTGGGTGTTTTATGTGCAAATAGTGATGGAAACCATGAAAATTGTGGTGGAACATAAGTGCATGTAATTTGATGATTGTGCATGTGTGTTATGCAAGCTTGGATGGTAATTTTTGAGGTTGGATTTCTGGAAAATGGTAGTGATATGAGTAGACTTCATTTGGGTAAAGAATTAGTATAAAACTTGAATGAAAATGGAGCATGCATGTGAGCTCAAACACCCCAGTGCATTCTGCCCAAAATTCACTTTTTGTAGGAGATGGTAAAATTAGTTTTTAGCACAGATTCTTGTGTAAAAAGGTAGCCTAAGGTGTTAGCTAACACCGGGCTTTTGAATTTCGGGTTTCCGACTTGTATAGCTCAAGTTAGAGCCAAAACCGTAAAGGCATGCAATTATATACGATTTTGGAGGCAGTGACTTGTTGCACATTTTTCGTCTGTGGGGACTTTGAATTTGAAAAAGTGTTCAACGTAAGAGTTTTAGGAGACCTTGCAAGCTTTCTGAAATGGTATGGTATGCGTCAACCCGACGTCGGGAGTGTGAGTTATAGAGCCCGGAAGAAGGGCTGCGAATCTGGAAATTCTGGGTATAATATATTGTTTTAAGTTTGAACCAAAAGTGTTATAGTGACCTTGTGAGTTGTTTTTGGGTGCTTAAATGTGAAATTATGGTTGTTAAGATGGAATTGATGATTGAGGACTATAGGACTTGGCTTTAAGAGACCTCGATGTCTTTTATGTAATTTGATTTTATCGTATTTTATTACCGAAGTCACGCGTTTTTAAAGGAAATAAAATTCGTATCGCTCTCCAATTTTTTTTAAAGCCTCTTTGATAGAATAAGAGTACATATTCTACAAGTTTTTTTTTCCTGTCCATAAAGCTCCTATGGGTTTAGAGCAAGTGCATAAAATTTTATCGATTCCGTTTAAACGCCAAAACCGCACAAAGAAAATATTTCGGTTTTCGCTGTTTCTGTCCAGAGCCTTTTCCGAGCTCTTCCCATCATTTTTAGCATGTGACCCAGTTGACAAACATATAAATTTTATTTTTCCCTTTCCGAAAAGTGCTCCTTCACTAAATTCCGAGTTTCCTAGCCCCAGTTATAGCCAAAATACTCTTACCTCAAATACCTGAAATTTCTTTTACATGTGTATTTCAAAACCTTTCTATGGGACGTTACGACCCTTTTTGTTCATAGCCCTTGCACTAATTAGTAACCTTTATCGTCTTAGCTCAAAGTTTCACACCACCCCGCGCCATTCCCCGAGCCAGATCGTCACCAAGTTCACAGTATTTTAAAGGTATGCAAATTGTCCAACTCTTATGCTTTCAGTCAAGTACAGCTTTATGGCATAGATACATTCTAATGATTTTATTGTTTTATAAGTGGTCGAGGCGTAGTTCTCTGAGAGCTAGAGTGAATCCTAGCATTATTTTTACAGGCTCCTATTGGAGTAAGCTTGACCTGGTCAGTGTCGACTGCCTACCAGTCACCAATCCAAACTCCCGGTCGGTTTAGGCATGCGCGTGTGTGAGGTTCTTCGACATCGATCGTAAGGGATACCACGTCTTATTATCGTTATATTTTCAAAGTAAAGCACGACATATGCATAGAATTCTTAAAGTTTAAAGACTTCATTGGTTTAGCACGATGTTTTTTGCCCCTTCCTCTTTTTCGAAATGTTTTAAAGGCCGGCATGAAAAACCGTTTCGAAACGGTTTTACATGTTGGAGGTTTGTGTACTGAGTGTTCCCCCACTCACTTTTGCGTTGTTTTACTGTTTTGTTTTAGGTGGTCCGAGCTCCACAGAAAAGGGAAAGGACGCTCAGAAGTAGTTACTCTCTAAAGTGAAAGGTAGACTTTTGCGTTGTACAGGGTTACTTATAAAGCAAGTGATAGTGGTGTATGGAGATATATAAGGATCTATAAGCGTGTGGGTCTATGTGTGTTTATGTACTGTTAAAGTTAAGCATTTGTGGCTTTTGTAAACCACCTTACGTTTGAGGATGTATTGATGTTTGTGGCTCTATTGTTGTTATTGGGTTGCCATGGTTGTTGTGCTTGGTTGGTCTTACCTTGTCCTTAGTGGGACGGCGGTAGCGCCTCAGGCCGTTATCCGCTGCGCTAATCATGTGATTACCGTAATGTTTGGGTAATTGTGTGATTAAGGTTTTGGGGCATTACAGTTGTTGTATTAGAGCGGAGTTATAAGGAGAAAATTTGGGAATGTAGAGAACTATTAGAACATTGAAACTTAGATGTGTTTGGGTGCAGAGTATATGTGTCTTATGTGGCAAATTGGGCCTAATTAGAGGAACTGTTGCAATGGAAGCTTGAGCATGAAACTCTCTGTTGAGATTATGTGATGTAAATTGTATTTTGCAGGTGGAAAAGAATAAGGATGTAAATTTAGGAATAGTCCTATTTACAGGGAAAATGCTGCCGAATTTTTCCTAGGAATTTATGGGATTCATAATGAATGATAGGAAGAGTTAAGTGAATGATGGATGTTAAATAGGGCTATCTTTTAGACAAGGAATGAATATGTGTAGAGGTAAAAGAAGACATGTTATGTGTAAATTAACGGTTGCATAAGAAATGGAAAACAGATGGGTTAGTGAGAAATTCTTTTGTTCAATTATGGATTTCATTGAAGTAAAGTTGAAAGTATATAGAGTGTTGTTGTCTTTCTCTATGAATTAAAGAATGCTCAAAAGTAATTATGACGAAATTTGGAAGTTATGTGTCTAAAGTATAATTAAGTAAATTGGAGCCAAGCTTGAAAATAAATGAGAATGAGTGGTTCCTTCATGGAATTTTAGTGGGTGGAGTCTCGGACACGTACCTTAATTGTTTCTTTTTATAGCCAGTTTTAAGGGGATAATTTATTGGAGTTTTATTTTATTGTTTTGTATACTGTAGATGGATCCCACAGGCGGTTCTTTACCCAACCCTTTTGCCATGTTTATGGTCCCCACGAAAAATGTGTTTGAACACCTAAAGAAGTTGCAAGAAGCCCTCGACATGTACAGTATGGTGAACCCGAACACCGAGTATAGAGATGACATCTGTAGAGCACGATGTTTACTGGCAACGTTACCCGATGAGAAACCATGGGGGGAGATAAAGGATAGGTACCAACCACTGTTGCTTAGAGGGGATCGTGACCGGCACACGTGGTGCCTTGATTACTTGGGAGCCTGGAATCAGGTAGCTTTAGAAGCTATTGTCACACAGACTGCACTTGCCCTACAAATGCACCCCACTGATTTGGCACCGTCTTTACATGAGGTACTAGCCTTGCCTACACCCACCACAGCTTTTTTCTACCCATCCCCGGCAAAGGGAATGAAGCACCATTTTGCGGCACCGATCACGGGACGCCCTGTCCCCATTGTACCACCTCCGCGCCAGGAGCCTGTGGCTTCGAAGTCGGATCCTGAGGAAGAGAAAGGTCTTAAATTGGACCAAGGTAAGGGTGAGTTGGGCCAAGAGCCTAAGAATGAGGGGAATGACAATGATGATGCAACCCCCACAGGTGTCATAGTGCCTCGAGGTCCTAGAGAGGGTAAAGCGAAAGTACAAACGGGGCCCATAATGAGGAAGACTAAGCGCAAGAGGTGTCTTCCAGTCACGACGTATCGACTTGCTTTGGCGGACATGATGAAGCGGACGGAGCATGGAGACTCTGAAGAAGGGTCTAACACAGGGACATAAGAAAAGATTCTTCTAGGGGATTTTGTACAGGGTAGCTAGGAGCTAACCTATTCTTTTGGGTAAGCTAGTCGACCGTAATAGTTGGGCTAACCAAGTTGTTTTTGTTCAAGATTGAACCTTGTATTTGGTCAAACTATGCGATTCTTTTGATCTTCCCTATATTTTGGCGTGGGAAGCAGGGTTGTATGCCCTTTTATTTCAAGTGTTGAACTCGTATATACTGAATTATTTTGTGGATGTAATTGCTGGGGTATCTCCCAATTTTTCTTTAGGGAGAACTCAAGATTGCTAAGAATGACATGATCTATTATAGGATTATGGGAATGTTGTCAGTTTTAAAATTATCTTGTAACTTGAAGGGTACAGGTGGAAGAATGGGAGTATTCCTGCTTTTGTGAATACAGGGAGAAAATTTATTGTGGTTCCAAATGAACGTTATTGATTTATATAGAATATGTATTAATGTTGAGGTACTACAAACCTTAAGGGGTGTGTATTAAAGACTTTATTGTTGGACAGGAAAGTTAAAGAAAAGGTAATTACGAATCAAGTGGTCTATTAACATTGTTATTATTGTGATATTGTAGTATGTCGCAAATGTCGGGGAATGCACCCCAGGGTGAACCAACACCAGAGACCGAAGGAAACCAGTTGGAAATTCAAGGACCCCATCCTAGTCCAGGGTTGGTATCCCTTCCTGAGACATCCTTAGGATCCGTTCCTCAAAACCCACCTGTCTACCCCGACCATTTCGGGACGTTGTTACATGAATTGCTTAAGCGTATACCAACTCCAACCACAGTACCAACGGGTAATAGGAAAGAAAATTACGCTGATCGGGTAGCAAAAAGAAACCCCTCGACCTACTCAGGAAGTTATGACCCTGTCATTTTAGAGGATTGGGTACGAGATATGGAAAAGATTTTTGAGGTGATTGAAGTCCCCGAGGAGAAGAAAGTGACTATAGGGACATTCTACTTGAAAGGTGAGGCGGATATTTGGTGGAGAACTATCAGAGAGAAGTACATTGAAACCGGAAAGACATGGAGTGACTTTTTAAAGGAGCTTAGGGCTCAGTTCTATCCCATATCTCTTCGGAGGCAGAAGGAAAAGGAATTTCTAGATTGGTCAATGATTAATAAGGACATCTCAGTGTTACAGTATACGTCCAAGTTCCATGAGCTGTCCCGGTTTGCACCGGAGTATGTAGCCACGGAAGGGCTAAAGATGTCTCGATACGAGGGAGGCCTAGCGCCTTACATACGCAGCGAACTGTCGTCGCACCATTTTGCCACGGCGCAGGAGATGTATGAGAGGGCTGCAGAAGGTAGAGCGAGTTCGGAAGGAGCTAAGGGCATTGAATCAGGGAGGTCCAACGGGCACTAAATGAAAGTGGAACGAGCGTGGGGTACCTACCTCGCCTCCTGTACAAGCAAATCAAGTTAGGAGACCAGCACCCCCAACTCCGAGGACTCAGCCGAACCCGTCCACTAATAGGGAGCCGTGTAAGAAGTGCGGCAGGACCAATCACTCCACCACCCAGTGCCGGGTAGGCACCAACAATTGTTTTTGGTGCGGCGGAGCTGACCACAAAGTGGCTGAATGCCCGAAGAAGCCTAGAAGGCCTGAACCGGGCACGACACGACCAACGCCGCCAGCAAGGACCGCTCCACAGAAGGGAAGCGTGGGCCAGGCCTACGTCACGGGAAAGAGAGAAACAGCTAAGTCTGGTCTGGTTGTTACCGGCACTGTTTACATTTATGCTCAACCCCTTATTGCATTATTTGACTCTGGAGCAACGCACTCTTTTATCTCCTCTAAAGCTGCATTAAATTTAGACTTAGAAAAGTTAGCTCGCGCCGTAAATTTTTTAATTGGTTTACCGAATGGACAAACCATAGTTTGTAAGACTTGTTTCGAGAAAGTGCCCCTAGTTTTGAATGAAGAAATTTTCCCAGCTAACCTAATACAGATAAACTTAGAGGAGTTCGATATTATTTTGGGGATGGATTGGTTGATTTTAACTCAGGCTCAAATCAAGTGTGGAGAGGGGATAATCGTTCTACAGAATGCCTTAGGGAAAGAGTGCCTTTTCGTTGGGGATCTAGAATTAAGCCCATGCCCTATCATAACATATGTAAAGGCGCGCAAAATGTTGAATCATGGATGTACAGGTTATTTGTGTTCTCTAAAGGAGGTATCGCAGAGTCCGCCTAAGGTAGAAGAAATCCCGGTTGTACGGGAGTTTGTGGACGTTTTCCCAGAAGAAATTACGGAGCTACCCCCGAGGAGGGAGATTGACTTTGAAATTGAGCTAGTTCCCGGAACTAGGCCGATATCTAAAGCTCCGTATAGAATGGCCCCAGCAGAGCTAAAGGAACTAAAGATACAGTTGGATGACCTTTTAAGCAAAGGGTTTATCAGACCCAGTTCCTCGCCGTGGGGAGCCCCAGTGTTATTTGTGAGAAAGAAGGATGGAAGTTTAAGGTTATGCATTGACTATCGGGAATTGAACAAAGTGACGATCAAGAACAAATATCCTTTACCCAAAATCGATGGCTTGTTTGACCAACTCCAAGGAGAAGGAGTATTTTCAAAAATTGATTTAAGGTCAGGATACCATTAGCTTAGAGTAAGAGCAGAGGACATCCCTAAGACTTCCTTTAGGACAAGGTATGGGCACTATGAATTTACCGTGATGCCTTTTGGGCTTACCAATGCCCCAGCAGTGTTCATGGATGTGATGAACCGTGTGTTCAAACCTTTTTTGGATAAGTTTGTGGTCGTTTTTATTGATGATATTTTAGTATACTCAAAGAGTTATGAGGAGCATGAAAGTCATTTGAGGCAAGTACTTCAGCTTTTAAGAGAAAAACAGTTGTATGCCAAATTTTCAAAGTGTGATTTCTGGCTCAAGGAAGTAGGATTTTTGGGACATATTGTAACGTGAAGGCATCCGAGTGGATCCTCACAAAGTATCACCGTTAAAGATTGGGTGAGACCCACTATTCTACATGAAGTCAAGTTTCTTAGGTATGGCTGGATATTATAGAAGATTCGTGCCAAACTTTTTCCAAGATGGCATTACCTTTGACAAACCTCCTTAAGAAGACCACCCGGTTCGAATGGACCGATAAGTGCGAAGAAGCGTTTCAGACTCTAAAGGAGAGACTCACGACGGCCCCAGTTTTATACTTACCCGAGGAAGGGAAGGAATATATTGTGTATAGTGATGCGTCGCATCAGGGGCTGGGTTGTGTGTTGATGCAAGGAGATAAGGTAATAGCTTATGCCTCCAGACAATTAAAGCCTTATGAAAAGAATTATCCGACACATGATTTGGAGCTGGCAGCAATGGTCTTTGCTCTCAAGATTTGGAGACACTATTTATATGGAGTCTCCACTACTATTTTCACCGACCACAAGAGCCTCAAGTATATTTTTACTCAGAGGGAGTTAAATCTGAGACAACGAAGGTGGTTAGAGCTTATTAAAGATTATGATCTGGATATCCAGTATCACCCCGGGAAGGCAAATTCAGTAGCAGACGCTTTGAGTAGGAGGACCCAGCACGGGTCTATATCGAGTCTAACGATTCATCCTAGAATTTGGAAAGAGTTGAGTAAGGAGAACATCGACTTGGTGAGTAGAGGAGATACTGACAAGAGACTGGCTGCTATCTCTTTACAGCCGTCTATTATTGATGAAATCAAGACAGAGCAAATGAATGATCCGGATTTTAGGAGAATTGTAGATAGTCTGACCACCAAGGCAATGCCTGGCCTTCTGATCCACGATGATGGGATTTTAAGGTTTCAAAATCGACTCTGTGTACTAACAGAGGGGACTTAAGATTAAGGGATATGGAAGAAGGCCACAAGTCAATATACTCCGTGCATCCTGGAGGTATGAAGATGTATAGGGATTTGAGAGAGCGATTCTGGTGGCCTAACATGAAAAGGGACATAGCTAACTTCGTGGATAAATGTTTGACCTGCCAAAGGGTGAAAGCTGAGCATCAGCGACCTTCGGGCGAACTCCGACCCTTAGATATTCCCACATGGAAATGGGAGTCAATCTCAATGGACTTCATTATGGGACTACCCCTCACAGCTTCTAAACGGAATGCCATTTGGGTAATTGTCGACCGTCTTACTAAATCAGCGCATTTCATATCTATTCATGAGAGCTGGAAAGTAGATAAGTTGGCGGATATCTACATCCGCGAGATAGTACGGTTACATGAGATTCCAAAGGACATTGTATCGGATAGGGATACAAGGTTTCAATCGAGGTTCTGGAGTGCTATACAAAGGGCTCTGGGATCTAAGCTCAGCTTCAGTAGTTCTTACCATCCAGAGAGCGATGGTCAAACAGAAAGGGTAAACCAGATTGTGGAAGACATGCTTCGCGCATGTGTACTGGATTTTCAAGGGAATTGGGATCAGTATATTCCACTCGTGGAATTTGCTTACAATAATAGTTATCAAGCCACTATTCAGATGGCGCCTTTTGAGGCTTTGTATGGCAGGAAATGTAGAACACCTTTATGTTGGAATGAACTAGATGAAGCACTAGTCATAGGCCCAGAGTTGATTCAAGAGACGGTGAAAGGTCAAAGTGATTCAAGAAGACATATTCGGGCTGCCCAGAGTAGACAGAAAAGCTATGCCGACAAAAGGCGGAAACCACTCGAATTCCATATAGGAGATAGAGTATTTCTCAAGGTTTCCCCTACAAAGGGAATTAGGAGATTTAATGTTAAGGGTAAACTAAGCCCTCGATACATCGGACCTTATTCTATTGTGGGGAAAGTTAATCCATCGGCTTATCGTTTAGAGTTACCTTCCAACCTGGGACATATCCATGACGTCTTTAATATCTCCCAGCTCCGAAAGTATGTACCGGATCCAACGCATATCAAAATGGAGGAACCTCCTCTTCTAGCGGAAAACCTTACCTTTGAACAGCAGCCGATTCAAATTTTGGATCGTAGGGTCAAACAACTACGTACCAAAGAAGTCCCATTGGTCAAGGTCCTTTGGGCAAACCAAGAAACCTCGGAAGCCACCTGGGAGACTGAAGAGGATATGATGAAAAGCTACCCCCACCTATTTTAAGGTATTTTCCACAGCAATTTTAATAAACAGCGAGTTTCGAGGACGAAACTCCTTTTAAGGGGGGAAGGATGTAACAACCCACCCTAAATCACAGAAATTAGGGTAATTAAATTTGTTTAATTAGCTAAAATGTGATTATTAAATTCTTTTAATTTTTACAGTTAACTAACGGTGACAGGTCTCGGAGGAAATGTCTAAGCGGTCAATATTACCGATCGAATTATTTTCTAGTGCTTTTAAAGTTTATCATTTTTGGGACCTCATATTATTATTATTTTAGGTTCTAATATTTATTTTTAAAATCGGTTTGATTACCGTTTCGATTTTTACGGCAAGGTGAATTTTAATAAAAATATCGATCGTTACCGTTTTTACCGTAACAATTAAATTCACTTTACAAGTTGTATTTTTACTACCATTTTATTTAAGAGAACTTTTGTACACTCTGATTAAGGGTATTAGTATTATTATTGTTATTATTATTATTTGTATTTGTTTAGTAAGGGAGGGAGTATTATAAAAGGGGGTGAGGGAGGCCAAGGGTCATTTACTTGGTTCAAATCAAACTCAACACTCAGCTCTCCCCTCCCCCTCCTGTTCACCGAGCACCAGCCCCCCCTCCCCTTTGCTTCTCGCCGGTCGCCAGCGACTTTTCCGGCCAGAATTCCGGCGGCCGCTTGCTCCTCTTCCACTTCCACACTTCCTTGTTCATTTTTATCTCCTCTTTCAAGTGGTATTCATCTCACACCCTGTCTCCATTTTCTTTTATATAATCTGAGTTTTGATGTTTTTCAAATGTTAAATGGTTGTTTTCATCCCTTTTATTCTCCATTTACATGAATTTTAGAGTATAGTTTTGAATGGTTAAGTTTTATGGTTAATGCAAGTGTTTTATTGATGGAGTATTCATGCTAATGGTGTAGATGTGTATGTTGATGAGAGAAATGGTGTATTATTGATTTGCATGAAGTGTTTGATGATGTTTTTAGAGTTTAGTTTCTGTTTTGGAAGAGTAACTAAGCTAATAATATGTTAATTGGGTGTTTTATGTGCAAATAGTGATGGAAACCATGAAAATTGTGGTGGAACATAAGTGCATGTAATTTGATGATTGTGCATGTGTGTTATGCAAGCTTGGATGGTAATTTTTGAGGTTGGATTTCTGGAAAATGGTAGTGATATGAGTAGACTTATTTGGGTAAAGAATTAGTACAAAACTTGAATGAAAATGGAGCATGCATGTGAGCTCAAACACCCCAGTGCATTCTGCCCAAAATTTACTTTTTATAGGAGATGGTAAAATTAGTTTTTAGCCCAGATTCTTGTGTAAAAAGGTAGCCTAAGGTGTTAGCTAACACCGGGCTTTTGAATTTCGGGTTTCCGACTTGTGTAGCTCAAGTTAGAGCCAAAACCGTAAAGGCATGCAATTATATACGATTTTGTAGGCAGTGACTTGTTGCACATTTTTCGTCTGTGGGGAGTTTGAATTTGAAAAAGTGTTCAACGTAAGAGTTTTAGGAGACCTTGCAAGCTTTCCGAAATGGTATGGTATGCGTCAACCCGACGTCGGGAATGTGAGTTATAGAGCCCGGAAGAACGGCTGCGAATCTGGAAATTCTGGGTATAATATATTGTTTTAAGTTTGAACCAAAAGTGTTATAGTGATCTTGTGAGTTGTTTTTGGGTGCTTAAATGTGAAATTATGGTTGTTAAGATGGAATTGATGATTGAGGACTATAAGACTTGGCTTTAAGAGACCTCGATATCTTTTATGTAATTTGATTTTATCGTATTTTATTACCGAAGTCACGCGTTTTTAAAGGAAATAAAATTTGTATCGCTCTCCAGTTTTTTTTAAAGCCTCTTTGATAGAATAAGAGTACATATTCTACAAGTTTTTTTTTCCTGTCCATAAATCTCCTATGGGTTTGGAGCAAGTGCATAAAATTTTATCGATTCCGTTTAAACGCCAAAACCGCACAAAGAAAATATTTTTGTTTTCGCTGTTTCTGTCCAGAGCCTTTTCCGAGCTCTTTCCATCATTTTTAGCATCTGACCCAGTTGATAAACTTATAGATTTTTTTTTCCCTTTCCGAAAAGTGCTCGTTCACTAAATTCCGAGTTTCCTAGCCCCGGTTATAGCCAAAATACTCTTACCTCAAAAACCTGAAATTTCTTTTACATGTGTATTTCAAATCCTTTCTATGGGACGTTACGGCCCTTTTTGTTCATAGCCCTTGCACTAATTAGTAACCTTTATCGTCTTAGCTCAAAGTTTCACACCGCCCCGCGCCATTCCCCGAGCCAGATCGTCACCAAGTTCACAGTATTTTAAAGGTACGCAAATTGTCCAACTCTTATGCTTTCAGTCAAGTACAGCTTTATGGCATAGATACATTCTAATGATTTTATTGTTTTATAAGTGGTCCCGAGACGTAGTTCTACTGATGGCTAGAGTGAATCCTAGCATTATTTTCTGAGCTACTATTGGAGTAAGCTTGACCTGGCCAGTGTCGACTGCCTAGCAGTCACCAATCCAAACTCCCGGTCGGTTTGGGCATGCGCGTGTGTGAGGTGCTTCGGCATCGATCGTAAGGGATACCTCGTCTTATTATCGTTATATTTTCAAAGTAAAGCACGACATATGCATAGAATTCTTAAAGTTTAAAGACTTCATTGGTTTAGCACGGGTTTTTTTGCCCCTTCCTCGTTTTCGAAATGTTTTAAAGGCCGGAATAAAAAACCGTTTCGAAACGGTTTTACATGTTGGAGGTTTGTGTACTGAGTGTTTCCCCCACTCACTTTTGCGTTGTTTTACTGTTTTGTTTTAGGTGGTCCGAGCTCCACAGAAAAGGGAAAGGACGCTCAGAAGTAGTTACTCTCTAAAGAGAAAGGTAGACTTTTGCGTCGTACAGGGTTACTTATAAAGCAAGTGATAGTGGTGTATGTAGATATATAAGGATCTATAAGCGTGTGGGTCTATGTGTGTTTATGTACTGTTAAAGTTAAGCATTTGTGGCTTTTGTAAACCACCTTACGTTTGAGGATGTATTGATGTTTGTGGCTCTATTGTTGTTAATAAAATTCGTATCGCTCTCCAGTTTTTTTTAAAGCCTCTTTGATAGAATAAGAGTACATATTCTACAAGTTTTTTTTTCCTGTCCATAAAGCTCCTATGGGTTTAGAGCAAGTGCATAAAATTTTATCGATTTCGTTTAAACGCCAAAACCGCACAAAGAAAATATTTCGGTTTTCGCTGTTTCTGTCCAGAGCCTTTTCCGAGCTCTTTCCATAATTTTTAGCATCTGACCCAGTTGATAAACTTATAGATTTTTTTTCCCTTTCCGAAAAGTGCTCGTTCACTAAATTCCGAGTTTCCTAGCCCCGGTTATAGCCAAAATACTCTTACCTCAAAAACCTGAAATTTCTTTTACATGTGTATTTCAAATCCTTTCTATGGGACGTTACGGCCCTTTTTGTTCATAGCCCTTGCACTAATTAGTAACCTTTATCTTCTTAGCTCAAAGTTTCACACCGCCCCGCGCCATTCCCCGAGCCAGATCGTCACCAAGTTCACAGTATTTTAAAGGTACGCAAATTGTCCAACTCTTATGCTTTCAAATCTGACTTTATGGCATAGATACATTCTAATGATTTTATTGTTTTATAAGTGGTCCCGAGGCGTAGTTCTACTGAGCTAGAGTGAATCCTAGCATTATTTCTACAGCTACTATTGGAGTAAGCTTGACTGGCGTCGTCATCGCCTAGCG
Organism: Portulaca oleracea; assembly: GCA_029582165.1. Classification (NCBI taxonomy): domain Eukaryota; kingdom Viridiplantae; phylum Streptophyta; class Magnoliopsida; order Caryophyllales; family Portulacaceae; genus Portulaca; species Portulaca oleracea. The sequence goes on along the minus strand of CM055879.1, from coordinate 9,634,634 downwards.
ATCACCCATCCAAACTCGATCGGTTTGGGCATGCGGCGTGTGTGAGGTGCTTGGCATCGATCGTAAGGATACCTCGTCTTATTATCGTTATATTTTCAAAGTAAAGCACGACATATGCATAGAATTCTTAAAGTTTAAAGACTTCATTGGTTTAGCACGGGTTTTTTTGCCCCTTCCTCGTTTTCGAAATGTTTTAAAGTAGGAATAAAAACCGTTTGAACGGTTTTACATGTTGGAGGTTTGTGTACTGAGTGTTTCCCCCACTCACTTTTGCGTTGTTTTACTGTTTTGTTTTAGGTGGTCCGAGCTCCACAGAAAAGGGAAAGGACGCTCAGAAGTAGTTACTCTCTAAAGAGAAAGGTAGACTTTTGCGTCGTACAGGGTTACTTATAAAGCAAGTGATAGTGGTGTATGTAGATATATAAGGATCTATAAGCGTGTGGGTCTATGTGTGTTTATGTACTGTTAAAGTTAAGCATTTGTGGCTTTTGTAAACCACCTTACGTTTGAGGATGTATTGATGTTTGTGGCTCTATTGTTGTTAATAAAATTCGTATCGCTCTCCAGTTTTTTTTAAAGCCTCTTTGATAGAATAAGAGTACATATTCTACAAGTTTTTTTTTCCTGTCCATAAAGCTCCTATGGGTTTAGAGCAAGTGCATAAAATTTTATCGATTTCGTTTAAACGCCAAAACCGCACAAAGAAAATATTTCGGTTTTCGCTGTTTCTGTCGAGCCTTTTCGAGCTCTTTCCATAATTTTTAGCATCGACCAGTTGATAAACTTATAGATTTTTTCCCTTTCCGAAAAGTGCCCGTTCACTAAATTCGAGTTTCCTAGCCGGTTATAGCCAAAATACTCTTACCTCAAAACACAAATTTCTTTTACATGTGTATTTCAAATCCTTTCTATGGGACGTTACGGCCCTTTTTGTTCATAGCCCTTGCACTAATTAGTAACCTTTATCTTCTTAGCTCAAAGTTTCACACCGCCCCGCGCCATTCCCCGAGCCAGATCGTCACCAAGTTCACAGTATTTTAAAGGTACGCAAATTGTCCAACTCTTATGCTTTCAGTCAAGTACAGCTTTATGGCATAGATACATTCTAATGATTTTATTGTTTTATAAGTGGTCCCGAGACGTAGTTCTACAGTAGCTAGAGTGAATCCTAGCATTATTTTTACAGGCTACTATTGGAGTAAGCTTGACCTGGCCAGTGTCGACTGCCTAGCAGTCACCAATCCAAACTCCCGGTCGGTTTGGGCATGCGCGTGTGTGAGGTGCTTCGGCATCGATCGTAAGGGATACCTCGTCTTATTATCGTTATATTTTCAAAGTAAAGCACGACATATGCATAGAATTCTTAAAGTTTAAAGACTTCATTGGTTTAGCACGGGTTTTTTTGCCCCTTCCTCGTTTTCGAAATGTTTTAAAGGCCGGCATGAAAAACCGTTTCGAAACGGTTTTACATGTTGGAGGTTTGTGTACTGAGTGTTTCCCCCACTCACTTTTGCGTTGTTTTACTGTTTTGTTTTAGGTGGTCCGAGCTCCACAGAAAAGGGAAAGGACGCTCAGAAGTAGTTACTCTCTAAAGTGAAAGGTAGACTTTTGCGTCGTACAGGGTTACTTATAAAGCAAGTGAGAGTGGTGTATGGAGATATATAAGGATCTATAAGCGTGTGGGTCTATGTGTGTTTATGTACTGTTAAAGTTAAGCATTTGTTGCTTTTGTAAACCACTTTACGTTTGAGGATGTATTGATGTTTTTGGCTCTATTGTTGTTATTGGGTTGCCATGGTTGTTGTGCTTGGTTGGTCTTGCCTTGTCCTTAGTGGGACGGCGGTAGCGCCTCAGGCCGTTATCCGCTGTGCAAATCATGTGATTACCGTAATGTTTGGGTAATTGTGTGATTAAGATTTTGGGGCGTTACACCCGAATATTCCGAGATTACTTTGGGTAGCTAAAAATTGTCACGTAGCTAATTTATATATAAATAACCTACTAAGCTGATGTATGACGGTCGTTGCTCTGTAAAGCATCCAACGCGGTACGAAAAGAGAGGTCGTGATGATATCATCTACGTCCGTACCGTTCCTCGTGGAGTAGATCCCGCATCCAACTAAGTATTTGACCAAGGAATGGGAGAATTCCCATTACCGCAGGCGGGCCAGTCGGGCCGTGAGCACGGTGGGAACGGGCTTCCCAAAAAGCCAGCCCCGGCCGGGGTCCACATAGAATGAGGGGGACGACCCTAATGTTGTGTTGGCAAAGCCAACTTCTTGGGTTGCGGGCGGAAAAAAGCGGACGTGGGAACTGGGGTCGGTGCGCAGTTTAACTAAAAGAGCCATTCCATTTAGGACGAGACAAAATAGGTGGGCACGAGCGGTCTAGTGTCCGAGCCGATTGATCAAACGACGACTACTTCACTTATTAAATTACTTAACTTAATTACTTAACTTAATTACGTTGGGTTAGGGTCGGGTTATTACAGTCTACCCCCCTTAAAAGAAGTTTCATCCTCGAAACTTGATAGAAGTCATTACTTAATGGAAATGTGTGACTTGATATTAATTTGGCATGTTGCCACGATTTCATTGTTCACTATGCTTAATACCACTATTCTTGAATGAGTTATTGAGCCAGCTACTCATGGGACTGCAACTCATATTCTCACATAACTATTGGCATCGGCTATTGTTTTTGAATACTAATCTTACACATTGGGTTTCGATCTATTTGGCTATTTGAGCGACCCATTTCGTTTCTTTGTATGAGAGTAAGGGTCACAAGGTGTGTCTCAAATATAATTTGTCCCTATTACTTTAACTCTTCTTTAGAACAACCCAAGCACTCTGCAAGTACTATATATTCTTAAATCGACATATAACTTAATTTCAAGTTGTCTAAAACTAAGGGCCATTATATTTTTCTTTAGAAATAAATCATTACCGACATTGTCCGACTCTCCACTATTAATCACAAAAACCCCTTATAAAAAATGCTATGTACCTTACTCCTCAAATTTCATTGAACTTACGCATAGGACATTTATTTCCCCCTAATTCATCTCGTTTCATGATCACTAACTCTCCTCCCCAAAATTGATGACAATAAAAGAAATAATTATAGCAAAAATAAGTGGGTGTGGGGATCCAGATAAGATAAGGGAAGGATAGAGAGATAAGATTGATGATAAGAATATGTATGAACACTACAACATATTATAGCTATAGGGTAACGGTCGCAAGACGCGTTTAACGGTCGCTCTAGGACGCGTGCGACTGTTAACAGCGATCATTAATATCGGTCGCTCGTTAATGGTCGCCAATCAGGTCGTGCGACCGTTAAATTAACGGTCGCTAGCAGAGACCGTTAAATTCACTCCGGAGACCGTTAAATAACGGTCGCTGACAGAGACCGTTAATTTAACGGTCGCTATTAACGGTCGCTGACAGAGACCGTTAATTTAACGGTCGCTATTAACGGTCGGAACATTAAAAAAAAAGAAGAAAAAAATATAGCCAACCGTGCTCCGGCGAAGATCAATATGTCACAGTGTTTTTTTCTTTCTTTCTTTGTCTCTCAAAATTACAAACAAACACCAAGAAAAACAAGAAGAAGAGAAGAAGAAAGAAAGATCAAGACTTGCTTGACAAAAGAACATAAGATGATTAATTGTCTAGGAATTTATTGCAAATTACTATTTTTAAAGTTATGAGCATAGTTTAATTATCTAGGAATTTATTTGCAAATATCATAATTGAAAATTGATATAAATATATATTGATCAAAATCAATTGTTGCTATTGCTAATCATTATTAGGAGATAAATACATTTATTTTAGACAAACTGGTGGTAAGGAAGTTACAACTTTCGTAGTTGAAAAAAAATTCAAATATAATAGAATTTTTACACAAGAAAAGCACACACATTTTTTTAACCATACAAATAAAAATAGGAGAGTTCTAAGAATAGAAAAACAAAAATATTCTTCCATATAGATTTACCTATATAGTTAAGTTTGAGACTATGACCCTATTCCTTTTGAGCGTATGGAATGTGTAGGTAAGGTAAGGTAAAATTAGGTAAGGAAATATGAGAAAAGTAATGGGGTAGGTAAATGTTAAACTATCTATTTTAACAGAAAACAACCCCAAAATCCACAAAAAATTATTCAAACATCCAAAACAATTAAAGAGACACAAAACTCACCAATCAACACGATTTCTTCTAGAAAACTCGAACAAAAGAAGAAAATTCAAGCATCTGAAGTAGAACATCACATTGGTGATTAGAATCAACAAAAAATCCAGAAATTATTAACAATTTCTTCCAAAAAAATTTGAAAAAAAAGGGGCAAATTCAAAAAGGGGGAAATCGAACTTGAAGTAAGAAGGCGGCAAGGTGGTCGACACAGCGGTGGACGGGGGCGCGGACGTTGGTGCTGCTGTTGCGGCTGCTCTGCGCCGCTGTTGTTATTATCGCGACTGTAGTCGGACCACCACCCCCGGGAACAACGTCAGAGCACTGCCCAGGAACCGCCCTCGACTCGCCGGAAACCACCAGATGACCACCGAGCGTAACCCTTTGTTCCAATTTTGTTGTTCATCCTCTGTTTAAAATTCTAGTTTTTAGTCTTTGTTCATGCTCTGTTCATATTCTAACTGGTGTTGATGCCTTTGTTTGCATGCTATTGTGTTTGATGCTTGTTTCTTGTTGTTATTTATCATTCTTTTTATACGTGCATGTGCATGAATATGTTAGGTAAGTAGGAATTTATTCTATTGTAAATTAAATAATCATGATTGTAGTTTTAGGATTTTATGTGTTAATATGGTAAATCATGTTAGGTCTTGTTAGTAGTATTTCATGCATGAATCAAAGTGAGTTATATTGTTTAATTTTAAATTATTAATTATGTTGAAGTTTAATACATGATTGGTTGATTTATACTAAGTATGTTCATTGTTTTAATCTCATTAATTTCGTATTTATAGGTGAATCCTGTAAATTTAGTTTATTATATTCATTATTAGAATTTAAATAAAATATTATTTTTATACTTAAAAGTTATGTTATAATTAATTAAAAGGTGTTTTAAAACCCTTTTTACTAATTTCATAAGTTTTATTGTGTATTATATTTTTTAAAGTTTCAAACTTTACATATTCATTATTATTCTATTTTTATTACGTGGCGATTTTTATTATTACGTTATTACCGATTTTTCTTTACTTAAAAAGTTTTAATTTTGGTTATAATCAGGGGCAATTAGGCCTTGATATCTTGTTATGTTTTTTTATGAAGGTTAGAGGTTCAAAGTTTAGTTTTTATTTTGATTATTAGGTTGAGTTCTTATGAGTTTAATTGAGAAATTAATATATTTATTTGAGAACTTTGTGTTAATTAGTTTGTAAGGGTTGGTCTTGTTGGGTTAAGAGGGTTAAAGGGTGTCTTTTGACTTGAATTATATGTTTAGAAGTCAAAGTGAGAGTCTTGGATTGAGTTGATTAGAGTTAGGATTGGAGATACAAAATAAAATCTAAATCAGTTTTGGGACAGATTCAATAGGGTGTAAAGAACGGGTCATCATAGGTGGTATAGTCGTCCTTTGATCAAACCATTTGAACTGGAGTTTCCTTATAATGTTAGCTTTCATAGGGATTTTGCGGAACGGACTTTGGAGTTGTATAAGTTGAGTTATACCCCGATTACCAGACCTAGGTCAGATATGGACAGTTGGATTGATATATGTTTTTGAGGATCTTAGAGTGTGTTTTTAGTCTTGAGTTCAACATAAGAATTTTTGTAGACATCTCAAGGTTTTCGGAAAGTTCTAAATTAGACCCATAGGATGTCGAGAAATCAAGTTATGACCCTTTCTATGTGAGTATTGTAATCTGCCTGTTTGATATTAATTATTAGTGAATATGTTGTTATGTGAAAAGGTTGATTGGTTTTTAATATGTGATTATTTGGAATATGTTGGGTAATTCAAGGTGTAAATTCATGAATGATGGAAACCTTATAGTGTTCTTAGGGTAGGGTTAGATAGAAGGTAGTTAATACTAACTTCGAATGACGCGTTTTGATTAGAGAAATTATTTTATTTTAGGCCGAGCTAGTTTGCGTCGTTAGTGAGCTCAAGTGTTCGTTATTTGTTGTGAAGTGAAGCTATTTTTGTTGATTAGAGAAATGTGTTTTTGTTGATTTATAATCTATTTTGGAAATTTGCATATATATATATATGTAGATATAGATATATAGACAAAATTTTCCCCATCCCCGTCCCCATTTTCCCCGTCGGGGAAAATTTCCCCTCCCTATCCCTGGATCCCCGTCCCTGAAAATTTTAAAATTACGAAATAACCTTTATTCTAATTCATTATATATATATATATATATATATATATATATATATATATATATATATATATATATATATATATATATATATATATATAACACAGATAAAGTAGTAATTTTTTTCTGAATCACACTTGAGAAGGATGTATACGTATTATTGTATTTTTTTTCCGAATAACACTTATTGATGTATTATTGTTTGATTTTGATGTATTATTGTTTGAGCAAGTTAAATACGTTGTATTTTGAACAGGTTAAAAACCGGGTCCGATTAAAAATCGAGTCCGATTAAAATTTGGTTAGATTTTGGATAGCTTTAAAAAATCCTCGTTGGATCCCTGTTGGAGATGGGGAATCCGCGGGGATGAGGGTGGGGCAAGAATCATTCCCCGAAGCAGGGTTGGGGACGAGTTTTGTGAGCGGGGATATACTCCCCGTCCTCGATCCGCCCCGTTGCCATCCCTAACCGAGACGTGTCCAATGGTAGTCAGTTTTGATAGTTGTTCGGTTTTTGTTAAATTTATATTAATCCATGCATGTAAATATTATTCAAAAAATGTAGCGATAAACTAGACTCAATTTGTAAACTACCCCAAGTGGCCGATCATGCAGAGCTTAAGTGTGATATGAATTTTTGATTCCAACCATTCTAGACTGTCTTTGCATGTGCGTCAATTTTGATAGATGTTCTGATTTTTTTTAAATCTATATTAGTCCACGCCTGAAAAAATATTATAAATATATGGTCGTAAACTAGGTATAATTTTGGAACTTTTCCATCTTGAATTATCTCAAAAGTTTAAGAAATGAATTAGTTATGAATTTTTTATTTCAAGTGTTCTGGATTGAGTTTCCATGTGTGACTAGGTATAACACCCAAGAAATTCAATTATTAAAAAGTCAAACGTTGATTAACGTTAATAGCGGAAGTCTCATTTTTTAATTGGGCGTCACTGTCATATCCCCGAAGGAATACAAGACAAGAATGAAAAGAAACGAACAAATGACAACTGTTTACTTTTTAACAAATATATGAAAAATTTCAAATTCTAGCGAAATAAACCAAGATTAATTAACTTTAATTCTAAACATTTAACTAAAATTTATTCTCAATCTTCTAACTTCAACATCCTCATTTGTAGAACTCGTTTTCTCATCACATAGCTCTTCACCTAAAAACAAAACATTTCACAAAATTAGGAGGAGTCAATAATGTTTACCTCCTATCAAAACAAGTTAAAATTCATTTCAATTCATTTAGGGGAAGAAGTGAACAAGTCAAACCTTTTCGCAAACAGTTGCCTCCCAATTCAGAAATATCAGAGTTCATAAATAACAGAATTCAGAAAATAACCGAAATACCTTTCAACTCAAAAATCACAACGTTCAAAAATATCAAACTGACTTTCAACTCAGAATCAAATATAAGATCTCAGAGTGTTCCTTTAACCAGAAAATAGATCATAACTTTATTATTATACGGGCGAGATTTACCTATCCCCAGAATATCAGAACTCAAAATCAGAACTTCAAAATCAGAATAGGATATTAATCCTCACAATAAGAACATGGATGGCCATCCCAGAATCAGAATCAAACACGTGTACACAGTTAACCTCATTAAACATATAGGGCCTCCCCTGATCTCTTGATAACTGTTCTGTAGGAACAGATCCCGGTCTTTGGGTTGTTACCCGCAACCCGCTTAATGTTTCACTTGGATTATTAGTATTTGGAGCATGTGCTAGTGGGAAATAAGATAAAATAGAATAATCCTTGTAGAGAAGGTAAAGAGTCCCGGGTTCCGTTTTCATCTCTTGTCACTTTCGCCAAATGAGCAGCCTCCACCACGTCGAACCTTGAGGTACAATTCACGGTGAATCCCGGGAATGCAAGGTTAGTCTCGACCATCCAATGGATGGGCTCCGAGGCTTTCTAAGGAGGCTCGCGTGTTCCACCGACCCCGGAGGCCTCGGGACCAGACCAGGTCGTCCCGAGAAGATGAACTAGGTGGTAACGGGGTTCGGGTGTAGCCTCGGGTCAATAACATGCAAGGTGGGAGGAGCTAAACATTGAAATCATGAGCAGCAAGCTGTCGAGCCCGCTACGACGTTGGTAGCGCCCGCGACGTGTGATGACCAAATGAGGAGAAGGTGACTTCAGGTCGTCGCGCCCGCTACATCCATGGTAGCGCCTGCGACGCAGCCTGGGGTAAATCAGGGGGATGGAAAGAACGGTGTAACACCCGCGACGTCCCGTTGTCGCGCCCGCGATGCCAGAAGTGTTGCGCCCGCGAGACCAGGTGTAACGCCCGCTATGTCACACACCTTCGGATTCGCTCTGCCGTCTCCAGTCGCGGGTTTATGTGTGTTTTCTGCCTTAAACGACTATGTTTAAGGCTTAATTTCTCCTTGTATAATTACTCTTTTTTCACTGTTTTGAAGGCAGACTTTGAGTATTATGCTGAATACCCCTAATTCCTCTTCAAATCTTGTTTACTTTATCCAATTGATTATTGGTGGTGTTACAAATCATTTCTTTATTGATTAGTGGTGGATTACCTTTAGCTAATCATGGTGGAATGTTAAGCCATTGGTCGTGGAATTCTTCCTTTATCCAAGGGTCATATCTAATCTTATTGTGTTGAAGCTATTTATCGTTGGATGATTATGACGGTCTTCTCTAGCAATTTCATTCCCTCCACGCCCATACGCTCCATTTGCTATCAGAGCCAAGGTTCGGATTAGCTTGAGTTTTAATTTTTTCTTTTGCAAGTAGAGTTTCTCTATTGTTGGTTCTTGTTGGATTGATTGCAATATTTGTGTTCCCCATTCCCTGTGTTCTCCAAGTGCATTGGAATATATTGTATTGTGTTGTGTTTGTTGGTTTTTGTTGTCCATTGGAGCATTGAAATGAGAGTTAAAGATAGTGCACGGAAGGTGTTCGATTAAATGTCGTTGAGAATTAGCCACAAAGAATCCCAAGCCAAACACGAGCCAACTACAAGAAAACCCCCTAAACTCCACAAAAATTGCCCAAACACAATCCGTCCTTCACCCTTCCTTCGATATGGATGAAGAAGTTAGTTCCAATCGAGATGAACGAAGCCACCGGCGTAACCCTCATGACACGGGTATAAGTCACGAGTCTCTTCCCTCGAACGAACTCTTGAGGCCCTTGTGACCCAAGTATACAACATTAGCATCAACCTTCAGGATCGACCACGTGACGAGCTTTGGAGGCATACCCGAAGTCCTATCCGCCCTCCTCCCGCCTTTGAGTCGAGTGACGACGATAGATACTCTCTTCGATACGACGTCAATGCCGGGAAATGATTGAGAGGCCCCTTCGCGACGAGTTCCATGACGCCAAGATAGATATTCCGGAGTTTAACGGTTCCAATGATCCTGATGATTATCTTGAGTAGGTGCAACTCATGGCCGGAAAGGATTTTTGAGACCAAGGAGTACAACGGTGAGAAAGCATTTAAGATCGCTAGCCTGAAACTCACCAAAGCCGCCTCACTTTGGTTTGAGAACATAAAAGCGCAACGGGCTAGGGAAGGTCGGGAAAAAATCACTTCATGGGCATGACTTAAGCAGTTGATAAGCCGTCGATTTTTGCCCAACACTTACAAGTAAGACGTCATGCGGAAGTTATATGCCCTCACCCAAGGCAAGCGAAATGTGAGCGATTACATCCAAGAGTTGGAGAAACTCCTCATTAAGAGTGATCTTCAAGAACCCAAAGAGCAAACCTTGATGAGATTCTTGAATGGGTTGGACCCCGCCATCGCCAAGAAGATCGAAATTCAACCTTATCACTCTATGGATGCGTTATGTAGTCTAGCTCTCAGGGTCGAGAGACGAAGGAAGGAAAAAGCTACATCCAAGCCTTTAACGAAGACCTTATTCCAACCTTCTGGCCGGTCTACTCCCTATTTCGGATCCCGGAAGCCTATGGAAACTCCTAAGTTTACTTCGGCCCCTAGAACTGACAAGGGAAAGGGATTTGCTATGCCTTCTCCAACTGAACTTCCTCGGCGGATGAAAGGCAAGAAGTGTTTCAAATGTCAAGGGTATGGCCATTTTCAGGCGGATTGCCCGAACCGTCGTACCTTAACCCTTCAAGAGGTCCAGGAGATCGATGACGAGCTTCAAATGGCTCAAGATAAACCCGAAGTGGAAGTTGAGGAGGAGGTTGTGAGTGAAGAGGAGAACGCCGCTTCCGTACCGCTCGTACGTGGTGGAGCACTTGTTTTGAGGAGGTTTTTGCATACTCATGAAACCCCTCTTGACAATGCCCAACCTGAGCCGATTTTTCAATCACGGCGTTTCGTTGGAGGTAAAGTTTGGAATCTTATTATTGACGGAGGGAGTTTTACTAATGTCGCATCTTCTTATATGGTCGAAAAGTTTGGATATCATTATTAACTCACCCTCGGCCTTATTCACTCGAGTGGCTCAACGACCAAGATGAAATCAAGGTAACCAAACAAGTCTTAGTGAATTTATCTTTTGGTTCTAACTATGATGATTCTATTGTTTGTGATGTCGTTCCTATGAGTGCTTGTCATATATTATTGGGGCGTCCTTGGCAAGTCGACAAGCATATCGTGTATAATGGGTTGAAAAACACCTATACTTTCACCCACAGGGGCAAGAGGGTTAAGCTATTACCTCTAGCTCCACATGAAATTATTCCTCCAAAACCCGAGGTGGGATAAGCCCAAACACATGAGTGAAACACAGGTTGAGCGAGCCCTAAGCAAGGGAAAGGGCGTCTTTGCCTTACTCCTCTTAGAGGCAAACAAAAGTGAGGATGTGAAACCCATGCACCTTCTTGTAGCTCCCCTCATTGCCATGTTCAGTGACATTTTTCCCGAAGATCTACCACCGGGTCTTCCACCCACGAGAGGCATCGAGCACCAAATCAATCTTGTTCCCGGAACTCCTCTCCCCAACAAAGCGGCCTATCGTTGCAACCCCCAGGAGACCAAAGAACTTCAACGGCAAGTGGACGAGCTCATTTTTAGGGGTTATGTGCGGGAGAGTATGAGTTCTTGTTCCGTCCCGGCCCTCTTGGTTCCCAAGAAGCATGGAACTTATCGGATGTGCGTCGATAGTCGAGCTATCAACATTATCACCATCAAGTATCAGTTATCCCATTCCGAGGCTTGACGATATGCTTGACGAGTTGCATAGATCGCGTATATTTTCCAAGATCGACCTCCGGAGTGGGTATCATCAAATTCGTATGCGGGAAGGTGATGAGTGGAAGACGACTTTCAAAACCAAAGGGGGGTTGTATGAGTGGCTCGTTATGCCTTTTGGCCTCTCCAATGCCCCTGGTACCTTTATGCGACTTATGAATGACGTTTTGAGGCCCTTCATCGGTAAGTTCGTGGTGGTATATTTTGATGACATCCTCATCTATTCCAAGAGTGAGACCGAGCATCTATCTCACTTCGAGTCTGTCTTTAATGTTTTGCGGAAGCAAAAGTTGTTTGGGAAGCTTGAGAAGTGTGAGTTCTTCACACCCCAAGTTACTTTTCTCGGGTATATTATGTCCGATTCAGGCATCTCGATGGATCCCTCGACGGTGGAAGCTATTCGATCTTGGCCTATTCCCTCTACCCTTACGGAGGTGAGAACTTTTTATGGTTAGCCTCCTTTTATCGCCAGTTCATTTAAGGTTTTAGCACCCTTACCGCTCCCATCACCGAATGTATGAAGAAGGGAACCTTTGAGTGGACCAAGGTGGCGCAATTGCTTTCGAAAGGATTAAGGCTAAACTGTGTGAGGCTCCGGTACTTGCCATCCCAGACTTCGCTCAGGTTTTTGAGGTTGATTGCGACGTGATTGGAGTTGGCATTGGGGTCGTCTTGATGCAAAACCAACGTCCCATCGCCTATTTTAGCGAGAAGCTTAGTGGATCGAGGAAGAACTATTCTACCTATGACAAGGAGTTCTATGCCCTTGTGCGTGCCCTCGATCATTGGTCGCATTACTTGAGGCCCAACCAGTTTTTCGTTCACTCCGATCATGAGGCTCTAAAGTTTTTGAATGGGCAACACAAGCTTAACACTCGCCATGGTAAGTGGGTAGAGTTCCTCCAAAGCTTCAACTTTATGGCGAAACATAAGAAGGGGAGCGTCAACGTGGTGGCCGATGCTCTTTCTAGGAGGCACTCTCTTCTTTCGGTGGTTGAAGCACGGGTTTTTGGGTTTCAACACATGCAGGAGTTCTGTAAGGAGGCTGAGGACTTCAAACTTCACCTTGATGGTGGTGATGGCTCCTATGTGCTATAAGATGGGTTCCTTTTCAAGGGGAACAAATTGTGTGTGCCCAAGTGCCCTTTGAGAAAATTGCTAGTGAGAGAGGTTCATAGAGGAGGTCTTGCCGGTCATTTCGGCATCAACAAGATCCTCGACATGCTAAAGGAGCATTTTTATTGGCCAAGGATGGGAGGCGATGTACACGATGTGATAGCCAAGTGTATTCCGTGCCATCATGCCAAAAGTCAGTTCCACCAAGGGCTTTATACGCCTCTCCTAGCTCGTCCCGAATGGCCCGTGGGAAGATTTGAGCATGGACTTTATCGTGGCTCTTCCCCGAACCGTGCGTGGCAAGGATGCAATACTCGTCGTTGTGGATCATTTCTTCAAGATGGCGTATTTCATTGCTTGTGAGAAAACCGACGACGCTATCCACATCGCTAATCTCTTCTTTCGGGAGATAGTGAGGTTGCACGGTGTTCCAAGGACCATTATCTCGAATTGTGATACGAAGTTTGTGAGTCATTTTTGAAGGTCCCTATGGAAGCTCCTTGGAACCAAGCTCTTTTTTAGCACATCTCATCACCCTCAAATTGATGGTCAAACTAAGGTGATGTAGACACTAGGATTTGCACCAATATAATCCCGACCCATCAAGATCAGCAAGTTGTTTGGGTCGAACACAAAAAAAAGAACATTGGGCCCATAAAGTCAGCAGCGTAAGCCCGAAGCCAAAGCAGCCCGCCAACACCAATTAAAACCCGCCTGGGTTTTAATTTCAAAAGGCAGCACATACTAAGAGGAACAGGCCCAAGGCGCGCCCCACCCAGATGAAATAAAACCCGCCTGGGTTTTATGATCAGCGAGACGCGTCGTTTTGCCCTGCCATGTCAGCGATCCGTGCCATGCAGATGATATAACCCGCCTGGGTTTTAATATCCTCGCGCCAAATTCCCATGCAGAAATCCCATGATCAAGCCCCACATGCTTTGACCCTCATTGACCCTTTATAACCCGCCTGGGTTTTGATCCGAGAGGGTATGATTTTTGGGGTATGTTCCCCCCATTTTCCCTCCAAACCTCTAACTCCCTCACCTATAAATACCCCCTTCATTTCACCCTCATGGCAATCAACTACTCTGACAAACTACCCTCACTATACTCAAATGCTCTCAAAATTCCATCATTCATATTTCCTCTCTAATCCCCTCGTAATCATCTTTATTATATCTATCCTTATACCATCCTTCTAAACCACTTACATCATTTCATCCAAGCCGTTGATCAAGGGCAAGCCAAGGGATCAAATCCATCACATCCACCACCTTTAAGCAAGGTTTGATTTCATCATTCATATTGTTGTATTTCATCATGTAACATATACTTTAATTCCTATACTTATACATATTTTATAAAGTAAAAACCGCATTTTATATTGCATGTTAAGAATATAATATCAAGAAATTAATTAAACTTCTCCCCACTCTTTTTCATTTCAAGTTTCGATTCTAGTAGAGTCTGTTTTTTTAAACAGGTGGATTCAAGAGTTCTTATAATTCTCGAATCCGTAACCTTACCCCCAAACTTAGAATTCGGCTTCGTAGATCGGAGTCAATTTTTATTTTTATGGTTAGTCGGTTTCCTTAAATCGGCTGGCGACTCTTTAAAACTTTACAAATTCGTTTAATTATTTAAAATATTCTCTTTCGCATAAAAATAATTTAAAAAATGATTTAATTCATCTATCTCATTAATTCAAGGTCGGACCCGAGAGAAATGGGCTAGAGATTGATAAAACCCACGCGAGTTTTATCAATTTCAACCCACATCTCTCTGGGCCGGGGAGGCAAGAAGCCCAACCCAGAATTCATTAAAACCCAGGCGGGTATTAATGGGTTCTGGTGGCCCGCTTGTTTCATGGGCTTGGACTTGGTGAGTGGGCCGGGATTAAATTATTATTAAAATATTTTGTGCAATTTCGAATAATTAAAATAATAAAAAACGGATTTGTAAATAAATAAAGTATCATCACCCCGAAAATGAATTTCGAAAAATAAAAATATCCTTATTTAAGGATTAAGCAACTTTAGTCGGCTCCCGATCACTTAAGTAGCGCATCCGAAAACAATTTTCCCGAATGGGATTTTTTCCGGGCCCTACAAATTGGCGACTCCACTGGGGACTTAAACTTAAAAAGAGGGTAAAACTTGAACAAATCGAATTGATTTGAAATTGTAAAAGGGAGAAGTTGATTTATTTCGCAATTTTATTATTCTTTTTAGGCATCCTTTGCATACCGGGCCACTAATTGGGTCTTTTGACACGTTAGCACAAAGGCGACGGTTTAGGTAATAATTAGGATTTTCCCTCGAGAGCGGGCGTCCACTACTTCTGTGATGCACCCTACATCGCTAAGAATTTAGTCTCTCCTCTCCCCATGTTACACTCAATAGGCTTCCTTGAAGTTCGATGAGCAACACCTCACACTCCTTACCCACAAATTTTAAGGGTAAGGTGAACCGAGGCAAGAACATGCGGTAGGCCATGTAAACCAACCATAGTAATCCATGAATATAGAACCTTGGTTTAGGATACCCTTCATGTTGTATGCTATGTGCTATGTGTTCCCTTCCCCTTTTCCTTTTTGTAAAGAGTCGACCTTAGTTTGGAGGTTTCATTCTAGTCAATATAAAATTCATTGGAACGGATTATTTATTGATTGACATAATTAACCCAAGAGACATTATGGTTAGCCCAAGTGGAAGGTTCCATTTATGTTTGAAGGTTGATTATTTTAATTAATGAATAAAAAATGACCCACCTTTGATGATATTATATGACCCTTTATGAAATACTCTTAATGAAGGTCCAAAAAAATTAATTAAAGTCCAACAAAGTTAATGGATAACGTTTTAGACTGCATAATATTCACTAAGCTTGAGTAAATTAATTTACCAATTTAATTAATAAATCCATCACATTTATGGTCGACCTGTTATTAGGCCCAACCATATTAGATTTGTCAATTAAACCTGTAAATTAATTATAACTCACTTATTGTTGGCTTTATCCAGTCCTTTACAATATCCATTTCCCTTGAGATAAAAAAATAATAAATAATAAAAGAAAAGAAAAGTGAGTCGTCAGTCTTGTTGAACATTATTCTAGTCCGCATAATAGCCAACACAGCTTGAGCTATCTATGTTATTGGGCCAAGTTACGGATTCTCTTTAAAACGGTCGACCTGTGGATTGGGCCCATCCGAATTGAGAAACACTGACTTGTACCTTTTAGCTAATGATCCGCTCGCTATGTTTGACTTTATTCGGCCCTTTATAATGTTTCGTTGTTAAATCCATATATAGAGTTAGGTCATGCACTCCAAAAAAGTGGGTGAGTCCCTTGTGTCAGCATATATGTGTCGAGTCTGTTAGGGTCATATAGGTCCGTTAGAGCATGCATGCATCGGGTAGTACGTGTCGGAGTATGTCATCGAGTGTCTAACTTTGAATTTCCATGCAGGCATCATTGGTGATCGACTCCAAGCCCGCATCCGAGATCCGCGTACCGGCCGTTTGATTCTAAACCCTCACTACGATCCATCTGTAACTAGTACGCATCATGTCTGGAGAACAGTTCCAAGAAATTCCGGTTCAGAGCATCGAAGCCAACATCACGAAGCATTTGGATGAGCTCTACACCAAAATGTAAGGTCTGGTGTTCGCTAGCACTTTAGAACAAGAACAGAAAATGGGGAAAAGACTGAATGAACAACAACAAGTGATGGATGGTATGCTGCAGGCCATCACCAAAATCAATACCAAGTTAGGGCTGAATACTGAGGAAGATGATGAAGAGATGCATGGATATGAATCTGAACCTGAGCTCATTAAGACATCATCAGATTCTGGAGGAGTAGGGATATCCAAAACAAAGGTTAATACTCCCGAAGTATCAAAACCTACAAGGGACCCTGCTGTTAAGGCCCTTGAGCAGAAGTTAGAAAGCTTCACCAAAGCAATGAGCATGGTGCCGTCCTTTGCCGAAAAATACTTGGAGGTACCCTTGCCCGTTCAGCCCATTCTCAAAGTTGTTGACAATATTGAGGTGCCAAATATCAAATTCAAACCCTCTGAGAATCCTATTCACCATGTTGAAGAGTTCATGAGGTTGAAACCCTTAAACCGAATTGATGTCGGATGGCGAGGCCAAGGTATGGTATCATGCTTTACCAACCCAAGTGAAGGCTGACTGGAATGAATTGTTCAAAGCCTTCATTAATCAGTATAGTCGCATCCAGAAGAAGCAAGCTACGGTGGACGACCTAACCACCATGAAGCAACGGGACGACGAATTCTTCCTGGATTACTTTGAGAGATGGCATACGAAGTTGTCCCACATCAACGAGACTATCCCGCTCCGCCTACAATTGTCTAATTTCAAGCAAGGGTTGAAAAGCAGCTTATCTAAGCACTTGGGATACCACGTCATTAAAGATTTTGACTACTTGAAGGACATTTGTGTCCAACTGGAGGCGGAATTCTTTTTCGCTTTTATGAAGCCTGGAACCATGTGTAGCCTGTGCGAAGGAAGCCTAGACTGGAAAGGTGTGATGCACCATGATAAGACCACTTTGCCTGGATGGAAAGGGTCTAGCTCCAGAGAAGGGCCACTAGTGCAACTAGCCACTCTCCTAAGATTATGGATACTAACTCCATCCAACGCAACGGGGCTCTTGTACCGAAGCACGAGACCTACACGCCCCTGGATGTTCCTTATTCTCAGGCTCTCGACCAATTAGTCAATCAGGGCCTCTTGGTTTTTCCCTTGCCAAAAGAAGAGCCAGAAATCAAAGGCAGGAATTGGGACGCTAACCAATTTTGCCGTTACCACCGTTGCCGAGGGCGCGATACTAAGAAATGCTGCACTCTGAGGAACAACATAGAAGATATGATAAGGGTAGAGACGCTGCCAATGCCAAAGGCAGCCAAGAAGCCTAATTATCAAAGTAATCCGGTGCTTGAGCATACAAATGCCATCTTCTGTAGAGATTTCAGTTTTGACCCTTCCTCTTTGATTGTCGAAACGGGTAAACCTATCCCAGAAGTGATCAGTTTTCATGAAGACCTGTTCGTCAATGGTATCTGGGACAGTGATGATGATGATGAACACTCTAAGAAAAAATGGATGGAGACGGATGAACCAACGTCAGATGATGTGGCATTTCTTACTCGATCCGGCCGCCACAATAGAAGGAATACCATCACCCCAGTGGTTGTTCCTAACCCTACACCAATGGTCAGAGATGACAACCAAGTCCCTCCTGAAGATCCTCTCCTCGCACAGCTCAAAAAGACCAGAGCCAAAGTTACTATCTGGCAGCTGATATGCGCATCACAAGCGCATAGACAAAGGATGTTAGATGCTCTTACTGCATTAACAGTATCTCCCACGATGACTCCTGAGTCTTTGGTTACTCATGTAGCCACCCATCAAGAGGTCATGGAATCGAAGATCTACCTCAAGGAGGAGCGTCACACAACAAAGCACTGTACCTTACAGTGCAATGTTCCAATAAGACTATCCCGCTGGTTCTAGTTGACAATGGCTCGACTGTAAATGTGTGCCCTTGGAGGACGCATAGAAATTGGGAGTTCAACAACAACATTTGGTTCAAAATGGTGTGCAACTCAAGGCTTACGACAATTCTCCTCGAAGGTCGGTATAGGACCCGGAAAATCGCCCCTCGTTTAGGGGTGTCGGTTTTCGGATGCGCTACTTAGGTGATCGGGAGCCGACTAAGGTTGCTTAATCCTTAAATAAGGATATCTTTATTTTATGAAATTCATTTTCAGGGTGATGGAACTTTATTTATTTTACAAAGGGATATTGGATGACAATATACTAACCTTTGGGGGTATTGGATTGTAATATACCAACCTTTACTATTCGACAACAATATCCCTGACCTTTATACTTAGGTGAGATTATTATACCAACAGTGACTAAGGGGGTGGTCACTGGTTAAGTGGTCTTGATTTTGACATTAGAGACAGAGGGAAAATAACCGGCCCTTACCCAATAACCCCGTTAACCCCTCCGTTTTTCTCACTAACCCACGTTTAAAAAAATCGACCCTAACACAGTGACTAACGGGGTGGTGAACCGGTCTTCGTACTGATGTGAAACACAACCAACCAATGTTTTGTAATGTGGGTTAGTGAGAAAAACTAAGGGGTTAATGAGGTTTTTGACTTGGGACAACTGTTTTCCCTTTGCCAGCTATGTTAGAGCGCATGGAGACCGGTTCATCACCCCCTTAGTTATTGTTGGTATAATAACGTTACCTAGGTATAAAGGTCAGGGATATTGTTGTCCAATAGTAAAGGTTGGTATATTACAATCCAATACCCCCAAAGGTTGGTATATTATCATCCAAAAACCCCTTTACAAATTCTTTTATATTATTAAAATATCTGAAATTACACTAAAATAATTTACTAATAAATTTAGTACCGGCCCGTTATTCCATCCGGGCCCAAGAAGTAGCAAAGGGACCGCCATGAGGCCCTAAAACCCGCGCGAGTTTTATGGCTCCATGCATTGAGCCCTGTGCAGCTTCGACCCAGGGAAAATGGGTTGAAGATTAATAAAACCCGTGCGGGTTTTATTGATCTTCTGGCCCATTTTCTCTTGGGTAGCCTTAGATTAATAAAATGTGGTACTAAAATATTTATAATGATTTTTGTGTAATTATCGTTTATTTTAAATAACTAAAAGAATTTATAAAAAGTGATAAGAGCCGCCAGCCGATTTAAGGAAACCGACAAACCATGAAAATAATAAAAATAACTCCGGTCTACGAAACCCGATTCTAAGTTCGGGGGTAAGGTTACGAATTCGAGAATTATAAGAATTCTCGAGTTCGCCTGTTAGAAAACAAACTCTACTAAAATCGACATTAAAATGAAAATAGAGCGGAGAGAAGTTTAATTGATTTCGCAAAATAATATTCTTAACATGCAATATAAAATGAGATTTTTGGTTTAAAAAATATGCTCATATAATGGAAACGAAATACAAATTACATGATTAAATAATACAATAACAAGGAAATGAAAGCGAGCCTCTTTGATTTAGAAGCCCGAATGCGCCGATCGGAAACCTTGACTTTGCCTTGACTTGATGGATGGAAAGGTGAGTATGAGTGTGATGGAAAGGTGATGTATGGGTGGTGATTTGATGAGAATTTGGTAAAGTAAAGGTAATGGTAATATGAGAATAGAGAGTTTAAGAGAGTGTAGGTAGGGTTATGATAATAGTGAGTAAGGGTGATAGAGGATGATTGTTGATGAAATGAGTGTGATTATGAGGGGGTATTTATAGGTGAGTAGGCGAGGGATTTGGAGGGAAATGGAGGGAGGCACATCCCTAAGATCATGCCATGCAATTCATGCAATCCCAAATCCCACGCGGGTTTTGAAAGTCAAGGTAGAAGGTCAAAGCATGTGGGCTAAAATCAAGGATTATGATCAACTTTGTTTTGGCGCCAACATTTGAAGAGAAAACCCACGCGAGTTTTACATCCTTCACACAGATCACTGACGTGGACTGATCAAAACGATGTGCTCTAGGCAGGAGAAAACCCGCGCGGGTTTTGTAGTCGCCTGGGTCGGGAATGCTTCTGGGCCGCTTTTGTTCTGAGCCGCTTCTGACATCTAAAACCCGCGCGGCTTTTGGCAGTCTTCTGGGTCGGATTTGCTTAGTGGGCCAGATTTTTGGGCCAGAGAATTGTTAAAACCCGCATGGGTTTTGAAATTTCTAAGTGCAACTTCGAACGACCATAACTCTTTCATCCGAACTCCGATTGAGGCAATTTAAAGGGCGTTGGAATGCTTATGATGTGCACTTTACTCTCATCAAAAGAAATAGGGCAAACGAGACTTGGGGAAAAAATGGGATTCGAAATGGTGGGCATATGTATGTGGAAAGGGTGGAAAATGAAGGCTTTTTGTGGTGGGTTGGCCCGGTAACTCTTGATTGAGGAAGACCCATTGGATGCTAGCATCTTTTCTTGTTATGCTTGATTTGTACATTTGTCCCGGTACAAAATCCAGTGTCTATAGAGAGCCCCCACATTGATCTAGTCCGAATAGGACGAAGGTCAAAGTAGCCTGAGATGCTGTCTGCTTGATGCCTGAGTTTATATGGCGACCGGATGATGTAGGTGATGTCGTCAGAGGCCTTTAGGTGGAAACTGTTGGACGACTGACGCTGATGATATTGTTGGAGGCCTTTAGGTGGCAACCCTTTGACCATTGATGCTGACGATGTCGTTGGAAGCCTTTAGGTGGCATCCGTTTGGACGACTGAAGCTGATGAAGTCGTTGGAGGCCTTTAGGTGACAACCGTTAGACCACTGATGCTGATGAAGTCGTTGGAGGCCTTTAGGTGGCAACCGTGGGATGACTGATGCTGATGATGATAATGTCGTTGGAAACCTTTAGGTGGAAACTGTTGGACAACTGCTGCTGATGATATCGTCGGAGGCCTTTAGGTGGCAACCGTTGGACGACTGATGCTGACGATGTCGTTGGAAGCTTTTAGATGGCATCCGTTTGGACGACTGAAGCTGATGAAGTCATTGGAGGCCTTTAGGTGGCAACCGTTAGACCATTGATGTTGATGAAGTCGTTAGAGGCCTTTAGGTGGCAACCGTGGGACGACTGATGCTGATGATGATAATGTCGTCGGAAACCTTTAGGTGGAAACCGTTGGACGACTGCTGCTGATGATGTCGTCGGAGGCCTTTAGGTGGCAACCTTTGGACGACTGCAGATGGTGCCCTTTTGTGCGGCAACCGAATGGTGCAAGGTCCCTTTTAACGACGACGTGAAAATCACAAGAAAACCAAGTATTAGTTTTCTCGGAAATGTGAGGAGGGTTCAAATTTTTACCTGAGCTTTGGAAACCCTTGGGCTGCAGTCTTTGGGCCGTCAGTTTTGGGTTATGTGGATAGATGCTGTCGGTGCTCTTTTATGTGGCGACCGGAAGGTGGATGATGTCGGTGCTCTTTTATGTGACAACCGGAAGATGGATGATGATGGTGCCTTTTAGCGGCGACCTGGTGTCAGTGATGGCTCCCTGTCTGGCAGATTTGATCGCAGTTGATCTCCCTTTCTCCTTTATTTCTTTCGATGTCCCAGTCTTTCTTGGTGTCGATGATGCCCATCGGATTTTCCCGAGGCGAATCGGATATTTCCGAGGCGGATCGAATTTTCCCGATGTTGATGGTGCCCACTTTGATTGAGTACTGGACCAAAGTAGAGCTGTTTTGATGGACACCGGTCGAGATATGACTTTGTGGTGCAAAGCCTGGGGTGATGTTTGGAAGCTGAGTCTTGCATCGCAGTTGCGGGTGGCGTGCGCCTCTTTGGGGATGATCTCGAGCAAGAATGATGCTCTACTTGATTGTTGATGAGTTTTTGCATATCGTACGCTGATCTCAGGCGAGAATAATGCCTTACTTGAAGTGATCTCAAGCGTCTGATGACATCCTTACTTGAAAGTGTTGGATGACACTTGGAAGCTTCGTGGTTGATGTCGATGTTCTAGTCTTTCCCAGTGTCGTTTCAGTCTTTCCTGGTGTCGTTGTTGATGATTGTTGGCATGCTCAATGCCGAGGGACTCCACCGATCGCGATGTCGACGACCCTTATTTTCCTTAAATTTTGCTTCAATCGCATAGGTGCCAAAATTTCACAGTGGGAAATGGATTCTTGCCTGGTCGTTGATCCGTATTAGTCAAGTGAAAATTCTGTCATTCGTGTCGAATATGCGCCATTCATGTTTGGCTGATGATGCATGAGTTGACTGGATGCTAACTTGTCCAGCAAGAGTTGGATTAGAGATTGCTCTAGTCTTGCTCTCAGTGACCGGAAGCCATATCGATCCGTCTGATTAGGCTTGAACAGCCCTCAGTGTTGCGTTCTGAGCAGTGATGTAGCACTTCCTTGCTTTTTTTTTTTTTATATTTTCAGATATGCTGGTATGCATGCAACTAGCCTACTAAACTCTTTCAATGCAATGCAATTTTGTTTTGTTTTTGATACAAGCATTCATGCACTTATGCATTTATGCGCGACTATCGACTTTATGCACGACAAATTGACTCGATACATGACAAACTGGCTCGATACATAACAGAATGACTCAATGCACAACAGACTGACTCAATGCATGACAGACTGACTTGATTCATGTCAGACTGACTCAATACACGACCACTAACTCTATGAGGCCCTGACACGACTTATAGATACAATGCAAACCTATTATCCTAGACAGGATACACACATTTATGCATCTATACATGTAGACAGCCCCCCGAATCCATATTTAACAAAGATTTTCTTGGACAATAATTTTCTAAGACAATGCTTTCCTAAAACAATGCTTTCCTAAAACCCTGACTCCCTAAGACAATGCTTTCGATCCACGGGACAGGGAACAATGATGAAGGCAACAGGCCTGAAGGATGCGTTTCTTGAATGATCATGTAGATGACATTGATTGCTTACTGGAGCGTGGCGCGGTGGGGGAACTGATGAATTTAGCTTGAGTTTGAACCTTGAAACAACAATCGATCAAAGCTTGAGCACCAAGTGAAGGATATGACCTTGAGCTAGGTAATCCACAACTCTAGGCCTCACACCCCACCATGACTATCATAGGTAATCCACTAGATAATCAATAAAAGAATGACTTGCTAACACCACCATTCACAAATGGATAAAGTAAGAACAAGATTTTGGGAGAGAAAAGGGAGTAACCCTAACATTGCATTAGCAAATCACTCATCAACATAAGCTGCCTAAAATAGTCCAAGAGGAGGGGTATTTATACTAATGGGGAATCAAAACATTAAACACAGCGTTTTAACACAAACATCACGCGCAAAACAGTTTCGTCATGGGCATGACGCCTGTTGGTCACGGGCGTGACAGTTGGTTGTCGCGGGCGTGACGGAGCTTCCGGAACAAAAAATGAAACTGCCGTGAGTCGTCATGGGCGTGACGCCTGTTAGTCACGGGCGTGACGATTTGGGCAATTTTTCTGTCGACTTCAAACACGCATAACTTCTTCATCCGGACTCCATTTTAGACCCGTAAGATATGATGGAAAGCTCTCGGTGTGTATTTTAAGCTCCCAAAATTTGAGACCCAATGGAGTAAAATTGAAGGATTTGTGATCCAAAAGGTGAAGGTGCCTCCATTCAAACAACCTACATTGACCCGTTTGCGCTTATTCTTGCTGAAGGACTTCGAACCATTTTAAAGGCCCGAAGTTGGTCTCGATGAGGACCCGTAGCTCCACTCCCATGGTCTGGGGTCCCATTTGATGTGGATGCCACACCCATCGATGACCCGAATATGCATCCAAGGTCCCGGGTTCACCTTGAAATGCACTCCACACCCGATTTTAGAGTTGTTTCTCTCAAGCTCTCGGGAGGGGGTGCGGATAGACTTGAAGGCCATGGATTTTGGGGGTCGGGCCCCATCCCGATACGCTCCATGCTCCCCTTCTTGAAAAAGAGTTGCCCTCAACTCTTGGGAGTTACAATGAAGACACTTTCCATGGCTCGGCCACCCGTTACTTGAACGATCAACCACATCGGTCTCGATCACGCTATGAAGTCCACCCTGCTTGAAGACATAGGAATTCTTGAAGAGGCTTAGGGGTGAAGGACAAAGGACGGAAGGAGGAAAATTTTGAGGAGTTAGGGAACGCTCAACCTCACTAAGCTTGTCGTTCGGTAAAGACAAAGCTATGGATCGCTTGTCCTCACCAAGAGCAAACTCATCTCGTGTTTCGCTCAAAAGGAGAAGGTTCCTCAATAGATTTTGCTTTGACGTGGGTTTAAGGAATCCATGAAATCAAATTCAAAAGAACGATCTTCTTGCAACATACACTCCCATGAACACCGCATACCAAACTTCCAATAACACGCAATCAACATCTTCTCGAATAACCAATGACGACCAAATAACATGTATGACCCATTCAAAGAGTTCATGTCACTAAGACCAACATTCAAACAATATCCATTCAGGGATGACACAAATAACGACCTAACAAGCATTGGTTGAACTAGAATCATGGCCTCATCAAACCCAAACTTGTCACTAGACACCAAATGGACACCAAGATTCCTAGCATGGCACTCAAAATATAGAGACTTTTCCATCGTGCACATCACATACTCATCATACAACTTATCACACCAACAAACACTCTCAAACAACCAATATATTCCAGATAGCATATGTGATTTAATCAAAGACTCTGAAGTACACCCATCATCGAATTTAATCAAAGACTCTTAAGTTACCTCATCGTTATCCTTGGCAAGATCACAAATGACCAAGCCATGAGAGGTGTTGGTGACAATTTTGTTGTTGCTTGGCACCTCAAAAAGTGATGTTGAGATGATCTTCGGAGCTTCTTATTGGGGTTCTTCAACAAGGATGAGAGGAAGGGCAAGGTCGATGTTCTCATCCTCCTCTTGGCATGAAGCTTCAACAACATCGTTTATAGGCTCACAAGGACCAAGGGAAACTCCCTCGTTGGCATAAGATCGACCTTCGCTTGCTTAACTTCTCCATACCCATCAAGTGATGACTTGGCCTCATGGTTAATCTCACGCTTGCAAGTGTTAGGGAAGAATTTTAGATCCATCAATCGTTTCAGCCTTGTCCATGAGGTGATTTCCGATCGACCCTCCATAGTCCTTTGCATTCGGATGGTGGTAAACCAAAGAAATGCGGAACTAGTGAGTTTCGATCTCGCAATTTTGAAGGCTCGTTCATCACTATACTCCTTAGTTGCAATGATTCTCTCCAAGGCTTGGACCCATTCACGATAATCATCGGGGCTGGAATAGCCATTGAAGTCCGGGAGTTTGGCCTCGATATCAAGGAATTCATCTCGTGGGGGCTTCTCAACCATTTCCCTTCGATGATGGCATCGAAACGAGCCTCTAGCATCGTCACTCGACTCAAAGTTGGGAGAAGGACGGATAGGGCTTGGTGCATGCCTCCGACGTTCATCTCGGGGTGGAGCTTGACGCTCTGGGGTGAGGTTGTCCAACCGCGCCATAATGGCATTAATGTTGCGATCAATGGTGGAGAACCGTTCATCATGGGTGGCGAGTCAGCTCTCAATAGCCAAAAGTTGAGGGCTCCTCCAGTGGCTTGGTTCCTCTCGATCGAAATTGTCGTGACCATCCATATCGAGGGAAGGGTAAGGGACGATATGTATT
The DNA here is from genome assembly GCA_029582165.1 of Portulaca oleracea. Taxonomy (NCBI): domain Eukaryota; kingdom Viridiplantae; phylum Streptophyta; class Magnoliopsida; order Caryophyllales; family Portulacaceae; genus Portulaca; species Portulaca oleracea. The sequence continues at coordinate 9,608,670 of CM055879.1, read as the reverse complement.
TGGGGTATTTTGTTGAGTTTGTGGGTTTTCTTGTAGTTGGCTTGTGTTTGGCTAAGGTTCTTTGTGTTTTTTTCACTGAGACATTTCATCAAACACCTTGCGGGCACAATTTTCCAACTCTTCCTCAAAGCTCCAATTTGCTTCAAAATCACCAAATACAAACATAATACAATGTATTCCAATACTGTTGGATATCACAGGGGTTGGGGAACACCAATAGATGCATACAACTCAGAAAACCTAACACTAGAACACTACACTAGCAAGAACAATGAACACTCAAGCTAAATGCAAAAACCAAAGCTCTGATACCAAGTGGATCGTGGCGCGGTGGGGGAACTGATGAATTTAGCTTGAGTTTGAACCTTGAAACAACAATCGATCAAAGCTTGAGCAACAAGTGAAGGATATGACCTTGAGATAGGTAATCCACAACTCTAGGACTCACACCCCACCATGACTATCATAGGTAATCCACTAGATAATCAACAAAGGAATGACTTGCTAACACCACCATTCACAAATGGATAAAGTAAGAACAAGATTTTGGGAGAGAAAAGGGAGTAACCCTAACATTGCATTAGCAAACCATTCATCAACATAAGCTGCCTAAAATTGTGCAAGAGGAGGGGTATTTATACTAGTGGGGAATCAAAACATTAAACACAGCGTTTTAACACAAATATCACGCAAGAAAATGGCCACGCGGCGTGACCCACAGTCGTGGTCACGGCGTCACGGGCGTGACAATTGGTTGTCGCGGGCGTGACGGAGCTTCCGGAACAAAAAATGAAACTGCCGTGAGTCGTCACGGGCGTGATGCCTGTTGGTCACGGGCGTGACGATCTGGGCAATTTTTCTGTCGACTTCAAACGCGCATAACTTCTTCATCCGGACTCCGTTTTAGACCCATAAGATATCGATAGAAAGCTCTCGGTGTGTACTTTAAGCTCCCAAAATATGAGACCCATTAGAGTTAAATTGTAGAATTTATGATCCAAAAGGTGAAGATGCCTCCATTCCGACAACCCACGTTGACCCGTTTGCGCTTATTCTTGCCGAAGGACTTCGAACCATTTTAAAGGCCCGAAGTTGGTCCCGATGAGGACCCGTAGCTCCACTCCCATGGTCCGGGGTCCCATTTGAAGTTGATGCCTTACCCATCAATGACCCGAATATGCATCCAAGGTCCCGGGTTCACCTTGAAATGCACTCCACACTCGATTTTAGAGTTGTTTCTCTAGAGCTCTCGGGAGGGGGTGCGGATAGACTTGAAGGCCATGAATTTTGGGGGTCGGGCCCCAGCTCGATACGCTCCATACTCCCCTTCTTGAAAAAGAGTTGCCCTCAACTCTTGGGAGTTACAATGAAGACACTTTCCATGGCTCGGCCACCCGTTACTTGAACCATCCAACACATCGGTCTCGATCACGCTATGAACTCCACCCTACTTGAAGACATAGGAATTCTTGAAGAGGCTTGGGGGTGAAGGACAAAGGACGGAAGGAGGAAAATTTTGAGGAGTTAGGGAACGCTCAACCTCATTAAGCTTGTCGTTCGGTAAAGACAAAGCTATGGATCGCTTGTCCTCACCAAGAGCACACTCATCCCATGTTTCACTCATAAGGAGAAGGTTCCTCAACTCACTTCCCACCCAGATTTTGCTTTGATGTGGGTTTAAGGAATCCATGCAATCAAATTCAAAAGAACGATCTTCTTGCAACATACACTCCCATGAACACTGCATACCAAAATCCCAATAACATGCAATCAACATCTTCTCGAATAACCAATGACGACCAAATAACATGTATGACCCATTCAAAGAGTTCATGTCACCAAGACCAACATTCAAACAATATCCATTCAGGGATGACACAAATAACGACCTAACAAGCATTGGTTGAACTAGAATCATGGCCTCATCCAACCCACACTTGGCACTAGACACCAAATGGACACCAAGATTCCTAGCATGCCACTCAGAATATAGAGACTTTTCCATCGTGGACATCACATACTCATCATACAACTTATCACGCCAACAAACAGTCTCAAACAACCAATATATTCTAGATAGCATATGCGATTTAGTCAAAGACTCCGAAGAACACCCATCATCGAATTTAATCAAAGAGTCTTGGGTTACCTCATCGTTATCCTTGGAAAGATCATAAATGACCAAGCCATGAGAGGTGTTGGTGACAATTTTGTTGTTGCTTGGCACCTCAAAAAGTGATGTTGAGATGATCTTCGGAGCTTCTTGTTGGGGTTCTTCAACAAGGATGAGAGGAAGGGCAAGGTCGATGTTCTCATCCTCTTCTTGGCATGAAGCTTCAACAACATCGTTTATAGGCTCACAAGGACCAAGGGAAACTCCCTCGTTGGGCATGAGATCGACCTTCGCTTGCTTAACTTCTCCATACCCATCAAGTGATGACTTGGCCTCATGGTTAATCTCACGCTTGCAAGTGTTAGGCAAGAATTTTCGAACCATCAATCGTTTTCGCCTTATCCATGAGGTGATTTCCGATCGACCCTCCATAGTCCTTTGCATTCGGATGGTCGCCAACCAAAGAGATGCGGAACAAGTGAGTTTCAATCTCGCAATTTTGAAGGCCCGTTCATCACTATACTCCTTAGTTGCAATGATTCTCTCCAAGGCTTGGACCCATTCACGATAATCTTCGGGGCCGGAATAGCCATTGAAGTCCAGGAGTTTGGCCTCGATATCAAGGAATTCATCTCGTGGGGGCTTCTCAACTATTTCCCTTCGATGATGGCATCGAAACGAGCCTCTAGCATCGTCACTCGACTCAAAGTTGGGAGAAGGACGGATAGGGCTTGGTGCATGCCTTCGACGTTCATCTCGGGGTGGAGCTTGACGCTCTGGGGTGAGGTTGTCCAACCGCGCCATAATGGCATTAATGTTGCGAACAATGGTGGAGAACCGTTCGTCATGGGTGGCGAGTCGGCTCTCAATAGCCCAAAGTTGAGGGCTCCTCCGGTGGCTTAGTTCCTCTCGATCGAAATTATCGTGACCATCCATATCGAGGGAAGGGTAAGGGACGATATGTGTTTGGGGTATTTTGTTGAGTTTGTGGGTTTTCTTGTAGTTGGCTTGTGTTTGGCTAAGGTTCTTTGTGTTTTTTTCACTCAGACATTTCATCGAACACCTTGCGGGCACAATTTTCCAACTCTTCCTCAAAGCTCCAAATTGCTTCAAAATCACCAAATACAAACACAATACAATGTATTCCAATACTGTTGGATATCACAGGGGTTGGGGAACACCAATAGATGCATACAACTCAAAAAACCCAACACTAGAACACTACACTAGCAAGAAAAATGAACACTCAAGCTAAATGCAAAAACCAAAGCTATGATACCAAGTGGAGCGTGGCGCGGTGGGGGAACTGATGAATTTAGCTTGAGTTTGAACCTTGAAACAATAATCGTTCAAAGCTTGAGCACCAAGTGAAGGATATGACTTTGAGCTAGGTAATCCACAACTCAAGGCGTCAGATCCCACCATGACTATCATAGGTAATCCACTAGATAATCAATAAAGGAATGACTTGCTAACACCACCATTCAAAAATGGATAAAGTAAGAACAAGATTTTGGGAGAGAAAAGGGAGTAACCCTAACATTGCATTAGCAAATCATTCATCAACATAAGCTGCCTAAAAAAGTGCAATAGGATGGATATTTATACTAATGGGGAATCAATACATTAAACACAGCGTTTTAACACAAATATCACGCACAAAACAGTTTCGTCACGGGCGTGACGCCTGTTGGTCACGGGCGTGACGACCTGGGCGAGCAGGGTCACGGGCGTGACAATTGGTTGTCGCGGGTGTGACCGAGCTTCCGGAACAAAAAATGAAACTGCCGTGAGTCATCACGGGCGTGACGCCTGTTGGTCACGGGCGTGACGATCTAGGCAATTTTTCTGTCGACTTCAAACACGCATAACTTCTTCATCCGGACTACGTTTTAGACCCGTAAGATATCGATAGAAAGCTCTCGGTGTGTACTTTAAGCTCCCAAAATTTAAGACCCATTAGAGTTAAATTGTAGGATTTATGATCCAAAAGGGGAAGATGCGTCCATTCCGACAACCCACGTTGACCCGTTTGCGCTTATTCTTGCCGAAGGACTTCGAACCATTTTAAAGGCCCGAAGTTGGTCTCGATGAGGACCCGTAGCTCCACTCCCATGGTCCGGGGTCCCATTTGAAGTGGATGCCACACCCATCGATGACCCGAATATGCATCTAAGGTCCCGGGTTCACCTTGAAACGCACTCCACACCCGATTTTAGAGTTGTTTCTCTTGAGCTCTCGGGAGGGGGTGCGGATAGACTTGAAGGCCATGAATTTTGGGGGTCGGGCCCCAGCCCGATACGCTCCATACTCCCCTTCTTGAAAAAGAGTTGCCCTCAACTCTTGGGAGTTACAATGAAGACACTTTCCATGGCTCGGCCACCCGTTACTTGAACCATCCAACACATCGGTCTCGATCACGCTATGGACTCCACCCTGCTTGAAGACATAGGAATTCTTGAAGAGGCTTGGGGGTGAAGGACAAAGGACGGAAGGAGGAAAATTTTGAGGAGTTAGGGAACGCTCGACCTCACTAAGCTTGTCGTTCGGTAAAGACCAAGCTATGGATCGCTTGTCCTCACCAAGAGCACACTCATCCCATGTTTCGCTCAAAAGGAGAAGGTTCCTCAACTCACTTCCCACCCAGATTTGTCTTTGATGTGGGTTTAAGGAATCCATGCAATCAAATTCAAAAGAACGATCTTCTTGCAACATACACTCCCATGAACACCGCATACCAAAATCCCAATAACATGCAATCAACATCTTCTCGAATAACCAATGACGACCAACTAACATGTATGACCCATTCAAAGAGTTCATGTCACCAAGACCAAAATTTAAACAATATCCATTCAGGGATGACACAAATAACGACCTAACAAGCATTGGTTGAACTAGAATCATGGCCTCATCCAACCCAAACTTGTCACTAGACACCAAATGGACACCAAGATTCCTAGCATGCCACTCAAAATATAAAGACTTTTCCATCGTGGACATCACATACTCATCACGCCAACAAACACTCTCAAACAACCAATATATTCCACATAGCATATGCGATTTAATCAAAGACTCCGAAGTACACCCATCATCGAATTTAATCAAAGAGTCTTGGGTTACCGCATCGTTATCCTTGGAAAGATCATAAATGACCAAGCCATGAGAGGTGTTGGTGACAATTTTGTTGTTGCTTGGCACCTCAAAAAGTGATGTTGAGATGATCTTCGGAGCTTCTTGTTGGGGTTCTTCAACAAGGATGAGAGGAAGGGCAAGGTCGATGTTCTCATCCTCCTCTTGGCATGAAGCTTCAACAACATCGTTTATGGGCTCACAAGGACCAAGGGAAACTCCCTCGTTGGGCATAAGATCGACCTTCGCTTGCTTAACTTCTCCATACCCATCAAGTGATGACTTGGCCTCATGGTTAATCTCACCCTTGCAAGTGTTAGGCAAGAATTTTCGATCCATCAATCGTTTTAGCCTTGTCCATGAGGTGATTTCCGATCGACCCTCCATAGTCCTTTGCATTCGGATGGTCGCAAACCAAAGAGATGCGGAACTATTGAGTTTCGATCTCGCAATTTTGAAGGCCCGTTCATCACTATAGTCCTTAGTTGCAATGATTCTCTCCAAGGCTTGGACCCATTCACGATAATCATCGGGGCCGGAATAGCCATTGAAGTCCAGGAGTTTGGCCCCGATATCAAGGAATTCATCTCGTGCGGGCTTCTTAACTATTTCCCTTCGATGATGGCATCGAAACGAGCCTCTAGCATCGTCACTCGACTCAAAGTTGGGAGAAGGACGGATAGGGCTTGGTGCATGCCTCCGACGTTCATCTCGGGGTGGAGCTTGATGCTCTGGGGTGAGGTTGTCCAACCGCGCCATAATGGCATTAATGTTGCGATCAATGGTGGAGAACCGTTCGTCATGGGTGGCGAGTCGGCTCTCAATAGCCCAAAGTTGAGGGCTCCTCCGGTGGCTTGGTTCCTCTCGATCGAAATTATCGTGACCATGCATATCGAGGGAAGGGTAAGGGACGATATGTGTTTGGGGTATTTTTTTGAGTTTGTGGGTTTTCTTGTAGTTAGCTTGTGTTTGGCTAAGGTTCTTTGTGTTTTTTCACTCAGACATTTCATCGAACACCTTGCGGGCACAATTTTCCAACTCTTCCTCAAAGCTCCAAATTGCTTCAAAATCACCAAATACAAACACAATACAATGTATTCCAATACTGTTGGATATCACAGGGGTTGGGGAACACCAATAGATGCTTACAATTCAAAAAACCCAACACTAGAACACTACACTAGCAAGAACAATGAACACTCAAGCTAAATGCAAAAATCGAAGCTCTGATACCGAGTGGAGCGTGGCGCGGTGGGGGAACTGATGAATTTAGCTTGAGTTTGAACCGTGAAACAACAATCGAGTAAAACTTGAGCACCAAGTGAAGGATATGACCATGAGACAACTGGCGAAGTAGAGAAAGTGAAGCAAGATTAGAAGATGGATGGAGTGAAGGAACTGAAACTGCTTTGCCAGAATAATCTTTTATTTAATTATGCCTTTCGAATTTTCTTATGTCACAAATAATGTCCTCGCATTTTCACTTAATGAAGGAGAAATATTTGTTCACAAATATTGTGTTCTTGCAAACTTTATATATTTTCCTTGAGCACATGAGCATTTATTAAATATATCCCAAGTGTCTGAAAATTGGTTTCCAGTTGCTTGGTTATATTAAGCATAGTATCGCTGGAGTTGATCCAAATTCGTTGGCTGAATTATATCTTCTCCATCCATGGTAGCGAGCCGAGCTGCTCCCCCCGGAAAAATATCCTTAATCATGTAAGGACCCTTCCAATCAGGTACAAATTTTCCCCTTGGGTCTTATATAGGTGCCCTCATTTCCTTAAGCACCAAATCGCCTACTTGAAGCGAACGGCCTTTTACCCTCTTATTAAAAGCTCGAGCGATCCTACTTTGGTATACTTGCACATTATGTAATGCTCTCAATCGCCTTTCATCCATCAACATTAGCTCCTCGAACCTTGCCCTAGCCCATTCTGCTTCTGGAAACTGACTTTCAGCCACTATCCGCAACGAAGGGATCGCTACTTCGATTGGTAAGACTACTTCCATTCTATATAGCAAGGAATACGGTGTTGCCCCCGTAGCAGTTCGTATAGAGGTTTGGTATCCCCATAGGGAAAATGCCAATTTATCTGGCCAGTCAACTTCTTGATAATCCCCGAGTCTGTCTTATTGGCCGCTTCCACAGCTCCATTGGCTTGAGGTCGGTACGGCGAAGACTGATGATTTTGGATTTTGTAAGTGGCGAGCAAAGCTTCTACCTCCTTCCGAAAATGGTTTCCATTATCACTAATGATCTCATGAGGCACTCCATATCAACATATGATGTTTTGAAGGATGAATTTGGCCACGTGTTTGGATGTGAGTTTGGCAAACGAGGCTGCCTCTACCCATTTAGTGAAATAATCGATGGCGACCAATATGTACTCATGTCCTCCCGTTCCGGTTGGGTGTATCTTGCCAATGATGTCAATACCCCATACCGAGAATGGCCATGGAGATGTCAAAGTAGTCAGGTATGACAGGGGTTGATGCTGTAGATTAGCATATTCTTGGCATTTATAGCACTTTCGAACGAACTCTAAGCAATTTGCCTCCATAGTAGACCAATAGTAACCAGCCCTTTGGATCTTCAATGCTAACATTCGTCCATTCATGTGGGGACCGCACTCTCCTCCATGTACAGTATTCATGGTCTCCTTATAACTCTTAGCATCGATGCATAGCAAATTAATGCCCGTAGGTGGTTTGTTGTAGAGTCGATCTTGGATCAAGCAGTATTGTGCTGCTGGGGACCTGACCGCTCGCTGTCCTCGAGCATCCAGCTCAACTGGATATTCTCCTTTCCGCAGAAAGTTGTATATGTCATGGAACCATTCCTCAGTTTCTTCCTCTTGTGCTTCCAGGTGGCAAACATATGCCGGTTCAGACTGCCGTTCCACTACTACTGGCAATTGAAGCGTGCCTGATGGTATGGATATCATCGAAGACAACTTGGCTAAGGCGTCAGCTAACTCGTTGTGATCCCTGGAGAGGTACTGGAAACTGATTTGCTCAAATTGGTCAGCAAGTCCCAAGAGCTTCAGTTGATAGGCCATGAGACATTCATTCCGGACCTTCCATGCATTTTTAGCCTGATTAATGATGAGGCTAGAATCCCCAAAGACTTTTACATGGCTTATGCCTAAGGCCAATGCGGCTTGCAAACCCTTAATACATGCCTCATATTCTGCAGCATTGTTAGTAGCATCAAAGTCCAACTTCACTGATACAGGGACATGTGCCCCTTCTGGAGAGATCAATAAAACTCCCACTCCGCAGCCCATTTGGTTAGAAGCTCCGTCGAAATACATTTCCCATGTTACTTCGTCAGTGAAAAATACATCCTTAATACATGCCTCATATCCTTGAGGACTGGAGGATGTTGCAAATATTCCTTGATTTTTTCGAAGGCCGCTTGACATTGATTGTCCCATTCTATTTTGCTTCCTTTCTTTAGTTTCTTGAACAAAGGTTCACACGTCATGGTGAGCTTCGAGATTAACCTGCTGATATATTGGACTCGTGTTTAGACCCAATTTTGTGTCTAAATACCGCCTAAATCCTTAGGATTTTGACTCGTTTCGTGGTTTAATTTAATAACTATTAATACGTTTTTGGTTATTTTGTAGATTCCAAAGTTTTTATTCAAAACATGGTAAAAAGGGCCATTTTTGTAGCTACTTTGGGAATCCCGAGATTTCCCGGGTCATGGTCAAGGCAAAGGCAAAGGACGCGGGAAGGCCGGACACGTCGAGAGGATAAAAAGTTAGACTTTGCTGAATCAAGTTGGCCGAGCCTGACCGTACCCACGGTCCTGATGACCGCACCCACGGTGGGTGCAAGGCATGTCAAGGAGGTGAAGTGACCGAGCTTGACCGTACCCACGGTCTCAAGAGACCGCAGCTACGGTGGGTGCAAGACATGAGCACCAGGTGAAGTGCCCGAGTGAGACCGTACCCATGGTCTCAGGGGACCGCATCCACGATGGTGCGAAGGAGAGAAATCTCACCTGACCTAAATCGCCAGACCGCTCCCACGACCATGTCACACGGCGCCTACGGTGCTGCAAAGAAGAGAGAAATCTGCAGGAGTTACACAGGACTGTAGCCACAGTCTCATAGACCGTACCTACAGTCCCTTGTAGATTCTCATTTTGCTGCTTAATGAAGTGACGAGTTTTGAGTAACTAACTTAGCTTGTATATATTGTTTTGAGGTCTTTTAGCCCAGGGACGATTTTTGGAGATCAATCAGAGGGAGATTAGATAGACTAGAGAGTTTAGAGAGAACTTTTATCACATTTAAGCTTTCAATTAGAGTGATTCCTTAGTGATTAGTGAGAATTCATACATGGATTAATGTTGTTACACTGGATTTTACTGGATTTCTATTGAAGATTTGAAGACTTATATTATTTTTGGAGCATTGGATTCTTATTATTCTGGAGCATCTTCCTTTGGCAACAAATTAATGAGCATTTCTTGACCCTTACTCTCTTTAGTTCATCTTTAGTTCATCTAATTACTCTTAAATCTCTATTTTTGTTATTAGATTACTTGGTGTTTGTTGATTGTTGCTATTGTTGCTTGGAATTTCTAGATACTTTCTATTTGAAGCATGAATGAAGTTATTATTATGTTTAGCATGCTAGATAAGATGATTACAGGCTAGAACCCTTATGGGTTAGGGAGAAACTAAGGATGTAAATGGTGTATTTAGATTGGGTTAGCAACTTAGGAGGTAATTCGTAGTGGAATCAACTTCCCACTCCTATTCTTCCCTCAAATGGGATGTATTTGGGGTACGAAAGATCCCAAATACATCCAACACTTGGGTTGGAAGGTCGGAATTGGGATAGTTAGTATTCTATTCACGAAAGTGAATAGTGAAGACGCTGAATTTTGTATCTATTTTATTTTCTTTTTTAGTGTCAGTTTTAGAAAATAGGCTAACCGATAAATGGCACGCAAGCCTCTTTCCACCGAAAACTCCAAAAAAATATACAAAGCCCAAATGCCGGGAACCTGGGTTCAGTGGGCCGGAGCTCAGCTCCAACACCACAGGAACCCGTCTGGGTTCAGTGGGCCGGAGCTCAGCTCCGCCCACAGGAACCCGTCTGGGTTCCTGGGCCCGAGGCCCGTTTTCCTTCCAGGAACCCGTCTGGGTTTTTATTCCCACGGCGCCGCGGCTTAACCTAGCCTCCAAACCCTAAACCTAAACCTAATTCCCCCCCTATAAATACCCACCATTCATCACCCACAAAGGACACCGGAATATACTAGGAGTATTGACACTAGTATATTCTTTCTCTCTTCTCCCTCCATTGCGTGCTTTATTTTAAAGGTTAGCGTAGTTTTTTTGTATTTTTGTACATAATATAATCCTACGTGTTCTTGTATCTTTTCTTTTCTTTTATTGCATGACATTAATGATAAATCTATGAAATTTATTCAATTCCTCCCCCTTTTTCAAATCTGTCGCTTTAATTTAATTCTAGTAGAGTCTATTCGTTTGAATAGGCGGGTTTGATGATTTTTATCGTCAAATTCGTAACCTTACCCCCGAATCCGTCTTTGGATTCGTAGGCCGGAGTCTCTTTTTCAATGGTTTGTTGTTTTATCCTTAAATTCAACTGGCGACTCTAACTTTTTACTTCTCTCGAAAACTTTTTTTAACCCTTGACAAGGAACCCAGACGGGTTCTCTTGTTTTCACCCCGAGCCATAGGCAGGAACCCAGACGGGTTCCTAGCCCTGTTTTCCCCTTCTCATTCTCCAAAGAACCCGTCTGGGTTCGTTGTCTTGTTTTCGTTTTGTTCTCGTGGAACTCAGACGGGTTCCATCGAGTTCTCATCTGTCTTTTTTTTTCTTTTTTTTTTCTTTCCATCTTTTCTTTTCTTTAATAAAATCGAGTTTTCGGGCTAATCTAATTTGTTAACTTAAAAGTGTCCTTAAAAGTTAAACCTTTAATTATGGATAAGCAATCCTAGTCGGCTCCCAATTTAAAAAAGAGAACTCCTCTTTTGAGTAGCCTTGAAAAGATCGTGATTTTTAGGTCTCTGATTGGCGACTCCACTGGGGACTTAAACTTAAAAGAGGGTAAAACTTGAAAGGGTTGAATTTTAGTGTTCTTGTAAAAAAGGGAGGAATTAATTTATTTCATATTTTTATCATTTTTTTAGGCATATTGCATCCAGGCTACTCTTGGGCCTTATGGCTGGGGAGCACAAAAGCGTTGGTAGGTTCTAAAACTAGGATTACCATCTGAGAGCGGTCAGTCACTACTTGTGGGATGCACTTACATACCCAAGCCTTTGACTCATCCTCTCCCGTGTTACACTCTAAGGGTTTCCTGAAATCGAAGAGCAACACCCCACACATCGCTTCCTACGTACGTAGGGGGAATGCACCGGGGCGAGAACATGCGGTACCTTATCTCCTATACCTAGAAAACCCTAAACCTAGAGTCATGGTTAGGTTAATCCCGCATTTGTATGCTATGTGATTTTATTTTAGAATCCATGTATAAGTTGTAAAGTTTTATTTTTGTATAGGTTGTAGAATTTTATTTTTTGTAAAGAGCTCATGTATATGCTGTAAAATTTTAGTTTGTAAAGAGTTTCAAGTCCATGTATATATTGTATAGTTTTATTTCGTAAAAGAGTTTCAAGTCTATGTATGTTATGTAGTTTCATCTTGTAAAGAGTTTAAGAGTCTGTTTATAAAGAGTCTTCGGGCCCGAGTATTCAACCTTTTTCATGAGTCGGGAGTCGTTCTAGTTCGCATAGGGACACGCAAGAGCAGACTAGACACCAGGAACCCAGACGGGTTTCTGGCCTGCCAAGTCCGGCCCATCTGTATTGGTGACCGTCGGTCTGGGCCCATTCTTGAAGAGAGAACCCAGACGGGTTCCTGAACCCTGTCTGGCCTTCTTTTTCTTCTTGAACTGATCGCTTCACCCTGACGACCCAATGCGCTGGCGATGATCCTATTCGGCCCTTTATGACATTCCTAAGTCTAATCCCTATTGCGTGCATTACTCGAATTTAAGCCCGAAACCAAAAGCAATCGTGACTCGATCCGTAAGGACCCAATAGACGATTAATGTTGTCGGTCCCATGCTAGGTCCATGTAGAGTTAAGACATGCACTCCGCGAAGTGGGTGAGTCGATCCTTACGTCGGCATATAGGCGTCGTGTCCGTGTCCTAGGTTCGTATAGGTCCGCTAAGTCATGCATGCATCGGGCGTGGCGTAAAAGTTCTTTCGAGCACTAATCGGTTTCCATGCGGGCAAGATAACGGACCATCTCGAGCCGCATCCGTGACCCACAAACCGCAGCTTATTCGCAATCCCAATTCTGCATCGGCTCAATCGGTGAATCCACCATGTCAGGATCTCCTAATCACAACCTTTTTGGGGAGAGTTCTGGTGACAAGCTACCTGATGGGCTATATGAGAGGATACAGGAAGCAATTGCTTTCTGCATGGCGAGGAGAGGACGAGAACCAATGAGAAGCGGAAAGAAGTTCAATGAAAATCAACAAACTATGAATGGCGTGCTGGAAGCCATTAAACAGATCAACAAAAAGCTCGGCATCGGACTTGAGGAAGAAGAAAACTATTATGACACCGAATCTGAGGCCGAGGCAGATGATGGGGTTGGAGAATGTCACCCCAAGTCCAAAAACGGAGGCCCAAAACCTAAGTCATTTGGTGAGGTCAGATCCAAATCTGTACTAAATAACTCTAGAACTTCGGAGGACCCTTACGTCAAGAAACTTGAGGAGAAAGTTGATATGCTCACCAGAAGGAAGATGAAAACTGATCCGACCTTCACCGACCCCTGTATGGATTTCGCCATCCCCAAACATGGTGTATCGAGAATAAGGGACAAGGTTGAGGTGCCAAACATGAAATTTAGACCCTCTGAAAATCCATCGCATCACTTGAAGGAATTCCTGAGGCTGGCTCCCCTCCATAAGGTAGATGAAGGTCTCTACACCACAGTCTTCCCTTCCACTCTAGAAGGTAAGGCCAAGGTATGGTACCAAAATCTACCCCAGCAAGTTAAGACCAATGCAGATGAGTTATTCAGAGCCTTCATAAGCCATTTCAGTCGCCTGCAGCAAAAGGAGGTCACTGTGGATGATTTAACTTCCCTGAAACAAAAGGAGGATGAATCGTTCTCCTCTTATTACGAGCGATGGCACTCCATGTTATCTGAAATCGACGAGTCTGTCCCCTTTAGAATGCAACTAAGCACTTTCAGACAAGGAATCCATCCCCGCATCACTCGGCATTTTGGTTTCCAATCCATCAAAGACTTTGAGACTTTAAAGGACTGGTGTGTTCAAATTGAAGCTGCTAACAATGAAAACAGCACACAACATTCTGGTTGGAAAGGATCTAGCTCCAACAGGAGGGCCACTAGCGCGCCTAGCCCCCCTCAGAAAACTGTTGAGACTAATTCCATCCAACGAAGGCAATACACTCCGAGGTTCGACTCTTACCACCATTGGATATGTCTATGCCGGGGCATTGGAAAGGTGGTAAAAAAGGGTATCATCCAATTACCCCTGCCGACCCCTGAACCTGAGGTTAAGCCTCCGAAGTGGGATGGGAACAAATACTGCAACTTCCATCGCAGTCGAGGTCACGACACCGAAGTATGTTGGTCTTTGAAAAATAAGATCGAAGGGCTAATCCGAGACGGTGTTATTCCTCCACCAAACCCGTCTCGAAAACCCAATAACGAGGAGAACCACATTACCTAAAGTCTCAGGGTATCCAAGTGGCAGGGTTAGAAATCTTCAATGACTGTGTCGTCACCTCGACCGCTACATTCATCCCACCCAGGAGGAGCCGTCCACCTTTGGAATGGACTCACCTCGCTGGAGGTGGCATCTTTGGAAAACTCTTCGAACAAGAGGCCCACAAGGAAGAAGCCGTCGACCCAGTCATCGCCGCGCTTTCTAACCCGAGCTTTAATCCAAGTCTGCTGATTGGAGAAGATGGTGGCCACCATGAGATCACCTATGAATAGAATAAATTCACTCTGTCTGTAGAATAGTCTGTCCCAAAGGTCATAGAGTCAGGTTCTAGTAGTCCTAAGTTGGTCGGGGTAAACCCAGAGTCTGTTGATGTACCCATTGCTGCATTTAATAAGATGAACATTTCTGCTTACTCGAGCTATTGTGCCCTTAAAAGAACAATCGACTGGTTAGGCCAAGCAACTAGAATGCCTCTCTCTAGACACTTGGCTTTAACCCAGATGAGTTTAATGTGGAATATGGATGAAGAAAGAGCGACGAAAGTTTGAGAGTGTTTCATGGCAAAGTTAGAATGCGAAGATCACATGCGTAGACACCACCGCCAGACGGGTTTTTGGGCTCAAATACTGCACTGTTACCAAACCAGGAACCCAGACGGGTTTCTGGGCCCTGTTGCCACACTGATCCCTGCCAGAACCTGGGCGGGTTTTGGGCCCTTCTGTCACAATTTCCAAGCCAGGAACCCAGACGGGTTCGTGGGCCATTGTACTCCTTTCCTCGGCCCATCTGCTGTAGGCCAAAACTCCTTTCGGGATCTCAACTCGGGCAGTTTTCCATTGGGCCCGATTATGGTTGCAATGCGGATCCACGAGCTAATTATGTGTCTTCGCTAGCCCTGAAACTGTAGTTCGAATTTACTTAATCATCTTTTTTGTTTGGGGAAGTGGGTATGATCCCACCATGTAGGTCGCATATTGCATTACATAAGTTCCACGTCTCCCATCATGTAGGTCACATATTGCATTGCATAAGTTCCATGTCTCCCATCATGTAGGTCACATATTGCATTGCATAAGTTCCATGTCTCCCATCATGTAGGTCGCATATTGCATTGCATGAGCATCATATCAGTTTTAGTCATAAGGTTAAAAAAAAATTAAAAAAAAAAAGAGTCCATGACCTTTTTCTAAAAATTGACCTTTTTCCCGGCTTAACTTGCTTCACTTAGGAAAATCTAGATGAGATCTCAAAAGTTTTCAAAAACCTTTTCTTCAAGCCTGCTGATTTTGAGACAAGTTATAGAAGACGTATCTGGCTGCTTTGACTATCTTAGAAGGTATAAATGTGCGTGCCGCAAATCTTTGGGCTAAGCTTAGTTGATTGAGCCCGTCCCGTGTGTCCACATTGCCTAAAACTTGAATTGATTACTTTCATCGATTCCATGATCCCTTGAGCGACTCACCCATTAGTTGCATCTCTAGAACTTGTTTTGCATCCTGCTTGAGACTACATGTTTGCATAGCACGCTGTGACAAAGTGATTAAGGCATTCAATTTTCTTAAGCTACATAGCCAAATAGCCTTCCCTGCATTGTATTTACCGTTCTTTTTGCCCCGCCTAGCCTTTGTTCACCCCTTTTTCATGATTGAACCCTGACAATACAAGCCTTAGCCTATGATATCCAGTACCCCTTGAGCCTCGCTTGGTTGGAAGAGAGTCTGTCATTTTTGGAAGGAATAATTGGTTTGGTGTGAGCAAAATATGAAGTCTGGGAGAATCTGAAAGTCCCATATCTTGAGCGAATTTGGTTATGCTGTTCAAAGTCGAGGTTGTAATAGAAATTTCTTCTCCCTGATCACCCCAAAAAAAAAAAACCAAAAAAAAAATCAAAAAAAAATTCAAAAAAATAAAAGGGCGGTTAGGGAGATTCAACTTAAAGTCCAGAAAACTTTGACTCGGTTGTATTCGGTTGAGATGTTTTAGGATGGAAGGTGAAACGCTTTGCATACATTAAGTGAGAAGGAGAGTTTAGAGGATTTCATTGAAAATCAATCCAAGCATGGCTTTTAACTCCTCATTCCCAAATTTTACCGCTCCTTACCCTAGCCTAAGCCTCGTTACAACCCGAAAAAGTCCTTTTGATTGTCACTTGTGCATTGCATACCAGTAGTGGAGAGAGAGGTTCTTACCAAGCTTATGGTAGTTTGCTTCTATTGGTTTGAGCATGAGAGAAACTCACATACATATTCAAAATTGAGTGTTTGAGTGTTCATTTCTTCACATGCGAGGTTCGCTCTTTCGGCTAGCTTACGTCCATAACCAACCGCAAGATATTTGCATTGTTCTTCGACGTTGGTGGACTTATGCGTCGAGTTACTTGTTCTCTCCTTAAGATTCGAAAACTTCTTCCTATCTCTTTCGAATGAGTTTTGATCTTGTCAGATTAATCTTTGTGCTTGCTTGTTAGTTCGACTTTGTGTTGATCGAAAATCCTTTATCGGATTGTTTTCAAAGATATAGAAAGTCATAATCGCATTGCATAACACCATCATTACATGAGCATTGCATCAACAGTCTGCATTAGTACATAAGTATAGAAAAATACATTTAGTACATCATTGCATAGCATTGTCCTAAGTACATAGCAAAGAGTCGTGTATAGCATAGCATAAGAATCCTGCAGACGCATCGTTCTCAGTCGTCATCACGCCAGACCTCTATGTCGCCACCGCCACTAGCGTATCAGCTCTATGGACCCCGCTTCCACGGATCCGTAAGTGTCCCCGGTAGTAAGAGGAGTCTACCATCTCGTATCGCTACCGAGCGGATAGGTGCGACGCCCGCACTTTGCATTTTCGAGTGACGGCTTAGAAAAATTCAATCGAGTTTCCATTAAGCGAAAGTTTGAATCCAAAAAAGGAAGCAAAATCACTACAGCAGCCATCAATTGACTCCCAGTTTAGCAAGAGTTAAATCAAACTGCCACTAAACTGGGGGCTATGCAGCCCAAGCAAGGGGACGAATCGGCTGGAACAGTCTGCCTAGGTCCACAAAGTCCATCATGGAAAAATTCAAGAAGGGGCAAGTCACTACGACAACTATCAATTGACTCCCAGTTTAGCAAGAACTGCCACTAAATCGGGGTATGCGACAAGCAAAGGGATCGAATCAGCCTAAAAGCCAGGACGAAAGACAGGTGTGGGCCTTCTTTTATTCCATCTGGGCCGGGCCTTTTCACCTCACCCGACTCACGAAAAAACAGGAGAAGAGCCCAACACTTGACCAAACCCAGACGGGTTTTGCTGGGTCGAAAATAAGCAATCGAGGCTGTTTTCGAGCCCAATGCGACTTGATGCTCAACTCGAACCCATTTTCAAGACATAAACCGACAGGTAAATTCTCTAACTCATTTTGAATTTCAAATAAACTGATGCCTTCTCTCTTTATTTCTTGCAGAACAACGTACGAAATACAACGGCCGTCATTGGGCCTAACAATACATGACATCAGCCGTCGCCGGGCTAATACGCGACATTTCTCCACCAGCGGCCGTCATCGGGCCCTAACAATACATGACACCATCAGCCGTCGCCGGGCTAATACGCGACATTTCTCCACCAGCGGCCGTCATCGGGCCCTAACAATACATGACACCATCAGCCGTCGCCGGGCTAATACGCGACACTTCATCAACAACGGCCATCATCAGGCCTTCACAATGCGATGGCGGCCATCGTCGGGCCTTCACAATGCGACGACGGCCATCGTCGCCTTCATACGCAGAGCGCCATCATCGCCTTCACAATGCGATGGCGGCCATCATCGGGCCTTCACAATGAGATGGCGGCCATCATCGGGCCTTCACAATGCGATGGCGGCCATCGTCGGGCCTTCACAATGCGACGAGGGCCATTGTCGGGCCTTCACAATGCGACAAGGGCCATCATCGGGACTTCACAATGCGATGAACATCACATCTACATCGGCGCAGGACCCAGCTTCCAAGCGTCAACAGCGGCCATCGTCGGGCCTTCACAATGCGACGAGGGCCATTGTCGGGCCTTCACAATGCGACAAGGGCCATCATCGGGCCTTCACAATGCGATGAATGTCATATCTACAACGGCGCAGGACCCAGCTTCCAAGCGTCAACAGCGGCCATCGTCGGGCCTTCACAATGCGACGAGGGCCATTGTCGGGCCTTCACAATGCGACAAGGGCCATCATCGGGCCTTCACAATGCGATGAACATCACATCTACATCGGCGCAGGACCCGGCTTCCAAGCGTCAACAGGGCCATTGTCGGGCCTTCACAATGCGACAAGGGCCATCATCGGGCCTTCACAATGCGATGAACATCACATCTACATCGGCGCAGGACCCAGCTTCTAAGCGTCAACAGCGGCCATCGTCGGGCCTTCACAATGCGACGAGGGCCATTGTCGGGCCTTCACAATGCGACAAGGGCCATCATCGGGCATTCACAATGCGATGAACATCACATCTCGACATCGACGCAGGACCTAGCTTCCAAACGTCAACCAGCTTCAGAACAGGCTTCTGATTCATATCCAAGGTCATCAAGACTACTTTGATCATCGTTTTACTCAAACTCGATCAAAGTGGGGGCTATCTGTAGACGCTGAATTTTGTATCTATTTTATTTTCTTTTTTAGTGTCAGTTTTAGAAAATAGGCTAACCGATAAATGGCACGCAAGCCTCTTTCCACCGAAAACTCCAAAAAAATATACAAAGCCCAAATGCCGGGAACTCCGGTTCGGTGGCGGAGCTCGGCTCAACACCACAGAACCGTCTGGTTGATGGGCGGAGCTCAGCTCCGCCACGAGAACCCGTCTGGGTTCGATGGGCGGAGCTCGCTCCGCCACAGAACCCGTCGTTCTGGCCCGAGGCCCATTTTCCTTCCAGAACCCGTCTGGTTTCTGTTGATTCCCACGGCGCCGCGGCTTAACCTAGCCTCCAAACCCTAAACCTAAACCTAATTCCCCCCTATAAATACCCACCATTCATCACCCACAAAAGACACCGGAATATACTAGGAGTATTGACACTAGTATATTCTTTCTCTCTTCTCCCTCCATTGCGTGCTTTATTTTAAAGGTTAGCGTAGTTTTTTTTGTATTTTTGTACATAATATAATCCTACGTGTTCTTGTATCTTTTCTTTTCTTTTATTGCATGACATTAATGATAAATCTATGAAATTTATTCAATTCCTCCCCCTTTTTCAAATCTGTCGCTTTAATTTAATTCTAGTAGAGTCTATTCGTTTAAATAGGCGGGGTTGTTGATTTTTTTCGTAAAATTAGTAACCTTACCCCCGAATCCGTCTTTGGATTCGTAGGCCGGAGTCTCTTTTTCAATGGTTTGTTGTTTTATCCTTAAATTCAACTGGCGACTCTAACTTTTTACTTCTCCCGAAAACTTTTTTTAACCCTTGACAAGGAACCCAGACGGGTTCTCTTGTTTTCACCCCGAGCCATAGGCAGGAACCCAGACGGGTTCCTAGCCCTGTTTTCCCCTTCTCATTCTCCAAAGAACCCGTCTGGGTTCGTTGTCTTGTTTTCGTTTTGTTCTCGTGGAACTCAGACGGGTTCCATCGAGTTCTCATCTGTCTTTTTTTTCTTTTTTTTTTTCTTTCCATCTTTTCTTTTCTTTAATAAAATCGAGTTTTCGGGCTAATCTAATTTGTTAACTTAAAAGTGTCCTTAAAAGTTAAACCTTTAATTATGGATAAGCAATCCTAGTCGGCTCCCAATTTAAAAAAGAGAACTCCTCTTTTGAGTAGCGCCGCGAAAAGATCGGCAGATTTTTTCGGGGTCTACAAATAGGAGCTAACTAGAGAGTCCCATTCTTTTAACCCTCCAGGTCCGTGGTGGGCTTGTAGGAAGTTAATCCGGATTATCCTCGAAAAAGGAAATCCGATGGGTTTATTTTAACGGGATTGTCATTTTATTCCACTTTTTTTGTTGCTTTCTAGTTGAGAAACCCTCTTCCTAATCACCGTTTGCGTCCCGAAATCTCCCGACGCCCATAGTTCCCATTTGACTGAACTATAGTTGGGTTTGTTCTGTTCGTCGTCACAATCTCCTTGTTATCCCATGATCTTAAACCTTACCTAGAGTCGATTAGTTTTAGCCAAGGCCCCTAGCTCCCTGAGAGAGAACGACAATACTGAGGTCCTACAAAAACTGCTTTACACAAAATGGTGCCGTTGCCGGGGAGCAAGCGCACCTAGCTTAGCTTTTTGTCTATAGGTTGTTTAAGATCATTTCATTTGCTAGAGATTTTGTTATCCTTGGTTATTGGGAATTTGACTCTTCTATTTGTTCCTTTTGTACATGCGAACTCGATCTTGACGAGGCCAAACTCCTATAACTCTACCGAATCCGAATCCGGAGAGTATTATTTGCCAAGCTAACGCCGGCTCGAGAAGAAGAAGACAACAAAGGGAGCGAGAGACGATCGAAATTCCAATGGCTGACGAAGAGCAAGATCCACCCCGTACCTTAGCATCATATTCCTTACCATCGTCGGGTACGTGAGGCGATCCCATCATATTACCTGCATTACCACCAAACGCATCATTCGAGTTCAAACCATATTTGATGGAGATATTTGAGAACACTCCATATCATGGAGGAGAGCATGAAAATCCCATCGACCACATCAACAAGTTCGAGCAACGCATCGGTTTCGTACAAATGAATGGAGTCACCACCGAATACATGAAGCTGTAGTTTTTCCCTCTCAATTTGAAGGGAAAAGCATATTATTGTGGCTTAACACGTGTCCACTGGGAACCTATTCTACATGGGATGCCCTTAGTCGCGACTTTCTTCAAAGGTTTTTCCCCAATGATGAGACGTGTAGGTTGAGGCAAGCCGTCATGAGTTTCAAACAAGAATCCGATGAGTCGTAATTTGAAGTGTGGGGGAGATTCAAGGGTCTCCAACGGAGGTGTCCACACCACAATCTTGAGGATTGGCTATTATTGCATCATTTTTATTCCGGATTGAGTAGCTCTTTGCGCGAATCCATTGATCATGCCTCGGGAGGCATGTTCTTCAAGAAGATTGCGAAAGAAGCAAATGTGTTCCTCCATGAGTTATCTCAAAACTCTCCACATTGGGGAGGCGCCCGTAGTCCTAGAGATGGAGGTCCTTCTTTATAGAGCAATCCTACTATCAAATTTCTCATGAACGTCGTTCTAGAGATGCAGCAGAAGAAGGCCTTGGAAGAGACTACGAGGCAAGTAAAGGCAGCTCTTGTATGTGATTTTTGTGGGGGGCCACATTCTTTTCAAAGGTGTGAGGAATATCAAGCCGAGCAAGTCCAAGCTATCTATCCTAACAATAACCTTTCCTATCCCAACTCAAATCATATTCGTCCTCATGGGAATTATGCCTACAACCAACAAGCTCCACAAAACCATAATCCACCCCCCGGTTTCTCAAACCAAAACTGCCGCTAGTACCAACAAAACCCTCACCATGGTCAAGCCTCCCAAGTATCCAAACCATCACAACAAGAATTTTCTTTTGAGCAAATCCTACAAAAGATTTCCTTAAATCAAGATAAGATGTCCTTAACTCAAGATAGGGACCAAGCACGCATAAAGAATCTTGAGTTACAAATGGCTCAAATAGCACAACAATCAAAACCTACTCAATCCCTCCCTAGCCAACCTCAACCGAACCCCAAGGGGCAACTTAATGCTATTACATTGAGGAGTGGTAGGGAGATTGAAGGGCCTAGGATGGTGGAAGAGGATGTTTTGGGTGATAAAGAGGGTGATGTGGTAGATATCACGGAAGAAGAGGATTTGATAGAGGAACGGGAAAGTGAGTTTGTTTTGGGTGAGAGAGATGAGGAAGTTCATGTGGAGGAGTTGAGAGAAGCTAGTAAAGAAAGAGAGGAGATGGAGAAAGTAAGAAAAGGCAAAGGAAGAATGATATAAGAAGAGCCAATCAAAATCATTGAGAAGCCGAAGCTACCGCCGGTTCCTTTTCCCGAGCGGTTAGCAAAGCCCAAGTCCGATGCGAAGTTTTCAAAGTTCATCGAGATGCTCAAAAAGCTTCAAGTAAACATTCCATTTCTTGATGCTATTTCCGAAGTCCCATCTTTCAAGAAGCATTTGAAGGAGCTTCTCACGAGTGAAAGGAGAATTCAAGAGAAATCTACTATCCATTTGACGGCGGATTGTAGTGCTATTATTGACAACAAATCACCCGAGAAGTTAGCCGACCCCGGAAGTTTTTCTATTCCTTGTACCATTGGTGACATGCGGATTGGTCGTGCTATTTGTGATTTAGGAGCTAGTGTGAGCGTCATGCCTCATTCTATATGCAAGAAGTTGAATCTCGACGATCTAACTCCTACGACAATTAATCTCCAATTGGCCGACCGTTCCGTGCGAAGACCTTTGGGAATATTGGAGGACATTCCAGTCCAAGTGGGCCGATTCTTGACTCCATGTGATTTTGTGATTTTGGAGATAGAGGAAGACAATAACATTCCCATCATTTTGGGAAGGTCGTTTCTTGCTACGGCGGGAGCAATAATCGATGTGAAGCATGGTAGTATGTCGTTGAATGTCGGAGATGAAAGCATCATTTTTAACCTCGAGGAGTCATTGAAAGGTCCTTCGTATGTGAACTTGTGTTATGTTATCGATATGATGGAGGTCCTTGTTGATGAATATATTGAGGACTCTCATCTACTTGAGTCTACTTGCGACGATCCTTTGGAAGCTTGTCTATTGGAATCTTTCCAATTTGAGACCGACGACACCGATATTACCTTCTTCACCAACCTTCTTGATTCATCATCCATGCATGAGGAGATTATTATTGACGAACCTCATATTGAGTGCATGGAGATTCAAGATGCGATCTACAAGGGTATGTCTTCTTCTCTAACTAAATCCTCTACTCCTTTAGAGCTTAAACCTTTACCTCTTCCCTACAGTATGCTTTCTTGGATGATGAGAAGTCTTGTCCTATTATTATAAATACTAAACTGCATGATTATGATATGTCCAAGTTGCTTGATTTGCTTAGAAAGCATAGGGGTGCATTGGGTTATAAAATAGAGGATTTGAAAGGTTTATCCCCTTTTATATGCATGCATTCAATTGATTTGTTAGAGGATGCAAAACCAACTAGGCAACCCCAGCGTCGATTAAACCCTAATATGCAAGAGGTGGTAAAAAAGGAAGTAGTAAAGTTGTTAGCTGCTGGGATCATCTTCCCCATCGCAAATAGCGAATGGGTAAGCTCGGTTCAGTGTGCACCTAAGAAGGGTGGGTTGACTGTGATTGAGAATGAAAAGAATGAACTAGTTAGTACCCGAACCGTCACCGGTTGGAGGATGTGCATTGACTACCGCCAATTAAATAAAGTAACAAAGAGAGACTATTTCCCTCTCCCCTTTATTGACCAGATGTTGGAGAGGTTGGCGGGTCACTCGGGGTTTTTCCAAATTCCAATCCACCCCGCACATCAAGAAAAAACTACTTTCACTTGCCCATATGGTACAGTTGCTTATCGACGTATGCCTTTTGGGTTGTGTAATGCACCGGGAACATTTCAACGTTGCATCATAGCTATTTTTAGTGAATTCATTGAACAATGCATGGAAGTCTTTATGGATGATTTTTCTGTTTATGGTAATACCTTTGATGACTGTTTGCTGAATTTGGAGAAAGTTTTAATCTGTTGTGAAGAAGTTGACTTAGTGTTAGGTCATTTGATTTCTTCGAGGGGCATCGAAGTAGACAAGGCTAAAGTTAAGGTTATAGAGCATCTACCACCCCCGGTTTCCGTTAAGGGGGTGCGTAGCTTCCTTGGCCATACCGGCTTTTATCGCCGGTTCGTCAAGGATTTTTCCAAAATCGCTCAACATCTAACTGATCTCTTGTGTGAGGATGCCCCATTCCTTTTTACTGATGAATGCCTTGAGTCCTTTTATAGGTTAAAGCAAACCTTGATTTCCGCTCCCGTGGTTCAACCCCCGGATTGGACATTACCCTTCGAAGTCATGGCGGATACGAGCGATTTTTCTGTGGGAGCGTGTTTGGCTCAAACCATAGGGAAGAAGCCAAGAGTCATCTACTATGCAAGCCATATGCTCGATAGCGCACAGAGAAATTACACGACCACGGAGAAGGAGCTTTTGGCAATCATCTTTGCTCTCAACAAATTCCGGCAGTACCTTATGTTCTCCAAGGTGGTGGTGTAAACGGACCATGCTGCGATTAAATATTTGATGGGGAAGAATGAAACGAAGCCGAGGCTTATCCGGTGGGTTTTGCTTATGCAAGAGTTCAATTTGGAAATTCGCGACAAGGCTGGCACGAAGAATGTAGTAGCCGATCACCTATCGAGAATCCTTGTTAACTTGGAGGATACCCAACTGATCGTGGATTCTTTCCCGGATGAGCGACTCATGGCCATCAAGCATTCTAGCCCGTGGTATGCCGACATCATAAACTACTTGTCCAGCGAGGTGATTCCTTCAAATCTGAACCCTCATCAAAAGAAGAAGTTCTTTCACGATGTAAGACATTTCTTTTTGGACGATCCATTCCTATTCCGGTTGTGCAACGACAGGATGTACAGATGATGTCTACCGGAGACCGAGGTGAAATCCATTTTGACACATTGCCATGAGTACCCGGTTGGAGGTCATGGTGGGTCGCAAAAGACGGCAGCGAGGGTCTTACAAGCCGGCTATTGGTGGCCGACACTCTTTCGTGATGCCCATCTTCACGTTAGCAATGCGATAAATGCCAAAGGTCTGGAAATATCTCCCGGAATAATGAAGCACCGTTGAATTTCATCCTAGAGGTAGAGGTTTTCGATGTATGGGGGTTGGACTTCATGGGTCCCTTTCCATCATCAAGAGGTTTCCAATATATCTTAGTGGCGGTGGACTACGTTTCGAAATGGGTTGAGGCCATTCCTTGTGCAAAATGCGATGGCAAATCTATACCAAGATTTTTTGAAGAAGATCATATTCCCAAGATTTGGCATCCCAAGGGTTATTATAAGCGACAAGGATCCTATTTTATCGAGAAAAAGTTTGAGTCTCTCCTAGCGAAGTATGGTATCAATCATAAGCGGGGACTAGCCTATCACCCCCAAACGCAAGGGCAAGTAGAGATTTCAAACCGTGCCATTAATGAGATTTTGGAGAAAACGGTTGGCTCTTCACAAAAAGATTGGGCAGAGAAATTAGACGATGTTTTGTGGGCATACCGCACCGCCTTCAAAACGCCGATTGAGACTACCCCGTACCGTCTAATTTACAGAAAAGCATGCCACTTTCACGTAGAACTCGAGCATAAGACGATGTGGGCGATCAAGAAATTGAATTATGATCTCAAGGCGGCCGGGCGAGTCGTCTATTTCAATTGGAGGAGCTTGAGGAGCTGCGACGTCATGCTTATGAAAATAATAGGATCTACAAAGAGTGAACGAACGCATGGCACGATATAAGATTAAACTGTCGCGAGTTCAAAGTGGGTGATAGAGTCCTTATCTTCAATTCGAGGCTCAAGCTATTTTCCGGGAAGTTGAGATCAAGGTGATCCGGACCCTTTGAAATAGTAAGGATCCTTTTCTCTGGTGTTATCGAACTTAAGAATGAAAAGGGGGAATGTTTCAAGGTCAACTCATCAAAGATCAAGCCATACACCATGGGAGAGGAATATGCGGGGATGGTTGTGGTATTCCTCGCCAATCTTGAAAGGTGAAAGAAGTGGATTAGGTCAAGCTAGGACCTAAAACAAGCACCCGGGAGAGGTACAAGTTACTTCCCCTACCTTTAGTGTTTTCCTTTTATTTTCTGCTTTTTTATTTCTTTTGGTTTTCATGTTTGATTTGTTAAGGTTGAGAAAAAGAAAAAAAAATGGAAAAAGTTGGAAAAAAATTGACAGTGAAAAGAAGATTTGTGAAGGAGATGATTTATGTTAGTTTTGAGTGTTGAAAGGTGTCCTTGGAAGTTGTTGAGTGAGCAAGAAAAGAGGGTTGATAATGAGAGAGTAGAATTTTAGGACTTGACATTTTTTTTCCAAGTTTTTGAATCTTGTAGGTGCTGAGGAGAGGCCGAAGGGGACCGTACCATCGGTAGGATTCACTGTAGCCACGGTCCCAAAACAACACTTTTGCCTAGATTTTTGACCGACGGAGACCGTACCTACGGTGGGCTTCACCGTAGCCACGGTCAAGTTATGGCAAGATTTTCCTGATTTTGTCCCAGCAACTACACCGTACCTAGGGTAAATTTCACCGTAGCCATGGTCGTAGAACAACAACTTTGCCCTAAAAATTTGGCCGAGTGAGACCGCACCTACGGTCCAAGGGACCGTACCTACGGTCTCACGAACTGCAGCGAAATGTCGGGGGTTTAAACGCTTCTCTCCCTCATTTTCACTCATTTCTTTTCCTTCTCCCTCACTCGAAAAACACTCCCTCTCACACCAAACCTTCATTCCCTTGTCCTAATTGTCCAACTCTCTCACAAATCCATCTTCCCCACTCACCACCTCTGCGATTTCTGTGCCCTAGCCGCGCTCTTCACCATTTTCGCACCTTCTAAGAAGATTCTCAAGTGTAAATTCTGGGTTTTGTTTGTTGTGGGGTTAGAAAATTGTCAAGCAGAGGTTCCTAAGTCCTCACTCAGGTATCCCTTGTTTCTTTGTGCATCAAAGTTCATTGTTCTTGCTAATTTTTAGTATTTTGTGCACAAGATTCGTCATTTGCTCCTTGGATATTGTTGAATGCTTTTGGTTGAGGCGTAGGGGGGTATCAATTTGGGTGTGATAATTTGTTGTTTGGGGTGTAGTTGGTGAAGTACTCGGTTGTTAGGTGATATTGGATATCGTTGTTGCTATTTGGCGTGCCCATTGCTGTTGTTGTTGCTTCTTGTTCGTTCCAATGGGTCGAGCCAAGCGTTCCCGAACCGAGCCAGAACTGACCCCTCCTCCTTCCACTTCGGAAGAACCTGATAAGACTCGTAACAGAGGTCAACCAGCCTCTTTGATTCAGTGTGACCCGAAGGTGAAGGTTACCTTTAGGGACGAAATGCACAAGGCGAGGTAGCACGGTTGAAGCAACGGAAAATATGTGCTCGGGATTTGTATCATGAGGAAACAGCGAAGGATGTGTATTGCAAACCAAGCATGGACTATTTCATAAAAGTCATGGGTTGGGAAATCTTCGCTACCATCAACGAGCCTATTGTCGACCAACCGGTGCTCGAATTCTTGAGCTCTCTAGTGGTTCGGGAGGATGGTACTTCTAAGACCACCTTCTCTTACATAGTTGCCAAGAAGGAGGTAGAGTGTACGGTTCAGGACCTTCGCAATGCTTTCGGTCTTCCTTTGCATGGTATCTTCTATGATGAATGTGTCAAATTCGACGAGCAAGAAGCTATCAGAGCTATCACTTGTTGGAGGAGATGATATCCCAAGCTTGGGACTCGTAAACTACAAGTCCATTGTCCAAGCAATTCAAAAGCCCAGGACTTTTGCAACTTCAGTGTTCGCCTCTTTCACCGCATCATTTCAAGCTTCGTCTTTGGCCGCGACACTGGACGGTCAAACATTCGCAAGGATCTATCTTTTCATCCTCTTCAACGCAATCCATGGTCGCCGTGTAAACACTGGCTCTTGTATTCTTCATTGCCTTCGGGACATAAGCCTTGAAACCCGAAACATGACCCTTGGCATGGGACACATTATTTGCCATTTCCTCAAGAAGCAAGGCTTCGAGTCCTATCTTGCCAAGTGGACTCCGCGGTACTTTCCCGATCCCATCGGTGGTGTTCGTTTGCGGAAGTTGGAATTCTTGGATAAAAACAAAACACGAACACTTTATCACCACGGGTACGATTCCCATAGCGTCGTGGTTCATTTGGCTGACGAGCATGCCGAAAAGCGCTTAGATGTCTCCGATTGACAAAATTGGTCTTGTGGCCAAGAGTTTGGGGGGCGCTATGTGGTGGGTGGTCCTTGGGAGCCCGAAGAGGAAGGTGACGAGGAAGCAGAAGAAGATGAGGAAGGGGACGATGAAGGAGAGCAAGGAGAAGAAATGGGGCCTAGCAAAGCAAATGATGACACCTTAGAGCGCATTAGTGATCAACTCCAAGAGCTTCACGATGAATTTCAAGTGCAGCGAGAACTCATCCAAAACCAACAAATCCTTATCGAGGATTTGCAAGGTATGCTCGAGGCCCAACAAGAGATTCTTGTTGGCATCCAATCGCAACCCCAACCCCGTCTTCCTCCGGGAGGATCCGCTTGAGGACCGTTTGTAAGCATTCCCGCCCCCACCCAATCTTTGTCATTAGTTGTTACATACTGTATTGTGTGAAATATAAGTGTGGGGGATGCTTCATCGGGGTTTGGATGCGAAGGCTTTGTGGTTTTAGCGTGTAGGTGTCTCGGGTCCTTTTGGCTTGTTTTAGTGTTGCTCTCAAAGTCGGCTAGATTTGGCTTGTGGTGATCTTTTGATTGTATTTTGGTTATCTTTTGGTTGTAGTTGGGATGTCTTGGTCGGTTGTTGGTCGTTCTTTTGGCCGGTGATGGCTTATTTTGCCTGGTATTTAGTTGTATTTTGGTTGTGACTGATCGATTCTGGCAATGTAACGAATGGTGTTCTAATGAAATGAAATGAATCAAGTTTGTCTGGTTAGTTTGTGTTGAGTTTCACCCTTATTTCCCGCCTCAATGAGTGAGATTCAGGGATAAGGTATGTCATTGGCAATGTATATTTTGTTTATAGTTTTCCTTTTCTTCTTTTTAGTTCCTTTTTGTTAGAGGTTTAGTTAGTTAGTTTTTCTTTTTTTTGATTTTGTTTTCGATCTCGCATGCGGATTTGTCATATGTAAAGTCATCTTTTGCTCTAATATCGTTGTGATTCACTTGAACGACAACTTCGGATCATCGCTTGAACATTTTTAAAGAGCTCAAGGTAATATCTTTCCACCTTACGCTTTCTATGTGAATTATCTTCGTGATCCGTCGCATGCTTGTTTTTCTTTTGGGTGGCGAACCCCCTTGAGTGTTTGTGTTGGGATTTTCTTGCTGTTGGAGCTGTGTGGGCTCGGGTCGCCACCGCTTTATTTGCTAGTTGTGTTCTTGTTTGTTTTTTGTTGTAGGTTCTCTACCATTTTCTTGTGACACCTTCCCATAATGAGGACATTGTGGCGATTTAAGTGTGGGGGGGGGGGAGATAATTGCTTCAAAGAGTAGATCACCTAGATCACCTAGTTTTTGCTTAAAATTTGAAAAACTTTTGTGTGAAAAAGTTGAAAAAAGGGAGTGAAAGCTTTAAAAGTTTTCTTTCAGTTTTCGTTTTCGCTTTGTTTTTGCTTTGTTTCTCGGATCTTGTTGTCGAAATTGAGAAGCCGTTCTTAATCTTCTTTAAAAGAAACCGGTTTGAGCATTTTTCGACCTTGTCTTGGGTACGAGTCATGACTTATCTCTTTAGATGTCCTTCATCAAGTGTCTAGTGAAACCCCCGATTCCTTTCACGTTCTGGTTGAAGTCGGGAGATTCTAGGGGTTCGTGTTTGAGCTTGTTTCCTTTTTCCCGTTTAGCAAAAGCAAAAGCAAAGTTAAAAACAAAAAGAAAAAAAAAGAAGCAAAAGCTACAATAACCTGATTAAGTGGGGCGTGTCGCTGAATGATGATATTTACCACCATACACTTAGCCAACCTACACGGGCTCGGTATTAGCGGTACGACGCTATTACCCCTTAAGCTCCTCCCATATCGAATTCTCGGCGGAGGTGTGTATGGAAAAGACTGTGTTGGGAGGGTAAACCCCATATTTGGGCCGTCCAATTCCCGAAAGTAAGGCTAATACCGACTTTTAAAAAGAAAAACAAAAGAAAAAAGAAAAAAAAGCAATTTCGTTGGTAAGACTAACCAAAAAGAAAACAAAGTTTGTGCTTCTTAAAGTGTGGGGCCTATCCTTGCATCACCTACGGCCCTCACCAAGCCAAGGGCGACCAAATGCGGGGAAGGGCAACTCATGCCTTGTTTGTTCGTTGTTTTTAGTTCGGACATGAGTCCTTGGAGTCTTTTGGATTCGATTAGAACCTACTAGCACTAATGCACATGGGGTTTTGCTTGGCATTAGGTGTAGGAAATCGAAAATCTCAAAGACTGACTTTTGCTTGGGATAGGGGATTGTGAGATGCTCATAACGGTTCCTTTTGGAGGCTTAATAGCGTTTTCATAGTTAAGGTTGCAAGATCCTTTGAATCGAAGTTTTTTTTTGTTTCTCTTTCCTTTTGTTTTCTTCAGTTTTGTTTTCACTTTCCCTCTCTCCTTTTTCTTTGGCTTTTGTGGGTATAGCCGCTACAAACCCTCACGAGTCCATCTCGTCCACTCGGGCTGCCGGGGGGTTCAAAGGGCTTGGTGCATACGCTAAATGCACTCGTTTCTCTCCCACGACAGAGGAGTTTATGTTAGTTTAGGTAGTTTTTTGTCTCGTTTTGCTCGGGACGAGCAAGTTTAAGTAGGGGGTGTTTAAACCCAATTTTGTGTCTAAATACCGCCTAACTCCTTAGGCTTTTGACTCGTTTCTTGGTTTAATTTAATAACTTTTAATACGTTTTTGGTTATTTTGTAGATTCTAGAGTTTTTACTCAAAACATGATAAAAAGGGCCATTTCGTAGCTACTTTGGGAATCCCGAGATTTCCCGGGTCATGGTCAAGGCAAACGCAAAGGACGCGGGAAGGCCGGACACGTCGAGAGGATAAAAAGGTAGACTTTGTTGAATCAAGTTGGCCAAGCCTGACCGTACCCACGGTCCTGATGACCGCACCCACGGTCTCAGGGGACCGCACCCACGACGGTGCGAAGGAGAGAAATCTCACCTGACCTAAATCGCCAGACCGCTCCCACGACCATGTCACACGGCGCCTACGGTGCTGCAAAGAAGAGAGAAATCGAGAGAGCTAAAGCCTCATAGGACTGTTACCTAAAGTCGAGTACAGACAGTAGTCAGCGATCTATCACCGTACTCCTCTGATCCTTGTAGATTCTCATTTTGCTGCTTAATGAAGTGACGAGTTTTGAGTAACTAACTTAGCTTGTATATATTGTTTTGAGGTCTTTTAGCCCAGGGACGATTTTTGGAGATCGATCAGAGGGAGATTAGATAGACTAGAGAGTTTAGAGTGAACTTTTATCACATTTAAGCTTTCAATTAGAGTGATTCCTTAGTGATTAGTGAGAATTCATACATGGATTAATGTTGTTACACTGGATTTTACTGGATTTCTATTGAAGATTTGAAGACTTATATTATTTTTGGAGCATTGGATTCTTATTATTCTGGAGCATCTTCCTTTGGAAACAAATTAATGAGCATTTCTTAACCCTTACTCTTTTTAGTTCATATAATTACTCTTTAATCTTTGTTTTTGTTATTAGATTACTTGGTGTTTGTTGATTGTTGCTATTGTTGCTTGGAATTTCTAGATACTTTCTATTTGAAGCATGAATGAAGTTATTATTATGTTTAGCTTGCTAGATAAGATGATTAGAGGCTAGAACCCTTATGGGTTAGGGAGAAACTAAGGATGTGAATGGTGTATTTAGATTGGGTTAGCAACTTAGGAGGTAATTCGTAGTGGAATCAACTTCTCACTCCTATTCTTCCCTCAAGTGGGATGTATTTAGGGTACGAAAGATCCCAAATACATCCAACACTTGGGTTGGAAGGTCGGAATTGGGATAGTTAGTATTCTATTCACGAAAGTGAATAGGAGCTAACTAGAGAGTCCCGTTCTTTTAACCCTACGGGTCCGTGGTGGGCTTGTAGGAAGTTAATCCGGATTATCCTTGGTAAAGGAAATCCGGTGGGTTTATTTTAACGGGATTGTCATTTTATTCCACTATTTTGTTGCTTTCTAGTTGCGAAACCCTCTTCCTAATCACCGTTTGCGTCCCGAAATCTCCCGATGCCCATAGTTCCCATTTGACTGAACTATAGTTGTGTTTGTTTTGTTCGTCATCACAATCTCCTTGTTATCCCATGATCTTAAACCTTACCTAGAGTCGATTAGTTTTAGCCAAGGCTCCTAGCTCCCTGAGAGAGAACGATAATACCGAGGTCCTACAAAAACAGCTTTACAACTCGTCCTAGGAAACCCCTTATCTCTTTTTCTGTCCTAGGTGGCTGTAACTCTTGGATAGCCTTTATCTTCGAAGGGTCAACTTCAGTGCCTCGTTGGCTAACCACATAGCCTAGCAGCTTCCTAGAGGTGACATCGAAGGTGCACTTTGCTGGGTTGAGCCGCATTTTGTATTTGCAAAGTCGGACGAAAAACTTGCGAAGGTTAGGAATGTGCCCTTCCCTTGTGTTGGACTTTACGATCATGTCATCCACATAAACCTCTACTTCTATATGTATCATATCATGAAGTAGGGTGTTGGCTGTCTGTTGGTATGTTGCCCCAGCATTTTTGAGACCAAAAGGCATAACCATATAACACTATGTTCCCCATGGTGTAGTAAATGAGGTTTTCTCCATGTCTTCTTCCGCCATTTTGATTTGGTTATAACTCGCATATCCAACCATAAAGGATAGTAGCACATGCCCGCAAGTGTTATCCACTAATACATCGATGTGAGGTAAAGGGAAACTATCCTTGGGACTGGCTTTGTTGAGGTCTTGAAAATCTACGCTCATGCGCACCTTCCCATCTTTCTTGGGTACTGGGACAATGTTAGCAATCCACTCGGGGTATTGGACTGCTTTGATGAACTTAGTGTTAGGTTGCTTGATCACCTCTTCCTCGATCTTCTTAGCTCATTCAGGCTTGATCCTTCTAGCCTTTTGTCGAACCGGCTTCGCATTAGGAAGCAAAGGTATAGTATGTTCCGCAATTTCCCTGTCAATTCCAGGCATGTCCTAGTAGGACCATGCGAATACATCTACAAATTCATTGAGAAGCTCCGTGAATGCTACCTGTTCTTCTACTGTGAGCGAGCTACCTAACTTCAATTCCCGAGGTTGTTCTTCTATGCCCACATCTATGGTGATGGTGTCTTCCAACACCGCCATTTTATGCTCATGTTCATTAGAAGATTCTTTTAAGGGTTCATTAAATTCCAGATTATTATTGGCGCAACAGCTCAGGGAAGAGGGGAAAGAAGAATCAGAGTAAGCAGAAAGGTTCATCTTATTGAATGCAGAAAGGAATACATCGCCAGCGGACTCAAGACCAGACTCACTTGACTCTAAACCATTAAAACCTGACTCTATGTCCTTAGGAACAGACTCTCCTACAGATAAAGCAAAGTTATTCTCCTCAGCATCGACCCACGAGACCGCCTCAACTCCTCCGTCTTCAGCAATCATGAGACTTGGATCAAAGCTTGGGTTAGACAGCGCAGCGACAACAACATCAACTTCAGACTTCTCTGGGGTAGCTTCTTGTCCAAACAGCATGCCAAAAATGTTGCTCCCAGCAAGATGAGTCCATTCTAATGGAGGCTGTTTGTCCCGAGCGGGAACAAAGACAGTAGCCATATTAATGGAGCAATCATCGAAGACTTCCAATCCAGCAACTTTAATTCCTTTATTCTTCAGGTAAAAGGGTTCAAGGAATCCATAGTAGGGGAAGTCATCACCCTCCCTAACAAACTGTCCATTCAGAGTGAGTGGATAGGGTTTCATCTGGAATAAAATGGGAGGATTGTCATTCCTCCTCTGTTCAACGATAGCCATCTTTGCGAGCTTGATCTCCTTCTCAGTTGGCTTGTAGCCTAATTCAAACCTTCCCTGCGGTTAGAAGGTCTTAAACACAGGCATAATTTTGTTCTTCGGATTCTTCCCTAGCGGCATTCCAGGGAAATAACCTTGTTTCTTAAGCATAGCATGTACCTTGGGATATGAGTAGGGATCGAAGTCAAAAGGTGCTTCATCCTTGCTCATCATCGCCACAAGTTCAAAGTTGTGGAGTTCTTCATCCATTGAATTATGCTCCACTTCAAGAGTTGACTGTTTAGGAGTGAAAACAGCGTTGATAGACTCTCCCGAGATAGTGATCACTTGTCCTTGAACCAGCATTTTCACCTTTTGATGTAGAGTAGATGCTATTGCGTTGCACTCATGAAGCCATGGCCTCCCTAACAGTAAATTGAAAGAGGCTGGGATGTCTAGCACCACAAATTCCACATTCCGAGTGATGTTGCCAGTAGTGATTGGCAACACTATAGATCCGACCGATTTTCGAAGCGAATTGTCATAGGCCCTGAGTTGTACACCATTTTGAGCCAAGTGTTGTTGTTGTACTCCCAATTTCTGTGTCGTCCTCCAAGGGCACACGTTTACAGCCGAACCGTTGTCCACCAAAACCAGTGGGATAGTTTTGTTGGAACATTGCACCGTGAGGTATAGGGCTTTGTTGTGAGATGCCCCTCCCTGAGGTAGATCTTCAATCCCAAGAGTAATTATCTCTTGTTGGGTAGTAACATGAGCAACCAACATTTCAGGAGTTGTCGTAAGGGATACAGTTAGTGTTGTAAGAGCATCCAACATCTTCTGTCTATGAGCATGTGAAGTGCATATGAGTTGTCATATGTAACCTCTGCTCTAGTCTTCTTGAGTTGAGACGGTAGAGGATCTTTAGGAGAGACCTGATTATCATTGCCGACTGTTGGTGTTGGGTTAGGAATAGTCACTGGTGTGGTGGTGTTCCTATTATTGTTGTGACGGCCAGACCGAGTAAGGAATGCTACGTCATCTGGTTCGTCTTTCTCCATCCATTCTGTCTCAGAATGCTCGTGCTCATCGTGCTCATCACTGTCCCAAATACCATGGATGAATAGACCCTCGGTGAACCCAACTATCTCGGGGACAGGTTGCCCTGTTTCTACAATCAAAGCAGAGGGGTCGAAGTTGAAATCCCCACATAAAATAGCATTTGCATGCTCTAGCATAGGATTACTTTGATTGTTTGGTTTCTTAGCGGCTTTCGGTATTGGTAGCGTCCCGGCCCTTATCATGTCTTCTATCTTGTTCCTTAGAGTCCAACATTTCTCAGTGTCATGGCCTCGGCAATGGTGATAGCGGCAAAATTGGTTGGCGTCCCAGTTTCTGCCCTTGATTTCTGGCTCTTCCTTCGGTAAGGGCAAAACCAGAATACCTTTCTTGACTAGACGGTCGAAAGCCCGAGAGTAAGGAACATCCAATGGTGTATAAGTCTCATATTTCGGTACGTAAGGCCCCTTGCGCTGGATAGAGTTAGTCTCCATGATTTTAGGAGGGTGGCTAGCTGCACTAGTAGCCCTCCTGTTGGAGTTGGACCCTTTCCATCCAGGCGAAGTTGTCTTATCATTGTGCATGGCTTCTAATTGGACATAGATGTCCTTCAAGTAATCAAAATCTTTGACGACATGATACCCCAAGTGCTTGGATAAACTGCTCTTGAGTCTTTACTTAAAGGTAGATAACTGTAGACGAAGAGGAATTGTCTCGTTGATGTGGGACAATTTCGTATGCCACCTCTCAAAGTAATCCATAAAGGACTCATCATCCCGTTGCTTCATGGCGGTTAGATCATCCACTGTAGCTTGTTTCTTCTGGATGCGTGTGTAGTGGTGGACGAAAGCCTTGAACAATTCAGTCCAGTTGGCCTTGATTTGGGGTGACAGCGCGTGATACCATACCTTTGCTTCTCCATCTAGAGTGGATGGGAAGACAGTAGAGTATAGGTCAACATCAATTCGATTTAAGGGTGCCAACCTCATGAACTCCTCCACATAATGAATAGGGTTCTCAGAAGGTTTGAACCTAATATTCAACACTTCAACTTTATCAGCTATCTTCAAAGTTGGCTCAACAGGTAATGGAACCTCTAAGTACTTGTCAACAAAAGCCGGAATAGAGCTCATTTCTTTGGTGAGGCTTTCTAACTTCTGCTCAAGAGCTTTAAAAGCAGGATCCCTTGTAGACTTTTCAGGCGTGTTAACCTTAGCCTTAGATATCCCTTTTCTTCCAGAATCTGGGGATATCTTGATGATTTCAGGATCAGATTCATATCCATGCATTTCTTCATCATCTTCTTCAGCATTCAACCCTAACTTGGTGTTGATCTTAGTGATGGCTTGCAGCATGCCATCCATCACCTTTTGTTGTTCATTGAGCCTTTTGCCCATCTTCTGTTCTTGCTTTAGGGAATTAGCGAAGAGCAGACCCTGCATCTTGGTGTAGAGCTCGTCCAAATGCCTCGTGATGTTAGCTTCAGTGCTTTGGACCGGGATCTCTTGGAATTGCTCTCCAGACATGGTGCTGTAGCTAGTTGCAGATGAATCGTAATGTGGGTTCGGAGTCAAACGACCAGTTCGCGAATCTCGAATGCGGGCTCGGAGTCGATCACCAATGATGCCTGCATGGAAATTCAAAGTTAGAACACTCAATGACATAGTCTAACACATACTGATCGATGCATGCATGCCCTAAAAGACCTATATGATCCTGATTGACTCGACACATATATGCTGACACAAGGGACTCACCCATTTTTTGGGAGTGCATGACCTAACTCTATATGGACCTATGGACAAAACATTATAAAGGGCCGCACAAAGCCAAACATAGCGAGCGGGTCACAAATCAATAGGTTCAAGTCAGTGTTTCCCAATTCGGATGGGCCAAAATCCACAGGCCGACCGTTTTAAGGAGAATCCATAACTCGGCCTAATAATTCAGACAGCTCCAGCCATAATGACTATCATGCGGACTAAAATAATGTTTCAACAAAACTGACGACCCACTTTTTTTTTACCTCTTTTTTTATTGCATTTTTTTAGTCGAGGAAAGTGGATATTATAAAGGATTGAATAAAGTCAACAATAAGCGAGTCGTAATTAATTTATGGGCTTAATCAACAAATCCACTATGGTTGGGCCTATCACCTGGCCGATCATAAATGCGGTGAATTTATTAATTAAATCGACAAATTAATTTTCTCGAGCCTAGTGACTATTATGCAATCTAAAATGCTATCCATTTACTTTGTTGGACTTTTAATTAATTCTTGGACCTTTGCTAAGAGAATTTTGTAAAGGGCCATATAATATCATCAAAGGCGGGTCAATTTTTATTTGTTAATTAAAATAATCACCTTTTAAGCACAAATGGGCCCTTCCACTTGGGCTAACCATGATGCTTTTTGAGTTAATTATTTTAAATAATAAATAATCATTTTCTCAACCCGATGAATTTTACATGGACTAAAACAAAACATCTAAACTAGGGTCGACTCTAAAACAAAAAGAAAAGGGAAGGGGTAACACATACCACATAGCACACATCATGAAGGGATACCCTAAACCAAGGTTCTATGTTCATGGATTTTTCTATGGTTGGATTACATGGCCTACCGCATGTTTTCCTCTCCATACCCCATACCTTTAGGTAAGGAGTGCGAGATATTGCTCAAAGAACTTCAAGGAAGCCCTTTGAGTGTAACGCGGGGAGAGGAGAGACCAAATGCTTGGCGATGTAGAGTGCATCACACAAGTAGTGGCCTACCCGCTCTCGAGGCAATCACCTAGGTATAACTTAACCGTCGCCTTTGTGCTAATATGTCAAAAGACACGATTAGTGGCCCGGTATGCAAAGGATGCCTAAGTCCCCAATGGCCCGGTATGCTAACATGTCAAAAGATGTGAAACAAATCAACTTCTCCCTTTTACAATTTCAATTTAATTCGATTTTTTCAAGTTTTACCCTCTTTTTAAGTTTAAGTCCCCAGTGGAGTCGCTAATCTGTAGCACCCCGGGAAAAGGGAGACCGCTTTTCTCCGTGATGCGCTACTTAAGTGATCGGGAGCCGACTAAGTTGCTTAATCCTTAAATAAGGATATTTTTATTTTATGAAATTCATTTTCGGGATGGTGAAATTTTATTTATTTTACAAAATCCTTTTTTTATTATTTAAATATTTGAAATTACACCAAAATATATTAATAATAACTCAAAATCAGCCCACATCCGATTCAGGCCCAAAAAGAAGTAGGCGGGCCGGTAGAAATGTCAAAACCCGCGCGGGTTTTGACAATTCCTGGTCGGGCCGCCCATTTCCCTTGGGCCAGAGAACATGAGTTGGAAATAATAAAACCCGTGCGGGTTTTATTATGCCCAACACATGATCTCTCAGTTTTTATTTTGAATTGGGTGACGGGTTGATCTTAAATTATCTCTTAATTATTTTAGTGTAAATTCTAATTTTAAATAGTTAAATGGATTACAAAAAGAATAAAGAGTCGCCAATCGATTTAAGGTAACCGACAAACCGTAAAAAAATAATAAAAATAACTCCGGTCCACGAAACCCGATTCTAAGCTCGGGGGTAAGGTTACGAATTCAAGAATTATAAAAATTCTTGAATTCGCCCGTTAGAAAACGAACTTTACTAAAATCAACATTAAAGTGAAATAAAGCGGGGAGAAGTTTAATAAATTTCGCAAGTTTAAATTCTTAACATGCAAGATAAAATGGAATTTTTGGTTTATAAAATATGCACATATAATCGAAATTAAAGTACAAGTTACATGATTGAAATAACAACAATTAAAGAAAATAAAAGCGAACCTCTTTGATTTAGGAGCCCGAATGCGCCGTTTGAAGATCTTGACCTCGCCTTGACTTGGTGACTTGATGGATGAAGGATGATTGTAAGAGGATTAGGATGGTAGTATGTGGATGATATTTTTGGGAGTAATGAGAGTAATGAGAATGATAGAAGTGTGATGAGAGTTTATGGGAGTAAGGGTAGAATTATGGTGATAATTGGTGAGAATGAGAGTATGATGGTGGTAGTTTATGAGAGTTGTTGATGAAATGGATGGAAGTATGGAATTTTGAGGGGAGATTTAAGTAGAGTATGAGTGTTGTGAAGGATAGTTGATAGTGTTTTTGGAGAATTTAGATGATAATGATGGTGGTAGTTGATGAGATGAGTGGAAGAATGGAGGGGGTATTTATAGGTGAAGAGGTGAGGGATTTGGAGGGAAATGGAGGGAAAATCATGGGGACACATCCCCATGATTATGCCATGCAATCACGTAGTCAAGGTTAGGGTCAAAAACACATGGGGCTAATATCAAGGGAGGGTGATCAAGGTGATTTTGGCGCCGGATTTTTGAAGATAAAACCCGCGCGGGTTTTGTAATGCCTCGGCACGGATCGCTGACGTGGGCGCTGAACGACGCGTTTTGGCCACATGATAACCCGCGCGGGGTTTGACGTTTGGGCCTGGGCGCGCCTTGGGCCTGTCTTGGTTCTGGGCCGCCTTCTTTACTTTAAAACCCGTACGGGTTTTGACATTGGTAGTGGGCCGCTCTATTGTAATGCCTGATTTGTTATTTACATGGCCCACTAATCCATCTCGGCATCTGGCCCAAACATTTTATTCAACTTCTAATAAGTCGGGGTTATATCGGTGCAAATCCCCGTGTCTACATGCTTTCACTTCTTTCTTTTCACCCTTTTTTTACTTTTCTTTTTTTGCTTTTGTTTTTCCTTTTTTCGACTTTCTTCTCCATGGGATTGACTCATGTTTGCCTTTCTGATGACATTAGTCACAACACATCTTTTGACTTTGGGGTAGATATGGATTGGTCATGAGGAGAATGACCAGGTTGGTCTAGGCTAAGGTCTCTTTTTTTAATTTTTTTTCTTCAAATTCCTTCTTCATGGGTTGACTCCTATTCGCCTTGAGTCATAGCACACCTTTTGGATTGGATTAATGGTTTGAAAAGGGTTGAGGTTTGATGGAGAGGTCAAAGATGTGAGTGGTAGGTGGTAAGTCAGGATTGGATGAAAAGATGAGGGTAATATGGGTGGTGAAATGAAGGTTGGGTTCAAGCCCCCTGTCCTCGGCATATTTGGTTAAGCTGCGACATTTCCAATGAGGAGCGTTCACTTTTCGAGAGACTATTGGACTTGGTCTTTCCTGATGACATTCTCTCCTTTGGCTCAGCCTGTTAGATGGAAAGTGCAGGCTGACTTCTCTCAATCAATTTTTATTCTTCCTTTTGCCCGATTTGTCTCAATGAGGTTTTCAAACCGGCCACTCTATAGTTTTTCTCTCTTTTTTTTTTTTAATTTCTCTCTCCATCTCCCTAACCCTGGATTCAAGAAAACTGAAGGATGAAAACGAGGTATATGACAAAGATGGAAGGATAAGAGAAGATAAATTTGTCAGACTTGGTTTTTACGGATGATGGATAGATGAGAGAACTTTTCAACTCAAGTCAAAAACACAAGCACAAAATTCTGTTTGATCAAAAAGCAACAAGAGCAACCGAATTCAAGAAACGAATGAAGAACTGATTCTAACAAACTGTGAGCATAAAATGATTGACAACCAGGACTCTAGCTACTTCTAAAGCTCCTTTGATGATGTACCCTTCTTGTCCTCGTATGGGGAATCTATGTTATGTCTGGTCCTCTGTGCTGCTTTCGGTGGGGGCAGTTTCCCTGAATGGATCATGTGCTCCAAAGTCTAACAAGTCTCCATGTTGTTCCCTCGTGATCTATAGTAGATGCAGAATTTCCCGTCATCCCAATATTCCCTTTATGGTTAGCTCAGTCCTTGACCTTGACACTAGACAAATGAAGAAACACCCATCCTAATGCATGCATGACCTAAATGACCTATATGGACTTCCTAAAATGAAAAACGCCTATATGCTGACTCGTGAGAGACTCACCCAGGACATGGGTTTGAACGTGCTAACTGATCTATATCAGACCTCCTAGGATGCAAGACCTCTACATGCTGACTTAAGGAAAAGACTTTCTTACGACATAGGTCTACATGTCTTAAATTCTATATGGGATTTTCTAAAGTGCAAATGCCTATATGCTGACTCAAGGAAAAGACTTACCCACGACATGGGTCTATATTAGAATTCCTAAAAAGACAGACACTCACATGATATGCCAACACGACAAAAGACTCACCCATGACATTGGTTTACACTAGACTTCTTAATAACAAGATATTTACATGATGACTCTAGACACAGACTTACCCTCGACATGGGTTTTCATGACCTATGAACCTATATGAGACTTTCTAAAGAATGACACACACTTCCATGCTAACTCAAGAAAAAAGACTTAACGACTTACCCGTGACATGGGTTTGCATGACTTAGACCCTATAGGAGACTTCTATAATGCAAGACATTCATATGTTGACTCTGGAAAAAGACTCACCCATGCCCTACGAACCTGTATGAAACCTCCTAAAGAATGCAAGACACTTATATGCAGACACTAACACAAAGACTCATCTTAGATCTTATATGATACTTTCTAAAGAAAAGGACACTCATATCCTAACTCTAAAACAAAGACTCACCCACAACTGGAGTTGCACTGGACTTTCACACATTAACCTATGAAAAGACTCATTCATGACCCGGGTTTACTAGACCAAAACACACATATTAACCTAAGAAAAGACTCACATATGACACGACCTTGTATGAGACTTTCTAAAGACTGAAAGACATTTACATGTAGACTCTGAAACCAAGACTCATCCAGGACCATTGTAACACACCTATATACTGACTCAGGAAACAACAGGTTTGCAGGTCATAACCAACAACAACACTTTTTACAACAAAAGGATTATAAAGGGCCGGATAAAGCCAAATATAGCGAGTAGACATAAGTTGGAAAGTACAAGTCAGTGTTTCTCAATTCGGATGGGCCTAATCCACAGGCCGACCATTTTAAGGAGAATCCGTAACTTGGCCAAACAACTCAGAGAACTCGAGCTTTATTGGCTATTATGCGGACTAGAATAATGCTCGACAAGACTGACACTCCCTATTTTTTATTGTGACCCAACACATTTATTTATTTAACTCAAGGAAAGTGGATGTTGTAAAGGACCGAATAAAGCCGTCAAAAGGCGAGTTAAAACAGAACTATAAACTCAATTATTAATTCCACCATGGATGGGCTTCACAACGGGCCGACCAAGGATTTGTTAGACTTAATGATCAAGTTTACAAATTTATTTCCTCTAACCTTGAGACTATTATGCGGGCTAGAACAACTCACACTGACTTTGTTGGATTATTAATCAATTTTCTTTGGACCATAAGTAAGAGAATATTGAGAAGGGCCGAATAAAATCATCAAAGGTGAGTTAAAATGAATCGATAAACAAGGATAATTAACCTTTAAAACGGATGGGCCTCATTATCGGGTCGACCGTAACATTTAATGGTTAATTAATCGAGTTTATAAATTTATTTCTTCTCAACCCAACGATTATTACGCGGACTAAAATAATATCTCAAAATTAGGTCCGACTCTAATGAAGACCCAACATACAAACACATATTTACATATAATAACAAACTTTATTTATTTACTCAAGGAAAATGGATATTGTAAAGGACTGAATAAAGTCAACAATAAGCGAGTTATAATCAATTTATTAGGTTAATTGGTAAATCCGATATGGTTGGGCCTAACAACGGGCCAACCATAAGTATGATGAATTTAATAATTAAATCTACAAATTAATTTACTCAAGCTTAGTGACTATTATGCAGTCTAAGACGCTATCCATTAACTTTGTTGGACTTTTAATTAATTTTTGGACCTTTGTTAAGAGAATTTCGTAAAGGGTCATATAATATCATCAAAGGTGAGTCAATTTTTATTCATTAATTAAGATAATCAACTTTCAAACATAAAAATGGGCCCTTCCACTTGGGCTAACCATGATGCCTTTGAGTTAATTATACTAATTAACAAATAGTCGTTTTCTCAAATCAATGAACTTTATATGGACTAGAACAAAACCTCTAAACTAGAGTTGACTCTTTACAAAAAGGAAAAGGGACAGGGGTACACATAGCACATTGCGTACAACATGAAGGGATATTCTAAACCAAGGCTCTATATTCATGGATTTCTATGGTTGGATTACATGGCCTACCGCACGTTCTCACCCTGGTGCTCTATACCCTTAGGTAAGGAGTGTGAAGTATTGCTCAAAGAACTTCAAGGAAGCCCTTTGAGTGTAACATGGGGAGAGGAGAGCACAAATGCTTGGTGATGTAGGATGCCTACACCGTCACCTTTGTGCTAACGTGTCAAAAGACGCGATTAGTGGCCCGATATGCAAAGGATGCCTAAAGAATAATAAAATCATGAAATAAATCAACTTCTCCCTTTTACAATTTCAAATTAATTCAATTTGTTCAAGTTTTACCCTTTTTTTAAGTTTAAGTCCCCAGTGGAGTCGCCAATTTGTAGGACCCGGAAAATCGCCCCCCGTTTAGGGGTGTCGGTTTTCAGATGCGCTACTTAGGTGATCGGGAGCCGACTAAGGTTGCTTAATCCTTAAATAAGGATATCTTTATTTTTTGAAATTCATTTTCGGGGTGATGGAACTTTATTTATTTTACAAATTCTTTTATATTATTAAAATATCCGAAATTACACTAAAATAATTTACTAATAAATTTAGTACCGGCCCATTATTTCATCCGGGCCCAAGAAGTAGCAAAGGGACCGCAATGAGGCCCTAAAACCCGCGCGGGTTTTATGGCTCCATGGATTGGGCCCTGTGCAGCTTCGACCCAGGGAAAATGGGATGAAGATTAATAAAACCCGTGCGGGTTTTATTGATCTTCTGGCCCATTTTCTCTTGGGTAGCTTTAGATTAATAAAAGGTGGTACTAAAATATTTATAATGATTTTTGTGTAATTATCGTTTAATTTAAATAACTAAAAGAATTTATAAAAAGTGATAAGAGTCGCCAGC
The DNA here is from genome assembly GCA_029582165.1 of Portulaca oleracea. Lineage (NCBI taxonomy): Eukaryota > Viridiplantae > Streptophyta > Magnoliopsida > Caryophyllales > Portulacaceae > Portulaca > Portulaca oleracea. The sequence continues at coordinate 9,564,787 of CM055879.1, read as the reverse complement.
CGATTTAAGGAAACCGACAAACCATGAAAATAATAAAAATAACTCCGGTCTACGAAACCCGATTCTAAGTCCGGGGGTAAGGTTACGAATTCGAGAATTATAAGAATTTTCGAGTTCGCCTATTAGAAAACAGACTCTACTAAAATCGACAATAAAATGAAAATAGAGCGGGGAGAAGTTTAATTGATTTCGCAAAATTATATTCTTAACATGCAATATAAAATGGGATTTTTGGTTTACAAAATATGCTCATATAATGGAAACGAAATACAAATATACATGATTAAATAATACAACAACAAGGAAATGAAAGCGAACCTCTTTGATTTAGAAGCCCGAATGCGCCAATCGGAAACTTTGACTTTGCCTTGATTTGATGGATGGAAAGGTGAGTATGAGGGTGATGGAAAGGTGATGTATGGTTGGTGATTTGATGATAATTTGGTAGAGTAAAGGTAATGGTAATATAAGAATAGAGAGTTTAAGAGAGTGTAGGTAGGGTTATGATAATAGTTGATGGAAATTTAGTAGAGTAAGGGTAATAGAGGATGATTGTTGATGAAATGAGTGTGATTATGAGGGGGTATTTATAGGTAGGAGGTGAGGGATTTGGAGGGAAATGGAGGGAGGTACATCCCTAAGATCATGCCATGCAATTCATGCAATCCCAAACCCCACGCGGGTTTTGAAAGTCAAGACAGAAGGTCAAAGCATGTGGGCTAAAATCAAAGATTATGAACAACTTTGTTTTGGCGCCAACATTTGAAGAGAAAACCCACATGGGTTTTACATCCTTCACACGGATCACTGACGTGGACTGATCAAAACGATGCGCTCTGGGCAGGAGAAAACTCGCGCGGGTTTTGTAGTCGCCTGGGCCGGGAATGCTTGCGGGCCGCTTTTGTTCTAAGCTGCTTCTGACGTCTAAAACCCGCGCGGGTTTTAGCAGTCTTCTGAGGCAGATTTGCTTTCTGGGCCAGATTTCTGGGCCTGAGAATTGTTAAAACCCGCATGGGTTTTGAAATTGCTAAGTGCAACTTCGAACGTCCATAACTCTTTCATTCGGACTCCGATTGAGGCAATTCTAAGGGCGTTGGGAAGCTTATGATGTGTACTTTACTCTTATCAACAGAAATAGGGCCAACGAGACTTGTGGAAAAAATGAGATTCGAAATGGTGGGCATATGTATGTGGAAAGGGTGGAAAATGATGGCTTTTTGTTGTGGGTTGGCCCGGTAACTCTTGATTGAGGAAGACCCATTGGATGCTAGCCTCTTTTCTTGTTATGCTTGATTTGTACACTTATCCTGGTATAAAATTCGGTGTCTACAGTCGGTAGGATCCATAATATTGCCCATCACTACAGGCAATATCACTGGAATGTGGAGTTTGTAGTACTAGACATTCCAGCCTCCTTCAATCTGCTACTAGGGAGACCATGGCTTCACGAATGTAATGCTATAGCATCTACCTTGCACCAGAAGGTAAAAATGTTGGTCCAAGGCCAAGTAATCATGATCTCAGAGGAATCCATCAATGCTGTTTTTACCCCTAAGCAAACGACCCTCGAAGTAGAGCACAATTCCATGGACGAAGAACTGCATAACTTTGAACTTGTGGCAACATTAAGCCAAGAAGAAGTTCCATTTGACTTCGATCCATACTCAAATCCCAAAGTGCACGCTATACTCAAAAGACAAAGACACTTCCCTTGGATGCCATTGGGAAAGAATCCGAAAAATAAAATTCCTCCTGTGTTCAAGGCCTTTAAGCAGAAGGGAAGGTTTGGCTTAGGATACAGGCCAACTGAGAAGGAAGTTAGGCTCGCCAAAATAGCTATAGCGGAGCAGAAGAGGATGGACAATCCTCCTACCTTATTTCAGATGAAGCCCGATCCACTCACTCTGAATGGGCAGTTTGTTAGGGAAGGTGATGACTTCCCTTACTATGGGTTCCCTAAACCATTCTACCTGAAGAGCAACGGAGTTCGAGTTGTTGGGTTAGAAGTCTTCAATGACTGCACCATTAATATGGCCACTGTCTTTGTTCCCGCTCGGGACAAGCAGCCACCATTAGAATGGACTCGCCTCACTGGGAGCAACATATTTGGCATGCTATTCGGACAAGAAGCCGTCCAAGAGAAGTCTGACGCTGACGTTGTTATTGTTGTATTATCCAACCCAAGTTTTGAACCGAGTCTCATGATCACTGAAGATGGAGGAGTTAAGGCGGTCTCATGGGTTGATGTTGAGGAAAATAGCTTTGTTTTATCGGTAGGAGAGTTTGTTCCTAAGGGCATAGGGTCAGGTCTTAAGGGTCTAGAGTCAAGTGAGTCTGGTCTTGGGTCTGCTGGCGATGTATTCCTTTCTACATTAAATAAGATGAATCTTTCTGCTTACTCTGATTCTTCTTTCTCCTCTTCCCTGAACTGCTACGCCAATAATAATCATGAATTTAACGAACCTTTAAAAGAATTTTCTAACGAACATGAGCATAAAATGGCGGTGTTGGAAGACACCATCACCATAAATGTGGGCACAGAAGAACAACCTCGGGAGTTGAAGTTAGGTAGTTCGCTCACAGTAAAAGAACAGGTAGCATTATAGAGCTCCTCAAGGAATTCGTGGATGTATTTGTATGGTCCTACGAGGACATGCCAGGGATTGACAGGGAAATTGCGGAGCACACTATACCTTTGCTCCCTAATGCAAAGCCAGTTCGATAAAAAGCCAGGAGGATCAAGCCTGAATGGCCTAAGAAGATCGAAGAAGAAGTGATCAAGCAACTTAATGCTAAATTTATCAAAGCAGTTCAATCTCCCGAATGGATTGCTAATATCGTCCCAGTGCCCAAGAAAGATAGGAAAGTGCGCATGTGTGTAGATTTCCGAGACCTTAACAAAGCCAGTCCAAGGATAGTTTCCCGTTACCGCACATTTATGTATTAGTGGATAACACTTGCGGGCATGAGCTCCTGTCCTTTATGGATGGATATGCTGGGTATAATCAAATCAAAATGGCAGGAGAAGACATGGAGAAAACCTCACTCACCACCTCATGGGGTACATACTGTTATGTGGTCATGCCTTTCGGTCTCAAAAAATACCGGAGCAACATATCAAAGAACTGCCAACACCTTACTCCATGACATGATGCACAAGGAAGTAGAGGTCTATGTAGATGACATGATTGTCAAGTCTAAAACAAGGGAAGAGCACATACCCAATCTCCGCAAGTTCTTCTTACGAATTCGCAAATATAAAATGTGACTTAATCCGACAAAGTGCACCTTTGGTGTTACCTCTGGGAAGCTGCTAGGTTATATGGTTAGCCAACGAGGCATTGAAGTTGACCCTTCAAAGATAAAAGCCATCCAAAAGTTGCGACCGCCTAGGACAGAAAAGGAGATAAGGGGTTTCGTAGGACGAGTTCAATATATCAGTAGGTTCATCTCGAAACTCACCATGACTTGTGAACCTTTGTTCAAGAAGCTGAAGAAAGGAAGTAAAATAGAATGGGACGATCAATGTCAAGCGGTCTTTGATAAAATCAAGGAGTATTTGCAACATGCTCCAGTCCTCATGCCTCCAGTGCCAGATGAGCCTCTACTCCTTTACCTTACAGTGACCAGCTCCGCAATGGGGGCTATGTTGGCTCAAAAGGTAAAAGGTCAAGAGAGCGCCATCTATTACTTAAGCAAGAAGTTTCTAAACTATGAAAGTCGATACGCAGATATTCAGAAATTGGCTCTTGCGTTAGTGTGGGCCACAAAGAAATTGAGACATTACATGTTTTCACATATTGTATATATCATAGCTGAAAATAATCCCATCAAATTTATCCTAGAACAATCTACCATCAACAACCGCATCGCTCGATGGGTGGTCATGCTCTCAGAGTTCAATCTCCAATATTTGCCTCAGAAATCCATCAAAGGGCGGGTTGTTTCAGATTTCCTGGCTGCTTCACCATCACAGGAACCTCCAAGCACTCACTTGGAATTCCCAGATGAAGATGTATTTTTCACTGATGAAATTACATGGGAAATGTATTTTGACGGAGCTTCAAACAAATGGGTTGTGGAGTAGGAGTCTTATTAATCTCTCCAGAAGGAGCACACGTCCCTGTATCTGTGAAGCTGGATTTTGATGCTACTAACAACGTTGCAGAATATGAAGCATGCATCAAGGGTTTACAAGATGCTTTGACCTTGGGTATACGACATACAAAGGTCTTTGGAGATTCTAGCCTCATCATCAATCAGGCTAAGAATGCGTGGAAGGTTCGAAGTGAGTGCCTCTTGGCTTATCAGTAAAAGCTCTTGGGACTTGCTGACAAATTTGAGCAAATTAGCTTCCAATACCTTTCTAGGGATCACAATGAACTGGCCGATGCCCTGGCCAAATTATCTTCGATGATATCAGTCCCATCAGGCACTTTCCCGCTACCTGTAACAATAGAGCGGCAATCTGAGCCAGCATATGTCTGTAGTATGGAAACACAGAAAGAAGAGGCTGAGGAATGGTTTCATGACATATATAATTTTCTTCGGAAAGGAGAATATCACCAGCTGAGCTAGATGCTCGAGGACAGCGATCGATTAGGTCTCTAGCAGCACAATACTGCTTGATTCAAGATCATTTGTACAAGAAATCACCTACAGGTCTCAATTTGTTGTGCATCGATGCTAAAAGTGCAAAAGAGGTTATGGCTACTATACATGGAGGAGAGTGTGGGCCTCACATGAATGGGCGCATGCTAGTGAAGAAGATCCAAAGGGTTGGCTATTACTGGTCCACTCTTGAGGCGGACTGTTTGGATTTTGTTTAGAGATACCATAAATGTCAGGAGTATGCTAACCTGCAGCATCAACCCCCATCATATCTAACCACCTTGACATCTCCATGGCCATTTTCGGTATGGGGTATCGACATCATTGGCAAGATACACCCAACCGGAACAGGAGGACATAAGTACATTTTGGTCGCCATTGATTACTTCACTAAGTGGGTAGAGGCCGCCTCTTATGCCAAACTCACATCCAAGCAAGTGGCCAAATTCATCCTTCAAAACATCATATGCCGATATGGAGTGCCTCATGAGATTATCAGTGATAATGGAAGCCATTTTCGGAGAGAAGTGGAGACTTTGCTCGCCACCTACCATATTCAACACCATCGGTCTTCACCTTATCGACCTCAATCTAATGGAGCTGTAGAAGCGGCTAATAGAACAGTGGCAGGAATCATCAAGAAAATGGTCGTCACTTACAAAGATTGGCCTGACAAATTGGCTTTTGCCTTATGGGGATACCGAACCTCTATACGAACTGCCACAGGTGCAACACCATATTCATTACTGTATGGGATAGAAGCAGCCCTGCCAATTGAATTAGCAATCCCTTCATTACGAATAGTGGCGGAAAGTCAATTACCAGAAGCAAAATGGGCTAGGGCCAGGTTCGAGGAGTTAATGTTAATGGATGAAAGGCGGTTAAGGGCATTGCATAATGTGCAAGTGTACCAAAGAAGGATCGCTCGAGCTTTTAATAAGAAAGTGAAAAGTCGTTTGCTTCAAGTAGGTGATTTGGTGCTTAAGGAAATGAGGGCAGATATACAGGACCCAAGGGGAAAATTTGAACCTAATTGGAAGGGTCCTTATATGATTAAGGACATTTTACCGGGAGGAGCAACTCGACTTGCTACTATAGATAGGGAAGATGTGATGCAGCCCACAAATTTGGATCAACTCAAGTGATACTATGTATAATCAAGCAACTGGAAAACCAATTTTCAGAACACTTAGTGTATAAATGCTCATAGAGAAGAAAAAATAAAGTTTGCAAGAACACGATAATTGTGAATAATATTTCTTATTTTATTAATAATAAGTAATGCAAGTACAATGCTTGTAAATAAGAAAATTCCAAAAGGCGTAATTAAATAAAAGATTATTTTTGCAAAGCAGTTTCAGTTCCTTCACTCTTATCCATCTTCTAATCTTGCTTCACTTTTTCCACTTCGCCAGTGGTCCCATGGTCAATCTCCATGTCTCTAGGCCCATTGGGGTCTCTCTCTTTGTCTTTGGACTTATAGGCCCGCCTATTTGTTTTCGTGTCTCCACTCTTGGACCAAGCCGGTCTTTCGCCGTTACTGTCTTTCACAGATGTTTGTCTTCTTCTCACCTCTCTAGCACGGCGAGATTCGACGGCCGCAATTAGCCATCCATGATAGCCGGCGTCACCATATTGAGATACGTGCGCTTTTGATGGAGCTTTAAGGGTTGGCCTTCTCTCCCAATACTTTAGCCATGGCTCTATCACTGAGCTACGAAGCTTCAATTGCTCAGGGGCTTCACACAACAGCTCAGGGATGCTTTGTTTGCGGCCCATTTGTCGCCGCACCCGCTCCGGAAAATAAAAGGTCATATGCGTCAAACCAGCAATACACACATAGGCATTGCGTGAGTCACGGGTCACATACTCGGAGATGTGCCACCACTTAATCCACCATGTGATATCACGAGGCTCCTTTAGGAAGGTGATCCATTCCAAGACTGATTGACGATCGGTGTATTTTCGCTTCCTTTGACAATAGTTCGCGAGCGCCGAAGATGTTCGAGGCTCCTCGATGAGGCCCAAATGCCCCATCAGCCATATTTGTCCATGAAGTTAGCACGGGTTACTATTGCACACTAATTATTCCCAAACTAACGAAAAAAAAGCTTAAAACCCGCCTGGGTTTTCTAGGCAGTAGGGTGAGGGCAGAAAGTTAAGAAAAAATGTACCTGAAGAAGTAGGGGGCTCCCACGAAGTTCATGTTCTGGATTCGGGTCGTCTAAACCCATCATGGTCTCCGCCAGCATCAAGGGCACCGGATTATAGCCTCGGGCCATGTCTTCAACAACGTGGATTAGGCCCGTCGACCCGGTTCTTCGCCCACCATGATAGAAGCAAAATTCTCCGAGGAGACATAATACGAGTGCTCGCGTTCGTATCGCCGGACCATATTCCAATGTATCAGGAGATTGAAAATATTCGACGATAGTTTGGAAATGTACCTTGCCGCCGAATAGCGCGCTTCCTATGACCCGGGATGGAAGGCATAGCAACTCCTTATATTGTTTGCTGACGTCGATAGATGTTGGAGGTGACGTCGGCCGCGCAAAGTGATTCGTCCCAAGAATAGAGGACCACTCCTCTGGAAGTGGACATAACTCCTTCAGTGTGAAGCGGAAAACATGCATCTCCAGGTCCCAAAAAGTCTCCGCCGCACGGAGAAAGTCATGGTTGACTCTCACTTGCCGAAGACTCAACAAGCTCGTCAACTTGTACCTCCCGAGTTCTTTCTTCTCTTCCTTGGACAAGGTACTTATCCAAGTAGCAAGCTTCTTTTCAAACGCCATGGAGAGTTTTGGAAGAATTTTTGAATTTCGGAGGTTTTCAAGTAGAGGAGATGAATGATGATAACATGCATGAGGTGGAGTATTTATACACTTTCACCTTAGACCAAAATGGAGCAAATCATCAAGAAAACGGTCATATGGACGTTGCCCCAAAATCCCATGATTTAAGCCTTTCTTCAATGGCTAGCAAAAAAAAAGGGGGAAATGAGCTAAAACCGCTGGTTTTAACTCAGAGGACACTGCGTGCAGACGCCACAGCCCAGCCTTCTTCACCAATTAAAACCGTCGCTTTGAAGTGGTCCAGGCCCATGTCCAGTTTTTCGAGCCCGTTTGTCTCTTGTATTCATTTGGGCTCTTTCTCTTCGTGAATTAAACCAGCCCAATCGTGTATCTTGTGTGTCTCAGGTTTTGTTGTTGGCCCAGTTATGCTCGGTTCTGATATTTTGCTCGAGTTTACTCCGACACTTAAGTTGTACGTTTTCTTTTATTTTCTTTTCTTTTTGGGGAAGCGTGATTAAATGGGAATTAATCCGATCATGTAGAAAATCATTCAAAAGTGCATTAATAAAGCATCAAAGTTGTGCATTCATCGAGTCTTGCATTAAAAAAAAATATAAAGAGTCTTGCATTAAAGTTAAATAAAAAGAGTACAGATAGTCTTGCATTGCACCACATAAGTGTTGTCACCATAGGGAGCCCGAATCGCAGTTATCCTCTACCAAGTTGTCGCCTGCATTTGAAGTTCCAGCGTTGGAAGTACCAGCCGTGCCGAAATAAGTGTCCCAAGAATAATAATCTGGACCAGGTGTGGGACCCAAGCTCGAGAATGCCGGAGGAGGAGCGTTTTGCACAGAGGGCGATGGCTCAGCCAACTCCTGAAGGGTGTATACTCGACGGTGAAGACATAGAGGGCTCCTGTGAAGCAGCTAACCATGAATGATTGGGACATGCCACTCAATAGACGGCGTAGGCCATACAAACCAGGTTCCGTAACCGGGGCTGGCCAACCAGAAGAGGTGGATCCGCCGAGCCAAGAATGCTGAGGTGCAGACCACTCTTGTGAAACCATGGGCCACGAAGGACCCATCCCAGGAGCCGGAACAGGCCATCCGGCAGAATGAGAGTCGGAGCCAAAAGAAGAGACGTCGTAAGTTGCAGGACGTGAAGTAGCGTCATCCGCTAGGGCCTGTCCACCAGGATGCCCTACGGATGCACCTGAGTCGCGATCGCTCACCAATATTTCTCGACCTCGGCGAGCAGAACGCACTGAAGCAGGAGTGCGACGAGAATGAGAGGGCCGGTAGGTGGCGCTAGACTCCGAAGCATCCTCCACCCAGTATGTATGTGGTTGAGTGTCACCACCATATCCAGCGCTATGATACGACCCTCCCTGACCAAGTGGCTCCTCCAAAGACATTTGAGCCATGTCCTCTTCCATGCTCGGAGGACGATGACCTCTGCTGCCGGACCTACTACGATGAGACCCGGATGAATGTTGACCTTCAACCAGAATGCCTTTTTCGTGACCCTTTAGTACAGCTGCTAAGAGAGGACGAGAAGAACCACCAACTTCTTCTCGAGATCGACCTTGAGAGGAACACTCCCCTACCAAAGAATGACGTGGAGGCTCTATACGACGAGGAACTATAGTAGATCGTCGGGGTGGCTCCCTAGGAACAGACTCCGCATCAGCTTCCATGTCGGCTCTTTTAGTTGCATTGCCTCGATATCTACCTGAGCCGGTGAACGCTCGATCGATGTGTTTCTTCATGGTGCTATCATTCCTGAGTCATTTGTCGGAAGAAGGCCCACCTTAGCTGAAATAGGGCAAAATCGGAGTCAAGAACAAATAAAGCACAGGATAATAAAGAAGCAACACACAATGAAGATTACAGGCTTCCGTTCAAATTCTTGTAATGCCGAACACTCGGTACTATGCTCCTCATCCAAGAAATCACAAATCTTTTCTCCCTCTGGTGGAACCGCCACCTCAGTAGCCTTGGCATAAGGTCACAGCTGTAGATTCCCTGGATAGAAATCAACGAAAGCATGATAAGGGAGAAAGACAAAGAATACTTACCACTGGGGGAGCCAAACAGCTGAGATAACGCTGGAACTCTTCATCAAAATGCTCTTGCGGAACGTCATTGATGAAGTTGTCAAAATCTTGACCTCGAATCAGATCCCTCATCACATGCGGGTTAACCCGCCATGGCTCAAACATATGTCCCGGAGGATCCGTCCAAAGGTAAACTGCCACTTCGACTTATGCTTTTCTATGGTGTGAAATGTTGGGTTAACGGCATGGAAATATTATAACGATTTCTCTCGGTAGGCTCACTTCTTAGCGAAAGATTCCTTCAAATAGCTCATCACGAGAAGTACCCCTTTGGTTCGTCATTCTCTGGCCTTCCTTCCCTCTACATGAGGGGATAAAACAAAGTACTTTGAAACTCGTACAAACACACAGCCTCAAGTACAAAGTTTCAGGGAAGAACTGAAGAAGTTAAGAGAGCAAGAGCCGCAGGAAAGCAAGAGGAACAGTTATTCATTGACTATCTTAAGCGCGCTCCTACTCCTTTTGTATCTGTGACCTTTGTTATGGGTGACCAAGCGAATGAGTCATAGAACTCGTCTTCCTCTTATTTTACGACCACTCTAACTTTAGTCGATGGAAATTCTTCTTTCCGGGCAAGCAATCGAACTCAATCAAGCATCGAAAATCACACTCGCCACATCACCATGAGACCAGGATAACCTCCCAGGATTTGCCTCGAGGCTCTCTCTCCTAAATACCACACATAACCATAAGGCCCTCGACCAGGAGGCGAAGATGAGTGTCATGCTTCACCAAATGCAAAGGGTGTGGTAACCCTCCGGCATTAAAATAAGTCCAGGGACGCCAGTTCACTTGATCCTGCAAAAGGAAAAGAGCATTTAAGATTAAAATGTAGAGGAAAATGAAAGAAAGATGTTGGGCGTGAAGAAGTACCTGTTTTAGGTTGTCTAGAACGAATAAAGTCAAGACTCCCCGACTTGTACTTTTTGTTGTGAATACCCTCAGTAGTCCAGCGTTCAGCAGCTGGTACTGTCTTATCCTTCATCGAGCGGATACCCACAGATGAAATGTACTCATACGCCCATGACTGCATGAGCATGATGTTAAAGAAGGAACAAAAGATGATTGGCATTAAAAAAAGAGAAGAATCTCGAGCACATACCTCGAGCACTTTCCACAGGGAAGGACCATACTGATAATGAGTCTGAGCCGCATGAAGATAGACTGGCTCCTCGTCTTACGAAAGTCTTACGCCACAACGAAGCCAGTGGATGAAGTTCGCATAGGACACTTTACCCCAGTTCAGGTTCCGAATATTATTGAAGTTCACGAGGTTTCAAAACCACATCAAAGAAATGTTGTCCCCGTGATTGGCGAAAAGGGTAGCAGAAATAACATACGCCAGAAAGATGAAGCGGCGTTGCTCGACAGGCAAGTCTTGGAAACTCGCATCGCGGATTGCCAAGTCGAAGTGTGTGTAGGAAAGGTTGGAAAGACCCTGCCGTTGACCCAGACGCGCGGACACTGGACCTAACATATCCAAGACTTCCGAAGGGATCTCCACATCAAAGACCACATCCTGCTCACCCCAAGGAAGATCGGTGATCATGACAAAGTCCGGGGCGTGACCGATTCATCTCACCCACAGGCAAGTGAAATGAGTTAGTCGTATCCCACAGCCTCTCGGCTATTTCCCGACCTATAATTCAAAAAGTCCGACCCTTCCAAGCCTGCAAGCATTTCCAGAAAGGCATGAAACCCGCATCAGTCAATGTGTCGTGAACAAAGTCTCTAGGGATTGACTCGGCTACCTTAAGAGGCCCTTCAGGGCACCGGGAGTTTTCAGGTTATCCTCCTAGATACGACAGACAGAATTCCGGGAAATTACTCAAAATGGGGGCTCAGTTAACATTTTGGGCCTAAACATAAAGTCATGGACCCTATCTGGACCCAGCACAAATACTGGCTCACAGCCACGGCCTAAGAGACGATTCAGCAAGCCCAAATATCTCAACCTGAGTCGACCCAACAAAAAGAAAAGAAAAACATGTGTCAAAACCCGCCTGGGTTTTGACTATTTTAGGGCCGCGCATCCGGCCCGAAGGCAACGACAGCCCAGTAAACAAAATAAAACCCGCATGGGTTTTATTCAATCTATAGTCCGAGTGTTGAAGGCGTTTTTTGTCCATTTTATGGTTTGCAAGTCGGTTTTCATTCTCGGTCGAAATGCAGAAATAAAAGGATAATTCAACATCCTAACATGCCTTAATATGAACATACTTAAAATAGCTAAAAATTAACAAGATATGGAAAATAAATTCATACTTGCTCATTTTTTTTCGCTAAACTAAGTACAAGAGGAAAAATTCAAGAGTTGCCTTGTCATGAGAGCGGGAAAACCAAGCGTGGTTCCAAGATTGAACAATAAGATCAGAAGGAGTCACCTCCGTATCAGGAACAAAGTTACGTCGAGAAGACCTTTCAAGGGGCCATGCCGCCGCATGAGGAAGAGGTGGATTCCTGTGACTCCGGGGTTGTATCTCTTTAAACCCGAACTTGCTTCAAAGAACAAGACTTTCTTTCTAGAGAAAAAAGGAGGAAGCTAAAGAGATGTGAAGGAAATGAGGATATGAATAAAATAAATGAAATGCATTGAATTTATAGAAAGGCTGGGTGAATATGAGTCGTTCGTTTCTAGGACCCGCCTCGAGATGCCAAATGTGTTTCATTGGCCGAAAATCTAAAGGTCGTTATCTTGCCACCCAAAGGAGGGACATGGTAACGTGGCGCAAGGTCATCCACATGAGGGTCGACCCACTTTGATTCCTTTCACGAGAAGAAGAAAAAAAAAGAGAAAAAAAACAACAAAACCCGCCTAGGTTTTGTTTTGGCTACAGCCCAGACACGCGGTCCAGCGCCCTCGTCAGCCCAGTGGAAGAACTAAAACCCGCCCTGGGTTTTGTAGCTGCCACGACCCGATGTTCATGGCCCAACTCTTTAACCCAAGTATTTCACGACCCGCTAAAGGAGTTTTAATCCCCACAGTCCAAAACTGCCGGCCCAAAGACTACGATCCAAGGATTTTCAAAGCTCAGGTAAAAATCTGAATCCTTTTCACATTTCGATAAAAATGATTCCTTTTTTTTATTTATTTATTTTCAGGTCGCTATTAAGAGGGACCCTGCATCATTCGGTTGCCGCATAAAAGACCATCAGCATCAATCGTCCAACGATTGCCACCTAAAGGCCTCCAACGACATCATTAGCATCAGTCGTCCAACGGTTGCCACCTAAAGGTTTCCGACGACATCATCAGCATCAGTCGTCCAACGGTTGCCACCTAAAGGCCTCCGACGACATCATCAGCATCAGTCGTCCAATGGCTGCCTCCTAAAGGTTTCCGACGACACCATCAGCATCAGTCATCCAACGTTTACCACCTAAAGGCTTCCAACAACATCATCAGCATCCGTCGTCCAACGGTTACAACCTAAAGGTTTCCGACGACATCATCAGCATAAATCATCTAAGGTTTCCATCTAAAGGCCTCCGACGACACCACCAGCATCAGTCGTCCAACAGTTGTCACCTTAAGGCCTCTGACGACAGCACCAACATCATCCGGTCACCATCTATCTTCAAATCAGACATCAAGCAGACTCTATCTCAGAATACTTTGACCTTCATCCTATTCGGACTCGATCAAAGTGGGGGCTCTCTATAGACACCGGGATTTGCACCAATATAATCCCGACATATCAAGATTAGCAAGTCGTTTGGGTCGAACACAAAAAAAGAACATTGGGCACATAAAGTCAAGATGAAATAAAACCCGCCTGGGTTTTATGATCAGCGAGACGCGTCGTTTTGTCGTGCCATGTCAGCGATCCGTGCCATGCAGATGATATAACCCGCATGGGTTTTAATATCCTGGCGCTAAATTCCCATGCAGAAATGCCATGATCATAGCCCCACGTGCTTTGACCCTCATTGACCCCTTATAACCCGCCTGGGTTTTGATCTGAGAGGGTATGATTTTTGGGGTATGTTCCCCTCATTTTCCCTCCAAACCTCTAACTCCCTCACCTATAAATACCCCCTCCATTTCACCCTCATGGCAATCAACTACTCTCACAAACTACCCTCACTATACTCAAATTCTCTCAAAAATCCATCATCCATATTTCGTCTCTAATCCCCTCATAATCACCTTTATTATATCCATCCTTATACCATCCTTCTAAACCACTTACATCATTTCATCCAAGCCGTTGATCAAGGGCAAGCCAAGGGATCAAATCCATCATATCCACCACCTTTAAGCAAGGTTTGATTTCATCATTCATATTGTTGTATTTCATCATGTAACTTATACTTTAATTCCTATACTTGTATTTTATCATGTTAAGAATATAATATCAAGAAATTAATTAAACTTCTCCCCGCTCTTTTTCATTTCAAGTTTCGATTCTAGTAGAGTCTATTTTTTAAACAGGAGGATCCGAGAGTTCTTATAATTCTCGAATCCATAGCCTTACCCACGAACTTAGAATTCGGGTTCGTAGACCGGAGTCAATTTTTATTTTTATGGTTTGTCGGTTTCCTTAAATCAGCCGGCGACTCTTTGAAACTTTACAAATTCGTTTAATTATTTAAAATATTCGCTTTTGCATAAAAATAATTTAAAAAATGATTTAATTCATCTATCACATTAATTCAAGGTCGGACCCGAGAGAAATGGGCCAGAGATTGATAAAACTCAGGCGGGTTTTATCAATTTTAACCCACATCTCTCTGGGCCGGGGAGGCAAGAGGCCCAACCCAGAATTCATTAAAACCCAGGCGGGTTTTAATGGGTTCCGGTGGCCCGCTTGTTTCTTGGGCTTGGACTTGGTGAGTGGACCGGGATTAAATTATTATTAAAATATTTTGTGCAATTTCGAATAATTAAAATAATAAAAAGCGGATTTGTAAATAAATAAAGTATGAGCACCCCGAAAACGAATTTTGAAAAATAAAAATATCCTTATTTAAGGATTAAATAACTTTAGTCGGCTCCCAATCACTTAAGTGATGCATCCGAAAACAATTTCCCCGAACGGAAATTTTTCCGGGTCCTACAGGTGACCAACAAGACCCTCATTACCTTGTTTCGAGGTCTTGTGAGTAAGAGCTTACGGGATTGGGATGCCAAGCTTTGTCATGCCGAATTTACCTACAACCGGGCTCCTTCCTTCCCTATGGGACACTCACCCTTCGAAACTTGCTGCGGGGTCAATCAACTACAACAAAAATGGGCTCTAGCGGCATTAATTTGGACCTATAGCGGCATTTATAAATGCTGCTACAGCCTATAGCAGCATTTAAATAAATTCCGCTAGAGGCAATGTTGCCGTAGGTTTGTGCGGCATTTGTTGTAATTGCCGCTATAGGTCATAATAAATGCCACTAAAGGCCATATATTATAAAAAGATATAATGACATTAATTTATCATGTTGGCTTGAATTTTCAGTGTATTATACTAATGTGTTTTGTATTTGACCAATCACTTACTTGCTTATAAATTAATAAAACAATATATTCAAAACACAAATTCTTGAAAAATGAAACTTAATTTCTCATTGAAGGATAATTTATCAAATGTGTCACATAAGTCACATATTACATCAAGTATATATAAAAGACCACTCGAACTTTTCAACATGAAGCTTCAAAATAAACAAAAATTATGTATTCACTAGCTTGACATTCTGAGCTTATACAAGAGTAAGTAATAATCCAGTGAATCTCATTGCGACAACTTTACTCATAAAAAACTTCAACTTTGTCATAACCTGCACAAATTAAAACCAAACCTTACATCAAAATCAATTTTACTCACCTATGACAACAAATTAAATATATCAAGAATTCTACTGAAAATGTTTCGATTATTATTTAGGTTAAGAAAAACTTCAATTAAATGAATTTCAGTAATGAAAATTATAAGAATACTGACAAGAATTATGATTTACAAAGATTTTTCTCAAGTTACATTCCCTAGCTAGAATCCCCTCCTCTACGGCTCCACCGCACCTGCAGCTTTGGTGTCGGGTCATCTGGCACGTGGATGACCACTCCCGAATTGGAACCTTCCCCTTGCTTTCCTTTACCTTAGTCAACAGCAGATGCACGGTTTGGAACAACATTTTCAAGGTTTTTTTCTTCTCATCACCTATGCCTATATGCATGTTGATACGTTGTAGAGGTTCTAAGACCCCATTCAAGGTCTCTTGTTGTTGTTCAATGCGGGTGTTTTGTTGTTCGATGAGTTCCCATTAGCGAGCGGTGTGCTCCTCAACTTTCTTCTCTTGTTGTAAGGTGGCAAAGGTAATCGATCCTTGCACCTTATTGAACTATTCCTCTAATTACTTAGCCAATGCAACATGGATCTTATTATCCCCGTTACTCTCATCAGCAAACATGTCGAACTGTGGACGGCGAGAAGCTTTGGGTTTAGGTGTCGGTGGGATGTAGTCGGCGTTGAGGACTAGACGGCCTGACGGTCTGCGATCCAAGCTACACTTGAGTCTCTTATTTTGACTAAAGGAAACAACACACAGTTTAGAGATTGACCTCAAAAGGAATCCAAAACCCAACCCGATGAATGCATGACCTAACCGACCTACATGAAACCACCTAAGATGCAAGACCCACATGGTGACTCGAGGAAAAGACTCACCTGGGACACGAGTTTGCATGGCCTAGATCTACATGATCCTAAGACAACAAAACATTATAAAGGGCCGAATAAAGCCAAACATAGTGAATTAATCATAAGTTAGCTAGCACAAATCAGTATTTCTCAATTCGGATGGGCCTATCCACAGATCGACCATTTTAAGGAGAATCCGTAACTTGTGCGAACGAATTTAGACAACTAAAGCTATACTGGCGATTATGTGGACTTGGATAATATTCCACAGGACTGACAATTTACACTTTCTATATTCTTTATTTTATTTATTTACTCGAGGAAGTGAATATTGTAAAGGAATAGATAAAGCCACAAGCGAGTTATAACTAGTTTATGGACTTAATTGCCAAATTCAATATGATTGGGCCCAGGACGTTAACCACTAA
Organism: Portulaca oleracea; assembly: GCA_029582165.1. Taxonomy (NCBI): domain Eukaryota; kingdom Viridiplantae; phylum Streptophyta; class Magnoliopsida; order Caryophyllales; family Portulacaceae; genus Portulaca; species Portulaca oleracea. The sequence goes on along the minus strand of CM055879.1, from coordinate 9,548,202 downwards.
CTTTGTTGAGACTTTAGTCAGATTTTTTTGACCTTTTGTTGGGAGAGTATTGTAAAGGGCCATACAAAATCATCAAAGGCGAGTTTAGTTTACTTTATGAACTAAGATAATTAACCTTTATACATAAATGGGCCCAATCACTGGTTTAACCATAACATTTGAGGTTACTTAGCCTAGTTGTAAACATGAGTCTTTTCAGCCCAACGATCCTTACATGGACTAGAACAGTACCTCTAAACTAGGGTCGAATCTTTAGAACAAAAGAAAAATACATATTCACATAGCATACACATGAAAGGGGTACCCTAGATCAAGGCTCTATGTACAAAGGGTTTATTGACTAGATAAGGCTTATCGGCTCATGTCCCGCCCCTGTGCATTCTCGTTGTATAATTTCAACTTGAATGTATGTATGGGGTGTTGCTCTTAGAGGCTCGAGTGGAGACCTTATAGAGTGATGCATGAGTGGATGTGGTGACTACGGCTCAAATCGGTGTAAATGCACCATATGAGTATAGCCGGTCCGACATCCCATGGGTTACTTTTGTGGTTAAAAAGAAAACCTAAACCGCCATTTTTAGTGCACCCAAGCCAAAATACATGGCGAAGGAGCAACCCGGTATATGCAATGTATTTATGCCTAAAAAGAATGGCTTAATAATATAAAGTAAAAATTTATTTTCCTTCCAAAAATTTTAAAATACTTTAAACCTTTTTCAAGTTTTACCCACTTAAGAAAACTCTTTAGTGGAGTCGCCAAAAATCCTGTGGACATTTATTCTCGTCGTTCAAACTTCTAAACATCCGCGGGACGGAATTTGGGGTTTGTGCTGGGGTTTAACTTTAAAAAGCTCTTTAAGGAATAATTGCACATTTCATGAATAATAGTTGTAAAATCACTTTCCCTTTACTTTATGTACTTCATCAGTAATCAAACTAATCCTCTAAGAGTGAACATCTAATGGTTCCAACTATTCTAAATTTAATTCAGTTTGCTCACAAGATGTTAGACTCGGAAGAATGCAATTTAGTAAAATATTATTTAGAAATATACAAGGAATACCTTAAAGTTGCATCGGTACATAGTGAAACCATGTTAGACACAGTTTAGGCAATCCCGATGTATTTTATTTCGAAAAGGAGTCGCCATCCGACTTTTTTAAGGGAAAAGCCAAGACAAAACCAGAAAAAAGTAAAGAAAGGCTCCGCCTACGAAACCGAGAATGGATTCGGGGGTAAGGTTACGAACTCAAAAGGTAGGAACCTTAGGAGTTCGCCTCTCACAAAAGGAAAGACTCTATTAAAAGTTATAAAGTGTGCTTTTACTAAAGTTTTGAAGGGAGATAAATGAGAACTTTATAGAATTATTTCATTTAACATGCATAATGGATTGAAAGAAGAAAAAAAAAAGAAAGTACATATACAACACTTATTTACATGAAAAGAAACACTTAAAGCTTACATTGTGCCTTTTGAAGAAGAAGTGTCGCCTAGCCTTTGTTGTAGCCTGAAAACTCCTCCTTGAAGATGCCTTTGAACACTCCTCTAATGAGTACCAAAATAGTATTAAGATGGATAGAAAAGGGAGTAATAAAGGTGGTAAGAGATGGCTTTTTTTTTGTTGGGTTTTTGGTAGAGTTTAGGTTAGGCTTTTGTGGTTCTTTTTGTGAGATATAGTAGGGTAAGGTGAATTTAAGGTAAGACGGAAATGAAGATTATGGAGATAAGACAGTGGTGGAAAGATAGTAGAAAAGAGACTAGAATAATAACTAGAGTGGAGATTAGGATGATAATAAGAATTAGAGATTTGAGAGAATGATGGAGAATGAGAGAGAATGAGAGAGGGATAGAATGAATGAAAGATTGAGTGAGTGACGGTGTAGAGGGAGAAAGGATGAATGAGTTGGTGAGTGAGTTTGGCTTGGAGAGGAGTGGTATTTATAGGCTTTAGGAGGGAGTAGAGATACATGCACATACATCCCCTATGCAATTCGCAGTCAATTAACATTTACTTGACCAGACTCCTAGGTGCCAAAGAGAATGCATGACGGTGGTCGGCAACACGTGGGTGAATGAACCCAGTGTGGCCGCATTAAAGGCTGGTCGGCCGTCAACAGAGGGAGGGGATGAATCTTGGTTCATCCATGCATCTATGGACGGTGGAGTGTGAATGTGTTGGCCTTGGGAATTGGTGTTTCACACTATGGACGATAATTGCATTTCATAAGCTTTTTGAGGTGCTTTTGTGAAGCTTCAAACTCGTGACCTCCTTGCATGTGTATATGTAGCTTTGCATGGCTTGCATGACTTGCTTTGTTATGCAAAAATTGTGCATGTAGCTAGCTAACTCCACATGTGATCATGCACGTGGATTTAGGCGAATAAGTGCATGTATTTACGCTTTATTATCCAACTTCTTCTTTATTTCTGCTTCGTACTGTATAGTTTATGTTATATATTTATGTACTAATACCCGGTGTCTACAATTGGGTTGCTCTCAAACTTGGTCTTGAAAAATCTTTCGATAGAGTTAAATGAGACTTCCTCTTCAAAGCCTTAGAAGAATTGGGTTTTCACCCCAGATGGATCTCATGGATCCGAGAATATATCACACCAGTGTCTTATTCCATAAATATTAACGGGGAATCCTTTGGATTCTTCAAACCTTTCAAAGGACTTAGACAGGGTGACCTATAGTCCCCTTACCTCTTTTCCATCTGTATGGAGGTGCTTACCTACAATCTGTGAATCCACTTCATGCTTCCTAAATTAGGCTTCAGGATGAAACTAGCTCCCAACTCCCAGGGAAATTAATCAATTTTAAATACATTTTAGCAAGATTCAACTACTTCATGCTTCCTAAATTAGGCATCAGGATCCACTCGCCTCCTCTTTGCGGATGATAGTCTTGTCTTCTGTAGAGCTAATTCCGCTTCTGCTAGGTCGCTTAAATACACTTTAGCAAGATTCAACTACGTCTCAGGGCAATTAATCAATTTTAATAAATCCTCCTTAATCTTTTCAAATAAAACTAGAATTAACAACAAACATCTTATTGTGGGAACTTTTAATATTCCCCGAAGTGACAGCCTGGGAAAATATCTTGGATGCCCTCTTCTTAAAGGCAAACCTCCAAAGCTCTCTTCAATGACTTGCTTTCTCGTTCGCAACATAAACTTCAAAAATGGAAGGCCAAGTATGTCTCTAAAGCTGCCATAATTGCTCTAATTCAATCAAATTTAGAGTCTATGCCCACTCATTCCATGCAATGCTTTAAACTTGCCTTTTCCATCTCTAAAAAAAATCGATTCCCTCAGCCGTGATTTCCTATGAAAAGTCCAGAATTCTAGTAAAGGTATCCCGCTTGTCTCTTGGGATAAAGTTTGCCTTCCAAAGAAGGGGGGTCTTGGCCTTCGTAAGACTGAAGCGGTCAACACTACTTTCATTTGCAAGCTTATTTGTAAATATCTTTTCAGCTCTGGCATATGGATTGAACTAATGAGACCCAAATACCCGCTGTCAGACAATTTCTTTGAACGACAAATTAAAAGTCAAGATTCTTTGACTAGGAAAACACTCCTTCATACTAGGGAAACTTTCAAAAAGGGCCTTCGTTAGATTGTTGGTGATGGCTCCTCTATAAATTTCTGGAAAGACATTGGTGTGACAATACTAATCTACTCTACATTAACGAAGTTGAAGACATGAGCACCATCAACCTAGACTTATAAGTTTTGAACAACCTTGTAAATTCCCACTCAATCAACTTAATAAAAGCAATCCCTATCCCTCTCTCCCCCTCTACCGACGAGTGCTGCTGGGTCTCTCCAGCTCTGGTAATTTCTCCACTAAAATTGCAACTTGGCTAGCACATGACGCTCTCCCGGCCCAGTTGGTGTGGAGTTTCAACTGGATTTGGCACCTTGACATCCGACCTAAACTCAAGACCTTCTCGTGGCTTCTCTGCCACAATGCTCTCTCCATTAAAAGTGATCTTTCAAAAAGAGGTATTTCGTTTGATGTTACTTGTCAGTTTTGTAATGGCATAGTTGAAGATCATAAGCATCTCTTTTTGTCTTGCCCCAATATCGGACAAGTTTAGGATACTACGACCAACAATGCTTGGATTGATCCAGATTAGACCTGGCTAGCATCCTTAATTTTATCACACAATATAAGGAAAAACATGGCCCCTCCAACATGGTAAACATAATTACTCTACTATGGAGCATTTGGAAAGCTCGAAATGACACGATTTTCAAGTCCCAACCTCTAAGAGTGGAAAGCATTCTAGTAAGGGCCAAGAAGAATTTCCTTGAGTGGAATCTACGCAACAAGCTTGACAAAATCCACCATGACATATTTCCCAACACCAACCTGCACAAGGCCCCCTCAAAGCTGTGTTGGATCTCTTGGAGTCCTCCCCTCCTAGTCTAGCATGGGACAACATCATACGCGATTGGAGAGGCTAAAGTCTTGTTTGCAAATCATTCAATCTAGGAAACGCTTATGTCATTGTGGTGAAAGCTATGGCTATGCGCAATGTTATTCATGAGACCATTACAATGGGTTTCCATAACAACGTTATGGAAGGCGACAAAAAAATTGTGATAGATGTAGTAAAGGGAATTTGTGCTTTTCCCTAGTCTATCAGAAAAGTGGTTGAAGATATCCATTCTCTCCTTCGAGGTTCTTCGGTATCAAACATTACCCATGTTTACAGGGAAATAAATGGAGCGGCGGATTGGCTTGCCAAGGTAGGCCTCAATCATTTTGGATCAAAGCATTGGAATTAGTGAATGGAAAGACCCTTGTATGAAATTTTATTTGAGGATAGACTTGGTAAAGCCCTTGAGAGAAGGGCTACATAGCTGGTTGTACTTACTCTGGGGAAAAAAAACACTTGAATTTGGGTTAGTTAAAGTGTAATTGTTGAACCATCTTCAATAAGTTTATGACAATTTTTACATATTTTTTAAGTATAAAATGCAAAAGCTGAAGAATAATTTGTGCACATCATACAATAAATTATATATTATAAGAATTTGGGGATTTAAATAATTTGAATTTTGGCACATAATAGACTTAATAATCTGAACTTTAGATTCGTTTTTCAATAATTTGAACTTTGGGCCACTTGTATTCCTGTAGCACGCCACCGAGTTCAGAACCGAACAACTCGGTGGCGCGTTGACATGGCGGCAGAGGAGTATATATTGACCTTTATTAGTTGCCAAATCATCTTTGACTTGCCACCACACCCACCCCATTTCTATTCTCTCTTTTCCAACTGCTTTCACTCTCATCTCTTTCAATCCAGCCATCCATGGCTTCTTACTCTCCTCTCTCCTTTTCTCTCTCTAATTCATTCCTCTCCCTCTTTGCTCTTTCTTTTTTTTTCTTCTGTCATCTCCTTTGTCTAAACTACCAACCTACTACTATGTGTGAAAATTTTGGTTCTTTTGACATTAACCCAACCAAATTCAACAAAAACTCTACTTTTTGTGAGCATTACTGCATGAAATTCCTGATAATGTTCTATGAAATCGAAATCCAAACCATTTCACATGGAATGACATTCCCAAGTCATAAGTTTTCATAATTTAAATCCAGACCAAAAGAACTGCAACACAGGAGCTTTCTTCAATAAGTTGAACAAAATGGCTCCAAGAACTAAGCAACAATGCAAATCTTTTTGAAACAGATGCAAATTTCACCGAAATCTTACTGAAATTTCCAAAGATTCAAATCATTTGAAGTCCTTAAATACCAAAAATTTCTAAAGAGAGAACACATGAAATCAAGGTTTAGGGTGAAAAGGGGTTTGGACATTTTGAAAGGTTACCAATAAAAAACAACAAGATTCACCCATGAATTGGAAAGATAAGAACGACAAAAGAAAGGTCATGAATGAGAGAGTGATAAAAGGACGAACTAATGGAGGATGAATTGAAGAAGAAGAAGAAGAAGAAGAAGAGACAGCAAATGAAGGATGTTGGAGAGAGAAATAGAGTAGTCAGTAGTTTATGGGTTACAAGCTTACCTTTTCTCATCAAATCTCCATACTTTTCCCCTAATCCCTTCTAATTCTTGAATTCGTTGATTCCCAAAAGATACCCAGGTGCGAATTAGGTTAGTAGTATATATAGAGGAGATGATAGAGGATAAGACAAAGAAAGAGCAAAGAGGGAGGGTGGATGGATTAGAGAGACAAAATGAGAGAGGAGAGGAAGAAGCCATGGCTGGATGGATTGAAAGAGATGAGAGAGAAAGCGGTTGGAAGAGAGAGAATAGAAATGGGGAGGTGAGGTGCAAGTCAAAGTTGATTAGACAACTAATAAAGGTCAACACATACTCCTCCGCCGCCATGTCAGCGTGCCACCGAGTTGTTCAGTTCTTAACTCGGTGACGTGCTACAGGAATCCAAAGAGCCCAAAGTTCAAATTATTGAGAAAGAAATCTAAAGTTCAGATTACTAAGTTTATTATAGGCTAAAGTTCATATTATTTAGATCCAATTTCCCTAAGAATTTTTGAATACTTATGAGTTGCTTGTATTTAATTTTTAAATTTTGCTAATTAGATGTAAAAATTTTAATTTCTTGTCGCTTTAAATTTTGGTCCCTCTAAATTTAGTTTCTGAATTCGTGTATGCTCTCCACTAACATTTAAGTTTTGGTGGAAGCAAAATATTTCACAATTTTGTTAAAAAAAATTACGGGATATTGGAAAAGAATAATCGAAACTTTGGGGGTATTGGAAAAAAATAATCCGAACTTGCAACTTTGTCATGGATGAGCTGAGGTTTAACGTCTATTATTTTTGACATACACGACGTAGTTAAACTCGTCCAAAAAGTGACGTGGCAGCAACAATATCATACGTGTAACTTTTTGCAACTCAAAAAAAAAGTTGAAAGTATGCTTCATGTGTAATATCGCCACCACTACGTAATTTTTCGGACAAGTTCAAATATGTGGTGGATGTAAAAATAATAGAGGTTAAAGTTCAGCTCATGTATAATAAAATTGTAAGTTTTAATTATTTTTGCCGATACCCCCAAAGTTTGGATTATTTTTTTCCAAGTTTCCAAAAATTAATTATAAGTTTGGAGTTTGATTTGTATAAACCAAATCTCTCAAGATTTTTTTCTTAGCTTTGAATTTTCCTTTTGAGATACATGATCTCTCTAAAATAAAAGTAATTTCAACTATAGCGACTAGCTGACTAATGCAAATCCATAGTACTTGGTCCAAGTATAAAAGCGGTAATTGTTTGGGATAAATATCATAAGTTATACCAATAACTCAGTATATATATATATGTAAGTAGTTAATTAACATATATGTAATGGAAGTCTACTGAGTGGCAGATCTAGAATTCGAGACTAGTGGTGTCAGGTATAATTTGCCCTGGAAAGGTTAAAATTGAACGACACACAATAACAAAATTTTATTTAATAAAAACATAAAAGTCACAAAATCAACATTATATTGAGTGACTATTATATACTATATAATTCAATTTATGTGTTTACAAAAAATAATTTAACCATATTTGCTCATCACACAATGACAAGCAATTTAACAAATCCTAACTTAATCACATTGGCTTGTTCCAACAAATCGAATTCATAACTTGGAATCAAATGTTGAAATAAATTCAATATAGAGAAAAGAATAACTTTGAAAACCAATAATGAAGTGACTTACACAAATTATAATCTAATGACGGAGGGATTAGAGATAAAGAGATTGAAAGTAGAAACAACTGTTTAAGTCGACCACAAAAGATTTAAAAAAATATATAAGGCATGATAGGAGCCTTAAGGAGATTCAAACCAAGGATCACACACTTCACAAGCATCAAACAAACTCAACACTACCACTGAGCTATCCAAAGCTTTGTGAACTTATGTGGTTTCAATCGTGATTTATATAATAAGTTTTAATTTTTTTTCCTCAACCATAATTTGTCATTTCTAAAATGACAGTGGTGTCAGTTCATGACACCACAATCTACAACATAGATCCGCCCCTGAGTCTACTTATGGTGCCCAGAGACTTGTGCAAGTACTTGCTGAATGACATCCTTAACAATGATTCTGTACGCAGCTTCAGTTGGATGATAACTATCCCAGAACACATACTCTGATCTATTTGGGCACGTCCCCGCAATCACCCTTGAGCAAAGAAACAAGACCTCGATTTTTCCAGTACCACAGCATCCTTTATTAGCAACTTTAAATCCTAACAAAATAAGTAATTGTGACTTAGCACTTGTAAATAATTAATCCTGCATGTGGTTGGGCAAAGGATTGGGTTGGGTCGGGTATGGATCGATCCGTTAATTATATATAGGATCGCGTTGGGTAAAAGTTGGCCCATTAAAATTGTGGATTAGGTCGGACATTCATGACAAAATATAAGGGTCCGCAGATGGGCCAATCCATTTCGACTCTAAATTCATATACCGACCCGTTTTGACTATAAGCTAAAAATGAACTCTGTTTTCACTATTAAAAAAAAAAAAAAAACTTGTCATGTTAATTATTATTCTTTTGTGAGGTTTTACTAATAGAATAAGTAAATGTGTGAAAGTTGAAAGAGAGAAGATGAATAATATAAACCATACCATAATGAGAGGGATTGTTGATAAGATGAAGTAGTGGGGTGAAAATGTCAAGGTCAGCTATTATTGATCCTGGGAGCTTCTGGTTGAGAGATTTAACCACAGGAGACAACTTCTTGTTGTAAAGAAGAGCAGCTTCATTCTCCATTGCTCCACAGTCTCTTGACAGCCCCCCGTATAGAGTTCTTTGTGATGGGAGACATCCACAAGGTGGTAAATTTGTCACCCCTATCCTTCTTGCCCCAAGAGCATACAGTTCCTACAATCCAACATCTATTCAATGTTGGTTATTCTCATTTTTACAATACAATCACAAGTTTAAACTGATAGTTTAATTTTACGACCTTGACAAAGTTGGCCGCCCAATTGACCATCATGCTGGTGTAAGTGGATATGTCATATTGTTGCCTTCTGAGTACCATGTATGTGTTGGTAATGTCATTGCTGCCCGAAAACACAACATAAAGACTTTGTGAAATAATACTAGATGTTGTGTTTTCCCCTAACCCAGCCTTGAGCTTGTCGATGTACCCTTTGAAGAGCTTCAACTGATCTTCTAATGTCAAGGCGCTCTGCGTTTACAACATTTTTATGTTTTTAGAATCACTTAAAGTATTCATCTTTCTAAGCAAATATAGCATTGGAAAAAATAAAAAAATCGAGTCGGTTACATTTAGCAATGTCAATTTAGACACGACATTGATGTTCGGCCCCGGATTTTTCGAGTCAAACTATATTGGATGATTCGGACGTAACTAAGTGCACATCAAAATCAGGTTCAAACAATAAAAAAAACATAAATATTGTGTCTAAGGGTGGAGCAGTGGGTCAGGTCAGGGTCGATCCACTAGCTATGTAGGGTCGGTTTGTGTCAAAGTCGACCCATTGTAGCTATGGGTTGAGTCAGGACTTTCTAGCCAAAATAAAGGTCGGCTCATTGACCGACCAACTCTAAATTTAAATTGAATTATATTTGTACATAATAATCTATGACCAAACCCAATTTCTTTGGAGTCAGACCAATTTAAACATTCAAAATAGGGCAAAATTTTGACGGCGCTACATAATATAGTACTGCTAAAAAAGTGTATATTACCAAACATTTTTTCTGACCATTTCAAAATGATGGGAAAAAATGATGGGTAATAAACACATTTTTAGTAGTGTAGGGAAAGGGTAGTACCGCAGCTACAGCAGAGAGGGGATCGTAACCAGCGCCCCCGGAGGCGAAGCTGACCCCCGTTCGGAGGTCACTGATTTGGAGAGAAGGATCAAGGTAAGGAGGCAACAACTCTTTAATTCCCAGCTCTTTAACTGTAACAAAAACCCAAGGCTGAATCTTTTTTCTATTAAAGTGGAAATTAGCATGAACTAGAGTTGCCCAAAAAAAAAAAAAAAAAAAAAGAGGGAAAAACAGAGCATTTGATAATTTGCTTACCAATTATGTCAGAGGGGACTTTGCCATTGCTGTATCTTCCAGTTGGAACACCTCCTTGGAAGTCTATCCCGTACGGGGGGAAGTTAGATTTTGCATAAGTAGGAAGGTAGTTATTATTGCCTGGATCCACTATGGAATCCCCCAAAATCAATACTGCCGGTATTACAATACCTTTTGGCAAGGTTACTGCACATTCGTAAACTGCCACCATGTAGCTTATTACAACAACATGCAAGAATTTTAATTTTGACATCATCATGTAGTTCTGTGCGTTTGTTTGTTGGGAGGTCCATGGCAGAAATGGCCAAGTAATTCATAGTTATGTAGCCAAGCTTCCTGGAGATGGAATTAAATGACATCCATGCTATTCACTTATCAACTGCGGCCTAACTTGATGTTTCTAACTCACAAAGACAGATTGATATTGTGTCTGATGTTGAATTGAAACTTACTTGTGATTTGACTTATGAACACATACATTATTCTATAAATACTCTAGCTCACTCATGCCTCAGAGCACCTCTAAGTTGGTTACATGTCCATTTTTCACAATAATGCACTCTTTGACATTGTAAGCCTTGTTGTCCATCAAACGCAACTCTACAACAACCACATTGTTGTGTAAATCACATTCAATGTTAATTATTGGAGCATTATTTATAGAGCCAGCCAACCCTATCTTGACCAATTAACATGTGTTCTTTTGATGGTATATTTATATTGGATTGATTTGGAAAATATTGGTTGATAAGCCATGGAGAAATATGTTTGAGAAATATGTTTTGACCATGGAGTTTTAGCATAAAAGCCATTGGATTATAAATTTTAAGAAAGGCATCGACTTTTTAATTATATTTATATTCATAGATAATTATATATGAAATAACCCTAGAGGGGGGTGATTAGAGTTATGTAAATAACTCTGCACTTTTGACCAACACAACCAAGTTAGTAGCACTTTTATATGAAAAATAACTTCTTTTATTAAATAATTAAAAGTGCTTAGAAAGGAGGAGGTTACAACTCAGCTCAACAGAGAACTTGTGAGGTCTTCAATTGGCCTACCAGAACAGAAGACTCAACAGATGTCTTCTGGATCAAGGGCCTCACAGTGGAGGCGATTACAACCAGTGACCTCACTTGACAGAGAGGCACTTATCTAACTTCAAACTCACGACCTTAGAGGTCCTCACCAGTTTGACCACTGGTTACACAAAAAACTCACCACTACAGCAATGGTTACACTCAGAATATTCACTCAATATTCCTACACTCAGAACTTTCTATCACAAAATTCCTACTACTGATTTTCTTGCTTGGAAATCTATGATCTGTCAAAAGAGTGAGTTCTCTTATTTATACTTGATTCTTCAACGACTTCCTTCATTTCTTTCCTTTGCACTTGATTCTTTCCAACTTGCGTATTCTGGTTTGGTAACTATCTTCAACGGCTGAATCTAGGTTTTTGAATGCAACAGTAAGTAAGGATTTGTTTCCTTTTCTGAGATGATCTTCTATCTTCCACGAAAGCCTTTTTCCTTGTCATGTTCTCTTTCCTTTTCGCTTGATATCTGAGAAGGAAATAAAGACTGTTACAAATATATCTCAGAATAGAGGGAATTGAAGGCATAAGATTAGGATAATTGATACTTCCCTGAAATAGCTTGGTTGATCTTTCAAACAAAATAAGCCCTTGCTGAGCTGGAGGTCCTTTCTGTCAATTGTGCTGAGGTCCTCATAGGCAACCTGAAAACTCTTCAATATATAATTTCTATGGATTAAGTATATACCATCTAAAAATATGAATAAAATTGAAAGTCTCATAATTTAAAACCTTTAAAACTAAAATTCTAACGATAAGAACTCATATATAATATAAATATTTGTTATATATTTTTGTAAAATTTTAGAAGTCGTGAATTTAACCAATCATTATATTGCCGAGTTCACCCATGAGTAAAATATCTCACATCAGAAAAATAAAGGGAAATGGCATGGTAATGGTATATACGTGAGTAGACTACTCCTTTTAACATTAATTGGTTTTAAGATGGAACCTCATTTAACTTGTGTATCATTGCCTTGGTTGAAGTGCGGTCCCGTCTTGGATATCCCCAACAAGTGGTATCCGAGCCCATGGTTCGTTCGGCTGGGCGCGAGGTGCGGAAAGGTGGTCCCGTAAAAATCACCATAGATAGGAGCTTAGTGGTGGCATGAGACTCAGATGGAGTAAGGTGCGGCTGAGGCTCTTGAGGCAGAGTGGTGGCATGAGACTCAGGTGGAGCAGGGTGCGACTCTATAGAGTAAGATGCAGTTATGATGGGCTCTTGATGGTGACTTGAAATCTTGGCAAAAAAAAAAAAGAAAAAAAAAAGAGGCTTCCAATCAAGGGGGAGAGACTCGTGTGTGAAGGGGGAGATTGTTGGGGTTCACCAATGAGTAAGTTGTTCTACATCGGAAAAGTAAAGGGAAAAGACATGGTATATAAGTCAAGTGAGTTATTGCTCTTAACACCAACTGGGTTTAAGATGGAACCTTACTTAAATTATATACTATGGGCCTTGGTTGAAGTGGGTTCCCACCTTGAATCTCCGCAACGGTCATTATTTAGCAAAATCTATCATAACTTAGTTTGTAGTTCAAAAGAACACATGACAACTAGATTATTAGTGGTGGCACAACTAAAAATATGTGTATTAGCGATCATTTCATATTCCAACTATTTTTCAAAAATTTTATGTTGGAAAAAGGGTTGGAAATTCCAACCAATTTTCCTTAAATGGTTGGAAATTTTGCCTACAATCCTTTTTCCTACTATTTGAAAATGGTTGGAAAAATGGTCGGATTACTAACCATTGTTCCAACCATTTTCAAATAGTAAGAAAAAGGATGGTAGGAAAATTTTCCAACTATTTTAGCAAAATTGGTTGGAATTTTCAACCCTTTTTTACACATTAAATTTTTGAAAATAATTAGAATATGAAATGATTGCTAAAATGATTGGGTTTTCCAATCATTTTAAATTGGTTGGAAAAAAGTGGTGGGTAATATACATATTTTTAGTAGTGTGGAGTAATTCAATGCTCAATTTTCAGATCTTTTATTTGTTCTTAATATCAAAGCCTATTTGCAGGATTAAAACAGTGTGAGATCTAGCCAAATTTAATTTATTAATTATGTTAAAACATAATCTAAACGATAAGATGATGTTATGTATTAAATTAAGGTGTTACATAATAATTTAATTTTTTTAAAAAGGTATCAACCATAAAAGTTGAAAGGTTATTTATACCTATTCAATTTAATTTTAAAAAAATAACAATTAAATATGTATGATCAAAAGTGACAATGCCAATGATAAATAAGGAATCTAAAGTTCCTATAATTATAATTCAAAGTTCCCTATTTAATGAAAATTGTTGTTGAAATTAATTAAAAGCTAAGAAGATTTCCCTTTTTTTAATCACCATTTGTACATTGTTCAAGTCATCAAACACTGCATGCGCCATAACTAAAAAGTGTTAATTATTATTATCATTCTTAGATTAGATTATAGACTTATATATGCTTATAATTAGTTACAATAAAAAATAAAAGGACATAACTTTCCAAATTCTATAATTAATTATAGTCATCGGTTATTGGTCTATATTATATACAATTAGGGCATGTTTGGTTGGAAGAAAGAGAATGGAATTAGATATCTTTGGGTATCAAGTTCCTAATTTTTATGTTTGTTTGAGCTTTTTAGGGTTTGGGACATGATACTCCAAGGTTTCAAGTTCCTCCCTTTTGAGAGGAATCCCATATCTCTCATATTTGGGGGGAATGAGATCTAATTCCCAAAAATAATACAAAGATAGAAAAGAAAATATTATTATAATATTCTCACACCCCTAATGTTTTTCTCTGCCATCAATTTACGTCTCTACCTCCTATCAAGAACCCTAACCCTTCTCCCTCATAGTATTGTCATTGCCGTCTGAAGAACAAACTTCGCCGGAATACCTGCCGATCATATTGTGATATTCCTTTTTCCATTAAAAGAAAAAAAATTAATTATTTCTAATACAGAAGTATAAAATATGTTAAATTTTGACCGTTAGTATTTTAATTTATATAATAATGATTCATTATATAAAATTGATGTCATTCGATTTGTAATACAAAATACTATTAGAAAAGTATAATATTATTTTTTTAAAAAAAAATCATATATGAGAAATTATTGATTAAAGATTGACCTTGAAAAACGTAAGTGATAGATAAAAAAAAATATTACAAGAATGTTATAATTAATGGTAATTCAAATAATTAATATTAAAGAAATTTCAATTTTTATAATATTAAAAAATTATAATATTCAAATAAATTAAGGGTTGATTTTATCCATTACTGTACCAAACGACAGGAACTGGGTACTTATTCCATTTTTTAACTGCACCAAACAACTGATTTCAAGTATCAAGTTCCATTCCTTTTTATTTCAGGAATCAAGTTCCATTCCATTCCATTCCTGAATTGGTGAATCAAACAGACCCTTAATTACAATCACATACCTAACCTTTAATATGACCGGTCATATGAATATCACTGATTACACCACTAATACATATTACATTGTTCATAAATATATGTGCATCAAATAACCAATTAGACACATTGATGTATGCAAGGTCACAAGATCAGAGTATTGACCTCACAATACACCACACATATCACACACACTCTGTTGATAACTTAAAACAAAGCTAATTGAATGCAATTAGCTGGAATAGATGAGAAACCGATAAGGGATGAAAAGGATAAACTTGTATTCACTCTAATACAGACACACCATAGAATGAAACACAAGGGCAAGGACTTGATTACCTCAGTGACTACAGACACACCATCACAGGAGCAATCGAGTACACACACCACTAGGAATGCCAACCCTAGATACTAAAGTAGATTCAACCAAATGAGAGTTTGCTGACTCTCACAAACGAGAGGCTCAACTATGGCACTCAACATTGCTATATATAGCTAATCCTAAACAGTTTGATTAGAGGTCCTTAATTATAAGAAACCTGCTAATCTCCTATACTAAGCTAAACTTGCTGAACTTAAATAAATACATTGCATTACATCTTATACTATCTAACTTACCCGAATACAGTTGAAAAACAAAAGGAAAACAAAGGTGGCTTCTGATTGGACCAAAACCCAAAAGTTCGCAAAATCAGCCAATCAGAACCTTTCCTAGCTGGGAGGGTAATTCCAAGTTACCATAGTAACTTTTCCCGGGCCTTTCCTAAGCTGGATGTAATCCCAATAGCTTAAGGAAGGTAGGGAAAGACCTAAATAACCCTCATTGAAGCTGAAACCAAATAACTTAGCCCCAGAACTAGGGTTCTGCAAAAAACTGATAACAAACAACCAATGTAGGATTGCTTGTTTTGGTGCTTGAAACTTAATGAAACCTTGCTCGAACATGCTAGGATTTGGCTTGATCTTGGAAAATGCATGTCAAGGAACAAAAATCTCATAGGGAACCTCTGCTAGATCTTCCTCAATTCAGAGATACAGAATTGAGGAAGATGACTGCTTGGACTGATGTAGTTGGGAACTGGAATTGACTTGAAGGGCCAATGCTGGTGGGATGGATGGCTGTGTTGGCTAGGACTTACCTCAATAGAGTGTAACAAGCCTGGATAGATGTTGTTGGGGGGCTGGTAGCTGCTGTAATCTCCTTGGTCTACTGCTGGTTGTGGAAGTCTGCTGTTTCGGCTGGAATTGCTCCTGCAGCTGCTGAGTTTTGCACATCAAGGCTGGCTGTTGGTGATACTGCTGCTGAAAGTGCCGGTGAAGCTTCTTTTGGTGATGAAGATGATGTAGAAGTTGCTCGTGCTGCTGCTGTTGCTGAATT
This sequence comes from Portulaca oleracea, assembly GCA_029582165.1. Lineage (NCBI taxonomy): Eukaryota > Viridiplantae > Streptophyta > Magnoliopsida > Caryophyllales > Portulacaceae > Portulaca > Portulaca oleracea. The sequence continues at coordinate 9,532,223 of CM055879.1, read as the reverse complement.
ACCTTCCATCTCTTAGTCAAATTTTCCCTGAACTGCTCCTGCTGCTGTGACTGGTGGTCTCCATCACACATTCCTAAGGTAATGGTATTCCATTATTTTTAATAATTCTAAATTTACTTCTTATAATTTTCATTTACAAGCTACAATATAGTACATTTGTTTTTCTACCTCATACTTCATTGGGCAGGGAATTAAGACTACCAATTGCAACTACGCAAATTCTCAATTTTTTTATCCCGTCCTTCAAATACAGAGGTAGTATAATCTATTTTCCCCCTACAGTTTCTACGTTTTGTTTCTGTTAAAAAAATAGATATTTCATAATAGAACAATAAAACAATTACTCTAGACGTTTAATATGTAACTAGTTACTGTCAAGTTTCTTAAATTGGATTAAAATAATATAAAAGTAAGAAAACTCAACCCAAATTTAACTAAAAAATTAGAAATAGTTAAAACGATAATCAAAAACTAAGATATAGAAAATAAATTCAAAATTTGACAAAAGTAATTTTGGACTAAAAAGTTTCACATCCATTAAATGCTACTCGAGTTTTTTGAAATTCGAAAATTAACATGAAGTCTACAAAAACTATCCTAGAAAAATAAAAGAAAGGAAGTTTAATTGTAAAATTGTAACAAATTTAACCTGCCAATTTAACTAAAATGCCAAAAATTACCTTGCATCCAACCAAAAAATAGATCCAATAATACCACAAACTAAAAGTTTAATTGAAAAACAAAAACAATTTTAGAAATAAAAAAATCTAGAAATAAAACTTTACTAGGCCTTAGACCTGTGCGCTGCACGGACGCTAAATAAATTACATAAAGCTTAAAGCTTAAAAAAAAAAATCAAAGAGGGGTTATGAATTTTCTCACCTCATGATAATATATGCTTCATCTTTTTTAACTTAACATATTGATTGTTGTAATGTAAAAGAAACACAATTTTGTCGATTGGGGTTCGCTTAGTAGCAAGCTTACCACCCTTCCATCCACTCCTTTTAAGTTTTGATTTCTAGTGGACCATTACTGTTTACCCAAGATGCGAGAGTGTGTTGAATGACGTTGACATCCCCTACCCGTCCATTATCAGGTTGTTGAGTTAGTATACCCCTGAGATAGGGGTCCAACGCATTCGACTATTACCTGTTATATAAAAAAGGGACTCATCTTTTGTCTCAATTTTCAAATGAAGCATATAAACCAAAAAATTTTAAAATTAATAATATTTAATATCATTCCATATATAATTTAAAGGGTTTTCTCCAATAGTAAGCAAAAAAAGATTATTACTATATTGATATTTATTGTACTCCATTTCAAGCTTGGAAAAAGTATGTAGCTTCAAGTTAAATCAAATTTGCCAATTAAAAATCTATATTACTTACATAAGCATATTTTTCAGCTTAAAACATTAAAGGAAAAAAAGTTTAATTTCTTACCATTTGGAAAAATTGGAAGAAAAAATAAGCAAATAGGAGGACAAACTTTAAACTGAGGCTAAAAACAACAAAGACATGATTATCAGAAGTAGGGGTGTTTATTGGGTCAAACCCGGACCAACCCGGACCAGACCAGACTGGACCGGAACTCGAAATAGCCAAAACTTTGGACCAAAGACCAGAACGGAAACAACTGGTCCCAACCCAAACCAACCCAATTAGGATTTGGACCGGACCAACCCGGACCGGTTTGGACCAGTTGAGATGTTTTTAAAAATTTTCTATTCAAATTTGTAAAATGATTCATTAGTTAATTATTGTATCTCATTTGATTAGAAACTATATTTTTTCCTATTGTAAGTTGTTGTTTATGGAATTATGGTGGGAAATCTTAAAAAGTAATGAATTATAAAAATTTAAATGATATAATAATATGGTAAAATATATAACAATGTGATAAAATTTATAGTCATACACAAATTTAAAAGAAATCAAGAAGACTAATATACATCTGCTTCTTATCGATACATCCTTACGATGCGTTACTATACATCTCGTGTACAATGGCTTTGTCGTACATTATGATTTGAAAACTTATTTCATAAAATGTTTACTTTCTACATAGATTGATATTATATATAGTTATCTATAATCAATTTAGATATTAAAGCAGTATGGAAAAATGAACTATAGTACTACTGAACTTATTGGTACTAACAGACAAAGAATTGTGTATTGCTTTAGTATTTAAATCATTATAATTGGGATTAAGATTTAATTTAGCAAAAAAAGTATCATAACACATTTATTAAATACATTCAATTATATATATCAAATTTAAAAATACATATAATAAATTAATGGATTATTGAATGATAATGCACTAAACTTCAAGGGTATTGAATAATAATGCATTGAATTTTTTTCTTGGACTTTAATACACTGAACTTTGAGGGTATTGGACAATAATGCACTCAGACCAATTCAACTGGTGGTTAACGTGGTGGTTGTCCTACTTTTAGGTATCGTTTTTCTATTTTTTTTCCAAAAAAATATATTAGTCATCCTATTTATGTGTACTTTCTTACACGACAAAAGTTTTTTCTAAAAAAATAGAAAAATGACAGCTCAAAGTAGGACAACCAGCGCATGACCACCAGTTGAATTGGTCTGAGTGCGTTATTGTCCAATACCTTCAAAGTTCAGTATATTAGAGTCCAAGAAAAAGTTTAGTGCATTATTGTCCAATACCCCTAAAATTTAGTGTATTATTATCCAATAATGCTAAATTAATTAATATCATGCAATAAAAAATGAAACAATACTTGCGACAATACTTGCAATAAAAAATTAATTAATATCATTCAATTGTGTGATTTGGTCATTGAAGGGTAACGAAAGGATCTATGGTAATTGCAAATGGTAGGAAGAAGGGGAAGTTGTTACTACAATTGATAATTCTACAAACCTGTTTATGCTCGTCAAAGGCGTGCTAGCTTCTTTAATGAGGCAAGGGTACCAGAAACGAGGAGGTTTCCGGTCGAGGCTACGAGAACGGATGGTCAGTGCGCTGAAAAACGCATCTAACCTGCAGAGGAATTTGACAAGTTCAACATGAGGTAAAAATCCAATAAAAAAATTCCCCTATGTTGTTGACGAGGATGTGAATGTCGAAGTTGCAGGGGCGTGATAAGTTCAAGTGGGGGTCTGTTGGTCTTTGTTGAATAAGATCGAGGTGGATACACTAGAGGATTCGAGGAGGTGTTTGGTGGTGACCGATGAATGATAAAGACTACTATTTGGTCTCTAAGTGAGAGATTGTTGGGTTAATTGTCTGGAGTTCAAATTATTATTTTGATGGGATAAATTTTAGAAAGCCAAAATTGTGTTTGCTGGGTAAGTTTCATATACTATTAAAGATTTTTCCAAGATTGTGTTCATTAAGGAAAGATATATTATATAAAGTGGAGATATTATATTGTTGCCAAAATGTGATGGGGCAACCACATGGACGTTGATTGATCATAATGAGAATATAATATTATTTTGGAATATAATATCAAATTATTTGAAAATACATTTTTTTTGGAAGGTTAATATTATTATTAATCTCAATATTATATATTGTAGTTTTAACTATAAATAGAGCCTTTGGTTTAGGCTTTATGTGAATGCAATTGAGAATGTTCCATTTTATAACATAAAGAGATTGACCTGTAATGTAACGCCCCGAAATTTCAGATCTCAACTTAACGGTCGGAGTCAAACGTTGACTAACATTAACAGCGAAAGACTCTTTTTTTTTTCTTCTTATTAACTTGGGCGCTACTGCCGTACCTCCGAAGAGATACAAGGCAAGAAAGGAAAACTAACAACTGATCATTAATTACTTCAATTTACAAACGGAGGAAACTCGAATTTTAGAGACAACACATACTAAACATTTGCCGACTTCAATTCCAAAACATGAACAAGGATTCTCAAAACATCTAACTTCAAGACTAACGTCCTCACTTCTATTACCCGTCCCCATCACATAACTAATCTTCACCTGAAAACAAAACATTTACAAACATGAGGGGGGCAAACCTCAATAATGTCTACCCCTAACAGTCAAAACATTTTACAATTCATTTCAACACATTTTAAGGGAAGGGGAAACAAGTCAAACATTTCAAAACTATCTTTTACCAGTCAACCTTACCTGTTTCCATATTTTAAAGCGGGCGGGGCTTCCGTATTGCCCCTCGGAGTCCAAAGACTCGCAAAACATGATTCGGAGTCCCAAGGACTCGCATAAACATATCATTCGACTGATCAGCGCATAACTCGTTTCTTTTCTTTTCTTTCTTTTCTTTCTTTTGGAGTCCCACGGACTCGCATAAACAACATCATTCGACTGATCAGCGCATAACTCGTTTCTTTTCTTTTCTTTTCTTTTCTTTCTTTTCTTTCTTTCGGAGTCCCACGGACTCGCATAAATATTCCTATTCGACTGATCAGCGCCGAAATCACATCCCCAATACTGTGCATCACTGGTCTCTTGTGATCTCCTCACAGTAACCACCGGTCTTGGGAGAATCTTGCCCGAACCCGCATTATACTCATAACTATTATTTAATCAGGTTTATATCTCAGTTCATTCCAGTATCAACCAACAATTCCAAATCCAACATTTCCATACCAAAATTCCAACCCAACACATTTTCAATACAAAAACCAAAGGACTGTCCATACTTTATGAATCAAGAACATAACCGTCTTAAACAAAATAGACAGTCAAGTTTCAGATAAAGTCCCCTTCGGGATGCAAGTTCCAAAATCAATATAGAAATCAATAAAACCAGTAAAAAGCATCCAAAGGGAATTAGGGCATAGACATTACCTGAACATCTTCTTTTTATTGCAACACTTACACACGAGAGCTAACTATCGCGTCGTCTCGCTCGGACCTAGAATTCGAATATAAACTTCTAAAATTAATACCTTCTCCGATAATTAGTTACTCACGAATCCTACCCTACCCCAACCTTAGCCTTTTCTTATACGTTATTTAACCATGTATCGAGCGTAACTATTAAGAAAACATGAACATCACAACACACATTTTCTAAAGGTAAGATAATAAAATCGACACGACATATTTAAAACCATAACTCGATACTAATACTTTTAATAATACTATTAACGTAGGGTTTTTGAACATAAAAAAAAATCATATTACCACATGAAAACTTTATAAAATTTCAATACCAAAGTATATGAAACTTTGATGCTAATAATGTGAAACTTTTAATACTAATCATATGAACTTTAAAAAAATTACATGAAACTCTATAATAATAATAATAATACGAAACTTTATAATAATAACATGAAATCTAAAATAATAACATGAAACCAATAACATGAACTCTATAATAATAACATGAAACTTTAAAATAAAATCATGAAACTAATAATAATAATAATTTGAAACGTACGGAACTTAATAATAATATTACGAAACTTAATAATAATAACACGAAACTTAATAACTTATGGAAACTTAATAATAATAATAATAATAACAATAATAATAATAATAATAATATTTACACCATAATATTATCACATCACAAAATAGATTATTTGACCTATGATAAATAATATTGATAATAATCATAATAGTAATAGTAATAATAATAAAAAAAACAAGAATAAAACTAATCAAAAAAATAGGGTTAGAGATTATACTGATCAAGAGAAGCAAAGGGAGGGTGGTGGTGCTGGCGGTGACTGGTGGTTGACGTCGGGTGGCTGGGGGTGTCGTCGGAGTTCCGGTTGTCAGATGAGGAGCGTCGTAGGTCGTCGGCGGTGACGGGGCGTCAGTAGTGCAAAACCCGAGCAAAGCAAGCCCAAGTTTGAACGAGGTGAAACGGAGGCTCGGTGGTTCGCCGGGAGGGGAACAGTCGGCGTTCAACTTCGTCGTCGGAGACCTGGTGGGAATGTCGGTGCTGTAAGCGGTGGTTGAGGCGGCGCGGCTGGAAGTAACTGGGCAGAACCAAAACTGGACAGGGGAGGGGGTGTGGTGCGTCGATCGGTGGCGAGGTGACGGAAAAAGGCTGGCGGTCGGCGTTGCGGTGGTCGGAAAAGAGGGGGAAGGTGGTTGGCGGCGAGCAGCTGGTGGAAGGAGGGAGACTTGGTGGTGGCGTGGTTGGTGGTTGTGAGGTGGTGTTGGTTGCATCGGAGTGAAGCCCAGGGAGAAAGGGAGGAGAGAGAGAGAGGGAAGAGAGAGAGTATAAAATATGTGAATTACGGCTGATGACAAAAATAGGGTATTTGATTATTGGGGTAGGGATCCAAATAGGGTATTTATAGAGAGAGAAAATAGGGTAAAATTAGTACAAATTAAACCTAGGTGTCAGAAATTTTAATGGTAATAATAACTTGTTTCTTTTCTTTTCTTTTCTTTTCTTTCTTTTCTTTCTTTCGGAGTCCCACGGACTCGCATAAACAACATCATTCGACTGATCAGCGCATAACTCGTTTCTTTTCTTTTCTTTTCTTTTCTTTCTTTTCTTTCTTTCGGAGTCCCACGGACTCGCATAAATATTCCTATTCGACTGATCAGCGCCTAACTCACATCCCCAATACCAGGCATCACCTGGTCTCTTGACAGTCTCCCTCACAGGTAACCACCTGGTCTTGGGGAGTACTGCCCGAACCCGCATTATACTCATAACCATTATTTAATCAGGTTTATATCTCAGTTCATTCCAGTAACAACCAACAATTCCAAATCCAACATTTCCAAACCAAAATTCCAACCCAACACATTTTCAATACAAAAACCAAAGGACTGTCCATACTTTATGAATCAAGAACATAACCGTCTTATACAAAATAGACAGTCAAGTTTCAGATAAAGTCCCCTTCGGGATGCAAGTTCCAAAATCAATATAGAAATCAATAAAACCAGTAAAAAGCATCCAAAGGGAATTAGGGCATAGACATTACCTGAACATCTTCTTTTTATTGCAACACTTACACACGGGAGCTAACTATCGCGTCGTCTCGCTCGGACCTAGAATTCGAATATAAACTTCTAAAATTAATACCTTCTCCGATAATTAGTTACTCACGAATCCTACCCTACCCCAACCTTAGCCTTTTCTTATACGTTAGTTAACCATGTATCGAGCGTAACTATTAAGAAAACATGAACATCACAACACACATTTTCTAAAGGTAAGATAATAAAATCGACACGACATATTTAAAACCATAACTCGATACTAATACTTTTAATAATACTATTAACGTAGGGTTTTTGAACATAAAAAAAATCATATTACCACATGAAAACTTTATAAAATTTCAATACCAAAGTATATGAAACTTTGATGCTAATAATGTGAAACTTTTAATACTAATCATATGAACTTTAAAAAAATTACATGAAACTCTATAATAATAATAATAATACGAAACTTTATAATAATAACATGAAATCTAAACTAATAACATGAAACCAATAACATGAACTCTATAATAATAACATGAAACTTTAAAATAAAATCATGAAACTAATAATAATAATAATATGAAACGTACGGAACTTAATAATAATATTACGAAACTTAATAATAATAACACGAAACTTAATAACTTATGGAAACTTAATAATAATAATAATAACAATAATAATAATAATAATAATAATAATAATAATATTTACACCATAATATTATCACATCACAAAATAGATTATTTGACCTATGATAAATAATATTGATAATAATCATAATAGTAATAGTAATAATAATAAAAAAAACAAGAATAAAACTAATCAAAAAAATAAGGTTAGAGATTATACTGATCAAGAGAAGCAAAGGGAGGGTGGTGGTGCAAGCGGTGACCGGTGGTTGACGTCGGGTGGCTGGGGGTGTCGTCGGAGTTCCGGTTGTCAGATGAGGAGCGTCGTAGGTCGTCGGCGGTGACGGGGCGTCAGTAGTGCAAAACCCGAGCAAAGCAAGCCCAAGTTTGAACGAGGTGAAACGGAGGCTCGGTGGTTCGCCGGAGGGGAACGGTCGGCGTTCAACTTCGTCGTCGGAGACCTGGTGGGAGTGTCGGTGCTGTAGGCGGTGGTTGAGGCGGCGTACCGAAGTAATCGGCGTAACCAAACCGACAGGAGGGGGTGTGGTGCGTCGATCGGTGGCGAGGTGACGGAAAAAGGCCGGCGGTCGGCGTTGCGGTGGTCGGAAAAGAGGGGGAAGGTGGTTGGCGGCGAGCAGCTGGTGGAAGGAGGGAGACTTGGTGGTGGCGTGGTTGGTGGTTGTGAGGTGGTGTTGGTTGCATCGGAGTGAAGCCCAGGGAGAAAGGGAGGAGAGAGAGAGAGGGAAGAGAGTATAAAATATGTGAATTGCGGCTGATGACAAAAACTAGGGTATTTGATTATTGGGGTAGGGATCCAAATAGGGTATTTATAGAGAGAGAAAATAGGGTAAAATTAGCACAAATTAAACCTAGGTGTTAGTAACACCCTTCCAAAATTAATCTTTTCCTAAAACAACACCTTTCTTTAAACGATTTTTACCAACTGATCCCAGTTAATTTTAACCGATATCCAAAAAATTTCTAACTGATATTTTTAAGACTCTAAAAATTCTAACGAACGCACTCGTGGTCCTAAAAGGTCCGTGTGATAACAACTCATATAAACAGACGGAAAGTAACGCACGTCAGAAATTTTAATGGTAATAATAATCGAATTTTTCGGGGTTTCACATCATTCCCCACTTAAAGAAGTTTCGTCCTCAAAACTTAAACTTAGGCCTATCGAGTTGCTAACTAACTAACTAACAGAGCAGCTAACTAAAGAAGTTTCGTCCTCGAAACTTATACTCTAGTTAGCTCAATTCGCCATTTTGAACCTTCGTGCTTATATGAAGGTTTTTCTCTACCTGCTTCTTCTGCTTACAAAAGAGAATTTTGTGACTTTGGGCTATTGCAGTCAAAAACTCGAATTCGGGTTTGGACAAATTAGATATTCGACGAACAGTTGATGCCTCAATATCCAGTTTTTACGAGTATTTTCCGGTTTAGACGAACCAAAGTTCAGGTCAATATCAGGTATGATTAATAAGAAAGTGGAAAACATTGTGTTCGGAATTGGTCAAAGTTAAAATTCAAACGAAAATTTATGATTATACCCGATTTTTTCCATGTTAGACTAAATTGCTTTTTAGTCGAACATTTTGATGGCCCTGCTAGTTTAATTTGGGCCTTATATGGATAATATTGGGCCTCTTTAGGCCTTTATATATGTATAGTAGGCAGAATCCAACTGGCCATGGAAGGGGAGTTGCACATATCTTATATTTACTTTTCCCATTATTGGAATAAACCCCCAAAAAAATGATGGATAGGTTACTTTTTATGTGGTACATCTTAGACTATCTAACTAGATCCATTAAGGTCGTAAATTAAAAAAATAATAATAACTATCGACATTGATTATAAAACTCATCATAAATTTATCAAGATTATTGTTAAATTCATCGATATTTTTAAAATTTACCAATGTTTTACACAAATTTATCACATAAAAAGTTGACCTACTTTAATGAATAGCATCATGACTTAAATATTTCAATGTTAAAAAACTATGTATACAATGTTCAAAATCTTATATATATAATGTTATAAAACTTACCAATATGTAAATGTTCAAAATCTCATATGTACCATATTCAAAAACTTTTATATACCATTTCTTTAAAAGGAATTATATATCAGGTTCAAAATATAATGAATATAAAAAAAGTTATTTATTAAAAACTAACATGTTCAAAAAATTTACCCTATGATGTTCAAAGTATCACAAATATAAATAATTAAATATATTAAAAAAAGATGTTGATAAAACAATTTATGAACTATGTAATTAGATTGTATAAGTATGTTGAGGCCTTAGCATCTAATTTCTACGATCTGCAATAACGTAGAGAGGATGGTAATTGTTTTCGTCAAAATAATCATATAGCGTTAGCCGTTATATAAAGTCTAAAACTAATACATGTTTCATAAAAGTATAAAACCATTAGGATTTTTATTCAATTCTTTCTGTATGGGTAGACCGTACAGCCAACCTTATTTGTATATGAATAATTCAACATACACTCCATACCACTGGAATATATATTATAGATATTTGTGAGTAAACAATCATAATAAAATTAATATATGTGGGTGAATAATCGTAGTATCCGTGTGCTCCAGGTGTACCTAGTAAATTTGTTAAGTGGACCTGATTAGTCTATATAATAGATATGTATCCAACTAAAATAAGCGATTGAGAACTCCTTGTTGGACAACAGAACGGACTATGAATTTGTAAGTGGCTTCTGTGGGATGAAAACTATCCCAAAATACGTATTTTGATGCATCTGTGCAGGTTCCAACATCCAACTTTGTACAAAGAAAAGACACTTCTATATTTCCTGTTCCACAACAACCTCTGTTTGATACTTCAAACCCTGCAAAAACATACAAAAAGCAATTCACAAATGAAGATCAGAAATGTTTGTAATTATTAAGTTCTGGTTCCTAATCCTCCTATTATATTTAATTATGTACGTACTCTTAATTGCTAATTGATGTGACCCTAATCTGGTAGTTAAGACTAGTGGTTTGGCTCATAAACTGCATACTTTAAGGTCTATATATGTGTATAACTGCATATACACCATTTGCAGAATGAATTGAATAACAAGGAAAGATTTAGGAGTTGGGAAAGTGAGATGATGAATGAGTGAGAAGTGTACCGTAACGGGTAGGATTGGCAACAAGATTGAGCAAAGGAGTGTAAATGTCAAGGACAACAATTCTTGATCCTGGGAGTTTTTGGTTGAGAGATTCAATCTCAGAACTAAACTTGGTATTGAAGAGAATAGCAGCTTCATTCTCATTTGGCACACAATCTCTCATTATACCTCCTTCAAGGGTCCGTTGTGATGGCAGACATCCACAGGGTGGTGCATTTGTCAAGGCTATCCTCCTTGCCCCAATTGCATACAGTTCCTGTGACACTTTTCCTTCCTCATTATTAATTTATTAGTAAGGGTAAACCCAAATGACCAATGCAACACTCCTAAAACGCTTTTGATCTAAGCGCCTTTGTCTTTGTCATATTACCGTCCGTTACTATTTACTATTGTTAAACCCGTGCGCATGGTGTATGACAAAATAAATATTACTTTTAGCAAAAATGAACTTAAATTATTATTATAAATATAAATTAAAAAGACTACAACATAAATTATATAATTAAATGAAAGATACGAAAATTGTTCAAATAAAAATATGTAAAATTAAAAATACATGTAGGTCAGGAGTTTAACTAAAAAACGTACAATTCTATTCTAATTCATGATAAATTTATTAGGCATTATAATTATAGTAATGTATATATATATTTTTAGCTTTGGAATACAATTATGAAAATACATTTTATTTGTGTAATTACAACATATGATAATTATGAAAATGTATTTTTTATTTGTGTTAATTATAATATCAGCAAGGCAAGTCAATGACAAAGTTTTGCTTATACATGTGTTTGTTTGGATTTTATCAAAATTGCTACTACAATGAATTGGCTAGAGTTTTGATGGAGTTAATGTTATAGTGCGATATGCAGATATTAATAGTGTGCTTTTAAATTAGTGATGGTGATAAGCAATTTACTTGGATTTTTAAAATAAAACCTTTTTTATAGTTAATTTTGATAAACATAATTGAAAGAACGGGGATTTAAATATCAATAGAAATGGAAATTAAGTGTCAAAAAAACTAATTTTAGAAATTCAAGGTACCTAGAAAATTAGGTAAAAAGTTGAGCTTGGACAAATATACATTTTCACTTAATAGGAATAAAGGAGAATATTTTAAAAGATAAAATAAATACCATTTATTAATTAAGGTTAACATGAGTACTATGTATTTTAATTATTGGATTGTAAATTTTACAAATAAAAATAGACATGATAATTGGAGAACTTGACACTTATTTAGAGACCAATGTAGTACTTATCATTTTCACTCTCACACAATTCAGGCAGCTCATTGTGTGCATGATGTCCAAGGGCTCCAGCCTGTGCAACGTTTTGCAAATCTTCTTCCATACAATGCAGTGTTTTGTACTCTTAATTATCATTTCATTTTAAGCAAATTTCACCTAGACTTCTCATCCCCTTTTATTTTGCTTACTTCTTTTTCCTTTTCAGTTATTGTTTCTATTTTTAGGTTTGCTGTCTAAAAAGATATTAAGCGTAATTTCATATAATCTAATCTTCTAATATAATTTATAATTGTACTTAGGCCAATTTAATTATATAGGCATGCAGCAGTAGTTAAGCTAAATATATTTGATTATGTATACATATTTTTCTTGTAATTCATATCGTAGTAAAAGTAGAATTGTCAAAAAATTGTCCGGTTCGAATATCCGGTTTAGTCCAACTCGGGAAAAACAAGGTACAATCGTAGATTTTTCTTGTAATTCGTAACACAATATTTTCCTTTTTTTATTGACCGAACTTGATATTGACACGAAATTAAGTTTTTCAAAAAAAAAATATCCGAAAAAATTAGATATTTGAACATCAACTTTTCGTCCAATGTGATTGACCAGAATCCAATATGATGACTTAACCCCAATTTTCGACAACCGTAATTAAAAGTTATAATATTAATTTCAAGTTGTCAATTAAATATTTAAAATTAATATTTGGTTTGATTTTTTATTGGGCAAAAAAGATGACAGATGGACAATAATAATTGTAATTACTCATAAATTAATATTTGGTTTGATTTTTTTATTGGGCAACCGTCCCATATTAATTGACACTTTGACTAAATTTTGAGCGTTAATTACTCATAAATTACAATGAGTTACAATATGAAATTAGTGTCAGTAGAAAAATACTTAACTAAAAATTACAATGGAGGTAATTTTATATTATAATTCATTGTAATTTGTAAGTAAATAACGGTCAAAATTTAATCAAAGTGTCAATTAATATGGGACGGAGGGAGTAAATACTTTTTTAACCTTCACTTTTTCCGAAGACCATGTAAAATAGGATTTATTTATCTTTTCTGTAATTAAAAATTTTGCCTCTGAAAATACTGTGTAGAGTTGTTAATTAAGACTTTGAAAAATTTTTAATAAAAAAAATAAACATTAATTTGAAATCTTGTATAACTTGATGAAAAAAATTACGTTTGATATCAACTAACTTGGTCCCCTCACTATAAGTTCCTGGCTTGACTGTCCTAGTTATTGGTGTCTAATTTTAATTATGAATATATTATGATCCAATATCACCAAAAATTGATATATTAACATATAATATTTGGCTTTCAAAAAAAGACATATAATATTCCTTTTTTGAAAGCTTAAAAGATTTTGAATAAAAAGACAACTTTATACCATTAATAGTTGATAAGTACATGGGGTTAAAATACAACTATATCATTTTCATTTTGACACTAACAATATAATAATATCTAACTGATTATAAAACATCGTTGTTTCATTCCAATTGTGTTTGGCGAATCATTAGACCATCCGGAATGATAAGCTTAAAAATCGAATCACTGCTGACGTGATATGAGATGAGAATGAAATGAGGTCGCGTAGGATATTTCAGTGGTGAGAACGAGACGAGTTTGAAAGCGGGTTTAACACACTAATATTTTAATAATATTTTTTTTTGTTTTTCTCCTCATCTACATCATTTTTTTATCAATATAATCAAATTAATTATATTATTTAGTAGGACCCATTTATTTTTTTTAATTAACATGAGTCAAATTCATACTTACCATTGGAAACCTAGTTAAATAAAGTGATAAATTTTGACTCTCTTGGTATGGTTCCACATATTCCACATCATGTAATTAGTCAAACTCAAACTTAATTAGAGCATCTGCAATGGTGAGTTTTAATTCGACTTACTGCTGACGTGGCATGAAACGAGAACGGAATGAGGTTGTATAGGATATTTCAGTGGTGAGAATGAAACTCGTCTCGCGAGAATCTCGCTTTCAAACTCGCGAGACGAGTTTGAAAGCAAGTTTAAAATATTAATATTTTAATCATATTTTTTTCTCTTTCCTCTTCCACTTCATTTTTTATAAATATAACCAAATTAATTATATTCTTAAGTGGGACCGATTTACTTTTTTTAATTAATATGAGTCAAATTCATTCTCACCATTGGAAAGCTAGCTAAATAAAATGTTAAATTTTGACTCTTCCACAGATTCCACGTCATACAATTAGTCAAACTCAAACTCACCATTGCGGGTGCTCTTACTGTGGACGAACTTAGAAGGTTACTAGTGCTTGATCTGATCATGAAGTCGATGAACTGCCCCTCAAAACAACAATTCTAGCCAAGTTGATGGTGTTTGGTTTGATCATGAAGTATAAGAACATAGTCATCTCCAAAATATTTTTTTTAAAAAAGAAGTTAATTAAATGAAATTGGAAAAGTGGAGTGCTTAATTTATACCTGGATGAACTGGGATGCCCAGTTAACGAGGAAGGTGGTATATTCAGAAATATCGTATTTGATGCGTCTGATGGGTATTGCGAAGTATGTATTGGTTATGTCATTACTTCCCGCACAGATGAGGTAGACACTCTGTGAAATTATGGAGGATGTTGTATTTTCTCCAACAGTTGCCTTTAGCTTCTTGATGTACTTTTTGAAGAGATTCATTTGATCTTCTAGTGACAACGTATTCTACACAAATTAAACAAACAACATTATATTCATGGTTTCTGAAACTCACTGGATCATTAGATTAGATTATATTAGATTTATTAAATGAAATAAAACATTACTCCCTCCTTCCCATTTTAATTGTCACTCTAGACATAATTTCAAAAACCAAGAAAACTTTCATCTACATTAATTTAGCTTATTGGAAATGTATAAAACTTGAATAAAATGGTGAATAAAAAAAGGAAAAAGGTGAATAAAAAAGAAAAATTGAAGAAAAAGATGTAATTAATAAGCTTAATTTAATAAATTAGTAATTAATGAGTCATTGGAATTATAAAGTGACAGATATTATGGGAAAAAAGAAAGTTAGTTAAAGTGACAGATAATATGGGAAGGAGGGAGTAATTGTTTGTATATATGAGTAGGTACCGCGAGGGTGGATGATACAGGATCAAAACCAGAAGCACCAGACGCAAAGCTCACACCAGTCAACAGATCATTGATTTTTAGGGATGGGTCCAGATATGGAGGCACCAGCTCTTTAATACCAAATTCCTCAGCTTAAACCATGAATTAACCAAACCAAAATTAATTATTCAAAACAATAATATTTAATATAATATTCAAGTAAATATAATAAATTACCGAGTAAATCAGAAGGGACTTTGCCGTTGCAGTATCTTCCAGTAGGAACACCGCCTTCAAAGTCTCTGCCATAAGGTGGGAAATTTGCTTTTCCAATGGTGTTAATATAGTTATTGTTCCCAGAATCAACGATTGAATCTCCAAACACCAAAAGTGCTGGTATTTTTACATTCTTGGGTAAGGCTATTCCATACACATGTATGTGCAAATATGAAGCTAATACTATCCAACTAAGTAAAACAATGATGGATTTTGATATTGCTGTAGTGAACCCAATTTTCCAAACACTTCTCATCTCTTCTTAATTACTCTTAATCTTCTCTTTTCAATCTCCTATGCAACTACATTTTGGGACAATATGGGCTACGGAAGTAATGAATATATATGGTTAATATTTATCCGTTTGGCAAGTAGACATCATAGTTAGAGCACACGACTTAAATATTGGTGGGATGTATTCATGATTAAAAAATTCTAAGGTAGGCATTTTTTTTTTCAACTTCAGTGGTTAATCAATATCAACGGTTGATCCACAATAATTCCTAAATATCATAGATTTTATAGTGGGATATCATCAAGAGTATACTCTAAATATAAAAGATTTTGTTTTGCATTTGATTCAAAACATAGTATAACACTTTACCATTATTTTTAATGAATTTACGACGTTTCTCCCAATTTATTTCAATTTTTTTACGATTTTTACACTTTTATTCCTTTTAAAAAATCATAATAATTGATTAGAGTCTCAAAAAAATAATTTATAAATTATTTTAGTAACTACAATTCATTACCTTTCTGAGGGATGAAACTAAGAAAACAAAAACAATATGGGGTAGGAAAAAAAAAGAATAAAAATAATGTGAAGGTGGATTTGGTACCACTATAATCAAATTTTTTTTTGGACCATCAAAATCCAAATTGATAGTGTGGATTATTGTTGTCCAATTCATAAAAGTGGAGGTTATTAGAATCCAATTTCATATATATATATATATATATATATATATATATATATATATATATATATATATATATAGTATTTGAACTATCTTAGTTAAAAAGTATAACAAAACATTGATTCTACCCTAAAAGATTGAAATAAATAAATTTTGATTGAAATAACTTATTACAATAGTTAATCGTATCTATTGATACATAAATTTTCTTAATGGATGAAATTTATCTAAGTCAAACTAGTAAAAATGAACATTCAACTACCATAGGTGAAAAAGAATTCAACTATTGTAAAACTTTTGAAAATTATACCAAAGTTGAAAAAAAAAAATCCTAACCATTGATTTATTAAAAAAAAAATTACATACATTAAAAAGATTTATATCTCACTTAGTAGGATTAAGTGTTCTAATAAGTTAATTTCATCAATATATTTTAATTTTGATTTTTTATGGTAGAATTAATGATGCTTATTTTTTTTAACTATGATAGCTGAAAAAAAATCAATTTTTGTAGAATATCTTTCAAATATAAAATTTTGTAAAAACTTATATCTCAACAAATAGGATTATTTATTATAATAAATTCTTTAATCGATACATATTAATTTCAATTTTCTTAAAGATATATTTTAGGGTATTTTAACTATTACGGTTGAAAAAAATTTCAACTATAGTAAAATATTTTAGGGTAATTTTCTACGTAATGTTTTCCACCGTACCGTTATATTTGATTTTGTTTCTCGTCCAATTTGGTTTTTGGATCTATTGTCAACCAATGTGTGTCTCACCTAATGATGATGTAATTGTGACATTGATGGAGCAATTTCTAAATCTTCCACTGAATTTGTACATTACTCTAATTACAGTATAAATGTGGTGTTCATCAAGCAAGATACTAAATTTTCAAGTGGGTAGAGATCAAATCAAGATGATCTTAGATTGACAATATACCATATGTGTTATACTGATGTTCAAGTTCAATTGATTATTTTTACCTACTAGTATGTATTTCATTGATTAGGGTTACAAGTTTGGTAGATCATTAATTTTCATGCATGGGTCGTCTAACAGTGATGCTTTGCAATATTACGTAAGTCTATATCAAAGGGAACTCAATACCTTCAATTTTTGGTAGTAGTTGGGATTGTCTCCACATAAATAAGGGTGTTTTTCAATAATTAACGTACGTGACATAGTTCACACACATGTAGCTGCTAAGATTCAAATTTCAAACATATCGCTAAATATAGGTCTGCTATCATATGATATCATTTCGACAAAAAATTTAAATTTGTGGCTTAAAGTCAAATGAAAGTTTCATACTCAAAGAAATATATTTTTAAGATATCTATCACTATATTGAAAGCCAAAGTCACCTTTAGTCAAACTGGATTAGTTGACCCCCTAGCATTTTCGAAAAAAAGGTTTAGAATTTTCTAACAGTTAAAAGTATACATATAGCAAATTGTGGTGACGGTCGCAACTGGCCCTCGCTATTCTCCAATCCTCCACAACTCCATTTCCAGCAGCCCACCTCCATAACTGGCCAGTTGCACTATCACCAATCACAATCACATCTTATGCCACTTGTCACAAAAATACAGGTTTGGATAGAAACCTAAGCTACTCCCACACCCAACCTACGCGATTTTTATTGAAAAGGAAAACATAAAATACAAATAATAACAATTGTATTTACTCGATTAAATATTGAATTATATTCAATCGATTACCCCAATTTAATAAATGATATATCATTAGCTATTCATTTGTTTGGTTTGATTCGATCAACATTTTTTTTGGGATAAATTCTCCACAGAATATTTTGAACGAAGATAGGCTCATAGACAAAAAAAAAAAACAGACACTTGTTTTAACAAAAAAAAAAAAAAGAAAAGAAAAGAAAAGAGAGAAACATAGTCAATTAAATGTAGTAAAAGACGTAAGCAATGATTAGCCTTGAAACAACGAATTGTTTAGCTTACACAATACGAGATGATATTGGTTTCAAAATGTGGGAGGACTTTGAAGAGAATGGTATTGAACTGAAAAGGCTCAGAAGTAAAGGAGGTAGAAGCTCAGAGAAAAAGAGGGTGAAGAAGAGCAAGAAAGGTGCAGGAAAAGGCAAAAAAAACCATGAATTAAGATGAAAATCGGGGTATGGAATGTGTGTGGTATCGGATCAACAGACTAAAAGAGATATATTAAAGATTTGATAAGGAAGGAGCAGTTGATCATAATGGGGCTAGTTGAGACCAAACACTAGTCTTTTGATGACTGGGACGTCAAGCGCTGTTGGGGAAATGTCGATATTGGCTGGTCTCAAGTCCAAGCCAATGGAAGATCTAGGCTAATCTTGCTATGGAATAAAGCTAAATTCACATGTGATGAAGAATGGATGGGTGAAAGATGGATATGCATAGGGGGCAAATTAATCAAGGATGAATTGGTGTATGTTGTTTGTTTAGTGTATGCACCAAATGATAATTCTGACAGATTGGAAATGTGGAATCAACTCAGGCAACTCAAGAACACAATCCAGTTCCCCTTCATCCTGTTGGGAGACTTTAATGAAGTCCTTACTTCAGGTGAGAGAAGATGTTGTTAGGAAATTACACCAGGAATGCGTGACTTTGCTGAATTCATACTAGACGTTGAGGTCCAAGACATTCCTGTGAACCAACAATACACGTACATGAGACCAAACGTCACAAGTCGCATAGACAGGATAATGAAAGACTGCAGGCTAATTACTAAGTTCCAGATGATGCCTTACTGTTGGCCTAGATGCCTCTCAGATCACTTCCCGGTGATTTTGATCACATCAGAGGTAGTATGGGGTCCAACGCCCTTCAGAGTGCAAGATGTATGGCTCAACTCTCCTACTTTTTTCAAAACTATAGAAAAAGAATGGGCTCTACGAGGTCGCTTGCCGGTTCATAAACGTATCAAAGCTTTGAAGGAACCACTAAAAAAGTGGAGCAAAGAAGTACTTGGGGACATCGACTCGAAAATCAGAGTGTTGGAGCTAGAACTTGAAAGGATTGATTCCATGGCCTTGGTTGGTGAGCTTGATGAGTGTAACCTTGCTAGAAGAGATGCAGTACGCTCCGTACTGCATGTTTGGCTCCTGAGGAGGGAAAGATCTTGGAAGCAAAAACCAAGATGTCAGTGCCTTCGAGCAGGAGACAAGAATACAAGGTTTTTCCACACATTGGCTACGTTGAGGCGGCAGAAGAAGATGATGGAAAATGTTGTAATTGATGGCATCAGTTACACGGATCCGACAGAAATCAGAAAGGAAGTCAGAAAATACTTCCAGATGCACTTTCAACAGAGGAAAAGAACTCCCAAAGTTGATATCTCTGAATTGGATCTCAACAAATTATCAGAGGAAGATAGAGTCTGGCTGGAACGGGAGGTCTCAAAAGAAGAAATCAAGCTTGCGGTAAAACAATGTAGCCCGGAGAAGGCGCGGGGATACAAATGGTTAAATATGAAAAGCACTTGGTAACTATGGCCGATCATTGGTGAAGACATTAGTAATTTTGTCATTGGCTTCCTGGAAAATGATCAGTGCCCGGAGATTATAAAAACTACTTAGGTCAGCTTGATACCAATACAGAACAAGGCCACTGACATAACAGACTACATGCCCATAAGCATGATTGCATGCCTCTACAAAATTATCTCTAAATTGTTGAGCAATAGACTGCGAAAGGTCATTGTTAACCTAGTAAGTGAAGCACAAACAACATACATTAAAGGCCGGCAGTTTCTGGATGGCGCGCTAATTGCTTTGGAGACAGTCACTTGGCCAAGGAATAAGAAGAAGAAAGGAGGGGTCCAATTGAAACTAGACTTTCAAAAGGCTTACGATTCCGTGGACTGGAACTCCTTAGAAAAAATCATGAATGCGATGGGTTTTGGATCCAAATGGCTCAGGTGGATGAGAAGGTGCATAAGGACTTCCAGCATATTTGTAATAATCAGTGGAGCTCCATTGAAGCCTTTCAAAATGAAGAGGGGTCTAAGGCAAGGTGATCCCCTATCACCCTATCTATTTGCTTTGGTCAGGGAGGTGCTGAATGTGATGATGATTAAGGCAGCAGACAAGGGTCACATAGACAGAATTCTCGTTGGATCCAAAAAAGTGCGAGTCACTCATCTCCAATTTGCAGATGATACTCTAATTTTTGTGAAGGACGAGGAGGAACAGTTGATTACTACGAAAGCCATCTTGCAGATGTTCGAACAATTTACTAGGCTCACCATCAACTTTGCTAAATCGAGCATTGTTGTGATTGGGAAAGACTGCAACTAGAGCACTTGCATGGCTAAGATTTTACAGTGTAAGGTGCAGGAATTGCCAATAACATACCTGGGTTTTCCCATCGGTGAGAACATACGGCGGAAGAATGCGTGGAAAACCATTTTGCACAAGATGCAAACGAAGCTAAGCAGTTGAAAGGCTTGTTGTCTCTCAAGGCAGGCAAGCTCATACTTAAAAAATCAGTTTTTAACAGCCTACCCATTTACTATCTTTTTCTGTTCACAACTCCGTTGCAAAAGAGATCATCAACATTCAGAGAAGGTTTTTTGGGCTGGAAACGAAGGGCAGAAACATAGCCCACCATCAGCTGGAGCCTTATTCAGAAACCTAAGGAGGACGGTGGACTCGGGGTTGGAGACATTTTAGTGAAGAATGCGGCTCTCCTATTTAAATGGTGGTGGAGGTAAGGCACGGAAGAGGGTATTTTGTGGAGAAAAGTAGTTAATTCAATCCACAACGAAGATGACTGCTTGTCACTGAACCCGTTCAGATTGCGGAGCCTGAACTTTGGAGAGACATAAAAAAACTAGCCTTTGAGGAGGGACATGTGCAATCAAGTATCAAGTAAAACTTGAAGATCAATCTTGAGGAAGGAAAAAGGATCCGCTTTTGGGATGATGGATGGATGGATCATGAGTGCTTGAGGAAGCAATATCCTGAACTATACAAGATATCATCTCAAAAGAAAAGTCTCGTAGCTGACATGGCTTGTTTGAGGGGTGCTGTTGGGTTTGGTGCCTCACTTGGCTCAGGGATCTAAATGACAAAGAGAAGGAAATGGAGCAAGAACTGAAGGAAAAATTGATTCAGCATCACCCAGTAACAGGAGCTGCCGATGCAATTGAATGGGCTGACAATGACAAATTCACTATCAAGGATGTGATAAGAAAAGTGGAGGCACTGGCAAGGGGTAATGTGACAGTTGCTTCATTGGTAAGCAATGCATGGTTAAAGATTGCACCTCTAAGGGTTGAGATTATGCTCTAGATGGTCCTTGTTGGCAAGTTGTACACAAGGGCATATCTATGTCATAGAGGTGCATTATCTGAGGAGCAGGACATATGCCCGTTCTGCGATGAGGCAGAAGAAGACATTGATCATCTATATCTACGATGTGAGTTCGCAATAGCAATATGGACCCAACTGGAACAGGACCTTAGCAGCCGACTCTTTCCCGTGGACAGTTTTAGGTTGTGGTTTAATCAGTGGATTGAAAAGAATATCCCAAATCAATCAAGGAAGAAACTATGGATTGCAACATGTTTTGTAACTGTCTGGACAATATGGCAGCACAGGAATGAGGTGGTGTTTGAAAACAAGTCTCAGAACCGCGGCTTAGTCTTGGAATTGATCAAGAGGAGGGTATCATTATGGGCGACTGTGTGGAAAGAAAATGTGCCATATACAGCAGGGCAGCTCCAGAACAATTTCCATCAGCTGCCACACATTTTTGGTTAGGCAGTGAAGCTTGAATTTTTAGAGTCAATATGTAATATCATTATTCTGAGACTTGAGGCTTTTGTACTGTTTTGTGTAGGTCTGTTGGGCTTCTGTATTTTGTCTCGGGTGTGTCCCGGTAATGGCTGTTGTAGCTTGTATCTTTTGACACTCTTTTGTTGCTTCTAATAAATTGGATTATGACCCATTAATTTTTGAAAAAAAAAATGTTGTTCAATTTGAACATAAATGAATTTGTACGAGACATTTTTGCATGTTGTTTCACATATTCACTAGAGTGCGAAAATAAATTTTGTTATTATTAAGCCAACATGGTTTAATGTGAACTTAAATGAATTTGTAACAAACATTTTTGTGTGTCCATTCACTTATACGTTAGGGTAATAAAATAAAATTTATTATTATTGATATCAATTATTTTAATTGATTGACTAATCTAAAATTTTTAACTTAGTTTGATATATTCCTTATTTTATAAATAGACGATATAACTAGCTTTTTTCACTCATATATAAGGTCATTTTCACGAAGTTTTGAGATGTGAATTAGAAAGATTATATTGTGATTAATAATGGCAGAACTTACTATAGTTTTTCTTTTCTTTTCTTTTATAATAGTAAGGTTGGAGTCATATTGTTATACATAGTGAAAATTTTGATGAAAAGTTTTATTTTTCCACATGATTTGTATGATACACATTTTTATTAGCACTAGATTGATATCTTGATTTAGGTACCTTAAAACTGATGAAATGATATGTTGGTAATCCTTGACGTTGTTGATGAAAGCTACTTGATGAATATTTTACTAATGAGTACGCATAAATTTATTTTTATCTAAAGAAATTTTCGCCTTATAATTTTATCAAATTGACTTGAAATAATATTTCTCTTTCTCTACTGAATTCTAATTAAAAAGACTGCATGTATGATAATTACGAAATTAGCAAATGTTATTATCGATCAATTTAGATAATTTAAACATTTTGAGCATTTTCTCTCTATCGGCCTTCTTATTATTAGGGTTTCTTCCCATTTCTTTTTCTATTTTGGCGTTATCAATTCAAATGTAGCATTTTGATCTCCCTCGCTCCCAAATCTTATGAAAACACACTTTTAAACATTTAGTAGAGTCCTTCCTTAAGTGAGACACAAACTCAAAGGTCATTACCTTTCAGGTTCGTAACCTTACCCCCGGACTCGGTAATCTAGTTCATAGGTGGGGGCTTTTTCTTAGGTATTCTCTGTTTTTCCTCTGTAAAAGTTGAGTGGCGACTCTTTTAAAATAAAAGCATTATTCTTGTTGCATAAACCATGTTTTTTGTAAACCTTAAAAACTTGTTTTTTGTGAATAATGGTATTACAAAAAGTGTAATGCAACTTAAGGAACGTAGTAGTATGTTTTTAAATAGTTGAAATTACCGAAATTGCCTTTTTCCGAGCCCCTGCACTATGAAAATAAGGATAATCAAATTTGAGGAGGAAAGAGCAAGTGGTAGCTCTCTCTTTTGATTTGGTTCAAATATTTTCAAAGTGTTCATGGTAAAGGAAATGTAATTTTACAATTAAACTATTCATAAAATATGCAAAACAATTGCTAAAGATTTTCTTTAAACAGTAAAAAAACCAGCAATGTTCCAAAAATTCCAATCGAAAAACAAAAAAGATGTAATAAAAAAGGGTAAACCTTTAAAAAAGTTTGTTATGTTTTATATTTTTGGAAGAAAAATAAATTTTAATTTTACATCTTTTTTAATCATTCACCCTTAGACATAAATTATTACATATATCGGGATACTCTTTTGCCATTTATTGGCCTAGGAGCACTCAAAGCGACGATTTAGGATTAACCTAAAAAATATAACTCATGGGATGTCGGGCCGACTATACTTAGAATGGTGCATTTACACCAATTTGAGCCTTAGTCACCACACCTACTCATGCATCACTTTAAGGAGCCTCCGTTCGATCCTCTAAAAGCAACACCCCGAACATTTGAGTTGTAACACTCTTATAAGGGTAATGCACCGTGGAAAGACATGAGCTGCTAAGCCTTTATCCAACCAATAAACCCTTTTCAAACTTAATTCCTTGGTATAGGATACCCCATCATGTTGTATGCTATATGTAAATATGTGTTTCTATTTTTTTTAAGTCGTCATTAGTGTAGGACCTAATTTAGAGATATTGTCTTACTACATAACAATCATTGGGTTTGAGAAGAAATGAGTTTATAAACTCAGTTAATTAACCTTGAGTTTTTTGGGTGGCCCAATTGTTAGGTGTTTAGGCCTGTTTCAAGGCCTAAATTGCACTTCTAACCTTGAAGTTTTACTCGATCCCGGGATGTTTTCATGAATGTTATTGCATTTTTAGTTGTTTTAACTAGCTACTTTATGATTAGAAATAAATCAATGCAAGGAAGCAAATCAAGACAAAAAGTGAGTCCAGGGAAGATTCCTAAGCCTAGTCTAGCCGGAAACCGAAGCGAAGAAGGATCAAGAGGGCCAATGACCAGATGAAATGGGTCAAACATGGTCATCACACTCGCTACAAGGCCTGCAACCGGCGCGACCAGGCCACATGCCAAGCTCCAAAATAGCCCCAGGCTGGTCGCCCCAGTCACAGCTGTGTAGCGCCTGCTACACAGAGAGGAGAGAAACAGGGGAAGAGGCCCAAAGATCGTGCCACCCGCGACGCAGTTGCTTGGAAAACATGGAGAAAAGTTAGAGTCACGCAGGTTGCACTTGCGGCCGACCCGTGACGCTCGCGACCTTGTGCAGACCTTAATCATTTTTTCTTCGCTCCTTAAGCAGTGTCGTTTCACAGGTTGTGCCCGCGACGACACTGCTTTAGGTGTTTTTAGCCCAAAACGACTGCATTTTGCTTGATTTTGTACCCTTGTATAAATAGATTAATGAGACATTTTTCATAGCAACTTTTATTAGGTTTTAGCTAACTTTTATGAGATTTGCAGAAGATTATCTTAGGTTTTAGTAAAAGCCCGGAATGTATTTGCCCCATTACCATCTTCAAATAAAGTATTTTCTACGTGCTAAGCTTATTTCATTCAACCACGCTAAATCAATTGCATTACTTTTGCTATTTTTGGAAGATTTTGGTTATTCAATTGAAGATTTGAAGATTCTCTCTGTATTAATTATTTGCTATTGTTGTTCATTGCATCACTAGATAAGTAATATTTACCCTTTCTCTCTCTACTTTATTATTGATAATTAAGTGCTAATTGCTTGTTTAGTGATAATCTTTCCTTAATATACTTCATTTGTTGCTTTTTAATTGATCTTGATTGAATCATGTTTAGGGTTGGATTTGAATGTATTAGGATAGTTTTAGCAATGATTAGTGGCTAGGTTTTTATAGGAGTAGGGGGTGATTAAGGTATTAATGGGTAATTAGTCATAGGGTTTAGTGATTTAGGAGGTGATTAATGGGAAAAACCTAATTTTCACCTTATTCCGTCCTTCAAGTGGGGTAAATTAAGGTCCAAGAGTTCCTTAATTCACTAATCACTTGCTATGAGTGATAAGGATGAAATAATTAATCTTATTCTCATGAAAATTAGAATAGGCCTAATTAGGGACTTTTGCAAGTTTAACTCCCTAAGATCTATGGTGGATCTTGGGGAAGTTAATCCAAACTTCCCTGGAAAGAAGGAGTTTGGTGGGTTTATCTTAGCCAAAATCTAATATGTTTAATCTTATATTTTGACCTCTTGATGACGAAAACCTCATGACCAAAAAAGCGTTGGTCGCCTAAAACCCCCGAGCCCTTCTTTTTATTAATCGTGTTAATCCTTCTTGTTTGCTTGATTACCTTAGTTAGTTAACTTCAATCAATCTTGCGCTTTTCTAGTAACTCGAACTGAATTCGAATTAAATTCTAGAGCTCTAGGCCCCTCAGCTCTCTGAAAATAACGATAAAAACCGGGTATACTACCCGCTAAACACAAAATGGCGTCGTCACCGGGGACCTAGCGCCCTTAGCTTCTCGTAGTTTGATTTGAATTTTCTGTAGATTACTTTCGTGCTTGAGGTGTTTTGAGTCTAGGTCCTAGGTCATGCTTACGTTCTTTTAGTTTTTTTTAACCTGGTGTAAGCAGACTTTATCCAACGCTAATCAAACATCATTGCTTCCTTTGGACCCAGAACATGAGAAAACCATTCGAAGGGCCAACGCTAGCTCAAGGAGAGAGCAATGCCAGGGGGCTTTGATGAGTGCAATTTTCACCTAGAAGTTTGGGCTGTTTTGATAATGGATGTTAAAAATTTCCCACATCGAAAAAGTAAAGAGAAAGGACATGGTATATAAGTCAAGTAGGCTACTCCTCTTAACACCAATTGGTTTTAAGATGGAACCTTAACTTGTGTACCATGGACCTTGGTTGAAGTGGGCTCCCGCCTTGGATCCCCGAACAAGTGGTATTAAAGTCGATGGTTCGTTCTGTTGGGCACAAGGTGTGGGAAGGTGGTCCCGTAAAAATCATTATGGATAGGAGTAGGGACCATGGTGCGTGCGCGAATGGGTCTCTTGAATGCCCGGAGTGGTGGCATGATACTCAGGTGAAGTAGGGTGCAGCTCTGTGGAGTAAGGTGCAGCTGGGACTCTTAAGGCAGAGCGGTGGCACGAGACTCAGGTGGAGTAGGGTGCGGCTCTGTAAAGTAAGGTGCGACTATGATAGACTCTTGATGGTGACTTGAAACCTTGGCAAAAAGAGGCTTCTGATCAAGGGGGAAAGACTGATGTGTGAAGGGGGAGATTGTTGGGATTCATCCATGAGTAAAAATTTCCCACATCGAAAAAGTAAAGAGAAAGGACATGGTATATAAGTTAAGTAGGTTACTCCTCTTCACACCAATTGGTTTTAAGATGGAACCTCACTTAACTTGTGTTTCATGGGCCTTAGTTGAAGTGGGCTCCCACTTTAGATCTCTCCAATAGTGGATTAGGGATGATTTTGATTAAAAAGTTGATTTATATCCCCAATTCCATATTACACTTGGTGTTGTTGCTTTTGATGGAAATTTGTAGGCTTTGAGGCCAAAACAATAACATTCCCTCAATTTGTGGTGAAGGCAAGTGTACCACGGACCACCTCCACGAACAAGTAGATTGTTGTAAAAATTTGGCAAATTTGGGAGGAAGAAAAGGTCGGACAGCAACCACTTCGGGCTGCCCGAGTGACCTCTCCGGTCCGAAGTGAAAAGCAGTTTTCGCCATAATGTTTGATTTTGGCCATTTTGCGAAAAAAAAGATTCAATTTATTTTGGAATTTTTGAGGACTAATAGGCGCTCGTCAAGGATCATTCTTCAACTTCTAACATTCCCTACTCCATCTCTCTCTCCTCCATATCAAATAAAAAAAAAAGGCGAAGATCGAAGCGAAAATTCGACGAATTTCTACTGGGATCAAAAGACTTGGTGGAATTCTCTTTGAAAATTTCTCCATCCTTTTCATCTCCATTTCATTTTGAGGTTTGAATATCATGTTTAGATATCTCATCATGTTTCCAATAATTATGAGTGAGTAGATTTTAGTTTTCTAGAGATTTGCAATACTAAAACAATGTTATTTTATTAGAATTTTCATAGTTTGTACTTGAATTTTCATTTTGAATCAATAGAAAGTTATGTTCTTCGTGTTTATAAGTGTTCCTAAGGTCTTGAATACTTGTAATTTCAGATTAACCTAAGAAGTACTCAAAGGTGAATTAGAATAATCCGACTACCAACTTTTCTACCAAGTTTTGCGAAATTTGAGAAAAGAATAGTAAATTAGGGAACCACTTTGATAATTAGATAATTGGAGATCTTCAACTTTGATTAACTTGAAAGCATACGAAAATTGTTAATTAGGTTAATTGAAGTAATTCTGTTAAGCGTCGAAAGAGCGGTAGAATTCTAATAATTATCAATTCTTGATTTGATTGAAAGAATAATTGCAGAAACTAGGTTTTGATAATTGAATTCATTGCTAGGAAATTATATCCCTAGAAGTTTTTCCCCATTTGATTAAACCCTAGATTATTTCCTTGCTTTATTAGTTTTAATTAGTTTACTAAAACCTTAAAAATCCAAAACCCGATTAACTTACCAATCAAGTATAGGGCTAGTTCACTGTGTTGCTAGATTGAGTCCCTGTGGGATCGACCTTAACGTGCTATATCGTTACCGTACGCCTGTAGCCCTGTCAAGTTTTTGGCGCCGTTGCTGGGGTCTTTGTCCCTAGTAGCCATTAAACGAATACTCTTAGATTGACTAAGTTGTTTTTCTTTTTTTTTTTTATCTTGATTTTTCTGTTTTGATTGCGTTAGTGTTTTTGTTTTTGTTTTGCTAGGTTCTCTTGGTGTATGCGAAAATCTCCAGAGTTCAAGTTCGATCCTGAGATTAAACAGACTTTTCGTTCTTGGAGGAAGAGGCAACAACAAGAGGAAGCTAGTAGGAAACAAGAAGCAAAGTTCGCGCAACAATCCAAAATGACTGATGAAGAACAACCAAGGACTTTTAGCCAGTATGTGACCCCAAATGTCACCAACCCTCCCACGGCCATCAACGTTCCGAACGTGGTAGCACATGATTTTCAGCTGAAGTATTCCCTCATCAGTTTGGTACGAGCTATGCCTTTCCGTGGTCTCCCTAGCAAGGACCCCAACCGATACCTTCGTGTTTTCCGTCAAGCGTGTGATACTTTCAAGGTAAATGGGGCCTCATTAGATGCAATCAAGCTGCGATTATTTCCATTCTCAGTTAAGGGAAGGGCGTGGGACTGGTAGACTCCCTTTCGGTGAATTCCATAAGAACTTTCGATCAGTTTGCGAGTGCATTCCTGGCTAAGTACTTCCCGCCAAGCAAGCTGACGAGCTTAAGGAATCAGATTTCTACCTTTGTCCAAGAGCCGAATAAGACCTATAGACATTGGGTATTTGAGCATAAGAATAAAGATCGAAATAAAGAGAAGAAGTCAGAACGATAAAAAACTCACATGTAGTACGTTACATGTACGAAGTCACATAAAACGCATGCATTATCACATTTGAAAGATTTGGATAATTGCATGCACGTTTTTTTTACGTGAAAGAGGAAGCCATGCAAGCTACGTAACACACGTGCAAAAAGGTCTCAAGTTAAAAACCTCACAAAAGCACTTCATAAAAGGCAAATAAAGACCTACTGTCCACAGGTGTAAACAGACAATCTTGATGACAATCTATTCACACCTTGTCGACTAAAGGGTGAATAGACGAAGCCAGATTCATCGCTTCCCCTTGCTAAGGGTCGATCGGCCTTTAATGTGGTCACACTTGGTTCATTCACCTACGTGTTGCCTGACCACCAGGAACAACCCCCTTGCCACCATGGTTTCTGTGCCAGTTTGACTACGTGAATGGAGTGCATGTCTGTGCATGAATGTTCAAGGCTTCCTAAGCCTATAAATACTACATCTCCTAAAGCCAAACTCACTCACTCACCAACTCATTCATCCTTTTTCCCCCTACACTCTCATTCTCTCATTTCTCTCATCTCTTCCTACTATCTTATTTCTAATCTATATTCTACAACATTTCTTCCCTAAATCCTCCCACATTCTTATTATATTCATCTACATTTCTCCACTTTCTTAAACCTCTAATTTCCATCTTCATATTATTCTCCATTATCTCTACATAAACTCCACCAAAAACACAACAAAACCCTCCCTAAGTCCTATTAAAACTCCACAAAAAAGAATCCTTTCTACCCTCTCTTTTTTTTAACCCCCCCTCCATACTTTTTTCCATCTACTTTTGGCATAATTTTGAATTCAAGGCATTTGAAAGAGCTACTTAAAAGGCTAGGCAAGTCTTCTTCTTCGTAAGTCACAATGTAAGTTTTTATATGTTTCTTCCTTATGTAAATAAAGTGTTGTATGTATCGTACTTTTTTTTTCTCTTTCATTTTGCATGTTGAATGAAGTAATCTTATAAAGTTCTTATTTATCTCCCTTCCAAATTTTATCAAAAGCACACTAATAACTTTTAGTAAAGCCTTTCCTTTTGTAAGAGGCAAACTCAAAAGGTTCCTACCTTTCGAGATCGTAACTTTACCCCCGAATCCATTATTGGTTTCATAGGCTGAGTCTTTATTTTCTTTCTCTTTTGGTTTTCTTGGCTTTTCCTTTAAAAAAGTCGGATGATGACTCCTTTCGAAATAAAATACATCAGGATTGCCTAAACTTTGTTTAACATGGTTTACAATATACCGATGCAATTTTGAAGTGATGTTGTATATTTCTAAATAATATTTGCCAAAATTTCTTTCTTCCGAGCCTGATACCTTGTGAACAAATTGAATTAATCCTAGAAGAATTGGAACAAATGGACATTCACTCTTAAGGGTTTAGTTTAAGGATTCATGAGATGTACATAGTTAAGGGAAAGTGATTTTATAACTATTATTCTTGAAATGTGCAATTGATCCTTAAAGAGCTTTTTAAAGATAAACCCCAGCACAAACCCGAATCTGTCACGCAGGCGTTTAGAAGTTTGAACGATGAGAAAAATGTCCACAGGAATTTTGGCGTCTCTACTGAAGACTTTTCTAAAGTGGGTAAAACTTGAAAAAGGTTTAGTGTGTTTTAAAACTTTTGGAAGGAAAATAAAATTTAACTTTATATTATTAAGTCATTCTTTTTAGGCATAATTGCATTCCATTTACCGGGCTACTCCTTTTTCATGTATTTAGGCTTGGGTGCGTTGAAAGTGGCGGTTTAGGTTTTTTCCTTTCAAACCACAAAAATAACTCATGGGTGTAAAGCAATTTTGTAAGACCTCGGTATTGTCATTCTCTCTCAAGGAGCTAGTGGCCTTAGCTAAAACTAATTGACTTTAGGTAAGGTTCAAGATCACAGGATAACAAGGAGGTTGCAATTGACGAACAGAACAAACACAACTATGGTTCAGTCAAATGGGAACTATGGGTGTCGGGAGATTTCGACACGCAAACGATGATTAGGAAGAGGGTTTCGCAACTAGAAAGCAACAAAATAGTGGAATAAAATGACAACCACGTTAAAATAAACCCACCGGATTTGCTTTTCCAAGGATAATCCGGATTAACTTCCTACAAGCCCACCACGGACCCGGAGGGTTAAAAGAACGGGACTCTTTAGTTAGCTCCTATTCACTTCCGTGAATAGAATACTAACTATCCCAATTCCGACCTTCCAACCCAACTGTTGGATGTATTCAGGATCTTTCGTATCCCAATAAATCCCACTTGAGGGAAGAATAGGAGTGGGAAGTTGATTCCACTACGAATTACCTTCTAAGTTGCTAACCCAATCTAAATACACCATTCACATCCTTAGTTTCTCCCTAACCCATATGGGTTCTAGCCTCTAATCATCTTATCTGACCTACTAAACATAATAATAACTTCATTCATGTTTAAAATAGAAAGTATATAGAAATTCCAAGCTACAATAACAACAATCAACAAATACCAAGTAATCTAATAACAAAAACAGAGATTAAAGAGTAATTGGATGAACTAAAGAGAGTAAGAGTTAAGAAATGCTCATTAATTTGATGCCAAAGGAAGATGCTCCAAAATAATAAGAATCCAATGCTCCAATAATAATGTAAGTCTTCAAATCTTCAATAGAAATCCAGCAAAATCCAGTGCAAGAATAATAATCCAAGTATAAATTCTCACTAATCACTATAATTGAAAGCTAAAATGGGATAAAAGTTCTCTCTAAACTCTCTAGTCTATCTAATCTCCCTCTAATTGATCTCTAATTGATTCCCCCTTGGGCTAAAAGACCTCAAAACAATATATACAAGTTAAGTTAGTTACTCAAAACTCGTCACTTCATTAAGCAGCAAAATGAGAATCTGCAGGGGACCGTAGGTACGGTCTATGAGACCGTGGCTACGGTCCTGCGTAACTCTTGCAGATTTCTCTCTTCTTCGCAGCACCGTAGGCGCGGTGTGATATGACCGTGGGTGCGGTTTGGCGATTTAGGTCAGGTAAGATTTCTCTATTTCGCACCGTCGTGGGTGCGGTCCCCTGAGACCGTGGGTACGGTCTCACTCAGGGCACTTCACCTGCTGCTTATGCCTTGCACCCACCGTAGCTGCGGTCATCAGGACCGTGGGTACGGTCAAGCTCGGTCACTTGATTCACGAAAGTCTAATTTTTTATCCTCTCGACGTGTCCGGCCTTCCCGCTTCCTTTGCCTTTGCCTTGACCATGACCCGGGAAATCTCGAGATTCCCAAAGTAGCTACAAAATGGCCCTTTTTACCATGTTTTGAGTAAAAACTCTGGAATTTACAAAATAACCAAAAACATATTAAAAGTTATTAAATTAAACCACGAAACAAGTCAAAAGCCTAAGGATTTAGGCGGTATTTAGACACAAAATTGGGTCTAAACACCCCCCCCCCACACTTAAACTTTTGCTCGTCCCGAGCAAAACGAGACAAAAACTACCTAAACTAACATAAACTCCTCTGTCGTGGGAGAGAAACAAGTGCATTTAGCGTATACACCAAGCCCTTTGAACCCCCCGGCAGCCCGGGTGGACGAGATGGACTCGTGAGGGTTTGTAGCGGCAGTACCCACAAAAGCCAAAGAAAAAGGAGAGAGGGAAAGTGAAAGCAAAACTGAAGAAAACAAAAGGAAACAGAGACAAAAACTTCGAATCAAAGGATTTTGAAACCTTAACTAAGAAAACGTTATTAAGCCTCCAAAAGGAACCGTTATGAGCATCTCACAATCCCCTATCCCAAGCAAAAGTCAGTCTTTGAGATTTTCGATTTCCTACACCTAATGCCAAGCAAAACCCCATGTGCATAAGTGCTAGTGGGTTCTAACCGAATCCAAAAGACTCCAAGGACTCATGTCCGAACTAAAAACAACGAACAAACAACGCATGAGTTGCCCTTCCCCGCATTTGGTCGCCCTTGGCTTGGTGAGGGCCGTAGGTGATGCAAGGATAGGCCCCACACTTTAAGAAGCACAGACTTTCTTTTTCTTTTTGGTTGGTTTTACCAACGAAATTTCTTTTTTTCTTTTCTCTTTTGTTTTTCTTTTTAAAAGTCGGTATTAGCCTTACTTTCGGGAATTAGACGGCCCAAATATGGGGTTTACCCTCCCAACATAGTCTTTTCCATACACACCTCCGCCGAGAATTTGATATGAGAGGAGCTTAAGGGGTAATAGCGCCGTATCGCTAATACCGGGCCCGTGTAGGTTGGCTAAGTGTATGGTGGTTAATGTCATTCAGCGACACGCCCCCTTAATCCGGTTATTGTAGCTTTTGCTTTCTTTTCCTTTTTGTTTTTAACTTTGCTTTTTGCTTTTATTAAACGGGAAAAAGGAATCGGGGGTTTCACTAGGCACTTGATGAAGGACATCTAAAGAGATAAGTCATGACTATACCCAAGCCAGGGTCGAAAAATGCTCAAACCAGTTTCTTTTAAAGAAGATTAAGAACGACTTCTCAATTTCGACAACAAGATCCGAGAAACAAAGCGAAAACAAAAACTGAAAGAAAACTTTTAAGCTTTCACTCCCTTTTTTCTCCTTTTTCACACAAAAGTTTTTCAAATTTTAAGAAAAACTGGGAAAAAAAAAACTAAAAATGCTAGGTGATCTACCCTTAAAACAGAATATCTCCCCCCCCCCCACACACACACACTTAAAACACCACAATGTCCTCATTGTGGGAAGGTGTCACAAGAAAAGGGTAGAGAACCTATAAAAACAAACAAACAAGAACAACTAGCAAATAAAGCGGTGGCGACCCGAGTCCACACGGCTCCAACAACAATAAAATCCCAACACAAACACTCGAGGGGGTTCGCCACCCAAAAGAAAAACAAGCATACGACGGATCATGAAGATAATTCAAATAGAAAGCGTAAGGTAGAAAGATATTACCTTGAGCTCTTCAAAAATGTTCAGCGATGATCCGAAGTCGTCGTTCAAGTGAATCACAACGATATTAGAGCAAAAGACGACTTTACACATGACAAAATCCGCATGCGAGATCGAAAACAAAGTCCAAAAAAAAACTAACTAACTAAACCTCTAACAAAAAGGAACTAAAAAGAAGAAAAGGAAAACTATAAACAAAATATACATTGCCAATGACATACCTTATCCCCGAATCTCACTCATTGAGGCGGGAAATAAGGGTGAAACTCAACACAAACTAACCATACAAACTTGATTCATTTCATTTCAGTAGAACAACCATTCGTTACATTGCCATCATAATCATCCTAGTCCAAAATACAACCGACACCAGGCAAAGTAAGGCACCACCGGCCAAAAGAACAACCAATAACCGACCAAGAAATCCTAACTACAACCAAAAGACAACCAAAATACAATCAAAAGACCACCACAAGCCAAATCCAGCCGACTTTGAGAGCAACACCAAAACAAGCCAAAAGGACCCGAGACACCACCTACCAAAACCACAAAGCCATCGCATCCAAACCCCGATGAAGCATCCCCCCACACTTATATTTCACACAATAAAGTATGTAGAAACTAATGACAAAGATCGGGTGGGGGCGAGAATGCTTACAAACGGTCCTCAAGCGGATCCTTCCGGAGGAGGACGAGGTTGGAGTGGCAAGAAGGATGGGTAGTAGGGATTTACAAAGTCCAGAGGTGCTGGGATATGGCCCTCAACAGTGTAGTGGTGAAAACCCCAATCTCGCATGAAGTGGTTTTGTTGGCGGAGGTACTCTTCATGACGCTGCAAATGTCGTTGGATGTTCACAATCTCCTTTTGTTGATCCTTGAGCAACTTTACTTGAGAACGGAGGAGTTTGTTCTGCTCACGAATCTCAACACTCAAGCTTTTGATTGAAGAAATAACGCGGTTCAGATTACCATGCTGTGCTGAGCTTCCTGGCATCTCTTCATGATCACTCTCCTCAAACTCTTCCAACAAACTTGAAATAGGGATAGGTGCACCGCTAATTTTCCTCCGCCAACCATAAAATTTTCCGCACGACGCAATTTTCAGTATTTGTAATATCGAGCCACTGCTCAGCATGAGTGGGGTCGAGAGGAACGCAGGTTCTCTTATAGTCATAACCATGATGGTAAACGGTGCGTGATTGGCGCTCAGAAATTATCTCCATTTGGAGCAACAATCCCCTATCAATGGGGATAGGGACATAGCGTGGCTTCCACTTCCGAAGGTAGGCACTAAACCCTTGTTTCCGGAGGAAATGACATATAACATGACCCATTCCCAAGTTGGTGAAATTATCCGTACTACTCATCTCCCATAACCAATGCAGAATGCACGAGCCTAAGTTCACTCGGCGCCCCTTCAAAGTATTGTAAATTATGAAAAGATCTTCCTTACGGACACTCGAGCGTTCCTCATCTCGCTCAAACACTGAATTAGCAATTACCAAATGGAATAACCGGACAGCAGGATTACAGAAATCTCGTGCTCGAGATTCTTCAGGGCAATAGAATTTCGCCTGGCCTTCTTCTGAGTCAACAGGTGCTCTTCTCCAACAAGTCAAACTCTTCCACGCTTCTTGTTCGTTGAAATCCTCAAATTCCCAGAAGTATACCCCATCCTCTGGCAGTTCCAGAGCTTTGCAAAACTCTTGAACAGAACAATCTATCTTCCTATCATCCACTCTATAGTTGAAAATTGCCTCAGGATACCCATCGGTAAAGACTTGAATTGAACTCATGAACTCAAGCATAGGTTGGTCTACAATTGATTCCTTGATGTTGAGAAGTGTTTTCCAACCAAGTACATGAGTGAGAACGTCGAAACTGGACCGACAATAAAGAGTATTGATTGTCTCATCATTGCAAATCTCAGGAGCGTAGATTTTCCGCTCTTGGAGTTCATCATAGCGAGTCTTATGTGGTTCACCACGAAAAGTAACCTTAGTACGAGGGCAACTCCTGATGAATGTAGCTGGTTGGGTCCTTCTCAATTCGAGAGAAGATGACAAATGGGGTGTTGATGGAGAAGGCTTATTAGGTCGACCCCTTTTTGGTTTCACCATTCTAGTGTTCATCACTCAAGAACCCTAGGTCTAGACAGAGAAATGTGCACACAACACCCAAAATTAGCAAGAAAAATGAACTTTGATGCACAAAGAAACAAGGGATACCTGAGTTGAGGACTTAGGAATGTTCCCTTACAATTTTCGAAGCCCACAACGAACAAAACCTAGAATTTGCACTTGAGAAGCTCCTTAGAAGGTGTGAAAATGGTGAAGAGTGCGGCTAAGGCACAGAAATCGCAGAGATGGTGAGTGAGGAAGATGGATTTGTGAGGGAATTGAACAATTAGGGCAAGGGAATGGAGGTTTGGTGTGAGAGGGAGTGTTTTCGAGTGAGGGAAAAGGAAAAAATATGAGTGAAAATGAGGGAGAGAAGCGTTTAAATCCCGACATTTCGCTGCAGTTCGATAGACCGTAGGTACGGGCCCCTGGACCGTAGGTGCGGTCTCACTCGGCCAGAATTTTAGGGCAAACATGTTGTTCTGCGACAGTGGCTATGGTGAAATTTACCGTATGTACGATGTAGTTGCTGGGCCAAAATCAGGAA
The DNA here is from genome assembly GCA_029582165.1 of Portulaca oleracea. Lineage (NCBI taxonomy): Eukaryota > Viridiplantae > Streptophyta > Magnoliopsida > Caryophyllales > Portulacaceae > Portulaca > Portulaca oleracea. The sequence goes on along the minus strand of CM055879.1, from coordinate 9,495,489 downwards.
AATCTTGCCATAACTTGACCGTGGCTACGGTGAAGCCTACCGTAGGTACGGTCTCCTTCGGTCAAAAATCTATGCAAAAGTGCTGTTTTGGGACCGTGGCTACGGTGAAACCTACCGTGGGTACGGTCTCCTTCAGCCTCTCCCCAGCACCTACAAGACTCACAAACTTGGAAAAAAAATGTTAAGTCCTAAAATTCTACTATCTCATTATCAACCCTCTTTTCTTGCCCACTCAACACCTTTCAACACTCAAAACTAACAAGAATCATCTCCTTCACAAATCTTCTTTTCACGCTCAATTTTTCAAATTTTTTTTCCAGTTTTTTTTTCTTTCTTTTTCTCAACCTTAACAAATCGAAAACGAAAATCAAAAGAAATAAAAATGCCGAAAAGACAAGAAAAACACTAAAGGCAGGGGAAGTAACTTGTACCTCTCCCGGGTGCTTGTTTTAGGTCCTAGCTTGACCTAATCCACTCTTTCACCTTTCAAGGTTGGCGAGGAACACCACAACCGTCCCCGCATATTCCTCTCCCATGGTGTATGGCTTGATCTTTGATGAGTTGACCTTGAAACATTCCCCCTTTTCATTCTTAAGTTCGACAACACCGGCGGGAAGGATCCTTACTATTTCAAAGGGTCCGGACCACCTTGATCTCAACTTACCGGAAAATAGCTTGAGCCTCGAATTGAAGATAAGGACTCTATCACCCACTTTGAACTCGCGACAGTTCAATCTCTTATCGTGCCATGCTTTCGTTCGCTCTTTGTAGATCCTATTATTTTCATAAGCATGACGTCGCAGCTCCTCAAGCTCCTCCAATTGAAATAGACGACTCGCCCCGGCCGCCTTGAGATCGTAATTCAATTTCTTGATCGCCCACATCGTCTTATGCTCGAGTTTTACGGGAAAGTGGCAAGCTTTCCCGTAAACTAGACGGTACGGGGTAGTCCCAATTGGCGTTTTGAAGGCGGTGTGGTATGTCCACAAGACATCGTCTAATTTCTCTGCCCAATCCTTTCGTGAAGAGCTAACCGTTTTCTCCAAAATCTCCTTAATGGCACGGTTTGAAATCTCTACTTGCCCTTGCATTTGGGTGTGATAGGGGAAACCCTGCTTATGATTGATACCATACTTCGCTAGGAGAGACTCGAACTTTTTCTCGATAAAATGGGATCCGTTATCGCTTATAATAACCCTTGGGATACCAAATCTTGGGAATACGATCTTCTTCAAAAATCTTGATACAGATTTGCCATCGCATTTTGCACAAGGAATGGCCTCAACCCATTTTGAAACGTAGTCCACCGCCACTAAGATATATTGGAAACCTCTTGATGACGGAAAGGGACTCATGAAGTCTAACCCCCATACATCGAAAACCTCTACCTTTAGGATGAAATTCAATGGTGCTTCATTCTTCCGGGAAATATTTCCAGACCTTTGGCATTTATAGCATCACGAAAGAGTGTCGGCCACCAATAGCCGGCTTGTAGGATCCTCGTCGCCGTCTTTTGCGACCCACAATGACCTCCAACCGGGAACTCATGGCAATGTGTCAAAACGAATTTCACCTCGCTCTCGGGTAGACATCTTCTGTACATCATCCCGTCGTTGCACAACCGGAATAGGAATGGATCGTCCCAAAGAAATGTTTTACATCGTGAAAGAACTTCTTCTTTTGATGAGGGTTTAGGTTTGGAGGAATCACCTCGCTGGACAAGTAGTTTATGATGTCGGCATACCACGGGATAGAATGCTTGATGGCCATGAGTCGCTCATCAGGGAAAGAATCCACGATCAGTTAGGTATCCTCCAAGTCAACAAGGATTCTCGATAGGTGATCGGCTACTACATTCTTCGTGCCGGCCTTGTCGCGAATTTCCAAATCGAACTCTTGCATAAGCAAAACCCACCGAATGAGCCTCGGCTTCATTTCTTTCTTCCCCATCAAATATTTAATCGCAGCATGGTCCGTGTACACCACCACCTTGGATAACATAAGGTACTGCCGGAATTTGTTGAGAGCAAAGACGATTGCCAAAAGCTCCTTCTCCGTGGTCGTGTAATTTCTCTGTGCGCTATCGAACGCATGGCTTGCATAGTAGATGACTCTTGGCTTCTTCTTTATGGTTTGAGCCAAACACGCTCCCACGGCAAAATCGCTCGCATCCGCCATGATTTCGAAGGGTAATGTCCAATCCGGGGGTTGAACGACCGGAGCGGAAATCAAGGCCTGCTTTAATCTATAAAAGGACTCAAGGCATTCATCAGTAAAAAGGAATGGGGCATCCTTACACAAGAGATCAGTTAGAGGTCGAGCGATTTTGGAAAAATCCTTGACAAACCGGCGATAAAAGCCGGCATGGCCAAGGAAGCTACGCACCCCTTAACGGAAACCGGGGGTGGTAGACGCTCTATAACCTCAACTTTAGCCTTGTCTACTTCGATCCCCTCGAAGAAATCAAATGACCCAACACAATACCTTCTTCCACCATGAAGTGGCATTTCTCCCAATTCAACACGAAGTCAACTTCTTCACAACGGATTAAAACTTTCTCCAAATTCAGCAAACAGTCATCAAAGGTATTACCATAAACAGAAAAATCATCCATAAAGACTTCCATGCATTGTTCAATGAATTCACTAAAAATAGCTATCATGCAACGTTGAAATGTTCCCGGTGCATTACACAACCCAAAAAGCATACGTCGATAAGCAAATGTACCATACGGGCAAGTGAAAGTAGTTTTTTCTTGATGCGCGGGGTGGATTGGAATTTGGAAAAAACCCGAGTACCCATCTAGAAAACAGAAATACGAGTGACCCGCCAACCTCTCCAACATTTGGTCAATAAAGGGGAGAGGGAAATGGTCTTTCTTTGTTACTTTATTTAATTGGCGGTAGTCAATGCACATCCTCCAACCGATGACGGTTCGGATACTAACTAGTTCATTCTTTTCATTCTCAATCACAGTCAACCAACCCTTCTTAGGGACATACTGAACCGGGCTTACCCATTCGCTATTTACGATGGGGAAGATGATCCCAGCAGCTAACAACTTTACTACTTCCTTTTTAACCACCTCTTGCATATTAGGGTTTAATCGACGCTGGGGTTGCCTAGTTGGTTTTGCATCCTCTAACAAATCAATTGAGTGCATGCATATAGAAGGAGACAAACCTTTCAAATCCTCTATTTTATAGTCTAATGCACCCCTATGCTTTCTAAGCAAATCAAGCAACTTGGACAGATCAGAATCATGCAGTTTAGCATTTACAATAACAGGACAAGACTTTTCATCATCCAAGAAAGCATATTGTAGGGAAGGGGGTAAAGGTTTAAGCTCTAAAGGAGTAGAGGATTTAGTTAGAGAAGAAGACATACCCTTGTAGATCGCATCTTGAATCTCCATCCACTCAATATGAGGCTCGTCAATAATAATCTCCTCATGAATGGGTGATGAATCTAGAAGGTTGGTGAAGAAGGTAATATCCGTGCCGTCGGTCTCAAATTGGAAAGATTCCAATAGACAAGCTTCTAAAGGATCGTCGCAAGTAAACTCAAGTAGATGAGAGTCCTCAATATATTCATCAACAAGGACCTTCATCATATCGATATCATAACACGAGTCCCCATACGAAGGACCTTTCAATGACCCCTCGAGGTTAAAAATGATGCTTTCATCGCCAACATTTAACGACATACTACCATGCTTCACATCGATAATTGCTCCCGCCGTAGCAAGAAACGACCTTCCCAAAATGATGGGAATGTTGTTGTCTTCCTCTATCTCCAAAATCACAAAATCACATGGAATCAAGAATCGGCCCACTTGGAATGGAATATCCTCCAATATTCCCAAAGGTCTTCGCACGGAACGGTAGGCCAATTGGAGATTAATTGTCATAGGAGTTAGATCGTCGAGATTCAACTTCTTGTATATAGAATGAGGCATGACGCTCACACTAGCTCCTAAATCACAAAGAGCACGACCAATCCGCATGTCACCGATGGTACAAGAAATAGAAAAACTTCCGGGGTCGGCTAACTTCCGGTGATTTGTTGTCAATAATAGCACTACAATCCGCCATCAAGTGGATAGTAGATTTCTCTTGAATTCTCCTTTTGCTTGTGAAAAGCTCCTTCAAATGCTTCTTGAAAGATGGGACTTCGGAAATAGCATCAAGAAATGGAATGTTTACTTGAAGCTTTTTGAGCATCCCGATGAACTTTGAAAACTTCGCATCGGACTTGGGCTTTGCTAACCGCTCGGGAAAAGGCACCGGCGGTAGCTTCGGCTTCTCAATGATTTGGATTGGCTCTTCTTCCATCATTCTTCCTTACCCTTTTCTTACTTTCTCCATCTCCTCTCTTTCTTTACTAGCTTCTCCCAACTCCTCCACATGAACTTCCTCAACTCCCTCACCCAAAACAAACTCACTCTCCCGTTCCTCTATCAAATCCTCTTCTTCCGTGATATCTACGACATCACCCTCTTTGTCACCCAAAACATCCTCTTCCACCATCCTAGGCCCTTCAATCTCCCTACCACTCCTCAATGTAATAGCATTAAGTTGCCCCTTGGGGTTCGGTTGAGGTTGGCTAGCGAGGGATTGAGTAGGTTTTCATTGTTGTGCTATTTGAGCCATTTGTAACTCAAGATTCTTTATGCATGCTTGGTCCCTATCTTGAGCTAAGGACATCTTATCTTGAGATAAGGAGATCTTTTGTAGGATTTGCTTAAAACAAAATTCTTGTTGTGATGGTTTGGACACTTGGGAGGTTTGACCATGGTGAGAGTTTTGTTGGTACTGGCGGCGGTTTTGGTTTGAGAAACCGGGGGTGGATTATGTTTTTGTGGAGCTTGTTGGTTGTAGGCATAATTCCCACGAGGACGAATATGATTGGGGTTGGGATAGGAAAGGTTATTGTTAGGATAGATAGCTTGGACTTGCTCGGCTTGATATTCCTCACACCTTTGAAAAGAATGTGGCCCTACACAAAAATCAAACACAAGAGCTCGGGCATCAGGAATAATCATAGGTACCTCTTGAGCTGTCTTTACTTGCCTCGTAGTCTCTTCCAATGCCTTCTTCTGTTGCATCTCTAGAACGGCGTTCATGAGAAATTTGATAGTAGGGTTGCTCTCTAAAGAAGGACCTCCATCTCTAGGACTACGGCCGCCTCTCCAATGTTGAGAGTTTTGAGATAACTCATGGAGGAACACATTTGCTTCTTCCGCCGTCTTCTTGAGGAACATGCCTGCCGAGGCATGATCAATGGATTCGCGCAAAGAGCTACTCAGTCCGGAATGAAAGTGATGCAATAATAGCCAATTCCTCAAGATTGTGGTGTGGACACCTCCGTTGGAGACCTTTGAATCTCCCCCACGCTTCAAATAACGACTCATCGGATTCTTGTTTAAAACTCATGATGGCTTGCCTCAATCTACACGTCTCATCATTGGGGAAAAACCTTTGAAGAGAGTCGCGGCTATGGGCATCCCATGTACAATAGGTTCCCGGGGGACACGTGTTAAGCCACAATAATGCTTTTCCCTTCAAAGTGAGAGGGAAGAACTTCAGCTTCATGTATTCGGCGGTGACTCCATTCATTTGTATGAAACCGATGCGTTGCTCGAACTTGTTGATGTGGTTGATGGAATTTTCATGCTCTTCTCCATGATACAAAGTGTTCTCAAATATCTCCAACAAATATGGTTTGAACTCGAATGATTCGTTTGGTGGTAATGTAGGTAATATGATGGGATCGCCTCCTGTACCCGACATTGGTAACGAATATGATGCTAAAGTACGGGGTGGATCTTGCTCTTCGTCAGCCATTGGAATTTCGATCGTCTCTCGATCCCTTTGTTGTCTTCTTCGTCTCGAGTCGGTGTTAGCTTGGCGAATAATACTTTCCGGATTCGGATTCGGTGGAGTTATAGGAGTTTGGCCTCGTCGAGATCGAGTCCGCATGCACAAAAGGAACAAACAGAAGAGTCAAATTCCCAATAACCAAGGATAACAAAATCTCTAGCAAATGAAATGATCATAAACAACCTACAGACAAAACGCTAAGCTAGGTGCGCTTGCTCCCCAGCAACGGCGCCATTTTATGTAAAGCAGTTTTGTAAGACCTCGGTATTGTCGTTCTCTCTCAGGGAGCTAGGGGCCTTAGCTAAAACTAATCGACTCTAGGTAAGGTTCAAGATCACAGGATAATAAGGAGGTTGCAATTGACGAACGGAACAAACACAACTATGGTTCAATCAAATGGGAACTATGGGTGTCGGGAGATTTCGGGACGCAAACGGTGATTAGGAAGAGGGTTTCGCAACTAGAAAGCAACAAAATAGTGGAATAAAATGACAATCCTGTTAAAATAAATCCATCGAATTTCCTTTTCCAAGGATAATCCGGATTAACTTCCTACAATCCCACCACGGACCCAGAGGGTTAAAAGAACAGGGACTCTCTAGTTAGCTCCTATTCACTTCCGTGAATAGAATACTAACTATCCCAATTCCGACCTTCCAACCCAAGTGTTGGATGTATTCGGGATCTTCGGTATCCCAAATACATCCCACATGAGGGAAGAATAGGAGTGGGAAGTTGATTCCACTACAAATTACCTCCCAAGTTGCTAACCCAATCTAAGTACACCATTCACATCCTTAGTTTCTCCCTAACCCATAAGGGTTCTAGCCTCTAATCATCTTATCTAGCCAACTAAACATAATAATAACTTCATTCATGCTTCAAATAGAAAGTATATAGAAATTCCAAGCTACAATAGCAACAATCAACAAATACCAAGTAATCTAATAACCAAAACAGAGATTAAAGAGTAATTGGATGAACTAAAGAGAGTAAGAGTTAAGAAATGCTCATTAATTTGATGCCAAAGGAAGATGCTCCAAAATAATAAGAATCCAATGCTCCAATAATAATATAAGTCTTCAAATCTTCAATAGAAATCCAGCAAAATCAAGTGCAAGAACAATAATCCAAGTATAAATTCTCACTAATCACTCTAATTGAAAGCTAAAATGGGATAAAAGTTCTCTCTAAACTCTCTAGTCTATCTAATCTCCCTCTAATTGATCCACCCTTGGGCTAAAAGACCTCAGAACAATATATACAAGCTAAGTTAGTTACTCAAAACTCGTCAGTTCATTAAGCAGCAAAATGAGAATCTGCAGGGGACCGTAGGTACGGTCTATGAGACTGTGGCTACGGTCCTGCGTAACTCCTGCACATTTCTCTCTTCTTCGCAGCACCGTAGGCGCAGTGTGATATGACCATGGGTGCGGTCTGGTGATTTAGGTCAGGTAAGATTTCTCTCCTTCGCACCGTCGTGGGTGCGGTCCCCTGAGACCGTGGGTACGGTCTCACTCGGGCACTTCACCTGCTATTCATGCCTTGCACCCACCGTAGCTGCGGTCATCAGGACCGTGTGTACGGTCAAGCTCGGTCACTTGATTCAGCAAAGTCTAACTTTTTATCCTCTCGACGTGTCCGGCCTTCCCGCTTCCTTTGCCTTTGCCTTGACCATGACCCGGGAAATCTCGGGATTCCCAAAGTAGCTACAAAATGGCCCTTTTTACTATGTTTTGAGTAAAAACTCTGGAATTTACAAAATAACCAAAAACATATTAAAAGTTATTAAATTAAACCACGAAACGAATCAAAAGCCTAAGGATTTACGCGGTATTTAGACACAAAATTGGGTCTAAACAATGGGCTGTCGGACCGACTACACTGAGAATGGTGCATTCATACCAATTTGACCCTTAGTCACCACATCCACTCATGCATCACTCTACGAGGTCTCCATGCGAGCCTCCAAGAGCAACACCCCACACATTCAAGTTGAAATTATACAACGAGAATGCACCGGGGCGAGACATGAGCCGATAAGCCTTTATCCAGCCAATAAAACCTTCGTACATAGAGCCTTGGTTTAGGGTACCCTTTTCCATGTTGTATGCTATGTGAATATGTGTTTCCTTTGTTGTAAGACTCAACCCAAGTTGAGAGGAGTTGTTTTAGTCTATGTAAGAATCAATGGGCTGAGAAGAGACATGTTTACAAACTAGGACAATTAACCTCAAATATTATGGTTAACCAAGTGGTTAGGCCCATTGATGTATAAAGGTTGATTGTCCTAGTTCATAAAGTAAACTCGAATCGTCTTTGATGATCGTATATGGCCCTATGCAATATTCTCCTAACAAAGGTCCAAAATCTGACTAAAATCAAAACAAAGTTAGTGGGTAATGTCTTAAACTACATAATAGTCACTGGGCTTGAGTAAATTAATTTATCAATTTAATTATTGAATCCATCACACTTATGGTCGGCCCGTTGTTAGGCCCAACCATACTGAATTTGGAAATTAAGTCCATAAATTAGTTATAACTCACTAATTGTTGACTTTATTCAGTTTTTTACAATATTCATCTTCCTCGAGTAAATAAATAAAAGAATATAGAAAGTGTAGACTGCCAGTCCTGTTGGACATTATTCTAGTCCGCGTAATTCCCAGTATAGCTTGAGTTAGTTAGAGTTCGTTGGTTCAAGTTACGGATTCTCCATAAAACAATCGGCCTGTGGTTTGAGCCCATCCGAATTGAGAAACACTGACTTGTGCTTTCTAACTTATGATTAGGGATGAGCAAAATTTCCGGGACTCCCGAACCCATACCGGTCCAGGTGAGTCCCGATCCGAAATCCCGGTCCCATTAGAAATGGATTTGGGAGTGGGATCAAAAACAAAGTACCGGTCAATTACTAGACCGGGAGTGGGACTTGACCTCAACTCCCGATCCCGGTCCCGACTCCTGATCAATATATATATATATATATATATATATATATATATATATATATATATAGGGAAATTGGATTCTAATAATCCCTACTTTTGTAAATTGGATGACAATAATCCCTACTTTCAATTTGTATTCTGGTGGTCCAAAAAAAAAAAATTGTATTGTAGTGGTACCAAATCTATCACCACATTCTTTTTATTTTTTTCATGCCTACACCATATTGCTCTTATTTTTGTGGTTCTTGCCCCTAAATAGGTAATGAAGTGTAGTTGCTAAAACATTTTTTAAATTAATTTTTTTTTTGAGATTCCAAGCAATTATTATGATTTTTTTAAAAAGAATAAAATTGAAAAAATCGTAAAAAAATTGAAAAACAATTGAAAAAAATTGGGAGAAATGCTGTAAATTCATTAAAAATCGTGGTAAAGTGTTATACAAAGTTTTGAATCAAATGCAACACAAAATCTATGATGTTTAGGGTATACTCTCAATTATGTCCCACTGCAATATATTTTATTTGTTTTTGGACCACCAGAATACAAATTGAAAGTAGGGATTATTACCATCCAATTTGCAAAAGTAGGGATTATTAGAATCCAATTTTTCTTGTATATATATATATATATATATTTATAAATGTCGTTGGACACTCTGATTACATATTTACCTCACAATGGCACAATCACATCTATTTTGGCCCAATAGCCTAGTAAGCTCACGCCCAATTAAACAAGTGTTGTGAATCATGTGATGAGGAATTGATGATGATGATGAGCAGATAACCAGTTTTTATTTGCAGACAATGTTGAATGTACTGTAAGTATGCTATTGTGCTCAATATTTTCCAAAATGAAAGTTGTTTTTTTTAAAAATTTTCTATGTTGATCCTTTTAAGGAAATAAACCAAAAAATAATTACAAATAGGTTAGAAAACTGGGACTAGAAACTCCCGATCACAACAGGGACCGGGAGTGGGAGCAAAAACTTGCTCTCGGTCACAACCAATACCAGGACCGGGAGTAGCCAAAATGACCGGGATCCCGGTCCCGCTCACCCCTACTTATGATTGATTCACTGTATTTGACTTTATTCGGCCCTTTATGATGTGCTGTTGTATTAAGATCATATAGAATTAGGTCATGCAAACTCGTGCCCCGGGTGAGTCTTTTCCTTGAGTCAGCATGTAGGTCTTGCGTTCTAGGAAGTTTCATATAGGTTAATTAGGTCATGCATATGCCGGGTTGGGTTTTGGTTAATGTGAGGTCAATCTATGAGTTGTGTGTTGTTTCCCTCAGTCATAATAGGAGACCCGAGTATAGTTTGGATCCCAGGACCGTTAGGCCATCTAGTTCGCAACCCGAATTTCATCCCACCGACACCTAAACCCAAAGCATCTCACCGTCCACAGTTCGACATGTCTGCAAATGAGAGCAACAAGGATAACCAGGTTCACTTTGCGTGGGCAAAGTATTCAGAGGAGAAGTTCAACAAGGTGGAAGGATATATGATCAATCATCTTTGCCACCTTGCAACAAGAGAAGAAAGTTGAGGAGCACAACGCTAGACAGCGGGAACTCATCGAACAACAAAATAACCGCATTAAACAACAACAGGAGACCTTGAACGGGGTCTTGGAAGCTCTACAGCATATCAGCGTCCATGTAGGGATGGGTGATGATGATGAAGAAAACCATGAGAACCAAATTTCTGCTGTCGACAAAGGTAAAGGAAAGCTAGGGGAATGTCCTAGTACGAGAGTGGTCATCCACGTGCCAGATTTAGACTGAGATTAAGCTACGGGATGACCTTGTCATCCAGGAAATGAAGGTGTAGCTGAACGTATTTAAGAATGTTGTGAGTCAAATGCCCGCATTTGCTAGCCAGTTTGTTGAGTTCGAACCTCCTGCTAAGGTTAACACCAATGTTTCTCGAAAGATGGAAATACCCCTCAAGGAGTTTAGTCCGTCTGAGAACCTAGTTCATCATTTGTGGGAGTTTAATCGAGTAATGCCGCTCAGAGGCATCAGTACTGAACACTACAAGCATCATTTCCCATCATTGCTGAATGATGAAGCATTAGACTGGTATTACACCCTATCTTTGGAAGTTCGGGGTGATTGGACTGCCTTATGAAGGGCTTTCATCGAACATTACAAGCAAAATCCAAAAGGATAAGGTGACTTTATCTAATGTTATGGCGATCCATCAAGGGGATGACGAGCCATTTTTAGCTTACTATGAAAGGGCATGTTAAGTTATCTCAGGTGACTAGCATTATCCCTACTGAAATGCACCTAGATACCTTTGTTTGTGGGTTAAAACCAAGTCTAGCACAACAACTAGACTTCCATGTAGTTGAGAGCTTTGAATATCTGAACACGCAAGGAGAGAAACACTGCATCCCAGGGTTCGAAGGGTACCAATATAGGAAGGAGGACCATTAACTCTCCAAAGGTTACCGAAACTAACGTATCCAAAATGTGAACCGTGGTCCTTTCCCGAGGTCATCACCTTTTCGATATGAGACTTATACTCTAGTTGACATGACCTATACTGAGACATTGGAGCGTCTGTTGAAAACCAATAAGATCCAACTACCAACACATAAGCCAAAACATGAGGAAAAGGGACCTGAGTGGAATAATGTTATGTTCTGTAAGTTTCACCGCATAAGGGGACATGACACCGAGGGATGCTGGACGCTCAAGATCCTGATTAAAAAGATGATCCTTTCCAATGAATTACCTTTACCCAAGGCGGTGAAAAAACCCAACAACAAAAGCAATCCTCTCCCAAATCATGCCATTTTTGTGGGGGGTACTTTTGACCCATCTAAATGTATCACGGACAAGGGAGTACCAACAATTCCCATGGAAGACTTGATAGCATTTACTGTCAATAGCATATGGCCAAGTAACAAAGAGTGTAGCAACGATCGTGAGAACCTAACTCAACGTCTGGATGATCTACTGGACAAAGTGCACGATCTAATCATTCACATAACAATCCGACAAGATAAAAGGTTCCAAGAGCACTTCGAGCGTCAAGATCAGTAAATAGAGCAACAATCGGATGCCTTGAATGACGCATTAGGAGAGCTTTAGCACGTCAAGACTTGTGTCGACGAGCAAGCTCCAAAGCAACAAAAGAATAAAAAGAATCTGAACCAGTGGTTGCAATAATGTCCAATCCTGAATTTGATCCAAGCACCATGATCTCTGCTGATGGGGGTCGTCGTGAAGTGTTTTGGGTCGATTCTGCCGATAATAAAAGTACCCTGGTGTTTAGAGAACCTCGTAAGGTCCAGCCTGAGTCGAGCACTAGTGGGTCTATAGTTGAGTCTGAGTCAGCTGGGATTAGCCCCATGTCTGATGAGTCTATATCCGTTTCTGCATTCAATGAAGTGAACTTTTGTGAGAGTCCTCATCCTCATTCCCTTCCCTTAAACTGTTGTGCTAATAATTATGAATTTGATGTTGAACCTTTAAAAAATTTAATGAATTAACACAAGCTACGAACGAACATGAGAATCATATGGCAATTGTTGAGGAAACCATCACCATCAATGTGGGGAAACCTGAAACTCCCCGAGAATTGAAAATTGGCAAATCATTAACCTTGGAGGAGCAATAGGAGTTCTCCGAGCTTCTAAAGGAGTTTGTCGACGTCTACGCTTGGTCTTGTGAGGACATGCTTGGGGTTGTGATAGGTTGGACCGTGTCAGGATCGGGTCTAAGCTTTCACGTCCGAGGCTAAGCCAACGGTTCAGCAAGCACCGGTAGTTGCACTCTCTTGTGATGCTTACATCGTGGATATCAGCGAGGTCATGGGTAGAGGAGCTAATCGACATTACCGTGCTAAGTCCGTTCACCCACTTATTCTTAAGAATCGTTATACCTTCAAGAAGAGCGGGGTGATGAGCGTCAATTTAGCTTGGCTAAGGCGAGACGTCCATTGTTGGGGTCCGAACTTCCCCGCAGATGTTTCAAACGGCCCGGGAAGAGATTCAGGACTTGTCGATAACCACGAGGGCCTATGGGATGTTGGGTCATCCCAAGATGTCGTGAATATTTGGCGTCGTGGTTCGGTTGTGGGCCGGGTGAATAAACACAAGGTAATAATGGCGATCAAAGGTTCGAAATACACGTGCCTTCACTATTTGGATAATAACTCCTTCAACACAACTCTGATGGATCTACCATTTTTGGAGCTTAAAGTGCACACCGAGAGCTTTCCATCGATATCTTACCGGCCTAAAACAGAGTTTGGATGAAGAAGTTATGCGCGTTTGAAGTCGGCAGGGAAAAGCTGCCCAGAAGACAATCGCGCCTGAGTCATCGTTCTGGGCGCCCACGACGATTGGCGATGGCGCGTTGGAGTTGTCGGGACAGTAAACCTTCGCGCCCGAGTCACCCACCGTCATGCCCGAGTCAGGCCTGCGACACGCGCGTGCTGCTGTGTCCTTTGGGCTGATTTTTGGCTTAATCTTGTTCAGTATAAATAACTTGTTTTTCCCATTTCCCATGCAGCTTATGTTTATGAATTATTTGCTAATGCAATGTTAGGGTTTCTCCCTTTCTCCCAAACTCCTGTTCTTATTTTATCCATTTGTTAATGGTTATGTGTTAGCAAGTTATTCCTTTAGTGATTATCTAATGGATTACCTATGATAGTCATGGTGGGGTGTGAGGCCTAGAGTTGTGGATTACCTAGCTCAAGGTCATAACCTTCCTTAGTGTTCAAGTCTCGTTCGATTGTTGAATCAAAGATATAACTCAAGCTAAAATCATCAACACTCCCACAGCGTCATGCTCGAGTTGGTATCAGAGCTAAAGGTTTGCATTAGCTTGAGTTTTTGTTCATTTCTTCATTGTTCTTGCTAGTGTGTTCTCTAGTGTTGATTTTTGTTGGATTTGATTGAAATATTTGTGTTCCCCATCCCTTGTGCCTCCAAGTGTGTTGGAGAAGTTGTTATTGCTATTGTGTTTGTTGATTTTGATGCATTTTAGAGCTTTAAGGAAGAGTTGGAAAATTTGTGCCTGCAAGGTGTTCGATAAAATGCCCAAGTGAGAAAAACACAAAGAACCCTTAGCCAAACACAAGCCAACTACAAGAAAACCCCCAAACAACACAAATATTCCCAAACACATATCGTCCCTCACCTTTTCCCTCGATATGGACGACGAAGTTATTTCCGATCGAGAGGAAACAAGCCACCGGAGTAGTCCTCTAATTCGGACTATCGAGAATCGATTCTCCACCATCGACGTTCGATTCACTTCTTTCGACAATCGGTTCTCCACCCTCGAGCGCAACATAAATGCAATGATGGCACGGATGGACAATCTCATCCAAGAGCATCTCCGTCCGCCTCCAGTTGAACGTCCGAGGCGTGCACCAAGCCCTATCCGTCCTCCTCCCAACTTTGAGTCAAGTGATGATGCTAGAGGCTCCCCTCGACGCCGTCCACGTCGAGAAGTGCATGATCGACCCCCTCGTGATGATTTCCAGGACGTTAAGATTGATATTCCCGAGTTCAATAATTCTAATGATCCGGATGACTACATCGAATGGGTTTAATTGATGGATAGGATCTTCGAGACCAAGGAGTATGATGATGAGAAGGCTTATAAGGTCACGAGCTTGAAACTCACCAAGGCCGCCTCGCTTTGGTTTGAGAATATGAAGGTAGAACGGGTTCGTGAAGGAAAGGCAGGATTTCTACTTGGACACGGCTCAAACAAGTGATGAATTGCCGTTTCTTGCCCCACACTTACAAGCAAGACGTCCTACGGAGGTTATATGCTCTTACCCAAGGCAAACGATCCGTCGGTGATTACATCTCGGAATTCGAGCAACTTCTTATTAAGAGTGGCCTTCAAGAGCCGGAAGAGCAAACGATGATGCGATTTTTGAATGGGGTTAGATCCTTCGGTTGCCAAAAAGGTTGAGGTTCAACCCTACTATTCCATGGATGACTTGTGTAGTTCGGTTCTCCGAGTTGAGTGAAGAAGAATGGAACGGTCTGACACCAAACCCTTGTCTAGACCCGTCTACTCACCATCTAGCCGACCTCCTCCAGATGCAAACACTCCGAAGTCTAGCGAGACACCCAAGTCCACACTAACACCAAGAATTGACAAAGGAAAGGGACTTGCTATGGTGACTCCAAGGGAATCTCCTCGACGAACGGAAGGCCGAAAGTGTTTTAAGTGTCATGGTTATGGCCATTTTCAAGCCGATTGTCCAAAGCGTCGGACTTTGACACTCCAAGAGGTCCATGACATCGATGATGAGCTTCAAAAGGCTCTAGAGGAACCCGAAGTGTTGGTTGAAGATGCGGAAACTAGTGATAAGGAGAATGTTGTCCCCATACCTCCTATACGTAGAGGCGCATATGTTTTGATGAGAACTTTACATACCCATGAGACTCCCCTCGACAAGGCCCAAAGGGAAATGTTGTTCCAAACGCGGTGCTTCGTGGGTGAAAAGGTGTGCACTCTTGTCATCGATGGAGGGAGTTGCACGAACATCACATCAACCACTATGGTAGAAGAGCTTGGCTTGCCTCTATTACCGTACCCTCGACCCTATTCACTCCATTGGCTCAACGATCACAATGGCATCAAGGTAACTAGGCAAGTCTTAGTGAATTTTTCTTTCGGATCTAACTACGATGATTCCCTTGTTTGTGATGTTGTCCCTATGAGCACTTGTCACATTTTATTGGGTCGACCATGGCAATATGACAAGAAAACGGTGCACAATGGGTTGAACAACACTTACACATTCACCCATAAAGGCATGAAGGTCAAGCTACTTCCCATTTCTCCCCAAGAAACCGAAACTTCCAAAACCGGGAAGGGTAGTGAGTTGAGGAACCTTCTCATGATGAGCGAAACACGGGATGAGTGTGCTCTTGGCAGGGATGAGCTACCTCTTGCTTTGTCTTTGCCTTGTAGCGAGCCTAGTAAGGTTGAGAGTTTCCAAGCTCCACATAAGTTCCCTCTACCGCCCCCTAACCCCTCACCTCCACAAAACAAGCCTCCTTCTACTTTCTTGCATTTGGACGATGGATATATTGTGGGATTTGAAACTTGTTATGGCCGGTACGATAAATTGTGGTGATCGGATTGTTCGGAGTTTCTCGGAGCCAATTGAAAGAGAGTACGTCGGTTTTAATCCCCAAGAGTTGAGGACAACTCTTCTTCAAGAAGGGGAGTATGGACCGTGTCGGGATCGAGTCCAAGCTTTTACGTCCGAGGCTAAGCCAACGGTTCAGCAAGCACCGGTAGTTGCACTCTCGTATGATGTTTACATCGTGGATATCAGCGAGGTCATGGGTAGAGCAACTAACCAACATTACCGTGCTAAGTCCGTTCACCCACTTATTCTCAAGATTCGTTATACCTTCAAGAAGAGCGGGGTGATGAGCGTCAATTTAGCTTGGCTAAGGCGAGACGTCCATTGTTGGAGTCCGAACATCCCCGTGGATGTTTCAAACGGCCCGGGAAGAGATTCGGGACTTGTCAATAACCACGAGGGCCTATGGGATGTTGGGTCATCCCAAGATGTCATGAATATTTGGCATCGTGGTTCTGTTGTGGGCCGGGTGAATAAACACAAGGTAATAATGGGGATCAAAGGTTCGAAATACACGTGCCTTCACTATTTGGGTCATAACTCCTTTATAACGGTCGTTCAGTGGTTAAAACTCGGCCGAATTCAATTGACTTCAATTGCACCGTTACACTCTCTCAAAACCCAATTTCTCTTCTCCCTCCTCTTGCTAGCCGGTGACTTTGACCGAAAACCGCCGCCTGCCGCGACATTCCGCCGGAGCCGACGACGGTAAGTCCTCCTCTTCTCCCTCCTTATCAATTCTTTTAAGTTTTTGGTGGTTAATAACAACACAAGCCCTTCCTCTTGCTAGCAAATCGGACCGGGAACCGCCTTTCTTAGTGCCGCGTCGGCGACGCTGCCATTGTCCGAGCCTATCGCTGTCGTCGCCGTCGCCGTCGTCCCCACTGCCGCCGTCGTTCTCCCCGGTAAATTATTTGAAATTTGTCAATTTTGTTAATTATATATTTATTTGTATAAATTATGAGCATGCATTAATTAGGTTAGTATTTGTGTAAAAAGTTGTTTAGTTAGTTATGTTGTGAATAATTTGAGTGAATAATTAGTATTTATTCGGTTAATTTTTGTGTTAATTACTGTGTAAGTATTGTATGTTAATTGTATGTTAGTTGTATTAGTTTAATGATATGTTGTGAAATTGTATGTTAATTAGGTTAGTTATATTACTGTTTAAGTATTGTATGTTAATTAGGTTAGGTATGTGGTGAAATTTATCAATTAGTGTAATGATATGTTGGTTGTGTTAATTGCATGTTTATGTGTATGTTGTTGTGTTAATTGTGTTTTATTATTGAATTTTTGTATTAATTGTATGTTACTTGTATTAGTTAGTTATGTTTTGTAATATTTATTGTTTTAGTTTTGAAAATTGTTAATTGTATGTTTATGTGTATAAATTATGAGCATGCGTAAATTAGTATGGGTTAGGTTAATACATGTGTAAAGAATATTTAGTTAGTTAAGTTGTATATAATTGTTTTAGCACGCTTAAAATTCATTTGAATCTACGACATCGAAATCTACCATTATTAGAAAAAAATGTTGAGTTGGGATGATTTTGGTAGTTATTAGTATATGAGTTAGTTATTATGTTTGATTAGGAATGACTTTACGCGACTAACAACTTTGTTGGATAACTTGATTAAAGGCAAGCCTCTAAATGTCAATTGACCCTTGTTGTGATGAACAATTCGTCGGAGTTATACATACGAGAAATCCACCGTTTGTGGCAAAACAAATGTCGATCGTTGAGTTTTGTAGCATACTAATCGCTAATAAATTGAACACCCAGGAACTCAATCTTGATTTCTTGGGTGTTCGTTTGGATGCTAAATGCACAACGATCGACATTTGATACGTCACAAGCGGTGGATTTCTCGTACATATAACTCAGATAACTTGTTCATCACAATAAGGATGAATTGAAGTTTAGAGACATGCCTTTAATTAAGATAATCTCTGAAGCTGTTAGCGTAAATTTGTTTCGTATCCAACCTAATTGCTATCTTAATTATTCATAATCCCAAATGAAGACATGAGTTATAAATAACTATGTCACATCCCTTTGCTAGCTTAAGTACACAACAACCAGTTTAGTGTTAGTAAATAAGTTAGTTGTCATGGTAGTTTAGAGTAAAAAGTATGGTAATTTATAGGTCTAGTATCTTAGTTGTAGATGTCATAAAAAGAGGTCGAGTGTGGGTTCTGTTAGTGTCCATGAGAGTGTGTTTGTTCCTGATAATTTATGGCTGAAAAATACTTTCATGAGTCGTACCGAGTCTCCAATTTATTTGTCTGGTTCCCTTAAAGTAGCGCAATCTCGGCAGTGAAATTGTGCGAGGTCTATAGTGATCTGGGAGTTAGAAGCGTCTCAGTTGGTGCACAATCTGATGTTTCCATTGTGCAACCTGGTGGGCAACAAGACAAGGCGGGAATGAGAGAGAAGCTGATAGTAAAAGGTCTAATAGAAATTGTGGTGGGCTTTCTTGCATGCATCAAAGCCCACCACAATTTCTGTTAGACCTTTTACTATAAGTTTCTCTCTCATTCCCGCCTTGTCTTGTTGCCCACCAGGTTGCACAATGGAAACACTGCATTGTACCGAATCTGAGACGCTTCTAACTCCCAGAGCACTATAGATCTCGCGTAATTTCACTGCTGAGATTGCGTTACTTTTTGGGAACTAGACAAATAAAAGGAGAGTCGGTACGACTCATGAAAGTATTTTTTCAGCCATAAATTATCAGGAACAAACACACTCTCATCGGATAATAACATTATCCTCTTGACTGTTGACATACATAGCTTAGTTGTAGATGTCATAGAAAAGTGTTGAGTTTGGATGCTTTTGATAGTTATAAGTAAGTGAGCTCACCTTGCAAATTAGTGTGTTGACATGCACAAATTGACAACTTTGAAATCTAATTCGGTCAACTTTGCAGATTTGAACATAATGGAAAATACTAGGAAATGGATGTACAAGAGAATCGATGAGGAGGGGTATCTTAGCAAAGAGTTTGTTAGAGGAGTGAAAGAAGAATTTTTGCCAGTTGCTAAACAAACCATTAGCTTCCAATCGGACAAAGTACTTAGGTGTCCATGTTCAAAGTGTAAAAACATGAAACACCAACATGAGGACAATGTTAAGGTGCACTTGTACAAAAATGGGTTCGTACCACGTTATTTTGTGTGGACGAGTCACGGTGAGGTGTACGTGCCTCCCGTGGCCACGGTCCCCATCCAAACGTCCAACCAAATTGAAGGGTCTCGAGGACTGATGTGTTAGACCCAATGCAAGAAATGCTCACGGATGCCATCAGAGATTTATCATCCAACGTGTTCGACATAGTAGAGGATGAGCCGTCAGATGAAGGGCGAAAATTTCTTGAAATGTTAGAAGCGTCCAAACGACCTTTGTATGAGGGTTGCGAACTGTCACAATTCTCAGTAGTGTCTCGGCTTGTTAACATAAAATGTGAGTATAATCTCCCTAAAAAAGCCGTAGACAGTCTGCTAGCCCTCATGAAAGACATTTGTCCCCCTGTTAATGAAATGACAGACACGTACCACTCGTCGAAGAAGTTACTTAAAGCTTTAGAACTTCCGCATAAGAGGATCGACGCGTGTCCAAAGGGGTGTATGTTGTTTTGGAAGGAGAACTCGATGCTTGATAGTTGCAACTTTTGCGGTGTTGATCGATATGTGTGGACAACGGCTAAGGGTAAAAAGATCGCCCGCAAGGAGCTCATATACTTTCTAATCGGTCCGCGGTTGCAAAGATTATACTTGACTAAGACATCAGCAGAGCAAATGAGGTGGCACTCAACAAATGTTCGAGGGGACGGTGACATGGTTCGTCCGTGTGATGGTGAAGCTTGGAAACATTTTGATGCCACTCACAAAGAGTTCGCATCGGAACCACGCAATGTGCGGTTGGGTATATGCACGAATGGTTTCGCCCCTTTCGGTAGTTTCGGGCAAACTTATTCTACATGGCCTGTTATAGCTACCCCCTACAATTTGCCTCCGTGGCTTTGCATGAAGAAGCCTTACATGTTCCTCACACTCTTGATTCCTGGTCCGAAAAGTCCAAAGGGAAACTTGGACGTATACATGCAGCCGTTAATAAACGGGTTGAAATAGTTGTGGGTGGAGGGTGTAGACACGTATGATGTGTCTTTGAAGGAAACGTTCAGAATGAAAGCGTCCGTGTTGTGGACAATAAGCGATTATCCAGCGTACGGTATGCTTTCTGGGTGGACCACCGCAGGTAAGCTAGCTTGTCCATATTGCATGGACAAAATAAAAACACGGTGGCTGAAACATGGGAAGAAACAGTCATGGTTTGATTGTCATCGACAGTTTCTCCCAATGGACCATTCTTATCGTACTAACAAGAGTGCGTTTTCAAAAAATCGAGAAGAACATTCACCTCCACCCCCTCGCCTTAATGGGAGCCAAGTTTGGGAACAAGTGTCTAGGTTGCCAACATCAACTCAACAACAAGGCAACGTTGATGGCTATCTTCAATGTCACAATTGGCATAAAAAGAGCATCTTTTGGGAGCTACCGTATTGGAAAGACCTACTAATTAGACACAACTTAGATGTCATGCATGTTGAGAAAAATGTGTTTGAGCAGGTGTTGAACACCATGGACATCAAAGGAAAGACAAAAAATGATGACAACTCTAAGAAGGACCTAGCCACTCATTGTAAGCGTCGCAGGGTTGATAAAGAAAGGACGGGCGGAGCTGCATATGTCATGGGTAAAGAGGAGCGTAAGATATTATGTCAGTGGCTTAAAGACCTGAAACTTCCCGACGATTATGCAAGCAATCTAGGTAGATGTGTAGATGTTAACACATCAAGATTACATGGTATGAAGAGTCATGATTGTCATGTTTTCATGGAGAGGTTGTTACCAATTGCAGTTAGGGAGTTGCTTCCTCAGAATGTTTGGAAAGTCCTGACGGAATTAAGCCAATTTTTTAGAGACTTGTGTGCCTTTAAGGTTAGTGTTGATGATATGGTCCGGTTAGACATGAATATACCGGAAATCATATGCAAACTGGAGATGATTTTCCCTCCCGCATTCTTCAATGTGATGGAGCATCTTCCAATACACCTTCCATATGAAGCTGCTAAAGGTGGACCGGTGCAGTATAGGTGGATGAACCCTTTCGAAAGGTAATTAAATATTTGTAATGCATTTAGGACCCGCCTTTTTCTTTGTAGTGTATTTTATTAAACATTTAGGACCCGCCTTTTTCTTTGTAATGCATTCCTCGACGCGTGTTGGTTGTCAAATGTTGTAGATTTCTGCATCATTTGAAGAAGAAGGTTGGCAACATGGCACGCGTTGAAAGCTCCATATGTAATGCGTTCTTAACAAAGGAGATTTCCAACTTTTGTGCTGCATACCTTGCACCGGAAGTGCACACAAAATCAAGGGACCTTCCAAGGAACGCATGCCCCGAGTTGGGTGATGCATCCGACGGCAATGGAGCAATACCTGAGTTGTTTTCATCGAACATTGGGTACTCTCCAGCTGCAGGGAAGAAAAGATTCCTTGATCAACAAGAATATGAGGCTGCACATGAATATGTCCTTTCAAACTCCGATTTAATGACTGAATATGAAAGGTATATATACAACATAACTTAATTAGATCGGCAGTTCAATTATCAATAACTTATTTATCCGGTAGAATCTTCACCTACGTTGACTTATTTCAGTCAATTTGAGGAAGAGATGGCCTGTTTGCATCCACGTACGCCGCATGGTGAATTGTGGAACAAACATCGCAAAGAATTCCCCCGTTGGTTGAGAAGAAAGGTTAACATTCAATTGGAGTTGTTTGGTTTTAAATTATTGGTTAACATAGGTTACATGAGATTAATTTCGTAATTATTAAACAACTTTGTAGGTTTTGTCATCCGGTGAAGGAGACGAAGTTGTTACTGCTTTAGCAAATGGCCCTAGGAAGGATGTTTTATCTTGGGCTCATTTCTACATTAACAACTTCAACTTCCATACTTATCGTGCCGATAATAAAACAACGAATGCAAATTATGGGGTGTGTGTCAAAGGGGTGAATGGAACTGACTTCTACGGGATTTTGAAAGAGTTTATTGAATTAGTTTACACTGGGCGTAGTAGGGAATACAAAGTCCACTTGTTCAAGGTTGAATGGTTCGACCCGGGTCAAGGTGGCGTAGTCGTGCATGATCATTGCAAGCTTGTTGATGTTAACCAAGCAAAGAGGTATAGGGTGTATGAGCCTTTTGTGTTGGCATCTCAGGCTACACAAGTGGTGTACATCCATTACCCAACAACCAAGAAGGATAGATCATCATGGACTGCTACACTGACAATTAAGGCAAGGCAAACAATAGATGGACTCGATGATCATGATGGAGCATTTCAGGAAGACAACAATGTGGACCCCCCAATCACTTGCTGAGTTCGACCTACTTGACGATCGAGATGGCTCGGGAGACGAACTATTTAGTGATGATAAAGAAGGAGAAGATCGGGGTATACGAGAGGCTGTGGAGGACGATGATTTAGAAGGGAATGAAGCATTGGAAAACGCCGCATTTGTTGAGTTGCTTAGTGATGATGATGATGAGTAGGTCGTACGTGTAGGTTCTTTTGTTTGACCTGTCATTTGTTTTTATTACGTTGTGCGATGTAACAATTTAGAAATAATTTTTTTATTTTGTTTGGTTATAATTGAATTTGTTTTCATGGTTGTTATTCGATTACTAGCTAACAACATGCATCAAATGTAAATTAATTTTAAATTCATTATTTGTGCGGTCAATTATTGGTTATTATAGTGCAGCTTAAGAAAACGCCATGTCCCCACCATCCCCTCTATGGAAGATCCAGCCCGGTAATCCTCCTGACCCATCCGACCCAAGGATCCCCCTCATTAGGGGGGAAGACTGGTATATCAACTTTTATTTTGGTCAATACATAATAATTAATAAATATTGCGACTCTCTCACTTGTTGCTCGTTTCTTGTAGGTTCTCATTGCTTGAGGTTACTAAGGTCGTGTCGGAGAGTCTAATATCTCATTACCAAGGGGAGGCTCTTTGCGCCGGTGATATGGAAGATCCTGACAAAATGGTTTATTGGTCATATTTTTATGTAAGAATACAATCCTTCGGAACCTAATTATTTTATTTGGATTTCGTTAGTATATATGGGACAGTAAATATGTGTTTAATTGTTTTAATTGTTATTGTATAGCAACGTTTCAAATATGAAATGGACCTGGCTCAGGAGGTCTTCAACATGTGGCATAGCAAATTCAGCGACCTCCTTAAGGGCCTGGTCTACCGGGAGAAAAGGACCCCAAGGAACAAAGCAATCCCCCATTTGTCATTTGAAATCTGGGCGAGGATGTGGGCTAAACGAAAGGAAGAGGCCTATAAGCGTCGGGTCGAGGCATACACGGCGAATCGGAACAAAGCCCCGGACCAGAATAAGCACTACGGTGGCGCGATGTCCGCCGGTAAATACTTGTGGAAACTGGTAAGACTCCCATCATCTTTTACTTTGATGTTTTTCATCAATACAAATTATAAGGTAATATTTGTAATGTTTCTAAATATATTCCTAGGCTAGTGACGGGATCCATCCATCCCCCGCGGACGTCATAAAGCACTATCATTGTAAGCAAGACGCCCACGGCAACAAGCAATGGACTGACCCGAAGGCGGCCAAAGTTTATGTAAGTCATTTTCTTCTAAAGTTAGTTTAATAATTTATTTGTTGGAATTGTTTTTGAAAAGTGAATGTGCAACTTATGTTTAGAAACGAGCGTGTGGCTCGATAGGATTAATCGGCGTGTGGCCGTATATTGTTACTTAATTGTATGTGTTGGAATTGTTGTTGGAAGTTGGACTGTGTAACTTATGTTTAGAAACGAGCGTGTGGCTCGATAGGATTAATCGGCGTGTGGCCATATATTGTTACTTGATTGTATGTGTTGGAATTGTTATTGGAAGCTGGAATGTGCAACTGATGTTTATAAACGAGCGTGTGGCTCGATATGATTAATCGGTGTGTGGCCGTATATTGTTACTTGATTGTATGTGTTGGAATTGTTGTTGGAAGTTGGAATGTGCAACCTATGTTTATAAACGAGTGTGTGGCTCGATAGGATTAATCGGCGTGTGGCCGTATATTGTAACTTGATTGTATGTGTTGGAATTGTTGTTGGAAGTTGGAATGTGCAACTTATGTTTATAAACGAGCGTGTGGCTCGATAGGATTAATCGGCGTGTGGCCGTATATTGTTACTTGCAGGTTAATGTCTTGTATTATGAATTTGGTATAGTCCATATTACAAAGGAAACTCTGCCGAAATTTCTATGTAACTCTCCCTATATTACCTTAGTTGTGGCATCTATTGATAATGTATTTTGATAACAAACAACATGACCACTTTGCTTTACGTTTAGTTGGGGTTACTAATTATCATTAATGTTGATCATTTGCAGAATGACTATCTTGAGCAAGTAGCTGCAGCGGGCGTAGAGCCCAATTCTGTGGAAGCCAACGCGGTTTTCTACAATGTCGTCGGTGGGTTCTCTGTCAAGAATCAGTCTGTCTACGGCCTGGGATCCTCGACGGGCATGTTCTATGAAAGGCCGGCCCGCTATGCACGCCACAATGGTCAGAGATCTTCTTCCTCATTCTCCACCGCTGCCCCATCTGCTTATGCTTCCATGGTGGCTGAAACACAGTCTTTGAGGAGTCAACTCTCCCAATACCAGCAGATGTTCAGCCAACTTGAAGGAAGATTATCCTAATTAGAACAAAATCAACAGCAGCAACAGGGGACGCCTTCCAGTGGTCAATTCTCTCCCGCCAACTTCATGAATGACCCCCCTTCTTCGTAGTGTTTGTGAGGACAACTTTAAAAACTTGTCTGATATGTAATATATTTTGCAACCGTTGACTAGCGACCGTTGACTTGCGACCCTTGACTATTATTATATACTACTACTGTTATATATATTACTGTTAGCGACCGTCCATTTTTATATGTATATTACTATTTGCGACCGTTCATTTTGTGACCGTTTGGCACTTATACTTCAAATATATTCCGGATAGATTATAGTACCAGAAACACTCAACAAAAAAATTTAAAAAAAATAAAATAAAATGGGCGACCGTTCAGCTGGGTAACGACCGTTAATGTACGGTCCACTACGGCTAATGACCGTTCATAAACGGTTGTAAGAGGCGGACGACCGTTCATGAACGGTCGTCCGCATCCTGCGACCGTTTATGAACGGTCGTTAATTAGCGACCGTTCAAATGAACGGTCGCCCGCTTCCACAAACGACCATTAAGAGGCGACCGCCCCCAACGGTCGCAAATGAACGGTCGCCCGCCCCCCCGAACGACAGTTCAAGCTGAATTGAGACCGTTCAGAACGGTCTTATTTTTGTTACCCTGTTGTAGTGATGGATCTCAAATTATGGAAGCTTAAAGTACACACCGTGAGCTTTCCATCGATATCTTACGGGCCTAAAACGGAGTCTGGATGAAGAAGTTATGCGCGTTTGAAGTCGGTAGGGAAAAGCTGCCCAAAAGACAACCGCGCCCGAGTCATCTTGTGACTCACCCGATTCATCGTTCTGGGCACCCATGACAATTGACGATGGCGCGTTGGAGTTGTCGGGCCAGTAGACCGTCGCGCCCGAGTCACCCACCATCACGCCCGAGTGAGGCTTGCGACACGCGTGCTGCTGCGTCCTTTGGGCTGATTTTTGGCTTAATCTTGTTAAGTATAAATAGCTTGTTTTTCCCATTTCCCAAGCAGCTTATGTTTATGAATGATTTATTAATGCAATGTTAGGGTTTCTTCCTTTCTCCCAAAATCTTGTTCTTATTTTATCCATTTGTTAATGGTTATGTGTTAGCAAGTTATTCCTTTAATGGTTATTTAGTGGATTACCTAGGATAGTCATGGTGGGGTGTGAGGCCTAGAGTTGTGGATTACCTAGCTCAAGGTCATATCCTTCCTTAGTGTTCAAGTCTCGTTCTATTGTTGAATCAAAGATACAACTCAAGCTAAAATCATCAACACTCCCACCACGCCACGCTCCATAAGTGCTTTTTATAACTATGTTTTAGGGGATTTTGATAGTGAATTAGGGATAACTTTGATTGTAAATCTTGATTTATATTCCAATTTCCCTATTACGCTTGGTGTTGTTATTTTTTATGCAAATTTGTAGGTTTTAAGGCCCAAACACCATCATTCTCTCAACTTTTGGCAAGAACACACACCACGGGCCTTCTCTACGTCTAGCCAGACCGTGGTACGAATTTGGGATGAAACGGAGCTCGGATTGCACAACCAGGAGCCACCACGATCTGTGTCGTTCTGTTTTCGCGAGTAGAAAAGATAGGCAGCGACAATTTTTTTTCATTCATCAATCATTCTGCCTTCATTCTAGAGCCTTCAGGAGAGAAAGAAACCCTAATACCCCTTCTACTCCTCAATCCTCCATCAAGATTTCAAGACGGAATCGATTCAAGAGAAGCAAATATTAAGATTCGAGAAGAAATCATCAACGCTCGCGAAGAAGGTTCTACTCCGGGATCGAAAGACTCGACGGTTATTGTAGACACCGAATTTTTTACCGGGATGAGTGTATAAATCGAGCACAATAAGAAAAGAGGCTAGGATGAAAGCAAAGCCAATGGGCCTTCCTCAATCAAAAGCTACTAGGCCAACCCCACCACAATAGCACAAAAGCCCTCATTTTTCGCCCTTTCCGCACACATATGCTCACCTTTTGACTATCCCTTTTTTCACAAGTCTCATTGGCCCTATTTGTTTTGATGAGAGTATACTACACATCATAAACTTTCCAACGCCTTTTGAATTACCTCAATCGGAGTCCGGATGAAGGAATTATGGTTGTTTGAAATTGGACTAGGCAGTTGCATAGGCCAAGCGACCTACACCAACTCCCAGGCTCAAAAACTAAGCCCAGAAGGCGGTCCAAGCCCAGAAAAAAGAAGCGTAGGCCGCATGGCCTTCAATATTTCAATATGGCCCACTGCTGGTGTCCACGTCATCGATCCGCGTGATTCAACGTCATAGGCCGCATGGTCTACGCTTTGCAATTAAAATTTCGCGCCAAAATTCTCCCTCTGACAATCCCTTGGTCACAGCCTATTCTGATTGACTCGGTTTGGCTTGATATCATCATAGGCCACATGGCCTATGATCATCCATATAGAGGCATAATCCTTGGATCATGTCCCTCGTCCTTCCCTCTTAAACACTCACCTCCCACCTATAAATACCCCTTCATTCCACCCTCAAAACCAACAATTCTCACCAACAATAATCATCAATTACTATCATCCACTCTCCATTATCTATCCTCTCTCAAATTTTCTTCGATAATCATCCTCACTATCACCATCCTGCTATCCATACACCACAATGCTTGCCACCTTCATACTCATCCTTTCATCCAAGCCCTAAACCGACACCAAGTCCAAGCATTCAAGGAGTTCGATCTTCCATCCATCCCGCCAAGGCTCAAAGTGAGGTTTGTATATCATTTTTCTGGCCATGTAATTTCATTCTTCAAGTTGTCTTACTTGTACATCATTCTTGTAAAAATTTCTATATTTTAATCTTCGTATGTTCGGCATATAATTTTGGGAAATTAATTAAACTTCTCCCTACTCATTTCATTTCAAGTTCGATTTTAGTAGAGTCTGTTATTTAAACAGGCGGATTCGAGAATTCTTTAATTCTCGACTTCGTAACCTTACCATTGGATTCGGAATTCGGGTTCGTAGACCAGAGTTATTTTCTTTTTATTTCTTTCGGTTTGTCGATTTCCTTAAATCGGTTGGCGATTCCTTTTTCTCTTTTATAACCTTTTTAATTATTAAAAATGCACGTTATTACCTAAGAAATACTTACTAATGGTTTTCACCTTCATTTTACAAATTTGAGGCTCGGCCAAGAGAAAAGGGCCTAGAAAATCGCATAGGCCGCATGACCTATGCCATTTTTCACCTATTTTCTCTTGGACCGAGGACGAACAGGCCCAACCATGGGGCTATCGTAGGTCACGTGGCCTATGATGCTCCTTGACAGTCCACGTCTCTCCTCTTCGATCCGGGTTTGTAAATGGATTGGTGTTGGGTCATTAGTAAATTATTTTTGTGTAATTTCGGGTATTTTAATGATATAAATAGGTTCATAAATGAATAAAAGTTTGGAAAATTGGAATCTAATAAACCAAACTTTATGTCCATTTTGATCTAACAAATCAAACTTAACTTTTTTGTTAATGGTAAACTGTACTTAACATAATATTTTTCTTAGTAAACCTTCACCAATTTCTGGTTACCGGAAAAATAACATGGAGGTTTTTTTTACCTGATGTGGAGTGTTTTATTGGCAAAAAATAAAAGGAAAATGAAGATGACTTCCTCTTCCTTTTCTCCTTGTCAAGCTTGGTTCCGAGCCTCACATTGTGTTCATCCAGACGTTCAAAGTTCTGACTCCCATCCCTCATTTTCTGTAATTCATTTCTCATCCTTGTCACTTCAGACAACAGTTGCTCGAACCTTTCATCCAACACGTTGTTCATTTCAATTAGGTTCATTTCAATCATCAAAAAAACATCCATGTCATTTTTCCGGTAACCGGAAATTGGTGGAGGTTCACTAAGAAAAATATTATGTTAAGTACAGTTTGCCATTAACAAAAAGTTAAGTTTGGTTTGTTAGATCAAAATGGACATAAAGTTTGGTTTATTAGATTCCAATTTTTCTAAAAGTTTCTCACCCCGAAAACGTTTTATAAAATAAAAATATCTTTATTTAAGGATTAAGTAACCTTACTCGGCTCCCAATCACAACGTTAGTAGCACATTCGAAACGATTCCCGGGGCAGAGATTTTTCGGGGTCCTACAGATTGGTGACTCCACTGGGGACTTAAACTTAAAAAGAGAGTGAAACTTGAAAATATCGAGTAGATTTGAAATTGTAAAGGGAGAAGTTGATTTATTTCACATTTTTATTGTTCTTTTAGGCATTTTGCATACCAGGCTACTCTCCGGGTCTTTTGACACAGGAACACAAAAGCGATGGTTTAAGATTAACCTAGGATTTTACCCGAGAGTGGGCGACCACTACTTGTGTGATGCACTCAACATTGTCAAGCATCTGGTCTCTCCTCTCACCCGTGTTATACTCCAAGGCTTCCTTGAAGTCCGACGAGCAACACCTCATACACTTTGTCTGTAAATCTTATATAGGTGAAGTGCACCGAGGCGAGAACATGTTGTACCTCATCCAATCCCAAACTTAGTAATCCATGAATGTAGATCCTTGGTTTAGGATACCCCTCGTGTTGAATGCTATGTATATATGTATTTCCCCTCCCCTTTCTTTATTACAAAAAGAGTCAACCTTAGTTTATTAGCTTCGTTCGAGTCCATATAAAATTCATTGGGATAAGAAGAGGATGGTTTATCAATTAGGGCAATCAAACTCAAAGATTATGGTTAGCCCAGTGGTCAGGCCCATTTGTGTACGAGGGTTGATTACTCTAATTTATAAAAACAAAACTTGTCTCGCCTTTGATGATATTATATGGTCCTTTGCGAGGTTCTCTTGATAAAGGCAAAAAAAAAAAAAAAAAAAACTGACTAAAGTCTAACAAAGTTTGTGGATAACGTTTTAGACTGCATAATAGTCACTAAGCTTGAATAAATTAATTTATAGATTTAATTATTAAATCCATCGTACGTATGACCGGCCCGTTGTTAGGTCTAACCATATTGGTTTACCAATTAAGCCTATAAATTAATTATAACCCGCTTATCGTTGGCTTTATTAAGTCCTTTACAATATCTATTCTCTTTGAGAAAAAAAGAGAATAATAAACAGAAAGAAAGAGTATAGGTTGTCGGTCTTGTTGAATATTATCCTAGTCCGCATAATAGCCAGTATAGCCCAAGCTGTCCGAGTTCGTTGCCCCATGTTACGGATTCTCCTTAAAACGGTCAGCTTGTGGAGTGGGTCCATTCGAATTGAGAAACAATGACTTGTGCTTTCTAACTTATGATTAGCTCGCTATATTTGACTTTATTCGGCCTTTTATAATGTTCTGTTGTCAGGTTCATATAGAGTTAGGACATGCACTCCCAAGAATTGGGTGAGTCATTTGAGTGTCAGCATGAAGGTGTCAAGTATATTAGGGTTTCATATAGGTCATCTAGGACATGCATCCATCGGGTAGAAAGTGTCAGAGTCAATTATCGAGTCACTAACAAATTTCCATACCGGAATTGTAGGAGATCGACTCCGGGCCCACATCAGAGTTCTGTGTACTATCCGTTTGTCACTCAAGACCGCGTCATGGCTGAAGAACAATTCCAAGAAATTCACATCCAAAGTGCTATACACTAAGATGCAAGGGTTAGTCTTCGCAAATTCCCTTGAGCAGGAGCAGGAGATTGGGAAAAGGTTCCATGAGCAATAGCAGGTGATGATGGCATGCGACAAGCCATCACCAAGACCAATGAAAAACTAGACCTGAGAACTGAAGAAGATGATGACGTAGTGGAAGTCCATGGGTATGAATCTAAGCCTGAACTCGTCAAGACACCTGCATAAGATAAGTTAGGGGGCTCAAGATCATTCAAAGGGAAGTCCAAAGAAGCCTTGGAGATTCCAAAAGTCTTACCAAGATGATGAGCACTTTTCCGGCCTTTTACACAGATATGCCTTTGCCTATCCACCTAGTCATGAACGTTGCTGACAAAACTGAAGTGCCCAACATCAAATTCAGGCCATCTGAGAATCCTACTCACCACATCGAGGAGTTCATGCGACTAGCACCTCTTAACAGGATTGATGTTGACTTGTATTCTATAGTCTTCTCATCCATCTAGATGGTGAAGCCAAAGTATGGTACCATACCTTGTCACTTCAAGTAAAGGTTGGCTGGAATGATTGAATATTGGTGTTCCCCATCCCTTGTGCCTCCAAGTGTGTTGGAGAAG
This sequence comes from Portulaca oleracea, assembly GCA_029582165.1. Lineage (NCBI taxonomy): Eukaryota > Viridiplantae > Streptophyta > Magnoliopsida > Caryophyllales > Portulacaceae > Portulaca > Portulaca oleracea. The sequence goes on along the minus strand of CM055879.1, from coordinate 9,464,428 downwards.
TTGTTATTGCTATTGTGTTTGTTGATTTTGATGCATATTGGAGCTTTGAGGGAGAGTTGGAAAATTGTGCCCGCAAGGTGTTAAAATGCCCAAGAGAAAAAAAAACTCAAAGAACCCTTAGCCAAACACAAGCTAACTACAAGAAAACCCCCAAACTCCACAAATATCCCCCAAACACATATCGTCCCTCACCTATTCCCTCGTTATGGAAGGAGAAGTTAACTCCGAACGTGAGGGATCAAGCCATCGGGGTAGCCCTCAACTTCGGGCTATCGAGAGCCGACTCGCCACCCATGACGAACGGTTCTCCACCATTGATCGCAACCTTAATGCCATTATGGCGCGGTTGGACAACCTCACCCTAGAGCGTCAAGCTCCACCCCGAGTTGAACGACAAAGGCGTGCGCCAAGCCCTATCCGTCCTCCTCCCAACTTTGAGTCGAGTGACGATGCTAGAGGCTCCCCTCGACGCCGTCCACGTCGAGAAGTGTATGATCGGCCACCTCGTGACGACTTCCAAGACGTCAAGATCGAAATTCCCGAGTTCAATGGTTCCAATGATCTGGATGATTACCTCGAATGGGTTCAATTGATGGGTAGGATCTTTGATACCAAGGAGTACGATGATGAGAAGGCGTATAAGGTTGCTAGTTTGAAACTCACCAAAGCCGCTTCACTTTGGTTTGAGAACATGAAAACGCAACGAGCTCGTGAAGGAAAGGCAAGGATTTCTACTTGGACACGGCTCAAACAAGTGATGAATCCTCGTTTCTTGCCCAACACCTAAACACAGGACGTCTTGAGGAAGCTCTACGGCCTCACTCAAGGCAAAGGGTCCGTGAGCGAATATATTCAGGAGTTTGGACAACTCCTCATCAAAAGCGGTCTCCAAGAGCCGGAAGAGAAAACAATGATGTGTTTCTTAAATGGGTTGGATTACGTGGTTGCCGAAAGGATTGAGATTCAACCATATTATTCCATGGATGATTTGTGCAGTTTAGCCTTCCGAGTTGAGCGCCGAAGAAAGGAAAGATCCGATACCAAACCCTTGTCTAGGTCCACTTACTCACCTATTAGCCGACCCCCTCCGGATTCAAACACTCCGAAGTCTAATGAGATACCCAAGTCCACACCGGTACCAAGACTTGACAAAGGAAAAGGACTTGCTACGGTGACTCCAACGGAACCTCCTCGACGGATGGAAGGCCGGAAGTGCTTTAAGTGTCATGGTTATGGCCATTTTCAAGCCGATTGTCCAAACTGTCGGACTTTGACACTCCAAGAGGTCCATGACATCGATGATGAGCTTCGAAAAGGCTCAAGAGGAACCCGAAGTATTGGTTGAAGATGCAGTTACTAGTGATGAGGAGGATGTCGCCCCCGTACCCCCCGTTCGTGGAGGCGCACTTGTTTTGAGGATAGCTTTGCATACCCATCAGACTCCTCTCGACAAGGCCCAAAGGGAAATGTTGTTCCAAATGCGGTGCTGCGTAGGTGGAAAAGTGTGCAATCTTGTCATTGATGGAGGGAGTTGCACGAATGTTGCGTCTACCATTATGGTCGAGAAACTTGGCTTGCCTCTATTACCGCACCCTCGACCCTATTCACTCCATTGGCTCAACGATCACAACGGTGTCAAGGTAACTAAGCAAGTCTTAGTGAATTTTTCTTTTGGATCTAACTACGATGATTTCCTTGTTTGTGATGTTGTCCCTATGAGCGCTTGTCACATTTTATTGGGTCGACCATGGCAATACTACAAGAAAAAGGTGCATAACGGGTTGAACAACACTTACACATTCACCCATAAAGGCAAGAAGGTCAAGCTACTTCCCATTTCTACCTGAGAAACCGAAACTTCAAAAGTCGGGATGGGTAGCGAGATGAGGAACCTGCTCATGATGAGTGAAACACGGGATGAGTGTGCTCTTGGTGAGGACGAGCTACCTCTTGCTTTGTCTTTACCTTGTAGTGAGCCTAGTAAGATTGAGGGTTCCCAAGCACCACATAAATTTTCTCTACCGCCCCTTAACCTCTCACCTCCACAAAACAAGCCTCCTTCTACTTTCTTGCATATGGACGATGGGTACATTGTGGGATTTGAAGATTGTGGGTTATCTAGCATGATTGCTCATGGCATTTGGGATGATCGAAGTTTGTTGGAGTCAATTGAAAGGGAGTGTTCCGGTTTTAACTCCCAAGAGTTGAGGACAACTCTTTTTCAAGAGGGGGAATATGAACAGTGTCGGGTTCGAGTTTGAACTTCCTTAACCGGGCTTGAAATTCCGACCCAGCATTCTCGTGCTAGGTACGCTAGACCACTCACTTTCAAGAACTATTACACCTTTTCCAAGGGTGGGGTGGTGAGTATTAAGCTAGCAAGACTACGGCGAGTCATCACATGTCGGGTAACGAGAAGGCTCGCGTTTTGTCCAACCGGCCCCGGAGGCCTCGGGTCCATACCGGGCCATCCTAAGATGAGGAGCTTCATGTCATCGTGGCCCGGGAATGAGTTTGAATCAAGAAAGCACAAAGGAAGAAGAAGGTTGCAGCCAGCCGAGGTAGCGCCCGCTACCCCTTTGGTGACACCCGTGACCAGCAAGCTACGCCTGGGAAAAGCTGGTCTCCTCGCTAAACGCTGCCAGGGCCTGTTCCAGAAAGTGAGATTTCTTGGCCGAATGGAAACGCTGGTGGTGGTTTTGGCCCTGTTGTGGGTTGCTGTTGTGGAGTTTGCTTTGCGTGTGTAGGTCATGCCGCTCCAAGAAACAAACATAGAACGATTTTTATGTTTATTTTAGGAATTAGATAGGTAGAAATTATGATTTATGAACAAAGTCTTCTTTCCATGTTTAATATACATTGTCTACTATATGTATAATAAATATTTATATATCATTGAAATCTAGTACTTTTACCTCAATATGAGTTCACTCTTATATATATATATATATATATATATATATATATATATATATATATATATATATATATATATATATATATATATATATATATATATATATATATATATATATATGTGTGTGTCATGATATCTCCTATATGCATCATTACAAGCAATGTTATAAATTATATTACAATTATTCAATAATTAAAATACATAACGTAGCAAATGTAAGTTGCCACAAATGCTCTTTTAGAATTAAATTATGATTTGTAGCAAATCATATATGCCACAAATAATGTACATTTGTGGCAAAGTTAGTTTTGTGGCAAAGTATAATTGCTACAAATTGTATGATATTGTAGCATTTTAACATTTGTAGCAATTCAAAATACGCTACAAAACCGTTATAATTTGTGGCGATTTTAACATTGCCATAAAAGCCTTTTGTAACAAGGTATTTGTGGCAATTTTGTCGCATTTTCAAAAAATGCTACAAAAACCTATTGTAGTAATTTTTTAATATTTTGTGGCAAAACTTGATGCCACAAATAACTATGTTTCTTGTAGTGCCAGCTGCTGTGTGCCGCATCGTCGCGCCCACGACGGTCCTTTTTCCTTGCTGAGTTTTGTGTTCAAAACTACGTAGTTTTGGGGTTTTTTTAATGTCTAGTATAAATACTTTGTTTTAGACCTCTTTTCAAGATAGACAATGTTTATGAATGATTTGCTAATGTAATGTTAGGGTTTCTCTCTTTTCTCTCCCAAAATCTTATTCTTACTTTATCCATTTGTTAATGGTGGTGTTAGTAAGTCATTCCTTTAGTATTTATCTAGTGGATTACCTGTGATAGTCATGGTGGGGTGTGAGGCATAGAGTTGTGGATTACCTAGCTCAAGGTCATATCCTTCCTTTATTGTTCAAGTTTTGTTCGATTATTGCATCAAAAGTTCCAAGTCAAGCTAAATCATCAATATGATACTCCCTCCGCGCCACACTTCAAACTCGGTCTAGAGTATTTCCCATCCATGATCTCCCACGTTCGGTCGCAGACGCCACACAAATGGTCGCAGCACGACCTCACTCTGGACAATTTTCCATCCGAGACTACTCAAGACTGGTCGCAGGCGCCACAAAACCTGTCGCGGGCGAGATCTTTCTCTGCCTTGTTGTCACGGGCGCAACACTAGTGGTAGCGGGCGCTACACCTATGGTGTTGGGCTATTTTTGACTCTTTTGGCTCGGTTTTCCTTCTAACCCCTTTATTATCCTATAAAAACACAAAATCATCATAACTAATACATACTCAAGGGATTCAAACAAGCAAAACACCTTAGAAAATGATAACAATTCGGCTCGAAACGAAACCAAACATTTTCACAACATTCCACAATCCATCACAACCTTCCACAATCCACCACAACTTTCCCCAACACATCGCAATTTTCAAATTTCCACCACACCGCACCGCAACCAACCGTATAAAAGAACGGGGCCTAGTCGTAAGTCAAGCGCTTGAATAATAACAATTAATTAACATGTTTGCACAAAGATGAGGAGCTTTAGGTTGTTTTGGAGTTTTAGATTGTTGCTAAATTTGACACTCCTATTTATTTATTTATTTATTTATTTATTTATTTATAGACCTTTTTATGGTCTCCACTTAGTCCAACCATGAAAATTTCCTTTCAATCATATTAGAAAATCATAAACTTCTTTTGGGTCAGGGGTGTCCATGGACACCCCTAGCCTCCATGTATATATATATATATATATATATATATATATGGGCATTGCTTAACATCGCCCCCTTTTTACTAATGTCGCCCCCCAAATGACTATTTTACCCCTATCATTTTTCACTCCTCTCTCCTCTCTCCTCTCTAATTTCTCTCTCTAATAATAATAATAATAATAATAATAATAATAGTAATAGTAATAATAATATTAACAATAATAATAATAATAATATTTACAAAATTTAAAAATAATAATAATAAAACCGAAAATATGGTTGCCGCACGAAACGTGCGGCGACACCGGGTGGCTGCCGCACGTCACGGCACCGGCCATGGCTTTGCCGCGATCAAAGTGCGGGAACCACCGCGGTGCCGCCGCACGTTTCGTGCGGCAACCGTATTTTCAGTTTTTTTTAATTTTGTAAATATTATTATTGTTAATATTTATTATTATTATTATTATTATTATTAAATTACAATGTTATTATTAATCAATTAACGGTTTTTGAAATTCAATCTAAATTTAATAATAACATTGCAATTCAATATTAATAATGATTATAATAACAATAATAATTATAATAATAATAATATTAACAATATTAACAATAATAATTACAATTTTTTTAAAAAAAATGTAAATATTATTATTATTATTATTAAGTTTTTTGATAATAATAATAATAATAATAATAATAACAATATTATTATTATTATTATTATTATTATTATTATTATTAGAGAGGGAAACTAGGGAGAAGTTAGAGAGTGAAGGGTCAAGGGCGATATTAGAAATTATTATGAAAAAGGTAGGCGACATTAGTAAAAAGGGGGCGACGGAAAGCAAACAGGTATATATATATACCCAACGTGATTAGCTCAGTGGATTGAGCGCCTTGGCAGATGAGAGGAATCTCGAGTTTGTGCCCTAGCCATGGCATCTCGTCCTCCAGGGTATTGCGTCCTGCTGGATATCCGGACTCACATGCTCCATATGCGTGGGTAGTAGACGTGGCACTTGGGGTTTTCCACCAGAAGTTTGAGCGCTTTCCCTGAAGGAATAGCGTCCTGAAGGTGGATTTCTCCTCACGTAAATCCGAATATATATATATATATATATATATATATATATACACACACACACACACACACTAAATTCCTTCTTCATATAATTTTTTTGGTCAATTTCTCACACTTCACATTTCTTACTTGTGCACTTAAAATTATCATTTTCCAGATTTTAACATATACGCAAACATTTTAATGATTTCCACATGTGACAATTGATAATCTTCCATTGATGCATGAATCATCTAAATCAACTTTGAATTCATTATTTTATTCAAATTTGTCCAACGAAAATTAGATTTTGGGTCGATGACATCACATTGAGCTTCTTCTCTACTACATTATATATATATATATATATATATATATATATATATATATATATAAATTGGATTCTAAGAATCCCCACTTTTGCAAATTGGATGACAATAATCCCTACTTTCAATTTGTATTCTGGTGGTCCAAAAAAAAAAAATAAAATTGTATTTTAGTGTTACCAAATCCATCACCACATTCTTTTTATTTTTTTCATGCCTACCACATATTATTTTTGTTTTTTTTGTTCCTGCCCCCAGATAGGTAATAAAATATAGTTGCTAAAACATTTTTTAAATTATTTTTTTGAGATTCCGAGAAATTATTATGATTTTTTAAAAAGAATAAAATTGAAAAAATCATAAAAAAATTCAAAAAAATTCAAAAAAATTGGGAGCAGTGTTGTAAATTCATTAAAAATCGTTGTAAAGTGTTATACAAAGTTTTGAATCAAATGCAACACAAACTCTATGATATTCAGGGTATACTCTTAATTGTGTCCCACTACAATACAATTTTAATTTTTTTTGGACCACCAGAATACAAATTTAAAGTAGGGATTATTGCCATCCAATTTGCAAAAGTAGGGATTATTAGAATCCAATTTCCCTATATATATATATATACATACATATATATATATATGTGTGTGTGTGTGTGTGTGTGTGTGTGTATACACACACTTATATTTTACACAAAAAATGTGCACACACACATATATACGCATATATATACGTAGGGATGGCAATGGGTCGGAGGCGAATCGGAGGTAGGTACCTCCACCTTCGCTCCAATTAATAATCGGAGGTGGAGGTCCACCTCCAAATCCGATTAATCGAAGGTGGGAGGACCTCCAAATCCAAACTTAATCGGAGGTACCCAACTCCAAAACTCCGACTCCGATTACCTCCATTTCTGATTAGCTGTTATACATTTTGCAACTGAAAATACCAAACTTTGATTGGAGTGGGGGGTGTTATTAACGACCTTTGTTTTTTTTTTATTTTCTAACAAACAAAGGGCATTTTCGTCCAAAAAAAAACCTTAATTAATTTTGCGCCTTAAACTTACTGGTAAATTCAAGTCATTGGCTTCAAATTCACCAGGTAATTTCTAATATTAAAAGTAAGGGTACCCCAAATTTAGTTTTGAAAAGTTTGGGTACCCGAAAAACATTTCATTAAAAGTTGGGGTACCTCTAACTAATTTTTTAATATATATATATATATATATATATATATATATATATATATATATATATATATATATACATATACATATATATATATACATATACATATATATATATACATATACATATATCTATATACATATACATATATATATATATATATATATATATATATATATATATATATATATATGGGAAGTGATCATATGAGCATTGGCTTTATGTGAGCATGTGAGCATTATGACCAATCTATGGATGAGAAAAAAAGTGGAATTTTGCTTTTTTTTTTGCCCATTTAACACCGCCCTCACGTGAAGCTGGGAGCAAAAAAAAAAAAAATTTGGTTACCCATTCCCAAAACAGCGCATGATCACATAATCCTAAAAACCAATTGAAGTTTCTTCTTCCCCCTCCTCCAGACTGAAAATTCATTTTCCCTCCTCCTCCACACTGGGGTGCAAACTCGACGACGAACACATCATATGGTTTCCGACGTATTGTGGGGTGCATCTCGATGAACTCGCCCGGCGAAGGATGACGGAGTTGGAAAATTTCAGGTAAGCGATTTGGGTGTGGGTTTCGGTGGAGAATTAGGGTTCCAATTGGGTGCGGTGTTCTTCAAATGGTGGTTTCCATCATGAATTTGTTTATGTGATTTTTTTAGGGTTTAGTTCATTGAATTGATTGTATGTGTTTTCAGATACGTGCAATTTCGAATTCAATGGCTGAATAAGGAAGCACGAAGGAGGTTCATGTGGAAGATGCAAGTAAAAGGTTAGCATTTTAGGTGGGTTGAATACGAAATGTCGATGTGTATTTTTACGTTCGATGAATTGGACGAATGTTGTCTACGGTAGCAGTAATAGATGTCCACTATTTGGGAGGTATTTGTGTTGATAAAGGTGGGTGTTTGGTGGGGGTTTTCAAGAATTAAATTGGTGTGTTATATGAGTGTTGTCCACAGGGACATTAGTAAATGTCCACTGGTGAAACTGGTGGTGTTCACAGTATTGATTATGTGTTTTGAATATACGAATTTGTTATGTAGCTGACGTTACAAAAGGTTGGGTTTTTGGGGCGGTTTTCTCAGTATGAATTGGTGTGTTATATAAGTGTTGTCCACTGGGGCATTAGTTGACGTCCACTGATGAAATTGGTCGAGTGCACAATATTGGTTATGTATTTTGAATATACGAATTCGTTATGTAGCCGACGTTTCAAAAGGTTAGGTTTTTGGGGTGGTCTTTCCCAGTATGAAATTGGTGTCGTATATTAGTGTTGTCCACATGGATATTTGTTGATGTCCATAGATAAAGTTGGTGGCGTCCACAGTATTGATTATGTGTTTTGAATATACAAATTCATTATGTAGCTGACGTTTCAAATGTGTAATTTATGTTTGAGGGGGGTGTGGGTTGGGGATAATTGTGTTAAGAAAGGTTGGATTTAACAGAGTTTTTTTTTTCAATATGAAACTTGATACATGGTGAAAATGTTGTCCACAATGACATTGACTGGTGTCCACTGATGTTATGAGTGATGTCCATGATGATGAATGATTGTGTATTGCCAAATTCCGCACCATTAGTATGAATTGGGGATGGTAGTGATAATGACCGTGTTTTGTGTGTGTATTTGTGCGGTTAAACAAATGTGCATGTATGATAACGTTAGATGTTCGCAATCAGAGTAATTAATGTCCCCTTATGTTATGGTCACATGGTCACAGTGTGCTGGTGGTGTGTTTGTCAAAGTTGCACCCTTAATATGAGAAAGAACGGTAGTGATAATGATTATGTGTTGTGCAATTTATAAGTACACAGTCAGTTTGACATCTCTTGTTTTTCCACTATTATATTGTTCAATCCCCAAATATGTTGAGTGTCAACTTGTTCCATTGTAGGAAGAACGATTGGAGGCATTGGGGAAACGCTACAGTCACGATATAATTATGCATGAACACAACATGTTGAAAGACCATGTTTACAGCAAGGCTTCTCAGTGGGATGAAACCAAGTCACTTCCGCCGATCTGATTTAATGGTGTTAGATGGGCCACTCTTGGTTTCGGATTACGTTGTACATGGTGTATTGTGGAACTTTAAGAACATTTTTAATGGTTGTTATGTTAGTGTCATGAACAGCAGTTGGATTGTTGGTTAGTTTTTTTTTTCATATTTTCTCTTTACTATTAGTAGAAGATATTATGTATTTGGTTCGAAAAATCACCTCATGGTGGATGCGTTTACATTCAAGTGTAAACATTTTTTTTTGTCTCCCGTTCAGTTGCATTTGTTGTCCCCATTGGTAATGAATGGTGTATGCGATTATATTGGCTGATGTCCACTGTACTGATGAATGTTGTCCACAACAATATTGGATAATGTCTGCAATGACATTTGAATGATATCCGTTGGTATCATATGTATATACTTTAAGTCCACATTAGTAATCAATGATGTCCCCAAGAATATTGAATGATGTCCACAATGATATTGAACGGAGCTAATTTTTGTCCTATGCGGCAAAAACCACATTTATAATGCTTGATGTCCACATTGATATGGACTGAAGTCCACGTTGGTCATCCACGTATGTGTGCGACAAAACATATATAGTCAAAGTCCAAATTGGTACCTAATGGGGTCCGCAATGATATTAATGGATATCCACAATGATATCGAAGGATGGCCATTGTTCATTTGTATGTTAAGTCATCAAGTATGTTTGAATGGGGGATACCACATGCAATACATCAAGAATGTTTGGGTAGGTGATATCTGATAAGTGCTTCATGTATATATGAGAACTTGGTTGTTTTGATGAGAATTTGGGGAATATTTGATTTGATTATGTTATTTTATACCCGAATTTCCCATATTACGCTTGGTTTGGAGTTTGGTGAGTTTTGTAGGGAATTTGTGAAGAATCGATGTAAACCGAGCCCAAAAAGCAAGTGTAGATCCAAGTTATGAGCTTAAAGGACCAAGAAGTGAGATGTTGGATCACTCAAGGCCCAAACAATGGCCCAAAGTACTCCTAGGCCTGAAAAAGACAGTGGCACGGGTGGTGTCTGCAGTGGCACGGGTAGTGCCTAGGGGGGCACGGTCCGTGTCACTATGAGCACGGTCCGTGCCACCCCTGGCACGGTCCGTTCCTCTCCTGTCTTTTCATTTTCGGCGGTTTTGAGTTGATATTTGCCTATATTAAGCTGATTTTCGGCCGAGTAGAAGGAAAAGAATCATTCCACCATCATCCATTTCATGCCCTAATCATATCATTCATCATCCATATTCCATTCCATGATTGAAGATTGAGAGAAGATTGAAGATCGAAGAGCAATTTGAGCATACTTTGAAGTGGAGGAGCAAAAGTCCTCCATTGTTGATTCCTAGCAAGTTTGTTCTTCACTTGGGTTTATTTCTCAATCTCTCATAGATTTCCATATGCTTTCTAGACTAGATTTCAATTGCTTTGTAGTTTTAAACATGAATTGTGAGTAGTTCTTTTAGTTTAGGGGATGAACCTTTGAAGTTGCTTGATGAATTGACTTTGTTGGATTGAATTATTATGAATTTAGTTTGTTCCAATCTATTTGATCTTTGAATTGAATTGTTATTGTTTTTGCTTGATCACCAATTGCATGTTAATAGGTTGTTGAATGAAGTACCGAAAGGAGAAGTTTGATTACCCGAAAACCTAGATTGAACTAGTTAAAATTATCTAGACATAGAAGTTTTAACTAGGGTTCTTGAGATAATTAAATCTTTAACCTTGACTAAATCGAAATAACCACGAAAGTAGGTGCTTGGTTAGTCTCGGCAATTCTCTCTAGTGGCAAAATCTCATTGCGAAGTATTCTATGCGATTATCGAACCTTGATTGTGCAAATTAATGAAATGAGAGTTCAACCCACATCGTTGATTCGTTATTTGACTTAGGTTTCATCCCCTGAACACCTTTTTCCCTTGATTTCATCAGAATAGTTTAGTGAATATTCGTTTGTTTAGACCTTGTTTGTGATTAGAGTTAGATTTAGTTGATTCAAAACAAAAATCCGATCGGCTTAGCGATCAACTAGGAGGCTAGTTCAGTGCGTTGAAAGGAAAAGTCCCTGAGGGATCGACCTTGATATTTGCTACACGTACACCCGTGCGCTTGCGGCCTATCAAGTTTTTGGCGCCGTTGCCGGGGACTTTGTCCCTAGCCAGCCACTGAACGAATACCCTAAGGTTGCCTAAGTCATTTATTTTCTGTTTTAATTTTCCTTGGTGTTTTGATTTTTGTCTTACCAGGTTTACTCTACGTGCATGCAAAAGGCTCAACTCTTTGAGCTTGATCCTGAAATCGAAAGAACCTTTCGCTCCCGGCGAAAGAAGCAAAAGTTAGAGCACGCCCGGAGAAGACAAGAAGAGAACTCCAAGCGAAAGAACACCATGTCCGGTGGAGGCGGCGGTGGAAGCCTAGAATCACGCTTGGCTCCTATGTGATGCCGAATGTCACAAATCAACCCTCCGCCATTAATCCTCCAAGAGTGGCCGCTGACGATTTCGAGCTGAGGAGTTCACTCATCAATTTGGTGAAGGCCAACCCATTCCATGGCCTCCCCAATGAAGATCCCAACCGGCACCTTCGCCTATTCAACCAAGCTTGTGAGACTTTTAAGGCAAATGGTGCAACGCCCATGCAATCAAGCTGCGATTGTTTCCCTTTTCACTTGAAGGGAAGGCTTGGGAGTGGTTGGATGCTCTTCCATCAAGCTCTGCCATAACTACTTTTGACCAACTTGCTAGCTTGTTCTTGGCGAAGTACTTTCCTCCTAGCAAGTTGACGAGCCTCCGGAATCAAATCTCAACATTTGTCCAAGAGCCGGATGAGTCCCTCTATGAAGCGTGGGAGAGGTTCAAGGACCTCTTACGTCAATGCCCCCACCATGGTTTAGAACCATGGGTCCCGATACAAGCCTTCTACAACGGGGTGGATGACAACTTGAGGGCCAACATCTTGGCGGCAGCGGGAGGCAACATCATGTCCAAGACAGTGGCGGAACTCCAAACTTTGATTGAGGAGATGGCGATCAATAGCTACTAGTGGTCAAAGCCCCGTTCCAAGAGGACGGGAGGTAAGTATGAAGTTGATGTTATTTCTATGTTGAATGCTAAGTTGGATGCCATGACTAAGAAGATGGATATCTTGAATGTGAATGCTCCCCCTCCCCTTCCATGTGCGTCGTGTCAATCATATGAGCATGAGACCTTGAATTGTCCTAGTGGGTTGGTTAGTAATGAATCGACCGAAGTGGTTAACTATGTTGGTAATAGGCAAAACTTTGACCCTTTTTCCAATACTTATAATCCCGGTTTTAGGTTCCACCCAAACTTTTCTTACCGGAACAATAACCAAATGGGTCAACCCCAAGGACAAAGACAACCCCAACCACCTCCACCACAAGCTCCCCAAAAGCCTAACCTAGAGTCCATGATACAAGCTTTGATGTTGTCTCAACAACATCATCAACAACGGCAACTTGAGCATCAACAAAGACAAGATGAGGTGATTAAGGCCCTAGCTACTAAAGTTGACCTTATGAGCACCCACACTCAAATGCTTGAGAATCAAATTGCCATTCAAGCTGGTACCTCCACTACCCCTCCGGGAATGTTTCCCGGAAAGCCCGAACCTAACCCTAAGGAGCAATGTAATGCCATTATTTTGAGGAGTGGGACACAATATGAGGGACCTAGCGTGCCAAATACCAAGCATGGGGGAGTAGTGGTTGAGAAAGAGGTTGAGAAGCCTAGTGAGAATGTTGTTAGTTTTGAAAGAGAGAAAGACCTTGAGAGTGAGCATTCAAAAGAGAACACCGAAACCCGACCTTCATCTCCACCTAGAGTTTACAAACCACAGTTACCCTTTCCTCAAAGATATGCTAAGGCTAAATTTGATGCAAAATTCGGCAAGTTCTTTAATATGTTAAAGCAATTGAATGCGAATGTGCCGTTTTTGGATGTTTTATCTCAAATGCCTTTGTATGCAAAGTTTTTGAAAGAAATCCTCTCTAAAAAGAGGAAAATTGATGAAATTGAGGAAGTTGCTTTGACTGAAGAATGTAGTTCTGTGGTTCTTAACAAGCTTACTCCTAAGCTTAAGGACCCGGAAGCTTTAGTATTCCATGTGGCCTAGGTAGCTTAACCGTTGATCGAGCTTTGTGTGATGTGGGTTCTAGTGTAAGCTTAATGCCCTATTCTTTGTATGAACGGTTGAACCTAGGAGAGTTGAGACCAACTACAATGTCATTGCAAATGGCGGATCGTTCTATCAAGTACCCTAAGGGTATTTTGGAGGACTTTCCCCTTAAGGTGGGTGATTGCTATGTGCCGATTGATTTTGTCATCCTTGATATGCCCAAAGATTCCCGTACCCAAATCATTTTGGGGAGACCTTTTCTTGCTACCGTAGGGTGTGTCATAGATGTACAATGTGGGAAGATGAAGTTTAGGATAGGGGAACATAAACTTGAGTTTGATTTATTTCGTGATGTTTTGCCACGTGGCGTTTCCCCTTGCTTTGGTGTTGATGTGTTTGGTGAGAAGGATAAGAATGTTGATGGTTTGATTTGTGAAAAGAAAGATGATGGTGTGCATGTAGTGGAGAGTGAAAAGCTTGAGAAATCTCGTGACCATTCTGTTGAAAATTCTTGTGGTTTATTTATTGATAAAGGCCATGAACTTGGCGATGCGAGGATGGGGATAAAAGAAATTTTGCCCCCACCGTACATCATCAAGAACGTGCCTTATGCTATTAACAAGGGTACATTGGATTAGATTTTCAGGTTTGATGATGGAGATCCCTCCATTTTTGAAGGAGGTGATGAGTTTGACCCAAGCTGTGGGGTCAATTTGAAGATGTTTGGAGGTACTATGCAATGTGAAGCTCCAAAAGCCCTTGGCTATAGAGTTATGGACTATTCACCGGGTTGAAAGGTACCTTGTCCAGCTTAGGACATTAAACAAGCGCTTTTTGGGAGGCAACCCAAGCTATTTCGATTTTATTTTCATTTTATTTTTATTTTTTTTAGGATTTTCTAAAATTTTTCCTTATTTTTCTTCGTTTTATTTTTGATTTTTCTAGATTTGTGTTTTCTTCCTTTGCTTCTCGGGTGATGTTTCGCATTGCGGACAATGCTCGGTTCAAGCATGGGGGGATTTGTGATTTGTGTAAGCTTTTTGTGGATATGTGTGTTTTGAGTCGTTTTTATTTTTTATTTTTAACTTGTTTTGAGTCTTTTTCTTTTGTTTTGTTTTTATTTTCTTTGTTTTCTAGATTTGCTTGTAGTTTTAATTTCCTCTTTTCGTAGTTCGTTTTCGTTTTCTTATTTTCATTTTGAGGCTTGTAAAAAGTTTTTAAAAAAATTGAAAAAAAATCAAAAAATTAAAAAAAAGATTGTTTGATATAGGATTTGGCGTGATAGTTTTCTTTTGACTTGATTTGATCCTGTATAGGCCGTTTGTGAAAGATTGTGAGTTGACATGAGTTGTGAAGCTAATTGTTGTGAGAATTGTGCTAGGATAGTAAGACCGATTGCCTTTGTTTCTATTGTAAGAGTGAGTTGTGCATATGCATATCTTTTTAAACTAGGTAATGATTGTTGAGCGCTACCCGTGAGTTCACATAAGCCTAAAAAAAAGACTAATCATTTTTATTAGTCTAATTTCCATGAGTGACTCACCATTGTTGCATCCTCCTTCATTTGCTTTGCATCTCCTTGAAATTGCTATGCGTTGTACATTGACAATGTGATAGAGGCATTAGGATTTTAACCCGCAAGCCTTGACCACCCGTTTACATCAGAATATCCTTAGTTAGCCCTTTCTTGCCTTGACTTTTTCTTTTCTTAAACCCATATTATAAGCCTTGGCCGATTATATATTTCCTACCCTTAAGTCATTGCTTGAAATGAGTTGAGTATGAAGTTGGGTTGATTATGATTACTTTGGCGGTTTGGTTTGAGATGGGGATTGGTTTGAGTTGTAAATATTGATCTGATTCCCCAAGTCATGTACATTGAAGTTGTTGGGTAGAGTTGGAACTTGCCTAGTGAGTTGTATATAAGTGTGAGTTTGTTTGTTTTTGTGTGTGTTTTATTCAAAGAAAAAAAAAAGAAAAAGAAAAGAAAAAAAAGGGGAAAAATATAGAAGAAAGAGAAAAAAAGAGAAAAAAATCGGAGAAATTCCGGAAAAAAGAAGAAAAAGAGAATAAAGTGTTTGACATTGTGTTTCTTTTGTTTTGAGGCAAGTTTCCAATTGTTTGTCGGGTTGATTTGGATTGATTTTAAGTGGTAAGAGTGTATGTATGAATTGGTGCGACATAATTTCAAGCTTTGGCTTTTAGCTCCACAATTCCCAAATATTTTCCACTCCTTACCCTTAACCTTAGCCCCGTTACAACCCGTGAAAGTCCTCTTGATTGTCATTGTTGCTTTGCAAATTGCGGTGGAGAGTTGAGATTCATAGCAAGTACGTGGTTGGTTGTGGCTTTGGTTTGAGTATTTGAGCGAACTTTCAATGATTTTTCATATTTAAACACATGAGAGGAGTGTTTCCACATTCCCAGAAAGTGAGTTTGCTCTTCATTCTTACCTAGTTTCATGCTTAACATGTGCCTTCTTATCTCATTCGGTGATTAAGGGTGATTGGTTGAACTTGATGAGTACCATTCTTGAATAATTTGTCTTCATTTACTTGTGTAAATTGGCTTTTCTTTTTCACTCTCGGGCTGTACTTTAGATTAGATTGGGTTGGTTGAATGTTCTATCTTTGCCATACTTAAGAGTTGTAATTATATAAAAAAGTTTTCGTTTTCGTTAATTTTTACTTTTGAGTCTTTTTACTTTTGTTTCGAGTTTTTTTGAGTCTTTTTGTCCCGTTTTCTTTTATTTTCTTTCTTTTTCTTTCTTTGCCTTTCTTTTGAGTTTGGACTTGCTTAGGGACAAGCAAGGACTAAGCATGGGGGATTTTGATAAGTGCTTCTTGTATATATGAGAACTTGGTTGTTTTGATGAGAATTTGGGGAATATTTGATTTGATTATGTTATTTTATACCCGAATTTCCCATATTACGCTTGGTTTGGAGTTTGGTGAGTTTTGTAGGGAATTTGTGAAGAATCGATGTAAACCGAGCCCAAAAAGCAAGTGTAGATCCAAGTTATGAGCTTAAAGGACCAAGAAGTGAGATGTTGAATCACCCAAGGCCCAAACAATGGCCCAAAGTACTCCTAGGCCTGGAAAAGACAGTGGCGGTGGTGTCTGCGATGTACGGGTAGTGCCTATGACCAGAACGTGAAGAATTGTGTGCAGTGAAGCGACACGGGTAGTGCCTAGGGGGGCACGGTCTGTGTCACTATGAGCACGGTCCGTGCCTCTCCTGTCTTTTCATTTTCGGCGGTTTTGAGTTGATATTTGCCTATATTATGCTGATTTTCGGCCGAGTAGAAGGAAAAGAATCATTCCACCATCATTCATTTCATGCCCTAATCATATCATTCATCATCCATATTCCATTCCATGATTGAAGATTGAGAGAAGATTGAAGATCGAAGAGCAATTTGAGCATACTTTGAAGTGGAGGAGCAAAAGTCCTCCATTGTTGATTCCTAGCAAGTTTGTTCTTCACTTGGGTTTATTTCTCAATCTCTCATAGATTTCCATATGCTTTCTAGTCTAGATTTCAATTGCTTTGTAGTTTTAAACATGAATTGTGAGTAGTTCTTTTAGTTTAGGGGATGAACCTTTGAAGTTGCTTGATGAATTGACTTTGTTGGATTGAATTATTATGAATTTAGTTTGTTCCAATCTATTTGGTCTTTGAATTGAATTGTTATTGTTTTTGCTTGATCACCAATTGCATGTTAATAGATTGTTGAATGAAGTACCGAAAGGAGAAGTTTGATTACCCGAAAACCTAGATTGAACTAGTTAAAATTATCTAGACATAGAAGTTTTAACTAGGGTTCTTGAGATAATTAGATCTTTAACCTTGACTAAATCGAAATAACCACGAAAGTAGGTGCTTGGTTAGTCTCGGCAATTCGCTCTAGTGGCAAAATCTCATTGCGAAGTATTCTATGCGATTATCGAACCTTGATTGTGCAAATTAATGAAATGAGAGTTCAACCCACATCGTTGATTCGTTATTTGACTTAGGTTTCATCCCCTGAACACCTTTTTCCCTTGATTTCATCAGAATAGTTCAGTGAATATTCGTTTTTTTAGACCTTGTTTGTGATTAGAGTTAGATTTAGTTGATTCAAAACAAAAACCCGATCGGCTTAGCGATCAACTAGGAGGCTAGTTCAGTGCGTTGAAAGGAAAAGTCCCTGAGGGATCGACCTTGATATTTGCTACACGTACACCCGTGCGCTTGCGGCCTATCAATATCACATACTATACATCATGTCCTTAATCCAAATACGTGATGTCCTATTTACAAATACTTAATGTCCTTAGTCTTAAAATTGACTGCTCACCACTCTTTACAAAAGCATAATAATATATCAAGTACATGCCAATGAAATTAAGTGTTTTCCAAATTACAATATTTAAATTCTCACACGATGTGGTAAAATGCATATGAAGTAACATGTGTCCATATCTAAGCAAAAGTCCACATCGAATGAAACTGAATGTCTCCCAATGACAATACTGCAGAATATATAATTGAAGTCCACATTAGTAATTAAAGAAATCCACGATGATATTAATGGATGTTCACAATGATATCAAAGGATAACCATTGATTACATTTGTAAGTTAAGCTATCAAGTATGTATACCACATGAAGCACATGATGCCCTCAGTCCAAATGCATGATGTCCTGTTTATAGATATTTGATGTCCTCAGTCTAAAAACTAGATGCCCACCACTCTTTACAAATGCATAAAAACATATCAAATACATGCTAATAAAATTGAGTGCCCTCCAAATTACAATACTTAAATTCCCACATGATGGGGTAAAATGCATATGAAGTAACATGCGTCCATATCTAAGCAAAAGTCCACATCGAATGAAACTGAATGGCTTACAATGACAATACTACAGAATATATAATTGAATTCCACATTAGTAAATGAGGATGTCCGCGATGATATTATTGGATGTCCACAATGATATCAAAGGATGACCATTGTTTACATCTGTAAGTTAAGTCATCAAGTATGATGAATGGGGGATACCACATGCAGCACAGGATATCCTCAATCCAAATGCATGATGTCCATCTTATAGATATTTGATGTCCTCAGTCTAAAACTGGATGTCCACCACTCTTTACAAATACATAAAAAGATATCAAGTGCACACCAATGAAACTGAGTGTCCTCTAAATTACAATACTTAAATCTCAACATGATGGGGTAAAATCCATATAAGTAACATGTGTCCACATCTAAGCAAAAGTCCCCAACAAATGAAACGAATGTCTTCCAATGACAATTCTACAGAATAAAAGACATACCCAAAATAATCCCCAAAAAATTCATCAGTCCAACTATATATGTTCATACATAACCCTTACAGAAATCATATTTAGAAACAATAACATGTCATCCATAGCGTTCTTGGCAATTTCGGATGTCGTGCATTGCAATTTTGTCACAACATTTGCATCAACGTGCACTTGCTTTCTTCTCCGTTACAACTGCAACAATTGTCTCTGTTTTCTTGCCCCTTCCTTTCGTTGCCGATGCCGACAGCGAGTGAATTGTAGCCTCCTTTGGCACATGGACATTAAGTACAATAAAAATGAATATCAAATGAAACATGTTAGGATATCAATTACAATGATTATGAGCATCAATTGCATAAATTGCTCTATTATACCACTATCAAATGAAACATGTTTGGCACAATGAAAATGAATATCAAATGAAACATGTTTGGCACATGAACATTAAGTACAATAAAATGAATATCAAGTATAACAACAGGGTATATCAAGTACTTCATCATACATGAAGTATGACACCATTGGACATCAAATATAACACCATAGGACATCAAGCATTACCATTATGGACATCAAGTATAACATTTGGGGACATCAAACATTATCAGTATGGACATCAAGAATAACAGTAGGGGGACATCAAGCATTATCATTATGGATATCATGTACAATAACAGGGGACATCAAACATTATCATTATGGACATCAAGTATAACAACAGGGGACATCAAGCATTAACATTATGGACATAAAGTATAACAGCAAGGGACATCAAGCATTATCATTATGGACATCAAGTACAACACCAAGAAACATCAAACATTATAATTGTAGACATCAAGTATAACAACAGGGGACATCATGCATTATCATTGTGGACATCAAGTATAACAATAGGGGACATTAAGCATTATCAGTATGGACATCAAGCATAACAACATGGGACATCAAACATTATCAGTAAGGACATCAAGGGATATCAAACATTATCATTATGGATATCAAGTATAACAGCGGGGGATATCAAACATTGCCAGTATGAACATCAAGCATTCCTAATCAAACTAAAACAAAGGTTTGAAGTCAAGTTTTCCAACCCTCAACCAACACAAACGAAAACAAAACTTTGAACTCAAATATTCAACCCCAAAAAAACCGACGACCCAATACCTTCCATTTGATCTCTCCTCATTCCCGTCAGTGTAGCCTCCATCCTTCACCATTCTAGTCTAATTTCCTAAAAAAAAAACACATCCATTAATCGTTGTGGACATTACTTATATCATCAGTGGACATCAATCAATGTCACTGTGAACAACACCTTCCACAATGTACCAATTTCATAATTAAAAAAAAAAAAAACACGCTAAATTCATCATTTCTTAACACAATTATCCCCATCTCTCACTCCTCAAACGTGAATACCTCCCAAACAATGGACATCTATTACTGCTACTGTAGACAACATTCGCCCAATTCATCGAACATAAAAATACACATCGACATTTCGTATTCAACCCACCTAAAACGCTAACCTTTTACTTGCATCTTCCACATGAACCTCCTTCGTGCTTCCTTATTCAGCCATTGAATTCGAAATTGAACGTATTTGAAAACACATACAATCAATTCAATGAATTAAACCCTAAAAAAATCACATAAACAAATTCATGATGGAAACCACCATTTGAAGAACACCGCACCCAATTGGAACCCTAATTCTCCATCGATACCCACACCCAAAACGCTTACCTGAAATTTTCCAACTCCGTCATCCTTCGCCGGTCGAGTTCATCAAGATGCACCCCACAATACGTCGGAAACCATATGATGTGATCGTCGTCGAGTTTGCACCCCAGTGTGGAGGAGGAGGGAAAATGAATTTTCAGTCTGGAGGAGGGGGAAGAAGAAACTTCAATTGGTTTTTGGGCTTATGTGATCATGCGTTGTTTTGGGAAGGGGTAACCAAATTCTTTTTTTTTTTTGCTCCCTGCCTCACGTGAGGGCCGTGTTAAATGAGCCAAAACAAAAAGCAAAACTCCACTTTTTTTTCTCATTCATAGATTGAAGATCCAAGGGTCCAAAATTATAATGCTCACATGCTCACATAAACCCAATGCGCATATGATCACTTCCCTACATATATATATATATATATATATATATATATATATATATATAT
This sequence comes from Portulaca oleracea, assembly GCA_029582165.1. Taxonomy (NCBI): domain Eukaryota; kingdom Viridiplantae; phylum Streptophyta; class Magnoliopsida; order Caryophyllales; family Portulacaceae; genus Portulaca; species Portulaca oleracea. The sequence goes on along the minus strand of CM055879.1, from coordinate 9,443,524 downwards.
ATATATATATATATATATATATATATATTTACACACACAAATGCACCTACGCACCAGCGTGCAGACACACACACACACACACACACACACACGCACACACACATATATATATATATATAAGCATATATATAAGCATATATAAGCACACACACACGCACGCACGCACGCGCGCGCGCGCGCACACACACACACATATATATATATATATAAGCATATATAAGCATATATATGTACTTATATATATGTATACTTAAAAATTTTATATTTACACACACAAATGCACCCACGCACCAGCGTGCACACACACACACACATATATATATATATATATATATATATATATATATATATATATATATGTGTGTGTGTGTGTGTGTGTGTGTGTGTGTGTGTGTGCGCGCGCATGTATATATAATATATAATATATTAGATAAGGATCTCTACAAGATGTCATCGAGCTGAGATCTTTTTTTTTTTTGAGAGAATGCTGAAATCTAATTCTATTAGGATAAATTTGAATAAGATAATGAATCCAAAGTTTATTGGGAGATTCAACCATAGTTGAAAATATTTTTAATTATGGTATTTGAAATGTATAATTACCCTTAATTTTCCCATGAAAAATTAAAATTAATATATATATTCATCATAGGACTTCTTACAATAAGTAAATTTATATTATTTCCTTCCTACTTTTCTCTCTACGTATATGGAAAGTAGGGTATCAAACAATTTCCAACGCCCACCACCGAAGCCGCCGGGACACACAGGAGTCACGGTTGGGGGCAGCAGACCGCCGGTGACGCGAGTAGTGGATGATCGGAACTCTAAGAAGATGAGACGAGGAGATGGGGAGGACGAAAGTGTGCAATGACAATCTGTAGATCATCCATTGAACTTGAATCTGCTGCATAGTGATGAAGGGGGAAATGTTACCGCAATGGAGGCTGATGAAATTGATGTCCAGCATCCATTAGAACCAGTACAAGGTACTTTCTCTTATTCAAATGCTCTTCGTTTCAATAATCCTCATCTAGAATTTACTAGAAATAATGAATCGTGGACATGTGATAATGAGGACATCCTCTCGGATGATGATGAGGTGCCCGAAGAAGAAGATCCGTCATGCCCTATTATCACGTTAACAGCTGAGGAAAAGAAGGCGCTGAGAGCATCCTGGAAAAATGCTCTTATTGTTAAACTTTTTGATAGGGGAATAGGGTATGGTTATTTAAAAAACATTTTACGAACCAAATGGGCGCTGAGAGGTGATTTTTCGTTTATAGATATTGGGAATGATTACTATGTGGCCCGTTTTTCGTGTATGGAGGATTATGAGCATGTCCTAGTGGGGGGACCCTGGATGATACGTGATAACTACCTAGTTATACGTAGGTGGGTCCCGAACTTCTCTACCAAAGGAGATAATATTACCACTTTAGCAGTTTGGGTCCGGATCCCAAATCTTAGCGTGGAATACTTCCACAAGGATTTTTTAGTCCAAAAGATAGGGGCGAAAATTGGAAAGGTAGTAAGACTAGATGATACTACGGCCAATGTTGAGAGGGGCAAATTCACAAGATTTTGTGTGGAGGTTGGCTTAACCAAGCCTCTTCTCTCTAAGTTCCGCCTGAATGGTAGAACGTATAGGATTCAATATGAGGGATTAAAGATGATATGTTTCCATTGTGGTAAGCAAGGACACAAGGAGGATAATTGTCCGTTGAAAAATCCACCAACCGAAAAGCAGAATCCAGAGGGATCTTGTGCGAAAGAGATTGGTAAGGATTCGGCAAATCCTGCGAGAGTGGAAGGTGAGAGAAGTACTACAAAGCAACCTATGGATACTACAACTAGCCCGAAGTCAGGGTCGAGGTTTGATATCCTGTGTGATATAGAGGAAGAGCATAGAGACGATCAAGGATTGGTTGATGACCTCCCAGTGGAGGAAGAAAATGTAGTGTTTGAGGAAGAGGTGGCAAAGGAAAATTCTCCGAACCAGAATCAAAGGATGGAAGTTTTACATGATGTCGTCATTACTGATGTGGGAAAGGAGAACATCCCGGCGAATTTTGCACACCCTGTGCACAAATCTAATATGATAAAAGGAAATCAAAAGGTGGATTCTCAAAAAAAGGGACAGACACGCCCTGAGGTGGGCCCTAGAGTACCCATGCAACCAAGGAATGAAGTTAATGTTGCCTCTAACTTTGGATTATCCCAGGAACATTTCCAACAGACAAACCGCCACTCCTTTGTTAATGTGGATAAGAGGGGCACACAAGGAGAAAAAAGTCAGATAGGAGTCATGGGAAAAGTTTTTGAGAAAGGGACGGAACGGAAAGAGGCTAGCAAAATTGACCCGGGTGACAGGAAGCTGTTAACACAAGGAGATCCGGGACCGAATTCAGCTTCAAAAGACAGGCTTGAACATAGCCATGAGAGTAATGGTCGAAGAGCCATGGATATCTAATAAGCCTCCTGTGGTTTTCTTGTCTATCTTTGTTTTATGGATATGTCTAATACAAATCATCATAATTCACAGAGCAGAAGGTCTATCCTTGACCTTCGTGTGCTAGTTTGGAATGTTCGAGGAGCGGGGAGTAGGGAGTTTCTCCTTACTCTTAAAGATCATTTAAAACCTATAATCCTCATTTGGTTGCTTTTTTGGAAACTCACATTAGCGGAGACCGAGCTGGAGGCTTTTGGCTCCTTTGGAATGATGTTTCGAGTGGAGGCTTGTGGTTTTCAAGGAGGCATTTGGCTCCTTTGGAATGATGATGTTATTTCTATTTCCATTTTGGAATTTTCTAATCAATTCATCACAGTGCTCATGCATCAAAAGGATGGTGAAGACTAGTTCCTTATTGTGGTGTATGCAAGCCCTCAAGAACATTTGAGAGGAACCTTGTGGAAGGCTCTTGAGATTTTTGGATCCTCTATTACCTCTCCTTGGCTTGTTATAGGTGATTTCAATGAAACCAAGTCCATGGAAGAAAGAAATCATGGAGATTCTGATATGGTTCGAAGATGCAGGATGTTCTCTAATTGGATAAATGCGAACGGGCTGATTGATCTAGACTTTTTTGGACCTCAATTCACTTGGTATAGAGGAAAGAATGCTAGTACAAGGAAGTATGCGCGCCTTGATCGTGCTCTAAGTAACTCCTTATGGCAGAATAATTTTCCAGATGGGAAGCTCCAGCATTTTCCGTTTAACTATTCGGACCATGCTCCGCTTCTTTTGAGTGTTCGTGGAGCGTTAATCCAAGCAGGTCCTAAACCGTTCAAGTTCCAAGCTGCTTGGCTCCAACATAGGAATTTTGGTGATGTTATTGATTCAAGCTGGAATTCGGAGCAACCTTGTGTCGAAGCCCTAAAGGAGCTTTCCAATCATCTTGCAAAGTGGAATAAAGAGGTTTTTGGCAACCTTTTCAAACGGAAAAGGCGAATCTGGGCTAGAATTCATGGCATCCAGAGGAAAATGCAACAAGGAAGCCATTACCATCTTGAACCTTTAGAAAGAAACCTCAAATTGGAGCTTAATGAGGTTTTGAATCATATAGACACTTTCTGGTTCCAAATCAAGAATGGATGCTATTAGGGATGGAGATAGAAACACTAAATTCTTCCATCTTAGTACTAACATTAGGAGAAGGCACAATAGGATTGATTTGTTGCAAGATGAATAGGGTGAGTGGATCTCTGAAAACTCTCAACTCAAAGATCATGTCAAAAAGTTCTTTGAAGACCTGTACACAGAAGATTCTACTTCAATTGGAAGACTGCCTCTCGAGGGGATGTTTCCAGCGCTAACGGAGGAGAAAAAAGTGGGCTTGCAATGTAGTTACTCTAGTAACGAGATTCGAAAGGCTCTTTTTGCAATGCATCCTAATAAAGCGCCTGGACCAGATGGTTTCCATGCTCTTTTCTTTCAAAAGTTTTGGGCAAAGGTGGGAAGTTCAGTAATCCATCTAGTTCTTCAAGTTCTAGAAGGAAATGCACTTCCAGATTCTCTTAATCATACTTTCTTGGCTCTTATTCCTAAAGTAACCCATCCTCAGCCGGTTAAGCAGCTTCGGCCAGTTGGCTTATGCAATGTGATATACAAGGTGATCACGAAATGCATTGTAAATCGGCTAAAGTATGTGCTTCCTGATCTCATCTCTCCCACCCAATCTAGTTTTGTTTCGGGGAGACAAATCAATGATAATATTATCATGTTGCAAGAAGTTATCCACTCTATGAGGGCAAAAAAGGGCAAGGTGGGTTGGATGGCGATCAAATTAGATCTTGAAAAGGCCTGTGATAGCGTGAATTGGAATTTTCTGAGGGACACTCTTATTGATATGGGCCTTCCAAGGATAATGGTGGAAGTAATCATGAATTGTGTCTGTACCTACACAATGAGTATTCTTTGGAACGGGGAGGCAACTGAATGTTTCCGTCCTTCAAGAGGGATACGTCAAGGGGACCCATTATCCCCTTATCTTTTTGTGGCTTGCATGGAGCGCTTAGCACAAATTATTAATCTTGAAGTGGCGAAAGGAGCTTGGAAAGCGTTCCCAACCAGTAGAAGAGGCCCCAAAGTGTCTAACTTGTTCTTTGCTGATGATGTCATGTTTTTTACGGAGGCTTCTAGGGGGCAAGCGAAGGTCATCAAAGAAAGCCTTGATTTTTTTTGCGAAATCTCTGGTCAAAAAGATAGTTTGCAAAAATCCAATGTGTTCTTCTTGCCTAATACACCTAATGAAGTTCAAGATGATGTGTGCAACATCCTAGGTTTTAGTCCGACTGATGATTTGGGAAAATATCTTGGGGTCCCTACTTTGCATAAAAGGGTGACTAGGGCCACTTATCAAGGTGTTCTTGATAGAATTGATAGTAGGCTTGCGGGATGGAAAGCCAAGTATCTATCTTTTGCCGGTCGAATAACTTTAATTAAATCGACAATTAATGCGATTCCTGCTTATGTGATGCAAACGGCAAAAATTCCTAGAACAGTCTGTGATGAGATAGACAGGAAAATTAGGAAATTTTTGTGGGGCAGTCTAAATGGAAGTCGGAAAACTCATTTGGCCAATTGGAAGCTTGTCACGTCAAGTAAGGAAAGAGGTGGACTGGGTTTGATTGCCATGAGAAATCTTAATGATGCTTACTTGGTTAAGCTTGGTTGGAGATTTTTAACTAATAAAGGAGATCTTTGGGCCAAAATTCTCCAAGGAAAATACTGCAAGAATATATCCAAATTGGAAATTAGGGATATTGCTCCGCATCATAAATGTTCGAACAGTTGGAATGGAATTACCAATACTCGACATTTCCTTGCTGAGGGTACCATGGTGACCTTGGGAGATGGCAGGAAGACATGCTTCTGGCTGGATAAGTGGGCAGATACTCAACCTCTCATTAATGTTGCAATTGCTCCAATCACTGAAAACGAAAGCAACAAAACAGTAGCGGATTACTGGGACAACAACACAAGCTGGAAATTGGCGGAGTTCGTGGCTAGGTTCCAAAATTCAGCGCTCCAAAAAATCTCTCGCTTGGAGATTGCTGAAGAAGGCGTGGCCGATAATTTTAGCTGGGCAAATTTGCCAACTGGGGATTTTAAATTGTCGCTGGCACTCGAGATTATTCAAGGGCCGCCTGAAGATGATGAGACAGGGGCGGCTGAATGGAAGCGGATCTGGAAACTGCACAGTCGTCAGAAGGTACGAGCCTTTTTGTGGCTTCTTTGGCATAACAAACTCTTGACACAGGAGAATAGGTTAAAGTGTAATATGACGGAGAGCAGTGACTGCTCGGAATGCGGCGATACTATTGAAGACCTTGACCATCTGTTTCATTAATGCCCGAGAGCGCAGTCGGTCTGGGTGGAGATGGAAGTGGTGGGTTATGGTACAAAGGATTTCAACAAGTCCTTCAAAGATTAGCTGTTGAGTAGTATTTTGCCGAGTACTCGATCGGACCAAGGCCCAGAAGTTGTTGCTGTCATTCTTTGGAACATCTGGCTTTGGCGGAACTGGCGCTCCTTTGGTCGTCCTTCTGATATTTCTCATGATCAAGGTAAATGGCTCTTGGACGAAATTGCTCGTATCCGAGAAGCCTTTATGAATGAAGATGTGCGTTGGACAGCCCGAGGTTACTACATTAGAGAACCCAGCGAACATATGTTGCATTGGGTTGGGCCGGGTCTTGGTGTTTCCCAGTTCTGTACTGACGGTTCAGCTCGAGGAAATCCAAAACTTGGAGGTGCTGGTGGCGTAATTCGAGATGCGGCTAGCAATTGGATTTCAGGCTTCATCAAATTTCTGGGTATTCAACCCCCATTATTGGCGGAATTACATGCTGTTGTTGAAGGCCTCAAATTGGCGAAGGGACTGGGTATAAATCGACTCGAGCTCTGGGTAGATTCTGTAACGATCCACCATATGATCACGGAGCATGGCCTCTATGCGAATGCGGGAATCAACAATTGAATAGCGCAATGCAAAATGTGGCTCAACATGTCAGGGTGGAAGGTGGATGTGGTTACTTGCTATCGGGAAGCAAATCAAGTTGCTGACAAACTCGCAAATTTAGCTGTTGAAAGAAATCATCCCAATGTCGAATATTTAGAGGAACCGCCTACTGAGGTTCAATTTTTGTTACATGCGGACCGCATGAAGGCCCGTGGAATTTACATCATGTAACGCTGTTTTTTGTTTTGAATAAATAGGGGCTTGCCATAAAAATTTATATGTTAAGTTATAATTTTTTACTAAATATGAATATTTTTAAGGAAATTCTATCGTAATTGACTTTTTTCAACTATTATAGTTGAAAAGTGAAAATACCATTAATTTTACCATAAAAATTCAAAATCAATGTAGGTAGCTCAAAGTAATTTGATACAATAATTAATCATGTTTAGGAGGATATAAATCTTTTTAATAAATATAATTTATTTTTGATAAATGAGTTGTATAAAATTTTCAACTACCATAGTTGAAAAACAAATTTAACTATGGTAGAATTTTCAAAGTTTATCTAAATGACACGCACCAAAGAAAAATGATCAATTGTCACATGTGGAAATAGAGAAACTTGTGTCGTTAAAATGTTAGCATATTTGTTAAAATCTGGAAAACGACAATTTTAAGTGCACAACAGCACAAGCAACAACTATGAAGTATGGAAATTGGCCAAAAAACTTCTACGAAGAAAGATTTTAGAATATTGAAATAATATTAGATGTTGGTCATTGAGCCGAATCTAATAGGACAAATTGGAATCGAAGGTAGGTACCTCTACCTTCGCTCCAATTAATAATCAGAGGTGGAGGTCCACCTCCAAATTCGATTAATCGAAGGTGGGAGAACCTCCAAATCCAAACTTAATCGGAGGTACCCAACTCCAATTCCGACTCCGATTACCTCCGATTCCGATTAGCTGTTATACGTTTACATAAAATCATTTCATCCGACTCTGATTACTTCTAACTCCGATTACCTCTGATTATATATCATACTTGTTAAAATAAAACACCAACAATAATTCTTAATTTTTTAATTTTAGTTTTCAGTTTTTTTTTTAATTTTTTATATTAATTATTATAATCGGACTTAATAGGATTTAATCGGATCGGAGGTGGTCACCTCCATGCCCGCCCCAATTATAATCGGAGTCGGATTTTTTAATCAGATTCGAGTTCGGAGTTCTTTTTATAATTGAATTCGGATTCGTACTTTTTAGTCGGAGCGAATCGGATTCGCTTTGGATTCGGACTTGACTGTCATCCCTTGTCTGCACGCGCATGCGTGGGCACATTTATGTGTTTAAATATAAATATTTATATATATATATACATATATATAAGTACACACATATATATATATATATATATATATATCTGTGTGTTTGTATGTATATATATACAAAAAATTACTTAGAGGTACCCTAACTTTTAAAGAAACAATTTTTTAGTACCCCAACTTTTCAAAAACTAATTTTGGGATACATTTACTTTTAGGATTAGAAATTACTAGGTGAATTTCCGGCGAATTTTCGATTGATTAGATAAACTGACTTAAATACCCCTAATTTTTGACAGAGATTGACTATAATGCCATAAACCCTAATTAAACCAGAACCCATAACCCTAATTACCTCAACTAACCGAAAAATCCTAAACCTTAATCCCAAAACCCTAAACCCTAATTAGCTAAACCACAACCCAGAACTCAAATTCCTTTTATATCCCAAATTCATTTTCAAAATTATATTCCAATTATCTCCCAAAATCACAGGTGAACCACAAAATTTATATCCCAATTTCGTTTTCGAACTCATTTTTTGCAACCGAAAACACCACACTTTGATTGGAGTGGGGGGTGTTATTAACGACCTTTGTTTTTTTTTTTCTAACAAACAGAGGACATTTTCGTCCAAAAAAAAACCTTATTTAATTTTGCGCCTTACAATCACTGGTAAATTCAAGTCAAATTGGTCGGAAATTCACTTAGTAATTTCTAATATTAAAAGTAAGGCTACCCCAAAATTAGTTTTGAAAAGTTTGGGTATCCGAAAAACATTTCATCAAAAGTTAGGGTACCTCTAAATAATTTTTTAATATATACATATATATATATATATATATATATATATATGTATATACATATATATGTATATACATATATGTATGTATATATATATATATATATGTATTTATATATATATATATTTATGTATATATATATATGTATATATATATATATATTTATGTATATATATATATGTATATATATATATACATATATATATACATATATACATACATATATACATATATACATACATACATATACATATATATATATATATATATATATATATATATATATAAGTATATATATGTACTTATATATATGTATACATAAAAAAATTTTATATTTACACACACAAATGCACCCACGCACCAGCGTGCACACACACACATATGTGTTGGGTGCAATGTAACTGGCTTTGGCAAACCCTTCTTCGGGGAAATGACCGCTTCCCATGGATGGAAATGGATTTAGTATTGAACTAAATACTTCCCCGCCCCATCCGCCACACATTGATCCGTTTGCTAGTGTGGTGAATATCTCGTTTGGGTAGTAACCGATGTTTTCATCTCCGCATTGTAGCCACCAATTGCCGGTTACATCATCCTGCATCGACAAATTGAATGGTGTGGAACGTGTTATAGGGAAGGAAAGTAAACAACAATATTTTCATAACATGCGAAGTGCTTGATTGGGAGGTCTAGATGTAGGAAACGTTATGTCTGCTAATGTGGATTGGCGAAAAATGACCAATTCATCGTAATCAATTAGTTCTCATGTGAGGAAAGAGCGGGTTGTTTACCTTGATTATACTAAGCCTAATCTCGTATTGTGAACCACCATAAGTCGATAGAGGGGTCACTCTCGCGCCAATAGAAACTCTTGGGCTAACTTGAACAAATCCGGGACACAACATATTATAACAACCTGTACGTTGGCCGCTATCCCTCTGCAGGCGAAATCCGACCCAATGTATATATAATATATAATATATAATATATTAGATAAGGATCTCTATATGATGTCATCGAGCTGATATCTTTTTTTTTTTTTTTTTTTGAGAGAAGGCTGAAATCTAATTCTATTAGGATAAATTTGAATAAGATATTGAATCCAAAGTTTATTGGGAGTTTCAACCATAGTTGAAAATATTTTAGTTATGGTATCTGAAATGTAAAATTACCCTTAATTTTCCCATGAAAAATTAAAATTAATATATATTTTCATCATAGGACTTGTTACAATAAGGAAATTCCATCGTAATTGACTATTTTCAACTATCATAGTTGAAAAGTGAAAATACCATTAATTTTACCATAAAAATTCAAAATTAATGTAGGTAGCTCAAAGTAACTTGATACAATAATTAATCATGTTTTGGAGGATATAAATCTTTTTAATAAATATAATTTATTTTTGATAAATGAATTGTATAAAATTTTCAACCATAGTTAAAAAAAAATTTAACTATGGTAGAATTTTCAAAGTTTATTTAAATGACTCGCGCACCAAAGAAAAATGATCACTTGTCACGTGTGGAAATAGAGAAACTTGTGTCGTTAAATGTTAGCATATTTGTTAAAATCTGGAAAACGACAATTTTAAGTGCACAACAGCACAAGCAACAACTATGAAGTATGAGAAAATGGCCAAAAAACTTCTACGAAGAAAGATTTTAGAATATTGAAATAATATAGATGTTTGGTCATTGAGCCGAATCTAATAGGACAAATTTGAATATGAAAATGGAGACACTTGTGTCATTAAAATATTTGCATATTTGTTAAAATATGGAAAATGACAATTTTAAGTGCACAAGTAACAATTATGAAGTAAGAGAAAATACAAATAATGAATTATAGGTACCTTCTACTCTATAGAAACTATTTTTTGGGGGACAATGCTTTTAAAAATGATTTTCAAGTACTTTCTATTTTTGGAAACTATTTTTGGTTGACAGTTTTTCTTAAAAAATTATTTTAAAGTGATTTTTTTTTTGCAATTTAGGCAAAATTTTTAGATTTTTGAGGTTTTTATGCAAACAAGTTCAAATAAAAACTCTTAACTCATTACAATAACGTTACTGTTACTCATTACAAAAAACTACTTAGGGGTACCCTAACTTTTGGTGAAATGTTTTTCGGGTACCTCAACTTTTAAAAACTAATTTTGGGGTACCCTAACTTTTAGAATTAGAAATAATTAGGTGAATTTTCGGCCAATTATTTGAATTCAACGGTTAGTTTTAGGCGGGAAATTGATTAATTAAGTGTTTTTGTGGATGAAAATGCCCTTTGTTTTCGTAGACGAAAATGATTTGAATCAATCGGAGTTTCGCCGGAAATTCACCTAGTAATTTCTAGTCCTAAAAGTTAGGGTACCCCAAAATTAGTTTTGAAAAGTTAGGGTATCAAAAAATTGTTTCTTCAAAAGTTAAGGTGCCTCTAAGTAATTTTTTGTACTCATTATCACATTCTACTAACAAAATTTTATAGAGTTTTAATCGTTACGGCGTTAGCTAAATTTAGTTGCGTTGGACCAATGGAAAGTTACAGTTTTAGATAGTCTTGAGATCTTATAATAAATCTAAAATATAATTTATCACTAGAAAATAAATACTATGAAATACAGGGTACCTACAAATATTTTCCAATAATATGGTTCCCAAAAAATATGTACCGCAAAACATAGGATACCTTTTAGTAATTTATTAAGGAAATGGCGAAAAAACTTTTACGACGTTGGGCTTTAGAATGTTGGAATAATATAGTAGCTTGAGTATTGTGATTTTGTCTAAAACATCAAGAATATTGGGGTGCAGGTAGTATTTAATGCAAATTTAAGCAAAATTAATAAATTATTAAGAATGTACATAAATAAATCTACTAGTCATCTAAACATATTTTGATATTCATATTTTATGATTATTGTAAGTTGATAACAGCCATATAAGGATAAGAATGAAAAGTTCTTATCCATAGGCAATTATTAAGTACAACAATCAACCTATAAATATGTCCCTGTTGAGAGACATTTACTGATTGATGAAAAAAAAAATTTGTTTTTAATTATATTTCTTCTCTCTCAGTAAATTGTAGTCAATTCAGACAAAGGTTTGGGGTGTAAATTCTCTGTGACTCAATATTGGGTAGCCACTGGTATATGCTTGAAACCAATTCGTGGAACAACATCTTTTGGCAAGACGATTCCCTTCCGCATTTTGAGGTATTTTCTAGTACCGAATAACAGTGGTATCAGAGCCAAACTTGCCGGACTTGTTCCCTTTATGTTTAAAACTGTGTGTGTTCATAAAGAAGATAAACTTAGTGTAAATCGAAATGATAAATTCAAAATCGAAAAAATAAAATCCAGTTTTAAGTAGATTTTGTTTTTTAACCATCAGAACCGCGGAGGAAGGGTGGCGTCTGTGTGACACGCGCCGCCGACGGGTACCCATAGAAGGGTCCTTCTTCCTCAAAATCGACCAACCAAAACCCGATCTATGAGAATCCGACCGAAAGCGAGCGAAAAGGTGGGGGGCGTGGAGGCGCGTGTGTGTCACGCGCCGCCGCCAAGATGGCGCGTTGGCTCCACGGCCTACGTCATCTTGTTCGTCGGCCGCCGATCTATGCGATGGCGGTGTTGGTTTCTCACGATTTATGACGGATTTTTAGATCGAGACCTTAAAAGTTTTGGGTGTGGCGGTTTTAACATCATCTGGGTGTTTTTTTAGGTTTCTCCGGCGGCGACTATGGGTCGCCAAGGCCACGAGAAACACGAAAAGAGGTCGAAAGGAGGTGGCAGAACCAAGCTTTGTGCCGGTTTTCATGGTTGCCCTGGATGACCGACGAGAAAAAGAGAGAGAGAAGTAGAGGAGTTTTTTTTTGGTTTTTGGGTTCTTGTTTGTTTTTAGAGAGAGAATTGAGCAGGAGAAAGATATGGAAAATAGGGAGGTTGCCGTGCCCTTTTGCTAGTTAACATATTAGAATTCCATTCTCTTGGTTTCATTTCCTTATATTGTTTTTTTTTCCTTGGCTTTATTCGTTTATTTTGCCACATTAACTTTGTGTTAATCTTTCATTATGGATATGATTTGTTTAGATTCATGTATTCTTTTTGGGATAGTATTATGTTTGCTATATATAGATCTTTACTAGTTCCATCTCATATTTAATTGTGTGTTAATTAAGAATATGTATATATTGTTTACATCTTAGTGAGATATACTTTTCATATTATTTATTCTTTATTTTTAATCTATGTGATTATATGTATGAATTTGTTATTGTAAATTAGTTTTACAATTTGTTTAGTTTTTGCATATTTTTTTTTAATGTAAATTTCATTTTACATGTTTTTGGTCTCATATACAAATAATATAAATGTGTTTTATATGTCTAGAATTCATATAATTCATAATTTAATTAGTTTTATTATATTATGTGAATTATTACGACGTTCTAAAATTTTGGGTTTTAGAATTTATATTGAATGAGTATTCATGATGTCGTATTCAGAATTAGTTTTTGAGATATACTTTATAACTTATTGGTTTTGTATAAAGTAGAAAATAAATGTCTATGTGATATATTTGGTTTTTAATGTGTTTAAATTTCCATGTTCATATGAATATGTTTATATGAATAATATATTGAATTAATTTTCTAGAATTTTCTAGTTCATTATTATATGTGATGACTATGAGCCGAGCGATTTTTCGACCATATGATATGAATGATGTTTTTTTTGGAACTTTAATTTTTTAAACAATGTGCCTAAATGTCCAATTTTTTTAACTTGTAGATATGGAAACTTCTAAGACCTCTGTGATTAGCACTTCATCTGTATCTGTAACTGAAAAGTTGGATGGGTCCAACTATGACATTTGGCATCGGAGGGTTAAGTACCATCTGAATGAACGTGGGCATAGTTTAGACTTCCTCACTACCAAAATGTCCCCCTGCTACTTATGATCCTATTACTAAAAAGGATATTGATACTACTTCGGTTGAGTATAAGAAGGAGTTGGAGGTATACCAGGAGTGGTTCAAAAAGGATCGCTCAGTGCGATATGCCTTATTGAACCCCATGCATGATGACCTAATTGGGGAATTTGAGATATACCCCACGACTAAGGATTTATGGGACCAACTCAAGATCCAATTTGGTCAAACTTCGGCGACCAAGCTTCGTTTATTGCATCTTAAGTATATGCAATATGAAATTGATCATCCAAAGCGAAGTATAATTGAGAACATGCGAACGCTAAGTGCAATGGTTCGTGATTTAAAGGCTGGAGGAATAATTATTCCTGAGCGTGATCAGGTCACAAATGTGATTCGTGCCATTATGTCAAGTGAGGAATGGAAGTCTTTTAAGACTCTCATGCTTCACAATGACCACATTACTACTGTGGCAGAGATCACGCGACACCTCGAACTTGAAGAGGAACGCCTTAAGTCATGTCCTCCTACCCCTTCAGCATTGGTTGCTAAGGGGAGTATACCTCCTAAAGGAAAGAGGTTTAAGAAAGGGAAGAAAAAAGGAAATCATCCCTCTAAGAAACCTAAGACCAATGGTAACAGTGATAAGAAACAACCTAAGGCAAAAGGTAACAAAGAGAAGAACATGGCACGCGTGAAGTGCTATAATTGTGGGAAGAAGGGCCATTATGCTAGGGATTGTCCCGAGCCTTCTAAGGTACTTCTTTCTATAAGTGTCTCTACTGTGTTTGTTTGTTCCCATGCATTTGTTGCTAACTCCTTTCCTTATTGGATTGTAGACTCGGGAGCCACCAAGCACATAGTTCCGGACCGAGCTGGATTTGTAGATTTTCATCCTTACCCGGTGGGTCTACAAAGTGTGACATTGGGAAATGGCACTAAGGAAGATGTTCTCGGTGTGGGAACATATCAGCTCAGGCTACGTGGAGGAAATATGTTACTACTCTTGCATTGTTCCCTTGTTTCCTTTGTTTCTTTAGTTAAAGTAGGATTTCAGTTTGTTTCTAGGTGTGATGGATTGGATATTATGTTTGGCGGTAAACTATTTGGCACCGCATCGTTTGTAAATGATTTTCCTGTGTTGGATTTAGACATTTGCAATAATAATTCTGCTTTTGTTTCATTTGTTGATCCTATTGTTGAATCTGTTAAATGGCATGCTAGATTAGGACATATTGGCAAGGATAGAATGACTAGACTAGCTAAAGAAGGTCTTTTAGACCGGCTCACTAAGGTTAAGTTGCCTAGATGTGAACCATGTTTAGCTGGTAAGGCGACCAAGAAGCCTTTTGGCAAGGCTTCTAGGGCGTCTTGTCCCCTAGAACTTATTCACTCCGACATATGTGGACCTATGACCATTAAAGCACGACATGGTGCTTGGTATTTCCTCACTTTAATTGATGATTATTCACGATATGGGTATGTGTACCTCTTAACACACCGTTATGAAGCGTTAGATGTGTTTAAGCGTTTTTTAGCGGAAGTTGAGACTAAATTAGATCGAAGAGTTAAGTCCCTTCGTACTGATCGTGGTCGTGAATACCTTTCTGATATGTTTAAAGGATTTTGTGAGGAAAAAGGCATACATAGGCAACTCACGATTCCTCGAACTCCGCAACAGAATGGTGTTGCAGAACGAAGGAATCGAACATTACTTGATATGGTCAGGTCAATGATGGCTCAGGCTAGTCATCCAATTAGCTTTTGGGCGGATGCTTTGCTTACGGCAACATACATCCTAAACCGAGTGCCTAGTAAGAGTATTTCCACTACTCCATATGAGTTATGGAATGGTAGAAAGCCTGTTCTAGACCATTTACGTCCATGGGGTTCAGCTGGCTATGTGCACAACTCAACTCATAAACATGGAAAACTTGGTCCAAGAGCTACTAAAATGGTGTTTACTAGGTACCCAGACAGTTCGAAAGGATATGTCATGTACGGAGACCATCCAAATGGCGGCATGACGGAATTTGAGTCCCGAAATGTCGAATTTCTTGAGGATGAGTTCCCAAGTATTGGTGAAATTAAAAAGGACATGGAGTTGTATGAGTTGCCACAACCATCTCTCGGTGAGGGGAGGATTTGACTACTCTCAATGACACCGAGGATGGTAGTTCTCTACCTAATGATGGAGATAGGGGGAGTGGACCTACCAACCTTAGTGGGAGTGATCCACCAAACCCTATTCAGGAGCATGAACCAGAGAATGAGGAACATCCTCAATCTCCACCTCCTCCTGAAAATGAAAATGAAGATCGTTCTCGATCTCCAACTTCTAATCAGGAAACCACAATCCATCGGGAAAGTGGGAGTAATTCTTTTGGTGATCAGAACTCGTCACCTCATAGGAAAAGGGGGAGGGATTCTGAATCGCATCAAACTAGAGAACCAAGTCCTAAAATTTTCCGAAGGAGTGAGCGAGGAAGAGTTCCCTGACGATTTTTTCAAATCGAAGGGGAAATGTTCTTTTGCATGCCTTTGGAAATAGAAGAACCAACCTCTTATGCAGAGGCTGTAGATTCACCAAACCATAAGGAGTGGATGGATGCCATGAGAGATGAGTTGGACTCAATGGCAAAGAATGAAGTTTAGGAACTAGTTGATCTTCCTCCTCGACGCAAGGCTATTGGAAACAAGTGGGTTTTCAAAGTTAAACGTCGAGCAGATGGGTCAATTGATAAGTTCAAAGCTCGATTAGTGGCGAAAGGGTTTACACAAGTTGAGGGTGTAGACTATGAAGAAACATTTTCTCCTGTGGTGAGAATGACTTCTATTCGCCTGCTTCTAGCCCTGGTTGCCCATTTGGACTTAGAGTTGTACCAAATGGACGTAAAGACTGCTTTCCTCAATGGTAATCTTGAGGAGGAGATTTATATGGAACAACCTATTGGCTTTGTGTCAAAAGGTAATGAGGACAAGGTTTGTCGCCTCAAAAGGTCCATATATGGGCTCAAACAGTCTTCCAGATCATGGTACTTCAGATTCCATGAAGCCATTACTTCTTTTGGCTTATCTATGGTTTCTGAAGATCACTGTGTGTATGTCAATAGAACGTCACTAGGGATTATGTTCCTTACGTTGTATGTTGATGACATACTACTGGCTGGAAATAACTTGGAGATGATCAATGATGTCAAGGAAAGACTGTCCTCCCTCTTTGAGATGAAGGACATGGGTGAGGCCAGGTATGTCCTGGGTGTTGAGATCATTAGGGATCGCTCTAAGAAACTTCTTGGTTTATGCCAAAGGGCATATATTGAGAAGATTCTAGAACGGTTTCAAATGAATCAATCCAAACCCGTTGACACTCCAGTTGAAAAGGGTTTGACCTTAAGTCTTGACCAGTGCCCTAAGACAGATTCTGAAAAGCAGAGAATGAGTAAGGTCCCTTATGCTAGTGCCATAGGAAGCCTAATGTATGCTATGTTGTGTACATGGCCTGACATTTGCTTCGCAGTTGGATTGGTAAGTCGTTACCAAAACAACCCGGGACCTGATCATTGGAAAGCCGTCAAAAGAACGGGGAACCACAGATTCGGTATTATGTTACCAAGGTGGACCTAAAGCTGAGGGGATATACAGATGCAGATTGGAGTGGTGACCTTGATGAGTCGAGGTCAACCTCAGGTTATGTTTTCACTCTTGGTGGGGAAGCGATATCTTGGTGCAGTAAAAAGCAAGACTGCATATCATTACCGACCATAGAAGCCGAGTATGTTGCTTGTTGCCTCGCTGCTCAAGAGGCAGTTTGGCTTAGGAGCTTTCTCCAAGATCTCAATCTCACCTCGAGAATTGATGATCCAGTGGAGTTGTGGTGTGACAATACTGCTGCTATTCAATATGCTAAGGATCCTAAGTTTCATAGGAAAGCTAAGCATATCAAGAGGCGCTACCACTTTGTGAGGGACGCAATAAAACAAAAGGAAGTTGTTGTAAGATACCTATCTACTAATAAGATGATAGCTGATCCTCTAACTAAGCCTACCCCTAAAGATGTGTTCAAAGCTCACATGATGAGTTTAGGCTTAAAGAGAGTTTAGTTGTATGAGATATCTTGTATGGACATATGATTCACAATTAACATTTCAGTGTAATAAAGATTGATGTTTTCTTCTTTACCCAAATGTTTATTGTGTTGTTTACTTTTTTGGTTGCTAAATAGGCACATGTGTTAGTCACTAGGTTTCAGATAATCTAGTCACACAGATTATCAACCTTAACACTTAAGTAGTAGTTAAGTTGAGACTTAACCAAATTTGGCACTGAGTGTGTAACATTGGTGATATTTATACTTCGGTAGTTTAAATAATGAAATTAAATAGTCGCCTTAGTGTGTCTAAGATGAGATTTTCTAAAATCGAATATAAAACAACCTTATATTGAAGCCTTAAGCCGGATTAGAGATGACTAAGCTTTGCTGAGTACATTGCTTAGGTGACACAAGTTAGTCTTTGAGGTAAAACTAGACTTGTAATCCGCATGGTATAAAGAAAAGTGATGAATTTACCTTAGTGGGAGTTATACCATGACACACATTTCATACTGTGTGTGCTAAAAGTCGATCTAGTGGAGTGACAATTGTTTCCCTACTTTGTCACTGTGTGATTCTAGTAGATTTCGTTGTTTACATCTTTGCAATTCCCTTTGACTTAATACTATGGCATGGAGTCTAAGTGAGATGGTTGCTACTTTAGTGTGTACTCCAAGAACTATGAAATTATACAGTTCAGCGGAGCACACTAGGAAAGCGATCTCACTAAAATGAAATGACATGAGTAGTTAAGAAAAACTATTCCACATTCACCATATCAGCCCAGGCGATTATATTATGGAAATATAGTCAATGATATATCGTTTGGCATAAAGGGACAGTGTATGCCATTTGGTGATGTTATGGATGGTTTAGGGCATTGTTAGTTCTTTGGACAGTGTTATGTTGGTCAGATGGTGATTTGATATAACACTAGTTGCTCTTATTGATCGCACGCCCCATTCCTTGTATGAAACGAGGAGAGAAGTATATGATTAGAATTTTTCCTATTCAGCTTAAGTGGCTGAGTGGGAGCTGTAAGTTGATAACAGCCACATAAGGATAAGAATGAAAAGTTCTTATCCATAGGCAGTTATTAAGTACAACAATCAACCTATAAATATGTCCCTATTGAGAGACATTTACTGATTGATGAAAAAAAAATTTGTTTTTAATTATATTTCTTCTCTCTCAGTAAATTGTAGTCAATTCAGACAAAGGTTTGGGGTGTGAATTCTCGGAGACTCAATATTGGGTAGCCACCGGTATATGCTTGAAACCAATTCGTGGAACAACATCTTGGCAAGACGATTCGCTTCCGCATTTTGAGGTATTTTCTAGTACCGAATAACAATTATGAATATTGGAATGAAATTAAACCAACAATCCTAATTGTTCTATTCATAAATTATGATTTCATCATTAAATTAATAAATTTAATAATTATTTAATAAAACACAGAAACTAATAAATTAAACATAATAACATACCAAAATTTAATATGATTTTAATTAAGAGAGCATGGTAAATTATATAGTAGACTAACAATGAGGAGGAACTAGCGGGGTAGGCCACTGGTGAGGGTGGGGTGCACACAACGATAGCGGATGGCTGATTAGATGGGAGACTGGCGATCTAGGGGCTAGGGCATCGTGTATATAACAGTAGCAGTAGCGTAAGGTATGACTGGGGTTAGGGCCTCATTTAAATATAGGGGAATAAAAACTGGTTCCGTTTGCTTAATATTAACTTTCAAGTACGACTTCGACCTCCGTGCGCGTGCCTAAAAGGAGTTAGGGGACAAACCATTGGCTACTTCAACTTTACTTGTTATAATACAATATTTTTATATATATTTATTCTAACTGTCAAATAGCTTGTAGAGAATAGCAATGCAATATGCTGAGTTTGTGCTAAGTTTGTTAGAGATATTTTGTGCTGAGTTGTCTCTTTCTGTTATGGCTACAACTGTGTGTATATATAGCTACTCTATTCTGCTTGAAGTTCCAGAATAATAGAGTGTTACATTCCTTTCATTTTGTTTTCTCTATTTTCCTTTCCATCTTCCTCTCTGTTTTGCTCCAAATCAACATGGTATCAGAGCGAGCAAAACAGATTTGAGATTCTGAGCTTCAGCTGAATTCGATCACATATTGATCAATTCTATCTTGCTGATTCCTCATTTTTTTTGAGCGATCGATACATTGCATTACTTTCGTTTGAGGAAACATGAGTGGAAGAAATGTTAACTCAACGATCTGAATAATCCTCTATTCATACATCCATCTGATGGTCCAAATTCGTTGTTCCTGAATGAGAAGCTAATTGGAGCTTCAAACTACAGATCATGGCGCAGAGCAATGGAAATTGCTCTTTTAACTAAACGCAAATTGGTGTTTGTTGAAGGAACCTTGGCTAGGGCAACGGATGACGATTCCAAAGCAGAGCAATGGGATGCATGTAATAGTCTGGTCATTTCATGGATTATGATCAATGTCAATGACAACATCTCCAAATCTATTCTGTTTGTAAACACAGTAGCTCAAATTTGGTCACAATTGGCGAGAAGATTTGCGATCGCCAATGGCTCTAGAAAATACCAATTGAACAAGGCATTGTATGAGTTGAAGCAAACTGGAAATGTAAGGGAGTACCATACTGAAATCAAAGGCATTTGGGAAGAGCTGGATGCAATGAGTGGTCTGCCGAGGATCACTACTGTAGCAGACGATGTAAATGCGTTTCTACAAGCTTTGAGCAAGCAACAACAAGATCAGAAGTTATTTCAATTTATGAATGGTCTGAGTGAAACATTCAGTCATCAACGAAGTCAAGTGTTGCTGATGCAACCTCTGCCATCGGTAGACGCTGTTTGTGGCATGATTCAGCAAGAGGAGTTGCAGAGGGAGCTTCTAGGGACAAAGTCACTACCAATACCTGAGCCTGCAGCTTTGCTGAGTCGAGGTTCTGAGATAAAATGCACTGAGTGTGGCAACCGAGGGCATCCTAAAGAGAGATGTTAGACTGTCATAGGGTATCCTTCTTGGCATCCTAAGTCCAAGAAACATCCTCAGCAAACACAGAAGAAGTCTATGAAGAATGTGCAGCAATCGACTCAACATCCCAATCAAAAGAAGGAGAATAGAAATGCTAGTGGCTCACAAGGCTGGAAAGCAGCAGCTCAGGTGGAAAGTGTACAGGTCAAAGCTGATGGTTCAATACCTCAACTGACTCCTTGGCACATTGAGCAACTTCTCAAATTTGTGCCTCAACAAAGCATGCAATGTGATCTGAGATGAAGAAATTGACCACAATTTTGGTAATGACCTTTTCTCCTCTGTTTTAATGCACCACTGTTTGATATCTTTGGATATGGCGCCATCGATCATATGTGTCATGATCCTAATCTGCTGAAAAATGTCCATTTAAGTTCTTCTACACCTCGCATAAATTTGCCTAATGGAGAATGTGTTAATGTGGATGGTGTGGGGAGGATTACCTTGAGGAACGGGCTTGAATTGGTTAATGTGATGTGTGTGCCCAATTTTAGATTCAATCTGTTATCTGTGTCAAAGTTGGCCAAGGACAATAACTGTTGTGTTCTATTTCATGCGGATACATGTGTTATACAGGTCTGTGCCTCTTTAGAAATCAAGGGAATTGGTAAAGGAAAAGGGGGACTATTTTACCTTGTGGATGAGGATATCAAGTGTTCGCCTCAAGTCTCACGCTGGAAGTCTGCTTGTCATAACGTTCAACAAGACAAGGTAACCTTGTGGCATCATCGATTGGGCCATTTACCAATCCATAGGTTGAGATATGTTGAAGGAATAAATACCACTGCTTCTAAGGACAGTGAAACTGTTTGTATTACTTGTTCAATGGCAAGATTTGTCCAGTTGCCTTATCACACTAGCACTACTGTCACTGCATCTCCTTTTCAATTGATTCATATAGACCTATGGGGTCCTTATCGTGTGCAAACTCATGACAATAATAGAAATTTCATGACTATAGTGGTTGATTTCAGTCGTGCTACATGGACATATTTTCTCAATTGCAAGTCTCAGTCATTACAAACCTTGCAGTCCTTCTTTCGCTATGTGCAAAATCATTTTGGTTGTTGTATTAAAACTGTGAGGTCGGAAACGCTCTGGAGTTTGATTCATAGCAGTGTCGAACTTATTTTTCTCAAGTTGGCATTGTTCACCAAACCTCGTGTGTTGATCGCCCTCAACAAAATGGAGTGGTAGAGCGAAAACACAGGCACTTGCTTGAACTGGCAAGAGCTTTGAGGTTTCATGCGTCCTTGCCTTTGAGGTTCTGGGGGGACTGTGTTCTCACAGCCACACATATCATAAACAGACTTCCTTTGTCTGTCTTGGGGAATAAAACACCATATGAATCCTCCTTCATCAAACCCCCTCATATGAACATCTGCGGATCTTTGGTTGTCTTGCCTTTGCAACCAATCCCATGCGCACCACTGACAAATTTCAGCCTAGAGGAGTCCCATGTGTCTTTTTGGGTTACCCTCAGACTCAGAAAGGCTATAAACTGTTGAATCTTCTCATACAGTGTACCTTTGTATCCAGAGATGTGAAATTTGTTGAACACATCTTTCCCTATAAGCACTCTTCATATACCCACTTTATGCAGCCTTTGCCCACTCCTCTCCCTGGTGTTCCCACCTGGTCTGATGCATATATGCCTTGTGATCTTACTTAGGATACGCATCAACCAGATCCATCACCTACCTTTGGTCCCCCCCACTCAGCCTACTTCTCCATCACAATCCCAGCCCGTTCTACCTGTCTTACTTAGCAATTCACTGATTGTGGATGACCCTCATTATAATACTTTTGCTGCTGCTATAGCCACTAATCATGATCCTCTCACCTTTTCTCAAGCACTGACTGATAACAAGTGGTGTGATGCAATGAATTAAGAGCTTAGGGCTCTGGAGGATAACGGTACATGGACAATCACTCAGTTGCCTCCGGGAAAGAAAGCCATTGGTTGTAAATGGTTGTTCAAAACGAAATACAATTCGGATGGTTCTATTGAGCGTCATAAGGCTCGATTAGTCATCTTGGGCTGCAAGCAACGATATGGTGAAGATTATGATGAAACGTTTGCTCCAGTTGCCAAAATGACTACTGTCCGGACTCTCTTAGTTGTGATAGCTATGAACCAGTGGCCTGCGTTTCAGCTTGATGTCACCAACGCTTTTCTTCACGGTGATTTGGAGGAAGATGTTTACATGACCATGCCTCAAGGGTATTCTGGTCTTGGGACTCATATTCCTTCTGACATGGTTTTGCCAAACAGGGGGAGTGATCAGTCCAAGGTCTGCAAATTATTGAAGTCCTTGTATGGACTTAAACAAGCCCCTCGTCAGTGGTTTGCGAAGTTATCTGTTGCATTACTGGAGTACGGGTTCAAACAATCAAAGGCTGATTACTCTTTGTTTGTCAAAACCAGGGGTTCACAGTTTTCAGCCATGCTTATATATGTTGATGACATGGTCCTTACAGGCAATGACGAGGAGCTGGCTAATATCAAGCGATTTCTCAACACCAAATTTCACATGAAAGACCTAGGTCCTTTGAGATATTTTTTGGGTCTTGAAATGACAAAATCTGAGCAGGGATTGTTTGTGTGTCAAAAGAAATATACTGAGGACATGATTGAGGAGTTTGGGATGACTGATGCTAAACCCTTGAAAGTTCCTTTTGACACTCATCTGAAACTCAGTTTGGAAGATGGCTAGTGCTTGTCCAAACCAGAAGCATATCGGAGATTGGTAGGCAAGCTCATCTATCTAACTGTTACAAGACCTGACCTCTGCCACTCAGTTCAAGTGCTGAGTCAATTCATGGAAAATCCCACGGATGAACACATGAGAGCTGCTCTTCAAGTGGTCAGGTATCTCAAGGGGACTTCTGCACAGGGGATCCTTATGTCTTCTAATTCCACTCCTGTTTTATTTGCCTTTTGCGACTCGGATTGGGCAAGCAGTGCTATATCTCAAAAATCCACTACTGGGTACTGTGTTCTGTTGGGATCGTCTCCTGTTTCTTGGAAATCCAAGAAACAATCAGTAGTTGCTCGATCATCTGCGGAGGCCGAGCATAGAGCAATGGCTCTTGCTTGCTGTGAAGTTGTTTGGCTCTTGTCTCTGCTTCGAGACTTGGGATTGCACTCAGTACCTCCTGTTACCTTGCATTGCGACAATAGAGCAGCGCTTCATATAGCTAATAACCCTGTTTTTCATGAAAGAACGATTGAAGTCGATTGTCATTATGTTAGAGATCTGCTGAAGTCTGGCAAAGTTAAGCCTACTTATGTTCATACCAAGCAGCAGTTGGCTGATGTCTTCACTAAACCAATTTTAGTCACTCAACAGTATCATCTTCTGTCCAAGCTAGGTGTTCTCACCCTACCAGCTTGAGGGGGAGTGCAGAGAATAGCAGTGCAATATGCTGAGATTGTTAGTGCTAAGTTTGTTAGAGATATTTTGTGCTGAGCTGTCTCTTTCTATTATGGCTACAACTGTGTATATATAGCTACTCTATTCTGTTTTGCTTGAAGTTCCAGAATAATTTTCTATATATTTATTCTAACTGTCAAATAGGTTTGAACAATTTTTTTTCTTTAAAAAGTTATGGGGAGGGGGGGGTCAATTGATCCACCTTTACTAAGGGTGGCTTCACCCCTAGTCGCACCACCAACACCAAATGATTACCATAGTCACAATCACTACCAATTTTGTGTTGGAAATATTTTAAGAGTATAAGATAAGTATATAGCCTAAAGAATTATATGTAACAAGTATAAGGATCATATACAAGTGAAACGTCAAGAATATGATCAACACGGGTGATTCTGGGACCAACACGAGTCGTGTTGGTCTCTAGAGAGCATAGGAAACATTCATGGGCTCAACACGGGTCGTGTTGCACCCAACACGGACCGTGTTGGAACCCATAATTGTTTTAAATGCTAACTGCTATATGATTTTGTGTATTAGTGTTTGGTATTATTATTAAGCATGATTATAATGATATTCCAACAACTATATGATTTTACTTGGTGAAGGTCATATTAAGGATATGATTCTCCATTAAGTCTCTTGATCATCCTTTGACTAAAGGGTATCCTAAGAGGGTTGGAAGTCTTCTATAAATAGGAGACATTACCAAGCTATTTGACACACCATTCTATGTTAATCACAACCTCATTCTTTTCTAGACTGCAGCTATACTTGATGATTCAAGATAGAAACTATTATTCATGAGTGTTACACATGCTAAGCTTTATCCATTTGAACATTTACGGTATAGTAAATAGTTTTTAAGGAAAGTGAGTACAATCCATGAATCTTAGCGATAAATCCAAGCGAGTCTCATTGTTTTCTATACCTCATACTCCCTTTCCTCCAACAATCTTAAGAACTATTTAGTAATGGCCTCGCTTCGTGATATGTCTAGCAATTTCCAAAGCTAGAGCGCTTTGAAGGAGTGGATTTCCGACGTTGGCAGAGCAAGATGCATTTCTTTCTAACAACTCTCAATGTGGCATATGTGCTTGACATTGAGATTTCTCCCAAGGTGAATCAAGATCCTTCGACTAAGAAGGTGACGACCGAGGAGTCTCCTAAAGAGGATGCCACCGGCAAGATTTCCACGGGTGATGGAGCCAAGGAATAAGGAAAAGACAAGGTGCCTATGGAAGATGCGGAGGCTACTCGGCAAAGGCTTAAGATGGAGAATGACGACTACATTTGTAGAGAATGCATTCTCAACGGGATGAGCGGCACTCTCTTCATGTCTATCAACATGTGGAGACGACAAAGAAGCTTTTGGAGATGGTTGAAGCTAAGTACATGTTAGAAGACGCGTCAAGTAAGAATTTTCTTGTTAGTCAATTCATGAAATTTAAGATGGATGATAATAGGAAAATTCTAGATCAATTCCATGAGATTCAACGTATTTTTAGTAACTTTAAGCAACACAATTTGAACATGGATGAATATATAATCGTATCCTCTATTATTGACAAGTTACCTTCTTCTTGGAATGAGACTAAAAGAATTCTCATACACCGGAATGAAGCTATGTCTCTTGAAGGTTTGGCTAACCATCTTCGGATTGAAGAAGAGTTACGCCTACAAGATGGTTCCAAAGAGCAATCTAAGGTCCATGTGGTGCAAGAGAAGAAGGGAAACAAGAATAACAACAAGAGCCACAACAAATCTAGCAAGGGAATTCAAAAGCCTAAGCAAGTTTGTTGGGAATGTGGCAAACCGGGACACACAAAGAGAGAGTGTTACCAATGGAAAAAGAAGCATGGTCTTTTGAACACAGAACATCTAAGAGTAAGAGTAAAGAGAAGGAACCCAATTCCATTGTAGCCATGATTAAGGATCATATTAACATGGTATCCATTGGTTGTAATGATTGGTATATAGACTCGGGTGCGTCAAGGCATGTTTCCATTGACAAGAGTTTATTCAAGACTCTCAAACCGGCGGATGATGGTGTGAAACTCTACATGGGCAACAACCATCCAGTTAAAGTTGAAGGCATTGGGCAAGTGGAACTTGTTTTCACTTCCGGTAAATCTTTGCTTTTAAATGATGTGTATTTAGCTCCGGAAGTTTGTAAGAATCTTGTATCCGGTTATGTCCTTAGGAAGTTTGGTTTTATGCAAGTTTATGATGGAGATAACTATGTACTTTCCAAGGGTGGGACTTTTGTAGGGAAGGGATATGCTTATGGGGAGATGTTTAAATTGAATGCGAAAAGTAATAAAGATGGCATGATTTCCGCTTATATGCATGTGTCTAGTTTGAATAAGTCTTTTCTATGGCATGCTAGATTAGGATATGTGAACTTTTCAAGTTGAAGGAAATGTCTAATCTTGATTTGATTCCTAAGTTGAATGATGACATAGAAAAGTGTAAGACATGCATGCTTAATAAAATCACTAAAAATTCTTTCTCAAGTATAAAAAGAACTTCTAAATTGCTTGATTTAATTCATAGTGATTTAGGAGATTTTCATAGTACACCTTCTATGGGTGATAAGAAGTATTATGTGACATTCATTGATGATTATTCTAGATATTTTCAAGTTTATCTTTTGAGTTCTAAAGATGAAACACTTGAAAAGTTTAGAGTTTACAAAACTAGAAGTGAACTTCAAAGTGAGACCTTGATTAAGACTTTAAGATCCGATAGGGAAGGGGAATTTTATGATCCAAAGTTTTTCTAAGAAACGGGGATTGTTCATGAGACAACCGCCCCCGTATACACCACAACAAAATGGGGTTGCGGAAAGGAAAAATAGAACTTTAAAAGAAATGGTGATTTCTATGTTGTCTAACTCCGGTTTTAAGTAATGGATTTTGGGGTGAAGCCATGTTAACGGCTTGTTATATTTTGAATAGAGTTCCATTCAAAGGGAATTCTAGTACCCGATATGAGTTATGGAACAAAAGAAAGCCAAATCTAAAGTATTTTAAGATTTGGGGTTGTAGGGCCATTGTAAGGGTCCTGGAACCTAAGAAAAGAGAGTTAGGTGAAAGAGGAATTGAGTGCATCTTTATAGGTTATGCTCAAGATAGCAAAGCTTATAGGTTTTTGGTGGTTGAGCCAAATGAGTACATTTCGGTAAACACCGTTATGGAATCAATAGATGCAATTTTTGATGAGACTAGGTTCTCTTCAATTCCTAGACTTAAAGACATAACTCAAGATATTGTTCCTCTAATTGAGCCTCAAGATGAAAATCATGAGGGTATATCCATACAAGATGATCTTTTGAGTCATGATGTTATTCATGATAAAGAAGATGAAAGTATTGAATTAAGAAGGAGTAAAAGATCAAGGAAACCAAAGGATTTTGGTTCGGACTTCTATGTTTATTTAGTAGAAGGTTCAAGGGACTCAATTGAAAGTGAGACCCTATGTATGTACAACATAGATAAGGATCCTAAAACTTTTAAAGAAGCCATGCAATCTCATGATGCTTCTTTGTGGAAAGAAGCGGTACAAGATGAGATTGATTATATAATGGAAAACAATGTTTGGATATTGGTTTACCTTCCTCCGCGAAGTAAACCAATCATCTCTAAGTGGATTTTTAAAAGGAAAAGGAAAGTGGATGGTATCGTTGAGAGGTATAAAGCCCGGTTGGTTGTAAGGGGCTTTACTCAAAAGTATGGTATTGACTACTTTGATACATATGCACCAGTGGCTAGGATAGCCTCAATACGTGTATTGTTGGCTTTAGCTACTATCCATAAGCTAGTTATCCATCAAATGGATGTCAAAGCGGCATTCTTAAATGGAGAACTAGAAGAGGAGGTGTATATGGAACAACTCGAAGGGTTTGTTGTTGAAGGTCAAGAGAAGAAAGTTTGTAAACTTATAAGGTCCTTATATGGACTTAAGCAAGCACCTAAGCAATGCCATCAAAAGTTTGATGAATTAGTGCTTTCAAGTGGATATAAGATCAATGAATCGGATAAGTGCATATACTGTAAGTTTGAGAATGGAAAAAGGGTGATTATATGCCTATACGTTGATGACATGTTGATCTTTGGGACCGACATGAAACAAGTTAATAAGACCAAAGAATTTCTATCCTCGAAGTTCTCTATGAAGGACATGGGTGAAGCTGATGTAATTCTTGGTATTAAGATCATTAGAAAATGATGGAATAAGTTTATCTCAAGAGCATTACATTGAGAAAATATTAAATAAGTTTGGGGGTAAAAATGTATACCCGGTAAGAACTCCTTATGATCCAAGTAAGAAACTAGAGAAGTATATGGGTTCTCCAGTTGATCAACATCAATATGCTAAAGTGATAGGGAGTCTTATGTATGCGATGACAAGTACAAGGCCAAATATTGCTTATGCAATTGGCATGTTAAGTAGATTTACAAGTAATTCGGGTTATATGTATTGGTTTGTAATTCGGAAGGTATTAAGATATCTAGCTGGGACTAAAAGTTATCAACTCACTTATAAAGGAGAACCATCGGTTTTAGAAGGATACTCGGATGCGAGTTGGATAAATGAAGGGGATTTTTCCTCTACCAATGGCTGGGTGTTCCTTTTAGAAGGTGGAGCGGTTTCTTGGGGTTCTAAGAAACAAGCTAATATAGCGGACTCCACTATGTCTTCGGAATTAGTAGCATTATACGCTGCTTGTAAGGAAGCGGAATAGTTAAGGTGCTTGTTATTGGAAATACCTATTTGGTATAAGCCAATGGCGCCAATCACAATTTATTGTGATAGCAAAACTACTCTTGATGTTGTGTATAGTCATGTTTACAATGGCAAGTCAAGGCACATTGGTTTGAGGCATGCTTATATACATCAACTTATAAGGGATGGAGTAGTGACTTCAAGATATATCAAATCAAAGGAAAACCTGGCCGATCCTTTAACCAAAGGGTTTTCTAGAGATTTGATAAAAGGCACTTCAAAGGGGATGGGTTTATGTGTAGCTCAAATATCTACTAATCACAACAAAGACAACTTTACGAATTGGAATACCACCAATTTCTAAAGTTCAAATGAGTATGTAGTAGTCTTAATTAGTAGGAAGCATCAAATTGTTTTATCCCAAGGTCAAGTGATGCTTAGAAAACTGTAATGACAAGAGGTTGAGTAGTAATACTCTTAGTAAACTTTGTGGAAAGCCTAATTACAAGGGTGGTATGTTGCAAAGTTTACCTATGTAAGTGTAATGTGTGGCCGCATAAAGGAACTATGAGCTAGAGTTCCAAGACACTTATGAAGGATAAGGACACAAGGTCGGATAATAGTGTCAAGTTATTTATACTCAAGAATTAAAATGTATGTGTGTTATGAGTATAGTTGGTCAATATAAATCCAAAGTTCAAAGCTATGTTTACTTTGTGATTTGGATTCAATTTTGGCTCATATACACTAAATGAAAAGTTCAAAGAGCAATCTACTTTTCATTAGGCATACGTTTTGTGAGTTTCTCTAGTGATTACAAGTTAAGGTAAATTTCAAATAGCGGGGGTTTAAAGCTCCTTAAGTAAAGTTATTTCAAGGGTCTTACATACTCTAGAAATAGCGGGGGATTGTTGGAAATATTTCAAGAGTATAAGATAAGTATATAGCCTAAAAAATTATATGTAACAAGTATAAGGATTATATACAAGTGAAACGTCAAGAATATGATCAACGCGGGTGAGTCTGGGACCAACACGAGTTGTGTTGGTCTCCATAGAGCAAAGGAAACATTCCTGGGCTCAACACGGGTCGTGTTGCACCCAACACGGACCGTGTTGGAACCCAGAATTGTTTTAATTGCTAATAGCTATATGATTTTGTGTAATTTGTGTTTGATATTGTTACTAAGCAAGATTATAATGATATTCCAACAGCTATATGACTTGACTTGGTCAAGGTCATATTAAGGATATGATTCTCCATTAAGTCTCTTGATTATCCATTGACTAAAGGGTATCCTAAAAGGGTTGGAAGTCTCTTATAAATAGGAGACATTACCAAGCTATTTGACACACCATTCTAAGTTAATCACAACCTCATTCTTGTCTAAACTGCAGCTATACTTGAGTGATTCAAGAGAGAAACTATTATTCATGAGTGTTACAAGTGCTAAGCTTTATCCCTTTGAACATTTACGGTATTGTAAATAGTTCTTAAGGAAAGTGAGTACAATCCACGAATCTTAGCGATATATCCAAACGAGTCTCATTGTTTTCTATACCTTTTACTCCCTTTCCTCCAACATTTTGCACCCCTTCTACACTTACCGAAACTATGAAAAGTATTGATCAGAACCCTACTTTTGAAAAATATTAATTGGATGTCCTCAATATAAATTGATATCCATAATAATCAACCCTGGCCTTTTTTTAAACTTTTAATCACGTAGGAGAGATATCAAGTTATACTATACCGAACATTAAGTGCTTCCTAGGGGACATTTTCTCTTTATGGATGACTTTGAGGGAGGTCAACTATTGCACCAATAGGCATCAAAATATACACGGGGTACATTAAATATATGAACGGGGACATCAAATTTTGCCTTTGGGAACACTGGTGTATGCTCATATTGAAAGCATTGTTGTGAATTAATTTAGCAAACTTCATGTACACTAATATATTTTCCATTTATTAGAAACAATGTTGTGAATTCATTTAGCAAACTTAAGAAAATTAAGTTCTTCCAATATGTTTTTGAGTAGAACTAATCTCGAATACGACACAATGTTTCAATAAATATGACTAAAGGAAATGAGTTAGGAAGGAAAGGAAATAAAAAATATAATATTTTGTGGAAATCCTCGTACTCACACAAGTCATTCTCTCCCTTATGTTTTTTCAATTTAATGATGCCACCGATTAAATGAATATGAAGGGGTGAACGATGGTGGTAATCACTTAGGTAATAATAGTAATGTTGAAGACTCGATTGAAGTAATTGTTGTTAGTCGTGAGAGTAATAGTGAAATAATCTAGAGCTCTAACAATAATATAAGTTGGGAAAATGTGCTATAATTTTTTCTAATTAGTGATTAATCTGCATCTAATGATGTGGCTAGGGAGTACAATAAGACTATCAGTTGGCCTTAGAAGAGGTAGATAAATAGAGGTGTTTTGGTGGGTTAGGGAAATGGTCGATTATGTTCAGGTGTATAATCGGTGATACAATCTCCCCTAAACTAGGTATTTTGAAAACTTGCATTCTTCCTATTGGCTCAGGCCTTAAGAAAAAGCCTTGAGCTTCCTCTTGATTTTGTGGATACTTTCCAAAAGGAAGTGAAGGCATTAACTAGGCAAAAGAGAAGCGAAAGTAACGTTAAAAACCGAATAGCATTTGGTTAAACGAGTAACATGAAAGGTTTTTTCATCAAGGTAGTCCAAATTGGAGGTCGAAGCAAAAAGAGTTTCCATAATGTCAAGGTGTTGGATTTTGTGGCCTATTAGATCCTCGATGGGGTCCAGAATCAAGTAGAGAGAGAAGAAAGAAGGCGAACAAGGAATCCTGAAAAGCGTGGAATTCCTCTCGTGGTTAATTTTGTTTAACCTAGGTACCCTCTTCAAGTCAACTATGACATGCAGTTATTTGAGTTTTAATGTAACTCTGATTTCTCCTAGCCACCCTATATATAGAGTTCAATTTCTCCACTATAATCATCAGAGCAAGAGAGAGAGAAAATATTGAGAGTGAGTGAGTCTCACCAATATTTCCCCAGTGTATCCTGACACATTGTGAGTTGAGTGTGAGAGAGGGATTTATAATGTAATCTCTTTTGGTGATCGCATCACACCTTGTGATAGTGATCAAGTTGTAAACCTTTTTTCTCATAGTGGATTATTTTCTGGCTGTCGCCGTCCGTGGGTTTTTCTCCGAGTTCATCGGTTTTCCACGTAAATCTGGTGTTTGATTTTATCGCTCTTATTTCTGTTCCTGAATTTTGTGGTACTATCCGTCATCTCAATTTATTTCACTTCCGCTATTGTCTTGCTTATTTCCTAACAAGTGGTATCAGAATAAGATGGACATGGCTTCAATCATGAAGTATGATATTCTAAAATTTGATGGAAAGAGGAGTTTCACTATGTGGAGACTGCAGATGAAGGCAGTCCTAATTCAGCACGGGTTATGGGATATGATTGAGTATCCCGACACGAAGACTGATGAAACGATGAGCGATGAAGATTTCAAAAAGCTCCAGAAGGATATTAAGGGCAGCCTGAGTCCAAGGGAGTGGAAGAAGCTAGAAGATAAGGCCTTGGTAGGAATTCAGCTGTGTTTGGTTGAGGATATCCAGAGAGAGGTGATGCATATCGAGAAACACACTGATGAGGATAAGGCTTTACATTTAATCATGTCCCTACCTGCATTACATAAACAATTTAAGGAGATCATGTTGTATGGAAATCGTGGTGTGCTTAATCTTAGTGAAGTAAACGCTAGTTTACTGTCTAAGGAGAAATTTGATATCGAGGGTGATGACCAGGGTAGTGATGCTTTGATTGTAAGGGGAAGAAGTAATGATCGTAAGGGAAACGGGTCTAGAGGGAAGTCTAAACACCGTTCAAAGTCTAGAACCCTCACAAACTGTGGTAAGAGGGGGCATATAGAGAAGGATTGTTGGATTAAGTAGAGAGACCAAAAACAGGGTAGTAAGGATAACCACACCAAACCTGGTACCTCAAACTGTGTTGATTCCGAGTCAGATGGTGATGGGTTTGTAGTTACGGGTGATGCATTGGCTACCATATCGAGTAGGATAGTTAAAGATGAGTGGGTTCTTGATAGGGTGCACCTATCATATGTGTTAAGGATTGGTTCGAGTCCTATGAGAGTGTTGACACTGACATTGTAATCATGGGTAACGACACATCCAGGAAAGTTGCAGAAATTGGCAGATCAAAATCAGGAGTCATGACGTCATCGTTTGAACTCTGAAGGAGGTTCGTCATATTCCTAACATGACTCGCAATTTGATTTCTTTGGGTACTCTTGAGGCTAACGGTTGCAGGTACAAAGGAGAAGAAGGTGTCCTGAAAGTGTGCAGGGGTTCCATGGTTCTAATGAAGAGAATCGGGAAAGGCAACCTATACATCCTGCAGGGGTCTATAGTGACAAGAACTGCAACAGCAGTTTTAAATCTCGATGAGTCAGACAATGCAAAGTCGTGGCACATGAGACTAGGCCACATGGGAGAGAAGAGAATGTCAATGCTGAGCAAGAAGGGATATCTTGGAATCGACAAGTTGGAGTTTTGCGACCCTTGTGTCTATTGGAAACTAATGAGATCCGTCCGACTCGCCAAATACAAAGGAGGTCCAATTGGTTCACATGGAAGTAGAGAAGGCCCTAGAAGAAGGATCCATTAAGCAGGCCCAACGACTAACTCATGTGGTGTGCTCTATATTCCAAGAAGACGTCCAAACTAGCTAAAAGGAAGAGCAAGTCACGTGCAAGGGACGTCATAGAAGAGAAATTAGGAGTATTTGTATTTTTCTTTTTAGTAGCTAAGTTTGTTATAAGGCATAATGCCAAGTATTATTTAGTAGCTTAGGCGTCAAGTAGAGGAGTCTAAAAGAGTCTAGAAGGAGATAATCCTAGTCTTAGACGTTTGTTTGTAACTAATCCAATTAGGATTAGGAAAAGCCAAAGAGAATCCTAGAAGGATTCATCCTAGGCTACTTAGGCGTCAAGTTTAGTAATCCTAGAAGGGTTAGGTCTTAGTATAGTATATAAGGAGGTTTGTAACATCCAAAGAGGACACACAACTTTGAATTATGAATACAAAACGAGCTTTTGCTCATCGTGGGAGTATCCCTCTTTCCTTTTCTACTATTGTATCTTGAATTGGCTATTCAAGGGGTGAGGTAGAGCTTGTTCCAATACTTGGAAGGTGTTTCTGTAACGAAGTAGAAGAACAAGAAGCCCTAGGGATTAGACTTGTGGTGTTTTTGTGTCAAGTTCAATTCCTTTGAACTATCCAAACTATCTATCCATACCCTAGGTCTTACGTCGTCCTTACCCTCACCCTAAGTCGGTTGCATGTCTCCTTGATGTATAATTGATTTCAAACCCTAGCTTTGCATCAGTTATACATCAAAATTGGTATCAGAGCTTAGGTGTCTTCTCGGTGTAACCCTAATTACCAACGACCTAAACACATTCCAAACACATTACTTCTAAAACCTAAACACATTACCATCATCATGACTAGTGGTAGCAACCCTAGCCCTACTCGTGAGGAGCTAGAGAAGAAGGTGGAGTTCCTTACAAAGCAGCTTGAACGATACATGCACCTGCAATAAGAGGAATTTAAAGATTCAGGAGAAGAGGATCCTATAGAAAGTGAAGAAGTGGAGTCCATAAGCTCACGTAGAAGGCCTCGTCCACCATGACGTGAACCAAGGGAAGAGAGGCTTGAATTCAAAGTTGATATCCCGCAATTTGAAGGTAATCTTGATTCTGAAGTTTTTCTTGATTGGATTCAAACTGTGGAGAGAGTCTTTGATCTGAAAGATGTTCCTGATGACAAGAAGGTCAAGTATATTGCTCTTAAACTTCAAAAACATGCTAGTATTGGGTGGACTAACTTACGGAAGAAGAGACAGCATGTTGGGAAAGAAAAGATTCGAACTTGGGAGAAGATGAAGAAGAAACTTCACTCTAAGTTTCTTCCTGTGAGCTATTTCAAAGACAAATACTTTAAGCTTCAACAACTCACCCAAGGAGGCAAAAGTGTCGAAGAATACACCAAGGAATTCGAGAACTTACTATGGAGATGTGATCTAAACGAGGATGAACCTCAAACAATTGTGAGGTACTTAGTTGGATTGAACGAAGGGATAAGGTATGTTGTGGAACTTCAACCCTATACTACACTTGATGAATTGATTACTTTAGCTCATAAAGTGGAACAACAACGAAAGAGAAGGGGGAAGGAGTTGTCGAGCGAAAACCCTACAAGCGAAAGAACCCCATACTCACCCCATCCATACACTTCACAAAAGAAAATCGTTCCACCCAAAGTACCATCCATCAAAACTCCACAAAGTAGCCAGCCTCAAACACCCCAAAAACCTATTCAAACTCCACTCATGGATAGGGGGAGATGCTTTAGGTGCCAAGGACTTGGCCATATAACATCCGAATGCCCTAACAAAAGAGTAGTCACCCTTATGGAGTACCAAACCGCCCTCTTTGTTGAGCCTGAACCAGAATACGTAGAAGAAGAGGTGGTAGCTGATCAAGGGGACTCTATGATTGAAGAGGAGGTCGTAGAGGAACTAGATGAAGGGGAGATATTGGTTGTGAGGAGAGTCCTCAGTAGCTCTGACGTTCCAGAAGATCAACAAAAAACGAGAAGCTATTTTTTATTCTCGGTGCACTATCAAGGGAAAAGTTTGTTCTCTGATTATTGATGGAGGAAGTTGTACTAGCACAGCTTCTCTTACTATGGTGAACAAGCTCAGGCTACAAACCAGCCCTCACCCCACGCCATACACCATTCAATGGCTTAATCAGGGCAAAGGATTACAAGTGAATCAACGGTGTTTGGTAAGCTTTTCTATTGGTAAATCTTATCGAGATTCATTATGGTGTGACGTTATTCCAATGGATGCCTGTCATATTTTAATTGGAAGACCATGGTTATTTGATAGGAGTGTGACGCATGATGGGAGAGTCAATACTTACACTCTTGTGATCCACAACAAGAAGATCACACTAGCCCCTCTCAAACCATCCCATCCGTCCCTACCCAAAGAGAAAGAGCCTAATCTCATTACCTTTATGACCACTAAACATCATGAGTTTAGTGAGCATAAACAACTTATTCTCTTAGACCTAAACACAAACCCTAGCCCCAAAAACCCTAGCTCCACAAACAACCACCCTCTCATCACCCCTCTTTTGGAACAATACTCCTTTGTGTTCCCAAAAGAGATGCCTCCAGGCTTACCCCCCAAATGTGAAATCCAACACAAGATTGATCTTATTCCTGGATCAGTCTTACCTAATAAGCATGCATATCATATGAATCCAAGTGACACTCAAGAGGTTCAAAGGCAAGTATATGAGCTCCTAGCAAAGGGGATGATTAGGGAAAGCCTTAGTCCATGCGTTGTCCCAGCCTTATTGGTCCCTAAAAAGGATGGAAGCCAACGCATGTGTATTGATTGTAGAGCTATTAACAAGATTACTATCAAGTACAAGATTCCTATTCCTAGACTTGAAGATTTATTGGATGAGCTCTATGGTGCCCAAGTCTTTTCAAAATTGATCTACGTAGTGAGTACTACCAAATCAGAATTCAAGAATGGGATGAATGGAAAACAGCATTCAAAACCAAAGGAGGTCTATACGAATGGTTAGTCATGCCTTTTGGTGTAACTTATGCATCTTCTACTTTTATGAGATTGATGAACCAGGTTTTGAAGCCCCTTATTGGCAAGTGTGTTTTCGTCTGCTTTGATGACATACTTGTGTATAGTAAGACTGAAGAGGACCACGTCAATCATCTTACATTGGTCTTGGATATTCTGGCCCAAGATAAGTTATATGGCAACCTAGCTAAGTGTCACTTCTTCACCAACAAATTAGTCTTTCTTGGATATGTACTCTCGGCTGATGGAATCCAAGTTGATGAAGAAAAGATCAAAGCTATCAAGGAGTGACCTACTCCTACCAGTATTCATGAAGTAAGAAGCTTCAATGGCTTAGCCTCTTTCTATAGGAGGTTTGTGAAGAATTTCAGTGCCATTCTAGCACCCATGACCGAGCTATTGAAGTCTAAGGAGTTCTCATGGACACAAGCAGCCCAACAAGCCTTCAAAAGCATCAAAGAAAAGCTTTGCACCGCCCCTGTGATAGCATTACCAAGCTTTTACAAGAAGTTTGAGGTTGAGTGTGACACCTCTGGAGTTGGTATTGGAGTTGTATTATCTCAAGAAGGTCGACCATTGGCCTATTACAGTGAGAAACTTAGTGAAGCAAGGAAGAAGTATAGTACTTATGACAAAGAGTTCTATGTTATTATTCGAGCCCTGGAGCATTGGAGACACTATCTTATTGGCAATGAGTTTATTCTACACAGTGATCATGAAGCATTGAAGTATATCCAAGGGCAACACAAGTTAAACCCACGCCATGCTAAGTGGGTCGAGTACATGCAAGCCTATCACTTTGTTATTCAACACAAAGCTGGACACTTGAACAAGGGAGCTGATGCCTTATCAAAAAGGTACTTATTACTTCACGTCCTTGATTCAAGAGTATTAGGGCTTGAACATATTAAAGAGTTATATGCTGGAGATGAAGATTTCAAGGAGGTCTATGAAGAATGCAAGAAATATCCTCAGAATCATTATCATATGGAGAAGGGTTTCCTATTTCATGGGACTTAACTATGCATTCCCGAAAGAAGTCTTAGAGAGCTTCTTATCTTAGAAGTTCATAGAGGAAGCGTAGCAAGACACTATGGTATTGAGAAGACCTATCTCATGTTGAGAAGACCTATCTCATGTTGAAGGAACATTATTATTGGTCGCATATTATTAGAGATGTTGAGCATATGGTGAAGCGTTGTTCTATTTGCAACCTAGCCAAGAGCCATGTATTACCACAAGGATTGCCTATACCAGAAGATCCTTGGGAGGATGTTAGTCTCGACTTCATCGTGGGACTACTAAGAACTCAACGAGGAAAAAACTCTATCATGGTGGTAGCTGATCGCTTTTCAAAGATGGGTCACTATGTTCCTTGTCACACCACTTATGATGTTGTAAGAGTTGCTGAATTATACTTCCAAGAGATCGTGAAACTACATGGGATACTTAAGACTATGGTTTCAGACAGGGATGCTAAGTTCCTTAGTCACCTTTGGGTTACTCTATGGAAGAAGATGGGTACCAAGCTCAAGTTTAGCACGGTATGTCACCCCCAAACAGACGGGAAAACCAAGTCACCAACCGAACCCTTGGTACCTTACTAAGGTCTTTGATGAGTAAAGATAAGAAGGGTTGGGATACACTACTCCCACATGCTAAATTTGCTTTCAACCGTGCCCCTAGCAAAGCAACAGGACGATAACCCTTCCAAGTAGTATATGGAAGAAACCCTATCATACATGTGGATCACACGCCCATCACTACAATTATGAGGTCAGTCATGAAGGAAGTAAGAGAGCTCAAGAGATCCAAAAGCTACATCAAGAAGTAAGGGCGAGAATAGCTAAGTATACTCAGCAAACTTTAAGCTTAGCAAACAAGAAGAGGAAGAGATTCATATTCCAGCCAGGAGATCTAGTATGGGTACACTTGAAGAAGCAGAGGTTTCCCTCTCAGAGGAAAGGAAAGCTAGTTCCTAGAGTTGATGGCCCGTTTGATGTTTTGGAAAGAGTATGGGATAATGCTTACAAGCTTGCGTTGAGTGATGATTATAGTGGAAGTGCAACGTTCAATGTAGCTGACCTTAAGCCCTACTATGATGAAGAAGATGACCTTCGTAGTTTGAGGACAAACTCTTCTCAACAAGGGGGGAATGATGGAGATCCGTCCAACTCGCCAAATCTAAAGGAGGTCCAATTAGTTCACATGGAAGTAGAGAAGGCCCTAGAAGAAGGATCCATTAAGGAGGCCCAACGACCAACTCATGTGGTGTGCTCTATATTCCAAGAAGACATCCAAACTAGCTAAAAGGAGGAGCAAGTCACGTGCAAGGACGTCCTAGAAGAGAAATTAGGAGTATTTATATTTTCCTTATTAGTAGCTAAGTTTGTTATAAGGCATAATGCCAAGTATTATTTAGTAGCTTAGGCGTCAAGTAGATGAGTCTAAAAGAGTCTAGAAGGAGATAATCCTTATCTTAGACGTTTGTTTGTAACTAATCCAATTAGGATTAGGAAAAGCCAAAGGGAATCCTAGAAGGATTCATCCTAGGCTTCTTAGGCGTCAAGTTTAGTAATCCTAGAAGGATTAGGCTTAGTCTAGTATATAAGGAGGTTTGTAACGTCCAAAGAGGACACACAGCTTTGAATTATGAATACAAAACGAGTTTTTGCTACTCTTGAGAGTTTCCCTGTTTCCTTTTCTACTATTGTATCTTGAATTGGCTATTCAAGTGGTGAGGTAGAGCTTGTTCCAATACTTGGAAGGTGTTTCTGTAACTAAGTAGAAGAACAAGAAGCCTTAGGGATTATACTTGTGGTGTTTCTGTATGAAGTTCAATTCCCTTGAACTATCCAAACTATCTATCCATACCCTAGGTCTTACGTCGTCCTTACCCTCACCCTAAGTCGGTTGCATGTCTCCTTGATGTGTAATTGATCTCAAACCTTAGCTTTGCATCATTTATACATCAGAAACAGAAGAGGGTCAGTTTCTTCAGGGCTAAGCATACAACGGCAGTGATCCTTGACTACATTCACTCAGACTTATTAGGTCCTGCTAGAGTGCCATCACTAAGTGGCAAGCGCTACCTGTTGACCTTCGTGGATGAATTCTCGAGGAAGACCTAGGTTTATTTCCTGCAGCACAATAACGAGACATTCTCATACTTCAAGAAGTCCTATGCTTTGGTGGAGAACTAGACATGCAGGAAAATAAAGAAACTCATGACAAACAATGGGTTAGAGTTCGTTGATTCTGAATTTACTGAGTTCTGCGAGCAACATAGGATTGCTAGGCATCAAATCCTAGTGGGTAAGCCACAGCAAAATGGTGTAGTTGAGAGAATCAACAGGACACTCTTGGAGAAAGCCCGTTGCATGCTTTCTAATGCTGGGCATTGGAAGAACAAATTGTTCTGGGCAGAGGTGATATCTACTGCCTGCTACCTGCTGAACAAATCACCTCATGCCTATATTGAATACCAGATTCCAGAGGAAGTATGGACAGGTAATCCATTTAATTAATCTAATTTGAGAATTTTCGGATGTCCTGTATATGTCCATGTGAATGAGAGGAAGCTGTCTCCTAGGGCTTTTAAATGCATGTTTTTAGGTTACGGGTCTGAGTCTAAGGGATACAAAATGTGGTGTCCTGATTTAAAGAAAGTTATACAATCTAGGGATGTAACCTTCAATGAAATTGCTATGTTATCTAAAATGAAATCTACCTATATTTAAGATGATGCAAGAAATTAGGAGAAGGATGCAGAAAGAACAGTGTTCGAGGCGGAGCAGGTTGAGGCTCAAGGTGGAGTTACTGGAACCTGCAATCAGGAGCAAGTTACTAATAATGCTCCTGAAACAGCTCAGGTTGATGAGCCTGAGACTGAGACTGACATTCCTCAAGTGAAGGAAGAACCAAACATGGCAAGAAATCATCCCAGAAGGGAGATCAGGAGACCAACACGGTATACTGAAGAAGAAGAAGAAGACGCTATGATCGCATATGCACTAACTGTTGCAGAAGAAACTCCTGAAGGTGTTGAACCTTCTACCTATCAGGAATCCATCTCCTGTCCAAGTGCCTCAAACTGGATAGGAGCTATGCAATAGGAGATGGTGAGTCTGCAGAAAAATCATACATGGGAGCTGTGTGAGTTGCCTAAAGGGCGACGAGCTTTTACTGCAAAGTGGGTGTATAAGAAGAAAGAAGGTATCCCTGGTGTAGAGGGTGCAAGGTGGAAGGCCATATTGGTGGTTAGAGGTTGCAACCAGAAAGAGGGAATCAATTACAACGAAGTATTCTCGCCAATTATGATGCGTAAGTCGATCTGCAGCTTGTTAGCCTTTGTTGCTCTATTTGACTAAGAGTTGGAGCAACTTGATGTGAAGACAACTTTCCTCCATGGCGAGTTGGAGGAGGAAATATATATTGAGGAAGTCTTTATATGGACTTAAACAGGCACCCAGGTAGTGGTATAAAAGGTTTGATACCTTTATGGTAGGGCAAGGGTACACAAGGAGTCACTATGACAATTGTGTGTACTTCAGGAAATTTGAAGGGCCTTTCGTTTATTTCTTATTGTACGTTGATGACATGTTGATTGTCTCTAGGGACATGTCACATATGAAAAAGCTGAAATCTCAACTCAATCAGGAGTTTGAGATGAAAGACCTTAGAGTGGCGAAGAAGGTTTTGGGAATGGAGATCCAGAGAGATAGAAAGGCAAAGAAGTTGTTCCTGTCTCATAAGAGGTATCTGGAGAAGGTGTTGGATAGATTTAACATGAGAAAATGAAAGGCAGATTCAACACCTTCAGCTGCACATTTCAAGTTGTCTGGTGAGAACTATCCTAAATCTAATTTGGAGGTAAAGAGGATGTCTAATATTCCTTATGCTAGTGCAGTTGGTAGTTTGATGTATGTTATGGTGTGCACTATACCTGACCTGCCCATGCAGTTAGTGCGGTTAGTAGATATATGCAGAATCTAGGGAATGAGTGAAGTGGATCCTTCTCTATATGAAGGGCACGTTAGAGAAGGGCATCATGTATGATAGAGGTAGTGTTGCAACGTCTGATGTTGCATGTTATGTTGATGGTGATTATGGTGGAGATCTGGACACGAGACGCTTCAGGGTACGTGTTTACTATGTGTGGAGAAGCAGTATCTCGGAAAGCTTCACTTCAGTCTATAGCAGCCCTTTCAACAATTGAGGCTTAATAAATTGCTGCAACGAAAGGAGTGAAGGAGGCCATCTGGTTGAGGGGATTGGTCATAGAGCTTGGAGTACCGCAGGGCGAGACCGTGATTTATTCAGACAATCAGAGTGTTATAGATTTGACCAAGAATAACACTTATCATTCGAAGACCAAGCATACAAGCATCAGGTATCACTTCATTAGAGATATAGTTGTTGTAGGAGAGATTGTGGTGAAAAAGGTGCATACTTCTAATAATCATGTAGATATGTTGACCAAGCCTCTATCTATAACTAAGTTCGAACATTGTTTGGACTTAGTTGGTGTTTTGAACATGTGAGAGCCCTGCGGGACCACGCCTTGTAGAGGGGCGTGTTGATGGCGACAATCGAGGTTTTCATTCTAGACCGATAACTCAGATTATGGTCCAAGGTGGAGATTGTCGGGTTTTATGGCCCATTAGATCCTCGGTAGGATCTAGAACCAGGTAGAGAGAGAAGAAAGGAGGCGAACAAGGAATCTTGAAAGGCGTGGAATTCCTCTCATAGTTAATTTTGGTTAACCTAGGTTCCCTCTTCAAGTCAGTTGCGACTTGTAGTAATTTGAGTTTTAATGTAACTCTGATTTCTCTTGGCCTCCCTATAAATAGGGTTCAATTTCTCCACCATAATCACCAGAGCAAGAGAGAGAGAGAAAATCTTGAGAGAGAGTGAGTCTCACCAATATTTTCCCAGTGTATCCTGATATATTGTGAGTTGAGTGAGAGAGGATTTATATTATAATCTCTTTTGGTGATCGCATCACACCCTGTGATAGTGATCAGGTTGTACTCCTCCTTTTTTACTCATAGTGGATTACTTTCTGGTTATCATCGTCCGTAGGGTTTTCTATGAGTTCTTCGATTTCCCACGTAAATTTGGTGTTTGATTTTATCGCTCTTATTTCCATTCCTGAGCTTGGTTGTAATATCCGTCATCTCGATTTATTTCGCTTACGCTATTGTCTTGCTTATTTCCTAACAAGTGGTATCAGAGCAAGGTGGAGATGGCTTCAATCAAGTGTGATATTCCAAAATTCGATAGAATGAGGATTTTCACTATGTGGAGACTGCAGATAAAGGCGGTCCAAATTCAGCACAGGTTATGGGATGTGATTGAGTATCCCGACACGAAGATTGATGAAACAATGAGCGATGAAGATTTCAAAAAACTCCAGAAGGATATCAATGGCAACCTGAGTCCAAGGGAGTGGAAGAAGCTGGAAGATAAGGCCCTAGCAGGGATTCAGCTGTGTTTGGCAGAGCATATCCAGAGAGAGGTGATGTATATTGA
Source organism: Portulaca oleracea (assembly GCA_029582165.1). NCBI lineage: Eukaryota > Viridiplantae > Streptophyta > Magnoliopsida > Caryophyllales > Portulacaceae > Portulaca > Portulaca oleracea. Next base: position 9,400,426 of record CM055879.1, on the reverse strand, counting down.
GAAACCTCGGGAGCTTTGGACCAAACTGGAAGAGTTGTACATGTCGAAGAGTCTTGCGAACAAGTACCGAATGAAGGAAAAGCTCTACAGGTTGCGAATGCCCACATGTACTTTTATGCAAGCACATCTTAGTGAATTTGATTCTATTATTACTGAGCTAGAATCAATGGATGTGAAACACACTGATGACGATAAGGCTTTACATTTAATCATGTCCCTACCTGCATGACATAAACAATTTAAGGAGATCATGTTGTATGGGAATCGTGGTGTGCTTAACCTTAGTGAAGTAAAAGCTAGTTTACTGTCTAAGGAGAAATTTGATACCGAGGGTGATGACCAGGTAGTGATGTTTTGATTGTAAGGGGAATGAGTAATGATCGTAAGGGAAACGGGTCTAATAATCATGTAGATATGTTGACCAAGCCTCTATCTATAACTAAGTTCGAACATTGTTTGGACTTAGTTGGTGTTTTGAACATGTGAGAGCCCTGCGGGACCACGCCTTGTAGAGGGGCGTGTTGATGGCGACAATCGAGGTTTTCATTCTAGACCGATAACTCAGATTATGGTCCAAGGTGGAGATTGTCGGGTTTTATGGCCCATTAGATCCTCGGTAGGATCTAGAACCAGGTAGAGAGAGAAGAAAGGAGGCGAACAAGGAATCTTGAAAGGCGTGGAATTCCTCTCATAGTTAATTTTGGTTAACCTAGGTTCCCTCTTCAAGTCAGTTGCGACTTGTAGTAATTTGAGTTTTAATGTAACTCTGATTTCTCTTGGCCTCCCTATAAATAGGGTTCAATTTCTCCACCATAATCACCAGAGCAAGAGAGAGAGAGAAAATCTTGAGAGAGAGTGAGTCTCACCAATATTTTCCCAGTGTATCCTGATATATTGTGAGTTGAGTGTGAGAGAGGGATTTATATTATAATCTCTTTTGGTGATCGCATCACACCCTGTGATAGTGATCAGGTTGTACTCCTCCTTTTTTACTCATAGTGGATTACTTTCTGGTTATCATCGTCCGTAGGGTTTTCTATGAGTTCTTCGATTTCCCACGTAAATTTGGTGTTTGATTTTATCGCTCTTATTTCCATTCCTGAGCTTGGTTGTAATATCCGTCATCTCGATTTATTTCGCTTACGCTATTGTCTTGCTTATTTCCTAACAAGTGGTATCAGAGCAAGGTGGAGATGGCTTCAATCATGAAGTGTGATATTCCAAAATTCGATAGAATGAGGATTTTCACTATGTGGAGACTGCAGATAAAGGCGGTCCAAATTCAGCACAGGTTATGGGATGTGATTGAGTATCCCGACACGAAGATTGATGAAACAATGAGCGATGAAGATTTCAAAAAACTCCAGAAGGATATCAATGGCAACCTGAGTCCAAGGGAGTGGAAGAAGCTGGAAGATAAGGCCAAGAGGATTCACCGTGTTTGGTAGAGCATATCCAGAGAGAGGTGATGTATATTGAGAAACCTCGGGAGCTTTGGACCAAACTGGAAGAGTTGTACATGTCGAAGAGTCTTGCGAACAAGTACCGAATGAAGGAAAAGCTCTACAGGTTGCGAATGCCCACATGTACTTTTATGCAAGCACATCTTAGTGAATTTGATTCTATTATTACTGAGCTAGAATCAATGGATGTGAAACACACTGATGACGATAAGGCTTTACATTTAATCATGTCCCTACCTGCATGACATAAACAATTTAAGGAGATCATGTTGTATGGGAATCGTGGTGTGCTTAACCTTAGTGAAGTAAAAGCTAGTTTACTGTCTAAGGAGAAATTTGATACCGAGGGTGATGACCAGGTAGTGATGTTTTGATTGTAAGGGGAATGAGTAATGATCGTAAGGGAAACGGGTCTAATAATCATGTAGATATGTTGACCAAGCCTCTATCTATAACTAAGTTCGAACATTGTTTGGACTTAGTTGGTGTTTTGAACATGTGAGAGCCCTGCGGGACCACGCCTTGTAGAGGGGCGTGTTGATGGCGACAATCGAGGTTTTCATTCTAGACCGATAACTCAGATTATGGTCCAAGGTGGAGATTGTCGGGTTTTATGGCCCATTAGATCCTCGGTAGGATCTAGAACCAGGTAGAGAGAGAAGAAAGGAGGCGAACAAGGAATCTTGAAAGGCGTGGAATTCCTCTCATAGTTAATTTTGGTTAACCTAGGTTCCCTCTTCAAGTCAGTTGCGACTTGTAGTAATTTGAGTTTTAATGTAACTCTGATTTCTCTTGGCCTCCCTATAAATAGTGTTCAATTTCTACACCATAATCACCAGAAAGAGAGAGAGAAAATCTTGAGAGAGTGAGTCTCACCAATATTTTCCCAGTGTATCCGATATATTGTGAGTTGAGTGAGAGAGGGATTTATATTATAATCTCTTTTGGTGATCGCATCACACCCTGTGATAGTGATCAGGTTGTACTCCTCCTTTTTTACTCATAGTGGATTACTTTCTGGTTATCATCGTCCGTAGGGTTTTCTATGAGTTCTTCGATTTCCCACGTAAATTTGGTGTTTGATTTTATCGCTCTTATTTCCATTCCTGAGCTTGGTTGTAATATCCGTCATCTCGATTTATTTCGCTTACGCTATTGTCTTGCTTATTTCCTAACAAGTGGTATCAGAGCAAGGTGGAGATGGCTTCAATCATGAAGTGTGATATTCCAAAATTCGATAGAATGAGGATTTTCACTATGTGGAGACTGCAGATAAAGGCGGTCCAAATTCAGCACAGGTTATGGGATGTGATTGAGTATCCCGACACGAAGATTGATGAAACAATGAGCGATGAAGATTTCAAAAAACTCCAGAAGGATATCAATGGCAACCTGAGTCCAAGGGAGTGGAAGAAGCTGGAAGATAAGGCCCTAGCAGGGATTCAGCTGTGTTTGGCAGAGCATATCCAGAGAGAGGTGATGTATATTGAGAAACCTCGGGAGCTTTGGACCAAACTGGAAGAGTTGTACATGTCGAAGAGTCTTGCGAACAAGTACCGAATGAAGGAAAAGCTCTACAGGTTGCGAATGCCCACATGTACTTTTATGCAAGCACATCTTAGTGAATTTGATTCTATTATTACTGAGCTAGAATCAATGGATGTGAAACACACTGATGACGATAAGGCTTTACATTTAATCATGTCCCTACCTGCATGACATAAACAATTTAAGGAGATCATGTTGTATGGGAATCGTGGTGTGCTTAACCTTAGTGAAGTAAAAGCTAGTTTCTTGTCTAAGGAGAAATTGATACCGAGGGTGATGACCAGTAGTGATGTTTTGATTGTAAGGGAATGAGTAATGATCGTAAGGGAAACGGTCTAATAATCATGTAGATATGTTGACTAAGCCTCTATCTATAACTAAGTTCAACATTGTTTGGACTTAGTTGGTGTTTTGAACATGAGAGCCTCGCGACCACGCCTTGTAGAGGGGCGTGTTGATGGCGACAATCGAGGTTTTCATTCTAGACCGATAACTCAGATTATGGTCCAAGGTGGAGATTGTCGGGTTTTATGGCCCATTAGATCCTCGGTAGGATCTAGAACCAGGTAGAGAGAGAAGAAAGGAGGCGAACAAGGAATCTTGAAAGGCGTGGAATTCCTCTCATAGTTAATTTTGGTTAACCTAGGTTCCCTCTTCAAGTCAGTTGCGACTTGTAGTAATTTGAGTTTTAATGTAACTCTGATTTCTCTTGGCCTCCCTATAAATAGGGTTCAATTTCTCCACCATAATCACCAGAGCAAGAGAGAGAGAGAAAATCTTGAGAGAGAGTGAGTCTCACCAATATTTTCCCAGTGTATCCTGATATATTGTGAGTTGAGTGTGAGAGAGGGATTTATATTATAATCTCTTTTGGTGATCGCATCACACCCTGTGATAGTGATCAGGTTGTACTCCTCCTTTTTTACTCATAGTGGATTACTTTCTGGTTATCATCGTCCGTAGGGTTTTCTATGAGTTCTTCGATTTCCCACGTAAATTTGGTGTTTGATTTTATCGCTCTTATTTCCATTCCTGAGCTTGGTTGTAATATCCGTCATCTCGATTTATTTCGCTTACGCTATTGTCTTGCTTATTTCCTAACAAGTGGTATCAGAGCAAGGTGGAGATGGCTTCAATCATGAAGTGTGATATTCCAAAATTCGATAGAATGAGGATTTTCACTATGTGGAGACTGCAGATAAAGGCGGTCCAAATTCAGCACAGGTTATGGGATGTGATTGAGTATCCCGACACGAAGATTGATGAAACAATGAGCGATGAAGATTTCAAAAAACTCCAGAAGGATATCAATGGCAACCTGAGTCCAAGGGAGTGGAAGAAGCTGGAAGATAAGGCCCTAGCAGGGATTCAGCTGTGTTTGGCAGAGCATATCCAGAGAGAGGTGATGTATATTGAGAAACCTCGGGAGCTTTGGACCAAACTGGAAGAGTTGTACATGTCGAAGAGTCTTGCGAACAAGTACCGAATGAAGGAAAAGCTCTACAGGTTGCGAATGCCCACATGTACTTTTATGCAAGCACATCTTAGTGAATTTGATTCTATTATTACTGAGCTAGAATCAATGGATGTGAAACACACTGATGACGATAAGGCTTTACATTTAATCATGTCCCTACCTGCATGACATAAACAATTTAAGGAGATCATGTTGTATGGGAATCGTGGTGTGCTTAACCTTAGTGAAGTAAAAGCTAGTTTACTGTCTAAGGAGAAATTTGATACCGAGGGTGATGACCAGGTAGTGATGTTTTGATTGTAAGGGGAATGAGTAATGATCGTAAGGGAAACGGGTCTAATAATCATGTAGATATGTTGACCAAGCCTCTATCTATAACTAAGTTCGAACATTGTTTGGACTTAGTTGGTGTTTTGAACATGTGAGAGCCCTGCGGGACCACGCCTTGTAGAGGGGCGTGTTGATGGCGACAATCGAGGTTTTCATTCTAGACCGATAACTCAGATTATGGTCCAAGGTGGAGATTGTCGGGTTTTATGGCCCATTAGATCCTCGGTAGGATCTAGAACCAGGTAGAGAGAGAAGAAAGGAGGCGAACAAGGAATCTTGAAAGGCGTGGAATTCCTCTCATAGTTAATTTTGGTTAACCTAGGTTCCCTCTTCAAGTCAGTTGCGACTTGTAGTAATTTGAGTTTTAATGTAACTCTGATTTCTCTTGGCCTCCCTATAAATAGGGTTCAATTTCTCCACCATAATCACCAGAGCAAGAGAGAGAGAGAAAATCTTGAGAGAGAGTGAGTCTCACCAATATTTTCCCGGTATCTGATATATTGTGAGTTGAGTGTGAGAGAGGGATTTATATTATAATCTCTTTTGGTGATCGCATCACACCCTGTGATAGTGATCAGGTTGTACTCCTCCTTTTTTACTCATAGTGGATTACTTTCTGGTTATCATCGTCCGTAGGGTTTTCTATGAATTCTTCGATTTCCCACGTAAATTTGGTGTTTGATTTTATCGCTCTTATTTCCATTCCTGAGCTTGGTTGTAATATCCGCTATCTCGATTTATTTCGCACGCTTATTGTCTTGCTTATTTCCTAACAAGTGGTATCGAGCAAGGTGGAGATGGCTTCAATCATGAAGTGTGATATTCCAAAATTCGATAGAATGTGGATTTTCACTATGTGGAGATCGCAGATAAAGGCGGTCCAAATTCAAAGACAGTTATGGGATGTGATTGAGTATCCCGAAGATTGATGAAACAATGAGCGATGAAGATTTCAAAAAACTCCAGAAGGATATCAATGGCAACCTGAGTCCAAGGGAGTGGAAGAAGCTGGAAGATAAGGCCCTAGCAGGGATTCAGCTGTGTTTGGCAGAGCATATCCAGAGAGAGGTGATGTATATTGAGAAACCTCGGGAGCTTTGGACCAAACTGGAAGAGTTGTACATGTCGAAGAGTCTTGCGAACAAGTACCGAATGAAGGAAAAGCTCTACAGGTTGCGAATGCCCACATGTACTTTTATGCAAGCACATCTTAGTGAATTTGATTCTATTATTACTGAGCTAGAATCAATGGATGTGAAACACACTGATGACGATAAGGCTTTACATTTAATCATGTCCCTACCTGCATGACATAAACAATTTAAGGAGATCATGTTGTATGGGAATCGTGGTGTGCTTAACCTTAGTGAAGTAAAAGCTAGTTTACTGTCTAAGGAGAAATTTGATACCGAGGGTGATGACCAGGTAGTGATGTTTTGATTGTAAGGGGAATGAGTAATGATCGTAAGGGAAACGGGTCTAGAGGGTGTAGACACCGGATATTGTACCAGGACAAGTGCACAAATCAAGCACAATAAGAAAAAAGGCTTGAAGAAAGCAAAGCCAATGGGCCTTCCTCAATCAAACGCTACCAGGCCAACCCACTACAAAAAAAAAAAAAAAAAAAAAATCCTTCATTTGCCGCCTATCCCACATTCATTTTTTCCACAAGTCTCATTGGTCATATTTCTTTTGATGAGAGTAATCATAAGCTTTCCAACGCCTTTTGAATCGCCTAAATTGGAGTCATGATGAAGAAATTATGGCCGTTTGAAGTTGGCTTAGACAAATAAGAAGGATAGGCGGCCTTGCTCTTTTTCTAGCCCAGAAATCAGGCCCGAAAGCGCGTCTCGCCCAGTAGAAAATTGGAAGGTCTAGCGGCCTTCCTCCCCTCTTCAAGACAGACTGAGAATACGCACCCAGCCCAAGGAAAAAAGGAAGGCCCGGCAGCCTTCCTATTTTCCTCAAGCCTCCAGCCGGGCCGAAAAGACGCGCCCAGCCCCATAAAAATAGGAAGGACCAGCGGCCTTCCTTAATTTCTATAGACCGGGAATGGATTGCCACGCTGTCAATACGTGTGCTAATCAAATTGACAGCCCGACGACCTTTCTTTTAATTTCAGATTTTGCCACCATCTTCTTCCCTCCATCACAATTGTGATCCCATGACCACCTCCCTTGACCACTGACTTGTAATCTTGAGGAAGCCCCGGCGGCCTTGCTATTGGTATAGAGGGCATGATCTTTGGATCATTGTTTAGACCCAATTTTGTGTCTAAATAACGCCTTAATTCTTAGGCTTTTGACTCATTTCATGTTTATTTTCGTGCTTTTTAGTATGTTTTTGGGTATTTTGTAGATTTTGGCATTTTACACAAAAACGAGGTAAAACGGGCCATTTTAGAGCGTTTTTGGTGATTTCTCGAGCCGAGCCGGACTGAGAGCCGAGGCGGAGTTGACCCGGAACCACCTTCCCTTCATTTGGTGCGAAACTGTGAGGTGACACCCGCTATGATCCTTGTAGTGGGCGTTGCATGGCTTGGAAAGAAGGAAGGAACAAAGGGAAAAAGACAAGCAGGGTAGCCCCCGCCACCTTGGGCGTGGCACCCGCTACCCCTGGCTGCCAGAACGAGACAGCACCTGCTGTCCCAAGGACCGCACCTGCGGTCGATCGAAGCTCAGAATCACCCAGCAGTTTTCGCAGGGTAGCGCCCGCCACCCTGCTGATATCGCCCGTTACCTCCCCTGGACAGGCAGAGACCGTACCTACGGTCTCCCATTTTTCTGCGTGCATGTTCGGCTTGAAGTGTTGCGTTTTGCCCAACTGTTTTGCCTTGTATATATATCCCAATTGACGATTATCTTGGGGGGGTTAGCTCCAAGAGTTAGACATTATTTTCCAGCTATGTATTAGTGAGTTTTAGAGAGAGATTAGAGAGAGATTAATCTAGGGTTTGGAGATTTTAAGTTGTTGTTGAAGATTCGGGGATTCAAACAATTGAGAGATTGTTGGATCATATTTTTATTGCTTTCCTTTGTTCATCTACAGCATGTTGATAAGTATTCTCTTCCCTTAACTCTTTATTAATTACTTTGCTAATTACTTTCTGGCTTGCTTAATTGCTTTGCTTGCTATTTCAATTGTTTTGCTTCTTTATGGTTGTTTGATGTTAGAAATCATGCTTAGGGTTGGTTTGGATGTTGTTAGCTTAGTTTTTATCATGATTAGTTGCTAGAAACCTAATGGGTTAGGGGGTAATTAAGGGTTTGAATGGGTGATTAGGTTTGGGTTAGCAACATTAGTGACTAATTAGTTAGGAAATCAATTTCCCATTCCCTTCCTTCCCTCAAGTGGGATGTATTTAGGTCCGAAAGCTCCCGAATACATCCAACACTTGTGTGGAAGGTTGGAGACGGGGTAGTTAGCACTTTTCTCACGAGAGTGAGTAGAGACTAACTAGGGAATTCTTTTTCATTAACCCTCTTGGTCCGTGGTGGACTTCGGGGAAGTTAATCCGGACTATCCTCGAAAGAGGAAGCCCGGTGGGTATTTTCTAACGGAATTTCCACTTAATTTTCTTCCTTCTTGCTCTCTTGTTGCAAAACCTATCCCCTTGTTCCCGTTTGCATCCCGAAAAGCCCCCGAAACCCATTGTTTCACCTTGACTGACCTTAGATTTATTTGTTGCTTTGTGACCGCCTCTTTCAACCCATTGCCTTACCTAGCAATCTTTACCTGACCTTAGACCGAGTTTCTTAGCCAAGGCCCCTATCTCCTCGAGAAGAACGATATAAAAACCGGGGTACAAAAGCACGTTACACAAAATGGCGCCGTTGCCGGGGAGCAAGCGCCCCTAGCTTAGTTTCTTGGTCTTGAGTTGTTTAAGATTGCGTTCATGCTAGAAACTAGTTTGTTCCAAATCCAATGAATTTGATGCTTCTTCATTTCTTGTAGGAAGTTTCGAGTTCTGATGGCGGTGGGCCAAGCTGGTTCACCCCGTACCCTTCTATCATCTGTCGTTCCATCTTCAGGTACGGGAGGCAACCCAATCATTTGACCACCATTACCACCTGACGTGGTATTTGAGTTCAAGCCGTGTGTTCTCGAAGTTTTTGAAAGCAACCCGTTCCATGCAGATATTTCCGAGAGTCCTATTGCTCATATGGAGAGATTCGAGAAGCGCATCAGTTTCATGCATATACCTGGGATATCTTCGGAGTATTTAAAGTTGAAGTTCTTTCCTCTGACTTTGAAAGGGAGAGCTGAGATGTGGCTTGATATATGCCCACCTGGATTTTATTCCTCATGGGAGGCTCTCAAGAGAGATTTTCTTCAAAGATTCTTCTCGGCTGATAAAACATGTAAACTCCGGCAAGATATTATGAGCTTCAAGCAAGAACCCGGAGAGACACTTTTCAAAGCTTGGGGGAGATTCAAAAGTCTCCAACGTCAGTGCTCGCACAACAATCTACCCAACTGGATGCTACTTCAGCACTTCTATTGTGGACTCTTTGAATCTCTCAAAGAATCAATCGACATTGCATCCGGAGGGACATTTTTGAAGAAGACGGCGGAGGAGGCTAACAAATTCCTTCATGAGCTTACTCAATATTCTCCCGATTTGGGAGGTAGTCGATCAAGAGGAGGAGGTTCATCTTTGGAGACCGACCCCATTATTAAACTTCTCTTGGCTACCGTCTATGAAATGCAAAGAGAAAGAGCGAATGAGGAAGTTCCAAATCAAATGAGAGTAGCCCAAGGTGTGCAAACCATTATACTACTTTTGTTCCTAAAATTCATACTAATTTTGTCGTAATATCCATCATCTCAATTTATTTCGCTTCCGCTATTGTCTTGCTTATTGTTTAGTCCCATTTTTGGGCCTAAATAACGCCTTTTTACCTGCTCTTTTGACTCGAATCCGAGTCTTTTTCGTCGTTTTTACTTATGTTTTAGCTTTTTGTAGGTTTTCGCGCTTTTGGAGCAAATGCACAGAATATGGGCTAAAATGAGGCTTTTTAGGAAATCCCGAGAGATTTCCCGGGCCTAAGCGAAGCAGAGAACCGAAGCGAAGCCAACCCGATAAGCACTTCCCCAATTTTGGTGCTGATCAGTGAGGTAAAACCCGCTATAATCCTTATAGCACGCGTTACAGCCCTTGAAAGGAAGAAAGACAAGAGGAAGAGCAGCGTCAGTAGCGCCCGCTACCTTTTTACGTGCCACCCGCTACGAGGCACCAAGCGCTGATCGCCTAGCCTGGACAGAACAAGACCACGGCCGTCAACCTTTGTGTCGCGCCCGCGACCTACTGGGCCATAGGATGATCGCACCCGCCGTCTTCAAGACGCCGCTCGCTGTCGCTCGAACGTAAAAATCGTCTGGGCAGATTTCGCAAGACCGCGCCCGCGATCACCCTGTGTTCTGCATGTTTTCTGTTGGCTAACGCTGCGTTTTGGGCAGCAATCATGCCTTGTATAAATAGCTCCTAGGCTGCGATTTTTTGGGGGATTCGATTCCAACCTTTGGGGATTGGACTCTAGCTCTTAGACTTTTACATTCTACCCTTTTCACCTTAGTTTAGAGAGAGAATAGGAGATTCTTAGAGAGGGGTTAGCCTAGGGTTTGGTGTATTTTGGTTTGTAATCAAGATTGGAGGATTCAATAATTGAGAGATTGCTTTGGATCATCCTTTCCCTTGTTCTTCCTTGCTCTTTTACAGCATTTGATAAGTTTTCTTCTTCCCTAAACTCTACTTTACTTTGTTAATCACTTTAATTGCTTGCTAATTACTTTCCTTGCCCTTTAATTGCTTTGATTGTCTCTTATTTGCTTTGTTTGTCTTTTGATTGTTGTTTGATGATAGAAATCATGCTTAGGGTTGGTTTTGTTGATATTGTTAGTATAGTTGTGATGAGTAGTGGCTAGAACCCAAATGGGTTATGGGGTAATTAAGGGTGTGAATGGGTAATTAGGCATGGGTTAGCAATTTTAGTGGGTAATTAGTTGGGAAATCAATTTATCACTCCTATCCTTCCCTCAAGTGGTGTGTATTTGGGTCCGAAAGCTCCCAGATACATCCAACTCTTGTGTTGGAAGGTTGGAATTGGGATAGTTAGCACTCGCTCACAAGAGTGAGTAGAGACTAACTAGGGAACTCCGTTTCATTAACCCTCCGGGTCCGTGGCGGACTTTGGGGAAGTTAATCGGGACTATCCACGGAAGTGGAAGCCCGGTGGGTATTTTCTAACGGAATTGCCACTTGATTTCCTCCCTTGTTGCTCTTTCGTTGCGAAACCCGTCTCCTTGTTCCTATTTGCATCCCGAAAAGCCCCTGAAACCCATTGTCTCACCTTGACGGACCTTAGTTTGTTTCCTTGCTTTGAGATCACCTTCAACCCCTTGCCTTACCTTAGCGATCTTAAATCGACCTTTGACTTAGATAGCTTTGTCTTAGGCCCCTTGCTCTCTGAGAAGAACGATAAAAACTGGTTCTGACAAAACCACTGCACACTTATTTCCTAACACAAGGCCATTCGAGAAGATGGGTTGATTTCTAAGGATATTTTAGAATAATTTGATGGGAGCCCTCATGTTAGCCTAGATCTAAAAGCATGCAAAATTATGGAGATTAGCAAAGCTCTAAGCTTAATGGTCATCGGTAATCAAGAGGACATATATAGTGTAGTTTTTACGATGAAATTCCAAAAAGAAATGGTTGCGTAGGACCCAGGAAAAACTTCATGGTGTCCTACGCGGTGTATGACGAGCGGAATGAGTGTCTTAGTCTTTTGAAGATTTAAATAAATTTTATAATATAAGTGAATCAAAATAATACAAATCAAAAGAGTCGCCAATTAATTTTTAATGAGAATTAATAAACTCAATTTAAACTCCCTAAACCACGAACCATGAGATTCGAATCTGGGGGTAAGGTTAAGAATTTGAACGTAAAACTCTCGAATTCGCCCGTTCAAAGAACATACTCTAACTAAAACGGTTAATTTAAAGAAAAGAGTAGAATAGGAGAATTAATTAATTTAATTAATGTTATTCAGATAGATGCGAATGAAGTAACTAAAATAAAAAATAACCAAATGCAGATAATAAAATAAAATAGAAGAACATAAGCAGAAATATTACAAGTTAACATTTAGTCAATTTGATTAGAGTATCAATATTATTATTTAAGTCAAGATTTACATCATAATAAAGTGAAGATAAAAAAAAAAAAAGGAAGGATGCTAACCTCAAATTAATGCCAAGATTATGAATGCAAGATGATGATGAAGAAGGAGAAGGAGGAGGAGGAGGTAAAATCACCTAGTGTCAATACTCCTAGGATGATTTTGAGGTGTGGAAAAAGAGTGGAAATGAGGGTGTATTTATATTGGTGGAGGTGAATTTATTTATGGTGGTGGACAAGAGAATATTGAGAGGATCAAATCAAATAAAGGATGATTTTATTTGATTTGGAAAAGAGAGGAAGATTGAAATAAGATAAAGAGGAATTTGATTGGGTTTGATTTGAAGATTTCAACATGTGAAGCATGTGTGCATTTCAAAAATCTTGGCATTTAATCCTAAATTAAAAATAAAGATAAAATATGATCAAAATAAATTACATAATTACAAAGCTAAATTTAATGACAAAATTCAGTCTCTACAATTAGCCCCCACTTTGATCGAGTCCGAGTAGGAAGATGATCAAAGTATTCTTTGTCGGCACTTGGAAGCGGTATCGTATGCCTGATGTCGGTTGGCGCTTGGAAGCAAAATCCTGCCCTTGCTGTTTCGTGATCACCATTTTTGTTTGACAGTAAGTTGATGATGTTATGACCTGTCGTGCTTGTCCAACAGGTGATGTTGTACGTTGGTCATTCTGGTGGACCGTCTACCCTTCTTGTCTAGCCAATGATGATGATCCACCATTCTTGTTTGACTGTGCGCCATCCTTGTCAGGCTAATGATGATGATGATTTGTCATTTTTAAATTTGTCTGACTATTTGTCATTCTTGTCTGGCTCATAATAAAGATTTGTCATTCTTGTCTGGCTCATAATGAAGATTTGTCATTCTTGTCTGACTGTCCGTTATTCTTGTCTGGCTAATGAGGATGGTTTGTCATTCTTGTCTGACCGTACGCCATTCTTGTCTGGCTGATGATGTGGATGCAGCATCCACTGTTGAAGAAGACATAGATGTGGTATCAATTATCAAGGCGGATGCGATATCCTTTGCTAGAGACGACATAGATGCAATATCTATTGTCAGGGTGGATGCGATATCCTTTGTTGAAGACGACGTGTATGCGATATCTATCATCGAGTTGGATGTGATATCCTTTGCAGAAGACAATGTAGATGTGATATCTGTTGTCAGGTCGGATGCGATATCCTTTGTTGAAGACGATGTAGATGCAATATCTCTTGTCAAGGCGAATGCGATACCCTTTACTGAAGACGAAGTAGATGTGATATCTGTCGTCGAGTTGCATACGATATCCTTTGTTGGAGACGACGTAGATGCGATATCTGTTGTTCAGGAGGATGCGATATCCTTTGTCTGGAGATGACGAAGATGCGATATCTATTGTCAGGTTCGATGCGATATCCCTTGTTGGAGACGACGTAGATGCGATATCTGTTGTTCAGGAGGATGCGATATCCTTTGTGTGGAGATGACGTAGATGCGATATCTATTGTCAGGTTGGATGCGATATCCCTTATTGGAGATGATGTAGATGCAATATCTGTTGTCGGGGCGGATGCGATATCCTTTGTTTGGAGACGACGTAGATTTGACATCTACTGTCGGGGTGGATGCAATATCCTTTGTGGGAGACGACGTAGATGCGATATCTGTTGTCGGGAAGGATGTGATATCCTTTGTCTGGAGACGACATAGATGCGATATCCTTTATTCATTTGTTTGTTTTTCTCCCAAAATAAGTGTTGTTTAAAAGTGTACATCAAGTTAGAATGTTAATCCATGTGCTTATGATGAGTTATCTATTTCTTTTTTAAATTAATATTATTTATTATCTATATAATTTATAAATTTCTTAAGAGAAAGCCTTATCTAAAATTATGCACTAATATCTTCTTTAAATTTTGTAACCTACACTTATTTATCAATGTCCTTTATGTTCTTTTACAAATTGTCGGATTTGTTTCTTCAATTTTCCCTCAAATCAATCCTAAAAATGTTATCTAAATCTCCTTACTACAATTACAAAGTCTAAAAGTTACTCAAAAATAATTATTTATTATAATTTTAATATAATATGATGATTTGATAATATGTGTAAAAATTAATTATGTATCAGTTTGAAAGGAGAAAAGGAGCAATAAAAAATATAAGTAAAATACTCTTTATGTTATGGAATAATTATGTGAATGTCCATACTCTTACTTTTCTTAGTAATGAAGTTTTCTTAGCGATGAAGTATTCTTAGTGATGAAGTATTCTTAGCGATGAAGTATTCTTAGTGATGAAGTATTCTTAGTGATGAAGAATCCTTGTATTATAAATACTTCGTCGATGGCAATGAAATATTCATTCCTTTCTTTCTCTCAATTCCTTCTCTATTCTCTCTCTACTTTCTCTTACATTTATAACACGTTATCAGCACCATACTCTACCTTTTATGTGTCCTCCATATGTCCCATAATTAATTCAAGGTATATAACTCTTTAAACACTCGTTTGGCTTCATTAAAAAAAAAAGGGGGAGATTCGCTGCTCCAGAGATTAACATGCAGTATTTGAGGTCAGTATCCTTCTATCATATTTGTTTAGTTGTTCGTCCGGCCACGTTTACTTTATTAATGTGTTAAATTGGGTTAATCTTTCTATGATGCGGAATTCAATTTGCATATATGGAGAGCCCTTCTTCAATTTGTGTGGGTGATTGTTTAAAGTTTGCTTCTACTCTTTAAAATTAATTCATACTATACAAGTATCTATTGCATAAATATTTTGCAAGTTGGATCTCAGGCATATTGACATAAAGACTAATTTTTGACTTTTTAAATACTTGAGTTAAGTGGTTCAAACCCTAATTATATTGTTTCTAAGTTAACTCTTGTTCTGTCAGTTCTTTAACTTAGATTTAGTGAGTGGAGTATATTGTGTGATACACAGCTTCCATAGTATGTAAGTATTTATTGTATAAATATTAAACATTTTATTTCCTCTTATTTTTTAGTTCTACATTTACTCTACCATTGAAATTTCGTCTAAATTCACTAGTGAACCTGAAGCTCACGCTAATATTAACAACTTATATACTTTTATTGGTGAACCAGAAGTTCATCCCAATAATTAAAGGTTTATTTTATTTCACTAGTGACCAGAAGTTTACTCAAATATTGACTATTTTCTTTTTATCACATTGGTGAATCAGAAATTCACCATTAAGTATTGTATAATATTATTGGTAAACTAGAAGTTCACCTTACACTTGATAATATTGTTTGATTTTATTAGTGAACCAGAAGTTCGCTCTAATATTGATACTGATTTAATTTTATTAGTTAACGAGAAATTATATCTAATAATAAAGATTTTGTCTTATTTTCATTAGTGAACCTGAAGTTCACTCTAATGTTAAGAATTTTATCTACTTTTATTAGTGATCAGAAATTCACTCTGTTATTGAAAAAAAAAATTACTTATCTCATTGGCCAACTAGAAGTTTATCATACCACTAATATTGAATTTTATTTCCGTTAATTACACGCACTAGTAGTGAACCTGAAGTTCATTCCAATTATTGAAGCTCTATATAATCTCGTTAGTGAACCAGCAGTTCGCTTTCCTGCTAATTAAAATATAGAGTTGTTAATTGGCATAATAATTGTTGAAAAGCGATGAGAGTATACTTTAGGTTATTAAGGTTTATATCGTCGATTCAATTGAGCATTTTTTGTTACAAGTGTGGAGTTTAATGTTTAAATGAAAAAATGTACATAATTTTAGTAATAATGACCTATGGATTATCAGAATCCCCAAATGATTTTGTCCCATTTCCTGAAGTGAATGTGGCTGGATATAAACTCAAGAACATGAGCAAAACAAAGGTCAGGCCAGTAGCCGTGATAGTCGACATAGTCGTGATCGTAGTCATGCTAATCTTTTAAAAAGAAGATATTTCTACCAGGAGTAGGAATACGAAATCAAAAAGCATGAATGATTTAAAGGTGATAAATGTATTATTAACAAGGAAATGGAAACGACACGTACTTGCTATACGTCATAATATCTTGATGAGCCTTATCAAGTTTAATAAAAAAAAGCAAAAGATATTATTTTACAAACTTTTGATAGTAAGTGATATTATTATGTTGTGCACGTTGTTTTAAGTTGCTATTTCTTAGATCTCCCTCTTAACATTGTTCAAAGACTTTTAATAATTGTTGTATTTTAATTATTCTTCAACCCCTTTTTTTGATATGTACATAATTATTGATTAATATGACTCCTCATGTGATGCTATTACTTCATGGATATTAGTATGATTTGATGTATGCACCTTATTGAAAATGTTCAGCATATAAATTGCGAGTAATATGTTCTCATCTGTCTAATACTATATGATATCAATGATTTATTGACATTGGTTGATCATATTGAATTATTAAGTATCATGAACATGACTGCATGTTTTGTAATGTCTAATCACAAAGTGCATTGTTATTGATTGACCAAATAGGCATGAACTTTGTTTCCTAAGCATAATACAAATTATAGGGTGTATTGGATATTTGATTGTGATACTATATGAGCAAATGGATGGAATCTATCTTTATGAGAATGTGATTATTTATGTGATTATTTATTATGGTCATAGACATGTTTTAAATGTAATCAATAATATCAATATCCATGATTAATGCATATTCAATCACTATGGAGTATTTAACTTTCAAGAGTCAAGTATGTGCTTCTGAAGTGAAGTTTCTTTTTATGAATAAGTGATTAAAGCACTTCCACTATATGCTTTATATGCATTGATGTTATATTTATCTTGAAGTGAATTTCATGCATACTTACTTGATTGGAATATGAATAAATGAGATGATAGATACGTGTCTTGCAGACACTAGAACAACACACATTTTTAGTGATAATAAATTACTTCTTGTCCATTGATGAGGGAAGAAAATATTAACATTATATATATATGACGGTCTACTTTTATTAAAGGATCAGAAGAGCACATATAATATTACTTGGTGTAACTAACTTTCCTATTGTGGACGTACTTCTCTCCTCCAAGTTAGTCTCAAAGGTAACTTATTAATTAAGTTTCAAAGGTATTCGTAGGAATGAATACCTACATGTTGAGACAACTAGTATCCATATATTATGAAAAGTGCTTTGAGCAACATGTGTGTTGAAAAGGATATCATCCTTATTTTCTGGGTTATTCTACACAACTAACCCAATTGAAGCATATACTTTAGTAAACTAGAAGTTTACTTTATATTGATGAAGACTTTATCATAGTTGGAGCATCTTGGATCAATCCTCTCAAGAAGAACTCATATGGATATATTTTAAAGGGCCAGAAGATCCTTAACCAAATGAGTTCTAATTAGCCGCTCGCTATCAAAGAAAATTAATTATAATCCCATCATTAGTAAAGACAGGGATCGAATCCCTTAGATTCCTGGGTTGTGTACAAGAGATCATGTTTGTGTTGGTCCTGTAGACCTATATGTAAACCATTTGAATAAAGCATGACTTTGCTTGATGCATAAATGAGATAGTCACTTGTATGTTTACTATCATTTTGCAACTTGGTGCTTGCAAGGTTGTTTGCTCAATTGATTAACAAGCACATTTAAATTATCAATCAAGAAGATTCCTCTTGATAATGATGGTGAAGGCTTTTGATAATTTTTGTATGCCAATGGACATAGATGTTAAGCATCTTACGTCAAATGTTTATATGTAAAATGATCCAGAAGAATCATTAATATATTAGATGTTGAGTATATAATAAATGGCAAACTTATTATTTTTTAGAGTAGAGCTTACTATAATTTTTCAAGGACATGTCATGTTACATGCACCGACATTGATCCAACTAAGGCCAAGAGGTTATCATGAATGTTTATTTCTCCCCTACAATGGTTCCTGGCCATGAACCGAAAATCTCCCACATATGAATTTGAGCATGTGCGATGTAAGCTCCATGATAACGCACTAAGATGGGACCTCGAACGAATCGGGAATATATGTTGGGTATGAATATCCATCCACATTTGAATATAATAGAACCATTAATTCATTGGAGATATACTTATGACACAATTTGTCGATTATGATGACACAAGTTTCCCAACATTAGGGGGAGAAATCAAGTTGTTGGACAAGAAAATAAGTTGGAACGAATTATTATGATCCTCATACAATGTAATGTGAACTGGAAATTCAAAATATAATTCGTCTACGAACTTGAGCGAATCTACTGCCAGTTATTCTAGTGACCCACAAAGAGTTATTAAATCCTATGTCCCAACTACTAATGCTCCTATAAGAAGCGATGTCCCAGTAGGACAAATAGAATTATTAATGAGTCTAGACCACATATGAAATGTGGTAGACCAATCGGTTCCAAAGACAACAAAAGTCCTCGAAAAAGAAAAGGAGCAAACGATTAATGATAACCGAAATGAGGAAATTTCGACTCCAGAAGAGTCCTCAATCATGACACATGTGGAAGTTACACCACAAGTTCAGGCACCTGAAATTCACGAAAAAGATGAGATCTCAATTAATTATGTCATGAATTGAATAAGGTGGAACCGAAGTGAAGTCGACGTCGATATGATATTTGATTATATAATATAGCGCTCACTATTATGAGTAATCATGAGGATCGTGAATTTATGTTTGTTAATGAATACATATAAAGATGAGATTGGCCAAGTGAAAAGATGCACTTAAGAATTAGATTCGCTTGTAAAATCGAAAATATCAGGACCTGTTGTCCATACACCAAACTGGTGTAAAACTTGTGGGACACAGTTATGAGGCACAAGGAGCGACTTGTTGCATCAGTCCTTTCGCAAAGACTTGGTATCAACTATGAAGGACTATACTCCTATGTAGTCCATGTCACTACATCACGATACCTTAAATTTGGCAGTACATGAAAAGCTAAGTATGCATCTTATAAATATCGCTATAGCTTATGAAAATTTTGATAATGATGTTTATATAAAACTCCTGAAGGGTTTAAAGTGCTAGAAGCACAGATTAAAATTCTCGAGAATATTGGTTATTTGGTTGATAGACATTTATGTGATTAAAGCAATATGGACGCATGTTGCATAATCAAATGAAATGATTAAATGATACGGATCCTAATTGTTTGTAAATGTTATTGATGGTTTGGACTCCTGAAGAGCCTCAAAAGTTGTGGATTGCTTTACAAAAGCATTTGAAATGAAAAATTTTGGTAAAATATGTCATTGCATTGGTTTACAAGTTGCACACTTTGAGAATGAAATTTCGTGTAAATCAATTTATGTAGCAAAGTGCTAAGATAATGATGCATGAGCAAAGCACTCCTTTTTAAGTACCCTGGTAGTGGTACAGTCATTTAATATGAAAACAACCCCCTTTCGATCCCGAAAAGACGATGAGAAATTTAGCGATCCTGAAGTACCGTATTTGAGTCCTGAAATACTGAATTTGGGTCCTGAAGTACC
This sequence comes from Portulaca oleracea, assembly GCA_029582165.1. Taxonomy (NCBI): domain Eukaryota; kingdom Viridiplantae; phylum Streptophyta; class Magnoliopsida; order Caryophyllales; family Portulacaceae; genus Portulaca; species Portulaca oleracea. The sequence goes on along the minus strand of CM055879.1, from coordinate 9,380,886 downwards.
GTATTTAAATGATATTGAATCATTGACGTATCTTGCTAAGCATACATGATCTAACCTATTTCATACCTCGAAGGTACTAGCGATTTGGATATTCATTATCCCCATCGGCTTGAAATTGATTTGATTAGCTATGCTGATCTTGGATATTTACCTAAATCCTAAGGCACTTGATCACATGCTAGTTATGTGCACGCTGAAACAGATATTAAGCAAATTCATTTCAGTTAGAATTAAGTTGATTCATGTATAAAGCCATTTTCGACTGTAAAGTTTAAAAGTCAGTGATGAAGTTGAATTACATCAACTCAAAGATCTTCATTAATGTTCTCATCAGAGGGAGTAATACGCGTTGTACTCTTTTTCCCTTATCTGAGGTTTTGTCCCATTGGGTTTTCCTTAGAAAGGTTTTTAATGAGGCAGCATATATCTTGGCGTGTCAAGAATTATGTACTCTTTTTCCTTAACTGGATTTTTTCCCATTGGGCTTTTCCTAGTAAGGTTTTAATGAGGCATATTCTTTGGCAATGGACATTCAAGGGGGAGTGTTATGGAATAATTGTATGAATGTCCATACTCTTACTTTTCTTAGTAATGAAGTTTTCTTAGCGATGAAGTATTCTTAGTGATGAAGTATTCTTAGTGTTGAAGAATCCTTGTATTATAAATACTTCGTCGATGGCAATGAAATATTCATTCCTTTCTTTCTCTCAATTCCTTCTCTATTCTCTCTCTACTTTCTCTTACATTTATAACACTTTAAAGAATATTTTAGGATACCAAAAATGCAAGTCTAAATTTTTATTTTCTTTTTTTGTCAGGGAAAGATGCAAGTCTGCCATTGATGGCATATAAAATGTTGATATGAAACTCATAATCAGTCTATATTTTGTTATTATTATTATTATCTAATATCTAATAAATACTAATTAAAATCATCATTATATTTAACTAATCCCACCAAACATTGAATCATTTCCATATTAAATTATTTTTATTACTATTTAATTTAGCTTTTTTAGGTTTTAATATAAATATCTTCATCGTTTTAGTAAACTTTGTCGTATTTATATGAGTTTTTGGATGATAATATACTGGCCTCTAGGGGTGTTGGATCGTAATGTAACAACCTTTATTATTGGACAGCAATATCCCTGACCTTTATACTTAGGTGACATTATTATAACAACAGTAACTAAAGGTTGGTGAACTAGTCTCCACGCTGATGTGACTGGCGGAGGGAGAGAAATTGTCCCAAGCCAATAACTCCATTAACCCCTCCGTTTTTCTCACTAACCCACTTTACAAGACATTAGTTAGTTGTATGTCACGTCAGTACGAAGACCAGTTCACCACCCCCTTAGTCACTGTGTTAGGGGCCAATTTTTTTTTTTAATGTGGGTTAGTGAGAAAAATGGAGGAGTTAACAGGGTTACTTGGCAAGGGCCGGTTATTTTCCCTCCGCCTGTCACGTTAGAATAGAGACCAATTAACCAGTCACCACTACCTTAGTCACTATTTGGTAATAATCTCACCTAAGTATAAAGGTCAGGGATACTTTTGTCCAATAACAAAGGACGGTATGTTACAATCTACTACCCCCAAAGGTCAGTATATTGTCATCCAATAACAAATACAGTTGTTTTTGCTTTTGAAAAAAATTAATTAATTTATTTCTCTGCTTCATTCTACCACCATTTGGTATCATCCTTCAACAACTTTTAACCTTTAGGTGTTTGAGTTTTTCTCTATATATATCATAATATCTATATGATAGACAAAAATTTGCTTTATTAGCAGTCACAATATGTTTGATTTGATGATTAAAAAGTTTGAACGTTTTCTCGGGTTTTTTGCTTTTTGGACCCCGAACTTTGTGGGTATTTATTATCTGGTCCCACATATTTGAAAGTTTATTTTTTAGACCCTATACTTTAGGCACCCAAAAAATATGGCTCAGAGTTAAGATTGACTCCGGCTAAGATCCAAATGATACATAAACTTCCCGATATGCCCTTCTATCAATTTTTAAAGGTTTTTGACTTTTGTTTTGAAATTTACTCGATTGTGACAGCTCCAACTTCTTCTAGTGGTTTTGGATTTGGTCATTCCTCTTTATGATCTGCCAAGCTTCCCCTTAATCTGGCAATGGAGATTCAACCGGGTGGTCGCAGATTCAAAGGTGGTTGGAGATTTTGACCCTGCCCTTTAATTATTCATGACGTAGGTTTCCAAGTTGATGTTTCGGGGGGGGGGGTGAGAGGGGGTGGAAGAAAAATCAGGGTGGCAATTAACAGAAGATAAAAAGTGAGATGGTAATAGAGATGGTATGGAAGAGTCGAGCAGTGAGGGAGAAGGAGATGAGGAAGAGTGTAAACTAAAATGTGAGAATTTTGGTAGTAATAAATAACTGAAAGGAAATTAAGAATGAATAAATGAAGGGCAAACTTGGAAGTTCATGAATAATTAAAGGGCAAGATCGGAAGGAAAAAAGACTCAAACGTCAATAAAGGCTTCTTTGGGCCGGACTCATCTAACAATGTCCACGTTGTTGCCGGAGACAAAGTGTATGGTCCAAAACATAAATTTTCAAATATGTGGGACCAGATAATAAATATCCCCAAAGTTCGGGGTCCAAAAAGCAAAAACCCACGTTTTCTCCATTTTAGAATTTCAATAATTCACATGCTTTCTTTTTTTAAATGAAAACTCGGTCTAACGGTACTTTTTGTTTCTTGTATAATATTTAATTAAAGTAGTTTGTTCTACTATACATTATATAGTGATGATGAATTATCATGGAGCTAAACCAAATGATGTCCCAAATATTAGTTTCCTTTTATACCCCTATCAATTGGTAAAATTTTCATTCCTTCCCCTTTTTAAATTTCCATTTTATCCACAATCATTTATTTTTATTATTATTATTATTATTATTATTATTATTATTATTATTATTATTACTACCACTACTACTAATTATTATTATTATTATTATTGTTATTATTATTATTATTATTATTATTAAATATTAAGTAATAGAATAGATCTTTTATGTCAATCCTTTAACTATAATTGTGGTTTATAAAGATAAAATTTTGTGGCATTGTAATATGAATATTTGTACGATTTAAACCCTGTTCAATTAAAAAAAAAACATGTTTAGCTATTTATTTTATGATTTTATTGTAAATTTAATTTTGTGACTGAGATTATAAGATACGAAGTTGAATATATCACAATAAATTTAATCGATAGTATATTTAAAATTACCGATATAAGTACTTCGAGATAGAAATAGACAAATGAATTATATATTTGTTCTTACATCCAAAATTATTCAATCATGTATATGATTATAAATTAGTTATAAATAACATTACTTAAATTCTATAGTACAATCTTTTATAAGATTCATTGTACAAGGAACTACAATCTTAAAGATTCATAAACAAGAGTCTGTATTTTATGTGATTTGATTACAAAGGTTATTAAGTCATGCTTCTATAGTACCAAAACTAAAGCATATAACTTTGTTTTGATGTATTTGTAACGTAGTTTCAATGATCATAAGTCATTGCTCATTAATAACAATGTTATTTATTTTAAACATGTATTTGTATAAAATATTTTTGGAAAGGTAAAATCAAAATATTTATTTTATACCAGTTAATTATATTTGATTAATTTAAATGTCTGTTGTATTTTTTTCATAAACAAATAAATGACCATTGAATCAAATCAAATTTTAATTTAACGTCCAATTAAACTAAACTAAAATTTTATTTTTTTATAATATATTGGAAACTTTTATTGAACATATTAAAATTTATATTTATAATTGTCGGGTCAGCGCGTGGGGAGCACGCGCTGGCCAAACTAGTATTTCAAAATATCAATATATCAGTAAAATAATATCTAACATAGTTCTAACATTTCATCAATTAATAACATATACTTTTTTAATCAAATTTCAAATCATAAATTAAGAATTATTTTCTATACATGCTACTTTAACTATTGAATTATTTAGTTGTTTGGTGTATGTAATTGTTCATTAAGTAGTACAAGTTATCAATTTTATTACTCAATAAATATTTTTTAATATTTTTTCAGTCTTCTAATGATCACTTGGTCTAGTAGTTAATTTATGTGAACAAGAGAAAACTAGTTACAACCCTAAGCGGCGATAAACCCTAGGGCTTGTGCAGAGGTTATGTTCCCTTCGCCGGCGGCGGGAAGGGTTAGGCAAGAGCAAACGGAGGGATACAACTACTGTTATTCCGGCGAGTAGTGACCAGGTGTTGCAAGATAGCTATGGAGAAGGATTTGGAAGTGGCACTAGGCAGTTTGAAGTTGACTGAGGTAGAGGAGATCTTGGTGTAGTGTGATGAGGAAGAGGATGTAGAAAAAGCTGAACAAATAGCATTGAGTCTGATTGGTAAGTTGCACACCAAACATAGCTTTAACGTTGGAGCGTTGAAAGCAACCCTGAAAAATATTTGGAAGCCTGCAAAAGGAATGATCGTCAAAGAATTGGACAAAAATCTATTTATTTTCCAATTCTTTTCGAGAGTAGACAAGCAATCTGTCCTTATGGAGGGGCCATTGACTTTTGCTAAAAGAACTAACGAGGGTGGAGAAGTATTCAGAGGTTGTTTTTGACATAGCAAGGTTTTGGGTGAAAGTTTACGACGTCCCGGGGATTAAACAAACAAAAGGATTTGCGGAGAGCTTGGTAAAAACCATGGGGACGTTTGTGTGTACTCATGATAGTAACTTGATTGGGATTGATAAGTCCCTCAACTTCTGTGTTGACCTTGATATTAACAAACCCTTACGGCGTGGCATCAAAGCAAGAATAGGGGGATCAACTCAGTGGTTTCACGTGAAATATGTGAAATTAGGGGAGTATTGCTATGGTTGTGGAATGTTGGGACATGTTTATAAGGGGTGCGACTTCTTTGATGAGGAAGTTATAGAGACAGAATTCCCATATGCTGTAACTTTAAAGGCGTCGCCTTTGAAGAATAAAAGGAGGGGGAGAGAGGCAGAAGCGGAGGAAGAAAAGAAATTATTGCATGCTTATAGGGAAGGGAAGAGATTGGAACAGGCTAGGAAGAAACTGCGTTTTGAAGAACATGGGGCTCATTCGTCAATCCATGATGCATCTATGGCGGAGATGGAAATTCTGGAGGCGGGATCAGAGGCGTTTAAAAGGAAAACTCCAGAGGAAAATATAGAGCTAAAGGGGAATAAGAGGATTCAAATGATGGAGATAGAACGCAGCAAACCTATGCGGTATGAGGAACTGGCGGAGGTTGCAATTCAGCCCCGCCCGTCACAATGAGTGTTCTAAGCCTCAACTGTCGGGGGTTGGGCAGCCCCCAGGCGGTCAAGGATCTTCATCGACTGATGAAGACTTATATGCCCGGTTTGGTTTTTCTCTCGGAAACCAAACTCTCTGCGAGAGAGATGCTTGAGTTAACGAAGAAGTTTGATGGCTTTAAAGGAGTTGCGGTGGATAGCAGGGGCATGGCAGGAGGTCTTGCGTTGTGCTGGAAAGAAGACATTAACGTTGATGTACTTTCATGGTCACAGAACCACATTGATGCGAAGCCCAATGGAGAAATGCTGACGACGCTTGGAGGTTCACTGGAATTTATGGGTATCCGGAAACCGCCAATAAACTGAAGACATGCGAATTGCTTCTTGACTTAAAGTTACAGTCGGAGTTGCCATGGATTATAGGGGGAGATTTGAACGAGGTCTTATATCACTTTGAGAAAAGACGGGGGTCCTTGAAGTCCGATACGGTGCTAGAAACTTTCAGGGATACTTTAGAAGCTTGTGGCTTGATGACTCTCGAGGCGAATGGATACAAATTCACATGGTGGAATAAACAAGATGGAGAGGCGATGGTGGAGGAGGTTTTGGATAGGTTTTGTGCCCAAGCTGAATGGATAGGTTTATTCCTGGACGCAAAGGTCACCCATATAAATGCAGATATCTCCGACATCTCCCGATCTTACTGAGATGTTTTGGATCGCATAAGCAAAGGAGGAGAAATAAAAAAAGATGGATTGAAGCTATGTGGACTTTGGATGGAAAATGTGAAGAAGTGATTAAAGAAGCGTGGCAAAGTCAAGTCGGGGGCAGTGGTGTGTCAGCATGCATGGAGAAGATGGAGAAGTGCATGTCGGCGCTGATGGAATGGAATGAAAAAGAATTTGGGCATGTACAAAAGGAGATTGCTAAAATAACATGTGCTCTACAGTGCACTAATGACCCAGTGGAAAGGAGAAACTTATTACAGGAGTTGAGAAGTTGGCGTAGCAAAGAAGAGCTCATGTGGTGGCAGAGATCTAGAGTTCAATATATCTCCCACGGGGATCAAAACTCAAGATGGTTCCATCAAAGGGCGAATAGAAGAAGGAAAACCAACCACATTGAAAGCTTAACAGATGCTTCTGGACGGCAAAGCACGAAACCGGAGGACATTCAGCGGGTTATTACTGAATACTTCTCAAAACTTTTTACTAGTGATAACCAACAACAAATGGACTGGGTGTTGGACAACTTGGAGAAACGAGTTACAGTAGAAATGAATGACAAGCTGGGCAAGCCGTATAGCAAGGAGGTGGTCCAAGAGGCTCTAAAGGCGATGCACCCGAATAAAGCTCCGGGCCCGGACGGATTGAACCCACACTTTTATCAAAAATATTGGGAGATTGTGGGAAATGATGTGATATACACTGTGTTGGAGATCCTCAATGGGGGAGAAATCCCTAAGCCGATGAATCATACTTATGTAGTCTTGATCCCAAAGAAGAGCAACCCAGAAGGGATCACTGATTACCGCCTGATCAGCTTATGCAACGTATGCTACAAGTTAATTACCAAGGTAATCTCCACAAGGTTGAAAGCTTTCTTTCAGGATATTATATCGCTGAATCAGGGTGCTTTCACGCCGGGAAGGATGATTACGGACAATATTCTGGTTGCCTTTGAGATTTTCCATTCAATGAGAGGGTCACAAGCAATGACTGGAAGTATGGCAATTAAACTAGACATGGCAAAGGCGTACGACAGAGTAGAGTGGGGATTCCTTCGCAAGGTCATGCTTAAACAAGGTTTTCGTGAAGAGTGGGTGGCGATTGTCATGAAGTGTGTTGAATTGACAACATTCTCTTTCGTTGTTAACGGGGAACCATGTGGTTGGGTCAAACCTAGCAGGGGGCTGCGACAAGGGGACCCCATCTCCCCGTACCTCTTCTTGTTCGTGGCGGAGGCCCTATCCGGCCTAATATCCAAGGCGGTTGAGCTAAAACAACTTACTGGGTACAAAGTTTGTAGAAATGCGCCAGCCGTTTCCCATCTCCTCTTTGCTGGTGATTCTATTTGCTTTGCGAAAGCGACTGTTGATCAGGCACGATGTATCAAAGAGATCCTACAACGTTATAAGAAAGCCTCGGGGCAAAAGGTTAACTACCACAAGTCGAGTGTGGCGTTCAGCAAAGGAGTTCCCAGAAACCGCCGAGACGAAATTTTGATCATCCTTGACATGAAGAAGGTTCTAGCCCATGATAAATATTTAGGGCTGCCGACATATGTGAGTCACTCGAAGAAAAGAGCTTTTGCGGGAATTAGAGACAAGGTGGTAAAAAGAGTGCAAGGTTGGATGGGGAAGAACTTATCGTGGGGGGTAGGGAAATCCTAGTAAAGGCAGTGGCCCAGGCGATACCCACATACGCGATGAGTATCTTCAAACTTCCTCCTTCCTTTTGTGACAACATCCAAGCGGCCATTAACCGGTACTGGTGGGGAGCCCCTCGCTCGCGGAGGATACACTGGGTAAATAAACACAAGCTGTGCCAGGCGAAAAGCATGGGTGGTTTAGGGTTCAGAGATCTTGCAGACTTTAATGATGCTTTGTTGGTTCGCCAGGTGTGGCGTCTTATGCGAAACCCGGTATCCCTAGCTTTTAGAATTCTTAAGGCTAAATATTTTCCGAATGTGGGTATACTGGACCCAAACCCAAATATATCGGGCAACTACACATAGAAAAGCTTAAGTCGGGTTCTATGGATTGCAAAGAAAGGTTCTCGGTGGCTAGTGGGTGACAGTTTCTCCCTCAACATCAGGGATTCATCTTGGATCCCGAGGCCTTCTACTTTTAGGGTGATCACTCCCAAGAAGCTGGAAGTGCAACTTTTAAGAGGGAGATCTTATAGATCATGAAATGGGGAAATGGAGGGAAGACGTGATTGACCACATCTTTCTCAAACCAGACGCCGAGATCATCAAATCTATCCCGTTAGTTTCTTCATGGCCAAGAGATAGAATCATGTGGCATTATGATTCAAGCGGGGAGCTTACTGTAAAGTTTGCCTATAGAGCCTTGAGAGAGTGGAAGCATCAAGAGAACCCCTCATCTAGTTCGAACACAGCTGTGAGCAAGCTATGGACGAGGTTGTGGCAACTTCATATTCCCCCGAAGATGAGAATGTTTGCATGGAGGGCAGCCATGGGAGCATTGCCTACAAGGGAGGGATAGCAAGGAGAGTCCATGATGTTCAGCCGTGGTGTTGCCTATGTGCCGGAGGTGATGAAACGGAGGTACATGCAATATTTTACCGTCCGAGAGCCAAGGAAATCTGGTGTGCAAGTGGCTTTGACAAAAGAATTTGGAACTTCGGGGCTACTAGTATCCAAGATATCCTCCAGCATGCAGCGGATAAACTAGGAGATCTTTGGGGCGAATTCATTGGAATCATGTGGGCGGTGTGGAATGAAAGAAACCACCTTGTAATCAAAGGTAAAAGGAGGCAGAGGGGTAATATTATTGACCAAGTAAAAGGATTGATAAAGGAGTATCAAGATGCAAAGGACAAGTTGAGGAGAAAGAGAAAAGCCCTTCACACTAGAAGGCACCACTGCCGGGATTTTTAGTAGAGATTGGGGGAGTGGTGGTGGTTTTGTTAGTAGAGATGAAAAAGGTTGGGTATGTTTTTCAGGAGTGGAACAAACACTGAGGAAAGAGGGGGCTGAGATGGGGGAGGCGAGGGCATGTCTCATGTCTTTGCAATGTGCTCGGGAATACAAGTGCTCGAAAGTGATATGTGAAGGTGATTGTCTGTCTCTGATAATCAAGCTGAAGGATGGGTGTGTGCCAAACACCGAGCTCGGTCTTCTAGTTTCTGAAATTTTGTTATTAGCTAAGTATTTTGATTGTTGTGTTTTTTTTGCATGTTCGTAGAACTGGAAACAAGGTTGCTCATTTCCTCGCCCACCACCTTATGAGCTTGGTCGTAGGGAGTGGAGCGAAGGGGGCCCAGATATTGTCTATGATCTGGTCCTAGCCGATTTACAGGCTTCATTTGAATAAATTATGCAGTTTTCCATCAAAAAAAATGATCACTTGGTCTACATAAAATAATTTTTATTAAAAAGATATTTTCAAACTATTGATTTTGTTGAAGGTTAATCAGAATATCAAAGAATTCATTGATATAATTCATTAACTATATATTCGACTTCTTGGGTTGTTATTGACATATCAATCAATATCAGAAGTAATATGAATAATCATATGATATGCATTGCTTATTCTATTGTCCTTGTTTACTTTTTTTTTTAAAAAAAAAGAAGAAACTCTTGCTTAATTATATTCTTAAATAACGTAATTCCTAATTTTATAGCTAAGGAGGCATAACAAAATTGATCTAAAATAATATAATCATATATTCATTTTAGCAAGATTATTAAATCGGTTATATGAAACACATTTTAGAGAACAATTTTGAAAACTTAAAACTTTTAACAAATTTTTTATACATACATTTAATATAGAAAAATGAAATACGTAATCTAGTAATATCGCCCCTGCATCGCACAGTAGAAAGATATATATATATATATATATATATATATATATATATATATATATATATATATATATATATATAAATATATATATATATATATATATATATATATATATATATATATATATATATATATATATATATATATATATACTAGTAGGTAGTAAGCGTGCGTTGCGCGCGGTGAGTATATTATATGATAAGTATATTATATGATAGAGCATTGTTAGAGAAAGGACATTAAGAAAAGGGAAATTGGGTTCTAATAATACGAACTTTTGGTCATATAAGACTTAATAATACGAACTTTTGATTTGGTGATTAATAATATGAACTTTGACCCCATGTTGCTCCCAATAGTACGTCACCGAGTTAAGTTGAACTTAACTCGGTGGCAGTCTGACGTGGCGGCGGAGGCATGCGTCTGGTTGTTTTGACTTTGCCACGCCATCCATGTTGATTTTAAAAATAATAATACGAATTTTACTTATGTTGCTCTGAATAATATGAACTATTACCTGTGTTGCTCTGAATAATACGAACTTTTTTCTCTTTCTAAAAATCTCATATCTCATTTTTTCTTCTTCATCTTCTTCAATACTCACCCTCAGAAAACCCAGAAAACCCCCCTCCCCCCTCTCTTCCTTCCTCTTCATCATCCCCACCTCTTTTTTCTCTCTCTAAAAATCTCACATTTCCCTTTTACATCTTCATCTTCTTCAATCCTCCCCATCTTCATCTCTTCTTCATGAGGCACAACTTGATACTCAAACTCGTCAACAATGGCGGAATGCCTTCTCAACTTCCCCAACCACCCTTTTTTCCACTTCACTACTCTCCTTCTTCTTTTCAACTTCCATCACCCTTTTTTACCCAGATCTTTGCAAGAAAAGCAGTGAAGTCAAAATGGGGAGAGTTTTTTGGGTCTTCTCAACAATGGCGGAATGCAAGGAAGAGAGAGGGGGGGTTTCTGGGTTTTCTGGTTTTCTGGGGTTTTCTGGGAATGGGGAGGGGGAGGATTGAAGAAGATGAAGAAGAAAAAATAGGATATGGGATTTTTAGAGAGAAAAAAAGTGCATATTATTCAGAGCAACATAGGTAAAATTTCGTATTATTCAGAGCAACATAGGTAAAAGTTCGTATTATTTGTTTTAAATCAATGTGGATGACGTGGCAAAGTCAAAACAACCAGACGCATGCCTCCGCCGCCACGTCAGACCGCCACCGAGTTAAGTTCAACTTAACTCGGTGGCGTACTATTGGGGGCAACAGAGGGTCAAAGTTCATATTATTAATCACCAAATCAAAAGTTCGTATTATTAAGTCTTATATGACCAAAAGTTTGTATTATTAGAATCCAATTTGCCTTAAGAAAAAGAAAGTATTCATGTATTAACTTCAATTTAAAAGCGTGTAAATTTTTGAAAAATTGACTAATTTTGGTAATGTGTAATGCAATATTTATTATATGTTTTAGAAACTTTTTAAAATTTTACACCTCTTCCCAACACCTTGCCAACCAATATTTACGAAAAACTTACCTAACCTAAAATTAACGATACAAAGAAAAAGTAAATAAAATAATAAAACATAGAATAAGCGTTCAAGTGAGTAAATTCATTAAATGTCATATGAACAATACCAACTACAACACTTAAAGCAAAGTAAGTGCAAAGTTCTAGCATAGGCATTAAGCAACTATAATGAAGGATAAATAAAATAATTAAGCCGTAAAATAAACTCTCAATTTGGGAGTATTTGCTAAAACGAAAATATTATTTGAATAGTAGGACTCTTTCTATTTTGAATAGTAAAAGTATATGTAAATTTTTATTTAAGTATTGAAATAAAATAAAAATAAAATAACAAAAATCCTAAAACCCCTAAAGTTTATCAAAATTACCAAAATGCAATTGGGATAGTAAATGTGCATTCATAGTTTTTAATATTTAAGGATTTAAGGATTTAAGGGTTGAAATAATGAAAACAAAATAATATAAAACTTAGAAAATAACCTCTAAATTTTAACAAAAATTATCAAAATGCAATTGGAATAGTTAATGGGTATTCATGGTTTTTAATATTTAAGAAGTTAAAGGATTTAGGTAATTAAAAAAATAAAATAGTAGTAGGAAACAGCTTAGAATAAGAGTTTAAGTTGTAGAAATTCACGACATTATCATTTGAACAGTGGTGAATGACAATTTGAATAGTAAAGTTATATCTAGGCTTTTTAATGTTAAAGGATATATATATATATATATATATATATATATATATATATGTATATATATATGTATATATGTATATATATATATACATATATACATATATATATATATATATATATATATATATATATTTACACACACACACATATATATATATATATATAGAGAGAGAGAGAGAGAGAGAGAGTTACATTTACCCAAACCAAGATTTGCTGTAATAATTTTTACTCACCCCACATTTCTGAAATAATTTTTACCTTACTTTAAAATAACTCTAAGTGTTTTTTATCCTACCTGAATTTTGGGGTAATAATTATTACATACCCACCTTTATGAAATAATTTTTTCCTTACCTCATATAGACTGTAACACATTTTTACCCTACTTGAGGTTTGTTATAAGTGTTGCTGCAACATTACAACATAACAAGGATATGACAACTTAACAAAGCGATCGACATCGTATTGGTCGCAGAATTTTTTCGGCAACCGATAGCTTATATAATGATGCGTTTCACTTGGAGTAGGGGTATTATTTATTTATCACTTTTTATTATTTTTTTTATAGTGAATAACTTAAATCGTGAAGTGTATGAATCAATAACTAGTTATGTATTGATAGGTTAACATTTTGGTGGAAATCGATGATCGCAAAAGCATTTATGATTGATCTACGTGAGGGTAGTAAGGGAGGAATGTGAGGTTAGAGAAAGTTTAATGTAGCATAGATGACGGAAATTGAGATTTCATTGTAAATTGCTTCCTATTTTGTTCCAACGATGACATTTCATGGCATTCAAATATCGTTTTGGATTCAGATCTTCAGTAGTAAAGGTGAAAATCGAAGATCTGGATTTTTAGTAACACTTACTGCTGTAAGAAGTTAACTAAAAATCACTTACAACTATTGTGAGGTACGGTAAAAATTATTTCACAAAGATGGTGTGTATAATAATTATTACGACAAATCTTAGGTAGGATAAAAAGCACTGAGAGCTTATGTGAGAGAGATAAGATAAAAATTATTTCACATATGTGGAGTGTGCAAAAATAATTACAACAAACTTAAGATATCGTAGATGTAATTTTTTTTTTTTTTTGAAGAATGGTAGATGTAATTTACTTATATATATATATATATATATATATATATTATATATATATATATATATATATATATATATATATATATATATATATATATATATATATAACCTGTGTCACGCTAACCTGTGTCACGCTAGTTATTGAATAATATCCCTATTTATGTGGACACAATGCCAACTACCAAATTAAATGCATTGAGTTCCCTTTGATATTGACTTACGTACTATTGCAATATTATACCCATGCATGAAAATTAATGACCTACCAAACTTGTAACCCTAATCAATGACCTGCATACTAGTAGGTAAAATTAATCAATTGAACATAAGTATAACATATATGATATATTGCCAATCTAAGATCATCTCGATTTGATCTAACCACTCGAAAATTTAGTATCTTACTTGACCAACACCACATTTACATCTTTTTTTTTTTTTTTTGGCAGTAGGACAGAAAACAGAACAAACAATAAAACAACTCGCAGATCGGTCAGTTACGAAAGAGTTCTCCTCCTTGCTCTAGTGGCAAGGATATGTGCTTTCGCCACCTGTGCCCGATCCACTTTACTTTTTTTTTTTGAGGGCAAAGGAAAATTTATTAGCTACTAGCTTCGGAATCCGCTAGAACAGCAATCTCCGAAGGACAACCATTACACCAACGTTCTGAAAATCGCTTCGAAACAGCCAAACTCGCGAGGGAATGTGCAACTTTGTTACCCTCACGATTACAAAAAGAAAACCGAACTACTTCAAACTTTGAGACTAGATTCAAACAGTCAGTCACTATGCCATTGATTATCGGATGCATTTTTAGGCTTTGTGAGAGGCTCTTGTAGATAGTTAGGCAGTCGGTTTCCACCTCCAGTTTTTGTGCTCCTCGGCTCCAAGCTAACTGCATACCACTTCTGATTGCAGCCGCTTCCATGGCTTCCACACTCCAGCTTATTTCTCTGAATATGGCTTCTGCGCTTATGACTTTTCCTTGCCAGTCTCTTATTACTAAACCCCATCCTCCCTGGCCATCGCTTTTCACCGAAGCATCTGAGTTTTGTTTCCACCAGCCCTCCTCCGGTTTTCTCTAGTGATCGCACCGCTCCGCCTCTGGCTTCCTTTTCTCTTTCTCCATCTGGGCTTGGATATAGCTATAATGGAGGTCTCTCGCCCTAGTTGTTGTCTCCATTGGATGGCTGTCCAGATTCTGATGGACTTTTTATTTCGTGCCCCCCATATAGACCAAAGCACCGTGCCAAAAAGTCCTCGCGCAGTTGAGTCCATGCCTTCTATAGTGATCTCCATCCATTTTCCAACATCCATCACACTCCGTTTCCCAACCTCCATTCGAAATGGACTGCTGCGCCACACTAGCTTTGCTCATTCACAGTCTAGGATTACATGTGTGTTAGACTCATATTCCTCCCCACATGTCGGGCAGACCGGATCAGTAGCAATCTTTCGATGGGCTAAATTTGTTCTGGTAGGCAACGAGTCGTTCCACACTCTCCATACACAGTGCTTTACCTTTGGTCTAGCGTCCATCGACATCAAATTTGCTTTCTCCTCTTGCTTGTTGGAGCTTTCCCCACTGTCCCCTTATTTCTTTTTTTCCATCTCCATTGCTAGCCTGTATGCCGTCTTCACTGAGAATTACCCATTGTGACTAGGTCGCCAGAACATCCTATCCTTACCCGGATTTGGACTTAGTGGGATGGTTTGGATTTGTCTCTGTATGGTCTCATCGAAGCATAGCTGTAGGATGTCTGCTTTCCAAACCCCTTGCCCTTCATCAATTAATTCAGCAACTGTTGCATCCGCATCTAAGGAAACTGGATCTGAATTGATTGTCCCGCTGTGCGCATTAGGAAACCAACTGTCGCCCCAGATCTTGACTGTCCTGCCATCTCCTATACACCAACTAATTCCTGGTTGAAGGAGATCACGCGCTCCCAAAATACTCCGCCAAGTGTAACTCGGTTGATGGCCCAAATTTGTTGTCCATAGATCACCTCTGGCATAGTACTTTGCTTTCAAAACTCGAGCCGCAAGGGAATCCGGGTTTTGTATCAGTCGCCACGCCTGTTTTGGTAGAAATGCTTTGTTAAAAGCTTGCAACTTCCTGAAGCCCATCCCTCCTCTAGATTTTGATTCACACATCTTATCCCACGAAACCCAGCTTATGCGTTTTCCGTCTTTATTGTTTCCCCACCAGAAATTTCGGTAGTAGCCCTCTATCGTTTTAAAGACTGAAGGTGGCATAGCAAAACACTGCAAAGCGTACATGGGAATAGCCTGCCCTACTGCTTTGATTAGAACCTCCTTCCCCGCCTTTGACAAATGTTTTTCCTTCCATCCTTTTAGCATTTTCCAGACTCGATCTTGGACAATTTGAAAAATCCGTTTCTTTGATCTCCCAATGAATGTAGGGAGTCCTAAGTAACGTTCATGAGTTTCCACTGCCTTAAAACCCAAACTCTCTTGGAGCATGTTTTTCGTGTGTTCCTTCACATTTCGGCCATAGGAAACCTCTGATTTGTCCACATTGATCATTTGCCCAGACGCTACTTCATATTTCTTAAGGATGTCAAGGACCTGTTGTGCTTCTTCCTTTGTTGCTCTAATAAAGAGTAAGCTATCATCTGCAAAAAATAGATGTGTCACAATTGGTGCACTTCTCGCCAGTTTAATTCCATGGATACAGCACCTCTCCTCCCTGTCCCAGATTAAAGCTGATAAGCCTTCTGCACACAATAGGAAAAGATATGGTGATAGTGGATCGCTTTGACGAAGGCCCCTTTTAGGGGTGATCTTATCCGAAGGCTTCCCATTAACAAGCACTTGGTACTGAACCGAAGAGATGCAGCGCATAACGAGATTTACTAAGGCACTATCAAAACCTAAGGCCCTCATCATCGTTTCAACAAATATCCACTCTACTTTGTCATAGGCTTTACTCATGTCAAGCTTAAGGGCCATATGACCTCTCTTAATCTTTTTTGGCCTTTTTTTCAAAAAGTGGAAGTGCTCAAAAGCAACGAGAATGTTGTCGGTAATCAACCTCCCCGGGACGAAAGCACTCTGAGATTCATGGATAACACTAGGGAGGACCATCTTGATTCTATTAGCAATGGTCTTTGAGATTAGCTTGTAAGTCACATTACACAGGCTTATAGGTCAGAAATCTTTTGTGGTGGTAGGGAATTTAACTTTGGGGATAAGGGCAATGAAGGTCTGATTGACGGAATCAGGAGAGAGTCCATCATTTAATACACTCAACACGAACTCAATAACATCAGGACCAATAATATGCCAAAAATTTTGAAAGAAAAGGGCAGACATACCGTCCGGCCCAGGAGCCTTTGTGGGATGCATCTGTTGTAGGGCCTGATGTACTTCCTCCTTCGTATAGGGTCTCCTTAGCTGTGAGTTCATCTCTTCTGTGACTAGAGGTTTGACAAGACTCACCACTGGCTCTGTGTCCACCACCTCCTGTAAAGCAAATATTGTGCTCAAAATATTTGATGAACACTTTCTCAATTTCCTCCTCTTTATCCCGCCTGACCCCCCCTTCATCACAAATGTACATAATTCTATTTCTGCGCATGCGTTGGGTGGCTTTCTCATGAAAAACAACTAGTATTTCGGTCTCCTTCCCGTAACCATAGTTGTTTGCTTCTTTGGGCCCAATATTTTTTTCTCCTTCTCCTCTAAAACCTCAAGGTCTATGGTCAAGGCCCTAAGAGTGGCCAAATTCTCTCTCGTGGGTTGCCTCTTCTGGACCTCCTCAATTCCTTTTTTCAACTCTTGGGCTCTCTCTAACATCTCCTTTCTGTTCTGGCCCAATTGCGATTTAAGCCTCCTACAACATTCCATCAATCTAGGCCCAATGTCCCACCTATCCTTCCCCACCCAAACACTTTTAATTACATCCTCACACTTATCCTCCTCTATCCAATTTTGTTCAAATCTGCATGGCTTCTTGCTTGTTTTCACCATCTCAGAAGTGGATACATGCTTCGACCACTGTATTAGGAGTGGAAGATGATCTGATCTCCGTCTATGCAGATGATGAACATAATTCCATGGAAAAATCTCCCTCCAACTTCCATTACACATAATCCTATCAAGCCTCTCTTGGATGTTCTCCTCTCCTTCTCTTCCATTATTCCATGTGTACATGTATCCATTAAAGCCCAGATCTTGTAGACCACTCTCTTCCAAAGCATCACGAAACCCTGCCATTATATCTTCCATCGGAACATTTCCTCCCAGTTTCTCGTCATTTTGTGCAATATTGTTCAAACCTCCCCCACACAACCATGGGAGGTCTTCCTCACCCTTCAGGCCCTTTAAAAGTTCCCAAGTCTTCCAATTTTCATCATCCTTGGGAAAGCCGTATACCCCTGTAAGTCTCCATTGCTTGGTTCCCTGGTCATCAACATTGTACATATCAATATGATTTGTAGACATTGACTCCAGGCACAGATTCACTCCATCTCTCCAAAACATAGCTAGGCCTCCACTTCGCGCCCTTGCCTCTCCTGTGCAGCTCACAAAAACTCCATTCGCCATATTAAAGCATTGTTTTAATTTTGAGATCTCCCAGTCCTTTAGACGTGTTTCGCATAGAAACACTACATCGGGGTCTTCTGAAAACAAGAGACGCTTAACGCCTCTTACTGCCCGTGGGCTCCCCAACCCACAACAGTTCCAATGTAGTAGCTTCATTGCTGTTCGCGGGGCTGGTGCCCAGCCGCCGCTACTGTCACGTGATCTCTACCCCATCCATAGGACTGTTGCCTCGGTATCTCTTTCGTCCTCCTTCGCTTATCAGATCATCCTCTTCCACTCCTCTTTTCTTACATACCGTCTCATGCAACTGCTCATGATCCTTCCCTTTCACCCTCATCAATCTCCTCCACTTACCCCCTCCTACATGTCCTCCCTGGTGTGTTTCATCTTGATATTCCTCCCCCTGGTTCTCTACTTCTCTCTCCACACCCCCATTATCCTCCGCGCTATCTTGTCTTTCCTCCTCCCTCCCATTGGCCTTCTCCACTGCTACATTCTCCTTTTCTTTGGACTTTCCTCCATTCACATCTATCTTACTAAACACCTCTACCACTTCTTCTACGCTAGGGCTAGGTTTCAGAGATTCCACAGATTTTGTTTTGAAGATCAATCTCCTCGCTGCCCCTCCCTGTGAGTTGCTCTCTGCTACCGTACGTACTCCCCATCGAGAGTGCCATGGAGATGCTTTCATCTAGTCTCCATGGCGAAAAATTATCTCCCCCTCATCATCCTTTTCTCCACAGTCTCTTTCATTGTGCCCTAACTTACCGAAGAAGTAACATATCGTAATTAAAGGAAAGTAAAATTCTGCGACAGTTTGACATGATACTGCACCACATTTATATCGTAATTAAAGTAATGTATATATTCAGTGGCAGATTTTTGAAACTGCTCTCCATCAATGCCACATTTGTATCATCATTAGGTGAGGCACATATTGGGTAACAATTAAGCTGGGATGTACCAAAGAGTATCATCCGTAGCTCTCCACAAAAACTGCAATTACATGTGAAAATTCTACCATAATTGAATTCTTTTTCAACTGTAGTAGTTGAAAGTTCATTTTTATTAACTTGACTAAGATAAATCGGGTTGTTTACGTTTTGGACCCCGAAGTATATGGTAATTTATTTTTTGAACCCTTGGTTTTATTATTTATTTTTTGGACCCTAATGTTTATGGGTTGAATAAAAAAGGTACTTAAAGTTTGTAGGTTGAAAAAAAGGTGTACTGTTTTTCTTTTTCTTCCCAGTTCCTATGTTTGAAATTATCTCTAGATTAGCGTCAAATTTCAAGATTAAGGTTAAAACTAATATTAAAGTTGTAATACACCTCTCTTATTCATGTCAAAACTACTTAGACAGTTAGACTTTGGGTACTTCAGGTTCTAATTAGTTCCGACATGAATAAGTAAGGTGTATTATAGCTTTAATGTTAGTTTTAACCTTAGTCATGAAGATTAAAACTAATTGGGAGATAAATTCAAACATGAGAAGAAAAAGAAAAATAGTACACGGACCTTTTTTTCAACATACAAACTTTAAAGTCTTTTTTTATTCAACCCATAAACTTTAGGGTCCAAAAAATAAATAATAAAACTAAGGGTTCAAAAAATAAATTGCCCTATATTTCAGGGTCTAAAATACAAAAAACCCAGATAAATCTCATTCATTAAAAAGATTTATATATGTATCACTAGATACGATCAATTATTGCAAAAAGTGATTTCAATCAAAATATATTAATTTCAATCTTTTCGTGTAGAATCAATAGTATGTTACACTTTTTAACGATGATAGTTAAAAATGTTCCAATTATGGTAGAATATCCTTAAAATAATAAATTTTGTAAAATAATTATATCTCATGGAATGTCATTGCTTATTATAACATATCCCTTTGACTAATATATATTAATTTTGACATTTGAAAGAATGAAATATATTTTTCTAACTACCATAATTAAAAAAAATTCATTTATAATAGAATCTCCCCATTACATTTAATTATACCATTATTTGACACATTACCGTTGTTTTTATTTTCTTTTGCTTCGGCTTTCTCCATTTAAACAGGAACCTAACAAAATGATTAATTTTCAATAGTCATGATGGAATTTATTCTCTAAAAAGAAAAAATAATTAAATTTTTTGTGACTAATTTGACCAAATAACTCCAATATGACAAAAAAAAATTCAAGAAATGTGTCCAAATATTGTTGAACTATTTTATAGACAGTACTATTTTGTATGGAAAGTCAGTCACCACAAGCCTAATTTAGCTATCCCAACTCGATCCAAATATGGTGATTAATTAGGGCAACCCACAATCACATTCACATTTATCAACATTAATTTGTGTCCGTGCATTGCACATTGGTCTTTAATTTTATGATACGTATAATAAAAAAAAAATTGAAAAGTTAAAATACTTGTCATCAAAATATTAATAAAAATTGTTAAAGCTATGTTGAAAATTATGTTAGAGAGTTGTTGCATGTTACTCTGGAGCGTGGCGCGGTGGGAATGTTGATGATTTTAACTTGAGTTGTTGTTGTAGAAGAGAGGAGAGCAATCTTGAACACCAAATGGGATTGGATATGACCTTGGAGAAAGGTAGTCCATCACCAGAGCCTAACACCCCACCATGACCATCATAAAGGAAACATCCACCAAATGATCAATAAAGGAAAGACTAGAAACACCACCAAAAGAATGGATAAAGTAATCTAGATTTTGGGAGAAAACTTAGGGAAACCCTAACCAATGCAATAGCATGTTCATAAACATCAAAAGTTGCCTTGGAAATTGTGCTAAACAAGTATTTATACTAAGGGAAATTAAAACATTAAACACATCGTTTTAAACAAAAACTACACGCCAAAGCAGGTTGGTCACGGGCGCTACGTCCAATGGTAACGGGCGTGACGTTCTGAAAAGAGTCGTCACGGCCGCGAGCTCCAGAAGTCACGGGCGCTACCCGAGCGAAGACTCTTGGCGATTCGGCTTGTGCGCGATCGTAGCGGGCGCTACGTTGACGGGCGTGACGAATTTCTTCCCCAATTTCCCCAAAATATCGTGGCTGGTCACGGACGTTACTCGGCGAGGGTCACGGGCGTGACCACCTGGGTTGGTTCGTCGCGGGCGCGACCAAAGACATAGCAGGCGCGACGACTTGCTGGATGGCGTTTCTCGCTTCCTTTGACTTTGTTGCTTCCGGGGGTTACACCCGCACATCGATACCACATGGTTCGACTTCTCGGGATGGCCCGGTACGGTCTCGAGGTCTCCGGGCCGGAGGGACAAAACCCTAGCCCATCCACTCCTCCACAAAGAGTGACCCATTGACACCATACTAACTTGACGCTCATCACTCCGCCCTTAGAGAAGGTGTAATGATTCCCGAAAATGCACGGGTGACTGGGTTTAGCTTGGGAACGCCAGGTCGAGATTTCAAGCTTGGTTAAGGGAGTTTGGACGCGAACTTGACACGGTTCATACTCCCCCTCTTGAAAAAGAGTTGCCCTCAACTCTTGGGAGTTGAAACCGAAGCACTCTTCATCAATTGGCTCCATGAAGCTTCGAACTTCCCGAACGCCAAGAACATTTGGGTTAGCCGTCAAACAAGCAATGAACCCCACAATGTACCCATCGTCCAAACGTAAGAAGGTAGAAGGAGGCTTGTTTTCTGAAGGTGAGGGGTTAAGGGGCGGTATGGGAAATTTATGTGGTGCTTGGGAACTCTCAGTCTCACTAGGATCGCTACGAGGCAAAGATAAAGTAAGAGGGAGCTCGTCCTCGCCAAGAGCACACTCATCCCGTGTTTCGCTCATCATGAGAAGGTTCCTCAACTCACTACCCATCCCGGCTTTTGAAGTTTCGGTTTCTCGGGGGGAATGGGAAGTAGCTTGATCTTCTTGCCTTTATGGGTGAATGTGTAAGTGTTGTTCAATCAATTGTGCACCGTTTTCTTGTCATATTGCCATGGACGACCCAATAAAATGTGACAAGCGCTCATAGGGACAACATCACAAACAAGGGAATCATCGTAGTTAGATCCGAAAGAAAAATTCACTAAGACTTGCTTAGTTACCTTGACACCGTTGTGATCGTTGAGCCAATGGAGTGAATAGGGTCGAGGATGCGGCAATAGAGGCAAGCCAAGCTTCTCAACCATAGTGGTTGATGCGACGTTCGTGCAACTCCCTCCAAAGATGACAAGAGTGCAGACTTTTCCATCTACGAAGCATCGCGTTTGGAACAACATTTCCCTTTGGGCCTTGTCGAGAGGAGTCTCATGGGTATGCAAAGCTCTCCTCACAACAAGTGTGCCTCCACGTACGGGGGGAATTGGAGCGGCATCCTCATCATCACTAGTATTCGCATCTTCTACCAACACTTCGGGTTCCTCTTGAGCCTTTCGAAGCTCATCATCGATGTCGTGGACCTCTTGGAGTGTCAAAGTCTGACGGTTTGGGCAATCGGCTTGAAAATGGCCATAACCATGACACTTAAAGCACTTTCGGCCTTCCGTTCGTCGAGGAGGTTCCGTTGGAGTCTCCGTAGCAAGTCCCTTTCCTTTGTCAATTCTTGATGTTGCTGTGGACTTGGGTGTTTCGCTAGACTTCGGAGTGCTTAAATCCGGAGGGGGTCGGTTAAAAGGTGAGTAGATGGGCCTAGACAAGGGCTTGGTGTTGGACCTTTCCATTCTTCTCCGCTCAACTCGGAGAGCCAAACTACACAATTCATCCATGGAATAGTATAGTTGGACCTCAACCCTTTTAGCAATTGAGGAGTCCAAACCATTCAAGAAACGCATCATGGTTTGATCTTCCGGCTCTTGAAGGCCACTTTTAATAAGAAGTTGCCCGAATTCCGAAATGTAATCACCGACGGATCGTTTACCTTGGGTAAGAGCATACATTTTCCTCAAGAAATCCTGCCGGTAGGTGTTCGGCAAGAAGCGGCGATTCATCACTTGCTTGAGTCGTGTCCAAGTAGGAATCCTTGCCTTTCCTTCACGAACCCGTTGTACCTTCATATTCTCAAACCAAAGCGAAGCAGCCTTGGTGAGTTTCAAGCTCGCGATTTTATAAGCCTTTTCATCATCATACTCCTTGGTCTCGAAGATCCTATCCATCAATTGGATCCATTCAATGTAGTCATCCGGATCATTGGAACCATTGAACTCGGGGATGTCGATCTTGATGTCTCAGAAGTCGTCACGAGGAAGTCGATCATGCACGTCTCGACGAATTCGACGTCGAGGGGAGCTTCTAGCATCGTCGCTCGACTCAAAGTTGGGAGGAGGACGGATGGGGCTTTGTGCACGCCTCCAACGTTCAACTTGTGGTTGCCCTTGACGTTGCACCGTCAAGTTGTTCATTTGTGCCGCAATCTGCAGAAGAGTCCGCTCAATGTTGGCGTTTCGATTCTCAAGGGAGGTGAACCTCTCGTCCATCGTGGTGAGTCGGTCCTCAATTCCTTGGACTCTAGGACTCCTCCTGTGGCTAGGTTCCTCTCGATCGGAATTATCGTGACCATCCATATCGAGGGAAGGGTATGGGACGGTTTGTGTTTGGGATATTTTGTGGAGTTTACGAGTTTTCTTGTAGTTGGCTTGTGTTTGGTTAAGGGTTCTTTGTGTTTTTCTCACTTGGGCATTTTATCGAACACCTTGTGTACACAAATTTCCAATTCTTCCTCAAAGCTCCAATATGCATGAAAATCAACAAACACAATAGCAATAACAACTTCTCCAATACACTTGGAGGCACAAAGGATGGGGAACACCAATATTCAATCAAATCCAACAATAGACAACTCTACTTGCAAGAACAAAAATGAAAACTCAAGCTAGAACAAACCGTAGCTCTGACACCAAGTGGAGCGTGGCGCGGTGGGAATGTTGATGATTTTAGCTTGAGTTGTTGTTGTAGAAGAGAGGAGAGCAATCTTGAACACCAAATGGGATTGGATATGACCTTGGATAAAGGTAGTCCACCACCAAAGCCTAACACCCCACCATGACCATCATAAAGGAAACATCCACCAAATGATCAATAAAGGAATGACTAGAAACACCACCAAAAGATTGAATAAAGTAATCTAGATTTTGGGAGAAAACTTAGGGAAACCCTAACCAATGCAATAGCATGTTCATAAACATCAAAAGCTGCCTTGGAAATTGTGCTAAACAAGTATTTACACTAAGGAAAATTAAAACATTAAACACATCGTTTTAAACCAAAATTACACGCCAAAGCAGGTTGGTCACGGGCGCTACGTCCAATGGTAACGGGCGTGACGTTCTGGAAAGAGTCATCACGGCCGCGAGCTCCATAAGTCACGGGCGCTACCCGAGCGAAGACTCTTGGCGATTCGGCTTGTGCGCAATCGTAAGGGCCGCTACGTTGAGTCGTCATGGGCGTGACGAATTTCTTCCCCAATTTCCCCAAAATGTCGTGGCTGGTCACGGACGTTACTCGGCGAGGGTCACGGGCGTGACCACCTGGGTTGGTTCGTCGCGGGCGCGACCAAAGACGTAGCAGGCGCGACGACTTGCTGGATGGCGTTTCTCGCTTCCTTTGACTTTGTTGCTTCCAGGGGTTACACCCGCACCCCGATTCCACATGGTTCGACTTCTCGGGACGGCCCGGTACGGTCTCGAGGTCTTCGGGGCCGGAGGGACAAAACCCGAGCCCATCCACTCTTCCACAAAGAGTGACCCATTGACACCATACTAACCTGACGCTCATCACTCCGCCCTTAGAGAAGGTGTAATGGTTCCCGAAAATGCACGGGTGACTGGGTTTAGCTTGGGAATGCCAGGTCGAGATTTCAAGCTTGGTTAAGGGAGTTTGGACGCGAACTTGACACGGTTCATACTCTCTAAAAACTAACAATTTAAATATGTAGTATTCAAACTGTTTGTACCAATACTGATACTAACGTTGATTTTTATTTTCTTTTTTTTGAAAGTAAAGCACGTACACAACAACTTTATTCTGATAGATTTGGCCTATCAATCATGATTACATCCCTAATAATGCCAGGACAATTGCCCATCCATCTACCATGATTTCTAGCTCTAACTCCTTCATTTGCTAGTTGATGAGCATCCTCGTTGTGTTCCCTTCTGGTGAGGACAAACTTGCATGCCTCAAACTCTGTCTTCATTTGCTCGCAGTCATTTAGGATAGTGTCCTCAAGGGTCGAGCTCCTTTTAATTGCATTCATAGCGGCAATCACCTGGTAACAATCTGATTCCATCACAACCCTTGCGATACCGAGCTCCTTGGCCAATTTCAATCCCAACCTTAATGCCCCTACTTCCATAGCCTCAACAATCCACGCTATCTTCCTATATTCCTTAACGGTTCTTTGAAGGCCCCTAAATGATCCTGAGGCAGCACTGCTATACACCCCCTCCCATATGCTCCAACTAAAGCGTCAATATTGATCTTCAGTTCTCCCTCCCTTGGAGCTTCCCACCTCTCCTGCTCCCTCCCGTTCCGGCACTCCCCACTTTTTTCTAGTGCATCACAATATCTCTAGTGGAAATCCTCATGTTACTATCTCATTCACCTACATCCTTCTTTTCTCAAAAACCCATTTGTTTTAGGCTTCCCAGATAGCCCATAGCGTAGTTAGGAGGAGGTCATTTCTCTGCTCGTCCCCCTCCTTCATATTTTGTGCCATCCATCTCCCAACATCACCCTCCTCCCTCACTTCCACCCTGAATCTGCTAGGTCCCACCAACCACACTCTCTTCGCCGCTTCACAGTCTAAGAAAAGATGAGTGTTTGACTCATATTCTTCTCCACACGTTAGGCACACCGGGTCAATGTCGAAGTGATGCTTGACCAGATTTACCCTAGTTGGTAGAGCATCCCTCCAGATTCTCCATGCACAGTGCTTCACCTTCGGTGCTGACCCCCGCTTTCCAAAGGCATTGCTAGCCCTCGCTTCTCCCCATCGATCTTGTTCCCTCACTCTCCTAGCCTATCCCATCCCTCTCCCTTGTCACGTGATATGTTGACCGTATGCTGAAGTTTCATCCTTTGTGTCACACCATATCAACTTGTCTGGTTCCTCTTGCCAAGGGATTATGGGTGCGAGTACTTCTCTTACCTGAGCCTCATTGAAGCACAATCGCACCAGGTCTTGCCTCCATTCCTTTCTTTCCTCATTGATAAGCTCCTGTACCAATGCATCTTCCTCCAGGTATCTAGGTGTGATTCAATCTTGTGATTGTATGAGTTCGGGATCCATCGGTCTTTCCAAATCTTGATGTTCCTCCCGCTTCCCACTCTCCAGCATGAACCTTTTTCCAGAAGCCAACAGACCCCCCTAGCAAGCTCCTCCATGTGCGGCTGGGTTGGTATCCCAGTCCCGTACTCCAGAAGCTCTTATTCTTGAAACATTTTGCCCTCAACACTCTTCCCATTAGTCACTCGAGCTCGTTTATTAGTCTCCACGCTAGCTTATTTAGCAAGCAACGCCGGGTTGAAGGCCTTGATCATGCGGGAACCCAAACCCCCCTTGTTTTTTGGCTTACTCATTTCACTCCAACTTACCCACGGGACTCCTCTTCATTGTCCTTGCTCGCCCATCAGAATCGTCTGTGCATTGCTTCAATTTCCTTTACACAGCTTTGCAGGAGTTGAAAACGTTACAGCGCATAGTTTGGAATGGCTTGAGACACCGCTTTTGTTGGGATTTCTTTCCCTGGCCTCGAGAGAAACCATTCCTTACACCCTTTTAACTTCTTTCTCACTCGATCCAGGACTGTCGCAAACACCACCTTTTTTTTATCTTCTAATAAAAGTTGGTAGCCCGAGATAGTGATCGTGATGCTCTACGTCCTTAAAGCTTAAGCTCATTTGGAGTGTTCCTTTTCACTTGCTCACCCATGTTTCAACCAAAGGCGACTTCTGATTTCTCCACATTGATCGCTTGTCCTGACACCTTCTTGTAGATGGTTAGCATGTCAAGTGCTTGTGTTGCTTCCTCCTTCGTTCCTCGGACAAACAGTAAGCTATTGTCCGCAAAGAAGAAGTGGCTAACCAAGGGGCCTGTCTATGCGACCTTGTACCATGGATGAGCTCTCTCTCTCTCTCTCTCTCTCTCTCTCTCTCTCTCTCTCTCGAATCAAATTCAATAAGCCTTCTGCACACAAGAGGAACAAATAAGGGGAGATTGGGTGTCCTTGACGAAGCCCTCTCCTCTGTGATCATATTCAATGGCATGCCATTTTTGATTTTTTAGAAAGTTGAGTGATATTTTTATTCAAGCAATCTTTTAACCAATCACGACCTACTATAGCAGTTGCAGTGACATTTTTTATTATTTTGAAAGTTGAGGAGCAATAACAACAATTTTTAAAAATCAATGACATTTTTTACTAAAATGAAAAGTTTAGTGGTATTTTTGTTCCAGCACTCTGTTTGCATGCTTTGATAAAAGTGAGAGTATAGAGATACCAACTTCTAATTTATTTATTTTTTTAAAAAAGAATGAATTCCACTAATGTGAGATTAAAAATAATTATTTATTTGTATTATCTAATTACTTTTTGTGAATAACTTTTAAAATACATATAGTGTTATGTAAAAGTGAGTGAAACCATCTACTTCATCAAGCGTTTTTTTTTTTTAATTGTAGGATATAAATATTTAAACTTTACTTATATCAAATGGCATACTGTTAACAATACTAAATAAAACATTAAAATAAATAATCTCATTAAAATAATGCACAATTACCGGGAAAAATAAACATATTCAAAGAAACAAAAAAACGACTAAAAGATCCCTAAATTTTGATGTAAATATTTTAAGGATCCTATATCTTGACAAATAATTGTGGGGTGACATTATCTTTGTTGTACGTGGTTATTTAGTGGAGACATTCTGACCTATTTTCCGGCCTAAAAACACGGGAAACAATGATTTTTGTGTGTATGGTTGTTTTAATTAAAGTTAACTATCATTTCATACCTCAATGTTTAGGGTTTGTTAAAGCTACATAACCCTAATCAATAATAAATTCTACAATTAATGCTTTGTGTATTAGAAAATAGGTCGAAATTCCTCCATAAGTAGTTACAACAAATATGATGTCAACCCACAATTATTTGTAAAATTATAGGGCACTTAAAATAATTATATCAAAATATAGGGATCTTTTAGTCATTTTTTGTTCAAAGAAATAATATATAACAAAAGATTTTCTTATATTTTCACAATTATAATAATGAAAATTAGATATCCTAGATAAATAATGTTAATAATGGAATATGTTTTACTACTACTACTACTACTACCATTATTATGACATCTAGTATTATTATCGTCATGATATTATCATCATCATCATTATTATTAATATTATTGATTATTGACATAGTGTAATCTCCCCACACATGAGTCTATCCCCCTTGATCGGAAGCCTCTTTTTTTTCCAAAGTTTCAAGTCACCATCAGGAGCCCATCATAGTCGCACTTTACTCTACAGAGCCGCACTCTACTCCACCTGAGTCTCATGCCACCACTCTGCCTCAAGAGCCCCAGTCGCACCTTACTCCACAGAGTCGCACCCTACTTCACCTTGCGCCCAGCCGAACGAACCATCGGCTCTGATATCATTTGTTGGGGAGATCCAAGGGGATATACCATGTCCTTTCTCTTTACTTTTCCGATGTGGGACAACTTTACTCATGGGTGAATCCCAACATTATTATTATTATTATTATTATTATTATTATTATTATTATTATTGTTAATATTTGAAAAATTATTTTATTCATATAAATAATACTCTATATTGAAAGACTTTATTCTTAAAATATTGTTTGATATTATAATCAAGCGAAAGATATTATCATATTAATCATCACATGTGACGTGTACAATGCACAAGCACAATCGTAAATGTACTGATATGGTGCTTGCAATTATAGAATTTTGAGAGTGAGTTTTAATGTTAGCAGAATATGCACACTTGATTCAATTTTTTTTATAAAAAACCAAAAAAAAAAAAAAAGAGACAGGATATGCACACTCAAGTATTACCGAGTGCTTGGATAAAACTGTCCTTAAACTTTCTAAAATGGGAAAAAATGTCACTAAACTTTTAATCTGATTAAAATTACTACTATAAATTTCATAATGACTAAAATTACCCCTGAAAAAAAATTAACCTGTTATCTCAAATTTCCCCAACTTTTTTCAAGTTACCATTATCCCAAAAAAAAAAAAAAGAATTTGAACCTCATCAAATCCCCAACTTCATCTTCTTCTTCCTTCTTTTCAGTTCACCAACACCCCCCACCATTATCACCAACATCACCATCGCCAACCTCAAACCACCACCACTGCCCCACCCTTTATCCGCTACACAAACCACCATAAGCCACTGACCCATCATCAACTCCACCATTATCACCACTATTCCAAACTCAGAAACATCAAACACATTCATATCCATTTCTCATCCATCTCAAAATCTCAATCAACACCCATCCCAAAATTCATACCACAACCATAATTTATCCAATTGAGATTACGCTTACCCAATTCAGGCTGAAACCCGCCGGAAACCACCTTTAGTGTCGTCGGGAAACGCTAAACCCTCTGTTTTTCGTCCCCTATCTGCGACCCCGAACCGTCGAGACCACCATCTTCGTGGCTCTCAGGTCGTCACTACACCACCCCCGTCGCCCATCGTCGGTAGACCGCCGCACCGCAGCCACTAGTTGCCACCCAGCCCTTTGCTTTCCCCTACTTTCCCCTCTCTCTCTCTTTAGTGTCATGCGTTTATAGTAGAAGGGATTGAAGCCCCTTCTAATTTTATTAACCCCAACCTTTGTTTTCTCATTCTTGGCCTCAACATTCTCAACAGCCATACTATCAATATGGTAACCGACTGTTACCAGTTGACGGGCCTTTGAGGGGCATTTTTTATCATTATGAAAACTACAGTGACAATTTTGATCAGGTTAAAAGTTATGTGACATTTTTACCCATTTTGAAAAGTTTAAGGGCAATTTTATCCAAGCACTCCGGTATTGCCAACCTCTACAAGATACTCCCAAGATTTGTTGCCATGAAGGATGAATGGTAGCTAGTTCTTGCTCCAAGTAACGATAACTTAACAAACTCATATATATATATATATATATATATATATATATATATGAGAACGTATCCATTGAGAACTAAGAATTATAATAAGAACTTAAGAACTATTGATCTTGACCCTTCGATGAAAAATTAATGGTTGAGATTAATCTTCAATAATTTAATTCTCTTTCCCATATAAAAACCCTAAAATTATTCCTCACTCCTCTTCTCCCTCTCTTCCTTACCCATGCTTCCATGGATCTCACGTATGCCGCACAAGTACTTGTGACGATTGAGATCAAACACACCAGAAGAAAGCGAATCCTAGAATTTTTATTAAATCACTATAATTCTAATTACTCCTTCCATTTTTTTTATCTGTAATTTACGGTTTTCATTATCAATCTTTAATCAATAATTTATAACATAAAACTTTTACAAAAAATTTAATATTATACTTTTCTAATAGTATTTTTTATAACGAATCTAACGATATCAATTTTATATGATGAAACATTATACAAATTAAGATATTAACGATCAGTTTTTAACACAATTTTCTAGACAATAGGTTAAAAAATATAGAGGGAGTAAATCAATTGGGTACCATTATAATGATACACTTGTCGGTATTTGAATTGTTACTCCAGTGGCTGTTGAATTAAAACAAAGGCTAAACAATCAAAATTCCATTACTATCAATTTAAATTGTTTATAAAACCAAAAAAGAAAAAACACAAAAGATGTAGAGGATACTAAAGAAATTGTTTTTGATGATTGACGGTATTTGCTTTTGATGATTGACGGTGTCGGTACATATGCCAATATGTATAATTGATCTTTGACTTTGTGAATCATTATTAAGATGACAATATTGGAATTCTAAGATATAATTTTTGATATTGAATTATTGATGGATGCAGAATTGGAATTTGAGTTCCTTTTGAATGCAGTAGTTAGATACTACATCTACAGAGAGTGAAACAGATGCAGAAGTGCCGGTTATTTTTAGGGTTTTATATGGAAACATAATTAAATCATTGAAGATTAATCTTAACCATTAATTTTTCATCAAAGGGTCAAGATCAATAGTTCTTAAGTTTTTATTATAACCCTTAATTCTCAATGGATATGTTCTCTCTCTGTATGTATGTGTATATATATATATATATATATATATATATATATATATATATATATATATATATATATAGGAAAATTGGATTCTAATAATCCCTACTTTCACCAATTGGACAATAGTGGACCGTACTTTCGCTTTGTATTCTGGTGGTCCAAAAAAAAATTGGATTGTAATGGGATATTTTCGAGAGAATCATAGATTTTGTGTTGCATTTGATTCAAAACTTAGTACTTTACAATGATTTTTAATGAATTTACAGCGTTTCTCCCAATTTTTTTTTAAATTTTTTACTATTTTTTACGATTTTTTCACTTTTATTATTTTTAAAAAATCATAATAATTATTCGGAGTCTCAAAAGAATAATTTAAAAAATGTTTTAGAAACTACAATTCATTAACTTTCTAGGGGCAGGAACGAAAAAAACAAAAACAATATAGTGTAAGAATGAAAAAATATGAAGAATGTGGAGGTGGATTTGGTACCACTACAATCCAATTTTATTTTTTTTGAACTACTAGAATACAAAATGAAAGTACGGTCCACCATTGTCCAATTGGTGAAAGTAGGGATTATTAGAATCCAATTATCCTCTCTATATATATATATATGGAATGGATCACATGAGTATAGAATTTTGGTGAACATGTGAGCATGAATGGACATCAAGTAATTTTTTTGTGGATATCAAGTATTGTATTAGGAGACATCAAGTTTGTATGGTGAAATGATGTTCCCTTGATGTCCATTAAAACAATACTTGATGTTCTCAAATACAATACTTGACATCCATCCATGCTCACATGATCACCAAAGTTCCATACTCATTTGATCCATTCCCACATATATATATATATATATATATATATATATATATATATATATAAGAAAAACGACAGTAATATCCCAAGAAATAACAGAAATCAGGAGTCCACAGGCAACATAATGGAAAGATAGTTTTATCAATAATGATATGATACAGAAAGCATAAGTTTGATAAAAAAATATGTACATAAAGGTGAAAGGAGAACATATGAGGGGAAGAGTGGAACCAGGAAGTAAAAAACCGTCCCCTCCCCTCAGGAGTTGTGGAAGAAGGATAATAGGGCAGTTGGGGAGTGCATTAAATTTGCCGAAAATGAATAAATGGAGTAGTGCAACATCCATCATAAATGACAGACAGAAACAGAGAGACAGAGACAGGGCATTGAAGCTAGGGCACGTGAGTTGATCAAGCGCTAACAAGGAAAGGATGTTGACACACACTGCACTCTATTGTCTCCGATCCTGATGTCGGAACTTGGACCTGCTCCACATAATCACATGCCCACTTCAGTACTCTTGTTGTCCCGATTCAGACCAACCAAAACAGAGAGGAATCCAGGTCATCAAACCCAAACCCAAACCCAAACCCCTCACTGGCGTCAAAGTTGTCAATTCTAGATTTCCCCAACTACTCTCTCCATTCCATTTTAATTTTTGCTTTTGGAACTTGTGTTGTCATATATTAAAAATTTTGACAATAAATTTGTCAATATATATATATAGTGACTTGTTACATCAAAATCCTACTATTAAGTTTGTAATGAAAAATACTATTATAAAAATATAACATTGCAATTTTTGTTAATAAAATATTATATAAGAAACTGTAAATCAAAATGTGATATTGACCATTGTGACAGTCAAATATATGATAATTAATATGAAACAAAGGGAGCAGTATATTCACTCCCTTCTACTTTCATTCCCCTGCAATTTATTAGGTGCTCAAAAGCCGCCTAGGCTCATTCAGTTAAAATTGTTGACTACATATTATGTGTTCTGGATATGTGTAATGTATATTGTCATTCCCCTAATGTGCCCAAAGCCAACATAATCCCCCTTCTCTCCATTACTTTCACTATCAAAAAATGAATCGGATTAAACTATTGAGGAAGTGAAACCAATCTTTGGCTTCAAGGTGAAAATAAACAACAAGCCTGTTTGACCTAATTTCTAAAAGATTGTCTTTGCTTCTTAAATACAGTTTTTAAAAATACTATTTTTAGAGAAGTATTAAAGTGTTTGAATTATCTTATGACATAAATCACTTTACTAAATAGAGTGTTCGATCTAACTTCCTATATAAATGTCAACTTTTTGACCTAAGGTGCATGGTAAGAAGTTTTTCATGTTTACCTTTTTGAACTCAATAAGCTTATTATCAAATAGTTACTTGAGAAAGCTTTTTGAAGTAGGTTTTCACAAACAGTTTACCAAATACCTTTACTACAATCAGCTAACCTAAACAACTAATTCAAACAGCAATCAATCAACAACTATTAGCTAATTGCCAAACGGGCCCAATATATATCTACAACAAGTAATTCTATCCATTGAAATACAAATTTTCCACAAAATTCGATATCGTTAAGGTGATTCTACAATAATGAATTTTTTTCAACTATCATAGTTAAGTGCACAACTGTTGATTCTATCTTAAAAATTGAAATCAATATATTTTGATCAACAATATATTTAACCGTATTTATTTATACATAAATCTTTTTTTCCAAATGAGATATATTTTAGCCAAATCAATAGTAAGGAACTTTCAACTACCATAGTAGCAGAATTAAAAAAGAAAATACTATTATAAAAGTATAATATTATATATTTCCTGCGAAATATTGTAAAAATTTATTGACTACATAGGAGCTCAAAAACATGAAAAGTTATTTTGGGATGAAGGGAGTAATCCCTCGGTTATATTTCATGCCAAAAATGCCCTCGGTTATTGTTAACTTATTGGTTCCAAACCATTTATCAAGAGTAAAAAGTAATCAAATTATTATTGGAATCATAAAAGTGACAAACTATTAGGTACAAAAAAAGTTAGTCAAGCAAACAAATAATTAGGGACAAGGGGAGCATATGAGAGTGGAAATTAGGATTGTAACTAAATCGAGCAAGCTTGCAAGCCACTTAGGTTCAACTAGGTCAAAGCTCGGCTCAAGCTCGGTTTGACTAAAGTTTAACTCAGCTCGGATATCTACCAAGTCAAGCTCGAGCTTGGGGGCTCAGCTCAGGCTCGGCTCGGTTAGGCTCATCTAAGTATTTTAAGTAGAAAGTATTTAATGTTTTGCTTGATTATATCCTTACTATAAAAAAAATGTTATTTTCTAGTTAAGCTTAATAAATATCTAGAAATTTATTTGATTTTTTATTTGAATTTGGAGAGTTGTAAATTTAAAAATTTTCTAGTTTAGCTCGATTAGGCTCGAGCTTGGCTCATTTACACCCCTAGACTGAAAATAAGTGAGGATTTAGTAGGTTGACAAATATTTACTTAAACGGTTTTCAGAAACAACCAACCATTAGTTGATCTCAGTTTCCGAAAACCCCTTCAATGAAAAAGATGGATGATCAAAATCCCATTCTGCCCCCTTTCTCTATTCCCAGATAATCGCTCAGCATCATTTGATAAAACTGGAAAGCAAGTAGATGAGATGAGAAATGCAAACCTGCAAGTGGACTGTGCAAGTTGGACAAGCAACTTCTCTCATCTGCACATTAGATCCTTCAGACTTCGAACCTACCAATGTCACATTCAATTGCATTTATTAGCCATACAAATACCATTACCCCAATAATACACCAAATGTAGTTCAGACAGTAGAAACTAGAGCTTTGGTTTTTGAGATTCCCAACTCTACAACAACAATCAATGTGGCTCCTGCTTACACAGCGTCTACAGAGGTTGATATTGGACCAACCCAAAAGTAAAATTGAAAACATTCTATTGTTGAAAATCTTTTGAAAAAGTAGCGTCTAAATCTTTTGTTGAAATAAATACTAAACAAATAGATATTATACTAGATTTCAGAACAGCTGTCGAAGAAGAAAATAACATTTCAAAACAAACTAGACAATAATGCAACAATACTATCCTGATGGCTAATGAGTACCTGTCGGTGCCTTCGAATTTCTGTTCAGCTCCTCCTGTTCAATGTTTAATATTGCAACGTCAATAATTGTGTGACCACATGACGACATGAGCAAGATAATACAGAGAGAATTATGCAGTCGCACGGCAAAGAAGCAAGTACAGTATCTCTAGGACTTCAACCATGAAACTTTAAGTAGAGCACAAGAATTAATGACAGGCTAGCACTAGGAAGCTAAAAGTCATGTTTCACTGACTACAAAGGGCTGATATTATGGCTCCATCTTTAAAAGAGTTGGCAGAGCATCAAAGAAATCATCCGCTAACTAGAGCAGTAACAAGGCATAAAGGATAGATGGAACCGAATGGTAAAGATGTTGACAGTTTTACACTTGACAAATGGATAAGATCATGTACACTTGAAGTGGACGATACTGTTTTGGAAGATCTATCACAACGCCCTCCCTACTGGAAAACGTAGGAAGAAGTGGAGTCCTGAAGAGCTCATCAATGCAGCCTCTGTCCAGATATAGAGGAGACTAGTAGATCACATATTTAAAACTTATACCTTCGCTAATGTTGTTTGGTTTGCAGGTGAGCTGGGGATTCGAGACGCGTAGAATAAAAACATCTAGTTTAAGGTCGAATTACTAGCTATTGAAAAGTGTGTTGATTTCGGCCAGAATCCAAGGCGATGCATTAGCATATTAACGGACTCGTCCAGAATAGTTAGCTTCTTCTCTGGCAAGGCTAACCCCAAAAAAGATTGTATAACGTTTCTGAATCATTTTAGGCGATTATTACTAGACTTTAGTTTTTGTGATATAAAAAAATAGTTCCCATGTAAAGCAAGCACATGACCTAGCTGTCAAAGCTAGGGAAAGGATACTTTCCATACACATTACAGCGATTCCCGAAATACGTTTTCAAATACTCTAGAAGCTCTGAGCGAGGGGGGTCTTTTATACAAAAAAGATAGAGATCAAGTGGGTCTCATGTACAGGAGAAACGAATTGGACTCACAGCAACTCAATGTCCTAAATACATCCAATGTTCATACGCAACTCTGATAATCAGACAGCATCCTTTTCCAATTCAATGGCTTTTACTGTCTCCACTTATATGTCACGGCACATACAGCCATGAGTCGGAACATTAAATTTGAGACATGTTACTCAGGCTCTTTGAAGTCTTAGATTTTTTAGTTCAATAAGGAGCAATTAAGGGCCTGTTCTTTTAGTGGGAAGTAAAAATTTTCCACTTCCAGCCCTTTTTCACCCCTTTATAGCCTTTTCTAACCTTTTTCAACCTACATCAATCAAACAAGGTTCTAGCATTTACCACATCAGCCTTTTTTTTTTCTACCTTTCCAACCATTAATCTATCCTCATTTACCGACCAAAAAAAAAAAAATCAAGCCCTAAGTCATTTATCTTGGATTTATTCAGAGTTATCCATCTCAACCTCTCTAGTCTGTAGCATCATGACAAGGCTTTGTTTTACTCAAAGCCGAAGAACAAGTCCACGTATCCACCAATATTGGCATCCTTAATAAAATACTTTAATTAGATTAGATAGATAGCCATCTTCTTTGGCAGCAATAAAACAGAATTAATATGTGCAGAAGGGGGGGGGGTGATTAGGCAGACTGAAGAAGAAAGAGGGTTCCACTGTACATCTGTTACCCATCTTTATCAGAGAATCCTTTCAGTCCATCCACGCACTGTATGTAGGACCACTAAATTTATATATGCATCTGAGATTGGAACCACTTCTGTTTTCCATTTCTTTTTCCTCCTTTCTGAACTGGGCTGGGAGGCCTTTTTTAGGGAGAAGGGGGTGTTGGTCATTCACTTTATTATCCATTTCCTAGCCATAAGATAATTGCTGATACAGAGAATTTGGAATTGATAGTTCTCGTTGCAGTAACAGTATACCAGACAATGATCAGGTGCCAGAAAAACTGTCCATTCCTGAATACATTGCCTGAAGCATACTGACTGGAGATCTTGAATAAAGGCTAGTTCACATTTAAATTTTGAAGTATACCCCAATTCACCCCAGTTGAAATTTCATAGAAATATACTGTATTCATGTCTTATAGACAATTTATTGGACCATGGTCCAGTGAACCCAAAACTGAAATGTACTGACACAACCTGACCTAATCCAACCTAAAATTTCATTGACCACAATAAGACTACCACAACTACCTCAAACCAGAAAAGCACATGTCTACCAGAAGAGGACAGATATACTCGCATCTTACTACACAAAAATAGGTGTATCAAACAAAAGAAAAGAACAAAAAGTTGTGGTATAGGGTCATGCAGGATAGCGGCATACTATCCCTTCAATCAATGAACCAATTTGCATCTTACTTTCTTGTAGCTGCCTCTGGCAAAGGTTTATGGGCAAGAACTAGCAAATCAAACCACCCCACCTCCAGATCCCATCAAATCTAATATAGAAGGTCTACATGAGAAGAAACAAAGGTTTTTCTTTTTTTTTTGGGGGGGGGGGGGGTTAATTTGAATTTGAGTTGACCTAAGAATAAAGTGAGAGAGGCTATTGCCATGACATTAGGACATCAGATTAAAAAGGCACGAATTGCCTATGACATACTGGGGCTAGATATTTTGCTTCTTTCCCCTTTCCTCCAACGGGAAAGACTAGCCCAAGTACACGTGATCAAAACTTAAGCAAACATTGAGCTAGGCTTCAAACAAGGAAGATTTCATTGGACTTTTACTAGCCTGCCTCCACTTAACTGGAGTCTAGACCTGAACATACAGTTATTTATCAGGTGTCAGACATGTGTAACCTAATGTGTGCTTCCAAATGAAAGGTTCAAAACTATCAAAATGTTTTCAGCAAAACAAATTTATGGCTCTCTAAGAAACAGCCCCTCTCCCTGTTTGTAGGGGTGAAAGCTCCCGACATGCGAATCTTCTAAGGTTCAAATAGAAGCCAGGACTGATAGTGGTGTATTAGGTTACTCCAATCTACATGTAAATTAATTGATTATTCAAAATTCAGCCTCACTAAGAAGAGTCAGCAGAGGCATCACAGTAAATAGGATGACAATCACTTCATTGTCCTCAAACCTATTTATGCATTTTTCAGATTCTAGAATAAATCTTTCACCAATGTAAAAGTTACCATCTTAATAAACTTGGAAATAGAAGTTTACCCAACAAAAGGAAGGAAGAAAAAAGTTGCAGTGTAAAGTAGGGTAATGCAGGATAAAAGTATACTATCCGAAAACCAAGGGAATAGTAAAGGGCAGAGCAATTAAATATCTTCAGATCAGTAAAGACACAAGCGGTGATAGGATAAAGGAGGTAATGAGGCCCCAGCAATAATATGGGAAACAGTAGCTAGGATGGAAGTATACAAATCTGGCAAGTAATCATAAATACCAAGGGTAAGAGACTAGAGAGATCTGGCAGGTAGAAAGTTGCAAGGCCAGAAAGATCTGGAGAGTAGTTAATGATATAGAAAAAATAGAAAGTGAAGAGGGCAATGTATCCCAGATTTTTCAACATAGTCAAGATTGTGTGGCCATGACATGGATCACTGGATCAAGCAACCTTTCTTCTTAGGGGGGGGGGAAAATTCCCCCACATCAAAGTCAGACCATAGACTGGATGAACAAAAGGTTAATGCCCACATGCCCAGCAGAAGCCCAAGTCTTGCTCTTGTCTATCATATCAGGAAGTCTATGGATAATTCATTTTTGTTAACA
This sequence comes from Portulaca oleracea, assembly GCA_029582165.1. Classification (NCBI taxonomy): domain Eukaryota; kingdom Viridiplantae; phylum Streptophyta; class Magnoliopsida; order Caryophyllales; family Portulacaceae; genus Portulaca; species Portulaca oleracea. The sequence goes on along the minus strand of CM055879.1, from coordinate 9,342,159 downwards.
AAGCTATGCACATGATCTTAGATACTTGCATCTGACCCAAAAAAATATTATACATGAAAATTGCAATCCATTGAAAAAATACATCACAGCTAAAACAAGATCATATTCAGCAGTCACCTTAAGTTTTTTTGCCAGATCCTCATGACTCAGCAATGCACCACTTCGATTGGAAGCCTCTCGAGCATTGGCCAGCCTCTGAGTAACTTCTCCCTGTAGCAAAGTTAAAGAAAAATTAAGAAAAAAACTCAGAAGTGATCATTACAGGAGAACTTCAACACATACACAAGGGGGGGGGGGGGGGATCAAAAAAACACACAGACAACAGGACATCTGCTCAGAAAGGTTGACTAGCAATAACATTATTCACATGAACTGAACAAAAGCTAAGATGTGTAGGCTCATTGTAGATAACAAGAAGCAGTAGCATCAGCTATGTTTGGATCCCCATGAAGCAGTCTGATGTGTAGACTAATCATAGCATTCATAGGTAACAAGAAGCAGAAGCATTAGCTAATTTTGAATCCCCGTGAAGCAAGGTTGAGAATTGAAGACATACACAATGGGAACTTACGTGATTACTGATTAAGAATGAAGGGTGACAAGATTACCATTCAGACAACAAGCGGTACATCTGATAATAGAACCTATGAAGCACGGACACTTCTATCAGCCTCACGTATCCGTGTCGGATACGTATCCGACACCGACACTCTCGGACACTCCTCGGATACGTGTCAGACACGCGAAAAAACGTGTCCCCTAAATAATTCCCAAAATAAACATCCGACATTTGAAGGACTCATGGTGGACCTATGTTACTCGGACTCGGGTACGCGTGTCCATATTGGACACGGATAAGGGTGTCAGACTCGGCTATTTTAAAGAAAATTTGCATATTTTTATTGTAATTTGAAGTGTCGAGTGTCATATCCTTGTCTAGATATCGAGGGTCCAACACGGGTACGGCATGGAATATGAAGAGTCGGAGTAATGTAGTGGTAGACACGCGTATCCCAACCTTAGGTCACTTCCGAATCATTGACGGGCATCACATTTTCGGCTAGCCACATCTATAGACATCCTCAACTATGATATCCTTTTTTCAATACATCATTGTTTTTTCCTATTGCTTTACCATCTTACACATACCTTTGTCCCTCTTTCATATAACTTTGTCAGTCTTCCATTATTTTATAAGATTTTATGTTTTATATATATAGTTTTACAATTCATAAACTATTAAAGAAAATATATTCATTAACAAACATTTTTAAAATAAAATTTGATATTTATTGAAGTACTATATAAAATTAAGGTATGTGTCAAACAACGTGTCGTGTCCTTGATTTTTCAAAAATTGCGTGTCCCCGTGCCCATATCGTGTCATAACCGTCTCTCGTGTCCGAGTTTGTGCTTCTTAGAATAGAACAAATAGAGAGAGGCCAATTTATTCATTGCACCTTGCCGTAATGTCTCAGATGTTCAGCGCAGAAAACAAAATACTCACAAGGATCATTGAAGACTTTGATTAGCAGTTACTGTAGATAACACTAGTATGTTTTTAAGTTTGTAGCTGTAGTTAACAAGGATCTAGTCAGAAATGCTATTTGTTGTAAACACCCATCCACTCATGTACACTCAAAACTGACTAACTACGCACAGTGGTTTATAATGGGAAAACAAGAAAGAAATTCTCATTAGAAATACCCAACAAGTAAATAGCTTCTGCAATTCTACTGAGATTTTATCTTAAGGGAAAGCCACGAAAGAAGGATCAGGACCTAATAATAATCAGAAACTACAGAGCACAAGGATCGACAATCGTGGACTCGTGAGTAAAAACTAGAAAAATGATAGATTTGTTCCTAGGGAAAGGGCATACTAAGGAATTGACAAATGTTGAATACAGAAGTTAAATTCTTCTGGAAATTCGAGATTTAACATATCAGCCCACCCTTGGAAAACAATCCGGTGCAATGGTAAGCAATTTGCTATAGTAAACATGTCTGCAACATACACATATTACAATAATAACTTTTTCAAGTATGAGACTGGGGCAATGCATGTCCAAAAAAAATACTGAGTGAGATACACAGAACTGGAAACCAAACTATCTAAACAGAAGCAATTTGTTTCTCAAGTTCACTTCTTTGATGTTTAGAGGAATAGTCAGAACTTCAAGGTGTGCGGCAGCTGATAAACAAAGTCGGACACCCCCCCCCCCCCCAAAAAAAAAAAAAAAACAAAAAAACACACACACACACACACACATCTTGGTGTTTAAAGGAGAAGTAGCTCCAGCATCTAACAGATAAGCTACCAAGCAAGAAAGGGAATGCTTTAAGAGACCAAAAAGCATAACTCACTAAGCTTTTACCCTGACCAAAGAAATGAAATAAAGGTAGATAGATGGGCTTAAACAGCATTACAAGTTGGTTTTGGTATAACTTTCCTAAATACATGTAACTGTCATCCCCAACAGAATCGAAGGAGAGAGATTCTTCTGGACAAGACTCATTACAGATGTTTCATCATTCATCAATAAACAAACTATCAGCATCGGTCCTTGTTAGAAGGAAAGAAAAAGGTACAGAAATGGCAGCCATCATGATCATTTCTTTCAAAAAAAAATTATAAATAAATAAATAAATAAATAAATAAATAAAAAAAACTCTGCCAGCCATTATAAACACCAACACTCTAAGATAAACCTGGTGAAATACTATCACTGACCCCTGGTGAGTTTGAATCATCCATTTGTTTGTCTCATATAAAATTGGAAAGAGAGAGGGGGCAGAGGGGAAAAAAAAGAGGGGGGGGGGGGGGGGGATGTTCACCGTACCATGCATCGATCACACACTCGAACTGCTGGAGCTTGCTCCTCTGCTGTGAGGGGAGTTCTTCCTTGAGTACACTTGTCACAGAAAATGTCCCCACAGTTTCTGCAGTGATGCTGTGGTTGCCATGGAAGAAAACAATGATACCACAGATTATATGAAGCAGGAATGGAACATATTGTCCCTAAAATCAATCATAGAATGTAAAACACAAACCTTCCTCACAAAAGCGTTAAAATTTGTGCCACATGAAGTACATTGGTTGACTGCTTCATCAGGTACCTATCACATAAATTAAAAGAAAAGGTGGAGCTGATGTTATGATCTGCTGACCATGAAGTGATCTATCTATGTTTTAGATAAAAATAACAAGAAATCGACAATGTTTAAAAAGCAAGGCAGTAAAACATTTTCAGAAGCATAATAGAGAAACATTGTTGGCCTCACAACTAACACAACTGGATACTAGCCCCTATTCTAATATCATAAAGATGGGGATAACAACCACTGTGATCTTTTATAAATAGATGATGATAAATAATAAAGACTTACATAGCTATAGGAGCTGCAACGAAGTGACATATAAACTAATCATCTACTTGCATATCAGTATTCAAATACAGATATACAAGACTCGTGAGGCGACAGTAGCAGCAGAGAGGTATGCAAGATGGAGGGGAAGGAGATCCCATGCGTCAAATTTACTTTAGGCAGATACACAATATCCTAACAAAAAGTAAATAATTCTATATGCACATTTAACAAAGTGGACGCCCCCGCCCCCACCTCCCCCCCCCCCCCAAAAAAAAGAAAGGGGGGGGGGAGGGGGGGAAAGCAAACCCATTAAGTTACTCGCAATCCAGACAAGCAATCTTCTTGTGAGATTTTTTCATATTCAACTCAGTCTAACAATGCACTTCTGTTGAAAGGACATCAACATAATGATAGAGCTAGAATAGCTTATTAACTGACTATGCCATCGGCCCCACGCTCAAATGAAAACCTCAGACTAGGAGTTATCAATCATAGTTCAAGTCTGTGAAACCAAAGTACTCACCCAGTGATCCTTCTCCTCATTTGGGGGTTTTATCAAGTTTATCCAGTCAAATCCTTTCTTCTTGTCACCATGCAATTCATTGGCCTTGGATGTGTTGGGATCTTTTCTTTCACCAATCTCCTTAAGCTGCAAATCAAGGTTAGAGCGATAAGAAACAACTACATATAAGATGAGAGCATATACAAGGGCCCACTGCCCCTCATTCTTATCTAAATGAGACCCTCTGTTTGACAGAAATGTATGTTCAAGACAGCCAAATATTCCTAGACCATCTTACTCTAGGCTGTGCTGAATTTCATTCAGCACTCCCTCATGAAACAAGCAAGTACAGATATTTCCTGAGGGAGCTCTTCAGATATGTCAAATGCAATCAAGTTAATGCAAGCACCCACCATAGCCCGTTTGATTTAACTATTTAATGTAATAAAATGGAAACAGGAATAAATATGCATATGAAACTATGAACCTTTCAACTGAAGCATATAAATGCTTTCTTGAAATTCCATCTTCATGCCATCCTATAAGCATAAGAAATTACCTTACTCTATTCAACTAATATTGATTGACGCCACTTGGAGCTGATTACCAGGTAGAAAAGGCAGACAAACAGCCAAGCATAAGCAACTCCCTATTTTTTTTTCACTCTACTCTATGTCGGGCAAGGGGAGGTGAGGAAAAAATGGCATGGTACTTGTGCCCAAACAGAATCCTGGGTAAGAACTCTGAACTGGGAGCAATGTTTTACTAGTCACTTGCATTTCATTAGATAGTTTCTTCTGGCAAACAGATTAAAGCATTGTAACAACAAGAGTAACATGTGAGTAAAAAGTGCCCCCTCCTTTCCACAATATACGTAACTTCAACTTTTATTTTCCGGAATATTGCCACATTACAATTCCAAGGCAATATAAATGATTGTTTTATTGTATTTGCAAATATAAATTGCTACTTTTGCCATTCCAAATAAAATTATTTACTCTAGTTAAAGTAGGAGGGAGAACTTATATGCCACATGTCTCTCACAATGATAGTTACCTTGGTTTATAACCCCCACCCTCAAAGTGACATAATTTGGAAAGGAGGAAGTACTTGACATATAATCAAGTAATGAAGGGAGCAATAAGTACTCCCTTCTTCCGATTTTATGTCACTTATTGACTTTTCACAGCATCCGATTTCTTTCTTCGATCCATGATTTCCCATACAATATTCCATCAAAATTGACAACATCATATTCTTATGGTTGTATTTTTCACAGTGAAATGAACGATAGTAGTTTCATATAATTGATCATTGTACTTGTTGAGAAAATAATGGTCAAAGTTAGCACAAAGTCTAATCTAGGTCGGTATAATTTTCATTTTTTGCCACCTAGACTACTGCATGGGTAAAACAAAATCCCATGCTTTAAAGCACCAAGTGATCGAGGCAGCATCCCTAATATAGAACAGATTCACATCGTATTTCATTTGGGATGGAACACCTATGAAATTCCAGGATGGAGGCTTCCAAGAGATTCCTTCAAACTTTCAAAGGCAGCAATCCACAAAACAATGTCATTACATTTCATGAGAAGGGTCATGTAAACATATAGCAATAGTTACAGACTAGAAACTATAATTAATCATTATCTTCCACTACTAAGATCAAATGAGATTAGAAGCTACACGGAACCCATAGAATGAGCACAATGGCAGGAACTGTAACGTCAATCACAGATCAGCATTGGCACTCTAAATGGTGCAATTAGCAGACAATATGTCAGGCCCCTATTTGAAACCCAAGAGACCAATACACAACTAATCCAAATGCAAAAAAACTAAGTTGACAAAGATGCAACAAACCTGCACGCTCGCTGCTGTAACTATATCCAAGATTGTATTTGTAGTGTAACTATTTGATTTCAGTCTAATGCGTTTGGGTTCAACATCCACTGGCATTTTGGCCCAAAACGCAAAAATATATGAATCCAACACCTGGCGACAGATAAAACAGAGGCCAATCCGTGGCTCGTTAACAATGAATGACTATAGAGGACAAACTTGCAAAAAATTATTTCAAAGAAACAAGTTTTACCTCCCATCTTGTTAGTGTTTCAAGAGGATATATTCTCAAAGTACGGTTTGAAGCAGGATCAAGCATGCGAATCCCATCCAATCCAATCTGTATCACCATGTAAACCAAAGAATGACAAAAGGCCAACCCCATTTCCAAATGAATGGGCAACGGGAAAAGAACCACTGTAAAAGACCCTTTTTTTCCCCATTTTCAGTAGGGTGTAGAGAGGGGCAGTGAAGTCCACTGTATCATGCATTACTAATATTTATGGCACCGATACATGTATGAACCCAAAAGAACCATAACCTTAATAACAAACATAAGACATTGAGTAGAACTACACGATCACGAACACATACAAGAGACATATATGCATCAAGAACAGGCACAAAGAAGTAACGTAAGCAGAATTAGGTTCAACTGAAAAGTGAAAGCATACCTGGCAAAGAACATCCTGCTCAGTCTGGCCATAACCCTCGGACAAGAGCTTAACCCTGAACTTCTGTACCCCAGCCTTGACATCTTCCTCGGTATCTGCCTTGGGTACTGCTTTCACTACCTTATGAGCCTTCGATCCACCCAGGCCAACCCCATTCCCATTATCATTAGATACATTAATTGGCCTTCCATAATCATCGAACATAACCTGGGATGAACTCTTTGAAAAACCTGCAGTGCCCCGGGCCCCGTAGGGCTCCACCTTACCACCATCATACCTATACACTCCATCATCACTATACCCCTCCGAACCATATGCAGTATGCTCCCCATAGCTGTTAGAGTTCTCCTCAGAATGACCACCCCAGCTGTCATACTTGACGCTACCGTCGTACGAACCATATGGCGGCGGTGGGGAAGAGAACTGGTGACCCGGATCCGAATACGATTGGGTCGGTGGAGTTTGATCGAAGGAATAGTAAGAAGGCTGATTTTGATCGTAGGGGTAGTGGGAAGGCGGAGGGTATTGCGGATTAAGGTTTGAGTACGGTGCCGGAGCAGTGGGGGTAGAATGATCGGAATTTTGGGGATAAGGAGGGTAGTAGTTAGGGTAATCGGAGGATGCGACGGGCGGAGCAGAAGCAGAGGCAGAAACGGAAGCAGTCGGCCATGGGCTCACATGGGGATCGATCGGATTGGGGTTAGGGTTGGGAGTGGGAGTGGGGTTCTGGAATTGAGATTGATAGAATTGATAGTAAGATGGATTGGTTGCTGCGCCTGGTTCCATGATCGAATTACCCAAAACGATCACGAGATTGAAATTAGGGTTTGGATTGTATTGAGAGACAAGGAATTGAATGATGAATTGTGGAGGAAGAAGGAAAGAAAGGGGGAGGATGATGATGATGATGATGATGATCAAAATCTGGTAACTTCGTCGTCAACTAACCGACACCCGCCAACTGCAAGGAAGGAATGTGGGCGTAAGCTTCATGTTCCAATTCCACCCTTTATCAAACCCATTAAGCAACCCAAATAAAGATATTACGGAGTATAATTTACTTTTTTATTTTTGTTATTAAAAGCTACGATATTATTTTATTTAATCATACTAAATTTATTTTTCTTACAATAAAAAGGGTAAATACAAATATATAAGTAACCCTTTTTCCAAATGATATATCAAGGTTATCATCATTTAAAAAGGAAAAAAATTTAAAGACGAACTCAAAACCCAACAAATCAATGCTTTTTTTCAACGTCTTCTTTCACATACGCCCAAGAAAACTTCCCAGAGGTCATCCATCTTCGACTACTCCCACCAAGACGCTTAAGCGAGAGTTCCTAACGGATATTCTACCATAAAAGGTGAGCGGTGATATGAGTAGTCATTTCAATCCCTTTAAGGCACATTTAACCATTTACCTGGGGTGTTACACTAAACTTAACTTCTAGTCCATAACCATATTACCTTTCCTAAAAATATGAACAATTGATACAAATTGACAATTTTGTAAAAGGAGCCTAATATCTTGTACAAACGTAACAATCTCCCAATCAAGGACTAAAGAAGTTCTCGAGAACTACTTTAATGAAAACTAAGTTATCACCCTCAATATGTGGATTAGTAAAACCCAACTCCAACCCATCACAAAGCCCATTTCCAAGAACAACAACCTCAGCAATGAGAATTAATGAATTTCTAAAAGGGAACGAAAAGGCAAACTAAAGAAGACTTGACATATCGCAAAGAAGAAAACTGTCAGCTATCACACCATATGTCTTAGATCCACCAAAGTTGAGCTTAATGGATTCCTCAGGGGGTTTACCCCATGACACCTACTTGGACTGAAGAGACTTCCTTATTGATGACCCGGATGTAGGGGTGGGAATTAGGTGGGTATGGATGGGTACTGTCCATACCCATATTTTACCCATAGATTATAAGACTCTAACCATACTCTATCCATGCTTCTTAATACCCATGGGTATTACCCATGGGTATTCATGGGTATCAAAGTATTCAACTAACTATTTTTATTTTGTATTCTAACGTTTTATATAATAAATTTATATTTGGAGCTCAAAATTCATATTTGAGCTTCTTTTTATCTATCCTATCATATTATAAAGTTTCAATTTAAATCGTTAAAATTGAATTTTAATTTAAAGTTTCAGTTACTTTTAGCGGCAACAAATTTTTATATATGTCGCGATATATGTTATCAGATTAAACTATTTCAAGCTCAAAATTTATATTTGAACTTTTTTTTAATATATCCGATCATATTATAAAATTTCGGCTCAAACCGTTGAAATTAAAAATTTAACGTTTCACTTATTTTTAACGATAAAAAATGTCTATATATGTCGCAATAAATATTATCAGATAAAAAAATAGGAACTCAAAATTCATATTTAATCTTTTTTTAATCAAATACCATATTACAAAGTTTTTTGTCAAATCGTTAAAGTTTAATTTTGCCTTAAATTTCAATACATAAACACAATACAACTCGATATAAAATTCTCATATACTTAAAACATCAATGGGTATATAGATACCCATGGATAATGGATACCCACACCAAATTATGTGTAACACATACCCATTCTACCCATTACCCATCTCTAATAGGTTTTATCCACCCATCATGAATGGATAAAGGTGGATACGCAATATATGAATATCAATTCCAACCCCTACCCGGATGAACGTCGACAAAATGGATAGTCAACCTATGACGAATCTTCCACTCTGCTGATGCCTTGTAGCTCACACCAAAGTAACACACAAAGGCGGAGCCCCGCTTCGGAAAACAACCAAATTCTGAGATTTCCAATTGCGTCACAAAACAACTACAATCCTATCCATATTAGACGACTTAGGAATAGACCTAAATCATCAATAAAAAAGATAAGGAAAGGTTCATTTGGAAGAGGTTTAGAATTATTTCTAATCCTGTTATGATCAACTACAATGTTTCAAATTTTCATTGCCATGGGCCAATGGAAATAAGTGGTCAACATCCTCATAGTTATTGGAGCAATAAGGACAGCTTATTAGTGTTGGGTGCTAATAAATTAAACTTTGATATTGGACAATAATATACTGTATTTTAAGGTATGTTGGATAATAATGCACCCAGAACAATTTCAGCGGTGGCTGACTCGGTTGCAATCCTACGTGGTCCGCCTGCTATGTAGGATCACCACCAAGTCAGCCACCGTCGGAATCTTTCCATCTGCATTATTGTCCAACACCCCCTAAAATACAGTGTATTATTGTCCAAGATCAAAGTTCATTGTAATACCCTAAAAGTTCAGTATATTAACGTCCCAAAATCCATATTTATAAATGAAAAAAATAAATAAATAAATATATTTATATTATTTATAGGTTATAATAACCCTAAAAGTAATCAAACATACATTTATAATGATTCAAATATACTTACGTTTAACTTTATGAGTGATTTAGGTGAGATGCAAGATGGTCAAGAACCATCTTGCATCAAGATGTTTATCATTTTACTTTAGTAATATTTATCACATCTTGTTTGAGCAACCTGTTTGGTTACATGTCTGCTAGCTTGTGTTCACATGTGAATTTACTCTAACTTTCATCTTTGAATATAATATCAGTAGCTTGCCTTATATCTTGTTTTTACACACAAATTTACTCTTTTACCCTTGAGTACAATGACCAAGGATCCTAGCATCAAATGAAAATTAAGTTAGTAAACCTATCAATTCGGACGGGAGGGTTAAATACAAATCAGACATATTTGACATTAAAAATGTGAGTTATGTGTATTTTAAATTCAGGTAAATACTTATACTTTTTGTTAATGCACGAATTTAATTTCCATACTCGAATACAATAACCAAGAATCATATAGCATCAAATGAAACTTAAGACGGGTTAAATATAGTTGGAAGATATATTTGGTTATGGCAAATACATGCCGAATATATTTTAAATTTATACAAATTTGACGTTAAAAACATAAAAGCATGTGTTTTAAATTTAAATAAATAAAGATCAAGTATATTTATCCCGTTGATAGGATGGACCCGTTAATAAGTCTTGAGAGAGGGGATATAGACATATGACATCATTACCAATTACATACATAGCTTAGACAATAATTTAATAATTTATAGAGAAACCTTGATTCTATCTCCCAAACAAGCTAGAAGGTTCCTTGACTTGCCATTCTCACAGTGAGCAAAAGGAGTCATTAACTCAGCTCCAGCAAGATGTTGAGTACCATATATTATTGGGCATACTACACACAAGAAGCTGAATTTTCGGAAGGAGCCGGAATTATATACAGTACTACTTAGTACGTGTTGGCATGAGGGCTTTCGAGTATTTAGCTCACTGCTGTGGAGGCCTATGGGAGCTCGGCCATAAACATCTCACAAAGCGAAAACCATTTGAGGTATATCATCATCATCATCGTCGTTATTATTATGGCCGTGTTCTATACTGCGGTTGGCAAACTACGGTGCCACATGATACCGCAGTTTACCACAACCTACCATATTTCACCGCAAATCATTATTTTTTCTCTCTTCACTTTTCTCTCTCCTCACTTTTCTCCTCTACTTTTTACATTCTCTCTCCTCACCTACCCCACATACCACAATTCCACCACACCCCACCACAATTCCACCACACCTCACCGCAAAATACCGCAAAACAGAACAAGGCATGAGTCCTTCATTCTTTTTCTATCAACGGTACAGTAGGAGCTAATAGTGCCACCGTTCTTTTTATCTGTCACTTTAATTAACTTTTTTCGTTTTTAATTATCTGTCATTTTGTAATTCTATTATCCTAATAATTACTAATTTTACTATTTTACCCTTGATAATTATTCTGGTAGAATGAGAGTTATTAAATTAAAAGTAACAAAGTTATTTAGTAATTATACTCATAATTATCTCATAAATGTTAAGCACATTAGTATTAGTAAATTAACTTCAAATGACAGATAATTTCAAATTTTCTAATTTTTTTTATAGCTTATTGTGCTTGAATCTTTTACTATTCTCGGATTCCCTCTTAGCTTATTCTCCTTCTTGTGATTGAATTTCTCTTTGGTATTTTGCAATTTAGCAAGTACCTAGCTAGCTAGCTTTTGTCTTTCTAAATATCATGTTTATTGTAAGTGTGGATGCTTTATTCGTAGGGAGAAGCTAGCTAAATTATATTATACATATACTAATAAATTTTGTCAGATGTGATGTAAATGTGCTTCATATATGTAGCTGCATTCATTCATTAATCATTATCACTCCATTTACATTATTATTGATCTTGCGCTTAATTAAAGACATCTGTAAGTTCGTTCCGTTTTTACAACAATGAAACTCCTCATTTTGTTTTAGAATATTTGCACATGGCCCGTTCACGTTTAAGACATTTTTAATTTCAACTCCGAGTTTTTTTATTTAACCAATTTCATTTAACAATATTTTCGGTTAATTTAGCAATTTTGCGATAAATGTGTGATTTGTGATGATATTTATTTGTCATAATTGATAAAAAAATTTAGCAAACAAATTTTATGACAAGTCACATCTTCACCGGAAAATTGCTAAATTTACAGAAAATATTATTAAATGAAATTGGTTAATATTAATTTTAAAAAATTAGAGTTAAATTTATAAATATCATAACCTGGAGGAGAGGTTAATATATATGCAAAGTTTATTTTGTTTTTTTTTCTATCAAAGTAAATAAATAAATGATCTTAATTATTCAGTCTCTATCGTGGATGATTAACTTGGGGTGCATCCAAGCAATTTGCAAATCACCACCTTTAAAGCATAAATATATAGTGTATTGAAGAATTATAGAAGGCATATGCAAAGGAAGATTTTCCTATGTTATTCCTTTAATTTATGGTGGAATCCTTCTCCAAATCTCCATTTACCGGGACGCCTTGTGCACCGGAATGTCTTTTTATTAAATAGTTGAAATAAATGTGACTAAAGTTAGGTAACTAATTACAAGGCAATGGCAGATAGTGGAGATAAAGGTGAGGATGGACTGTGAAGGATGCGAGAGAAAAGTGAGGAAAGATGTAGAAGGAATGAAGGGGGTAACGGGGGTAGAGCTTGATCCTAAACATCACAAGCTAACAGTAACCGGGTTTGTTGACCCGAATAAGGTCTTGCATCGGGTCCGACAACGAACCGGAAAAAAGACAGATTTTTGGCCTGACGTCCCATACGATGTTGTTGAGCACCTTGTCCATCCTTATGCACCTGGTGTCTATGATAAGAAGGCGCCACCTGGGTATGTCCGAAATCCTGAACTGGCTGATCCAGATGTTGCTGAGTTGGCAAAAGAGGACCCCACTGAAGTCAAGCTGTCAACTGCCTTCACCGATGACAATCCTAATGCTTGTGTTGTTATGTAGGATGTCTCTAGAATTTTACTATCTTCCTTTTGTTTTTGTTGATAGCTTGGATCCTGTCCTTTATGACTTTACCAAAACAATCGGTAAACAAATGCCCGTGCAACGCATGGGCTAGAAATTATAGTTTTATAATATAAGTTTGGTGTAATAATGTACATTAAATTTATTATATTAAGTAGATATTGTCTTAAATTATAATAAATATATATGAAAAATTACAAACAATTATACAATATTATGTAATTTATATGTAGTATTATATTTATTTTTCAAATACAATGTACAACAATTTAGTTTCCACACTAACATAAAATTCTTTAAAGATTGTCGAATGTTAAAAATTTTAATGTTTTTATTGTACAAATATTATGATTGTATCAAAATATATTTACATAAAACTAAAAGAAATTTTTATTGTCAAAGAACATTTGACCCGTACTTATTTGAATTTGAAATACACCCGATTATATTCGCTTAAACCCGAAATACACCCGGATCATGTTTTAAGAGTGGAATTTACCTGAAACTAAAATACACATGATGTACCGTATTTACTCTAAAAAGAAATTTTCACTATCAAAGAATATCTTACCCGTATAATACTAAAAGAAATTTTGTCAAAGAACAACTCACCCGTACTTACCTGAATTTGAAATACCCCCAATCGTATTCCCCTAAACGCGAAATACACACGAGTCATGTTTTTAGAGTGGAATTCACCTGAAACCAAAATACACCTAACCCGTATTTACCCTAAAAAGAAAATTTCTATCAAAGAACATCTGACTCGTATAAAATTAAAAGAAATTTTTATTATCAAAGAACATATGACCCGTACTTATCTAAATTTGAAATACACCCAATTGTATTCCTCTAAACTTGAACTACGCCGGGTCATGTTTTTAGAGTGGAATTTCGCTGAAACCAAAATACACCTGGCCCGTAATTACCCTAAAAAGAAATTTTTACTATCGAAGAACATCTGACCAGTGACCAGTATAAAACTAAAAGAAACTTTTATTATCAAAGAACATCTGACCCGTACTTACCTGAATTTAAAATACACCCGTTCATATTTACTTATACCAAAAATACATTTGGGTCATGTTTTTAGGGTGAAATTTACCTGAAACCAAAATATACCCGACCTGTACTTACCCTAAAAAGAAATTTTACTATCAAAGAACATCATATCTATATTTACTTGGATTTCAAATACACCTGAGTCATGTTTTTAGAGTGAAATTTACTCGAAATCGAAATACACCCGACCTATGTTTATGTACCCCAACCAGATATACATTCGACCTATATCACCTAGTTATTGTACTCGAGGGTAAAAGAGTCAATTCGTGTGTGAACACAGACTAAAGACAAGTTGCGGATTAATTATTATATCCAAGGGTAAAAAAGTAAATTTGTGTGTGAACACAAGCAAGCAGAGCAAGCTGCATACTAACAAAAAAATTGTGCCTTTTATATTACTAGTAAAGAATACCCGTGCCTTGCACGGGATAGAAATTATAGGATTGCATATAAGTTTGATATAATAATATTTATTGAATTTATTATATTAAGTAGATATTGCGTTATATTATAATAAATATGAAAAATTACAAATAATAATATAATAATATATAATTTATATGTAGTAATATATTTATTTTTTAAATATAATGTATAACAATTTAGTTTCCATACTAACATAATATCTTTCGAAGATTGTCATATGTTAACAACTTTAATGTTTTCATTGTACAAATATTATAATTGTATCAAAATATATACTTACATAAATATACTCGATCGTATTTACCTAAAACAGAAATACACCCGAGTCATGTTGTTAGAGTAAAATTTATAAGAAACTAAAATACACTCGACCCATATTTACACTAAAAATAAACTTTTACTATCAAAGAACATCTAACCCGTATTTACATGAATTTGAAATACACCTGAGTAATGATTTTAGAGTGAAATCTACCCTAAATCAAAATACACTCGACGCGTGTTTACCCAACCAGATGTACAGTCGACATATTGTTTAATTATTGTACTCGATGGTAAAAGAGTAAATTCGTGTGTAAACACAAGCTAAAAATAAGTTTCTGATGAATTATTATATCTAAGGACGAAATAATAAATTCGTGTGTGAATACAAGCAAGCAGAGTAGGCAGCAAAAAAAAAAACGTACTACGGCTTTTAATATAAATTATATGATATGATACCACTAGTAAGAAAGCCCGTGCGAGGCACAAGGCAATTGCTCTTGTCATTTTTAAGTACTTCTTTTTCATATTATTTGTCCTTCTTAAAATTTATATAGTCAAACTTATAAAATTTTAATTGTAAATTTCCCAATATATATGATGATAAATTAGTATCTTTTGATTAGTAACGAAAAATACTATTATAAAAGTATAATATTGCAATTATTAGTAAAATATTATATAAAAAATTATCTGTTGGAGCCCAAAAAGGGGGTGGAGTTCACAATTAAGATCTACACAATAGGTAAGGACGTTAGAGCAAACTTCATTGGATTCAAACCAAGGATCAAAACACAGTGTAAATGAAATACCTCATTAGATTTATAACAATCAAAGAACAAGTTACACCTACAAAACAAAACAAGAAGTATCAGCCTGAAGGCAGTTATTGATAAGATCACTGACCAAGACTGAATGTCCTAGGAAAAACCCTAGCGGCGATTTGGAACATGATGGATTACATTGAAGCACAAACTCACACGGCCTTAGTCCGTTAAGGCTCTGCTACACACCATCTCTCCACCACATGTGGACACAACGAATGCTCACCAAGGTCCTTGGCTATACCTTCATCAGAGGTCCTTTACTGGCTACCTTCACCACCGAACCATTGGTTACACACTCGGAGAAATCCCACCGGATTTCTTACTCCGCGATTACTTCCGTGGAATTGCCTAAGTCTTCAATCTTCAAGTCTCCTATTTATATTAGAGGCTTGATCGTTGTTTAGGATGGTAGCCGTTAGAAACAAAATTATTTCCTTGTTTGCTCACTGCTTCACCTTCCTTCTTTGCTGCTGATTTTCTTTCCTTCTTCTTGGAGATTTTCCAATCTTCTCTTCCTTCCATTTTTCTTGTTGATTTGTTTCCTTATGCCTTCCTTATGATTTATATCTGCAAATAAATCACACAATCAGAATATATATTATATAATCAGAATATATAATTAGATTATATAATATAAGGCAACTTCCCTTTTCCAGATTTTGGCGTTCATCAAAACCTAAGGTCCTTTGCGGATGCGCGGTGAAGGACCTTGACCCTATCTTCAATAATCTCCCCTTTTTTTATGAAAGATAAAATTCAGCAACAATAAATCCTTTTCCCATTTTTGGATTATCACAAGGTCAATAGGGAATCTCCCCCTTGATATAACATCTAGTGTGTTTCAGAGGTTGTCTAGAAATCTGCAATGCTTGATAAACTTGTCAGTATTAAGAGAGGGTCCTCCCCCTCAATTCATTCCATAATTCAATTTGATCAATAAATGGTTTATAGATGACATACCTCAAATTTTGTTTCAGATGAAGGACATAAGGATAATGATTTAACTTTTTTTTTCTTATCAATGTCCTTATAGCAGAATGCATCTACGTCCGTGACTTACCTTTTTGTTTTCACTATCCCCCATGATCTTTTCCACAAAGCGATTAGTCTCTTCTTGTGTGGACCTGCTCTGATACCACTTGTTGGAGCCCAAGAGGGGGGTGAAGTTCACAATTAAGATCTACACACTAAGTAATGACGTTAGAGCAAACTTCCTTGGTTTCAAACCAAGGATCAAAACACAGTGTAACTGGAATACCTCATTAGATTTATAATAATCAAAGAACAAGTTACACTTACAAAACAAAACAAGAAGTAACAGCTCGAAGGCAGTTACTGATAGGATCATTGACCAAGACTGAATATCCTTGAGTTAGCTATAGATAAGGATCGTCGTAGGAAAAACCCTAGCGGCGATTTGGAACATGATGGATTACATTGAAGCACAAACTCACACAGCCTTAGTCCGTCAAGGCTCTGCTACACACTATCTCTCCACCACATGTGGACACAACGAATGCTCACCAAGGTCCTTGGCTATACATTCATCAGAGGTCCTTTACTGGCTACCTTCACCACCGAATCATTGGTTACACACTCGGAGAAATCCCACCGGATTTCTTACTCCGCGATTACTTCTGTGGAATCGCCTAAGTCTTACATCTTCAAGTCTCCTATTTATATTAGAGGCTTGATAGTTGTTTAGGATGGTAGCCATTGGAAACAAGATTATTTCCTTGTTTGCTCACTGCTTCACCTTCCTTCTTTGCTGCTGATTTTCTTTCCTTCTTCTTGGAGATTTCCCAATCTTCTCTTCCTTCCATTTTTCTTGTTGATTTGTTTCCTTATGCCTTCCTTATGATTTATATCTGCAAATAAATCACACAATCAGAATATATATCATATAGTCAGAATATATAATCAGATTATATAATACAAGGCAACTTCCCTTTTCCGTATTTTGGCTTTCATCAAAACCTAAGGTCTTTCGCAGATGCGCGGTGAAAAGGACCTTGACCTTTTCTTCAACATTATCCATCAAAGAGTGACATTAAATACCGTAACAATCATTAAAAGAAAAATAATATGGAACATATAGAGTAAATTTTTAAGTTCAAGTGTATCAAAAAAAAAAATTGTGACCGAAATTTTTTATGTCTCAGAGTATTACGTCATTTTCTAATTTTATGCCTTATTTCAATGTAAATCAAATTTTAAAGGTTTATAATCTTCAAAAGATCAAATTACATTTTTACACACCCCACATTTGTAAAATAATTTTCACTTTATCTCACATATATAAATTCTAAGTGTTTTTTAACCTACCTGAGGGTTGCCGTAATAAATATTACACACACCAACTTTGTGAAATATTTTTACCCTACCTCACAATAGTTGTAAGTGATTTTTAATTAACTTGTTATAGCAGTAAGTGTTACTGAAAATATACGTCTTCGATTTCCGCCTTTACTACTGAAGATTTAGAATCGAAGACGACATTTGAAAGCCATAAAATGTCATTCTAGGAACAAAACATGAAGTAATCTTTCTCAGATCCGAACTCGCCCGAAATTTCTGGGTTTTGAACACGATTTTTCAACTAAACCCGAAATACACTGAAATCGAAAATTAGCGGGTCAAACCCAGCCCGCCCGTTTGACCCGAAAAATTAACTTTTTAAGTTAAACTTTATTAAAATATGTGACTTTTCATTGAAAACTTTAACTATTAAACTATAAGCGCAACTCATTTATTTGTTATTTCTTTAATTTAAGTTAAAATAGTTATAATAATCTATCGTTACTCGAAAATAATCATATTTTATTATGTATATTGTACAAACTAAATGTAGTATTTATAGACCATTTTTTTAAAAGGAAAAACGGCAAAAGATCGTAATCATAATCCGTTGGGTTGACCCGAAACTGAAATACACCTGACCCCTATTTACCCGAACTCGATATACGACCGAACCGAAATCCGCTTGCCCGACCGAATTGACAGGCCTAGAACAACTATTTAATAAATAATACAAAGCAAAATTGGGCCCAACCTGATGTCAATGGCTGAAAGCCCAACCTGATGAATCAGTCACTAGAGGCTTCCACTTGCAAACACATATTACACAAAACAAAATTGGGTCGGCCCAGTATTCAAGCAAGCAAGCTGTTGGCTGACAACATGTGAAGAATACAGTAAAAAGGAAGCACACAGGTAGCAAGTGAAGAATACAGTAAGCGACGTGTCTTTTTATTTGCTGACAAAGCTGGCTGTCTCCAATTGGATGAAGAATAAAATACAGTGAAGGCAAGGAAGCACACAGGCAGCCTGCAAAACAACAAAAATGCAGCCATCACTTTTACTATAGAGTAAAGGAAAGGAAAACAAAAGTAAAATAAAATAAAAGCAAAGTGTAAAATATTCATCATGGTAATGCTAACAATTTTCAATGTAAATTTTTTGTCATTCTTCCATTTTAATGCAGAAGTTTGGTGTAGTTAATTAATCTTGTCATTTTTCCATTTCTTTTGCTTTGTTATATTATCTTTCACTTAGCTTATTTTTTTTGTCCATGATTATTTATTTTTTTACATTTTCAATATAAATTTTATCAATTTTTCATTTATATTATTCATCCCTCATAAATAATTTTTACCAATTTAACTAGTATTATAATGTTCCTCCTTAAATT
The DNA here is from genome assembly GCA_029582165.1 of Portulaca oleracea. Lineage (NCBI taxonomy): Eukaryota > Viridiplantae > Streptophyta > Magnoliopsida > Caryophyllales > Portulacaceae > Portulaca > Portulaca oleracea. The sequence goes on along the minus strand of CM055879.1, from coordinate 9,323,041 downwards.
TATTAGTTATCTTGGTATTTTTTCAATCTCTCAAAGTGACGAAGAAATAGGGACGATTAATGGCCATCTCAAACCTAAACCGAAATTTGAACCGCAAAACCGGTAAAACCAAACAGGTAAAAGCGGTTAACCGAATTGCTTTTTGTGTAAAAGCGGTTTAGGTTAATCGAACCTGTTGAAGACAGGGTCAAGGTCCTTCACCGTGCATCCGCGCGCATCCGTGAAGGACCTTCGGTTTTGTTGAAAGTGAAAATCCGGAAAAGGGAAGTTGCCTTATATAATCTGATTATATATTCTGAGTATATAATATATATTCTGATTATATGCTCAGATTATGTGTATATAATATATATATTTTGATTATATATTATATATTCTTATTATGGGCATATTTTTTTTTTTTTTTGGAAATCAAACATAATGATTTCATTAATAGCAAACCATACGACACTTACAATGAAAATCGTGATTGAACAATTGTAGATCTAAAACATAGATATGAAATTCAACTTCCAAATAACTAATACTAATCTTACTGACGTTCGGCTCCGATTTCTTCGATGACTTTGCATCTTTCCTCGATGACTCTACATCTTTACCATTGACGGAGAACCTCACAACCCGTGCTATAGCGATTTGAAAGTAGATCTTCATCCAACGTATTAGAACACACAAACTGAACAAAACTCTATAAAGAGACTAAAAACCCTAAATAAGGGTACAATAAAAACTCTAGAAAGAGACTAAAACCCTAAATAAGGGTACAATAAAAACTCTTACAAAAGAAGAGACTAACTTACTTTGCATAAACGTAAAACCAAACTACCAATTGAAGTAGAAATCAATCAAATTGGGGCTTACCATCGACAAAAGAATCGATGGCAGCCCCTTCAAGGAAGTGGAGGCTAGGGTTTTCTAGAGAGAAAAAAGAGAGGAAGAGGCTAGGGTTATCTGACCATAACGATTATGAATATCATTTAATTCATTGAATCAACTCATTATGGGCATGATTCTTGTAGATATAAAAAGGAAACAAAAGGAAACAAATCAAGGGAAATCAATCATGATTATTGTAGCAACAAAAGGGAAGAAATCAACACACAAGGCAAGTTACCGTAGGAAGGACTTAAGTCCAAGCATCCAAATGCATCTATAAAAAGGCTGATAGAAGAATTGAGAAGATAGGCGATTCCACGGAAGTAGTCGCGGAGTAAGAAATCCGGTGGGATTTCTCCGAGTGTGTAACCAATGGTTCGGTGGTGAAGGTAGCCAGTAAAGGACCTCTGGTGAAGGTATAGCCAAGGACCTTGGTGAGCATTCGTTGTGTCCACATGTGGTGGAGAGATGGTGTATAGCAGAGCCTTGACGGACTAAGGCTGTGTGTGTTTGTGCTTCAATGTAATCCATCGTGTTCCAAATCCCCGCTAGGATTTTTCCTACGACGATCCTTATCTGTAGCTGACTCAAGGACATTCAGTCTTGGTCAGTGATCCTATCAGTAACGTCCTTCGGGCTGTTACTTCTTGTTTTGTTTTGTAAGTGTAATTTGTTCTTTGATTGTTATAAATCTAATGAGGTATTTCAGTTACACTGTGTTTTGATCCTTGGCTTGAAATCAAGGAAGTTTGCTCTAACGTCCTTACCTAGTGTGTAGATCTTAATTGTGAACTTCACCCCCCTCTTGGGCTCCAACAAAACCGCTTTTACCGGTTTAGGTTTAGGTTTAGGTTTAGGTTTAGGATTTCTAAAGAACGGTTAACCGGTTTTAACCTTAAAAAAAACCTATTGAGTCTGACTGTGCGTGCGTAGCTTCAATTAAAATTTGTGAATTTTTTTTATTTTTTTAGTAATTTTAAGCGGGAAAAAACCCTACTTTTCTCAATTCTCATTGTTATGTGCTGCTGTTGCTACTGTTGCATGCCTCCCTGGACCCTAGTCACTCACTGCCTCATAAGTCATAAGTTACATTTACTTCCATAAATGTTATTGTAAATTTTCATTGAAGCGTAAACCGTGTAATAGAATGCAGACCGAACCATGTAAATTTCGGTTTGGTTTAAGTTTCTTGATTTTAAATGCGGTTAACTTTTTCCGAATTGCGGTTTCGAGGTTTGGTTTAGGTTTTCAGATTTCAAAAGCGGTTAACCACAATGCGGCTTCGGTTTAGGTTTCCAAAATCCAAAAACCTCTCGGTTGATATGGGAGATGGTGATAATGTTGATAGCAAAAATAAATTATTAAACTGAACTTTGTATAGATGGTTTGCAAAAATTATCTATATGTAATTATTTATAGTTGATTGATGTGTGTGTGTATCTATGAGTATTTATGTGTATATATACGTAAGATTTACAACGAATCAAACAAATATATATAGTTAAGTTATTATTTGTGCAAAAGAAAAGGGAAATTGGGCTTAGAGCCGTCAATCTAAATTATTTGGGAATCTTGGTAACAAATTAAGCATAAGGCTATAATGGTTAAAAAGACCAAATTGCTTTTTCGATGGCGTTGGCAAGTTTTCCCATGAGAATATGCCTTTAATGTATTGTCTCCACCCCACTCTTCTCTCTCTTCTCCTCATTTGTCCCTCTATAGAAAAACCCACAACTAGGCCCAACCACGTGACTGTCGAGGAGAGATAATATTGGAGCAATATATCTTATATAGGACCGTCTCACGTTAAAATACCGTGAGACGGGGTGCCACGTCATACAGAAAAAAAAGGAGGTCACTCTCTTAATTCGCGTGTGTGACGCACTCTCCATATATATAGTCTCTAATCTCTCTCTCCTCCTATTGTGAAACCCTAATGATATGAGCAAATTAGACATCGCCTCCGCGCGAAGATCGTCAGCCGTCCTCGGATAATATCGTCATGTAACTAAATCTTGCTACGTATATTCGATTGTGGATGTCAGGATTATATGTCAATGTTGAAAGCGTGAATATTTGAATTAATGACTATTCTTCGAATTTGAGAATTTTCGAACAATGGAGAAATGTTTGAAGGTGCGAGATTTTGGAATATACTTCGTTGACTACTATTTTGATTTTTGAAATTTTTTCTTGTGATTTGTAATTATTTGATATAACGTGAGATAATCGTTTTTAAGCAATCCTTGCATACCCGGTTTGGTGAAAATAATCTTTCTCGAGATTGATATATATTATTGTATAGATGAATAACTCGATTTGGTGAAATTTGTATGGTTGAAAGCAATCCTTGATTCTTATGTGTCAATGAATGTGTCGAGGTTGATATACTTGACTAGTATCTAATCTATGGGTGACTAATAATATGCTATCTCGATTTTTTGATATCTCGTGCTTTTGCATCCACTAATTTAGTTGAATTATAGGTGATTAATATATTTTGAAAAAGTGACCAATATTATATGATTTATTGGTTAGTAGTGGAATCATCATATTAATAAATAGTGTAGAAGTGACTAATAACATGTTTGATATGTTTGAATAATGTAGTGACAACAACGATGAATCCACACAAGGAGATGTCAGATGAGGGTCAAATTGGTGGCGAGAATGACGTATTGCGGTATGACTATTTTATGTTGTCCATATGACCATTGGTGATGAACGAGTATTTAATATTGTTATGATGACATTCTTACAAAATGCATATATGACTATTTAGGCTTGATAAGGAGACTATTATGGTCAACAAAGGGAAGATCACAAAGAACCAAGAGTCACTTTCAAAGGAGGAAAAAACCCAATGCGACACAAACAAATGATGAGGTGAATGGTTCCATAGCTGTTGAGGAAATTGGAACCAAAACACCAAAAAAAATTTGATTTAATATATTAGTGTATGCGTTAAATCTACGATATTTTTATATGACTATTTAACTTTGGTGGTTTTACTATTTAGGGTTAGTAGATAAGGATTTTTACATTTTTATACAACAATGTTATTATTGGTGTACAATGATGATATGAATGTTTTCGTTAATACTGTACAATAAAATATTAGTCGGAATGTCGTTTTTGATGGCTTACGTGTGACTATTTACAATAGTGTGTATGACTATATTAGTATATTAATTAAACTGAGATATCTTGGCACACCAAGGACACAATATTAGTCATTGCACGATAGAAAATTAGTCACACATAAATATTTTAAAAGGTTGAAATTATTTGTTTTTGGAAAATTAAATTATCCATACATGTTTTTTTGTGATAATATGAAGGTTATGATATTCGAAAATATGCGAATATTCGAAATATTAATCTGTAAAATTCGGAAAATTTGACATCTTCCAAATATTTATGCGATAATAGGAATATTTTAAGGTGATTAGGAAGGTTTGGGCTTGTATTAGGTATATATGTACATGATTTTAGGAATATTTAAATTTGTATTTGTAAATTTCGGAATAATAGGAAGGCTAGGTGACTAATAAACCGTAAGATATATTGACCTTTGTGAATAATGCCCCATATCAACATGACCGTAATCTTGTCTCACAATAATCACAAGATTTGAAAATTAGGAAAAAATACAGGATATTTAAATTTGAACGTACATGAAAAAAAAAAATTAAATATGAACGTACATGGAAAATTTGAAGATTAGAAAAAAATATGGACGATTATTTGCCAAATTTGGATTAGGAAAATATGCATGTACATGGAAAAAAAAAATATATGAGGATACATGGAAAACTATATAGGACGTTTAGATTTGAAGATTTTTGGAAAAAAAAATATTTTTTCCAAATTCGAATTGGTTGAGATTTAGGATAAAATTATAAAAATATACGTTTAAATTTGGGAAGTTTGAAAATGATTCAGATTATTTGAAGATTATATCCAAAAATATAGGACAATATATATATGACTAACTAAACACAAACAACGTCAAATATGACTAATAATATATTCTTGTATGACTACTTTTATGTACCTTTATTACTAATTATTATGAATTTGTATATTCGACGTAAAATATGACTAATTATCTATTCTTATATGACTTATAGGACGTAATAATCACAAGATTAATTACGAAAAAAAAAATATGTGCCAAAATCGGATTATTGGACAATTTCGGAAAAATAATATCTTTAAATTTGAGGAGTTTGAAAATGATGACTAATACGTGTAACTATTTACAATAGTATGTATGACTATATTAGTATATTGGTTGAACTTAGACATCTCGGCATACCAAAGACACAATATTAGTCATTGCATGATAGAAAATTAGTCACGCATAAATATTTTAAAAGGTTGAAATTATTTATTTTTGGGAAATTAAATTATTCATACACGTTTTTTTTGTGATAATAGGAAGGTTATGATATTCGAAAATGTATGAATATTCGGAATATTAATCTGTAAAATTCAGAAAGTCTAACCTCTTCGGAATATTTATATGATAATATGAAGATTTGAAGGTGATTAGGAAGGTTTGGATTTGCCAAATTAGTCATATAAAATATATTGAGAGTAATCTTGTCTCACGATAATCACAAGATTACGGATTATTTGCCAAATTCAGATTAGGAAAATATGAACGTATACGGAAAAAAATATGAACGTACGTGAAAGAAAAAATATAGGACGTTTAAATTTGAAGATTTAGGAAAAGAATATATTTGCCAAATTCGGATTATTTGAAGATTTATGAAAAATATACATTTAAATTTGTGAAGTTTGGAAATGATTCGAATTATTTGAAGATTACATCCGAAAATATATGACGTTTACATATATATATATATATAACTAATAAACACAAACGACGTCAAATATGACTAAAGATGTATTCTTCTATGACTACTTTTATGTACCTTTATTACTAATTATGTACGTTTACACTATGACTAATTATGTATTATTACATGACTACATTTAAGTACCCTCGTTACTAATTATTATTTTCAAATAATCGCTTTTATATACCTTCATTGGTATATATTGTTTTGTGTAATTATATTATCTGTATATGAAGTGAAAATGTGTGAAGTACGAACGTATATGGAAATAGTCATTACATGGTTAAATAGTAGTCATCGCATCGGTACAGAATTGAAAAAAAAAACACCAATAGAATTGTAAAAATCTTCTAGTCATCACAACAATTATAAAAAGTCATGTAATGGTAGATGAATATTGTGTACATTGAAAACACATACTATGGCCAAAATTGTATTAACATACGCAAGTAAACAGTAATCTTGAAATCTATTATACTTAACATCCATTTAAATCTCGTCCAAAAAAAAAATCCATTTCAATCTAATATACTTAACATCCAAATTCGAGATAACATAATACTAGTCACCGCTGATAGTTTATTAGTCACCTATAATTATATAATTTGCAAAAAGTATTTAGAAAATTGGTACATTTAAAACGTGTGCATCATTTGCGGATAAAAAATAATTACCTAATCTATGCTATTTATTTTTTAAATTTAATTAATTTAATTAAAGAGATTGATTTCACTCTCCAAGTTGCTCTTGTGTTTCATTTTTGACAAAATTTGCCACGTAGGACGTCTCACGATAATTTATCGTGAGACGGTCTTATCCTAGAATTTGCGATATTGGAGAACTTGAAGAGGTTGAGAACGACGGGTGCATCCAGTGGCGGATTCAGACATTCATTTTAGGGGTGTCCAATATACTTTTAAAAAAAAAATAATAATAAATTTTAAATAAATAACAATAAATATTAAAATAAATATTAAATGACATAATCACAAGCTTAACAAAATTTCACATTGTCATATAGATATGCCAATTAACTAAATAAATTGAAATTTCACATTAACTATATATTTATATCTTAAACTTATATTGATACGAAATTACCCAATTCATTGACTTACACTTTGTATTTATAAAAAAATAATTTGGTACTTCCTCTGTCCCAATTAATTTGTATAGTTACTATTTCACGGTCTTTGATGCAACACTTTGACCACTAATAATTCACATTTTATCTTAGTAAGACTAATAATATTGTATTTAGGTTAAAAAAGAATTCATCATAAATCTAATAGTGATAGTCTTGTATAATAATTTAATATATAATTTGATAAATTAACAATCAAAATTTAAAAATTTTGACATAATTTAGTCAACTTGGACAAGTTATTTGGGACAAATGGAGTATTATTTTAAGGTTTTTGGGTCGCTGCTAAATTGGATACCCCTATTATATTTTGGAGATTTTTTTTTACGGCGTCCACTTGCTCCAATTAAAAAAATTTCTTCCAAATAATATTAGAGAATCACAAATTTTTCTTTGGCTAGGGGTGTCCGTGGACACCCCTAAGGTATATACAAATTCGCCCCTGGGTGCATTGAAGAAGTCACCCGCAATGAGGAGTAGAATCTCCATGTGGAGAGCTTGAAGAGTTCGAGAATTACGGGTGTATTGAAGAAGTCACATGCAATGAGGAGTATAAACTCCATGCAGGAGAAATCGACCATGACGATGGAGATATTCTGAACCCCAAGGTATATTCTAAATGGGAGTTTTGAATATGGTTTATCAAAATCTCCACCATTGAAAGGAGAGCATCAAAGCATTTTTAATTAGTGAAAGTCGAGGACATGGTCAAACCTCCTACTGCAAACTCTAAGATTGACTGACGCTGTCATCTCCCTCTTACAACAGTCCAGGTAAAGAGAGATAGGAAATAGGTCAAGGAAAGGAAACTGGCGAAAAGGTAAATTACCATCTCTCAAGTCTCAATTTTGAATCTTTCTGTTTATATTTCTACTTGTAATTGTTACTCAATTGAATTTGTATCTAGGGTTGTAATTCCTCTTTGATTTTGAGGTGTCCATCATCTTATCGGTATGCTAGTTGTCTCATATGTTTTGTTGGAAGAGACTATGGAATGCCTCCTATTGTCTTCAACATGGGGAATTTTTCCCACTATCTCCATTAAGCAGTAGAATCACAATATTTCTATCTTTGTTGTCTTATGACTATGAAGTGAACAAATCCTCTCACTCACCAAGTGATAGATGTTGTACCTCGTACAACCATGTATTCTTTTAGTTTCACTATCAAGGTAGGTGATATTATGGGTTTCCTTTGTGTTATGAGTTTTGATCACAATATTCGTTGGTTATGCTTTACACATAGTTACATAACGTAATGCACATAATGATCATTTCAATTATGAATTTCTATCATACTCTTATTAGAAATTCAAATTAGGTATATATTCTAGTGGTTTAGATTGTCAAATGCAAAACAATTCTTATTTTAAGTAAGATAACTACTCACATCCTCTTAGATTAAGTGACATACGTTTCTGACATTCTGCGATGTCAGACATACAAAATCGCAAATAGTCAATGTATACTGGAACTCTTTGAACATATCATAAGGTTTGTGAATGACCATCCATTATAAAAGCGATCAAACCCCTCCACGAAGAAACTACTTCACCTCAAAGCAAATGAACAAGTCAAGGAGTAATTTCCAATTATTGATGATTAGTACTTATACTCACATTTTCTTTCGGTCAATGTTGTTACCCCTGAAAAAACATTATAACGGGTTGTTACAATTAGACTAACTAAAGTGAAAACATTTCAAGAATCATTAATCCTTAAAGATAACAAAAAGGACTTTCATATTTCATTATACACAACAACACAACTTTCATGTTTTAAAGGAAGTGAAGAGCTTTAATCATACGTTAACAAGGAGATGAATTAGAATTAACATATGAAACTAACCTTTGACAATGTATGTAATTTAGAAATAAATGGACCAGTTTCACATGACAGGTTAAACAAATTGCCATCCCAAAAGGTCCAAACAAGTGTTCAAAAATCAAGGGCAACCCTTTAAAAATTGTATTGTACCCTAGTACGAAAAGAAATCTTAAGGTTGTTCCAATTAAGCTACTCAAGCTGTAGAGCTCAGAACATGACATGATATGAAATAGTTATGGCTTACACTATGTCGTCAAATTTTCTCCTAGTGGGATTCGGCTGCTTTGATAAGTTCACAAATCTCAACAAAGGTTCTTACGTACTCATGATGAAGTATCCTAAGAGTAAATTTTATCCAATGGCCACTGTCTTTTGGGAGAGCTCTCAACATATTTGAGATTTGTTGCTCATCAGATATTTGTCTTCCAGTAGCTTTAAGATCCTCAATCATGTCACTCATAATTTGTAAGTGCTTAGATACAGTTCGACTAGAGTCCATGAAGTACTCAAGCCAGTTCATACACAAAATTCGAAGTTGCGTGCCAAATCAATACCTTAACATGCCCCAATCCTTAATAGTGAAGGCGACCTCAACAATCTCTCTAAAGATTAGAGTGTACATAGCTATACATCATAAAGAGTATAAAAGTGTCTTTTTCAATCCACTTCTCATATGCTACCTTCTTTTCATGGTGGCGAGGATCATCTGAACATGTAGAATTCATAACACACGTTAAGTGATCTAAAGCACCACTTTGTACCAGAAAAGACCTTGTCTTTCTGTACCATGTGGCATAGTTGGTGTCATCTAATTTCTCAATTGTAGTTAGCTCATTAACCAATGTAGATTCCATATCTACAAGAACATAAAAATTGGACGTTAGACATATTATAAATAGGAAAATTGGATTTTAATAATCTCTACTTTCGGCTTTTGTGTGCCTATAATTCCTACTTTGTTTTTGAATTATAGTTGTCCAAAAAAAAAAAATTATATTTTGGTGGGACACCACCAAGTGTATATCCTAAAAATCATAGATTTTGACTTGCATTTGATTCAAAACTTAGCATAACACTTCCCCTTAATTTTTAATGAATTTACAACATTTGTCCCTAAATTTTTTTATTTTCTCACTTTTATTCCTCTACCCACTAGGCTAGAGTAAATTAATTCATAGAATTAATTTTTGAATCCACCAGCTTATGGTCGGCCCGTTGTTTAGGCCCATCCGTGATGGATTTTATAATTAAGTTTATTGACTCTAACTCGCCTATTGTTGGCTTTATTTGGTCCTTTACAATATCTGCTTTCCATGAGTAAGTAAATAAAAATGGTGTAGAAAGTGTAGACTGTCAGTGTGTTAAGCATTATTTTAGTCCATGTAATAGCCAATACAACTTAAGTTGATATAAGTTCGTTAGTTCAAGTGACGGATTCTCCTTAAAATGGTCGGCCTGTGGTTTGAGCCTATCCAAATTGAGAAACACTCTGTGCTTTACAATTTATATTGATTTGTTGTGTTTGGTTTTATTCGGCTCTTTATAATGCCTTTGTTGTGAAGTGTTGTAACAAGTATGTCTTAGGACCATATAGGGTTTAGAACATGCAAACCAATGTCATGGGTGAGTTGTTTCTTGAGTCATCACATAGGTGTCTTACACTTTAGGAAGTCTTATAAAGGTTAATAGGACAGGCAAACCCATGTCATGGGTGAGTCCCTCCCGAGTCAACATATAGGCGTCTTTCATTTTAGAAATTTCCATTTAGGTCATTTAGGACATGCATGCATTGGGATTGGTATATCTTTGTTTTTCTAGTGTCAAGGTCAAAACTCGAGCCAATAATAAAGGGAGTATTGGGAAGACGGGAAATCTGCAACTACCAGAGATCCCAAGGACACGACACAGAGAATTGTTGGACTCTAAAGAATAAGATTGAGACATGATCCAGTCATGAAAACTGCCTCTACCAAAGGCAACACAAAGGACCAGGTAGAGCATGAATTCCCTAGATGAAGGCCGAGGGCACCGCATCAAAGGAGCCTTAAAGTTAGCTAGGGTCCTAATTGTTAAGAATTTTTGTTTCCAGAGTATGTTAAAGTTAAGTTTATAATCAGTTATTAATTTCAATAAGATGAGTTGTTTTTGTTGTTATTTGATCAAACAGAATTTTCATGCTTGTGCTTTTAACTTGAGTTGAAAAGTTGACTCATCCATTCACCATCCTTACAAACCAAGTCCGAAAAATTCACCTTCTCTCATCCTTCCATTTATTTTTTCATATACCTTGTTCCCATCTTTTAATTTCTTGAATCCGGGGTTAGAGAGATAAAGAGAGAACAAAAAAATAATCAAAAAGAATAAAAAAAAAGAGTGAAAAACTATAGAATGATCGACTTGAAAACCTCATTAAGGAAAATCGGGAAAAATGAGATATTAAAAAGAGAGAGAAATCAGCCTGCACCCCCATCCAACAGGCTTAGCAAAAGGAGAGGACGTCATCAGAAAAAAGACCAAATCCAGTAATCTCTTAGAAGTGAACACTCCCCATTAGAAATCCCGCAGCTTAACCAATGTGTCGAGGACAGGGAGCTTCAACCTCGCCTTCATTTTACCACGCACATTACCCTCATATTTTCATCCAATCTTGACTTACCACCTACCACTTACATTTTTGGCCTTACCATCAAACTTCAACCTTTTCAAGACCCATTCTTCCATGAACTAAAGCCCAAAAGGTGTATTATGACTAATATCATCAGAAAGGAGAACAAGAGTTAACCCCATGAAGAAGAAGTTCAAAAAAAAAGGGAGTCAAAAAAAAGAGAGAGCCAAAAAAAGGGGGAAAAAAAAGAGATGAGAGAGTTCCTAGTTGGTCCACCAACATGGGTCGTCATGAGTGGCACAATACTCTTGTCCCTTAAGCACTTTGTTTGCGTATGGAAAAACATGTGCTGGGAGAGTAAACCCCTTTTGGGCCGTCAATATCTCGAAACATGCCAACAAAAAATAAGAGCAAAAAAAAAAAGAAAGGAAAAGGGAGGAACAGAAAAGAAGAAGAAGAAGAAGAAGAAGAAGAAGAAGAAGAAGAAGAAAAGGGAGAATAAGAAACTAGAAGGCGGAAATGAGAGTCACGCATACCAAAAAAATCTCATGAACCTATCAAATTGATCTTGAGCCTTACACATCAAACCTTCACCTCATTATCCATACACCTCACCACACCTTTTATCCTTCAGTAACCCTCAAGCCTTCATAACCATCCATAACCTACATATGAACCCTCAAGCCTTCAAAACCATCTTTTTGAACCATTAAGTCCTCCTCGAGGCACTAACACTTTCTTGTAAAAGGTATAATCATGCTTTGTAGACATCATATGTTTCAAAGTTTGATTATTCGAAAGTCTATCACTGTTACGGGTGTTCAACAAAAACCGAAACCAAAAACCAAACCGCATAAACCAAGCTGGTAAAAGTGGCTAACCATTTGGATTTTTTCAAAATTGCGGTTTAGGTTAACCAAACCGGTTTAAGCGGTTTAGGTTTCGGTTTTGCATTTTTGTGAAACGGTTAACCGCGGTTAATCGGTCTTGATTAATTTAGTTGCAAAATTTGAAATTTTAAAACAAAATGTTCATTTTTCTTCCTTGTTACTTTAAATTTCTAGGAACTGACGGTTAACCATAAACCGAACCCAAAAAGTGGTTAACCATGTTATCAATGCGGTTTCAATTTGGTTTCGGCTTCTAGTTTCCAAAAGCAGTTAACCGCATAAAGCGGTTTAGGTTTATAAAATCCGTTAACCGCAAATGCGGTTAACCGAAATTGCGATTAACCGGGTTTGGACACCCCTAATCACTGTGACGCTTCTGAATGCGCTCTGATTTGCATGACTTAATAAATAGTTCCAAGGTTATGTTTGAACATGAGTTCTTCCTTTTAAACCTTTGTGTTAGATGTGTTTATCCGAGTTCTTCTCTCTCTAATGGAGAGCTCGAAATCAAATTTCTACTTATAATGAGAGCATAGAATCACCAATAAATTTCTGTTATAAGTCTTAAGGAAACGGATAAACAAGCAACTCTACATAAGGAGCTAGAACTATTTGCATGTTCCTATTTGTAGGTTGACTCTCATCCTTCCAAACACATCTACTTTGTTGTAGATCCTACACATTTGCATAAATGTGAGTTTTACAGCCGGTATCTAATACTTAAAGTGGGTTTAATAAGAATAGTGTGTATCTGTAAACACAAATTTCCGGGTCTAAATAAAAAAATACAAGAAATTAGTGAACAAATATAATATATTAATTTCAAAGGATTTTTGGGTACAATCTCTATGTATTTGTTACAAAATGGAAATGTAACTCCTCTGATGCGATCTCCTTGAATGAACTTGAATGAATATTGAATGAGTATGACTTTGGATGAATATAATATTGGATGGATATCAACTTGGATGAATTTGGTCTTGAACGAGGGTCGTTGAGACTTGATCTCGATCAAGAGAAGTGGTTTGATCTCCCACGAATGAACAACACGAGCTTAAATTTTGTTGTACTTCTTGTCTTCGAGAGAGAGTATGAGAGCTTTTTGAGTCTCCTTTGGATGATTTTCTGAACCCCTTCAACTGAAGGAAGATGGTCTCTATTTATAGAGAACCTGGGCCAACATTTAGGCCAATTTAACTCCTTTTAAATAAAAATAAAAGGAATAAATATTTATGTGTCATCCATGACACGTGGCATAATTTAATTGGCCAAAATATGATATCACTTAATTTATAATTAAATGATCCACCATAGTTAATTTTGACACCTGGCGTATTATAACTGGCCGAATTAAAATTATTCTAATCTCCACATGGCGAGTCTTGATTGGTTGGTGAAACTTTGCCTTCTACAAATGCCCCCTCGAGAGTTGGCCCCGCTTACGATTTGATAGTATTGGCCGCAGTCGGGTCTCGAAACTTGAATACGACACTTGCACCGTCTAACTTTATACCGTACCCAAATCAATTTTGATTTAATGGGCAATGAATATTTTTTTAAAAAAATTATTCAATTAAATCTCACACATTTTGCAGCTTGCATCGTCCCACATTTTTTTTTATATTGCTTTGTAATTTGGAAAAAATAATATACGGGAAGATTTATGGTAAAACAATAAAATCTCCATATACTAAATCCCCATCATCTAAGATGAATTTATAGCAACTTTAGCAACTTTATTGATTGAATAAATCTGCTATACTTGAAAAGATTGATATACACAATGGGCAATTCATTGCCAATTTAAAAGTGTCAGAATAGGAAGAATGGAAGCAATATGTATGAGAATAATTTAGTTGCCAATTCGTGAACTCTTGCCTTTTGTTCACAGCTATGTCCAACTTTAAATATGAATGTCTGAAATTATTAATCACACAATCAAAGCAATCTTTCTTCTTTCTCCATAGCCGTGCTATGGCGTTCTTTGGTTGATCTTAAGTCTTAACTGAGTACTACCAATCTCCCACATCTTTTCTTGATTGGGTTGCAAAAGCTTTACTTTTAATCAACTTGCGCAATAATCGTCTTCAACTCTAAAAAAGCTTCACCCAACAGGCATTCTATCACTCCCTTAACGATCTAGTCCAAATTTTATCATATAAATTTTAGACATTTTGATGCAACTAACCTCAGCTTCTAATGCAGATATATGCTTGATTACTCCACATCAGTGTCGCCGCACCCAACCGGTAAAGCTTCGATTTTCAGATCTCTTTGTGCTTTTGGAGAGCAATATATACCCAGTAAATCCAGAGGTTAAAGGTAGAAATTCGACCCTTCCTTCTCCTCTTTTTAATTTGTACAGAGATATTAACATTTTGATTTGTAACTTCTTTTTAATGTGATGTTCAAGTGGGCCCCACATTTTCACACTTCCTTTTTTTTTTAAAAAAAATGAATTGGCTTCAAATGTGATGACAAAAGCCACTATCAACATGGACTTGGCTTGTCCATACACGTGGGAGTGGGCTTCCTTTTCCTCTTTTTTTCTTTTTTCTATAATGATGACATATGATGACATTTTGCCAAGTGAATTATGTCCATGCACCTCAATACATCACACACTACTTTCTTTTACATGTCACTTTTTTTTTTCTATTATATATATATATATATATATTTTCTTCAAATGTTCTTTGTAGTGCTTATCCCTTTTTTCTTAGCACTTGGATCAGATCGATACTAGTATCGAGTCGAAATTTACAAGTTTGGAAGACGAGTAACCTTGTATAAAATTTGCGAACTTGGAAGTCGTATAGCTGTTACGAGATCTTCCTTAGCTAAGGGATGTCACTTTCACAAGACGAAGAATTACATTTCTGGTTAACCCTTGAATACATACCTTTTGAGGTGTGTCAATGGGTTAACCTTACATACTTGATTAGCCTTTGAGTGTTACCCTTCAAGGTGCCTCAATAGATTGATCTTACATTTTTGGTTGGCCTTTTGGATGTTAACCCTTCGGGGTGCGTCAATGGGTTCACCTTGCTTACAAACTTGGACAACTTTTGGATGGTAACCCTCCGTGTTACGTCAAAGACTTGGCCTTACATATTTGGTTGGCCTTTGGATGTCACCCTTTCGGGTACACCAATGGGTCGACCTTACATATTTGGTTAGCCCATTAAATGTTCACCCCTCGGGGTGCATTAATGGGTTCACCTTGCCTACGAGTAATTACCCTTGTATATATTTTAATAACATTTGTGCGACATGAAGTTACTTAATCTGATCCCTTTTTGTAGGTCTTGTTCTTCTTCAAAGACGACATGGTTACCTTTTCGGAGCACACTGTTAATGCGAGGCGATACTTATATATCCAACCCACCGAGGGTGATAAAGAGCGAGAAGATACGAAACTAACAATCCGTAATTCCGTTGCGCACCTATGCAAGTCCGAGTTCATCGATAGTCCTTCTAGGCTACCTTGTTGGTCTCGAGAAAATTTGAAAACAGGGGAGATATTTTTACTTACGGGTCATCCTACATCTATAGGGAGACCCCCTTCATACTCATTATTGCTCAACGACATCAAATCTTGCAAGATGTCGTGGGCCAAACTCCCGCTTCAAGGCGAGTTCAGCTATAGGTCGCTCTACTGGGAATGGTAGGAGGATATTCTTGTCCGATGTAAGAGTAAGCTTATCTCTCTTCATTTGTGCGATGCTTTATGCTCCTCACTGTTTCTTTACGACAAATGTCCAGAGGTCATACGAGCTGTATGTGAGCATTGGTGCCTTGAAACAAACACTCTACATACTTCGAAAGGCGAGGTATCCATATCAATTTTTGACGTTCACACTTTGCTTGGGCTGCCACTATCGGGGCTTTTGTATGATGAGTTTGTTCCTTCTGCAAAGGAAATCATGAATAGGCTTCCTCCTAGTTGTAGTTATCTGTTCACTGCTTACCACAAACTTGTACAAGGTTGTAAGGGCAAGCCATCATTGGAACGGTGGATATCCTTTTGGTTCCGCGGCCCGGAGAGGTATGGTATTTACAAGGAGTCTACTAGGAAAGATCAAGTTCCACCTCCAGACATCATATCCTCTCTCCTCTACTTGGAGGCTGGTGGATGGGATCAATCATATGCCGCTCTTGACGAGTTACGGGTGGGTAAAGGGCATCGCACCGAGATCTACCTTGCCGCTTTCCTTTCTTGTTGGCTACGTGCCTTCATCTTGCCAACTCGGGACATCGGTTGTATACGCCCTGGTACCTTCAAGGTTGCATCTCTCATGGCTTCTGGCACAGTATATTGTCTCACCCCAGTCATACTATTAAGCATTTATAGAGGTCTCAATGATATCTCTGGCTCTGAAACTCCTGGTAATAAGGGAAGAAATTTCCCTATTCATTTCCTTTATGTCTGGATCGTACGCCATTTTAACTTATATGATCTTGGTGTCACGAATCCCTCCAGTCTGCGCATATGGCAGTTCAGTGGTCTTAACCGAGCACAAACTTTCCCTCTTGAGGAGGCACGAGGGCTTATCAATTTTGCTAGGGTCTGCGTTGGGATTCTTTCATCCCTGATTTCTTACAGATGATGGAAAATTGTCTGAGACCAAGTTTGCTTATTTCGTAAGTATTCGTTCAGGCTTTGCCTCATACCGTTGTGAAGATAACCGGGTGATGGAACCTTACAACCCTCATCAGTTTAACCGACAACTCGGATTTCGTCAAGATGTTTCTGCTGATTTGGACTCGCTCAGAGCTTCTAATTCTAGGGCAATACTTCTTTTTCACCGAGAATTCATTTCTCGTTGCACTCAGTCTCAGGTCCTTTTTCCTGGACCTTGTCCATTACCTGAAGACAATGTGAAACCCGCTTTTCGGGATTAGTGGGCAACAATGTTCTCTCCTTCACATGGCACAAGCGACCCTGAGGGGAAACGAAAAATATCTTCGGATCATAATCTTTCATCAGAGGAAGGGGTCAATGGACCCAGGCGCAAAGTGAGGATCCTTCATTCTAGTAAGCCTGTGAAGCCTTTGGTTTTAGAGGTAGGAGATAGCTCTGCACCCATCGAAATCCCTGGCGTAGATATTGCTATTTGATAAGCCGCAAGTGCACGGGTGAAATTGTAGCATAAATCAAGGTCGTTCCCACAGGGACTTTTCCTTTCAACGCACTGAACTAGCCTCCTAGTTGATCGCTAAGTCAATCCGTTTTTGGTTTGAAGTAACTAATTCTAAAATCTAATCACAATCAAGAACTAAACAAACTAATATTCACACAAACTTTTCTGATTTAATCAAGGTAAAAAGGCGTTCAGGGGATGAAACCTAAGTCAAATAACGAATCAACGATGTGGATTGAACTTTCATTTCATTAATTTGCACAATCAAGGTTCAACAATCGCATAGAATATTTCGCAATGAGATTTTGTTTCTAGAGCGAATTGCCAAGACTAACCAAGCACCTACTTTCGTGGTTATTTCGATTTAGTCAAGGTTAAATATCTAATTATCTCAAGAACCCTAATTAAAACTTCTATGTCTAGACAATTTTAACTAGATTAATCTAGGTTTTCGGGTAATCAAACTTCTCCTTTCGGTACTTCATTCAACAACCTATTAACTTGCAATTGGTAATCAAGCAAAAACAATAACAATTCAATTCAAAGACCAAATAGATTGAAACAAACTAAATTCATGATAATTCAATCCAACAAAGTCAATTCATCAAGCAACTTCAAAGGTTCATCCCCTAAACTAAAAAGATCTACTCACTATTCATGTTTAAAACTACAAAGCAATTGAAATCTATTCTAGAAAGCATATGAAAATCTATGAAAGAATGAGAAATAAACCCAAGTGAAGAAAAATCTTGCTAGGAATCAACTATGGAGAACTTTTGCTCCTCCACTTCAAAGTGTATTCAAGTTGCTCTTCGATCTTCAATCTTCTCTCAATCTTCAATGGTGGATGGAATATGGATGAATGAAGGATATGATTAGGGCATGGAATGGAAGATGGTGGAATGATTCTCCCCTTCTCAGTCGGAAATAAGCATAATATAGGCAAATAACAACTCAAAACCGCCGAAAATGAAAAGACAGGAGAGACACGGACCGTGCTCATAGTGACACGGACCGTGGCCCCCCAGGCACTACCCGTGTCAGCTCCATACACAATTTTTTCATGTTCTGGTCATAGGCACTACCCGTGCCACTGCAGACACCACCCGTGCCACTGCTAACTCGGGCCTAGGAGCTCTTTTGGGCCATTGTTTGGGCCTTGGGTGATCCAACTTCTTACTTCTTGGTCCTTTAAGCTCATAACTTGGATCTACACTTGATTTTTAGCTCGGTTTACATCGATTCTTCACAAATTCCCTATAAAACTCACCAAACTCCAAACCAAGCGTAATATGGGAAATTCGGGTATATAAAATAATATAATCAAATCAAATATTCCCCAAATTCTCATCAAAACAACCAAGTTTTCATATATACAAGAAGCACTTATCACTATTCCTGTTGTACCCTTGTCCACCTTCCCTGCTCCCATTGTCACTTCTTTGGAAAAGGTTGTCAAACAGAGTAGATTTTCTTCGTTTTTACCATTTGATACAATCTGCAACTGAAACTTCAGCCTAACATAACTTGTGCTCTTAGGGAAAATCACTAATTGAAGATTGCTTCCCAAGCTTAGTACACGAAGCGGAAAGACCTCCGTCTGATGCCGCAAACATCAATGACATCCTGGATTGTGATGATCGTCTTACTGGATGCATGGTAAACCAACTTTATTACCTCTCCCCCCCCCCCCCTTTTTTGTTTTGGTAGTTCCCTTTTTTTCACCATTCTTTTTTTTTTTTTGTTCATGGTTGCCAAGGGGGAGAGCGGGGATGCTGATTTTGATGAACAACTGGCAAATCATCCTCTACCTTCGGCATCATTCGGCATTCGATCCTTGAACAATCAACCATTTGTGTAACGCCCCGACCCCTCCCGGCCCATGGGCATTATCGATAACTGCTTTAAGGATTGCTGACTGGCCCCACAAATCACCATGGGTCTTTCCAGCGTGCTTCGTCCTCGCTCACACGCTGTCTGGGAAAACTTCCCAGGAGGTCACCCATCCTTTGACTACTCCCAGCCAAGCACGCTTAACTGAGGAGTTCCCAACGGATGAGCTACCATAAAAGAAGGTGCACCTTGGTGATATAAGTAGTCATTTCAATCCTTTTAAGCCACACTTTAACCACAAACCCGGGGTATTACAGTAAAGTTATGAGATTCGAACTTGCAACATATCTTATAATGAACAAATCCCTACCCATTCAACCATGTGTAAACTGTTATCTAGGTATTAGTAGTAGTGTAGGGGCATCTTTTAACATTGGTTAAGTGTATATATATGTCAAGTTGGAGCCTTGGATAAATTAAGTATAGTTAAAGTCGACAACATAAAATAAAAATCGAGCCGATTTGGGACATATTTGATGCGTCACATGTAAAGATACTCCATTAATTTTGTGGTAAGTTTTCAACCGAGATTTTTGGACTGGAAGTACCTCTAGATGTTAGCTTTCATAGGAATTTTACGGTTTGCAGTTTCGAGGTGTGTAGCTCGAGTTAGGTGTCATTTATCAGGAGCAGGTTAGAACTGGACCGATTGTATATTTTGGTAATTTTAGGGTTCTTCAAGGTTGAATTAGGTCCTGTGTTCAACATAAAAGCTTTAGTAGACATCCCAACGATTCATAAAAGTTATAGTTTAAATTCATAGGAGGTCGGTAAGTCAAGTTAGAGACCGAACAACCAGGAGGCAGTGGGCTGTCCAGTTACTGCTTGCTTGTGCGAAGATTAATTGTACAATTCCTGTGTGTAGTGTATTTTTTGTGCGTTTAATAAAATTAGGGTTGGGTAAGCTAGGGGGAATGTTGTACTAACTTTGTTAGATCGTTATTAATTTTTAGAACCTATTCTTTATAGGTTCGGATTGGGTACGTTTCGAGTAGTGAGCTCAAGTGTTTGTTTATTGACTTGAAGTAACGATCAACAGGTAATGTCTATGCCCTATTTTTCTCTTTGGATGCGCTTTACTTTTTTTTTATTGTATTTAAGTTGTTTTGGAAATTGCATCCCGAAGGGAACTTTGTGTAAAGTTGGCTGTCTGTTTTGAGTGGTGTGTTACAATTTTTTTGATTTTTTTGGTTAACTAAGGACAGTCATTTTATGAGGTTGTTTGATGTTTTTTTGGGAATTGGGACTGGTTGATTGGAAATTTGAAACTTATAACTTTTTGAGGATTAAACCGGACTAATAAATCAAGTGAGACTAAATGCGGGTTCAGGTAGCATTCCCGGAGACAGGGCAGATCCCTGTAGGGACGTTATCAAGAGATCAGGAAAACCCTGATAGTTGTGCTAAAAAAAAGGTCTTCCCCGGGGTTAAGCGAGCACGTGTTGGATATTTTGGATGGCCATCCAGTGTATTGAAATTGAAAGAAAAGTTGTGATGAGTTTGTGAAAGTATTGATTTGATGGGAGTCTGGGACTCCGTGTTGAAGGGAGGTTTGTAAACCCCCGCCCGCTTAATTATAAAAACCGGAATTATCAAGTTGTGTTTGGGTTGGGTGTAAACTACTTTGTAAACGGTTTGAATTATTTCTTTTCTTCCTCTAAATGGTTTCAAATGAATTTTAATCTGTTTTGACAATTAGGGGTAGACATTATTGAGTTCCATCATATTTTTAAATGTTTGTTTTCAGGTGAAGAGTTCTGAGATGGGAACAGGAAACTAGAAGTGAGGTCGATAGATCGAAGTTAGAATTTCTATGAATAAGTTTGGTTTATGTTTTAGATTTGAAGTTAGTAATGCTTAGATTGTGTTGTTCTAGAATTTGAAAGTTCTTTTGTCTAACAAATTGAAGTAAATAATTATTAGTTGTTAGTTTTCCTTTCTTGCCTTGTATTCCTTCGGGGATACGACAGTAACGCCCGAATAAATTTTGACTTCCGCTGTTACCGTTAGTTTGACTGTTAGAATTTTATAATTGAATTTCCATGGCGTTACAATTTGATTCTGCTGTAGTTGAGGACGAGGCTGAATCTGCTCCGATATCAACTGCTATACTAGTTCCGCGTCTCCCATCTTGTCGGCCGGCTCCCCTAGCGTGCGGTCTCAATATTCCAAGCCGACGATCTTATAAGGGATGTTCAAAGAGATGCAGCTAGAGCCTTAGGTGAAGATGTACTTAGAAAAGTACGAAAAACTCCTCCAGAAAATCTTTCCGAATTCAAAGATAGCTTTGTTGGCATATATGATACCATTAAAACGACAGGCTTTGACCCTACTCCTTTGAGGGAGAAAGTAGAAGGGATTATCAAAGAGGCTTGTGAATTTGGAGCTTTACAGAAATTGTACTCTAAGCGAGTAACTCGGGCATCACAGCAGCAGTGCCGCATGGAAGTGGAAAGCAAGTTGAAAGTGGCTTCCGAATGTTTGGCTTCCGACTTCTCCCATCACCAGTCCTTGCAGGCTCAACTGACATAGATCCAAATCAGACGCGAAGAATTGTTAAAAGAGTTAAAGTCTCTAGAGGAACAACAACAAGCGTTAGAGCCTACAGTTGCGGCAAGTGAAGTTTTATTCCAACAACGACAACAAACTGTTTCAGACTTGACAGATGAACTTTCCATTATTGAAGATGCTGTTCCGCTGAGCCAAGATGAGGAGGATAGCTTGAACAAGTTGAGGAGTTATCTTGAAGAATCTTATGCAGATCTGTTAAAGTTCACATGGGATCCTTAGCGTTTTTTTTTTTTTGAACAATCGTTGTTGCTTGCTTCAGTCTTCGGTCTTTCTCTTTTTATTGATATTTGAATTTATGCATATTTCTTTCGAGCGACAATTGTAATACAGCAAGATAACTTCATTTGATTGCAATCTACATGAGTAAACATCAAAGCTTAATGTCCCAGCAACTCGTTTTTTTTTCTTTTTTTTAAGGTGGTGACTGCATTTGAGTATAGACCTAAATTGCCTCCGAACCTCAAGGGTACAAACTCAAAAAAAAAAAAATCAAGCTAAACGTAGTTTGGGAAAGAGATAAAAAGTTTATTTATTTATTTATTTTTAGCCGTTCACAGTTTATACTCTTGCGGGCCAGGAGTAATGCATTTTTTTTTTCACCGTGCACAGTTTATACTCTTGCGGGCCAGGAGTATTACAATGATGAAAAGAAAAGGGAAGAGAATGCAACTATATATTTTTTTTTGTGAACAGTTTAGGCTCTTATTCGGAGCTACAATGATGAAAAAGAAATATATTTTTTTTGGCAAACAGTTTAGACTCTTATTCAAGAGCAAGTTGACATCATTTCTTCAAGGGAAGTATGGCTTCAAAAACTTCGCGTTTATCGGTCCCACTCGAACCCCTTCATTATCAACTATCTTGTATGCACCATTTGTGTACACTTCCCGCACGACGTATGGGCCATCCCACTTTGAGGTGAATTTGCTTCCTGTCTTGTGTGTCATGATGATTGGTCTCCTCACCGCGAGCACTAAATTACCGACTTGAAACGAGCGAGGTCGAACCTTCTTATTAAATGCTCGTGTCAAACGAGCTTGGTAGCATTCCAACCTTTGTTGAGCTTGAAGTCGTTTCTCATCAAGAGCTTCTAACTAAGCAAGTCGAAGTTATGGTTTTCTTCCTCATTAAGCCCTTCTTGAATAGCAACACGCAGTGATGGAATTTCAATTTCCAAGGGCAAAATGGCTTCTACTCCATACACCAATGCATAAGGGGTTGATTGAGTTGGCGTCCTAAACGTGGTACAGTAAGCCCAAAGAGCTTCTCCTAGTCTTTCATGCCAATCTCGTTTTGTTCTTGTCACCTCCTTTTTCAGTAGGTTACACAATGTCTTGTTGAATGCTTCCGCTAAATCATTTGCAGGGGCAATGTACATCGAAGACTTGTGTTGGGCAAACTTAAATTTCTCACAAAGAGCGGTCATGAACTTATTAGAAAAAGGTTTGCCATTATCTGTGATGATGTATCGGGGCACGCCATACCGATATATGATGTGTGTCCGAATGAAGTCAGTTACATTTTCCTTCTTGACTTCCCTTAATGCAATTTCTTCTGCCCATTTTAAAAAGTAGTTAGTAGCAGCCAAGATGTACATGTGACCGGCGGAAGACTTAGGAGTCATAGGTCCCACAACATCGAGTTCCCATGCTTCGAAGGGCCATGATGATATCGTGGGGTGGAGTGGCTCTGGTGGTTGATGTATGAGGTTAGCATGGAATTGGCATGCATGACATCTTTTTGCATAGTCCATCCAGTCCTTCACCATGGTAGGCCAAAAGTAACCCATTCTTTTGATGCGATCTTGCAACTTCGGACCTGATTGATGGGCTCCACAAACACCTGAATGAGCCTTCTCCATAACATGTTGTGTCTCTTCCTAATGTATATTTGGTCCCAAATACACATCAAGGGAACCAAATACAAGTTTACATTGAAAAGGAGCTTCATTCACTCACATCACTCTCACATTATGGATGATTTCATCAAGTACAATCGGATACTTTGCTCTATATCTCAAGAACCATAAAGCTATTGAGAAAGACACCCTAGAGCCAAATGTTCTACATCAAAAGAGCTTTCCAATGGTTTTTGAATCTTGAAGTTTAGAGAAGAAATAAGCAAGTTATCAATGTTTCTTTCTAGCTATGTACTTTTTAGTCTATTATGATGTCATGTTTGTAATAGATGATGTAAGCTAGGAGGTCATTATATTCTTGATTGTACACGCCTAAGGGGGTCCTCTATTACTTTAAATAGAACCCTTGGGAAGCCCTTGTAATCACTTCACATTCAATATCAATCAAATACAAAACAAAACACATATGTTGTTTTTCTCTCTAGTTTCAAAACTAGAATTGTAGTTCTCTTGAGGGAGGAATACGTCATCTCTACTTCTATTCTAGGGTTGGCATCCTTAGATGGTGAAAGGTAGAATTGGAGGAATCATTGGAGTGGTGTGCCTATATCTCCATTGAAGAATCCAAAGCCATTATCATTCGTTTGATCATTAGTGAGTTTCAATCTTGTTTCGTTTAATCTTTGTTTTTGCATCTACATTGTTTCAATCACAAAATCATTCGAATCTCATCCCAAACATCCAAGAAACTTGCGTTTCATTCATCCATTCATTCGTTCCATTCATTCATTCATTCGTCCATACATTCATTCATAAAGAACCACTTAAAGATCCTAGTCTTGTTGTGTGATTTGATCATTTTTTATCCTATCATACTTCAAAATTGGTATCAGAGCCTAGGAGATTGATTCTTGTGGTTCTTGTTACCATCTTTTACAATCTTTCCATCACAAATCCATCCCCCACCATTCCCATTTCACGTCCCCCACAAAAACTCCACAAAGAACCCTTAAACCCAAACACAATCTAGCCTAAACACATTCCATCTCTCGTCCCTTCACCCTAGCCCCAAAACCGTGAGTTTCTTTTGATCTTTTTGTATCAAGATTGATGGCTAGTGGAAATACTCCAACGGATCCAACCACGACTTCCCAAGATGATGTAGAATTGATGAAATAAAAGATTGTTTACCTCACCGATCAATTAAAGAAGTATATGCATCTTCAACATAGAGAGATGTGTGATGATTCTTATGTTGGGAAACCCCAAGTTGATGAGGAGGACGCACAAAGTGAAAGAAGTGGACATCCAAGAAGGGAAGAACGATTTGATTTCAAAGTAAAGATTCCGGAGTTTGATGGTAATCTTGATCCTGAAAACTTTCTAGATTGGATGCAAACTATTGAACGTGTCTTTGATCTTAAAGAAGTTCAAGATGAAAAGAAGGTGAAGTATGTAGCCCTAAAGTTGCGCAAACATGCGTCCATTTGGTAGACAAACTTACAAAAGAAGAGGCAAGCTAAGGGCAAGGACAAGATTAAGACATGGAGTAAGATGAAAAGCAAGTTGCAAGGAAAGTTTCTACCACCAAGTTATCTCCAAGATAACTACTACAAATTGCAACGTTTGGTTCAAGGAAGTAGAAGTGTGGAGGAGTACACGAAAGAGTTTGAGCATCTACTTTGGCGTTGTGATCTCCAAGAGAATGAACCTCAAACTTTGGTATGTTACTTGTTTGGTCTTAATGGTTGGATTCGTAATATCGTTGAGTTACATTCTTACCAATCTTTGGATGAATTGAGTTCTTTGGCCTTAAAAGTAGAAAGGGAAAGAAAAGAAAGAGGAAAAGAGACCATGACAAAGTACCAAACATCTTACAAACCATCCCAACCTACATGTCCATACACTCCACAATAAAAACCTTCATTCCCCACAAAACAACCAAATAATAGAACTCCACAAAATCAGCTCCCATCCATCCCCAAACCTCACGTCCAAGAACCCAAATCATTAGCCCCAAGGAGATGTTTTCTTTGCCAAGATTAGGTTACTATGCCTCGGAGTGTCCTAATAAAAGAGTTGTATCTTTGGTTGAATATCAAAGTGCCTTATATGTTGAACCGAAGTATAATGAAAGTGAGAATGAAGAGGAGGAAAATGTTGAGGAAGCGGATGAAGGAGAAATGTTGGTAGTAAGAAGGGCTCTAAGTGTTGCTTGTGTACCAAATGAGCAAGAACAAAGGGAGAACATATTTCATACAAGGTGTACTATTCAAAGCAAAGTTTGTTCCCTAATCATTGATGGAGGAAGTTGCACTAATGCCGCTTCAACAACCATGGTGAATAAGCTACAATTGGAGGTTAGTCCACACCCATCCTCTTACACAATTCAATGGCTAAGTCAAGGGAAGGGTATTCGTGTGGTTCACCGTGTGCATGTAAGTCTTTCCATTGGTAAAAACTATAATGATTGTGTTTGTTGTGATATAATTCCAATGGATGTTTGTCATATATTGCTTGGAAGACCTTAGTTATTTGATAGGCATGTTACTCATGATGGGAGATCAAACACCTACACGTTTATTCTCAACAAAAAGAAGATCACATTGGCTCCTTTACAACCATCTTCTATCATTCGTCCACAACAACAACAACAAGAGAAGGAGACCAATATTGTGACCTTTATGAAGGCCGAGCATCATGAATTCCAAGAGCACAAAGATCTTATTCTAGCTAACTTGGAAGAGGAGGAAGCGTCCTCAACAAACGATCATGCTCGACTCCAACCTCTTTTGGAACGTTTCAAGCATTTGTTCCCAAAAGAGATGCCCAAAAGATGCTACCAAGAAGAGAGATTGAGCACAAAATTGATCTAGTTCCGGGTTCAATGCTCCCCAACAAACCGGCCTACCGAATGAACCCAAAGGATGCACAAGAAGTACAAAGGCAAGTAGATGATCTTTTGTCCAAAGGCTTGGTGCGTGAAAGTATGAGTCCATGTGCCGTTCCTGTTTTGCTTGTACCAAAGAAAGATGGATCTCAACGAATGTGTATGGATTGTCGAGCCATAAACAAGATCACAATCAAGTATAGGTTTCCAATACCTCGACTTGAAGATCTACTTGATGAATTACATGGGAGTGGATTTGAGAAGTGGGTATCATCAAATTCGCATTCATGAAGGAGATGAGTGGAAAACGGCATTCAAAACAAAAGAAAACGGCATTCAAAACAAAAGAAGGCTTGTATGAATGGCTTGTCATGCCATTTGACCTCACTAATACTTTTATGCGTCTTATGAATCAAGTATTAAAGCCTCTTATTGGCAAGTGTGTAGTATTTTACTTTGATGATATTCTTGTGTATAGCAAAAGTGAGAAAGAACATGTAAAGCATCTAGAGTTGGTCATGTACATTTTGGAGAAGGAGCAACTCTACACCAACATGGAGAAGTGTCACTTTTTCTCACCCAAGGTTGTGTTCCTTGGATATGTTCTTTCAAAGGAAGGCATACAAGTTGATAAGGAGAAGGTGAAAGCTATTCAAGAGTGGCCTACACCAACATCTATTCATGAGGGGCGGAGTTTTCATGGTTTAGCATCATTTTATAGAAGATTCATACGGAATTTTAGCTCCATTCTTGCACCTATGATCGAATTGTTGAAAAAGAAAGAGTTTTCATGGAATAAGGGTGCAAACGAAGCATTCGAGTTGATTAAGGAGAAATTATGTCATGCACCTATTCTTGCATTACCTTGTTTTGACAAAGTCTTTGAAGTTAAAGTTGATGCAAGTGGAATTGGAATTGGAGCCGTTCTATCTCAAGAAGGTCGTCCAATTGCTTTCTTTAGTGAGAAGTTGAATGAAGCCAAGAGGAAGTATAGTACATATGATAAAGAGTTATATGCAATTATAAGAGCTCTTGAGCATTGGCGACATTATCTACTAAGTGGTGAATTCATTCTACATAGTGATCATGAAGCACTAACATTCATTCAAGGGCAACATAAGCTTAATCCAAGACATGCCAAATGGGTTGAGTACATGCAAGAATTTCATTTCATGATAAAGCGTAAGGCGGGACATCTTAACAAAGGAGCGGATGCCTTATCAAGAAGGTACTTACTCACTCATATTCTTGATTCAAGATTCTTTGGTTTTGAACATATTAAAGGGTTATATGAGAATGATGAAGATTTCAAGGAGGTTTATGAGCTTTGCAAGAAGCATCCCCACCAACTCTATCACATTGAGCATGGATTTCTTTTCAAGGGAAATCAACTATGTATTCCAAAGAGTAGCATTCGTGAATTGTTGATTATGGAAGTCCATGGAGGATCATTGGCGGGTCGTTTTGGCATTGAGAAGACTTATTTGATTGATGAAAGAGCATTACTTTTGGCCTAGCATGATCAAGGATGTTGAGCATATGATCAAGAGGTGTAATACTTGCAATATCTCAAAAGCTCATGCCTTACCACAAGGCTTGTATACTCCTTTGCCTATTCCACATAGTCCATCGGAAGATGTGAGTTTAGACTTCATTGTGGGTCTACCAAGAACTCAAAGAGGCAAGGATTCAATCATGGTTGTCGTTGATAGGTTTTCAAAGATGGCACACTTTATTCCATGCCATACAACCTATGATGCTACTAAAGTTGCAAATCTATACTTTGAAGAAGTAGTGAAGTTACATGGTATTCCAAAGACCATGGTGAGTGATAGAGATTCAAAGTTCCTTAGTCATTTTAGGCTAACATTGTGGAAGAAGCTTGGTACAAAATTGAAGTTTAGCACCACATGTCATCCACAAATGGATGGACAAACTGAAGTTACAAATCGTACTTTGGGAGCTTTACTTCGAGCATTGGTTAATAAAGACAAGAAAGGGTGGGATACTCTTCTATGTCATGCTGAATTTGCTTTCAATAGAAGTCCAAGTAAAGCAACGGGTTTGTCACTATTCCAAGTGGTTTATGGAAGGAATCCTCTCCAACCTATGGATCTTACACCTATTTCTACGACAACAAAGTTTAGCTTTGAAGCTAACAAAAGGGTGGAAGAGATTAAGAAGCTACATGAAGAAGTTCGTGAGAAAATCTTGAAGTATACACAAGATGTAGCAAGTAGAGTGAATAGAACAAGGAAGAAGGTATATTTGAACCGGGAGATCTTGTTTGGATTCACTTGAAGAAAGAAAGATTTCCTTCTAAAAGGAAAGGGAAGCTAGCACCAAGAGGTGATGGTCCTTATGAAGTTTTGGAAAGGATTGGTGATAATGCTTACAAACTACAATTTGGTGAAGACTATGAAGGTAGTTGTACCTTTAATGTGAGTGATCTTAAGCCATACAATGGAGGACAAGAAGAACTTCTTAGTTTGAGGACAAACTCTTCTCAACTAGGGGGGAATGATGTATATTTGGTCCCAAATACACATCATGGGATCCAAATATAAGTTTATATTGAAAAGGAGCTTCATTCACTCACATCACTCTCACATTATGGATGATTTCATCAAGTGCAATCGGATACTTTGCTCTATATCTCAAGAATTATAAAGCTATTGAGAAAGACATCCTAGATCCGGATGTTCTACATCAAAAGAGCTTTCCAATGGTTTTTGAATCTTGAAGTTTGGAGAAGAAATAAGCAAGTTATCAATGTTTCTTTCTAGCTATGTACTTTTTAGTCTATTATGATGTCATGTTTGTAATAGATGATGTAAGCTAGGAGGTCATTATATTCTTGATTGTACACGCCTAAGGGGGTCCTCTATTTACTTTAAATAGAACCCTTGGGAGGCCCTTGTAATCACTTCACATTCAATATCAATCAAATACAAAACAAAACACATATGTTATTTTTCTCTCTAGTTTCAAAACTACAATTGTAGTTCTCTTGAGGGATGAATACGTCATCTCTACTTCTATTCTAGGGTTGGCATCCTTAGATGGTGAAAGGTAGAATTGGAGGAATCATTGGAGTGGTGTGCCTATATCTCCATTGAAGAATCCAAAGCCATTATCATTCGTTCTATCATTAGTGAGTTTCAATCTTGTTTCGTTTGATCTTTGTTTTTACATCTACATTGTTTCAATCACAAAATCATTCGAATCTCATCCTAAACATCCAAGAAACTTGCGTTTCATTCATCCATTCATTCGTTCCATTCATTCATTCATTCGTCCATACATTCATTCATAAAGAACCACTAAAAGATCCTAGTCTTGTTGTGTGATTTGATCACTTTTGATCATATCATACATCACTTCCTGACCTAGACATCGCAACCAAGTGCCAAGGAAAGTTCGACTCCCGTTGTAGTAGAGAAAACGAGGCGCTCTTCGTTGAATTTTCGTTTTATGTCTTGGATCATCTGGAAGCTTCCCATGTTCTAAGTAATCAATAAGTGGTTGTCACCAATCTTCTTCATTTATTTCACACACACTGACTATGTTGACTTCTTCTTGCAGGTTTTCATCAGCGAGTGGAACAACCCATTGGCTACACACGGGAACGCTTAAGCTTTCCTCATCTGCCCCCAGTGCCAAAGTGGCTGCAAGGCTAGCAAGCGCATCGGCCATCTTGTTGGCACTCCTAGGCACATGTTCTAGCATGACAGTTTCGAGCTTACCAAGCTGTTGAGAGGCATACTTGTGATATGAGATGAGATCGTCCTTCTTGACTTCATATTCCTTTAACAATTGTTTGATAACCAACTGAGAAACCCCATAGACATCTAGATCCTTTATTCCCATCCCAACAGCCATTTGTAATCCTAAGATCAACGCTTGATATTCTGCCATGTTGTTTGAGCACAATTGGGTGAGCACGAACGAATATGTCAGAATATGCTGTTCGGGGGAAACAAAGACGACACCCGCACCGGCGCCATCATGTCTGGCAGCCCCATCGAAGTACATTTTCCATGGCGGGAGTGCTTCGATGAAAAATACATCTTCCCCGGGCAGATCGTCATTCAGCTCCCAATCATCAGGAATAGGGTGATCGGCTAAGAAATCTGCAAGCGCTTGCCCTTTGACTGCCTTCTGTGGTACATAGACGAGATCATATTGTTTCAGGATGACAGCCCACTTTGCAAGCCTCCCGCTCAATACGGGTCTTGATAGAATGTATTTGATTGGGTCCGCTTTAGAGATCACACGCACCGTGTGAGCCTGCATGTAATGTCTTAGCTTTAGGATGGCAAACATGAGTGCCAAACACATCTTTTCCAAAGGTGAATAGTTCAATTCAGCCCCGACCAAGGTGCGACTCAAGTAGTAAAGAGCTCTTTCTTTTCCTTCTTCGTTCTCTTGAGCCAGTAGTGCCCCCAACGACCTTTCTTGAGCTGCGGTGTAAAGTATCAGAGGTTTTCACACGATTGGTGCTCCTAACGCAGGTGGACTCGACAAATATATCTTGATACTTTCAAATGCCTTTTGGCATGACTCATCCCACTCAAAAGGTGCATCCTTCTTCATAAGATGCTGAAATGGATGACAATGACCCGCGAGGTTGGATATGAACCTTCTAATGTATGCCAAACGTCCTTGGAGACCTCGCAAATCTTTAAGGTTCTTCGGCGCGGGCATCTCTTGGATGGCCTTGATTTTGGCATGGTCAACTTCGATGCCTTTGTGTCGTACTACAAAACCCAAGAACTTCCCGGAAGTGACGCCAAATGCGCATTTGAGTGGATTCATTTTCAACTGGCATTTTCTCAACCGTTCGAAAATTTTTCGAAGGTCCTGCAGGTGATCCCCCTTCCTCCTTGATTTGACTACCAAATCATCGACATAACATTCGATTGATTGGTGTAGCATGTCATCAAATATGGATTGCATTGCACGCTGATACGTTGCTCCTGCATTCTTTAGACCAAAAGGCATTACCTTGTAGCAGAAAATTCCTTTCGGTGTGCGAAAAGCTGTCGCTTCTTGGTCCTCAGGTGCCATTTGAATCTGGTTATACCCCGTCATGCAGTCCATGAATGATAAAGCTTCGTGCCCGATAGTGGAATCGATCATGAGTTCCGTAACGGGCAGTGGGAAATCATCCTTCGGACCTACGTCGTTAAGATCACGAAAATCGACACAAATTCGAAGTTGTCCGTTTTTCTTTCTAACAGGTACAATGTTCGCAATCCATGTCGGGTATTTAACTTCACGGATAAATCTGGCCTCTATGAGCTTGTTTACCTCCTTTTCGATCTTAGGAACTAACTCTGGGCGAAAACGTTGTTGAAGTTGCTTCTTGGGTGAAATACCCTTCTTGACGGACAACTGATGGACTGCGACTCTCGGGTCTAGCCCGGGCATTCTTTGTAGCTCCATGCGAACACATCCTTGTATTCAGATAGCAGTGTAAAGTACTCTTTTTCCTGCTCCTGCGTAAGTAAGGAACTCACGTAGATTGGCCGAGGTTCCTCGATAGTCCCGAGATTTAATTCTTTCAGCTCATCAACAGTGGCTTGCCCCTCGTCCTCAAGACTTTTAGGGATCTCTGCAAGCTCTACTTCTGAATCAACCTCTTCGTATTCATGAATCGTGATGTGGTTAGAGGTAACAATCTCTTCGTTTTCAACCTCGTTCTCCGGCTCAGGGCTATTCTGTCGGTTTGTGAAGACCATTGTACGTCGCTTCACCCTAAGAGAACCATCTGTTTTTACGTCAAGTATTGACACACGCTTCATGCGGGAATGGATGGAACTTTGTATTTCATTCAATTCACCCAGACGGTTAAACACTGAATTATTCCCTTCTTGTGGTAAAGGATTCGATGCTTCTCCTTCTTTTCCAAGTCTACTAAACACCGATGGTCTTGCTTTTGCATCACCTTTACCTTTGTACGGTCCTAAAGGCTCTTGACTTTTGGCTTTCCCTATCCTTGTGAACACGGATGAATGTCTCTTGGAAGCATGTGATAACCGATCAAACACAGAAGGCTTGGTGTTAGGTTGGGCTTTCTCATCCTCGGTCTTATCGTCCTCTTCTGCGATGATGTGTTGAACCGCATACTGTTTATTGTTTCGCCGCCCTGAGATTCTGATCGGTGTAGGTGGTGTATAACCAAGACCCACCTTAGCGGAACTTACTCCTTCCCCTTGCTCTTGAATGCGTTTATGAGTCTCGTTAAGACCTAGATCGACCCGATCGAGACGAATCTCAATCTAAGATGTATGTGAGATTGTTTCGGAAACAAATAATGTTTCCTGAAACTGGAACTGCAAAACTAAAAGAGAGAGGAACTCATGAAATTACCCTGGTATCTCTCTAAGAGTTTTAGGCAGTTGGTGTTGAATAATCTCTCACAGAGACCCCTTTGTATAGTGTTTAGAAAACCTAGGGAGAGGGTTCAAAACCCTAAAGGGTCGACTTAAGGCAACGGCGCGCTTCTCAGGCCCAACACGGTCCGTGTTGAAACAACACGATCCGTGTTGGACTCCAGAAGGTCCATTAATTCGGCCCATGGACACCACGGACCGTGGTGTCTCAACACGGACCGTGTTGGGTCAACACGGACCGTGTTGGGTCAACACGGTCCGTGTTGGGTCAACACGGTCCGTGTTGGGTCAACACGGTCCGTGTTGAGCCCAATTTCGGTCCGTGTTGGGCTGATTTCTCACAGAAATCAGTTTCCAACTTTTCTAAACGTAATACAATATTACTTAGGTTACATACATTGTTCCAGGGCACTGACTTGTGTGACCCAGTAGGACCAAATAATATAGTTGTAATTAAACATATTTAATTACTAATTATAGAGGTCTCTAGCAAGACATATAATTACTATATTACTTTGGTTTAATCTCCGTGTATATCGAACATTGTCGAGACATTCCCAACAATCTCCCACTTGTCCCACAAGTGTTCGATTCTTTGAATTCCCTTGTCACTTACTGTCTCATGTTCGGATAAGGTAAGATGATGTCATCCTTATATAAGACCCGAAACGTTCCTCGATCTCCGAGTTTAGACTTTGAAAAGCAGATGATCAACTATTGATTCAACTGAGCTCGGCCAAGCATTTTCAGTCCAATCTCACCGAGTGGCCAATAAGATAATTATCCCTAACAGGGAGGACAATGCCATCTTGTTCAGACACACATTCTCATATGATCCAACTGTAACCCAGACACCGCCTTTATAGCCTACTGTTACGAAAGGTGTTTCACGCGCTCCAAAGTCACAGCAGATAATGCGATGCGTATCGAACTTCGAGATTCAGAATTTTGAGTGATGAGAGCTCTATGACAATTCCCAACTTAAAAGCTCCCATTTGCGGTCGATTCGGATTGTTCTTAACAATACCCATGTGATTGATTTATGATGTCATCACATCACTATGATCACGAAACTTGATTATCACCTCAATCCTACATGCTAATTGTGTTGGTATTATCACTGTTCCTACGTGATAATACAATTAGGAAACAGGTCGACTATCGACCATGATTAGCGTCATCAAGTTCACTAATGGGGTTTCAGAAATCAGACCTCATCCGATTTCCCATTTTGAATTTGCTAACCCTTTTGGACATTTACATAATTCTAAACCACAATTTATGTAAATTTTGGAATCTTATTCTTAATGATGAATCAACAAGGTCATATTTCATGACAATTCATGTAAGTTTGACTTGTTAATATTCCGGAAAGTGTTCAATACCTATTGCCCATGTTTGAGATCCTGATCATGTAAGTTTGAGATCCTGATCAACAAGGTCAATGATTCCAACTCCTAGAAGCTTCCTTAAGACCACATATGGTCTCTTGAAGTTTACAAGTATTCCAACAAAAGACCACTCGGTTGTGTCAAGTACACATCTTTCTTCAAAATCTGATTTTGAAGTCAGTCTTGATGTCTTAATGAACCCATGTTTTGCCTTAAAACCCTCCTATGCCTGATGGCTCACACCTTCAGACAAATCAACCGAGTCCTAAACTTGGTTGCATACATGGAGTCCATTTTAGACCTTATGGAAACTTGATTTGCTAAAGCTTCTTTGATGTAGGTAGAGTCATTACTTTCTAAAAGTAACATCTCATGCTCATCCATAGAAGATCGATATCTTTGTGGCTGATGGAGTTGTTTACCTGACCTTGCTTGGAGTATTGTACATGGCACCTCCTCCTCAACGTTTAGAGGAGCTTCTATTACTTCAACCTCGTTCTTTAATTTTCCGACCAATAGGAAAACTTGAACTAGGATCAAGTAGTGGAGTTTTAGGTGATGATTATAGTGTTTTGTGTCTCTTGAACTTCGGTAAGTTCAAAAACTCACCCACTCTTTCTTTTAGAGAATAACATATTCTCTAAGAAGAAAGCATTTTGAGACACAAACGCTATCGTCTACAACAGTTTGTAGAAGTGATACCCCTTTCTTTCATAAAACAGTTCAAGGACTTTTCCTCTCCAAATCATATGTGGTGTCTTCTTTAGTGCTTCGGATAATCTTTGTTCAGTAATTAGAGCTATGGTTAACTGCGTGTATCTCCAAAAGGTAACCGGCAATGTTGACTCAACCATCATTGATCACACCATATCTAATAAGGTGTGATTCCTCCTCTTAGATACGTCATTGAGATGTCGTATTCCTAGAGGAGAGAGTCATGAAATAATTCCACATTCTAGGGAATGGTCAATGAAATCTTTGGCTCAAATACTCACCTCTTCAACCTAATTGAAGGGTTTTGATTTTCTTGCCAAGTTGGTTTTGTACTTCACTTTGAAACTCTTTGAACCTTTTCAAAGGATTTGAACTTTTGGCGCATTAAGTTTATGTCATATTTAACGATTAAACAAACATAAAATCAATTAAATAAAGGCAATAAGAAATAAATAATAACAAAGCATGAAATTTTACAATAAAATTCCAGATTTATTATCATGAACAGTAAAGATTAAAACTTTCATAAAGATTCAAAATTTTAGGCATAAATCTACTCTAGCATATTCATAATATAATTCAACTATTGACAAAATTACTTATGATTACAAGTACAATACTTTAGCATGCAATTGGTGGCTCTATACCATTGTTAGGTTTTAGGTTATCTATTTCCTAAACAGATACAGATTAATTGGCGGAATATTCATAACAATTATAAAGCAATTAATCACAACAATTGCAGAGGCTTTAGTAATTATATCTGATCTCTAATTCGGCTGATGAAGAGGTTGACCTTCGAGATTCCAACGCTGAAATCCTCTACTGAAAGTCCACGCAGCACTCCGTGATGTATAATGGGATCAATGGAATCTCATTATACTTGGAAACAGGATCTTTAAAAACCAAGATAAGAATCTTGCTTCTCAAAGTTCTTAAAGATCAACCAATTTGAATGAAATGATGTATAATAGGATCAAGGATGATCAAATTATACAAAAGATTAGGATCTTTAATTGGTTCTTTAAGATTTGAATGAATGAATGAATGAATGAATGAATGACGAATGAATGAATGAATGAATGAATGAATGGATGGATAAACGAATGGAATGGACGAAATGGATGAATGAAATGAATGAAATGAGAGTGTAAATGGATAGAATGTAAGTTTCTTGAATGATTGAATGATATTCAAATGAATCTTGAATTTGAAACAATGTAGAAACAAAACAAGATCAATGAAACTCAAATGGAAACTCACGAATGGATGATGAACGAATGATATGTTTGGCTTTTGAAGAATCTTGAAGGATACAGCCACACCACCTTCAAGAATGCTTCAATCTCTTCCTATCACCACCTAGGACGCCACCCTAAGCTAGAAGAAGAAGATAGGATCGAATCTCCCTCAAGAGAAACGAAAGACTAGCAAAAGCTAGAGAGAAAACAACACCATGTGTTTGAATTTGATTTATTGAATGAATGATTACAAGGGCCTCCCAAGGGGTCTATTTATAGTAGAAGAGGACCCCTAGGCGTGCCTATTTCAAGAATAGAAGGGATTCCTAGCTTACATCATCTAATACAAGTATGACATTATAAAGAATCAAAATGAACTAAGCTAGATTAAAACTTGAATAACTTGCTCGTTTCTTCTCCAAATTCCAAGATTCAAAAACCATTGGAAAGCTCTTTGAATGGTCTATCTTTGATTCTAGGATGACTTTCTCAAAAGCTTTATGGTTCTTGAGATATGGAGCAAATTACCGAGCTGCCCTTGTTGAAACCATTCGTTTGTGTAAGAGACATGAGTGAATGGGGCTCCTTTTCCATGTAATCAAGTATTTGGCTCCTTTGGTGTGTATTTGATGTCTCCCTTGATGACCTTGATGTATATGGCTATCAAATATACATCATACTCCCCCGGTTGAAAAAGTTTGTCCTCAAACTTAGACAAAACTTCTTCTAAACCGTTACATAGCACTTCTTCTAAGCTCATCCTTCTTCTTATAAGAGATCTTTCCAAAAGTATTGTTCATGTCAACTTGCTTCTTCCGCTTGCGTTCCTTGAAGAGATTACAAACTCTCTTTTTAAATGCTTTGAAATCATCATAGATCCCTTTGATGAACTTCCACTTTCTTCCAAGTTTTCTCATGAATAATCTAATGACATCATGGTGCTTCAAATCTCGTTTATTCATGGAGAATGTAGAAATCTCATATAACTTCTCAACTTCAAAGTATAGATTCACAAACTTGTAACTCATGATGAAGACAATAGAAATATGGTGTTCCATCTTTGAAGAATGACCTTCAACGATCATAATATCATCTTCATACAACTCCTTGATATATTCAAGCCTAAGTACTCTTGAATCAAATATGTATCTCCTCGTTAGAAAACTTCCTTTAGTCAAAGGGCTTGCTTCCTCCAAGTGACTTGATTTTGATGAACGAATCAAGTACTTCATCTCAAAGCATAATGATGGCTTGATCTCCTTATCATATGAAACATACTCCAATACTTTGTAAGAATCACGAAGCTTAAGCATGAATCCTCCAAGATAATATTCCTTTTGCTCAAATATCCTCATGATAACAACAAGTGTAAGTGCTAAGCCATAAGCATGTAGCTTCTTCTTTTCTCCACTTAGTATGTCACCAAAATAATCCATGGGACAACTTACTTGAGTTAGGACTTCACCCTTCTCAACTCCATTTGTAATGAACAAATATGATGCAAGAATAGGGAATAAAAGAATATGATGATCTTTAGCATCCTTTAAGAGACATAGTACCTCAAGTATGGATGAAAGTATGGACCCTTCTTGAATAAGTCCTTTCTTCCTTTTGTCCACTTGAATTACTCCATTTGATGAGATATGTTGAGATAGCATATTCTTGGACAAGAGGTAAGGACATTTCTCCAATTCTCCATGTGGCTTCTCATGTTTTGACATGATCAAGACTAACTCCAAAGGGTTTACATACTCCTTTCTACTTCTACTTTGTATGATGATACTCATAGGAGAGAAACGTTTCCAAAGAGATAAGAAAGAGTGGTCACTTGACGATGGTGCTTGTCTTTCATCCAAATATTCACAAATGAGAACAAGTGATGGTAAAGGACATTGATCCTTTATAGGCTCTCGGTTTCCAACCTCCATTGGTGTAAGAATGAGACTCCTTGGTTCTTCAAATTCATGATACTTATTCTCCATAAGTGCCATAAGAGTGCTTTGATCCTCCTTGAGCCGTGAGACACAAGGTGGTAATAAGGACGCCTCTTGGAGCATGATACTCCTATCATACAACTTTGATTCTTCCAACAAAGTATAACAAGAATCCATAGAAGTAATATCACAATATAATGAATTTTTGCAAATCTTGTAAAAACAAAGACTTACTAAACTTATTGGATCAAAATGAATGTCCTTGTCACGAAATGAATGACCGTGTGAATAGCTGTC
The DNA here is from genome assembly GCA_029582165.1 of Portulaca oleracea. NCBI lineage: Eukaryota > Viridiplantae > Streptophyta > Magnoliopsida > Caryophyllales > Portulacaceae > Portulaca > Portulaca oleracea. Next base: position 9,284,498 of record CM055879.1, on the reverse strand, counting down.
CATTTATAATGTTTGGACCCTTGTAGCGAGGCCAATATCATTGCCATGATCCTTATCAACGCCAATGCTAGCGTCAAGATCCTCATAGATGGCACTACTTTCTCCTCCTTGGATCAATGAACTTACTTCTTCTTGGATGGTATAATGAGAGTAAGAAATAAGCTCTCTTTGTTGTTGATCTTGCGGTACACTAGCCTCTTTCAAGACTCTACTTACAACAAGCAACTCTTCTCCATTTAATTCTTCTACATACATCTTTTCTAGTACAATATCCTCCTCTTTTTCTTCCTCGTGTACTTCATGAGGCACGCTACATACCTCATTCATGCCAAGTTTATGAACATCCTCATGCTCGTCAAATACATCAAATACCACACTTTCAATTTCTGGTTGCATGCTTAATGATGTTTGACAATCAACCAAAGATACTTCTTTCTCTTTAGGACATGCACTTTCAACATGATCAAAACTTTGGCAACATAGACATGTATTTGGGACAATGGGAGTGGGAAGGTTTATAGGATGTTTTGAGGAGCTTTGGATAGTAGGTGTGGGGAGGTTTAGGGGCTGTTTTGTGGAGTGATAGGCAATAGGTTGTAGGGGCTGTTTTGGAGGCGTTTGGACTAGAGGTTTAGGATGGGATGGGGGCTGATTTTGTGGAGCTTTTGTGTTTGCTTGTTTTATGGGAAATGGGGATCTTTGTTGTATATGGATTTTATCCCAAAGTTCTTTACTCCTTAATTGTATTTCAACATCAAGATCTAAAGAACTCAACTCTTCCAAGTTTGTGTAAGATTGATATAAAACAACATGTCAAATGTAATCATTAAGACCAAGAGAGTAACATACCAAAACTCGTTGATCATTCTCCAAAGAGCATATTTCCATAGTTGCCGCCTGAATTCTATTGTATATTCAACCACATCCTTGCTCCCTTGTTCCATTCTTTCAAGTTTGTCGATGTAGTCTCCTTTGTAATTGAATGGCAAGAACTCTTCTTGAAATTTATTTCCATTCTTCTTGCTGGAACGTTTACTCCTTTCATAAGGTGCTTCATATTCGACCTCATAAGGATGTATCTCACATGAATTTGCGCTTCTTGATCCCTTTTGAAGGATCCCACGTTCTTGTATTTGTGTGGTGAGATCATGAATTTGTTGCTCCAAACGTTGTAAATCACGTTGTGAATTCATGCTAGTTCTTTTGCAAGCCATAGAATATGAATCTTGATGAAGAAAGATTCAAACAAGACTCATGGTTTTGGTGTGGGGGTGTGGAGGACGAAATGGGGAATGTGTTTAGGTGAGATTGTGTTTGGTTTCGGGGTTCTTTGTGGTGTTCTTGGTGGACGTGTAATGGAGGTATGATGGGGGATGGATTTGTGATGGAAAGATGGTAAAAAGATGGTGCAAGAACTAAGAGAATCAAACTCCTAAGCTCTGATACCAATTTTGATGTATAATGGGATCAATGGAATCTCATTATACTTGGAAACAGGATCTTTAAAAACCAAGATAAGAATCTTGCTTCTCAAAGTTCTTAAAGATCAACAATTTGAATGAAATGATGTATAATAGGATCAAGGATGATCAAATTATACAAAAGATTAGGAGCTTTAATTGGTTCTTTAAGATTTGAATGAATGAATGAATGAATGGATGGATAAACGAATGGAATGGACGAAATGAATGAATGAAATGAATGAAATGAGAGTGTAAATGGATAGAATGTAAGTTTCTTGAATGATTGAATGATATTCAAATGAATCTTGAATTTGAAACAATGTAGAAACAAAACAAGATCAATGAAACTCAAATGGAAACTCACGAATGGATGGTGAACGAATGATATGTTTGGGCTTTTGAAGAATCTTGAAGGATACAGCCACACCACCTTCAAGAATGCTTCAATCTCTTCCTATCACCATCTAGGACGCCACCCTAAGCTAGAAGAAGAAGATAGGATCGAATCTCCCTCGAGAGAAACGAAAGACTAGCAAAAGCTAGAGAGAAAACAACACCATGTGTTTGAATTTGATTTATTGAATGAATGATTACAAGGGCCTCCCAAGGGGTCTATTTATAGTAGAAGAGGACCCCCTAGGCGTGCCTATTTCAAGAATACAAGGGATTCCTAGCTTACATCATCTAATACAAGTATGACATCATAAAGAATCAAAATGAACTAAGCTAGATTAAAACTTGAATAACTTGCTCGTTTCTTCTCCAAATTCCAAGATTCAAAAACGATTGGAAAGCTCTTTAAATGGTCTATCTTTGATTCTAGGATGACTTTCTCAAAAGCTTTATGGTTCTTGAGATATGGAGCAAATTACCGAGCTGCCCTTGTTGAAACCATTCGTTTGTGTAAGAGACATGAGTGAATGGGGCTCCTTTTCCATGTAATCAAGTATTTGGCTCCTTTGGTGTGTATTTGATGTCTCCCTTGATGACCTTGATGTATATGGCTATCAAATATACATCACTCCGGGAACCCAACTGCTAGATCGACCCGATCGAGACGAATCTCAATCTAAGATGTATGTGAGATTGTTTCGGAAACAAATAATGTTTCCTGAAACTGGAACTGCAAAACTAAAAGAGAGAGGAACTCATGAAATTACCCTGGTATCTCTCTAAGAGTTTTAGGCAGTTGGTGTTGAATAATCTCTCACAGAGACCCCTTTGTATAGTGTTTAGAAAACCTAGGGAGAGGGTTCAAAACCCTAAAGGGTCGACTTAAGGCAACGGCGCGCTTCTCAGGCCCAACACGGTCCGTGTTGAAACAACACGATCCGTGTTGGACTCCAGAAGGTCCATTAATTCGGCCCATGGACACCACGGACCGTGGTGTCTCAACACGGACCGTGTTGGGTCAACACGGTCCGTGTTGAGCCCAATTTCGGTCCGTGTTGAAATGATTTCTCCGCAATCGATTTCAACTTTTCTAAACGTAATACAATATTACTTAGGTTACATACATTGTTCCAGGGAACTGACTTGTGTGACCCAGTAGGACCAAATAATAAAGTTGTAATTAAACATATTTAATTACTAATTATAGAGGTCTCTAGCAAGACATATAACTACTATATTACTTTGGTTTAATCTCCGTGTATATCGAACATTGTCGGGACATTCCCAACATCTCCAACTCTCTTGTTAATTTTGCCTCCCATAGTTTGGCTCATTTGACCGCTGAATGGGGATTCACCTTCCTTATGACGAGACTTCGGGATATACCTTAACACCGGGGGTGTAACAGTAGCTAAGGTGTCTGCTTGTATTGCAACTTGTCCAAAGGGTCTTGATATATCCTCGCATTCATCGCTTTTGTTTCACAAGTGCTTGACTTTCTTGCATGGTTTTGAAATTCTCTTACCCGTGGAGGAGATCATGGGTGGCATTGTCTCTTTTGGGGTAGTTTCTTCCTCGAAAAATTTCGCATCGGCAAAATGCGACTCAGCTTAAGCGAATGGTTTAGCATCTCCGTTAATCTTTCTTTCACCCTCGCGATAATACTTGAGACATTGATGGAGTGTGGAGGCTACTATTCCATGCTCATGGAGCCACGGACGTCCGAGTAGCAGCTTGTAAGATGTCCTGGCATCAATCACATGAAAGATAGTGGATGTTACCAAATCACCCATAGTCAGCTCTAAACGGATCATACCAATCGCACGTTGACCCTCCAGGTTAAACCCATGAATCATCATTGTACTCTTAGATAGTTCTTTTGTCGTGATTCCTAGATCATTCATGGTAGACTTAGGCATGATGTTAACAGCTGAACCTCCGCCTACTAGCATACGTTTCACCTTCTTCTCCCGAATGTAACCAGTCACGAACAAAGAACGGTTGTGAGGTTTGGATCCTAGTAGCAGGTCATCATCAGTAAAAGTGACCGCTGTATTACAAGCAGAACATTGAGTAAGATTTTTTGCTTGTCCACCAACATTTTTAACTTTATCAATGTAAAACTTTGGTTCGCGTAGAGCAGTAGCGACGTGTTTGCGGTTTCCTCTGGCAAATGGAAGACTTCATTCCAACTCATGCGCGTTGGCAAAATATCCAAGATAGCTAGGGTCTTCTCGTTACCTTTCCTTGATTCTGTCTCCTTTTCTACTCCATTTTCTTCATCTACTTGTTCAGAATGAGATGTCATGTTTACAGTGACACTCCCGAAGGAGTCAGATGGAAGAACTTCTCCTAGTGTATTACCATCGTCCATCGGGTCTTTAGTAGAACATGCTTCGATACAAATATGATTGACCTCAACATTATCATCGGTATTGAATATGATTTTTCCTTCCTTAGCCAGTTGCATAATGCGTTCTTTGAGCGTGATGCATTTTTCAAGTGGATGACTCACGACCCTATGATAACGGCAATACCTGGGGTCAGAAGTCTTCCCAGCTTCTTCTGGCCGTTTTGGTTCGGGAAGTTCAATGATCTTGTTTTCCAACAAACCGTCTAACATCCCTTGCAAGCCCGAATCAGGAAACAGATACTTCTTCTCTTGGAGCTCCTTCAGTATCAAACGTCCTTTGTGGTGTCTCGTGCCGCAAAACTCCTCTTATCTTCCACCTTTGACTTCCCCGAAATCCGGACTGGCTCATTTGTTGAGACTAACATGGATTCTCACGTTGAGCTCTTGGAAGTTTTAATACTCTTCTTCAGATCCCCTCTATCTCTCTTTGACTCAAAGGAAGAGGATGTGGGCTTGCCGCGTCGATTGGCTATTGTAATCTCCATGTCATGAGCCTTGGTTGCCAACTCCCGGAAAGTTCTCGGCTTACTCATTTACAAGACATAGAGCAAGTCCCAATTCATACCATTGGCGCACATCTCAACGGCTGAACCCTCAAATAAGCGATCTTTGCACTCGAGGCTAAGCGCACGCCACCGATTGATATAGTCAAGAACTGGTTCATCTGTCCATTGCTTAGTGTTTGTCAACTCAGTCATGCTGACAATTCTTTGAGTACTGTAGAACCTGTTCAAGAATTCTTGCTCCATTTATTCCCAACTATCAACGGATTCAGGCTCTAAGTCAGTATACCAATCGAAAGCGGTACCTTTCAAGGTACGGACGAATTGTTTCTCTAGCATATCACCATCAGTACCCGCATTGTTGCACGTTTCGATGAAGTGTACAACATGTTGCTTCGGGTTCCCTTTTCCTTCAAATTAGATAAACTTTGGGGGTTGGTACCCACGAGGCATGCGAAGGACGTCAATCCTCTTCGTGTACGGTTTGGTGTACAGATGAGTTTGCGTCACGCCTTCTCCTAGTTAAGCCTTGATCGCATTCGCCACTAAGTTCTGGAATTGCTCTACAGATAAAGAACCTGAGTCGGAGTCTTCCTTCTTCTCTTCTTCTTCATCGGAATCTCCGTGATTGGATCCCTTGTCAGAATCTTCATCTTCTGAGCTAATGACATAGTTGCTAGCAGGGCGCTTCTCTAACTTTTTTGTTAGCTTCTTAATCCGTTCATCTTGGCGCTTGATATGCTCGGTTTTCTCCTGGATTTCTCTCTCAAGTCTAGCCAGGACGGCCTTCATGGTTTTGAACTCTTCTTCATAGTTAATGGCTCTAGTGGTCATAACCGGCATAACAACGATGTCAACAGATTCAGTGTCGGAATGTGAGAGCATGTCATTTGGAGACTTCAGCATTTCTCCGTCGCTCTCATAATCTTCAGTTTCTTCATCAAATGGTTGTGTCACAAACTCCATGTGACGGTGAAGTTGATCCATCCACTAAGCGGATGCTTCCTTTAGAGGGACTTGAACGAATTTCTCTCTAAGCAAATGAGATGTGATGTGACTTGCCCGCGGCAAGTCAAAATTAGCAATATGTGATGGTGCAATCACATCAGCTTGTTTCTGGGCCTCTATAGCAGCGAACTTGGCCATCCTTCTTGTGACTACTCCGTTGGATGTCATACTAGCAGTTGCCGACCCTTGGGATTTGGAGGAATAGCTTTCTTCGAAAAAAGAGGGATGTTACTACTAGGAGCGATGTCTTCTTTGATTGATGAGCGATTTGTTTTTGGAGAAAGAGATGAGAGGTAGAGATGTCCCACCGAGCGTGCCAAAATTTGTAAACACAAATTTCCGGGTCTAAATAAATAAACATAAGAAATTAGTGAACAAATATAATATATTAATTTCAAAGGATTTTTGGGTACAATCTCTATATATTTGTTACAAAATGGAAGTGTAACTCCTCTGATGTGATCTCCTTGAATGAACTTGAATGAATATTGAATGAGTATAACTTTGGATGAATATAATATTGGATGGATATCAACTTGGATGAATTTGGTCTTGAACGAGGGTCGTTGAGACTTGATCTCGATCAAAAGAAGTGGTTTGATCTTCCACGAATGAACGACACGAGTTTAAATTTTGTTGTGCTTCTTGTCTTCGAGAGAGAGTATGGGAGCTTTTTGAGTCTCCTTTGGATGTTTTTCTGAACCCCTTCAACTGAAGGAAGATGGTCTCTATTTATAGAGAACCTGGGCCAACATTTAAGCCCATTTAACTTCTTTTAAATAAAAATAAAAGGAATAAATATTTATGTGTCATCCATGAGACGTGACATAATTTAATTGGCCAAAATATAATAATCACTTAATTTATAATTAAATGATCCACCATAGTTAATTTTGACACCTGGCGTATTATAACTGGCCGAATTAAAATTATTCTAGTTTCCACATGGCGAGTCTTGATTGGTTGGCGAAATTTTTCCTTCTACAGTATCATATACACACTGACCTATAAATTAGGGATGGCAATGGGGCGGGGAATCCCCGAACCCGCCGGGGCCCCGCCCCGCTCTGGGGAAAAATCCCTGCCCCCATTGGGGATGGGGACGGGGACGGGGACGGGGACGACTTTCTAAAATCTGCTCGGGGACGGGGCAGGGATGGGGACAAAATTTTCCCCATCCCTGTCCCCATTTTCTCCGTCGGGGTGAATTCCCCGTCCCCGTTCCCGAATCCCCATCCCCGAAAATGTTAAAATTACCAAATAACCTTTATTCAAATTTAATATATATATTAATGGAAGGACAAAATAGTAATTTTCCAAATTATTTTCAGAAACCCTAAACCTAAATTGGAATTTTGGAACTGCCGCTTCCCTAGTTCCCTTGGTTGGCTGAATTTTTTTTATTTTTGAATTTGAATCTCACATTCTCAATTTCTCACTGCCTAAACCCTAAATCTCATTCTCTCATTCTCTTGACTCTACTGCGGTACTGCCTGCCTCACCCTTCCCTCACACTCTCACAGTCATAACCGAGCCAGCCGGCAGTCCTCACCCTTCCCTCACACTCTCACACTCTCACAGACACAGACTCGCGTCACTCGCTCGCCACTCGCTCCCTCCCTTCACTCCTTCAGAGTTACGAATCTGCAGTCTCTGCTCCTCGGCCCGCTTCAGTCTTTTCCGGCCTTCGCTCCCGAGTCCTGAATCGCTGATGTGGCCTGTGCGTGCGTTCGTGTGTTCACTGCTGAATCGCTCAGTGCACTGTGCGTCCGCCATCCGTTCGTTATTCGCTCGACGCAGTCGATCTCCCTCTCATTCTCGGTGTGTGTGTGTGTGTGTGTGTGTGTGTGTGTGACGTGTGTTCAAGTCTCGGTGTGTGTGTGTTCAAATCTCTGATATTTGGTAGGTTAGTTAGATTGACGAGAATTCTCTAATGTGTGTGTGTGTTCAAGTCTCAGAATGGTAATGGGTTTGTTGGTTTTTTTTATCAGTGTGTGTGTGTTCATTTGTGAATCTATGGTTTCTTTGTTCATTTGTGAATCTATGGTTTCTTTGTTCAGTGTGTGTTCATTTGTGAATCTGTGGTTTCTTTGTTTAGTGTGTTCAAATCTCTGATATTTAGAAATATTGTTTGTTGGTTTATTTCTTATAGTTCGTACCTTTATATTCTTTGTTCAGTGTGTGTGACTGTGTGTGATAGTTAGATTTATATGGTTTCTTACTTTCTTTGTTCAGTGTGTGTGACTGTGTGTTCTCTACTTCAATAAGTTGTTCATTGTTCAATGGTTGACAGTGTCTAAAATTGAAGTCTTATTAGATTTCGTACCATATAAATCTGACTATATGGTGTTGGTTCATATATATTGTGCTTTCTAATCCATTAATCTGAAACATATATGTTGTTTACTTGTTTTTGATAGATCTATGGCCAGTGCTAGTGGTAGTACTCCTACTCCAATTGATCCATCTCCAGCCTCTACCAACAATGATTTAGGAAAAGAAAATCCCAACCCAAACCCAACCCCAACCCCAACCTCTAACACTGATGGTGTTGGTGCTTCTAGTGCCACACCTGATGCTACCGATGAAGTTAGTGGGGGAGACTTGGTCTTGGGGAAAAAACGGAAATTTATATCATGGGTATGGCAACATTATGATGTATTAAACAATTTAAACTTGAAGAGGATGTATTATTATATTTTTTTCCGAATGACACTTTTTAATGTATTATTATTTGATTTTGATGTATTATTACTTGAGCAAGTTAAATACGTTGTATTTTGAACATGTTAAAAACTGGGTCCGATCAAAAACCGGATCCGATTAAAAATTAGTTAGATTTTTGATAGTTTTAAAAAATCCCAGCTGGATCCCCGTTGGGGATGGGGATGGGGCAAGATTCATTCCCCGAAGCGGGGATGGGGACGGGGATGGGGATGAGTTTTGGGAGCGGGGATGGGGACGGGGGTATACCCCCCATCCCTGATCCGCCCCGTTGCCATCCCTACTATAAATCATATTAATATGTACATCTCAAGTCTTCCTTATAGTTTGGACATTCACGCTTCTAGTGTCATATATGATATGGTTGTTAACCGGTAGCTGTCATTGGTTGGGTATGTACAACTGTTTGTCCTTACCTTTCCTTTGACTTATTGTCCTTGATAAATTTCTTAAATCTTATTTCCCTTTTCACTACAAGACTGATCCGGTCGCCAACCTTTTGGCTAATGGGGAATTTGAGGTTTCTCATATTTTAAAATAGTCAAATTATTTCAGAACATGAGCGCCATCATTTAACCCTTATCTAGCTTAACCGAGATTATCTAGGTATCAGTTTCATATTTATCAACTCTAACTAGTTCGCTGAACTTGGTTTTGAGTTGGTAATATTGACACCCTTCCTCTAATCTTCAAGCATTTTGAAATTAAAGTCACATGAATACTATGACATTACGCAGGGGCGGATTTGTAGGGATGGTAGGGGTGTCCACGGACATCCCTGGGCAAAGAAAAATTTGTAATTCTCTAATATTATTTAGAAGAAATTTTCTTAACTGGAGCAAGTGGACACCGTAAAAAAATATCCCAAAAAACATAATAAGGGTGTCTAATTTAGCAGCAACCCAAAAAGCCTAAAATAATATCTCTTTGTCCCAAATAACTTATCCAAGTTGACTAATTAGGTTAAAATTTTTAAATTTTGATCGTTAATTTATCAAATTATATGTTGGATTATTATACAAGACTACCACTATTAGATTTGTGATGAAAAATATTTTTATCTGAATACAAAATTATTGGTCTTGCTAAGATAAAATGTGAACATTAGTGGTCAAAATGTTGCATCGATGACCATGAAAAAGTAAACTGGATAAATTAATTGGAACGGATGGAGTATCAAATTACTTTTTTACAAACAAAAAGCGTAAGTCAATGAATTGGATAATTGGGTAATTGGGTATTAGTATAAGTTTAAGATATAATTATCTAGTTAATGTGAAATTTCAATTTATTTGGTTGACATATTTATATGATAATGTGAAATTTTTTTAAGCAGGTGAATATGTCATTTAATATTTATTTTTATTGTTATTGTTATTTATTTAAATTTTATTATTTTATTTTTCAATAATACTTATATAATAACAAGTATATTGGACACTCCTAAATTGAATGTATGGATTCGCCACTGACATTACGTGTATCCATTTCACTTGATTGACCTCTTAATATTGATACCTAGCTTAATGTTATATCAAATATATGTTCTTTTTATTCGTCTCCAATACAATCTTGCGATGACGATGCCAATTAAGGAATTAGTGCAATTGTTCTTATCTTTCTTAAGGAGAAAACAATATTTGATTAGTGGTAGATGTTTGAATGAAAAGACATAATTGATTCTACGAGACAAATTGGTTCATTTTAGTTATTATTCATCAAAAGAGAAATTAAGTTGTTTAATTTCAAATTTAAAACACCTTATTAACTCTCACTTAGTATTTCAATTTTAACCAAGACCCACAAGACACATGGGCTCAAGTGGACTTTGGTCCAACAAAACTCGACCTTATATTACTTTTGGTGGATCATCTCAATAAAGACTCTTGGCAAGAAATTTGTATCGAATATAATATTTCTCTTCTTTGCTCTTAGCTCCAAACTATTTTAATAGCTAATTTGAATTGATCTAACTTCAACCCTACTTATTAGAAACATACCAAATAATTCGTTTTGGCAATATCATTTTTCATCTAAGTAGTGTTTCGATAGGCTGAGCAATAATTCAATTTTGAGAGTAAGTTTTATTAAACTAAGCATGCAATTCTAGGTGAACTCTTTCGAAAAGTATAAAAGTCATATTAAAACAACATGCTATAACAAATTAAAGCAAAAATTAAAACCCTTAGTATGACTACCTAGACTTAATCAAACTAATTTTAACTAAATCTTGACAGTCTTCAAGAATTTCTTCTTGGATTTTGCAACTTCCTTGGACATGGCTCCTGCTCGGATCAAAATCTCCATTGTTGTTGGCTTCCACTCAACTTGATGTCTCCAATTACAATAATTTACAAAGTGGACCTCTTACAAAGAGGCTTTATATGAAGTAAATTAAACTAAAATTTAAAATTTAAATAATTCAATGACGGCACACAGACCGTATTTAACCCAACCCGGTACGCAGACCGGTAAAACCGACTATCTATGAGCATATTAGAAACACATGCAAACAAGCAATATTGCAATAATTATATCAAATATAACACATGCTTAAATAACAAATTATGAAGGCATATTTAATTGTAACATTTCTTAGTTAGTCTCTCGAATTCATTTCTTCTCCAACTTAAACCCTAATTATGTTGTTTTCTGTTGATTTTGCCAAGGATTCCAACAATCTCAAAGATGCATTGAAGTACTCTGCGCAAATGCTCTCTGAGCTGCGTACCTCTAGATTGTCGCCTCACAAATACTATGCTCTTTGTAAGTTTAAGTTTGTCAGATCTCTATTTGGATGATCTCATTGACAAATTGAAGGAAATGGTTATTGTTTTCTTGATTTGTGACTAATTTAGTTGTATACTTGAAAATTCAGACATGCGAGCATTTGATGAGTTGAGGAAACTGGAGATGTTCTTTTATGAAGAGACTAAGCGAGGTTGTTTGATCATTGAGCTCTGAACTTATCAGACATCTTTGGCAACATATTGCCTCGATTGTAATTGTAAATGGGTCTTGGAAAGTACTGTCTCCTTTCTGTTCTTAGATTCGACAATTAAATCTTGAAGGCATGATTTACGGTTTGGTGGCCTTTTGTATGGAAAAGAAAATCAGAGAAAGTCGCAGTGATTTGTTGGCTCTCGGTATTGTGTTTTCATGAATCGTTCATTTAAACATTGAATTCATGAACCATATTCTTGCACCAATCCAATCCCTTGTATAATGTATTTTCCTTGTTCGTCATTCCCTTTGTTTCTCCTGTTCTTGCTCGTTTTAAGTTAAATAGGTGATTGTGATCTTTAGTCGTGCATCCAACTTTATATAATTGTTCAATTGCAAAAGTTTCCTAGTTTCTTATTTTGTGTTTGTTTGGCCTAATTTCTAAAAAATTGCTTTGGCTTCTTAGAAACAGTTTTACAAAAGCTATTTTTAGGGAATTATTGAAGTGTTTGACCTAGCTTATGACATAAGTGATTTTACTAAGCTACAGTGTTTGGCCTAACATATAATATAAGGCTTTTACTAAAATTAATAGTTTATCCTAACTTTTCAAAATTATCATATGTTTTTTAAGAGTAAAATTATCATGTGATTATTTAAATTTTCCTATTTTTGTTAATTTTAAACAAATTATCCTATTTTAATTACAATTATGACTATAGTCATATAGTTATAATTATAAGTATAATGCCCCAACCCTTCCTGGCCACGGACATTACCGATAACTGCATTACGGATCGACGACTGGCCCCACAAATCACCACGAGTCCTTTGAGCGTGCTTTGTTCTTGCGCACGCGCTGCTTAGGAAAACTTTCCAGGAGGTCACCCATCCTGAGACTACTCCCAACCAAGTTAAGCAAGGTTGGCAGAAATAGTCTCAGGATAGGTGACCTCTTGGTAAGTTTTCGCACGTAGTGTGTGAGTGAGGACAAAGCACGCTGAAAAGACCCGTGGTGATTTGTAGGGTCAATCCACTATCCTTGAAGTGGTTATCATTAATGTCCGCAATCGAGGAGGGTCGGGGCGTTACAATTACTTAACTTTAAAATTCTTTAAATTAAATATTGATAAGATCAATAATTTACTAAATGCTATCTTTGCAGAAATTAGATTAGATAATTAAAAATATCTACAAGTTGCAATGTAATATTAAAGGTTCTAACATAATATTAAAATATCTAAATACCATCTTTATAGGAATCAGAATATCTATTTGAAATTATGGAAACTTATCACCAAAGAATCCTATAGATTGAGCATTAGTTGTTATGAAGTAGGAGCAACAATTTAAATTGCTTGCGAGCAATTACTAGCTTCTAAAAAAAATAATCATTTTTTGGCCTAGTTTGTGCTTTTTAACCCGAAAAACACTCTTAAAAGCTAAGCTAAACAAACACTTATTATTTCAATGTTCATGTTCTGATTACATGGCATCAATCGTAATCGCCTAGTAGTTTCAACATAAAACCCTCTCATGTGTTGTATGAAACTGAAAATTTCTAAGTTATAGGAAACCTACATTAAAAGCTTTTCCGGTAACTAGTAAGTGTATCGCCATGGGAGCGCATGATAGGAAATTACAAAGGGTAGACTTGTGTGCTTTGTTTTACTTATGGTCATCATTGGAAAGCAATTTCATATCTTTGCCTTTTGGCTTAGCATCTAGTACTATGTCATCATGTGTACAACCAAAAGTCCTATAACTTGAGATCGGTAGTGACCAATCAATGTTGATAAATTCCTCCCATAGCGAAGTCATCCTTATGACATGGAGTCTTGAGTTCTTTGCATAAAGGCTACAAAATTGACATGAGGGGGTGGTTCTGTTATATGTGACTATGTGTTAAGTAGTTAGTAGCCAAAACAAGGATTGTGTGGGCTTCATCGAGGATAAGATTGCCTTTTCTTGAAGTTGAGATTGCCAATCTATGCGAGTATGCATAAAAGTTTGTGGAAACTTCTTCCCACAGAAAGGAAAGCAGGCATTGTTTTGCTCCTTTACTCTAGTTCTGCATTCAGTTCATAGGAGCACTTTGTTGTATTTGAGCACTCCTTGCTTATTATTACTTGTTTAGCATTGTCATCCTAATCCAACAATCACGGAACTCTTCTCACTGGGTACATCCGTGTTTGACACATATTGGCAATGTTGCATGGTGACACTGTTCATGCTGCATATCTCGGATGCCCGAAGTTGTCTCTCGCTTTTGTTTATTTTCCGAATCTACATACACTATGGAAATTTTTTGCAATCCACATCCAAACTTGTTACATCTTGTTTGTTATTTAGTTTTTAACTTTCATATCGAAAGAATTATCCTATGGGTGTCTATTGTCGTGTGTACTTTCTCCTTATATTTGGAGTGATCAATCACTGTATTGCTTTTTGTAATTGGCGATCTAGGTGCTATATAGTCTATATTTAGGTGATAATATATTATGTTCATCATTTGGATAGCTGAAAGTGGATTCATTATTTCACTTAGATTGTAATGGACCAAAGCGGAATGCTTGTCTAAAACTCTAAACCTTTTCTACTTCATTTCCTTGTTGTAGCTAGTAAATGATTTTAAAATCTTAGGTCAATTAGAATCAAACTCTCTAATTTTTAAAATTTTTCTTTAAAAATTAAAGGGATAAGATTGTTATATTAGAACACCCCTCAACCCCAACCCCAACATGCTGTTTTGAATCGAGACCTTGGATTTGGATTTGGATTTGGTTCTACAATGGAGTGATACATGTCTACATTACTTTTTCTCTACTTTCTTTGATATATTGATCCTTGCCTACATTCTTTTGTTATAATCTATTGAAAATATTCCATAACTGACTGCTCTGTATCACTTCGTCTCTGTTATCTTTTCGTGAATGTCTGAAGGAATACAATTTGGTTTATTTACCCTTTCTTGATAATGACATTTTTTGTTTTAGGCTGCATACATTGTTCCAAGAGCATACAATAATTTGCACCCTAAAGGGTTTTCAAGTTAGTCTCTCTTTTTTTTCCTTTTTTTTTTCTCTTTCTCTTTCTTCTTCTTCTTCTTTTTTTTTAAAATTTCAGCTAACAACAGTAGACGGTTATTAGGGCAGTTAAGAAGAAGTTACCAAGTCAATTGACTATGTAGTTACAGGCGATTATCAACAGATATCACCGGCGCATCATTTCGTTCAGTAAACATTGGTTGTTCACTAGCTATAACTAATTGTTCACTATGAATCTTGGTTATTCACTGGCTATAACGTAATTGTTCACTATATGTTGTTCATTAGCGTGAACTACATTGTTCTCTTTGCATTTTATTTCTGTCAACCATTATTGATTCAAACGAAAGTTCCATAATTTTATTTTTCTAAATCTCATGTTGATATGTGCATCATTTATTCAACCATTGGTAGTAACTTATAACTTGAAATTGATATCGAAGTTATGGAAGATATACAAGATTAAGGATGTGATTAATTGTGCGATTGTTCACTGACAGTAACATGATTGTTCATCAATGTGTTATTCACTTACTTCAACTGCGTTGTTCACTTCAATTACTTCGTTCACTTATTGTCACTGCATTATTCACTGAGCAATATATTTCTCTGTTATACAAACACTTTGCTGAATAATTGTTCATTGACTTATTCAATATCATTCACTATAATGTGGTTTGTATTAACCCAGTTTTGTCGTTCTTCTCAGGGAGCGAGGGGCCTTGCCTAAAGGTATTGGTCAAGAACGGGTCTAGATTGCTAGGGTCGCAAAAGGTGAGGGTAAGGTAAATAATCTAAGCAAACACGAAGAAACAAAGAAACTAAGGTCAGGTCAAAGGGAAAATGGGCTTCGGAGGCTTTTCGGGATGCAAACGGGAACAAGGAGACGGGTTTTGCAACAAGAGAGTAACAAGAGAGGAAAATTAAGTGGCAATTCCGTTAGAAAATACCCACCGGGCTTCCTCTTTCGAGGATAGTCCGAGTTAACTTCCTCAAAGTCCACCACTGACCCGGAGGGTTAATGAAACGAAATTCCCTAGTTAACCTCCTTCCACTTTCGTGGGTGAGCATTAACTATCCCAACCCCAACCTTCCATGACAAGTGTTGGATGTATTCGAGACCTTTCGGACCTAAATACACCCCCACTTGAGGGAAGGATTGGAGTGGGAAAGTGATTTCCCACCTAATTACTCACTAAAATTGCTAACCCATCCCTCATTACCCATTCACACCCTTAATTACCCCCTAACCCATTGGGGTTCTAACCACTACTCATCCTAACAACTAATCTAACATCAACAAAACCAACCCTAAGCATGGATTCTAGCAAGGAATAAGCAAAACTTAATCAAAGCAATTAAAATGGCAACAAGAATATCAAAGCAACAAGGAAAATGTAACGCCCTGGAAATTTAATTCTAAACTTAACGGTCAAAGTCAAACGTTGACTGACATTAACAGCGGAAAACTCTTTTTTTTTATTTCTTTTTAGCTGGGCATTACTGCCGTATCCCCGAAGGAATACAAGGCAAGAAAGGAAAACTAACAACTAATCATCAATTACTTCCATTTAATAAACAAAAGATCTTCAAATTCTAAAACATCATAAACTGACATTACTACTCAAGTCTAAACATAAACTAAATTTATTCTCAAAACTAACTTCGTCGTCCTCACTGCTAATTCTCATTCCCATCATAGAACGCATCACCTGAAAACACAACATTTAAAAACATGAGGAGGACTCAATAATGTCTACCCCTAACCGTCAAAACAATTTGAAATCCAGTTCAATTCATTTTTGGGGGAGAAGTGAACAAGTCAAATCTTTTCGAAACCAACTTTCTTTCCCCAACCAACCAAACCATCTTTCAGAATTATTAAGTGGGCGGACCTTGCTTATTTGGCCCTCAAAGTCCAAGACTTCACAATAATCATATCTCAATCTCAATATCAATCTCAATCAATCACAATCTAAAACATACGGATGGCCATCCATTTCACACACGTGCATATAACTAACCCCGAGGAAGTAGCACCTATCAGGCATCCCTTATCTCTTGACAACCTCCCTGCAGGAATAGATCCTAGTCTATGGGGCATTGCCCGAACACATAACTTTATCAGGGCATCCCCTGATCTCTTGACAACCTCCCTGCAGGAACATATCCTGGTCTATGGGGCGTTGCCCGAACCCGCATTCACGTCTCATTTGAATTATTAGTCTGGTTTAATAATACACCTTTCCAACTCAATCAGTCCACTCCCAATTTCCAAAATCATTTCCAAATCACACATAAAATACTGCCCACATTTTACCAACTAAGAAGAATATAATCAACATCCAAAATAGACAGCCAATTTCCACCTTAAAATCCCTTCGGAATGCAAACCGCAAAATAACTTTAAAAAAAATCAACAAAACAATTAAAGTGCACCCCAGCAGGATTTAAAACATAGACATTACCTGACAATTCTTCTCCTTACTTCAGACCACACTTGAGCTCACTAGATCGAACGATTTTAGAACGCGCCTAAAAATAAGGAAATTTCTAAAATTAAAACGTGTCGTACGGAGTTAACGCAATCTACTTTCTTCCTAACCCACCCCTAGGAACACTATAAGGTTCCCATCATTCATAAATTAACATTTTAAACATATCTCATATATTCTAAACCATCAAATTTTACAAACACTTAACATATTACAATCAATTGAATAAATCACACATAAAAACACATTTATTCAAAAGAATAAACTGGACAGATTGCAACGTCTGGATAAAATGAACCATAACATGATTTCCTGACATCCTATGGGTATGATTTTGGATTTTCTAGAAACCTTGGGATGTCTACTAAAACTCTTATGTTGAACTCGAGACTAAAAACACAATCTAAGGTCCTCAAAAACGGTCATCCATCCAAACTATCCAGACCTAACCTAGGTCTGGTAATTGGGATATAACTCGACTTATACAACTCCAAAGTCCGATCCGCAAAATTCTTATGAAAGCTAACACCCTAAGGTATTTGCAGACCAAACGGTAGGGCTAAATATTAACTACACAATAAATGGTGATCGATATCGTACAACTCATAAAATCTATCCAAACTGACCGGGTTTCTACTTGGGTTTTTCGATTCTAATTCCAATCAAATCACTCCGAGACTCTAACCTAGGCCTCCAAACGGTCCACTTAAGTCCGATACATCCCCCCTTCATCTTGCTAATGCAACCAAGACCAACCCTAACTTCAACTAATACAAATTTCTAAATAAATACATGAATTACAAATAAGCACTTGAGCATTAAAAAAAAATCAACCTAATAATCAATATAATATAAAATTTTGACATTAAAACCTCATAAAGACATGAAAACACAGCAAGGATACTAGTTTACCAAAAATAATCAATTTAACCTTTTTAAATAAGGAGAAATCGATAATAACATAATAATAAAAATCGCCATGTAATAATAATAGAATAATGATGAATACGTAAAATTTGAAACTTTAATAAATATAATGCACTATAAAACTTACGAAATTAGTAAAATGGTTTAAAACACCTTTTAGTTAATTATAACATAAATTTTAAGTACGAAAGCAATACTTAATTTAAACTCTAATAACGAATACAATAAACTAAATCTACTCTGTCTTATGAATATGAAATTAACGAGATTGAACAACGAACATATTTAGCAAATCAAAAAATCATGCATTAAAACAGAAACTTAAACACAAAAAAGAATATAAATTATTTACAATAATTTCCATGTATTAACTCTAATCAATCCCTACACATAAATTACATGAAATAAACAATATACATCACATAATAGCAAGGATTAATGATAGAACTACATCAATTAAACCCTTTGTAGAATCAGATTATATAACATCATATCATATGCTCACATAATACTAAACTCATATTTCATGAAAGATTATAATTAATAATAATAATAATACTAACAGATTGATTAGAACATAATATTGTGATAAAAGGGTTTTACTTGGAAGTGAGGGACAATGGATCAGAGGCCGGCGGCAGACAGGGCGGGGGTCGGCGACAACGGTGTCTGGGGTGGTCATCGGACGGTGGGGCGTCGGCGGCGGAGGTCGTGGTGGCGGTTGGTCGGGGCAGCAAGGGCAGTACAACGACCGGCCACAACAGCAGCACCTTTTTCGCGTTCTGGGCAGCGACGGCGACGTGCGGTGGCTCCGGGGGTGTCGCGGCGATCGTTTGGTGGTTGGGAGTCGACGACGACGGCTGGGCAGCGGCGGTGGTGGCACACGGTGGAATAACCCGAGAGTGAGAGAGAATAATGATGGAGTAGGAATAGAGAGAGAAAGAATACGGGCAGTGGTTGCAGCGGCGGTCGGGGCGGTTGCTCGGGCGGTTTCCGGCGAGGCGGATGTGTTATGCGCGTCGGTGGGTATTGAGGCGGTTATGCAGAGAGAGTGGAACGAGAGAGGGAGAGTTTAAGGTTTTAGGGTTTGATATTAGGAGGGTTAGTTAAGGTTAAGTAATTGTATTATATTATCTAATTTAATCAAAACAATACTTAACTTGGAGGGGAAACTCCACTAACTGGGTACCAAAAATAGTAAATAGGGAAAATATGATTTTTAATTTTGCAAATAATAATAATAATAATACTAATAATTGTAATAATAACAATACTAAAAACACATAATTAACTAAATAAAAACTAATACATAATCATCAATAATTAACATGTAATTTACCAAAATACCCTTACTCCCTTGCATATCCATGCACGTAGAAGAAACTATATTACCCTTGATAATCCCACGACGGTACTATGAGCTCAAGTGTTAGCTGAATAATTACCGATACAACCTCAAGAGTTAACGGAGTCAAACTTAAATAACTAACGACATCATGGTCAACGCATTCGAATTTTTCGGGGTTTTACATCATTATCCCCTTAAAAGAAGTTTCGTCCTCGAAACTTAAACTCAACATCGACGATCTTCTTGATAGAGTTAAAGGTGGTCCAACCAAAACTCGGGGTTTTACAGAAACAATTAAAGGAAAGCAATTAAATCAACAAGTAATAACAAAAGAGATTAAGGAAAGAATTCACCTAACAAAGATGCCAAAGAGTAAGGATGAACAAGAGAAAAGAGAAGCTTCAATCACCAATACTTCAATCTTCAATACAAAACCCAAATCAAAGTAACAAGCTAAGTGGAAAATCTCACTAATCACTCGCTAATTAAACCCTAATTACAACTTAAGAGCTAGGTAAACCTAGCTTAGAGTCTCCTAAGACTCCCTAAAAACTCCCCCAAGACTCCCCCCCAATATAACTGCAGCCTATGGTTTATATACAAAGCAAAGAAGTTACTTAAAACATTGTTGTTCGAGCCACAGAATCGCGTGAAATTGCAGTCGGTCGCGGGCTCAACCACACAGGTAGCGGGCGCGACCATGAGAAAAGTGCCCAGGCGATTCTGTTGTGCGCTAATTAGCGGGCGCTACCTCTCAGGTCGCGGGTGCGACCCTCATCTGGCCGAAGCTTGTCACGGGCGCGACCACCCAAGTAGCGGGCGCGACTAGCTTCTGGAACATTTCTTCCCTTCTCTTTCCAGGTTGTAGTGCCCGTTACAATGACTGTAGCGGGTGCTATGACCCTGATTTCCTTCAAACTTGGGGAAAAGGATCCTGGGTCGACTCCGCCTCGGTTCTCGACTCAGCTAGGCTCGGGGAATCACTCGGAAATCTCCAAAATACCCCAAAATAGCTCAATTTGCTTTGTTTGACTCCTTAAATGCGAAAAACCTACAAAAGAACGAAAAAGCGAATAAAAACAATAGAAAAGACTCGGAATCTGTTCATATCGCATTACAGTGCGGGTTTTGATTGTCGTATCCACAAGAAGTTGGGGTATCGAACCTAAAAGCCACTCAAACTCTCACCTACTAGGTTTAGATTTCATGTTCATTGGAAGGTTTTAGAAACTAAAAGAAGACACACTAAAAACTACAAAAAGGAAGGAAACAGGCTCGAGGGTCGGTCTTTCACCGCCTATCGATCACTCTAATCACGAGGAAGCCTCGGTCAGGACACTAAGCCAAGATAGAAGTTGGGTTATTGCAAAAATAAAGCCACTTCGGGGCCTCTCCCGAGGTATACCCGAATTTGACCCTCAAGGTTCGTCCACTAAATGAATGAGGACTCGCCTAAAGGGCTTAATATGCAAATCACCCTACCCGAACTTCTCCACTAAATGAATGAGGAGTTGCTCGGATATCCATCCAATCACCCTAGAGATCGTGTTTGAGTATGTTTAGCGGGTTTCCACTACTTACCAAACCCCACAATCAAGAGAGTTTTTGGATGAAAACCTCATAAAAACATGGGCTAATGCCCTAACTAAGCCAAACCCTAGAAAAGAGATCTCATTAAGGGTTAGAACCTTCCCCTAAGCCAAAGAAAATTATTTATTAATCATTTTATTAAAAACCTAATTAAACGAAAGATCTTAAACTAACCCTAAAGACTCAAAATTTACTTAAACAAGGACTCAAACTAATCATTATCCAGCCCTAATGAAACCTAATCAACTAAAACTTCAATTAACCCTAAAGGTTCTAGACAGAAATTAACCTATCTGACATTAATTAACCTAAAAATCTAACCCTAAAGACTGACCTAGATTAAAGACTTAAACAAACCCTAAAAGTTCTAATAAAACTCAACCTTTTAAAACACGCCACTAAACCTAATAATCCTAATACTACTGACCGAAGGGTAAAAGAGACCAAAAGAAAGGAGAGCTAAAACCTAATCTCTACTGTACTTAGACCGAAAACAGAGGAAAAGAAGGAAAGAAAGCAACAGAGAAAGAACGAAGAAGATAAAACGAGACAAAACAGGGGAGAAAGAAGATGAACTCCAAACCAAAACACATCAACACAAACAATTATAGATTCAATCCCAGAGAAAACACCATTTCATTATACAATAATCGAACCCAGAACAAACGAGTAACAAACCTACCATGAGATCAATCATTCAAAACGAAATTCCAAGCACAAAACAGCAAATTCGAAACCTAGATTAATTAAAGGAACTAACAAAACATAATTAAACCTACATCTAATTTGCACAAATTAAAACCCTAATTCTAGAACTAACCCTAGATGGAGGCCTTGGGGCGTCACTTTCCCCTCAACCTACCATAATCCTCAATCTGGCCTCTCCCCTTCAATTTATAGTCGAATCCATCCCAGCTACACCTTCGAATCTGAGCCGTCCGATTGAATTGCGGTGAATGGTGTAGATGATTTCTACTGCTCGAACTAAGACGGTGGTGGTGTATGCAAAGATGGTGGTGCTCGCGCTGCTACTGTTGTACTTTGTCTGGTATTCTCAACTGAGTCTGCACAATAAGAAGAGAAATAGAGTGAGTGAGAGGGAGATTATATCACAAGATTTTGAGAACGACAGAAGAGAAGAACAGAAGAGATGAAGAGATGAGATGGAGAGAGATTGAGAAGAGAGACATAGATGAAGGTCAGAATGGTGTGGTGTGGTTCTTTGGTGCGTGGTTCTGGGCAGAACAAGAAGAAGTAGAGAGAAAGGGAAAACGACGAAGAGAGTGAATTAGTGAAATGAGAAAAGAAAAGGGGGAAATTGAAATAATAAAATAGGGATTGGGAAATTGGGGGAATTCGGTGAAGGGAAATGGGGAAAAGAGAAATGGGATAGGGGTGGGATGTTGGGTGATGATTGGGCCGGGTAGTGGGTCGGTGGTGGGTATCTGGGTGTGGGTTCACTGTATAGTTTTAGGTGGGCTGGGGATGTGGGGGTTGGGTAGTGATTAGGATAGAAATAGGTTTTTATTTCTTACTTTTAATTTTTATGATTTTTGTTTCAATTCAGCAATAAAAACAATTAAAATGATATAAAGAAACAAAATCTAATAAAATATAAAATCAATAAAAACATAAGAATAAATTTAATTTAATTATTAGGAACAAACAAAAAGTCAAAGAATAAAGGGGTAAAACATGCAAATTAACGGAATAAACATAATCGAGCCAAAATAGCAAGTCGAAAGGCGTTATTTAGGCCCAAAAATGGGACTAAACACCCCCACACTTGAACTTTTGCTCGTCCTGAGTAAAACAAAACAAAACAAACTAAAAACTAAACACCAACTCCTCTGTCGTGGGAGGAAACGAGTGTATTTAGTGTATGCACCAAGCCCTTTAAACCCCCTGGCAGCCCAGGTGGACGAGGTGGGGTCTTATGAGGGTTTGTAGCAGCAATACCAACAAAAGCCAAAGAAAAGGAAAAAGGAGATAGAAAAGGTGAAAAATAAAACAAAGCTCGAAAGAGAAAGAGAGAAAGAACTTGCTTGTTAAAAGAATCATGCAATCAACTACAAGTAAGGCAATGTTAATCAACCAAAAGAAACAAATACGAGCGCATCAAGAACACTTAATCCAAAGCATCGCCAATCTTAGAGATTTTCGACTCCCAAACGTTTCCTACAAGACAAGGTCCTTTGTGCACAAGTGCTAGTGTGTCCTAGTTGACTCCGATTTATCCAAAGCAAAAATCACCACCCGAGCTCATTTCAAAGCAAAAAGGTCAACAAAGTGTTGCCCTCCCTCACTTGTGTCACCCTTGGCTTGGTGAGGGCCGCAGGAAACGCAAGGAAATGCCCCACATTTTATTTACTTTCAAGTTATTCTCTTTTCTTTTTCTTTTCTTTCAATTACACTTTGTTTTTCTAGTTGGCATGTTTCAAGATTAATGCAGTCCGGGAAGGGGTTTACTCTCCCAGCGTGGTTTCGCTCCGTACGTAACAAGGTACTTAAGGGACGAGGGCGCCGCAACCACCCACATCAAACCACGTTGGTGAACCAACTTGTCGTTAGATTTACAAGGTTAAAGTCGGGTTTTTCGGGAATTAGAACGACTCTCCGAAAAGAGGTCACCCTCCCAACTCAAGCTACTCCATATACAAACGAAGTGCTTAAAGGGCGTGAGTGCCGCCCACTCACACCGGCCCTTGTTGGTTTCGCCGACAATTAACCATTTATTCAAATTTAAATTAACTTTCACTTTTTCAACAAGCTCGAGGGTGAATAACTAAAGTCTCACTGTTTCAAAAAGGAAGTGAAAAAACAAGAACCTCATTCTGCAATCAACGAAGGGAATCTAAACAGATGAGTCATGGCAAAACCCGGACTAGGGCCTACAACGCTCATACCGGCTTCTTTTAAGAAGATTAACAACGACTTCGGGCTATTGACTACGCGATTCTAAAAGCAAAGCAAAAAAAACTAAAGAAATACAAGAATCTTTTAGGGGTTTTTCACGACTTGTTCTCCTTTTTCTTTTCATTTTCACAAAAAAATTTCAAATTTTAGCAAAAACTAAGAAAAACAAAAATAAAATGCGAGGTGATCTACCCTTAAAACAAATATAACCCCCCTCCCCCCACACACTTAGAATGCCACAATGTTCTTATTGTGGGAAGGGTGTCACATGAATAGGTAGAACAATCACAAAAAGCATAAAAAAAAAAACAAAAACACCTAGCAAGAAAAAGTGGTGGCGACCCAAACCCACACGGCTCCAACAGCAAAATAGTCCCAACACTAGCACTCAAAGGGGTTCGCCACCCAAAAGGAAAATCAAGCATGCATCATGGATAGGAAAGATTTTCACTCAAAGAGAGGCGGGAAGGAGTTTACCTCATGGTCTTCATTCGAAAACAACTCAATCCACGATCCAAGAGAACCAAGCATAAGGTTAGGATGTACAAATTAAACTACCTAGATGCGTAGGTCCTAGCATGCAAGATTATAAACAAGAAAAAGAAACTAATTAAGAAAAGAAAGGAAATCAATACGAGGAAAGTATGTGTTACCTCTCATATAGTGCTTGTTTTAGGTCCCTAGCTTAACCTAATACTCGTTTGATCCTTGAAAGACGTGGCGCACATAAGAGAAGCATCTTCCATCTCGTCCACCATCTTCTTTTCCTCCCTTTCCAGCATTTCCACACTTTGCACGATTGAAGGTCAAGATGGTCTATCAAGTTATCCGTTGACCTTGGGGAAAAAGGAGGTAATGGCTTCTTATGCTTCCTCCACCTTCGTTTCCTTCTCTTCTTCCAACATTACCCAACCACCTTAGTGAACCGAACTAGTTGTTCCTCCGGGGGTCGAATCGGGTGAAAGAGATGAGGAAGCAATTTAAGCTCCACTTTAGTTGGTTCCCCGAGTTTTGGAGTTTCGGGAATAATCATGGGTTGCTCACGATCACCTTCTTTCAATATTTCTTCTTCTTTCTCAACCCCCTCCTTGAATTCTTCTTCAACAAAATTGTTCAATGTGATCGGGAAGTACTTAAACTCCACTTGGGGAAGAAAAGACTCTAAAGATGCCGCATCGTCGTTAATAAAATCTTGAACCTCCATAAATTCAAGAAGAGGCTCCTCCAGGGGAATATCCTCTCTAGTGGGTGTCACATCAAAAAGTTTGGTGAGGAAAACAACCTCACTACCATCAGGCTCAACTTGAATCGGCTCTAGAAGGATCTCCTCTAAAGGACACTCACATGAAAGCTTGAACATATAGGGCTCCATTGAGTACCCATCTACTTCCTCATTGAATTCTTCTTCACCACCCATCTCTTCTTCATTCCCACTTGTGGCCTCTTCAAACACCACCTCCCCTTCTTCATTCATCTCTAACTCACTCTCCTCTTCTTCTTCTCCCAAACATCCTTCCTCCACAAAAATTGGTGCTTCGACTTCTTCCTCACTCCGTAGGGTGATAAAATTCACCGGCACCACTTTGGTAGGTTGAGGTTGGACGGGGACGGTTTGAGGAATATAATTTTGCTGAGCAATTTGGGCCCATTGGTTTTCAATGCTTTCGATGCGAGCCTATCATTCTCCTGGTTTTCCATGACGTCGTTAGTTATTTAGGTTGACTCCTTTATTTATTGAGGATTCGTTTGTGATTATTTATGCTGACACTTGAGCTCGTAGAATCGTTGAGGGACTAACAAAGGGTATATTAGTAATATAAGGGATTGTGATTAATTATTATTATGTGATACTATTATTAGTATGATTAAGTGATTATCATTGTTATACGATTAGTTTTCCTTTTATTTGATTATTAATATTATTATAATAATTGTGATATGAATATTATTATATACGTGTCGTTATTATTAATATTATTAATATTATTATTATTATTATT
The DNA here is from genome assembly GCA_029582165.1 of Portulaca oleracea. NCBI lineage: Eukaryota > Viridiplantae > Streptophyta > Magnoliopsida > Caryophyllales > Portulacaceae > Portulaca > Portulaca oleracea. The sequence continues at coordinate 9,258,728 of CM055879.1, read as the reverse complement.
ATTATTGGTATATATTATTATTATTATTTGTGGTTAGTATCGGTAGTAGTACGTGAGTATTATGGTTAGATGGGTAGTGAAACTATTATGTTGTTATTATTATTATTATTAATTACTATATTTATTACGTGGAAGATATATGGGAGTGGTATTGTTATGGGGTATTAGTATTAGTTTTACATTAGCATTAGTAGTACTAGTAACAACAATATTATTATTAGTATTAATTATTATGGTTAGTTAGTAGTAGAATTCTATTGATATTAGAATAGATCTTCGTTCAGTTAGAAGGGATTGGGAGTGGATTAGAGTGAGATTAGAATTGGTTTTAATGAGAGAGACTAAAGTGTAATTAGGGTTAATAACCTAAGGCTAACTCAATACCAACACACTCACCCTCTTTGCTCTCATCTTCTCTCTCCCGACTCTCTTGCTTCTCCTCTGCCGTGGACTCCCAACCGCCGGGAAAGTCGCCGGAGAACTGCCCAAACCGTCACCGGCCGCCGTCCCGAGCCTAGCAACCACCGCTCTTCCACCCTCTCTTTCTCGTTAATTCGCACTCACTCTCACTTTCACTCTCCCTCCGTTCAATTCTTACTGTCTCCGCACCGCCGCTGTTGTACCGTCGCCGCCTCCCGGACGACCGTCGCACACCGCTGTCGCCGTTGGACGATGCTGTGAACGCCCAGGACTAACGGAAGCTACCGCTACTGTCGTGTCGCTGCTGCGTGTGTTGTCGCTGCTGCCGCTTGCTGTTTGGACCATCACCTCCGACGAACCCCGACCCCGATGCCGAGCGTCGACCACCGAGCGTAACCCTTTGTTCCAGTTTCGTTGTTCATCCTCTGTTTTAAATTTAAGTTTTTAGTCTTTGTTCATGCTATGTTCATATTCTAGTTGGAGATGATGCTTCTGTTTGCATGCTATTATGTTTGGTGCTTGTTTCTTCTTGTTATTTATCACTCTTTTATTACGTGCATGAATATGTTAGGTAAGTAGGAGTTTATTTCTATTGTAAGTTAAATAATTATAGTTATAGTTTTGATGATTTAGGTGCTATTATTTGATTAATATAGTATGTTGTAAGTAAATAATGTTAGGGTCTTGTTAGTATTATTTCATGCATGCTTTTAGGGTTAGTGAAAATATTAAAGTTGATTTCTTATTTTACAATTTGGTTTGGATGGTAGGAAGTTTGATGTTGGACCTTAGATGGATTAGACTAATTACCTTGGATCTTAGTTACTGTTCTAAGCCCTAATTAGGACCCCGGAATCGACTGGTGGAAGTTAGAACCGAAAATTATAAATTAAATGGAAACCGGTAACGAGACAGTTTTGTTTGAGTCTAAAGATCGGGTTACCATGATTAGTATAGTTTCCCTTTGACCGAAACCTTTGAACTGGAGACTCCCTTAGATGTTAGCTTTCATAGGAATTTTGCGGACCGGACTTTGGAATTTTATAAGTCGAGTTATACCCCGATTACCAGACCTAGGTCAGATCTGGACAGTTTGGAAAGATGACGGTTTTTGAGGACCTTAAAGCTTGTGTTGGGTCTTGACTTAAGAGTTTTAGTAGACATCCCGAGGTTTCCGAAAAGCCCAAAACCAGACCCATAGGATGTCGGAAAGTCAAGTTATGACACTTTATATGTGGATGCTGTAATCTGTTTTGTTAATGTTTGTTATTAATAAAAGTGTTGTTGTGTGAAAGTGATGTTTTGAGCTGGTTATGTGATTATTTGGAATGTATTAAATGTTTTAAAGTATAGATCCATGATTGATAGGAACCTATAGTGTTCCTAGGGGAGGGTTAGATAGAACGTAGTTAATACTAACTTCGAAGGGCGCGTTTTGATTAGAATAATTATTTCTATTTTAGATCCGAGCTAATTCGCGTCGCTAGTGAGCTCAAGTGTGTTCGTTTTTGTTGTGAAGTTAACCAGGTAATGTCTATGCTCTAATCCTCACCGGGATGCTCTTTAAATGTGTTTTAATGTTTTCTAATCTGTTTTGAGAATTGCATCCCGAAAGGGGACTTTATGTGGAAATGTGACCATCTGTTTTGGATAACTGTTTATAATTGTTCGTGCTTTGATTTTTATGAGTTATTGAAATTGAGATGGTCTTTTATTAGTGGTTTTATTATTGGTTTTGATAACCTGGGTTGGGTTTGACTTGAGAGCTGTGAGCTGAGATTTGCATAAGATACTAATAATTCAAGTGAAACATTAAGCGGGTTTCGGGGCATATACCGGAGTACAGGATTTGGAATCCTGTCGGGTTATTGACCAGGAGATCAGGGCTTCTTCCCTGATATAGGATAGTGGATATCTTTGATGCCTGTGGTAGGCGAACTTTGATGCCTGTGGTAGGCGAATATCTTTGATGCCTGTGGTAGGCGAATATATTTGATGCCTGTGGTAGGCGAACTTTGATGCCTGTGGTAGGCGAATATCTTTGATGCCTGTGGTAGGCGAACTCTCTTGATGCCTGTGGTAGACGATGTTACTCTAAGGGATGTGGTATCCCGCCCGCATAATAAAATATGGATTGGTTGGGTTGAGGAAAACAGTTAAGGGTTCAAAGGTTTGTGAAATGATTTGACTTGTTCCCTCTCCCTCAAATGAATTGAAATGAACTTAACTTGTTTTTAACGTTAGGGGTAGACATTATTGAGATTTCCCCCTCATTTTTGAAATGTTTTGTTTTCAAGTGAAGATCTATATACTGGGGACGGGAATTAGAAGTGAGGACGTCATGTTTAGAAGTCGTTGATTATGTTGCCTTTCTTTTATGAGAAACTTGAAGTTAGTTTTGAGGTTTACTTCTAAGTATGAGTTGTTAGTTTGGTTTACCGTTATCAGACAGTTGTAGTTTTCCTTCTCGCCTTGTATTCCTTCTGGGATACGACAGTAACGCCCAATAAGAGTTTGAGTCTTCCGCTAAATTTTGTCTGTTAACGTTAGTTTGACTTTGACTTTTCTATAATTGAATTTCCGGGGCGTTACAACTAGATAGTATTGTTTTGTAATTTCTGTAACCTTTTTAAATTATTTTTATTAAAAAATATATTTATTTAATGAAATAAGTTTCCAACAACATTATATTTATAATATATACATATAATTTCTATTACCTTAATCATTTATTTTGTTGTTTAATTGAGATTAAATTATTTTTGCATGTTATTGAGAAGTATTTAAAGAAAATTATAGAGTTGGTGACATTCAAATTAAATAATAAAAACTACTCCCATGTTGTTTATTATATGTATTTAAGATAATTTTAAAAATAAATATAGATTTTAATATCCTTCATTAATATATTATCTAAATTAATTTCGAAGACAATTTGAACAAAGCAAATACAAAATAATGATAGCACTGTTATATAATTTTTTATTAATTACTAATTATTATTTAAATTTAATATTGTCATAAAATTACTTCAAAAAATAATACATAGGGTTTTTGGCTTAAAATAATCCGAAGATAGAGGTCATTGGTTGAAAATAATCCAAACGCACTTTTTGGTTAAAAATAATCCAAACTTATAACCTATTTATCGATTAAATCGAATATTTTCGCGTCGTATCTTGATCGGCACTGAAGATATGTTTCTTTAATTGATTTTGGTTTTGAATTTTTTTTAAGCTTATTTAGACACTTGAACTTATAATGACATGACAATGAATTAAAAATAAAAACACTTTAACATAATAAAAGTTGAATCCGAGTGTTTTTATTTTTAATCCATTGCCATGTCATTATAAGTTTAAGTGAGTTGGGTCTAAATAAGCTTAAAAAAAACTCAAAACCAAAATCAATTAAAGAAACACGTGCTCAGGCTGCCATGTCAGCATTCCGACGCCGGAAATAGATTTCAGTTTGGTAAGAGTAAATAGGTTACAAGTTTAGATTATTTTCAGCCGAAAAGTAAGTTTGGATTATTTTCAGTCAATCTACATAAATACTGAAAAGTTTCCCGTGCATCGTGCGAGATATACAATGCTAGTTAGACATTAAAAAATTACCCTTATAAACATATATGATGATTATTGACTATATAAATACCTCTTCAAACACAATATATATTACATACATCCGGAGCATGTGCTTCGAAACTTGCGAGTGAACAAGCATATGAATCAGTGTGAACAATCATAACAATTAGAGTGAACAATTATAAAATCTGAAGCACGTGCTCTCGGAGCACCTAATAAATTGCACTTCAAACATAATGAATGATAACTAAATATTTAAGAATTACAAACACAAAACTGTAATGTTTAGAGGTTTTGTTTTTTGGAAATTGGAAAAAAATAATCTATACTTTGGGGTATTGGAAAAAAATAATCCAAACTTACAACTTTGTTATGGATAATTTGAACTTTAACCCTTATTATTTTTAGTATCCATTACCTTGTTAAACTCATCCAAAAAAAGTGACATGGTGGTGGCGATATTACACACGGGGCATACTTTTAACTTTTTTTTTTGAGCTGCAAAAAGTTCCACATACATTATCGCCACTATCACATCACTTTTCGTTTGGGTTTAACAAGGTGATGGATGCTAAACATAATAGGCATTAAGTTTAGCTCGTCTAGGATAAAGTCTTTCATAAAGTTGTACGTTCAAATTATTTTTTTCTAATACCCCTAATTTCCCTAATACATATTACATGTACCTGGAGCATGTGCTCCGGGTACATATGAGTGAACAATTATGTTATGGGGAGTGAACAACAAAGAGGTACGGGTGAACAATTGTGCTATTGAAAGTGAACAACAAATAAATATGAGTGAACAATTATGTTATTGAGAATGAACAATGACCAAATTTGGAGCACATGCTCCAGAAATATATAATAAATTGCATAATTTCCCCCCTAGTATGAATTATTTTTTTTCCAATTTTCCTTTTTTTTGCCCAATTACAAAATATCGGTTTCCTAACTGGGAGCCCGGAACCCGGAGAAAAAAAAAGGAACGAAAAAGGTTTATGGAGCAATGAGAAGTCAGATCCAAAGGAGGAAGAGGACTGACCGGTAATAGTTGTAGGCCAGCATTAGTCAATACTCCCTCCAAATCTCTCTCCACCACCGCCACCCCCACACCTCCGCCGCAATCGCCGCCGCGTAGGGTGTGTGAGTGTCAGTATGATCGCCGATGGAATCGAAGATGAGGAGAAATGGCTCTCCGCCGCGATCGCCGGCCTTCAGCAGAACGCCTTCTACATGCATCGCGCTCTGGTAAAACCCTAACCTTCGAATTCATTTCTTCTCCAACTTAAACCCTAATTATGCTGTTTTCTGTTGATTTTGCCAAGGATTCCAACAATCTCAAAGATGCATTGAAGTACTCTGCGCAAATGCTCTCTGAGCTGCGTACCTCTAGATTGTCGCCTCACAAATACTATGCTCTTTGTAAGTTTAAGTTTGTCAGATCTCTATTTGGATGATCTCATTGACAAATTGAAGGAAATGGTTATTGTTTTCTTGATTTGTGACTAATTTAGTTGTATACTTGAAAATTCAGACATGCGAGCATTTGATGAGTTGAGGAAACTGGAGATGTTCTTTTATGAAGAGACTAAGCGAGGTTGTTTGATCATTGAGCTCTACGAACTTGTACAGCATGCTGGCAACATATTGCCTCGATTGTAATTGTAAATGGGTCTTGGAAGTACTGTCTCCTTTGCTGTTCTTAGATTCTGACAATTAAATCTTGAAGGCACAGTTTACCAGTTTGGCTGGCCTTTTTGTATGGAAAAGAAAATCTGTAGAAAGCTGCAACTGATTTGTTGGCTCTCGGTATTGTGTTTTCATGAATCAGTTCATTTAAACATTGAATTCATGAACCATATTCTTGCACCAATCCAATCCCTTGTATAATGTATTTTCCTTGTTCGTCATTCCCTTTGTTTCTCCTGTTCTTGCTCGTTTTAAGTTAAATAGGTGATTGTGATCTTTAGTCGTGCATCCAACTTTATATAATTGTTCAATTGCAAAAAGTTTCCTAGTTTCTTATTTTGTGTTTGTTTGGCCTAATTTCTAAAAAATTGCTTTGGCTTCTTAGAAACAGTTTTACAAAAGCTATTTTTAGGGAATTATTGAAGTGTTTGACCTAGCTTATGACATAAGTGATTTTACTAAGCTACAGTGTTTGGCCTAACATATAATATAAGGCTTTTACTAAAATTAATAGTTTATCCTAACTTTTCAAAATTATCATATGTTTTTTAAGAGTAAAATTATCATGTGATTATTTAAATTTTCCTATTTTTGTTAATTTTAAACAAATTATCCTATTTTAATTACAATTATGACTATAGTCATATAGTTATAATTATAAGTATAATGCCCCAACCCTTCCTGGCCACGGACATTACCGATAACTGCATTACGGATCGACGACTAGCCCCACAAATCACCACGAGTCCTTTGAGCGTGCTTTGTTCTTGCGCACGCGCTGCTTAGGAAAACTTTCCAGGAGACTACTCCCAACCAAGTTAAGCAAGGTTGGCTAGAAATAGTCTCAGGATAGGTGACCTCTTGGTAAGTTTTCGCACGTAGCGTGTGAGTGAGGACAAAGCACGCTGAAAGGACCCGTGGTGATTTGTAGGGTCAATCCACTATCCTTGAAGTGGTTATCATTAATGTCCGCAATCGAGGAGGGTCGGGGCGTTACAATTACTTAACTTTAAAATTCTTTAAATTAAATATTGATAAGATCAATAATTTACTAAATGCTATCTTTGCAGAAATTAGATTAGATAATTAAAAATATCTACAAGTTGCAATGTAATATTAAAGGTTCTAACATAATATTAAAATATCTAAATACCATCTTTATAGGAATCAGAATATCTATTTGAAATTATGGAAACTTATCACCAAAGAATCCTATAGATTGAGCAGTCATTAGTTGTTATGAAGTAGGAGCAACAATTTAAATTGCTTGCGAGCAATTACTAGCTTCTAAAAAAAATAATCATTTTTTGGCCTAGTTTGTGCTTTTTAACCCGAAAAACACTCTTAAAAGCTAAGCTAAACAAACACTTATTATTTCAATGTTCATGTTACTGATTACATGGCATCAACTGTGTAACTGGCCTAGTAGTTTCAACATAAAACCCTCTCATGTGTTGTATGAAACTGAAAATTTCTAAGTTATAGGAAACCTACATTAAAAGCTTTTCTGGTAACTAGTAAGTGTATCGCCATGGGAGCGCACAGATAGGAAATTACAAAGGGTAGACTTGTGTGCTTTGTTTTACTTATGGTCATCATTGGAAAGCAATTTCATATCTTTGCTGCCTTTTGGCTTAGCATCTAGTACTATGTCATCATGTGTACAACCAAAAGTCCTATAACTTGAGATCGGTAGTGACCAATCAATGTTGATAAATTCCTCCCATAGCAGAAGTCATCCTTATGACATGGAGTGCTGAGTTCTTTGCATAAAGGCTACAAAATTGACATGAGGGGGGTGGTTGCTGTTATATGTGACTATGTGTTAAGTAGTTAGTAGCCAAAATAAGGATTGTGTGGGCTTTATCGAGGATAAGATTGCCTTTTTCTTGAAGTTGAGATTGCCAATCTATGCGAGTATCTGCATAAAAGTTTGTGGAAACTTCTTCCCACAGAAAGGGAAAGCACAGGCATTGTTTTGCTCCTTTACTCTAGTTCTGCATTCAGGTTCATAGGAGCACTTTGTTGTATTTGAGCACTCCTTGCTTATTATTACTTGTTTAGCATTGTCATCCTAATCCAACAATCACGGGAACTCTTCTCAGCTGGGTACATCTGTGTTTGACACATATTGGCAATGTTGCATGGTGACACTGTTCATGCTCTGCATATCTCAGATGCCCTGGAAGTTGTCTCTCAGTTTTTGTTTATTTTCTGAATCTACATACACTATGGAAATTTTTTTGCAATCCACATCCAAACTTGTTACATCTTGTTTGTTATTTAGTTTTTAACTTTCATATCAGAAAGAATTATCCTATGGGTGTCTATTGTCAGTGTGTACTTTCTCCTTATATTTGGAGTGATCAATCACTGTATTGCTTTTTGTAATTGGCGATCTAGGTGCTATATAGTCTATATTTAGGTGATAATATATTATGTTCATCATTTGGATAGCTGAAAGTGGATTCATTATTTCAGCTTAGATTGTAATGGACCAAAGCAGAATGCTTGTCTAAAACTCTAAACCTTTTCTACTTCATTTCCTTGTTGTAGCTAGTAAATGATTTTAAAATCTTGGGTCAATTAGAATCAAACTCTCTAATTTTTAAAATTTTTTCTTTAAAAAATTAAAGGGATAAGATTGTTATATTAGAACACCCCCTCAACGCCAACCCCAACCCCAACATGCTGTTTTGAATCGAGACCTTGGATTTGGATTTGGATTTGGTTCTACAATGGAGTGATACATGTCTACATTACTTTTTCTCTACTTTCTTTGATATATTGATCCTTGCCTACATTCTTTTGTTATAATCTATTGAAAATATTCCATAACTGACTGCTCTGTATCACTTCGTCTCTGTTATCTTTTCGTGAATGTCTGAAGGAATACAATTTGGTTTATTTACCCTTTCTTGATAATGACATTTTTTGCGCCATCTGTACACGTTGTAACAAATGGATCGTAAGTTTTTGGCTGCCTGATTGTCTGTGAAACTTGATTTAGGTTCACGACTTTTGTTCTCCTCTCTTTTCAGGTATCTGTTGTGTACTGCAGGATCTGTCTATATTAAATCAAAGGAAGCCCCTGCAAAAGATATCCTCAAGGATTTAGTGGAAATGTGCCGTGGAATTCAAAATCCTTTACGGGGGCTGTTCTTGAGAAGTTATCTCTCTCAAGTTAGCAGGGATAAATTGCCAGACATTGGTTCTGAGTATGAAGGGTAAGAGATTCTATAAAGCCTTTATTCCAACCAGTTTGCAGCAACAAATGGCTTTATTTTATTTTGGTGTAAACATCAGTGGATTATTCTTTTTGTTCAATGTGTTGGTAGTAATTTTGTTTGTACTTGTTGGAAATTGCAATGTATGTGATAAATATTAATTACTAATTTACTAACTAAGAAAAATGTTTGCTATGCTCCTAGCGGGCCCTCTCTGTTGTAAGATATCAGTTCATATTGGTTATTCTTGTTAAATTGTTCAGATGGCTAAAGATAGCTTATGTTTTACAATATGTTTCCTGAAAATGGAGGGCATCGTGCATACCTGCAGACCTCTTCTCATTTTCTAATTTTCTTCTAATTTCCTCTCCTTTCTCCATGCAAAGTGATTCATATGTCCAAATCTTGTTCTGCTTGGTTGTTAGTCTTAGAGATAGGCCTTCAAGCTCTTCTGCACTGTCTAATGATGTGTGGAGTGTTTTTTAATATATCATTTTCTTTAAAAAGAAATGTGATCATGTTTTTATGTTAATTGCTGGACTGTCAAATATCATTGGGAGATAATAATGTTACCCTTTGCTTCTGTAGAGATGATGACACTGTTATGGATGCGGTTGACTTTGTGCTGCAAAATTTTACTGAAATGAATAAACTTTGGGTGCGGATGCGATATCAGGTTGGTAAAAATTTGTTATTGTTCTTTACATTGCGTGAATGTGCCACATGCTTGGTTCAAAGTTCAAAGGCTGCTAAGGTACTACAGTACTAGACTACTAGCTTGGTCAATCAGATGAACTCTTTGTTTGCTTTGTGGTGTTTTATTTGTTCTAATGATCGAAGATGCTGTAGCAAAACCTTTGGAATTGGCTGTACTGGTCATCATAAGCTACGTGTTAAAGGATTATCCCTACCAGAAAAGTTTTTAGGTGACTAGTGGCTCTTTAAGAAATGAAGAAAGGGGGCATTGGGGGGGGGGGGGGGGGTCCATGGAGGTCTAATATTCTATCTCATGTCTTTTTTGGTATGGATTGTAATGTGGAGGTGTTTCTTCAGTCTGGTGCCATGATGGATTCTTATTCTAATAATTAGGATTTGTGATTGTCTATTCTTTCTGAGCCCATCCTTGCTCGGCTGCATTGTTATTTTTGGAGAGTAATATCTACGTGATGTTCATGCTTCCTCACAAGCTTCTTAGATGACTTGTTGGAGAACCCAAATTGAGTTTTCTTCCTTTAGCCTTACTGAAAGCCATTGTTATCTTGAAGTAGTTTGTGAATTTGATCCTTACTGAATCATCTTATGCTTCTTTGTTTTCACCTGATGGCCTGTTCTACTTCTGGTAGTGCTATACAAATCATGCCAAGTATTGAACGGATCTCTTAACACCTTAGGAGTCTTAGTTCCCTACCATTCATTTCAATCAGAGATGCAGTTGAGGGTTTCCCTTTCTGGTGGGAGTATGTCTAGATGTCCTAGGTATGCCACTTTCACATGTGCCCTGCCCTCCCTGTGAACGTAACTGGTCATCATGAGGGCATGATTTGTGATCATGCAGGTTGTAGTGCTTGTCAATGATTCATACTGTTTGCTGATCCTGAGTTGAGGATTGCAATCGGACTTTCTGGCCTGCAGGGACCTGCTCGGGAGAAGGATAGAAGAGAAAAAGAACGGAGTGAACTTCGTGACCTTGTAACGTCATTAAACTAGAACTCATTGTCATGGCAGCAGTAGAGCTGTGGATGGCTAATGCACACTCATAAGGTTGCCGGTTTGTTTTTGGATTTTTGCCCACAGGTTGGGAAGAATCTGCATGTCCTCAGTCAGATTGAGGGAGTTGATCTTGACATGTACAGGGATACTGTTCTTCCTAGAGTGCTGGAACAGGTCTGATTTGATGATTAATATTTGTACATTTGCTATGTCGAGTTCTGTCAACAACTCTAGATGTGTTGTTATAAGTGTAATGATGTTGGTTATTGTTATCAGGTGGTTAATTGTAAAGATGAGCTTGCTCAATATTATTTGATGGACTGCATCATTCAAGTATTTCCTGATGAATACCATTTGCAAACTCTCGATGTTCTGCTGGGTGCATTCCCCCAGCTGCAGGTGGACCCTATTTCTTACGGTGCTCTTTTCATGTGATATATATTCTTCCTTTTCTGATGGAAGTTAACAATGTTTCCCCCCCTTTATGGAACTCATGTTCAGATACATTGTGATGGCGTGGATGCTGTCAGAATGTGTGGCCATCCTTATTAAGATAAGCTGTAGCTTAAGTTATATGGTAGATGTTAGGAATAATCCCCATCAAAAAAAGGGTTGTGAAGTGAGACTAGCGGGTCTTTTGTTCGCATGAAGCTTGAGATCTGACAAAATGACTGTTGTTTAAGAAGAGGAGGCGGTAGAAAAGAAGAATCTATTCCAGGCTAACCTTGTCAATTCCCTGAGGACATGGTAGGGTTTTGTAGTGCGCTGGACTCATGGCGATGTGAATGATCTAACTAAGTGGTCTCTGCACTGGGTTACTTGGTTTCCTTTTATTTGCTTCCCAATTCCACTATCATTTTCGTCGTTTGGAATTGTTTTCTTGTCCTCTTAACTTGTTATGTTCCCCTCTTGCCGCCTCCCCAATTTGCACATATATCCCTTAAATTTTGCTTCCCCTCTTTTTCTTGATCTTCAGTGGTATTTTTCCCTTTGGTTCCTTTGATGTGTTTATATGCTTTCACATGCTTTTTGTGAAGACTGTTTTGTGGAGTGCCAACCCCATGTCCTGCCCCTCTCCATGTTTGGGGTAAACTTGTGTAGTTATAGACATTCCCACATAATTGATGTCTTGCCTTGTTACAAGTGAAATATTTACAGTGAACCTTGTTGAGTAATGTAGTGAAGTTTTGGCACCTAATTTCTGTTTGCTTTCTCCATTCCAGCCATCTGTGGATATAAAGACCGTTCTCTCCAGCTTAATGGAAAGACTTTCTAATTATGCTGCATCCAGCGGAGAAGTAAGCCACACATTACTGCCCATAGAGACAATTTTCTTGACCATTATTAATGAGCTTTTCTGCAGGTGTTACCTCAGTTTTTGCAAGTGGATGCTTTCTCTAAATTGAACCATGCAATAGGGAAGGTATGTATTGCAAGGCTGCCTTTCTCAATCTTGTCCATACTCCATAAATGAAATTAGGATGAACAAATTCATAGTTTTTATCATCTAATTGTACTTAAGCACATAGTATTCTGTTCTAGTGTTTCAATTTCTGAAATTAAACGTTGATGTGAATGGACATTTTCATTTGATCTGTGAATCTTTTTGACAATTTCTGCATTCATATTTGTAATTTTCATATTTTAATGCCTCTTGTATGTTGGGTTCAGGTCATTGAAGCACAGCCAGATATGCCTGTTATTGCTGTTGTGACGTTGTATTCATCCCTTCTTACCTTTACATTGCATGTCCATCCTGATCGGCTTGATTATGCTGATCAAGTATTGGTATGTTTACTAAGATACTCATCCCGTAGAATAGTAGCCTTGAATAATTCTTTTTGTGCTTGCTTTCTATATATAGAAACTGCCATCACGGCCACCACTCTGTACCCACTAAAATGGAATTGGGGTTTAGTTTGGCTCTTCAGAACAACCACCCTTGTTGCATGTTTAGTTATTGTTTTTCCCAATTTAGGTGGAAGCTTAGTCTTCCTAAGTATCTTATGATAAATGCATCTGTACATGTGAATTCAAAAACTACCAAATAGTCGTGCATTAAATTGCAGTTTCCACTCCCCCTCTGATTAGTCCAAAGTTTTAAGTGTAACAAAGATTATTAACTATTCCTACAAATAATTGCATACCACAGTAGTAAAATGGCTTCTTGTCTTTTTCAAAAATGAAAGGGAGTAGGAGAATGAGGATATTTTTTCATGCTATCATTTTCTCGGCTCAGTTGGTGATTAGGTCACAAAGTTGTATGCTAATTTGATTTGTATGTCATCTTCTCTTTGGCTGGCACAAAATAGGGCTAGATGCTTGAATGATTATTTCTTCAGAGTTCTGAAGGCACTAGCTTACATCTTTTCTGTTGAGAAGCATCATGCAATAGGTACAGTGATGGTGCTAGTGTTCTACATGGGCCTGGAGTGTAGGAATGAATTTGATGGTCTATCAACGAATTATGGGGAGCTGGCCCAGTGAAAGAAATTAATTTCCACTTGAGTTTTGCTCTCTGTTCACACCTGAAAACACCAGAATGTGATATATAGTTTGACACTTCCTATCAAACAAAATAGATAAATTTGGATGAACATCCTGTATTATGTATAGACCAAAGATTGAGAATCAATTAGTTTGTGGGCGATCTTTCGTCCACCTTTTCGCATGTTATTAGTCAGGTCATGTTCAGAATGCCTATGTACTTGAGGCATTTGTTTAATAGTTTCATGTTACATGTGCAAATGTGTTGGGTTTGTGTATATTGTTTAGTCAACTTTTGAACATTAAGGAATGCCAAGAATTTATGGAATTGACGATTTGGGCAACTAGCAGACTTGGTTTGAAAAAACTAGGTACAGATATCTCTTCCCCACCTGCAAAAAAAGAGATTAGGTGCACTTGGCAAGCTTGGTAAATATGTGATAGAAAAACCCTTTGGAATGTATGCATCAATGCTGTGTCTCTTGACTGGAGAAGAGAAGTTAAAATGTGATTTTTGGATTTTGACAATTTTCACATTATATACAACAACAACAACAACCTATGTTACCTGGACTCGGGACACGGGTGTCCGACACGGACACGGATCCAAGTGTCCGACACGGCATCCCCAAAAACTACTGACACGGGGGCATGGTATCTAAGGGTCCGACACGGCAGGAGAAACACAACCCCTAAGTTGCATAACATATTTTTTTATATTAAAAGTGAAATATTAATTTTTTTAAAGGCATCCTTATAATTTGTAAACCTAAAAATACTTTAATTTAAATTGATTTTACCTATATAAAAGATATAGTCAGCCCAACTTTTAAAAGCCCAAAAAATTTAATGCCACTTCAATTTTAGAATAGTTAAAACAAAAAGGTAGAAATTGTTAAAAGAACCCTAGGCCCAGTCAAATTCACAGTTCACGCCTCCCCCCCTCCTCTCTCCTCTGTTTCTGAAGAAGCAGACGAACGATGCACTTCCAGGGAGAGATTCTGTCAACGAAAACGCACTTCCGTCGACCGGAACCGGCGAATCTGGCCGGAGAAACCCCGCCGGTGGGGTCGCACAGTCAACTCGACCAAAAGCCCTCAACTACCACCTCGAATACCCACCAATTGGTTGTCCAATTGTTCGATCTAGGGTTTGCCATGACTAAGGTTTCGTTCTTTGGCTGTGTCTCGCGACTTCCCCCAGTGTCCGCCGCGGATCCCGTGTCCGGATCCGTGTCGTGTCGTGTCGACCCTGGTACGGCAGCCCTAATTGCCGAGTCTAGGTAACGTAGACAACAACATCAACAACAGCAACAACAACAACAACAATCCCAGTATTGATCCGCTAACCTGAGGTCTGAGGGAGTCCAAATGTAGACAATTTTCACATTATATACAGAACAATTTTTAATAGCCCCGATCCCTCTATGAGATGGTACATTTTTGTGAATTCAGCTACTTGGTTAGAATTCTATGTGCTGTGCACGCCTCATTCCCGTGTTTAATGCAGAAAACGATTCTCACTGTAGACTTATAATAGATCTACAACTAAAATTTATTGATCTATTGATATATTACCAAGGATATGGTATTTTGTTTAATCTTTCACCAATGCAAGAAGAATGTTAAGCTCTGTCATATGGGTGTGTATACTTGGATGGGAGTTGTGTGGGCCTTTAATTTCTAAATTCTAATTATGGATGGATGCAATTGTATCAATGTCTGTCCATGTGTGGAAGTCCTGCGTGGACTTTGCATATATAAGTACCAAATTGTTTCTTGAATTTGGCTATATTCAACTCGCTGAAATTAAATACCCTCTTTCAGGGATCCTGTTTCAATAAGCTCTCTGGTGTTGGGAGACTTGATGATAGCCAGGCAACAAAGCAAATTGTTGCTCTTCTAAGTGCTCCATTGGATAAATATAACAATGTTATGACTGCCTTGAAGCTCTCTAACTATTCATGTGTAATGGAATGCCTTGATGTCGAGACGAACAAAATTATGGCCAAGATTATTATTCAAAACATTATGAAAAACAGTACCTATATATCAAATGGCGATAAGGTATATTTCTATTACATTTTCATCTCTGCAACCTTTTTATTTTTATACCATTTTGCTTCTAAATGTCCTAACCTTACGGGATTACTCTTATTTAGGTTGAAGCCTTGTTTGGATTGATAACGGGACTTATCAAGGACACTGATGGCACAGTTTGTGATGAGGTACATTGAACAAATATACATACTTGTCCTATTGAATTAGGGTCGAGGGTCATGCATATAATGGTTGTTGTCAGCATCTAGTGTCCCATTAGTATTCTATGCTTTTAATTGCTCTGTTTGATTGTTTTTCCTCATAAAGAAATTGATTTGTGTTAACATTTAGAACTAGGTAATTTCTTGAATATCTGTGGCTTTTTGTGGTTTCATGAGTTTTTATTTAATGCTCTGAACTGAAAAGAAGTCCTATTGCCAAAGGAGTTAGATACTCGTGAAATAAATTTGATTCTTGAAGGGTCTGTATGAAAAAGAATAGCATCCCATCTCTACAGGTTAGTCTGACTTGGTCATTTCGTATCCCTAGGATGATGAGGATTTCAAGGAGGAACAGAATGCTGTGGGTCGCCTTTTCCATATGCTACATAATGATGATGCAGAAGAGATGTTCAAGGTACTATGTGCATGCAACATCCAGTAGTGATTTTCTTAGTTTACAAATATGGAATTTTTTTTTCTTATTTTCTTTGAGTTTTCCCTTATGCTTCTTATGATTAACCAATTGGCTAGGCTAAAGGGGGTTTCATTTTTGTGTTGCTTAGTGCAGAAGTCTGATTCACAAGTCTGTAATGGAGATTCTTTATACTAAAGCAGAAAGCCAGCTTTATGGATAACTTTATCCTGTTTGCATGGGTTTAACTAGGGCCCTAAAATAGTTAATAGGCTTATATTCCCTGGCAATTTGAGCTAGGATTTCTGTGTTACATGACCTCAAGGCCTTGCCTGCTGGGTCTTGATTCCTTAGGAGGGCTCGACAATGTTATTGTGCCATCCCTGTTCTGGAAGCCCTTTTGTTAATCACTGATAATTGTGCTTGTTATGGACTGCAGATCATAACTATTGTGCAGAAGCATATACTGGCAGGTGGTGTGAAGCGTCTACCATTTACTGTTCCTCCCCTTGTGTTTACTGCTCTTAAGGTTTTACTCTTCTCGACTTCTAAGTTTCTTCCCTCTCCCATTTCGTCTAGTGCTCATATGACATCAACTTACCCTCCTCCTATAGGGGCTTGTCTCTTTGCTCGATCTCCACTATCCAGTTTCTTGTGGATTGATTATGTGGGCATTCGTTTATTGACTAGAATTTGAAAATATCTGGATATTTTAAGAACTTATGAACTTAAACGGGGAAATTGAAATCCAGAAGTTGGACATTATTGAGTAGAGACTAAATTGCTGTAGTATGGATGAAGTAAAGATCAAAACCGAAACCAAAACCGACACTCTGAGATCCCGCCCAGGCGAGGTATGGAGGGGTCAGATGTAGTAAGATCCAGAAATGAAATTTGGGATTTGGATATATTGTAAGCTTGAAGCCTTGGAAAGATCTGGCATCTCAGTGCACCTCAATGACTAAGAAATGCATACAATAAAATCTGAAGAAACTGGCTGTGCGCCTGTAACACTTGGTAAATTCTTGATGTTATAATAATTTCTTGTGTAACTGTTGGCTAAGGCTTGAATGAAAAATTACAGTGGAATAATTCATAATGGCTATTTCGGGATGGGGGAAGATGTCAAGGTCGTGTGTAACGTGTTATGAGTGAGGCCTTGATTTATAGAGTTTCTGATGAGGTTATGTTTCACTAGGTTGAACATCTTGACTGCTAGGATAGTGTTTCATCCTTCCACTTTGTACTTTGCATCTGAGTTGGAAAGGTAGGGATAGGCCCATAAAGCATTGAACCAACTAAGAGTGTGTTTGGTTGGTCAAAAACCCTAGGGAAATGGTCAATTTTCCCGAGTTGACTTATTGTCCCCATGTTTGTATGGACATTGACCTTGGGAAAATTTTTATAAAGGGCCCACCATTGGGAAAATTTTCCTTGGGGGAGGGGGGAGGGGGGGTTAAGGGAAATTTTTCCCGGGGAAATCTTTCCTATAGAAAACTTTACGTGGAAAATTTTCCCCGGGAAAAATTTCTCTAGGGATCTTACCAAACGCTCCCTAAGCTTTCTTAATTGCCCAAGGCTGTAGTACACAGGATGTAAGGCTCCGCAAGATTGCTAATTTGATCAGAAGTGGTTTGCATGTTTTACCATTTTTTGTTTCCGATGTGTAGGTGGATTAGGTTTTGATCTGGTTATTGTAAACCTGAGTTATTCCCTATTTGCTGATATTTGGCTGTTCCTTCCAATCTTCAGAATCCCTGAGCATATAATTAGAAACATCATTTCCCAATATGTTCCCTTTTAATGGCAGTTGTAGAGAATTTACTAATTCTTCTCACCTGTTGTGTACATACAGCTGGTTAGGGCCCTTCAAAATCCAGGTGAGGGTAAGGCTGAGGAAGCAGCAGCAGCTACGCGAAAGAAACTTTTCCAGCTCTTGAATCAGGTAACTAAATATTTAGCCTGTGCGTGCAGTCTGTTAGTTCTGAGTGTTGCTCATGCATTTGAATGTTTTGAGAGAACTGTCCCAAACAATTAGTGTCCCTGGCAACATGTTGTCAATCTTCTCCTTTTTATCAATGCTTAGTTGCTTCTCTTATTCCTGATATTAAAAATAGGGGTCTTAATTGGTGGTACTTCAGGGGGAGAAGGAAAAAGAATAAAAGGGTCATTTCTACCTTGCTTCACCTGTTTATTTTGGAGGTTTGTTTGGGGGGGGGGGGGGGGATTAGTGCCCTTATCCGTTTGTTGTTCTGTTACATATTTTGTCCATGGTCTTTGAAAGATCAAGTCGTCTGACATGATATTTGTTATTCTGTTATGCCAATCCAGCTCATCGAGGCTCTTTCAAATGTCCCTGCTCCGGAGCTGGCTCTGCGACTGTACCTGCAGTGTGCTGAGGTATTTCTTAGAAGTGCAATGTCAAATCGCAGAATTAACTTATCTGAAAACTTTTCATCTGATGACATGTTTCGGCTCTGTAGGCTGCAAATGACGCTGACATGGAACATGTGGCCTGTGAATTTTTCACTCAAGCGTATATTTTGTATGAGGAAGAAATTTCGGTAAATGAAATCCCTGGAGATGATTTTCTGCTTAGATTTGTCCTTCATTTATTATTATTGTCAATTACTAATATCTAAAGTGGCCATAATCTTCTTCCGATTTGTTTGTATACATTAGGACTCAAGAGAACAAGTGACTGCATTGTATCTGATAATTGGGACTCTTCAAAGGATGCATGTATTTGAGGTTGAAAACAGGGATACACTGACACATAAAGCTACAGGGGTATAACAAATGGATTTTTTTTTTTTTTCCTTTCATGTTCTTCATGTGTTGGAACGACCGTTTCATCCTGATTGACTGAAGTTGGTGTCTGCAGTATTCAGCAAAGCTTTTGAAGAAGCCTGATCAATGTAGAGCCGTCTATTCATGCTCCCATCTCTTTTGGGCTGATGACCAGGATGGTGTAAGAGATGGGGAGAGGTGTGTTCTGTCCCTTGCAAAAATTGTCTTCAAATTGCTCTATTTTTGGGAATCAGACCTGAGAATTTGAAAATTTTGATTGTGAAAATCTGTGTTTGAACATATCATTTGGAATTGGAACACCTATGCAACTTGAGCACGAGATGGGCATGAATGACTAGTATTTAGCATGTATGCTTGTCCTGGGTTCCAGTCTTGGTGTCCAAAAAGGGCATGTGCGACACGTGATCAAATCCAAATTCTAATCCCTAACCTGAGTCAGGGCTGGGGAAACAGAAGTTTAAATGTGGCTACATTACCTTGTTTTACCGGGAAGCTAATTTCTTTGGACCACATAGACTTAAATCTATTGCAGATAGAAAAGGTAGACGGCAATTTCTAAGCAGTGTTCTCTATATGATTTCACTGCAGTGTGAAACTCCAATAGAATTGCCACAATTTGACTTCTCCAGTTTTGTTGAAAGTCAATGTCATGAAATAAGTAGCATATGTGCTCTATGTTACTCTCTTTTTTTTTTTTTTTTTTTTTTTGGGGGGGGGGGGGGGGAATGAGTCATGTTTGTTTACAACAGTGCAGTCCTGTGTGCTGGTGTGTGCTTGCTGGAGGGGTGGGGGAAGGGGGGAAGAAGTTGTCAGTTCCGTGTAGAACTGGTAGTGAACATTCAATTCGCACTTTAAGGCC
Source organism: Portulaca oleracea (assembly GCA_029582165.1). NCBI lineage: Eukaryota > Viridiplantae > Streptophyta > Magnoliopsida > Caryophyllales > Portulacaceae > Portulaca > Portulaca oleracea. Next base: position 9,239,264 of record CM055879.1, on the reverse strand, counting down.
TGGAGCTTTGTAATTTGTTATTCAGGAGCCATAAGAGCTATGGAAACGAACCAACTGGCCTCCCTTTAGTCCATGGTTCTGACACCTTATCAGTGATCGCTACCTTCAATCTGAAAGGGGTTGAAACAATTTGCTTCAGTTAACCAGAATCTGTGGCGTAATTTTTTAGTTGGCAATCACGGTCACGACTGCCTAGTGCATCGCAATTCTGTTGTGAATTTTTAAATCAAAGCAAAAGTGATTAGCGAGCTGCTTTTAATTTTACAAATGTAAATTAAATGACTTTATCAATGAGCCTCCAATTGCAACTGACTTAGTTTGATACAGGGTCCTGTTGTGCTTAAAACGAGCCCTGAAAATTGCAAACGCTGCTCAACAAATGGCCAATGCTACACGGGGTAGTGGTGGATCAGTTATTCTGTTCATCGAAATCCTCAACAAGTATGTCATCCCATCATAATTTGCAGCACAATTTGGTCTATTTTCTGTAGTAGCCCATCTGTTCTGATTTCTATCGTTTCAACTGCCTTTCTTTTTGTTCCACAATATCTGCTGATTTACATTCCCAGTGACAATATATATTCATTCTGGTTGACAATTTCAATGACTCTTTTCAAGGGCAATTTTTCCATTGAATGTAAAATTTGTCAGAAAACTAATTGTTGTGTTGGGAGATGGTACCCCAAAAGTGAGAATTAAAATGGAAAGGAGGTAGTATTATGTACACCAGAGCATGAATATGACACGGTCGAGTTCCAAATTCAGGTATCTGTATTTCTTCGAGAAGGGGAACACTCAGATCACTGTTAACACAATTCAAGGCCTTATGGAGTTGATCACCACAGAGATGCAGAGTGAGAATACCACAGCAGATCCAGCAGCTGAGGCCTTCTTTGCAAATACTTTACGGTATATCCAATTCCAAAAACAAAAAGGCGGTGCTGTCAGTGAGAAGTATGAGCCTGTCAAAGCTTGAAGATACAAATGTATTTAGTTAGGTACGTATTTTGGAGTAGCTGATTGTACTTGATTGTGCTCTCCATCGGAAACGTACATCCCTTGATGATACCGTTTTTTTGTCTGCCTTTGTAATTTGGGTGGGGGATGTTTTCTATCTAGGATTGTCTTGCTAACCAGGTCATTTTCACTACACTTTGTGAATGCCAAGTTCCATTAAGATTTTTCAACTTCCAACTTGTTGGGTCCCCATCCTGCTCCATAATGCTTTCTGATTCTGCTGTAAATTGTTTGTTAAATTGTGATAACTTATAGTTATGTACATTTTTATTTTGAATAAATCATATTCTGTTTTGCTTATTTTCAGCCTGTACTTACAGTTTGGTTGAATTATTCACTCATGGCACCCTATATCTTAATGTAATTATTATCAGGACTATTTTTTAAAAAAGATTATTGGATACCGACATTTTGCTGAAATAATTTTGGGAGATGTTTCACCTTTTTAGTTTTTAATTTACAAATTAGCCCATGTACTGTTTAAAATTTCGTTTTTTGGTCATGAGTGATTTATTATAACATACTTATGACCCTTTAATAATTCTGCATGCACTATTTCATGTTTCTGTTATTATTTTTTTATTCTTTTTCGTTTGGTATCAGAGTCAAGTGTCAATATTTTCACTAATTATAATTAGCAAAATAAAAAGTGTTTTAATTCAAAATTATTTCCATATAATCGGTAAGTCTGCAATGTTTAATGGCACAATTAAAATGCAATGTTGATTTAAGCAAAACCTAAACGTGACTGATGGCAAAAACTACTTAAACAAGGTTAACCTGGAATATATTCTTCTTTTCTACTGCCTCTTTTTAAACAACAGTCATTTTGTCGGATCTCAAGCTTCATGCGAACAAAAGATCCACTTGTCTCACTTCACAAGCCTTTTTTTGATGGGGATTACTCCTAAAATCTACCAAATAACTTAAGCTACAGCTTATCTTAATAAGGATGGCCACAAATTCTGACAACATCCACGTCATCACAATGTATCTGAACATGAGTTCCATACGGGGGGGATGTGACGTTCCTTGGTCGATTAAGATGGTGGTGGAAGACATTAAAAGATCCCTTCTTCAGTGTTCTTTTGCCAGCATTCAGCATGTTTTTAGAGAAGCAAACATGGTCGCAGATTGGCTCACTAAAGCGGGTATTGGTTGTTCTTCTTCTATTTCATGGCTCGCGGAATCGAATCAAACTCTATCTCTTCTTATCGGGCAAGATCAGATTGGTATGACTCTTGAGAGAAGGGTTGTCTGATTCTCCTCTTACCTTGTAAAAAAATAAAATTAAAAAAAACCGCATGACATAAAAATCGAATAAAATAATGAAAAAGTAAATGTACGAGAGTGCAAACTGATGTGATCTTTCTAGCAAGGCCTTAATTGAAGTTACATTAAATTTAGACTCATTAACTTCACTCCACACCAGTCCTACTCACAATTCAGGCGTTTGTAAGGGATAATAAATTAATTAACATACAATCACTATTTATATTAAAATATCATTTATACTCTGTTCGGCAGTAGTATTTAGCATAGCTTTTAATATTTTGACTAGATTAAAACTCTATCTTATAAATTTTAACTGTTCGGTAAATTAGCGTTTTAAATTAGAGTATAGAGTTTTTGATAGCGTTTGTAGGGGACCATACTTTGGCTTCTCCATCTAGGGTGGATGGGAAGACTGTAGAGTACAGGTCAACATCAATCCTGTTAAGAGGTGCTAAGCGCATGAACTCCTTAATGTGGTGAGTAGGATTCTCAGATGGTTTGAACTTGATGTTGGGCACCTCAATCTTGTCGGCAACCATCATGACTGGATGGACAGGTAAGGGCACATCTATGTACTTGTCAGCAAAGGCCGGAACAGTGCTCATTATCTAGGTAAGACTCTCCAGTTTCTGCTCTAGGGCATTGACAGCAGGATCTTCAATGATTTTGGGAACTTTTGAGGCCACCTTAGATTTTCCTTTGAACAACCTGAGCCCCCTAACTCGTCCCCTACAGGTGTCTTGATGAGTTCGAGCCCACATTAGTATCCATGGATTTCCACCCCATCATCATCTCCTTCAGCATTTAGGCCTAATTTCTCATTGATCTTTGTGATGGCCTGTAGCATGCCATCCATCACTTGTTGCTCATGGAGCCTATTCCCGATCTTTTGCTCCTGCTCAAGGGAGTTTGCAAAGACTAGGCCTTGCATCTTAGTGTAAAGATCCTCCAATTGCTTTAAGATGTTAGCCTCAGCACTTTGGACAGGGATCTCTTGAAAGTGTTCTTCAGCCATGATGCGGGCTCTAGGTTGAAAGACAGACGCGTCATTAGTTCAGATTTGAAACCAATCGGCCGGTACGTGGATCTCTAATGCGGCCTCGGAGTCGAGCTCCAATCTCGCCTGTATAGAAATTTGTTAGTGACTCGATAATTGACTCTGACACTTTTTACCCGATGCATGCATATCCTAAGAGACCTATATGAGAGCAGACTCGACACTTTCATGCTGACACTCAAATGACTTACCCACTTCTTGGGAGTGCATGCCCTGACTCTATATGGACCTAACAATAAAACATTATAAAGGGCTGAATAAAGTCAAATATAGCTAACTGATCATAAGTTAGAAAGCACAAGCCAATGTTTCTCAATTCGGATGGGCCCAATCCACAGGCCGACTGTTTTAAGGAGAATCTGTAACTTGGGCTAACGAACTCTGACAACTTGGGGTATACCGGCTACTATGCGGACTAGGATAATGTTCAACGAGACTGATGACCCATGCACCTTTTTTTTTTACATTTATTTTATTTATTATTTACTCAAGGAAAGTGAATATTGTAAAGGACTGAATAAAGCTAACAATAAGCGAGTTATAATTAGTTTATAGGCTCCATAAATGTGATGGATTTAATAATTAAATTTATAAATTAACTTACTCAAGCTTAGTGACTATTATGCAGCCTAAGACGTTATCTACTAACTTTGTTAAGACTTTAGTCGGATTTTGAATCTTTGTTAGGAGAGCATTATAAAGGGCCATATAGGATCATAAAAGGCGAGTCAAGTTTATTTTATATACTAGGATAATCAACCTTTGTACATGAATGGGCCCAACCACTGGGTTAATCATGATGTTTGAGGTTGATTGCCCTAATTGATAAACAAGCTTCTTCTCAGCCCAATGAACCTTACATGGACTAGAACAATGCTTCTAAACTAGCGTCGACTCTTTACAACAAAAAGGAAACACAAATATTCACATAGCATATTCATGGATTACTAAGTTTGGGATTAGATGAGGTACCACATGTTCTCGCCTTGGTGTACTTCACCTATATAAGGTTTATAGGTAAAGTGTGTGAGGTGTTGCTCGTCGGACTTCAAGGAAGCCTTGGAGTATAGCATGGGTGAGAGGAGAGACCAAATGCTTGGCGATGTAGAGTGCATCACACAAGTAGTGGCCGCCCACTCTCGGGTATAATCCTAGGTTAACCCTAAACCATCTCTTTTGTGCTTCCGTGTCAAAAGACCAGGAGAGTAGCCTATTATGCCAAAATGCCTAAAAGAATAATAAAATCGTGAAACAAATAAACTTTCTCCCTTTTACAATTTCAAATCAACTCGATTTTTTCAAGTTTTACCCTCTTTTTAAGTTTAAGTCCCCAGTGGAGTCGCCAATCTGTAGGACCCCAAAAAATCCCCGCCTAGGGAATGGTTTCGAACGTGCTACTTATATTGTGATTGGGAGCCAACTAAGGTTGCTTAATCCTTAAATAAGGATATTTTTACTTTATAAAACGTTTTCGAGAGGAGAGACTTTTATTCGTTTACGGACCTATTTTTATTATTAACATACTTGAAATTACACCGAATTATTTTATCAATGACTCCATACTAATTCCCGTCTGAGCCCGGGCCCAAAAGAGAAACATGGGCCACCAGAAGGGGTCATAGACCGCAGGGCCTATGACGAACCCACTGCTGGGCCCACGCCTCTGTGGCCCAATAGAAAATGGGTAAAAATTGTCATAGCCCGCAGGGCCTATGATAACTTTTACACCATTTTCTCTTGGGTTGGCCGTTGGTCAGGACAAAGGTGAGTACAAAGTCATTTTTCTAAATATTTCGATGTAACAAACACGTATGTTTAATAATAAAAGGGGTCATAAGGAAGAGTCGCCAGCCGATTTAAGGAAATCGACGAACCAAAAAGAAATGAAAACTCCGGTCTACAATCCCGAATTCCGAATCCAGGGGTAAGGTTACGAATTCGAGAATTAAAGAGTTCTCGAATCCGCCTATTTGAAAACATATTTTACTAGAATCGAATTTGAAATGAAATGAGTGGGGAGAAGTTTAATAAATTTCACAAATTAATATTCCGAACATGCAAAGATAAAATATGATGTTTTTTACAAAACGATGTACAAGTAAGATGATTCAAGAATAAATTACATAATTAAAACACAAAAAATGAACAAACCTCACTTTAATTCTCAAAGTGATGAAAGGATGATTGGGCTCCTTATAGCGAACACTTTGAATATGACGTCGGTTGAGAACCTTGGATGGAGCGAGGGTTATTTGAAGGTGGAGAAGGGTGAGATTTATGGATGATAGAGAGAATTTGATGGGATAATCTGAGAGAGTGGATGAAAATGATAGATGATGAGTATTGATGATGATTGTTGATGGAATGAGTGGAGGGATGTGGGGGTATTTATACGTGAGGAAATGAGGTGATGGAATGGAAGGGAATAAACATGATCCACCAATCATGCTCCTTTCATATCATAATCCCCCCATTAAAGTTATTTGATTATGGGATAAGAGGAGATTAGGGGAGTGCATGATTGTTGGGATTGCATGGATGTATGGATTGAATGCTATCTCACACGGATTGATGACATGGCATGGATACATGGATTAGGGGATGTGTTTGAATGCTATCTCACACGGATTGATGACATGACATGGTTTTTTTGTAATTTTGGTTTTTTTTTTTGTATTTTTGGGTTTTGGTTTTTGACTTTTGCATGCTAATTTATTGCATATATACAATTTATCTAAAATATGCGGTACAAAATCCGGTGTCTACAGTGTTCACTAAGGTTAGCCTGTCATAACCTATCGAACATAGAAGACTTGGATTAGGCTGGGTGCTTTGTTTCTCACTCACATTTTCTTCTTCGAATGAAATGTATTGAACCTTAAATCTCTTATCCTTTTGTTCATGCCGAGATTTTGATAGATTGTGATGGCCTGTAACCAAGACCAACCTTAAAGACCCCTACTGAACCTCCTTTCTCCTGAATCTTTTTCTGAGTGTCGTTAAGGCCATAAGGATTAGTCTCGATCATCTTATACAAGGGCACCGAATTTTGAAAGTCATACCCAACCTTTTTCATAAGCTTATACGCCTTTGGGTCAAACCCCTCCTTAGTTCATGCACTTAGTGGAGGTCTTTTGCTTTTTATTGATGTGGCTCGAGGATAGTAATGGTTGCACTTGCTTTGAGGGAACACATACCCTCTCCACTAATTTCCTTGATAGATGCATCATTAAGGCTTCCAGTTGTACATTCGGTAAAAGGTAATTCACCCTACTTTCAATGTGACTTGGGTGTGTACCTTAGAACAAGTAGTACAGAAGTAGATGATGGAGAAACTTGTTTACTGACCTGTTTGAAGGGCACCACTTACCGTTCCCCTTCACATAATTTCTAGGGTATAACATACATCACAACCTGGCCATCTTTCTTCGAGATCCCTTAGCCTATAGAAGCAATGGAATCCTCCATCAAAGGTCCACGATGCAACTCAGGGAACTCGATGGCAGACCGATCTATTGAGATCTAATCTCGATTGTTAATGAGTATGTGTTTGTGATTGTCAAACAATCGCCAAAAGGACTAGAAGAGGGAAGCTCAAGAAAGGAATTCTTAAGGTTTTCTTCAAAAGGTCTCAAAATGGCATGGAGAGGCTAATGGGTATCCGATCCCTTTTATAAAGTTCTAATCATTCTAAAAGGGGAGGAAACATTATCACGTTTGCCCGTGATAGGGTAGGTCACGGACATAACACTCAAAGGTCACAGTCATGACCTCCTCACCCAACTGCCTCAAAACCAACAAGGAGGTCACAAGAAAGACCCCAAGACCAAGTTGGTGGTCACGATCATGACCTCCAAGGTCATGGTCGTGGCTCCTCACTTTTGAGGGGTTTAAATAGATTTCCAAAATCAATTATATTTTCCTAACAATAATACCATATTATTGCTTTGGTTAATACACTCATTGTTCTAGGGAGCTAACTTGTGTGACTCTATGGGACCAAATAATATAGTTGTGATTAAACCATTTAATCACTAATTATAGAGGTCTCTAACTAGACATATAATTACTGTATTAATTTGATTTAATTATTCTTAATAAATTGAACGTTGTCGGGTCACTCTCAACAATCTTCCAATCATCCAACAAATGTTCAATTACTGTTATTCCCTTGTTACTTAATGTCTCAGATTTGGATAAGGTAAGTTGATGTAATCGTTATGTACCCCAATTTTTCCTCGACCTCCGAGTTGGACTCTGAAAACAAATAATCAACCATGGATCTATTTGAGCTCGGCCAAGCATTTTTCAGTCTAAGCTCATCGAGTGGCCAGTGAGGCATCTATCCCTCACATGGAGGACAATGCCATCTTGTTCAACTACATCTCTCTACATATATTATAGTAACCCAGACAATGTCTATATAGGCCCCAATTTCGAGAGGCGTTGGACACACTACAAAGTTACAAAGAACCATGTAAGAAGTGTAAAGAACTCAGGATTTAGGAATTTTCCATGAGTTGCAGGAGCTCTTATGACATTCATAACTTAAAGCACTTCCACTACGGATCAGTTCAGTAAGTGTTCTCTAACACTAACCCATGTGATCATGAAACTAGATCATCGCATCAATCCCACATGCTAACGGTTGGCGATTATCACTTCCCAATATGATAATGCAATTAGGAACATGGTCGACAATCGATTTGGTCTAGCACCATCAAGTTCACTAATGAGGTTTCATAAAACAGATACCATCTCTTTTCCCATTTTGATATGTTGACCTTTTGGACGTTCATTCAATTCTAAACTACAACTGAAATAATATGGAAATTTTATAGATGAACATATAAGATTACAATTGGATGAACCATTCATGGAAGAAGTAAAATACATGCACTCCCTAATGCGCCTAACGCCATAGCCTGGGCATGACCACCATACTTCAGCTGTGCTAGGGTTTTAGTAGGTGGATTAGAGATGTTCACATGCGCATGAACCTTGCACACCGTAATATCATCATATTGGACCAATTGTCTCACGATGTGATATTTGCGCGACACGGGTTTAGACTTGTTGTCTGCTCTTAGTTCCTCAGCTTGGGCAATAGCACCCTTACTATCGCAATAGAGGTTCACTCCCTCCTTTGATTTATGCAAAATCCCAAGCCCCTTGATGAATTCCTTAATCCACACGACCTCTTTTTCAGCTTTAGAAGCTGAGATCTACTCTACTTCTATTGTAGAATCTGCATTAGTGTCTTGCATGGAACTCTTCCAGCTTACATCTCCACCATTCAGACAAATGATGAATCCAAACTAACTCTTGAAATCATCTTTGTCCGTCATGAAACTAGCATTGATGTAGCCCTTTACACTTAGTTGCTCATCACCTCCATAAACCAAGGACAACTCCTTGGTTCTACTGAAATACTTGAGTATGCTCTTCAGAGTAGTTGAGTGTTTCTCTCCAGGGTTAGATTGAATTGTGATGCTCACACTCGAAGCATACGCCACTTCTGGCCTAGTACATCTCATGAGATACATAATAGATCCTATTGCCGAAGCATAAGATATGTTTCTCATCCACTCTTTCTCTTCAGATGTCAAAGAACAATCTATTTGACCAAGAGATGTGCCATGAACCATGGGAATGAATCTCATCTTGGAGTTTCGCATGTTGAACTGATTTAACATCTTATTGATATAAGTAGTATCATTCAAAGAAATTAAACGACTCGATCTATCTCTATAGTTTTCTCCCATCGCCCCGTTGCGGCCGCGACGCTCGTCACGCCCGCGATGGCCAAACCCAAGAGTCCCCTTGCGCCAGGCAACCTGTCGCGACCGCGACGACCTGTATCGCGCCCACGACGGCCCTACTGATCCATATTTTTCCCTTTCTTCATTAAGGGTAGTTTTTATTTTCTTTTCTAATAAATATAATTATGTTTTAAGCTTTTTCCTTCCCAATGTATTGCTAGGTTAGATTAGGCTTTGGAATGTAATTAACTCTTGGGTAAATGGCCCTTTTATTCGCTAATCTTTCTTGGGTTCTATCCCTATCCTTACCTATATATGGGTAATTGGAAAAGAGGGAGACTTAAGTTTTGGACGAATGAAAAAGGTCTTTTTGAGACCTACTCAAAACTCTCTCTAAAATCTTGTGTTCTTTATCCATTGTGTTGTTGATGGTGGTGAAACAAGTCATTCCTTTATTGATTAGAGGTGAAGTTTCTTTTATCTAATCATGGTGGGATGTTAGTTCTTGGGGGTGGATCATCCTTTTACCCAAGAACATATCAAGTTCCTTTGCTGATCAAGTATTTGGTGCACATCTTTGGTTACTTATTATTATCTTCTTCTTGAATCAAGTCTTTGGATATTAATCCCTCAAGAACAATATTAACATTATTATCATCAAGCATGGATTTCTTCTATTCCCATCAAGCATACGCTCCAAAACATCACCTCTAATTCCCATCCAAATTGACACCCAAGTACTTCAATTCATCAAAACTGAGTTATTCTTACCGTTTCAGTTGAAAGCTCGCCAGAAAACTCCCCCGAAATACCTGACAGACGCCTCGAAAGCTCCAATAAATGCTTGGAAAAGCGCCCCAAAATACTTAGAATCACCTATTGATCTCCATCGTCTTCGTCCGAACCACTAACATACCATTGGAAACCACCAGGCACCAACCGTGGCCCCATCTCGGCCCTTTTCACGTAAAAATAAGAGAAAGAGGGATTTGAGTTGATGGTCAACCCTTGACCCTTATTTGCTGCTCCACTCCTTTTATTTTCATCCCAATTTAACCCATTTGCAATATCAATCATGTGTGACTATTTGGGTAAATCAACTTTCCTAATTCCTTTTATTAATTATTCATCCTAAATTTATTTTATAATAGTACTAACTATCCATATTCTTTTTGTACATGTAATTATGATTTAGTTGGAGTAATTTCCAAATATACTTTATTCGTCTTCCACATCCGAAATTGGGAAGTGACAGGTATATTTCGATGACTATGACCTTCAAAGTTGTTTTAATTTAAAAACTCAAGATATTATAATTAACATGGAGCAATTATTGTTTAATTGCTTTTCAATGGTGTTTTCATGGCTATTGAAAACACTGGTGAGAGGGTTCAAGGACTATAACACTTTAAGAAATGGTTGGCCAATCTCCTTGGCGTAGCTAAGGTTGATGCATAAAAACAAATATTGAAATATGAAAAACAAAGAAGATAAAACATATGGATTTAGCGGATGTTCACCCTTTCAAACATAGCTACGTCACTGGACCTAAGATTCTCATTGCTTAGGATTTTGAACCACTTCACTTCTTGTTCACTTAAGAAGTATAATCTATTGTCAATCTCGGCTTCCTTGAGTACCTCCAAAGCAAGCTTACAAAACTCAATCAAGGAGACACACCCCCTTGATCTACAACTTACTAAGAATTAATAACTCTTAGCTACCCAAGTGAGATCCCAACTCACTTAATACATGTCCCTTAAATAAGTAAACTTTCAGACCAATAACCTTGATACAAGAGATTAAAGAATATGAAGTTACAAAGCATCTATCTTATGGAGTGAAGTATTTCCCTCACTTTCTCTGTCTTCATCCTCTTTTTATAGTCGATGAAATGCTTGATGTAGAGGTGCGACTTTAAAAGTAAATGGTAATGGCAAGTTTTTCATTTCCTTCCATATTTAGGACTTGGCCGTTTGAATTGGTTCTCATTCAAGATATGTTGCGCCTTACCTTCTCTTTCACACTATGTGTTTATTTCCTTCCACGTTACGCGCCTGATTCTTCCCTTATTTGTTTTCTCCAAGTCGTCGTAATCAATTAAGCTTTTCTAACCAATTTGGTAGCTTGGCACTATCAACCTTGATTCTTGTGAAGATTTTCAGCTAATCACTTGATTCTTTCCAAATGAACTTATTCATAATCTGCAACCACACAAGGTAGGAATCAATTAGCACACATTTCAAATCAATTACTAGAAATCTTACCATATAGGGATTGTCGTAGAATGCAGATTGGTGGTTGCTGATGATGATTTTGTCAAGGCCTTCCAATGTAACCAGTCAAGGAGAGATTCAGACATAGAATTTTGGCTTTCCAACTCAAAACATATCAAGCCAACGAGTGTATTATGTCAAGGTCCTATCAATGTGATTGGAAAGTCTAACAACTAATATATGTAGATCCACTCAATGCTTGCAACGTTATACAATACCAGTTTATGATCGGGTTGATGAGCCTATCGAGTATGTGCATGAGGGAAACAGTACCTCTACAGGGGACTAGCTTCTCATGATCCAATGCTTAATGTATGTAATGCAGGATTCCACATCCAAATAAATAATCGACAACTGTTTGATTGTATTCTCTCCTCCCTCATTTCAAAATGAATTTAAATTGGGCCCCAATAAAATTATTTATTTTAAATAAAATGTTTTTACATTACAATATAGTATATTGAGTCTTGACTCATTCTTCTCCATATTTTACAGATCAAACAGGAGAGCTCATCCCAAAAGACTAGTTTGATAGGAGAGAAAGCCCATTTGATCTTTAAACTCCACACTGATATCACATTCTACTGATGTGGGACAAGTCTCATACCTTGAAATGGCATAAGACCCGTAACAATCGACCCCCATTAAGGGCCAACATCCTCGTCGGTCACGGCCACGTTGGGTCACGACTGGGCTCTTCCCAGGCCACCCACTCCGTGGGTCACCGCTCCGAGTCGGCTTTGATACCACTGTTACAGATCAAACAGGAGAGCTCATCCCAAAAGACTAGTCTGACAGGAGAGAGAGTCCATTTGATCTATAAACCCCACACTAATATCACATTCTACCGATATGGGACAAGTCCAATACCTTGCAATGACATAAGACCCGTAACAATCGACCCCCCTTAAGGGCCAACGTCCTCGTTGGTCACGACCACGTTGGGTCACGGCTGAGACTTGTCCCACGTCGTTAGAATGGGATATTGGTGTGGGGTTTATAGATCAAATGGACTCTCTCTCCTGTCAGACTAGTCTTTTGGGATGAGCTCTCCGCTTGATCCGTAATGCGGTATCGAGCCGACTGGTGGTGGCCCACGGCGGGTGGCCCGAAGAACCCAACTGTGACCCAACGTGGCCGTGACCAACGAGGATGTTGGCCCTTAAGGGGGGTCAATTGTTACGGATCTTATGCCATTGCAAGGTATGGGACTTGTCCCACATCGGTAGAATGGGATATCGGTGTGGGTTTTATAGATCAAATGGACTCTCTCTCCGGTCAGACTAGTCTTTTGGGATGAGCTCTCCTGTTTGATCTGTAACAGTGGTATCAGAGCCGACTCCAAGTGGTGGCCCACGAAGTGGGTGGCCTGGGAAGAGCCCAACCATGACCCAACGTTGCCGTGACCGACGAAGACGTTGGCCCTTAAGGGGGGTCGATTGTTACGGGTCTTATGCCATTGCAAGGTATGGGACTTGTCCCACATCGGTAGAATGTGATATCAGTGTGGGGTTTATAGATCAAATGGACTCTCTCTCCTGTCAGACTAGTCTTTTGGGATGAGCTCTCCAGTTTGATCTGTAACACCATATTTTTCAATGTTTTTGTTTTCTGGTGATAACGGGAGTTTTGAGTAGATTCGTAGCAAGGAAAAACATGTAGCAAATTAGACCGCCACATAGTCTTAATCTTTTAGTTTGTTCGTTTTAAATTTTAAAAGTTAACTCACCAAGACACCCAACTATCTGTTATTTTCCACTTTCACTTTTAATTAAATAGTTGCTCGTGTTTTCTTTTAAATATTATTATTTTATAAATATTTATTTCATGCATTTTATTTTTATAGTAAAATTCTTGCTTTCTCACTTTCAAAAGAGCGGCGATAAAGCTCTCTGCTTTTAAGCTTTCACTAAATTAGGATTAATTAAGATAAAATGCTGGTAATTCCCTAATTACAAGTCGGGGCATTACATTGACCATCTCAAGGACGTACAGAAAATCCCAATGCATACCTTGAGTGAACATTTCGGCAGCTAAAGCTTTCATGAGGTGATCCTTGTATACAAGACTAAGATTCATCCAACGATAGATGTGTTCAAAGACTGTCTTGTCTCCCACCGTTTGGTGTTATTAACTCCGCCGTACTAACGACACATTGGTAGCTGTAGAACCTGCTGATAAACTCTTATTCCATTTGTCCAATTGTTGATAAATTCGGACTCCAAATCCGTATACCGGTTAAATGTTATCCCTTTCAAAGAGCGAATGAACTATTTCACCAGTTGATCTCTTTCCATGCTAGTGTTGCTATAAGTCTCAATGAAATGGGTAATGTGCTACTTAGGATTCACTCAAATTTGTTAATTTTTGGGGGCTGGTAACTCTACAACATTCGAAGGGAGTCGATCCTCTTCGTGTATGGCTTCGTGTACAACTGACTCTTGCTCGATACCTCTCCCAGCTGAGCCTGTACTACATTTGCAATCAACCTTTGGATTTTTTTCTACCGTCATTAATCTTGAAGATGAGTTCTTATTTTGTTCCCCATCACCATCACCTTTGGAAGACACGGTCATACTCTTCCTTGTATGTGTCTTCGCCAGACCCTCGTTAGGGGCACTTCTCTATTTTCTTCACCAGTTTCGCAGTTTGCTCACTCTATTCATTAATCTTGTTGTCTTTCTCTTCACTTTCCCTAGAAAACCTTTTCAGAGTGGCCTCTAACTATCCTTTCTTCCATGTTAATAGCATCAACTATCATCACCGACATAATGACAGTTTGAATAGATTTAATCCCAACTTCCGAAATGATATACCCCTCTTCAGAAATTAGGGACGTGTGTTCGCTAGAGTACTTGTAGTTTTTCAAGCCATCAAATTCGAGTTTGTGTGAGCCTCGAGTTCATCCACCCTACGAGGGGTAATCTTCATCAAGCCAAAGGTAATAGGAATGCTTGGCTTCCACGAGCAATGAGCCATTTGAGGTATTCCCCGTGGGTTTTGTTCGACAACCTAGATTTTTTTGTGACTGAGTTGATGCAATCATAATTGGTTCTTCTAGTGCAGCAGAAATAGTAACGACAGCATCAGCTGACGACTTTTTTCATCCTTCATGTGGTCACTCCACTTCATGTGAGACTTGCAGTTGCTGATCCATGGAATGAAGTTTGAGTTATCCTACTATTTTAGAGTTGAGAGACAACTTTCTTGGGTGTCATTGCGTCGCTTGAGTGAGGGTTGAAATTGATTTTCGAAGAAGAGAGGCAGAGAGGACCCACTAAGCACGCTAAATTTGTAAACACAAATTTCGATTCTAAAATAAATAAAATAGGAATTCGGTAACAAAATAAAATTTGTATTGATTTTTTTTTTTGTGAGTACAATCTTATGCTTGGCAGTTATAAGAAAAGATAACTAACCCTCCTATTCGATCTTCTTGACCGAGCTTTGATTAACTTGATTTTGAGGGAGGGTCTTGAAGACTTGATCTCAATCATGATGAGTACTTGATTTCCTGCGACCCGGTCACACGAACTATGATGTGTTTGATGCCTTCAGCGCAAGAGTATTTCAACATTCCTTTTGAGTCTTCAAAATATCTAATCCCCAAATCAAGGAGGAGGTTCTCTATTTATAGAGAAATTGGGCTAAGGTTTAACCCCATTTATCCTCCTAAAGGAAAAAGGATAAATAATTATTTTATGCATCATCTTGACATATGTCAAAATTTAATTCGCCAGGATGTATTTCCATTTAAGTTTTAATTAAATGGATCACCATAATTAATTTGACACGTGGGGATCATAATTGGTTGAATAAAACTAACTTGAAGTTACACTTGGCATTGTTGGATTGGCTAGCAAATTATCGCCTCCTACAACAGATCATGTGTATTTTGGGTTCATGTAAATATAGGTCGTGTGTGTTGTAGATTCGGACAGCTTGGGTTGGTTTTTGGGTTGAGGGCGATTTTCTTTTTTTTTTTCTAAGGAAAACAAATTATCTTTGTACAGTTCAATTTAATTAATATATATACTAAATATTTCACTAGGTTATCATGACAATAAATTAAAATTATTTAACATTAATTTCAATTTAATTAATATATATACTAAATATTTCATTAGGTATCATAGTCAATAATTACAATTGAAAATATACATAGTACATTAATTTTAATTATTTTACTATTTTATTTAAAATAATGGATTGTGTTTTTACAAAATCAGCTAACCAATCAATCTTAAAAACTTAACTCACTCACTAGCTAGTAAAGATATTAAGAAATCAAATTTTTCGATTATTAAAAAGTAAACTAGGATATTAAAATTCCACTAAATTTTTATTAGAATTGCATCATATTTATAGTTCCTTAATTAATATTAATTGTGATTTGACCAAACACATGATATATTTTTCTTCAAATACTTTCCATTATTATTAAAATAAAAGTCATAAAATAAGTTCAAACAACATCAAACTCAATGTGAAGCACCAAACTCTTTCTTAACACCACAATCCTAAATAAAAGAGTAGATTGTGGTGATGTTCGCGAGTATGTAAGATAGATCATTGCTTTTCATAACTTGAATATAGTTTCATTGAATGACATCCAACTATCCTACCAATGCCCCATCTACTATATCTCCTCGAAATCCCAATTTAATGAGTAAATCTACTTATAGTCGCTCGAATACAACTTAGAGTTGTTGGACATAAGTGATTTTTCAATCGTATTTGCTACTCTCTGCCTCTTTGCATAGTTCAAAGTAATTTTACCCTGTTATTTGTCGCTACTATAAAGAAGAATAAAGACAAATTAGTATGTAATGTTTCTAATATACACACTTCTAGAGATAAAAACTATTATTATGAGTGAAAAATTCAAAAACAAAAAAATGTAACAGTAAAAAAAAATGATAAATGTACAAAATCATTAGTTCTATTGATATGAGAAATGAGTCAGTTGGTTAGAGGTTTGGGTCGGGTTTGACTCGCTTATTTTTCGTTTTTTGGAGTCGGATAGTTTTTAGTTTCGGTCGAGAAATCATGTTCAAAAACCAACAATTTTAGTGCGGATTCTAGTTGAGTCAATTTTTATCACATCTACTTGGAAGCTGAATCAAAAGTATTAAGGCCAAGGTTTCTAAAATTTAGGAATTGTCGTAACAGACAAGGGTAAAGTTCCAAAATTCAGGAAACCGTCCTGACAGGTAAGCTAATATTCCTAGTTTAACTAGAGGGTATCCTTGAGCGACCCACCTAAGTTCATAATATGCAAATGTCATCAGACAGAATCCGCCGGAATCTGCCACCCATTCTCCTGCAACCGCCACCAGATCTGTTTCCCCTTCCTGGTGTCCTGTAACCAATCCAAACACTACAGATACCCTCGCTTCGACCTCGCATGCTCCTCCCATGGCGAAACCCAACTCCACCGTCCAAGCAATCGACTGCTTCGACCAGATCCTCTGAGCATCCGACCCAAATGGTCTCCAAACGGAACCTCGACCTCGACCTCGACCTCGACTTCGACATCAACATCGACCTCGACCTCTCCCTCAACCAACACCAAAATTGAAGGAATGAAAAGGAGAGATAGGCGAGGGGGAATGATGATAGAGAGGTTGAGAGGAGGAGAGAGACGTGGGGGAGAAGGGGATTATAAGTGACAAAATAAACTGAAAAAGAGGAGGAGATGGAGAGAGTGGGTAGGCAGGAGGGGGAGTATGGAAGAGAAAATAAACTGAATTGTATTGCGCCAATTGAAACAAATTTGGAAAAATTAATTCTTAATAGATAGAAATTGGTAAAAAGATTATTTTTCTGCTATCCGGTTGGTCTATTGTCCGTGATTCACTCTCAAGGCAACATTTCGTGGGACCCACCTACTTTGCATTATATATTATATAGATTTTCAACCAGTGACGACAAAGAGAAGATCACATCAAATATAGCCCAGGGTAATTATATCTTCACAGCAGAAAATGGTGAAAAAAAAATGAATATAACTGAGCTCAAATGTCAACAAAGAAAATAAAAAAGAATTATAATAAAAGGTTCTCTCTCCTAAACAGGGCCTCTAGTGCCTTGTGTTTATCTTTAATACATAAATGACCGAACCAAAACTGGGAATTAGAAAGGTAGGCAAGCAGATGAAAATGTCAGTAAAGTGACAAGAAACCACCTGATGCTTCATAGTCGATGGGAACCTAAGTACAATCAGTAAGAGATCATACGCTAAATATCCTGCCTGCTTCCTCAAGCTTGATTGTTTTTGTTAAAGTAAAAGAGTTGACGTGGTGGTGTAGAATGCACGATGTAGGGCTCGTTTCTTCTTCATCATCTTCTTCTTACTCCTCTTTACACACTGACTGGATTACAATATGGAGCAACCCTTCTGTGATTTTGACTTCTTTTTCTCCTTCTTGGGTGGTTGAAGTACAACCTTAATTGCTGCATCAAAAACTGCCTTCACATTCTGTGGTTCCACTTAATAAGTTAGTATCTTGGGAGGAATCAATTCAGGGGGAAAAATGTCTGGGAAGTTTCAGATGCAGACAGCCTTGACTCAGCAAACAGTACTGTTTGTTGAGAGACCCACTAAAAATGTCTGGGGAGGCACCAATGTCCGTCCAAAAACAAAAGGCATGGATGTGTCCATTGCAAAAACTTACCTGCTGTGTTTTTGAGCTGCACTCAATGTAAGAAGGTGCACTAATTTGCTTCCTCAACTCCTCACCCTTGACGGTACGATATACAAAAGTCACAGACGGAAAAAGTGTTGTTGGTCAATAATAAGATGGATCCAAGCAAATCTGCCACTGAAGAATCCTGAGTAATATGTACAACAAAATGTTTTACCTGAGCCTGAGTGATTGGAACTGCCCCAGGGTGATCCACGAAGAACTGTTTGTCATCCCGAAGATCTAGGGCCATGCATAAAGCACCAATCAACTTGTCAGATTGAAGAACAGGGAAGCTATATTACATTTTACTTGTAGGTGTAATGTAATGGGGACAAAAGTTCGGTAAGCAGCCCATCACATCAAGAACAAAATAAGAGCTCAGTAGTTACCAAAATCAAATAAAGCTCACAGCGCATGTCGTTGCTGGTTTTTCCCATTACAATCACAACTCAACACATTCACCACTTAATTTGTAACAACTTTGCAATCCATGGGAATAGAAAAATGAATCTTAAGATGGTTCGTTTTTATGTTGCTCAAACCTTTATGTCAGCTCAACTATAAATTTCAGACACTCAATGCTCTAATATGAGTGTGGCCACACCCAAAAGGCATTTTAGATGTAAGCATTAAACAGGACATGAAAGTACTTAGTCCACCCCCTTTTTTTAACTACAAGGCATTGGAAATTTGGAACATAAAAGCAGGCTTATGGTGTAATTGGGAATACAGAATATGTAAATTAGCACATTTATAAGCAATTATATCTAAATAGCATCAAAAGGGTAGTATGATTCTGACCAAGTTTTGTTCCAACAAGAACAATTGGGACACCAGGAGCATAATGCTTCAACTCAGGGATCCACTGAAAATTAAGCAGCACAATTCATTAGCAAATAGCGATAATGAAATATTGAGGGGCATCCGCAATGAAATGATATTCCTTCAACTCGAACTAAGGACCATATTCAATTAGTACTCAACCTTCTTAGAAACATTCTCATAACTAGCCTTGCTGATCAGGGAAAAAGCTAGGATAAAGACATCTGCTCCACGATAACTCAAGGGTCTTAATCTGTTGTAATCCTCTTGTCCTGAAATATAAATAATCCCAAAATTAAGACAAATTTTGATTGCAAGTAATGGAGCTGGAAATTGAAAAATACAAAAATCAAAGGCATTACCTGCAGTGTCCCACAAGCCCAGGTTAACTGTGGCTCCATTGACGACCACATTTGCACTGAAATTGTCAAAAACTGTGGGCACATAGTCCTGCTCACACAAAGGTATACAAGAAACCTCAGAGAAATAATAGTAACAGGATAAAAGGATCCACGGTGAGGAGTCAAGAAAGTAGTACTGCTTCAATATGTTCGTGTCATTGCCAAAGTTCCATCCATTTGACTGATTACATGAAGTAAATCTTTTTTAAAGCAGAAGACTGACTTGATCATTATGAAGATTTTGAAATGACCATCAATCCAGAAGACAAATAGAAAACATCAAACCTCACGACATGTTCTTCTTGCATACAAGATAAGTGGATCAATAAGAAAGCACAATTATCATCATCAACGGTACTCCTTTTTCCAAGTAATCACAGAACACACAAATACAGAAATCGTAATCATCCAAAGCAACAACTAAAACCGAAAAGGGTTCCTTTTTTTCCCTTCTCCTCTTTCTTCTATTTGGTAGTTGACAAAGCGATTTCATAAAACAATTCCCACAATTCAGACCATTAAACCTCTCCCACAAACAAAAGATAAAAAAGGAGAAACAAAACTGCAAAATGATTAGATCCATTGAAGTCAATTTACACAATAATTTTTACAAAAACCCATCAGCCAACTTGAAAAGCAATTATCATCACATAACAATTTCAATCTCATCCATAAAGATGCCATAGAATTCACTCAATCAAAAGGTTCACACCTTCCAATCATATTTTCTGCCCCAAGCTATGAAATCATGATCACGCTACATTAAATCCAATATAACATTAAAAAAAAAGATGAGATTGGGAGCTGACCGTAGGGAAGGTGTTGCTGGTGTAAGAAATCAACAAGCAAGTTTTGCCAACAGCACCATCACCAACTGTGACACATTTTATGAACCTGGAAGCACTCATTTTTATTTTTTTTTTAAAAAGTCTAACTAATTACAACCCCCCACCCCCAGTCCACCCACCAAACCACACCTCTAAAATTACACACCAAAAACCATCGAGTCTACCTAGAAATTCCTCAACAACATTCAAAACATGAGACGACCTGTGAAACAATACAAACCCATTCAAAACAAAAACACATCCCAGAAGGAATAAAATTTATATTTATCCCAGATGGGGGGTGGGAAAATGGGGTTGGATAATAATAATCATCAATAGAGAATTGGGGGAAAAGAAGAATATGGTGAAATGACGAAACTTTAGCCCTAGTGGTAATAGATGGGATTTAAGATTATAGATAGATAGGGAGAAATAGTGGGGGGGAAGGAAGAAGATAGGGAGAGAGATAAACCTGTGAATGTGATGGTTGTGAAACCGGGAAATAATGCCGTTGAAGCGTTCCCTGAACGGAATAATGCAAATTTGTTCTCCATTTCTCTCCTTCTTGACGTGTTTTCCGCTTTAAACTCCCTTTCTTTGACACCTTCTTGCTCTTTTTTGCCCCTATACTTCACCCATCACCACCGTTTTTCTTTCCCTATTTATTTATTTATTTATTTATTTATTATTATTATTATTATTATTATTATTATTATTATTATTTATTTGCAAAAGTTCACATTAAAACAGTGAAAGATTATTGCATTTAGGGGCTTAAATTGACATATTTGACATGAATAAGCGGGATTCATATTAGTTATTATTGTTGTAAAGATAATATTTCTGTTTGATCTTATCTTTGTATTTTGTAATTGAAAAATGATACAGAAATAATTTTAAATAAATATATCATGCAAGCAAGATCTTGTTTTCATTTTGCTCATGAACTTCTATATAAATATAAGTGTGTTCTATATTATTCCTTTAAAATGAAACAGGTCATTTTCTTCATATTATATTTAATCAAAATTATGTGTTATGTAAGAAAATCAAATATGTATAGTTGTCTAGTTGATAATTATCATAGTTTTAGGGCCGTATATATGGTAATAAAGAGCAATACAAAATATTCATGTGATAAAGGCTTGTATTTGTATATATTGGTTGTACCATTTTTAATTTGTAATTGCTTAGAAATACACTAACTCATGGCACCTCATATTACGTTAATTCCTTGATTTAACCTCAAACTTTCAAATTGAATGTAGGGGGGTGTTCACGGGGTGGGTACCCGAACCGATTGGATAATTTTTAGCACTAAAAATTGGCGGCCAAACCCCGAATCAGAACAGAATCGAAATTTCCGCACCGAAAATCGTACCGAAAATTTCAAGTGGTACCGGTTAACCAAAAGACCCGATTAATTATAATTTCATGTGTGTCCGATTTTATTTTTAAATTGTAATTAACTAGAAATTCTAATATTGATTCAATTAGTAACCACACCAAAAAAAATAAATTTGGAAATGAACCATTATATATTCACTCCAATAAATTTAGAACTGAGAAGTGTTGACTGGGCGCTGCAAAAGTGACTACTGTGACTAGGGTTTGAGTTTGAGAAGTGAGAAGGGCATGGGGAATGCCATTCAGAATGAGAGATTGGAGAGAGAGAAAGAAAGAGTGAAATAGTGAATGGCTGAATGAGTGAATATGTGAATGCATACAAAAAATCAAAAAGTGAAAAAACTAAAAATGAGGAGCATTGGAGGGAAACTCCAAAATAGTGAGCGACAGCAGCAAATTTACTATCCAATTTTAAATTTATTTTCGGGTAACCGAAAATGTCTAGGGGCCGATCCGTAACCAAACCGATTATCCAAAAAAATTTCGGATCGGGTACCCGCCCCGATTAAAATTGATTTTTTCGGTCCAGGTACCCTAAATTTTCGACCGGATAGCGGGTTTCCGGATCGAGTTTTTCGGGGCGGTTAATTATGAACAGCCCTAATTGAGTGCCATGTACAGTACAAGTTTTTATGATTGAAGTGCCTGTTATTCTGACAGAGACATTCCCTTATGGCAAGGCTAGGTATCCTATTGGAAGTGGTTGCCTAAACTAAGGGGAGGGGAGTAACTGCAGTTGTTGGGTTTATGGCCCAAAATTAACCTCTTGATCCCACAACTATTTATTTCCTAATTGTATTAGGATATTATTTAGGTTTTCTTATTATGTTAGGTTTCCTAATTGTATTAGATTTCAAATTTAATTGGAGTGGGAGTCAAGTTAGGTTTATAGGGAGTTTTTCCTATAAATATAGGTTGTTATCAACCTATACACTTATGGCAATGTGACACACACATTGAGAGCATTATTCACCTCTACCCCATCCCTAGGTTGCGAGAGTCCTTAAGAGAATAATTTTGTCTTCAGTATATTCCCTTTGTGTTATTAACCCCTTGAGATCTTGCCATTGATCCCCTTGCGTTATATAGCCTGTGCTATTATCCCCTTGTGATCTGGCCGTCGATCCCCTTGCGTTATATAGCCCCTTGGGATCTCTCTTGTAATCTCTCCCCTTATACTAGTGGATTATTGCTCCATTGACGTCCGTGGTTTTTTTCCCGATTTGGGTTTCCACGTAAATCGTGTGTCTTTATACTCTCTATCTTTTAGTTTCTGATCTTATTATATTTCTTCTCAATTTATACATCCAGATAATTATCTCTTCCGCTACAAATACTAGGCTATATTTTATCTCGATCCTAACAAGTGGTATCAGAGCGAGTTTTAATCTTTTTTTCTGCCTAGTTCAGGATGTCTGCAGTTAAGTCTGATATTGAGAAGTTCGACGGTGTGATCAGTTTCAGTATCTGGAGAGTTCAAAAAAATATTTTGATGAAGGTAACTCCATTATTATTGATCTGGCAAATTTGGAGGTTACTATTGAAGATGAGGATAAGGCTATCTTTGTTGGTTGTCTCTTTGCCCCATTCCTACAAGCACTTTAAAGAAGTCATATCATATGAAACCCTGTCTTTCGAAAATGTTAAATCTAATTTGATCTCGAAGTGCTTTCTAATAAAGCTGAAGGCTTGGTTTTTTAGAGGTGAAACCACTAATAATGGGGATTCTAGGAAAGCCAGATCAAAGTTTAAAGAACGTTCCAACAATACCTGTTCTACAACCTCCAGGCAACGCGGTTTTTATGTTCGGCAGGGTTCAACTACTACAGGTTCTACAGCCGTATCTACAACCCCATCTCTTACTGAGTTTAAGGGTGACTTGAATTCAGTTGATGCTCATCACATCTAATTGCCCTTCGGGGCTCTATGACGGTACCGGAGATTTTGGCCCAAGGTGGAGTTTGTTGGGTTTATGGCCCAAAATCAGCCTCTTGTTCCCACAATTATTTGTTTCCTAATTGTATTAGGATATTATTTAGGTTTCTTTATTATGTTAGGTTTTCTAATTGTATTAGATTCCAAGTTTAATTGGAGTGTGAGTCAAGTTAGGTTTATAGGGAGTTTTTCCTATAAATATAGGTTGTTATCAACCTGTACACTTATGGCAATGTAACACACACATTGAGAGCACTATTCACCTCTGCTCCATCCCTAGGTTGCGAGAGTCCTTTAGAGAGTAATTTTGTCTTCAGTATATTCCGGTTGTGCTATTGACCCCTTGAGATCTTGTCATCGATCCCCTTGCGTTATATAGCCTGTGCTATTAACCCCTTGTGATCTGGGCGTCGATTCCCTTGCATTATGTAGCCCCTTGGGATCTCTCTTGTAATCTCTCCCCTTATACTAGTGGATTATTGCTCCATTGACGTCCGTGGTTTTTTTCCCGATTTGGGTTTCCAAGTAAATTGTGTGTCTTTATACTCTCTATCTTTTAATTTCTGATCTTGTTATATTTCTTCTCAATTTATACATCCTGATAATTATCTCTTCCGCTGCAAATACTAGGCTATATTTTATCTCGATCCTAACAAGTGGTATAAGAGCGAGGTTTAATCTTGTTTTCTGCCTATTTCAGGATGTCTGCAGTTAAGTCTGTAGTTCAGGATGTCTGCAGTTAAGTCTACAGTTAAGTCTGATATTGAGAAGTTCGACGGTATGATCAGTTTCAGTATCTGGAGAGATCAAAAAAACATTTTGATAAAGGTAACTCCATTATTATTGATCTGGCAAATTTGGAGGTTACTTGAAGATGAGGATAAGGCTATCTTTGTTGGTTGTCTCTTTGCCCCATTCCTACAAGCATTTTAAAGAAGTCATATCATATGAAACCCTGTCTTTCGAAGATGTCAAATCTAATTTGATCTTGAAGTGCTTTCTAAAGCTGAAAGCTTGGTTTTTTAGAGGTGAAACCACTAATAATGGGGGTTCTAACAAAGCCAGATCGAAGTTTAAAGAACGTTCCAACAATACTTGTTCTACAACCTCCAGGCAAGGCGGTTTTTATGTTCGACAGGGTTCAACTACTACAGGTTCTACAGCCGTATCTACAACCTCATCTCTTACTGAGTTTAAGGGTGACTTGAATTCAGTTGATGCTCATCACATCTAATTGTCCTTCGGGGCTCTATGACGGTACCAAAGATTTTGGCCCAAGGTGGAGTTTGTTGGGTTTATGGCCCAAAATCAGCTCCTTGATCCCACAATTATTTGTTTCCTAATTGTATTAGTATATTATTTAGGTTTCTTTATTATGTTAGGTTTTCTAATTGTATTAGATTCCAAGTTTAATTGGAGTGTGAGTCAAGTTAGGTTTATAGGGAGTTTTTCCTATAAATATAGATTGTTATCAACCTATACACTTATGGCAATGTAACACACACATTGAGAGCACTATTCACCTCTACCCCATCCCTAGGTTGCGAGAGTCCTTAAGAGAGTAATTTTGTCTTCAGTATATTCCCGTTGTGCTATTAACCCCTTGAGATCTTACCATCAATCCCCTTGCGTTATATAGCATGTGCTATTAACCCCTTGTGATCTGGTCATCGATCCCTTTATGTTATATAACCCCTTGGGATCTCTCTTGTAATCTCTCCCCTTATACTAGTGGATTATTGCTCCGTTGCCGTCTGTGGTTTTTTTCCCGATTTGGGTTTCCACGTAAATCGTGTCTTTATACTCTCTATCTTTTAATTTCTGACCTTGTTATATTTCTTCTCAATTTATACATCCTGATAATTATCTCTTCCACTGCAAATACTAGGCTATATTTTATCTAGATCCTAACAGCAGTTACTATGGTACATGGCTCTTGGAGAAAAATTACACAGCTCAAAATGCTCATTCTTTAACTATAAACAAATTGATTCCCACTCATTATTCATCTCAGGAGTCAGGACAAACAAATCGTGTTCTTGTTTAAGACAGAATTTAGACAATTCACTGACTTGCGTCTACTATGAATATGATTACATGGTAAAACCATTGCTCAAGGGATTGGATTGGATTGGATTCTGACACTAGGATTTGCAAAATGCGTGTAGAGTTTCATCCAATGCTTCCTTGTCATACTCATCGGTGAAGACACAGTTTCCGAGTGGACCCTTGAGGAGGATGAGCCTCAGCACACCATCGGCAACCTTCTTGTCAACCTGCAGGTTGGATTAATACAATACAGTAACTTAAACAAGCTTGCTATAGGAGAATGAGTTGCAACAACATTAACCGACTCCTAGTCTTAGGGAGATCCTGGTGTAGGCAACCCCAACCTAGCCTCTGCAACCAACAAACATCGCTGCTTGGAGAGAGGCTGATTCCAAGACAGCAGACACAACAAAATAGAACAAGGCACTTAACATACCGCCATAATGGACTTGAACATTTCAACAGTCATGCTTTCAGGAACAGTAGTTGGTAGCTTAGCCTGTTTCAAGATGTTATGAACTCGCTTTACCAATGATTCATCTATCCATCCGAGGCGGTGTGACAAGTCAACTGCCATGACCTAGAACACGGAAACCCCTTTCAGCACAAAGATTATATTATATAAGAAGCACCGAGGGGTTTTCAGGAGATTAGAAAAAATTATACCATTCCGACTGCAACTGCTTCTCCATGCAGCCATTGGCCATACCCAAATCCTGTTTCTATTGCCTGCACAAGGAATTTACAACATCAAGCTCGTCAAGATAGAGAAATTTTAAGTGCTGGACAAAATATAACACAATTAAACTCTTTAGTCAATTTGAAACTATCTATCTATATAGATGCTTTAATG
Source organism: Portulaca oleracea (assembly GCA_029582165.1). Classification (NCBI taxonomy): domain Eukaryota; kingdom Viridiplantae; phylum Streptophyta; class Magnoliopsida; order Caryophyllales; family Portulacaceae; genus Portulaca; species Portulaca oleracea. The sequence continues at coordinate 9,212,894 of CM055879.1, read as the reverse complement.
AGCGCTAATAGAGTGGAACCATGCCAAGATGCTCTAGATATAGCTTCGTATTAAAACCAAACCAATGCCCCACAGTCCCACACTTCCACCTAGGCAGACATTTCATTGTTAAAGTTGATTTTCCGAAGGGTTGTAGTACGGGATTATCATAGTTAAGGAGGCTCACCCTTATTCATAGGGCATTTCTGAGGAAAAGGCTTTCCCGATTTTGAACAATTTTTCCATGTTTCTAAAGAACAGAACTTTCCAAGGAGCTCATTAATTTGGAAACCTTTGAGCCACTCTTGTCCTTATCCAAAGACAGACCTTCCATCTATATATCAATTTACATTCTACGTTGCAAATTATTGTAGATGAAACGATGAACAAGAAGCTCCTTATTTGTTACATCCCAAATGGATTCTTCTCCATCAAACATGCAAATGCGCATCATGAATATGCAAGATAACACTTCAAATAGCTGATTATGAGGAAATGCCTGTTTGGCCAAGCTCTTATGAGAGCTTCTGAACATAAAAGTTGAAACTTAACCAAACACCTAATCTTTTAGAATTTTGTGAACTACTTTAAAAAGCTAAATGAGCTTCTAAAAGGGCTCGAAGAAGCTACTAATTGCAACCTCTTAATCAACTTCCACCTATGTTCACATTATATAGTTTTCAACAATAGGCCACATGAACATGGACAAACCAAAGACGCCTGCCCCATGAACACAGCCATTGAGTATTAGATGTGTCATTTTGGCACCATGAGACTCAATAGAAGAAACACAACTAATTAAGTGTTTCCTGCCTATGAATGTGTATATATATAGACATAGATACATACATATTTCATATTTCTTTTTAGGATTTTGGGGGATGGAGCAAGTCATTGCTATTGATTGGTTTCTAGCCATTTAGGTTTAATTAAAACTATACAATTATGAAATTAATCTTTTTATTCAGTGTAGTATTACTAGTATGCATGCTAACATTGTAGCATCTGTCTAAAATAGTAAAATGCTTGAACAATGTACCATAATTTATGGACTAATAGATGATGTGAATCTAATTTGTGTATACTGAGGTAAACAAAAAAAAAAGTATATCTATTGCAATGCTTTTCTTTTTGGTTTGCTAAATTGAAGCAATCTTGAATGAAAAGACAAAATTGAAACTTCACTATAACTATCAGTTAAAATCTGGGAACTACTGTGAAAAGAATTGCCTAACACCCAAGCTTCCAGTTCATAAAAGTGGCCTCAGAATTGAATTAACCAAACACCTCGTAGGTTTAAGAAGTTCTTTTCTAGAAACTACTTCCAAAACAATATATTTTTAAGTTAAAGCTTGGCCAAACAAACTCTAATTGCTTGAGATGGCTTAGCCTGCTAATTTCATTAATCCATCATCAAATGGAACATTCTATTTTAAGATTTGTACACGAGATTAGTATTTATATGCTCTGCCACCACCCCTAATGGAGTAACGGTTAACCCCACAACACCTAATCTAGGTCCCACTACCCCATATAGGGAGATTGAGCTGGAGGCAGCCTAACAACAGAGAACACATTTAGAGACAGATAGACTCAAATAGATAACAACGACAATCAACATTAACTAAGACATGTAAGAAAATAAATGAACTTATCAAGTCATAATACATAAATGATGGCACAGAATCAGTTACCCAATCTTATCGTTCAGGACAAAAATTGATTCACAAAACAAAATGTCAATGGATAATTAAAAGAAAAGTTATGTCAACAGAGCTCCAAGAAATTTTGCTTTTTCCCAAGTAGGTGGCAGTTCAATCAAACAAGAATTTCTATTAGCAAGATTTCAAAGCACGTCATTAATAGCATTGAACTTACATGCCCAAATGTGTGACCCAAGTTCAATGTTGCTCTTAATCCGCTTTCTTTTTCATCCAAGGACACAACTTCAGCCTTGTTTTCACACGAGCGCTTTATGGCATATGCAAATGCAACTGGATCCCTGCAAATCATGGCAACAAAACAAAACCTTGAAACACAATGAATGATAAGTGTCAAACCTATTGCAACAGGACAAGCATATATTGACCAAGCACAAAGAACTTCCAGGAACTCTCACTTCTGAAGGACATAAACAATCTAATTCCAACAACCAACTATTTTAGTCAACTCATTTTACATGGTCGATGTGACTTGATTGGAGCTCTATTTGTGGTTTTTAACAAGGATGCATTTCTGAAGATCAGCTCAAGTCAGCAAGCTAACCAAGACCAGCCTAAGCAAGCCAAGCTCCATGCAATGAACATGTTGCTAACTCTAATTCTGATTGAAAAAGACATCAAAAATTCCATTTGTTTTGGGGAACAGTTTCTATTAAGGCTAGCGCCCTTAGTTACATAAAGATGGGATTGTGTCACGCGACATACCAACCAAAATTTAGATATGTCCTAGCAGCAATAACAAAATTCCAAGGCACAAATACAGATAAGGTAACAAGTTGAAAGGAGCAAAATGGGAGGAGAGGGGAAGAAAAGGATTTGCTTGGCAGGTCATATATTCCAATACCTTGCTATCAATGCGTCCATATTCTTCTCTTGCCACTCAAAGAACTCAGCATCCCTAATAAGACCATACTTTATCACCTCAGCGAGCCCAGATGCTAATTCTCTGTCGGGCAGTGTGTTTAAGGTATCAGTGTCTATGAGAACACATTGAGGTTGATAGAAGGCCCCAATCAAATTCTTCCCCAAAGGATGATTTATGCCGGTCTTTCCCCCCACAGAAGAGTCCACCTGAAACAAAACAGCATTAGCAAATAAAGATCTCAAATACATGTGATTAAAAGATGTAACTACAAAAGGTGCTCCAAATACTACACAGAAGACAATAAACATGAGCAAACCTGAGCCATAACAGTGGTTGGAATTTGAATGAAATTTACTCCTCGTAGGAAAGAAGCTGCTGCAAACCCACACATATCACCAATCACTCCACCACCCAGGGCAACAAATGTGGTTCGTCTATCCAATCGTGACCCAATAGCTTTGTCAAAGACTTTCATCATCGTCTCCTGCCATGTATAAGCAACCATATAATCAAAACTAAAGGAACAATGTTTACAGCAAATAATGAAAATTTTTAATAGTCAAGTGAAGACACTAACCATGTCCTTGTACTTCTCTCCATCAGGCAAAATCACTGTTTCCACTTTTACGTTTGGGTTATCCCTTGTTAAGGCATCAACAACTTTGTCCAGATACAGGGGAGCAACAGTGGTATTTGTAACTACAAGAACACTCTTCCCATGTACATGCCTGGTAACGAAAAACCCATTAACCACTTCAAACAATATCCATCACTGAATCCATTCAATCATTATCCATCTCAAAGCTCAAAGAAATACTTTCACCCTTGCTTTTCTTTTATGGGGAGATATCTTTCTTGCTCCTAAGTTGGGGCATATTTCAAATTTTCAACAAGGACAATAGTAACATCCATCAATTACGCATGCCAACCAACAATTCACTCAAAGCTCAAAGAGTGAACTTTTTCTCACTTCAGTTAACCAACTCAAACAATATAGCAGTAATTAAATCAGTGCATCCATCTCAGAACTCAAATAATGCCCCCCCCCCCCCCCCCCCACAAACCCAAAAATAAATTCTTAGGGCTATATCATTGTAGCCCCTAAATCAAAACTTAATTCTAGCACAAGCAGCAGAACCCAATTTAGTAGCATCCATAACTTTTCAAACAATGCCTAAAACCAAGAGACAAATGCCTAACTCTTCCTTCACAGCAACAATTAACTGAGGCTATGCCAAAAAAAAAAAAAAAAGTGAGAATTTCGTATGCAAAATCCATCTTTATCACTATAACTAAAATGTGAAAATGCCAAGTACTGTTCACCGTTACTATTCCAATGAACAGTACACAAATACACTGTTCCAATGAACAGTAGAGTTATTTTGTCAATTCGGTGAACCTGCAGTGCTATTCAGTGTATCTTGAGCAGCATAGTCTTCTTCAATTAATAAAGAACGAGAAACTAATGCCGTCCCTGAGTAAAGAACGAGAAACCTATGCCCAGTAGGTTTATTCGTCTCTTCTTCTATGATTCGATTTTACAGTTCCATGCAATCTTTTAGTTCAATAATTGATTTCAGATTAAAGTTGGTGGTACAGTGGTGATTGCAGAATTTTCAGGATCAAAAGCACAACTTCAATTGCATGCAAGTTCTTGTGTCAGTCTAGATTTGCTCTGTCTGGATTGCTACATTCCAATTGCGTGTAGATGCATATTCTGGTATCAGTCTCCATTTTCTTAATTTGTTTCAATTGTTAAAGCATCACTTGCATGAAATGTTTCATATCAACGGGTTAGCTCTTTAAATAAAAATCTAATGTCTTTTTTCTTTGTTTTAATTGTTTAAACTTCAATTGTGTGCAGGGCTTCTAATCAACATGCGGATGGCTTTTTGATATATCTGTTAGAAACTTCTGACGCTTCGGCTCCTCTCAGTTGTCAAACTCAATCGGTTGGTTTTTATTGTTTTTTGGCTCCATTTTTGTTTTTCTGATGGTAAAGGTGAATGCTTTTAACTTTTTTTGTGCCGTAAAAGGTATGAATTATTTTTTTCCAATTTTCCTTTATAAAGCCTATTTTTCTAAAGTATTCTCATTTATCATGATATGTGTGCTAATTTTTTTTGTGCAAGTTGCAAGTAATCTTTATTTTCTTGGAAATCTTCATGCAATGTTATTTCCTGAGAATATCTAGGGGGTTGTTTGACTCTAGAGACACAACTCCAGGTGTGCTGAATATTACAAGGGAAGCCAAACAGGGCTTCTGAGTTCTGCAACAACCTCTCACATACAAGAAAGAAGGATGACTAAAGTATTACTACTGTTTTTTTTCTTTTGAAATGCAACCTATGAATTATCTTGATTTGGGTGATTATTCCATTGAGTGAAAATGGGGATTTTGAATTTAATGATCCCTATTCAAGCATGGGCAATTCACCTTGGTCTTTCACTTCGGATCCTTGACAAGCTTTTCCAAATACAGTTGTAGCTAGCTATATAGAGGATAGATAGTATGTACCACTTGCTTTTCTAATGGAAGACTTCTATTATAACTTAAGTGTTTGTCCAGCATACAGACGATGAAGAAAGGGAAAAGCTTGCCAGGGAGATCTTAAAGGATTGGAGTTCTGGTATATGTCAACCTTAGTATTTGAATTTCATTGATTTCATTCTTTTTAGGTTGAATTGAATCTCTATTTTAAACTTCTGGCTCCTAAAAAATGTTTAGCACTTCAGCTTTCTGGATCAATTATGTGCCTCTTATTAACTCCCGACACCCGCCCCCCCCCCCCCCCCCAAAAAAATGTAGTTTTTGAGACAAGCATCAATACATTATTTCAGATGGAGATGGTTAGATGTTTATCTAGAGTCTCATGTACTTTAAGCCAAACATTACTGTGAGTGTCTCATGTTCCTACCATACAACTCATTTTTCACCTAGCTTTTGCTACTTCTCGATCCTGTCTAATTGCAGCTTTTGCTCTATATTAAATGGTGCAGATCAATTACCCCTTTAAAAATGGTCCTTTAAGCCCTCGTTTTTCGTAGAGAGCATGCCCTTTGGTGTTATTAAACTGGAGAGGAACACTGCATCGCCTGTAAACTTTGTGAGGGAGCTATTTATCCCATTTTTTTTATAATCAATCATTCATTGGTTGCATAGTAAAGTCAATTTTCCATTTTTATTAGCTATCCTTCATGATTAAAATACTATGTTCAGCGAATTCCATGTTTGTTAAAAATTGATCACTACTTTTTCCACTTTATGTGTCAATATTCCCCTGAAATTGGAAAACCATTTTTTTTCCTCGAGTGAAATATGCTCAAAGTGTGTTATTTTGTAGTTGGGGACATCATGTAGCTGTCAGAATACAAAGACAACGGAGTAATCCATGGTCTGTCAAATGGCGTGAGAGTTTGTTATCAATGTATGGATTTCAAAAATGAACAGGAATGGTTAGTATTTTCATTACTATTAGCACATAAAGTAATCTTAGGCCATAGCCCATGCTTTCATAAACACGTACAATATAATTTTCCATGTGTAGATAGTTTGTCTCTTTACAGACATGTCTATTTCAACCAAAAATATCTTTTACAACAAAAAAATACTAATTACTTTCCCATAACTTCAATTACTCCCTCCATTTCATATTATTGTCCTCTTGAGAAATTGTGCGGTCAAATTTTAAAATTTTAGTCATAATTTCTTAATATATACAATGATTTTTTTTACATAAAATTACTACTATTAAATTCAGAAAGAAAAATACTATGCTAAAAGTATAATATTGCAATTATTAACAAAATATTATATAAGAACTCATCAATTAAAAAATAACATTGGAGACAGTGACAATCAACTAATAAACAAATGATATGGAACGAGGAAGTAGTTATCTTTTGCTCTTTCTCCCAACAATTTAAGTGAAACAAGTAGAGAAAAAAAAAAAAGCAAGAAGGCTATTCTATGATCTAATGCTTTATTCAATTATTTCCATTTTAATTCAACACATTTTGTGATGTATCCTAAAGGGCTTGAGATCCCTCGAAAGAAAGAGATGAAGGCTCCTCCAATGTGGGTGGGAGTAACAACAATCTTGACCTCAATGTTGACTCAGAAATGGCCTCTCTTATGGCCACAAGCCCACAACAGGCTCAGTAAATGTTGTCATTGCTGCTAATGAGGTGAGGCAGACCGTACGCATGGCAGATGATTTGAAGTTCTGTTACTAGGGTCTTCATTATTCAGGTAAAAATCTTACCCGCCTTAACAAGTTTAATGCCATATTTCTACAGTTGGCTTTAGGGTCAGACAGAACCAACCCCTTTGTAATTCTGGGGTAATACTGCTCGGGGGTATTGGTTTCCTTTGGTTTTGATGGGTTTAATCTCAAAATTACTAGATCATAGTTTAGACTTTAATTAATGAAAAATGTCTCTATGCCTTTTCTACTTCTTTCACACAGCGTAGTAGGTACTGAACAATTTTACCCCTCCCCCCCCCCCCCCCACACACACAGACACACCATATTTTCCAGCGACGATTGTATGTAGTGTTTAATGACTGTTTGTCCTGATTGTATGTAATGTTTAGAGACTCTTGCTTCGTGGCAAGCTAACTTACTCTCTGAACCTGTTAAGTTTGAGGTAAAAATGCACATTTCGATGCTTAGTATTTTGAGAGACTGGATGTGTTTGTAAAGGGAATGTATCAACAAATGTTGCCTGAATTACATGCCCACATTAAAGCTCACATTTGGGTCACCGTGCATCATGTGTGGAGGGGATGAACTTCTGAAGCTGGGCTTACCAAAAAGTCATGTTCAGGCTAATGTCATTCACGAGGATATTGTACCCCAGGCTTTCTCATGCCACTGTCCGAGGCCTGCAGCCAAGCTTCTCAAGGTCGTCAATGGGAGCTTCAGGAATCACCCTTGCATTAGCACCCAGGTATATTCACTCTCACTTATCAGTTTGGGTTGTCTTTGATCTAGAAAAAAATTGGGTATCTTTATATATTTTTCATCTGAATTTCTATTATCCAAACTTTAATTAGGTTTGTCTGAATTATCAGACCTAGAAAAGCTGACTTAGGGCTATCAAAAATCAGGTCAGATATGGAAAAATTGGCATTGTACGAGGAATTGATGTCTGATATCTTGTTTTACGGGGTTCATTTCAGGTCGAACAATTTGGTTGGGCCTAACTTCAGATTCGAATAAAAAATTAGTGTCTATTACAACATTCACTTAATCTAAAATTTGATGTAAAAACTATATTTTCTTCACACAATTAGAACACAATGCTAGATTCACAATGTAGGGCCCTATGTTCACCGCGCAACGCGCGCATAAGGTCACTAGTTAAAAAAAATTAACACAAAACAGCCAACAGATTGATATCAGAGCTGAACTTATCTGAATGGCTCACGTTATTAAGGATTAATTAATACAGAAACCTAACAAACAAAAGCCAGAAACAGATGGATACGATGTCAGAGATGAAGTAGCTTTCTGCTCCAAGCATTAAAAGATAAATAACACGAGTAGTTACTGCAGGCAAAAACAAAGACAGCAGTAGTCTTCCTAGGCAGTGATTTTGTTGCCACCTTGTATATTGAACATCTGGAACTAACTCCATCATATGCATAATCATGTCACTGGAACTTAAAAGAATATGTCGAGATCGACATTCACTCAAAATTTCTATCCTGAAAGTGAGCCGTTCACCCAACTATTATTTTAAACCTTCTCTGAAGCTTGATCAGGTAATAATATCAAAGATCGTCTTAATGTAGAATGCTTGTTGATAGTTGGAATGAATGACAGTCATCCATACTTCTAAATTAGTTAGGTGAAATTAGATTTGAAGGAAGAACAACTGGAAAGTTGACAGACATTCTCTCTGACGTTTACTATGAACATAGCTGCCAGGGTTTTTGCAGCTCTGAATTCTGAAGCAAACTGAGCACAAAGTGGCAGCCAATTTTAGGTAGGATAAGCAGCTATTATTTACTTGCTTAACATGAATTCTTTTTACAAATGATTCTAACAATAAACTAAAGCATATGCATAACAATCAATACTTGATAAAACACTCAAAAAGCTAGGATCATAATCTAACTTGTCAATACAACAGCAGTAGATTGAACGAGAAGATGAAATTAAGGTGAAGATAGATATAGAGAAGATGAAATTACCTCTGAAGAAGATGAGGTTGATCAAGGAGGGAAGAACCAATGTAAATAGGATAGCTGCGATTACCCAAATCAACTTCAACAACAGTAGGAACCCTAGAAGTAGAAGAAGCGTCGGTGTTGAGAGCAGTATTAGTAGGCGGCGATTCAGCCAGTTTAGCCTGAATGGAAGTGGCTGCAATTGATGTAGTGACCCGACCAGGGATCCGAATTGAGCCGAAATGAGAATATAAAGAAGGGAAGCTGATGGAGTTAAGGGTTGTTGACTTGGAAATGGCGGCCGGTTTAGATGATGAGGTGTTGAGAGAGAAGCAGAGGGAAGAGGGGTGAACTGTAGATGATGCCATTGATGTGGGCTTCTAATGGAAGAGACAGAACTTGAGAGGGAAGGAAGAAGATGTTGGATTCTCTCTCTCTCTTCTCTCTCTCTCTTCTCTCTCTCTCTCTCTGGTTTGCAGTGGAAGGTGAGGAAGAGAAAGATGAGTTGGGTGGGTTGGTGAAACAAAGCCTTCATTTTTTGTGGTGGCTTTCGCAAGGGGCAGGGGGGGGTAGGTGGAGGAGTACTGCAGTCCCAGTCTAAAAAGCTTATGCACGCGGTAAAATACAGCATAAATTCTCTCATTTTGTATTAGTTGATGGTGTGTTTGGTTCCCAAATTTTCACAAGTTGACCAAATTTGTCTATGTTTGTTTACAAAATGAGGTGAGAAAAATTTTGAGTAGGTCTCATAATTTTCCAAGGTGAATGGGAAAAATTTTTTCCATGGGGCTTGGGAAAGTTTTTTTCCCATAGGAAAGGGAAAATCTTTTTAACTTTGTTTCTGAAAATACCCCTAAAAGCTATTTTATAAATCAACATATGTAGGGTAGTTTGGACATTTCAAATGAGTTTTCCCACAAACTTTCTCATGTTTTCAAATGTAAACCAAACACTGTAAATTATTCTTTACCAGAGAAAATTTTCCCAAAAAACATTTTCCCGGGAAAGAACCAAACATACCATAAAGGAAAGTTAATATATATTACATACATCCGGAACATGTGCTCCAAATGTTTACAAGTGAACAAACTAATATATACGGGTGAACAACCTAATATATATGAGTGAACAATCGTAGTATTTGAAGCACATACTCGGGGTACACCTAATAAATTACAAATGAAAGGATTATTTTCATTTATAAGGTGGGGCTTGAAAAGACAAAGGTTAGAGAGAGAAATTAGAGAGAGTGGGGGTGTTTGGGACCAAATTTATTTTGTTTTGAGATGTTACTTTGTTTGACTTTTACATTTTCTTGTTTGCTTTTCTTGTGATTTGTATTAGCTGTTATGTAAAGAGTGTTTGGTAGAATTAGCAGTTTGTAGTAGGACTTTTTTGTTTGATTTCCAATTGTGCCATTAGTTTTATTTTTAATATTTTATTGAACATTATTTTTTTATTTATTGATAGGTTCCCCCTATTTTGAGTGTTTTTTATATTTATATTTATTCTTATGCTTTTTTTTCTATGTTTGTGTGACCAACAAACAATCACTAAAATTAATAGTACATGTATTGATAGGCTAATAACTAAATTGTTTATTGATTACCGAATATTCTTGATAAAAACTAAAGGTTTTATGCCAGTTTACCTTTATAATATAATGTGGATATTTTATAAATTTGTACTAAATTTAAATACAATATTGCAAACAAACTTTGCATGCATAATAAACAATCAAATACATTCTAAATAGAAATTACAACATTCTACACTACATATTGTAAACACAAATTTCGAGCCTGAAATAAATAAAGACAAGAAATATGAGAAATAAATTAATTTTTATTGATATTTGAATGTAAGCGGGTACAATCTCTATATCAAATACAATAATGATGATCCTCTTATTCAATCTCCTAAAATTTGGGCGAGCCGAGGGCGCGGACACTTGATCTCGATCTCGAATACAGGTCTAGCTGAAGAACTAAGATGTAGTTCTTTACCTTGACGTGCAGAAAACTTGAAGCTTTTGATCTCGAACTTTTGTTGACCTTGATCCTTGGCGCTTGGGAGCTGGAGGTCACGATCCGAGCAGTCGAGTCTCCGTAATGCCAATGTATGCCAAACGAGTGTGTTGAAAATGAAGGAGATGATCCCTATTTATAGGCTCTGGAGGCATGGAGTCACCTAGGGTTGGAGTCGGGCTTTGGGCTTGAGCCCAAATTAATTAATTATCTTTTTATTTAAAATAAAAGAATAATTATAATTTTCTGCATCATAATTGACACGTGTCGCGACGCTATTGGCCATGATATATCTCCATTTAAAATTTAATTAAATGGACCGCCGTAATTAATTTTACACGTGACGAATAATAATTAGTCGAAAATAAATTTATTTATTTTCCACGTGTCATTTCCTGATTCGCCGACAAATTTTTACCTCCTACAAATACCTCCTTCGAGAGTCAGCCGCAGACAAAAATCTTGAATGTTTGAAACGGTTGGATCTCGAATATTGATAGTTTGATTTGAGCTTGGCATAAATTTTGTCTGTGCCCAATGCGATGATTTCATGAAATATGTGAACAACTAGTTGAAGTATGGTCATATACGTGTATGCATAAGGCAATGGGTCCGGTACACAATTATATACGTACAAATATTATTTTTTCTTTTGTTCCCAAAATCAAGGGGTTGTCAGGCATGAAAGCATCGTATTGCAATCCAACTGGCACATATGCTTCCAAGTAATATTCTAATGTTTTTAATTGCAAAACATTTACTGGATAAGCAAACCCATAAATACATGAAATTTTTCTTTTGTCAATAATTTATTTGACTAAAAGTCCTAATAATTATAATTAGAGTTGGAATGGAGTTGGAGTTGGAGTTGGAGTTGGAATTGAATTTGGAACTCAATTGTAACTGACTAAGAGTTAGAGGTGGAGTTAAATCCAGATTTCTAATTGAAGTTGAGGTTAGAGTCAAAGACTTATGCACCAATCACTATAAATTGGCCTCCAACCTTTACCCAGAATTACTCTGCACCTTCATCTTGACTGGGATTTACGGTACCATCTTTTCTCTTTGCTGCTACCTTATTGGCCATAGCTTCATAATTTTTTTTTTTTGTATTTTCTTTTCTCTACCAATGAATGACTGCTTTCTTGTTGCACGATTTTGCTGATACGAGGCCTGTTGTTTACACCTTTTCAATTCGGTATAATACTCTGTTTGACACCTCGTACCTCCGTTTTTTTTTCTTCTTAATCTACTTCATCTTGTGAGATCCTGGCAATTTTAATTTGATACTCTGTTTCTTTGATTGACAGTAGGTCGTCAATTTGGTTAAGTACACATATTCAACTTCTTTGAGACCATCATGCCCAATGTGTTCTCTTGCTTTCTTGAGTTGCAACCCATATTCTACTCCGTTAGAAGAAGAAACCGATCAACTCATATTTAAATTTCTTGAAATTGGTTTTCCTTCAAGAACCCCCCTTTTTTTTTTGACCGAGATCTGGATGCCATTAATCATCTCCATCATGATTTCTATATTTTTTTAGAAATCGAGTGATCTTGATCATGACTGATGAAGATCTTGATTTCATCTTTTTTCTTCATCTCCCTCTCTCTCTCTTTTGATATAACTTTCTCTCTTGGTCTTTACTTTGAATTTTGATGAGGAAAAAAAAAACGATCTGGACTCAATTGACGTTGTTTGCAACTGTATTTTGAGGGAATGGGGGAATGGGGTCTCTGGAAGGTTCTGACCATGGATATTGAATGGCTAAACAAGATAAAATGACGACTCAGAAAATAAAAGGCACATACTAATATCTTGATTAAGAAATGGAAAACTCAATTCTTATCTTTATCATGTCTCTGACATCACTTTTATCTGATTCAACCAACATCCCCCTTTTCTTTTCTTTTTCTTTTCTTTTTGTTGTTTGCGTGGGTCCCGCCAAAAAAGAAAATAATATTCACCACCATTTTTTTGACACAAAAATCACGTATTCAATTGAGCTCTTTTTTTATATTGACTTTTCTCTTCTTTTTTTGACCTTTTCATCATATTTTTTTTGCTATATATATATATATATATATATATATATATATAATTTTTTGTATATCAAAAAATTACTTAGAAATCTAACTTCTTTTGAAGAAACAATTTTTGATCACTCTAACTTTTAAAACTAATTTTGGTCTGCAACTTACAGGATTAGAAATTACTAGGTGAATTTCCGGTGAAACTCCGATTGATTCAAATCATTTTCGTCCACGAAAACAAAGGGCATTTTCATCCACAAAAACACTTAATCAATTTCCCGCCTAAAATTCACCGTTGAATTCAAATAATTGGCCGAAAATTCACCTAATTATTTCTAATTCTAAAAGTTAGGGTACCCCAAAATTAGTTTTTAAAAGTTGGGGTACCAGAAAAACATTTCACCAAAAGTTAGGGTACCCCTAAGTAATTTTTTGTATATATATTAACACTTGTCTTTTTGGTCAACTTTTTTTTTTTGTGTAGGGAGATGAGATTAATTGACATTGTCTGCTAGAAGTCTTCCTCAATCGTTGCCAGTTTCTTGCCTACTCCTCAGCGTATTGACGTAGAGTAGTCCTAGACTACTCTCTTCAGGACTGTCTGGGTCGTCATTGTCGTCTTCTCCGCTTTCTGTGCTACTCCTCAGCATACTGACGTAGGGTAGTTCTAAACTACTCTCTTCAGGACTGTCTGGGTCGACATTGTCGTCATCTCTGCTTCCGTGTGGTACTCCTCAGCGTATTGACGTAGGGTAGTCCTAGACTACTCTCTTCAGGACTGTCTGGGTCGACAGTGTCGTCACTCCATCCTGCCTTGAGTACTCCCCTTGCGACATTCAGGCTTTTTACGTCACCGCTAGAGATCATGGTGCACTTTGTTGACTCGTCTTCGAAATCGCCATCTGTCACCATTTTGGACAAGAAAGACGACGCCATCGAGGATGGAATAACACTCCGAGTTGATGTGCCAACGCCGCTACCCTCCAAGAAATCCTTGCTCAATGATAAGCTCACAGATTCTCATTGGAGTGTTACTTCTACCCGCGATGTACTGAACTCAGACGGCACCGTCACACGCAACTATAAAGCTCTAAAGCTTATTTCTCCTTTGTTCAGAGCTTCAGTCCCAGTACAAAAACCATCACCCTTGCTTTACCATCGTATTGCAGACGGGTCATAACATGGGGGACTTTCTCGCCTATCGACAACTTCTATATTCCATGTTACTGGGAGTGGCTTGAGGACGTTCTTGGTCGTAATAAAGACAAACTCATAGACTGGAGGATTTACAACGGATTATATGCGTCCTTGTTTTCCTACGACCTCAGCCTCCATGTTTTCAAAACTTTCTGTGAATTGTGGTGCCCTACTACTAACACCTTCTGCACAGAGGATGGAGAAATGTCGATTTCCTTGTGGGACATGTGGAAAATAGCTGGGCTTCCAGCCAGTGGGTCTTACTACGAAGAAGTTGTTCCTTTCGCCCAAGCGTTGTTGTCCGCCGGCCAAGAAGATAGCGATATAACGAAGTCCTGCATCTATCTTTTTTCTGCTTTCCGCAATCAATGTCAAGATGCCAATGGCATCATTCAACTTCCTGCTAGCGAATGGGTGCTTTTGTGGTATCGTGGCTCGAAGAATTACGCAAGCCCTCCCCCACGAGATAATAGAAGACGGAAAGGAGTTCCACCAAAGACTTACTGTCCTCCTGGATCCATCGCTAAACGTCCAGCACAGACCAAGAAGGAAATGATCCTTTTGTTCTTCTCGGCGTTCCCGAGTCACTGATTGAAGAAGTCTACCTGGCCGCCCTCATATCTTGCTGGTTATGTTGCTTTGTACTACCAACTGACAAGCTTAACCTCATCCGCCCTGGTGTGTTCAAGGTCACACCGGATTGCATGGGCAATGTGTGAATTTGGCCATCCCAACTTTGGCTAGTGTCTACCAAGGTTTGCACAAGATCTCCTCTACTAAGAATTTAAGTAAACTGGAGGTTATTTTCCCTGTGCAGTATGTTTATGGCTGGTTGGGCACTTATTTCGAGACTCATTTCGAGCATCCTAAGTTCAATGACAAGCATTCTCCCAAGATGGTTAAACTTTCAGGCGAAAGAATGGACAAAACATTTGATCGGTAGAGGTCACGAGAATTACTAAGGCGTCCTGAGGTGTCACATGTGTATTGTACTGCTGAGTTGAGGGATACATGTCGGGAACTGCCTGACACTCCTGCATTGTCCCCAGGCTGGAAGGCTTACGTAGTGCGTGCGTGGCGGTTTTACGGCCTTCGTCAGGGGAGGACTATCGTAATAGAGTCATACTTCCCTTGTAAATTCGGACGTCAGTTTGGTTTTTATCAGGATATGCTTAGTGATCCCAGTAAGACTGTTCGTGGTGGTACTTTAGAAGACGCGGCATGCTACTGGTATAATCCCGACAAAGCGTGGTGAGATCTCTGATGTTGCTCTCCTACACGGACCAAAGTCCATGTTGGTTACATTAGAGTATGCCAACTGGTGGAAATCTTATCACCAGGATCTCTTTTCTTCGGAGACTAAGAAGCTCATTCATGCTGATACAACGCTACCTAAGGCTCGTAGGGCGAAGGTTAATGACGATGCCTCTGTTCTGGTTATCACTGATGGAAAAGCAAAAGCACATAAGCCTGTCATGCCCCCTACTGTTCAAGTTGTTCCTCCTATTGATGATCTTAGGGAGGACGGAGATGGTAGCTCTTCTATTGGTCCGGACTTGTCTCCTCAAAATAGTTCTTATGATTCACCTGGGAGGGAGAAAATTGAGGCTTTGAAAGGCTTAGATATCGCGCCAAGGTCCAAGGGTAAATCAAACAGCGCGACTAGCTTGTCTAAGTAAAAAAACAGAGCAAAGGCAAGTTTATAACTCATCAACCAATCCCTTTCTCCCTTTGTTTCTTTTGCTGATGGTGGGTACGTAGGTGAATTGATATATTTTTCTTGCTTGTGCAGGAGTTGACTCCAACGAGCAAGGAGCTGCTTGAAGAAATGTTCGGGGATGATGGCAGTGAGAACACCTTGATGGCACCGCTCGCAAGGAGTCGTGAGCCAACTGCATCAATTGTCATAATGCCCCCACCGGTCCATGAAGACAATCAGGCTCATTCTCCTACTCCGTCTGCTTCCGCCTACTTTCCTGGCAAAATCTCCCATGGCCTGGCTGGTGAGGTGCGACGACGGTTTCTTCAACAATTAAAGAGGTATATTCCACGGATGGAAGACGATATTAAGAACCTGAGATCAGAGGCCGAGACGTTCTATGGAACCTTGTCATCTCTTGACGCAGATCCTTCAGAGCTAAAAGAGCTTGTCGAACATACTTGTAGGAAGCTGAACGGTGCCTTAAGTTAGAAGCTCAAGTGGAGAGGCGAATCCCTACAGCAGAGACCTTGGCCAAACGGGAAGCTTTATCTTCTGAACTTCAAGCGGCCCAAGCCTCGGTTACAGAGATTGACAAGCGCTTTGATGAAGAAACCTCCGCCATATCTCGTGCCCATAAGCGTAGGAAGACACTTGAAGCTGAACTTGCGGAAGTGAAAACAGAAGAGCAGCAGTTGCATGGTAGGCTGGCTGAGACTAATGCTTCACTTAAGAGGGCAAAAGACAATGTGTCTATTCTTGAGCGGGAACTTGGTGCTTTGGAGACACCACAAGCTACTGAAAAGGAGAAGGCTGAAGTTGTGACGGCGAGGAGACGTGTCCAAGAGCTCTTGAAGAGATTAGACGCTTGATATTTGTTTAGCGTTTTTTTTTTACTTCGAATTTTGTCGAATCTTTTTGTTTTCTTTGGCTTTTTCCAGCGGACTATTACCTTATTCTTTTTTATTTTATCGTATGTTATCGTTAGTGTTAGTTATATTGCAATAAAATAGCTCCAATTTCTAGTTTGTGCAATAACATGTGTGACAACACTTGTAAACGAAACAAACTTCATTTAACTTTCTTTTACGGCTGTACCAGGCATACGCCTAAGCTGCCTACGTACCTAAAGGGAATGCAAAATCCCAAAAGGATCAAGCCATACATAGTTCATGTGAGGAAAAGAAAGAACTTTTATTTATTTAACCGTTCACAGTTTATACTCTTGCGGGCCAGGAGTATTACAACAATGAAATGAAAGGAACTTAAAAATAAAACAGAAATTGACTCTCTTTTTTTTTTTGTGAACAGTTTAGGCTCTTGTTCGGGAGCTTACAATTTTTGAACTTCAAGGATAAATCGCCGGGAACTTCCGTTGATGGGTCCAATCGCACTCCTTCCGTCGACTATCTTGTAGGCACCGTTTGTGTAGACTTCGCACCACATGAGGGCCATCCCACTGAAGTGAACTTGCTTCCGGACTTGCGAGACAATGATAGACCTTCATAGCTAGTACTTGATCTCCAACCTGAGCAGCGTGGCGAACCTTTTTGTTGAATGCTCGCGATCGGCGTGATAACACTCCAACTTCATTGTGCTTGAAGCCTCTTGTCATCAAGAGCCTCTAGCTCCTCTGGCGAAGCTTGTGATTTTCGTCCTCCAAGCCCTCTTGTATAGCAACACGAAGTGGCCAGACTTGGATCTCGAGGAGCATGCCTTCTACCTGCATACGAGCAAAGGGTGTTGATTGGGTCGGCGTCTTGTAAGTCGTTCGGTATGCCCACAGAGCTTCTCCTATCTTCTCATGTCAATCCCGTTTAGATTTTGAGACAATCTTCTTGAGTAAGTTGCACAACGTCTTGTTGAAAGCCTCTGCCAAGCCATTTGCAGGAGCATTATACATGGATGCCTTGTGTTGAGCAAACTTGAATTTTTCACAAAAACTTGTCATCAAACTATTGACGAATGGCTTGCCATTATTAGTGATGATGTATCGAGGCACGCCATACCGGTAGATGATGTGTGTTCTTATGAATCAACTACATTTTCCTTCTTGACTTCTCTAAGAGGAATCGTCTCTGCCCATTTGGAGAAGTAGTCCGTGGCGGCCAAGATGTAAGAATGACTAGCCGACGACTTAGGCGTAACTGGTTCAACAACATCAAGACCCCATGCCTCAAACGGCCACGATGCCATCGTAGGATGAAGTGGTTCCGGAGGCTGGTGTATGAAGTTGGCATGAAACTGGCAAGCGTCACACTTCCTGGCATAGTCCATGCAATCTTGTACCATCGTGGGCCAATAGTATCCCATCCTCTTGACACGGTCCTGAAGCTTAGGACCTGATTGATGTGCACCACATACTCCTGAATGAGCTTCCTCCATCACTTGCTTTGACTCATCCAAGCCTAGACATCTTAACCAGAGTCCTGAAAAGGAACGCTGACAGAGGGTACCATTGTAGTAGAAGAACCGAGAGGCTCTCCATTGGACTTCTGTCTTATGCCTAGAATCACTAGGTAGCCTTCCATGCTTTAAGTAGTCCATGATGGGTTGTCGCCAGTCATCTACCTCGGTTTCAAGAGCACCGATTGCGTTGACTTCTTCTTCCAACTCCTGGTCTGGCGGTGCTACGACCCATCGGTTGCATACCGGGATCGTTATGTTCTCTTCTGCCCCCAATGCTAAGGTGGCCGCCAGATTAGCGAGGGCGACAACCATCTTGTTGTAACTCCTTGGAACATGCTCTACCTTGACTATGTCCAGCTTCTCTAACAATTGCAACGCCAGCTTGTGATACGGCACCAAGTCTTCTTTCTTAACTTCATATTCTTCAAGAAGTTGTTTAATGACCAGCTGTGAGTCACCATAGATGTTGAGTTCTTTTATCCCCATTTCAATTGCCATTTGGAGTCCCAAAACCAAGGCTTGATACGCCGCCATATTGTTTGAACACAATTGAGTAAGAACAAACGAATATGTTAGAACATGTCTTTCAGGAGAAACAAAGACAACCCCTGCTCCAGCGCCATCATGCCTCGCAGCTCCATCGAAATACATATCCCACGATGGAAAGATGTCTATGAAGAACACGTCCTCCCCTGGCAAGTCATCACTTATCTCCCAATTGTCCGGAATCGGGTGCTCGGCCAAGAAGTCTGCTAATGCTTGTCCCTTGATTGCTTTTTGTGGGACATAGACAATGTCGTACTGCTTCAAGATCATAGCCCACTTTGCCAGACGACCACTTAACACCGGTCTTGACAAGATGAACTTGATTGGATCTGCCTTAGCGATGACCTGCACAGTGTGAGATTGCATGTAGTGTCTTAGCTTCTGAACAACAAAAACCAATGCTAAACATATATTTTCTATAGGAGAATAATTCAACTCAGCTCCGACCAGAGTTCGACTCAGGTAGTACAACGCTCTTTCCTTTCCTTCTTCATTATGTTGGGCGAATAACGCCCCTAGTGACCTTTATTGCGCAGTAACATAAAGTATGAGGGGCTTGCCAGGGATTGGTGCTCCTAGTACTGGAGGGTTTGACAAGTATTTCTTGATGGCCTTGAAAGCTTTTTGGCACAAGTCATCCCACTCGAAAGGAGCACCCTTCTTCATAAGATGACTGAAAGGATGGCAACGACCGACGAGATTTGATATGAACCTCCGAATATTGGCTAATCGACCCTGAAGGCTACGAAGCTCCTTGAGATTCTTTGGTTCTGGCATTTCCTGTATAGCTTTAATATTTGCTTGGTCAACCTCGATTCCTCTATGGCGAACAACGAAGCCTAGGAACTTCCTAGACGTAACACCAAATGCGCACTTCAGAGGATTCATCTTAAGTTGACAGCTCCTCAACCGTTCAAAAATTTGACGAAGGTCCTGAAGGTGATCCGCTCTTTTCCTTGACTTAACCACCAAGTCATCGACATAACGTTCCACTGTCTTATGAAGGATGTCGCCAAATATTTTCTGCATCGCTCTTTGGTACGTCGCTCCGGCATTTTTCAAGCCGAATGGCATTACTTTGTAACAAAATATGCCCTTTGGTGTCCGAAATGCAGTCGCATCTTGGTCTTCTGGTGCCATCTGGATTTGATTATACCCAGCGGTGCAATCCATGAATGACAAGGCTTCATGACCCGTGGTGGAGTCTATCATAAGCTCCGTGATGGGTAAGGGGAAGTCATCTTTTGGACAGGCTTCGTTAAGATCGTGAAAGTCTACACAGACGCGGAGTTGTCCGTTTTTCTTCCTTACTGGGACAATGTTTGCAATCCACGTCGGGTACTTCACCTCCCGAATGAATCCTGCTTCGATGAGCTTGTCGACCTCCTTTTCAATTTCTGGAACCAGTTCCGGGCGGAACCTCCGTTGAGGCTGCTTCTTGGGTGAGACGCCCTTCCTTATAGCCAAGCGGTGAACAACAACCTTCGGGTCTAATTCGGGCATCTCCTTGTAATTCCAAGCAAATACGTCCCTATACTCTGAAAGGAGACTGAAATATTCCCCCTCTTCTTCCGACGTGAGCAGGGAGCTTACATAGATAGGGCGAGGCTCCTCTACTGTTCCAAGATTTAACTCTTTCAAATCATCAACCGTTGCTTCCCCTCATCTTCAAGAGTCTTAGGAGTTTCAGCAAGCTTTATTTCATCCTCAGGATCTTGGTGTCCTGTGATGGTAATATGATTGGTTGACACAACATCTTCTTGGCTGGACTCCTTTTCAGATTTGGTATTTACCCGGTGACCTGTAAGAACCACAGTACGCCTCTTAACTCTAAGGGAACCATCTGTCTTTATATCCAATGTAGAGAGACGCTTCATGCGAGAAGGGACAGAACTTTGAACGTCATTTGTGATTCCTATGTGTCCGAACACGGAAGTGTCTCCTTGATAAAGTTGTGGCTCCAACGATTCCTCACTGGTTTTTATCCTAGCAAACACTGAAGGCTTCGACTGAGAATGACCCTTGATTCTGCTGAAAACAGATCTCCTTCTGCTAGGTGCGTCTCTTATACGAGTGAAGACAGAGGGGCGTTCACTAGAAGTAGCCGGCTGTAACCTATCGAACACAGAGGACCTTGGCTTAGGCTGAGTATTTTCCTCCTCACTAACATCAGCCTCTTCAGCTGTAATGTACTGAACCTCGGACCTCCTCTCTTTTCTTCGAGTTGAGATTCTAATTGGTTGTATTGGCTTGTAACCGAGACCAACCTTAGAGACTTTTACCGAACCCTCTTGCTCTTGGATCTTCTTCTGTGTGTCGTTAAGGCCATAAGGCTTAGCCTCAACTACCTTCCCTAAGGGTACCGGATTTTGAAAGTCATAACCAACCTTTTCCATAAGCTTGTATGCCTTTGGATCGAACCCTTCGTTAGTCCTTGGAGTCAGTATATCATCACCATCTTTAGACGACACCACAAACCCGGAAAGAGGTGGTTTCTTGGCCTTGTTTTGTTGTGGGTGGAGGATAGGGATGACCGCATTTGCTTTAGTGCACTTAGACCCTCCTCACTGACTTTCTTGCTAGACGCGTTCTTTGAGCTTCCAGTTGTATATTCGGCAAAAGGAGATTCCCCTTCCTTTTGGCGAGACTTAGGTATATACCTTAGAATTGGTAGCACTGCGCCAAATGATGGAGCAACTTACTTATCGGCTGGTTCGGAGAATGCCATTGACCTTTCCTCTTTATGCGGTATCTCCCGTATATCGTCCGTCACTACCTCAATATCTTTCTTCCAGACCCTTTTGCCTGTGGAGGCAATTGACGAGGGAATCGCCTCCTTAAACGTCACAGTCTCTTCGAAGAATCTTGCATCTGCAAAGTGGGATTCAACCCTATTAAAAGGCTTAACATCACCATCTATCTTTCTTTCCCCGCCTCTATAATACTTCAAACATTGATGTAGAGTGGAAGCTACGACGCCATGCTCATGTAGCCACGATCTCCCCAACAACAACTTATAGGAAGTCTTGGAGTCAATGACATGGAAAATTGAAGTTGTAGACAAGTCACCCATCGTTAGCTCAACCCGAATCATCCCAAGTGCTCGTTGACCTTCGAGGTTGAACCCTCTTATCATTGTACGACTCTTGGAGAGTTCTTCAATTGTGATCCCCAATTCCGACATCGTCGACTTCGGCATGATATTCACCGCAGATCCTCCATCAACCAAAATCCGTTTGACCTTTTGTCCACGGATGTAGCCGGATACAAATAAAGGACGATTATGGAGCTTGGAGCCTAGAAGTAAGTCATCGTCGGTGAAGGTAATGGATGTGTTGCAGGAGACACACTGTGTGAAAGTGACGGACGATTCCCCCACATCTTGAACCTTGTCGGCGTAAATCTCGGGGTGTTGCAATGCAGTGGCAACATGGCGACGCATTTCTTCGGGAAGATGAAAGATTTGCTCCCATGCCATTTGTGCTAGTAAGGCCTCCAAAACCCTTAGAGTTTTATCTGTAACTTTTTGAAGAAGATCTTGGTTCTTCACTTTGCTGTCATCATCTTCGAGTTCGGAACAAGAGACCATGTTAACCACAACTTTATCCCCTTTTCCCAGGAAGTCCCTCGGGAAATATTCTTCAAAAGTGAGAGGACGACGCGGATCTTGCTCGAACAACCCAGAGGGTTTGACGAACTGCTTCCTAGCAAGGTTGTTAAAATCGGGATCCTAACTCGAAACTATGGGAAAGTTAGGATCGGAAATTAGCCCATGTAAGATCGAGGATCGTGTGTAAATTGTAGAATCGTAACGAGGATTTTGAACCATAAAATCGTAGGATCGTAAATTAGGATTGGGATTTTAATAACTATGCTTCCTAGCGGTGTTGACCCTCTTCCCTTACCTAACTGTTTGGGAACTTCTTTCCCCTCCTTGTTGCTTTCTTTTGCGAGACGATGGCACTTGAACCTTGTTGTTCTTCCTAGCTTTCCTCCGCGTGACGAGAGTCCATCCTCCCTCCTCTTCTAGACCTTCTGGTGCTTCAGTATGTTCCTTTTGAGGGGTCCGAGCTAAAATGGGGATAAAAATTGGTTCTTGGCTCCCGAACTGGATCATCACAAGATCTTCTTTGTCGCATGGAGCCAGGTGTGCCGAAATACAGTTAGTCTCGACGTTGTTGTCCAAGTCCAAGATCATCCTCCCTTCTTCAGCTAACTTCATGATGCGCTCTTTCAGGGTAATACATTTCTCGAGAGGGTGACTGACTACCCTGTGATAGCGACAGTACCTTGGGTCACTTGTCCTTCCTGCTTCTTCCGGCCTCTTTGGTTGCGGGAGCTCGATAACACCTTTATCCAGCAAGTCATTAAGCATTCCAGACAAGTCTGAATCTGGGAACGGGTATTTCTTCTCTTGCAGCTCCTTCAACGTAGGCCGTTTCTTAGCATCATTCCTCGAGAATGTGGGTTTTTCTGCTTTCTTGTTTGGGCTTGGCAGAGATTCGAACTGGCTCCTCAGTTGTAGTTGAAACAGACATGGACTCCCTCTTTGAAGTCTTCACTGGCTTCACATTCTTTCTGTACTCATTAGTACCCTTTCTTGCTTCGGACGAAGATGAAGATTTTCCCCGTCGATTCTCTATGGTAATCTCCATGTCGTGTGCCTTGGTTGCTAACTCCTGGAAGGTCCTTGGCTTGACTATTTTAAGGACGTAGAGCAGGTCCCAGTGCATACCTTGAGTGCACATGTCGACGGTCGAAGCTTCGGTGAGGCGATCCTTGCACTCAAGACTAAGAGCTCTCCAACGATGGATATAGTCAAGTACTGGCTCACCTTCCCACTGTTTGGTTTTTGTTAACTCAGTCATGCTGACGACACGTTGAGTGCTGTAGAATCGGTTGAGAAACTCTCGCTCCATTTCTTCCCAACTTTTAATAGACTCAAGTTCAAAATCCGTGTACCAGTCGAATGCTATCCCTTTCAATGATCGAACGAACTGCTTTACTAGTCGGTCTTCTTCCGTCCCTGCATTGCTGTAAGTCTCGATGAAATGCGCGACGTGTTGCTTGGGGTTACCCTTTCCATCAAAATGGTTGAACTTCGGGGGTTGGTAGCCGAGTGGCATCCGAAGCGCATCGATCCTCTTCGTGTAGGGCTTTGTGTACAAGTGACTCTTGTTCGATGCCTCTCCGAGTTGAGCCCTTACTGCATTTGCAATCATACTTTGGATCTCTTCTGTAGTCATTGATCCTGAAGACGAGACCTTCTTTTTTTCACCGTCGCCATCACCATCACCCTTAGAAGACTCTTTGTCAGATTCCTCCTTGTCAGTTTCTTCATCAGACTCTTTATAAGGGCGCTTCTCTATCTTCCTCATCAGTTTCGCGGTGTGTTCGCTTTGTTCGTTGATCTTTTTGTCTTTTTCTTCGCTTTCCCTAGCAAGTCTTTTCAATGTAGCCTCCAACTCTGCAATCTTTTCTTCCATGTTGGAAGCGCCAGTTGTCATCACTAGCATGATGATAGTTTGAGTAGACTCAATTTCAGCCTCCGAGAAGATAGATTCCTCTTCAGTCATTGGGGAAGAATCTTCGCTGGAGTAGTCTTGGCCTTCAAAATCCTCAGACTTGAAGATCGGGTTGTTGTGAGTTTGGAGTTCGTCCATTCCACGTGGGGTAGTCATGACTGGGCCGAAGGTAGTCACAGTTCTTGGCTTCCAAGAGCGAGGAGTCTGTTGAGGCGTTCGCTGAAGGTTGGAATCAACAGCCGAATTCTTTCGTGACGGGGTTTGTGTCTTCGTAGTTGGTTCTTCCAACAGAGCAGAAATTGCAGCAGCAGCGGCGGCAGCTTTCGCCATCCTTCGAGTCATCACGTCGCTTGCTGTAGCACTCGTAGTCGTTGACCCTTGGGATGAAGCTTGAACCATCCGCTTTGTTGAGGGTTGAGAGACAACTTTCTCGGGTGCCATTGCGTCGCTTGAGTCGAAGATGAATTGAACTTCTGGGAGAAAGAGATGAGAGGCAGAGTTGTCCCACCGAGCGTGCCAAATTTGTAAACACAAATTTCGAGCCTGAAATAAATAAAGACAAGAAATATGAGAAACAAATTAATTTTTATTGATATTTGAATGTAAGCGGGTACAATCTCTATATCAAATATAATAATGATGATCCTCTGGGCGCGGACGCTTGATCTCGATATCGAATGCAGGTCTAGCTTAAGAACTCAGTTGTAGTTCTTTACCTTGACGTGCAGAAAACTTGAAGCATTTGATCTCGAACTTTTGTCGACCTTGATCCTTGGCGCTTGGGAGCTGGAGGCCGCTTACAGTCCGAGCTTCTGAATTCTCCGAAGTGCCGAATGCCGAATGCCGAATGTAGACTGCCGAGTGTGTTGAAAATGAAGGAGATAACCCCTATTTATAGGCTCTGGAGGCATGGAGTCACCTAGGGTTTGAGTCGGGCTTTGGGCTTGGGCCCAAATTAATTAATTATCCTTTTATTTAAAATAAAGGAATAATTATAATTTTCTGCATCATAATTGACACGTGTTGCGACGCTATTGGCCATGATATATCTCCATTTAAAATTTAATTAAATGGACCGCCGTAATTAATTTTACACGTGTCGAATAATAATTCGTCGAAAATAAATTTTTTATTTTCCACGTGTCATTTCCTGATTCGCCGACAAACTTTTACCTCCTAAACATATATTTAAGACGATGCTCATATGGTAATTGATTATACGAAAATTATTAGCTCCTCCCGCGGGAGCACAAATCTCCCCCCTACTCCCACTATGCATCAGCATGATGTCAGCATTTTCTTTTGGTTTTTCACGTTTGGTGTTTGTATTTATTTGTTTTGTATGCAATCAATAGCATGTTGATTGGTATATGGCTCAGTGGCCGCGTGGGATTCTGGAAAGTCTATGGTTTATTAACTTTTATTCCAGTCTTTTTATACGTAAATTTATTTATGCTTGTATATTTTCGTGAATTTTTTTTATAAAATTTACAAATACTTAAAAATATATTTTTAAAAAAATTAAAAGGTACCTTTTCAAGATTAAAATACATTTGCACACCAAATATCGTAATTACACACTAAGTATAATACTTTTACATATGAAATATTGTATTGTTGTACACTAACTAAAATATTGATGGACACTGAATATAATGTCATTACACGTGTGCTATGTGTATATTTGATGTGCATTGATATCACATTTGGCGTGTATGTATGTAGTTTTTAGTGTCTAAATTAAAAGATAAATTTTAAAAATTAAAAGACATATCATATATTCATGAATTATGACCGAGGATAAAATACGTTTCCGCTCCAAATATTGTACCATTGTAAACTAACTATAATACGTTTGCACACCATATATTGAACAAGTACACACTAAATATAATACGTTTACACAACAAATATAGTACTATTGCACACTAATTATAATAGTTTATTGTTATAAATTTTACTATGCAAAATTTATATATTATTTTATTACACTAAATATAATATGTTTGCACACTAATTATCGTACAATTACACACTAACTATGATACATTTGCACACCAAATATTTAACTATTAAATATAATACGTTTGCACACCAAACATAGTACTATTGCACACTAACTATAATAGTTATTGTTATTATATATTATTTTATTACACACTAAATATAATATGTTTGCACACTAATTATCGTACAATTACACGCTAATTATGATACATTTGCACACCAAATATTGAACTATTACACACTAAATATAATATTTTTGCACACCAAATATCCTACTTTTGCACACTAACTAGAGTAAAAAAAACTATTAAAAACAAGGATTTGCAAAAAAAAAAAAAAAACACGAACACTAGTATATAAACATTTTTTTCTTAAATTTAAAATGTATGTAAAGAAAAATATTTCACACGGAGGAAAGAAATAATTGTAAGGAGGAAGAGAAATAATAATTGAAAGAATGAAGAAAATAAAAAAGAAAGAAATAATTGTAAGGAGGAAGAGAAATAATAATTGAAAGAAGGAAGAAAAATAATAATTGAAAGAAGGAAGAAAATAACAAAATTACACACAATTAGGTTTGAACCCTGGACATATGGTGTTGATAGGATACCAAGGTGCCACCAGACTAATATTATTGCAGTGTTTAAGTTTTGCGCAATTAAATATATATTAATGTAGCTTAGCGGGATTAGTGACACAAACTGTACTTCGGCGGGAGTATAGTATAGGAACTGTTGATTATAGATTTGGTACCACTGGTTATAATTATATCAATAACTAACTTTTTATGACTAGTGCAATGTATGGTATAATTTTTATTGATTTATCTAAAATTATTTTTGGGACTAAATTATATATCTATTTGTCTATACATTTAATAATTAAAATTATTGGAAAAAGTTGTACGATCCTTATTCACACACAAAAATGTGTGTGTGTGTCTATATATATATATATATATATATATATATATATTTAATTCACTAAAAAGCTAAAATTCAAAATGGCTTTTTGAGGGTAAAAAGCTAGTCCAAAAAGCTATCATACCAAACACCTCATAATAACTTTTTAATTAGTCAAAATGTCAAAACCCATCAAAAAGCCATTTTGGAGCAAAAAGCTATTGAAAAAGCCAGTTCCCAAACACCCTCAGTATCTTCTTTCATTTTTAGGAAAGAGAGAGACTCTTTTGAGGCTTCCGATTATGATGGGTTTGAGGATGCTTCTAGCAAAACCATTACGAACCCTATTAATGTTGTTTTGGATAGCAACAAGCATGCAAGTAGGTTGTCTTACAAGGATGCTCTTTTGAATGGTTCCGAAATCAATCATGTGGCGAATTGGGATATGGGAATCGACTTTGATAGTGAGCGCACTCATAACAACCTGATTCAATCCTTTGATGGTGCGGTTGAGCGTAACTTACTTGCTGATCTTGAGGATTCCATCCAGGAGACTTTAAAGAGTAAAGTTGGGAGTAAGAGAAAGCATAACATGTTAATGAAATCGACGTGGCAGTTTGTTAGAGATGCAACTTGTAGAGTTGTTCGTGGCCGAAAAGATGGTCAGAGGGTTATGATGACTAGACGTGTGAACATGTTGGAAGATGACAGTCTTGATGACATTGATATTGTGATAGACGAAGGGTTGTGATTATTAGCAATGATATAAGTGTGCGAGTCCTTGATGACTCACCAAGCTGAAGTTATTAATCTTACATCGTGATTGAGATGTGAACGTTTCTTTTGGTTGTTGTAAGCGGGAAAGTTCTTGTTGTGTTAGTTATGTTTAGTTGTTTGGTTATAACCTTTATCTTTTGGAGGTGGTTGTTTGTTATTTTATATGCGGTTTGCTATATTCTATGAACTTTTAAGCCTTTTGGCTCTCAATAATCAGAGAGAGAGAGAGAGAGAGAGAGAGAGAGTCTTTTACTCATGTAGAGATAGAACATTCCAACACTAAGATGTGGGAGATGAATAAACTTCCAGATCCTCAATCTAATTGCTATTCTATCCTATCTTCTACCAATCTTAGCCTAATTTCTCATATCATTTACTTTGTTTTGAGCTTTTTTCCATCTTTGAAACAAGGGCTATAGTTTTCGCTTCTCTACCCTTCCGTCGATGACCCGATTGCCGAAGTCACTGATGGTGTTTGGGCGTTGATTTTCTTAGAAATTTGGGCTTCGATCTCTTTGAGGATTGTGGTTGACTTAGCTATCTTATTCGCATTAGTTGTTTCAGATTATTTTTTGGCCTCCTGATTTCTTATGATTTTCTTAGTGGCTATCTTTCTCCTGAGTCGAAATCGAGATGTAGTGGTTCTCCTCTTTGTCATAGCCTATGCCTTTGGTCAGTCTTGTTGGAAATGCCTCGACAATATTCAATTTCATCCGAGTACTCTAGCCAAGTTAATTTGGTGATTAATGATTTTGCTAGAAGTCCACTTAATTAATGATCGAGTGGTTTGATCACAACCGTATTAGTTGGTCTCATAAGGTCGCACAAGTCGGCAACGTGAAGGCAATGTGTATGTGGAAAATAGTCTGGAGTAATACGGGATTGAACCAAGGGAACGCAGAAGCCTGTTTTTGGGAAAAGAACAGCCACCACGATGAATAGTGGGGCACTAAAGTCTGTGGTGACTCTGCCACGGTCTGTGGCAGTGGTTGTACCATTAGATCTTGTTCGCCTCGGTCCGTGGTGCGGATACCATAGTCCATGGTGACTTTTACGCGCGTGTACCACATCGGGAGAATTCTTCTCCCCCTCATTTTCTCTCTTATATATGTGGAGCCTATGGAGATGTCAAGAGTGTCTTTCCATCCCATAGTGACTCATTATGAGGCTGGTCTCCTGTTTGGAGATTTTGGGGAAACCGGGAAAACTTTCTACGAGAAAGCTTATGATTATGGATGACGAGGGGAATTGCTCGAGGTCCTAGATTGGAAAGATCGACTGCATTTGATACAGTCTACATAGTCATCCGATTTTAATTGGATCGAGATCAAGCGGTCTAGCAGCCGGTGTCACAAGTGTTGTGTGAACTGCTGGAGGTCTTCTATTTTGGAGACTTCCCACTGGAGTTCGGAGTGACGCGTTCAAGAGCCCAAGAGGTGTGTTCAAGAGTTGAAGGTCGGTCGAGGCTTGTCCATTCGAGAAACTGCCAGTTAAATAACTCAGCCTCTGCTATGTGTTTCTTTCCTATTGTTATTACTTTAGGTTAGCGTAGATTAAGTGAAGTCCTAAAGGTTAAGAATTCTTCCGCCCCTAGTCTAGATGGGCTTGATTAGATTAGGCCCATCACACTTTAGGCTTTAGATAGGATTTGGGTCTAGGACACCATTTAACCCAACAGTGGTATAACTGGTACCAAAGCTGCATATAGCATGCTACAGTTTTACTGGTTTTCTCGTGCATGTTTTCAATTGTTGAATTCATGTCAGTCTTTTACTAGAGATAGAATATTCCACCACTAGGAAGCAACTCCACACACTCCCTCTCATTTTCTCTCACTCGTCCACCTCTCTCTAACCCACCGATTCTCTCTCTCTCTCTTTCTCCCTCTAAAATCAATCTCCATCACTCCCCAAAGCTATGACTCTCTAAACAACACTTTGATAAGAGAAATGAACATTTAGGAAGCACAAAGAGAAGGAAAAGAAGAAGGGAACTCTTGCAGCTAGTTAAAGGAGCCCTTTGAAGGACGATCCAAGGACTCAAGTTGGGATTTATCTTTATCAACTTTCAGACCTTGAAGGATGTTGTTGCTACCCAAGTTTAAGACATGAAAATTAAAGTAAGATCGAGTTAAAGAAACAACTGAAAACATCCAAGGTAACCAAACTCATCAAACCCTCGAACAACCAGCCCACCTAGGGCGCAATTATCCCCTCCCCCCCCCCCCATCTAGACCTCATCTTCAAATGACCTCTAAATGAAAATGGCAGCCTTTGATGAATGAACATAACCCAAAAATCCGTTTAACAAAAGCTTGAGTACGATGGGAGTTAAGAACCTCTAACCAAATTCTGTCCACCTAGGCTACTAGGCATACCACAGTTCGGTTTTGTTAAAATATGTATTAATGCATGCAAGTTTGAGGTAATCTAAAAATATGGTAATAAACTCGACTAACTTTAGGAACTTATTTAACTTGAATCACCCTCAAAGCTTAAGAAATGGATTAGTTACGAATTTTTGTTTATGACCCTTAAAAACTGAGTTACTATCCATGAACAGTGAATACCACAATTCAATTTTAAGGTAATATAAAAATATGGTCATAAACTAGAGTAATTTTAGGAACTTCTCCAACTTGAACCACTCTCAAAGCTTAAGAAATGAATTAGTTATGAATTTTTGTTTATGGCCCTTAAAAACTGCGTTACTGCCCATGAACAGTGAATAACACAATTCGTTTTTGTAAAAATCTATATTAATGCATGCAAGTTTGAGATAATCTAAAAATATAGTCATAAACTAGATTTTGTTAGAAATTTCTCCAACTTGAATCGCCCTCAAAGCTTAAGAAACGAATTAGTTATGAAATTTTGTTTGACCCTTACAAACTGAGTTACTGCCCATGAACAGTGAATACCACAGTTCGATTTTGTTAAAATCTTTATTAATGCATGCAAGTTTGAGGTAATCTAAAAATATAATCATAAACTAGACTAATTTTAAGAACTTCTCCAACTTGAATCACCCTCAAAGCTTAAGAAATGAATTAGTTATAGAATTTTTATTACGGGCCTTAAAAACTGAGTTATTGCGTGTAAATAGCGACTACCACAACCCGATTTTGGTAAAATCGGTATTAATGAATACTAGTTCGAAAAATCTAAAAAAATGACCATAAATTACGGACATGTCAAGGACCTCCCCAAGCTGAAGCAATTCAAAAGTTTAAGAAATGGTTAATACGAGTTTTTAACGACAAATACACTACAAGAAAAAAGGTTATGTGCGACGCAAAATATCAACGCCCTTGTCACTATTTTTGTCGTCCTAAACGTAGGGCGTCAAAACAGGTTTCGCCGCAAAATCGCCGCCGTTTCCCCGACGCCCTCCGTAGGGCGTCAAAATTTCAAAACGTCGTCTTTAAGTACTCCTAAGTGCGGCAAAAATTTTGAGCCCTAATACCGCATTAAGACTGCGGTTTTTTTTTGACGCCCTGTGTACTCTTATTGCAGCGTTAATTTTGACGCCCTTATCGCAATGAAGGCTACGGTTTTATTTTTGACGCCCTATGTGTAAATGAAAGACGACAAAATTTTGACGCCCTTAAATTGAAGAGAAGGCATGGCCTACTAATTTTGTCGCCCTGTTCTATAAAAAGATATGGCACTCCCCCATTTTCTTCTGGAGCGATTTCCACTTGTTGCCCAATGTATGGTAACTATTTGACTGATTTTGATGTTAATTTGGTTCTTATATGGATGTTTCAAATGTTATTTTTATTTTAACTAGTAACTACAAACAATCAATTGCAATAAAACATCAAATAGTTAAATAAATATATATTAATTAAAATGTACTCTCCAAAACAATTGGAATGGATGCACTAAGGAGTACGTTGAGCAACATTACAAATTAGAAGTAGAGTGACAAGTGAATAAAGAAAAGTTCAGCATATATCTGCTACTACATGCATTTCACATATGGGCAAAATACTTCACTTGCCAAACCTTCTCATTTGCCTTCATCCATTCCTTCATGAGGAATACTATAAATATGTGATCATGCTCCCTTCTATCCTCCCAAAATGTATTGTTATCCACAGTTATGTATCTACACATAAAACCAAAAGACATCGTATAATTTGAAAATTGCATAAAAAATAAATCACACGAAAAATGTCCTTAAGATATACAAAACAGATAAGATAAATACAAAATAATACCTTACTAAAAGCAAAAGTTCACCAGAACCAGAAGTTACAATTCAGGCATGAAACTTTCATGAGACGTTAATGGAAAAAGAATTCTTACGGTAACGATGCGCATCATGGGGAAGCTGGTGTTCCGAGGTTCACCGGTCAAAGCCCAAGGACCAAACTAATTATAAGCATGCTAGGGGAAGCTGATGTACCGAGGCCCATCAATCAAAGCCCAAACCTTGATCAATCACGACCCGAGGGTCAAATGGGGGTTAATACTCTGGCCAAGCATTAATCAAATGATAGGTGCACCTAGAAAATTTCGATGATCAGTGAATGCCTTAAAGGGAGGCGTCAAAGGGCATCACTTACTATCGAGGCAGTGTCTAAATCATTCTTTTGTTTGCATGTTTAAGTATTACCGTAATCCTTCCCCATACTTAGCTAATTCTACAAATGCATCTCATGATAGGTACAACCACTCCGATGGAGAACCCGAAGGAATGATGAGACAGCGCGAAAAGGCGGGATTGAGATGGAAGGGTTATGATGGGATCATCTAGGAAGTCACATGGTTCTAAGGACTATATGGATTCATGTATAACAAGACCAATGTAACCCTAAGTGAGAACTTAAGCAACTTGTATAACTTTAAATTCATACTCTTTTGGTTAATGACTCGGTATGGCACTTTGGAAACCTTAGGGTTGGATCAGAGCGCCCCGGGAAAGGTCTCATCAGAGGCACACCCGACCTCTTCTAGGAAGCCCGAGCGAAACTCGAGGGAATACATACGGGAGTCGGAGATGAACCTCAGCAAATGGTTGTTGGCCCCCTAGTAGCCCTGATCAACTAAGGCCCACCTTGACATGAGGACAAGCAAAATCGATGCTTAATCCTTAAGGGTATTTGTGTCTTTTCCACTTATCCTTGGCTGGAGACAACATAACCTTGAATTTCGGTGATGATTACGAGGGAGGACGCCCATCCTGGCATACCCGACCCATTATGAGAAACCCGAGTATAGCTCGAGGAGTAACTATGGGAGTTGGGGAAGATGAGTTAAGGATAGAAGTAGCCCCTTAACTCGAACATCAAAGGTCAGGAACATTTCCTGTCCCCACCAAGTATCGCCAACCGGACCGTTGTACCTCATATCATCGGTATCTTCTAAATGGATTAAATTAGACAGAGGGAACACCCTCACATACAAAAAAAAAATGTCCAAGACATTATACTGGTGCTTAAGGAGATGCGGGCACCCGTGCAAGATCCTACAGAGAAATTCATGCCCAACTGGAAGGGACCATATGTCATCAAAAACATTCTTTCTGGCGGAGCTGCTAGATTGATGACAACTGATGGAGAAGAAATTATTCAACCCACTAATTTGGATCAACTTAAACGATTCTATGCTTAATTCGATCTCTTAACTGAACCAAGCAACAGAAAGACCAAATTTTAGACACTTGGTTACAATCCATAAAAAAACAGTTCGAAGAGGAAGACTTCCCCAGGCCAGCTATTTAGAAGCATTGAGGTTTAATCTTTGTAAGAACAAGGAGTTTGAAGATGGAGATTTGCATAATCAAGTTCTTTATTAACAAAGATGAACTTCATTACAATTATTGGACTTTTAGTGAAAAAGTACAAGTACCCTACTTGCTACTATTACAAAAGTTCAACTAACATAATAAACTCACAATTAAAAAATGGCCAACAGCTGCAGTTTTCTTCCGTCTTCCTCAATCTTCTTTTGCCTTCTTTGCATAGTCAGTTATCTCTATTATAGTTTCAGTCCCCTCAGTCCCACTAGGACCTAGACCTGGCAATTGGATCATTTGGGACGGGTTCTGGTTTAACTCATTTGGGTTGGGTCAACATGGGTGGATAATGTTTGGGTTTTGTCGGGTTTGGGTTTGTTAGGTTGATTTCGGGCCAATGTATTTTTTTTTTTTTGCAAACAAGATTATCTTCAAAAAACGAACAACTTTGGTGAAAGGTAAATTCGGGTCAAGCTGGGCCGGGTTGGGTCGTGTTGGGTTCGGGTCCATTTCGAGTTAATTATTTTTGCCATTTTCCGGTCTGGATCGGATCTGGGTTGATCGGGTTTATGCGTGTCGTTCGGGTTGAGTCACTTTTTCTAGGTCTACTTGGACCTGCATCTTTGTCCTTACATCAGTACCTCTTCTTGATATTCTCCTTCACAAACATAGGGGCTTTACCCTTCCCCTTAACGCTTGTTTTATTGGTACCGCTAGGCTCCCAAATGACCACCCCAAGTTGAGTTGGACCAAGTCTATCCTTCACAGAGGTTTTCGGTCCAAGCTTGTCCTTGACGGAGGTTTTTGGACCCAACCGATCCTTTATTGTTGAGGCGTTTTTCTCACTCAATGCCTCCCCATCTCTGTGAGACTCCGTTGCTACAATCAGCCAGTCTTGATACCCTGAATCAGCCTGGCTCGACACGTGTATCTTCAATGTGGCACGCACCATGGGCCTCTTCTCCTAATATTTCAATCATGACCCCACCCCGGTTTTGTATATCCAAATCAGCTCAGGCACTTTGCATCGTTGAACAGGGATCACTTGACTCCTTCACATATGTTACATACCCCGTTTGAGAAAGTAGTATGTCGAATGAGTTAGGCTCGCAATGCATAAATACACGTGCCTTTCATCGCATGCCCCATATTTCGGGATATGCCACCACGATCCACCATATAATATCCCTAGGCTCTTTAAAGAATGTGATCCACTCTACAACGGATTGACATTTGGTATACTTCTTCTTACGTTAGTGATAATAGGCCAACCCCAACGACGTTCAGGGCTCCTCCGCGAGGCCTAAGTGCTCCATCAACCCAATCTGCAACAGTTAGCAAGGGTTAAAGATTGCAAAATTTTCATCAAATTCCACAATTTGCCCACAATAACCAAAAAATGGGGAAATCGGGCATAGGACAAACGACCATACTAGACCAAAAGGGGTAGAATCAATGCTCCCAATACCAAACAAAAGCAGAGCCATTTCCAAGCCTATGGCCGTTTGGCCTTACTGCTCCCAAAAGCTTTTGTCCATTTTTTTAAAAGAAAAATGTGCAAATTTGCATTAACAAAAAAAAAAATGTGCCAAGGTTACCTGTAACAATAGAGGACTTCCTCAGTATTCGTGCTCGAGATTGGGATCATTCAAGCACATCGAGGTCTCCGTAAGTATCATGAGCACCAGGTTGTACCCACGGGCCATATCCTCCACCATGCGTAGAAGGTTGGTTGGGCCAGTTCTCTTTCCACTGTGATATAGACAAAACTTGCCTAAGAGGCACAATACATGAGCTCGTACTAATATCACCAAACTATACTCCAAGGTCTCGGGGGCTTGGAAGTACTCCACCATGGTTTGGTAATGCACTTTCTCACCGATCAATGCGCTACCTAACACCTATGCAGGAAGACAAAGTAGCTCCTTGTAGTCATTGCTCATATTTGCGGCCCACGCAGGTGACGCCGGCTGGCGCACATAATGGTTGGTCCCCAAAATAGAGGACCATTTCTCTTGTAAAGGGCACAACTCTCTTATGCCAAAGCGAGACACATGCATTTTTGGATCCCAAAAGGTCTCTGCCGCACGAAGAAAGTCATAGTTTACTCGCACTTTCCGTAGACTCAAGAGATCGTCAGTTTGTATCTTCATAGCTCTCTCTTTTCCTCCTTGGATAAAGTGCTCATCCGAGTGGCTAGCTTTCTCTCAAATGTCATTTTCTTCTAAAGATAAAGGTTGACTTGAAGGAGTTTAAGTGAGAGAGATGGGTGTGTTGATAATTGCACAAGCATAGACTATTTATAATGTGGAAGGACGCTCTAAGATGCCATGAAATCATCAGAAACATGGTCGTTTGGCCTACATATCCCCTCCAAATCCCATGATTCAAGCCCTTCGACCAACGACTATAATTGATATGGAGGCAGAAATAGGGGGGTCGTTTGGCCTTGCACGCCTTTAGGCCACTTGTCACTCCCGGGTCCACTACAAGGCACGCACAAGCCTAACTGACTAGAAGCCCAACAAAGCCATTTGGCCTTTGGCCCTCTTTCACCTTGGGCTATTTATTCTCTATTAAACTTATCCTAAAATGTTTGGCTCGGTTTTATTTTTTGACTCTTAAGATTTTTTATTTATTTTTATTATTTTCTTTTTGTTTGGGGAAGCAAGATTAATCTCACCATGTAGATGATTATATTGCATAACATGAAAGTCATACAGAATAAAAAGATTCATACATAAAAAAAAAAAGTCGTACAAAAAAAAAGTTGTACATAAACAGAGTTGTACAGAAAAAAAAAGAAGAAAAGTTTGCATAAATTAATTGACATTAGAAGCCCTAGGATCGTTGCATGCTAGTCGAGCTCAGTTATACCACACCAGAGAGCTGCTATCACCACTATCATTAGTAGTTCCATCACTATCATCAGGACAGATTCCAAAATATGTGTCCCAAGCATAATATTCGGAGGGCACTGAACTAGGATGCATGGGCAACCTAGGGATTATAAGGGCCTATCAAGGTAGTGCCAACCAAGAATGCTCAGGCACCTTCCACTCTTGAGATCTCGCAGGCCCCGGGGCAGGCTCGGACACATGTCATCCAGAGGAACTCGATCCTCCGAGTCACGAATGTTGCAGAGCCAATCAATCTTGCAAACTAGTCGGCCACGAAGATCCCACAACCAGGTCAGGCACGAACCATCCTTGGGATTGATTACTTGGTCCCTGTTTCCATATAGAACCACCTAAAGATGGTGCAATAGGGTCTACGGGGCGTGAATGCGCATCATCTGTGAGGGCCGAATAACCAAGATACCCTACAAATGCACCTGACTCTGTGCAAAACAACTAGCTCACGACCTCGACTGTCAGACGAAGTACATGAAGGAGCACGATGTGACCTACTACCATGGCTAGGCCGACGAGATACACTATACTCAGAAGCATCCTCGACCTAGAAGGAGGTAGATCGTGTATCGCCACTATGACATGCACTTCAGTTGCGGTGGGACTCCTCATGCCCTTGAGACTGAATGATGGGTCCATGCTCACCCAAAGATATGGATGCCATGTCCTCCTCCATATGACAAAAACGACGGGAAGAGCTCGAATCCCTGCGGCAGGACCCAACAAAAGCACTACCCTCAAGCATCACCCCTTTACCGCGATCTCCTAGGGCAGGTACCATGGGCGACTGAGAGGATCCATGGACCCCTAGCCTTCGCTACAAAGAGCCACCCACGTCTCCTTGAGACCGTCTTTTATAGGTAGTCTCCTCAGCAGAAAAGCGACTGGGAATCTCTGCTTGCTCCAGCCTAGACTGAGATGTACCAACATCCGAGCGTCAGGAAGGCATATGAGGTGTAGACTCTGCGTTATCCTCCAGGTCACCCACACCAACCACGACTCTACGAAAGCGCCTGGAGAATGTGAATGTTCCCCCAACAAGCTTCCTGAGAGTATTGAGTTCCTTGACCATCCTTCAGATTCTTTGCCACCTTGGTTGCAATCGAAATAAAGAACGGAGAGTTTAAAGATATGTCATGGGGATCAATAAAAAGAGTGGTAATATAATTACCGACTTCTTGGAGAGTTATTCCAAGAGTGAGTAGGAGTTGTTGTTCTCTAATTCGATAAACCCGCAAAGCCTAATGCGCGAGACCCGGGCTTTTTCCCTCCGCCGCTTAATTGTATAGTCCTAACTGGAAATGAGATAATTAGTGATGCATGCTAAAGAGGTAAAATTAGCAAAAGAAAGTACCTTACTACTCTAAAAGCGAGATGGCGAAGGTCTCGATCCAACTCGTAGTTGAATTGCTCATCCGGGACATTGTTGATGTATTATTGGAAGTTTTCACCTTGAAGGGTGGTCTCAAGAGCAACCGCGTCTATAAATCACGTCTTGGACATCTTCTTTGGTGGATCCTCTAGGATCAAAGATGGATGGCGACCCAAGATTTACATGGTAGCCTACTCATCAAGGTACTAGATATTCCCCGACGGGTTCTCTATCACCGTGTGTTGCCTTGTGTCCTGCTCAACTAGGTGTCTCAGAGATGACAGGTTGGTAACCCAGTAAGGCCTAAGTCAGCCCATGGCCGCTAATTCATTTAGTCCCATACAAAGGCATCGCCAATTAAACCAGGTGAAAAAGTAGAAGGCAAAATAAACCATAAAGGGAAGGAAATCATACCGACGTCAAATTGTCTAAGATCCAATGGACCTCATCCAAATGTCCAATAGTCTTATTTTCCCGTTATGCGGCGAGGATGCCAACGTTTGGCAGCTGATACTGTTTTTGACTTTGAGGTTTGGATGTCCAGAAGACAGATGTACTCATATGCCCAGGCCTCCAAACAATAAGAAAAAGAGCAAGACTAAGTGATAGGTTGAGATAACATGTACAGTGGAAAGGGAAGCATCTCAAGCATATACCTCGAGCACCTTCCACAAGCTCGGACCATATTGAAAGGTTGGTTGTGTTGACTTGACAATGACAGGCTCTTCATTTTGAGAAGCATAGACTCCCCCTACGTAAAGTACAAATGAAGTTGGCATAGGACGCCTTGCCCCAGTTTAAATGTCGCACGTTGCCAAAATTCAACAAGTTGACCATCCAACTTAGGTTGATTTTATCACATGGATTGGCGAAGATGATGGGTCCAATAAAGTAAGCCAACAGGATGAAGTGCCTTTAAGGTAAAGGAAGATCGACAAAATGGTGGTTCCGTATGACCTCTCAAAATGAGTATAAGAGAGGTTGATCAAGACTCGCCCCGGTTCCAAATGAACCAAGAATGATCTCGACATGACCATGACCTATACACCTAACTGGTATTTAACTTGCCCGCGACAAGTCCGTTTTTAAGGCATTTGGAAAAGTGCAGTTTGCATATAAGCGTAATGTTCGGTTGCGTAATTTGTGGTTTAAGTAAAGTTGTCAATCTCAGGGATGGGTGTCTGGTATTCTTAGGATCTATGGTTTGTCAAGAGTTTTCCCAATACAAAAAGCAATAAATCAAGTAAAGGTAAGCAATTAAAACTAATCCTAGGTATGCATCAAATCAATCAACTACCAAAAGCAATAAAAAAAGCAAGTAATAGAAAGCATGAAAGCATGAAGCAAAGCAAGTAGCACTAAAAACAATCAAGTAAACTAGAATCACAAAGCAATTAAAAGCATGAAATTAAGAAAGCAATAAGACTACAACTAATAATGAAATTATGAACAAGAGATTATACCTTTGATGACCTAAACTTCACTGGAATCCTTCACCTTGAGCTTCCTCCCGAACAAATAAGAAAGCGTGAATTGGATTACTAAGAATCCTTAAATCCTCACTTTGAAGTAGGATTTGTGACCCTTAATCCTCCTCCTCACTAAAAGTTGGATTGTTTTGTGGCTAACTTAATCATCAAAACAAGAAATACTAAAATGAAAGCATAAATGAACAAAAGACAATGAAGAAAACTCTGAAAATGGATTGATTGAAAGTTGATTACAAAGTAGCTTGAAGAACAAGACAGTGAAAACCTAGGAGAGAGAAAGGAGATTACAACTTGAAAAGCAATAAAACTAGGTAATAACACTAG
The DNA here is from genome assembly GCA_029582165.1 of Portulaca oleracea. NCBI lineage: Eukaryota > Viridiplantae > Streptophyta > Magnoliopsida > Caryophyllales > Portulacaceae > Portulaca > Portulaca oleracea. The sequence goes on along the minus strand of CM055879.1, from coordinate 9,173,185 downwards.
AAAACTTAAGCTAAAAGTGTCTGCTAATGAAATCGTAGCTGAAAGTATTTATATTGAGCCCAATTTGTTACACAAAACGCAGCATTTCAATCTCAGATTATACGCAGAAAATCAGGGTGACTCGGGCGAGTCCGACTCGCCCATCTTGGACAATGTCTTCTTGGCAGGTTTTCTTCGGCAGCACAGGCGATGGGCTCGGTCGAGTTGTGCAAGTGACTCGGTCGAGCCATCTTTCTGGTTGCTCTTTGACTTGGCCAAACTTCTAAGTTTCATGACGGCCCGCAGAGGCTTGACTCGCCCGAGCTAGAAGGTGACTCGGTCGAGTCAGCTTGCTGACTTTACTTCTCCTTGGCTTGGCTGAAGTTGGCAAGTTGCATGCTTCAAGGTTCCCAGATGGTGGGCTCGGGCGAGTCAGGATGTGACTCGGGCGAGTCATCCTGCTGCCCCTCCTGCTACTGCTTCCTCTATTTGATGAATTCTGCTCCGTTTTGGCTCCATTTTGGCTCAACCTCTTATTTTCCTACAAAACTAGGAAAACCTCATAACTAACATCATACACGAGGTTAGAACATGTAAAAACACCCTAATAAAGAGAAGAATTCGGCTCGGAACGAGACCGAACACCACTCCCACACAAGGGTTTGCTTGCCCTGAACAAACTAAAAACAAAAATAAAGACTAGAAAAAGAAAACTAAAATCCTAACTCACTTTCGCAGGAATCGCGAATGCATTTAGCGTATGCATCAAGCCCTTTAAACCCCCCGGTAGCCCGGGTGGACGAGGTAGGTTTCGTGAGGGTTTATAGCAACTATACCCACAAAAGCCCAAAAAAAAGGAGAGAGGGAAAGTGAAAAACAAAACAAGTTTGAAAAGAAAGAAAGGAAAAAACTGCTCGTTTCAAGAATCAAGTTGTTTCAATCAAGAAAACGATGTTAACCCTCCAAAAGGAACCGTTATGAGCATCTCACATACACCTAACCCAAACAACTGCCAATCTTAGGAGTTTTCGATCCATTACACCTCATGTAAAGTTAAATCTCACTTGCGTACAAGTTTAGAAAGTTCTAACTGATTTCGATCGACCCCAAAGACTCACGCCCGAGCTTAAAACAAGCGAACAACAAAAAATAAACAAGGAGTTGCCCTCCCCCGCATTTGGTCGCCCTTGGCTTGGTGAGGGCCGCAGGTGATGCAAGGAAAGGCCCCTCACTTTATTAACACTTAAACTTTTTTTCTTCTTCTTTTTGGGTTGGGTATTCCCAACAAATTTTCTTTCTTTTTTTTTTTTTACTTTTTAACGGTCGGTATTAGCCTTACTTTCGGGAATTGGACGACCCAAAATGGGGTTTACCCTCCCAGCACAGTCTTTTCCATTCACCTCTTTGTCGCGAACGATATAGAAGGAGGTTTAAGGGGTAATAGCGTTGTACCGCTAATACCAGGCCCGTGTAGGTTGGCTAAGTGTATGGTGGTTGATGTCGTAAAACCGACACGCCCCACTTAATTCATTTATTTGAGAATCGAATTCTCTTATTCTTTGGTTTTGCTTTTGTTTTTTCCTTTTTTTCTTTCTTTTGCAAAAAAACTAGCTCGGACACGGGTCTTTAGAATCTCCCAGTTTCAACCAAAACATAAAAGAAAGAAATGGGATCTCACTAGACACTCAATGAAAGAAATCTAATTAAGGTAAGTCATGGCAATCGCTCAAGAAATGGTAAAAAATGCTCAGACCGGTTTCTTTTAAAGAACATTAAAAACGGCTTCCCAATTTTGACAACAAAATCCAAGAAATGAAGCAAAAACAAAAACAAAAACGAAAACGAAAACTTTTAAGGTTGTTCACTCCCTTTTTTCTCCTTTTTCACACAAAAATTTTCAAATTTTTCGACACAAACTACGAAAAATGAAAATAAAGACTCAAAAGCTAGGTGATCTACCCATGACAAATGGAACAAAAAGTTACTTAGAGGTACCCTAACTTTTGAAGAAACAATTTTTTGGTACCCTAACTTTTCAAAACTAATTTTGGGGTACCCTAACTTTTAGGATTAGAAATTACTAGGTGAATTTCCGGTGAAACTCCGATTGATTCAAATCATTTTCGTCCACGAAAACAAAGGGCATTTTCATCCACAAAAACACTTAATCAATTTCCCGCCTAAAACTCACCGTTGAATTCAAATAATTGGCCGAAAATTCACCTAATTATTTCTAATTCTAAAAGTTAGGGTACCCCAAAATTAGTTTTTAAAAGTTGGGGTACCAGAAAAACATTTCACCAAAAGTTAGGGTACCCCTAAGTAATTTTTTGAGTATCACCCCCCACTCCCACACAAAACTTTACAATGTCCCCATTGTGAGAATAAGGGTGTCACAAATAAGGTAGAAAACCTAAAAACACACAAACAAACACATAACAAATAAAAATGATGGCGACCCGAGCCCACACAGCTCCAACAACAATGTATATCCAACATTCACAGTCAAGGGGTTCGCCACCCAAAAGAAAATCAAGCATGCATCATGGATCAATGATATATTCACATAAAGAGAGGGTGGAATGAAGGTACCTAAAGGTCTTCAAATAACGCATATCCAATTCACGATCCACGAACATAACACCATAGATTAGAGATAGACAACGAAAGCATAGTATGTGTGAAATATTTACATGCTAGATCAAAAGGAAAATCAAACTATACAAGGCAAGAAACTAAGGACTAACTAATTAAAGAAAACTCAAAATATTTACAATATGTACATGATCAATGACTAACCTCAACCCCGAATCTCATTATGTGAGGCGGGAATTGAGGGTGAAATACCTCGCCACTACCCGGTCCTACGAATGAGAAAACCCCAAACGTAAACTATACATCCTCCTCCATACAACCCCAGTTCATGATGCACAAGCTTACAACGACAATCATCCGATCCAACAAACCATGACAAAGCCAGTGAAGCGACACTCAACATCCAACAAGTCTCAAGAATGCAAAATCATATTGGAGAACCTTCCACCATACCCCATCACACAAACACCCCCCCCCCCCACACACACATGTATCACAAAATATCAGTCAAATAATCCAATGCAAGAGATAAGAGGGGGGTGGGATGCTCACAATCATTGCTCATCGCCTCCCGGAGGAGGGTAAGGGTAATATGGGAAGTACGTTGGGTAGTACTAGTTGACGTAGTCGGGCGGTGCCGGCGGACGATCAGCCATGGCATAGTGATAATACCCCCAATCTCTCCAGTATTGATTTTGTTGATGGAAGTACTCGTTGTAGCGCCAAAAGTACCCCTCGTGTGTCGAGCGTCGATTGTTGAGCACGTAGGAGTTCTTGTTGACTCTCCATTAGGTTATGAGTGCTTTGGAGCAAAGTTCGTTGCTCCCGGAGATCAACACTCAATCTATCCATCTGGTTAGCCAAGTATCCCATCGTAACCTCTTGAGAACCACTACCACTTGCTTCACCCTGATTTGCCGGTTCCCCTTCTTCTTCCTCTTCTTCTTCCTCTCCTTCCTCCTCTTCTTCTTCATTCGCAAAAGGGTCGTCGGGACCCCCTACTCGACGGTGACTCCTTGGATTCTCCCCGCACGACCAATTCTGTGCATTGGTCACATCTAACCAACGCGTGGCTCTCTCATGGTCCAAATGAATGGACGTCGCATCTCTATCAGAACCATGCTTGTAAATATGTTTTGTGCGGTGTCTCTCAAGTATCCCCATGCGCTGCAATCGCATCCCATTGATTGGGTCGGGAAAATACCATGGGGTGAACTTGCTTATGTACGCTCCAAACCTTTGTTTCTTCAAGAAGTGGCATATGATATGCCCCATGCCGATCGTGGTTGAAAGGTTCTTGGAGGTAATTTCCTTTAAGCAATGTAAAATACATGACCCCGTATTGACCCTATTTCCTTAGAGGGTGTTGAAAATCACAAATAAGTCATCCCTCCTGACGTTGGCCCTCCCATCATCCCAGCCGAAAATTGAGCTCGAAATTATGCGATGAAAAATCCTTATGGCAAAGTTGCATAAGTCCCGAGCCTTGGAATTTTTGGTTAAAAAGGAGGTGTCTTCGGCGTGCCACCGTTTGTGCTTCCTTTGCCAACATGTTAGGCATTTCATGGCGGCTTGCTCATCAAAATGAGCGGCTTCATCATAAAACATCCCATCCTCCGGTAAACCTAACGCGTGACATAGCTCTTGCACAGTGCAAGTTTTCTCTTTGTTGTCCACCCAATATCGAAACTTCGCATTTGGTTTTCCATCATCCTCCACTTGCAATGAGCTTAAGAACTCGAGGATGGGTAGGTCGTAGATAGACTCGTCAATTTTTATGAAAGTGCTCAACCCCAAGACTTGAATGATGTATGCAAAACTCGGCCCACAATAGACTTTGTTCACTGTTGCCTCATCATAGATACCGGGAGCACAGATTTTCCGATGTTGATACAACTCATATTTTTCCTTATGATGGGCATCCGTAAATGTGATTCTCACCGCCTCAGCTTGAAGCGGTGTGGGTGGTTGTGCCTTGTAACGATCTTTGTCCACGTCCGAAGAGGATTCGGGTGGAGGTGAAGGAGATCGTTCCTTATTAGTGCGTGCACGCTTAGATCGAACCATATTCATGAGTTGGTGTAACACAAGAGAACTCAAACAATACCCAATTCAATCAAAGACAACTCACAACCCTAATTCCAAATGACATTTCACAAGCAACACCCAATTTAGCTTTGAAATTGAACTACGAAGCACCAAAATTGAATGTTACCTTCCAAATAGGCACAAAAGGAGAGAGTTGCTGAGTGGTGAGTCCAAAATTGAGCACCAAGGACTCCAAATGCACCTCATACACTTGAACACTTTGAGCAAATTTAGACTTGAAGCACTTGAAATCGTACCCAACAAGTACACCCAACAAATCGCACTAAACAAGAAGTAGTAACTCCCTTTTTCCTTGAGGCTTGAATTGCTCGAACACCCAGCAAGGAGCTAGGGGATTTTCGCACAATCCAGGAACAACACAGCTGCAAAATGCTTGTGGAATTTGCACACACCGAAAATCGCACAGTAAGGGCATAAAATTTTGAAAATCTGAGAAGAAAGAGAAGAGATTAGTGAAGATTGAGAGTTAGGGTAAGGTGCTAGGGTTTGGGGGAAGTAAGAGAGTGAGATGAGAGAGAAAACGAGTGAGAAATTACGAGAGAAGTGAGAGAAATCTGAAATAAAAGCCCCGATAAATCGCAGATCTGCAGACGACTCGACCGAGTCATCTCAGTGATTCGCCCGAGTCACGCTTCTGTGCGCACTGGAAAATCTTGGCCGAACGACGGCACGATCGAGTCGTCCGGATGACTCGCCCGAGTCGTCCTTCTGGAATTCTGGAATTTCTGCTCAAAACTTCTCCAACTCCTGACCTCCCAGACGAACGACTCGACCGCGCCAGCCTGTGACTCGACCGAGTCGCCTGTCTGGATGTGAATGACTTAGTTGTTTTCTTTCTCATTTCCTTTGAGCACAGTCGACCGACTCGGTCGAGTCGACCACTGACTCGGTCGAGTCAGTCTTCTGGAACTTCCTGCCCTTCTTTTCTATTTGAATTTCAAAGTTAGCTCAGCAAAGCGACTCGGGCGTGACTGAATGTGACTCGCCCGAGTCATGTTCCTGCCCAAAGATTGAAAAAGTTAGTTTTTCTCAAAATAAACTAAGTATGAAACTCTCACTTCCTCTAAAAATTTTCAAACTCTCAAACACTCAAAAACCTCCCCGGGTACCTTAAAACACGAAACACTTACCTAATAATAAAAAAAAATCTAACAAAAACTATCCTAACTAAAGACTTAAACAAAATGAAATCAAAAAACACACGAACCCTAAGAGAATAACTACCCAAAACTTTTTACAAGGAAAGAGAAGAAAGTCGGCATGCATGCCTCCCCACTCCCACACAAAAAGATCACACTATGTCCTCATTGTGACTAAAAAGAGAGGGAAACAAGCACCCTAAAAGAAGAAATAACAAAAATCTCACCAAAGAAATGAAAAAGAAACTTCTCACTAACTAAATTCAAACAATAAGGAAAGATGATACCTGATTGGATTATAATTGAATCTTTGCATGACTTGTAAATGGAGATTGATTATACAAGCCACGAATGATGCACATATGCACAATAAATTGATCCTTTCCTCATGTTAGTGCATAATTAGGAGAAGTAAACAAGAAAACAAACTAAGAAAAGAAAACTAATTTACAATATATACAAGAATGTTAACATACCTTCCTTCAATCAACAAACGGATCGTGGAATGTCACACATTCCACATCCACCTTCTCTGGAAGCTCCAAGAAAGGTTTCAACCTGTGACCGTTAACTTTCCACACAGACTCATTAGTGGGGTTCTTAATCTCAACAACTCTCGATGGAAACACGGTGGTCACAATAAAAGGTCCCATCCACCTAGATTTCAGTTTACCCGCAAACAAATGTAAACGTGAGTCGTAAAGAAGGACTTTCTGCCCCGGGATAAAAGTTTTCCGAAGAATAACTCTATCATGCAAAACCTTAAATCGTTCCTTGCTCAATCTCCCGTTCTCATATGCTTCCCTCCTTAATTCTTCTAGTTCGCAAAAGGTAAACTTCCTAACATCCCCAGCCTGTGAAAGGTCAAGATTCAAGGCTCTCAAAGCCCACCACGCTCTATGTTCAAGTTCAACTGGTAAATGGCATGGTTTTCCAAAAACCGCTATGTACGGAGACATTCCTATGGGGGTCTTGTAGGCCATCCTATAAGCCCATGAAGCATCAGTTAATTTGACAGACCAGTCTTTTCTATTCTTAGACACTGTCTTCTCAAGAATTTGCTTAATCTGCTCATTGGACACCTCAGCCTGACCATTTGATTGGGGATGATAAGCGGTGATCAATCTATGCTCCACAGAATACTTCCTAAGCCAAGCCGAAAAAGATCGGGTGTTGAAATGGGTTCCTTGGTCGCTAATTACCGCTCGAGGCACTCCAAACCTAGAGAAGATATTTTCCCAAAGGAATTTAGTCACTACTTTTGCATCATTTCTCTTTGATAGAATGACCTCTACCTATTTAGACACATAGTCTACTGCTAGAAGGATATACTCATTCCCAAAGGAGGTCGGGAATGGACCCATAAAATCTATACCCCACACATCGAAGACATCTACAAAGATTTCGGGTTGCAGAGGCATCATATCCCTCCTAGATATCCTTCCTAGGCTTTGACATCTAGCACACCGCTTAGCGTAGTCATGGGCATCCCTAAAGATAGTCGGCCAATAGAAACCACATTGCAAGACTTTGTATGCTGTTTTCTTCCCAGAAAAATGCCCCCCACATGGTTCGTCATGACAAAATGATAAAACATCCAAGATAGACTCATTGGGTATGCATCTTCTAAGGATTTGGTCGGACAATACTTGAACAGATAAGGGTCATCCCACACGAAGTTTTTCACTATATGTAGGAATCTATCTCTATCGTGTTTCTTCCAGTCCCCCGGCATTTCCCCGGTCACCTTAAAGTTAACTATGTCAGCAAACCATGGTTCGACTCCTATGCTAAGAATACACTCGTCAGGAAAACTAGCATCTATAGGAGTTTCTTTCTCATTTTCAAGTACTATTATAGAGAGATGGTCTGCTACCGGATTTTTAGCCCCCTTTCTATCCCTAATTTCACAATCGAACTCCTGGAGCAATAACACCCACCTAACAAGTCTCGGTTTTGATTCTTTCTTTTCCATAAGGTATCGAATAACTGAGTGATCTATATAAACAATGACCTTAGCACCAAGCAAGTAGGGTCTAAACTTTTCAAACGCATACACTATAGATAAGAACTCCTTTTTGGTCACAGTGTAATTAAGTTGGGCCTCATTGAGTGTGTGACTAGCATAGTGAATCACTATCGATTTCTTATCAATGCGTTGACCAAGCACAACACCAATCGCAAAATCAGATGTGTCACACATCAACTCAAACGGCTCTCCCTAGGTGGGAGGCTTGAGAATAGGAGGTGATATAAAAGGCATCTTTAAGCATGTTAAAGGCCTTCAAGCATTTATCAGAAGAGTCAAAGGTCACCTCCTTAGCCAATAAAGCAGATAGAGGTTTGGGAATCTTACTAAAGTCTCTAATAAATCGACGATAGAATCCAGCATGTCCTAAGAAAGTCCTAACCTCCTTCACAAAAGTTGGGGGGGGGGTCAAGTTCCTAACTAGGTCAATTTTCGCTTTATCCACCTCGATTCCATCCCTCGAAATCACATGGCCCAAGACTATCCCCCTTTGTACCATGAAGTGGCACTTTTCCCAGTTTAGAGTCAGATTTTTATCTTTTCAACGACTCAAGACTCGACTCAATTGTTCAAGCAAACATCAAAAGTAGTGCCAAATATAGAAAAGTCATCCATGAAGATCTCGACACAATCATCAACAAGGTCAGAGAAAATAGACACCATGCGCCGCTGAAAAGTTGCGGGGGCATTACAAAGTCCGAAGGGCATCTTACGGAAAGCGAACGTCCCAAATGGACAGGTAAACGTAGTCTTCTCCTGATCACATGGAGCTATCAAAATCTGAGTATACCCCGAATACCCATCTAAAAAACAGTAATAATCATGTCCCGCCAACTTCTCTAACATCTGATCCATGAAGGGTAATGGAAAATGGTCTTTTCTCGTGCCCTTATTGAGCTTTCTATAATCAATGCATACTCTCCATCCTGAAGGAATTCGGGTTGACACTAACTCACCTCTCTCATTCTCCACAACCGTCAAACCCGTCTTTTTGTGGACCACATGTATAGGACTAACCCACTTACTATCAGAAATAGGGTATATGATATCATTATCTAGCCACTTCAAATTTTCTTTCTTAACCACCTCTTTCATTTGGGGATTGAGTCTCCTTAAAGGATCCCTATGGGCCATGCTATCGTCTTCCAAGAATATCCTATGCTGCACGATAGATGGACTAATTCCCCTAATGTCTCCAAGCGTCCATCCCAAAGCTCCCTTATTTACCCTAAGAACCTCAATCAGTTTGGTCTCTTGATCCTCACCTAGGTTAGAGGCAATGATAACCGGATAAGTTTCACTAGGGCCAAGGAACACATACTTCAAGTCAGATGGAAGGGGCTTAAGTTCAAGAGTTTTAGAAGATGGTGGCTCAGGCTCTACTGTTTCAGGCACATTTTGAGAGGCAAACAATGATTCATACAACAATTCACCATCGAAAACATCAGAATCACATAATGAAGTTACACAATCTGGGTCAAGTCCTAACTCAACAAGCTCATCCACACTATAAACATCAGTAAGATCAGAATGATCACTATCCTCAAAATCACTCACCCAGTTCAAAGCATTACACTCTCGCTCATCAAAGCCTAAGGGAGACTTCTGCAAATCAAATATATTCAGTTCCATGGTCAAGTTCCCAAAGGTTAATTTTATCCTCCCGTCTTTACAATTTATCCAAGCATTGGATATGGCAAGGAAAGGTCTGCCTAAGATGACGGGTATCTCATCACGACTGCTATGAACTCTCGCAGTCTCTAACACAACGAAATCTACCGGAAACACAAAGGTTCCTACTTGAATCAAAACATCCTCAACTATCCCCTTAGGTACCCTCGTAGACCGGTCAGCTAACTGAAGAACCATCCAAGTAGGTTTCAACTCACCCAAGCCTAGGGTCTCATAAACATGTAAGGGTAAAAGGTTGACACTCGCCCCTAAGTCAAGTAAAGCTCTATCGATCTGGCTATCCCCTATGGTTATAGAAATGGTTGGGCATCCGGGGTCCTTAAATTTCACTGGAACTTGACTAGACAAGATTGAGCTCACATTGGAAGCCAAGAAGACCTTTTTCGGGACTTGGGTTACTCTCTTGGTAGTGCATAACTCCTTAAGAAACCTAGCATAGGACGGACACTATTGAATGGCATCTAACAAGGGAATATTGACCTTAACCTGAGAGAATGTTTCCCTAATCTTTTCTAGGTACTTCTGGTCCTTATTCCCCCCTTAACCTTTGAGGAAAAGGTGGGAGAGGCTTGTCTACCACAGGTGGTAAAGGACTAAACATGGGAAGCACTCTAGGTAAAGTCTTGACGCTCGGAGGCTCAACTAAGTTAGTTGGCCTCTCCTCCTCGTAAGGCTCATCCTCAACTGACACTAACTCATCATTAGGTTCAACACACACAGATTGTTTACCATGCACATCAGAGGGTGGTTTCTGAACCCTATTATCCACTTCTTTTCCGGACCTAAGAGTGATCACAACATTAAGGCCTCTAATCTGGTTCGGGTCACAAGAGGACGAACCGGAGGCTTGCCCATTAGGGTTTGCCTCGGGTTGTCTAGGGAATGTACCCCTATCCCTATTGGACATCATTAACTGCGCTACACTCTCATTCAACTGTTTCATCATTTTTGCCATACTACTCATGGAATCCTGAACTTCTTTTAAACCAGATTCTAACTCCTTATACTTTCTATCCCCCTTATCCTCACTTGGATACCCCGGTGGAGGTCGGGTATGTGCAACTTGAGGTTGAATGGTCTGCCCTTGAGCTATGTGCTTGATAAGCAACCTGAGGGGGTGGTATAACCGGGGCTTGAAGTTGATGAAGTGGAGGTGGGTTTCCTTGGAAACCTCCTCCTTGGTGCATTAGTGGCCTCAAGACATTCTGATTGTCCGGTCCGTAAGACAAGAAAGGAGGTTTTTGCACCCCGGGATGTTGGTAAGGCCGGTAATGGTTAAACATGGCATTCACATTTTCCACACTTGAAGACACATGTTGCATAAACAATAAACAAGGGACAGTTAGCATACACATGGTCTGGTCCTTGACACCAAGCACAAGTCAACTGAGATTGAGGGGTCGGGGAAACGGGTCGTTCTAAGACATTCACCTGTGCACGAGGTTGGGATTTAGAGGACGCAAGTTGCTGCTGAGCTAAGGTCTTTATCATGTTTTCTAAGGGAGCAAAGCTAGCCTCGTACCCCATACTCTCACTCACAACGTGAACTCCCCCTTTTGCATTGGACAATTGTGCTCCTATCGACTCGTCCCTAGTATTTCCCCACTACATAACCTTTTCGGACATACTCTCCAAGAAATCCCAAGCTTCTTCCGCCGTCTTATCCATAAACCCTCCTAAGCACATAGACTCTAAGGTCACCCGGGTTTCCTGATCTACCCCCTCATACACTATTTGACACAATCTCACAAGATCGAACCCATGATGAGGGAATTGAGATAAAAGATTCTTAAAGCGCTCAAATGCTTTCCAATAGGGCTCCCCCTTATCCTATCTAAACTTCAAGATGGAATTTCTCAACTGAACAGCCAAAGAGTTCAGGAAGTACCTCTTCATAAACACTTTCAAGAAGCTATCCCAAGAGTTTATCGACCCAGGCTTAATACTATACATCCATCGTTTGGCGGAATCACGCAAGGCAAAGGGCAAGTACTTAAGCAAGACATAGTCTAAGCGGACTCCTAGTGGTGTGACCATACTAAGGTATTCCTTGTATTCCATTGTCCATATCAGTGCTAACCCCGTCCCAGTATAAGAGGAAGATTCTGAGTGTGATACTGTCTGGGATCAAAGGTAACCCCCTGAAGTAAGATCGGTAACACGAAACATGATGGAGGTGGGTCGTATGAAGGATAGAGCTGGTCTCTCAAGGTCACCCTCGGTTCTTCCTCACCCATTCTAGGCAAGTCGACTAAAGATGTCTCTACTCTAACCAATCTTTTGGTTTCCGAAACACGAACGCATCCTACGGTTTGACGCACTTTTTCTCTTTTTGTTGGTTTTTCTATTTTTCAATTTTTAGTGGTTTTGGCTTAACACTAAACGATCAAAGAAAATAACTATTCACACTATGCACAAACAAACCAATAACCTAATATCCCAAATAACGCCATCTCCGGCAACGGCGCCATTGTTCGGTTGCGTAATTTGTGGTTTAAGTAAGGTTGTCGATCTCAGGGATGGGTGTCTGGTATTCTTAGGTTCTATGTGATGTATTACCGGATCAAGAAAGGTTCTTAATTTCGATGATACATGAAACACATGTAGCCAAACAGGGAAGTGGGGGTGGTTCACGAGATTAGGGTGGAAAAGAGAGGAGTAATTCTCGTGAAAAGGGTTCTTTGTGGAAGTTATTTTACCGTGAGGGCTTTTGTGGTTTCAAGATTCAAGAAAGATGAATCTTGAACGGGAAAAGGAGAGAGATGATTGAATCTTGGATGGTGATTATGGAGGGGGGTTGATGTGAGGATGGAAGAGAGGGAGAGAGTTTGGCGTTTGGTTTGGTGGAAAGGAGAGAGTAAAGGTTGTTGGATGAGAGAGAGAGTTTGTTGGAAGGTTGTTATGGAGAGATAAAAAGAGAGGAAGTGGTGTTTTGTGAGAGGAGGGAGAGGGGACGTTTGATAGGGGTAAGGAGGTGGAAGGTGGCGTTGGGTGGGATAGATAGGAGGTAGGGATTTGGTTGTGACTTAACTATATTGATAGAAAGGTCACGAAGTAATTACCTTAACTATATTGATAGAAAGGTAAGAACGGATAGAACTAGGTTTCTAACTTGAATCCACAAGATAGACAACCTAGGGCTAACTTGATCTATACCGCAACCTAGGATCAAGCTCTTCCTAACCACTTGGGTGCCATGCCAAGATACAATAGAAGAAAAGGGGTGAGAGTTTATCCAAACACTCGAGAGAAAGCTAAAAGCTTAACTATTTTCATAATTCAAAAAAAGGGTATGTTGCCTTGAGAGGCTTACAATCCTATTTATACTAGGAGAGTCCTTAAGGGACTAGAACTCCTACTTGGCGTGCAAGCCAAGCTAATCTAACCTAGGAGACTCTAACTTAGCGTGCAATCCAAGTTAATCTCCATATTCTAGACACCATCTAATACTACTCTCCCTTGGATTAGAATCCTTATCATAGGGTGAGTTTGTTACAACTAACCTTATCCTAGTTGTTATTGGCTTCCTAATCCAATTTGGATTAGTTACAAAATAGCCAACTCTGTCTAGGAGATAGAAGTGTGACGCCTAATCTATTAATATCACACGAGATATTAATCCTAGGATGATCAAGTTTATAATTACTTGTCGTCTTATATTATCCTAAAAATTAAAAACACACAAAAACTATTGAAAGCTATAATTAAATAAATTACATCCAAAAATCAAGACTAATAAATTTGGCTTGAATTTCTTGACTTGGACGTGATCTTCTTGGGCCTGGTGTGACTTTGGACTCCTCTTAAGATGTTTGGAGATCTTCTTGAAATAATAAGCACACCATGTGAATGGGCCTTTGTAGTTCTATTTTGTATCTTCCTTCTTGGGCCCACTTAGTGTAAATGAACCAAGTCTTCCTTATTGGTCCTGTATGGGATGAAGTCCTTTGATGAAGGACCCTATCTGTAGCTTGGATATCCAATTGGGCCTTCTTGATTGGGCCTAGGGGAATAAGCATGGGCTGATTTCCATCACTATGGTTTGTCAAGAGTTTTCCCAATACAAAAAGCAATAAATCAAGTAAAGGTAAGCAATTAAAACTAATCCTAGATATGCATCAAATCAATCAACTACCAAAAGCAATAAAAAAAAAAGCAAGTAATAGAAAGCATGAAAACATGAAGCAAAGCAAGTAGCACTAAAAACAATCAAGTAAACTAGAATCACAAAGCAATTAAAAGCATGAAATTAAGAAAGCAATAAAACTACAACTAATAATGAAATTAGGAACAAGAGATTCTACCTTTGATGACCTAAACTTCACTTGAATCCTTCACCTTGAGCTTCCTCCCGAACAAATAAGAAAGCGTGAATTGGATTACTAAGAATCCTCAAATCCTCACTTTGAAGTAGGATTTGTGATCCTTAATCCTCCTCCTCACTAAAAAGTTGGATTGTTTTGTGGCTAACTTAATCATCAAAACAAGAAATACTAAAATGAAAGCATAAATGAACAAAAGACAATGAAGAAAACTCTAAAAATGAATTGATTGAAAGTTGATTACAAAGTAGCTTGAAGAACAAGACAATGAAAACCTAGGAGAGAGAAAGGAGATTACAACTTGAAAAGCAATAAAACTAGGTAATAACAATAGAAAACTTAAGCTAAAAGTGTCTGCTAATGAAATCGTAGCTGAAAGTATTTATATTGAGCCCAATTTGTTACACAAAACGCAGCATTTCAATCTCAGATTATACGCAGAAAATCAGGTGACTTGGGCGAGTCACCCCCTAACTTGGGCGAGTCAGGCTTCTGGCCTACTGGACAATGTCTTCTTGGCAGGTTTTCTTCGACAGCACTTCTAAGTTTCATGACGGCAGAGGAGCTTGACCGAGCCGTAAGGTGATTCTCGAGTCACCCGACTTCACTTCTCCTTGGCTTGGCTGAAGTTGGCAAGTTGCATGCTTCAAGGTTCCCAGATGGTGGGTTCGGGCGAGTTAGGATATGACTCGGGCGAGTCATCCTGCTGCCCCTCCTGCTACTGCTTCCTCTATTTGATGAATTCTGCTCCGTTTTGGCTCCATTTTGGCTGAACCTCTTATTTTCCTACAAAACTAGAAAAACCTCATAACTAACATCATACACGGGGTTAGAATATGTAAAAACACCCTAATAAAGAGAAGAATTCGGCTTGGAACGAGACCGAACACGTAAGTTAATACAAGGCGGTATATGTAAGTATAAGTAATACAATAATGAATGTTTTGGTGACTTTGTAATAGTCGCATTAGTATTTTATACATTTATTGTAAAACATACAATTATTATTAATTTTTAAAGTAAAATTATGTGCAAACTTGAAAAGACACATAAAATTTCATATTTATAGGAAAATAGATTCTAATAATCTCTACTTTCAACTTTTGTATGTCAATAATCCTTACTTTGTTTTTGTATTATGGTGGTCCAAAAAACGTAAAAGTTATATTCGATAGTATGTTATTTGTCAAGCTTTCACATATATGATCCTAAATGGATTCACTACTTTTTTGTTATGGGTACCATAGATTGTGATGTCGGAAATGTATATAGTGTCAACTAGTATTTTTGAAGTTGGTGTCTTTTTTTGGTACATTGTGATGAAATTTGTGTAATTATATGAATTTGTCGTCGCTTGTGCACTTGAGACATTATGTCCTTTAATATCACTCATGTGTCTTTTAATACTCTAAATGTTCGCGAGTAAATTACATTTACCATACCTGACATTTGTAGTAATAATTTTTGCACACCCGACATTTGTGAAATAATTTTCACCTTACCTGACATTAAGTGTTCATAAATTTAAACCTCCTAAGATATTTTATAATTGATTTTTGTTGGATTTTTCGGTGTAACATTAAAAAGATAAATATGAATTGACTTTTTTACCCTTGATATTAATTCATATGACTTTCAATTAAATATGAATTGACATTTTTACCCTTAATATTAATTCATATGGCATTAACATGGGAGTGTTGAAGAAGAGGAGTGTGAGAGGAACCGACTGTTGGTGTTTTCTATTTGGAGTTTCGACACACCTTTTTCCATACAAAACAATGAAAGGGTCATTTAAGTCATTTCCTTCCTAATATTATGGGTAGCATGGTACATTCACATAGTCATACAGGGACATTATTGTATTTTCACATTTCTGATGAGAAGTAACTGGATTTTGCCACTAAAAATCACTTTCACTTAATGTCAGGTAAGGTGAAAATTATTTCACAAATGTCGGGTGTGCAAAAATTATTACCACAAATGTCAGGTAGGGTAAATGTAATTTACTCAAATGTTCGCTCAATTGTCATCCTATGAATATGAAGAATAATAAATTTAAACGCCTTGCTATCACGAATTGATTCATGCTTTTTGATATGTTGAACATGGTAGTGAACTCTTTCACCCGTGTATGAAGCTAAATATCCAAGAGTATTTGGATATGCGAAATTAGCCAAATAGTTTTTTGATAAACATATAAAGTGGATTTTAAGTAGTAGAAATTCACGTGAAGTCAATTTGAAATAGAAAGGTACAATATGGAGCATTACATTGGGGAAGACATGGGAAATTAAATCTATGATTAATTAATTACATAATGTTGGAGAACCTTTATATATTAACCGCTCTATTCCTACCTGAAGATATAAGTGAACATCATATCAATTTGGGTGAGCGGGACTGGGATATGGGTACTTTTTGAAGGTTCCGGTCCCGGTTGTAATCGGGAGCAAAGTTTTGCTCCCGGTTCTGACCGGAAGCAAAGGTTTACTCCCGGTCCCGGACCCATTAGGACCAGGAAATACCAGAAAATTTTTAATCCCAGTTTTCTAATTTTTTTTTTGCACCTATTATTTGATTTATTTCCATTAAAAACCAACATAAATCATACAAGTTTTCGCTAATTTCACAAAGGTGGGGCACCAGTTGTTTACATAGCCACTTTTTTCCTGATTAAAATTACACAATATCTAATACATAACATTTTTTTTTCGGAAAAAATATGTTCAGTTCAAAATAGTAATAAAATAAAATAAATATAACGAGTGAACACAAATTACCCCCTCCATTCCATACTAATTGTCGTAATTTTGACTTTCATGATCTCCAATATCTTTCTTTGATTGATAATTTCTTACATAACATGTTATTAACAATTGCAATACTATACTTTTATGATAGTATTTTTCATTACAAATCTAATGATAATAATTTTATATAGCAACTCATTGCATATATTGAGAAATCTATGGTCAAAATTTTTTAAAATTGGCAGTATGATTTTCAAATACGATAATTAATATGGAACAGTGGGAGTAAATTACATAAGTTTATCAATCTATCATGAAGTCACTTGATTTGTTATATATATATATATATATATATATATATATATATATATATATATATATATATATATATATAGGGAAATTGGATTCTAATAATCCGTACTTTTGCAAATTGGATGGCAATAATCCCTACTTTCAATTTGTATTCTGGTGGTCCAAAAAAAAATAAAATTGTATTTTAGTGGTACCAAATCCATCACCACATTCTTTTCATTTTTTTCATGCTTACCCCATATTGTTTTTGTTTTTTTCGTTCCTGACCCCATATAGGTAATGAAGTGTAGTTGCTAAAACATTTTTTAAATTATTTTTTTGAGATTCCGAGCAATTATTATGATTTTTTTTAAAGAATAAAATTGAAAAATCATAAAAAAAATAGAAAAAAAATTCAAAAAAATTGGGAGAAGCGCTGTAAATTCATTAAAAATCGTGGTAAAGTGTTACACAAAGTTTTGAATCAAATGCAATACAAAATCTATGATATTCAGGGTATACTCTCAATTATGTCCCACTACAATACAATTTTAATTTTTCTTGGACCACCAGAATACAAATTTAAAGTAGAGATTATTGTCATCCAATTTGCAAAAGTAGGGATTATTAGAATCCAATTTCCCTATATATATATATATATATATATATATATATATATATATATATATATATATATATATATGGGAACGAAACCAGTAGGAAGAGAGATTAGGTAGGAAGAAGCAATTTGGAGCGTTCAGTCCAGATCCAATGGATGAGATTAAAATTGTCACACATGTGGTGTTTTAATGAAAAACCACTTTCCACCCTTTAAAAGACAACTGGTGGACATCAAATATCAATCAATATGGTCGTGAAGGCAAAGAGTTTAGTTATTAAATACGAGTCAGTGGGGACATCAAAAGGCAAATTAAAGAGTGTGGTTACAATCTAATACAAGTCATTGTGGTCATCAAAAGAAAATATTGTGGTCATCTAAGTCAAATAGTGTGGTCAAAATCTAATACCAGTCAATGTAGTGATTAAAGGCAAATAGTGTGGTCATGAAATACCAGTCAGTGTGGTCATCAAAGTCACATAGTGTGGTCAAAATTTAATATCAACCAGTGTGGTCATCAAAGATGAAGAATGTGGTCTTCAAATTACCAGTCAGTGTTGTCATCAAAGGTAAAGAATGTGATCAAAATCTACATTACAACAAATTCTTTCTCTGTCAAAATCATAGAAACTCAAAATTTAAGCAATTTCCTTGTTTACACATAGATGCTTTTTCTTTAAAAAAAAATAAAAATCAACAAATCTCCATAATATCCCATAAATGACGTCATTAATTCAAATAATTCAAATAATCTTCTAATTTTAGACATTCCCCTCTTCCAATTTCTCTTTCCACATCCCTCAAATATTCTGTCCAAGTCAATCCAAAATCTCATAACAATTAAAGAAAATAAATTCCTTCCCAAAATCTCACACGTATGGTGGTTTTTAGATGTTAAAAAGTGGTTTTGCTCACAGCCATTGGATTAAAGATGGATGACTGAGATCGTCCCTTCCTACCCTCCTATCGTAACTCTCTTCCTACTGGATCCGTTCTATATATATATATATATATATATATATATATATATATATATATATATATATATATATACACACCATATTTTGCATGGATGGTTCAGTTTGTATTCCGGGGGTCCAAAAATAAATAAAATTGTATTGTAGTGGTACCAAATCCACCTACATATTCTTTTTAATTTCTTCATTCCACCCCATATTGTTTTTATTTTTTTCATTCATGCCTCTAAAAAAGGTAATGAATTGTAGTTTCCAAAACATTTTTTAAATTATTTTTTTGAGACTCCGAGTAATTATTATGATTTTTTAAAAGGAATAAAAGTTTAAAAAATCGTAAAAAAATAGTAAAAAAATTGAAAAAAGTTGGAAAAAACACCGAAAATTCATTAAAAATCATGATAAAGTATTATGCAAAGTTTTGAATCAAATGCAACACAAAATCTATGATACTGAGGATATATTCTCGATGATGTCCCACTACAATCCAATTTTTTTTTTGGACCACCAGAATACAAACTAAAAGTAGGGATTATCGTCATCCAATTTGCAAAATATGAGATTATTATAATCCATATATATATATATATAACGAGAATCGGGACCGGGACACGGGACCGGGAAATGAGGCTAAGTCTCATTCGAGGTCAATCGGGAACAGGACCGGGACCAGTGTAACGCCCTGGAAAATCAATTATAAATTTAACGGTCAAAGTCAAACGTTGACTAACATTAACAGCGGAAGATTCAATTTTTTTTTTCTTTTTACTAACTTGGGCGTTATTGCCGTACCTCCAAGGAGATACAAGGCGAAAACAGAGATTAACAAAACAAACTACGAACTTGAATTTAATCAAACAAAACGAACTTCGAAATCCTACAACAACATAAACTCAACATTAACTAAACTTCAAGTCTAAACATAAACTAGACTTTATTCTCGAACAATCTAACTTCAACGTCCTCACTTCTAGAGCCCGTTCCCATCACATTACTGATCTTCACCTGAAAACAAAACATTCACAACATGAGGGGAAATCTCAATAATGTCTACCCCTAACTGTCAAAACAGTTTAAAGATCGTTTCAATTCATTTAGGGGAGGGGAACACGTCAAATCTTTTCACAACTCATTTGAATCCCAATCCAAAATAACAAGAGTTTAGAAATAACGGAACTTAGAAACAACAGTACAAGCTTTCAACTCAGAAAAAACAACTTTCCAGAAATCTCAAGTAACTTTTTTTATATCAGAGTCAGACATCAGAAATCAAAAACAGAGTAATCCTTTCCTCAGAAAACAAATCAGAATTTTATTATGCGGACGGGATTTTCCTATCCCCAGAATATCAGAACTCAGAATCAGAACAGGATCTTAAATCCTCAGAATCAGAACATGGATGGCCAGTCCCAGAAACAGAATTAGATGTGTGCACAATCTCAGAAATATATCGGGACTCCCCGATCTCTTGATAACTCCCCTGCAGGAACAGATCCTGGTCTATGGGTTGTTACCCGCAACTCGCTTATGATTTCACTTTGATTATTAGTATCTTATGAAGTTCAGACGTCAGACTTTGAACAAAACCCAACCAAGTTTCCAAAACCAACAGAATAAAACTCAGAGTTTAAAAAGACTGCCACATTTTACTCAACTCAAAAAATAACTCACAGACATTCAAATCAGACAGTCCAACTTTACAGAAAATCCCCGTGCGGGATGCATGCTTCATAATACAGATTAAAATCACAAAACAGATAAAAGAGCATCCCAATGCGGATTAGGACATATACATTACCTGAACAGCTTCTCTTTACTGCAACAGTTACACACAGGAGCTAACTATCGCGTCGTCTCGCTCGGACTTAAAATTCGAATATAAACTTCTAAAATTAATAAACTCTACGGTAATTAGTTACACACGAATCCTACCATACCCCCAACATTATCACTCCCTCATTAGTTAGTAAGCCATATAATGAGTATAACTTTCATGAAAACACGAACATCACAACACACCTTTTCTAAAGGTAAAATAATAAAATATCGAACAACATATTTAAAACCATAACTCGATACTAATACTTTAATAATAATATTAATGTAGGGTTTTGAACATAATACTCATATGACAACATAACAACATGAAAACTTTGCACTAATAAGGTAAACTTAATAACCACATGAAACTTAACACTAATAACATGAAACCTTATAATACTAATAATAATCATGAAACTTTTATAATAATATGGAAACCTAATAAAGTCATGGAAACTTGATAAAATAACTTAAAATAATATGAAGACTTAATAATAATATTACAAAAACTTAATAATTTATGAAAACTTAACAAAATAATGATACGAAACTTAATAAATTGCGAACTCAATAATATTATTAATACGAAACTTAATAATAATATGAAACTTAATAACTTACGAACTAAATAATAAAAATTACGAACTTAATATATAATAAAAGTACGAACTTAATAATGTTATACGAAACATAATAATAAGGTTACGAAACTTAATAATAAAATTACGAAACATAATATTTACTTTTCATATGAACTTATTAGTAGTAGTAACATGAAATAACAAGACATTACGTACATTAGACATTATTTACACATAATAAACTCAAATAATGTTCTAACAAAACCCAAACTTATACAACCCTAAAATCACACCCACCATTTCACCACCCTTCATCAGTACATACACCCATACTATCTAACCTAACCCAACAACCCTTGAACCCTTGACCCCAAACCCAAACACATAAGAGCCATGCAACACACATCAACTAACATTAGCACACGACAGTACTAGCACCTACACACAGGCAGTAAGGTACGAAGGAGAGAGAGAGAGAGAGAGAGAGAGAGAGAGAGAGAGTTATACTATAGACAAGAGGAGGGGACGGTGGAGCTTCGTCTCCCCGGGGTTCGGTGCCGAATCTGGGTGGTCGCCGGAGGTCCGGGCAGCGTTGGGTTCGTCGGCGAGGGGCGGTGCGTCGGGGTCGGCAACAGCAGCTAGGGCTTCCTTCGGGGTATCTCGGCAGCAGCAGCTTAGGTCGGCACGAGAGGAGTTGCGGTGGTGTTCTGGGCTGCGGTGGTCGGGAACCGTCGGCTACAGTAGAGGGTCGCCGGAGAGTGGTTGGTGGTGGTGGTGCAAGGTGGTCGGGGTTGGGGTGAGCTGAGGAATGCGAGCAGTAGAAAGAACGAGAGGAGGGTGGTGTTTGAGATTGTTGTCTGCGTGAATGATGAAGAGCAGAAAGAAAGAGAGAAGGGAGGAGAATAGTAGATGGAGGAGAAAAGAGAGTGGATTGAACCAAGAGAATAAGGAGAAGAGGGAGTAGTATATACAAGTGGAACGGGGAGGGTTTCGTACAAAAATTGCATGGGGAAAATAAGGGTTTGTACGCATGCAAAACCCACTAGGTAAAAGGGAGAGAGGGAGAGGCTGTCAGTAGGAGAAATGGGGGGAAAACTGATTAACGTTGGTTTTGGGGGGAAAATATGCTGATTTGAATTAGTAGGGGGGGGGGAAGGGTTAGGGTTAATTTATAGGGGGAAAACCTTACAAACTGATCCTAATAAAAATTACGCGATAACCGAAAATTTCCTAACTGATCTTTTTCAGTCACTAAAAACTTAATAAATTGTGAACTCAATAATATTATTAATACGAAACTTAATAATAATATGAAACTTAATAACTTATGAACTAAATAATAAAAATTACGAACTTAATAATAAAAGTATGAACTGAATAATGTTATATGAAACATAATAATAAGGTTACGAAACTTAATAATAAAATTACGAAACATAATATTTACTTATAATATGAACTTATTAGTAGTAGTAACATGAAATAACAAGACATTAAGTTCATTAGACATTATTTACACATAATAAACTCAAATAATGTTCTAACAAAACCCAAACTTATACAACCCTAAAATCGCACCCACCATTTCACCACCCTTCATCACTATACACACCCACACTCTCTAACCTAACCCAACAACCCTTGAACCCTTGACCCCAAACCCAAACACTTAAGAGCCATGCAACACACATCAATTAACATCAGCACACAATAGTACTAGCACCTACACACAGGTAGTAAGGCAGAAGGAGAGAGAGAGAGAGAGATAGAGAGAGAGAGAGTTATACTATAGACAAGAGGAGGGGGGGTGGAGCTTCGTCTCGCCGGGGTTGGGTGCTGGATCTGGGTGGTCACCAGAGGTACGGGCAGCGTCGGGTTTGTCGGCGAAGGGCATTGCGTCAGGGTCGGCAACAACAACTAGGGCTTCCTTCGGGGTATCTCGGCAACAGCAACTCGGGTCGGCAGGAGAGGAGTTGCGATGGTGTTCTGGACTGTAGTGGTCGGGAACCGTCGGCTGCAGCAGAGGGTCGCCGGAGAGTGGTTGGTGGTGGTGGTGCAAGGTGGTCGGGATTGGGGTGAGCCGGGGAATGCGAGCAGTAGAAAGAAGGAGAGGAGGGTGGTGTTTGAGATTGTTGTCTGCGTGAATGATGAAGAACAAAAAGAAAGAGAGAAGGGAGGAGAATAGCAGATGGAGGAGAAAAGAGAGTGGATTGAACCAAGAGAATAAGGAGAAGAGGGAGTAGTATATACAAGTGGAAAGGGGAGGGTTTCGTACAAAAATTGCATGGGGAAAATAAGGGTTTGTATGCATGCAAAACCCACTAGGTAAAAGGGAGAGAGGGAGAGACTGTCAATAGGAGAAATGGGGGGAAAACTGATTAACGTTGGTTTTGGGGGGAAAATATGCTGATTTGAATTAGTAAAAGGGGGGGGGGGGAAGGGTTAGGGTTAATTTAGAGGGGAAAACCTTACAAACTGATCCTAATAAAAATTACCCGATAACCGAAAATTTCCTAACTGATATTTTTCAGTCACTAAAAATTTCAAGTAACCCACTCGCGGTCCTAAAAGCTCCATGTGATAACAACTCATATAAATAAACGGAAAATAACACACGTCAGGAATTTTAACGGTAATAATAATCGAATTTTTCGGGGTTTTACAACCGGGAAATGAAGTTAAGTCTCATCCCGGTTAATCGGGACGGGGGCCATTCCCGTTGTTGACCGAAACTTTATTTTTAGTTCCACTCCCAGTCTCGCTCCCACTAGGAATCGGATTTCGGGACCAAGACTTAACTGGGAGCAGGACGAAATTGGGATTCCTAGAATTTTTGCTCGCCCCTCATATCATATCTATTAAGCACATCACTATTACTTTTGATATGTCACTTTATTATTATTTACAATTGGTTGAATATTTTCTTCTAGTTTTTGCTAATGTATCATGTAACTTTTAATTAAAAAAAATTCATGAATATTTAAATTTTGTAGAGTGTGATAGGGTTATTTTTATTGAGATAAAAACTGATGAATGTATAAATATTAATTTTTATTTAACATAATTAATTTTTAGAAGTAAATATATGTTGGTACTGAGTTTGACACATTTTTTTTTCAATTATTAAGAGCGGCTTAAAAGTTCATAGAAAACAACAAACCGTAAACAAAACAGTAAACAACCACCTCCAAAAGAGAAAGTGGAGAGAATCACGGAAGCCTAGGGTCTAAACAAACATGTGGATGATGGAAATCCACCCATAGAACTCATAAGAACACCAAACTAAATTTTTAGGGTTTTTGGATTAATGGAGAAAAACATGGAATTAAAAGATATGAACAATTCTAGAGAGAGAAATCTCACCAAATTGAATAAGATGTTCAATCTCTAGCACAAGGATCTCCCACAAGCAAAGAGTCTTCAATCACCCAAGAAATCTCACAAAGAGTAGAGGATAACCACCCACTCACAAAGAAGAGAATTCACCAAGCCATTTCCACCCAAAGGATTAGCTTCATTGATTAGGGTTTGTAAACTCACAATTACAACACTCTCTAATTGAGAGGATTTTTTTTGAGCCTAACTCCTAAACATTCATCATCAAAATCTGTTTGAAAAGGGTGCTAAATGAGCTATTTATACTAAACATGAAATTAGGTTAAAAACAGAACAAAAATACGAAACAACGCGTTCGTTGCAGAAGCAGGGCTCGGGCGAGTCACTGGCTGGCTCAGGCGAGTCAGCTCTCTGTCCGCCATAGCCTGTCACTGTCCAAGAGGGGTCGCGGGTGCGACAGAAAGCTGGCTCGAGCGAGCCACCAGCTGGCTCGGGCGAGTCAGTCTTTTGGGCAGCTTTTTCCTGCCGCCTTCAAATGCGCATAACTTCTTCATCCGGACTTCGTTTTAGGCCCATAAGATATCGTTGGAAAGCTCTTAGTGTGCACTTTAAGCTCCCCAAATTTGAGACCCATCAGAGTTGTATTGAAGGAGTTATGACCCAAAGAGTGGAGGCGCGTCCATTCCGACAACCCACGCTGACCCGTTTGCGCTTATTCTTGCCGAAGGACTCCGAACCCTTTTAAAGGCCTAAAGTAGGTCCCGCTATGGACCCGTAGCTCCACTCCCATGGTCCAGGGTCCCATTTGAAGTGGATGCCACACCCGATGCCGATCAAACCATGCCTCCAAGATCCCGGGTCCACCTTGCAATGCACTCCACACCCGACCTTGGAGTTGATTTCTTCTTGTTCATTGGTGGGGGTGAGGTTAGACTTGGAAACCATGGATCTCGAGGCTCGGGCCTCATCCGGATACGCTTTAGAAAGATTACAACCAAATCGCTCACAAGAAAACACAGCAACACAACAACCAAAAGAAACAAGCACATCTCAAACACGATATAAGATCAATAGATTTAGTTTGGTGGGTCATCAAGGACTCGCATGCCTATGGAATTGCCAATAATCATAGCCCTTCAGTCTATCTCTACTTCAATATCACCACGATTGTCATCTTCCAATATGTTCGCATGCGTAGTCATCCTAACCTTCTGACCATCCTTTTTGTTATGAACAACTCTACAAGTTGCATTACTGACAAGCTACTGCTTAGATTTCATCTACATGTTCCATTTTCTCTTACTCATAACTTTATCCTTTGAAGCCTCAAGAATGGATTCTTCAAGATTAGCAAGCAAGTGACACTCAGCCACACCATCAAATAAATCAATCGGGTTGCTATGAGAGCGGTCACTGTTAGAGTTGGCTCCCTGATCCTAATCGCTACCTCTAGCCTTTATTCTTTGGATTGGATAAAATGATGTTTGGATGGATTGGATTGGATTAGAATCTTTTTTGGATAATTGTGTTTTTAGAAAGGATATTTTTTTTGGAAAATTGTGTAAAGTTTGGATTAGATTGGATTGGAAAGAATTACCAATCCAAAGAGATTTTGGATCCACTCAAAAGAATATCTTTATAAGTCAATCTTCTTGCATGCTTGTTGGTATCCAAAACAACATTGATAGGGCCTGATTTTGGATCCACTTAAAGGAATCGTTGGATCAAACCTCCGAGGGGTTGGGTTAAACTAAACTTTCATGGCTCTAGAGTGATGTCAAGCACGGCTGGAGGATTTATTATTAGAAATCACCTGGGTGAAATGGTCCTTGCGACGACTTTCAATTGTGGGTACTCTCCGATTTTGGTGGCAGAGGCATTGGCGATACGAAATGGAATTCATGCTACTAGGTGTGCAAATCAGAAATGGATTCACAGTGAAGGAGATAACTAAATTCTCATTGATGCAGTCAATGGTGTGACTCAAGTTCCGTGGGTGATTTCACACTAATCCAGGACATAAAGAAACTTCTTAGGGCATGTTTGGTGAGAGAAAAAGGAATGGAATGAGGGTTGAATGGATTCTAATCCCTTTTTTTGGTGTTTGGTGAACCAATTACGGAATGAGATTAGAAATTTCTCAAGACTCTAATTCCCCCTCAAATGGGTGGAATTAGATACCTCCCAAATATGGGAGGTATCAGATCTATCCCTTTTTTTAATTTCTCAACCCAAAATTAAAAGGCAACAGTCAAATACTCTACCCTCAACTCCATTGTCGCTGCTTAAACACCACCACAGCAATCTTCAACTTCAAATTCATCTTTCAATTATTTCCAACACAAACTCATAAACCTAGAAAAAAAATTTCATATCTACTTTCGATCATTAATTTGCCAACCCAATTCAAAAAAACTGAAAAAAGAACCCCAAAGTTTTCAGGCAATTGATCTCAATTCAAATCCAACGAACCAACAAAGCCTCAATTTCATCCATTGACATAGGCAAAGGTTACGCCGACCGATTTTCCGGACAACCTAACAAAATTTCCGGCAACCATCCCAAATTTGAAGGAAAAAAAGTAGAGAGAGAAAGTATAGAAGAAGATTGACGAAGAAGACTGCCGCAGAAGTTGTCGTGCCTGTGTATGTGGCAATGTCTAAGGTTGGGGATGAAGATGGGAGATAGGACTATCAGTGTTTGTGGCCTATATTTGTGGGAGAATAATGGTGTTGGGAGGTGGAGGTAGGCAAGAATAATGGCAGCAGAAAAGTATAGAAGAAGATGTGATAAGATTTTGAAAATGGGATTAGGGTCATCACCGTCAATTTGATTATTATTATTTTATGGGAAATTCCAAATGGTAGACACCTTTTTTTACCTTTTCCAAGTGGTAGGCTTAAAAATAAAAAAAATCCAAACTGTAGGCATCTTATGTAACTTTTGTTATCTATCATTAAAAAAAAGAAAAAAAAATAAATTTTGAGTTTTGAATTGCTCAGTGCCCAGAACAACGAACAACGAGTATTCTTCTTCTTCAATTCTCTGTCTCCTCTAGCAACGATACACATATGGCAGCCCCAGACATAATCTGATGATCAAGCACCTAATTTATTGAAGGTGGCACTTGCAAATTAAGGCAATTTAAGATAACATACACAATGATTCAGATACATACATAAAAAGTTTGATATTTTTCCAAGGTATCTCTCAGCAATTTTTTCAAATTCCTAGTGCTTTACAACAAATTTCTTGAATACTATCTTGTAGTTATCTCTTCTCCCCACTGAATGCATTCCCACATCTACACGTTTCAAACATCAAACCATAAAAACGGATAACTGAAAAACTAAACTCACCCTTCTAGATACTCAGCCATAAAATTATTCACCCCAAAATTAAGCATCAATCGGCCTCAATCAACAAAGCAACCATCTCAATAATCAAAATTTACATTACCCAACACTTAATTTTAGTTAGTATCCCAGAAAATTCAGTACATTACTCAGGTCAGTACAATCAAATCCTAAACCCTAAACCCATTCAAAAGTTAAAAATTTTACACAACCTACCTCTGTTTAGGATCTACGTCCGCCGGGGATGGAGTGGTTGCGATCGCCGGAGACAGATTCAGGCCGGGGAAGGTTGCGACCGCCAGCGAAAGAGCTGTTTAAGGTGGCTCGTCTGGGTCAGGCCTGCGTCTGCTTCAACCGTCGTTCGTCTGGGCGATGGAGGAGCAGGCAGCAATAGTCGACAGTCGTTCGTTGTTCGCTTGGGCAATGGAGGAGCAGGCAGGCAGAGAGAATGGAGGAGATAGAGGATTGAAGAAGTAGAATACTCGTCGTTCGTCAAAACTCAAAATTTATTTATTTTTTCTTTTTTTTTAATGATAGATAACGGAAGTTACATAGGATGCCTGCAGTTTGGATTTTTTTTTATTTTTAAGCCTACCACTTGTAAAAGGTAAAAAGGGTGTCTACCATTTGGAATACCCAAAAGTTGGTGTCTACCATTTGGAATTTCCCTTATTTTATTACTCCCTCCGTCTCAAATTATTTGTCCCCTTAGATTTAGCACATATTTTAAGGAAAATCAACAAATTAATCATAATTAGCAATAAAATATTAATAATACCCTTAGTTTTGAATTCAAAACTACTATTTATACTTTTCCCTCCCATATTTAAATACTTTTAAAATTCAAATTAAGGGTATTTTAGTAATTTCAATAAAATAAAAGTTTCCATTTTAGATAACTGGACATAATTTTGGGACATCCAAAAATAGAATAATGTCCAAATAATTTGGGACGGAGGGAGTATATCATTATACTTATTATTATTATTAAAAATTTCATTCCATTCCCATTCTTAGCCAAATAACATCATTTTTGGATTCTAATTCCATACCTATCGCTTCAAGATTCTAATTCCATACCCTTCCATTCCTAAAATCTCTCCAAACATGCTCTTAGTGGGTTTGAACGAATCAAGATTTCTTACATCTATCGTGAAGGAAACAGGACGGCGGACTGGTTGGCCAAATTCGGATTAAACACACAACACCCCATTATGTGGCATAATTTGTACAATGATGATTTTAAGAGCACTTGCATCCATGGTATAAAATACCATTAAATGCATTTGTCCATGAGATGGTACAAAAAAAAAGGAATCACACTCATGGTAAATTTTGGCCATGAGATGGTAGAAATGGTTGTGTGTCATCTCGTGGTGGAGGTTTGCATTGGTCCGTGTGCTAGCTTGTTGTAGAAATCTGATTTTTTTTATTTTTTTCGCTTTTTCAGCATCAAAACGACGCGTTTTGGCTGAAGGAGCTTCAAAACGACGCCGTTTTTTATGGTCTTCAGTCAAAAAAAAGGGGACAGGCTGACAATGCACAGGGCGTGTCAGCCAATGTTTGTGCGACACGTGGCAATTCAGTACACATAATTTATTTTGTAGCAATTATTTGTAAGTCCAATAATTATGTAATAAAATTATTTTTTTTTAAAAAAAAATACCAAAATTCCTAACTTTTTTCTCCTCTATAAATAGAGTACCATTTTGCCTACATTTGAGCAAGAAAAAAATTCTGATTTCTCTCTTAAAAAAAAACGTCTTAATATTATTATTATTATTATTATTATTATTATTATTACTACTATTACTATTATTTTAAATATTATTATTATTAATATTATTATTATTAATATTATTATTATTATTATTATTAGTACTACTACTCTTATTATTTTAAATATTATTATTATTATTATTATTATTATTGTTGTTATTATTATTATTATTATTATTATTATTACTACTACTACTACTACTACTACTACTGTTATTATTATTATTATTATTATTATTATTATTATTATTATTATTATTATTATTATTATTATTACTTCTACTTTGCTAAAAAAATGGCTGATCCTAATAATCCTAATCAAAATAATTTTAACTTTGATCCTAGTTGGTTAAATAATCCAGCTTTTCAGTTTTTAATGCAACAAATGATGAATAATAACAATAATAATGTTCAACCAAATCCGAACATTTTCAATCCCGTTCCAAATGTTCCACAACCTAGGCCGAACATTTTGAATCCCGTTCCAAATGTTCCACCTCCAAATCCTCAAAATATAAGCGAAAATTATCCCTACCACATCTCACAACCAGACCCGTATCCTACTTTTTCAACTCAAACCTATCCTTCTATGGGGGGACAAGGTAGCCATAGTCAAGTTAGATCTGAAGAAGGAGACAATACAATAGATGAAGATACGGGGGACAGCCCCCTAGCTGCAGTTGAACCGTTAATAACCCCAGCAGGTCCGGTGAGGTCAAGGAAAAAGGGTGGTGCTACTAAAGCGAAGGCCACCACTGGTAAATCTGTGATGTGGTCAGAAAGAGAAGAGGAGGCCATTATTGCTTGCTACATGGAGCATGCTACGGATGCTACCATTGACACCAACCAAAAGCTAGCTGAACTGTGGAGGAAAATCTTTGCTTCATACGAAGCAGCTCGTGAGTCTCGACCACACGAGCTCCCTGAAAGATCAATCAGCTCCATTAGGAATCGTTTTAAAAGAATGTCGTTGACGTTTTGGCATGGGTTGGGTATATTGAAAATGTCGCGAGGACAAAAAGGAGTGGAGAAATAAATGACAATGTTAGGATCCAGGCCCATATGGATTGGAGGCGTGATTATGGGACGAACTTTATCTACGAGAAAGCATTTGAGATGCTGAGTAAATATCCAAAGTGGGCACCTAGAATTAGGAGGTACTTACCAAACCAGGGTGAGGAAGCAAATAATGATACGAGTACACAACAATCTGGTCCTGAGAGTGATGGGAGTGCGAAAAGAGTGAGGCTTGACGAAGATGAAGATGACTGTGTCGGAGAAGCTGAAGGAGCTACTAGTGGTGGTAGTTTCATGTCAAGGGGTCTTGTTCGACCGGATGGTGTGAAGAAAGCGAAGGCGAAGAAGTACAAGGGAAAGGGTACTAGCTCATCCGTAAATGATATTACTTTGAGTTTGAGAGAGCAAATACAAATACATGCTGAAATGAGAGGTGTGGATATCAACCTACAAAAGGAGAGATTGGAGTTCGAGAAGGCAAGAGAAAATCGTAGGCTAGAACAATTAGCATTGGAGAGAGAGCATGTGAAGGCACAAAATATGAAGATGAAATGGGATATGCTTCAGACATTGCTTGCAAGGACTAATCTAAGTCCACAGGAGGAGGCCTTCAAGTTAAAACTAATGCAAGATATCTATGGTTCCCAAGATGACTAATCATATTTAAGTGTTGTTAATTGATATGTTTAATTATGTTTTTTTATTGTCAATTAGCTTGGAAGTTAAGTTTCGTTATGATGTAAGGCATTTAAGTATTTGTTATGACGTTCTGTTTGCTTGTAATGTATGTTTTATTAATGTATGCAATTCTTAGGTATTTGTTATGTTTATGTATGTTTCTTAATTTAGTCATTCATTCGTCCGCTATTGTGTTGTAATTTACTGAATTGTAAAACAATGAGTAGTAATTCAATGACCTATCAGTCATTGTAATGTCGTGTCAATCTTTCTATCATCATATCAGTCATTGTATTGTCAAATCAGTGATTGTATTGTCAAATCGGTCTTTGTATTGTCATATCGGTTTGTGTACTGTCATATCAATTTTTTTTCCATTGAGTTGTCAAGTCAAAGTGAAATGTGTGGTTATAAATCGTTCAAAGATTATATAAAAGTCAAGCCGCTATCAATTTATGTTCATAGCCTAAAACTCAAACCCAAAGTTAAAAAAACCTCTCATAATTATGTCCTATCGTTTATTTAATCAATCATCATCTTCTGAATCTGATGATGATGATTATCTTAGAGACCAACAATATAGAGTAATAGATGACATGGTAGACAACTACCTCTTTAACGAATTAGGAAAACACATCATACCCAACCCAGAGAGGCCTATACGAGCTAAACGAAGGGTTATTAATAGGGATCGTCATGAGGGTCAACAACGCCTCTATAATGACTACTTCAGTGACAATCCTGTGTACAATCATGATATATTTCGGCGTAGATTCAGAATGCAAAAGCACTTGTTCTTACGCATAATGAATGCCATTACTGAGAACGATGACTACTTTCAGCAACGACGAGATGGGAAAGGGGAACTAGGTTTAACACCATTGCAGAAATGTACCGCGGCTCTTCGAATGTTAGCTTATGGAACAGCCGCTGATCAAGTAGATGAATATCTACGTATGGGTTCTACCACTGCAAGGATAGCACTCACAAAATTCATTAAGGGGGTGATAGAAATCTTTGGACAAGAGTATCTTAGAAGACCAACGGAAACCGACTTGCAAAGACTTCTGGAGATCGGAGAGCATCGTGGGTTTACAGGTATGATGGGTAGTATTGATTGCATGCATTGGGAGTGGAAAAATTGTCCAGCAGCATGGAAAGGACAATACCAAGGTCGAAGTGGTAAAGCAACAATAGCGCTTGAAGCCGTTGCATCACAAGATCTCTGGATTTGGCATGCGTTCTTTGGAATTCCGGGATCGTGTAATGACTTAAACATTTTACACCGCTCCGATGTTTTTGATGATGTTATGCACGGTCGAGCACCATCAGTTAATTTCATGGTTAATGGACACCAGTACAATATGGGGTACTACCTCACAGATGGCATATATCCTCGATGGGCTGCATTTATACAAGGTTTTACTCTACCGCAAACGGACAAGCAAAGAGTTTTTGCTCAACATCAAGCTGCAGTTCGTAAAGATGTGGAACGGGCTTTTGGAGTCCTACAAGCACGATTTGCAATAATTCGTCAACCTTCACTAGCATGGGATGAAGATGCCATGAACGATATAATGAAGGCTTGCATCATTATGCACAATATGATTGTCGAAGATGAACGACAAAGTTACTTGAATTACACTGATCCATCCGAATTCATGCAAGATCAACCACAAGGAAGAGCTAGTACAAGCGTAGGTGTCGAGCATGAAGAGCCTTTTCAATACAATGTCGAACGCCCATTTGATATGGACTTGTATTTGTCAAAGAGGAATGCTATTCGTAACACAGAAGTTCATCTAGCTCTCAAATCTGATTTAATAGAAAATATATGGAATCGGTTTGGACATTTGTATCAATAAATATATTTTATGCCATTTATTACAGATCGTGTAATGTTTTCATGTTATTATCAATTCCAAATGCATTTTCATTTTCCCACTATGTACTGGCGCATTTCCTAAGCAATAAAATAGTTATTAGCTATTTACGTTGTTGTAATTAATTTATTACTTGAACTTAATTATTAATTTTTGTCTGCTAATTTACATTTTTAATCAACGTTTTTTAAATTAATGTTATTTAAAATATTTTTTTTAAACTTATCGTTTTTTTAATAAACATTTTTGTAATTTACATTTCGTTTTTTAATTTGACTTTTTTTAGCATTTTTACAATTTAACGTTTTTTTATTTAACGCTTTTCAATTAACGATTTTTTAATTAAACATTAATTAAAAAATAACTGAATATAAATTTTTTCATTTTACTGAAATACAATTATTTAATCTAAAACCATGATTATTCATTAAAGTATGGATAAATAAAAATAAAAGGAGAGATAATATAGGAGAGAGAAAAAGGTGGTAAAGTGAAAAAGTAAGAGAGAGAATGTAAGTTTTGATGTTTATTTGTGCCATGGATGTGATGGTAGTAGTGTGTTTGTACCATAAAGTGATATGTTTGTCGGAAAAGGAAGAAAAACCATGGCAATTCATGCCATGGTTGCTCATGCTCTAAGGCCATTGTAATGGAGGAAGCTCGTGGCAGAATCCCTTGAGAAAAGGGGCTACCCGGAGTGTTGTACTTACCTGTTATAGAAAAAGAAAAATTAAATTAATAGGGTCTCGTGTGAACTTCCTCCGTACGCCACTACGAGAGACTGACACTGTTGAAAAACCCCGCGCTTTTTCACGGTCAGGGTTTCTCTCTCTCACTCTCTCTTCCTCTCCCTCTCCCCCCCTCCCCCCTGCACAGTTGAACACTCTCTCCTCCTCGTCGATTTGTTTAATGAATCATTCGATTCCTGCTGATTAGGGTTTGTTGATTTCTTCGACTGTTCAATTTCTATCGCACTTCTTCTGCAGGCCTTAAATTTGAGAAACGATCGAGAAAACGATGGGGAAAAGGAGTAATTTAGTTGTGGTTTTGTCGTCGGATGAGGACGACGACGAAGAGAACGTACGCAAGACTTGCTCATCGTTGTCGACCCGCAGTGATTCCAAGGTTTTCACGAAGAAGAATTTGAAGTCGACTACTTCGTCAGGTCGTGGTGGCGGAAAAACTACAAGAACAGCGAAGAAGAAGCCACGCTTTTCGAATTCGGATTCTCTCTCTTCTTCTGTCGAGCTTATCTCTGGATTTGATGAGGTAATTTGCACCTTGTGCTTCTATTTGCAGTTTACTTCAACAATTTAAGTAGTCGTTGTTGGTGTCATTTCCGTCTTTTGACCTTGTGGAGTCCTTGTTCTACCTTATGAGTGTGGTGAATTATAATGACATCAGTTGAACGAACAACGTCTACGAATTTCCTGAGTAAAATTGATATGTGTCTGCTTCTGTTGGCCATTCGTGAATAAATTTGGTTTTGTCCTTGCTGTTGTAAATGTTGATGATATTCTTCACATTATTTGCTTTAATTCGGATTTTGTGGTTAGCCTGTTGAATTTACAGGTCAATTGTTTAGAGGGGATTTAATTGTTGTTGTATGAGTTTAGTTTTTCCTTGTTCAGTTATTGCAACTGGCATTAAATGAATGAACACTGGTTATGAACTTGTTGAGTTGGATTTATTTGCTTTAGTGATGGGCTATTATATGGCTTTATGTGTTCATTGCAGCTTAAATTGTTGTCTCAAGAATTCGCTGAAGAGTTTGCTGGGTTTAAGGTATCTACTGGTATGCCATGTTTGTATTTGTGTTCTTTTTATTCTATCTAAAACCTTGCCCGCGATTTATACTTTAATTTGTACAAGCAAACTTGGCTGGCAGGAATTGGTCAAGAAAATTACTCTTTGATTCTAAGAAATTCCTTTTGTGGCAGGATCTGTTTACTTTTTTTTCTTTTCATGTGATTTTTGAATTCCTAATTCTCAAAGGAAAGTGCATCAGGTCCTAGGAGCCTCAGTGGAACAGAGTCATGGGTTGATAGATACAGGCCCCGGTCTTTGGAGGAGCTTGCTGTTCAGAAAAAGAAGGTAAACCATGTTTTTGTTATTCGCATTTTGTCCATTTTCATCTATTCATTACTGACAATCAGTTTGTAGGTGGAGGAAGTTAAAATGTGGTTCCAAGAAAGACTGCGAATCCCAAAGGTAATTTGAAGCTTTGCAAAAATCTAGTTTTCTAAACCAGGAGGTTCCTTAACTTGTATTATTCAGCAAGCATGTGCTTAGAAGTTGGCTTACTGAAATTTGGATGTTTATAAGGGTAAAATCTTTTGCTTGCTAACCTGTTAGTGACTCAACTTGGAATTTCAGTGAATTTAAATAAATTATAATGTTAACTACTTATTTGCCTTTAGTAAAATCATTTGTATTACTTAAGTTTTCTGTTAGATAGTCTGCTCTTTTCTAATGGGGACAGGCGTGCTAGAATTACTGTGAAGACTGATGATGAATTGATGATACATCAAATTTGACATCTTGATGCCTGGTTAGCAATTTCCTTAAAAAAAAAAAACGCGGATCATAATAATGGATGGTAGATCCTTCCGTCCTCCCTGGCTCTATAATGGGGGACCCCTAAGTTTTTGATGATTTGTTTAGTTAATTATTTGATCATTTGCATTGCAGAAGGGGTGCCAGAATCATGTTCTCCTCATCACTGGTCAAGCTGGGACTGGGAAATCCGTAGGTTCCTGTTTTGTGTTATCTTTTTGTCGCTTTGTATTCTTTCTGGCAAATGGCACTGATGCTCACATAAAGGTGGAGCAGTGAAAACAAAGTGCACAGCTGCATGGGTAAAGGGTGAAACTGCATACTACTGAACTTTGGTTTGCCCAGGTCCATTTTGGGATGTAATATTGATGTTTATTCGCCAATTGAGTTCAACCTTGGGCTCTATTTTTGCTGTGCAAGTAATTCAGTATTCGTCAATGTTTCCTTTCTGGAATAGCTGATTTATTGAATCGATTGTCATGACTTATTTATTCTTCTTTGGTGAATGTTGAACATTTATTATCTTGCTGGGACACTGATCTGTGATGATCTACTAGTATCCAAAATTGCACTTGAGATTATTTTTCATGCTGATAATCTTGTGTTGACCTGCCCCCTTATTTAAATTTTGTGGCAGGAAACAGTCCATGTCTTGGCTTCTCATTTTGGAGCTGAGGTTTGTGAATGGAATACACCAACTCCAACAATTTGGCAGGAGCATGTTCATAACTTGAATTCAGGTATTTTCACGTGTTTATCTTGTACCCAATTTTAACCTTCTTGAATTGTATTTGAAAGGTCAGATTTATGTTTGTGTTGAACTTAAACAGGTTGAAAACTTCCTGGCCTGAGCCAAACCCGCATCATAAACGATCTAGAAATTGAAAGCATTTACAGTTTAACTTTTAATTGGGTTGGCCTTCTTTTGACCCATATACCTGTTTAACTAAACAAGTCAAAAACAGATTACCTGTTTACCTATCAACCTGTTATACAAAACAACCTATTGTGTAAAATCATAACTATTATGCTTCAACGTTATCTCAAAAAAAGAAAAAAAAGAATGTACATTATTTACATGTTATGCTTGCAAACTAAGGGTAAGCGTTAACTTATATTCTAACACAAAATCAAGTTTAAACAACAGTTACTACACACATTGTAATTTGTAACCAGTACAACTAATACCACATCATTCACATAGGCCTCTTAATAAATGGGTTAATCGGGTAAAATAGTAATTTAGTAAATGTGTTGACCCGGTTAACCCATTTAAGTAAACCGATTAAATACGTGTTTTTAGAAGTTTGACCTGAACCTAACCCATTTAATTAAATGAGTTTATCGTGTCAACCCATTTAATTAAACGTATTGAGAATGTCTATCCAAACTCACTTGATATTTTGTCCGGTTTGGTTCAGTAATTGTGTAGGGTCAATTTTCCCAGCTCTATTTAATTAAATGTGTTTATCCAATGTACACAGATTTAGCTAACTTTACTCGTTAGAACATCTTAGTTTGTATGAATAATTGTCAGCGCTTCAGTTTCTATTGACATGTGTCAAGTTTGCATCATTTTGGATTAATTCTGGTCAATGTTGTTTCATCACAAATCTACAGCTGAGCATGTAATCCTGTTCCTGGGCACTTAACAATTTTGTGGCTTTCATGTAGGAATGCGGTACATATCAAAGTTGGATGAATTTGAGAATTTTGTGGATCGAGTTAGGAAGTATGGAATGCTTTCTTCGTCTGGTACTTGTCCAACAACATCATTGATACTCTTGATTGAAGACCTTCCTGTAGCAAATGGGAAAATTGCTCAAGGAAGACTTCTCAGATGCTTGCAACTTCTTGTGAAAACAGTCCAAGTACCAACTGTTATATTGATTACGGATTATGGTGGAGGTGACTCTGCTGATGCCAACATGCGGTACTGGGAAGAACTTTCATTGTCCTTAGAGGTCGTCGGGGCCTGTAAGGTTGTCATTCGTGAACTGCTTTCCCTCTTCTTTTTTGTTTCTCTCCCCCCTTTTCATTTTTTTGGGGAAGGGTAGGGGTTGGTAGTTCATGCCATATGGCTTTATATATCTTTTGTGCAAATTATTGATGGTTCAAACTATTCTTGTGAAATTTCAGGTGTGTTTTAATCCAATAACAGCAAATTCAATTAAGAAGGTGCTTTCCAGAATATGTAAACAAGAACACTGCAACACAACTTGTGAGCAGATAGAGTTAATTGCCAATACCAGTGGAGGTGATATCAGACATGCTATTACAACTTTGCAGTACTTATGCCTGAAGCAGGAGAAAAAGATGGTTGTATCTTCGAATAAATGCAGCAAGAGTTCAGATGCTAAAGCTATCAATCCTGATTATAAGGATGATGTATATTGTTTACCAGTAGGAAGAGATTTAACCCTGTCTCTGTTTCATGCCCTTGGCAAGTTTTTGCATAACAAAAGAGAGACTGAGCCAGCCATGGAATATAGTAAGTATGACAAAACGCCTGTTATTATGCAGTGATCGATGTATTTACTGAAGCATTTAGCTTCATGCATGAACACCTTGCTTCATTTTTATTTTCAGCTATCTTTTACTTTTCTTACCCTTTTTCTGGTTTGTTTTGCTGAAGATTTGTTTTTTGTGGTTAGGGGGGGGGGGGGGGAGGTTTGTGGTGTTAAGGAATATTTGAGTTAGATTTGTGAGAATAATCAGCTAAGAAATCCTTCCCAATATTGCATGATTTCAATCTTCAGATGTTTTCCTAGTGCTATATTGTGAGAATTTGCATGCATCTTTGCTTTAGTATGACAACTATTTGGAGCATGCGAGTGGACTGTTTTTCGTTGATCTGAAGGCGTAAGATTGGTTGTTCACTTGGGGGTCAGGTGTTTATCCTTACCCCATTTGGTCTATTTCTTTACGGCTTAGTTGGCATCATTCAATGTTGTGGTTCTTGTTAGCAGTCTACACTTGGATTTGATTAGACTTTGAGGGCTCTGTTTATGTTTTGCGTCTGTCAATTGCCTTCTTGGAAGGTGACAGGAATTGATTTTCCCTCAACTTTCTTCTGATATTTGTGAATCAACTCAGATGCAGTATTAAATCTTCGAATTTTCCTTTAATGATTGATAGACAAGGATGAATTTCATTTAAGAGAAACATTCAGAAGATTACCTCTGAAGATGGATACTCCAGAGAAGGTACTTTGTCAGGCATATGGTCAAGCAAGGCCAGTTGCTGAGTTTCTGCATGAAAATGGTGAGCCCTGGGTGCGAATGCTTGGTTGATTAGTGCTTAATTATACGGTCTTTGAATATGTTTCTGCACAAAGGGGCACGTAGGACAATTTATCTTGCAAAGACCGCGATTATAATTGGTGGTTAAACTTTGTTGGCAGTTGAGTGAAAGTAATAATTACTTGCTATAGTTACCTAAAGTTTTTGCGTCCTCAAGTCCAAATGACTTGATTTTATGGCTTTTTTTGCTGCTGCAACAGTTCATTATCAGTGGTTTTTATTGTTTTGCTGCAGTTCTAGATTTCCTGAGTCAGGATGCAATCGATGATGCATGGGCCATTACATCATATTTGAGTGATGCTGACTGTCTCCTATCTCACCGAATGTTTGCTAGAAATTATGAAGCAGAGAATGTGGTGCAGTCAGCTGCTGCTTCAGTTGCTGTGCGTGGGGTGCTTTTTGGAAATGCTCATCCTTCACCTTCTCGGTATCAAAGTCATATCCGTTGATTGCTTATTGCTGGGTTTTCTACTAGAAAAGTCATGTAACATATGCAAGCCCTCTTATATTCCATCTCGTCTTATTTGAATTGTAGATGGCATTCTATACGTCGCCCGATGCTGTGGCAGGTTGAGCAGTCAGCTGGCCGCCATATGGTGAGTCTACAATTTACATGTCTTGTCCCCTTTCCCCTTTGATCTTTCAGTCTTATCTTATTAAACTAATCCTTAGAATTGTTGCTCTCTAAGGCGCTCAACCTAATGGAAGTATCCGGCCTGTACTTTTAGTGAGCAACCAAACCTCTCTTCTATACCCGGGGAGTTACGTTAGCGCTTAAGAATCTTTCTTCCGTAGGTGAATCTCGATGTGTATGGTTGTCCACCCTCTCCTTCACAGTCGAGTAGCTTTGCTCGGTGGTCTTCTCTTCTAGCATGTATGGTGTATTTCTAAATAGGATTTTTGGATGCTAATATATTGAACTTTTGGGGTATTAGACAATAATTCACTGAACTTTGACCTTGGACAATAATGCACTGAACTTTGAGGGGTGTTGGACAATAATACACCCAAAACAATTTCGATGGTGGCTGACTTGGTGGTGATCTTATAGGGCGGGCCGAGAAGATAAATTGGCTAAATAATATCTAAATTTATGACATGTCAGCTAATTTACACAAGCAAATGTGATTTTATACAACTACAACAATAATCTCTCAGAGAAAACACGTTGAAACAAATGAGGTTTTATGTTTTTTTACTCTTTTCAAAGTTGATTCTCTTTGCTTATGTGTGGATTAGCTCACATGCAATAAAATTAAATATTTTTGGGCCAATTCATCTCCTCCACCTGCTAAGTAGCATTGTCACCGAGTTTGTCACTGCTGGAATCGTTCTGGGTGCGTTATTGTTCAACACCCCCCAAAGTACAGTGTATTATTGTCTAAGTTCACTGTATTATTGTCCAACATCCCAAAAGTTCAGTATATTAGCATCCAAAAACCCTTCTAAATATCAAATAGTTTATCTGTTGCCCATAACCTTACTGATAGTGTCGATGAATGTCAGGTTGGGCAATACCTGTGTCATTCTTTGTAACCATAGTCATCTAGTTGGGCTTCTTGGTAAAACTCCAAATGGTCTTGGACTCTCGGGGTCGTGTGTCAGTGTTGGTCATCTCTGCTTGTTCGCTCAATTCATAATTGGCAGTCAGAGGGTGTATGGGGGCATAATGTAATAACCTTACCCCTGAAAGGCTAAATTACAGATAGGCCATGACTATTTCTAAAATGTTCACTGCATGCTGTTCTGTAGAAGTTGAAGCAGAGCACAGATCAGAGTGACATGTTGCTTTTAACCCCGGTCTATATGTTTACATCATTTTTGAGGCTGTCTTCCATAGCTTGTTATTGTAGTGCTTAAATGCCAGTATCATGAAGTTTATGATAAGTGGGTTAAATTCACTTTCTTTGAAAATGGCATATTTGGTGTACCACACATTTACACTGCTTTCATGAGCTTGCCTATATCATGGAAGTTGTAAGTTGTAATGTAGTCCTTATGAAATGAAGGTACATCACAACTTCTACCGAGTAATAATGCTTATTGCTGCATGCCATTTTGGTTACATTTGTATTTGCTTTTACATTTGCAGCATGAGATGGAAACGCAAAGGTTTGATCGCTGTAATGGGCAAAGCTTCTGTAGCATATCTGATATTTGCACTGAATATAGACCAGCACTTAAATGGCTTGGATATCGAGCTTCTTTGAGTTCTGAGCCTCATGGTGTGCACAACAGCCCAACACCAGGTAGGGAGTGGGGAACTCAAGAGCTCGATGAGATCACTTCCACAGAGGAAGAAAATAAAGGCACTGATGATGAAATCGAAGACTGGTAGTAGTAATTATTGATTCATGGTGTCTGATTAGGAATTGCGGAATTGCTTCTTTAACAGTGAACAGGGTTTTTGAGTCTAACCCCTTTCAGATTTTTGATGTCTTACATCGATGAATGTAACAGTAGCTGCAGAAGCTTCTGCTGTTATTTTCATTTTCCTATTTGTCGATGTAGTTGGGATTATAACCAGCAACTGCGAGTCTCCTCTAACATGGATCGAGATTATGGAGTGTAACTATGCTCCTGTTATGTATATACCAAAACTTTACAAATGGCGAGCCTTGCAGGGGTGGCATTTTTGGTATCTATAGTAATCTGGCATTGCCCATCTTTTGGAGCTATTTTACATGGCTCATGTAAAAACCGAAATGCGTATGTTAAGCGCTCAATGCCCTTATTGTTTGTATGCTTGAACTGTTTCTTGGTTTGGTACCATTGTATTGTTTGCCAAGATTGCTTTCTGCTTCAATATTGGTGTTTGGATCATGGCTTTTTAATTACTTAATTTATTTTTTTTTACCTAAAATAGGTTTTTGGATGTTTTCAATGAATAACATGGATACATGAAGAACCAACACTTCACAAAACTACCCTCAACTGAATTATTGCTCCACTAAACTTGGCTAAAGATTGAAGAATTAAGAGTAGGCCAAGGGCGCACACTTATAGGGTAACAACAAGATAGGCAAAAAAAAAAGTTAGCAAAAGGCTAGCAAAAAGAGGCCATATCGTTAGGTGGCTTTTTGGCTATGTAGCTACAAACTGATGCCTCAATTATATCAACACAATGCATAAGTTAGATACAGTTTTGAAGAGAATCAAGCCAAGTTCTAGAAATGCACACATGGTAAGGTTACACTCAAAAGAAGACGAGATTATAAAAATGATAGTCTTTTGGGCTCAAAAGAGTCTCATGGGTTAACCTACCACTATCGCTACAATCTAGTTCTTTTGATGTACCAAACACTAGAATTTCACCATCATGCACAAGGATCATTTGAGGCTAGATGAATCACGAACAAGATAATCAACCTCAATTAAACTAGCATCCAAATCTCTTTTATCATCCAAATCAAGCCAAAAATCCCCAAGTATACACTTGCAATGATAATCCAAACACACACCTCTTTTTTTGTTTGTTTTTAAATTTTCCAATTTTTTTTTCATTTTTTAGAAAGCCATAAAACTATCCTACATGCAACCGAGATGCAAATCCTAGCAATCACAAAAGAGGAAACTATGAAAAGAAAAATAAAAGAAACTACGACACAATACCAAGGTGAAGGCAACTATATGCAACTATATGAATGCAAGACATATACAGATGCACCTGTAACCAACCTCAACCCCTCCATGCTAGGACACAATATTGCCCTCAATGCAACAAGACTATTGTTCAAATAAAAGAAAAGAGGAGGCGAGTCTAAAATACATGAAGCAAAGAAAAATAAAACAAAGCAAAATAAAATAAAGCAAGGAAAGCATAGGTTGCCTCCCAGAAAGCGCTAGTTTACCGTCTTTAGCTAGACCATGCTCACTTCATCCAGAAGAATACTTCACAATTTCGTGGCGAAAATTCTTTGGGTCACCATCAGCCAGTGTTCCCTCAGAATCTCGAAACCTAACCCACCAGCTTGGGTCAAACTTATCATCTTCCTCCGCATTGGAAGGTATTATGAGAAAAAGTCTCTCAGTGAATCCTTATTAGTATTATAAGGCATGTTCTTGATGATGTTAGGTTCGGGTTCAATAACATGCACCCGATCCGTCACATCACCAAGTCCATCGCCTTTAGGAAAAACTTCCGAACAAGGGTCTTTGATACTCATCATGAGAGTTTCAACAAACTCATCACTCCCAATTACATAAACACCATAACACGAGGAAACATTATGAGGCTCATGTTCACGAAACAAATCAAATTCTACCTCATGTTCCCCTAAATTGAAACTCATTTTCCCTTTTTTTCACATCAATTATGCACCCAACTGTGGCAATGAATGGTCTTTCCAAAATGATTTGGGTACGAGTGTCCTCAGCCATGTCAAGAATTACAAAATCCACAAGCCCATGATAATCTCCTACCTTGAGAGGAAAATCCTCTAAACCCTTTAGCCGGGTACTTAACAGAACGATCAACCATTTGAAGTGGCATGCGGTTAGGCCTCAACTCTCCTAGGTCCAATCTCTTGTACAAGAAATAAGGCATCACACAAAGCTCGGTCAATGCTCATACTTCCTAGGCCACAAGGAATTGTAAAGCTCCATGGATCCTTAAGCTTTGGAATGAGCTTCTTTAGAACCACAGAGCTACACTCCTCACTCAAGGCAATTGCATCACAATCATAAATCTTTCTTTTCTTAGAGAGAATCTCCTTCAAGAATTTGGCATACAAAGGGATTTGAGACAAAGCATCAAGAAAAGGGACATTCACATTTAATTTCTTCAACATGCCAAGAAAGTTTCCAAATTGAACATCAACTTTAGACTTAGCAACTTTTGAGGGAAACAGAAGTGGGGGTACATACACTCTTGGTGGTGATGGTGGAGATGGTGAAGAGACTTTAGTACCCTGTACCTTCTTTGGTGGTTTCAATCTCTTGGTCTTTCTCTTTCTCAACACTCTTGTCACTCGAGACCCCCCATGCTTAGCGTTTGTCATGCTTGGTCCCTCAATTTGTGTACCACTCCTCAAAACTATGGCATTACATTGCTCCTTATGGTTAGGCACGGGTTGTCTGGGAAACATTCCCATAGGGGTAGTGGAAGCACTAGATTGGATAGCAATTTGATTTTCAAGCATTTGATTGTGGGTGGATAAAAGGTCAACTTTAGTAGCTAAGGCCTTAATCACCGCATCTTGTCTTTGTTGATGCTCAAGTTGTTTTTATTGAGACAAGATCATAGCTTCCATCATGTCCTCTAGGTTGGGCTTTTGAGGGGCTTGGTATGGTGGGTCTTGAGGAGGTCTCTAGTAATTTTGAACGGGAGACCTTCGTCCTAGTGGGGGACCCATTTGGTTATTGTTCCGATAGAGAAGTTGGAATGATGTCTCCAACCGGGGTTATATGTATTGGAACATGAGTAAAAAAAGAGGTCTTTGGGAAGGGTTTCCAACACAGTTGGCTTGGTCTGTTTGGATACTACTACCCACCCCATTGGGACAATGCAAAGTCTCATGTTCTAAAGAGTGGCAAGAAGCACACAGAGGGGGAGGAGAA
The DNA here is from genome assembly GCA_029582165.1 of Portulaca oleracea. Classification (NCBI taxonomy): domain Eukaryota; kingdom Viridiplantae; phylum Streptophyta; class Magnoliopsida; order Caryophyllales; family Portulacaceae; genus Portulaca; species Portulaca oleracea. Next base: position 9,128,815 of record CM055879.1, on the reverse strand, counting down.
GCATTAACATTTAACTTCTCCATCTTATCAGTGATAGCATCATGCTTAGCAAACAAAATAGTAATGGCATCAACCGAATACTTACCTCCCGTCCTCTTGGAACAGGGCCTTGACCATTGGTAGTTTTCAGCGCCATTTGCTCAATCAAGTAGTGAAGCTCGTCAATAGTCTTACTCATGATGTTCCCTCCAACCGCATCAAGGATGGTGGCCCTCAATTGATCATCTACCCCATTGTAAAAGGCTTGAATACGGACCCAAGGCTCAAAACCATGTTGGGGGCACTGGCGAAGAAGGTCCTTGAATCTCTCCCAAGCCTCATACAAGGTCTCGTACGGCTTCTGAGCAAGGGTGGAGATTTGATTCCTTAAGCTCGTCAACTTACCTGATGGAAATTATTTTACCAAGAATTCAAGAAAGCACTGGCAAGTTGATCGAAGGTGCTTACGGAATTTGCCGGAAGGGAGTCTAGCCACTCCAATTCGAGCATTACCGTCGCGTGGAGCGAGATGAGTTTAGCTCGAGTCGATGAATGGAATCAACAATCAACAAGAACAATAGCCTTGAACACTAAAAGAGTGGATATGACCTTGAGCAAGGAGAACCACAACCCTAGGCCTAACACTCCACCATTGATTGGATAAAGATAACAAGGTTTGAGAGAAACAAGGGAAAAACCCTAATAATGCTTAAGCATAACATTCAAAATCTGAAAAACTGAATAAAAACACGCTGGGGGGGGGGTATTTATACAAATGGGGGGTTTAAAATCAAAACGCAGCGTTCCAGCAACAAAAACATGCATAGGAATAAGCCCGTCGCGGGCGTTACTGGGTGAAGGATGCAGCATCCAACGTCTAGGCAGGGGAGCGTCGCGGGCGTCACATTTTCCATCACGAGCGCGACGATTGGCGACAGCGCGCGGCGGTTGGCAAGCGGCAAACGAGCAGGAGTCGCGCAGCGCGAGTGGTCACGACGCGATCCGACGCAGCGCGGCGGTTTCTGGGCGCTGTCAATGGTTCTCCTTGACGTGAAATTTGGTGCTCTCTGGAGCGGATGCTGGAAGCGTTTTTCCAGACGCTGTCAGCGTTTGATGTTGATGCCTAGCCAGGCCATGCTAAACCATACGCTGTTGCGGGTGTTACCTTGGGGTAGCGGTTGTTACGCGTCGAGCACTGAGGGTGGCGGGCGCTGCGCACGCACGTGGCGCCTTTGCCGCTGTTTCTCCTTCCGCTTGTGCTTGCTTGATTCAAACTCACCCCCGGGCCTCGATGACTTGAAGCTCCTCGTCTCGGGACGGCCCGGTATGGACCCGAGGCCTCCGGGGCCTGTTGGACAAACCCAAGCCTCCTCGTTTCCCGACATTTGATGACTCGCTGTAGCCTGGCTAGCTTAATAATCACCACCCCACCCTTGGAAAAAGTGTAATGGTTCTTGAAAGTAAGCGGTCGAGTGGATTTAGCGCGAGAATACCAGGTTTGAATTTCAACCCCGGTTAAGGAAGTTCGGATCCGAACCCGACACGGTTCATACTCCCCCTCTTGAAAAAGAGTTGCTCTCAAGCTTGGGAGTTAAAACCGAGGCACTCTTCTTCAATTGGCTCCATGAAGCTCTGAACTTCCGGATCGCCACGAATCATCGTGCTAGACATCCAACAAGCTTCAAATCTCACAATGTACCCATCGTCCAAATGCAAGAAAGTGAAAGAAGGTTTGTTTTGTGGAGGTGAGGGAATAAGGGAGGGAATAGGAGAATTTTGTGGTGCTTGGGAACTCTCAATCTCACTAGGTTCACTATAAGGCAAAGACAAAGCAAGAGGTAGCTCGTCCTCACCAAGAGCACACTCATCCCGTGCTTCGCTCATCATGAGAAGGTTCCTCAACTCACTACTCATCTCGGGTTTTGAAGACTTGGTTTCTCGGGGAGAAATGGGAAGTAGTTTGATCTTCTTGCCTTTATGGGTGAAAGTATAAGTGTTTTTAAATCCATTGTGCACCGTTTTCTTGTCGTATTGCCATGGACGACCCAATAAAATGTGAAAGCACTCATAGGAACGACATCACAAACAAAGGAGTCATCATAGTTAGTACCAAAAGAAAAATTCACCACGACTTGCTTAGTTACCTTGACGCTGTTGTGATCATTGAGCCAATGGAGCGAGTAAGGTCGAGGGTGAGGTAGTAATGGCAAGCCAAGCTTCTCGACCATATAAGAAGACGCGACATTAGTGCAACTCCCCCCATCAATGACAAGAGTACACACTTTGCCACCCGCGAAGCACCGTGTTTGGAACAACACTTCCCTTTGTCCTTGTCTATAGGAGTTTCATGGGTATGCAAAGCTCTCCTTAAAACAAGGGCACCTCCATGAACGAGTGGTGTGGGAGCGGCATCCTCTTCGTCACTTACATCTTCCTCGTTGACAACCACCTCGGCCTCCTCTTGTGCCTTTCGAAGCTCATCCTCAATTTCATGGGTCTCTTGGAGAGACAAGGTCCGACGGTTTGGGCAATCCGCTTGATAATGGCCATACCCATGACATTTAAAGCACTTCTGACCTTCAATCCGTCGAGGGGGTTCCGTGGGAGTAAGCACGACAATTCCTTTGCCATTGTCAGTCTTAGGAGTGGGAGTGGATCTAGGAGTCTCACTTTGCCTTGGAGTGCCGGAGTAGGGAGAAGGCGTGTTAGAAGGCGATAAGATGCTTAGTCGATTGCTTTAAGGTGGAATTCTCGTTTCAGAGGGCAAGACTACACAACTCATCCAATGAGTGATAAGGTTGAATCTCAATCTTCTTGGCAATAGAGGGATCCAACCCATTTAAAAATCGCATCATCGTCTGCTCATCGGGTTCTCAAAGGTCGCTTTTGATGAGGAGTTGCTCGAACTCCTGAATATAATTGCTTACGGACCCTTTGCCTTGAGTGAGAGCGTAAATCTTCCTCATGACATCCTGCTTGTATGTATTGGGCAAGAAACAGTGGTTCATCAATTGCTTCAACCGTACCCACGAAGTGATTTTCGAACGACCTTCCCTAGCCCATTGCGCCTTAACATTCTCAAACCAAAGTGAAGCGGCTTTGGTGAGTCTCAAACTTGCGATCTTGAAGGCTTTCTCGTCGTTGTACTCTTTAGTTTCGAAAATCCTTTCCATCATTTAGACCCATTCAAGATATTCGTTGGGGTCACTAGAACCATTGAACTCCGGAATGTCGATCTTGACATCTTGAAAGTCGTCACGCGGAGGCCTATCATGCACTTCCCGACGAGGTCGGCATCGAGGGGAGCCTCTATCATTGTCACTCGACTCAAAGGTAGGAGGAGGACGGATAGGGATTTGGGCGTGCCTTCGACGTTCGTGTCGGGGTGAACCTTGGAGGTCCATGGCCATGTTGTTCATTTCGGCCGCAAGGTCTTGAAGAGTCCGCTCGATGGTGAAGAACCTATTTCCAAAGGTGGTGGTGAGTCGATCCTCGAGAGCTTGAATTTGAGGGCTACCCTGTTGGCTTGGTTCCTCTCGATCGGAGGGAACTTCATCATCCATATCGAGGAAAAAGGTGAAGGACGGTACGTGTTTGGGGTATTTTGTGGAGTTTGGGTGTTCTTTTGTAGTTGGATATTGTTTGGCTGTAACACCCCTAGACTCATAATCACCAGATTAGGAGTAACCGCCTCATCATCCAGTGATTAGCGCAGCGGATTAAGGAGTCCAAGGACATTACCGCCGTCCAACCACGATGGACAAGGCTACCATGCACACCAGACTTCCAACAACAACAACATGAAAACTATAAACCAGAAATAAACATTTATATATACTTTTTATCCCATAATGTCAAGCCCACACTCCTATAGTTAGACTTAACGCAACTGATTACCAAACTGTTAATCGCCTTCACAACCACAAGACAGATAATTATTACAACACACACCAACCACATATTTAAAAGGGTTTCCAAAGTCGCCAAGAACGAAAAGACACGACAAAAGATGGCTTCGAAAAACCCTAGCAAAAGTGTGACCTTACACTTAACATCGACGTATCGATCACAACCATAGCTTCACAATATTGCAAAAGAGGACTCTTACACACCCATTTATCCTTGCTTCTTACCGGTATCAGACTTTCCAACACCGGAGCCAACACCTAAAACAAAACATAAACATGTATTTTTGCAAATGAGTCGAAACTCAATACGCATACCCCTATATTGTAAATCTTAATTTAGTAATTCACTCTGGTTCGCGCATTTCAAATCATTTTACAAACAGAGAGAAGAGAAGCAATTAAAATATTTTACATGATTATTATTATCTGAGTGGTACCTATTTACGATTATCGGACTAAGCCTTCATATGCGCATACCCGGACCGATCGGGAAGTCCCGGCAGAGTTAACCGGTTGACATTGGCCAGGTATATAGTGTGATTACACTCAATGTGCATAAATGGGGCGGGTCCACATTAAGGTGACAAAACATGATGAAAAAGACTTAATTCACATTATTAGAACACTTGGTATTTTCATGATATAAATACATGACATTAAAAAAAAGGTATAGGCATGCGTACCTCAAAAGAAGAGAGTTGCTAATAAAAGGTGTCTTGAGGTGAGGATGACCCGAGTGAGAAGCGACAACGACCCGAAATTGCGTACTTGAACAAGAAATAGCAACGAAGTGTGTAAGTTTGGTGCTTTGGGGACAAAGAGCCCTTTGCTTTTAAGTTTAGGTTATTACCGAAGGTTTTAAGTTAGCCGGAAAATTTAACTCGGATAGGAAAATCACGAAGTCATATGTCCTAAGGCGGTAAAATAAATAAATACATATAACCAAAGGATGATTGAATAAATAATTAATTAATTAAATAAATAAATAGTAACAAAAAAGTAAGTTTGCAAATTAAAAGCTTTTCGGAAGTCATTTTGAAACAAAACTCATGATTCGAGATATATACCTCTATTAATGGCGAGAAAAAAAATAACCTATGGAAAGAGAAAAATATACTCTACAACTCTTATGTTGATTATTAATCCAAAATAGTACAAGCAAATCCCTAAAAAGTTCCCTGCGATAACTGTAGGATTCCGTCGTTTTCCGGAAATTATGTGTTTATTGGGCTATATTTCCAGGCTCATAACTTCTCACTCAAAGCTCCAAATGGTTCAAAAAAAGACATTTTGGAAATTTTGTAACCTCTACTATAATTCTTATGTTGAGCATAATCCCAAATTATTCTTGGAACATACCCAAAAAGACTCTAGAAATATGCTTGCTAACCTGAAGTTTCTGCCCAACACTCTTTTGCGGGTTGTTTTGTTTAGGTCGTACCTCCTCAACCCGTTCTCCAAATGATACCTAAGACCCCATTTCGGAAAGCTTGTAGTGCATAGTACAACTTCAATGTCAAACTCATTCGCTAAGGAAGTCATCTCGGTACTCTAAAATGGCCTCAAAAAGTCATCCTCAAAAATCGTATTCATGTGAAGGCCAAAATTAAAAACGTCATAACTTGAGTTATATACAACAAAATGCTTCGATTAAAAGCCCGAGGGGTAGCTATTACCCTAAGCTACTGTTTAATGCTATAAAATTGATCACGAGATGTCTCAATGGTCCCCGAAAACTCAAAAATCAGATTTGACCCCAAATTCTTTAATTTCGGTGATTCTATATCGTTTCTCCCTAATTTTCTAATATTAAGTCATTACTCAACAATATTTTTGGTGGCAAAAGGGGCCAATAGACAGCAATGGATCCTCATCCAAGTCCATTGAAATACTTCAAGCATACATGCAAGACTCAAGATTACAAGTTCTCACTTTCTTACTAACTTCTTCACTTGTTCCTCCCTTAATTTTCCTAAAAACCATTAATTACTCTATTCAACCCATGATCCATTCACCATTAACATTTACTCACAACAAGAACTTCAAGTTTTTTTACATTTCACACAAGAATCCCAACATGCATATATCATCAATGGCTTCCCAAGCATAAAACACACAATTATACAACACTTCCCCAAATCATACCCATCATCTATCATTACACCAAAGCCAAACTATGCTTAAAATCATGTTTAAAACTCAAATTGGAGATTAAGAGCAACAATTTCAAAATCAAAACAGAAAATTTTCAGATTTGGGAGAATTTACAAAAGTTAGGGTTTACCTTCAACTTGGGGAAAGAAGAAAAAGTGAAGAAGGGAAGATGGAGTGGTGGTGGCCGATGACTTAGGCGGCGCACGGTGGCCGTCCGGCGACCCTGGCAGTGGCAGTGGCGGCAGGAAATGGAAAGAGGGAGTGTGGAGGGAGAGAGAGAGAAAGAGGAGCAATTGAGTTTCTTGAAGTTGGGAAGAAAACAACGTAATACTGCTTCTCTTTAACTCCTTTTTTTCCTTATTATTATTTTATCTATTTTCTCTCTCTTTTTACCTTTTTATTTTTTTATTACTCATTTTTTTAATACTTTCCTCATCTAGGCTAAGATACTAATTTCAGAGTCTCAGGTTAAAAATAGCAGTTATCGAAAAAAAAACGAAGGTAGTGTTACAGGTAGGAAATTCGAGATTGCACTAATGCGAAATCCGGTTCTTCACTAAAATTTTAATGAAACAACAATGTTATTAATACTAAAATAATAATAATAATAATAATAATAATAATAATAATAATAATAACAACAACAACAGGAATACTAAGGACTATCATCAATTGCTCGATTATTAAAATAATTAGTTTGACTGGTATGTTGGGGTCGTCGGGCTGCTCGGGTCCTACAAAACACACTTGAACAATAGAGGTTTACAAAACGAACTTAAATAAAATAAAAATAAAAATAAAAATAAAAACGCGTTTTAACATTTAATTTGGATTACAACCCAAGATTACTGTTGAATTAAGCGAGGTTATTACATTGGCCAAGGGTTCTTTGTGTTTTTTTTTTTCACTCAGACATTTCATCGAACACCTTCCTTGCGCAATTTTCAAACTTCTCCTCAAAGCTCCAAAATGAGTCAACAACACCAAATACAAACACAATACAATGTATTCCAACACACGTTGATAGCAATGGGGTTGGGGAACACCATTAGTTGCACACAACTCACAAAATCCAACACTAGAGAACTATACTAGCAAGAACAATGAACAAAACTCAAGCTAGAACAAACCGTAGCTCTGATATCAAATGGAGCGTTACCGTCGCGTGGAGGGAGATGGGATTAGCTTGAGTGGATGAATGGAATCAACAATCAACAAGAACAATAGCCTTGAACACTAAAAGAGTGAATATGACCTTGAGCAAGGAGAACCACAACCCTAGGCCTAATACCCCACCATGATTATCTAGGATAATCCACCAATAATCACTAAATAAATGATTTGAATCACCACCAATTGATTGGATAAAGATAACAAGGTTTGAGAGAAACGAGGGAAAACCCCTAATAATGCTTAAGCATAACATTCAAAATCTGAAAAACTGAATCAAAACACGCTAGGGGGGTATTTATACAAATTAGGGGTTTAAAATCAAAACGCAGCGTTTCAGCAACAAAAACACGCGCAGGAATAAGCCCGTCGCGGGCGCACACGCCTGTCGCGGGCGTTACTGGGTGACGGATGCAACATCCAGCGCCTGGGTAGGGGAGCATCGCGGGCGTCACATTTGCCGTCACGAGCGCGACGATTGGCGACACAGTAGCAGTTGGCATCCGAGCAGGAGTCTCTCGCGGGCGCGACAAAGTGGTCGCGGACGCGACCGACCAGGCATTGGCAGCGGTTTCTGGACGCTGTCAGCGGTTCTCCTCGGCGTGAACTTTAGCGCTCTCTAGAGCGGACGCTGGCAGCGTTTGATGTTGATGCCCAACCACCCATGCCATACCATACGCTGTCGCGGGTGTTACCTTGGAGTAGCGGTTGTTACGCGTCGGGCAATGAGAGTGGCAGGCGCTACGGCCTGCTGCCCAAGATGCCTTGCTTTGTTTCTCCTTTCGCTTGTGCTTGCTTGATTCAAACTCACTCCCGAGCCTTGATGACTTGAAGCTCCTCGTCTCGAGACGGCCCGGTATGGACCCGAGGCCTCCGGTGCCGATTGGACAAAACTCGAGCCTCCTTGTTTCCTGACATTTGATGACTCGTCGTAGCCTGCCTAGCTTAATACTCACCACCCCGCCCTTGGAAAATGTGTAATGGTTCTTGAAACTGAGCGACCGAGAAGATTTAGCTCGAGAATGGCAGGTTGGAATTTCAACCCCGTTTAAGGAAGTTCGGATCCAAACCCGACACGGTTCACCCATGCTCTCTCCTCGAGTGAAAACAGAAACAATCGTAGCTTGATTGCATCCAGCGAGGCCCCGTTGGCTTTGAAGGTGTCGTATGCTTGACGGAAGATGTAGAGATGTCGGTTGGGGTCCTCGCTAGGGAGACTATGGAAGGGCGTGGCTCGCACTAAACTAATGAGAGAATTCTTCAGCACGAATTCGTTCCCCACCTCATTTGGAACATTGGTGGTCGTTGGAGGGTTGGTGATATTTGGAGTCACATATTGGCCAAAAGTTCTCATTTCTTCCTCGGCCATTTTGAACTCTTGCACGGACTTTGCCCCTTGTTTCCTACCAGCTTCTTCTTGTCTTTGTCTCTTCCTCCGAAAGCGAAAATTTTGTTCTATCTCATAATCGAACTCGAACTCTTGAGATTTTTGCATACACTAAGAGATCCTAGCAAGAACAAAGATAAAAACACCAACGCAGTAAAAACAGAAAAATCGAGATAAAAAGAAGAAAGAAAACAACTTAGTCAATTTGAGAGTATTTGTTTAATGGTTGCTAGGGACAGAGTCCCCGACAACGACGCCAAAAAATTAACTGGTTCGTGCACGGGTACGTTGTAACACGTTAAGGTCCATCCCACATGGACTCAATCTAACAACGCGGTGAACTGACCCTCTACTTGATTGCTAAGTTAATCGGGTTTTGGGTTTTATAAGCTTTTAGTCAACTGAGCGAACAAATAAAATAGGAAAAATAATCTAGAATTAAATCAAGGGAGAAAAACTTCTAGCAAATTTCTTTCCTAGCAACGAATTTGATTATCAATAACCTAGTTTGTACAATTATTCTTTCAATAGAATCAAGGATCGATAACCACAAGAATTCTATTGCTCTTTCGATGCTGAATAGAATTCCTCTAACTTGTGTTAAACCCGTGATACGCACGGATATATTAAAAAGTAAATGTCTAATAATTAAAAACTAAAAAGACAGTTATAATATAAATGTATATAAAATTTATAATGGAAATTCATAGGTGTAAATCGTATAACACATATTTACTCTCAATAAGTGTAGCAATACTCATGATGTACGGGTGTATTAAATAGTACAAATTTAATAATAAAAAAACAACAATATAAATATTCATGGAGATTATAAAGTCCAAATACATAAATAATATCATTAGACATGGGTTAGCATATAATCTATGCACATCAGTGACCAAATTTAAAACTCTTGAATGAGAAATAAACACCTTCTCTGAAAGAACTGAAGTCATTTGAATAATCAACCTCACAGATCTTGCTAAGCAATGGATTAAATGGCTTAGAAATAGCGAACCACATCCTCCCCCCCCCCCCCCGGCACAATACAACACACACATAAAAAGCCCCTTTAAATTCACATCTCATACCAAAGGAGGCAATGTGATCTTTTATACTATAACATCAGCTCCACTGTCTTCATGCCGATAGAAAATCATTAAAACATATGAACTACTAAAATCAAGCAAAGCTCAAATCTACAATACATATCTTCAAATATGCATGTATCAATCATAAACCTGAATAACACAAAAGAACCCAAATTAGTCTCAATAAATAAAATCTTTATACTATACACGTCTCAATAATAGTAATTTACATACCTTCAAATTAGCTTCAAATAATAATAAATTTCTACTATCATGCAAGTGTCAAAATGCTAACTGTTCATGAATCGCATCCATGTTTGAAGAATAGTGTACCATTAAACTGGGCCAAAATACAAAAATTAAATCAACTTGCAACAATAACACTACAAAGTTACCAATTTGCTTTTTGCTTAGCATCACAATATGTCTAATACTTTATAATTTTGTAATCTATTCGCCTTGTTTCAGTAAAATGAATATGAAAACCAGTCGAACAAAATTTGGAAATTGCAAGCTCCACTCCAAAATTAATCTAGATCATAGAAAATAATAAACAAATCAAAAGATGAATCCATATATGTATCTGGAAAGAAATGTGGTTATCTTAGCTTTGAGATTAATTTTTGTCTTCATGGGCAATTTAGCTGGTTCTTCCGCTTCTAACCAATGGATTCTAAATATGTATCCAAACATCCTTCAATTAGTAGTTTTCAGAAATTAATATAGTAATTGAGTAAATATATATGAAAAAGCAAGGAAACAGGAACAACCTTCATGGGTGTGCTGAGACAGAGACGGTGGACGAGGTGAGCGGAATCGGCGGTGGTGGCGGAGATGGAGACATGGACGCAGTGATTGCCAATGTAGATATGAAAAATATGAAAAGTTGAAAGGATGTGCTTGGGAAGGTGGAGAGATATACAGAGAGAGGGTGTGCGTGTTAATACTGATCAAGGAGTTGAGGATTAGCTAAACATGGGGAAGACTTGCTGTGAGAATCATAACTGACAAGATTTTTGATTAACCATAAAATTACTCTATATTTTACTTAGGCGGGAATGGGTGGCTACAACAGTTAACGTGTTCTATTTATCTATAATCTTATTGGCTATTGGCACCGAAATTCACTCGAGCGGCAGGATTTTAAAATTCAAACATATTAGTTTTATATATTAATATATTGAGTAGGTCGGGAGGTAGAGTGCTTATTAGATTTGCGTGAGAGGTAGAGTCCTAATTAGATTTGGGTGGGAGTTAGAGTCCTAATTGGGTTGGGAATTAAGTAGATTTCTAATTTTTTAAAATCGTTTTTTTATTATTTCATGGGCGGAAATTTTTTACTGTATTTTTAAATCGATTTTTTTAATCTGATTTGCCGATAACCCCTACAATCACGTTGGGTTGAGTATTTCAAATTTCGAATATATTACTTTTATATTATTATTATTATTTCATGGGCGGGAAATTTTTATTGTATTTTTAAATCAATTTTTTTAATCTCATTGGCCGATAACCCCTACAATCACTCTGGATTGAGTATTTCAAATTTCGAATATATTACTTTTATATTATTATAGATTAACCTAACAAACAAATTACGTATGCTTTTCAAGTTAATCAAAGTTGAAGGTCTTAAATAATCAAATTATCAAATTGATTCCCTAGTTTACTAGTCTTTCCTCAAGTTTCACAAACTAGGTAGAAAAGTTGGTAGTCGGATTATTCTAATTCACCTTTCAATACTTCTCAAAGTAATCTAAAATTACAAGTATTCAAGGCCTTAAAAATACTTATAAACATGAAGAACGCAACTTTCTATTGATTCGAAATAAGAATTCAAGCACAAACTATAAAAATTTAATCAAACTTCATTGTTTCGGTTTGCAAAACCCTAGAAAAACTAAATCTACTCATTCATTGTTTCGGTTTGCAAAATAAGAATACCACTATTTCTTCTCGAATTCCGGTTTTTTGCTTCTCTTAATTTGGTTCAATGATGATTCTTGATGGAGTATGGAAGAGAGTGGCAATGGAAATCTTAGGAACTACCCTCTTTTTCGATGAAAAACGAAGGTCACCCCTAAACAAACTCTCTCTCCTTTCTTTAACTACCCAAAAAAATGATAGCACTCACAAAAGTGGACCACCACGGTCTGTGGTCTCCACCACGGGCATACCGTGGTGGCCACTGCCTTGCTTCTCTTTGCTCCATTGCTCCTGAAATTTGTACCACGCTTGATCATCCGTGGTGGAGGTCCATGGAGCCCTTGGTCTTGCCAAAGCTAGGGGAAAACTAGTGTTTTTCTTCCAAATTTGCAAGTTTTCACCAAAAACAACAAGAACCAAGCATAATAGAGAAATAGAGGAGTATATACACATTTTCAATCTAAAACTTCCCTAATGTACTATCAAAGCTCCCTAAAAATCAAGGCAAATCATACACTTATCACTTGCACAAGGATCTTCCACAAGCAAAGAGTCTTGAAACACACAAGAAATCTCACCAAAGAGAGGCGGAAGAACACTCACTCACAAAGAAAGAGAAATCAACAAGCAATTCAACAAAAGGATTAGCTTTCATTTAATTAAGGTTTGAAAACCCTTAATTACAATCTCCCAAGTGGAGAGGATTTTGATGGCTAAACCTATGAGCTTCAAAAAACTCCTCTAATGGAAGGAGTTTACATGTATATATATGGAGGAGGGGATACAAAGGAAATTAAACAAAAAGGAGGGAAACAAAAGGGTGAAAATCGGATGAAAATCCCGATAGTCCCAAAATCACCGCGACCGCGACAAGAGCGTCGCGAGAGTGACGCAAAACGTCACGGGCGCGACACCATGTGTCATGACTCACGACCGTGACAACCTTCGGGAACCTGAACCAAAAGAAGTCGTCTGCAAGGTCGCGGGCGCGACCATAGGGGTGTCACAGCCGCGACACAAGAGGTGTCGGGCACGACCCAAGGCGATTCTCGAACATAAATTCACCCTCTCGTGGGGTCGCGGGCGTGACTCAAACATCCAGGTCCTAGACATCCGGGAGGGAAGCATCGCGGGCGAGACCAGGAGTGTCTTGGGCGTGACACCCTTGTCATGGCCGTGACATGGGTTGTCACGGATAAGGGTGTTCAACAAAAACCAAAACCAAAAACCAAACCGCATAAACCAAACTGGTAAATGCAGTTAACCATTTGAATTTTTTGAAAATTGCTATTTAGGTTAACCAAATTGATTTAAGCGGTTTAGGTTGCGGTTTTGCATTTTTGTGAAACGGTTAACCACGGTTAACTGGTATTGATTAATTTAGTAGTACAATTTGAAATTTAAAACAAAATGTTAATTTTTTTCCTTACTTGTTACTTTAAATTTCTAGAAACCGGCTGTAAACCGCGGTTAACCATAAACCGAAACCAAAAAGTGATTAACCATGTTATCAATTCGGTTAACCGGCAGTTTCGGTTTGGTTTAGGTTTCTAATTTTCAAAAGTAGTTAACCGCATAAAGCGGTTCAGGTTTAGGTTTATAAAATCCGTAAACCACAAAAGCAGTTAACCCTATATGCGGTTTACCGTGGTTAACCGGTTTTGGACACCCCTAGACACGGGCATGACTGCCTGCTAGGCAGGTTTTCTACCGAACTTGAAACACATATAACTTCTTCATCCAAACTCCGATTTGGCCTCGTAAGATATTGATGGAAAACTCTCGATGTATACTTTAAGTTCCCCGAATATTAAGTCCAACAGAGTTATATTGTAGGAGTTATGGTGTAAAGAGTGACGACATATCTTTTCTTTGACAATTCATCAAGTTTTCTTCTTTTCCCTTGATTTTCTTGCACAACAAACACCATCCCGCCTCGTTATTCTTGCCGAGAATCTTGAGGCCCCTTAGAAGACCTGAGATAGATCCCGATGAGGATTCGAAACCACGACCTATAGATCGGGTCATACTTGAAATGAACATCGCCCCAAATGATGGCCCAAAAGGTTCTTCAAGCACCCGGATCCACCTTTAGATGGATCATGATGCCGAGTTTGAACCGTGGAGAGGAAGGGTGGCTTTAAGCGAGCAAGAATATACTTCACATATTGTTACTCCATCTTGTCAATTTTATTAAATAAACTTTAAATCTCATAATAAATTTTTGTTTTGTTTCCCGTGTTGATAATAGGTAATTTTTTTAAAAGTTTTATTTGTTGTAGTAAATTATCAGCTAGTACTTTTGATATCCTATGATACTATTTACATTGTAAAGTTTTTAAAATGAAATTTGAACTTTCATCTATTAGTCATATTATGTCATGCTTGTGTAAATTCAAGGAAGTCAATAAAATTAATAAACAAATAATTAAAGAAACACTTCATCTAAACTAAAAGTTACAGATAACAATAAACTAATTAAAAAAAATTGACAATGAATTATCTCTTAAACATAACTTTAAGCCTCTAACATATTCTGTTTATTTATGTTAAGATTTTCCTTTGGAGAGCAGAAGTCTAAACGTAAATGAAATCCTTACCATTAATGGCAACTTTCATAGTCTTCCACTATAATCAACAATAGAATTTTTTTGACTAATCTTCCAGCTTCTAAATATAGGTTCTGTCATCTACTCTATCTTATTTTTTGATCGCCATCTACTCTATCTTATTGTTCAACAAATTAATTACTTTAAGGGGTATAAGTTTTTAGTTAGGCAAATTTATTACAAAGAAACCAATTCAGTAATAATCACATATATGTCATGAGTAGAAGGGGGAAAAAACCCTGAACTAGGCAACTACATATATTCTATATAAGATATGAACGGCTACCTCATATACTAGGTTAAAAAAAAAAAAACTAAATCAACGATTAGGAGTATTCTACCCATGGTCAACATCTAATGCCAATTTGATTATGATACTTAATTGAAAAAAACTTCATTACCAAAACCCTTCCTTAATCGACCTCCCCCACATATAAATTTATACAATATTTTTAAATAAAAATACATTTAAATATTTACAATACTAATGAGATGAGAATGAAATCAATAAAAAGAAAAATGTCAAATTCACTACAATGTATAAAGCAATTATATGAATCCAACTTACATGATTTGCCATTGTTTCACCAAGATTCTCGAATTTACTTGAGGAAGAATCCATACCCGTAGAAAGTCAAATTTGTAATGAGTCCAATTAAGTTAAAAATTAAGTTATGAGCTATGGTATTTATAATTGTATGAGTTAGATAACAGGCAGGATCCCAAAAAAAAAATAATAATAAAAGAATGAATCCTATTAAACTTTGTATTTGGAATAATCTAATCCTACAAAATATTGTGTCTCTAAAAGATAAAAATTGGTTACACATCGGCCACCATATGAAACTATTACAAACGTGAAATGTTAAACTTTAACAACAAAACACAAAGGGAAGACTCAAACATGGGACATACGATGAAGTATACTACATCCCAAACCAGTAAACCGTCAACCACACACATCATCTTCAAGTTCTTAAGCAACATCACCACAGTTATATAATATTAAAGTTGGGAATTACACTTCTGCCTTCCACGATGGGACCTTCCACCTTCCCCATCAATTTCGTTAGTCCGATGTCCGCCTTTCACGAAACATGACCGCCAAAGAAATGTTCTCAATGCCAATGAAGGTTTCCAATCCACAGTGGAACCTCGGCCGATCGATCGAGATCCACGGTAGATCGGAAATCTTCATCGGTGTTGAGAATGTTTTTCTGGCGTTCGAGAGTGGTGGAGAGTGACTGTCGTTGGTAGGCTTGTGTCGGAGTCCATCCTGCGGTGGTTGAAATTATGATGACTTTTTACCTGAAAAAATGGAGGTCGATGGGCTGCTGTTGGTTGGGGAAAATTTTCTATTTCTTACCTGTTAACAAACACAACTTAAAGAAACAATTCCAATTAATTATATATAATTTCCACAATTTTAAAAGTTAAAATTTAATTTTTTAATATCTATATCTATATATAATTATAATAGGAAAGTAAGTGGGTCCCATTAAATGGTGAAAGGAGAATAAATTTAGGTTTCACATCCAATCAGAAAAATGATAATTTTAACTTTTTCTTCAATTTAGATTTATTTAAGAATTAATTTCCCTTTTAAAATAATAACAACAACAATAATAATAATAATAATAACCTATGGGTACCATCAAATGGTGAAAGCATAACGATTTTATGTTCTGTGACAAATTAAAAAAAGGTCATTTTAATTTTTTTCCCAATGTCGATTGTTCAATTAAGAATTAATTTCCCTGTTAAAACTTACATATTCTAATCAAATACCTAACCTATTATAACTGAAATCGTTCAAAATTGAAAGTTGGAAATTAGAATCCCCACCCAGTAACTAAATTATAGTTTCCTAATTGATACGACACACACATCACTCCTAATTACACAAAGAGTGATTCAAGGATTTCCATCAATCAAAACATTGATTGTATGTGGTACATCATGTAATACGTACATAGATCTATCAAAGTGTAAAATTTTCAAAATAAGTTTATCAATAATTATTATAAAACTCAACATAAGTTTGTCAATAATATTATAAAATTCATCAATATTTTCAATCTTTGTTTTTTACAAAACTTCCTGACTTAAAAGTTGACATATTTTAGTATGTGTGGTGGACCTAGGTATGTCAACCATAATGTACAGTATAATTTATGATTAGGGCGTAGAGAAATTTTTTATTCACATTTTTTGTATCTTTTGATATTTAAAGTCTAGCCCTTTCAGTTTTGTTTATCAAATTTAACCATAAAAAGGTTTTATTTTAAAATTTTAAATAAATTGCTTATCAAATATCTTTATTACCGCCACCAATTTATAAGCACACTATTAATATTTGTAGATCCCACTATAAAATTAGCTCCACCAAAATTCTAGCCAATACTTTTTTTGAATAGGACTAGCCAATCCTAGAGTAGTAACAAATAAAAATTCATTTTTATAATTAATTAATTATCATCATTTGTAATTACACATATAAAATTGTGTTCTCCTAATTATAGTCCAAATCTAAAAATATATATTCATTACTATAATTGTAATGTCTAACAAACTTGCCATGAATTTGAATAGTAGTACATACATTTATCACTTAAACTCTTGACCTACATATATTTTATTATTTTTAATTTTATGTAGTTATTTGAACAATTTTTCGTATCTTTCATTTAATTATAAAATTTATGTTGTGGTCTCTTTAATCTATATGTATATTAATAATTTAGGTTAATTTTGTTTAAAAATAATACTTATTTATCATATATCGTACATGGGTTTAAAACTAGCAATAAAATAAATGGGAAATTAGTTTCTAATAATACGAACTTTTGCCCTTATAAGACTAAATAATACGAACTTTTGATTTGGTGATAAATAATACGAACTTTAACCCCATATTGCTCTGAACAGTACACCACCGAGTTAAGTTGAACTTAACTCGACGGCGGATGACGTGGCGGCGAAGAAGGTACGACGAACCCTCCAAAACTCAAGCGGAGTCACACCTTCTCCGCCGCCATGTCATCCGCGGCCGAGTTAAGTTCAACTTAACTCAGTGGCGTACTGTTCAGAACAACATGTGGTTAAAGTTCGTATTATTTATCATTAAATCAAAAGTTTGAATTATTTAATCTTGTATGGTTAAAAGTTCGTATTATTATAATCCAATTCTCCTAAATAAAATCCATACATCAAATTAAATATATCCGTATGTACGATATATATTATGGAAATTACCATAATTACTTACCTTTTTACTTGCTTAAATGCCATCAGGAATAATATTGCTGCTGTTCTATATGGAAGAGAATCCATATTTCTTCACCAATCACCATATTAAAAAGAAAATACGAAGGAAAAAAGAAATTTGTTTCTTCACCCTAAAAACCTAACCTAACCCTTTCATCCCTTTCTCACGAGTTTTAAATTTTCTTCTGTAAAAAATAAATAAAAAGATAAGTAGATGAAGACAAGGAGCTTTGTTACCCTATAACCACAGAGGTTGGGCGCCGAATCAGAACAAGCAAATTTACAGGTTGGTAGAATTTTTTAAACCAATTGACGATCTTCTCGAAAACTGGGTTTCATTTTTCTGCTCTGCCTTCATTAATAAGATAATTAATTCATAAAGCCAAATTGAAAATTGACAATGCTGAATGCGAAACTCCACATTTGGTTTATTTTTCTCTTCGAATATGATTCTTGATCATCTGGATGGATTCTAGTGGAATTTTTGTACACTTTGTTTAGACAAATTGTTATCAATGAAATAGTGTTTGTATGCATGTATTTTACTCTTGTTTACTTTATAATTAATTACAGTGATAGTTTAGTTATCTGGTATCAGCCATATCAGGATTCTGGGATTTCTGATGATCACCTGCATAGATAAATAAATGCTCTGACATTAAACACTGGGGATGAAAAATAAGATGATCAAGCTGATATACTGCCTCAAATCTGTATGATTATTTCAGTAGTAATTGATCTTTTGATGGGTTATACTTATCCTAGTGGTTTATTGTGGGCTTGATTTCAGGGCTAGACATCCATTGGGCATAATCTGGATCTTGTGTAAACCCCCTCCCCTATTTGTCACATCATTGTGAGTTATACTTGTAGGGGCTCTAGGGGATGTATTGCTTACCTTCTAAAGATAAAATTGATCTTTTGAGTTTTGATGTTTGGGTTCTTTCTTTTAGTAGAAGCTAAAGTTGATGAAGCAGTTTATCTAGGTTCCATTTGTTGTCAAACAAGCTATTTACAAAGGTTGTCATATTAATTTCAAGTGTTGAGTATCTTACTCTTGTCCGGAGGCGGTCGAATATGAAGAGTCAGAGTACCAAAGCAAACAAGTCCATGGTTATTGGTTACGATTCCCAATGGACACACCAATATATGGGCATCAATTAATTCAACTAGTAAATTCACCGATTTTGTTAGCAGAACCTTGGGTTTGAATCCTACCTTTTGCTGTTATTTTTGCCCCATTCTCTCACAAACTGATGTGCATACTAAAAAGTGCTTTCCCTCTCTACTTATCTATCGCAATGAACTACGTGTAGTCAAACTTTGAAAACTTAATTACTCAATATATATACTAATTCACCATGTAGAACTACTATCATTAGATTCATTGTGAAAAATATTTTTATACAAATATAAAATCTTATACTGTTTGTGGATATATATTAGTAGCAAACGATTGTCAAATGTCAAAGTGTCACTTGAAAAGTGGGGAAAGTTGAGTTATGGCAATAATTTTGAGAGGGAGGGAGTATTTTCTAACTTTCATGCTATACTTGATGAGTATCGAGGTTATGGGAATTATACTGACTCTAAAGATCATTCATTGGTACTTGTTAAAGTGTTTTCGCGTTCACAAATATGGTTGAAACTGCAGATGTCTGGCCCTCCAACTCGGTCAGGGAGGCCACAGCCTGCACAGCATGATCAACAAGAGAGGGCAAAGTGGACGACATCCCTTACTAAGGCCCTTGTGGATTTGATGGTTGACCACATTCAGCTGAAGAACACTCAAAAGACTTATACGGGGAACAAATGGAAGTATATATGTGATGAGTTTTACAACCGGACTGGCTTGAAATGGGATAAAGAGCAGTTGAAATACCGGTGTTCTGTGTTGAAGAAGCTCTATGGTACTGTGAAATTACTTCTTGAACAACCTGACTTCACTTGGGATGAAAAGACTGGGGCCATTATGGCTACCGATCAAGTGTGGGATCGTTACATCAAGGTATTATTTCACCTGTTGCCACTGAAATCTTTTCCAACTTCTTCCCTTATTAGATATACCTGCATCCTTTTAAGTAGGTTATGAAATAATCTACTGAGCATCAGATTATTTTGATCAACTGAAATGTAATCTGAATCACTGCTATTGTTGTCTCTTGAAATGAAATGTTACATATACTGCACTGCCTTCCTGACACATGTAGATGGAAATTTATTTATTTTCCACTAGAGTGTTTGTTTTGTCTAAATGAATCATGAACTGATGGAATCAAAGTGTAAGTTTTCATATCACAAAAAATCTGACTGAAATGCAGGAACACCCCGATGCTGATACACTGAGAAGTGCAGGCTGTCCAATTTACAAACAATTATGCATAATATTCTCTGAAGAACCAGGAAGAAATGAAAATGCGAATGGATCAACTGAGAAAGCAGACCACACAAGCAACTTAACTGAGGACATTTCTACCGAATCAGAGGAAGTAGCGGATGTAGCTAACGAGCAAGACAAGTCTCAATGCTTGGAGCCCACCACTAACACGGGATCCCGAAAGAGAGGAAGGAAGGGGCTGGGGGACATGTTGGCAGACGCTATTTTGGAGATGGCATCAGCATCAAAGATGAGGGCAGAAGCAATAAGGCAATCCAGTCAGAGATACTCGGTGTCAAAATGTGTAAATGCATTAGATGAGCTCCAGGGTGTTGATGAGAAGGTCTACTTTGCTGCTCTCGATCTCTTCAACGACCCTGTTGCTAGGGAAATCTTTCTTTCTCTCAAAGTTGATAAGCGGTTGATGTGGTTGCACGGTAAGTGCAAAGTTCTCCCCAGTTAGTAGCTCAGTTTGTCAATGTACATATGAATATTAATTACTAGCTGAATCTTGCACAAATATACAATGGATTACGCAAAAAAAAAAAAAAAAAGAATCCATTTTTGTTCATTGACGTTCATGTTTCTAAGTTTTTGAGGGGCAGATCCTTTTTCATTAGAACTCGGGTTTCCTTTAGGTTCTTCTGAATAACATATTCGAACTAGTGAAGGATAGGGGGTACATAGATACTGCTACCATTTTACATTATGAGATGAGAGCTGTTTTTCCTTTAGGTCCTTGAATATGATGTGTTCAAGTAACCCGTAGGGTACATGTTATTATCATCTATTACTGTCATTTCATGTGATACGCTGGTTTCCTTGTGAAAATTTTTCTTACTATGGTAGTCGATTCATGAGGCCACGTTTTCTTTTTTTTTTTGCGGTTGGTTGCGGTGCGGTGTGGTGGACATTTGAAAAGTGTGGCGGGTTGTGGAAAATTGTGGTAGAATGTGAAAGGTTGTAGTGGAAATAATTGTAAGTGCGTTGGTATCACTTTTAATGAAATGATAAATAAAAATTGAAATGATAGATTGTAGTGGGTTGTGGTGGAAATTGGAAAGTTGTGATGCGATGTAAAACTGCAATCAACCAGCCGTATAAAAGAACAGAGCGGTATTGTGCCATTGGCTTCAGCAGGCAGTCTGACACTTGAGACCATACAGAAACATATTAATTTTCTTTGTTCTTTTGATGTACGTTATTTAAATTGAAAAAAAAATTATTTTGACATTAAGAAGTACAATTTATCTTCAGTCTATCACATGCATGATGCATGCAGCTGCACGATGGACTTTTATTTTGTTTGTGGTAAAAAACTTTGGAAGTTTTCTTTTTGTTAACGGCTCTACTTTCATTCTTCCTTTTTAACTTGGCTTTATCAGGAATAATTGGACACAAATGAAAAAGCAGATACTGCTCAAATGCATACAACATGAAAACTATTCACAAGATCAAACATAGGTTATACCACAAAAGCTCTATTTATATATAAATTAACCTAATTTCCAAATGCCATAAGGATGCAATGGCACAGCTAGCGAACAGTCAGATACCCTAAGCCTAAGCCGGCTTTCTGAGCCATCATTAACCATTCTTAACACCCTATACCTTCTTTTCTTCAAGTCATCATTAACCTCTTGACATCATGTGGGTCTTGATCCATATTTTTGGCCTGGTTATATACCGACTCAAACCCGTGCATCCACACACTTGAGAACCCTGTGATTGCCTGAAAAACGTGGGGTAACCCCATTTGCATGTTGTTTAGGGTCATGGCTCGGGTCATGCTTATTGCTTTCTCATGCCTTCCCTTTTCCTCCTCTGCCTTGAGCTTGAGCACCTCCACTTTGGCCCGTTTTTCCCCAACTGGGTTTCGCCCATTTCTTGTTCCCGAGGTATCCGGCATGGAGTACGGGCCGTACTTCCCCTCCAGGGACCGGAGTCCGGCTGCCTTCTTCTCGAGCTCCTTGTTAGCAGCCTCGGATTTCTTCTTCTGCTTGTGCTCCTCGGTTTGTTGCACCACGATGGCGTGAATTACAGTTAGCAAGCTCTTGATGCCTTCAGATGCCACTTTGTCTGGGGCATGATCGATGGCTAATTGCCATTCTTCACAAAGGGAGTAAATGGTGGAATCTTGGATCGACCTCATTAGAGGGTTCTTGTTGAACTGGAAAAGACTGAGCCTAAGCCACCCGGTAAGGGAGCGAATGTAGTCCCTTTGCGCCTTGACTAGGTTGCAAAAAGATTGATTCCACTGTTGTAGCTCCATCTCAAGCTGTAGCGTAGATTGTCGATGAATCTCAGAAGTGGGTTCAGTCGACGGGATGATGTTAAGGAACTTGAGCTGATCAACTATGTGCATCTGCACTTGATGGCATTCATACATACTTCTCCACATACACATGAACCTATACCAGATGAAAAATGTCAAAACCTAATATTTTCCTGACAGCTCAACAAATGTAGATGACTACCCTGAATTTCAATCTGACCCCTAGCATATTATTTTTATGTTTCTGTCAAAATATTATGTCTAAACAGTAAGTGCAGTGGAAAGATTAGATTAAAGTGAATTAGTTCAACTACTCAGATCATAAAACAAGACACTAGACAAAAATATCATTTATGAAGCATGTGCAGAGGACAGTAACACATGTTTCTCTAAGGTGTATGAATAATTACATGCTTTACACTTGACCCTCCTGAAGCTATACTAAAAAAGAGCCCCCATTACAATTGCAGTAAAAGATCTGATATCATATCTGTGCTCATTTTTAAATTGGATCAACCATCCTCCTTACTAGTACATTATATATTATGAAACCTGTCCTGTGCAGACTCACAAAGTTGTAGTTTTGCCTGATGTACTTTTTCATAAGTGGAACCCCACATGAAGTATAGACACACTCATTGACACTCACTTACCAGCTCCACATCCACTATCAAGTTGTTCTCATGATCCTTTTTCCATGGATGGATGTTCACTGGTTCTTTCAACCCCCCCCCCCCCCTCTCCTTTTTCTCTCTCTCTAAATGGAGAAAGGATGATGGGTTTTTGGTCATGCCAAAATGGAACCCTGTGAAAAGCAGTCAAAATTGCAAATCTTGGTTCAGGGGAAGAGATTGTTAGAATCTATTACAGTAAAAAAAAAAGGTTGCATTTTTTCTGACCAACAAAATTTCCAAGGTTTGACCACACAAAAGAACTCCCAGGCTTCGCTTTTAAACCTTAAAGGGCATAAAGCATAAATTAACTAATTCTACAAAGTCACCATGAATCAAGACTCATATGTTAAAGTTAAAAAAACTATGTAACTCTCGAGTCAAAATGCTAAATGTGCTCTTAAAAGTAAAAGTAACCTCCACGGGCCAACTCGCTCTGTTCTTTTCCATAATACCATACCGTATTTACCGCAATTTACCACACCATTCACAAATTACCGCATCTAATCATACCATACCGCAGTTTACCACAACAACCATAACTTTCTCTCTCCTCACTTCTCTTTACTTTTCACTTTTATCTCTTCTCACGAGACCGTACCGCAACATAGCAACCACATTTTCCACAATTTAACATATCATATCATTTCTGCACTTTACCCACCAGAGAAAAGAACAAAGAAAGGCTAGCCTATTTTGGCAGCACTCCCGAGCCTATCAGAAAGGGACAATCTGCCACTACACAAGACAATTTCCCACTCAGTTATACAAGTAATCCAAAACAAAAACTAACACTCCAAAATCTCACCACAAAGCGAAGTACTTAGAGAAGTTGAATGTCGCGACCTTAACTCTTTGCAATTTAGAGAGATTTCAATTGACGCAAGATTCATAAACCATTTACTACCTACTACATGAAAACTAGCTCAACTTTTACTAAGTAATGTATGAGGACTAGCACACTAAATTTATTGTGTGAAGTTTGCATTATACAAAATTTAGTGTGCTAGTCCTCGTATAAACTAGTTTTCATGTAGTAGGTAGTAAATTTTGTAGACGTCATTATTTATTGTGTGAAGTTCCTCTAACAATAAATTTAAATGAGATGGTGAGGCAATGCTAGATGTATGGCCTATCATCATAAGAATTCAAAAGGGTGGTTGCACCATAAAGCTGAACCCAGTAAAGACTAGAGAGTAATTAAGCAAAAGTTGGACATCAAAAGCCGGGGTCTTAACTTAGCAAAATGCCAATCAACAAGGACGAGAGGGCACGTGAATATCAATAATTTTACTTGTCTAACTCATGTGATATCATCTCACATTCCATATTTACACAACATGCCATATACACCCTCATAATAGCTATAGGGGTAATTAAGAATTCGAAAATGATAAACATCTTAATGCTTAATCATCTTGCATTTTTTCTAAATCACTAATAAAGTTAAATGTAAGTATATTTAAATCATTCTAAAGGTATGTTTCATTATTTTCAGGGTTACTACAACTTATAAACAATTTAAAAATAATTATTTATTTATATTTATTTCATAAATATAAAACTATGTATAAAATGTGCATTTTCTTCTATGATTGATAAAATTAGGTTATTATTATATTTTTTGACCTAGCTAATAAGTATTATATTATTATAATAGATAAATATATATAATTATTAAAGAAAATATTAATAAAAGTTACAAAATTGTGAAATATGAACAATTTAAGATGGTTAAGAATCATCTTGAGTCAAGATGATTATCATGGTCCGAAAGAATTTCAGATCACCTAAAACTTTATCAACTATTATCGGTAAGTAATGTGTGAAAGTGTCTCACCATGAGACCTAAACTTTGTGATGACCTTTGTGACATAAGAGTGATTAATAATTTAATCATATGATAATTTTGATATTCATTATAAGTTTGCATATGAAAAAATAGAAAAATTCATCTAATATCATTTAGTTGTTGCAGAATAGAGATAATTTTAATAAAGGTCATGTCTTGATCCATTATTAGTTATATTTGCAATTTTGCATATGAAAAATTCATCTAATATCATTTATTAGTGGTAGCAGAATATTAAAAAGGTCCCCTCTAAGTCCATGTGAATTGTGAAATGGCTTCATATTAAAATTTATTATTATTATTATTATTAAAACTGGATTTTAATAATTCCTATTTTCAGTATTTGAATGTCAATAGTCCCTACTTTGTTTTATATTTTGGTTGTCCAAAAAGAATAAAAATTGTATTCTTTTATGACACCGTCAACTATATACCCTAATATCAAAGATTTTGATTTGCATTTGGTTCAAAACTTAGCAATTAACATAACACTTTCCCACAATTTTTAATAATTTATAAATTATAATGTTTGCCCCAATTCTTTCAATTTTTTTCCGAATGTTTTATGATTTTTTCACTTTTATTCTTTAAAAGTTATCATAATAATTGCTTGGATTCTCCGAAAAATAATTTAAAAATTCTTTTAATAATTACACTTCGTAACTTTTCTTGGGGCACGAATGGAAAAAATAAAAACAATATGGGGTATGACTGAAAAAAGTAAAAAAATGTGGATGTAGTTAATACCACTAGAATAAAATTTTTATTTTTCTTAGATTACTAAAATACTAAACAAAGTAGATTATTGACATACAAAAATTGAAAGCAATCATATATTAGAATCCAATTTTGCTTATATATTAGAAAATGCACATTTTATACATAGTTTTATATTTATGAATTATTATGATGATGTGATTTGAAAGGAGAAATAAGGAAGTTTACCCTTTAACAAGATCAAGGAGTTGAGGGTAGAGCTCTGTTTCCCTTAATTTGACAATCTCAGCAGAAGTAGTGTTGATGGCTTGGGCAGCTACCTCCATTAATGATTCAAGCTTTTCAACCTCTTTCTTGGTTTTTTCAGTTTTCATATAATCTGCCCTTTTCACCTCTAGCCTTCTTAGTTGATCCACTTTCTTGTCATGCTCCATTTTCATTTTTTCTGCATTCTGGTTCAATGCAGAACAAACCACCAAAGAAAAATCAGGGTGGAAACGCAAAGAAACATAAGGAAAACGAAGAAACTGATGCAAATTACAATACCCATGTCTTAAAATTCATTACTACTAGTAGTAATTTTCATGTTGATTAGACATTTTACCCTCTTGGTTACCTCAAAATTATCGAAGACGAAGTTCAGGATGAAACTACTTTTGGTTTCTCTGCATTGGGATTCAATGGACAGCAACCCACCAAAAAATAAAGTACAGTAATCAAGGTGGTCTTGGTTGAGAGAGAGAGAGAGAGAGAGAGAGAGATTTGACCAAAGTGGCCTACCTTGACCTCATGAAAGAGTTTCTTTTCCCAAGCATAGAGCCTCTCAACTGTGGAACAATGGCTGACATCATTGATGGCATTACCATTACCATTACCACCACCATTATTATTCATGATTCCCATTCTCATACTATTTCCTCCATACACCATCTCTTCCCCCAATTTGCCTGACCCGGACCCAAACCCAAACCCCAATCCAAACCCATTAAGCTTCCCACTTGAACTCCATGACATTGGACTCCAACTCATACTCCTCCCATAACTGTACACCTTCCCTACAACACATCAACACCCATCATTCAAAAATCAACCAATTACTCATAAAAGTCACACATACTAAAGATTTGATTTTTTTTTTTTTTGGGTATGAAATCCAGTTTACCTGAAGAACCCAGGTGGTGATTGTTAGAACAAGGCAAATTAGAGAAGGTGGGGACTTCTAAAACCCCAGAAACAAAACCTCCAGCATCAGCAGCTTTGAGAAAATACTCATCCAACTCCTTGATTATCTCAACCAGGTCTTTTCCTTGTCTTGAAACCACCACAGCCATGTCACTCTCCTTAGAAAACCCACTGACGACAGAAGGCGGGGCGGCCACACTGGCGGCCGCCCTCACGGCAGTAGGGGTGGGAGTGGTAGTTGTTGTCATGGTGGTGGCATCCTCCCACTCTTCCTCCGACCTGGGGACAGAGGACGGCACGTAGGGCTCCCAGAAATCCCAAGTGGACCCAGATACCGGCGGAGGCGGCGGCGGTGGAGGCGGCGGAGGCAGGGCTGATGCGGTGGTGGTGGAAGTGGTGGTCGTCCATGTCTCAGTGCTGGGACTCATTGAGGGTGGTGGTGGGGGTGTTGGTGGGAGTGGAGGCGGCGGAGACGGCGGAGCAGGAGGCAGGTGGTGGTGGTGGTGGGAGGATTCTTCGGTGGCGAACTGGAGGAGGGCGGCCCCGGTAGAGCGGAGAGAACGAAGGTAAAAAGAGTGAGCAACGGAGAGAAATTGTCTAGCTTGGACTAACTGTTTCATGTACCTCTTTCTTGCTCTGCATCTTGACACTAGTTCTTGTCTCTCTATCTTTGAAACACAACAACCCATTTTTCTTCACCTCCACACCCTAGTTCTAACCAAAAGCTAGTTTTTGTTCTGAATTTAGGGACTGGTTTTGGTTCAGATTCATCTATGGAGGGTGTTCCATTTTGTAGTGTTCAGAAACAGAAACAGAAATGCTCTGTTTTCCCCCTGTTTTGGTGCCTCTGAAAGAGTGAGTGAGTGGGGCTGAAAGGGGGTGTTGGATGTTACTACTTTTGATGGAGATCAAAAGCCTCTTCAACTCTCTACCAAACTGCACTCTTCAACCCAACTCTCTCTCTCTCTCTCTCTCTCTCTCTCTCTCTCTGTAATTTTTGTTGTGGGGGAGGGAGAGAGAAAAGGCAAGGCAGAGGAGCACAATACAACATTGGGCAGAGAGCCGTTAATTTTTACAGTAAAAATCGGATATTTTTACAGACCACATTACTCTCATTTTGATGGGTTTGAATCCAATACAGATCACAAAAATGTGATGATGAAATGACAATGCAGCCCTCAATTGACCTTTTAACAGTTTACTTTTGTGGTCACTAGCCAGTAGCCAGTAGCCAGTAGCCAAAGGGCCCACAGCCAACTGAGGTCAAAAGCTAGAGTTGGGACTTGGGAGAGAAAGCAGAAAGCATGACCATAGGTTCTGGGGGTGCTATGGTAATTTCGTTGTGTTTAACGCCCAACACGAGCTTTATTATGCGGGAAGGTTTTATTTGAGGTAAATGGCGTTAAAATGTTGATTGATTAGGGTTTGATGAGTCCTTGTTGTGTCCTCTTCAAGCTACATTTTAGTTTGATAAATTTTGGTAAAATATTGAAAAATGGATAAAAACTTTGAAAATTTTACATGTATCAAAAAAACACAATATTCAAATTACTCGACCTTTCCAAAATTTTACACAGTTTTCAATTACTAGTAATATTTATTAGAAATTATATAATTTAAATTTACCTTCAAAAGAATATATGGAGAGGATTAGATTATGATAAATGTTTATAAGTATCAAAGCATTCCACGACGAAGTATGTGGAAAAGAAACTGAAGAACGAAGCGAAGGAGTAAAGAGACTATCTAAGAATACTAGAGTTTATCTTTAAACTGATGTTATTACTTGTTAGGAAATAAATAAGATAATAGCGGAAACGGAATAAATTAAGATGACGGATATTACGACAAAATTCAGGAACGGAAAAATAAGAGCTATAAAGTCAAATACCAGATTTACGTGGGAAACCGAAGAACTCGGAGAAAAACTCACGGACGGCGACAGCCAGAAAATTATCCACTATCACAGGATGTGATACGATCACCAAAAGAAATTACAATATAAATCTCTCTCTCACACTCAACTTACAATCTCTCAGGATACACTGAGAAAATATTGGTGAGACTCACTCTCAATATTTTCTCTCTCTCCTGCTCTGGTGATTTTAGTGGAGAAAAATGAATCCTATTTATAGGGGGTTAGGAGAAAATAGAGTCAGATTAAAACTCAAATAACAAGTAGAATCTGAGTAGAAGAAGGGATTAGAATTACATTAAACTTGTATCCTCTTCCGTTTTGGACCTTAGCGGATCCAATGGCCATAAACCCAACAATCTCCACCTTGGACCATGATCCGAGTTATCGGTCCAGAATAAACACCTCGACTCTCGCCATAAACACGCCCCTCCGCAGGGTGTAGCCCCACAGGAGTCTTCACATGCTCAAAACACCAACTAAGTCCAAACAATGTTCGAACTTAGCTATATATAGAGGTTTGGTTAACATATCTGCAGGATTGTCAGAAGTATGCACCTTCTTCACCACAATCTCTCCTGCAGCAACTATATCTCTGATGAAGTGATACATGACGCTTATATACTTGGTCTTTGAATGATAAGTGTCGTTCTTGGTCAGATGTATACCACTCTGACTGTCTGAATAAACCACGGTCTCACCCTGTGGTAATCCAAGCTCCATGATCAATCCCCTCAACCAGATGTCCTCCTTTACTCCTTCCGTCGCAGCAATATATTCAGCCTCAGTAGTAGAAAGGGCTGCTATAGACTGAAGTGAAGCTTTCCAGGACACTGCTCCTCCACACATAGTGAACATGTACCCTAAAATTAAGCATCTCATATCCAGATTTCCACCATAATCAGCATCAACATAACCTGTAACATTAGACGTTGCAGCACTACCTCTATCATACATGATGCCCTTCTCTAAGGTGCCCTTCACCATAGCGAAGGATCCACTTTACTCCTTCCCATTGCTTCTTCCCTGGATTTTGCATATATCTACTCACCAAACTAACTGCATGGGACAGGTCAAGTCTAATGCACACCATAGCATACATCAAACTACCAACTGCACTAGCATAGGGAATGCTTGACATCCTCGTTACCTCCATATCAGATTTAGGACAATCCTCACCATACAACTTGAAATGTGCAGCTAAGGGTGTTGAAATTGCCTTATAGTTTCTCATGTTGAATCTACCCAACACCTTCTCCAGATACCTCTTCTGAGACAGAGACAGCTTCCCTGCCTTTCTATCTCTCTGCATCTCCATCCCCAAAATCTTCTTCGCCGCTCCGAGGTCTTTCATCTCATACCCATGGTTGAGTTGAGATTTCAGCTTCTTTATAAGAGACATGTCCCTGAGGCAATCAACATGTCATCAACGTACAGTAATAAATAAATGAAAGACCCTTCAAATTGCCTGAAGTACACACAATTATCATAGTGACTCCTTGTGTACCCTTGCCCTAACATAAAGGTATCAAACCTTTTGTACCACTACCCGGGTGCCTGTTTGAATCCATACAAGGACTTCCTCAATATACACACATGTTCCTCCTTACCAGGAACGATGAAACCCTCTGGTTACCTCATATATATTTCCTCCACCATCTCGCCATGGAGGAAAGTTGTCTTCACATCAAGTTGCTCCAACTCCAAATCAAATAGAGCAACAAAGGCTAGCAAGGTGTGGATTGACGTATGTCTCACAACTGGCGAGAATATTTCGTTGTAGTTGATTCCCTCTTTCTGGTTGCAACCTCTGACCACCAATCTGGCCTTCCACCTTGCACTCTCTACACTAGGGATACCTTCTTTCTTCTTGTACACCCACTTTGCAGTAAGAGCTCGTCGCCCTTTAGGTAACTCACACAGCTCCCATGTATGATTTTTCTGCAGGCTCTCCATCACCTCTTGCATAGCTCCTATCCAGTTTGAGGCACTTGGATAGGAGATGGCCTCCTGATAGGTAGAAGGTTTAGCACCTTCAGGAGTCTCTCTGCAACACTCAACGCATATGTGATCATAGCGTCGTCTTCTTCAGTATACCGCGCTGGTTTCCTAATTCCCCTTCTGGGACGATTTTTTGCTATGCTTGGTTCTTCCTCCACTTGAGGAACATCAGTCTCAATCTCAGGCTCATCAACCTGAGTTGTTTCAGGAGCATTATTAGCAGCTTGCTCCTGATTGCAGGTTTCAATAGCTCCACCTTGAGCCTCAACCTGCTCCACCTCGAACAATGTTCTTCCTGCATCCTTCTCCTGATTTCCTGTATCATCAGAAATACCGGTAGATTCCATTCCAGATAATATAGCAGTTTCATTAAAGGTTACATCTCTATCCCTTAGACTCGGACCCATAATCTAGAAACATCCATTTAACAGCCCTGGGAGACAACTTCCCATCATTTACATGGGCATATACAGGACATCCAAAAATTCTCAAATTAGAATAATTAACTGGATTACCTGTCCATACTTCCTCTGGAATCTAGTATTTGATAGAGGCATGAGGTGATCTGTTCAGCAGGTAGCAGGCAGTAGATATCACCTCTGTCCAGAACGATTTGTTCTTCGAAAGCCCTGCATTTGAGAGCATGCAGCGGGCTTTCTCCAAGAGTGTCCTGTTGATTCTCTCGGCTACGTCGTTTTGCTGAGGCTTACCCACCAGGGTTCGATGCCTTGCAATCATATGCTGCTCGCAGAACTCAGTAAATTCAGAATCAACGAACTCCAACCCATTGGTTGTCCTGAATTTCTTTATTTTCCTGCCTGTCTGGTTCTCCACCAAAGCTTTGAACTTCTTGAAATATGAGAATGTCTCATTCTTGTGCCGCAGGAAATAAACCCAGGTCTTCCTTGGGAAGTCATCTACGAAGGTCAACATATAGCGCTTGCCACCCAGTGATGACACTCTGGCAGGACCCCACAAGTCTGAGTGAATATAGTCAAGGATCCCTGCCGTTGTATGCTTGGCCCTGGAGAAACTGACCCTCTTCTGTTACCCATAGACACAGTGGTCGCAAAACTCCAGCTTGCCGATTTGTGCGCCTCCAAGATATCCCTTTTTGCTTAGCATTGACATTCTCTTCTCTCCCATGTGGCCTAGTATCATGTGCCATAACTTTGCGTTGTTGGACTCATTAAGATTTAAAACTGTCGCTGCAGTTCCTTTCACTGTAGACTCCTGCAGGATGTATGGACTGCCCTTCCTGATTCCCTTCATAAGAACCATGGAACCCCAGCACACTTTCAAAACACCTTCTTCTCCTTTGTACCTGCAACTGTTAACCTCAAGAGTGCCCAAAAAAATTAAATTGCGGGTCATGTTAGGGATGTGACGAACCTCCTTCAGAGTCCTAACGATGCCACGTGAGTCCTGATTTTGATGCCACCAATTCCTGCAACCTTGTAGGCTGTGTCGTTACCCATTATTACGACGTCGATGTCAACACTCTCATACGTATCGAACCAATCCTTATGAGGACACATATGATAATGTAGGACCCGAAAAATTCTCGTTCGGGGAGATTGTTTCGGATGCGCTACTTAAATGATCGGGAGCCGACTAAGGTTGCTTAATCCTTAAATAAGGATATTTTTAACTTTTGAAATTCGTTTTCGGGGTGATGAAACTTTATTTATTTACAAATCCATTTTTGTTATTTAAATATTCAAAATTGCACCGAAATATTTTAATAATGACTCGATACCGGTCCAAACACCAGATCCAGGCCCAAGAGGAAGTATAAGGGCCGCCAGAAATTGTCAAAACCCGCAGGGGTTTTGACAGTCCCTGGACTGGGCCGTGTATTTCCTCGGGCCCAGAGAAATTTGGGTAGAAGTTGATAAAACCTGCAGGGGTTTTATCAATTTTCGGCACATTTTCTCAGGTTTAACCTTGGATTGGTGAGAGGAATGTATTAAATTATTTTTAATTATTTTGATGCAAATTAGTGTATTTTAAATAATTAAACGGGTTGTAAAAAGAGCTAAACAGTCGCCAGCCGATTTAAGGAAATCAACAAACTATAAAATCAAATAAATAACTTCGGTCTACGAAACCCTATTTCTAAGTTCGGGGGTAAGGTTACGGATCCGAGAATTATAAGAACTCTCGAATACGCTTGTTAGAAAAGAGACTCTACTAAAATCGAACTTTGAAATGAAAAAGATTGGGAGAAGTTTAATTAATTTCGTGATGTTATTATTTCGAACATGCAAATTTAGAAAAAAGGAAATGTTTTACAAAATAATGTACATGTAAAGCGATAAACGAATACAATTATATGATTGAAATAAAAGGTGCTCAAACCTCACTTAAAATGTTGGTATGGTGATGGATGGACCGAACTTCTCTTGACAAATCCTTGAAGAGATACTTGAATGAAGTGGAGATTTGGGTATGGTAGGATAGGACTTGGATATGAGAATTTAAGGATGAAGTGAATGGATAATGATAGTGGATGAATGATTAGAGAAAAGGGTTTAAGAAAGTATAGACATAGGTATGAGAGGATTTTGAGAGAGTTTTGGTAGTATGGATGATGATAATTGATCGTATGAGGGTGAAATGGAGGGGGTATTTATAGGTGAAGGATATGAAGGATTTGGAGGGAAATGGATGGGACACATCCCCATGATCATGCCTCTATCCCATGCAATCACAAAACCCCCGCAGGTTTTGGCAGGTCAATGCAGGTCAACCACGTGGGCTAAAATTGTGGGGTTTGCATGGGGATGATTTTGGCGCCAGCTTCGAAGATCAAAACCCCCACGGGTTTTAAATCCCCCTCACACCGATCGCTGACGTGGCCAACCAAAACGACGCGTTGCTACCGAGTTTAAGACCCCCGCGGGTTTTGTTTGCTCTCCTGGGCCGGATTTGCTTACTGGGCCAGATTTCTGGGCATGAGAATTAATAAAACCCGCAGGGCTTTTGAAACTGGCTAAGTGTAACTTCAAACGGCCATAACTCTTTCATCCGAACTCCGATTGAGGCAATTTAAAAGGCGTTGGAAAGCTTATCATGTGCACTTTACTCTTATGAAAAAAAAGAGGGAGAACAAGACTTGTGGAAAAATGGGATTCGAAATGGTGGGCATATGTATGTTGAAAGGGTGGAAAATGAAGGCTTTTTGTGGTGGGTTTTGGCTCGGTAGCTTTTGATTGAGGAAGGCCCATTGGATTTTCTTTTATGCTAGCCTCTTTTCTTGTTATGCTTGATTTATACACTTGTCCCAGTACAAAATCCGGTGTCTACAGGTAGGTGCACCCCGTATCAAGAACCCACTCATCTCTAGCTATCCTACTCAATGTGGTAGCCAATGCATCATCTGTAACTACAAACCCATCACCATTTGACTCGGACTCAACACAGTTTGAGGTACCAGGTTTGTTGTGGTTATCCTTACTACCCTGCTTTTGGTCTCTCTGTTTAGTCTAACAATCCTTCTCTATATTCCCCATCTTACCAAAGTAGTTACACTTCTTGTTCTTGTGAGGATTCCTAGACTTTGAACGGTGTTTAGACTTCCCTCTAGACCCGTTTCCCTTACGATCATTACTCCTTCCCCTTACAATCAAAGCATCACTACCCTGGTCATCACCCTTGGTATCAAATTTATCCTTAGACAGTAAATTAGCCTTTACTTCACTAAGGTTAAGGACACCGCGATTCTCATACAACATGATCTCCTTAAATTATTTATGTGAGGCAGGTAGGGACATGATTAAATGTAAAGCCTTATCCTAATCAGTGTGTTTCACATCCATTGATTCTAACTCAGTAATAATAGAATCAAATTCACTAAGATATGCTTGCATAGAAGTACCTGGGGGCATTCGCGACCTGTAGAGCTTCTACTTCATTCGATAGTTGTTCGCAAGACTCTTAGACATGTACAACTCTTCCAGTTTGGTCTAAAGCTCCCGAGGTTTCTCGATATGCATCACCTCTCTTTGAATATGCTCTGCCAAACACAGCTGAATCACAACCAGGGCCTTATCTTCCAGCTTCTTCCACTCCCTTGGACTCAAGTTGCCCTACTTGATATCCTTCTGTAGCTTTTTGAAATCTTCATCCCTAATCATTTCATTAGTCTTTGTGTCGGGATACTCAATCACATCCCATAACCTGTGCTGAATCAGGACCGCCTTCATCTGCAGTCTCCATATAGTGAAACTCCTTGTTCCATCAAATTTTGGAATATCACACTTCATGATTGAAGCCATCTCCTCCTTGCTCTGATACAACTTGTTAGGAAATAAACAAGATAATAGAGGAAGCGTAATAAATTGAGATGACGAATATTATGACAAAATTCAAGAACATATAAATAAGAGCGATAAAATCAAACACCAGATTTACGTAGGAAACCGAAGAACTCGGAGAAAAACCCACGGACGGCGACAACCAGAAAATAATCCACTATGAGAAAAGGAGGAGTACAAACTGATCACTATCATAGAGTGTGATACAATCACCAAAGGAGATTACAATATAAATCTCTCTCTGACACTCAACTCACAATCTCTCAGGATACACTGGGAAAATATTGGTGAGACTCACTCTCTCTCAATATTTTCTCTCTATTGCTCTGGTGACTTTGGTGGAGAAAACTGAACCCTATTTATAGGGCGACTAGGAGAAAATAGAGTCAGATATAAACTCAAGTAACAAGTAGAATCTGAGTAGAAGAAGGTATTAGAATTAGATTAAAATTGTATCCTCTGCCATTTTGGACCTTAGCGGGTCCAATGGGCTATAAACCCAACATTACTTATTTTTAATCTATTAATATATAAAGGTAATATCTTTAAATTTTGAAATTGTGAATAGAGAGTAAATCTAGGTGCCCACTGTTGGGAATGTCCCGACAATGTTCGATATACACGGAGATTAAACCAAAATGTTATAGTAATTATATGTCTTGCTAGAGACCTCTATAATTAGTAATTGAATATGTTTAATTACAACTATATTATTTGGTCCTACTAGGTCACACAAGTCAGTGCCCTGGTACAATGTATGTAACCTAAATAATATTGTTTTATGTTTAGAAATGTGAACTGATTTACGAGAAATCAGCCTTGAACGGCCCAGGTTCAACAGTCCGCATTGGGATACGATGCAATGGAGTCCATGGGCCGAGTTAACGGGCTTTCTGGAGATCAACACGGACCATGTTAATTCTACACGGACCATGTTGGGCCTGAGAAGTGAGCGGTTGCGTTAAGTCGGCCCTTTAGGGTTTTGTGCCCTCTCCCTAGGTTATCTAAACACTATATAAAGGGGTCTCTGTGAGAGATTATTCGACACCAACTGCCTGAGGCTCTTAGAGAGATACCAGGGTGATTTCCTGAGTTCCTCTCTCTTTTAGTTTGCAGTTATTGTTACCTACATTCTCAGTTTCCTAAAACATTCTCATATACCAAATACATACATCTTAGATTGAGATTCGTCTCAATCGGGTCGATCTAGCAATCGAGTTCCTGGAGTGCTGCGTGGACTTTTCAGTAGAGGATTTCAACATTGGAATCTCAAAGGTCAACCTCTTCTTCAGCCGGAATTAGCGATAAGGTATAGTTACTAAAGCCTCTGCAATTGTTGTGATTAATTGTTTTATAATTGTTATGAATATTCCGCCAATTAATCTGTATCTGTTTAGGAAATAGATAACCTAAAACCAAACAGTGGTACCAGAGCCACCAATTGCATGCTAAAGTATTGTACTTGAATTCATAAATAATTTTGTCAATTGTTGAATTATTTCATAAATTTGCTAGAATAGTTTTAATGCCTAAAATTTGAAGCTTTATGAAAGTTTTAGTCTTTATTTCATGATAGTAAATTTGGAATTTTATTGTAAAGTTTCATGCTTTGTTATTATTTATTTCTTATTGCCTCTAATTGATCAATTTTATGTTTGTTTAATTGTTAAATATAGCATGAACTTGATTTATTTTTGAATGTTTTAGAAACAATCATGTTTAATATTGTTAAACAGTAGGCAATACATGAAATAGGTCTAAATTCACAAAATAGGATTTTGTAGAATTATTTTCTGATTTAGTTTATTTACAGTAAATTTAATGAAAAATCAAAATAAAATATCAAACGAATTTGAAAATTTCCTAAATTTTTATTGGAGGTGTCTGGAAGTGTTCTGGACTTTCCATAACTTTTGTAGATTTTTCTCAATTAAAATGAATTTTTAATTGAGTTTTCAGATCTGAAGAGAAATAAAATTCGTTTATTTCTCTGAATTTTATAAATTTATAGAAATTTGTAAAACTTCTGAAATTTTTACAGTAGGTTATTGGGTAACCATACTTTCAGTAAAAAAAATTTCCGTTAATTTATCCGATTAAATTATATTTTAAATTTAGATTTTCATATCTGAGAGATATAAATTTGTTTACTTCTCTGAATTTAGTAAATTTATAGAAATTTGCAAATTTTCTGAAAATTTTACAGTACGTTACTGGTTAACTATTCTGTTATGGATAAAATTTTCATAAATTTTCAAATTTATTAACTAATTTTCCTTTAATTTTCAGATTAACAGCGAAGTATAATTGTTTATTTCTCTGATTTTTATTCTAATTTTCGAAATTTGATAAAAATCTGAAACTTTTACAGTAGCATATTGGATGAACCTACTGTATGGAAAAATTATAAAATTTGATTTTTTAAACTTATCGAACTATTCTTATTTATTTTCCTCTTAAATGGAGAATTAAAAAGTTTAATTCCTTAAAATTTTACAATTTTTTGAAAATTGTTAAAATTCTGGAAAAATTCATATTGGGTTATTAGATAACACTATGATATGAAATTCTTAAATTCGATAAGTTTTGATATTTTTTAAGTTTTCATTCACGAAATTAACCGATACTGGGAAGCAACACGGACCGTGTTGAGCCAACACGGACCGTGTTGCCAGTAGTTTTGGTGAATTCGTGTGTTTTAGGGTTTAAAATTAATTTTAGAAATTAATTATTAAATCCTATTGCTACTAAATCAGTTGATAGGCATAAAATCTATTAATAGATTTGTAAAGTTTAGGAAACTTACAATATCTTTAAGAGATTTAGTATCTTTTAGATCTCTTGATTTTAGGAAAATCGAGTATTTTGTGTGTAAAGGTATAAAATCCTAAATCTGTTTAGGTAACTATGATAAAATTTAGAATTTTGTTTATTTTGTCAATCATGCGAACTGTTTAGGAAACCTTATTTAGTATTTGTTTCCTTATATAATGTGTTATGTTGCAATTAAATATGTCTTTATAATTTGTTATTTAAGCATGTGTTATATTTGGTATACCTGTTTGCATGTGCTTTTAGTATGACCATAGATAGTCGATTTTACCGGTCTGCGTACCAGGTTGGGTGAAATACGGTCTGCGTACCGTCTTTGAATTAATTTTAAATTTAAATTTCAGTTAAGTTTATTTAATTCATGTAAGGTCTCTTTAAGAGGTCCAATTTGTAAATTTGTTGTACTTGGAGACATCAAGTTGAGTGGGAGCCCAACAGCAATGGAGGTATTGATTCGAGTGGGAGCCTATCCAAGGAAGTTGCAAAATCTAAGAAGAGTTTCTTGAAGACTGACAAGGCTTAGTTAAATTAGTTTGATTAAGTCTAGGTGGCCATACTAGGGGGCTTTATTTTATGCTTTAATTTGTTATAACATGTTTTATTTATGCTTTAAATTCGTTATTGCATGTTTTATTATGCCTTTTATGCTTTTCAAAAGAGTCACCTAGAATTGCATGCTTAGGATAATAAAACCTACTCTCAAGATTGAATTATTGCTCAACCTATCGAAACACCACTTAGATGGATAAATAAAGAAAGCCAAAGTGAATTATTTGTCCATCATTAATAAGTAGGGTGGGAGCTAGGTCAATTCAAATTGGCTATCAAAATAGTTTTGGGCCAAGAGTAGAGGAAGAAAAATATTGTATTCGATACAAATTTCTTGCCAAGAGTCATTTTGAATGATCGATCATAAGATGATCCACCAAAGATAACATAGGATCGAGTTTTGTTGGACCAAAGTCCACTTGAGCCCATGAGCCTTGTGGGTCTTGGTAAATTAAAACACTAAATGAGAGTTGATAAAGTGTTTTGATTTGAAGTTAAAATTAGTTTAATTTCTTTTGATGAATAATAACTAAAATGAACCAATTTTGTTCCGTAGAATTATTTGTCTTTTCACTCAAACATCCACCACTAATAAAATATTATTCTCTCCTTGAGAAAGAGAAAAACAATTACACCAATTCCTTAATTGGCATCGCTATCACAAGATTGTCTTGGGCGAATTAAAGAAACATGTCTTTGATATAACATTGAGCTAGGCATCAATATTAAGAGGTGAATAAAGTCAAATGGATACAAGTAATGTCATAGTATTCATGCAACTTTAAATTCAAAATGTTTGAAGATTAAAGGAAAGATTTCAATATTACCAACTCAAAACCAAGTTCATCGAACTAGTTAGAGTTGATAAAAATGAAACCAAGAACCAGATAGTCTCGGTTAAGCTAGATAAAGGCCAATTGATGGCACTTATGTTCTGAAATAATTTGACTATTTTAAAACATGAGAAACCTCAGATTCCCCTTTAGCCAAAAGGTTGGCGACCAAAGATAGTCTTTTAGTGAAAGGGAAAATAAGAAATCTATCAAAGACAAGAAGTCAAAAGAAAGTTAAGAACAAACAGTTGTACATACCCAACCAATGACAACAACCTGTTAACAACCAGATCATGTATGACACTGGGAGCGTGAATAACTATAAGGAAGACTTGAGATATGATTTCAATTCTAGGCAAATGCGTATATGATACACACTACCCTTATTAAACCCACTTTGAGTATAAGATACCGACTGTGAAACTCGTATTTATGCAAATGTGCAGGATCTACAGCAAAGTAGATGTGCTTTAAAGGATGAGAGTCAGCCTACAAACAGGAACATGCAATTAGTTGTAGTTCCTTATGAAGAGTTGGTTGTTTATCCATTCGCTTAAGACTTATAA
Source organism: Portulaca oleracea (assembly GCA_029582165.1). Lineage (NCBI taxonomy): Eukaryota > Viridiplantae > Streptophyta > Magnoliopsida > Caryophyllales > Portulacaceae > Portulaca > Portulaca oleracea. The sequence goes on along the minus strand of CM055879.1, from coordinate 9,089,235 downwards.
GATAAATTTATAGGTTATTCTATGTTCTCATTATAAGTAGAAATTTGATTTCTTACTCTCACTTAGAGAGAGAGAGAGGATCTCAGATAAACATACCCAACACATCAAAAACAAAAGGTTTAAAAGGAATAACTCATGTTCAAACATAAAACTTGTAACTATCTATTAAGTCATGCAAATCAGAGCACATTCAGAAGCGTCACAGTGATAGACTTTTGAATGATAAGACTTTGAAACATGTGATCTATGCAAAGCATGACTGTACCTTTTACAAGAAAGGGTGAACGTGCCAACAAACAGTCATGCATATGGATGTATGTAGTCCAATTGAGCACAAGTACAAGGGATGAATTACTTCAAATCTTCAAAGATGAATAAAATAACACATGGTGATTCATGTCTATGAGATTCATCTGAAGCTGGAATGTTAAAATAGTTTGAAGATTTCCAAAATGAAGTAGCCTTGGCGAAACAATGAGAGCACCTAGATACGATCGAAAGGATGCTAATGGTTGAGCCAAGAGTTTGAACAAATGACACAAATGAAACATAATTCTGGCATTATAAGCTTAAGTCATATTAATCAGAAAGGCATTCAGAAAACTGCATAGTGCAGGATTTTGGAAAACATAAACTTTGAAAAGTTCAATGTTTGTAAAGCATGCCTGATGGGTAAGATGAGTAAAATCACCTCTTACTGGAATTGGTGAACAAGCTAATGACTTATTAGGATGCAAACATATTGATGTATGTGCGCCTATGAGCACTAGTGCTAGAAGAAGGTTTGCTGTACTTTTTTCATCACTTTTAGTGACGATTTTTAGAAGATATGGATATATCTACTTAATACGCCACAAGTCCAAATCATTTGCAATATTCAAAGATTTTCAAAGTGAAGTACAAAACCAACTTAGCAAGCAAATCAAAACCCTTCAATAAGGTTGAGGAGGTGAGTATTTGAGCTATGATTTCACTGACCATTCCAGAGAATGTGGAGTTGTTTCATAACTCTCTCCTCTAGGAATACGACATCTCAATGACGTATCTAAAAGGGGGAATCACACCTTATTAGATATGGTGCGATCAATGATGGTTGAGTCAACATTGCCGAATACCTCTGGGGATACACACAGTTAACCATAGCTCTAATTACTGAACAAAGATTGTCTGAAGCACTAGAAGAAAACACACCATTTGATTTGGAGAGAAAAAGTCCTTAATCTGTTTTCTGAAATAAAGGGGTATCACTTCTACAAACTGTTGTAGAGGATAGCGTTTGTGTCTCAAAATGTTTTCTTCTTAGAGAATATATTATTCTCTAAAAGAAAGAGTGGGGGAGTTTTTGAACTTACCGAAGTTCAAGAGACACAAAATACTATAATCATCACCTAAAGCTCCGCTACTTGATCCTAGTTCAAGTTTTCCTATTGATCGGGAAATTAAGAACGAGGTTGAGGCAGTAGAAGTTCCTCAAAACATTGAGGAGAAGGTGCCATGAACATTACTCCAAGCAAGGTCAGGTAAACAACTCCGATATCGTTCTTATATGGATGAGCGTGAGATGTTACTTTTAGAAAGTAATGACTCTACCTACATCAAAGAAGCTTTAGCAAATCGAGTTTCCATAAGGTCTAAACTGGACACCATGTATGCAACCAAGTTTAGAACTCAGTTGATTTGTCTGAAAGTGTGAGCCATCAGGCATAGGAGCGTTTTAAGGCAAAACATGGGTTCATTAAGAAGACATCAAGACTGACTTCAAAATTAGATTTGGAAGGAAGATGTGTACTTGACACAACTGAATGGTTTTGGTTGGAGTACTTGTAAACTTCAAGAGACCATCTATGGTCTTAAGGAAGCTTCTAGGAGTTGGAATCATTGATCTTTTTGACCAGGATATCAAAAGGTTTGATATACTGTTAAGTGCTAAAATAATATTATATTTTCAAGAAGTTCAGTGGGAGCAATGCATTTCTAACTTTGTATGTAATTGACATATTGCCTACTGAGAGGAAGATTCTCATGTTGCGCCTACTGAGGTTAACTTGGGAATAATTTTCAAAGTGAAGGATTGGTGGGGCTAAGAGTTTTCTTGGAGACAAGATCTATAATATGATAGATTAAAAGATTTTGATTGTTTGAATCAAAGTTGACTAGGTGTTGAATAGTTCAACCCACTTCGAGAATGGATTCATTTCCATAAATCATAGCACATCCTTAGGGAATCTGATTATCTCAAAACAATCAGGAGACCTAAAAGGGATGAGACATGTAACCCATGCTTCAGGCGTGAGATTAATGTATGCCACGAGATGTTCAAAGCCCGACATAACATATAGATTGTGTATGTGTATAAGAAAAACTAAGGATGTATCCTAAGTCTAAAGTGGTTGATAAAAGCTAAGTGTGAAGAGTTTCATTGATGCTACACTTATGTTAGAGAACTATGATTATCTGAAAGGTCAGAGAAAATTATACGATCTGTTTGAGTGGTATTGAGGTTAGCTGGCAGAAGTTCCTAACATGACATACGTTCAATTATACAAAATAAAACAAGCATGACACAACTTTAGAAGCTGTGGCAGAAACTGTTAGGATTATGAAGTTCGTTTTAGAACTGGGTGATGTTTCTAACCTTGCGAGAGTAATGGAGCCTTGTTGATAGGAGCCATCACTCAAGCAAAGGAACTAAAGCTCACTATGAATCCAAACATGAGTTCCGGAAATATCTTCCTGTATGAAAGGTCATTAATGAGATAGTATATGTGCGAGGTTCATTGCAAGTATTATGTACTAAACCCCTGTTGTAGTTATAGCATGATAGTCATGCATGGGCAATAGGTATTTAACACATTCCGGAATATTAACAAGTCAATTTTACATGAATTGTTCATGAATTACGACCTTGTTGATTCATCATTAAGAATAAGATTCCAATATTTACATCAATTGTGGTTTAGAATTATGTAAATGTCCAAAAAGTTTAGCGCATTCAAAATGGGAAATTGGATGAGGTCCGATTTCTGAAACCCCATTAATGAACTTGATGACTCTAGTCTTGGTCGACAGTCGACCTGATTCCTAATTGTATTATCATGTAGGAACACTGATAATATCAACACAATTAGCATGTAGGATTGAGGTGATGATCAAGTTTCGTGATCATAGTGATGTGATGACATCATAAACCAATCACATGAGTATTGTTGAGAACGACTACCGAACTAACCCGCAGTGGGAGCTCTTTAAGTTAGGAATGTCATAAGAGCTCTCACTACTCAAAATTCCTAAATCTTGAGTTTAGTACATAGACTACATGGTCTGTTGTGACTTTGGAGCGCGTCAAACGCCTTTCGTAACAGTAAGCTATAAAGGCGGTGTCTGGGTTACAGTTGGATCATGTGAGAATATGTGTCTGAATAAGATGATGTTGTCCTCCCTATTAGGGACAGTTGTCTCATTGGCCACTCGGTGAGATTGGACTGAAAATGCTTGGCCGAGCTCAGTTGAATTAATAGTTGATCATCTGCTTTTCAAAGTCTAAACTCGGAGATCGAGGAACCTTCGGGTCTTACATAAGGATGATTCACCTTACCTTATCCGAACTTGAGACAGTAAGTGACAAGGGAATTCAAAGAAATCGAACACTTGTGGGACAAGTGGGAGATCGTTGGGAATGTCCCGAAAATGTTCGATATACACGGAGATTAAATCAAAATGATATAGTAATTATATGTCTTGCTAGAGACCTCTACAATTAGTAATTGAATATGTTTAATTACAAGTTAGTGCCCTGGAACAATGTATGTAACCTAAATAATATTGTATTATGTTTAGAAATGTGAGGCGATTTACGTGAGAAATCATATGAGACGGCTAGGTTCAACACAGACCGTGTTGACCCAACACGGTCCGTGGTGTCCATGGGTCGAGTTAATGGGTTTTCTGGAGACCAACACAGACCATGTTGATTCAACACGGATAATGTTGGGCCTGAGAATGCGCTGTTGCGTTAAGTCGTCCCTTTAGGGTTTTGTGCCCTCTCCCTAGGTTATCTAAACACTATATAAAGGGGTCTTCGTGAGAGATTATTCGACAGCAATTGCCTGAGACTCTTAGAGAGATACCAGGGTGATTTCTTGAGTTCCTCTCTCTTTTAGTTTGCAGTTATTGTTTCCTGGAACATTCTCTGTTTCCTGAAACATTCTCATATACCAAATATATACATCTTAGATTGAGATTCGTCTCAATCGGGTCGATCTAGCAATCGAGTTCCCGGAGTGCTGCGTGGACTTTTCTGTAGAGGATTTCAGCATTGGAATTTCAAAGGTCTACCTCTTCTTCAGCCGGAATTAGCGATAAGGTATAATTACTAAAGCCTCTGCAATTGTTGTGAGTTTTATAATTGTTATGAATATTACGCCAATTAATCTGTATCTTTTTAGGAAATAGATAACCTAAAACCCAACACCCACGACCAATGAGATTAAGATTTAAAACCCTATTATTTGGTTAGATTATTTTCAGGTTTGGATGGATATGTTTGGATAGGTTTGGATAAGTTATGATGATTTTTTGGGGAATTGTGTTTTTAGAGTGGATACTTTTTTGGGGAATTGTGTAAGGTTTGGATAAGTTAGTATAAGTTTGGATAAGTTTGGATTGTGAGAGCACACAATTGCGATTTTCTGGCACACACTGTAGGTTCCGGCGACGAGTTTTCCGGTGAGGTTTCAGTTGAAGTGAAACCCAGATTTATCCGGTAAAGGGGGTTTTCCGGCGATAAGTTTTCCGGCCAATTGCAAGAAAGTGAAACCCAGGTTGTCTGTTTCTGGGGGGAACGTGTGTTTTCCGGCGACCTTGTGGGGTTTGTTTCCTGTTTTCCGGCGATCTTGTAGCGTTCTTGTGGAGTTTTCCGGTCAATTGCACGCTCAGCCACCACTGCTGCCGGTCATATGCAATCAGGGGCTGTTGCTCTGTTCTATGTTTCTCGACTCTGTTCTAATGGTACTGCTACAATACTACTGTTGCTGTTGTTCGTGGTCGAGGCCGGCACCACCACCGATGCCGACGACCCCTAACGCCGCCTAGAACTCACCGTCGACCACCAAGCGTAAACCCCTGTTACAATTCGAGTTTTTGTCTAAATTGATCATACTCTGTTCATTGTTCATGCTTTGTTTCAAATCCCAGTGTTGATGTTTTTCTTATGGGGTAATATATGTCGTAGGTGCAATGAGACAACTATACCTGATGTTCATTTGGATACACCCTGATGTTCATTTTATTTGTATATATATGTTCATTTTCATAGATATAATGAGAAGAAGGAATTTGTGAGCATAGAAGCATACAAGATTCTAGCCTTTGATTCCAAATAAAAACTTGATGTTCATTTAGCTACAACTTGATGCTCATCTTCATGTCTATAGATGTACATTATCAGGAATACATGTGATGTTCATAACAGAATAGTTGATGTTCACAACTAAAATACTTGATGTTAATTTAGGTACAACTTGATGCTCATTTTCATATACACAGAAGTTCATTTCCAAAAACTGATAATCTATATACTGAAAGATCATTTGATGACAACTTAATGTTCATTTCATGTCGGTATAGTGGGTTTTGTGTGTGTCAATCGATGTTCGTCCAGTATACCCATGATGTTCATTATGTTCCAACTTGATGATTATCTCAGTACAACGTGATGTTCATTTCATTTTAACATTGCGGCAGTTGAGTTTATGTTCATTTCATCAACTAATATTTTCCAATTCATGTGTGTGTTGGACTTGTCAGACAACAACACTGCTCGCGTCCTTGCATTGGACGTTTTGACAAGCATTTTGTCTGATACGGTCAATGAAACAGTTGACATGGGCGAGACTTCTAGTCCAGTCCCAGATCATGTACTCAGAGATGCGGACACGGCTGGGGGGGGGGTTGAATAAATCCTCATTTGAAACGCCACAACTGGCGTAGAAATCGCCAGTGGTCCCCCCCGCGTACTGAGGCATCTCCCCCTATTGTACTGAGTGCAACGTCTACAAAGACAAAACGCGGGGCTGGAAGAATAGAGTTTGAGTCTCAAGATACGCCTGGTTGCGGTGTGTCGCAGACATGAACATCAAGTGTTAGTTATATGGTCATTTAGATATTGTGAAAAGAACATCAAGTTATAATGAAATAAACATGAAATTATATTTTTTTTATATCAAGTAGGCATGAAATGAACATCAAATGTTGGGTGTATGAACATCAATCTATTGGGAAATAAACATCAAGTTGTACTGGAATGAACATCAAATGGCAATGAAAAGTGGACATCATATTGAGATGAACATACATAAACTTGATGAAATGAATATCAAATTATATTGGAATGAACATCATATTCAGTTTTGTATCCTAAAATTCCATTTTCAATTGATGCTCATTGCATAAACTTGATGAAATGAACATCAAGTTATATTGGAATGAATATCAAATGTTGACATGAAATGAACATATGTTATATTGGAATGAACATCATATTCAGTTTTGTATCCCTTTAATTTTCATTTTCACCTTCAATTGATGATGCTCATTTCATAAATTGATGTTAACATTGGAGTAATGTGATGAAAATCATTTTCATATTACAATGATCGATTCAAAATGAAATAAACATCTATATGAAATTGACATGAACATCAAGGTATTGTGAAATAAACATCAAGTTATAACTTGATATTCATTTCGTATCACAATGATCAATTCAAAGTGTTGGTTGTAAGAATATCAAGGTATTGCGAAATGAACATTAAGTTATAATTGAATTGAACATCACACTACGTGGAACATATATGTAATATAGAAAAAGACACTAGTCGGTCATGAAATGAACATCAAGTTATAGTGGAATGAACATCAACTGGCAACGAAAGTGGACATCGTATTGAGATGAAAATACATCAACCCATACTGAGATGAATATGTATATGTATTGAAAAACACATCAGGTAGGCATTTTATGCTCATCAATTGGGAATGAGTTTGGTAATGAAATGAACATCATTTATATGTAAATGATCTTCAAGGGTACCCGAAATGAACACCACATGTAATTAATATGAACATCATCCGAACATCAAATCACTTGTTCTGATGAGTACTTATATATATTGAAAATCAGTTTTGCATGTTCATTCATGGAAAGCACTTCAACCGAATCTGACCAAAATTCATCAACTCAAACCTAAAGCAAAATGAATGTTTTTATGTTAAAAAAACTAACACAAACTCCAATCGTTCAATCATGAATCCAAAAGCATAGTCAACTGATGTTCAAAACAACTTGATTAGATCATCCATAACATTCTGGACAAATCTTGCTATCGTGTGTTGCTATTTGGTCGCAACACTTGCACCTTCTTACAGTTGCTTTCTTCTCGCTGGCAACCTCCACTGGTGTCTTCGTCCTCTTGCCTCTTCCCTTTGTGACCGAAGCTGGGGGGTGGATGAATGGTTATGAACATCTATAGACATGAAAATGAGCATAAGTTGTAGCTAAATGAGCATCAAGTTGTAGCTAAATGAACATTAAGTTTTCATTTGCAAATATCAACTATTCTGTCAGGAACATCAACTGTATCACCGAAAAATAGCTTACATGCCATGCAACAAGGTGCCACTTACATTACATATATATATAATCATTCTATGAAAATGAACATATATATACAATTAAAATGAACATCAAAATGTATCCAAATGAACATCTAGTATAGTTGCCTCATTGCACCTACAACACATACTACCCAATAAGCAAAACATCAAAACTGAGATTTGAAACAAAGCATAAACAATGAAAAGAGTAATGAACAATTTAGACAATAACTCGAATTGTAACAGAGTTTATGCTTGGTGGTCGACGGTGAGTTCTAGGCGGCGCTCGGGTTCGTCGGGGTCCGTGGTGGTGCCGGCCTCGACCACGAACAGCAGCAGCAATAGTATTGTAGCAGTAGCATCAGAACAGAGTCAGGAAACGTAGAACAGAGCAGCAGCCCCTGTTTGTATCTGACCGGCAGTGGTGGCGGCTGGGCGTGCAATTGATCGGAAAACTCCACAAGATTGCTACAAGATCGCCGGAAAACAGGAAACAAACCCCACAAGATCGCCGGAAAACACAATTACCCGCCGGAAACAGAAGACCTGGGTTTCACTTTCTCTTGCAATTGGCCGTAAAACTTGTCGCCGGAAAACCCCCTTTACCGGATAACCAACGTACCTGGGTTTCACTTCAACCAAAACCTCGCTAGAAAACTCATCGCCGGAACCTACAGTGTGTGCCGGAAAATCGCAATTGTGTGCTCTCACAATTCACCCAGAAATCGACTTTGACTTGCTTTCAACACTTCACCCTTTGCTATTTAGTAATGGCGCCCCTCTTTCTTAGCAGTTTGTGTTTTTCAAATATTTGCAGAAGCAAAAAATTGTGGGTTCTGAGCTGACGACAAAAATGAATATGGCAGAAGCAAACAATTGAGGGGAAGGAGATGGAGGGATGTTGAAGATGAATGATGTATTGAATGTGTCTGTTAGGCGTGAATGTCCCCAGCACCAAAATAAAAAACAAGCCCTTTGGTTTCTTAACCTATCTCACGTGACTTCCCCAATTATTAAAAACAAAATATCAATTTTTTTTATTCAGCCAATGAAAATTAAGTCTACCATCTACAAATAAAGATAAAATAGCCCTTTTATATCAACCTTTGATCTTGAAACCAATGGCTGAGATTAGCCATGCTTCTATGCTCACTATTTTCCCCTTCTCATTATATCAATTCCATATATATATATATATATATATATATATATATATATATATATATATATATATATATATATATATAACCCTTTTATATCAACCTTTGATCTTGAAACCAATGGCTGAGATTAGCCATGCTTCTATACTCACTATTTTCCCCTTCTCATTATATCAATTCCCTATATATATATATATATATATATATATATATATATATATATATATATATATATATATATATATATATATATATATATATATATGTATATATATAGACACACATACACACATACATACATACATACATACATACATACATACATACATACATACATATATATATATGGGAATTGATATAATGAGAAGAATGATTTTGTGAGAAGAAAAGCATAGCAAATCATAACCATTGGTTCCAAGATCAAGGGTGGATATTAATCTTGTTTTTTTTTTTTGGTTGGGAAAATGTGACTAATAAATGTTGTAACCTTTTTCTTTTTTTTTTGTTGGCTGGGAAAAAGAGAACAATTAATGCAGTGTGATTTCCAATAACATGCTAATTAATTCGCAGCTCTAGAAACTCAGAATGAACATCAACTATACCCAGAATGAACATCAACTTTACCATAAATGAACGTGAACTATACCATAAATGAACACCACATATACCCAGAATTACATCAACTATACCATAAACGAACATATAGTATAGTGACATTCGTTTATGGTATAGTTGATGTTTATTCTGGGTATATGTGGTGTTCATTTATGGTAAAGTTGATGTTCATTCTGGGTATTGTTGATGTTCATTCTGAGTTATCTAGAGCTGCGAATTAATTAGCATGTCATTGGAAATCACACTACATTAATTGTTCTCTTTTTCCCAGCCAACAAAAAAAAAGGAAAAAGGTTGCAACATTTATTATTCACATTTCCCAACAAAAAAAAAAAACAAGATTAATACCCATCCTTGATATTGGAACCAATGATTATGATTTGCTATGCTTTTCTTCTCACAAAATCTTTCTTCTCATTATATCAATTCCCTATATATATATATATATATATATATATATATATATATATATATATATATATATATATATATATAAAATATTTTATAAAAAAAACTTACATATCTTACTATGATTTATAAATATTTTAATCCATGAAATTTAGTCTTTGTCCCCTTCGAATTCCCATATTTTTGATATGCCCTTATTTTTATGTTTTAATCTATGTAAAAGTGTATCTTATGATTTTAATTATTGCATATTAAATATATATAATTTATATGTATGGTTTTTTTCTATTTTCCCTTCTCATTATATCAATTCCCTATATATATATATATATATATATATATATATATATATATATATATATATATATATATATATATATATATATATAGACACACACACACACATACATACATACATACATACATACATACATACATACATACATACATATCTATATATATATATATATATATATATATATATATATATATATATATATATATATATATATATATATATATATATATATATATATATATATATATATATATATATATATATAGGGAATAGATATAATGAGAAGAACATTTTTGTGAGAAGGAAAGCATGGGAGATCTCAGCCCTTGATTAAAAGATCTATGGTTGGGGTAAATAATTGATTAATCTTTATTTTAAATACCTAATGGTAAAAGATGATTGGTTGATTTTGTTTAATATGTATTTTTTTCTGTTCTCACGTGTGAGGAAATTGAAGAGGCATGGCTGGGGGTCTGATGTGTTTGCACGCCAATAACGTTCCCCAAGCAAAGGTTGATTATTCTGGAGATTTTCAAAAACACAGGAGAGAGAGAGAGAGAGAGAGAGAGAGAGAGAGAGAGAGAGAGAGGAGGGAGCCATTACTGACTGAGAGCAAGCAATCCCCAGGTGAAGTTGTGAAGGAAAATTCAGCGTGAATTGTGAGAGCATAGCGTGCGAAATTCCGACATAGTTCGAAATTCCGGCGGCGTTTTCCCGGCGAGAATCGTTTGAAGTGAACTCGAGGCACGACGTTTTCCTGGTAAGTATTTCCAGAAATTAGGGTTTTGTGGTCGGGTTTTTTTTTGGAAATTGCGATATCCTGCGAGTGTTTGGTGTGAGCCTAACAATTGATGGGTGTTTTTTGTCAGATTAAGGAGAGATTTTGGCATGACGTGTCGTAGGGTGTGAATGAATCGGAGGTTGAAGAAAGGGAGGAAATGTAAGTCATTGTATATATATGGCTTTTGGTTTTCATTTCAGCTCCTGTTGTTCATACATATACAGTTTTGATGTTTGTTGGTGGATGTTTTCGGGCTTGATGTCCATTTGTCATTTGGTGTTTATTGTTGTTAATAACATACCAGACCAAACTTTTAAGTGCACACAGATGTTGAGTTTCATGTTAGTTGTTGTTAGATGACCATTTCAGTTATCAATGACTGATGTTCACTTCAAACATTGATGTCCATAAAGACAGTCATGATGCTCATATTCATAAAAATAATGAATTTTGGAATGATTTGCCACTTAACATGACATGTTTTCATGTCAGTTGAGCTTGATGATCATTTCAAGATAACTAAATGTTCACATGATAATTAGTGATGCTCATTTTGGTCACATTAACGCTCATTTTCTCAAATTGATGTTGATAATAGAACAATTTGTGTTTGTTTGGATACAACTTGATTGCTAACAGTGTAGTATGGATTGTAGGGAAAACGAGGTGTATGCACAAGAGGGGATGGCACCTGAGTTGGTCGGTGATACAGTCGTGAACGAAGAAGGCACGGAAGAGTAAGTTAGTTGATGCTCATTTTTCGTAAATTCATGCTCATTTCCAGGGTACCGCTGTTTTGTGATCACGTTGATGCTCATTATCATAAATTGATGCTAACGGTGTAGTGTGGAAAGTATGGGAAAGAAACAGTTGTACAAGAGGAAATGCCATCAGCTCTGGTTGGTGATGTTGTAGTGAACGAAGAAGGCACCGAAGGGTAAGTTAATTAATGTTCATTTTCATAAGATAATTAATGTTCGTAAGATATGTCTTGATGTTCATTGCAAATTGGTTGGTGCTCATTTGGATATATGGTAGTTATCAATGACTGATATGTAGTACCGAAAAGGTCACTTGATATGAAACTGATGTTCATTTCAATTCATCTTGCTGATCATTTCATATTACCTTAATGTCCATAAAGACAGTCATGAAACTCATATTCATAAATTGGTGGTATTAAGATATTCATTTTCATATGCACTGCAAGTTCATTTTCACAAAAGTGTTCCTATTGAACTGAAAAGTTAGGGTGATGGTAACTTGATGTTCATTGTTGGTTCTCATAATGATGATCATTTGATAAAAACTTATTGATCACTTTCCACGTCAACATATTTATGGTTTTTATGTGGGTCATTTAATGCTCATTTCAATTCAGCCTGATGTTCATTTGATATATATACTAGATGTTCATTTCACCATCTGAATGCTTTTCTGTTAAAATATGTGTTTGACTTAGCGGACGACAGCACGTCTCGTGTCCTGGCATTGGACATACTGACCAACATTTTGTCCGACATGGTGAACAATAGAGTCGATGTGGGAGATGCATCAAGCCCAGTGCCGAAGCATGTAATGAGAGACGCAGACCCAGCTAAGGGGAGGTTGAACGAGTCTATGTGAAATGAATGCAAGGCTATTATGAAATGATCACCAAGTTGCCCATCAAAGTTACTCTGAAAAGTACAATTAACACAAAGCCCATGTGAAATGAACATCAAGTACTAATAAAATGAACATGTAGGTGTAGTAAAATGGATATCTATATATAATGACACATTGTCATGGTAAGTATACTAAAATGAGCATTGAATGTATGTGAAATGAGCATTTGGGTATAATGAAATGAACATCAAGTTATTGATGATGTGAAGTTAACATCAAGTTGTGTTGAAATGTTAATGAGTAATTATATATATTCGAGCATATAACGGAGTTTGTCATATGAAGTCTACATGGAATGAACATTAAGGGTTCCTTAAAATGAACATCAGTCTGTATGGGTTATTTGCCCAGAACAGATTGTAACCCAAGTTGGATTGAAATTTCTGTGGAATGAAGCTTCTCTCCTTTAATGTTTCCAAAAAAAAAAATTAACATAAAGTTGTGGTGAACTGTGTAATGGTGTCATTGTGTAATACAATGAGCATGTAGGTATAGTATAATGAGCAATTATATATAGTGGTGAAATTAACATCAAGTGCTTTTATGAAAATGAATATGTAGGTATAGTAAAATGAACATCTACATATAAATGACACATTGTGAATGTGAAAATGAGCATATGGGTATAGTAAAATAACATCATGTAGTTGTGAAAAATAAATACCAAATTTAATTATGTAATGACCATATAGGCATAGTAAACTGAACATATACATATAATGAAACATTGTAGTGAAACTGAGAATATGAATCAACAACATGCAATCTCAACATTCAAGTCCCAGACCAGCTTCACATGTTCAACTAAACTCAGTAGCAAAACGTACGTTTTTGCATATTCAAAAACATAACACATGCAGGCTCATATTGTTAAATCATCTATTCAAAAGCATACTAAGCTGATGTCCGCGCAAATTTAGTAGATCATCCATAGCGCTCCAGACAATTCCTAGCGTCATGTGTTGTTATTTGGTCACAATACTTGCACTTCCTTGCGCTTGCTTTCATCTCGGTGGCAACCTCCACTGGTGTCTTCGTTCTCTTGCCTTTTCCCTTTGTGGCTGAAGCTGGTGGGGGATGAATGGTAACCTCTTTAAGGACCGAAGCTCCAAAATACGTTTCAAAGTTTGTAGACACGTTGCTCGATGGCTCTCCAACCCTCAACGACTCGAGTTTTGAGATCAGATTGTTTGTTTATCCAATAATCAAGCTTAACTTTGCTTCCTTCCTACGGCAATGTTCATGTACTTATAGAATCCTCTACGCCCCTCGTTTGTTAATTGCTTCTTCCGGGTTACCTTACAATGAATGAAATGAACATCAAATTATTATATTATGAGCATCAAGTACAACATGAATGAACATTACCCAATTTGGCGTGACAACATGAAATATTGCATCAAGCACATGATTTGAACATCAAAAGTAATGTTGACTTCATACTAAAATGAACAACCAAACACCACTCGTAATGATTATGAAGTCACAGTTACGATGTATGAAATGTACATTAAGTTACCATGTTATGAACATCACCTAAGTTCAGAACAAACATTAAGTACAACATGATTGAATATTAACCAATTTGGCATGAACACGAAGTATTGCATCAATCACATGATTTGAACATCAAAAGGTAATGTTGGCTTCATACTGAACATTAACTTGTCATATTATGAACAACATAAGTACTTATGAACAACAAAAAGCAATGGTGCCTAACAATAGTAACGTTACATTGCCGCATCCCTCAGTGACAATACGTTCCACGCTGCACCGGAACCGCTTTGTTGCGTGCTTTGTCCAACGTTCCACTATTAGTGACAATACATGAATGAACATCAATCATTGATCGTATGAACATCAACTAATCTTAGAATGATCAACATCAAGCACTACATGAGTGAACATTGGCATGCCATTATGGACATTAATCAACATGAATGAACATCCAACATGATGCACATTAAGCATACCAACAATGAACATCGATGTAAGAACACATGCACTACAAATATGAACATCAGGCATACCAACAATGAACATCATTGATTATTGATAACACATAACCAATATGATGCTATACAGCATACCAATATAATTACACAATATTCAAAACTTCATAAAAACACATAACCATTATGATTCTATAGAGCATACATACAAAACACATTTTTGATGATTATGGACAACAACAAGAAAAATTCAACATCATCATATACTATGTGCATCAGGCCTAACCTGATTTTCAACAAAGTACAACCCCACTCAAACCTTCATCAGATTATACAAAATTCAGACATGGAGATGCACAACATATTCAACTCACATAACATAAGTTGGACAACCGAATAAAAATACAAATTAGATTTTCAGCAAAGTATAAACCCACCTAGACACTCACCAGACTACCTCATTCCTTCACCAACACCATCCATTTGTTGGTCGCCCAAATGTATAAAATCCTCCTCCTAGGCAGAATCGTGAGTTCTGGGCATAATGGTGATGGCCGCCGGAAATTGAACCGCTTTACCGTCGAATTACACAACAACAACGACAATTAGGGTTTCAGTTGGAGTTTGTAGAAGAAAAAAGAAAGTACTGCATCAGCTGAAATGAGAGAAAATAATTGATCATTTGATCTGGGAATATGGACAACCTCTTCATATGCATGCATGGAGGCTGGAGCAGGCGTGCAAAAATGACGAGCTTCTGATGACTCTTTGCCTTCCCATTCTCACGTGGGAACCTCACATAAAAATAAAAAAAAAAACTCTAATTATTAATCTTTCTCATTTCAAATAAAGGTAAAACAGCTAATTTAAACACACCATTGATCATTGAACCAAGGGCTGAGATCTTTTATGCTTCTCTTCTCACTAAAGTCCTCTTCTCATTATATCTATTCCCACACACACTATTAAATATTTTATATAAAAAACTTAAATATCTTACTATGGTTTATAAATATTTTAATCCATGAAATTTAGTCTTTGTCCACTTTCGAATTCCCATATTTTTCAGTATGCCCTTATTTTTATGTTTTAATCTATGTAAAAAGTGTATCTTATGATTTTAATTATTGCATATTAAATATATATAATTTATATGTATGGTTTTTTTTAAAATTGACATTTATGATGATATTAACTTACATATAGGTTTGAAGTTTGATTTCAGAAAACCAAATATATTAATTCTTGCTTCTAAGTTTGAGTGTCCCTTAGAAGATTTTTTTTTAAATTTTCTATTTATTATGATCGTTTTAACCTAAAACTTATGTCTGATAATATTTTATTTTTTGTAATGATTTAAAATAAATTTATTTCTAATAACAGTCAAAGTCTAATGTTGATCAACATTAACAGTGAAAGTCTCATTTTTTTTAAAATTTTTATTTCGATATTATTGTCGTATCCCCAAAGGAATACAAGGCAAGAAATGAAAAACTTAGCAACTAATCATTATTTACTTCAATTTAATAAATGAAAGAAACTTAAAATTCTACCGACAACACAAACAAAACATTTAATAACTTCAATTCTAAAACATTATTAACTAAACTTTATTCTCAAAACTTCTAACTTCAACGTCCTCACTTCTAGCACTCGTTCCCATCATAGACTTCTTCACCTGAAAATGAAACATTTAAAAACATGAGGAGAACTCAATAATGTCTATCACTAACTGTCAAAATAGTTTAAAATTCATTTCAATTCATTAGGGGGAGAAGTGAACAAGTAAAATTTTTTCGCAAGCCATTTACTCACATCCCAAAACAACAAACTTCAAAAATAACATAACTTAGAAAATAATCAAACAAACTTCCAACTCAGAAATCACAACGTTCCAAAAATCTCAAATGACTTTCAATTTCAGAAACAACATCAAGTATTAGAATACAGAGTAATCCTTTCCTCAGAAAATAATTCAGAATTTTATTATGCGGGCGAGATTTGCCTATCCCTAGAATAACGAAATCATTATCACAATCTCAGAATTAGAACAAGATCTCAACTCCGGAGAATCAGAACATGGATGGTCATCCCAGAAACAAAATCACACGTGTGCATACTCAACCTTAGAAACATATCGGGGCCTCCCCCGATCTCTTGATAACTCCCCTGCAGGAACAGATCCTGGCCTTTGGGTCGTTACCCGCTACCCGCTTAATGTATCACTTTGATTATTAGTATCTTATGAATTTCAGACGTCAAACTTTAAATAGAACCCAACCTAATTTTCCAAAACTGACAAAATAAAACTCAGAGTTTAAAAGACTGTCACATTTCACTCAACTCAAAAAAAAAACACTAACAAACATTCAAATAAAACAGTCTAATTTTATAGAAAATCCTCTACGGGATGCATGCTTCATAAAACATATTAAAACCACGAAATACTTAAAAGAGCATCCCAATGGGGATTAGGTCATAGATATTACTTGGAGGTCTGCACTTCACTTCACCTCACTTCAGTTCAACGAACACACTTAACACTACAAGAAGGTTGTCAAAATAAGACCATTTTGAATAGTCGCAGAAATGCTTGAACGATCGCAGCTAGAGGCGCGCGACTGTTCATTTGTAACCATTCAGTTCGGACGCTTATGAAGGGTCGTTTGCCAAACCCGTCGATCGTTCAATGAACGGTCGCAAATTAGCGACCATTTATAAACGGTCGCCCAAATCTGCGACTGTTTATAAACAGTCGCCTAGATCTACGATTGTTCATGAACGGTCGCTAATCTGCCATCGTTGAACGGCGCGACCGTCCCTCCAACGGTCGCAGATTAGCGACCGTTTATCTAACGGTCACCAGATATAACATTGGCTAATTTGCGACCGTCGGATGAACGGTCGCAGGTTTGTGCTATTTATAATTTTTTTTTTGTGTTGTTGGCTTTGAAGTGAACATGCATTAGTTTAATTCCCAACGGTCGAGAAACATATCACTTAAATGGTCGCAAACATAAATATATTCAAAGTACTAAACGGTCGCCATACATATTACAATTGTCTTCAAAGTTCAACAATTTAGAGTTAATATTTTAATGTCAAACATTTTCTACCTAAAAGTCAAAAAATCTAACTAGAAGGGTCATGGGGAGATGAATTGTTTATGAAATTAGAAGGAGAAAATTGACCACTAGAAGGAGTCCCTTACTGAGTTTGCTATTGTTGGGTCTGCTCCACTTGAAAGAGTCTTCCTTTGAGTTGGTTGAATAGTTCCTGGTACTGCAAGAGTTGGGTCTTGAACATTTGATGCTCGCTCACCAAGGAAGCGTACCCAACTAGGGTCGGGTTGGATGAGGAAGAAGAAGAAACCTGGCCCTCGAGGCGTGATGAGCGTGCTGACCTTTCATAAACATCCCGTTGGATGATCCGAGGTTGTATACAGATTGATTTTTCACTTGGTAGCCCCCAACAACATTGTAGTACATTGCATTGGCTTCCAAGGAATTATGTCCCACACCT
This sequence comes from Portulaca oleracea, assembly GCA_029582165.1. NCBI lineage: Eukaryota > Viridiplantae > Streptophyta > Magnoliopsida > Caryophyllales > Portulacaceae > Portulaca > Portulaca oleracea. The sequence goes on along the minus strand of CM055879.1, from coordinate 9,071,175 downwards.
GCCGCGATCACTTGCTCCATGGAATCATTCTGCAAATGATCAACATTTATGATAATGAACGACCATGACATAAACCATTATATTCCAACATTAATCACAAATGTACATAAATCACAAATTAAGCCCACACGCCGGTTCAAAACTAAAGGGAAAAATCCAACAAACACCAACTAATTCTAACATAAATCATAAATTAACGGCCACACGCCGATTTACCTTATTGAGCCACACGCTCATTTCTAAACATAAGTGCAAAATCCAATGAACACCAACTAATTCCAATAGAAATCACAAATTAACAGCCACACGCCGATTCACCCTGTCGAGCCACACATTCGTTTCTAAACATATGTCCAAAATCCAACAAACAACAACTAATTCCAACATAAATCACAAATTAATTGTCACACGTCGATTCACCCTATCGAACAACACGCTCGTCTCTAAACATAAGTCCAAAAATCCAACAAACAACAACTAATTCCAACATAAATCACAAATTAACGGCTACACGCCGATTCACCCTATCGTGCCACAAGCTCGTTTCTAAACATAAATCCAAAAATCCAAAAAACAACAACTAATTCCAACATAAATCACAAATTAACGGTCACACCTCGATTCACCCTATCGAGCCACGCGTTCGTGTTTTTAAACATAAGTGCAAAATCCAACAAACACCAACTAATTCCAACATAAATCACAAATTAACGGTCACACGCCGATTCACCCTATCTAGCTACACACTCGTTTCTAAACATAAATCCAAAAGTCCAGAAAACAACAACTAATTCCAACATAAATCATTAATTAACGGCCAAACGCGGATTCACCCTATCAAGCCACACGCTTGTTTCTAAACATAAGTCCAAAAATCTAACAAACACCAACTAATTCCAACATAAATCACAAATTAACAGTCACACGATGATTCACCCTATCGAGCCACACTATCGTTTCTAAACATAAATCCAAAAATCCAACAAACAACAACTGAGTCCAACATAAATCACAAATTAATGACCTCACGACTATTCACCCTCTCGAGCCACACACTCGTTTCTAAACATAAGTCCAAAAATCCAACAACAACAACTAATTCCATATAAATCACAAATTAACAGCCACACGTCGGTTCACCCTGTCGAGCCACATGTTCATTTCTAAACATAAGTCCAAAATTCCAACAAACAACAACTAATTCCAACATAAACCACAAATTAACGGCCACACGCCGGTTCACCTTATTGAGCCACACACTCGTTTCCAAACATAAGTCCCAAAGTCCAACAAATACCAGCATATTCTGACTCAAATCACATAAAACAAACCAACATATTCCAACACACACAAACCACATACTCTAACTCGTAATTCACCAATTTTAGAAGGAAATGACTTACATAATTCTTGAAGGATTTTTGGTCATTCTAATGCTTGTTGCCTTCAGAATCTTGCTCGCATCGGTAATGTTCTATCATGTTCACAGGGCTAACATGGATCCCTTCGATAGCCTAGGAAAACGTTTTGAACATTATAGGAAAATGGTAGAATTGGTAATGATGAAAATCATGAAAGTTAAGGTTTTTTGGCTACTTACATTTTTCGCACATATGTACCGACATACATCGAACCACCATAGTGCTCACTAAGGGTCGGGGCTTTCATTCGATTCTTTGTGTAAGTCTCACACCAGGCTTTGTAGGCCTCCTCCTCTCTTAGTTCCCAAATTTTTGTCCTGGCCCCGTTGGTCAAGTATGGGATGGGGGTGTTCCGCGGAGTGTGTTTCTCTCGATACACCAAGCCTTTGAGAATGCTGTTGAACTTTGTGTGCCACATACAATATACTTCCTTGGCCATGTCCAACTCATACTCGAATTTTTTCTGTACAAGAACAAATAAACAAATAAATAGTATAATTAGTGTGCCATATATAATACAACACATTTAATACACGAAACTCAAAAATAATTTCAATCCTAATGGTTGCATCCTTATATAGAAATCCTGCCAAAACGACATTTTGTCATTAGGTTCCATCACGGAGACAGAAAGAAAATGCCCATTGTAGTGGGACCTGATGCTCTCCGATACTACTTTACTAACCTCTTCCATTGAAAACCTACAAGAAACGAGCAACAAGTGAGAGTGTTGTAATATTAATCAATTAAAAATTGGTCAAATTAAAGGTTTGGATTTCTTCCATACCAATCCTCCCCTCTGATCAACTTGGTCAAAGGGTTGGTTGGGTTGGGAGGTAATCCAGGCTCCTTTTTCCAAAGTGGAGGAGGTGGTGGCATATTCGATGATTAAACTACACTAAAGTAACCCATAATTCACCTTACAAAGAATGTTTAAAAAAAATTAAGTTGTTGCTTTTATGAATAGTCACATAATAATCATGAAAATAAATTCATTTATAACCCAACAAAATAAATAACAATTACGAATCTCTAACATAATACTTTCAGAAAAAGCAAATGACATCATAAATTAATCTTTTCAACCCTTGAAACTAATCCTACACGTACTACCTACTCATCATCATCATCACTAAGCAACTCAACACATATTGCATCTTCCAAAACATCATTTCCTTCTAATTCAACTTCTTCAACACCCTCAAAAATACCTCGATCTTCTCCATTATCATCATCATTAAATAGTTCGTCTCTGGAGCCATCTCGATCGTCAAGTAGGTTAAACTATGCTAGTGAAGGGGGATCTACAGTGATGCCCTCCAGAAATGTTGCATCATCGAGTCCATCAATTGTTCGCCGAGGCTTAATTGTGAGTGTTGCATCCTACAATAATCTATCTTTCTTGGTAGTTGGGTAACGGATGTAGTCCACTTGTGCTAGCTTGAGATGGCAAGACAAAAGGCACATACACTCTATACCTCTTTGCTTGGTTGACATCAACAAGCTTGTAATGATCATGTACGACTACCCCACCTTGATCTGGGTCGAACCATTCAACCTTGAACAAGTGGACTTTGTATTACCTACTTCGCCCAATGTAAACCAATTTAATAACTTCTTTCAAAACACCGTAGAAGTCAGTTCCATTCACCCTTTTCGCACGCACACCGTAATTTGCATTTGTAGGTTTATCCGCATTGTAATCTTGGAAGTTAAAGTTGTTAATGTAGAAATGAGCCCAAGATAGAACATCCTTTTTTGGTCCATTAGCTAAAGCCTTAACAACTTCATCTCCTTCACCAGAGGATATAACCTACAAATAGTTCAATATTTAGGAGGTTAGTCAAATGTAACCTATGTTAATGAATAATTTACAATTCACAACTCCAATCGAAATGTTTACCTTTCTTCTCAACCTAAGAGGGAATTGCTTGCGATGTTTGTTCCACAATTCATTATGTGGCGTACGTGAATGCATGCGGGCCATCTCATCTTCAAAAGAAGTGTGAATTTTGGTTGAAAGAGGTGACATTTTTGGGACATGTGATTTCTAAGGAGGGGGTTATGGTGAACCCTCAAAAAATTAAGGCAATCATAAATTGGCCCACACCCACCAATGTTACAGAAGTTCAAAGTTTTTTGGCTTTAGCTGGGATTACTATAGGTTTGTGGACAATTTCTCACGTATAGCAAGCCCACTCACTAACCTAATGAAGAAAACCTCTAAATTTGAGTGGGGCTCAGTTTGTGAATCAAATGTTTCTGAATTGAAGAAATGTCTTAATAACTGCCCCTATTTTGGCCTTACCTTGTAGTGGTGAGGGTTTCACTATATATAGTGATGCTTCAAAGAAGGGTCTAGGTTGTGTACTCATGCAGAATGATCAAGTTAGAGCATACGCCTCACGACAATTAAAGCCTTATGAGGTCAACTATCCGACCCATGACCTTGAACTGGTTGTTGTTGTGTTTGCTCTTAAAATATGGGGACATTATTTGTATGGTGTCTCATCTGAGATTTATACAGACCACAAAAGCTTGAAATATCTTTTCACCTAACGTGAATTGAATATGAGGCAAAGTCGGTGGTTGGAACTCATTAAAGACTATGATTTGGATATTCAATATCAGCCTGGAAAGGCGAATGTAGTGATTGATACATTAAGTAAAAAATCCTTCCATGGCATAATTGCCTTCACTAGTGTCCCTATAGCCATTGAGAAGGATCTTGATAGGCTAGAAGTGAAATTGCTGGTAAGAGATGTTAAAGCAAGTCTCATACTAATGGAGATAGATTCCACTTTGATAGATGATATTGTTCAAGATTAAGACTCAAACTCTATGCTAGTAAAGTTAAAGGAGGATGTTAAGGTTGGAAAATCTCCAGGCTTTGTGGTATACGAAGATGGCTCATTGAGATTTCAAGAGCGCTTAACGACAATAATTTAAAGGAGAAAATCTTAATTGAAGCACACCAAACCCCATATTCAGTCCATCCAGGAGGGAATAAAATGTATAAGGATCTTCGACAAAGATTTTAGTGGAGCAATATGAAAAGAGATGTGGTAGACTTCGTGTCCAAGTGCTCACCCTATCAGCAAGTCAAGTTTGACCATCGACAACCAGTAGGGGAAATGAGGTCATCAGAAGTTTCAGTGTGGAAATGGGATTCAATATCCATGGATTTTGTTATGGGGTTGCTTTGAACTCAAAACGGAAATGACTCAATATGAGAGATTGTTGATCGGTTAGTGAAGGCAGGTCACTTGTTGGTAATTAACGAAACATGGAAGGTCGAGAAGTTAGCTATGTTGGACATTAAAGAAGTGGTTAAATTACATGGGGTTCCTAAGAATATAGTTTCTGATCGTGATTCTCAATTTTCATCATGAGTACGAAATGCTCTTCAAAAGGCACTAGGTACAAAGCTTAACCTTGGCATAGCTTATCATCCCAAAACGGATGGACAAACAGAAAAGACTAATCAAACATTGGAGGATATGCTTCATGCTTTTGTTCTAGATTTTCAAGGTACTTGGGAAGAAAACTTCCCCCTAGTGGAATTCCCTTACAATAATAGCTACTATGGGAGAATCAAAATGACACCCCTTGAGGCACTGTATGGGCGTAAGTGTAGGTCTCCACTTTTATTGTAGTGACATTGATGGAACTCTAATTGTTGATCCTGAGTACTAATTTTTTTCTTCTGCATAATTTTTTGAACTCATAAGTTCTTTTTAGAATAATAAATTTGATATTGAAAATTTATCGTCGAGAAATTCCATATCAGTGATGCTTCTTCTACATCGTGGTCAATGGACTCCATTCCAAAATATTTTTGTTGATTTTCCTTTTATTTGGTACTTGGTGGCCCCCACCTACTCTTAATGGATGCATGGCCATTCCAGGATAGACCACATACGCATGGTTCCCTTTCTTTGCTTTTTACCTTTTAGTCCAAAAGGAAGCAAATGCTCACAAATTACCACCCAAGCGCTTCCATGATTTCTTCTTTTCCCTTTTTATTTTCTTCTTCAAGTGGTTCTCTAGCCACTTGCAAATTGTGTTTGTTTTTTTTATTTTATTTGACATTTTTTTTGGTAGGGATAATTTATATTGACTGTTATTATCTTCTTGAGGTTGATTTCCGTCTGTGCAGATTTGGAAGTTGGGTAGCCTAGTATCAATTTTGCAAACTTGAAAGTCATGAACAAGTTTGAAGACATAATTTGGAGACTTGGAAGGACGCTGACCTATATTAGGCCCGTCTTGAACATAAGACGTTGACCTATGTTAGGCCCGTCTTGAAAACAAATTTGACGACCAGAAGGACGCTGACCTATATTAGGCTCATCTTGAACATAAGACGTTGACCTATGTTAGGCCCGTCTCGAAGACAAATTTGACAGCCAGAAGGACGCTGACCTATATTAGGCTTGTCTTGAATATAAGACGTTGACCTATGTTAGGCCCGTCTCGAAGATAAACTTGCCAAAGAAGCGGACGCTGACCCTTGACTGTTCTCCTTAGTTGGGAACATGATATGGCCCATCTTTGATTCAACTTGCCAATGAAGCAGACACTGACCCTTGACTGTTCCCCTCAGTTGGGAACATGATACGACAGTCTTTGATACAACTTGCCAACGAAGCGGACGCTAACCCTTAACTGTTCCCCTCAGTTGAGAACATGATACGACCCGTCTTTGATACAACTGTAAAATCCTTCCCCCATGGGTCCTCCTTAAGACAACTTCCTTTAATTTGGAAGAGAATGGATTCGTTGCAAATTTTATAACTTGAAAATCTTGATGTTAAATGACTTGCAATTCTGGAATCTTGTATCTTGCAGACTTGGTAGTGTTTGACTTAAGAATCATGACTCATGAGTTTTGGCTACTAGAAGATCTTGTATTCAGTTGACTTGTGAGTCTTTTGCCTTCATGACTTGAGAGTTTTTGACATGCGAGTCTTGCATTTTGCTAGCTTGTGAGCTTTTCCTTTTGAAGACTTGGGAGTCTCGAAATTAGTTGCCTAATCAATTTTTTTTCCTCTTTTTTTCGGTTGACTTGGGAGTCACAATCTTGAAAATATTATATGTTGGATGACTTGCGAGTCTTTTATTTTAATAACTTGAAGATTTTGACTTTTCTCCATCTATCAATCTTGAATTTGGTTGACTTGGTAGTCTTGACTTCGTTGACTTGAGTGCCACGAATTTGTAAATTTTCTAAGTGACTTGGGAGTCTTTTTCTTTATGAGTGGGAGTCTTTTGATTTTCTTCACTTTGGGGTTTGATTTTGATGACTTGGTAGTCTTGACTTTTATCAACTTGAAAGTCTCGAATTTTTTTCTGACTTGAAAGTCTTGAAAGTTATTGACTTGGGAGTCTTTGACTCAAAAGTTTTAAGTTTTGGCTTGTAAATCTTTACTTGGATGATTGGAGAGTCTTTGGCTTGAAAATCTTGAATTTTGACTTGTGAATCTTTAACTTTGGTGACCTGAGTGTCTGACTTCAAAGTCCTGAATTTTGACCTGTAGGTCTTGATTTAGAAAACTTGAGAGTCTTGAATTTGCTAACTTGTAAGTCATTGAATTTTGCAGACTTGAAGGTCTTGGAGTTTGTTGACCAGCAAAGTCTTTAAAATTTGTTGACCTGGGAGGGTTTTTTTTTTTTTTTTGGTATAGTTGTATCTGAGTCTAGACCCAAATTGCCTACGTACATTAGGGGATGAGATACCCACAAGGATCAAGCCAAACGTAGTTCAAAAAAGGGAAAAAAATAAATATTTTTTTATTTTAGTCGTACACAGTTTACACTCTTGCGGGCCAGGAGTATTACAACGTTGCAAATTAAACTAAAAGGAATAAAAACAAAAACAAAGGAACTTTTTTTTTCGTGAACAGTTTAGGCTCTTGTTCGGGAGCTACATCTTTACTTTCCTAGATTTTGACTTGGGAAGAAAGTGTCTCCTCTCCTTCGAGCTCTTTGTCAGTGTTCGTTTTGCTTCGATGACCAGTGTAGACCAGGTGCATCTCTTCACTATGAGGGATCCTTTATTTTTTACCTCCAGTATTGAAAAACATTTCATTCGAGATGGGATAGTACTTTGAACTTCGTTGATAACTCCGAGGCAACTAAAAGTAGAGCTGTTTAGCTGGCTAGGTTGTGAGCTTGTCACCTCTTCAGCATGTTTGATCCTTGAAAATACAGAAGGCCTTGATCTAGAACCATCCTTGATCTTGTTAAAGACTGAGGACTTGCAACTTCCTTGATGCCCTATCCATTAAAAGACCGATGCTTGTTTCCGGGAAGTTGATGTTTCCAACCTATCGAACACGGAGGGCTTTGACTTAGGTTGACCATCATTTTCTTCACTATTCTCTTTTTCAATCTCGAAGCAGGAAACCATGTTCATAACTACAACTTGGTCAACTTTAAGGAAATCCTTCGGAAAGTATTCTTCTAGAGTGATGGGAACTTGAGGGCCTTGTTCAAGCAATTAAATCGAACGAGCTTGTTGTTTCCTGATGGCCTTAACCTTTTTCTTCTCCATTGAAGGTTGAGGATTCTTTATTTGCTGCCTACAGGGTGGTGGTGTTCGATCTTCATTTTGCCCCATAGTCCTCTTTCGAGTAGCCAGGATCCATTCCTCATCTTCGCCGAAAGCTTCTATTACTTGCTCAGGCTCATTCAGAGGGGCTAGGACTGGTACATAAAGAGGAATTGGTTTTTGACATCCAAACTGAATCGTCAAGAATTCATTTCTCTCGGTTGGAATCGACTGTGCTGAAACATAATTGGCTTCGACATTGTCATCCAAGTCCAATATTATATGTCCTTCCTCATCTAGCTTCATAGTCTGCTCCTTGAGCGTGATGCACTTCTCAAGAGGGTGACTAACTACCTTATGATAGCGACAATATCTTGGATCAGTGGTTCTTCCCGCTTCTTCTGGCCTCTTTGGTTGCGGAAGTTCAATAACTCATGTCTCTAACAAGTCATCGAGCATTCCTGACAAGTTTGAGTCTGGAAAAGGGTACTTCTTTTCTTGAAGCTCCTTCAGTGTAGGACGCTTCCTTTCAACATCTTTCGAGGAAGTGACTTTCTCCCTTTTAGGTTTAGGATTAGTGGAGATTCGCACTAGTTCGCTTGTTGAAATAGCCATTGACTCTTCTTTTGAATTCTCTGACCACTTGTCATTCCACTTGTACTCACTAACACTGTTCCTTGATTCAAATGCAGATGAAGACCTTCCCATCCACTTGCTATAGTTATCTCCATACCATACCCCTAAGTTGCCAACTCCTGAAAGGTTTTCGGCTTGGCCATCTTAAGGACGTAGAGAAAATCCCAATGCATACCTTGAGCACACATATCAACGGCCGAAGCTTCGGTAAGGCGATCCTTACTTTCAAGACTAAGAGCCCTCCACCGATGGATGTACTCGAGTACTGACTCGCCCTCCCATTGTTTGGTGTTTGTCAACTCTGTCATGCTGACGACCCGTTGTATACTGTAGAACCTGTTGAGAAACTCTTGTTCCATTTGCTCCCAACTGTTAATAAATTCAGGCTCTAATTCCGTATACGAATCGAATGCGATCCCTTTTAAAGAGCGAACGAACTGTTTGACTAGTCGATCTCCTTCTGTGCCGGCATTGCTACAAGTCTCGATGAAATGAGCAACGTGCTGCTTAGGATTACCCTTTCCATCAAATTGATTAAACTTTGGGGGTTTGATATCCTTGTGGCATTCGAAGAGCATCGATCCTTTTTGTGTATGGCTTCGTGTATAAGTGACTCTTTCTCAATCGTTCTCCGAGCTGAGCCTTCACTGCATTTGCAATTAAGTGTTGAATCTCTTTTATAGTCATTGATCCTGAAAATGAATCTTTCTTTTCTTCTTTGTCGTCACCATCACCTTTGGAAGATTCTTTGTCATATTCTTCCTTGTTTGTCTCTCTGTCAGATTCTTCATAGGGGCGCTTCTCTATTTTCTTCATCAGCTTTGCAATTTGTTGACTTTATTTGTTGATCTTTTTGTCTTTCTCTTCGCCTTCCTTAGCAAGCTTTTTCAACAAAGCTTCCAATTCAACTATCTTTTCTTCCATGTTGACGGCCATCACGTCGCTTGAATTGAAGGTCGAATTTGACTACTTGGAGAAAGAGATGAGAGGCAGAGATGTCCCACCGAGCGTGCCAAATTTTTAACACAAATTTCTAGTCGAAATTAAATAAGACAAGACATTCGGTAACAAAATAAAATTTGTATTTATTTCTGAATTTGTGGGTACAATTCTCTGTTTGACTGTTACAAGAAAAAGTAACTAATTCTCCGATTCGATCACCTTGAGCGACCTTGGACAAACTTTGATCTTGAAAGAGGGACGTGATGACTTGATCTCAATCAAGAGTAATATTTGATCTCCTGGCAACCGGCGACACGAGCCTTGATGTGTTTTCTGCCTTCTCCGAGAGAGTCAGTCTTTGGGTCTTCAGAGATTCTTGAGAGTTTTCAGAGTCCAGCCAGTCTTCAATGCCAGAATGTCCGGGGGTTTGATCAAAATGAGGGGGAAGACCTCTATTTATAGGCCTAGGAGGCCTAGGGTTTTATCTGGGTTTCGGGTCTGGCCCGAATTAAATAATTATTCCTTTAATTTTAAATAAAGAAATAATTTATTATTTTCTGCATCATTTCTGGCAATTGACATTTTGTGGTTGGTCGAAAATGAAATTTGACCAGGTGGTCAATTTGTTGAATGCCCTAATCATTGTTCATCGTTATCGTTCAAGTGATCACCTTGGGTATCGTATGCGCGCTCATTGTTCATTGTCCCTCAAAGGGTATCATTGTTCATTGTCCCTTAAAGGGAGTTATCATTCGGTCCCGTTTAAGGGAATTATTGTTTATTATTGGGCTATCCACTTATGGTTCCCTCTCCCTCATTTCAAAAATAAAAATGATTTCATAAATTTGTTTTTACATAATTGAATTTATTGTACTGAAATTATGCTATCATATTTTTAAATATTTTCTGATTTCAGGTGATCAGTAGCTTGTTTGGGGGGGGGGGGGGGGGAGGGGGGGATACTTGATGTCATGGGGCGCTCACCTAGAATTTGGCTTAAATAAAACTTAACTCTTAGGGATTCAGAGTCTACAGGTTTAACTTCTTTGTGAACTTGCTACATTTGAGTAGACAATTATTTGATTTTGAAAGTTTGCTAAAAATAATAATTGCTAGTTTTATATTGATATTGAATTTGACCTTGCGTAGTCTTTCACTACGCGGCATAACAACTCAATTAATATTATTGGTAAAATATTGATAGTACATCTAGTATAAAATATATTTGAAAAGTCAGGTTGTTACATTAGATGCATATTTGGCTAGTCGTTGGGTATGACATTCACTACAAATAGGATCTCAACCCATGAGATGGAGCTATGAGTCCTCATTGGGACCTACTTCGGGCCTTTGAAGGAGTTTGAAATCTTTCGACAAGAGTGAGCGAGAAAGGTCAACATGGAAAACTGAAATGGACATGCCTTCACACTTTCGATCATAACTCCTTTAATAGAACTCTGATGGACTTCAAATTTTGGGAACATAAACTAGACACATAGAGCTTTCCATCGATATATTATGGGCTAGTTCGGACGAAGACGTTATGTGCGTGGAAGTTCGGCAGAAAATCTTCCCATAAGGCAGTCATAATCGCGACGACAAGGGTCCCAACTACGACATCATCCCCTGGCCCAATTTTTGACAGGTGCCTGTAGCGTGGTTTTTTGTACCCCGATTTTGTCGTTCTCTCTCAGGGAACTAGGGGCCTTGGCTAAAGCTAATCGACTCTAGGTAAGGTTTAAGATCATGGGATAAAAAGTAGATCGTGATGGCGAACAGAACAAACACAACTATAGTTCAGTCAAATGAGAACTATGGGCGTCGGGAGATTTCGGGACGCAAACGGTGATTACGAAGAGGGTTTCGCAACTAGAAAGCAACAGAATAGTGGAATAAAATGACAATCCGGTTAAGATAAACCCACCGGATTTCCTTTTTCAAGGATAATCCGGATTAACTTCCTACAAGCCCACCACGGACCCGGAGGGTTAAAAGAACGAGACTCTCAAGTTAGCTCATATTCACTTTCGTGAATAGAATACTAACTATCCCAATTCCTACCTTCCAACCCAAGTGTTGGATGTATTTGGGATCTTTCGTATCCCGAATACATCCCACTTGAGGGAAGATTAGGAGTGAGAAGTTGATTCCACCACAAATTACCTCCTAAGATGCTAACCCAATCTAAATACATCATTCACATCCTTAGTTTCTCCCTATCCCATAAGGGTTCTAGCCTCTAATCATCTTATCTAACATGCCAAACATAATAATGACTTCATTCATGCTTCAAATAGAAAGTATCTAGAAATTCCAAGCAACAATGACAATAATCAACAAACACCAAGAATCTAATAACAAAAACAGAGATTAAAGAGTAAGAGTTAAGAAATGCTCATTAATTTGGTGTCGAAAGAAGATACTCCAGAATAATAAGAATCTAATGCTCCAAAGATAATATAAATCTTCAAATCTTCAATAGAAATCCAATAAAATCCAGCGCAAGAACAATAATCCAAGTATGAATTCTCATTAATCACTAAGGAATCACTCTAATTGAAGGCTAAAATATGATAGAAATTCTCTCTAAACTCTCCTAAAACCCTAGGTTAATCTCTAAGAATCCTCCTCTACAAGTCTCTAATCCCCACTCTTGCTAAAAGACCTAAAAACAATATATACAAGCTAAGTTAGTTACTCAAAACTCGTCACTTCATTAAGCAGCAAAATGAGAATTTGCAGGGGACTGTAGGTACGGTCTATGAGACCGTGGCTACGGTCCTGCGTAACTCCTACAAATTTCTCTCTTCTTCGCAGCACTGTAGGCGCGGTGTGACAAGACCGTGGGTGCGGTCCGGCGATTTGGGTCAGGTGAGATTTCTCTCCTTCGCACCGTCGTGGGTGTGGTCCCCTGAGACCATGGGTACGGTCTCACTCGGGTACTTCACCTGCTGCTCATGACTTGCACCCACCGTAGCTGCGGTATCCTGAGGCCCTGGGTACGGTCAAGCTCGGTCACTTCATCTTGTCATGCCTTATACCCGCCGTGGGTGCGGTCATTAGGACCGTGGGTACGGTCAAGCTCGGCCAGTTTGATTTAGCAAAGTCTAGCTTTTCATTCTCTCGAAGTGTCCGGCCTTCCCGCGTCCTCTGCCTTTGCCTTGACCATGACCCGGGAAATCTTAGGATTCCCAAAGTAGCTACAAAAATGGCCCTTTTTACCATGTTTTGAGTAAAAACTCCGGAATCTACAAAATAACCAAAAACGTATTAAAAGTTATTGAATTAACCCACGAAACGAGTCAAAAGCCTAAGGATTTAGGCGGTATTTGGACACAAAATTGGGTCTAAACACCCCCCACACTTAAACTTTTGCTCGTCCCGAGCAAAACGAGACATAAAACTACCTAAACTAACATAAACTCCTCTGTTGTGGGAGAGAAACGAGTGCATTTGGCGTATGCAAATCCCTTTGAACCTCCCGGTAGCCCGGGTGGACGAAATGGACTCGTGAGGGTTTGTAGAGGCTATACCCACAAAAGCCAAAGAAAAAGGAGATAGAGAAAGTGAACACAAAACTAAAGAAAACAAAAGGAAAGAGGAACAAAAAAAAAAAAATTTGAATCAAAGGATCTTGCGACCTTAACTAAGAAAACGTTATTAAGCCTCCAAAAGTCCAAAAGGAACCGTTATGAGCATCTCACAATCCCCTCTCCCAAGCAAAAGTCTGTCTTTGAGATTTTCAATTTCCTACACCTAATACCAAGCAAAACCCCATGTGCGTTAGTGCTAGTGGGCTCTAACAAAAAAAAAAAAAGACTCCAAGGACTCATGTCCGAACTAAAAAAAAAAAAAAAAAAAAAAAACTAGCAAACAAGGCATGAGTTGCCCTTCCCCGATTTGGTCGCCGTTGGCTTGGTGAGGGCCGTAGGTGATGCAAGGATAGGCCCCACACTTTATTAACGCTTAAACTTTCTTTTCTTTTTGGTTGGTTTTACCAACGAAATTGCTTTTTCTTTTCTTTTTTTCTTTTTTTTTTTAAGAGTCGGTATTAGCCTTACTTTCGGGAATTGGACAGCCCAAATATCGGGTTTACCCTCCCAACACAGTCTTTTCCATACACACCTCCGCCGAGAATTCGATATGGGAGGAGCTTAAGGGGTAATAGCGCCGTACCGCTAATACCGGGCCCGTGTAGGTTGGCTAAGTGTATGGTGGTTAACGTCATTCAGCGACATGTCCCACTTAATCCGGTTATTGTAGCTTTTGCTTTCTTTTTCTTTTTGTTTTTAACTTTGCTTTTGCTTTTGCTAAATAGGAAAAAGGAAACAAGCTCGGACACGAACCCCTAGACTCTCCTGACTTCGACCAGAACGTGAAAGGAATCGGGGCTTTCGCTAGGCACTTGATGAAGGACATCTAAAGAGATAAGTCATGACTCATACCCAAGACAGGGTCGATAACGCTCAGACCGGTTTCTTTTAAAGAAGATTAAGAACGACCTCTCAATTTCGACAATAAGATCCGAGAAACAAAGCAAAAACAAAAACTAAAGAAAACTTTGAAGGTTTTCACTCCCTTTTTCCTCCTTTTTCAAACAAAAAATTTTCACACGTTAGGCGAAAATTAGGAAAACAAAACTAAAAAAAAACTAGGTGATCTACCCTTTGGAGCAATTATCCCCCCCCCCCCACACTTAAAATGCCACAATGTCCTCCTTGTGGGAAGGTGTCACAAGAAAGGGGTAGAGAACCTACAAAAACAAACAAACAAGAACAACTAGCAAATAAAAGTGGTGGCGACCCGAGCCCACACGGCTCCAACAACAATATAATCCAAACACAGACACTCAAGGGGGTTCGCCACCCAAAAGAAAAACACGCATGCGACGGATCAGGAAGATAATTCACATAAGAAGCATACGGCGGAAATATATTACCCTGAGCTCTTCAAAACTATTCAAGCGATGATCCGAAATCGTCGTTCAAGTGAATCACAACGATATTAGAACAAAAGACGACTTTACATATGACAAAATCCGCATGGGAGATCGGAAACAAAAACAAGGAAAACTAACTAACTAAACTCCTATCAAAAGAACTAAAAAGAAGAAAAAGAAAACTATAGACAAAATATACATTGCCAATGACATACCTTATCCCCGAATCTCACTCATTGAGGTGGGAAATAAGGGTGAAACTCAACACAAACTAACCAAACAGACATGATTCATTTCATTTCATTAAAAACAACCATTCATTACATTGCCAGAGTAACCTTCCATGCCCAAAATACAACCAAACAACAGACAAAATAAGCCATCATCGGCCAAAGACACGACAAACAACCAACTAAAACATCCCAACTACAACCGACAAACAACCAAACTACCAACAAAATACAACCAAAAGACCACCAGAGCCAAATCTAACTGACCTTGAGAGCAACACCAAAATAAGCCATAAGGACCCGAGATACCACCTGTCAAAACCACAAAGCCATCGCATCCAAACCCCGATGAAGCATCCCCCCACACTATATGTCATACAATAAAGTATGTAAAAACTAATGACAAAGATCGGGTGGGGGCGGGAATGCTTACAAACAGTCCTCAAGCGGATCCTCCCGGGGGAGGACGGGGTTGGAATGGAAAGAAGGATGGGTAGTAGGGATTTTCATAGTCCGGAGGTGCTGCGATACGACCCTCAACAGTGTAGTGGTGAAAACTCCAATCGCGCATGAAGCGGTTTTGTTGGCGGAGGTACTCTTCGTGGTGTTGCAGGTGTCGTTGGATGTCACAATCTCCTTTTGTTGATCCTCGAACAACTTTACTTGGGAACGGAGGAGGTTGTTCTGCTCACGCATCTCAACACCCAAGCTTTTGATTTCAGAAGTAACTCGGTTCAGGTTGCCATGCTGGGCAGAGCTCTCTGGCATCTCTTCATGGTCATTCTCCTCAAACTCTTCCAACAAACTAGAAATGGGGATAGGTGCACCGCCAATTATCCTCAGCCAACAATAAAATTGTCCGCACGACCAGTTTTCAGTATTTGCAATATCGAGCCACTCTTCAGCATGAGTGGGGTCGAGAGGAATGCGGATTTTCCTATCGCCATAACCATGATGGTAAACGGTGCGTGAGTGGCGCTCAGAGATTATCTCCATTTCGATTAACAATCCCCTATCAATGGGGATAAGGACATAGCGCGGCTTCCATATCCCAAGGTAGGCACCAAACCCCTATTTCCGGAGGAAATGACATATTATATGACCCATTCCCAAGTTGGTGAAGTTATCACTCCTACTCATCTCCCCTAACCAATGCAGAATGCACGAGCCTAAGTTCACTCGGTGCCCCTTCAAAGTATTATAAATTATGAATAGATCTTCCTTATGGACATTCGAACGTTCCTCATCTCGCCCAAACACTGAATTAGCAATGACCAGATGGAATAACCGGACAGCAGGATTACAGAAATCTCGTGCTCGAGATTCCTCGGGGCAATAGAATTTCTTCTGGCCTTCTTCTAAGTCAACAGGTGCTCTTCTCCAACAAGGCAACCTCTTCCACGCTTCTTGTTCGTTGAAATCCTCACACTCCCAGAAGTATACCCCATCCTATGGCAATTCCAAAGCTTGGCAAAACTCTTGAACAGAACATTCTAGCTCCCTATCACCCACTCTATAGTTGAAAATGGCCTTAGGATACCCATCACTAAAGACTTGAATTGAACTCATGAACTCAAGTATGGGCTGGTCTACAATTGATTGATGTTGAGAAGTGTTTTCCAACCAAGTACATGAGTGAGGACGTCGAAACTAGATCGACAATAAAGAGTATTGATTGTCTCATCACTGCAAATCTCTAGAGCGTAGATTTTTCACTCTTGGAGTTCATCATAGCGGGTCTTATGTGGTTCACCACGAAAAGTAACCTTGGCACGGGGGCAACTTCTGATGAAAGTAGCTGGTTGAGTCCTTCTCAGTTCGAGAGAAGATGGCAATTGGGGAGGTGATGAAGGAAGCTTTCTAGGTCGACCCCTTTTTGGTTTCATCATTCTAGTGGTTATCACTCAGGAACCCTAGGTCTAGACAGAGAAATGTGCACACAACAACCAAAATCAACAAGGAAATTGAACTTGGATGCACCAAAATACAAGAGATACCTGAGTTGAGGACTTAGGAACCTCTCCTTGACAATTTTCGAACCCCACACAACGAACCAAACCCAGAAACACCGCTTAAAGAGCTTAAAAATGGCGAGTGAAGTAGATGCAGCGCGGTTAGGGCTCAAAATTGAAGAGAAGGGTGAGGGAAATGGATGAATTTGTGAAGGAATTGAAGGATTAGGGCAAGGGAATGGAGTTTTAGTGTGAGAGGAGGGTTTTTTCGAGTGAGAGAGAAAGGAATGAAATGAGTGAAAATGAGGGAGAGGGGCGTTTAAACCCCCGACAATTTGCTGCAGTTCGAGAGACCGTAGGTGCGGTCTCATCGGCCAAAATTTTAGGGCAAAGTTGCTATCCTACGATCGTGGCTATGGTGAAATTTACTGTAGGTACGGTCTAGCTGCTGGGCCAAAAATCAGGAAAATCTTGCCATAACTTGACCGTGGCTACGGTGAAGCCCACCGTAGGTACTGTCTCCGTCGGTCAGAAATTTGGGCAAAAGTGTTGTTTTGGGATCGTGGCTAGGGTGAATCCTACCGTGGGTACGGTCCCCTTCGGCCTCTCCCCAGCACCTGCAAGACTCAAAAAAAACTTGGAAAAAAAAATGTTAAGTCCTAAAATTCTACTCTCTCATTATTAACCCTCTTTTCTTGTTCACTCAACAACTCCCAAGAACACCTTTCAACACTCATAACTAACATGAATCATCTACTTCACAAATCTTCTTTTCACCCTCAAATTTTTTTCAACTTTTTCCAGTTTTTTTTTTCTTTTTTCTCAACCTTAACAAATCAAACATGAAAGCTAAAAGAAAAATAAATGCAGGAAATAAAAGGAAAACACTAAAGGTAGGGGAAGTAACTTGTACCTCTCCCGGGTGCTTGTTTTAAGTCCTAGCTTGACCTAATCCACTCTTTCACCTTTCAAAGTCGGCGAGGAACACTACAACCGTCCCCGCATATTCTTCTCCCATGGTGTATGGCTTGATCTTTGATGAGTTGACCTTGAAACAATCCCCCTTTTCATTCTTAAGTTCGATGACACCGGTAGGAAGGATCCTTACTATTTCAAAGGGTCCGGACCACGTTGATCTCAATTTCCCGGAAAATAACTTGAGCCTCGAATTGAAGATAAGGACTCTATCACCCACTTTGAATTCGCGACAGTTCAATTTCTTATCGTGCCACGCTTTCGTTTGCGTTTTGTAGATCCTATTATTTTCATAAGCATGGCGTCGTAGCTCCTCAAGCTCCTCCAATTGAAATAGACGATTCGCCCCGGCCGCCTTGAGATCGTAATTCAATTTCTTCATCACGCACATCGTCTTATGCTCGAGTTCTACGGGAAAGTGGCATGCTTTCCCGTAAACTAGACGGTACGGGTATTTCCCAATCGGCGTTTTGAAGGCGGTGCGGTATGCCCACAAAACATCGTCTAATTTCTCCGCCCAATCTTTTCGTGAAGAGCTAACCGTTTTCTCCAAAATCTCCTTAATAGCACAGTTTGAAATCTCTACTTGCCCTTGCGTTTGAGGGTGATAAGCTACTGCTTATGATTGATACCATACTTCGCTAGAAGAGACTCAAACTTTTTCTTGATAAAATGGGATTCGTTGTCACTTATAATCACTCTTGGGATGCCAAATCTTGAGAATATGATTTTCTTCAAAAATCTTGATACAGATTTGCCATCGCATTTTGCACAAGGAATGGCCTCAACCCATTTCGAAACGTAGTCCACCGCCACTAAGGTATATTGGAAACCTCTTGATGATGGAAAGGGACCCATGAAGTCCAACCCCCATACATCGAAAACCTCTACCTCTAGGATGAAATTCAACTGTGCTTCATTCTTCCGGGAGATATTTCCAGACCTTTGGCATTTATCGCATTGCTTGACTTGAAGATGGGCATCACGAAAGAGTGTCGGCCACCAATAGCCGGCTTGTAAGACCCTCGCTGCCGTCTTTTGCGATCCACCATGACCTCCAACCGGGAACTCATGGCAATGTGTCAAAACGGATTTCACCTCGGTCTCGGGTAGACATCTTCTGTACATCCCGTCGTTGCACAACCGGAATAGGAATGGATCGTCCCAAAAGAAATGTTTTACATCGTGAAAGAACTTCTTCTTTTGATAAGGGGTCAGATTTGGAGGAATCACCTCACTGGACAAGTAGTTTATGATGTCGGCATACCACGGGCTAGAATGCTTGATGGTCATGAGTCACTCATCCGGGAAAAAATCCACGATCGGTTGGGTATCCTCCAAGTCAACAAGGATTCTCGATAGGTGATCGGCTACTACATTCTTCGTGCCGGCCTTGTCACCAATTTCCAAATCGGACTCTTGCATAAGCAAAACCCACCGGATAAGTCTCGACTTCGTTTCTTTCTTCCCCATCAAATATTTAATCGCAGCATGGTCCGTGTATACTACTACCTTGGAGAACATAAGGTACTGCCGGAATTTGTTGAGAGCAAAGATGATTGCCAAAAGCTCCTTCTCCGTAGTCGTGTAGTTTCTCTCTGCGCTATCGAGTGTATGGCTTGCATAGTAGATAACTCTTGGCTTCTTCTCTATGGTTTGAGCCAAACACGCTCCCACGGCAAAATCGCTCGCATCCGCCATGATTTCGAAGGGTAATGTCCAATCCGGGGGTTGAACCACCGGAGCGGAAATCAAGGCTTGCTTTAACCTGTAAAATGACTCAAGGCATTCATCAGTAAAAATGAATGAGGCATCCTTACACAAGAGCTCAGTTAGAGGTCGAGCAATTTTGGAAAAATCCTTGACGAACCGGCGATAAAAGTCGGCATGGCCAAGGAAGCTACGCACCCCTTTAACGGAAACCGGGGGTGGTAGACGCTCTATAACCTTAACTTTAGCCTTGTCTACTTCGATGCCCCTCGAAGAAATCAAATGACCTGGCACAATACCTTCTTTCACCATGAAGTGGCATTTCTCCCAATTCAACACTAAGTCAACTTCTTCACAACGAATTAAAACTTTCTCCAAATTCAACAAACAGTCATCAAAGGTATTGCCATAAACAGAAAAGTCATCCATAAAGACCTCCATGCATTGTTCAATGAATTCACTAAAAATAGCTATCATGCAACGTTGAAATGTTCCAGGTGCATTACACAACCCAAAAGGCATACGTCAATAAGCAAATGTACCATATGGGCAAGTGAAAGTAGTCTTTTCTTGATGTGCGGGGTAGATTGGAATTTGGAAAAAAACCCGAGTACCCATCTAGAAAATAGAAGTACGAGTGACCCGCTAACCTCTCCAACATCTGGTCAATAAAGGGGAGAAGGAAATGGTCTTTCTTTGTTACTTTATTTAATTGACGGTAGTCAATGCACATCCTCCAACCGGTGACGGTTCGGGTACTAACTAGTTCATTCTTTTCATTCTCAATCACAGTCAAACCACCCTTCTTAGGTACACATTGAACCGGGCTTACCCATTCACTATTTGCGATGGGGAAGATGATCCCAGCAACTAACAACTTTACTACTTCCTTTTTTACTACCTCTTGCATATTAGGGTTTAGTCGACGTTGGGGTTGCCTGGTTAGTTTTGCATCCTCTAACAAATCAATTGAATGCATGCATATAGAAGGGGATAAACCTTTCAAATCCTCTATTTTATAACCTAAAGCACCCCTATGCTTTCTAAGCAAATCAAGCAACTTGGACAGATCAGAATCATACAATTTAGCATTTACAATAACAAGGCAAGACTTCTCATCATCCAAGAAAGCATATTGTAGGGAAGGGGGTAAAGGTTTAAGCTCTAAAGGAGTAGAGGTTAGTTAGAGAAGAAGACATACCCTTGTAGATCGCATCTTGAATCTCCATACACTCAATATGAGGCTCGTCAATAATAATCTCCTCATGCATGGGTGATGAATCAAGAAGGTTGGTGAAGAAGGTAATATCGGTGTCGTTGGTCTCAAATTGGAAAGATTCCAATAGACAAGCTTCCAAAGGATCGTCGCAAGTAGACTCAAGCAAATGTGAGTCCTCAATATATTCATCAACAAGGAACTCCATCATATCGATAGCATAGCACGAGTCCCCATACGACGGACCTTTCAATGACCCCTCGAGGTTAAAAATGATGCTTTCATCTCCGACATTCAACGACATACTACCATGCTTCACATCGATTATTGCTCCCGCCGTAGCAAGAAACGGCCTTCCCAAAATGATGGGAATGTTATTGTCTTCCTCTATCTCCAAAATCACAAAATCACATGGAATCAAGAATCGACCCACTTGGACCGGAATGTCCTCCAATATTCCCAAAGGTCTCCGCACGGAACGGTCGGCTAATTGGAGATTAATTGTCGTAGGAGTTAGATCGTCGAGATTCAACTTCTTGCATATAGAATGAGGCATGACGCTCGCACTGGCTCCTAAATCACAAAGAGCACGACCAATCCGCATGTCATCAATGGTACAAGGGATAGAAAAACTTCCGGGGTCGGCTAACTTCTCCGGTGATTTGTTGTCAATAATAGCACTACAATCGGTCATCAAGTGGATAGTAGATTTCTCTTGAATTCTCCTTTTACTTGTGAGAAGCTCCTTCAAATGTTTCTTGAAAGATGGGACTTCAGAAATAGCATCAAGAAATGGAATGTTTACTTGAAGCTTTTTGAGCATCCCGATGAACTTTGAAAACTTTGCATCGGACTTGGGCTTTGCTAACCGCTCGTGAAAAGGAACCGGTGGTAGCTTCGGCTTCTCAATGATTTGAATAAGCTCTTCTTCTATCATTATTCCTTTCCCTTTTCTTACTTTCTCAATCTCCTCTCTTTCTTTACTAGCTTCTCCCAACTCCTCCACATGAACTTCCTCATCTCCACCACCCAAAACAAACTCACTCTCTCGTTCCTCTATCAAATCCTCTTCTTCCGTGATATCTACCACATCACCCTCTTTATCCCCCACAACATCCTCTACCACCATCCTAGGCCCTTCAATCTCCCTACCACTCCTCATTGTAATAGCATTAAGTTGCCCTTTAGGTTTGGTTGAGGTTGGCTAGGGAGAGATTGAGTAGGTTTTGTTTGTTGTGCTATTTGAGCCATTTATAACTCAAGATTCTTTATGCGTGCTTGGTCCCTATCTTGAGCTAAGGACATCTTATCTTGAGTTAAGGAAATCTTTTGTAGGATTTGCTCAAAAGAAGAAAATTCTTGTTGTGATGGTTTGGATATTTGGGAGATTTGACCATGGTGAGGGTTTTGTTGGTACTAGCGGCGGTTTTGGTTTGAGAAACCAGGGGGTGGATTATGGTTTTGTGGAGCTTGTTGGTTGTAGGCATAATTCCCACGAGGACAAATATGATTTGAGTTGGGATAGGAAAGGTTATTGTTTGGATAGATAGCTTGGACTTGCTCGGCTTGAAATTCTTCACACCTTTGAAAAGAGTGTGGCCCTCCACAAAAATCACACACAAGAGCTCGGGAATTCGGAATAATCATAGGTACCTCTTGAGCTGCCTTTACTTGCTTCGTAGTCTCTTCCAAGGCCTTCTTCTGCTGCATCTCTAGAACGGCGTTCATGAGAAATTTGATAGTAGGATTGCTCTCTAAAGAAGGACCTCCATCACTAGGACTACAGCCACCTCCCCAATATGGAGAGTTTTGAGATAACTCATAGAGGAACACATTTGCTTCTTCCGCCGTCTTCTTGAGGAACATGCCTCCCGAGGCATGATTAATGAATTCACGCAAAGAGCTACAAAGTCCGGAATAAAAGTGGTGCAATAATAACCAATTCCCAAGATTGTGGTGTGGACACCTCCGTTGGAGACCCTTGAATCTCCCCCACGCTTCAAATAACGACTCATCGGATTCTTGTTTGAAACTCATGATGGCTTGCCTCAACCTACACGTCTCATCATTGGGGAAAAACCTTTGAAGAAAGTCGCGGCTAAGGGCATCCCATGTAGAATAGGTTCCCGGCGGACACGTGTTAAGCCACAATAATGCTTTTCCCTTCAAAGTGAGAGGGAAAAACTTCAGCTTCATGTATTCGGTGGTGACTCCTTTCATTTGTACGAAACCGATGCGTTGCTCAAACTTGTTGATGTGGTCAATGGGATTTTCATGCTCTCCTCCATGATACGGAGTGTTCTCAAATATCTCTAACAAATATGGTTTGAACTCGAATGATGCGTTTGGTGGTAATGTAGGTAATATGATAGGATCGCCTCCCGTACCCGACGATGGTAAGGAGTATGATGCTAAGGTACGGGGTGGAACTTGCTCTCCGTCAGCCATTGGAATTTCGATCGTCTCTCGCTCCCTTTGTTGTCTTCTTCGTCTCGACCCGGTGTTAGCTTGGCGAATAATACTCTCCGGATTCGGATTCGATGGAGTTATAGGAGTTTGGCCTCGTCGAGATCGAGTCCGCATGCACAAAAGGAACAAACAGAAGAATCAAATTCCCAATAACCAAGGATAACAAAATCTCTAGCAAATGAAATGATCTTAAATAACCTACAGACAAAAAGCTAAGCTAGGTGCGCTTGCTCCCCGGCAACGGCGCCATTTTGTGTAGCGTGGTTTTTTGTACCCCGGTTTTGTCGTTCTCTCTCAGGGAGGTAGGGGCCTTAGCTAAAGCTAATCGACTCTAGGTAAGGTTTAAGATCATGGGATAAAAAGTAGATCGTGATGGCGACCAGAACAAACACAACTATAGTTTAGTCAAATGGGAACTATGGGCGTCGGGAGATTTCGGGACGCAAACGTTGATTAGGAAGAGGGTTTCGCAACTAGAAAGCAATAGAATAGTGGAATAAAATGACAATCCCGTTAAGATAAACCAACCGGATTTCCTTTTTAAAGGATAATCCAGATTATCTTCCTACAAGCCCTCCACGGACCCGAAGGGTTAAAAGAACGGGACTCTCTAGTTAGCTCATATTCACTTTCGTAAATAGAATACTAACTATCCCAATTCCTACCTTCCAACCCAAGTGTTGGATGTATTTGGGATCTTTCGTATCCCGAATACATCCCACTTGAGGGAAGATTAGGAGTGGGAAGTTGATTCCACCACGAATTACCTCCTAAGATGCTAACCCAATCTAAATACACCATTCACATCCTTAGTTTCTCCCTATCCCATAAGGGTTCTAGCCTCTAATCATCTTATCTAACATGCCAAACATAATAATGACTTCATTCATGCTTCAAATAGAAAGTATCTAGAAATTCCAAGCAACAATGACAATAATCAACAAACACCAAGAATCTAATAACAAAAACAGAGATTAAAGAGTAAGAGTTAAGAAATGCTCATTAATTTGGTGCCGAAAGAAGATACTCCAGAATAATAAGAATCCAATGCTCCAAAGATAATATAAATCTTCAAATCTTCAATAGAAATCCAATAAAATCCAGTGCAAGAATAATAATCCAAGTATGAATTCTCACTAATCACTAAGGAATCAGTCTAATTGAAGGCTAAAATATGATAGAAGTTCTCTCTAAAACTCTCCTAAAACCCTAGGTTAATCTCTAAGAATCCTCCTCTACAAGTCTCTGATCCCCCCTCTTGCTAAAAGACCTAAAAACAATATATACAAGCTAAGTTAGTTACTCAAAACTCGTCACTTCATTAAGCAGCAAAATGAGAATCTGCAGGGGACCGTAGTTACGGTCTATGAGACTGTGGCTACGGTCCTGCGTAACTCTTGCAGATTTCTCTCTTCTTCGCAGCACCGTAGGCGCGGTGTGACAAGACCGTGGGTGCGGTCCGGCGATTTGGGTCAGGTGAGATTTCTCTCCTTCGCACCGTCGTGGGTGCGGTCCCCTGAGGGCTGAGACCGTGGGTACGATCTCACTCGGGTACTTTACTTGCTGCTCATGTCTTGCACCCACCGTAGCTGCGGTATCCTGAGACCGTGGGTACGGTCAAGCTCAGTCACTTCATCTTGTCATGCCTTATACCCGCCGTGGGTGCGGTCATTAGGACCGTGGGTACGGTCAAGCTCGGCCAGTTTGATTTAGCAAAGTCCAGCTTTTCATCCTCTCGAAGTGTCTGGCCTTCCCGCGTCCTCTGCCTTTGCCTTGACCATGTCCCGGGAAATCTCGAGATTCCCAAAATAGCTACAAAAATGGCCTTTTTTACCATGTTTTGAGTAAAAACTCCGGAATCTACAAAATAACCAAAAACGTATTAAAAGTTATTGAATTAAACCACGAAACGAGTCAAAAGCCTAAGGATTAGGCGGTATTTGGACACAAAATTGGGTCTAAACAGTGCCTGTGCCACGATTGTGACCTCAAGTGTCCTGGCCATGATGTCATGTGTCACGCTCGTGACATCTTTCGGGTCCAGTTGCCCCTTACGCAAGAGACTTCACGGCCGCAACGCCCCTGTTCCGAACTTAATTTTTTGTTATCTTATGTAAGGGACTTTTTGCTAATGATGATTATGAATATAATGAAACGGCTTGAAGTTCACTGTCTTCTCTAAAATCTTGTTTACTTTATCCATTTGTTAATGGTGGTGTTGCAAATCTCTCCTATATTGAATATGTTGTCGATTTTATTTCCTTTATCAAATTCATGGTGGATTGCTAGTTATTGGTGGTGGATTTTCCTTTAGTGAAGTTTATATATGGTTCCTTTCGCGACTCAAGCTCTTGTTATCTTTCTTGGATTGTGATTATTGTTTCTCAAGATTATTATCTTCAATCAAGAACATTATTATCATCCATCATCCACATCTCTACTACTCAAGCAAGGATTATATATCCTCATCTTCCTACCGTGCCACGCTCCATAACTTCTCTAGAAAGAGAATGCTTTCAGGTACTTGATGGTCAAACAAAGTATGTTGTAAAATTGAATGAGAAGACTTGTGACTATCAATCTTGGCAACTTAGTGGAATCCGGTGCAAATATGTTGTGAGGTGTCTACTCCATATGTAGGAGAAACTAGACAATTGTTTTGATAAATACTACTTAGTGTAGAACTTCATAAAAGCTTATGTCCACAACATCCACCTCATTTAAGACCTTATTTTCTGTCCCCCCCCCCCCCCCCGGTGAACAACATACCTATCTTAAAACCCCCACCTATGTAGAAGAAAAAAGGCCACCAAAAGATAGAAGAAGAGGTGTTGCTGAGGGTAGAAAGGAGCTAAAAATTTGTAATGTAATAAAATGCAAGCTATGTAATGAAATGGGGTACAACATGAGGGGTAGTCCTCTAAACCCGAACAATAAGAACAAGAAGAAGGGGACTAAGAAAAGGGTATATCATGCAGGCACCAACAAGGCTCCAAGTATTGTTGTTGTTCATTGTCTTGGTTTTTGCTTTCTTCTTGTTGTTCACTGCTTTACAAAGTGTCTTCTTCTAACTATTTCTTTCAAGGGAACCAACGAGTCGTAACATCAAACACTTCACAATAGCCACATTGTTAAAGTTGTTTTATTTATGACAGTAGTAGCTTACAATGGTGTTCTACTTACAACAGATTCTACTTACAACATCTTGTATTATTATCACTTCCATCTTCTTGCCCTTGATGTTTTCCAATACCCTAACTGAGGCTACTTAGATACTAATCGAGGCGATTTTTTAACTGAGTAGGGATCATAAATGTATCACAACTTCCATGGTTCTATTACAAAGCTAAGTTTTCATAAACACAATAATAATAATAATGAAAATAAGAAAAAATTGGCATAACTTCACATTCCTTGCACTTTGTGAATTCCTCTCACACATATCCTTCATCATCATCTTCATCTCGGCAACATCAGTAGCCACAATAGTAGCAATGTCCTTAATTGCAATCGTACTACTTTCCCCAACCAAACTAATGGAGCCAAACCTCCTCCATTAGATTTACACTAATCTTTGCCTTCAACTATATCTACCCAGTCCAAGAATTTATCACGGCTGGCAAATGTGTAGTACTCCCTTAACCAATTTTTGTCTGCCTTTAACACAATCACCACCAACTACTCTGGCTGACGTCTGCACTTTGGATACAATGTGAACCGGCTCCTTCCACCTTCAACTTTCAAAGTTATGGATGAACTCATCCCTTTTGATGGAAAGCACAACTTACCACAGTTAGACTCTATAAGTTCCAAACAAACCTCAAATTAAAATGGTAATCACCCCCATTTAAACAAAGTAGTAACAAACAAAATCTCAGAAGCAAAATAGGCTCAACTTCAATTTTTAGATTTCCTTGAAACACTATCGACAACCCCAAATTTTATTACGAAATTAAAACTTAGGGTTTTCGCAACTTACTTTCTAGAATGAGAAACCCCCAAATTTCCTTTCAATTCACACCAATTTTAGGACCAATTTGCGAAATTTAGGGTTTTTTTACATCTTACCAAATGCCCAACTTATGCCTTCAAACAAAGGATGAAGTTCTACCTTCAACCAGGGGACGAACTTTGGCCTTCACTGAGATGGAATTGAAGTGGGATTATGTACTACCATAGAGGACCAATGAGGAAGAAGAGGGAAAGAGTTATCTTTGAGTAGTTCATGACTAACGAAAATAAGAAGGAAATGATAGATACGAAGGGAGAGGTGGAGAATTCTCAGATTAAGTTGCCCTTAAACTTACTAAAACTGTCATAAATACCCTTGAAAATGTTTTGTTAATAAAATACCCTTTAACTGGGAAAATGAGATAATAATGACCTTTGAGCGACTTGTTACCGAGAAGCAGCTTATTAATGGTGATTAGACATCTCTTGGGGGGGGGGGGGTAGTCATGATGAAGGTGTGTTTAATACGTAATCACCACCCTTTCAAATTCTGACCTCGGCTTTAAAAACCCTGACTCCCCCTTTTCCATCTTCATCTTCTTCCTTCTTCGTCTGCTCTTCTTCTTTCTCTCCTCTTTACCATTAGGGTTTTCTGTACTTCTTTCCCCTCTGCAAGATTCAACCTTTCTGAGTTAACTCCCCTCTCTCCCCACAACAATGGCTGCTAATGGAGTTTTCGACCATGCCCAGATCATATCAGGCACCTCATGTCCGTGTTTCTCTAACACAGACAGGATCTGTACATGTGGCCTTCTTTGTGTGGTTCGAGTGTCCATGGCACCCTCGAACCCGTTCAGAAGGTTTTCATGGTGCAGGTTTCATGGCTCCCCTCAAGGGTGTGATTACTTTGACTGGTTGACGACCCCATCTGCTCTGTATTGAGGACCCCTGTTGTTGCCACCATCGTGAGGAACACCACATTGGTTGTTGAATTGTCGAGGACCGTCAGGAAACTCACCAAGCTGAGAAAGGAGAATGAAGAGATGATGGGGCAGCTGATTGACGCTGAGTACCAGGTTAGGGTACTCAAGAAGTCTCGAAAGAGGCTTATAGTGTTAATCGGTGTTCTGGTGGTGGTGTTGTGAGGGTCATGCTTCAACATGACTAGAAGGTGGGGTGAGGAGGGGTGCCCAAGGTGGGTGGAAGTTCAAGGTCAAGAAGTAGCAGCAGCTGCAACATCGGATGAAGAATTCTCTTCTTTTGTTCTTGTTTTTGGGTGGGCTTTGTGATTTTTTGGGTGGGGTTACTGGAAAATTTAGTAACCCACCACTGACCAATTTTTTTGGGTGTTAACTATGGATGACTTTTGGTGGCCATGGCATACTCTGTTTTTATATGCCATGACTTAATGTTATTTTATGTTTATGTTTTAGTTTAGTTTAGGTTAGTTTTAGTTTATGTAGGGTTGAATTTAGTTTAAGTATGATGGAATGTAAAGGAATGATGATGAATGAATAAAAAACCTTCCCTTGGACATCGAAAAACTTGGAGTTGCTTATTTTTTTTCATGTTCTGTTTGGTATCTTGTTGATTGTTATTGGTCAAATGCATAGAACATGTGTGAAGAAATGATTGGGTTGCATGTTCTGATTTAGTGTAATGCATGGAGACATCAAATCTGACTTGATTTGGTTAAAAACTGGATGATCGGATTGAAAACATGGAACAAAAACTCAATATGTTTGATGCATAAATGGAAAACAATATTGATGACAACCTACCAAAAACATCAACACCATTAATGCATTAAATGGCAAAGTAAAATGAGGCAAACAACCAAATTAAATGAGTACCATTTGAAGGAATATGTTGTTGGTACATAATTGTTGATTGACAAGAGTTGCTATCAATTGCACTCAAACATCAAGAGTGCCAAAAAAATATACTAAGACATATTCCCCCCTATCAAAAACTTTCAACTCTCAAAAGTTGTACATGCAAGTATCAGGTTTTCAATGTGATATACATATCCAAAAGTTACAGACAGCAATAACACATAAAAAAATCCAAGAAACAAATTTCTTCAGAACCATCTTCCTCTTGGTGGTGGAGGTTGTTGGGGTTGAGGTGGTGTGCATGTGAATGGCAGCAGGCTTGAGACAACAACAGATGGGGTCCTTTTGACTAACAGCTTCAATCTGGTGTCAATCTGAATTGGTGGCCCTGCAGTTGTCAATGGCTGGCTTGAAGGTGTAGCTTGAGTGGATGATGTTGCAGCAAAGGGAGCACCTGATGATTTCCTTTTCCTCACATTGGTAGCCTACAATGAAATAAAGACAACTCAATAACTAACAAAACCCTAAACCTTAAACCTTAAACCTTAAACCCTAAACCCTAGACCCTAACTGTTTCAAAGGAACAAAGTAATACCGATCAATAACTGACAAAAGTGATGTCGATCATTTTCATACCTGAGGATTGGCTGGAGGATTTTTATAGTTTGATCTGTTGTGGACTTGTGGCCCTCATTCCCATAAAGAGAACAATGCATTCTCTTCCCATTCTTACTGACTCTACCCCTCACATTCTCTCCCACCTCTGGTCTTCTCTTGTACTTTATGGTAGTCTTCTTCTTGGGTTTGAAGTAAGGGGCTGCCACTTCATAGCCATGTGCCTTTTCCCACATGTCAGGTCCGTTTGTGGGCACAAGAGTGTGACTGTAACACTGCCAGAGCTTGATAGTGGCATAACAATCCTCCACAAAACCAGATGGATCAATTCTTTCATCCCTCATAACTGCTATGGAATGGGGGCCAGGGATACCACTTAGTTCCCAAGAGTTACAAGAACAAGATCTAGCTTGTAAGTTGACAGAATGCTCCTCTCCATAACCATTAGTTACACTATACAAACCATTAGCTGCCCTTGTAACCTCCCAATGCCTAGAACCATCAATTCTATCATTTAATTTCTTCCTAATTCTAGGAGCCATAGGCATCTGAAGGTTTGAAGCCAACCCATTCTTTTCACCAACTCTTTTCATCACCAGCTTGAACACACATCTAAGTAGAGATACAATGGGTAGATACCTTACTTCCATGATGAAAGAATTGAATATCTCTACCATGTTGTTGTCTACTAAGTTACACTTTCTATGAAACTTGAAATAAGCCCTACAAAAGTCTGTACCCCCTTCTTCTCCAAGCTCTCCCAAGCCTCTGGGCTGATGCTCTTCATTTTTAGTAGGGTTCTGTTGTTGATTTTGTAATGTTCCAAAATAACTTCCTGTACAAATCACCCCTGAAGTGCTTCCTTAAATTGGCATATACATGACTTGCACACATCCTTTGTTCAACATGAGGAAGGTACTTCTTCATAGCTTCAATTAGTCCCTTCACAATGTGAATTATAGTATTACAATTAAATGAAAAGAATAATTAACTAAGAATCAACTATAAGATGAAAACAAAGCTACTTACCTTCTGCTGATAAGAAATGAAAGTCCACTGAAACAACTCATCCATGCCCAAGTTCATTGCCAAATGCTTTATAAACGACTCCCACACCTCTTTTGTTTCATTATTTGCCACTCCCCAGGCAAATGGATACATTTGGTTGTTACCAGCCCTTCTAACAGCAAGAAAAAGTTGTCTATCCCAGGGACCCTTCAAAAAACATGCATCCAAGCTAAGAATCCTCCTATAACCCTCAGTCAGTCCTTTCTTTAATGCCTTAGGACAGATGTAAACAAACTTGAATACATGTTCTCCATTAGGAGAATGGGTTGTCTTTAGCTGGATTGTGGTCCCAGGATTCTTCTTTTGAAATTCCCACAGGTAGTCCCTAAGCTATGCAAATTGAACCCTGTAGTCACCAATGATAGAGGCCAATGCTTTCCTCCTAGCCCTTGCACACATTGACAAAGTTTCTCTATAATTTAATCCACCTTAACCATCTCTTGCATGTCTCTTGACCTCCAAGATAGATTAATCCTAAGCATCCCCCTGTAATGCTCACCCAACCACTTGACACTCATGTTCCTATGACCAGCTTGCATACTGTAAGGAATACAAGTGTGTTCCTTGTTAAGTGTCTTGATTTGGATATTTTCCTTCTCAACTTGTGAAGAGTATATCCTCCACTTTTAACCGTCAACTTTACATTCTAGTGTGTACCTCCCTTTGTCACTCTTCACTACCCTCAAGTTATAACCACCAAAAATCCTATATTCAGTCACAACTTTCACCACATCCTTCTTCTCAAGGAAGGTCTGCCACATACAAGCCTACGAGGATTTTTTGGGTTATACCTAGGGTATTGTATCTTTTTTCTTCCTCCTACACATTTTGTTTTTACCTTCACCTTCCTCATCCTCACTCTCTAGGTTGCTAGGACAGTCAGAGTCATGGATTTCTCATCTTCTTGGCGCCCATCTATTTCTCCTTCATCACCATTGTCATTTTGATTTTTCTCCTCCAACAGTCTCCTCTCACTCGGAATAGCTCCCTCCAACTGCTTCTTCTTCCTCAATGCCACAACCTCTTCATCATCAACATCAGACCAATTTTCATCATTACTGTCTCCATCATCCTCCTCACATTCACCCTCCTGAAAGTATTCAGGGTCATCAGGCTCATCCTCATCTTCATCATCTCCCTCCCCTTGATCACCTCCCACCCCTTGATCCATAAGATTAATGTTACCAAATTCCACAAGATCATTTGAACCATGATCAACATGCACCCTAACATAATCACATCCATTCACTAATGCAATCAATGCCCTAAATTCTTTATCTCCATCTAGTGGGACTAAACCCTCCTCAAATGGCCAACCTGGTGTACTGAAATAAATCTTTTTAATCCAATCCTGTGTATATCCTAACTGCTTCACAGTCTCAGCCATGCCATCTACACTAGAGTAATTAGGGTCTACATCAACTCAGACATTTCACATTCAACATATCTTAGATACTCCTCACTGTCAAACTCACCTACATGGAAAACATGCAACAATCCCATGATCAAACCCTAAAACTAACTAAAAAAAGAGTCAAAATTTGTCACATTGATCATTAAGACAGAGACACATGTCGAACAGAGTAAACCCCCTTATAGAAATACATATTAATATATTTAGGAATAATTATTAGATATTTTATATGTTTTAGTTTCCTATTCTTATTAGGAATATTATAGTTTCCTAGTTTGACTAGGAATATAACTCTAGTTTCCTATTTCTATTAGGTTTAGTATTAGGTAGGTTATTTACCTATAAATAAGGGCTTTGCTAGCCTTTATGAAACAGATTACATTAATATTGAATATTAAATTATTAAGAATTCTTACTGATTATGCACGAGGATGCTAATCTTTTCCTGAATCCAGCACGGGGATACTGAATTCTTCTCTTGAATTCAACATGGGGATGTTAAATTCTTATCTTTAGCTTTTATTTATTTCCCGTTCTCTATCAAATTGGTATCAAAACAAGTTCTTAATTCTGAGTTTCACCCAAATTTTTTCTTCTTTTTTTTTTTTGTTTCCGCTGCCAACTAATTTCTTGGAAAAAAACTTCCCAGAAAACCCTAGTCACTTGTTGTTGCTGCTGCTGTGTCATTGTTCTGCTGCTAAGAGTGTTTTGTTACAGTGTTGTGTTCTGCTACTGTTAGGGTTGTGTTAGAGGTGGCACCATGATGTTTCCCAAAACATGGTTGTCTTTAGAAAGAGCCATGGGAAGTGAGGCAAACCTTGAAGACTGTGGTAAAAGAATAGGTGAAAATATGAAGACTTTGAAGAAAGAGATTGAGGAAGATTTCTTCGAGCTTGGCAAAAGAATTACCTCTAGGCTAGATGATCGTCAAGAGTCACTTAAAGAAGAGATTCATGGGATCGTGAGTCAATTCAAGAGTCATGAAAGTTCTAGTAAGGAAGAAGCAAAGGAAGTGAGTCCTCCATCTCTTATAAGTTGTGTTCAATCTTCAACTCATACTGAGGGTGAACAAATTTATTCCAATGCAGACTTGCTTGATTTACCTTCAGATTTATCTATTCATCTTATATCCAATGAAGAGGATTTGACATTATCCGGAGGTACTTTTAACTTTTGAGCCTCCCATGTTTTCGGTTTGTGCCTTTAGTCGTTCTACAACTTCAGAGGTTATGGTACCTAGTTTGCCTCCTCTTATGCCCTTTGTTGTTGATGGTGAAGATGTTGAAGCAATTCCTAAAGACGAGTACTCAGACACTACTCATGACTACAAGATCTTGGCTACTTCTCAAAATTTTCTATTTTGGCATTTGGGTAAACATGTAGAGATGTCAAGACAAGAATTCGACTATGTGGATTTATTTGTCCCTGATGAATTTTTCACTTGCAAGAAGCGACATCCCCTCCTCGAATTACTACTTTCTCAGGAGAAATTTAGAGTTGTGCAAATTTTTCATCTTTATGATGAAGTGGATATGCTCTTCTTCTATAGGATTGTTATCGTTCTACGACTCTACAAAATTCGAGGATGTGTCTTTTGCAATAGGGAGATTCCCTGCGTTGATTTGCTAACTATGTACCTTCATGCAAACTCTCTGGAAGCAAGGTTTTTTCAAGTCGGGGAGAATGATAGAAATACATATTAATATATTTAGGAATATTATTAGATATTTTATATGTTTTAGTTTCCTATTCTTGTAGGAGTATTATAATTTTCTAGTTTGATTAGGAATATAACTCTTGTTTTCTATTTCTATTAGGTTTAGTGTTAGGCAGGCTATTTACCTATAAATAAGGGCTTTGCTAGCCTTTACGAAACATGTTACATTAATATTGAATATTGAATTATTATGAATTCTTACTGATTATGCACGAGGATACTAATCTTTTCCTGAATCCAGCACGGAGATGCTAGATTCTTCTCTTGAATTCAACACGGGGATGTTGAATTCTTATCTTTGGATTTTATTTATTTCTCGTTCTCTATCACCCCTTCCCATTAAACCCAGAAAAATGCCAACATAGAAACCCTAGAAATCCCATAATTTTGCATAATCGGTAGGGAAAAAAAATCATATTTAACTAAAATCCAACACATTCCAACATCTAAAACTCAAATGGAAGCATCATATTAGCAACCCCTAACTTTAATGTATCAATGAAATTTCATACTACCTGCTAACTTACGCCTTTAGTTGTATTGAGGATGGAGATGAAGCAGCAAGCGAAAATTAGACTCAGAACAGAGTCTGCATTGACGAAGCTTCAGTGAGGAAGATGAACCAACTGGGGGAAGATGGAACGAAAGCAAGGAGAAGGGGTTGTTTTTTGAATGGAGGGAAATAACGAAATAAAGGGGATCAGTGGGGTAAAAACCCATTTGTAACTAATCAAACATAATTAGGAGGGAAAGACTATTAACCTGCACAAAACTACACAAATCACCTGAAACTTACAAAATCAGGTAAAACGGACAATTTACTTACTTTTAATCGATTAAAGGATATTTTATTAATAAAACAATTTTTAAGGGTATTTTTGACAGTTTTACTAAGTTTAAGGGCAATTTAATCCGAGAACTGGGAGGTGGAGGGTGGTAACAGAAAAATAATTAAGGGAAAGTATTTAAACAAGGGGTATATTAAAAATATTAAAAATTTTAATCCTGACATTGTCTTATCAAATTTGAAAAAATAGGCACAAGTATCATCTACAGTAGTTAAGTAAGAAATTAATTGCATTTACTATACCTTAGATTGGGACGTTCTTTATAATTTCCCACATGTTAAGGGCAAAATCCTCATTTCAAATGGTTGGGGAAAAATATATGTTATTACTTCTTTCAAGAACGATAAATATATTTTAAGAAAATAAATATTTAGAATATTCGGAATTATGGTAAAAATATTTTATTAAAAAATCAATAATATATGATACGTATGCAACAAATATATTTTTTTTTTTGCTACTGTGAGTTATGTGAATAGAAGCTATGTATAAATAAATTAATATATAATATATACTTTAAAATGTACCCTGCTCTTCCTCTTACACACATATATAAGATGTGTAATAAATTGTTGTCTCCATATGGCTGGAGAGACAAATGTTACTTTGGAGCATTACAAAGGAAGTGGCTGTTAGGGAAGTATATAATCTCTCTTTTCCAAAAATAGAGGAATTCAATTGGCAGCATGGCAAAAGAAGTAAAAACAAAGAGGTGGAGAGAGGACTCAGTCAATTGCTGGGTCCTTGTTCCTCTTGAAAATATGTTCAATCTCTTGCATTAATTGTTGGGGGAGTGGCCGCTCAACCGTCAGAAAAGCATCAATGTTTTCTTTGAGCTGATCAAGTGAAATTGCACCTATGATCGAACTAGTCACGAATGGACGATCTCTGACAAAACCCAGAGCTAGCTGGATGGGAGATATACCATGTTTCTTGCCCAGATCCACATACATCTTTGTCACTTCCTGGATGGGGGTGGGTATTTCATATCATAATATTAGCATTCTAATTTCATACATTGTTATGTTTCTATAGATAAGAATGATAATCAGCACTAACGCTGTATAAACCAAACCAAAAAGCTCAAGTTGATCATCAGTAAGGACTCATTACCTTGGAGTAAGACTTCATGTATCTCTCCATATAACCAGGAAAAAGGTTCAGCCTTCCCTTCTTAGCAGATTCAGACTCAGGATCTAAATATTTTCCTGTCAGAATTCCACCACCAAGGGGAGAATACGCAAGCAGCCCAATGTTGCAATTGTTTGGATGGCAAACTTCCACAAGATCAGCTGAAACCAAATAATAACACTATATAAATTTGATGAAGCCATCAGGTTCAGATTTGAACCTTATACCATTAAAATCTCTGCATCCATCATTTCTCTCATGCTTTATTCTCTATAGAGACAGGTACTCGTAATTAGAAATTGCTCCACGGTCATTAGGATTCTGTCGAAGTGAGTGACCAAATAAAAAAAAAAATTAAAAAAAAAGGCTGAAAGAGAGGTGACATGAGCCGCATTAATAAGGAAAAAAAGAGTGGGATTATAAAAATGTAGAGAAAAAATGTGATATAATTGGATGCATATTGATCTTTAAGATACAGCTGCAGCAATCATAAAACTGAATTAAACAAAATCTGCAAAGGTAAGGAGCTCAGCATAGAGTGCCTAAGTAGAAAATATACTACATGTGCATGGAGGAGAAGAAAGTAAGAATGTCATCAATGCCTGTGGCAACAAGTATATATGAAAACCTAGCAGAATGCAAAAGCTCAAGTGTTGGGGGGCTGTTCAGCAAGAAATAGAAACTGGGAAACTTGCCTTCAAAGCGGCATCTAGTTAATAGATTATAAGAGTTCTGAATGCTAACAATCTTCGGAAGGCCACCAACTTTGGCTGCATGGACGAACTCCATTACTCCATATGAAGTTTCATTTGAGACACCAATGTATCTTACCTTGACAAATTTAATAGAGGAATTATACATGAGCCTATAATAACGACAAGTAGAAGGCATTTACAACCGACAAGAAAAAAAAGGGTGGGGGGGGGGTATTACTCTGCACAAGCAGCTTCATAACTAATAAAAAAAAATTAGCATGACCCTTCTCGTAGTCTAATAGTCAGTTAAGCTAAATCATAAAACTTTAATGAGAGGGAAGAATCAAAGAAGCGAATCTAAGAACCAAATCTGGATTCAGGAGGTAAAATGCATGGGCACCAAAGAGACTTGCATCATCAGAAAAAAGGAGTAAAGCATAATCCACAGTTCCA
Organism: Portulaca oleracea; assembly: GCA_029582165.1. Lineage (NCBI taxonomy): Eukaryota > Viridiplantae > Streptophyta > Magnoliopsida > Caryophyllales > Portulacaceae > Portulaca > Portulaca oleracea. The sequence goes on along the minus strand of CM055879.1, from coordinate 9,034,405 downwards.
TACTTAAAGTCCCACTAGTTTAGGTGGTGTTGGTCCATGCCTCCAGTTTATAAGAGGCAAGCAAAGAAGAAAGTATGGCACTGAACATTCAGCTGATATATTCATGCAATTTTTCATGTTCAGAGGTATACACATGCTAAGGTGGGACAGTGATGAATATTCAGAGGCCAATAACCGTTTGAGGGCAAATTACCGGAAAACTCACTCTAGAGAAGGAAACATACAAATACCACACTTGATCTATTCTATCATAAGTTATTGCTTTCATGCATCTAGAGGGCCTTGAATTTGAAACTTCCAAGAGAAAGAAATAAATGAATAAATAAAACTACAACTGATCAAGCTCTTCACAGTTTGCTCAACTAACTTGTGGGCTTGTAGCTTATCTCAATCCGTGCTACGATAAAATATAGTGTTCACTCTTTCCATATTATTCTGAAAGCTGCATCATCCTCTAATTCATGTAAAAGTAACAGAACTTATCCATCTTGTAACCAGCATATCCTAAAACGTGGCTGACATCTGAAGCTTTCTTACATGGGTTCTACACTTCTACCCATTAGATTACAATCAAAATTTTATGCAGCGGATTGCAACTTAAGGCTTGCAAGCTGAAATGCTTGGGTTTGAGAAGAAAGAATTAGTATGAAACCGAGCACAAAAGTCAAAAACCATGAATGAGGATGAAATCACATATGCCATGAGTGTGCTTCACCTTCAAGAAAATTGACTCATGGCAGGATATGCATCAAGATTTTCTCTCAATCCCTTATTCTTCTCTGAATCTCTTTATCATTTCTCTTCTCTGAGGATCAGATGAGGCTAATAGGACTTTGGAGTGCAATGGATTTACTGAACATGCATTGACAAACACCAGTAAAGTCGATAAAGGTTTACCTTTCCTTCATTTATGAGATCTTGAAAGCCCCTAAGTTGCTCTTCAAATGGTACACTTGGCCTCCATTTGTTGAAGTCATAAAAAAACTCACCAAAAACTGGAACATAGCGATCAGGCCTATGCCAAAAAAAAAAATGAAAAATAACATTCATGCAACACTCCACTAATAAACGTTTCAACAGTAAAGAGGTAAATGGAAAGTTCCAAAGAATGCCAATCAAAACCCACAAGTTCTTTTGGGATCCTCTGTAAAGAAATATCATATCAAGTACAATTTCCTCACCAATGAATTTGCAGTAAATCAATATAGTCAGTGTTAAGCCTCATGAGGCTTTTCTCCACACTTTCCTTGATATTAGCAGCATCAACACGTGTTACCTTGGCATTATCACGAAGGTAAGCTGTCCGCTCAGAATAACCACATACTTTTGTCGCTATAATAACCTATAAAAGAAAATAAATCTACTAAGTTCAAGCAATAGGTAAAACAAAGTACAAACCCACTGATTACAAGAGCGGAAAACAAAATCATGTGATACATATGACCAGAATTTGAATGTAACGAATAACTTACGTTTGGAGAATCTGATCCAAATGAATTTGGCAAAAGCCCAAAACCAAAACTAACAGTTTGGCTAATGACCATGACACCTCAAAGTACCTTATCACGAGGCTGAGACTTCAGCCAGCTACTTATATAGAGATCTGTTTTCCCTTGTGTCTCTTGCTTCATCGGGACTGGATACTGCAAAATGGTTCAGCAATGCAAACTATAACTAAGCAACTAATGACATAGGCAAAAAATAGATCATCAAACAATACCAATACTCCGAAATCCTGCCAGTACGCAGGATTTAGGATGCAGCAGTCTTATCTCTGAATTTTGCAATTTAGAGGGATTGATTTCAATTTAACCTAAGATTTAGAAACCGCACACTACCTACTACTCCATCCATGGAAAAGAGGCACAGGACATTTAATGAGACATTTTAATTAAGTCCATCACAATCTTAGTTGGGAAAAAAAAAATCCCAAGTATTCAGTTTATGGACAACAACAATAGATCATCACATTAGGAGAAATACATGTCAATCATGAAATAATACATTTTGGGACCCCTATGAAATAGATTTTTGAAAAATAAGCCTTATATGGAAGGAGAATATTCTTACAGCTTCTGCAGTGTCAAGAGTGTTGATGCCCTGATCAAATGCATAACTTAGCATCTCATGGGCTTCCTTTTCCGAAGTCTGTTCCCCAAATGTCATCTAGAAACATTCACAGAACATTTCTTCAAAATTCGATTTGAAAGTTTGGTAGCTGAACAGTATTATTCAAGAGTGATACGAACTATTAGACAGAGACGCAAACGACAAGTAGGGGACTCAAAGAAAAAAGAAAATGTGGGTTGTGTCTCTCAGATGTAGTATGTAGCTTTACCCACACAATTGATTTGAGTAGAAAGAATCAGGAAATTCTTGCTTGAATTGGACAACTGACCCCAGTGGATTGATTACTCGTAACGCCAGTGGGTCTGATTTTCACCATAGAATTCCGTATTTAAGAACTAGATACTCCAAAAGTAGACAAAGATACAAATAGTTGAGAAATCCAAGAGTTGAACAAATTTCAGTAGGCACACAATAAGCATTTGAGAGAGACAAGGATAGGAAGTTGAGAACGAAAAACCCAAAAAGAAAAGGGAGGGAAATAGAGAAAGATACAGTTCCAAGAGTGATTTCACTGATGAGAAGATCGGAAGCGCCGAGCTTTTTATATTGTAAACTGGTGGAATGTGCTCCATGGTTTGCTGCGAATGGTATGGCAATGGTGGACCTCCTGGTAGTCGGCCTTACATGAGAAGGAAATGAAGGGGGCGTGAAGTAGACGCGGGGAAGAATGCGGTTGCCGCTGATGATATTGATAGACGAGGGTGTGTGAATGGTGGCTGTGGAAGCCATGTCCGTCCCAAGTGGTGGACGGAACACCTTTCTTACGTTACGAGTATCACACACCAGACCACACCACACCCAACTGTATCCACACTTTTCTATCACTTGGATTACTCTCCTCCTTTCAAATTTTATGCTACCTTTGCAAGGGGCATCATTCATCATTCATTCTAGAGGAACCTGAGTCAAATACGATTTTAAACGTATTTAGTTCCTCCATTCCATATTATCTATTTACTCCCTCCGTTCCATATTAATTGTCATAATTTTGACTCGCACGGTCTCCAATATCACTCTTTGATTGATAATTTCTAACATAATATGTTATTAACAATTGGAATATTATACTTTTGTGATAGTATTTTTCGTTGCGAATCTAATGGTAGTAATTTTATATAGCAACTCATTGTATTTATTGAGAAATTTATGGTCAAAGTTTTTGAAATTTGACTGAACAATTTCCAAAGACGACAGTTAATATGGAACGGAGGGAGTATTAGATATATTAAAACAAAACAAAACAAGCAAGAAATCATCACCTGTTATATATTTAAAAAAATTATTAAAGATTCAATTATTATACATCATTGTTGTTAGGTAATTATAACCCCCATCAGTTTTTCCTTTTTACATAAACAACAATAGAAAAAGACAGTCAAAAGCTATTGTAACAGATACAATATTAAGTTGTGACAGAACCCAAACCTATTAAATCTCATAAATGTCTCTCAGAATACTAGTATCAGCAACAATCCAAACTTACATTAAAATTATTTTAGTTGGTGGCCTATGGAGTGTCACTGCCCACTAAGTGCAAATAACAAGAGAAAACAACAATCAAAACTCAAAACTCAAAACTCAAACTCAAATGTCAAGGATACTTTTTATTATCATAATAAATAACAAATAATAAATAATAAAATAAATAACTCCAATGTTCAAAAGTACACACAAATTTCATGAATAATTTTTTGTTTTATGTAAGTTAATGCACTCAATTTTTGTCTCATCTTCTACCTCATTCGTAATTTGTTTTAATATTAACAGTATATTTTTATATATCCTTATGAAACATTACGCTTAAATTTTAATATTGGCATAGGAGAACATGGGCAATTTTATATCTTATAATCTTCATTTTCAAGCACAAAATTAGCATACAATAAAAGAAACTCTCAAAAACAAATTGTTCTAATATCAAGGTTATAAACATATCATTTCCATCTACTAGGTTTCCTATGTATTAACTTTAATAAAATATACTACTCAAAAATATCAAATTTCTATGTTTATCAAAACTCATGTTTACCTTTATAGATCATACCAATTCAATACTTATCATGAGAATGAGAAATATCTTAAACTACTATTTGTGGCATAGTAATCATGATGTATGTAGATTAATATATCCATATGTTTCCCTCAAAAAAAAAATCATTTGTATTATCATGATGAAAAGGTTTATGATATAATAATCACTTTATTACAGTACAATCATCAAAATGGTAATATTTGACACAATAGTAAAAAAAAAAAAAATACTTAGGAGGACAACAACAACAACGAACATCAAGCACAACACATTAAAATGAAAACTAAAATTTCATGAAAGAAACTCAATTACATATGATTTTCTATTTTGGATCATGGATATTAAAATATGTTTTAGTACAACAAACTTTTTGTTTACTGAACATATCTAAAATGTGTTTGACAAAATAAAAAATGAAAATCTTTTTGTAAATTTCGTATAGTCCATTCAACCAAACAACAAATTCAAAAGAGAAATAAACTATAAAATAAAAAAACATAAACTGACCAATAAGACAAATTAATTCATGCATCACTAGTTTGTCACTTAAAGACACAATTCATAAAACCAAAAAATTTTCCAAATTACATTAATTTTCATTCTTAGAAATGAGAAAAAGGTGAATAAAATGGTGAAGAAAAAAGAAAAATAGTGAATAAAAGAGAAAATTTGAAGAAAAAGATGTACTTAATAAGGTTAATTTGATAAATTAGTAATTAATGTGTTATTGAAATTATAAGATGGCAGATATTATGTGAAAAAAGGCTAGTTAAACTGACAGATAATATGTAAAGAAAAGAGTATAGATTTGGAATAATGGATAAATGGATTAACATATTTACTTCATAACCTTTTTATCCAGTTAACCCTTTCATTAACAATGATGGACATAGAGCCGGTCACTAGCCTCGTCAAACCCCTAGTTACGGAGGAGATGAACTCGGAACTGCAAAAACCTTTCACAGGAGAGGAGGTCTTATGTGCTTTACATCACATGTACCCTACAAAGGCCCCGAGGTTGGACGGTATGTCTGCTGTTTTCTTTCAAAAAATTTTGCATATTGTCAGTCAAAATACATTATCCTCTGTGCTTATTGTGCTGAATGGGGGAATTTCTCCTAATTCTGTGAACCATACTTGCATTGTTTTGATTCCGAAGATAAAGACTCCCACCATAACTAAGGACTATAGACCCATTAGTTTGTGCAACGTTGTCTACAAGCTCATATCTACAACCATTGCGAACAGACTCAAGAGAATTCTTCCTAGTATCATAAATGAGTCCCAAATCGCTTTTGTTCCAGGCAGACTGATTACAAACAATATTTTGGTGGCCTTTAAACACTTTCATTATATAAAAAAAGAGGTTGAAAGGAGTTAAGATGGGCCACATGGCTCTAAAGTTGGATATGAGTAAAGCTGATGACAGGGTGGAATGGATTTTTGCTGAGAACATGATGAAGGCCCTTGGTCTTAACCAGGCGTTTGTAGAACTTGTGATGTGATGTATTTCCACAGTCCAATACCAAGTCCTGATTAATGGGAAGCCCTCGGACGGAATCACCCCGAATAGGGGACTCCGCCAAGGGGATCCACTTTCACCATAGCTGTTTTTGTTGTGTGCAGAAGGCTTATTTGCGCTCACTCGAGACAGGGAGGAGAAAAATCTTATCCATGGCATAAAAGCGGCGAGAAGTGCACCAACAGTAACCCATGCAGTATGCCAATCTCTAGAGGGTTTTTGTCGAGATTTCTGGTGGGGTAAGGCGGGAGACAACAAAGGAATCTATTGGGTGGCATGGGACACAATGTGTAATACAAAGTTAAAAGGTGGTTTGGGTTTAAGGAAGATAGAGGCTTTTAACAAAGCACTCTTGGCCAAACAGGTATGGCGCATGGTGCATAATCCCGAGTCGCTGGTAACAAGGGTGTTAAAAGCTGGCTATTTCCCTCACACAGATTTTTGGCATGCAAGTTTGGGTCTCAACCAAGTTACACTTTGCGGAGCATTTTAAGTGCTCGAGATCTAGTGCAAGCTAGGATGAGATGGTGCATTGGAAATGGCACAAAGGTCAAGATTTGGGGGGACAAATGGCTTCCGAGCAAGGTAGGAAGTTGCATCACTTCCCGACCAATTATTCTGGGGAGGGAAGCGTGTGTAGCGGAGTTGATAGATGACACCTCAGGAAGGTGGAAGGATGACCTATTGCGTCAGTGTTTTATTGAGGAAACCTAGAATAAAATTAAGCCAATCCCATTGAACACTCAAGGTGAGGATCGGATAATATAGGAGCCAAGTTACAATGGAGATTTCTCAGTCAAAATAGCATATAGAGTGGCGAGAGAGATGGAGAAATTTAAGAGGGGAGATAGGGGGTCATGCTCGAAATGGGATGATGGTTGTGCGAAAATGATCTGGACAATGGAAGCGAGACCGAAAGTTAAACATTGTGTTTGGCGTATATGGAGAGATGCTACACCAACAACCACAAATTTGATCCGAAGGCAAATGGACATTGACCCAGTATGTTCGGCATGCGGGAAAGATTATGAGACAATTACACATGTTCTTCTGGATTGTGACTGGGCGAGGAAAGTTTGGAGACATAGCAGTTTCAAGTTTGAAGTAGAGAATAGAGAAGTGGTGGATGTGGGAGAATGGATCATCGCTCGGATGAAGGAGAGGGACAGAACAGCCTGTGGTTTGTTCAGGACAATCATATGGACCATTTGGGAGAAATAATCAGGTCATGAACAATCATGCAGGGACTCCGTTCGAAGCAGCAACTAGAGCACTGGACCACCATAACATCTACATTCAAGCTCAGTGCCGGGAAAAGAAGAAGGAGAGAGTAGAGGTAAAGGAAGAAACATGTTCGCCACCACCCACGGGCTGGTGCAAGTTGAACTCGGATGCGTCAGTTTGTGCGGAGGGGATAGGTGGTTGGGGGATGATTATCCGAGAAGAAACAGGGAAGGTTGACAGTGCAGCCGCCATCTACACAGAGATAAGTTGGGAAGTGGAAGCCATGGAAGCAGGTGCAATCCGGAGCGGGATGGAGCTGGCTCAAAGAAGGGGGATCCACAAGATGGAAGTGAAAACGGATTGCCTAGCAATATACAAGAGTCTTGCTAATGGGAGGAGGATCGATCCTATAGCACAGGGAATAGTGTCTGATTGTCTCGCTTTGATACCACGTTTTGAAGCTAGATTTATTTTCCGTGAAAGGGAATGTAATAAGGCGGCCCACACTTTGGCTAGACTTGCAGTAGTTCTTAAATGATAAAAAACATGGTTGGTTGTATGCCCAGTTGAGGTTGCTGATTTGGTAACCTCGGAGTTAATACTATCCTAGTCTGCGGTTTGATACCGCTTTCCTAAAAAAAATGAAAGTCAAAATCAGTTTTTTTTTTTTTTGTTTAAGGAAAAAAGTAGTGAAAATTTTGGAATTTTTTTTTTTTAATTTAGAAGAGGGATGAACGCATTGGGGAGGTGGGGGGGGGGGAGGAAGGGGGTTACATCGTAAGTGAACTTCTGTTTTTTTTCTATGCATATAAATTGGTAATGTGTAGATAAAAGTAGATAAGTAAGTTTGGTAAAGTGTAAATAGGTTGGACAAAGACGAAAAACTATTTATAATTTTCATAAGTTATTGTGAATAAGATACGTTACATAAGTCACTTCACGTGTTAAATATATAAATTTTTAAATAGATAGTATATATAAAGTGGATAATGTGAGAACATGAGGTGTCGTAAAGTTGATAAAATAGAGACAGTGCGAATAAACATAACCTTATCATAGAAAAGAACATGACTAAAATAATCTACTAAAGCAAGTTTTATTTTACTTTCCTTTTTGAAAAACTAGAAGAAAGAAAAGATTACTGTAGATATCGAATTTTGTTTCGGTTTGTAAAGTAGTTTGATGTATCTTTATTTTCATCTTTATAGGTCCCTCAAAGCAAGTAAAATGCCAACCTAACCCAAATCCAAGCTCATCCACCCATCAAACCCTAGAAAAGAACCTGTGCCTAGGGATGGTAGTGGGTCTTGGACCCGGTCTGGAACCTGCCCATTAAGACGGGTCTGGGTCCGAAAATTTTGGACCCAGTGGGTTTGGGGCGAGTCCGGGTCCAAGCACAGACCCATAGACCCGACCCATGGGCCCATTAAAATATAAACATATATAATTTTTTCCTTTGAAAAAAGAAAAACTCAAGTACTACACTACTACTCATTTACTGTCTGGCGCCTACTGGGACTCATGGGAGTATTAGGCCTGTTGATGTGTTGGCTTCTATTTTCTAAAACCCTAGTATACTACTTTTTCATCTAAAACCCTAGTATTTAAACACAACAATTATTATTATACATGTGTACAAGTATAAAATTAACTCAACAAATTGATAAATTTAGTAAAATATTCATAATAGAGTTGGACCCATTAAGGGCCCGCTAAGGACCCATGGACCCTTGGACCCATTGAATCTGGGTCTGGTATGAAATTTTGGGACCCATCGGGTCTCGGGGCGAGTCCGGGTCCAAAAAAATTTGGCGAGTTCGGGTCCGGGTCCAGCTGGACCCGCCCCAGACCCTACCCATTGCCATCCCTACCTGTGCCCGAAACCAAATCCCCTTACCAGCCAGTTAAAGTCAAATAATAAAACCCTAGTTGGTTGGTTTCACATTTATGCTGCAACCTTCCAGAGGTAACTGCCCGGTTACCTAAATTACATTCTAGTCCTCGGCGCCTAACCGCTTGACTATCTAAGATATGGTCAAGGCAGGTGCCCTTACCTACACCAATGCAGTAGCCGAACAATGAAAAGAACCCTCTTCTGAATCATGAAAAGAATCCTCACAATGAAAATAATCCTCTTCTGAACCATGCAATGTAGGACAGGTGAAGTTATCATGCAAGAGTCAACACCACAAAGAAAAAAAAAAGAGTTCCGAGTTGGTCCACCAATATGGGTTCGCATGAGTGGTAAAACACTAATGTCCCTTAAGTATTTTGTTGGTGTATGGAAAAACCTATGCTTGGAGAATAAGCCCCGTTTGGGTCGTTCACATCTCGAAGCATACCAACAACAAAAGAAGGAAGACAAAACATAAAAACTAAAAAATATAGGAGAATGAGAAACCAAAGGCGGAAATAACAGTTACGTACACCAAAAAAACCCCACTAACCTTCTAAATTGCTCTCAGGTGTATGTCCTCGAACCTCTTGCTTACACCCAGGGGCATTCACCCATCTTTCTCAAACCCTCAAAGCTTTCGCCTCCATCATCTCGAAGCATCGTCAAGCCTTCACATATAAATCCTTAGAAGCCTGCTGTCAGTACCCTCAAAACTATCCTATCAAGCCCTCTTTGAGGCACCAACCCTCTAAAAGTTTCTCCTCATGAACTACGACTGGCTTGATTCCATATCGAATACGTAGGAACCTCTTTAAGGCCCGACCGCTACTTTTCACCATAGAGAACATCTCCCATCGAATAATTAGGTCTTTAAGAGAATAAAGAGAGGCTAGCCTGAAAACTCCACTTGGGTAGACTAGGCAAAAGGAGAGGAAACCCTGGATTATTTCATTATCATCAACCCTCCACTTTCCTTCTTTTAGACTTGGATATCATTCAAACAATCATCTTGACTTTTCTCTTGAGATGACTCTACCCCTTTTGACCATCTCTCCTCTATGTCCAAGACACGATCATCCTTAAGTGTCTTCCCTATCCCTTTCATTAAAGAAGCCAGTTAACCATTCTCCACTGTCTCTCTTACCAAACACCTTCCAGTCAACCTTTTTGAGCTTTTTTTTCTTCTGTCTTATCCTTCAAGAACTTTTCAGCTCGATCATTACTCATTGGTACAAGTATGATGTTCTTTGCTTTATGCCTACTTTCAACACACTTGAGTGGGGGCACAGCTCTCACTAAAAGCAAAAGACTATCTACATCGAATTAGTGGCTAACTGGCAACAACATCCACGATCATGGACATACTCAGAGACAAGCTTCTCATAGCTAGAGGGCTCACCCTGCCTCCATGTCATCATTCCAGACACTACTCGTCTCGGTATCAAGTCAACATAATAGATCTTAAGAGGGACGTCAACTCTTTAATCTACAAGGCCCTGAATCCTCATTGACGTCCTAATAATAGTCTCGAGCAAAAAAAAAAAGAAAAAAAAGAGGGAAAAAATCAATAAGAAAAAAAATTCGAAAAAAGGAAAAGAAAAAAAAAGACTGAGACTCATAACTAAGGACACACCAGACCTTCATGATTTATTCGACAAAGGGAAAGCGCTTCCTTCTCTCTCATGATCTCTGTACATTGTCAGGTTACACCAAAATGGGGGCTTGCACCTCCCTAATATGGCCTCAAAACCTGGACCAATATCATCCAAAGTCTACCAAACAAGGGGCTCACCATACATCAACATAGACTTAGAAGTAGTCAGTCCAAGGTTGTCATCATGAACATACAAGAAAGCAAACACGGAAGCAGATCATTCGGTCCAATCACCTCTTTCATCCCATGGCAATGCCATATCATCAACCTTATCATGCCTTGTCTTGAAAGTGCACAACAGGCTGCCTTGACACTTAGGAACTCATGGGTCTAGTCCAGAAACTAGGGGTGCCAACATATAAAGTCACATGCATTGTAAAATACGATACTATGTGCATATCTCCGGTCATATTAGGGTTATATTGCGTCAAAAAATCATGTCAATCTCACATGCATAAAGCCGATAGTCACGCATAAATTCATAAGTACATAGATACTTGTGTCCAAAAAGGAAAAAAAAAATTGCATCATTTGTGTGTAAAAGCCAAGAGTCTAGTAGACCAATTGCATGCATCCCACATAAAAGGGGAAGAGTAGAGAATCATCACATCATCACTCAAGAATGCACTGGGATCAAATCAAATCTAAATGCCATTTCGTAGAGACTCAAGCTTGACCGCAAATCGCTATGAGCAAGATTAGGGTGATCTCTAATCACACTCAAAATAGGTCACAATAGCATCCAATGGATTATTGGAAGGATCATCAAACATTTCAAATACGTCCTCATGACAATCATCTCAGTCGGTCAAAGTTACAAATCAAGGTCCTACCTACAAGTCGACGCATGCGACAAAACGTCATGCTTAGGTCATCAGGCGACAAATCATCACCACTAGTTCATTCGATGACAAATCGCCACCCTCATCTCATCTATCTAAAAATCGGCGTAGGCGACAAATCGGCATCATAAGCTCATCTACCTACAAATTGGTGCAACCAACAAATTGGCATGTTTAGTTCATCTACCGACAAATCGGTGCATGTGAAAAATCACCACCTTCAACTTAGACACCGACGAATCGATGCCACTTTCACACCTTCAAATCATCAGGCGACAAATCACTACCATTAGTTCATCTGGCGACAAATCGCCACCATCATCCCATCTATCAACAAAGCGGTGCAGGCGACAAATCCCCACCATCAATTCATCATGCGAAAAATCGCTACCACCAATTCATCCGGCGAAAAATCACCACCTTCAGTTGGTCTGCCGACCAATCGGTACAGCCAATAAATTGGCATCTTCAGCTTATCGACTGACAAATCGGTGCAAGTGATTACTCGCCATCTTTCAATTCATCCTGTCATCCACCATCAGTGCAGACGACAAATCGTTACCACTAGTTTAGTCCATGACAAATCAGTACAAGAGACAAACCTCTACATTCATTTCTTCAGGAGGCAAATCTCCCCCTTTAGGTCATCTACTAACAAATTGGTGAAGGCGACAAATTGCCACATTCAACCAATTTAGTTCCTACAACAAATTGCCACCTACCGCATAAAATAGCAGAGCTTACATATGTTAAATATGTTCGCATTTATGTTTATCTTTAAGTTATTTTTTTTGTTCATTTTATTTCTTTTATTTAATTTTCGCACTTAAATTCTTGCGTTTGCGTGCATCTAAATAATTTAAATTAATCTAAGTTTGTACTTCTACTCCTTTTTTAAAAAATAATCAGTTTAGTAGATGGGGTTCGTAATTTGTTTCTGGGAGATTACGAACAAAGCAAAAGTATGTAATGTTAAGTGATTTATTCTGCACACGTTGTTGTATCCATTCAACACAACAGGAAAAACCAAAGTTATGACATAGACTGAGCTTCACAAATAACTCAACAATAAGATGGCATCTCAAATCTCAAGTAGTTTGTGTTATTTCCATATATTTACACAGGACCAATAAATATTGATCCAGTCCGAATAATACAGTAAAAAAAAAAAAAAAAGATATGTACAATTAAGATGTGTATGAAATGTACTACATTGCTCTCTCTCCCCACTCTAACATTAACAACTATAACCTGCATATGTAGTGTAGTGCTAGCTCTGACAGCCAAGCTAACAAAATTTGGTATGAGTATGTATGTGTTTTTGAAAAACATGTCAATTAACTTTCCTGGTCAAAGAAAGTATGGTGGAAACCATGAGCTTGTAGTCGATGGGCTTTGTTAGGTAAGCATCCATGCCTACCTCCAAGCATTTGGCCTCATCAGATAACATAGCATGGGCTGTCAATGCAACAATAGGAATGTGTGTCCCAGTACCCGATTCCAACCTTCTTATCTCTTTTGTTGCTTCATAACCGTCCATCTTTGGCATCTGCATTTGCCAGAAGATGAAACCCATGAGTTACTTGAACATGTATATTGCTCAGAAAATATAAATGAATGAAAGAGAGGATGATTATGTTTTGGTCCGAGTTACCTGACAATCCATCAGAATCAAGTCGAATGAAGGGAAGTTTTGTGTTTGACTGACTCTTCCCTCTTTCCATGGGGATCCCGGGTAGTGTTCTTCTGTACAAATAGAGCATTTGAGGGCATTTACTGCTTGTAATCCATCCCCTACAGCAATCACTCTAGCTCCCACTTTTTCCAACATAATACTCGCTACCCTTTGTAGAACTGGTGTATCCTCTGCTAGGAGTATCTTAAGGCCTTCCAATGATCTCTGTTCTCCCATATTCTTTGCGAACCGCAGATTGCTCCCTTCTTCTAAGCAGCTTCTAGTCATGGTTTGCATTGAACTTCCTGAGTTTCTGTGCTTCTGATTGTCATGAGTCTCCTCACTGTTGTTGCCTTCCAGATTGTCTTCATCTAGTTCAAGAAGGTAATTGTTGACTGTTGTGATTTGTGAGAAAGATGGTTTTCGAATTCTCTCTTTTTTCTTTGGCTCAATCTGAACTGTACCTCTCGGGTTCAAACATCCAACATCTCCTTTCTCAGACTCCTCGGAGCTAGACACATCGTACTGAGCCGGATCAATCTCGAGGCACTCATGCATATCGCCAGCCAATGTATTTACTGAAAAAGAACCATTTAATTCTTTATGTAGTTCAAGATTCCTTTCATTTATCACAGCTTCCAAAATCTGACTCATCTTAGACTTGTACAACGGTCTATTGACCATCAAGAGATGTCCTCTTCTTCGAAGCTCAGACTTGACCGAGCTAGAAGTGTCATGTTTTAATATCCATGCAAATTTGACTTTTCCAGCATATTGGTTGAGGCAATTCAGCTGTTCTTTCCAAATATTTGTGCTCAAGTCTAGGAGACCGATATCAACAACTATAACAAACAATGAGGTTCCGATGTCGTTGAAAATGTTACTATGGAAAAGCTCAATCTGGGATTGCATTTCGATGAATTCTCCTCGTGAACCATTGTCCTGAAAAGCTATCCTAAGCATCTGTGTCAGCTCATTCCAGTCAGATGCTTGCCAAGTAGGCACCCCTTTTTTATGTAGCCATTGGGACATGAGGAGTCTTCCCATACTCCCGCTCAGTGCAATCAGTACCTGGATTACAGGTAAAATTTGTATGAATATACCATCCACCATACTAAGAACAAAATGTTGAATCCATGAATCATTTAAACTAAAATGCAAAACTAACACAAAGTTTGGAATAGAATCAACTAATAATATTTGTGCATGAAAACTCGGATGAAATGCAGATCAAAAACTAAGAAACTACTAACCATCAACTTATGGCTTGCAAATTTTGTTTGACTGTGCTGCTCTGTGCATTCTGTGGAAGTACCAAGGACCAAACATAACCGCATCAGTGTTCCAGGGCCATTTTTCTTGACTATCTTGATTTCTCCTCCCATCTTACGAACCTGTCAGAAGTCTTATATAAGAAGGAAGATCAACAGTACAATATGATTTATTTCATGCATTTGGCTGAGGCAAGAAACAATTAGAAAGTTTGGAGCATCACCATTGATAGAATTGTTTGTTTATATTGATCGTGAAGGGGGCATGTTAAGCTAGGATTTCTAATCATGAAATCAAATTAATCTAGGTTTCTCATAAGTAAATTTCCCCCCTTCTCTAGTCCCCTATCATCCGTGGTTGTGTCAATGTAAGAGTATAAACCATTCAAATTCCAAGGCCTTGAACCTAAGTTTTTCATCAGTCTTTCTGAAAAAAAGAAAGCTCCCAAGTTCAAATCTCAACAATCCCTATGCTTATTTGCACAAGTTTAAGAGGAACCTTTGCAGCATCGACCATTCAAGCACATAGGACATTTCCTTCAGGAGACACGTTAGAGTACAAAACATTCATGGGCCTTGAAACATCTACTTACGTTTTCATTTAGTTGGCTTTTGAAGAGTTATAATGATGGACATGGGGTTCCTTTCTAAACATTTTAGAATTATTACTGATACAGGAAACGGTTGAGATGGATGTGAGTAGATTCATATGCTTGCACACTCACCAGGGTTCGAACAATGCAAAGGCCTAGACCAGTACCGCCATGCCTGAATGGTGAAAAAGAAAACCAAAATAACCCATCAAAAATCCCCATAAATTAATTGCTACTGCTGCATATATAACCCTAAAAAAGAAATTTGTAAACACCCACTGATTAGATTGTTAGGCATGCATCCCGCTTGATTAGAAATGTAAAATGAAAGATCGCAAGGGAATGCTCACATTCTTGTGGTTGATGGGTCAGCTTGCTCAAAGCTTTCAAATACAGACTCCCATTTACTAGGATCAATACCTGGGAACAAGAGATTAAGATTATTTAAGAATACAGGAGAGAAATATTGAAGTTAGAAGCTAATAGTAGTCATTTTAATTGGTGTTCTTACCACAACCAGTATCATCGACTTCAAACCAAAGCGTCACTTTATCTTTTTTGCCAACGACCTTCATGAAAGATCCAGGTTGTAATGCATTCATCATAGGTGATGACCGTGACTCCTGATGGAGGGAAAGTCTTCCTTTGTTGCCACTGATGTTTGATTTCTCACACCATCCTCGCAGGATGACGTGACCAGCTGCAAGTGCGCATAAAATAATGTTTCTTTAGAGTGTCTTTAAAAGTTGAATGTTGGCCTGAATGCCTTAATATCTCAATTTCCTTAAGGCCTTCTTGTTTGGTGAGTATGTGTGTCTGTGTGTAGCATCCAATAATGAATAACTAATGATTATTTTCCTTCAATTTCCTTTCATCTTACGGGTCAAAATGTCAAATCAACCTGGAACTAGTGAAAAATAGAACCTAGAAGATGTTTTTGTATCAGTAGTCAGATTGAGTCACAAGTCACTCCCATTTAAGAGGCTTACAATCATATGCCTTGATATTTAGCAAACATCTCTTATTTCTGCTTCTTTTTTCTGGATATATGCAAAAGCTATCGATTACTTACAAGGTGTGAACTTGATAGAGTTGCTGATAAGATTTGCAAATATTTGAACAACTCTTGCAGAATCTCCTTGAACTAGCTTGGGCATGTCATCTGTGAAGAATCAGGTGGGTCAATTTTTAATATTAGGAGTAACAACCCAAGCCAAATGCAAAGCTATCTTCGACATGGCGGGGTTAGGGAGACTAGTGAGGAAGATTCATACCTGAGAGATCTAAAAGTGTTTCTACATGGTGATTGATGCACTGAACAGAGAACATGTCAATAAGTCCTTCAAGTTCTCTACCCAAATTGAATTCTGTTGATTCCAGTTCCAATTTTCCAGCTTCTACCTGTTCAATTACGTAAACGTTTAATCATATAAAATCCAGCCACATCTCCTAGTATTCTGACAAGTTGAAACATCTGAAGTTTCATTCATCTCTTCCAAAATATATGACAAGATTTCACAATTGATCACGCCATTTCCTACATAGATGGGCAGCCTCAAAATCTTTGAATTAGTTGGTGAACTAGGCACGATCATAAACCCAGTGTGGGCCCCACTTACATAAGGTTTGGGAAAACTAAGATGTAGAGAACTTTAATTTAGCAGATATTTATATACTAAGAGACCGATTGCAAAAAAACAACTAATTATGTCTTATGATTTACAAACAATGATATAAGAACAGACAACTAGGTAGGCAATTCCATTTATTTTAGATGAATATTTTGTTTGTTGTTCATACTTCATACCTTACTGAGGTCCAAAATGTTGTTCAGAAGACGGAGAAGGGCATTTGAACATTTACGAATCTGGGTTACTGTGGCATACTGTTCCTTTGTGAGATAATCATCACAAATAAGAATATCCAGCAACCCAATAACAGCAGCCATAGGTGTCCGCAGTTCATGGCTGTTGACATACGATATTGATTGTCAGTTTCTAGTAGAGGGAAACTAAAAAAAGTGCCTACGCTAACTAGTAGATGTTTTATGAAATTATTTGGTTTCTACCTATATTGTACCTCACAGATTAGCTAACATTTTCAGTAAATTGGATTTGATTTTACCATAGAAAATAGCACTTGCCTCATGTTTGCCAAAAACTGGCTCTTGTAATTGCTTGATGCTTCTGCTCGTCTCCTTGCATCAAGCTGGCTTATTAGTTCTGCTCTAAGCTTCATCTCCTTGGACACTCCATTTGTCAATATTAATATACAAATGCATCCGATAATTAGGATACAGACAGAGACAGATATAAGTATCACCAGTGTCTTGAAAGCTCTCTCATCTGGTTTCCCCATTATATATTCTCTAGGGATAAGGACAACTCCCACCTGCAAGACAGTGTTAGGAATCAATCATTGCCTTCTAACAATTAAGCAACTCCTCGTAGTGTGACATGGGGTCTAGACAGATTAGATTTATGTAGCCTCAGAATGCCTCTAACAATCAAGGAGACCATTTAACTACGTTGGGAACTTACCATTGGTAGGCGCTTCAAGTTCAAGAAAAAAGAATCGATATAATATTTCTTGTCACCAAGCTTGGCATTCTCAACATGAACACTATGACTGGGAGGAAACTTGCCGGGGTAGGTTCTCTGTAACCAGCGAGCGCCCTCTTGTATGACCTGATCCTCAGAATCGACCGCCATGACAAGTTTAGGCCCTGTTGGTGAATTCCTTAAGAGGGGAGCATTTGTGGAAGTAGCAAGCAAGTAACCCTGTTGAGAGGTAAGATAGATATGCCCACTATGAACCTCCACAAGCTCTCTCATTAGTTGCCCAACACTGTACAGTGCAGTTGTTACACCCACAACAGCCACGATTGTCTTATTGGAAGAGTCCCAAACGGGAAGCGCGGCGGACAACAGTGGTGAATTTGTGTATTTACTCACTGCTACGTGCCATGAAGCAACCCCATCTGGCACTTGTGAAGGCCCTGCTATGTTGATTAAATCATCTGGTGGTATTTTCATTCGCTTTCCTTTCATCTCACCAGTGACAGGATCAAGTGGCTCACGATACCAAATTGCAGAAAGATTACCGTGTATGGTTTGGTCATTCCAAAGCTGATGAGATGAGAACTTGCTCATTTCATATGAACCACTGATTGAATAGTTTAGAATATCAGAGTATATGTAGAATGTGTTATTGCTTCTATGATCTCTGTGAAAACCCTGGACAAAACCATTCTTGTAGTTTATTGTTATAGCATTCAGAGCCTTATGACTTGAAAACAATGCCCAAGTGACCTCTTTCATCATCTCATACAGCTGCAAATCACAAAACAACCATACTCTTTCTTAGTTTAAATTTTAACAAGGAGCAGAATAAATAGAAACAAGTTCCGGTGTCGCTCCCCCTGTATATGGTCTAAGGAAATCCGTTTGGCACACAACTATAAGTGCTAGGAGACTTAAGGAATACAAGAAAAAAAAGGGTGTTTGAGTGGAACCTCAACTTGCTGCGCTTGATTGCCAGGCTCGCTAGTGTACCGTTTGATAATATACTCTGACATCTTGACCTGGGATGTTGTTATCTCGATTGTGGAATTCAAGATATTCCACATTCTTAGCAAGGGTCGTTGTAGAAGCTCATACCGAAGACCATATGCTAAGCTATCCAAAGATTTTGCCGTGTATACCCTGGTAAAGTGCCATGTCAGAATAGTAAGCATCCCTATCAGAACCGCCAGAAGAACCTGTAAAGCCCCAAAAAGGAAAAGAAAAGCATTGTCACTAGACCCACTTATAGACATCCTACAAATATGAACCACAAAGATTTAAAAACAATCTTGCATATTACCATGATGGCAAGGCGGACAACAAAGACACTATAATACGATGAGAGGCAGTAAGAGCCAGCATACTGATCTTCAACATCCCCCCGAAGCCGCCTCCTGACCCTTGAAGTCAGGTTATGTCTACAAGTGGTACCGAAGCAAAACAACTCACGGAAAACGTTTCTTCTTGGAGGTCTTGTTGGTGTCCTGCAGGGTGATGAAGGTGAAGTCTGAACTGAATTCTCGGCCATCAGAGTCTCGTAATTCTGCAACTATGTCTGAATTGAAACAAAGGAGTTAAAACTGGAACGTTTAAGTATAGAAGATGATGGATGACAAAGTGGGGTGGACGGTGGTTGTAGAGCTAGCAGTAGCACTATTGTGTCCTGTTAGAGAATTTTATGTCATAAACTACCTCTTAAAAGAATAAGTAGTACGTTGTTGTTTGTCAAGTGGAGAGAGAATTGTGAATGTCTTATTCCTCATCCACAAACTCCCAATAAAGGTTTGCCAGGAATAAAATAGGACTATTGCACAGTACAGTATCACAATGATTAATTAATTAATTGCATGTGAGTGAGGTTTACTAAAATATCCTCAGACCAGGTACCACCAAGGACTAAAGTTTGTAATTGAATACGGGTGAATACAACCTGTGGGAAAACCCATACCATGCAAACATAAGTGGTTACTGTTCCAACTTCTATCTGCTGTGCTCATGTACAATCCAAAATCTCAATCCTGCTTGATTTTGAGAATCAAGAAAGCAGTCCTCAAATTTTGTCCTACACCCAAACAATTACATGGGAGTCCTAGACATTAATAATACCCATGTGGGACTCTTGACACTTGGACATGGGGTGGCTGAGTCCGCGTAAGATAGATACATCTCTGCTGATGCCATTTTGGACAAACTTGAAATAGTTACTATAGATATTTTTTTCAGGTTTATATAACAATAGATTGGGACTCCAGTTTTTCTTTCTTTCTTTCTTTGGTTTTGTCTTTTGGGTGAATGACAAGCAGCATGATGATCTGAAGACATAATCTGTTCAGAGTTGTAGAGGCATCCTAGCACAGAAGAGCAATGGAAAGATACATGAAGGGAGGATTTCAAGTTAGGTAAAAAGGGGAAAAAGCATGCCTTTTGGTAATCCCCTTGAAGACATGTTATCAAAGAACCCAGGAATAGCTGATAAGACACCCACATCCTGATGATGTACACAAGTGGGGCGGCTCACAAATATTGAAAACCGAAAGGGAAATGCACGAAGCACAGGGCTTGGCATCTTATGCATCACGATTCGCTCCACAATGAAGGAAAAAAGAAGCTCAATAAACAATTAAAATCCATGGCTGACATTTTCAGAATACTCTCCATTTCTACTAGTGCTGTAATTCTGGTCTTGGTCTACCTCTCTTTAAAGCTTCCTATATGGAATCCAACATATCTCCACAATATGCCATTGCAAAATGGGGTAACCATTATTGTATAAAGAATAATCTTTTTTGGATCAACAGCTTACTAGTTTATTGTAATCAAACAGCTGGGGCTCCACTATGTCCATTAAATAAAACAAGTCACCATATCCCCCCTCAATTAATATAATCTAAATGCCCAACAACCTAGCTAAAGAAACAACATCTACGAAATATATACTTGCCTCTCTCCTTCCCTATAGATTCCAAGTAACAAACTGGAACAACATTCAGTGTGAATCCCACTTAAGGATGGGTGTGGGAGTTTAGCCTTAATCGGTCTCTGCTCCCAACCCAAAACTAGTTTTGAGGCTACGATTTGAATAGCAGCCATAAGCATGACAACAACACTTAGTGTGGGTCTCGATAATGTAGGGTAAGAGGAGATTCAGTTGTAGCCAGCCTTAGCTGACGAGTATTGGCTTAGTGGAAGATAAAAAGGCAGATGTCTAAAACGGACTAAGTGCAACCAATACAAGACGAGCTACAGCGATAACATTTTTTTGTTGAGCTTTATGCAAAATAATACTTACAGGAAAAGGAATGCTGTATGACTAACTATGACTAGCACCACTAGATTAAGAAATCAGAAAGTACTACTTTACTGCCTCTAATTATTTGTTTATGTAGTAGCTGGATTTTCTTTAAGAAAAGCTCATAACGTGCAGCAATATCCGAAGCTAAGATGCTGCTCATTAGGTGGCCACGATTGGCTTTGAGTAAGATAGGACCAGCTATTGAAGTCATTTCCAGTGAGGCTGAGGGAATTGCAGTGGTCCAGTAAACTTGAAGAAGAATGCTTACACCAAATTCTGGGTAAAATATGAAACACTTCTTTAATTGCCCATATGATATCCAATTGCTGGATCAAAACACAACATGAGTATGATCCTCGCTTATGCGACGCTTCCCTAAAGTGCCCACCTTTAAAACCTAGCTCAATCAAATGCTCAAAGAAGTCCTGCACTGGGCGTAACAGAGCACTTGATCAGCTAGGAGAAGTCAAAGAAAGTCCAGCTTCTGAATACAATCAATAATACATAATCAAACTAGACTTGAAACCAGTTTTAAAACAGAATCCAATCCAATGCATCATCAGATCAGAGAATAAATGTGAGATATCATAAGTGCAAAATCAACTAGATGCTTCAGTAACCCTGTGCAGTATAGTAGACTTACTAGTTGATGCCGTTCCACAAGTCTTGAATATATTGACTTCTGTTTACTCAAATTGACGGCCTTGTGTGCAACAACTGGATGATTTAGGGAGGATTCAGAAAGGAATATGAATGAGGTAGTGTTCTCTGACTCTGATAGTACACTTCACACAGTGAGCAAAATTGAGGAACCGTCTGTGATCTTCTTAACTTAGATCTTTCAGATATGGCATTGCAGAACGATACGAAAAAGACAAGGAGATGAGAAGAGAAGAGAAGAGGGAGGAGGGGTGGGGTGCTCAATCAAGCTATAACTCAGGAAGTTTCGTTTAATATAGCTCACACAAAAGATACAGAGTGTATTGTGAAAATTTAATTACAAAAGCGATTTTCCAATCATGAATTTGAAGATAAGGTTTTTGGTACACAATTCCTGGAATAGTAATGAAAGAATAAGACATTACAACAACAGACCAAGGACAAGGACAACAGGCAGCACCCAGCACAAGCCTGTGGTGTGGTCCAAACCACAACTAAGACAAAGGGCCAAATATTTGAGGGAATACTTCATGCAAAAATGGCCTCTCAGGTCAAGCTGGAGTATGTGTAGCCGTAATCATTTTGAGCTCTTTTGAGACTTGTACTCTGCAGCTGCTACTTTTACAGCAGTTTTAGCCAAACTTGAAGGTTTCATGACACTCTTAGGATTCAATGCTTTCCGTATCTTAAAAACAGCCCATGCAGTACCGATCGCATGCCCTGCCGCCCCCAGACTTTCGTGTGTCACCTTGCCAGCCTCTTCCCCATACCTGTTTTGAAACATTAACAACCCATTACTTTCAAAATCCAAGTCACCCAGTCATGTTTACTTCCTTGAGATTATGGGGGCATTTGGGAACTCGTTTTTTCAATGGGTTTTTGCTCCAAAATGGCTTTTCGATGGGTTTTGACATTTTTACTAATTAAAAAGCTATTATGAGGTGTTTCAATGCTTGGTGTGATAGCTTTTTGAACTAACTTTTTACCCTCAAAAAGCCATTTTCTGAAATGCTACTTAGAGTAGCTTTTTGGAATTGGCTTTTTGAATTTTAGCTTAGTGAATTAAATTACCATATTAGCCTTATATATATATATACACACACACACACACACGTTTGTGTGTGTAAATAATGATAGTACAACTTTTTCCAATAATTTTAATTATTAAATGTATATTGATAGATAGATATATAATTTAGTCCCAAAAATAATTTTAGATAAATTAATAAAAATCGTACCATACATTGCACTAGTCATAAAAAGTTAGTTATTGATATAATTATAACCAGTGGCACCAAGTTATAATCAATTACCATATGAGCACCTTCTTAAATATATGTAGTGTAGAATGTTGTTGTTTTTATTTAGAATGTATTTAATTGTTGATTATTCATGCGAAGTTTGCTTGCAATATTGTATTTTTAGTACTAATTTGTAAAATATCCACATTATATTATAAAGGTAAACTGGCATAAAACCTTTAGTTTTTATCAAGAATATTCGGTAATCAATAAACAATTTAGTTATTAGCCTATCAATACAAGTATTATTAATTTTTAGTGATTGTTTGTTTGTCACACAAACACAGAAAAAAGCCTAAGAATAAATATAAATATAAATATAAAAAAAACACTAAAAATATGGGGGAAGCTAGCAATAAATAAAAAAATAATGTTCAATAAAATATTAAAAATAAAACTAAGGGCACAATTGGAAATCAAACAAAGAAGCCCTACTACAAACAGCTAACTCTACCAAACACTTCTTTACATAAGAGCTAATACAAATCTAAGAAAAAATAACAGCAAAACAAATTAAAAATCAAACAACAACTAAATGTACTAACACGTCAAAAACCAGCTAACCGCTTGGTTCCCAAACACCCCCTATATTACTTTGTATTAGCACAATGAACTGAAGTAAATAAAATTCTACTTCAGTTAAAATTATTTATGGCTTAGGAAAGAACTTAACCACCACCACCTGTATGAAGTGGCTAAATGCAAAAAAATAGATGTAAACACAGCAAATACTACTCAGAAACTTATATGAATGTCAGCTTCTACACCATCTACCGGACTACCATGGAAGGGGAGTCATAACCGCATAAACATGGGAACTTACTTGTGTGTTACTATTCCAGTTGTCACAGTGTTTGTTGTGGACATAACATTCTTCCCAGCTACTTCAACAGCTTCACAAATTCTATCTGTAGACAAAACAAGATTTATGTTACAACAAGAAATGCACCAGCATAGAACTAGCTGAAGGCTACCCACAAATAAAGGATGCATGTCAGCCAAGTCTACCAATACAAGCATACACCACTTCAATATGATAAGCTAATAGGAAAGAGTTCAGTGAATCTCAGATTCTCAGATAACTCCAACAGACACAGTGACACAAATAGATCCACCATAAACCACATATATAAGAGGAGGCAGAAGTAAGACCTATCGAAAATATATCCAACCTCAAAACCAAAACTCGAACTCATTCAAAAATTTTGGGTTTTGAACACAAATTTCTGGACCCAAGCCCGAAAAGCCCTCAAATTAATGGATTAAACCTGAGCTGTCCGTTCAACCAAGCCCGACAGCCCTCAAAATCTACTATATATTATTTCTCTAATTTCAGTCTGAATAGTTATCTTAGCTTATCGTTAAGAGAATGTAATGCTATATTTAGCATACAGTGAACAAATTAGAATACTTAGGAACAAATTTTTCAAAGAAAAGGAAAAAAAATGTCATTACCTGCTACGTTGACCCCAAAACCGAAATACAATACACCTAGCCGTGTTTACCCGAACCCAAAATACACTCCACCTGTATTTACCCGAACCCAGAATACACCCTACCAATATTTAACCCGTCTGCTTGACACACCAGGTCAGAACCTTTCGTTAACTAGTGTTGGAGACTGTACCATAGAAACAGAATTTCTGAAACTTGCACACGGAAGCTAAGTAGCTAGCATAGATAACCCTCTAACCCAGCAAAAGGAGACACAGGACCTCCTTTGGAGACAAGTTGGGAAAGTTCCTATAAATATTAAATTAAAAAAACAAAACCTCCAAAAAAGTTATCAAGTTCCATAACATTCTTAGTACTCTGTACTCTTGAAAGCATCAAGCACACACCCACTAACCAATATCAGAAATTCAGAATGGTATGATAAAATGAAGAGGGCTTATACTATATGAGACGTTGAATTTGTATTCAATCTGCAAAGGACTAAAAATATGTTCAACGAAGAAGTAAAAAATAGCTTTCAAGGTGCAAGAAACAATATAGAGTAAGACAACATACTGAATCCATCCAAGGAAGCCAAGACCATTTCTCCAGGCAATAAGCTGAAGAATTTCTTTCCTGCCTTTGAGTTGACGACTGAACTGGTGAAAAATCCTGACACTCTTACAACCCCAGATAGTACTCCATTTGCCACCTTCTTGGTCATTTTAGTCATCTTCTTCACCCTGCAGTTACAGACAAAGCACATTTAACCATCATTCGTGGTATCAACTTAAACACAAGCACAAAAGCAAATTTAGGCACACTTTTAAGACCAAAACAGCATACTATGGACCATTTGACAGTAAGTTGATCATAACACAAGGAAGAAAGCTGAAACCTTTTGATCCTCTTCAATGTCTTCTGATCAACCTCCTTCCTCTCAGAAGGGTCAAGCCTTTTCTTGAGAACCTCATGACCCCATTTCAATCTATCAATGGTGACATCCCCACACCACAAAATCCCCTTAACAACCTGACCAGATCCTTGAGCAATCAATTTGGCAGCAGTCCCACTATAGTCCTCAACATTGGGGGCCAATGTTGTCCAATACGCCCCGCAGTTCCTCTCCATCATCTCCCTCTTTACATCATCAGACTTCAACTCCTCCGGCGAAATCTCCCTGGCCACCGCCACCCCCGGCATCTCCTTCTTACTCTGCTCCGACACTTTCTGAACCGAGAAATTCCCGTAGCTCTCAAAAACCCCATCCAGTTCCCTCAATAAACCCTCCTGCCCTTTGGAAGCAAAGCTCAATCCATAGTTCAACAACTCCTCTTCCCCCTCATTTCCCGGAAATGAGAAAAAGTAATGGCAGTCATCAACTTTCACGATAGCCTCGTCCTTCATCAGCGGCCATTGCACCTCGTCGGAAACTCTGGCGAGAACAGCAACAATGTTCTCTCCTTGACGAAGTCTTACCACAGAGAAATCTCCGACGGCGAGCTCCACGCTGTAGTCTTTATCAATCAAATGGACGATCGAACCAGGAACGGTGAGCAGAGTCTCCTCCAGGGGTTCAGGCTCGAGTTGGGGTTCAACCACCGGGGGAGCAGATGGGGCTTCGGAATGAGCATTTGGGTTGCGGTAATCATCTGGGAAGAGATTCTCGACTAGATCCGACATGTTGATGGAAGGGTACATAGAAGAGGATGAACTGGGATTAGGGTTAGGGTTAGGGTTGGAGAGGTCAACGTCTGGGTATAATGAGGGACGACTGCGAGGAAGCTCCTGCGACGCCATTGCAGTGATGCGAAGATCAAGAAACGTAGATTGATAGACAGTGATGGGTTTGATTGATTGATGGGGATTTTTATATATAGTGATGATGAAGTTGAGGATGGAAGAAGAAGAAGAAGAAGAAGAAGAAGAAGCTTAGGGGTTAAGAGTAGGAGAAAGAGGAGTTTGGAAGACTTGAGTTGGACTACGTGTAGAAGCAGCGTGGGCGTTGATGTTTGCGCCAGGAATCTCCCGCCCTGCTATTCGTGTCCACCTTGTCTACGCGCATCTCCATTCTCAATTGCATAATGTACTAGTATTTTTAATTTTTTTATTTTTTTTTTGCTCATTCTTCCACAATTTAGGTAGACAAATACAAAAATTCAATTTAGGTCCGTTCTTTAGTGCGTTGTGTTGCGTTACATTACGGTTAGTTACGGTAGATTGTGTTAAGTTGCAGTGGAAATAATCCATTAATATATAAAAGTAATATATTTGAATTTTGAAATCCTGCGTCAAGAGTGAATTTAGGTTGTTGCAGCCAATATGATTGCGGAAAATAAAATCACACAACTACAGTTCCCGCCAATGTAAATCTAATTAAAGATATTGTTAACCATATTCCTTAATTTTAGCAACATCAGTCCCATGATTTCTTAACTACCCTAAAAATTGGATAGTAACAATCGACCATCGTACTATCCCAACTTTTGTAAAACTCTTATTAGTATCTGTCTCTAATACCAACCTATCCTTAAAACCTTAAACCGAAACTTACCTATAAAAACACAATCTTTATACCATGTGCATGTTGATAACTATCAATATGCTCCCTACTACAAAATCATTTTCTATATCATCCATGCTCTACTGTGTGAAAACACATAATCCTCATTTTAATCAGGTTAGTATAAATTCTTTATGTATGTGTGTTGTACTATTGTTGCTTTGTAGAGTACCTTTGTTTTTTTAACTCTTTGTACTATTGATGATTATCTACATGTATTTCTTTATTCATTTAATATTGATGGATTTTAGTTTTGTGTTTTTTGTTTTTTTTATCGATTTTGCAAAATAGGGATAGAAATATGTTTTCAACGATATTAACGACCGTATGGAAGCGGTAACGATGGCATGGTGGTCAATTAAAGGTTGATAATGGGCGTCTAGGCTTTTTTGATGCGGAAATTTCGGTTGATGAAATAATAGATGTGCATAAACTTTTCATGAGTTCCAGAGTTTGTGCTCAATGTTTAGGTATGTTAGACTGTGATTATGCTCCAGTAATTGTTGGGTTACTTAAAGACAATGATAATTTTGATTCAATTTTGAAGCCACAAGGAGAGATGTGTCGTCAATGGAATTATTTTATGTAATTATCATTAATTTTTGTATTCATGTCGTCGATTGTGATTTTGTATGTTACTATCTAAATTTTGTTGTAATATTATCCAATTTAGTCGAAGTATTTATTGATTTTTGCGAGCTTGATTGCATAGCTTTGACATGGTTTTGCAATTGATACAGAAGGTTGTGGGGCTGTACGAAAGAAAATTATATTTTGTTCTAACTACTTTACTTTGTTCCAAGTCAATAGTTTTAGTTATACCAATTACTGTTTTTATGTGTATCAATTTTATAAATCATTGGTGGATATATAAACATAAATTATGATAATTTTTTACATGATTTTAAATTATATTTTGTGTTTATATATTTAACAATAAATTATAGACAAAAAATAGACATAAATTATGTATATCAATGTTATAATTGTTTATATAAACACTTTACCAAATTTAAAGTCATATAAACTATAATTTAACAATAATTGTTTGATGTGCGGATATATTAAAGTCACATAAACAATTATAACATTGATATACATAAGTTATGTTTATATATAATAATTTATTTATAATTTATGTTTTTTCTTTATAGTTTGTATGACTTTAAATTAACAATAATCTTTATATAAACTATAATTTACGAAATTTATGTTTTTTCTTTATGGATATATATAACAATTTGTTTATAATTTATAAGTATAGTTTTTTCTTTATGTTTAACAATAAATTATAAACATAATAATTGTTTATATGACTTTAAATTATAATAAATGTCTATTATTTAATATAAACACTTTACGAACTTTATCACCACTATAGCTTTGGTTATATCGTACACAGTACAGATTGCAACTAATAATATCTATTATACGATTTACACCTATGAGTTTCCATTATAAATTTTATATTCATTTAAATTACAATTGTCTTTTTAATTATTAGACATTCACTTTTTAATATACCCGTGCATAAACACTAGTATAATATAAATGTAATAATTCATAAATTTAATAAATAATGTGAGTGATGTGAATTGCCTTACTCACAATACCTTAGTAAAGTTTATAAACTATATATTTAAAAATTCATATACTTAAATGATGTGACTGATATGACTTCACTATCCTATCTGCCCACTCTATCTCACCTTTCACACCATCAAACTATCTTACGTTCTAAAAGAACAAGGCCTAAGTTTTCAAACTATTAAACCTATTATTGTTTATTTGAATCTAAGTACATCCGACGAGTATTTTTAATGTCAAAAGTGGTTGAAACCAAAATACGCATGACTTGTATTAGCCTTAACCAAATATACATACGGTCTTTATTCAACCCGTCCGTCCAAATTGATAGGCCTAATAACAAAATTTTCAATTGATGTTAGGATCCACAGTTATTGTATTTGTGAAGAAAAATATATAGATGAACAATCAAGAAAGATAGTATGGTTAAGGAAAACTCAAATAGAAATTAAAGGGGACACAAGATATACGTGGAAACCCTAATACGGGAAAAAACCACGGACGGCAGAGAAAATATTCCACTAGTAAAAGGAGATATTACAAGAGGAGAATTATATGGACTCTCGTAGACTCTCGCAAACCTAGGGATGATTATAGGTGAAGATCTCTCAATACAAGTAAGAATATAGGTTGATAATAACCTATATTTATAGTAGAGTGAAAGAAAAGGAAACTAGGTTAAATATTACAAACCCTAAAAAAACTAAACGAACGTCCGCCGCTACTCAAACGGCAGCTGAGGCGCTGGCAGCGCCAAGCCCGACGCTGGCCGCGTCTCACAAGAGAGGCTCCCTGGTTGTCACGCTGCCAGCATCCGGAGGGGAGGGAGTAGCGTTTATTCCGATTCTTCAATAAAGGAGATTTTGGGTCATAAAACCCAACAAACTCCACCTTGGGTCAAAATCTCTGGTACCGTCATAGAACCCCGAAGGGTTGATCCCCATGGGGCGAGATTCAGATTTGCAGCGGAAGAGAGTCCAAATTGTCTTTGGACTCATAGGAACCTGTCATGGTAGAGCCTTGAAGGAGATATATGCTTCTTTGTTTGAGACCCCTTATTAGAACGCGAGTACCTCGCATCACCTGTAGAACTCCATATTGAGAAGAGAAGTTGCACCATTTAGATTCAAGGGTGCCCAAAGAGATCATGCTACGCTTCAAGTCAGGGACATACTGAACGTCTGACAAAGTCTTAATGGTGTCATCATGGGTCTTGATCTTAATAGTACCAATTCCCAAAATACTACACGAAGTATTATGTCCCATGTAAACAGTGCTAGAAACAATGGGATCATATGTTGAAAACCAACCCTTATTAGGGCACATATGTTGAGTACAACCCGAATCCAGAACCCAATCAGAAATAATAGCACCTTCCTTGTCAGAAAAGGCAAAGAAAGCCTCATCATCAGTAATTTCAACAAGAGCGGCTAGAGAATCATTCTTGCCCTCTTGTTCCTGTTTCTTCTTCAGCTTACGACACTCAGAAACATCATGTCCCTACAATAATGACAAAAACTCTTGTTTTTTCGGCCTTTGGTTTTATTCTCCCTTACAAACAACCCCTCACCATTGGATTTGTCATCAAGATCAAATCTTTCTTTAGACATTAGAATAGCTTTAACAGATTCAAAGGATAAGGTTTCATCTTTACTATAAAGCAATATGTCTTTAAGGTTTTTGTAGGATTCAGGTAAAGAAACAACCAATAAAATAGCCTTATCTTGATCCTTGATCTTTTCATCAAGACTCTCCAAATCAACTATAATAGAATTGAACTCACTCAAGTATTGTTGAATAGGGGTACCTTCAGACATTCTGTAGGAATAAAGTTTTGCCTTTAACCTAATCTTGTTGGTAATACTCCTTGACATGTATAGTTCATCCAATCGATTCCAAAGATCCACTGGGGTTTCCCTGTTAAGAACTTCCCTAAGAACATTAGCAGTGAGACATAGTTGAATACCTGAGAGAGCCTTTAACTTCAATTCTCGCCAATCCGACTCATCTATAGATCAACGCAGTTTTTTCTTGTCAGCCTCCCATTCATCGACAGTCATCTTTTCAGGTTTCTTAAGAAATCCGTCGAGGACTTTCCATAAACCGTGTTGAATCAAAATTGCTCTCATCTGAACTTTCCAGATCTTAAAACTAATCTCACCATTGAACTTTTTGATCTCAACTTTCATGATTGTTGACATCTTTGAACCTGCGCTCTAATACCACTTGTTAGGGATCGGATTCAGATTTGTTGCCAGTTGTTAGTCACTTGTTAGGATGTAAAATAGAGCAATATATGCAACGGAAGGAAAAACAGGATGATTATGGAATCAAGGATAATATTAGAGAGGAAGAACAAAGATATATGGGTGAGACAGTATTTTTACGTGGGAAACCGAAGAACTCGGAGAAAAACCCACGAGCGACAAAATCCACTAGCAGAAAAGGAGATATTACAAGAGGTAAAATTTAATCTATCATACACTCTCACAACCTAGGGATAAGTAGCGTGAAGATGTGGAAATGACAACGTACCTCCCTCATGGGGAGTTTTGAAGGCTCTCACATCGGCTACGTCGGCCGCATATCACAAGGTGAAAAAAGACCTCTATTCATAGGGGTAAACCTCCTATAGATTTGGCTTAACTTCCACTCCAGATACAATTAGGTTTTAGCTAGATTGCTATTACAATTAGGAAACTGACCTAATAGTAACCAATGACTAGTGTTTAGGAAACTGACCTAATAAAATAATTTCCTAATAGTAACCAATGACTAGTGTTTAGGAAACTTGTCAAATAATGTGTCAAGAGAATTTGGGTCATTAACCTAGCAATCTCCACCTTGGAACAAATTCTTCGATTGCTGTCAAAAAACCCTGAAATTTATCTTGCCAACGAACTTTTCGACGCCATCCTGTTAGCAACACTCTATCACCCCAGATCTAATAACCAAATTCTGATCTCATCCTGAAATTGATTGAACCCGGCTCTGAAGGAATTTGACCTGACTCCGACAGGATTATAATTTTATTGAATCTTGTTGTACCCGGCTCTGAAGGAATTTCACCTGACTCCGGTAAGATAGAAATTTGACTGAATCTGGTTGTACTCGACTCTTGAAGGAATTTAACCTGACTTCGGTAGGATCCGAATCTCATTGAACCTAGCTTTGATACCACTTGTAAAGAAAAATATATAGATGAACAATCAAGAAAGATAGTATGGTTAAGGAAAACTCAAATAGATATTAAAGGGGACATAAGATTTACGTGGAAACCCTAATTCGGGAAAAAACCACGGACAGTAGAGAAAATATTCCACTAGTAAAAGGATATATTATAAGAGGAGAGTTATATGGGCTCTCGTAGACTCTCGCAAACCTAGGGTTGATTATAGGTGAAGATCTCTCAATACAAGTAAGAATATAGGTTGATAATAACCTATATTTATAGTAGAGTGAAAGAAAAGGAAACTAGGTTAGATATTACAAAACCTAGAAAAACTAAACGAACGTCCGCCGCTACTCAAACGGCAGCTGAGACGCTGGCAGCGCCGAGTCCGACGCTGGCCGCGTCTCACAAGAGAGGGTCCCTTGGTTGTCATGCAGTCAGCGTCCGGTGGGGAGGGAGTAGCGTTTGTTCTGATTCTTCAATAAAGGAGATTTTGGGCCATAAAACCCAACATTATTTGGGGGAAAAATAGTAAATTCTACTGTGAATATAAGCTACAAAGCAAACCGTTTAATTTGTTATTAGATTGCATTCGAGGACAAGATGATAAATTCGAGTGTGAATATAAGGTATAAGGCAAACTATTTATTAATATATTATATTAAAGGCAAAGAATACATTTTTATGTGAACACAAACTACAAGGTAGATAGATAGGCAAGTTGCTTGTTGTGACATTGTATCTGATGGCAAAAGAGTAAACTTTTGTGTGAACACAAGCTAGCAGACAGACAGAAAGCCAGACTGCTCAAAATAATTTTTTGCTCTCCCCTCTTTTATTGTATATTAACTTTGTCGCTTGTCTAAGGTCCTATTCTTTTGTGATGTATGATAAATTTATCTTACCTATCATATTCTTAGTTACTTTCTCCCACCTTTTTTACATTATTAATATTTCCTTACCTATCTTACATAATATAAATTTAAAAATTTATATATTTAATAAATAATGTGGCTGTTGTGACTTGTCTCACTCACAATACCTTACTAAAAATTATAAACTATATATTTACAAATTCATATTTAAATGATGTGACTGATTTGACTTACATTTCCAATCACTATCCTATTCGCCCATTCTATCCAACCTTACCCACCCTCTAACTATTTTACACTCTAAAAGAACGTCCAAGTTTTCAAACTATTAAATTTATTAATATTTATCTAAATCTAAATACATTTGACTCGTATTTTTAAGGATTATTTAGTTTTAAAATCCCCAACTTTAAGTCTTGTTCATCAGAATATCCCAAACTTTACTTTTAACATGAATATCCCAAACGTTAGGAGTTTGTATTTATTAGCATCCCAAAATCGAATTAACATTAATTAAAATCGGGTTTTTCTACAATGCAATGATTGTTTTTTAGCTTAGACATACTTTCATTCTACAAAACACCCCACCAAATATTGTTACATCACAGAAAAACCCGAGTTTAATTGATGTTAGTTTGGTGTTGGGCTACTGCCAAATACGACCCCCCAAAGTTTGGGATATTCATGTTAAAACTGAAGTTCGGGATATTCTGATAAACAAACTCCAAAGTTGGGGATTTTAAAATATAATAACCATATTTTTAAAGTCAAAATTGGACGAAATCAAAATACAGATAACCTATGTTGGACTTAACCAAATATACACACAGTCTTCATTAAACGCGCCCATCTGAATTGATAGGACTAATAACATAATTTTCAATTGATGTTAAGATCCATAGTTATTGAGGGCAAAACAGTAAATTCAAGTGTGAAATGTAAGTTATAAAGCAAATCGTTTGTTATTAAATCGTACTTGAGGACAAAATGATAAATTTGAGCGTGAACATAAGGAAAAAGGCAAACTATTTATTATTATATATATTATATTAAGGGCAAAACTGTAAATTTGTGTGTGAATACAAACTAAAAGGCCAGCATATAGATAAGTTGTTTGTTATTATATTGTATTTGAGGGCCAAAGAGTAAATTTCAGTGCAAGCACAAGCTAGCAGGCAGACAAACAACCTGGCTAGTCGAGCAAATTTTTCAGCCTTCGCACTATTTTTACACAGGAGAGAGGATAATAATAATATTTATATTATTAATTATATCAGTGATTATTATTGTTATTAAGATTATTATTATTAATAAAATTATTATTAATGTTGTTATTATTATTACTACTACTATTATTGTTGTTGTTGTTGTTGCTGCTGTTGCTGTTAATATTATCAATGTGTTATTTATTGTTCTTAATGTTTTTATTGTTAGTCATGTTGTTTGTTGTTGTTGTTGTTGTTATTGTTGTTGTTGTTGTTGTTGTTATTATTATTATTATTATTTTTATTGTTATTATTATTATTATTATATTATTATTATTATTTATGTTGGTATTATTAATTTTTTAATGTTATTATAAGTAATGTTGGACTACTTTTATTTTATTAATGCTGTTATTAAATTATTATTAATGTTATTGTTATTGTTATTATTATTATTATTATTATTGTTGTTGTTGTTGTTAATATTATTATTATTGTTGTTATTTGTTGCTATTATTGTTTTTATTTTAACTTGACATTTATGTCACTAAAGAATGGGTTGTTAAATGGTAAATTCCTTTAATTTTCACATTTTCAACTAAGGTTCAAGTCTTGGTGTAAGAAAAATATTTTCTAAAACATTTATTCATAAATTTGGAGTTTGCTTCAAAAATACCAAACCCTCTAAATCCATTCTCTTAAATTTAGGTTTTAAAAAAAGGACATATTGTTGGAGGATCCTTACTCAAGTTGAAGGTAATCACCTAGAGATTCCCCAATTATTTACTTAGAAAAGAATTAGAGTGAAAAAAATTACCAATATAACTTTCATAAGTACTAGTAAAGAATGCCCGTGCAATGCACGGGCTAAAAATTGTAGTTTTACAATATAAGTTTGGTGTAACATACCTTACCCGTGTTTACCCCAATCAAATATATAGTTCATCTATATTGCCTAGTTATTGTAGTCGAGGGTAAAAGAGTAAATTCGTATGTGAACATAAGTTAAAGGCAAGCCGCCGATTAATTATTATATCCAAGGGCGAAATAGTAAATTCGTGTGTGAACGCAAGCAACCAGAGCAAACAGTTGATTAATTATTATATCCAAGGGTGAAATAGTAAATATGTGTGTGAACACAAGCAAGCAGAGCAAGCAGCTGATTAATTATTATATTCAAGGGCGAAATAGTAAATTCGTGTGTAAACACAAGCAAGCAGAGCAAGCAGCAAACGAAAAACACAGCTGTTACATTCTTTTCTTTTATAGTATATGATATGAAAATATTAATAAAGAAGCTACTTGCTATCACTATTGAAGGGGTACTTCCATTACCAATATGGTTTCTCACAAATTGAAAAATTAAAAAGAACAATATATCTTATATAGGACCATCTCACGTTAAAATAACATAAGATAGGGTGCCACGTCAGACAGAAAAAAAAACGAGGTCACTCTCTTAATTCACGTGTATAGTACACTCTCGCTATATATAGCCTCTTATTTCTCTCTACTCCTATTGTGAAACCCTAACAATCTGAGCAAATTAGACACCGCCTCCGCGCGAAGATCGTCGGTCGTCCTCGAATAACGTCGTCATCTCAGGCAAGTAAGGCTTACTACGTATATTCGATTGTGGATGTCGGGATTATATGTCAGTGTTGAATGCGTGAATATTTGAATTAGTGACTATTCTTCTACTTTGAGAATTTTCGAACAATGGAGATATGTTTGAAGGTGCGAGATTTTAGAATATACTTCATTGACTACTATTCTGATTTTTGAAATTTTCGCTTGTGATTTGTAATTGTTTGTTATAGCGTGAGATAATCATTTTTAAGTAATCCTTGAATACTCTGTTTGGTGAAAGTAATCTTTCTCTAGATTGATATATATTATTGTATGGATGAATAACTCAATTTGGTGAAAGTAATCTTTGTATGCTTGAAAGCAATCCTTGATTCTTATGTGTCAATGAATGTGTCGACATTGATATACCTGACTAGTATCCAATCTATGAGTGACTAATAATATGCTATCTCGATTTTTTGATATGTCGTGCTTTTGCGTCCACTAATTTAATTGGATTATAGGTGACTAATATATTTTGAAAAGGTGACCAATGTTATATAAGTTATTGGTTAGTAGTGGAATCATCATATTAATAAATAGTGTAGAAATGACTAAAAATATGTTTGATATGTTTAAATAATGTAGTGACAATAATAATGAATCCGCACAAGGATATGTCAGATGAGAGTCAAATTGGTGGCGAGAATGACGTATCGCGGTATGATTATTTTATGTTGTACATATGACTATCAGTGATGAACGAGTATTTAATATTGTTATGATGACAATCTTACAAATGCATATATGACTATTTAGATTTGATAAGGAGACTATTGTGGTTAACAAAAGGAAGATCACAAAGAATCAAAAGTCACTTTCAAAGGAGGAAAAAACCCAATACGACACAAGCAAATGATGATGTGAATGGTTCCATAGTTGTTGAGGAAATTAGAACCAAAACACACACAAAAAAATTGATTTAATATATTATTGTACGCGTTAAATCTACGATATTTTTATATGACTATTTAACTTTGGTGGTTTTACTATTTAGGGTTAGTAGATGAGGACTTTTACATTTTTATACAACATTGTTATTATTGTTGGAATGTCGTTCTTGATGGGTTACGTGTGACTATTTACAATAGTGTGTACGACTATGTTAGCATATTGGTTGAATTTAGATATCTTGGCTCACCAAGGATACATATTAGTCATTGCTTGATAAAAAAATAGTCACGTATAAACATTTTAAAAGGCTGAAATTATTTATTTTTGAAAAATTAAATTATCCATACATGTTTTTTTTTTGTGATAATATAAAGGTTATGATATTCGAAAATAAGTTAATATTCGAAATATTAATGTGTAAAATTTGGAAAGTTTGACCTCTTCCAAATATTTATGTGATAATAGGAATATTTGAAGGTGATTAGGAAGGTTTGGATTTATATTAGCTATTTGCGGATAAAAATATTTACCTAATCTATGTTGTTTCTTTTTTAAATTTAATTAATTTAATTAGAGAGATTGATTTAACTCTCCAAGTTACTTTTGTGTTTTCTTTTTGACAAAATTTGCCACGTAGGATATCTCATGATAATTTATCATGAGATGGTCTTATACTAGAATTTGACTGGAGACGCTAGAGGGAGATGCTAGGGGTACTTCCATTTCCAAAAGGGTTTATGATGTCGTTTATAATAATGGCAAGGGCCATAATAAGGGGCAAAATTTGTTGGCTTTTTAGGAATGACAATATGTAAATTTAACATGAACTTTAAACGTTAACTTTAATAACATTATTAGCTACTTTCAAACACTAATTTACCTCATATTTAAAATTTAATAGGATAGCATTTTGATATGCTAAATGTTAAACATTTGGTGAATAGGTTTTTAGTTAATTCTCACATCAACAACAATATAGTGAATAGGTTTTTAGTTAATTCTCACATCAACAACAATATAATACTAGTCCTTAACTGTTCCTATCACCAACTTCTTATTATTTGTCAAAAATACCATTGTACTCTTTTTTTACCAATTTTACCATTATGAGTGAAAATATTGTCAAAAATACCACCCACTCCAAACATAAACTTATTTTTCCTAAAATTGCCGATAAAACATATGTTAAAAAAAATAAATTGAAAAATCCCTTTTCTCATTCATCATTTCTCATTCTGGATCTGATGCTCTATTTCTCCTCTCCATTCTCCATCTTTCTCCCTCTGAAGCTCTAAGTCTCCATTATCACATTCTCATGCTAAAACTCCCTCCCATGTTGCTCCCACCTTTCTCCCTCTCAATTTCTCATTCCAAATTTTCAACTTGCCACCAACACTAAAGCGAACGGTCGCCGTCTCAGACCCTCTGTCGGCGTCTCACTCGATTCCAGATTCACTCGGTTCAGGTATTCATTTTAGTTACTCTTTCTAACAATGGGGTTCAGGTATTCATTCGGTTCAGGAGCTCTCACCTTTCTTCCTCTCAATTTCTCATCCCAAACATATGAACAAGAACTTAATTAAGTATGAATGTATGATTGAAGGGGCTGTTGTGTGTGCTCTTGTAATGGTTCCAAACTCATTCTGTTCAGGTATTTATTTATGTGCTCTTTGATTTTTAAGAGATACTCTTTCTAATAATAGTTGGAAATGTGGTTAAGCCAATTGCAGTGGTTTATGGTGCTTTGGGACTGGTTGTTTGTTTTCAAGCTCATCATGTTAACTTCAAATTGGCATTAAGCTTTCTTCATTTCTAACAGTAAGAAAGTCCATGAAACAGAGGCATTGTCATACACTTGCTGAAAACTTCTGCCTAATTGCTAATGAACCACGCTGCTGGAAAGTTAATGCCTTTAAGTTGTCTAACCTCAACAAATGTAATTTTACGGCCCTTTGATTTATTAAACAATGACAAATTTTTACATAGAATTACATATTATCTGTAAATTACAAACCTGTTGGATGATTTGGCATATTCAGTGACCCTCTTTCTTCTTCGAGAATATAAGAAGTCACTTGAACCTTGCCTCTTTGATACATAGATGATAAAATTTCATTGATGAATTCTGGGGTTGTTGGTAGCAGGCTTGAGGGAGAGAAGAGGGAAGAAGAAGAGAAGAAGAAACGTCGTTAGTAGTTGTGACATAAGAGGGATTTTTGAATCAATTTTTATTTTTATTATTGTGATAGATGTTTACAGGCACTTAGAGACCATTTTTGAAGAGAGTGATACTTTTGACAAAAGTTTTTACTTAAAATGGTAGAGTTGGTTAAAAAAAATACATTGGCATTTTGATAAAAAAATAAAAAGTTTGATAACATGGCTAATTAAGAACTTGTTTTTTTTTTTTCAAACAAATAGAACAATTTCATAATAAAATGCCAATTCAAGCAATACTTACAATGAATAACATGAAAAAACAATTATACATATAAATGAAAATCAGTTTTGGACAAATAGTATAAATATTAGTAGCAGTGAAATTATAATTATCTTGTCACTTTTTAATGACTGTCTACATTTATTTGATAAAGTAAATCATACGGATTGAACAAAACTCTAACTTAAAGAGGTGCTAATAATTCTATATACCGGTACAATAAAACTTTAAATATGAAGAGTACACACTTTATTTGTATAAAAATTAAAACTAAACTATCAATTAATATAAGACCCAACTAAAACAAGGTTTATCATCGATTAAAATTAAGGATGGATGCAAGTTCCACCAAAGAGATGGAAGCAGAGGTTGAGGTTGGCATGCCTTTTTTTTTTTTGGGGGGGGGGGGGGAATGGAGGAATATATGATAGGGTTTTTGGCTCAAAATAATTTGAAGTCGGAGGTCATTGGTTGAAAATAATCCAAACTCACTTTTTGGCTGAAAATAATCCAAACTTTTAACCTTTTACTCATACTAAACTGAAATTGATTTCCGGCTTCGAAATGTTGACTGGGCAGCCTGAGCACAGTGGCGGATCCAGGATTTAAAGTCAGCGGAGTCAATAATAACTAACTTTCATATAATTCATAATTGTACAATTGGTAATTTACACAAAATTATTTTCAGGACTAAATTAAGATAATAAAGAATCTATATTGAGTAATTAAGATTAATGAAAAGGTTGTATTATCATTGTTCTTATATTTTCGTAATATAAATATATTGTAATACTAATTTAATTATATGGTTGGCAAAGCTTACAACTTAAGATATATATGCGTAGCTTGAAGTTTCATTTTCTGTAACTATTAATTAGCGAACAAATTACAATAAATTCATGTTACAGAAATAGGTTCATAAATATTTGCTAAATAAAATTAAATCAAAGTTTTATCATTTATTAAACTATCATTTAGTATAGTATATATTCTATCAAAAAAAATTCGTAATCATTTCATATTGAAAATTATTGGTAAAATATCTTTTTTACATGTGAAAATGGTGATACTAAAGATGTGGTAGTCAAATGATAATCACTTCATTTTCCATACTTAATTAGCACCAAATTTCAAATATTGGTAGAAGATATATATATATATATATATATATATATATATATATATATATATATATATATATATATATATATGATAGAGAGAGACTAAAAAAATTAAAATTTAATTAAAGCACTAAAAGAACATAAACACCATCATAAATAGCCAAAAAAAAATCCCCAATACATGCATTTGCCAAGAATTGAACTCGCAACCTTTCCAGCATTTTGCCTTATGCCTTACTGCTAACCACTGGGCTACCAAACAACTCACTTAAACTTATAATGACATGACAATGGATTAAAAATAAAAACACTTTAACATAATAAATTTTGTCTTCCAACCCCAAAAATTTAAAACTTGACCCAACTCTAAATGTTTGCCTTTTCTCTAATTCCTCTCAATCTTTTTTCTCCTTCTTCGTTATCTTCTATAGACTCCAGTCAAAATTCCGAAGTCGAAAGTCGATTTCGGTTTAGTCCGAGTAAATAGGTTAAAAGTTTGTATTATTTTTAGCCAAAAAGTGAGTTTGGATTATTTTCAGCCAATGACCTCTAACTTCGAATTATTTTGAGCCAAAAACCCTATATAATATCACATAGTGTATTTTTATTAACTTATTTCTTTTTAATTTTGTGGAAAAGTGTGTTCTAATTGATTTGGCTTTATGATTTTATCTACTGTCACTGAATACGAATAATTTTAGATGTTTATCATTTTGCTTTAGGGTTTTTATATAAGATCGGAGTTTTACACTTTAATTTATTATCACTTATATTTTACTTTAATCCATTTTTTTATATTGAGATTCATATATTATGTTACAAAATTTGGTGATACTAAGTAATGCATGTGTTTTTAATTTTTTTTTTATATAAATTTGGTGACTATTATTTTAATTGTGTATTATTATTTGTAAGCTATATATAGGATTTAATTTATTTTCATTGACATTTATCATATGATAGATGTGGTAGCTATGTGACTACCCTCCTCAACTAATTATTACATAATTTTAACCAAGATTCAAATTTTGATAGAAACAAAATGTTTAACAACAAGAAGTTTTTACTCTTTTTTCTTAGGGGAGGGGGAAGGGGATTGGGTGCTATATTTATTCAATCACAAAAGGATCTTGATAGATGTGATAAGTCCTAATTGTTGGATTAAAATAAGCCTGTTCAAATTTGTTAGGACCCCTCAAGGACGTTGACAGACCCAGGCTCAAGTATCTTGGCGACTGGATCAGTTTTGAATAAAAGCCAAAATTCGAATAGCCAGAAAAGATATGATGCGCAAGGAAAGAAATCTCAAGAAGGC
Organism: Portulaca oleracea; assembly: GCA_029582165.1. Taxonomy (NCBI): domain Eukaryota; kingdom Viridiplantae; phylum Streptophyta; class Magnoliopsida; order Caryophyllales; family Portulacaceae; genus Portulaca; species Portulaca oleracea. Next base: position 8,993,513 of record CM055879.1, on the reverse strand, counting down.
AAAAGGACATTCACCCAAGGCATCATAAGGACATTCACCCAAGGCATCATAAGGATGTTCACCCTAGGCGAGAAGCTTTGTCGTGAAAGACAAATAAGAGTAGACAAAAGATCAGGGAAGTTTTCTGGAAAACTTAAATCTGTTTTCTCTATCCTTTTCTAACCAGACTAATTAATTGCAACTACTTGATTTATAGGAAACAATCGATCAAGAAATTGGAAGGAATATTAGATTGCAATTTCCGGAAATCTCACAAAAAGGAAAGCAAATCAAGAGCAAATTGGAAAGAAAGGTAGAACACGAAGAAGGAAGGAATCAGGAAGAATCAAACTCCAACGTCTCTATCCTGCTGATACATACGCACTTATAAATAGAAGACTTGTTGATTGAAGAGACTCAACGATTCCACGGAAGAAATCGGGTGTGTGTGAAAAACAGAGAGTGCTCTGTTTTTGTGTTCTTTCTTCGAGTAGAAAGAAGTGATTTTTTTTTTTATAAGTAGCGGCCAAAAAGCCCTTTTATAGAAGGTGCCGAAAAGCACACAGATAACAAAAGCTCAATATCTGAACATGAGCAAGAAAACGAAAGTTGCACTAAGCAGAAGAGAGCCAACACACCTACATTTACTTCCACACCAACTCCTAATATTTTACTGACATAACACCCACCCATATGTCAAATCAAGCATTATTGATACAAGACTTTGGTATCCGTCTCCCTATATTTGCAAAAGAATTCCCTTCATTGACAGTAACATCAGCAGATTATGTGTATCTCAAATGATATACACCCATCACTCTAATGTGTTCACCTCAAACCCAATAAATCCCAAGAGACTCACTGTCAGATGAATAGCAGATCTGTATATGTAGCTGAACCAGTAGAAGCCTTCCTTGTCAAACAGAGAAGATGGTATTGATTGATGAGAATAACACATCGAGGTGCACACTTCCATCCAGTAAACACAGCATCTGATAAAATACAGCAGAAAGCTACTACACTTGACTTGCACTTGAGAGTAATTTCAGAGATTATCAAAGAAAGTTGCTTGCCTGCCACTCCTTGTAAATAATTAAAAGCCTCTGAGACAACTTCCAATCACCCACCCAAAGCCTATGAACAAAAAGGCACCAAAATCCCATGCTGTCAAACAAAAACAGCCCATGATTAAGCCCTCAACAGCAACAATCCATCCAAGCCCAAGAATTGATATTGATTAGCATCAAATAAGCCAACAATCTTAGGACGACTTAGAAACCATCCAAATGCTACCATACACATGGAGTCTTTCTTCCACTTTCACAACCTTGAAAAGCTGAGACATTTATACTACCAATCTACAAGATGGAGCCATTTCAAATGACTTGACAGAAGTCTTAACAAAGCTTCTAGTTAGATGCACAAATATTCACCAGAAACTCCCACTGCATGACCAAGACCCAACTCCAAGCAACAATCATCTAAATATTCTTAAGCACAAACACATTGGCAGTAGCCCTTGTCTATGCTACACACCTCAGAAAAAGCCTTTAGCCACAATCCTACCACCTGAACTTCCAACACATTAGAAAGAAGTGATTTATGTGAGGATTTTGTTTGAGTGAAATCAATTCCTTAACGAACTTAGGTTTTGATTTGTCCTTTTGTAATCGATCCCTAGACGGACTTGGATCGATTGGTGTTTTCACCAAATCAGTTGTTGGTGTGTGTTTTCCCAGAATCTTGTTCAAAGTGCTCGACACTCTGTTTGTAAACCTAAGGACGTTTACCTTAGGAAAGTTCATATTCAGTCAGCATTCTATTCCACAGAAATAAAGGAGGTTATTCAGTTATCTCTTTATTGTCCTTTATTTCAGTTTATTCTGGTTTACTAAAGTTGAATCTTAATCTGAAAGGATTAAGACCACTAATGTCCTTTACCAGTGAGTATTTGTGCAGAAATTTTTATAACCCTATTCACCCCCCCTTAAGGTTCTTTCAAAATTTGTATCCTTTATGTAGGATTGCAATATTTTTTATCTTTGATTTCGTTCGTACATGGAACTTGTAGTTGCTTAATTATCTTTATTGCATCTAGATATAATTCTCAGTATCATATAGGAGTGCAAGTGCAAATCAACCTAGAAAATTAATCCATGGACCCGACGATTCTGCGTTTGGATTGGATGTTTTTAGACCCGGTGCATTCGAAGTGGATATGGGTTCAAAAAGTTTTGATGAGTCTGGACTTGGATCCAACAAGACTCGCTCCGTTATAATCCCTAAATGGATGGATGACACAAACTTGACAATGGAAATAAAGTTTTTTTTTAATTGAATGAAAGCAAACCTAGTAATGCATAATAAATAAATAATAATAATAATAATAATAATAATAATAATAATTGATAATAATAATAATAGTAATGCTATTATTATTATTATTATTATTATTATTATTAGTGAAAGTAATGTTCTTTTTTATTATTTTATATTCATCAATTTATCCAACTACTATTTTCATCAAAATATTTTTTATAAACAAATGTTTAAATTATTGGTACATATGTTATTTAGTTAACACCTTGAAAAATAGTATTATATTGGGATAGTTAAATTAGGTATTGAAAAATAGTATTATTTAGTTATGTGGAAGTCACTTTCCATTTCATCAATTGATCCCACAATTATTTGTTTCATAATTGTATTAGGATATTATTTAGGTTTCCTTATTATGTTAGATTTCCTAATTGTATTAGATTCTATATCTAATTGGAGTGGGAGTCAAGTTAGGTTTATAGGGAGTTTTTCCTATAAATAGAGGGTTTTATTCACCTTGTTTGATGTGGCCAAGTTTGGGGCACCTCCTATGGGAGGAGGTGTATTCTGATATTCAGAAATTTCGTATTCCCAATGGTGAGAGAGGTTTTGTTGAGAGTTTCGGGTGGATCTCTTTTGGCGTTTGAGATCTTTGTAATATTGGATCTCGGAAGGAGGTCGTTCGTTGTACTCTCTACCAATAGTGGATTCGTTTGTGCTTGGGCCGCCCGTGGTTTTTTTCCCGATTTGGGTTTCCACGTTAAATTCTTGTCCCCTTTATCTTGCATTTATTTTATCTCGACATCCAGTAGTCATCTTTCTATTTCGCTTCCGCTGATTAATATACTCTTATAATTAAAACCTTAACACGAGGAAATAGGAAAATGTTCGTCTAATTTCTTGTGGCAAAAACATTGTAAGTTAGTGTGTAAAATAGTAAGTTCCACGTCAAAAATGTTTCATCTCTAAAATATAGAAAAATTGGGCAATTTGATAAAGTTGATCAACTTTCCTATATAAATAACCCAATCAAATGCACCATTAACCGTTTCACTTCATTGGGTGAGCACGAGATGAAAACTTTTTGGCTACATCAAACTTTGAAGAAGGTTGATTGATTGAAAATTTTAAAGATAGGGCTTGTTGCTTGGATGTTTAGCAAATTATTAATGAATTAGGTGGACTAGTTGTGGTTTATTGTGCCAAGGGGCGTGGGAAGGATGAAAGTGTTTATACTTTCAGTGTACACATCGTCTGTATTTTCTTTTTATAACTGGATTGCTTGTTCAAGGCATCACACTCCCCTTGTGCCTTGCAATTGCATGTTGACGAAAATGCTCAATGGCTGGTAAGTAATTATGCAGTTATATTTAGTGTGTATGCCCCGCAAGCAGGTCTTCCTGAGGAGATCAAGAGGCAATTTTGGGGTGAGTTAGATGTGGCGTTCTGTAGTGTAGCGGGTAGTGAGAAGATCATAATGGGAGGGGATTTTAATGGGCACGTTGGAGAGTCTAATGTGGGATATGAGGATGTGCATGGCGGTTTTGGGTTTGGGAGTCGCAACAGTGGTGAGGAGTCTTTACTGGATTTTTCAGTGGCTTGTGAATTGGCATTGGTGAACACATGGTTCAAGAAGAGGGGCAGTCATTTGGTGACTTATTTGAGTGGTTCCTCCGAGACTCAAATTGACTTCATACTAACTAGGGTCAGTGATCGGGCGACTTGTAAGGACGGTAAAGTACTTCCAAATGAGGGATTGACGACGCCGCATAAACTCTTGGTTGTGGTTATGGAGGTCAAGAATTTAAGACGAAAAAGTAAGTCATTCAGGGTCCGTAGTATTAAGTGGTGGAGATTGGATAAGAAGAACGCTGAAGTAATTAAAGATCGCATTACTGAAGAGGGGTTATGGGAGTTGAAAGAGGAAGGAAGTTCGAGGTGGGGGAAGATGGCCACGTGTATACGGAGAGCAGCAAAGGATGTACTAGGAGTTTCAGCGGCAGAGGAGCTTGTATGAGGGGTGCGTGGTGGTGGGATGAGGTAGTAAAGGCAAAGGTGAAGGAGAAGCAGGAGGCGTACCAAGCAATGAGGAATTGTACAGTAGAGGCAAAAAGACAGAGTGCTAAGGATAAGTATAGGCTTGCAAAGCGGGAGGCCAAGAAAAGTGTAGCGCAGGCCAAGGAAGCTCCTTTTGATAGCTTATACGAGAAGTTGGGTACTAAAGAAGGAGAAAGAGAGATTTTTAAGCTGGCGAGGATACGTGAGAAGAAGTCCAGAGACCTAGTGAGTGTTAGGTGTATTAAAGACGGCGAGGGCAGAGTCTTGGTCGAGGACAACCAGATAAACGAGAGGTGGAGGGAGTACTTTGATACTCTGTTTAATGAGGAACACAACGGGGGTTTTCTTGGGGAGGATGTACGACAAAATGAGGGGTGTACAAACAACCCAACTTGTCCGCTAATTTCGTTAGAGGAAGTCAGGGGGGCCATGAAGAACATGAAGAGGGGCAAAGCGGTGGGTTCAGATGACATCCCTGTAGAGTTATGGAAGTGTTTGGGAGATGAAGGTGTACGTTGGTTAACAGAGCTCTTTAACGATATCCTCAGGACGTCTAGCATGCCAGAGGAGTGGAGGAGTAGTATAGTCGTACCACTTTACAAAAATAAATGGGACGTTCAATGCTGTAACAATTATAGAGGGATTAAGCTGCTGAGTCATACAATGAAGATTTGGGAACGAGTGATTGAGAAAAAGCTGAGAGAGACTGTTTATGTGTCTGAAAACCAGTTTGGCTTTATGCCTGGCAGGTCGACGATAGAAGCTATTCATCTCTTATGCGGACTGATGGAACATTATAGGGAAAGAAGAAAGGATCTTCATATGGTGTTCATAGATTTAGAAAAAGCTTATGACAGGGCCCCTAGGGAAGTAATGTGGGAGTGCTTGAGGGCGAAAAGGGTGCAAGAACCATATATTCGAGCAATTAAAGACATGTATGGTAATGTTAAAACCTATTTCCGTACAGCAGTAGGTAACACGAGTGATTTCTCCAGTGATAGCGGGGTGCATCAGGGTTCAGCATTGAGTCCGTTTCTTTTTACCTTGGTCTTGGATGAATTGACTAAGGACATTCAGGACGATGTACCATGGTGCATGCTTTTTGCGGATGATATTGTGCTCATAGATGAGTCGAGGGACAGTTTGAATGACAAGGTGGAGTGTTGGAGAGAAACGCTGGAGTCCAAGGGTTTTAGATTGAGCAGGTCTAAGACAGAATACATGAGTTGTCGTTTTAATGGACGGGATACTGACACTCAAGTATAAGAAGTAACCATAGGAGGGGTGCCCATACCCAGGGTTGAAAAGTTCAAGTACTTAGGTTCTATCATACGGAGTGACGGAGAAGTCGACGATGATGTTACACACCGAATTAAAATTGGTTGGCAGAAGTGGAAATCTGTGTCAGGTGTCCTTTTTGATAAGAAGATCCCGCTTAAGCTGAAGGGTTAAGTGTACCGTACGGTGGTTAGGCCAGCGATATTGTATGGCGCTGAGTGTTGGGCAGTCAAGAAGATGCACTGTCAAAGGCTAAATGTTGCGGAGATGCGGATGGTTCGGTGGATTTGCGGCTATAACATGTTGGATAGGATTAGGAATGATATTTGTCGTTCCAAACTAGAGGTAGCACCCTTTGAGGAAAAATTGCGAGAGACTAGACTGAGGTGGTTTGGGCATGTCCGTAGGAGAAGCGAGGATGCCCCTGTAAGGAGGTGCGAAGGGATTGGATTACCCCAAAGTCGTCGTGGACGAGGTAGACCTAAAAAGTCTATGAGAGAGGTGATAAGAGAAGATCTAAGACTCCTAGGTTTAGTGGAGGACATGGCTCTAGACAGGGGGGCTTGGCGGGCTAGAATTAAGGTCGTAGGGTGAGGAAAGGTATTTGTGTTTCGAACTAGTGTTTGGTCTTTTGGCTTGTTTTTGTTTTCTTATGCAGGTACTTGATTGCTCGTCCGAAAGCACTTGCAACACTCAGGTATGTAAATTCTTCCTTTATCGAGCTTTCCCTCTGCTTTTCCTTCGGATCCGTCGGAATCAGTCTCTCCATGAACTTTTGTTCATGGGGGTAAGGCTGCCTACATTAGGATCCCCCAAATCGCGCTCAAACGTGTCACCTGGGAGGCTGTTGTATACAGTCTATATTGCATGGTAATTAAACTAGAGGAGATGCTCAATGTTAAATGGTAACTAATTATATGGATGATGTTGATGTTCTCGGCATCACTACTTGATTTGTTTCCTTGAGATCAATTTCAAGATATATTAACAACTGCTTCTATTTTATTGTATTTTGCTCTTGTGATTTCGTCGTTATGTAGCTTATGTTTTACTAATGTGATGGTATTGTTGTTTCTTAATTTATTTACTTGATAGTTATATTGGTTGCTAATGATCATTTTGTGTTGGCTAATGTATTTGCTATTAAATCATTGTCTTTTTAAATTAATACTTAATCAGTAAAAAAATTTGTAAAAAACAATACCAACTATGCAATATTAGTGTCACTAAGAATACGAATAAAATGTAGCCACGCTCATGGTAGAAATTAATTCTTAAATGCTCATGACATTACATGATCCATACCCATAAAAAATAATTTCGCATTGCATTCAATCCTTTTGTCTATTTGCATTGATGGATACTCAAAGGGATACCTACCCATAACAAAATATCCAACAAGATAGGATACCAAGACTAACGACAAGTGTACGTAGGGATGTCAATCATTCAGGCTCGGGTCTTTTAGGTTCGGATGAAAAGTTGATGTCTATTAGAGAAAAAAATGATTACAGTACGCTTGCAGTAAAAATAAGTAATATATCAGATGCAAGATATCGAGAAAAAAAATAATAATGCAAGAATAACAAAAACAAAGGGAGAAATATTTAGCTTGGAAACCTAAGAACTAGGCGAAAAACTCACGAATGACACAAACACGAACAACCTCCACAGTCAAGGTCAGAGTACAACAACAGATCTCTACTCTCTCAAAAGATCAATAGGAGAGATGCAGATCTACCCCAGTAGACCAAATTACATGAGTAGAATATCAAACTTTTGATACGACAACTCATCAAGCTCTAATGAATCTATCAGCTCGCATGTCCCTCCTCCCCCTTAAGGGAGGTGCTTCAAGGAATCATTAACCTTTCTGCCAAGGTGCTCTCCATGACCGTAATAACCCAACTTAATTAGATTTAATCTTGGGTCTTAATCCAGAATACGTAATAAAATCACACATTTTAAATTAACTCTGTTGAAGAAAGTGGTTTTGCAGGACCCGAGCCGCGCAACGACCGCGACACGACAACCGAACTAATTATTTTAACAATCAAGCAGCTGGTGATGCTTATTGTCACTACTATTGATTTTATTATTATTAACCTTGTTATTTTGTTATGATTTTATACTTAGGTTCGAACTTTAGGTTAATTCAAGTCTCAAATTTCTTGACCTTTGTCACTATCTTCTTACCATTTAGTGTTATTACAAATTTAACCTACTACCCTGATTCTAGTACATGGGTTTAGATGAAAGAAATTTAAAAGAGAGGGTTAAAAAGAGAGGGGCAAAGTTAGAATACCTCACTAAGTAAACTCAACACACCACTCTCTCATTCCCAACTCTCTTACTCTCTCCTCCAGCCAGTTGCCTTTTCTGCCACGCCCTCTGCTTCGCCCGCGAGACCGTCGAGATAGCTGTTACCGGGGCTACCCTCCCTTCCCATTTCAGTGTTCTTCCTTTGTTTCCCCGAATTGGAAGCAAAACTCTAACTTTTATAAATTTCCCCAAACCTAAATTTTTATGTTTCGATTACTAAATTGTTGTTTCTATTCATGGGGATGATTGTTGTTTGTTCGTGGAATTGTGGAAAGTGATTTATGATTGTGGTTTGAAAGGCCATGGATGATACATGCATGTTGAAGTTATTGGGTAAAATGTTCAAAACTCAAAGTTTGTTGCTACGGTTAAGGTTGATTGATAAAAGATCATGATTAGATTAGAGTCAATTAAAAGGTTTTAGAGGATTTAGGATAGAAACAAAGTGAACCCATGAGTAGAAAAGTGAGAGCTTGTGTTTTGAGCCTTGCATGTGTATTTGGACCATGGAATGAAGTATTGATAGCTATGTTACAATTGCCCTTGGCCAAATTGATACCAAAACATAGTTGGGAAATGATTAGATTTATGGGGAATTAAGAAAAGACGCCAAGGAAAGCCAGAAACAATCAATTGGGGTCAAGTAAGTTTTTGGAGTTTCCGGGACCATCAGAATGCCCCGTAACCAACATTATAGCGTAAGACAGTAGTCTTGAGTAATAACTAGAGCCTTAGCTTTGAATCGAGACATCCCGATGAATATAATGCAAGTTATGGCAAGTTTAATTTGGTCACTTATATAAATACGTTTTTGAGGATGACAATATTCAGTATCCCTCTAGAGCACCAAGATGACTTTATTAGCTCATGAGTTTAACGTTGAAGTTGTAGTATACACTACGGGATTTTTGAAATTGGGTCTTTTAATTGTCATTTGGTGAACGGGTCAAGAAGTTTTGATGCCACAAAAATTTCCCACGAGAGAGTGTTGGCCAGAAATTCCAGGTTAACATGCCTTGTCCTACAGATAGTTTCAGTGTGTTCCAAACACTTTTTGGGATTACACTCAACATAAGTGTTGTAGTAGGTGTTGCATGCTTTCCAATTTGAGTTTATTTGCATCATTTGGAGATCGGAATGAAATGTTATGAACTTGGAAAAATAGCCTAGTGAGCGCATTTTTTCTGGAAAGCAAGAGATTTCTATAGTTATTGCAGGGAACCTTTTGAGGCCTTTTTTGCGTTATTTTGAATTGATGATCAACATATGAGTTGTGGAGTATATTTTTCTTTTTCCATAGGCTACTTACCTACCATCATTAGAGGACAATATCTTGAATTATGAATTTTTGTTTCGAAATGTCTTTCGAAGATTTTAAACCCCAAGTTTGTAAAGTTTGCGAGTTCTAAATCTCATTTTTAACCATGCCTCTAAACTAGAAGGTTTTAGTGCGAACTTAGACCTCTCCGAAATGTGCCTAGTTGCATTTCTTTGATCATCATATGTAAAAAGCTATGGATTTCCCAAATATAGTACCAAGCTAAAGCTTTTCAACTCGTATTAAACTCGGAATCCCTATTAAACTCTTCAAAAACTAGCTTAAAGGTATTTTAAAGGACTTTTTGTATTCAAAGCACCCAAACTTACTCTTTTCGCTATTGTATTTATGTGTGCCCCCTTGAGCTCGTTGTCGCTTGTCACTCGGGTCATACTCGTTCAAGGCATTGTCATTAACAAGTCTCATCATTTGAGGTACACATACTGCTTGTACCTTATTCAATGTCATGTATTTATATCAAGAAATCATCAAGTGTTCTAATGATATGAACAGTATGTATTTCACCATGTTTTATCACCTAAATGTGGACCTGCCCTATCTATGCATATTAAATGCATCCATACCGTATACATGGCCAGTGTCAACCGATTAACTCCGTTTGGACCTCCCGTTCGGTCTGAGTTTGCACATATGAAAGCTTAGTCTGATGATCATAAATGGGTATCATTCAGATAATAATAAGGGAAATTGGATTCTAATAATACGAACTTTTGGTCATATAAGACTTAATAATACGAACTTTCGATTTGGTTCTGAATAATATGAACTTTGACCCCCTGTTGCCCCCAACAACACGCCACCGAGTTAAGATTTACTTAACTCAGTGGCGGTCCTAGCTGGCGGCGGAGGAGATGAGTTTAGTCAATTTTGACTTGCCCAATCAGCAATATTTGTCCACGTCAGCCCCCTTTTCTCTCTCCTCTCTCTCTCTCTCTTCCTCTTCGTTGCAGATCCATTTCCAGCCTCCCCCAACTTCTTCTTCTTCCTCCTTCTTCTTCCATCATCACCCTCATCCATCTCCACCACTACAAAACTTTCAAACCACCATTACTACCACCACACCTCACCATCGCAGCCACCAAAAAACCACCCAACCACCTTTACTTCCACCACCATCCGCCCCAAAAAACCACCCAACCAGTCAACCACCTTCACAGAACCCATAAACAAATCGAACCACAATTTGCAAAACTCGACCTAGAAATTGAGAGGGGAGAAGAAGAAGAAGAAGAAGAAGAAGAACAACAACAACAACAACTTAGCCCAGAAATTCGACAAGAAAAAACGATGAACAAATCGAATTTAAAACTCAACTTAAAAATCGAGAACAAAAAAACCCAACCTTAATGCGCGCTTTTGGTATATATTTAGCATACGAAATTTTATGACTGATAGAAGTTATATACGTGATGTAGGTGAGAGTTTAGAGATGAATCTTCTGAGCCCTTATCTAGAATCCTCAGGCTCAGATTTCAGTGATGGTGTCAACTTTGCTGTTGCTGGTGCTTCCACTCAAGGCAGTCCAGGAAACCCATTCATGTTGACCACCCAAGCATTATAATTTGGTCACTTCCAGAATCGAATAGAAGAGCTCAGACCACAAGGTTTAATTATATATACAACACTCATGAGGAATGGGATGTTCTTGATTCTTGTATGAATATGGGATCAGGAAGCTAAATTACTTGTATTTTGATTTGGGCAATTAGGGTTAGTTTGGAATTTGACTGTTTTGATTCGGGGAATTGAGTTTTTGGTTTGCATTGTGAATGTCTGTTCAAGTTGGAATCTTGTTGTTTGAGAGTACAAAATTGCCATTCAACTAAACAATGGTGATATTTGAAATCAATTTGCAGAGGAGAGAGAAAAATTTCAACAATGGTGTTTTGGGGCGGATGGTGGTGGAAGTGAAGGTGGTTGGGTGGTTTTTTGGTGGCTGCGATGGTGAGGTGTGGTGGTAGTAATGGTGGCTTGAAAGTTTTGTAGTGGTGGAGATGGATGAGGGTGATGATGGAAGAAGGAGGAAGAAGAAGAAGTTGGGGGGAGGCTGGAAATGGATCTACAACGAAGAGAGAGAGAGAGAGAGAGAGAGAGAGAGAGAGAGAGAGAGAGAGAGAGAGAAAGAGGGGGGCTGACGTGGACAAATGTTGCTGATTGGGCAAGTCAAAATTGACTAAACTCATCTCCTCCGCCGCCAGCTAGGACCGCCACTGAGTTAAGTAAATCTTAACTCGGTGGCGTGTTATTAGGGGCAACAGGGGGTCAAAGTTCATATTATTCAGAACCAAATCGAAACTTTGTATTATTAAGTCTTATATGGCCAAAAGTTCGTATTGTTAGAATCCAATTTCCCTAATAATAATCATCCAATATGTTTTTAATTATTTTTTCTTCTCTCTATTTGCGAAATGAATTGAAATGTGTTAAACACAATGAATTGATAAAATAGGATTTACACTATGGGGGTATGCGTCTTGAGTTTCTGCTCATTTACGAAAACATGTTTATGTTATGTTTTAGGTGTTGGCTCTCTTGGCGGAAGTCTGCACCCGGTAAGAAGTAAGGTTAATTGGTAGCTAAGAGTCCCCCCATAATCTAGTAGAGAGTTAGGACATGATCAATATTGACGTCAAGTGTAGAATTGAATAAATACTAATGTTGTAATGAAGCTAGCTTTTGTTGTTTAATTATAGAAACTCTGGAAACCTACCAAGTCTTGGGAATGACGTCATAGTAGTTGTTGTATTGTATTTGTACCTTTGAACGGTTCAGGCTTGATAAAAAGTTATATTATGTTAGACTATGGAATTGTACATGGGAAATTTATGGTTTGGGTTGTCATTGATGGATGTCTTTTACCTTATGCATGGTCATTATGGTTGTTATTTGGGAGTCTTGTGTGATTGGTAGCCTTGTCCCTGGTTCTAGGACGGCGCTAACGTCTTTGGATTCTTTAATCTGTTGCGCTATCGCTAGATGATGAGGTATTACCCCTAATTTGGTGGTCATAAGTGTAAGGTCGTAAGGGTGTTACAGTTGTGGTATCAGAGCTAAAGGTTCTAAACTTAGGGAACTTGGGAGTCATAATAAGATACTAAGAGTAGGGCAATGAAGTAAACCTTAGAAATTAGGGTCGCATGTTGTTGAATGAAAAAAGTTGAATCTTTTATGACTTGTGTAGTTGTATTAGAGTAAAATGGGTTGGTTATAATTAGAGTCTGCATGATGTGAGTTTTGATAAAAGAATGAATAAGAATTAAGAGTCCAGTTAAAGTCCAAAGGTAGTTAAAGGTTTGGTCACTCGATAAGTTAAGTCAAGTCTAATACCATGTGTTGAGTCTCTTGTGATATGTTTTGGAATTAAAGAGGTCATTTATCATTAGTGCCAGTACGACTTGAGCTTTTATGAAGGAATGTTGTACTTGTTTTAAAGGTACTTACAAAATTGATTCTTTGATAAATTGGGTCAAGCCTAGTACTATGACTTCAATCAAGTGTCTTTGTCATTGTCATTGATGTCAATATGAATGATTATGATCTTTAGAGGGGGAATAGGGATGGCAACAGGGCGGATCGGGGACGGGGAAGTATATCCTCGTCCCCATCCCCGCTCCCAAAACTCGTACCCATCCCCGTCCCCATCCCCGCTTTGGGGAATGATTCTTGCCCCATCCTCATCCCCGCGGATTCCCCATCCCCAACGGGAATCCAACAGGGATTTTTTTAAAGCTATCCAAAATCTAACCAAATTTTAATCGGACCCGATTTTAAATCAGACCCGATTTTTAACCTGTTCAAAATACAACGTATTTAACTTCCTCAAGCAATAATACATCAAAATAAAACAATAATACATCAACAAGTGTTATTCGGAAAAAAAATACAATAATACATCCTCCTCAAGTGTGATTTAGAAAAAAATTACTATTTTATCCTTGCTATATATATATATATATATATATATATATATATATATATATATATATATATATATATTGAATTAGAATAAAGGTTATTTGGTAATTTTAAAATTTTTGGGGACGAGGATTCGGGGATGGGGACGGGGAATTTTCCCCGGCGGGAAAAATGGGGACAGGGATGGGGAGAATTTTGTCCCCATCCCCGCCCCGTCCCCGAGCGAATTTTGAAAAATAGTCCCCATCCCCAATGGGGGTGGGGATTTTTCCCCAAAGCGAGGCAGGGTCCCAGCGGGTTTGGGGATTCCCGGCCCCATTGCCATCCAGGGGGAACCCACAATAAGAGTCGGTTAGCATAATGTTGGAATCAATTACTAGGTCGCACTGACAAGGGATGCTATTTCACCTTCTAATTTCTTTTGGTTGCTAGATGACATTCCCGAGAGTACCAAACCTTTACACTATATTGATGTACCCCACCCGGGAGTAGAGTTCCTATTCATATTTAGGGTTTGTGAAAGACCATGGCTATACTCTTGTCAAATTGTTACTCCAAGCTTCACTGCCTAACGCTTAGAGCTCACTACCTGCTTACAACTCTTTCCTTTTCAGCCTTGTGGGCCAACTTCAAGGACCGCCACCACGACTCATTGTCATACACTACTGGAAAATACAACATGGAGCAAGATTCTGAGATATGGGGACTTGGAACGTGAATTGCCTATAAACTGTTAAAGTAGGAATGAGTACTTCCTTTATCCCCGATACGGGATTGGTTTAACAATTGAGATTATTATGGTAGACAAATTATTGGGCTTTTTTTTAAAAAAAAACTTATGGTTAGTGGTTGTGTGGCCAGGGGCAGAGCTAGGTAATTTTATTAGAGTGGGCCACAAAATTACAAAATCAAAAGAGAAATATTAATTTATCAATGAAGCAACAAAACAAACAAATTACTCTTATTAATAAATATTATGAGACTAGTTCTGTAAAACCCCGAAAAATCCAACGATGTTGACCGTGACGTCGTTAATAGAATAGGTTTGACTTCGTTATTTACTGTTGTTCGTAATGTGTTTATTTATGCTAACGCTTGAGCTCGTAGGACCGTTGAGGGGCTAACAAGGGTAGAATAGTAATTTCCGCTGGCTAATATTATTATGTGATTAATTACGTGAATATTAATTGCTATGTGATTATATGATTATTAGTATTAATATTATTATTACTATTATTAGTAATTCCTTAATTCTGTTTTTAGCTTAATGGGTTGGGTTAGGAATAGGATTAGTTAATTGGGCCTAATTAAATGGGTAATATATATACACCTCTCCTTCCCCTCTCAAACCCTAAACCCTAATTCCCTCTCTCAAACCCTAATCCACAACCCCTCTCTCCCTCCTTCAAAGATACTCTCGCCACAGCTCGCTGGAACCACCGCAGCAACCGCCAGCCACCCTCCTCTCTCTTTCCTCCTCTCTCTTCTTTCTTTTCCCCTGCCTCTGCATCATCACCAGACGACCACCGCCGCCCTAGCATCGTCGCCACCAGTCGTCACCTCCGCCACCCACGAACACCGAGCACCACTCACGCATCGCCGGTAACCACCGCGCCTTCCCTCTTCTTTCTCTTTTTCTTTTCTCTCCTTGCGCTAACTCGCTTGTTCCGCCACCATCATCGCCGGCCGCGACCTTTGGTGTCGCCACATCGCCGACCACCAGCGATTCGCCGCCGCCCGACGTCGCCGGAGTCGATCGAAGGAAAAGCCCTCGAATCGACGGCATCGCTGCCGCTGCCGTGCCGACCGACCCCTCCGACGACTCCCGACGACGCCTTGACGCCGCCCCTGACCGCCCGACGCCAACACCCCTGCCGACCGCCGCCCAGACCCGCCGGAAACCCGCGCCCTACAACCTTGCGTAAACCCTAACCCTAACGATAATCTGTTTTTAGTTTCTTTATTTTCCTTTTCTTTTTCCTTTTTCTTTTCTGTTTTTTTTTATTTTATTTTATTTTCAAAAATTAATATTCTGTTTTTATAATTATTGTATTGTTAGTTTTGTAATTAGGAAAATTATGTGTAAATAATTTCTTGGTTGTAATTATGTGTAACTTATTTGTTATGTGTAATTAGTTAATTGTTATGTGTAATTTTTATGTTGTAAATTGTAATTAGATTAGGTTGTAATAGTTGATTATTAGGTTTAAAAGTAGTTCTTTAGTATTCTTTATATTCTCTATATGAATCTTTTAGACCACAATATTATTGTATGTACGAATTTGAAAATTTATTACCTAGGTTAATTCTTGAATGTTTAGTTATTAAATCGTTATGTTCTTTATTGTTTCTTAAAAGAAAATCTTGTTTAAGTTGCTAAATAAATTAGGTTGACTTAATAAAAGTATAATTCTTGCTTAGTAATTCTTGAATTCTTGAATAGTAGTTAAGAAATTTACATATTGATCTCTTTTAAAAGTTATCCATGATTAAGTTGTTAAGTGAATTAGATTTGTTTAACTATTAAAAGTTCAATTTTGTTAGTAATTCACGTTTCTTGTTAAATCTTGATTCTTGAAAATTAATTAGGTCTCTTGTTTCATTAAGTTAAATATTATATGTTCTTTTATTTCTTTCTTAGGGTTCATTCTTGTTTAATTCATGTTTAATCTTGACTAAATAAGTTAGGTTGAGTTTATTGTTTATTGGTTCTTGGTTCTTGATTTAATCTTGTTTAAAAGAAATTAGTTTTGTTTAGGATTCTTGATTAGAAGTTTAAATGTTTATATGTTCTTTATAGTTTATTCACATGTTCTTAAGGTTTCTTCTTGTTTATTGGTTAAGAAATTCATGTTTTAGGATTGGATTAAATTATTAAAGTTGATTTCATGTGTTGCAATTTGGTTTTGATGATGGGAAGTTTGATGTTTGAACCTTAAGTTAAGTTGGGCTTTATACCTTAGACCCTAGTTACTGTTTTGAGCCCAAATTAGGACCCCGGGATCGAATGGTGGAAGTTAGAACTGAAATTATAAATTAAATAAGAACTGGGATTGGGACAGTTTCGTTAGTGTCTAAAGATCGAGTCGCCACGGCTAGTGTAGTTACCTTTTGATCAAACCCTTTGAACTGGAGGTTCCCTTAGATGTTAGAAACCATAGGAATTTTACGGATTGAACGTTTGATTTGCAAAGCCCGAGTTATAACCGTTTTACCAGAACCTGTCAGAACTGAACCAATGGGAAAGACGGGTGTTTTTGGAGTCTTTCAGGACTGTTTTGGGCTTAATCACCAACATAGAAGTTTTAGTAGACATCCCGAGGTTTCCGGAAAGTCCAGAACCAGCCCCGTAGGATGTCAGGAAGTCGAGTTGTGACCCGTTTTATGTGAACGTTATAATCTGCCCTCTGCTTGCTTCTTTTTATAATAATTGTTGAGTGAAAATAATATGTGATCTTGTTATGTGTTTTCTTGGAGGTGTTAAGTGTAATTTCGTAAATGATAGGAACCTAAGTGTTCCTAGGGGATGGGTTAGGTAGTTAATAATTAATACTAACTTCGTTAGAACGCGTTTTGATTAGATAATTACTTTTATTCTAGGCCCGAGTTAGTGCGAGACGTTAGTGAGCTCAAGTGTGTTCTTCTTCTTTATCTTTGTGAAGTATATCGTAATGTCTATGCTCTAATCCCCACCGGATGCTCTTTAAATGTGTTTTAATGTTTTCTAATCGCTTTGAGAATTGCATCCCGAAAGGGGACTTTTGTGGAAATGTGACCATCTGCTTTGGATAATCGGCGCTTTTATTTGTGATTATTGGTTTATGAGTTGAGAAATTATGATGGTCTTTTATAAGTAGTTTTGATACTCGCTTTGATAACTCGGTGGGTTTGACTTGAGAGTTGTGAGTTGAGTTTTGCATAAGATACTAATAATTCAAGTGAAACTTGCCGGTTTATTTGGTCGTAGCTCGTGGTAGGCAAAGGGTCGTGGACCCCGTCGTAGCCTGTGGTAGGCAAAGGGTCTGGGACCCTGGTCGTAGCCTGTGGTAGGCGGAAATGTGAACTCTTGATATTCTGGTAGTAGCCTGTGGTAGGCAAAGGGTCTGGGACCCTGGTCGTAGCCTGTGGTAGGCGGAAATGTGAACTCTTGATATTCTGGTCGTAGCCTGTGGTAGGCAAAGGGTCTGGGACCCTGGTCGTAGCCTGTGGTAGGCAGAGGATCTGGGATCCGGTATGATATTTGTTACTTTAAGGGATGTGGTATCTCGCCCGCACAATAAAATATGGATTGGTTGGGTTGAGGAAACAGTATGGGATTAAAGGTTTGTAAAATGTTTGATTCGATCCCTCTCCCCAAAATGAATTGAAATGAACTTAAACTGTTTTAAACGTTAGGGGTAGACATTATTGAGATTTCCCCCTCATTTTTGAAATGTTTTGTTTTCAGGTGAAGATCTAAATGTTGGGGACGGGAGTTAGAAGTGAGGACGACGAGTCTAGAAGTCCTTGAATCTTTTATATTGTTTTCGTTATGAATTCTTAAAGTTTGTTTTGAGTTGTTAGTAGTTACCGTAGTGAGATTTGTGTTTCCTTTCTCGCCTTGTATTCCTTCGGGGATACGGCAGTGACGCCCAAACTAAATTTGAAGTCTTCCGCTAAGTTTTGTCTGTTAACGTTAGTTTGACTTTGACTTTTTATAATTGAATTTCCGGGGCGTTACAAGTTCGCAGTGGCAGATCTAGACTACGAAATTAGCGGTGTCCACTTAATAATATTTTGGATAGTTGAACTGTTGTGTTGAATTGAACACCCTTATTAATATTGTTCGGTCTTTTGTAGGGTGTCCACTTAACATAAACATAACCTCCTAAAATATAATAAGTTTCTTAAATTTTTTCGGAGCTTGGGGTGTACGTCTGTGGACACCCTTATCATCAATGGGGATTCGTCCCTGCTAGTTCGTATAATTAACATTATTCTTAAGAAAATATTTATTCATTTATTAATAGATAAATAATGTTTATAATTAAATTATATTGTGTTATATAACATGTGAGAAAACATAAAACCTTTTCCATAAATAATTAAAATCTAAAGAACATTGTTGTTGAATATTTATAAAAACATATAGAGAAACATGTACATGATAAAAATAAAAGTACTAAATGAATAAGAAAAACAGAAATACTATTGATAAAAAAAATATAGAAATAAAAAGAAAATAAATCAAAGAAATACAGGGAGGGGGGCACGACTCAGCACAAAAATAAAAGCGAGATGCTAGTGATGAGAGTTGGACTCCCGACCAAAGGGAGAAGAGAAGGCGCTAGAGCTAATTGAGAAACTATTGCCATTGAACTACAGAGACTTCAATGTACCTTCATGCAGCGTTTAATATATATTTGAAATCATAGACTGGGCCATGGCCCCCCCAGCCCCCCCTAAATCCGCCCCTGTGTGTGGCCCTTTTTTGTATCAAGTGAAGTTAAAATGTCTTTGCAGGTTTGTAATGAGTACTTGTTAAATTGGGATAGTCTATATTACAAAGGAGACGGTGCCGAAATTTTCTCAAGTTGACGAAGTAGAAAAAGGGAGGGGATTCTACTTCCCATCCACTTAAATTAGTTTTAAGAATTTCTAATAGTTGCCTAAGAGTTATAAGCTAAGCAGAGGTCTTTATGGACACACCAAGTTAGTAAGCACTATAGTGAAATGGGTTGTTAGCCCATAGGGTATACATATACTGAATGAGTACTACATATAAGGGCTCGATCTTAAGGAACCTATAAAGTGAACTTAAAACACTAAGAGTTAGCTAGCTAAGTAATTTGTGAGCTCCAAAGACCTCATACACCCTCTCAAGTCGTTATCCATCCCGGACCATCCTATGGCTCAATGCCTCTTAATAGCTAATCTTACCTTGAATACCTGGGGCATGCCATCCAAGAGCTACTTCTGAAAATTCCTAATCCCAACAATCAAACAAGAAATTCATAAAAAAGATGATACATGTGCAAATATCGCGATGGAAAGCAACCCACAAGACCTATGTAGGAGGAATTAACTCAGTAGAACGACAACAATGGGTAAGGAATGTGAAGGAAATCTCACGTGTAACAAAAGTACCTGAGAAAAACAAAGTGAAAATTGGGACATCCTAGTTATTGGGGTAAGATGTGATTTGGTGGAGTACCATAAAAGACAAATACATGGATTCCAAAGCTAAAGTGACATGCTCTAGAACTTTTGAGCATTTCGGAACAAAATTTTCCCTCATCTCATTGCACTGCTAGAAGGAATTGAAATTCGATGAACCATGTATGTTTAACCAGGAAATGTTGGGGAACCTACCACGTCACTAGAAAGTAAAGAGTAAGGATCAACCAATATATCTGATGTAGAGTACTGAGCACCAAAGTCCTCATTTTTTTCCAAGAGGCAAGGGTCGTGAGTGAGCAATGGTTGGACCAATTCAGGACCCTCGACTGGGACCCACCCCATCCAACCTAGGTAGTGTTGATAATGTTTATGATAATTGCAAGGAGAAGGCTACAACATCTAGCACAATAGACATTGCAACTTTACTGTTAAACTCCCAGCCTTTATTCGCATTATTTGATTGTGGTGCTATGCATTTATTTGAGTGTTCGTTATTATTCCTAAGTTAAAACTTAGAAAGTCTTAGAAATTATGTTAAATATCATATCAGCTTACCCAATTGAATGGTTCGTGGAATATAGACTAAGTTTTGAGAAAGAATCTCTTATTGCATCAGAAGAGACCTTTCTTGCAGACTTCATATAGTTTGATTTGACCAAGTTTGATGTAAATTTTGGTGTGCGTTGATTGTGAAACTGTTGGGTTAAAGTGTGATGAAGGTCTAGTAGTTTTAAAAGGTAAACAAGAAGAAAATGCATATTTTAAGGGAGAGTTAGATATGGCAGAGTTCCCAATTATATCCCTATGAGGGCTAGATGATTTTTCTGGCAGAGTTGTATGACCATTCATACTATGGGACAAAAGAAGAATAATGAGGTTAGCCTAAATGAAAATTCTAATAGTATGAGAATCTTCAAATGTCTTTTCCTATGGACCTTCTGAGTTTCCCTTAAGAAGAGGGATAAACTTAGAGATGAAATTAGTTCCACAGTCGCAAACCTCTTTAAGGCATCATATAGATTTGCATGAGCGGAACTTAAGGGACACAATCCTTAATTAGTGGAACTAGTGCAAATGGGTCCATAAGAAGAGCTAAGTTTAGACCAAAATTTTAATAGTGCGAGAATTTTCCGATGTTTTCCCCGAGGAGATTACCAAGTTACCAACAAAAAGAGAGGTAGACTTTGAGATAGAGTTAATTCCAAGATTTTCACCTATATCCAAAGTGCCATATAGAATGGCACTCGTAGAACTAAAGGAATTTAAGGTACAACTAGAGGAACTGCTATGAAAAAAGGGGTTTATAAGACCTAATATGTGACCATGGGGAGCTCCTGTGTTATTCATGAAGGAAAAAGGATAGTAGTTTGAAAATTTTCATAGATTATCTAGAGTGAAAGTGTGAAACAAGATTACAATCAAGAATAAGTACCCTCTTTTCTAGATTAATGACTGGTTTGACTAGTTACAAGGTGTTAGAGCACTTCTAAGGATTGATTTGAGGACATAGTACCATCAGTTAAGGAGTAAGCCCGAGTAAATACTTAAAACTACCTGTAGAATCGATATGGGCACTAGGACTTCACGATTTTGCTTTCGAGCTTACTAATATACTAGCCACACTCACGCATTTCACAAATAGAATATTCAAGACGCATTTAGATAAAATTTGTGGTTATATTCATAGATGATATTTTGGATATACTCCAACAGACAGGGAAACATGAATGATACTTAAGGGTCGTGCTATAGACTTTGAGCAAATATCAGCATTTTGCCAAGCTACAGAAGTATGAAGCTTGGGTTTTAAAAGAAAAAGATAACAATTTTTGGGCATATAGTGAAGCAAGGGCATTAGATTGGGCCCGCAGAAAGGGACTGCTGTCATGGACTGACCTAGACCCCCAACTAATGTTGAGGTGCAAAATTCTCCGGGATGGACATATATTATCGTAAATTTGTAGAAGACTTTTCAAAGGTCATCCTACCATCGACTAACCTGTCAAAGAGACCACATATATCGAGTGGACCGAGAAGAGTGGGGAAGTTTTCAAGAGCCTAAAAAGAGGTTATCCAAAACCCCTATTTTAGCCTTGTCGATTGTAGGAGAAGTGTATGCTATTCGTAGTGACGCATTACAACATCTGTTGGGGTGTGTGTTCAGTCGCGACATAGTGTGGGTGTAATTGTCGTATCCATAGGGAGTTGGGCTTCCAAACCTAAGAGTCTATCGAGCTCTCACTTCTAGGCTTGATGTTCGAGGTTTTGGGTGGTTGGTAGACACATGGACTAAAAGACAAAAGAAAAGCTACAATTAAAAAGAGAACAAGCTCGGGGGTATTGTCGGACCTCCTAACAAGAGAGAAAGGGTCATTAAAGAGGTTTAGGGATGATTCATAGGCAAGCTATTCAACACGAGAATTAGGCGAATGTATTAGCATCAAATCCCTCTCGCCAGAGTTAGGATTTGATACTTTCTAGATTCCATCACTATTCCCATAGGGATGGTTTAGGTAGCATAATGGCCTAACTCTCCTAATTTGACACTAATCACAAGCCAATGTATATTAGCGTCCAATTAAACCATCCATATCCCTCCAATTCGATGTTGAGAGATAATCTATCACCTCCCGGCATCAAGAGTATCGATATTTATAGAGAGGTACGGTAGGAAGTGCTAAACAATTCACCGAATCATCTAAAACCACCCAACCTGACCTAAGCCCGGATTTCGTAGTTTCAGGGATGATTGGTATTCGGGTATCGAGTGTGAGGAGTGCAAGGACAACTAGCTTCAATTCCTCTCTCAAGTGGTGAATTGATGCATACTTCGCAAAGCGCATCATCACTCTCGCATGTGACTGCCCTTGATAGTATTCAAACGCAATCCAATCTAATTGGTCCCAAAATCCCTCGCTAAAGCGGATTAGAATCTAATTACTCCTACCTCTATCTCTAATTCAATGTTCGGGGAAGGATTCATAACCTCCCGGCACCAAAATCCTCCTCATTGAGTGGAAATAGAGGAAGGGACACTTAATTACCTTATTAATCACCCTAATCCTACTAATCCAAGCCTAATCCCTCATTAAGGGCACTAATTACCCCTTAACCCCAGAGGAAACTAGCAACACATATTCACAACTACCACTACTTCATCAACCAATCCAACCTTCAACATGATTCTATCAAAAGCTAACATAACAATGCTAATCAAGCTAATTAAAATCATAAACTAGCAAAAAGTAAGGTTAATTGCTAGCTAGGAGTCCTCCCATACTCTAGTAAAGAGCTGGGACATGATCTGTATTGTTGTTGTCCCATTGAATTGTTGGTCTCACGTGTTTTTTGATTATATATATTTTTTTATTTGAACAATTTCATTTTGGTATGTTTTCATCTAATGTTTAGGACTTTTTAATTTATATTATCATTTATATATAGTTTAATATTTTATTTTCTATCAAAATAATTATTTTATCATATACTGTACATCACACGGGTTTAGGACTAGTATTAGATAATTTGATAGTCTTCAACTCTTCACATGTTTGGTTGATAATGTATCATAATTTACTTCTAGCCAAGGTTTTTGCACCTAGTTATTTTGCATTTTGGATCCAGAAGTATAGGGGTTTTAATTTTTGGACCCTTGGTTTTCATTGTTTATTTTTATAACCCTAAAGTTTATGTTTGAATAAAAAAAGACCTTAAAGTTTGTAGTTTTAAAAAAAAAACTCGTATACTGTTTTTCTTTTTCTTCTCTCGATTAGTGCCAAACTTTAGGAGTAAGGTTAAGACTGATATTGAAGCTATAATACACCTCTATTATTCATGTCGGAACTAATTAAACCCTGAAGTACCCAGGGTCTAAGTATTTCCCGCATGAATGAGAGAGGTGTATTACAACAGGGTCTAATTAGTTCCGGCATAAATAAGAGAGGTGTATTATAACTTCAATATTAGTTTTAACCTTAGGGAGCGTTTGGGAAGTTTTCCATGGGAAAGATTTTCCTAGGAAAATTTTCCCTTAGTCCCCCCTATGGAAAATTTTCCTAGGAAAATGGAGAAAATGATGGGCCCACCGTGAAATTTTTCCCAAGGCCTACCCATACCCAAACATGGGGAAATTAAGTCAACTCGGGAAAATTGACCATTTCCCCCGGGTTATTGACCAACCAAACGCACCCTTAGTCCTGAAGCTTGACACTGTAAAAACTGGACCGGACCGGCCGGTTCGACCGGTTCAACCGTGAGCCGGCAAGTTGACCGGTCCGGTTCCAGATTTAACTCGGCTTATTGGTTCAAACGGGAAAAAACAGGCAAAACCGGTTTAACCGGTTGAACCGCCCGGTTCACGATCACACCGGAATTTTGATGAATTAATTTAAAAAATTCCGGTTTTTGACTGGTTTAATTCGATTTTTGACCGGTTCAACCTGATTCTTGACCGGTTCAATCCGGTTTTGACCCATTCATGTCATGTTCATTTCGGTGTAATTATTTTGGTAGCTTAATTATTCTTGAACTATATGAAATTTTTTTAATTCATGTCAGTTTTGACCGGTTCGACCGTCACCCGGTTCAACCCTCCAGCCAAAACGGTCCGACCAGTTGAACCATTAACCCACTGGGTCAACTGGTTCAGTGATCGGTTCGGTTCTGACAACATTGTAATGGGAAGATAAATTCAAACAAGGGAAGAAAAAAAAACACGAGCCTTTTTTTTTCAAACTACAAACTTTAAGGTCCTTTTTTATTCAACCATAAACTTTAGGGTCCCAAAAATAAACAATAAAAATCAAAGATCTAAAAACTACATACTCCTATACTTCAGACTTCAGAGTTCATACAAATAACCCGCTATTATACTGTATTAGTTACAACCATACAGAAACG
The DNA here is from genome assembly GCA_029582165.1 of Portulaca oleracea. NCBI lineage: Eukaryota > Viridiplantae > Streptophyta > Magnoliopsida > Caryophyllales > Portulacaceae > Portulaca > Portulaca oleracea. Next base: position 8,969,245 of record CM055879.1, on the reverse strand, counting down.
AGTTACTAAATTTCAAGGTTTACCTTGCAGTATATCATTACTTAAAAATCCTCTAATGAGATCTCGACAAAGGTACATGGAACTAAAAGGTGACTATATCTCCAGAAGTACAACTCACAGCGTAGCAACATCTACAGACAGTCGATGGCTATCAATTTAGGGGCCATTCAATTTTTTTTTTTTTTTTTGAAGAAAGTAAGCATTGCACGAGAAGGATCAGACAGAAACGGAAGCATTTAAAAAGCAAGTGAAGCAACAATGCCCCTAAAATCGAGTCCAGCATAAGCAAATTTCTGCAAGAAAATAAAAAGGGTTCCAACCTTTTCATAAACGCAACTATCCATTTGAAACGAGGGAGATATATGGGATTTGCAGGAAATAAATCCAAGCAGCTGGTCAGCAGTGGCAACCACAGACATCCCAGAGAAACAAATTCGATGTAAAATTAACCCTATTGTTGGAACTCAATTGAGAATTACATCAACATAAACAATACAAATCTGTCCATACTTGATCCTGATCGATTGGAAATGGACAACACAATTGACTATAGGCCTTGCCAGATACTTCCAGGTCTTCTTCAACCATGATATGGAAATGTTCGGTCCCTGATAGGATAGGAAAAAGCTATGGAGTAAGCTTATAGAAAGCCTAGGCAACAATATGGACAACTTGAGTCCGTGAAACCTACTCCACAAAAGGTAGTAGAAAGATATGGCCATCATTTCTTCTCTTCTTCATTTGATGGCTTATCCTCGTTCTTTTTCTGCACATACAAACCAAACCAAACCAACCATCAGCCACTAACTAATATGAGATTTAGATGTAGTAACTATAAACATGACTCGCTAGAGCTAACTCTCACCTAGATGACTTCCGATGATGAAACAATAACTAAGGGTCCGTTTGGACCTTGGAAAATAGCATGGAAAAAAAATTATTTTGGAAAATGAGAATCTTTCCATTGTTTGGATTGAAGAAAAAAGAATGGAAAAAAAATAGTTGGAAAATTGCATGGAAAATTTAGAGTAACAATGAATAAAAAAATTTCCCTTCAAAAATGAAAGGAAAGTTGGGAGAAAAATTTTGGATCAAAGCCAACCTTTCTTTTAATCCTCTCTCTAACTCATCTCTCTATCTCTCTCTCTAACTTTCTTCTCTCTCTCTCTCTAACTCTCTTCTCTCTCTCTCTAAGTTTCTTCTCTCTCTCTCTCTAACTTTCTTCTCTCTCTCTCTCTAACTCTCCTCTCTCTCTCTCTCTTTCTCTCTCTTACTCTAAGTATCTTCTCTCTCTCTCTCTCTAACTCTCTTCCCTCTTTCTCTCTCGCACTCTCTCTTCTGTCTCTCTAAGTCTCTTCTCTTTCATCTCTCTCGCTCTCCTCTCTCTCTCTCTCTCTCTCTCTCTCTCTCTCTCTCTCTGACTCTCTTTTCTCTCTCTCGGTCGCTCTTTCTCTCTCTCTCTCTCTCTCTCTATCAATCTCTCTCTCTCTAACTCTCTTTTCTCTCTCTCTCTAACTCTCTTCTCTCTCTCTCTCTCTCTCTCTCTCTCTCTCTCTCTCTCTCTCTCCCCTCCAAATCACGTCATATAATTTAGAAAAATGAAGCTTGACATTTAAAAGTTTCATGCAAATTTTTTTTTCCATATATTTTTCTTCAAACCAAACAAGGAAAAGAAAGTTGAATAGAAAATCAATTTTTTTCCTTCAAAATTTTACTTGAACCAAACAAGAGAAAGAAATTTACTTTACCCCCAAAAATTTTTCCTCCTAATTCTTTTTCTATGAGATTTTTTTTCCATCCTGTTTTCTTAGGTCCAAACGGACCCTAAGTGAAGTAATGACTGTCAGGAAAATAGTAATCACTAAGGGTCCATTTGGAATAAGGAAAACAGGATAGAAAAAAAATTAGGAGGAAAATTTTTTTGGGGTAAAGTAAATTTCTTTCTCTTGTTTGGTTTAAGTAAAATTTCGAAGGAAAAAAATTGATTTTCTATTCAGCTTTCTTTTCCTTGTTTGGTTTGAGGAAAAATGCATGGAAAAATAAAATTTGCATGAAAACTTGTAAATGTCAAGCTTCATTTTTCTAGATTATATGATGTGATTTGGAGGGGGGGAGAGAGAGAGAGAGAGAGTTAGCGAGAGAGAGAGAGAGAGAGAGAGAGAGAGAGAGAAGAAAGTTAGAGAGAGAGAGAAAGGTTGGCTTTTATCCAAAATTTTTCTCCCAACTTTCCTCTCATTTTTTAAGGGAAAATTTTTCACTTTCTTATTCCAAATTTTCCATGCAGTTTTCCAACTATTTTTTTTCCATTCCTTTTTCTTCAATCCAAACAAAGGAAACATTCTCTTATTTTCCAAATTATTTTTTTTTTTCCATGCGGTTTTCCCAGGTCCAAACGGACCCTAAATGAACAGCAACTAGCTAACGAAACAAGGGAAAATTGAGAAATAGGCCAACAAAACCTTTTTTTTTTAAATGAAAGATTAGGGCCACAGGTTAACATCAACCTCAATCAGATTTAGATCAACATGCAAGAGCATGTATATGCATAGAAGTTGTAAGTGCATATGAACTCAATTACTGTCCAAACTATTTACCTTAGGCCAAGACCACCCTTAAAATGGTCAATTAAACAAAAGTAGGTCCGGAGGGGCATTCTCAATTTTTCCATCACATAATTCCACACTAAACACTGGGCAAAAAAAAAAAAAGACTTTGGGTCCCTATTATTTTTGGTAAGCTATTATGAGGGCCCTATAATTTGAAAACTTATTATTATGAGGTTCCTTAATAATCATGTTAACTAACTTTTTGGTCCAATTTAGAAGGAATTGAAAAGAATGCTCTTCAAAAGTCTAACATTGACTGGTTATTTTTTTTCCTTACAAATCGTTTGGTTCCCTATTGTTATTGAAAACTAATTATTAGGTCCCACGAGTCAATTTTTTACAGTAGTAGGAGAGAAAATAAAGGCAGACTTTCCCTCTTCATTCATCTCATTCCTTTCTTTGCCTATAGGTGCTCCCTCCAAAATCCTTCTTGTGTTCTCCGAACCCTCCCTTGCTTGATTTGCTTATTTTGAGTGTGGGAGGGAGGAAGAGCAAGGAGTTTAATAACACTCACATTCCAAACCCACCCAAACTTTTGCCAAAATGTCCTACAGTTTCTCTCAAGTTTCACACTGCTAACAGACTATAGGGACCTAGTAATTAGTCCTCAATAATAATAGGAACCGAATAATTTGTCAAAAACAATTCACTTAGTTAACGCCGGACTTGTGAGGGGCATTCTTGTCAATTACTTTTAAATTGGACTGGACCTCATTAATACCTTCCCAATTACAGAGCCCTGCCAATAATTTCCATAAAATAGGGACCCTAGGTCATTTTTTGCAAGGGTGGGCCTCATAATCAATCATCAAGCAGAAAGCGATAAATGAAGATGCCACTACAAGTCTACAAGCAGTCACAAACTAACAATAACCAGATAGAACATAAAAGAGATGATCATCTCATCCCCAAGCAGCCAAATTAACTAACATTGTTTCAGTGGAAATATGCTATAGACAGAAGCAACAATGGCTTCACAAACTGTCCCAGGCTTTTCTGTCAAAAAAGTGGCACATTAGGTAACAAACTTCAAGTCTGGGTCGACTGGTGGTACTATCTCTGTTGCAGCTTTATGAGGAAGGCTGCAACCCAATTACCCAACAATCTGAACCCCCCCCCCCCCCCCAAAAAAAAAAAAAAAAGCACACACACGAATCACCACCACCAAAAAAAAGGGTAAAAATAATAAAGAAAAAAAAGGCCTTTGATTGGACCCTCGGTTGTAGATTAGTTATGGTGGTTTAGCATTAACAGTTAGATTGCTAACTAGACACGTCATTCGTTGTCAGAAATCACCCATGCTAATAACAGAAAGAAAACAATACAAAAGCATCGTACGCTCTGATACTAAAATGTTATAATATTCTCCATTTCCAACAGATTGAAGTGAAAGTTAACTTTAAAAGTATAGATGCAAGAGGAAGAGCCATAAAGTCTACACGATGCTAAAAAAACCTTGCAAATGTTATAATATTCCCCATTCCCAATGCATTGAAGTGACAGTTAACTTTAAAGCATCAAGAGGAAGAGCCATAAAGTCTACATGATGCTAAAAAATCATTGCATATCTAGACTAGCACTAGCAAAAAATTAGGTCCAGGTCAAGCTTGGGTTGGTCTACATTAGAATTCGGACGGGAAATTGATGACTGTTGCCCAGTTTTTCGAGACAGCCCAGGTCAGACAATTCAGGCAGACGTAAATTCAGATCAAAATCGGTTCGGCCTAATGAAATATGAGAAATAATGTCCGAATTTTCGGCCAATTGGGTCAATGTTAAAATCTGGACAAAAAATCTATGGTCCTACTGTTTTCCGGGGTTGGACAAATTCAGGTCTTGGGGCCACAAAACTTTGCCAGCTCTAAACTAGATGATGATAGTCAGGTGTAAACGCAGCCAGTTTGCCCAAGTATACATTGTCAATAGCTATATTGAGAACAAAAGAAGTGTTACATAAAAGAATCATCAAACCATCTAAGAAAAATTGTACCAAACGACAGACAAGCAACCATGAGGAACCACGAAGAAAGGGTAACCAAAAAGTAACTGAACAACGCACAAGTAGTCAGTAAGGGAATTTGACTTACCTCAGCATCCTTTTGCATGGAAGCCAGCAGATCCTTCACTGAAGCGTCATTTGGGTCAACTCCAGGGAGCTGCGAGCACCACCAACATACAACTGCTTTATAATTGAAAAGTAACACATTTGACCTTAGAAAGTACTTTTAAAGGGATTAACAGGGAACCAGCACTTAGAACAGTGACAACAGTGGAATGTCAGTATTCAGTAGGCCCCACTTCCCCTCTATGTCACTCGGACTCGGGTACAGGTGTCCATATCGAACACGGATACGGGTGTCAGAATCTGCTATTTTAAAGAAATTTTATACATTTCATTGTAATTTGAAGTGCCGAGTGTCATACCCTTGTTCGGGTATCAAGAGTCCGACACGGGTACGGCAGGGAAAATGAATGAGTCAGAGTGACATCACTTCCCCTCCCTGTCCTCTTATCACTGTCTCTCTCTAATACATGTGTGGGGAAACAGTGCCACATTCCTCCACACAACTGAAGAGGGGAAGACAGAAAGAGAAGAGGATAAAAGGGAACTGCGAGCTAGGTGTGGTCCAGCCATTGCTACTGCTCTTAGGACTTGTGACAGGCCATGCACAATTTTAGCTGACATTACAGTTGACATTAGGGTTTCTAATAGAGAAAATCAAAGCTGAAGTAAAATACCGAAGCAATGATCGATGAGACAAAAGATTGGTCTGCCAACAATTTGCTGACATCTGTCTCATTTGACTGACTAGTTGACTCTTTAACACTGTCCTCCACAGAGAGTTGAAGAGCTGCAAAGCAGAGACAAAAGGTGAGTCACACAAACATGCAAGTTATTACATGCTCCTGGAGTTTGTGCTCCAAATAGCATCACTGTTTACTTGCACATACTATGTTGTTCAATCTCAATAATGTAATTGTTTACTTGCAAATACCATGGAGCATAAACTCCAAGTGCATGTAATATATATTGACACAAACCAAACTGCCCCCCCCCCCCCCCCAAACAAACAAACTCGAAGAAAAGAATAAAAATCATATAAAAATTTCATTTGCACGGAGTAGAGACTAGGGAAGGGGATGCAACACAAAATGCATGTGGTAGTTCTGGAAGAAGCAGAATGCAACTTCATAAATAAGTACATAGTTAACTCTTTCAGCAGAGAGATAAAACTCTAGTCAATTCTTGAAATGATCAGGGATACTAGACAGAGAAATAATACAGGTTCTATTTTGGCTAACCTCTACTTACTATTTCTGATGTATTTCGTCACTCAATTATAAAAAATAAAAAAAAAACCGACAACTAAATATCCTAATAAGAACAAGATGGGCAATATCCCGAAAGAGAAGAAATACTATGCCGTATGACCTCAAATGGGAATGCGACACAGGCTTAGAACTAAGATCCTTCACTGATAGCACTCTACTCAAACAGGATGGCCAATTTTTCTTCTCATGACATCCTCCCATGACGTCCCTCATATAGACCATTTGTCGATCCACTGGTCACAATAAATTCCATATTCATGCCTCAAAGCCTAGAGCAAGAGGAGCATGGAGATCCCACATCCAAATGTAGGATCCTTACTCCTAACAGTATAGAGTTCATTCCCAACAGACCTAACATAAAGAACCTATTTACTTGCCCCATAGTTGCCAGGGTCGGGGATCGGTAGGGGTCGAGGATCGAAATCGGGATCGAAATCGATAAATTTTAAAATCCCGGATCGATGGGGGTAGGTTCAGTAGGAACAGTATTTGGGATCGGAATTTGCCGATAATTTTATTTTGGATCGATAAATAAAAACATCCTCTAATTATAAGTTGGTATTTTATTAAAGTACTGTTTTTGGATTATTTAGGCCCCGTTCTTTTGTGCGTTAACGCAACTAACCGCAACGCAAATTACCGCAACCTATCGCAACCTACCGGAACATACCGCAAATTACCATTACCTTTTTACTATTTCCAACGCAACTTACCGCAACTAACCGCAACGCAACGCAAACGCAAACACAAACGCAAACGCAAACGCGCCGCAAACGCAACGCACAAAAGAACGGTGCCTTATTAATATTAAACTACTTTTAAAATAGTATTTTATTGCTAACTAATAAAGTAATAATAGTCAACTTTTTTAGTTAACCCAGCAAGAGTGGTGCTGGTTGGTTGGGCCCAGTGGGCTCTTTTACAGTTTTACTTATGTTTGTAAAAAGCCTTTCGGCTATAGCAATCAAAACATTAGTATTTATAGAACATAAATCCTAACCCTAACCCTAAATTTCCCTGCAGCCACAGTGACACACCCCTAAAAACATCTCTCAACCGCAGCCTCTAACTCTATCGTCGGCAACCCAAATCCGGCGACTGATGGCTGGAGATAACCTCAGTGGTGGAGTCGCAATTTCTTGTCGTCCAAAGCCCTCAAGTTCTAACTCGAGTACGAGTACTCATCAACTGGTTATTCAGTTGTCAGATCTAGGGTTTTCGACTTTCCGTTTGTTATCTTCAATGTCAACTGTCGGCAGCCGGAAACTGGCGACAAGTGGCCGGAGAAAACCTACTAGTAGATTCGCAACTTTGATCGACCATCAACCCTCAACTTTCATTGTGAATACCCTCCGGTGTTAGTGAGAATTGGATCGACCAAATCTACCGTTTTGGGTCGCGATCCCCACCGTTCTAGGGCACTATCGATCTCCGATTGGGATCGACGTTCCTGGAATGGGGATGCGAGGGTAGCTGACCACTTTAGGTAACTGTGACTTGCCCTAATGCCCTACCACCTCCCCTTCCCCCGCCACCCCCCTCCCCCCACACAAAAGAGGCATACAAGACAGCAATTGCACAAGGGATTTGGCCATAATCTTCTATCATCCAAACTAAAACAATAAAAATAAAAAAAGCATTAGCTGCAAAGTGACTTTCACACTGATCTATTGGATCCAAATTTTAATCATCAGGCGGCACTAAACTTAGTTTAAAATAGCGCACGAGGCGCTGTAGCGCAGCCCACAGCGCTACGAACTGCCGAGGCGTAGCGCAGTTCACGAGGCGCGCGCTATGTGGGCAAAGGCGCGTGGCGCGTGGCGCACGAGGCGCGCGCTACATGGATTTTGTACTGTTCACTTTTTTTTTTTACTTTTTACTGTGCTATTTTTGAAAAAAAAAAGGGAAAAGCTTTTATTTTTGGGTAAAAACCCTAGCCTGCCTGAAATTCCCTCATTTCACAAATCTCACGCGTGGTGCTGCTTCTCTGCCTCTGTGCGTGCTGCTCCAACTCAGGTATGTCTTCTTCTTCTTCTCTTCTTCTTCTTCTTCTTCTCTTCTTCTTCTTCTTCCTCTGCCTGCTTCTTCTCTTTTTCTTCTTCTTCTTCTTCTTCCTCTGCCTGCTGCTTCTCTTCTTCTTCTTCTTCTTCTTCCTCTGCCTGCTGCTGCTGCTTCTTCTTCTTCTTCTTCTTCTTCTTCTTCTTCTTCTTCTTCTTCTTCTTCTTCTTCTTCTTTTCTTCTTTTCTTCCTCTGCCTGCTTCTTTTCTTCTTCTGTGTGCTGCTGCTGCTGCCTGCTGGTTCTTCATCCTCTTTTTTTTTTTTAAATTTCTGGGCAGTGAGTCGCACTGTCACAGACATTTGCTCCTTCTGCATTTCTTTTTCTTTTTATCTTTATTTGCTCTCTGTTTGCTTGCCTACTGTTTTAATTTGGTTGCTGTGGCTGCTGTTTATTTTGTAGCTTTTGGTCTGTTGGGCAGTGAGTGGAGTGGGGGGTGGGCTGAGTGTGAGACTGTGAGTTATGGAGGGGGAAGGAGGTTCTGCTAGTGGTTCAAGCCAACCTAAATCTGATGATCCTGCTTGGAAGTACTCACGAAGAGATCCAAATAATATAAGTGTATTCTATTGTGACTTTTGTGGACATAAGACCTCGGGGGGAGTCTCTCGGATGAAACAACATTTGTTCGGTGGATTTCGAATGCAACTGCGTGCACTAAAGCTCCCCCACATGTTGTTAGAGAATGCCAAGACTTTATGGAATTCAAAAAACAAACTAGGGAAGCTCAAAGTGCACTTAGACAAGTAGATTTCATTGTTTGTGATGAGGATGAAGACGATATTGAAGATGATGTACAACTTGTTGGGAAAAAGGGAAGTGCTAGCATATCTAGGTCTAAGCCAAAGCCACCAAGCCAAAAGGGTCCAATGGATATGTTTGTCTCTAAAAAGCCGGCAAATGTTGTAAAGGGGAAAACAGTCCAAGGGAGGCAAGCAACCATGAATGAATTGTGCAAGAAAAAACTTAGAGGGAGGGTTTGTGATGAAATTGCCAAGTGGTTTTATGATGCGGGGATTCCATTTCATGCATCTCAGTACCCAAGTTTCGCTTCTATGCTTGAACATGTTGCTCAATTTGGCCCTGGATTTAAACCGCCTTCCATGTATGAGTTGAGAGTTCCTCTCCTCAAGAAACAAGTGGATGAAACTGAGAATGCAATGGTAGAGCATAAGAAAGAATGGGTGGAAAAAGGTTGCTCAATCTTATCCGATGGATGGCGTGATAGCACTGTCCAAAAGGATATTATTAATTTTCTTGTCAATTCTCCGAAAGGCTCGGTCTTTCTTAGATCATTGGACGTCTCCGAACTTGTGAAGGATGCCCACCTTTTATATAAGGTTCTTGATGATATGGTGGAAGAGATTGGAGAAGCAAATGTGGTCCAAGTAGTGACCGATAATGCATCTAATTATGTTAAGGCGGGTATGTAGCTACTAAGTACTAACTAACAATTTCAAGTTTTAAGTCACATTAATTTGTTTCAACTTTCAATTTAAAATCTTTATCATCAATTTATGTAGGAAAATTGTTGATGACCTCGAGGCCACACCTCTTTTGGACTCCATGCACTGCTCATTGCATTGACCTTATGTTGGAAGATATTGGAAAAAATATTCCAAAGGTCAAACATGCTATTTCGAAGAGTATGGCTATCAATGCCTACATACATAGTTCCGTTGGCCTTCTCAACTTGATGAGGCGATTTACCAATCAAGGGAACTTGCATAGGCCGGCCATCACAAGATTTGCTACATCATTCATCACCCTTTCCTCCATCCATAAACAAAAAGGTAATTTGAGGAAGATGGTGACATCTCAAGAATGGAGCACTAGCAAGTGGTCAAAGGAGCCCGGGGGCAAGAAGATAGCCACTTATATCTTGCAAGAGAGTTATTGGAGAAGCATTCTCTATGCTCTTAAGTTGGCAAGTCCCCTAGTCAAGGTTCTTCGCTTAGTAGATGGTGATAAAAAGCCCGCCATGGGTTATATTTATGAGGCTATGGATAGAGCCAAGGAAGCCATCAGCAAGAGCTTTAATGAGAAGAAAGAGCATTATGAGAAGGCATTCGAGTTTATTGACAAGAGATGGGAATGCCAACTTCACCAACCTCTTCATGCCGCGGGATACTTCTTGAATCCGGCTCTCTTTTATTCAAACAGAGAAGAAATAGAAAGTTGTAGTGAAGTGATGGATGGTTTGTATGAATGTGTTACTCGAATGATTCCCGATCTTGAAACCCAAGACAAGATTATGATCGAGTTGCCTTGTACAAAAATGAGGAAAGCCTCTTTGGAAAGCCCTTGGCAAAAGGCAACGTGAATTGCGTCTCCGAAGAAACTATTTCTTAATTTAAACTTAGGTTATAATTATATTCATCATTTCTAAGGTATGTAGTAGCTACTTGCTTATTACCTAATTATTCAATTCTAACTAACACTTATTTTTCTAAAATAGCCGAATGGTGGAGTGCACATGGATCCGCCACACCAAATTTGAGAAAGTTTGCTATTAGGGTCCTTAGCCTCACATGTAGTGCGTCGGGATGTGAGAGAAATTGGGGTGTTTTCCAACATGTAAGTTATAACTTCTAAAAGCTATTTAAATTGAAAATTTTAATGATTGAAATCTAAACTAAGCAAATAACTAATTTTATGTACATTCTCAACAGCTTCACACCAAGAAGAGAAATAGGCTAGCACAATCCCGATTGAATGATTTGGTTTTTGTTAAATCAAATCGTGCATTGAAGCCATGAGGAGATTGGTAGAGATCCCATCCTCTTGAATGAAATTGATGAGAGTAATGAGTGGTTGCTTGGAAGGATGGAAGATGAAGAGGATGAGGATGATTTTGTGTTTGAGGATGATAACCTCACTTGGGGTGATGTTGCCGAAGCTAGTGGGGCAAATGAGTCTCGTTATAGATTTAGGCATGAATCCTCCACTAAATCTACTACAACGGACAAGGGAAAAGGAAAAGCGAATGCCTCTAGTTCCAAATCTTCTCGTGCTAGGTCAAGCTTTAATTGATGAAGATGAGGAAGAGGAATTTCAAGAAGAAGATGATGAGGAAGAGGACATTGATGTTGAGTTGGTGGATGATGATGATCATGATGATGGGGATGATGACATTGAGAATGTAGTGTTGGATGATGATGATGATGAGTGATCCTGTGATCGTCCTTTACGTTTATTAGACTCAAGGACCTCTAGACTTTAAGAAATTATTGCTACTTGGCTACTTTGCTTAGTGTAATGTGTTTTTTTATGTTTTCTTTAAATGACTATGCTTGTTTATCTCTTTTGAAGACTAATTTAGTATTATATCGCATGTCAAGCATATTTGCGTGATTTTTCGTCATATTAATTGTGTCTAATCTAATTTTTTATGTTATTTTTGAGTTCATTATGTGAAAATATAGCTTCTACATGATTTTGAAGCAAAATTGAGCTTTTGTGCGCCTCGCGTGCGTGGTAGCGCCATCATCGCCTCGCGCCTCGCCTCGGGACCTATGCTATTTTGCGCCACGCGCTATTTTAATCCCAGGCACTAAATAATAAATAGCAAATACTGCTGTTTTCTTTTATTTTTTATGGGAAAGCCGCATATATTAATAAAGGGAAAAATGATCACATGCTTAGGAAGCATCCTACAAAGTTATGTACAACCAAAATATAGATTATCCACAAAATCTACAATAGGGAAGAGCTAAACTTCCCATTAACCCAAAAGAAAAGGGGCTTGATAAAATTGTCTTTCAAGTGCTGAAGAGAAGTTTCAACTCCCTCAAAACCCTTTGGTTCCTTACTCTCCACATACTTCAAAAAGTAACATGTGGTATAACTATGGCATTCTTCGGTTTCCTACCAAAGACACCCTCCCAATCAAGAAGATGGCTTCTAACTGAATAGAAAATGAACCAAGCAACACTTTTGGGCACCCAAAAACAAAATCCCTATGTAAAATTCATGAGTAAAAAACAATTGGGTAAAAGTTAAATTTTGGTAACTTTTGGTAATTTTTGATAAATTTTGGTAACTTTCGGCAAATTTAAGCAAATATATCAAAAAAAAATTTTTTTTTTTTTTTTTGCTTTTTAACTTGGTAATTTTTGGTAAATTTTGGAAAATTTAAACAAAAACTGGTAAATTTTCAAAAATTGAAGTTACCCATGAATTTGACAGGCCCAAGTGACCTAGCAAAGGAGCAATGTAGCAATAAATGATGCGGTGATTCAAGCTCCCCTATGCACATAAAACACCTATTAAACAAAATTATTCCCCTTCTTTGTAAATTATTACAAGTGAGGATGCTCCCATGCGTCGCTTCCCAAACAAAGAACCGCAACCTTCAAAGGGGCCAAAGGCTTCCAAATAATGGTGCAAGGAAAAGCACCAGTCTATGAAAGATACAAAGATGAAGACTACAAACAAGAAGTTTGAAATAATAGGAGCTCACCAAAAAGATCCCTTTCTTACTCAAATCCTAATTCACCATGTCTTGTGAGGAGACTCCTAAAGTGGCCTCGTTCAGGATGTTGAAGAAAGTAACCAAAGATACTTTGTCAACAAAACTATCTCGAATAAAAATAAGAGACCAAAAAGTTGCACCCTATAATCGACAATGCAAGCATTTCTACCCACTACAAGGACATAGATAATAAGGAAGTGATGTTTCGAAGAATCTTCATTGCACCAATGATCATGCCAAAACGAAATGGTAGAACCATCGCCCACAACAAAAGAAAAAAGAGGGGAGAAACACTCCCACCCTTTAGCGATGAACCTCCAAAGGTCATAAGAGCCACTCGGAACTAAGGGAGCCCATCCAAAACCCACTCCACCATGTTTAATCGTAATCACCCTCCTCCATAAATTGCCCTTTTCAATCATAAATCTCCAAAGCTATTTACCCAAAAAAGCCATGTTGCACAATCTTAAATCCATCAAACCAAGACCCCCCCCCCCCACCCATTGAAAAAGATTCATTGACAATGTTCCATCTCACCAAGTGATACTTGAAGTCACTCCCAAAAGAGTCCCAAAGGAATTTCCTTTGGATTATTTCCAAATTAGCCATCGAAGAAGGCAAGGGGGAAAGAGATAGGAAGTACGCCGGAAGCTCAAGACAATCTTTTTTACATTTCTTTTCACTGGAATCCAAAAGGCGCAAAAAGGGCACATAAAAGGCGCAAAAAAGTGGGATCTCTGGATAAGCCTCACCTCACCCTGTCTGAGGCACCAAGGTCTGAGCCTTGCGCCTCATTGGGACTAGGCACGCCTACTAAAACAAAGTTTGTACATTCCCTTTTCGCAAAATAAACTAGGATTTTCTGGTTCAAAATTTTCAAAATCAGAACCACAATTCATGAATAAGTTCTTGCCGTTATTCATCTAACTAAGAAGCTAGAGACAAACCTAGTTGCAGGTCCTGATCATCAGCTGCATCTGGCATATCTGTATCCCGCACAGCAGCCGTAGAGGCAGGATCATCCATTGACATTGCCAGAGCTTGCTGTAGCAAGGCATTCTCATCATCCTGCAATGTTCAGAAGTAAGACAACCAGAACAATAATTTGAATAACAATTAGTAATGGCAATTAAAAAGCCCCACAGTACATTCAAAGGCATAGAAACCACAGACCAACTTTTAGCAAGACAGCTGATGAATTTTCTTACATATATACACAGTACACTATCCAATTTGTCCCTCAGAAAGCACTTCAACTTATAGAAAGTATGCAGCATAGTTGAAGTAATCAATTCTCAGGATATGATGATAACAAAATCCACACCTAATATACAATGCAAACCCCAAGATGATAACAAGAAAATGAAACAGACGATTGTAAATTTCTTTTTAGAAAAGGTCAAAACAGCATCATGGAGGGTAGCTACCGTCAAGTCAGTTTTCTTCTCAGCTTCCGGATTTGCAGCATTGCTACATTCTGCCATGGTAGCATCTTGGGAGCTTGATTGCTGCTCCCCTCCTTTTTCCTGTTTAGCAGCTTCTTCTGCAGCCCTTTTAGCTGCTGCCTCTTGTCTGGCTCTCTCTTCTTCCATGGAAACTCTAAGTGCAAGAGCCAACTCAGGATCAAGGTTTGGATCCACACCAAATTCAAACCCGGAGACACCACCAGCAGCGGCAGCAGCTGCTGCAGCGGCAAAGCCACTTCCACCTTCCCCATCTCCAGTGAATATGGGAGTGCTGTCAAACGAGAGGTTCAGTGAGAATAGCACACTAATTTAAACAACTACATAACTGCAACCGAACAAACATATTCACAAAATCATGGGCACTTACCTTATCAGCACATCAGATAGAGCATTGGGACCTGGAGGCACATGCACGATGTGACTGGTGTCATTGTTATTTACAGCAGCAACTAAGGCCTCAAGTTTTTCTGACTTGCCTTCCTCATCTTCACCAAAATCCACAACATCAAGTGCAACACTGTTCTTTTTTAGCTTTCGCCCAATCATTTCAAGCATTTTTTTGTCATGCTTAACAGGACTGCAACAACATAATATAATCAGCATGATCACGAGGAGATGAAAATTAGAATATTACTGAAAACAACAAACTATGAGGCAATGTACCCACCTTCCAGCAAATACTATAATTCTTTGCTGCTGTTTTTTGTTCTGACGATGTTTAAGAGCCAATTGTGCCACCTGAATCCCAGCAGCCAAGTTCATTTCACCACCTATTTCTAGGCCTGAATCCAGAGAACATATGTTAAAAACACACAACCATCAGGAAGGAATTCCAAGGGGTAAGTCTTAAAAAGGAACATGACTATTAATGAAATGCCTAGCCAATTTTAGTGGACCTCCTAGTAAGACAACAATGTTTTAATAATTAGACAAACACAGGAAAGAAAATTGCCCAAATACAAACCACAGGGATCATTGAAATCGTTCTGTTTTGCTCCAGATAGCATAAACCATCCAAAAACAGCTAGTTCAATTATTCTTTTTCCACGTTCAATTGTTTGCATGATTATACCCAAAACCCAACACTAGTGTGACTTCCAAGCCTGACATGAAACTCCAAAAGAAGACACTAGCTTTGCAGGAAGCCCCAACAACCAAAACAATACTATGATAGAAAAGGAACATTTGAGAATTGGGCAGCAATTAAACAGAAGAATAACAGAAGTGCACAAAACTGTGTGCAAATGCCTTATCCTAGTGTAATGTTCTCTGCACCTTCACAAACTAGAATGGACAGCTCGTAAAAGAACAACATCAATACCTGAATAGCATTCCAGAAAACCAAGTAACCGCTAGTATACCAGATACTGATATACCTCTCTAAAGGAGAAAAGCAATGTCAGAGTTCATGAATGAAAAATTTGGAAAGGGTTGAGTTCACAAAACGCATTAAGCAGGTCAATAATTAAAGCTCCTTATTAATATAACTTGTCATTATCAACTAAGGCCAACAAAGAAAAAGCAATAACTAGAATGTGCCACCATGACATGATGATCAGATTCATCTGAATGACATCGTCATTTTCCAACAGAACAAATTGTTTCAACCATCATAAGACATTAGAAGTTTTAGTTACCAAGACATCAATTGGCACTAACACCACAAAATACCTTCTGAAAAAGCCATACATTAGTTCATCATTGTCAATCAGCAAATAAAGAATACAAAAAAGAGCTTTTGACAGCTCAATTCTTCAAACCAGATCATAAAACTAAAACACATTTTAGCATGACATACACAATAGAAACAACAGGAGAATACCATAAACTGATCAATTACTTCAAAAAAGATAGCAAAATACTAACCATGCATGCAAGCCAGTATTTTTCCAAGGTCACTGGTTGGTGTGACCAAGACACGAACTCCTTTCCCGGCCATGGTCAGAATCCCCACTGTATTTTCCGGATTAGACTGCCCAAGAATCCAATGCAAATAGAAATTCAATTAAACATCACACACAATTAACCATCAAATAAGAAACTAAAACTTTAACTAGAAGCACCAATTTCATGCTGATAGTGAAACAAGAAACACAAAAACATGTGCAATTTCTCCAAATTGGTTATCGCGAGCTAGGGTTTACAAAATACCTGAGTTTTAGCACCGCAAATGAGATTGACAGCATCAGCTTGGGCTTGAAACCGATTAGCGGGGTAATCTCCATTACGCATCCATTCCGAATTATCGATGCAGATCATAGTCGCCTAAATTAGCATTACATTAAAACACAAAATCAGGAACAAAATCAGATGGGAAGTAAAACCCTAATTTAGAACTCGTTAACAATGAAATCGAAATTGGGAGAGAAAATGAACCTCGAGCACCATGGTTGAGAGCGATGAGAGAGAAATTCCAGGAGATCGCTGGTTTATCCAGTCGGGAAGATTCAAGAAGAGGTTGGAGGGCCGAATTGAATCGGGTGTTAGTGTTTATGTTTTACTTGTTTAGGAGGCAAGGATTAACAAAGTGCACCTTAGTACATATCATACTTCTTTTTTTTTTTTTGGAAATTGGATTCTAATGATACGAATTTTGATCATATAAGACTTAATAATACGAACTTTTGATTTGATGACTAATAATACAGACTTTGACCCCTATTGCTTTTCAAAGACGCCACCCGCTTAAACTTAACTCGGTGGCGGTAACGCATGGCGAGACGCGCTCTGCTTATTTTTTCACTTTGTCACGTCATCCACGTTGACTTAAAAAATAATACGAATTTTTACCTATGTTGCTTTGAATAATATGAACTTTTTTCTCTCTCTAAAAATCACAGATCCCATGTTTACTTCTTCATCTTCTTTAATCCTCCCCCTCCTCATTCCCAGAAAACCCCAGAAAACTCAAAAAAAACCCTATTTCTCTCTCTCTCTGTCTATTCCTTCCTCTTTTTCAATCCTGTAGTTTTTGGGGAATGTCCACCAGGATAAAATGTATTATTTAGAGCAAGAAGATGAAGAAGTAAAAATGGGATTACCATGAAATCGAAGGATAGCTCGCTTCAGAAACAATGGATGCAAAAAGGGAAATGTGGGATTTTAAGAGAGAGAAAAAAGAGGTGGGGATGATGAAGAGGAAGGAAGAGAGAGAGACAGAGAGAGAGGGGTTTTCTAGGTTTTCTGGGGAGGGGGAGGGGGAGGATTAAAGAAGATGAAGAAGTAAAAATGGTATCTGAGATTTTTAGAGAGAGAAAAATGTTCGTATTATCCAGAGCAACATAGGTAAAAGTTCGTATTATTAATCACCAAATCAAAAGTTTGTATTATTGGTAAATTACTAAGGAGTACCCTAATTTTTGGTGAAATGTTTTGCTGGTACCCCAACTTTTAAAAACTAATTTTGGGTACCCTAACTTTTAGAATTAGAAATAATTAGGTGAATTCCGAGCAATGATTTGAATTCACCGGTGAGTTTTAGGTGGGAAATTGATTAAGTGTTTTTGTGGACGAAAATGTCCTTTGTTTTTGTGGACGAAAATGATTTGAATCAATCGAAGTTTCACCGGAAATTCACCTAGTAATTTCTAATCTTAAAAGTAAGGGTACCCAAAAATTGGTTTTGAAAAGTTAGGGTACCAAAAAATTGTTTCTTCAAAAGTTAGGGTACCTCTAAGTAATTTTTTGTTGTATTATTAAGTCTTATATGGCCAAAAGTTCGTATTATTAGAATCTAATTTCCCTATATTTTATAAGGTAAGCAGTCTAACCTATTGAACGCCTATCTAAGCATATAAACCCAACATACCTATAGTTGATGGGGAACAAAGATGTCAATGGCTCAAAGTTGGATCTCACTCCTACCCACGACATTCTTCAAATAGGTAAGCGACAAAAGTCCCGCCAAGATTCGAACCCTAAACGACAAGGATAGGAGGTAGACCTGACATCTTGCCACTTGACCAAAAGGTGATTGGCATATCATACATATACAATCGTACCTCCGTCTTATCATCTTTATCAATCATACATATATAATCGTACCTCTTTAACTAACTTGGGAAAACTAAGACACATTGAGATGAAAAATTTGTAATTTACCCAAATTATGACTATATTAATTGGAAATAAATAGTTGTTGAAATTGTAAAAAATGATCAACAATTTATTAATTAAGGGTGAAAATGGAATCATAATTGTCATAATTGAGATGAAAACCAGGATGTCAATCCCTCATACTGACGTCGCGACCGTGACCTCCTTAGTTGCGACTAGGACTCATGGTGGTGACTCTTGACGGGTTTTTCTCTCATCGCCCATCGCGGCTGCTACATCGACCGTCACGCACTACAAAAAAAGTGGCTTTTACCAACAGATTGTCAGTGACAGATATTCTATCTGTTGGTACTAAAATTATTTTACCAATAGATTAGTTGCATGTTGGTATTATTAATAATTTACCAACACTAATATTATCTGTTGGTAAAATTTACTGTTGGTATTATTACTACCTAATAGTCTAAAATTAAAAAAAATAAGGCTAAAAATTACAAACTGAAGCCACTCCCTGATTTAGTCTCCCTCGTTGCCAACTGTAACTCATTCGCTGGGTTGAAAATTTGAACGCCCTTCCCACACACTATTGGCTGAAAAATTTGAACTGCATCTGCTGTTGCTGTCGTTTCTTGCGATTCGGAAGGGGCTCTCCCTCCGGCAATCGATTCCGGCGGCGTGTTCATGGTAACCACTTCTGGCTGAGTATCTTGCTGCCATTTCTTATATGATTTGATTTATGTGTTACGTCTATCTTTTTTGCCTTTCATTCCTTTTTCGATATAATTTAATTTCTTAATTGATTTGATCTCCTCTTCGTCGTTCGTTGTTCATCAGGGCTATGATTTCGAGCCCCATATTCCATCTTTCTAGATCTTCGTTCCTTTTTCCTCTATCGTCAGCCGCGATTTTTGTTGCTCAATCATGTTATCTTGAAGGAGATCTGTGGATTTTGCCGAATACTTAATTTCTTAGCTCCAAGTGAATCTGGATTGCCAATCAATCTCAAAGTTTAATGCCTTTTGTTTCAGCAGAGGAACTCAGAAATACAGAGGTGGTTTATCTTTCTTTGTTGTCTAGGGTTTGGAAATTCCTTACATGGCGTTATATGATTTGATTTGATGTGCTTGTGCGAGAGAGATTAAAACCGAATTCTCGATATTCTTTGTTTTGAATGGATATGGGTTTCAATGGAGATTTGGTATTCTAGATACTGAATTGTTGCAGCTTCCTGAGGTTTCACCCTTGGCCATCAAAGCCAATCCCTATCTCGCGCAAGAGGTCATTGAACAATGGCTTTCCCTTTCGGACACCAATCGCCTGGTATGATTTTTGGAATATGGTCAACTGCACTGCTAGTTTTTGTTTGTTTGCTTTTGTTATTTATGTTCCTTAGTACTCCTCAACTCAATTTGGCTCCCAAAGTAGTGGCTTGCCCTTGGATCGTAAATTTCTAGCATTCTTTCAATCTTACACCAAGCTATACTTCCCCTCTAACATTCTTATACGAGATACTGAGTTCTTATGCTTATTCATGTGCATTTACGACCCAGAAGAAATGCAAGATTTTGTCCTGCATCTTCTCATATTATCCCATGCTTATGGGGTTCCTCATTTGAAGAGGGAGTGTGAAGCTCACCTGAAGAATGGCTTGCTTAACATCAAGAATGTGGTGGATGTTTTCCACCTTGCGCTTCTTTGTGATGCTCTCAAGCTCAGCTTCATTTGTCACTGTATGATCTCGGGTAATTTTAAGGCTATCTCAATTACAGTCGCCAGATGGATGGAGAGTCATGAAGGAGGCTCACCCATTCTTGAATAAGGGATCCTACAGACCATGGCTGAAGCTGAAAGAGTGAGTACCTCTTTTCGTTACTTTTGAGTATACAATCTCGCCTCAGTTCCATCCCACTGAAGCTCGTATCCAATCTCAATAAGTTCGTTTTCTCTAGACAAGCTTATCAGACAAAAAAATCAAGTGATCCAAAATCGACCGCGCCCAAAAATGACCATACCCGAATCCTAACCCAACTTGCACCTTGTTGACCTGGCGCATATATAACTGAACCCGAAGTTAACCTGGCTCGAGAATGGCCCAATTGCTAGGTATACAATCATTTGCTCATTTCATTATGTACACCATTCTGGTTTGTCAAATGTTATATTCTCTTTCTGTTTTTAATTTTGACACCTTATCTAGATAGGATATATCTCTTTATCAATGAAGTATCGAATTCTGTTAGTGTATCCAATCTATGAGATGGACCTTAGTAGACTTTAGGCTTTGTTCTCGATTGTGATTATCTTGCTGTTTTGCTCTTTGGTCAGCTTGGAAAAGTGTGGTCGGTGACTGCGAGTCGCCTGGGCCGAAACCAGATTCTCGTTTTCTAGTGTGATGTCAAATAAAGAAGTATTCGATTCTTCCAATTTTCTGATGAATTTCTAAAGTTTTGCGATTCACGTTCTGTTCTTGTAGTTACAAATTATAAATTTTCTTGTTGCTTTCTGGTATTACCCTTGGCATTATGAATGAGGGAATTGTTATCTGTAATTATCACAGTCTCGGATTAATTTTGGTATGATTAATCATTTTAAATATGATATTTTGCTTGAATTATATAGTTTCTTATATTATTTCATACTTGTTATGAGGAGTGTCAAATGTTGGTTCAATTAGACTTAGGATATATGGAGTTTGGCTTAATTTTGTAGAGTCTCGATTAGTTTAGGGCCTCCTACATTATAAAGCTCTGAATCCTTATATGCCATCTCTTGAATCATGTATATGGATACTTCTGGTTATTGCTGGCGTCTGTTCAGTTTATCTTCAGCACTGAATGCCCTCAAACCAATCTTGTTTGTGGTACAGTGGTAGTAACCCCCCCCCCCCCCCAAAGAAGGAATTTTCTGACTTTGAAATTTGTGTGTTCTAGCTCTCTCTCTCTGCATATTCTTTTTGTCACATATCAATGTATTTTGAGTTAAGTGCCTTGTAAATGCAGAATGTGGTCATATAGTTGACATTATGGTACCAATAAATCATTTGTTTAAGCATTTCATTGATATGGTTCTTACAAGATCAATTGAAATTTGGACATGTCTAGCCCTAATGTAAACTTATGGTGGCAAAGTTACCAATAAATAAGACGCATACTCATATGGAGTGATGCTGCTGGAACACATAACTGGTCGTCCTCCTATAACTTTGAATATGCTAGAAATGGAAGCTTGGTTAATTGTGTAATTAACAAATTAACCCGTCGTCAATTAGACAATCACTTGTATGTAGCAAGGCAAAGAACTGCACTTATCTGGAACTTCTGTTACTGAAATGTTGTCATAGGCTTGGCTCTTACTAACATACATCGGTTATGAATTTTTATTTAGTGCAGGAGTGCAATCTTCAATTGTTGCTGCTCTCTCCATCTTACTCCTTTCTAATTCATCATATTCTATAGGTATGGTAGCAGTAATCAGACAACAATTAAGTTAAATACACTCATCAAATTTGGTGCCTTTGCACCTAATATTTATCACCTCTTGGGGGCATGAAACTGTGAATAAGTTAGGAGTATTGATGTGGTTAATTTGTAGCTTGCTACTGTCAGACTTCCTATTATATGTTTTTCCTTTTTCCTTATCTTAATATTCAGGCCTTGTAAGGTTTTCTTCTTCTTCTTCTTCTTATTTATTTATTTATATATTTATTTATTTATTTATCTATTTATTTATTTATTTATTTATATTTAAACAAAAACACAAATTGATGAACAACCCAAAAAAACAGAGCAGAAAAGTATAGTCTTGTCCCCATCAAGGTTCTACGCTAAACATTGGAAATAAGATGCAATAAAGATAATCTAGTTTTAGGCATTTACTAATTGATCTATACTCTTGTTGTTGGTTTGGCAGGTTTTGCTAATAGTGTAAACTATGAAAATTCTCTGTGTTCACTTTGGTAAAAAAGTCATTACTCCCTTGAAGCTATTGACTACTAGGCTAGTTCAATTTGTTTTAGTCATGTTCAGGTATCCTCTTTCGCCTTTTCCTTCAATCAAGGTACTGTCTTTTCTCTCCATGTTTCCCACTCATTCCTTTTTCTGCATCTTATTTCCAATTCGTATTGTGAGTTTAGTGGTAACTTTCTTGTTTATGCCCAAGATGATAACTTTAGAAGTTAATATGAAAGAGAACAACCCATTCTGCTTAATTAGGGATTCTACCAACTTTATTTTGTGGTACAGTTGAGGATATTCTTATGTAAATGTCCCACAAATACTTGCCTTAAGGCTTTTTGAATATAGAGCATGAAAATCTCACTTCCATCTCAGACATTTTAACATTATGATGAATCATCGCGTTGCAATGTTTGAGTGTTATGAGTAGTCATTGTGGTGGGCATCTTAGTTTTTTGGAATATATATAACTCACTTGTTTTAGTACATGCTCTAATTGTTCCGCTCAATTGTTCCATTTACAGATCTTGCATAAAATTCGACATCATTTAGTAGTTTGGGTGTGTGGTGCAGTTTGATGTGAGGTAAATAATTTCCATGAATGTGTGATTTCTCTTGTTAATGTCTCTTGATCAAACTAATTTTCCATGAATGTGTTTTACAGGAGGAACATGCTAAAAGATAATAATTGAGCAACAATATAAAATAGTGAAATGGAAGTTCAGAAATCAGAGGAGAAATAGGTTGATGTTACTCAGGTAATTTTTCACATGCTTATGTAATCCCTTTCTAAGTATGTCTATAATTGGGGTGTGTCACCCATGCTTTTTAATTATAACTGTTGTTTATAACGATAATTGTAACATGAATTTGTCCATATGTGAATCTCAAAATTGTAATGTGTGGTTTGGTTTCATCAATAAAGGCTTGTTGGCTTCACTTGCCTATGTTGATTATGTTTTCAAATGTGAAAGGTTTTATTTTAATTTCTACAGGGTTGTTGGCTTGTATTTCCATGCCTTAACGTATGAGAAACATGGATAAAACCTACTTGTCTCAAGTGTCTAAGCATCCTTTCTAGTCAAGAGTTATTATTACTCAGCTTGGTATTGGAGGGTATTGTTATATTCCATATCCAAGTGATTGCATTCCTTGATCTTCCATTATTACTCCCGTGGGTATTCATGGGTATTGTATATTTGCAACATCCAAGTATCCAATTGAACTTTTTTTTTAATTATTTTGCATTCTAACGTTTTGGCTAATAATTTGAGTAGTACTTGGAGTTTTTGATTATTAGCGCACGCAACCAAAGTTCCTATTGTTTTTATTAACGTGTATATATTTATTATGATTATGAATTTAACTTTATGTAAATCCGCAGGAGATAGTAGAAGATGTTCGCAATTTATTTGAAGATGATGTCGATGTAGATGTTGAAGACCTCGTCAAAGAAAATGTAAACGGAGAACAATAGGTTTAGGCTTACATTTAGTTTCCAATATTACTCCTGTATTAGCAACTATGAACTGAATAACTATTTGATTTCATTTTGATACTTTGCACTTCATTAAGTGAAATTTCTACTTAGACATTATGTATTATTTTACATTTAGAACATTCAATCAATAAAATTTAAGGTTTTCTTTTATGATATTGTAATTAAGATAACTGGTTGTGCACAATAGGCACAGTATATTGTAATGATATATTTATATATTACATACGACCATCTTCACTATTTCCAATAGATACAAGTGTTTTAAAATTGCGCCAATTGTATTACCTATAGATATATTTGTTGGGCAATGTCTATGAAATTTGGTGAAAAATGTATTACCAACAGATAAAGTGTGTGGGTAATATTTTTACTATTCAGAAATATATTCCCCAACATTTACATTTGTTGGTATAGATGGCTTATCTCCGACAGACATTAATTGTTGGTATAAACTTCCTAACAACAACAGAACAAAACTGTTGGCATTAGTTAGCAATACCAACAGAATAGAATATCTGTTGGTAATACTTTTACAATCAGGTTTATTTCCAACAGGCTAGTGACAGATAATTATCTGTTGGTAAAACCTTTTACCAACAGATATTGTACTTTTACCAACAGATCATCCCTGTTGGCAAAAGCCCTTTTTTTTGTAGTGACGCCCGCGACGGTTAAACCTAGAAGGTGTCCCCCCATGCAAGATAACACGTCGCGACCGTGACGACCTGTGTCGCACCCACGACGACCCTTCTGATTCGATTTTTTTCCCTTTCTTCATTAAGGTTAGTTTTGTCTTTTCTTTCCTAATCAATGTAATTATGTTTTAAGCCTTTTCTTTCCCAATGTATTGCTAGGTTAGATTAGGCTTTGGGATGTAATTAACTCTTGGATTAATGACCCTTTTAGTGTTAATCTCTATTGAGGTTCTATCCCTATCCTTACCTATATATGGGTAATTGGAAAAGAGAGGGACTTAACTTTGATGAATGAATTTGACACCTACTCAAAACTCTCTCTAAAAGCTTGTGATCTTTATCCATTGCATTGTTAATGTTGGTGAAATCAAGTAATTCCTTTATTGATTAGTGGTGGTTCTCCTTTATCTAATAATGTTGGTGATGTAAATCCATCTACACCAAGCCCAACAAAGAAGATCCAATTCATCTACAAGGAGGTAGAACGGGCTAAAGAAGAAGGATTTAGTGTGGAGGCCCAAAAGCCCATCCATATGGTGTGCACCTTGTTCCAAGAGGACATCCAAACGTCCTAAGGAGGTCCAAGTCACGTCAAAAGGCCCAAATTCAAAGTCCAAGATGAATTTCACATTTCTGACTATTTCAAGATGAAGTTCACAATTTTGGCCTTTTCAGTTTAAACTTCACATTTTTAGCATTTTCTTATTATTAGCAAGTTATTTGATGTATTTTTATTATTTTTAGTTGTATGAGATGTCAAGTAATATATATAAACTTGGACATCAAGTTAGAAGAGTCTAGAATAGTCTAGAAGGTTCTAGAATAGTCTAGTAGGCGTGTGGTGTGTTGCTTTGGCGCCAAGTTGTAGAATCCTAGACAAGGATGACTAATTTTGTAACTAATCCATCTTGAATTAGGAAAGCCAAGTCTTAGAAGGATTCATATTATTATAACTAACTAGGATTAGGAAAGGAAGTCCTAGATAGCTCTCATCTATATGGCTTGCACGCCAAGTTAGAGAGTCTTAGGAGGTTTAGGACTTAGGGGGTGTTTAGGAATCAACTATTGGCTATTGGCTTTTTTCGACTGTCGACTGTTTTGTTAGCTGTTTGACTTTTGGTTGTTGTATTATATGTTTTTGTTGGCTGTTTGTGTTAGCTATTTTTGTTGGCTGTTTGGTAGAGTTAGCTGTTTGTAGTATGACTTTTTTTGTTTAATTTCCAATTATAACCTTAGCTTTATCTTCAATATGTTTTTAACATTATGATTTTTTAACTTATTTTTTAGTTTTTCCTCCATATTTCTAGTATTTTTTATTGATAGTCTTTTTTCCATCGAATTTGTGTGTTCAACAAATAATCACTAAAAATTGGAATTTGTACTAATAGGCTAATAACTAAATTGTTCATTGACTGCCAATTTTTCTTGAGTAAGACTAAAATTTTCGTCCCAATTTACTTTTACAATTAGTGTTGATATTTTATAAATTTTTATCCCAAATTTACTTTTAAAATTTGTATTAATTGCAAAGATATTTTTTATTTGTACGTCTTAGATACCAACATGGTAATCTAAATTATAAACAACAAAAATAATATGGATGGTTGTTTTGGTGGAAGATGGAAGAAAAATTAAAATAATAACCTTAAATAATTTGGATGACAATTCTTGAATTTTTATGAAGTGTGTGGTCAACATGGTAATTTACATCCCAAAAAGCCAAAAGCCAATAACAAAAAGCTACTCTTTGTAGCATTTTACAAAATGACTTTTTGGGGGTAAAAAGCCATTTCAATCCGTCAAATCACCAAACACTTCAAATCGGCTTTTTGAATGGTCAAACAACCAAATGCCCCCTAAAAAGCCATTTTCTCCAAAAAGCTATCCAAAAAGCCAAACACCAAACACCCCCTTTGTCTAGTATAAATAACATAGCTTGTAATCGTTTGAAAACACAACTTTGAATTATAAATACAAACAAACTTTTGCTTATCCCTGAGTGTTCCCCAACATCTCGTTTGATATCTTCTATTGTATCTTGAATGTGGCAATTCAAGTGGTGAGGAAGAGCTTGTTTCCTACTCTTAAAAGGTGTTTCTGTAACTAAGAGGAAGAACAAATAGCCCTAGGGATTCAACTTGTGGTGTTTTTGTATCAAGTTTGATTCTCTTGAACTATCCAGTTCTCATATCTATCATGTTGATTTCCTAAGGCTATTTTCCACTCTATTATTTTCCTCAAAACTCACGTCAACCCTCTCAAACTTCCCTCTCAAAACCCTAATCCATACTCTCTCACAAATATCTCAACCTCACGTCACACACTCTCTCAAATCTCCCTCCAAACCCTAATCCATACTCTCTCTCTCAAAACTCTCAAATCTCCCTCATATTCACGTGAATTCCCCCTCTTCCTTAGCCTTCACGTGATCATCCCTAAACCCTAGGTTGGTTGCACGTCACTCCCTTGATGTGTAATTGATCAAACCCTCTTCTTTGATCCAGTTATACATCAAAATTGGTATTAGAGCTTAGGTTTTCAAGAGAGTGCAACCCCAAACATCCCAAACACATCCCCAAATACAAATTCCCTCATCCATTCATCAATATGGCTCACGAGATGTTCATCATGAGGAGAGTTCTTAGTAGTTCGTTTGTTCCTGAAGATCAACAACAACGAGAGGCCATCTTTCAATCTCGTTGCACCATCAAAGGAAAGGTCTGTTCTTTAATCATTGACGGAGGAAGCTGCACCAACGTAGCTTCGCTAACTATGGTGAACAAGCTCAACCAGGAGACGAGTCCACACCCAAAACCATACACCATACAGTGGCTCAATCAGGGCGAAGGTTTACAAGTGACTCAACGGTGTTTGGTAAGCTTTTCCATTGGCAAATCTTATCAAGATTCTTTATGGTGTGACGTTTTACCTATGGATGCTTGTCATATTCTACTTGGAAGACCATTGTCATTTGACAGGAGTGTGATGCATGATGGAAAAGCTAATACTTATACTCTTGTGATAAAAAACAAGAAGATAACCCTAGCTCCACTAAAATACTCCAAACCGTCCCTACCCAAAGAGAATGATCCAAACCTCGTCACTCTTATGAACACTAAACATCATGAGTTTAGTGAACATAAGGAGATCATTCTCTTAGACCTAAACACAAACCCTAGCCACAAAAAGCCTACCAAAGACGACGAGCCTAGCCACGAAAATCACCCTCTCGTCACCCCTCTTTCGGAGAAATACTCTCATGTGTTTCCAGAAGAGATGCCCTCAGGCTTGTACCCCAAGCGAGATATTCAGCATAAGATTGATCTCATCCCTGGATCGATCTTACCTAACAAGCCTGCATACCGTATGAACCCCAGCGGCACACAGGAGGTTCAAAGACAAGTTAATGAGTTCCTAGCCAAGGGTATGATAAGAGAAAGTCTCAGTCCATGCGTTGTCCCTGCACTATTGGTCCCTAAGAAGGATGGAAGTCAACACATGTGTATTGATTGTAGGGCTATCAACAAGATTACTATCAAGTACAGGTTTCCTATTCCTAGACTTGAAGATTTATTGGATGAGCTCTAGTGCCCAAGTCTTTTCAAAGATTGATCTACGAAGTGGGTATTATCAGATCCGAATCCAAGAAGGGGATGAATGGAAGACTGCATTCAAAACCAAGGGAGGACTCTATGAATGGTTAGTCATGCCTTTTGGTCTAACTAATGCTCCCTCTACTTTTATGAGATTGATGAACCAGGTTTTGAAGCCCCTTATTGGCTAGTGTGTTGTTGTCTACTTTGATGACATACTTGTCCATAGCAAGAGTGAGGAGGATCACGTTGTTCACCTCGAATCGGTTTTGGAGATCTAAGCTCACGAGCAACTGTACGACAATCTAGCTAAGTGTCACTTCTTCACCAACAAATTAGTCTTTCTTGGCTATGTACTCTCGGCTGATGGGATACAGGTTGATGAAGAGAAGATCAAAGTAATCAAGAAGTGGCCTACTCCTACCAGTATTCACGACATCAGGAGCTTCCACGGCTTGGCCTCTTTCTATAGGAGGTTTGTGAAGAATTTCTGTACTATTTTATCTCCTATGACCAAGCTATTGAAGTCCAAGGAGTTCTCATGGACGCCAGCAGCACAACAGGCGTTCGAAAACGTCAAAGAGCAACTCCGCACCGCACCTATATTAGCCCTACCAAGCTTTGATAAGAAGTTCGAAGTTGAGTGTGATGCTTTTGGAGTTGGAATTGGAGCTCTATTATCTCAAGAGGGTCGCCCCTTGGCCTATTACAGTGACAAACTCAGTGATGCAAGGAAGAAGTACAACACCTATGATAAAGAGTTTTATGCTATTATTCGTGCCCTAGAGCATTGGAGACATTATCTTATTGGCCATGAGTTTATCTTGCATAGTGATCATGAAGCATTGAAGTATATTAAAGGGCAGCACAAGCTAAACCCATGCCATGCTAAGTGGGTTGAATTCATGCAAGCTTATCACTTTGTTATTTAACACAAGGCTGGCCACTTGAACAAAGGAGCAGACACCCTATCACGAAGGTACTTGTTATTATATGTTCTTGATTCACGTGTAATAGGGTTGGAACACATCAAAGATCTCTATGAGGAAGATGAAGATTTCAAGGAGATCTATGAAGCATGCAAGAAGTGCCCCAACGATCATTATCACGTGGAGAATGGCTTCCTATTCCATGGGAATCAGCTGTGTATTCCCAAGAGCATTCTTAGAGAGCTTCTTATCTTAGAAGTTCATGGAGGAAGTCTAGCAGGGCACTTTGGCATTGAGAAAACTTATCTCATGATGAAAGAACCCTCACATGGTTAAGGACGTCGAGCATATGGTGAAAAGATGTTCTATTTGCAACTTATCCAAGAGTCAAGTGCTACCCCAAGGGTTATACACGCCCTTGCCTATTCCAGAAGGTCCTTGGGAAGATGTCAGTTTCGTTTTCATCATGGGACTACTGAGGACTCAACGTGGGAAGGACTCTATCATGGTGGTTGTTGATAGATTCTCAAAGATGGCTCACTTTATTTCATGTCACACCACTTATGATGCTGTGAGAGTTACAGATCTATACTTCCAAGAGGTTGTTAAGTTTCATGGTATACCAAGGACTATGGTCTCTGATAGGGATGCAAAGTTCCTTAGTCACTTTTGGGTTACTCTATGGAAGAAGTTGTGAACCAAACTCAAGTTCAGTACATCATGTCACCCCCAAACTGATGGGCAGACCGAGGTTACCAACCGGACCCTTGGTTCACTATTAAGGTCCTTGGTGAACAAGGATAAGAAGGGGTGGGATACTCTACTCCCACATGCTGAATTTGCCTTCAACCGTGCTCCTAGCAAGGCAATTGGACGATCACCCTTCCAAGTAGTGTATGGGAGAAACCCTAATACTCCCATGGACCTCACGCCAATCAACACTACTATGAGCTACAGTCATGAAGCAAGCAAACGAGCCCAAGAGATTCCAAAGCTCCACAAAGAAGTAAGGGGAAGATTAACTAAGTATACTCAACAAATCTCAAACTTAGCTAACATGAAGAGGAAGAAGATTATATTCCAACCTGGAGATCTAGTATGGGTTCACTTGAAGAAGGAAAGGTTTCCCTCCAAGAAGAAGGAAAGTTGGTTCCTAGGGCAGATGGTCCATTCGAAGTCTTGGAGAGGATTGGGGATAACGCCTACAAGCTAGCATTGAATGAAGATTATGAAGGAAGTGCAACGTTCAATATAGCTGATCTGAAACCCTACTATGATGAAGAATATGGTCTTCCAAGTTCGAGGATAAACTCTTCTCAACAAAGGGGGAATGATGTAAATCCATCTACACCAAGCCCAGCAAAGGAGATCCAATTCATCTACAAGGAGGTAGAACAGGCTAAAGAAGAAGGATTTAGTGTGGAGGCCCAAAGGCCCATCCATATGGTGTGCAACTTGTTTTAAGAGGACATCCAAACGTCCTAAGGAGGTCCAAGTCACTTCAAAAGGCCCAAATTCAAAGTCCAAGATAAATTTCACATTTCTGACCATTTCAAGATGTAGTTCACAATTTTGGCCTTTTCAGTTTAAACTTCACATTTTTAGCATTTTCTTATTGTTAGCAAGTTATTTGATGTATTTTTATTATTTTTAGTTGTGTGAGATGTCAAGTAATATATATAAACTTGGACATCAAATTAGAAGAGTCAAGAATAGTCTAGAAGGTTCTAAAATAGTCTAGTAGGCGTGTGGTGTGTTGCTTTGGCGCCAAGTTGTAGAATCCTAGATAAGGATGGCTAATTTTGTAACTAATCCATCTTGGATTAGGAAACCCAAGTCTTAGAAGGATTCATATTATTAGAACTAACTAGGATTAGGAAAGGGAGTCCTAGATAGCTATCATCTATATGGCTTGCACGCTAAGTTAGAGAGTCCTAGGAGGTTTAAGACTTAGTCTAGTATAAATAGCATAGCTTGTAATCGTTTGAAAACACAACTTTGAAATATGAATACAAACAAGCTTTTGCTTATCCCTGAGTGTTTCCCAACATCTCGTTTGATCTCTTCTATTGTATCTTGAATGTGGCAATTCAAGTGGTGAGGAAGAGCTTGTTTCCTACTCTTAGAAGGTGTTTCTGTAACTAAGAGGAAGAACAAGTAGCCCTAGGGATTCAACTTGTGGTGTTTCTGTATCAAGTTTGATTCTCTTAAACTATCCAGTTCTCATATCTATCCTGTTGATTTCCTAAGGCTATTTTCCACTCTATTATTTCCCTCAAAACTCACGTCAACCCTCTCAAACTTCCCTCTCAAAACCCTAATCCATACTCTTTCACAAATATCTCAACCTTACGTCACTCTCTCTCTAAAATCTCCCTCCAAACCCTAATCCATACTCTCTTTCTCAAAACTCTCAAATCTCCCTCATATTCACGTGAATTCCCCCTCTTCCTTAGCCTTCACGTGATCATCCCTAAACCCTAGGTTGGTTGTACGTCACTCCCTTGATGTATAATTGATCAAACCCTCTTCTTTGATCCAGTTATACATCAGTTGGGGTGTTAATTCTTGGTGGTGGATCATCCTTATCCAAGAATATATCAAGTTCCATAGGTGATTAAGCTTTTAGAGTATTCTTCATTGGGTTATTATTATTATTATTATTATTATTATTATTATTATTATTATTATCATCATCCTATTTCATCAAGTCTAATATCATCCATTCCTCAAGAATAACAAAGACATATTTATTATTAAGCATGGATTTCTATTATTGCCACTACGGATACGTTCCACCTAGTATCAGAGCTCCCAGGTTATCTCTTGCTTGATCTTTGTTGTTCTTAGTTGTTTTGGTTATTCTCTATTGTATGATCATATTGGTGACCCCCCATTCCCGGCGTGATTACATTGTTGGATTGATATTTTGACATTGAACAAGACTATTGGAGTATTGTGGGGTTGTGACTCTATTGTTGTTATTGGATATTGGAGTTTGGTGTTCTTGGTATTGGTGTGTATTGCTTCTTCAACAAGGTATAGTCTATTGTCTCTCTTGTGCATAGATACACAAAACCCCTAAACCAAACACAAGTCAACTACAAAGAACCTAGCTCCTCAAAAAATTTCCCAAACACAATTCGTCCTCTACCTATTCTTCTTGGTATGGAACATCCCAACGATCCAAACTGAGAGCAGTCTAGTCAGTGTCAAAGGGCTTCAATGGGAACCTCGCTCGAAGAGGTCCCTAACTCGGACTACGAGAATCAGTTCTCATGTATCGAGAACGTCCTTGATGCCATTACTGCGAGACTGATCACTCAGATTGACGTACACCTCCAGATGCAACCGCCACCTACGAGGAGAGAGTGACATTCCCTGAGCCCCATTCGTCCTCCTCTAAACTTCGAGTTGAATAATACTACAAACTTGTAAAACCCCGAAAAAAATTTGAGTACGTTGACCGTGACAACGTTAATAATTTAAGTTGACTCCGCTAATTTTTGAGATTTTATCTGCGATTATTTTTTGCTAACACTTGAGCTCGTAGGACCGTCGTGGGGTTATCAAGGTTAATATAGTTTTTCTACACGCATGGGTGTACATAGGAATAGGGGTTTTTTGGCAATTTTTTTTATATGTTAATAATTGATGAAAATGTGTTTAGTTTTATTTAAATAATTATGGTGTAATTATTACTAGAATTTTGGTTATTCTTATTTTAGAAAGTAAAATTATATTTCTCCCTAGTACTATTAATAGTTGCTGAAGAACGTGGGTTTTAAGTTTCAAATAATTTTTGTTAATTATGATTTAGGTAATATATAGTGGTTAATTATGGAAACCCCACTAATACCTAAACCCTAATATATAGCTTCCATTCCCTCCCTCTCTCTTTACTGATAACCGTCCGTCGCCCAGCCACCAGCAGCCAGCCGCCCGCCACCAGTCGCCGAAAATCGTCACCGGCCACCCCGACAACCACTGCCCCTCGCTCTCTCTCTCTCTCTCTCTCTCTCTCTCTCTGTCTCTCGTTTATTTCCTCTCTTCCCCGCTCTGCCTCGCTCCGCCACGCACAGCCACCACCACCATCAGTGACGACCTCGCCGTCACAACCAAACGCGGCCACCGCCGCCGCCTCGCATGCCCAGAGCCACCAGTCGCAGCCCAGACACGAGACGATCGAAGGGCCTTCTTATGTTGCTGCTGCTGCGTCGATAACCGTCACGACCATCGCCACTAGTCGACGTCATTGCCCACCAGTCGACGACCACCCTCGGTGCACTTCGCCGACGAGTTCGCCGGACATCCGCCGAAACGCTGCCTGCCGCCAATCTTTGATCCAACGCCACCCTCTCTCTAGTAAAACCCTAATCTTTTTCATATCTTGAGTTCTAAGTATTCTGTTAATTATCCTGATTATTATTACTGTTAGTTTAGTTTCATGAATGCTGATTTTAATTCTTGAACAGGAGGGTATATGGTATGGGTTCTCAAAGGTTTAAATTCTTTGTATACTATATTACTAATAATGGTTGATATATGTGAAGGTATAATGCTAGTTCATGTATAGTTTGTTGTAGTTGATTAGGGTGAATACATGGAAATTTTATTTGAATTAATTTGCACGAAGTAGGTAGGCAAGATGATGATGGTTATAGCTTAGTCATTACTTTTCTAATATATGTGAATAACATAGGGTGTTTTGATAGAATGTGTTTAGATTTGTGCTAATAATAGATTATATATGATATAAGTTTTGGGTTAAGTGGTTAAATCTGATTTTTTTTTTTTATGTGTTATAATTGATTGTTGATGCATGTAGTTGAGTTTTAAATATAGTTGTGTTATTTCTCAAATTTATTTTACAAAGTGTGAGTAAATTTTGAGAATTCAGAGTTAAAATCATTAGTTATAATTATTAGTAATTATACTTTTACAAAGGGTGTCTCCTAAATCTTCTTAGTCGTTTTTGCAAATTAAATTCCGCTATGATAAATAAAGTTTTGATTTTTAAATAGTAATCGTATTATTTTAAATTGTTATTGTGTGTTATGTGGTTATTAAGGAGGTTTATCGAATTCCTTATTTATTAATAGTTTTTAATTTGTCTATTTTGGTAAAATAGTACCATGCTGGTTCTTGGGTGTTTGGAAGTTTAGGGGTCCATGTTTCGTTTCTTTTATTTCAATTATTAGTGTAAATTTTAAGTTTATGTGTTTGATTGAGAATTTATATGTTATCGTCGCAATTTATGGTAGTATATGTGTAAATCGACCTTAGTTGTGCTATGAGGGTGAAAAGGGAAGGAGTAGACCCTATTAGGTTGTTTAGAATCTCAAATTGAAGCCCCGGGATAATGTGATTAGAACTATAATCGAAAATCCCGAAATAAGAACCGGTCAGTTGGGACAGAATTTATGAGTCATATGAGTCATACGATATTGGTCACCATTTATTTTGTAGTTAATATTTAGCCCTAAAGTTTGACCGAGGAGTACCTTAGGATGTTAGCTTTAATAGAAATTTTGCGGATCGGGATTTCGAGGTGTATATTCTGAGTTACGACCCAAATAGCGCACCTAGGTCAGAACTGGACAGGTTGTATATTTGACTGTTTTTGAGGACCTTAGGGTGTGTTTTAGGTCTTGGATTTAACATAGGAGTTTTAGTAGACATCTCGAGGTTTCCAGAAAGTCCAAAACCAGACCCATAGGACGTCCGGAAGTCCCATTATGATTCATTTTATGCGAGCGTTGCAATATGTCCAGGTTTCTTTTTGGAATAAATGTGTGGTTATGTGTGAATTAATTATTTGATTGTAATATGTTAAGTGTTGTAACATGTGATGGTTTAGAATGTGTGAGATATGTTTGAAATGTTTATTTATGAATGATGGGAACTTTATAGTGTTCCTAGGTGTGGCTTAGGTGGAAGATAGATTGCGTTAACTCCGTACGACACGTTTTAATTATAGAAATTTCGTTATTTTTAGGCGCATTCTAAACCGTTCGATCTAGTGAGCTCAAGTGTGTTCTGAAGTAAGGAGAAGAATTGTCAGGTAATGTCCATGTCCTAAATCCCGCTGGGGTGCACTTTAATTGTTTTGTTGATTTTAAGCTATTTTACGGTTTGCATCCCGAAGGGATTTTATGATGAAAATTGACTGTCTATTTTGGATGTTGATTATGTTCTTGAGTTGGTAAAATGTGGACAGTCATTTGTGTGTGTTTTGGAAATAGTTTTGGAAATTGGGATTGGATTGATTGAGTTTGGACGGGTGTGATATTAAACCGGACTAATAACTCAAATGAGACATAAATGCGGGTTCGGGCAACGTCACATAGACCAGGATCTGTTCCTGCAGGGAGGTTGTCAAGAGATCAGGGGATGCCTTGATATGGTTATGTGTTCGGGCAATGCCCCATAGACCAGGATCTGTTCCTGCAGGGAGGTTGTCAAGAGATCAGGGATGCCTGATAGGTGCTACTTCCCAGGGGTTAGTTTTATGCACGTGTGTGAAATGGATGGCCATCCGTATGTTGAAATTGTGATTGATTGAGATTGAGAATGTGATATTGAGATATGATTATTGTGAAGTATTGGACTTCGAGGGCCAAATAAGCAAGGTCCGCCCGCTTAATAATTTTGAAAGATGGTTTGGTTGGTTGGGAAAGAAAATAGTTTATGAAAAGATTTTACTTGTTCACTTCTCCCCCAAAAATGAACTGAAATGAATTTTATTAGTTACAGACAAGTAGAAATAATTCAGAGTTTTAGAGGCACTCACAGACCTAAGGAGCAAGCTCTACTGGTTTCATAAACATTCACTCATTCATTCATTGAAAATGATGGCAAAGTTTGATAAGATACAAGGCTGTTCGGTTGTAATTTTTGTGGTTTTATGAGTTAAGGTTGTCGGTCCACAGGGCTGGGTGTTAGGCTTGATTGAGGTAGTCGGTTTGCGTTGGGGTTTTTCTCAGTGCGGAAACCTATAAATTATGTAAATTAAACAATATACTAACCTAGACATGATAATAATCAAGGAAGCAATAAAAGATGAAAGCAATTACGAACAACAAATAAGAAAGCAATAAAAAGCAATGTAATAGAAAGCAATAAAACTAATAATGAAATTAGGCATAAGAGATTATACCTTTGATGATCTAAACTTCAAATCTTAAATCTACCTTTGCAATTTCCCCCGAACAAACAAGAAATTGTTGATTGGATTACCAAGGATCCCCCAAATTCCTTGACCCTCCTCCCCACTAAAAGATGGATTTGATTTGGCTAACCCTAGAAAGCTTTTGAAATCAACATCAATGGAGATTAGAGAGAGAGAGAGGAAGAGAGAGAGAAAGCTTGTAACACTTCAATGAGATTACTTGAAAGAAGAGTTTAATAACAATTGCAAGAAGACTTAAAGAAAGCTTGAAGAACAATGGAGAAAACTTGAAGAACAATTAAAGAAAGCAATTGAAGAAAACAATTAAATCTAATCTAATCCTACTCCTAAAACTTAAATAAAGCTAAGCTAAAAGATAAAAATTAAGATAATTAGTTCTGAATTACATTGGGTATTTATAGAAGAAGGAGAACGAAATCCAAAACCCTAAAACTAACTCAGCAAAACGCGCATCAGCTTCGCAGATTTCCGCAGAACTTCGGGTGACTCGGGCGAGTCAATAAGTGACTCGGGCGAGTCAGTGTTCTGTCTCGCTCCATTGGCCTATGTCTTTGTTGCCCCAGAAGCCTGACTCGGGCGAGTCAGCAGATGACTCGGGCGAGTCACTGTTCTGGGTAGCTTTTCCCTGCCGACTTCAAACGCGCATAACTTCTTCATCCGAACTTCGTTTTAGACCCGTAAGATATCGATGGAAAGCTCTCGGTGTGTACTTTAAGCTCCCAAAACGTCAGACCAATCGGAGTTGTAACGAAGGAGTTATGACCCAAAGAGTGAAGGCACATGTATTTCAAACCTTAGAGTCTGTACCGTTCCCTTGTTTTGTGCCAATCTTGACATGGAATTTCCGGCTTCAGTTTCGCCTCGACTCTTAGCCCGGGTTGACTTGGTTTGACTCGGGAAATCGCTCGGGATTCCCTAAAAACCTTCAATTAAGCCCAAACTTCTTCTAACTCCTTATTTTCCTACAAAACACCAAATCACTATATCTAATATATACAAAGGGCTAAAATAAACACAAACACCCTATAAAGGAGATAAAATTCGGCTCGGAACGAGACTGAACCCACTCCAACACAAGGGTTTGCTCGCCCCGAGCAAACTAAAAACAAAGAAAAAGACTAGAAAAATAAAACTAAAACCCTAACTCACTTTCGCAGGAATCGCGGATGCATTTGGCACATGCATCAAGCCCTTTAAACCCCCCAGTAGCCCGGGTGGACGAGGTAGGTCTCGTGAGGGTTTATAACAACTATACCCACAAAAGCAAAAGAAAAAGGATATTAATCCTCCAAAAGGAACCGTTATGAGCACCTCACATACACCTAACCCAAACAACTGCCAATCTTAAGGGTTTTCGATCCCTTACACCTCATGTAAAGCTAAATTCCATTTGCGTAAAAGTTTTAGAAAGTTCTAACTGATTCCAAACGACCCCGAAGACTCACGCCCGAGCTTAAAACAAACGAACAATAGAAAATAAACAAGGAGTTGCCTTCCCCCGCATTTGGTCGCCCTTGGCTTGGTGAGGGCCGTAAGTGATGCAAGGAAAGACCCCTTACTTTATTAACACTTCAAACTTTCTTTTTGGGTTGGATATTCTCAACAAAATTTTCTTTCTTTTTTTTTACTTTTTAATGGTCGATATTAGCCTTATTTTCGGGAATTGGACGACCCAAAATGGGGTTTACCCTCCCAACACAGTCTTTTCCATACACACCTCCGTCGAGAATTCGATATAGGAGGAGCTTAAGGGGTAATAGCGCCGTACTGCTAATACCGGGCCCGTGTAGGTTGGCTAAGTGTATGGTGGTTGATGTTGTTAAGCCGACACGCCCCACTTAATCAATTTATTTAACTTTGCTTCCTTTTTGCTTTTTCTTTTTTCTTGCTTTTGACTTTGTTTCTTTTTTTCTTTTTGGAAAACAAGCTCGGACATGAATCCCTAGAATCTCCCAGTTTCAACCAGAACATAAAAAGAAAGAAATGGGATCTCGCTAGACACTCAATGAAAGGAATCTAATTAAAGTAAGTCATGACAATCGCCCAAGATAGGGTCGAAAATGTTCAAACCGATTTCTTTTAAAGAAGATTGAGAAAGTCTTCCTAATTTAGACAACAAAATCCAAGAAACAAAGCAAAAATAAGAACAAAATGAAAAACGAAAACTTTGGAGATTTTTCACTCCCTTTTTTCTCCTTTTCAACAAAAATTTTCAAATTTTTAGACAAAACTACGAAAAACGAAAACAAAAGACTCAAAAACTAGGTGATCCACCCATGACAAATGAAAAATAACACCCCCACTCCAACACAAAACATCACAATATCTCCATTATGAGAAGGGTGTCTCAAGTAAGGTAGAAGACCTAAAAACACACAAACAAACACATAACAAACAAAATGGTGGCGACCTGAGCCCACACGGCTCCAACAACAATATATATCCAACATTCACACTCAATGGGTTCGCCACCCAAAAAGAAAAGCAAGCATGCATCATGGATCAATGATATATTCACATAAAGAGAGGGTGGAAAGAAGTTACCTCTAAGTCTTCAATCAAGCATATTCAATCCATGATCCAAAGAACATCACACCAAAGGTTAGAAATAAACAAGAAAAGCATACTATGTGTGATGGTTCACATGCAAGATTAAAAAGAAAAACAAACTATACAAGACTCTAAGGACTAAAGAAAATCAAGAAACTAAAATAATTACAAAACAACTCACTCTTTTTTTTTTCTTTTCTTAAACTCAAAAATTGGAATGCAAACTACCCTCCCACTCCAGCACAAAGAGGTTGCCATGTCTTCAAAGGAAACAGAAATATGTAAGCAAGCACCCCAAAATAAAAGAAAAAGAAACAAACAAAAAGAAAATAAAAGAAGAAAAGAAAGACCAACTCACTAATTATACAAGAAGGGTGAGGAAGGATATTACCTGGAAGGCTTCTTATCAAGAAATTCACTCCTTCTTACCTTAAGATATCAGGCACTAAGGCAGAACCGTTCAACGCCCAGAGTAACAAATCATACATCTTCTCATGCATCTCAGAATGGTGTAGGTAAGAGCACACTCGCAATGGCACATAAACAAATATTAGTGCCCTTAACAATTTATCAAATGCCTTAGAATAGTCACAGAAAGAACGAACTACAAGAATGTACAAGACTTTCCTAGGCATAGTGAAAGAAGACATGAAAATTGGATCCTCCCATTGACTCATAAATGGAGATTGGGTATATAAATCAACGGGAGGGGGCAATACAACACATTCTTTAACCTCTTCATGCAACGACTTGGATGCAAACAACGACTTATAAAGCATATCACCATCAAAAATATCATTGTCACAAACCAAGTTCAAACCCTTAGGATCAATCTCCATAGACTCAAGTTCATCATCACAAGTATGCACATCAATGGATTCACAAGAAAAGGTAACTAATGCCTAACTTATGCAATGATTCTCAATTGAAGTGAATAAGTCAGTATCTAGCACACATTCAATCACAAAGGATTCAACTTCACTCTCAACAAGATCATGTTCAAATTCATCACAAGCATCATGACATTCAATAAACTCAACCTTTTCTTCACACAAAGGTATGGACAATGGTGTGGACAATGGTTCATCATCAAGCATGTATTCATCAAGTTCTACATCATCACACACAGAATGAACAATGTTCTCATGCTCACTAGGTGGAGCTAGAGCTAAAGACTCGCTAATCCTCCACACAAAACTATGTCCATTACCGTAGTCATCATCATAATCATAATCATACACAGAAGAATCTTCATGCATTTCAGGACTCACAGACGATGAATGACCTTTTTCAACATTCGAATCAACCAATTGTGCAAGATAAGTTTCTACCCTAGGTTTAAGCACGTGTTCAAATTCTTCCATGCATTCATTCATCCTATCTTGTAAACCATCTATTTCAGCACCAATTTTATCTAGTCTAATGTCCATACAAGATTCGAAATCATGAGATGGAGATTCACAATGCACACACTAATGAAGAGACTCAACAACATCACATGGAGAAAGAGCATAAGAGTTTTTCACATAACGTTTCTCATAGTGCAATTGAGCATGAAGAGGACACAGATTACCAAAACAAGAACCCGATGAATAAAAAGTCTCCCCAAATTGGCGAGTATCCGTGTACAACCAATCGAATAATTACCAAGCCCGATACTCTTTTTCAACATTGAAATCAAGATAATTCAGAAGAGAACGGGTCTCGAAGTTCAATCCCTCATTAGTAACAACTATAACTTCCCAATTAGAATAAATATAACCATGAGGAGCCCAATAAGCAAGATAATCATTTAATCTATCACGATAATCACAAAATAATTCTTGCTCATTTTGAGGGAAGCTAAAACATGCCATCTCTTTTTTTCTATTTTTTTCCTATATTTTTTTCTCTTTTTTTCGATTTCAATTTTTTTGACTACATTTTTCTAGCTTAATCAAGAAAGCAATTAAACTATTTACACACAAACTAATCACCTAATCTACCAAATAACCCCATCCCCGGCAACGGCGCCATTGTTCGGTTGTAATTTTTGTGGTTTTAAGTTAAGGTTGTCGGTCCACAGGGATGGGTGTTACGCTTGATTGAGGTAGTCGGTTTGCGTTGAGGTTTTTCTCAGTGCGGAAAGCTATAAATTATGTAAATTAAGCAATAAACTAACCTAGACATGATAATAATCAAGGAATCAATAAAAGATGAAAGCAATTAAGAACAAGAAATAAGAAAGCAATAAAAAGCAATGTAATAGAAAGCAATAAAACTAATAATGAAATTAGGCACAAGAGATTATACCTTTGATGATCTAAACTTCAAATCTTCAATCTACCTTTGCAATTTCCCCCGAACAAACAAGAAGTTGTGGATTGGATTACCAAGGATCCCCCAAATTCTCACTAGGAAGTAGAATTGGAATTCCTTGACCCTCCTCCCCACTAAAAGATGGATTTGATTTGGCTAACCCTAGAAAGCTTTCGAAATCAACATCAATGGAGATTAGAGAGAGAGAGAGAGAGGAAGAGAGAGAGAAAGCTTGTAACACTTCAATGAGATTACTTGAAAGAAGAGTTTAATAACAATTGCAAGAAGACTTAAAGAAAGCTTGAAGAACAATGGAGAAAACTTGAAGAACAATTAAAGAAAGCAATTGAAGAAAACAATTAAATCTAATCTAATCCTACTCCTAAAACTTAAATAAAGCTAAGCTAAAAGATAAAAATTAAGATAATTAGTTCTGAATTACATTGGGTATTTATAGAAGAAGGAGAACGAAATCCAAAACCCTAAAACTAACTCAGCAAAACGCGCATCAGCTTCGCAGATTTCCGCAGAACTTCGGGTGACTCGGGCGAGTCAATAAGTGACTCGGGCGAGTCAGTGTTCTGTCTCGCTCCATTGGCCTATGTCTTTGTTGCCCCAGAAGCCTGACTCGGGCGAGTCAGCAGATGACTCGGGCGAGTCACTGTTCTGGGTAGCTTTTCCCTGCCGACTTCAAACGCGCATAACTTCTTCATCCGAACTCCGTTTTAGACCCTTAGATATCGATGGAAGCTCTCGGTGTGTACATTAAGCTCCCAAAATGTCAGACCAATCGGAGTTGTAACGAAGGAGTTATGACCCAAAGAGTGAAGACACACGTATTTTAAACCTTTGAGTCTGTACCGTTCCCCTGTTTTGCGCCAATCTTGACATGGAATTTCCGGCTTCGGTTTCGCCTCGGCTCTCGGCTCGGGTTGTCTTAGTTCTCGGCTCGGGTTGACTTGTTTTGACTCAGGAAATCGCTCGGGATTCCCTAAAAACCTTCATTTAAGCCCAAACTTCTACTAACTCCTTATTTTCCTACAAAACACCAAACCACTATATCTAATATATACAAAGGGCTAAAATAAACACAAACACCCTACAAAGGAGATAAAATTCGGCTCGAAACGAGACCGAACAAAGGCTGCCCATCTAACCGAGCTATTAAGGTTTCCTATGCTGGAAGAAACCTCTAAACGATTACTAAGCTCAATTAACAAGCCTAACCGAGCTGCTTAAGACTAATACAAAGCATAATTACATCAGATTGTATTAAAGAAAGAGGAAAAATAAAAACAAAAGTTGCTGCCTGGTTCTGATTGGGCCAGCAGCTGCTTCCTTCTTCCGTAGTCATGCTTCCACTGAGTTATTTTAATCTCCCTTGGCTGTGGAAAGTAAATAATTATATTAGCTAACAAAGGCATTCGATCATTAAAGGGGAAAATGACCAAATGACCTTGTCAATGCTGAAAATACCAAAACTGTCCAGCTGCTTGATGTTGCTTGTGCTATCTAAGCAGATTGGCTGTAGCAAATGTCCTGGAACAGCAGACACTTGCACTCCTCGATCAGTGCACATACTTGAGCCAAGGATTACATAAAAATCACCAGATGCCATTGCCATGTCTTATGCAGCCTGCATTTGACCTTGTAACAGACCTGAACCCTGATTTCACAGGTTGGGGTTATGCCAAGGTCCAATTGCAACAGTTGGACTTTGATTTTAAGGCCAAAGCTGCCCTTTTCACAGGCTCTAGGGGTGATCAACTTGATACCCTTCAATGCTTCAAAACTCCCCTAGGACCTGTTTGTCATGGCTCTCCTATGCTTGCGGTAGGAGGGACTTAATCCCTTTTGAGTTTCCAGCCAGGTCCAGGTTTGCAAAAGGCCTGCTGAGACCCTGAAGACAAAAAGTCCTCCCTTGGTCCCTTGGAATGTCCATGAGCAATGCTGATGTAGATGGACCTCCATCATCCCCCTCAGGTTCAGAAAAGTTTGCCCTCAAACTTGGCAAACCTTCATCTTCTGGATGATAAGGCCTGAGGTCTGCAACATTAAAGGTTGCACTTCCTCCATAATCTTCATATAAATCCAATTTATAAGCATTCTCGTTGACTTGCTCTAATACCTCAAATGCATTATCAGCTCTGGATACAAGTTTCCCTTTCCTTTTGCTAGGAAACCTGTCTTTCCTGAGGTGTATCCAGACCAAATCACCAGGGGCAAATACAACTCTCCTCCTCTTTTGATTAGCTGCTGTTGCTACCTTTTCATTGTAGTTCTCAATTTGCTATTGTATTTGCTAATGAAACTCTTTTATTTACTTAGCTCTTAGCTCAGCTTTATAGCTAAACTTGATTGAAGTAGTTTGAGGGGCCAAATCCAAAGAAGTGATTGGATTCAGTCTATAAACCACTTGAAATGGTGAATGACCAGTGGCTCTACTTGAGGCTCTGTTGAAAGTAAACTCTGCCTGTGGTAGCATAATATCCCAACTACCTTTGTTTCTTGCTACCAGGCTTCTCAAGAGTGCACCTAAGGTTCTGTTAGTAACCTCAGTTTGCCCATCTGTCTGAGGGCGGCAGGTAGTGCTAAACTTGAGTTGAGTTCCCATCTTCTTCCACAATGTGATCCAAAAATGGCTTGGAAACTTGGTATCCTTGTCTGAAACCATAGATCTAGGAATGCCATGCAATCTGACTACCTCTTGAAAGTATAAATCAGCAATTTTTACAGCATCATAGGTAGTATTGCAAGGAATAAAATGAGCCATTTTTGAGAATCTATCAACAACAACCATAATGGAGTCTTTACCTCTCTGAGTTCTTGGGAGTCCCACAATGAAATCAAGACTGATATCTTCCCAAGGACTTCTAGGAACACGCAATGGGGTATAAAGCCCTTGGGGTAGGCTTTGACTCTTGGATAGATGACATATATTAAACCTCTTGACAAGGTGTTCTACATCTCTTCCCATCTTTGGCCAAAAGTAGTGTTCTTTCAGCATAAGCAATGTCTTTTCTATGCCAAAGTGTCTTGCTAATCCACCTCCATGAACTTTTGAGATTAATAATTCCCTTATACTGCTTCTGGGAATGCATAATTTGCTTCCTTTGAATAAGAAACCATGATCTGTATGATATAAAGCCTGAGGATGCTGTTGACAAGCTTGATACTTATCTTTGAAATCATCATCAATAAGATAAAGGACCTTCAGTTGCTCAAACCCTAGGATTCTGGAATCCAAGATATGTCCAAGAAAAATCTCCTTGAAAGGGCACCAGCTCCTTTGTTCATATTTCCTGCCTTATGTTGTTGGATCATGAAATGAAAGGATTGCATAAATTCTACCCATTTAGCATGCCTGGGATTAAGCTTGTGCTGTCTTTGAATATATTTCAGGGCTTCATGATCACTATGCAGTATAAATTCTCCTCCAACTAAGTAATGCCTCCAATGCTCAAGAGCTCTGATAATTGCATAGAACTCTTTGTCATAAGTGTTGTATTTCTTCTT
Source organism: Portulaca oleracea (assembly GCA_029582165.1). NCBI lineage: Eukaryota > Viridiplantae > Streptophyta > Magnoliopsida > Caryophyllales > Portulacaceae > Portulaca > Portulaca oleracea. The sequence continues at coordinate 8,925,030 of CM055879.1, read as the reverse complement.
TGCTTCATTTAGTTTCTCTCTAAAATAAGCTATAGGCCTGCCTTCTTGAGATAAGACAACTCATATGCCAACTCCTGAGGCATCACATTCAACTTCAAAGACCTTAGAAAAGCTGGGCAAAGGAAGCACTGGTGCTGTTGTAAGCTTCTGTTTGATCTGCTCAAAGGACTTCTGTGCTAATGGAGTCCATTGAAAAGACTTCCCTTTGGTAACTTCAGTCATGGGTGCCATAATAGTGCTGAAATTTTTCACAAATCTTCTATAGAATGAAGCTAACCCATGAAAACTTCTCACTTGTTCTACAGAACTGGGTATAGGCCACTCTTGAATGGCCTTGATCTTCTCCTGATTAACTTGAATGCCGTTAGCTGATACTATATAGCCAAGAAAAATAACTTGGTCTGTAAAGAATTGGCCTTTCATCAGATTCCCATAAAGCTTCTCCTTTGATAAAATCTCCATCACTTGTTTTAAGTGCTGTTGATGATCTGCTTCTGTCTTACTATAGACTAATATATCATCAAAATAAACAACTACACAACTTCCAATCAAAGGCTTCAGTACCTGATTCATAAGCGTCATGAATGTAGAAGGAGCATTGGTGAGACCAAAGGGCATTACAAGCCATTCAAACAAACCTCCCTTTGTCTTAAATGTTGTCTTCCATTCATCACCTTCATATATCCTTATTTGATAATAACCACTTCTCAAATCTATCTTGGAAAACACCTGTGACCCATGGACCTCATCAAGAAGATCTTCAAGTCTTGGTATAGGAAACCTATACTTGATTGTGATTTTATTTATAGCTCTGCAATCTATACACATCCTTTGGCTACCATCCTTCTTAGGAACCAATAGAGCAAGCACTGCACATGGGCTCAAACTTTCTCTGATCATTCCCTTGTTGAGTAGATCATCTACTTGCCTCTGAATTTCTGCCGTTTTAGCTGGAGTCATCCTATAAGTAGGCTTATTTGGCAAAACTGATCCTGAAACTAGATCAATTTTGTGCTGGATGTCTCTTTTAGGGGGCAATCCTGGGGGCATCTCATCTGGAAATAGATAGGTATACTCTTCCAAGAGTGGGATAAATAGGGGATGGTCATTTTGTGGGATTTTGTGGTTCATCAGGGGACAATAAGATGAGATCCTTACAAGCACTGAACTCATGATGCTCAACAACTAGTAAAAGATCAAGGGTTGGCTCAATATATAGGTTCTTTGTGGGCTGGGTTTGTTTCAGTGGGGTTAAGGTTACTTTCTTGTGATTCACCACCAAGGTATTAAGTGTGGGCCCTTCCATTATGTTGCACAAACCTATCAAACATCCAAGGCCTTCCCAACAACAAGTGACATGCATCCACCGGCAAGATATCACACTAAACAGAATCATGATATGATTTTCCTATTGAAAAACTCACCAAACACCTTTCTCTGATAGGAATGCCTTTGCTGGATTTCAACCATTTAATAGAATAGGGTGCTAGATGAGATGCAGTCACCAGCTGCAACTTCTCCACCATCTCTTGTGATGCTGCATTTGTACAGCTACCACCATCTACTATAACTGAGCATACCTTCCCTTTCACAGTGCACCTAGTATGAAACAAAGCTTCCCTTTGTTCCTTTCCTGTCTCAATAACAGAACTGCTAAGAACTCTTCTGATCACCAATAGCTCTCCTTCATCAGGACCTTCCTCAACTTCATCATACACAGAATTCAGTAATTCTCCTCTGGAGGGACTTCCTCTTCCTCTTCAACTTCTGGTTCAGCAAACCATGAAACTTGATAGTCAACCAAGGTCACCACTCTCTTGTTAGGACATTCTGAAGCTATATGCCCCAGTCCTTGATATCTAAAGCACCTCCTGTTATCAGAAGCAATGGGGTTTAGGTTTCTTTGAGGAGCTGGGGGTTGTTTTCGTGGGGGAGTAGGATGTTTTGTGGGATATCTTGGGGTAAAAGGGGTTCTTTGGGCTGTCGGATAGGTTTTGGGATAGGTAAAAGGCTTGGTTTGAGGACTGAGCTTTGTAAGGGGGTTCCACAGACTCCTTCCCTTTAGACCTCTCCTGTAGTTCTACTTCGTGAGCCAGGGAACTGAGTTCATCCAAGGTGGTATATGGATGCAGTTCAACCACATGCCTTATATTCTCATTCAATCCTGCCAGAAATCTCACCAGGACTTGAGTTTCATTCTCCTTGAGGTCACACCTCCACAAAAGATGCTCAAATTCCTTTGTATATTCCTCCACAGACCTGTTGCCTTGCACTAGCTGTTGTAACTTGCCATAGTTCTCCCTAAGATAGTTCACATGCAAGAACTTAGACTTCAGCTTTTTCCTCATCTGCTCCCAAGTCTTGACTTTCTCCATTCCCTTCTCTACTCTCTTTTTCTACAAATTAGACCACCAGATTGAAGCATGTTTCTTCAGCTTTAGAGCAATAAGCTTGACCTTCTTCTCTTCAAAGACCTCCTTTAGATCAAAGACCCTTTCCACAGTCTGCAGCCAGTCTAAGAACACTTCAGTGTCCAGCTGACCTTTAAATTCAGGAATTTCCACTTTAAAATCTGATTTGTCATCCAGTCCAGCCTTCCTCTATCTAGTCCTCACTCTTTTACTTCCATTAGGACCCTCTTCTTCAGCAAAAGGATTGCTGGAATAAGTACTTCCTTCTTCTTCATATTCAGACTCATCCTTCAAGTTCTTCTTCTTCAAATACAGATAATTCTTCAGCTGATCAGTCAGATATTTAACATGTTTTTCCAACTTAGCTTTCTCCCTAAGAGCTTGTTCAGCCACCTCCTCGGCAGTCCTACTAGCAGACATCTTGTAACCAGTAAGAAACTCACCAAGAAAGTCACACGGCTCTGATACCAAAGCTGATGTATGTGCAACTCAACTTAATCAGAGTGTACTTGAGCTGGACAACACCAAAGGCCCTCCCTGGGATTTTCTGTTTTACCAAAGCTTTTCTTAGGGATGGAAATGCATCAAGGAGTGAAAAACAAAGAAGGAAAAACAAAGAAACCTGTGTATCCAACTGATACAGACCACACCACAGCAGAAAAACACAATGGCAACACTCAGGCTATGTTCTGGATACAGTCCACACCGCCAGGACACACTCTGAGCTCTACTTCACACCTGCTAAGCTTGCCAAAGCTTAGTTACAAATAAGTAGAAATAATTGAGAGTTTTAGAGGCACTCAGAGACCCACAGGAGCAAGCTCTACTGATTTCATAAACATTCATTCATTCATTCATTGAAAATGATGCCTGGTTCTGATTGTGCCAGCAGCTGCTTCCTTCTGCCTTAGTCATGCTTCCACTGAGTTATTTTAATCTCCCTTGGCTGTTGAAAGTAGCTGATTATATTAGCTAACAAAGGCACTCGATCATTAGAGGGGAAAATGACCGAATGACCTTGTCAATGCTGAAAATACCAAACTGTCCAGTTGCTTGATGTTGCTTGCACTGTCTAACCAAATTGGCTGTAGCAAATGTCCTGGAACAGCAGACACTTGCACTCCTCGATCAGTGCACATACTTGAGCCAAGGATTACATAGAAACCACCAGATGCCATTGCCATGTCTTCTGCAGCCTGCATTTGACCTTGTAACAGACCTGGACCCTGATTTCACAGGTTGGGGTTCTGCCAAGGTCCAATTGCATCGGTTGGACTTTGGTTCTAAGGCCAAAGCTGCCCTTTTCACAGGCTCCAGGGATGATCAACTTGCTACCCTTCAATGCTTCAAAACTTCCCTAGGACCTGTTTGTCATGGCTCTCCTATGCTTGTTGTAGGAGGGACTTAATCCCTCCTGAGTTTCCAGCCAGGTCCATGTTTGTAAAAGGCCTGCTGAGACCCTCAGGACAGAAAGTCCTCCCTTGGTCCCTTAGAATGTCCATGAGCAATGCTGATGTAGATGGACCTCCATCATCATGTACATTGGGAATTGAGGTGAAAAGTTTTTAATTTACCCAAAATACCCCTACTTTAATTGAAGATAATAGTTGTTGGAATTGTAATAAGTGAAAAATGAATTTATTAGTTATGGGTAGAAAAGTAATTACAGTTGTTGGAATTTTAAATGGGAAAAATATTTTGCGACAAAAAAATTAGGTAAAAAGACAAATATTTTGGGACGGAGGTAGTAATTAGGTTTTAATCCTTGAAGTTTTGAGAAAGTAGGATTTCGCCTCTTAAGTTTTGGAAATTAGGTTTACCTTGTCTCAACTTTAAACCCGTAATTATTTTACCCATTTTCCGACGGAAGACAAAATTACCAATGTAAAAGTGTATAAAAAAAAAGTCTAAAATGACCCTAACTAAAAGCATCAAAAGATATATTTACCGCTCCCAAAAAAATAACACAATGTTGCCTCTCATTTCATCATCGCTCTGGCTACCCAATGTGAAACATTTGATGAATTGAAGAATGGAAACTTAGATACTGAATGAGGAAGGGTGGGTTGAGTTTAATTTGTCATATGTGTAAATGGATTTTAGAAAGGGGAGCATTTCTGTGAGTTCATATTAATTGAGAGCATGCATTTCTGTTAGTTCACAATAATTTAAACAATGGCTTCATCTGCAAATAATGTATTTAATTAATCTTTATAACACAACTATAAAGTGGGGTATTTATTAATTAGTTTAAATTTGAGGCGCGGTAAACATAATTTCCAAAACTGGAGGGGTAGAATGAATCTTACTTTCTCAAAACATCAAATGGTAAAAACCTAATTACTTAATTCCTTATTAGTTTACTTAATCTACCGTTATTCAATAATAAACATTTTAAATTCATCCAAAAATGATGTATTGGGTTTAATATTTAGGGAGCGGTTGGTAGGAATTCAAGAATTTGTTTTTGGGAATTTCTGGGGAAAATTTTCCTTAGGAAAAATTTCCCTGAACCCTCCTTAACAGAAATTTTCCATAGGAAAATGTAGGAAATGGTGCCCTCCGATAAAGTTTTTCCAAATCAATCTACATTTGAATATGAGAAAAATAAATTTACTTGAGAAAATTGATTAAGGGGGTATTCGGCTACCCAGCTTTTTGGGTAGCTTTTAGCTTTTTGAATAACTTTTAGCTTTTTGACCAAGGTTAAAAGCTTCTTGAGGTGTTTGGTAAGTAGCTTTTTATATTAGCGTTTTGGATCCAAAAAGTTAGTTTTCAAAAAGCTACTTGATGAAACTTTTTGAGGTAGCTTTTCACAAAAAAATATTTTACCAAACACTTTTCCTGCAATCAGCTAACCTAAACAGCTATAGTCAAACAGTTAATCCAAAAAGTTCTCAGCTAACAGCTACAAACTAACAACTAACAGCTACCAGCTACCAGTTGGTTGCTAAACAGGGCCTAATTCTCCAAAATTTTAGACCAACCAAAACACACCCTTATATCTTTGTTTGAGCCTAGATGACTTGTTTGTCATTCTGAAACACATAATGACATTCAGACATTCAGACAAATAATTCGTACGTGTTAAAAATACATGAAGTAATCTGTGTGCGTAGTTCAATAACAATACATTGCCTTATGCTTGAATGCATTATTTCTCCATAGACTGTTGATGATATGATAGAGATTTCTTTGATTAGGAGCTCTCATAATAATTAATGATGCTAAATGTAAGAAAAATATCTAACCTTGAAATCTAATATCCACCACATGCAATAAGTACGCTGCCCTCCTGTACTGTTAGTTTGTTATTTTCTCTCGTATCCCCTCCTTTTTATATTATCTGTCACTTTAACTAACTTTTTTTTCATAATATTTATCACATTATAATTTCAATAACACATTAATTTACAAATTTATCAAATTAACCTTATTAGTTACATAATTTACATCTTTTTCTTTCATTTTTCTTTTTTATTCACCTTTTCCTTTTTTATTTACCATTTTATTCAACATTTTCTTTTTTTCAATAAGTTAAATTAATGTTGAAGGGTGGTTTTTTTTTATTTTTAAAATTGTGTCTAATGTGATAAATAATATAGGAAGGAGAGACTATATGCATGTCATGATGTTAACATTAACTATTTCTCAAAAGCAAAATGATACTGGAAAATTTCATTCCCTAATAATATCACACACCTCAACTTACGGCTTCGAAATGACTACTAATTAAATTACCTGGAGGCAATAATTTCAGCAACACTTGAGGAAAAAGAGCCGCACTTTATGTATTGTTAGCCCCTGTTCACCGTACCCTATCATATCACTCAATATTTTTCAACAATTTATTATACTATGGTATACTTTATAAAAAAATTTATGTTTTTTTTCTTCACTTTTTTCCTCTACTTTTTAGATTCTATCTCGCCACCTACCACATCAACCATACTTTCCACAACTTTCACCATATTATTCCACAACTCGCCGCAATTTCTTCACACCGCATCATTTCTGTATTTTACCAATCACATAAAACAAGAAAGCCTTACTGTTGGTAGTGGGAGAAAGTAATCATCACTTTGCTAGTGTGGCTAATTAATCATATTAAGTTTTGCTAACTTATGCTGATCATGACGTTTTCTCATTGGCCAGGAATTGAAATGACTTTTTTTTTTTTTTTTTTGAGAGCTGAGGTATGTTACGAGGATACCGATTGGATAATATATTTGTATATTCACATGATAAAAGTTTTGAAAACCTCTCCAATAGATTAGATGTAGATTTCAATAAAGGATTTTGTTCATATTAGAAAGTGGACAAAGATATGCATATATTCATCAAGCAATCTTCATCGACATGGTTATGTTATGATTGTACCTGTGAAAATTATCGAGTGACGTATTATTAAACATAATAAAATAAATATCTGGCTTAATTTCTCACCATAATTTTTATTCATTGTCACCATTAAATCATTAAATAAGAAAAGACGATGAAAACACGAGCGAGTTGAAGAACGTCTCCTTCTGCCTTTGACATATATGAAAATGATAGTTTAAATAGGCTAGTTAAATAAATAAAATGCGGAAAATAAATTGCGGAAATAAAAAATAGACAAAACCCGGTAGTTGTTTACGATGTTCCTCCGAACTCAATTTCGGAGTATGTCATCGCCTAGAGTTCTCCAACTCTAGGATTTAATCTCGAATTATTATAATTAGGATGGATTTCTCACAATCTTAGAGCCTTCTCTACTCTCAAAATTTCACCACTTGATATCGCATCTCAATCAAGTGTGGCGGAGTCGACCTCTCAACTCCTAAATCCTCTCCCTAACAATAATTATCTTACCAACTCAAATGAATGAATAATAACTCAATACAATTTTTTTTTTATCTCACACTCAAGAATAGTAGAAAGAATAATGCTCAAGTAAGATATATGCTTGTGTGTCTTGTGTTCTTCTCTTGTCCTATTGAAAGACCAAACATCCTTGTATTTATAGTGTGAGAACCGAATGACCAAACTTGGACAAATCTTGATCAATCACAACATAATCCTCATAAGGATGGACATATGATCTTCTTGATTCTTGGCATGCATGATCTCTTGGTTGCCTTGTATATGCCTCACAAATAAACTAAGATACTACAATATGTATATATAGATGCATATATCTAAGCACATAGAGAATTAATATTATCAAATTTATGATATAATATAATCATGATCAAATCAATCAAAAATTAATATCCATACTTTTATTAGTTTCAATATTAATCAAGATTATCATATCATAAATTTGTCCAACCAAATATTATGATATCACATGAAGTTACTCTCTTAAATATTGTAGTGTGATATGCTTTACATAATAAAGTCAAAACAAATATTCTTAAATTAATATATTGGACCAACATAAGTATCATATATGAGTAACATAATAATTAAATCAATTCAATTCTAACCTCATATATAAAACTTATTTTATGGTTTGTTATCATCAAAATAATTACATGTGTCATAAAGCCAACAGAAAAAAATCAAGAAATTAAATGAACTGGATTTTAAAATATCTTTTTTTTAAAAAATTTTCTGTAGATATTTCTCAAAAAAGCTCTATGAGAAGAAAGTTATTATTGATGATTATTATGGTAAGAATACGAAGAATAAAGGGAGGGGCAGAGCTATTTATATACAGTGAATAAATGGAAGAATTAAGAATTTGATATAACAAAACACAACTAAAAATATGTATACTAGTCATTTTTTCCAACCAATTTTAAATGGTTGAAAAAACCAACTAGTTTAGCAACCATTTCATATTCATACTATTTTTCAAAAATTTTAGTGGAAAAAATGGATGAATATTCCAATCACTTTTGCTAAACAGGTTGGAAAACTTTCATACCATCCTTTCTCCAACTATTTGAAAATAGTTGGAAAAAAGGTTGGATGACTAACCATTTTTCCAACCAATTTCAAATACTAGGAAAAATGATGGTAGGAAAAATTTCCTACCAATTTTAGCAAAATTGGTTGGAATTTCCAACCCTTTTTCGCACTATATTTTTTGAAAAAAAGTTGGAATATGAAATAGTTGTTAAAATGGTTGATTTTTCCAACTATTTTAAATTGGTTGAAAAAAGTCATTGGTAATACACACATTTTTTTGTAGTGAAACTATTGAGGAAATTTGAGAAGAAAATGCTTGAACGTGATTGGAATTCACAGTTTTTAAGGAGTATATTATTTGCCCTTACTTCACTTAGAATGCTCAGAGATTAGCAAATATTCCTCCAAAATTAATCAAGCCTTGTGAAACTTCCTGATGAGCAAATATGGTTTCTCTGTGAGTATAACATAAAAAAAAGGAAGATAGGATAGAGAGAGGAAGTTGTAGGCAATTGGTATTGCAGTTAACTAAATTAATTAATTAAAAAAACCACCTTATAATATCCAAAAACTGGATATTAATTAATTTATTTATTTAATTAAATAAATAAAAGAAAACGAAAATTACAATGTATTTGATACATCATAAGTCGCCGGCTCCGGCTCCGGCACCCCGCACAAGCGTGCAAAGTGCTAAGTGTCGCCTAATAAACTGGCAAAAGTCGACAACCGACACATGCGCGCATGTGTGTGTGCGATTCAATGCGAAGCATTGAACCTTGTTCCACAACTAGCCCAATAATAGACCATTAGCTAAGTATTAGTCCATGTAGTACTCCCTATTATAAACTAGTGAAAATTTCTTGCACTATCAATGTGAGACTTTTCACGTTCCACTCTGTATTTTTAAATACCAAAACTATCAACAATCCACTACTAGTTTTGTATTTGATAAGTGTATTCCTTAAAATTTGGGTTATGAATATAAAAAGGTGTCTTTTGTTTTAAACCTTTAATTAGTGTAAGTATTTCAAATTAAATTTCAACAAAGTGCTAGGTGACTGGTTGTTTAAACCAGTACTCTTACACGAACTTGAAAATACCACACACATAACTTCAATCTCAATTCACATGAGGCTTAGATTATTTTAACACTATTATGGTCATGTGCTCATTTTGGTGCCATTAATAATTACAAAAATTAACCCTCAATATTTTTACTAGAGGTGGCAATACCTCTTTATTTATATTGGTGGGATCTTCTAACTATGTCCTTGCTACTTGGACTAAGATTTTATTAAGAGTTATGCTCATCCTCCTTGTTTATAGCAATTATGCACTAAATCCTTTTCTCAGTGCCATAAGTTATATATAGTAACTTGTTATTACCCATTAAACTTTAGATTTAGTTTTCACTCAAAATAAAGATGGGTTTCCATTACTACTTAGCTTCAAAGAAGGCTTTCAAGCCCATTCTGGTTGCGGTACCTTTCACTACATCCCTTGACAAACCCTTTGTCAAAGGATCTGCTAAATTATTGCAAGACTTAATATATATAATGAAAATCATTCCATCCATGATGAGTTGTCTCACATACTCATGCCTCAAGCTAATATTTCTAAGTTTACAATATTGCACCTTGTTGTATGCTTTAGACATTGTAGCTTCACTATCACAGTATAAGGAAATGGATGACATCGCGGTTGTGGGCACAACTCTATATCTAGTAGGAAATTCCAAGTCATTTTGCTTCCTTTCCTGCTGCAACTAAGGCTACAAACTCAACCTCCATAGTTGAATAAGAAATGCAAGTTTATTTCTTTAACGCCCGACTAATAGCGCCCCACCAAGGGTGAATATCCAACTTGTTGTGGGTTTTTTGTCACTTGCACTAGTGATCCAACTTGCATTTGAATAATATTCTAAGACTTCAGGAAAATTTTGACAAAAAAATTCCCAAGTCCTTATTTCTTTTTAAGTAACCAAGTACTCTTGCTATGGTCTTCCAATGCATAGTACTAGGTTTACTTGTGTACCTTGATAACTTGTACATAGAATAGACAATATCAAGTCTTGTGTAATGCATAACATACATCAAGCTTCCAATGGTACTTTCATACTCAACTTGTGCCACTGACCTACCTTGATTTTCAACCAGCTTCATATGAATATCATAAGGCATATTTGCCTCTTTTATCCCAATATGTTGGAATTTATCAAGTATTTGGGATACATAATGAGATTGATTTAAAGCATAGTCCCCACTGTGCTTCCTCACCTCAACACCTTAAATGATGTCAACCTCATTCAAGTCTTTCATCTTGAACTTTGAAGACAAACACCTTTTTGTCTCTTCAATGCTTATCATGGTTGTGCAAAAATTAATAAGTCATCAACATAAAGACAAATGTTAACTCCATAGTTCTGAGAAAACTTGGAGTAAATACATTTGTTAGCATTGTTATGTATGGAACCACTAGCAAGAATTACCTCATCAAATTTCTCATGCTATTTGCTTAGGCGCTTGCTTTAGTCCAAACAATGACTTAATTAATTTGCACACTTTCGTCTCATTTCCCGAAAGAACAAATCCTTTGGGTTGTTCCATATAGTTCATTAAGATCACCATTTGTAAAGGTTGTTTAACATCCATTTGATGTATATACAATCCAGGTATTCATGCCAAAGCCATCAGTGCCCTAATGGAGGAAATTCTCGCTACAGGGGCATATGTATCAAAATAATCTACTTCCTCTTTTTGAGTAAAACCTTTGGCTACAAGACTAGCTTTAAAGGTGTGTACAAACCCATCTATATTCCTTTTTCTGCTAAAAACCCCATTTGCATTTAATGGGTTTGGACCTAGGTGGCAAATATGTGAGAACCCAAGTATTGCTGGATAATATTGAGTTCATCTCATCCTCTATTGCCTCTTTCAAAAAACTTGAATATCTATAAGTCATTGCCTCACTATATGTTTTTGGATCACCTTGTTCTTCAATATGAAGAATCATGAGAATTTTATTAGTGACCTTATTCTTATTTCCTTCCCCCAAGAGCAATGTTGCTTGGAAGGAGATGAAATCTAGCCCTAAGTTTTTCTCCGTCCTAACCCTTTGACTCCTCCTAGGCTCTATAGAGGAGTTATAAGATTTGTTTTTAGTTCCCAAACTTTTTGGAACGTCCTACTGTGGCAGGGACTGTGCCACATCAGTGCTTGTAGTATGTTCAATAGGATCAACACAAAGTTTATCCTCTAAGAACTTAACATGTGTTGTCTCTATTATGACATTAGATTGCAAGTCTAACAATCTGTATGCCTTTGAGTTATGAGCATATCCTGCAGATAGACTCCTTATACCTCGAGTTTCCTACTTTTGTCCCCTTAATATTAGGAACTCTGTATAAGGCTAAACACCCCCACATATTAACGTAATTTAAGTTAGGTTGTCTACCTTCCACACCTCATATGGAGATATTTTACTTTTCATAGATTGAATTCTACTATGGATATGGCATGCTCTAAGTAAAACTTCTCCTCACAAATTTAGTGGTAATTTAGAATTTAGAAGTATGGAGTTAACCATTTCTCCCAAGCTACGATTCTTTCTTTCTGCTAACCCATTTTGAGAGTGTAAGGGGCTAATTTTTGATGCAAGTCCATGTTGTTCACAATAATCATCACATTCAGTAGGAAAATATTCCCCCCTTGTCACTTCGAAGAACCTTAATCTTCTTTCCTTTTTGGTTTTCTACTTCAGCCTTAAAGAGTTTGAACAAATCAAATGCATCATCCTTGTGTTTCATTAAACACACATAAGTGTATCTTGAACAACCATCAAAAGTTATAAAATAATGTTTACCTCCTCGAGTTAGCATGCCATTGAATTCACATATATCAGAATGAACTAAATCAAGAATTTCAGTTTCCTTTGTACTTTGGGAAAAGGTTTCCTAGTGATCTTTGCTTGAATACAAATTTCACACTTACCTTTCTTGATTTTATCATTTACAGAAATACAAGCATGTTTCTGCATATATTCTAAGGATGTGAAATCTAAATGTGCTAATCTAGCATGCCACAAAGAACAAGAATCCACAATATAAACAAAAACAACATTTATTGCATCCATTCCATCAAAAACTTAAACATACCATCACAATAATATCCCTTGCCAACAAATATTTCAGGCTTAGAAATTACAACTTTATCAGATTCAGTGACTATTCCAAAACCACCCTTATTCAAGAGATCTTCAAAAACCAAGTTCTTTCTCATATCTGGCACATGAAGAATATTATTCAAAGTCAATTTCATATCGGATGTGAACCATAGTTCTAATATGCCTTATCTATGGACCTTTGCAACTGCATGGTTCCCCGTCAACATTTCCTTCTCAGCAAGTTTCTCATAGCTTTTGAATTGTGCCCTATCATAACACACATGTACAGATGCACCATAATCTATCCACCAAGCACCGGATCTTGCACTTGTCGTATTCACTTCAGTCACATGTCAATATGCAGATTATTGACAGAAGTAGTAATCATGGCAACAAAATCTTCAATATGTTTCTCTATTAGATTAGCCTCATTTGGTGTTCCTTGTGTTTGGGTCTCTTTTCCTAATTTCTTAACCAATTTGTAGTCTTTAATGATGTAAATCAGCCCATGCTAAGTCCCCCAAGCCCAACCAAGAAGGCCCAGTGTAAACTCCATTCTACAGATAGGGTCCTTCATCAAAAGACTCCAGTAAATATAGGCCCAACAAAGAAGAGCCAGTTCTTTAACATAGAGATCAAGTGGGCAAAGAAAGGAGGATACAAAGTAGAGTCCCGAACGCCCATCCACATTGTGTACTTTTTATGGCAAGAGGATGTCCAAACATCCTAGAGGGACCAAGGCCACGTCAATCAAGCTCCAAGGAAGCCCTAGTACACGTCCAAAGCCCAGGTACCAAGCCAAGAGTGAATTTCACATTTTGATCATTTCAGTTTTGAACTTCACGGTTTTGGTCTTTTAGATGTAACTTTTACATTTCTAGCTTTTAAGTGCTTTTAATGGGATTTATATTATCCTCATAGTATTTAGAGTCATGTAAGGTTCCTAGTAAGTTATAAACTTAAGCATTAAGTCATAGGAGTCTAATAGGAGTCTAGAAGAGTCTAGAATGTTATAAGGTGTTCTAGAATATTCTAGAAGGTGTATGTGTGTGTGTGTGTGGCGTGTGGAAGGTTGTCTTAGGCGCCAAGATTAGTTTCAATTCTAGATAAGGTTGGCTTATTTTGTAACTAATCCATATTGGATTAGGAAAGCCAAGTCCTATTAGGATAAGGTTGTTATATCTAACTCCTCTTAGGATAAGGAGTCCTAATCCAAGGTGGAGGAGGTTGATAGGCATCTAGATCTAGGATCCCTTGGCTTGCAAACCAAGTAGGAGGATTCCTAGTAGGATTTGACTGGCTTGCACACCAAGTCTAGAGTCCCAGTCCATATAGGACTATAGTAGTATAAATAGCTAGGCTTGTAGCCTTTCAAGGGCACCTCAGTTTATAACCATGAATAGAATCAAGCTTTTAGCTTACCCCTTGAGTGTTTCCTAGCTTACCCCTTGAGTGTTTCGTGAGAACCTCGTTGATATCTTCTATTGTATCTTGGTTTGGCAACCAAGTGGTTTAGGAAGAGCTTGAACCCTGAACTGGAAGGTGTTTCTGTAACTAGGTTAAAGGTCAAGTTAGCCCTAGGGTTTTCTTTCTTGTGGTGTTTCTGTATCAAGATAGGATCCCTTGAACTATCCTGATTACTTCTATCTCAGTTAGTTAACCCTAAGGCTAGTTAAACAACTCTCACGAAGCTCTCAATATCTCTCCCACCATCAACTCTCCCCTCTCTCCCTCTCAAAATGAATTCTCCCTTTCTCTCTCCCATAACAAACTCTCAACAAACTCTCTCCCTCTTCCAACTAATTCCCTACTTTCTAGCAACCATCTCTCTCTCTCTCCCTCAAAAAGGTCTAACGCCAAAAGAACCCTCTCCCTCTCTCTCACATCAATCTCCCCCTACTCTTCCCTCTCATTCTTTCTCCACAAAGACCTCACGTCATAGATAGCCAACATAAATCCTGGTTATTCACGTGATCCACCCTTCATTCATCCATATTCACGTGAACCATCCCATACTCCTAGATTGGTTGCATGTGTCATTGATGTGTAATCGATCAAGATCAAATTTTTGATCCTATTATACATCAAAAGTGGTATCAGAGCTCTAGGTTCTCACAGAGTGCAACCCTAAACTCCACAAACAGCCTAAACACATAACCTTCAAATCCAAACGTCAACCTAACGTTCCAAAGCCCCATCCAACCGTCATCAATGGCTAGTGGCAGCAAAAGCAATGATGGTGATGATCCTACTCAACAACTAAAGCAAGGAAAGGCTGAATTGGAAGCAAGAGTGACTTATCTCACTGATTAGCTAAAGCGATACATGAACATTCAATTCAGGACACCTAGAGATCCGGAAGAGGAGGACTCCTACAACAGTCCTAGCGAAGTTGAACAATCAACGCACTCTTCAAGGAGATCACGTCAGTCTAGGCATGAACCAAGAGAAGAAAGAGTCGACTTCAAAGTTGATATTCCTGAATTCGACGGTAATCTTGATCTAGAAATCTTTCTTAATTGGATTCAAACTGTTGAAAGAGTCTTTGATCTGAAAGATGTTGCTGATGATAAGAAAGTGAAGTACATTGCCTTGAAACTGCGAAAGCATGCTAGCATATGGTGGACTAACTTACAGAAGAAGAGACAGCATGCCGGGAAAAAGAAGATCCGTTCTTAGGAAAAGATGAAAAGAAACTTAATTCAAAGTTTCTGACTGCAAGCTACTTCAAAGATAATTACTTTCGGCTGCAGCAACTCTCCCAAGGAAGTAAAAAAGTGGAGGAGTACACAAAAATAATTCGAACACCTGCTCTAGAGGTATCTTGCTGGTCTGAATGAAAGCATAAGGTATGTCGTTGAACTCCAACCTTACGAAACTCTTGATGAATTAAGTACTTTGGCTAACAAATTGGAACAGCAAAGAAAGAGAAGAGGCAAAGAGGTGACAAACAGAAACCCTAGCTCACAAAGAACCTCATACTCGCCTCAAACTTACACTCCACAAAAGAGCGAAACCCCCACCCAAACGTCCGCCATAAAAACGCCACAACCCTCCCCTCAAACAGTCCCCAAATCTGACCAAGCTACACTAGTTGATAAAGGAGGTGCTTCAGGTGCCAAGGGCTCGGTCACATTGCTTCTGAATGCCCTAAAAAGAGAGCCATCACACTTATGGAGTTTCAAAACGCTCTCTTTGAACCTGAACCGGAGGACGTAGATGAAGAAGCCCACGCCATCCATAATGAATCCAAAGAAGAGGTCATGGAAGAACCAGATCAAGGAGAGATGCTGGTTATGAGCAGAGTTCTCAATAACTCTCCCATTCCTGAAGATTTGTTACAACGGGAAGCCATCTTCCATTCTCGTTGTACTGTGCAAGGGAAAATTTGTTCTTTGATTGGTGTTGGTGGAAGCTATACCAATGCAGTTTCAACTACTATGGTGAGCAAGCTGGAACTCCCTACAAGCCCACACCTCACGCCATATACTGTCCAATCGCTTAATCAGGGTAAAGGCTTAAAGGTGAATCAACGCTGTTTGGTAAGCTTTTCTATTGGAAAGTCTCATCACGATTCAATCTGGTGCGATGTACTACCTATGGATGCCTGTCATATTCTGCTTGGAAAACCATGATTATTTGACAGGAGTGTTACACATGATGGAAGAGCTAATACCTACACATTAATGGTGAAAAACAAGAAGGTAACCCTAGCTCCTCTAAAAGCATCACCAACGACACCAAGGAGTGATTCAAATCTCATATCTTTCATGATCACTAAATGCCCTGAGTTTAGTGAACACAAGAAGGTCGTTCCCACAAACCCTAGCCACGAAAAATCTGAAAAGGAGCTCTCTGTCGTTGTCCAGCACGATAGTTCAACTGAAGAGGGCTCATCAAAGTCCAAGCAACGTGAGACCTATGCTGCAAGGGATCACGTGAACCCTAATACTGCTCTAAGGGTTCAAAATTTAGTTGTTTGTCACGCCAAGGGCATAATCAAGAAGCAAAGTATTCATTCAAGCGCCCTAGTGATCGCAAAGAAGAAGGGAACCAACATGGTTCAGATTCAGACAAGGTTACTGCTATTCCTATCCAAAGAAGTCTCCTTGTATGGTTAGTCACACCTTGTGATCTAACTAATGTTATCTTTACTATTATGAGAATTATGAGTCAGGTTTGGAAGTCCTTCATCAGCAAGTGTGTCAATGACACATTCATACATAGTAAAAGTGGCAAGGATCAAATCTTTCAGTCCTCTGAAGAAACCAAGGTTCACGTGAAGGTCCTGATCTTAAACCTCCAAGTTTGAGGACAAACTTCTTTTAACAAGGGGGGAATGATGTAAATCAGCCCGCGCTTAGTCCCCCAAGCCTAATCAAGAAGGCTCAGTGGAAACTCCAATCTACAGATAGGGTCCTTCATCAAAAGACTCCAGTCAATACAGGCCCAACAAAGAAGAGTCAGTTCTTTAACATAAAGATCAAGTGGGCTAAGAAAGGAGGATACAAAGTAGAGGCCCGAAGGCCCATCCACATGGTGTGCCTTTTTTGGCAAGAGGATGTCCAAACATCCTAGAGGGACCAAGGCCACATCAATCAAGCTCCAAGGAAGCCCTAGTACACGTCCAAAGCCCAAGTACCAAGCCTAGAGTGAATTTCACGGTTTTGGTCTTGTGGATGTAACTTTTACATTTCTAGGTTTTAAGTGCTTTTAGTGGGATTTATATTATTTTCATAGTATTTAAAGTCATGTAAGGTGCCAAGTAAGTTATAAACTTGAGCATCAAGTCATAAGAGTCTAATAGGAGTCTAGAAGAGCCTAGAATGTTCTAAGGTGTGTAGAATATTCTAGAAGGTGTGTGAGTGTGTGTGTGTGTGTGTGTGTGGCATGTGGAAGGTTGTCTTAGGCGCCAAGATTAGTTTCTATCCTAGATAAGGTTGGATTATTTTGTAACTAATCCATATTGGATTAGGAAAGCCAAGTCCTATTAGGATAAGGTTGTTATAACTAACTCCCCTTAGGATAAGGAGTCCTAATCCGAGGTGGAGGAGGTTGATAGGCGTCTAGATCTAGGATCCCTTGGCTTGCACACCAAGTAGGAGGATTCCTAGTAGGATTTGACTGGCTTGCACGCCAAGTCTAGAGTCCCAGTCCATATAGGACTATAGTAGTATAAATAGCTAGGCTTGTATAACCATGAATAGAATCAAACTTTTAGCTTACCCCTTGAGTGTTTCGTGAGAACCTCGTTGATATCTTCTATTGTATCTTGGTTTGGCAACCAAGTGGTTAAGGAAGAGCTTGAACCCTGAACTGGAAGGTGTTTCTGTAACTAGGTTAAAGGTCAAGTTAGCCCTAGGGTTTTCTTTCTTGTGGTGTTTCTGTATCAAGATAGGATCCCTTGAACTATCCCGTTTACTTCTATCTCAGTTAGTTAACCCTAAGGCTAGTTAAACAACTCTCACGAAGCTCTCAATCTCTCTCCCAACATCAACTCTCCCCTCTCTCCCTCTCAAAATGAATTCTCCCTTTCTCTCTCCCATAACAAACTCTCAACAAACTCTCTCACTCTTCCAACTAATTCCCTACTTTCTAGCAACCATCTCTCTCTCTCTCCCTCAAAAAGGTCTCACGCCAAAAGAACCCTCTCCCTCTCTCTCACATCAATCTCCCCCTACTCTTCCCTCTCATTCTTTCTCCACAAAGACCTCACGTCATAGATAGCCTCCATAGATCCTGGTTATTCACGTGATTCACCCTTCATTCATCCATATTCACGTGAAGCATCCCATACTCCTAGATTGGTTGCATGTGTCATTGATGTGTAATCGATCAAGATCAAATTTTTGATCCTATTATACATCAAAAGTGGTATCAGAGCTCTAGGTTCTCACAGAGTGCAACCCTAAACTCCACAAACAGCCTAAACACATAACCTTCAAATCCAAACGTCAACCTAACGTTCCAAAGCCCCATCCAACCGTCATCAATGGCTAGTGGCAGCAAAAGCAATGATGGTGATGATCCTACTCAACAACTAAAGCAAGGAAAGGCTGAATTGGAAGCAAGAGTGACTTATCTCACTGATTAGCTAAAGCGATACATGAACATTCAATTCAGGACACCTAGAGATCCGGAAGAGGAGGACTCCCACAACAGTGCTAGCGAAGTTGAACAATCAACGCACTCTTCAAGGAGATCACGTCAGTCTAGGCATGAACCAAGAGAAGAAAGACTCGACTTCAAAGTTTATATTCCTGAATTCGACGGTAATCTTGATCTAGAAATCTTTCTTGATTGGATTCAAACTGTTGAAAGAGTCTTTGATCTGAAAGATATTGCAGATGATAAGATAGTGAAGTACATTGCCCTGAAACTGTGAAAGCATGCTAGCATATGGTGGACTAACTTACAGAAGAAGAGACAGCATGCCGGGAAAAAGAAGATCCGTTCTTGGGAAAAGATGAAAAGAAACTTCATTCAAAGTTTCTCCCTGCAAGCTACTTCAAAGATAATTACTTTCGGCCGCAGCAACTCTCCTAAGGAAGCAAAAACGTGGAGGAGTACACAAAAAGAATTCAAACACCTGCTCTGGAGGTATCTTGCTTGTCTGAATGAAAGCATAAGGTATGTCGTTGAACTCCAACCTT
Source organism: Portulaca oleracea (assembly GCA_029582165.1). NCBI lineage: Eukaryota > Viridiplantae > Streptophyta > Magnoliopsida > Caryophyllales > Portulacaceae > Portulaca > Portulaca oleracea. The sequence continues at coordinate 8,905,904 of CM055879.1, read as the reverse complement.
ACGAAACTCTTGATGAATTAAGTACGTTGGCTAACAAAGTGGAACAGCAAAGAAAGAGAAGAGGCACATAGGTGACAAACAGAAACCCTAGCTCACAAAGAACCTCATACTCGCCTCAAACTTACACTCCACAAAAGAGCGAAACCCCCTCCCAAACGTCCGCCATAAAAACGCCACAACCCTCCCCTCAAACAGTCCCCAAATCTGACCAAGCTACACTAATTGATCGGAGGAGGTGCTTCAGGTGCCAAGGGCTCGGTCACATTGCTTCTAAATGCCCTAACAAGAGAGCCATCACACTTATGGAGTTTCAAAACGCTCTCTTTGAACCTGAACCGGAGGACGTAGATGAAGAAGCCCACGCCATCCATAATGAATACAAAGAAGAGGTCATGGAAGAACCAGATCAAGGAGAGATGCTGGTTATGAGGAGAGTTCTCAATAATTCTCCCATTCCTGAAGATTTGTAACAACGGGAAGCCATCTTCCATTCTCGTTGTACTGTGCAAGAGAAAATTTGTTCTTTGATTGTTGATGGTGGAAGCTGTACCAATGCAGTTTCAACTACTATGGTGAGCAAGCTGGAACTCCCTACAAGCCCACACCTCACGCCATATACTGTCCAATGGCTTAATCAGGGTAAAGGCTTAAAGGTGAATCAACGCTGTTTGGTAAGCTTTTCTATTGGAAAGTCTCATCACGATTCAATCTGGTGCGATGTACTACCTATGGATGCCTGTCATATTCTGCTTGGAAGACCAGGATTATTTGACAGGAGTGTTACACATGATGGAAGAGTTAATACCTACACATTAATGGTGAACACAAGAAGGTCATTCCCACAAACCCTAGCCACGAAATGCCCTGAGATTAGTGAACACAAGGAGTGATTCAAATCCTAGCCACAAGTTTAGTGAACACAAGAAGGTCATTCCCACAAACCCTAGCCACGAAAAATCTGAAAAGGAGCTCTCTGTCGTTGTCCAGCACGAGAGTTCAACTGAAGAGGGCTCATCAAAGTCCAAGCAACGTGAGACCTATGCTGCAAGGGATCACGTGAACCCTAATACTGCTCTAAGGGTTCAAAATTTAGTTGTTTGTCACGCCAAAGGCATAATCAAGAAGCAAAGTGTTCATTCAAGCGCCCTAGTGATCGCAAAGAAGAAGGGAACCGACATGGTTCAGATTCAGACAGGGATTACTGCTATTCAAATCCAAAGAAGTCTCCTTGTATGGTTAGTCACACCTTGTGATCTAACTAATGTTATCTTTATTGTTATGAGACTTATGAGTCAAGTTTGGAAGTCCTTCATCAGCAAGTGTGTCAATGAAACATTCATACATAGTAAAAGTGGCAAGGATCAAATCTTTCAGTCCTCTGAAGAAACCATGGTTCACGTGAAGGTCCTGATCTTAAACCTCCGAGTTTGAGGACAAACTTCTTTCAACAAGGGGGGAATGATGTAAATCAGCCCGCGCTTAGTCCCCCAAGCCCAATCAAGAAGGCTAAGTGGAAACTCCAATCTACAGATAGGGTCCTTCATCAAAAGACTCCAGTCAATACAGGCCGAACAAAGAAGAGTCAGTTCTTTAACATAGAGATCAAGTGGGCCAAGAAAGGAGGATATAAAGTAGAGGCCCGAAGGCCAATCCACATGGTGTGCCTTTTATGGCAAGAGGATGTCCAAACATTCTAGAGGGACCAAGGCCACGTCAATCAAGCGCCAAGGAAGCCCTAGTACACGTCCAAAGCCCAAGTACCAAGCCTAGAGTGAATTTCACGGTTTTGGTCATGTGGATGTAACTTTTACATTTCTAGCTTTTAAGTGTTTTTAGTGGGATTTATATTATTTTCATAGTATTTAGAGTCATGTAAGGTGCCAAGTAAGTTATAAACTTGAGCATCAAGTCGTAGGAGTCTAATAGGAGTCTAGAAGAGTCCAGAATGTTCTAAGGTGTTCTAGAATATTCTAGAAGGCGTGTGTGTGTGTGTGTGTGTGTGGCATTTGGAAGGTTGTCTTAGGCGCCAAGATTAGTTTCTATCCTAGATAAGGTTGGATTATTTTGTAACTAATCCATATTGGATTAGGAAAGCCAAGTCCTATTAGGATAAGGTTGTTATAACTAACTCCCCTTAGGATAAGGAGTCCAAATCCGAGGTGGAGGAGGTTGATAGGCGTCTAGATCTAGGATCCCTTGGCTTGCACACCAAGTAGGAGGATTCCTAGTAGGATTTAACTGGCTTGCACGCCAAGTCTAGAGTCTCAGTCCATATAGGACTGTAGTAGTATAAATAGCTAGGCTTGTAGCCTTTCAAGAGCACCTCAGTTTATAACCATGAATAGAATCAAGCTTTTAGCTTACCCCTTGAGTGTTTCGTGAGAACCTCGTTGATATCTTCTATTGTATCTTGGTTTTGCAACCAAGTGGTTTAGGAAGAGCTTGAACCCTGAACTGGAAGGTGTTTCTGTAACTAGGTTAAAGGTCAAGTTAGCCCTAGGGTTTTCTTTCTTATGGTGTTTCTGTATCAAGATAGGATCCCTTGAACTATCTCGGTTACTTCTATCTCAGTTAGTTAACCCTAAGGCTAGTTAAACAACTCTCACGAAGCTCTCAATCTCTCTCCCAACATCAACTCTCCCCTCTCTCCCTCTCAAAATGAATTCTCCCCTTCTCTCTCCCATAACAAACTCTCAACAAACTCTCACCCTCTTCCAACTAATTCCCTACTTTCAAGAAACCATCTCTCTCTCTCTCCCTCACAAAGGCCTCACGCCAAAAGAACCCTCTCCCTCTTTCTCACATTAATCTCCCCCTACTCTTCCCACTCATTCTTTCTCCACAAAGACCTCACGTCATAGATAGCCTCCATAGATCCTGGTTATTCACGTGATCCACCCTTCATTCATCCATATTCACGTGAAGCATCCCATACTCCTAGATTGGTTGCATGTGTCATTGATCTGTAATCGATCAAGATGAAATTTTTGATCCTATTATACATCAAAAGTGGTATCAGAGCTCTAGGTTCTCACAGAGTGCAACCCAAAACTCCACAAACAGCCTAAACACATAACCTTCAAATCCAAACGTCAACCTGACGTTCCAAAGCCCCATCCAACCGTCATGAATGGCTAGTGGCAGCAAAAGCAATGATGGTGATGATCCTACTGAGCAACTAAAGCAAGAAAAGGCTGAATTGGAAGCAAGAGTGACTTATCTCACGGATTAGCTAAAGCGATACATGAACAATCAATTCAGGACACCTAAAGATCCGGAAAAGGAGGACTCCCACAACAGTCCTAGCGAAGTTGAACAATCAACGCACTCTTCAAGGAGATCACGTCAGTCTAGGCATGAACCAAGAGAAGAAAGAGTCGACTTCAAAGTTGATATTCCTGAATTCGACGGTAATCTTCATCCCGAAATCTTTCTTGATTGGATTCAAACTGTTGAAAGAGTCTTTGATCTGAAAGATATTGCTGATGATAAGAAAGTGAAGTACATTGCCCTGAAACTGTGAAAACATGCGAGCATATGGTGGACTAACTTACAGAAGAAGAGACAGCATGCCGGGAAAAAGAAGATCCGTTCTTGGGAAAAGATGAAAAGAAACTTCATTCAAAGTTTCTGCCTACAAGCTACTTCAAAGATAATTACTTTCGGCCGCGGCAACTCTCCCAAGGAAGCAAAAACGTGGAGGAGTACACAAAAAGAATTCAAACACCTGCTCCGGAGGTATCTTGCTGGTCTGAATGAAAGCATAAGGTATGTCGTTGAACTCCAACCTTACGAAAATCTTGATGAATTAAGTACTTTGGCTAACAAAGTGGAACAGCAAAGAAAGAGAAGAGGCAAAGAGGTGACAAACAGAAACCCTAGCTCACAAAGAACCTCATACTCGCCTCAAACATACACTCCACAAAAGAGCGAAACCCCCTCCCAAACGTCCGCCATAAAAACGCCACAACCCTCCCCTCAAACCGTCCCCAAATCTGACCAAGCTACACTAATTGATCGGAGGAGGTGCTTCAGGTGCCAAGGGCTCGGTCAAATTGCTTCTGAATGCCCTAACAAGAGAGCCATCACACTTATGGAGTTTCAAAACGCTCTCTTTGAACCTGAACCGGAGGACGTAGATGAAGAAGCCCACGCCATCCATAATGAATCCAAAGAAGAGGTCATGGAAGAACCAGATCAAGGAGAGATGCTAGTTATGAGGAGAGTTCTCAATAACTCTGCCATTCATGAAGATTTGCAACAACGGGAAGCCATCTTCCATTCTCGTTGTACTGTGCAAGGGAAAATTTGTTCTTTGATTGTTGATGGTGGAAGCTGTACCAATGCAGTTTCAACTACTACGGTGAGCAAGCTGCAACTCCCCACAAGCCCACACCTCACGCCATATACTGTCCAATGGCTTAATCAGGGTAAAGGCTTAAAGGTGAATCAACGCTGTTTGGTAAGCTTTTCTATTGGAAAGTCTCATCACGATTCAATCTGGTGCGATGTACTACCTATGGATGCCTGTCATATTCTTCTTGGAAGACCATGATTATTTGACAGGAGTGTTACACATGATGGAAGAGCTAATACCTACACATTAATGGTGAAAAAAACGAAGGTAACCCTAGCTCCTCTAAAAGCATCACCAACGACACCAAGGAGTGAATCAAATCTCATATCTTTCATTATCACTAAATGCCCTGAGTTTAGTGAACACAAGAAGGTCATTCCCACAAACCCTAGCCACGAAAAATCTGAAAAGGAGCTCTCTGTCGTTGTCCAGCACGAGAGTTCAACTGAAGAGGGCTCATCAAAGTCCAAGCAACGTGAGACCTATGCTGCAAGGGATAACGTGAACCCTAATACTGCTCTAAGGGTTGAAAATTTAGTTGTTTGTCACGCCAAGGGCATAATCAAGAAGAAAAGTGTTCATTCAAGCGCCCTAGTGATCGCAAAGAAGAAGGGAACCAACATGGTTCAGATTCAGATAGGGATTACTGCTATTCAAATCCAAAGAAGTCTCCTTGTATGGTTAGTCACACCTTGCTATCTTACTAATGTTATCTTTACTGTTATGAGACTTATGAGTCAAGTTTGGAAGTCCTTTATCAGCAAGTGTGTCAATGACACATTCATACATAGTAAAAGTGGCAAGAATCAAATCTTTCAGTCCTCTGAAGAAACCACGGTTCACGTGAAGGTCCTGATCTTAAACCTCCAACTTTGAGGACAAACTTCTTTCAACAAGGGGGGAATGATGTAAATCAGCCCGCGCTTAGTCCCCCAAGCCCAATCAAGAAGGCTAAGTGGAAACTCCAATCTACAGATAGGGTCCTTCATCAAAAGACTCCAGTCAATACATGCCGAAAAAAGAAGAGTCAGTTCTTTAACATAGAGATCAAGTGGGCCAAGAAAGGAGGATACAAAGTAGAGGCCCGAAGGCCCATCCACATGGTGTGCCTTTTATGGCAAGAGGATGTCCAAACATCCTAGAGGGACCAAGGCCACGTCAATCAAGCGCCAAGGAAGCCCTAGTACACGTCCAAAGCCCAAATACCAAGCCTAGAGTGAATTTCACGGTTTTGGTCATGTGGATGTAACTTTTACATTTCTAGCTTTTAAGTGTTTTTAGTGGGATTTATATTATTTTCATAGTATTTAGAGTCATGTAAGGTGCCAAGTAAGTTATAAACTTGAGCATCAAGTCGTAGGAGTCTAATAGGAGTCTAGAATGTTCTAAGGTGTTCTAGAATATTGTAGAAGGTGTGTGTGTGTGTGTGTGTGTGTGTGTGTGTGTGGCATGTGGAAGATTGTCTTAGGCACCAAGATTAGTTTCTATCCTAGATAAGGTTGGATTATTTTGTAACTAATCCATATTGGATTAGGAAAGCCAAGTCCTATTAGGATAAGGTTGTTATAACTAACTCCCTTTAGGATAAGGAGTCCTAATCCGAGGTGGAGGAGGTTGATAGGCGTCTAGAACTAGGATCCCATGGCTTGCACACCAAGTAGGAGGATTCCTAGTAGGATTTAACTGGCTTGCACGCCAAGTCTAGGGTCTCAGTCCATATAGGACTGTAGTGGTATAAATAGCTAGGCTTGTAGCCTTTTAAGAGCACCTCAGTTTATAACCATGAATAGAATCAAGCTTTTAGCTTACCCCTTGAGTGTTTCGTGAGAACCTCGTTGATATCTTCTATTGTATCTTGGTTTGGCAACCAAGTGGTTTAGGAAGAGCTTGAACCCTGAACTGGAAGGTGTTTCTGTAACTAGGTTAAAGGTCATGTTAGCCCTAGGGTTTTCTTTCTTATGGTGTTTCTGTATCAAGATAGGATCCCTTGAACTATCCCGGTTACTTCTATCTCAGTTAGTTAACCCTAAGGCTAGTTAAACAACTCTCACGAAGCTCTCAGTCTCTCTCCCAACATCAACTCTCCCCTCTCTCCCTCTCAAAATGAATTCTCCCTTTCTCTCTCCCATATCAAACTCTCAACAAACTCTCTCCCTCTTCCAACTAATTCCCTACTTTCTAGCAACCATCTCTCTCTCTCTCTCCCTCACAAAGGCCTCACGCCAAAAGAACCCTCTCCCTCTCTCTCACATCAATCTCCCCGTACTCTTTCCTCTCATTCTTTCTCCACAAAGACCTCACGTCATAGATAGCCTCCATAGATCCTGGTTATTCACGTGATCCACCCTTCATTCATCCATATTCACGTGAAGCATCCCATACTCCTAGATTGGTTGCATGTGTAATTGATGTGTAATCGATCAAGATCAAATTTTTGATCCTATTATACATCAAAAGTGGTATCAGAGCTCTAGGTTCTCACAGAGTGCAACCCTAAACTCCACAAACAGCCTAAACACATAACCTTCAAATCCAAACGTCAACCTGACGTTCCAAAGCCCCATCCAACCATCATGAATGGCTAGTGGCAGCAAAAGCAATGATGGTGATGATCCTACTGAGCAACTAATGCAAGAAAAGGCTGAATTGGAAGCAAGAGTGACTTATCTCACTGATTAGCTAAAGCGATACATGAATGATAAGCTGCAAGTGCACGGGTGTTCGTGTAGCAAATATCAAGGTCGATCCCACAGGGACTTTGCTAACTACACACCAAACTAGCTTCCTATGTGATTGCTAAATCAGTCGGGTTTTGAATGAGATCAATCTATAGCTAATTCTATTCACTAACAAATAGCAAATCTAACTAATATTCACACAAATCACAAGATCCAATCAATAGGAAAAAGATGCTCAGGGGATAAAACCTAAGTAACTCTATGAATCAAATAAGTGGATTGAACATGTATGTCACCAATTTGGTACATTTTAGGGTCGATAATCGCATAAATTATTCCGTAGCGAGCTTTTGGCAATGAAACGGATTGCTTAGCAAAATCAATCACCTAACGTCGTGGTTATTTCAATTTTAACTAAGTTAAAGATCAAATTATCCAATGACCCCTAATTATAAAGTCTTCTATGTCTAGTTCACTTTATAACTAGTTTAATCCTAAGGGTTCCGATTATCGAATTTCTCCGTTCGGTACTTCATTCAACAATCTAATTCCATATTCTTGATGGCCAGTCAAAAACAATGACATACATAATCAAAGGATAAATGAAATGCATTCAAACTAGATAACAACTTGTTCAATCCAACAAAATTCAATCCATGAAAACAACTAATTAGAGTTTATCCCCCAAACTAAAATAAACTACTCACTACTCATGTTCAAAACACAAAACATATCAAAATCTATTCTAGAAAGCATGAAATCTAAAAGAAAGAGAAGTAAACCGAGATGGAAATCGTTCTCGCTTGAATAATGATCGGTGGGGACTTTTGCTCCTCCACTTCAATGGATTTCTTGAGAATCGATCTTCAAACTCCAATAAACACTCAATCTTCAACTAAGGATGAATGTGGATGGATGTGTGGAGGAAGGGATGGATGATGGTAGAGATGGAGATGGATGGTATGGAAGGATATGGATTAGGGTTAGGTTATGGAATGGAAGATGGTAGAATGATCATTCTCCTCAAAAACAGCCGAAACCAGCATAATATAGGCAAATTGCAACTCAAAACCGCCGGAAATGAAGAGACGCAGGCGACACGGACCGTGCCAGGGGTGACACGGACCGTGCCCCTGCTGACACGGACCGTGCCTCCTAAGCACTACCCGTGTCAGTGCACTGCTTCAATTTTTCTCATGTTCTGGTCATAGGCACTACCCGTGCCTCCTCTGACACCACCGTGCCGCTGCTTTTTCAGGCCTAGGAGTCCTTTGGGCCATTGTTTGGGCCTTGGGTGATCCAACATCTCACTTCTTGGTCCTTTAAGCTCATAACTTGGATCTACTCTTGATTTTAAGCTCGGTTTACATCGATTCTTTACAAATTACCTACAAAACTCACCAAACTCCAAACCAAGCGTAATATGGGAAATTCGGGTATAAAATAATATAATCAGATCAAATATTCCCCAAATTTCTCATCATAACAACCAAGTTTTCATATATACAAGAAGCACTTATCAAAATCCCCCATGCTTAGTCCTTGCTTGTCCGTAAGCAAGTCCAAACTCAAAAGAAAAGGCAAAGAAAGAAAATGAAAGAAAATAAAAGAAAACGGGACAAAAAGACTCAAAGAACTCAAAGCAAAAGTAAAAAGTCTCAAAAGTAAAAATTAACGAAAACGAAATTTTTTATTTAATTATAAATTTGCAGGATGGCAATGATAGAACATTCAATCAACCCAATCTAATCTAAAGTACAACCCAAGAGTGAAGAAGAAGCCAATTTACACAAGTAAATGAAGACAAATGATTCCAGAATGGCACTCATCAAGTTCAACCAATCACCCTTAATCACCGAATGAGATAAGAAGGCACATGTTAAGCATGAAACTAGGTAAGAATGAAGAGCAAACTCACTTTTTTGGGAATGTGGAAACACTCCTCTCATGTGTTTAAATATGAAAAATTATTGAAAGTTCGCTCAAACACTCAAACCAAAGCCACAACCAACCACGTACTTGCTAAGAATCTCAACTCTCCACCGCGATTTGCAAAGCAACAATGACAATCAGGAGGACTTTCAAGGGTTGTAACGGGGCTAGGGTTAAGGGTAAGGAGTGGATAATATTTGGGAATTGTGGAGCTAAAAGCCAAAGCTTGAAATTATTCCACACCAATTCAACATACATTCACTCTCACCACTTATAATCAATCCAAATCAACCCCACAATCAATTGGAAACTCGCCTCAAAACAAAACAAAAGAAACCACAAGTCAAACACTTTATTCTCTTTTTCTTTTCATTTTTTCCGGAATTCTCCGATTTTTCTTTTTTTTGAATACTTTTTCTATTTTTTCTGTTTTTTTGTTTTGTTTTCTTCGATACAAACACACACACTTGCAAACAACACACTTACAAATAACACACTTATATACAAATTACTAGGCAAGTTTCCAAGTCCAACCAACAACCTCAATGTACACAATTGGGGAATCAAATTAATATTTACAACTCAAACCAATCCCCATCACAAACCAAACCACAAAAGTAACCACAATCAACCCAACTTCATACTCAAAACATTTCAAGCTATGACTTAAGGGTAGGAATTATATAATTGGCCAGGGCTTATAATGTTGGTTCAAGAAAAGAAATAGTCAAGGCAAGAAAGGGGCTAACTAACGGATATTCTGATATAAACGGGTGGCCAAGGCTTGCGGGTTCATTCCTAATACCTCTATCATCTTGTCAATGTACAACGCATAGCAATTTCAAGGAGATGCAAAGCAAATGAAGGAGGATGCCACAATGGTGAGTCACTCATGGAAATAAGACTAATAAAAATGATTAGTCTTTTCTTTTAGGCTTATGTGGACTCACGGGTAGCGCTCAACAATCATTACCTAGTTTAAAAAGATATGCATATGCACAACTCACTCTTAAAATAGTGTCAAAGGCAATCAGTCTCATTTTCCTAGCACAATTCTTACAACATTTAGCTTCACAACTCGTGACAATTCACAGTCCTTCACAAACGGGCTATACAAGATCAAATCAAGTCAAAAGAAGACTAACTAGCTTAATCCTATAACTAATAGTTTTTTTTTTAATTTTTTTTCAATTTTTCTGATTTTTTTCATTTTTCAAAAACGTTTTACAAGACTCAAAATGAAAATAAGAAAAATAAGAAAACGAAAAATAAACTACGAAAAGAAGCAAAAAAACTACATGCAAATCTAATTAATGCACCTAGGTGGATACAATTCTTACAAGTGAAACTAAACTAGAAAAACAAAGAAAATCAAAACAAAACAAAAGAAAAAGACTCAAAACATGTAAAAAGCAAAATAAAACGACTCAAAACACACATATACACAAAGATGGATAAGAACTCCACGCAGTTTTACACAAATCCCCCCATGCTTGGACAACGCATTGTCCTCAATGCAAACACAATCAAATAAATTCCAAAAGGGAAAATAAGGAAAGTTCTCACCAGGTTGGGTGCTGGATGCACCTAAACTATCTTCAAGAATGGGGCAAATGGAGCATCAGCCACTCCATCAAGAACTCAAGACCGGGGCCATTACTTCAGATGACGTCAATGCCCTTAGAAGCTTGTCAAACTCTTCAGCATGCGGTTTACAAGCTTGCAAATAAGAGAGCAACAAAAGAGTTATAGCAGAAAATGTAAGTATGGCTCTCTTAAATAGATCAAAGGCCTTAGAAAAATCAAAAGAATCAAAATAAGTTGTCCACATGAGTTTTCTAGGCAAGTCCTCTAGGTATAAACAATATGTATCAAGAGAGAAATGGTACCCTTTTAATGTACCTATGGACAAATAAGGAATATTGTTGTTCCCCTCAAGCATATCACAAGAATTAACCTTGGCCACATAGCCCACATCAACATGAACATCAATGGTCTTTTCACAAGGAATGGGCTCCTCAAGGTTCTTAGGGGCAACAGAAGGTAGTGAACAAAGCATAGAAGCATGGAGTACATCATCAGATTCCTCGCTTGAAGGACCCAATCCACCCACAAATCCCTCACAAGACTCCTCATCAATAACATCAATTGACTCATGACAAACATCATCATCATACCTAGCATCAAACCCATGGGAATCACTCACCTCAAACCCCGTCGACTGAGAAAAAGGTAAGGAAGCATTAGGAAAAGTCAAGACACCGTCAGTAGTGTCTCTAGGTAAGCTAGGATGAGAAAGAGCAACAGTTGGCAAAGATGACTCAGAAGAGTAAACTATTTCCCCTATTTCCTCTAGACTAGCTTCCAACTTATCTTGTTGCTCTAATATTGCTCTCACCAAAAACTCAATTCTAGCATAACTTGGGCATGTAGAATCATCATGGTCAAAAGAACAACATAAAGCACATGGAGGCAAACAATAGGGTCGAGTATAGGAGTTAGCATGAGAAGCACAAAGAATAGGGTAAGAGTACCCAGATGCACAATAAGAATTTTCAAAATCGAATGTATCATGTGCAAGCCATTCAAGCAAAGTCCAAGCTTCATCAACAGTTTTAGTATAAAAACCAAAATACTCTAATAGAGTACGAGTCTCTATATTCACCCCCTCCACAACAATATCAAGAATATTTGATTTCCCAGGAATAATACCACATGGTACAGGACAAGCAAGTAATCGCTCAAAATAGCGCCAAAATAATTCCTGCTCAAATTGGGGGAAATAGATAATTGCCATTTTTTTATTTTTTTTTTATTTTTGAAAAAAAAATAATAAAAACGGGAAAAACAAAAGGGAAAAGATCTAGTCAATCTAAGGATATTCGTTCGGTGGCGGCTAGGGACAAAGTCCCCGGCATCGGCGCCAAAAACTTGATAAGCCACAAGTGCACGGGTGTACGTGTAGCAAATATCAAGGTCGATCCCACAGGGACTTTGCTAACTATACACCAAACTAGCTTCCTATGTGATTGCTAAATCAGTCGGGTTTTGAATGAGATCAATCTATAGCTAATTCTATTCACTAACAAATAGCAAATCTAACTAATATTTACACAAATCACAAGATCCAATCAATAGGAAAAAGACGCTCAGGGGAACCTAAGTAACTCTATGAATCAAATAAGTGGATTGAACATGTATGTCACCAATTTGGTACATTTTAGGGTCAATAATCGCATAAATTATTCCGTAGCGAGCTTTTGGCAATGAAACGGATTGCTTAGCAAAATCAATCACCTACTGTCGTGGTTATTTCAATTTTAACTAAGTTAAAGATCAAATTATCCAATGACCCCTAATTATAAAGTCTTCTATGTCTAGTTCACTTCATAACTAGTTTAATCCTAAGGGTTCCGATTATCGAATTTCTCCGTTCGGTACTTCATTCAACAATCTAATTCCATATTCTTGATTGCCAGTCAAAAATAATGACATACATAATCAAAGGATAAATGAAATGCATTCAAACTAGATAACAACTTGTTCAATCCAACAAAATTCAATCCATGAAAGCAACTAATTAGAGTTTATCCCCCAAACTAAAATAAACTACTCCCTACTCATGTTCAAAACACAAAACATATCAAAATCTATTCTAGAAAGCATGAAATCTAAAAGAAAGAGAAGTAAACCGAGATGGAAATCGTTCTCGCTTGAATGATGATCGGTGGGGACTTTTGCTCCTCCACTTCAATGGATTTCTTGAGAATCGATCTTCAAACTCCAATAAACACTCAATCTTCAACTAAGGATGAATCTGGATGGATGTGTGGAGGAAGGGATGGATGATGGTAGAGATGGAGATGGATGGTATGGAAGGATATGGATTAGGGTTAGGTTATGGAATGTAAGATGGTAGAATGATCATTCTCCTCAAAAACAGCCGAAAACAGCATAATATAGGCAAATTGCAACTCAAAACCGCCGGAAATGAAGAGACGCAGGCGACACGGACCGTGCCAAGGGTGACACGGACCGTGCCCCTGCTGACACGGACCGTGCCTCCTAGGCACTACCCATGTCAGTGCACTGCTTCAATTTTTCTCATGTTCTGGTCATAGGCACTACCCGTGCCGCTACTTTTTCAGGCCTAGGAGTCCTTTGGGCCATTGTTTGCGCCTTGGGTGATCCAACATCTCACTTCTTGGTCCTTTAAGCTCATAACTTGGATCTACTCTTGATTTTAAGCTCGGTTTACATCGATTCTTCACAAATTACCTACAAAACTCACCAAACTCCAAACCAAGCGTAATATGGGAAATTCGGGTATAAAATAATATAATCAGATCAAATATTCCCCAAATTTCTCATCATAACCACCAAGTTTTCATATATACAAGAAGCACTTATAAATGAACATTCAATTCAGGACACCTAGAGATCCGGAAGAGGAGTACTCCGACAACAGTCCTAGCGAAGTTGAACAATCAACGCATTCTTCAAGGAGATCACGTCAGTCTAGGCATAAACCAAGAGAAGAAAGACTCGACTTCAAAGTTGATAGTCCTGAATTCGACGGTAATCTTGATCCTGAAATCTTTCTTGATTGGATTCAAACTGTTGAAAGAGTCTTTGATCTGAAAGATATTGCTGATGATAAGCAAGTGAAGTACATTAACCTGAAACTGCGAAAGCATGCTAGCATATGGTGGACTAACTTACAGAAGAAGAGACAACATACCGGGAAAAAGAAGATCCGTTCTTGGGAAAAGATGAACATAAACTTCATTCAAAGTTTCTGCCTGCAAGCTACTTAAAAGATAATTACTTTCGGCCGCGGCAACTCTCACAAGGAAGCAAAAACGTGGAGGAGTACACAAAAAGAATTCAAACACCTGCTCCGGAGGTATCTTGCTGGTCTGAATGAAAGCATAAGGTATGTCGTTGAACTCCAACCTTACGAAAATCTTGATGAATTAAGTACTTTGGCTAACAAAGTGGAACAACAAAGAAAGAGAAGAGGCAAAGAGGTGACAAACAGAAACCCTAGCTCACAAAGAACCTCATACTCGCCTCAAACATACACTCCACAAAAGAGCGAAACCCCCTCCCAAACGTCCGCCATAAAAACGCCACAACCCTCCCCTCAAACCGTCGCCAAATCTGACCAAGCTACACTAATTGATCGGAGGAGGTGCTTCAGGTGCCAAGGGCTCGGTCACATTGCTTCTGAATGCCCTAACAAGAGAGCCATCACACTTATGGAGTTTCAAAACGCTCTCTTTGAACCTGAACCGGAGGACGTAGATGAAGAAGCCCACGCCATCCATAATGAATCCAAAGAAGAGGTCATGGAAGAACCAGATCAAGGAGAGATGCTGGTTATGAGGAGAGTTCTCAATAACTCTCCCATTCCTGAAGATTTGCAACAACTGAAAGCCATCTTCCATTCTCGTTGTACTGTGCAAGGGAAAATTTGTTCTTTGATTGTTGATGGTGGAAGCTGTACCAATGCAGTTTCAACTACTATAGTGAGCAAGCTGCAACTCCCCACAAGCCCACACCTCACGCCATATACTGTCCAATCGCTTAATCAGGGTAAAGGCTTAAAGGTGAATCAACGCTGTTTGGTAAGCTTTTCTATTGGAAAGTCTTATCACGATTCAATCTGGTGCGATGTACTACCTATGGATGCCTGTCATATTCTGCTTGGAAGACCATGATTATTTGACAGGAGTGTTACACATGATGGAAGAGCTAATACCTACACATTAATGGTGAAAAACAAGAAGGTAACCCTAGCTCCTCTAAAAGCATCACCAACGACACCAAGGAGTGATTCAAATCTCATATCTTTCATGATCACTAAATGCCCTGAGTTTAGTGAACACAAGAAGGTCATTCCCACAAACCCTAGCCACGAAAAATCTGAAAAGGAGCTCTCTGTCGTTGTCCAGCACGAGAGTTCAACTGAAGAGGGCTCATCAAAGTCCAAGCAACGTGAGACCTATGTTGCAAGGGATCACGTGAACCCTAATACTGCTCTAAGGGTTCAAAATTTAGTTGTTTGTCACGCCAAGGGCATAATTAAGAAGCAAAGTGTTCATTCAAGCGCCCTAGTGATCGCAAAGAAGAATGGAACCAACATGGTTCAGATTCAGACAGGGATTACTGCTATTCAAATCCAAAGAAGTCTCCTTGTATGGTTAGTCACACCTTGTGATCTAACTAATGTTATCTTTACTGTTATGAGACTTATGAGTCAAGTTTGGAAGTCCTTCATCAGCAAGTGTGTCAATGACACATTCATACATAGTAAAAGTGGCAAGGATCAAATCTTTCAGTCCTCTGAATAAACCGTGGTTCACGTGAAGGTCCTGATCTTAAACCTCCAAGTTTGAGGACAAACTTCTTTCAACAAGGGGGGAATGATTTAAATCAGCCCGTGCTTAGTCCACCAAGCCAAATCAAGAAGGCTAAGTGGAAACTCCAATCTACAGATAGGGTCCTTCATCAAAAGACTCCAGTCAATACAGGCCGAACAAAGAAGAGTCAGTTCTTTAACATAGAGATCAAGTGGGCCAAGAAAGGAGGATACAAAGTAGAGGCCCGAAGGCCCATCCACATGGTGTGCCTTTTTGGCAAGAGGATGTCCAAACATCCTAGAGGGACCAAGGCCACGTTAATCAAGCTCCAAGGAAGCCCTAGGACACGTCGAAAGCCCAAGTACCAAGCCTAGAGTTAATTTCACGGTTTTGGTCTTTTAGATGTAACTTTTACATTTCTTGCTTTTAAGTGTTTTTAGTGGGATTTATATTATTTCCATAGTATTTAGAGTCATGTAAGGTGCCAAGTAAGTTATAAACTTGAGCATCAAGTCATAGGAGTCTAATAGGAGTCTAGAAGAGTCTAGAATGTTCTAAGGTGTTCTAGAATATTCTAGAAGGTGTGTGTGTGTGTGTGGCATGTGGAAGGTTGTCTTAGGCGCCAAGATTAGTTTCTATCCTAGATAAGGTTGGATTATTTTGTAACTAATCCATATTGGATTAGGAAAGCCAAGTCCTATTAGGATAAGGTTGTTATAACCAACTCCCCTTAGGATAAGGAGTCCTAATCCGAGGTGGAGGAGGTTGATAGGCGTCTAGATCTAGGATCCCTTGGCTTGCACACCAAGTAGGAGGATTCCTAGTAGGATTTAACTGGCTTGCACGCTAAGTCTAGAGTCTCAATCCATATAGGACTGTAGTAGTATAAATAGCTAGGCTTGTAGCCTTTCAAGAGCACCTCAGTTTATAACCATGAATAGAATCAAGCTTTTAGCATACCCCTTGAGCGTTTCGTGAGAACGTCGTTGATATCTTCTATTGTATCTTGGTTTGGCAACCAAGTGGTTTAGGAAGAGCTTGAACCCTGAACTGGAAGGTGTTTCTGTAACTAGGTTAAAGGTCAAGTTAGCCCTAGGGTTTTCTTTCTTGTGGTGTTTCTGTATCAAGATAGGATCCCTTGAACTATCCCGGCTACTTCTATCTCAATTAGTTAACCCTAAGGCTAGTTAAACAACTTTCACGAAGCTCTTGGTCTCTCTCCCAACATCAACTCTCCCCTCTCTCCCTCTCAAAATGAATTCTCCCTTTCTCTCTCCCATAACAAACTCTCAACAAACTCTCTCCCTCTTCCAACTAATTCCCTACTTTCTAGCAACCATCTCTCTCTCTCTCTCCCTCACAAAGGCCTCACGCCAAAAGAACCCTCTCCCTCTCTCTCACATCAATCTCCCCCTACTCTTCCCTCTCATTCTTTCTCCACAAAGACCTCACGTCATAGATAGCCTCCATAGATCCCTGTTATTCACGTGGTCCACCCTTTATTCGTCAATATTCACGTGAAGCATCCCATACTCCTAGATTGGTTGCATGTGTCATTGATGTGTATCGATCAAGATCCTATTTTGATCCCATTATACATCATTTAATGTAGTGACCTTTCCCATTACAACCATAACACTTCTTATATTTCTTATTGTCAATTTTATCATAATCGAGTGTCTTCCTTTTATGGTTCTTTTTTGACTTACCCTCAACGTTCTTCACCTTAGAACTGTTGGGAACATTTGGGACTTCTCTTTTTTGAGTATCCTCTTCAATTCGGAGATGTCTCATGATCTTCTCAAGGATGAAATCTTCTTGCTTATGAAGAAGTTTCTTCCTATAATCATTCCACATAGGGGTTAACTTCAAAATAATTTCCTCCACTTGGAATGCCTCCGGTAAAATCACCTTAAGGTCACAAATGCTATTAACCAAGAAAGCAACTCATGCACTTGGTCAAGAATTAGTATAAAATTAGTCATCTTAAACTTCATAAATTTCATAACAAGAAACTTGTCAGTACCTTGCCTCTCGGTGGTGTAATTGTCCTCCAATTTCTTCTAAATCTCTCATGGATAAGAATACATCATGTTAGGGTTGTTCATAGTCCAGTCCGGACCGAAAAATGGACTGGACCGAGGATTGGACCGAATGGATCGAGGGAAGTTTAGTCCAGTCCTCAGTCTAGGAAATTTAGATGTTCGGTCCTCAGTCCAGCCCATGGACCGAACTAAAGGACTGAAGTTACTAAAATTATAGGGTTTCTTTATGTATAGTCCAGTCCGGACTGGACCGAGGACTGAACTTAACAAAGTTCGGTCGGTTCAGTCCCGAACCGAACTTTTTTCGGTCCAGTCATCGGTCCAGCTTAGTCCTTTAATTCGGTCCTCGGTCCATTCGGTCCAGTCGGGGACCGATGAACAGCCCTACATCATGTAGAGGTTGTATAGATTGTTTGCGAGGACAACCAGAATATGTCCTCGGTACACGAACTCATCATCCTTCCTCTTCTTCTTTAGTTCTACAACCTTCTAATTATGCTCCGGTGGATCCGACTCCTTGGCATCATCGATCTCAGGCAGGTTTGGATCCAAAAGGTAGACAACATTGAAGGCAGTGAGTAAAAACCTCATCTTGTCCTTCTAATGATTGTAGTTTATGCCATCAAATTTGTCTTGCTTCATGAAATCGGGATTCATGAATTTCAAAGTAGAGGAACTTGCATATTCAACCATAGTAATTCCATAAAATTATTGAGAAAATTTGAGAAGAAAAGGCTTGAACATGATTGGAATTCACTGTCTTTAAAGAATTGTTTGCCCTCACTTCTCTCAGAATGCTCAGAGATTAGCAAATATCCCTACAAGATTAATGAAGCCTTGTGAAACTTTCCGATGAGCAAATCAATTCGTTTCCCTAGTTTCTCTGTGAATAAAACGTAAAAAAGGAAGATATGGTAGAGAGAGGAAGTTGCAGGAAGTTAGGTTTGTAGTTAACTAAATTAATTAATTAATTGTAAAACTGCACTATAATATCCAGAAACTGGATATAAATAAATTTATTTAAGGATTATTGGATGTCAACAATACCAATTTTGGGGGTATTGGAGAATAATAATACAAACTATTTTGTTGGACACTAGCAGTACCAACTATCGACCTATTTTCCTCCAACAGTACACCGTTGAGTTGTTATGATTTAACTCATCGGAAATATGACATGACTCCATAATGTGTGACGTGGAAATCGGAGCTTGTGTAGAAAATGTTGACGTGGAAACTAACTTGCCTTCCACGTCACACATTATGGTGTAACGTCGTCTTTCCAATGAGTTAAAACCATAACAACTCGGCGCTGTACTGTTGAAGGAAAATAAGTCGATAGTTGGTATTGCTAGTATCCAAGAAAATAGTTTCTATTATTAGTATCCAATACCCCCAAAGTTGGTATTATTAACGTCCAAAAACCCTTTATTTGATTAAATGAATTAAATAAATAAAAAGAAAAAAATTATAATGTATGGTGTACAACATAAGTCTCCGACTCCAGCACCGCACACAAGCGTGCAAAATGGTAAGTGCCGCCAAAAGCCGACAACCGACACAAACATGCGCGTGTGTGCATGTGCGATTCAATGCGAAACATTGAACCTTATACCACCACTAGCCCAATAGTAACCGATTAACTAAGTATTAGTCCAAGTAATACTCCCTATTATAAACTCGTGAAAAGTCTCTTCCACTACCAATGTGGGACTTTTCACCTTCCACTCTCTTTATTTTCAAATACCAAAATTATCAACAAAAAGTATAGATAATTGAGGCTAAGTTGGCTGGCAATGACGAGGCACTAGATTAGTACTACACCCTTCTTTTGGAGGTACGGGGAGATTGGACAGCTTTACGGAAAGCCTTCATCGAGCATTATAACAAAATCAAGAAAGACAAGGTGACTCTGTACGATATTATGGAAATTCGCCAAGGGAAAGATGAACCGTTTCTCGCTTACTATGAGAGATGGCATGCCAAGCTATCCCAGGTGACTAGCATCATTCCTACTGAGATGCAGCTACATAACTTTGTTCATGGTCTGAAGCCAAGTCTAGCATAACAACTGGACTTTCATGTGGTAGAAAGCTTTGATTATCTGAAGAAGTTGTGCCCTAAGCTAGAGGCACGCAGGGAAAGGAATGTTGTCTCCCGAGGATGGAAGAGTGCTAGCATAGGCAGGAGAACCATTAACTCTTCCAATGTAACTAAAGCCAACGCCATCCAGAATGTAAACCGTGGTCCTACCCCGAGACCATCTGCTTTGAAGCATGAAACTTATACTCCACTCGACATGACTTACGCCGAGGCGTTAGATCGATTGCTGAAACAAACAAAATCCGATTGCCAACCCCTAGGCTAGAGTCAGTAAAGAAAGGGCGTTGGTGGAATGACACCGTGTTTTGCAAGTTTCATCGTATGAGGGACCATGTTGGACACTCAAGAACCTAATTGAAAAGATGATTCGCTCCCATGAGTTACCAATACCAAAGGCAGCACGGAAGCCTAACAACAAAAGCAATCCTCTCCTAAACTATGCTATCTTTATGGAAGATGGCACTTTTTGACCCTTCTGAATGCATTGCAGACAATGGAGCACCTACACTCCCTATCAAAGAAATAAAAACATATACTGTCAACGACATATGGGTTAGTGATGAGGAGGACATCTATGAGGAAGTCTCAAATGGTGACGACTTTTGGTCTAGTGAAGAGAAAGAAGCTCCACCTAGGATCGCATTTCCGACAAGGTCTGGGAGGCATAACCAACCCACGAGTGATCCCGTGGCACCTACGCCAAGACCGAATATCACCAGTACAGAAACACCTGCTTCTCCCGAGGATCCCGTCCTCACTCAGATGAAGAAAATTGTGACGATTGTCTCAATCTGGTAATTGATGTGCGCTTCCAAACCACATTGAGAGCTTGTACTAGGGGCTCTCTAGTGCGCAATCATCCCGACCTCTACAATGCTTGAAGCCTTGGTTTCTCAAGTTACAACTTACAGCTAGTCAAGGAACCATTACTTTTGGTGATGAAGACTTACCCTCATCAGGGGTAAACCACAATAAAGCATTGTACTTAACTGCACTTTGTTCCAATAAACTGATTCCTTTAATTTTGGTAGATAACGGTTTCGCTATAAAATGTTTTCCCTTGGCGTAATGTTGCCAAGTTAGGGGTGCACAGAAATCAATTGGTTCAGAATGTTGTGTTACTTTAAGCATATGATAACACTCCCGACAGTCACTCGACATGGTTACTTTGCCTATCACCTTTGATCATATTTCTAAGAATGTGGAGTTCATGGTTTTGGATATCTCGAATGCTTTCAATCTTTTATTGGTAAGTCCTTAGTTACACAGCTACAACGCGGTAGCATCTATCTTGCACCAGAAAGTGAAAATGGTCGTCCACGACCAAGTGATCACCCTTTAAGGAGGGGCTATCTCCGGGACATTTGAACCCAAGCAACTAGTGCTAGAAATAGAACATACATCAACAGACGTGGATCTCCATAACTTTAAGATGGTTGCTGCTATAGAGGATGAAGCACCCTTTGACTTCGTTCCTTACTCTAATCTAAAGGTCCATGCTATTATGAAGAAACAAGGGTACTTTCCTGGGATGTCTTTAGGAAAGAGGTCAGACAAAGTAGCTTTGACATTTGCAACTCCAAGCACTCCTATCGCTTTGGGTTGAGCTACAAACCAATTAATTAGGAAGTTTTTCACACCAAAGCTTTGTTGGCTCGACAGAGAAATGAATACAATCCTCCAACACTAATTAAGACAAAGCCATAACTGTTGACCTTGAATGGACAATTCATAAGGCAAGGAGACAACTTTCCTTGGTATGGATTCCCGGAGCCTCACTATATCAACGGTGTTCCTGGCCTGGAGAACTTTAATGACTGTGACACCTTGGTGAAGGAGATTATTAAGCCCAGATTAGATGAGCAATCACCACTCGAGCATAGTTATTAAAATTTCGATCCTGATTTACGATCCTCCGATTTTATGGTCCAAAATCGTTGATACGATTATACTATTTACACACGATCCACGATCCTACATGGGCTAAATTCTGATCCTAACTTCCCCATAGTTTCGAGTTAGGATCCCGATTTTAACAACCTTGCACTCGAGTGGACTCATCTCTCTGGAGGAAGTATGCTTGGCCTGCTATTTTGCCAAGGACCGGTGGAAGAAGAGAAAGAAACTGACCCGGTGGTTGTTGTGCCGTCCAATCCTAAATTTGATCCAAGCGCCATGATCTCTGCTTATGGAGGTCGTCGTGAAGTGTCCAGGGTCGATTCTACTGAGAATAAGTGTACCCTAGTGTTAGCAGAACCTTGTAAGGTCCAATCTTAATCGGGCACTCGTGGATCTATAGTTGAGTTTGAGTCAGTTGGGATTAGCTCTATGTCTAATGTGTATGTATCCATTTCTGCATTCAATGAAGTGAACCTTTCTGAGTATCTCTATTCTCATTCCCTTCCCCTATATTATTGTGCTAATAATTATGAATTTGATGTTGAACCTTTAAAAGATTTTAATGAAGTAACACAAGCCATGAACGAACATGAGAATCGCCTAGCAATAGTTGACGAAACCATCACCATCAATATAGGGATGCCTGAAGCTCCCCCGGAATTGAAAATTGGCAAGCCATTACCCCCAGAGGAACAACATGAGTTCTCCGAGTTGTTAAAGGAGTTTGTCGATGTCTTCGCTTGGTCTAATGAGGATATGCTTGGGATCAATAGGAAAATCCCCAAGCATACCATATCGCTTTATCTTGATGGAAAACCAGTTCAACAGTGAGCGCATCGAATAAAAATTGAATGGTTAGACAAAATTCACGATGAGATGTAGAAGCAGCTAAAGGCCAAATTCATCAGAATTGTGGAGTTTCCTGATTGGGTGGCTAATATTGTCCCGGTGCCGAAGAAATATGGGAAGGTTCGGAAGTGCGTCGATTTCAGATATTTGAACAAAGCCAACCCAAAGGATTTCTTTCCTTTGCCACGCATCGATGTCCAGGTTGGTCACACTTGTGGACATGACCTCTTGTCCTTTATGAACGGGTATGTTGGCTACAATAAGATAAAAATGGCTAAAAATGACATGGAGAAAACATCATTCATCAGCTTATTGGGAACCTTTTGCTATATGGTCATGCCCTTTGGGCTGAAGAATGTTGGTGCCACTTACCAACGCACTGCAACTATGCTACTCCCCGATATGATCCATAAGGAGGTAGAAGTGTATGTGGATGATATGACTGTCAAATCCAACAAGTGAGAAGATCACATTTCCAACTTGCACAAGTTCTTCCTTAGGCTTCGCAAGTACAACATGAGGTTGAATCCAAGAAGTGCGCATTTGGAATAACTTCAAGAAAGTTGTTGGGGTATATTGTTAGTCAATGGAGAATTCAGGTTGACCCATCTAAGATCAAGTCTATTCAAGAGATGCCTCTGCCTAGAACGGAGAAGGAGACTCGTGGTTTCTTAGGGCGAGTTCAATACCTGAGTAGATTTATATCCAAACTCATAATGACCTGTGAACCAATGTTTAAGAAGCTGAAGAAGGGTGTGAAGATTGAGTGGGACGACCAGTGCCAGGCAGTGTTTAACAATATCAAGGCAGACTTGATTAATCCACCCGTGCTTGTCTCGCCTGTTCTTGAAGAACTCATATTGTTGTATCTTACCATAAATAAGAATTTCATGGGTACCATGCTGGCATAGAAGGTTGACGAATTAGAAAATGCCATATACTACATCAGCAAAAAATTCTCCGGGTGCGAGTCTCGATATTCTGAAATCGAGAGGATGACCTTAGCATTGGTATGGTCCACGAGAAAGCTTTGTCACTACATGCTCTCGCATACTGTTTATGCAATTGCAGCATGTAGTCCAGTCAAATACGTCATAGAACAACCAACAATCAACAACCGAGTTGCTCGATGGGTGGTAATGTTGTGTGAATTTGATCTCCATTTTCAATATCGGAAGTCTATAAAGGGTCGAATTGTCTCTGATTTCTTGGCTAATCTTCCCGTAGAACAATCCGACACTGGGGGCTTAGAGTTTAGTGATGAGCAAGTCTTTCAAGTAGAGGAGGAAATTTGGAAACTATATTTTGATAGTGCTTCAAACCAAATGGGATGTAGAGCTGACGCTTTGCTGATTTCACCTGAAGGTTTATATTTCTAGTTGGCAGTCATGTTGGATTTTGATGCCACAAATAATGCTGCTAAATACGAAGCCTTCATCCTGGGAATGTATACTGTTCTAGAGATGGGTATTGATCGGCTGGGAGTATTCGGGGATTCTAGTTTGATCGTCAATTAAGCCACTAATGTTTGGAAGGTGAAAAGAGAATCTGGGACACTATATCAGCAACACCTGTCCAACTTGGCTAGTCGATTTAAGCATATTGAGTTCATGTATCTACCTCGAAGTCACAATGAACTGGCAGATGCACTAGCCAAGTTATCGTCTATGGTGGATATGGCCGAGAAAAGCTGAGCCTGCTCATCATCAATCCTTGGTAGTGAGCTCCATCGACCTTGATGCTTGGTTCTTTGATATCTACACTTTCTTGAAGGACGGTGCATATCCGTCAAATGTGTGAAATCAAGCTCGGAGGGCTATCCGATTAATGGTCGTACAATATTGCATCATTTGAGACCACTTATGTAAGAAGACTGCGACAGGGTTTAATCTTCTTTTTGTAGATGATAATAAGTCTAGTGAATTGATGAAGTCAAACCATTAGGGTAAATGTGGGCCTCATATGAACGGAAGAATGTTAGTGAAAAGGATTTTTGGTCTACTATGGAATTGGATTGTCTTCAATTTGTGAGAAAATGCCCGAAATGTCAAGAGTATGCTGATCTCAAGCATCAACCATCATTTTACTTAGCCATCTTTCCCTCGCATTGACTAATTTCAGTATGGGGCATTGACATTATTGGGAAGATCTCACCCCAAGGTACCAGAGGACATGAATATATGTTGGTGGCTTTCTAATACTTCACTAAGTGGGTAGAAGCTACTTTTTATGTAAAGATTACTTCGAACCACATGGCTAAGTTCATGTTGAAGAACATCATATGTAGATATGGGGTGCCACATGAGGTGATTAGTGACAATGGGAGCCATTTTATGGGTGAATTTGCGAATCTCCTAGCTAGGTATAAGATTCGACATCACCATGCTTCTTCATATCGACCGCAGACTAATGGTGTAGTTGAGGTTGTGAATAAAACTCTGGTGAAAATTATTAAGAAAATGGCTATCACCTACAGGGGTTGGCCCGACAAACTCCCTTTGCCCTATATGGATACAAGACCTAGATTCAAACTACAACCGAGGCTACACCATATTCCCTGGTAAATGGAAAGGAGGCAGTTCTGCCCTGTGGAAATTGTTGTCCTTTCCCAGAGGATCATTGCTGAAAGTCAAATCCCCGTAGCTGAGTGGGCTCGAGCCAAGTATGAGGAGTTAAACCTGCTAGATGAGCGGTGGCTCCGTGCCTTGCACAATATTCAGCTATACCATAGTTGGATTTCCTAAGCCATTAATAAGAAAGTCAAACATCGTGAATTGAAAGAAGAAGACTTGGTGTTACAAGAGATGAGAGCTGGACGCTAGGATCCCTGAGGAAATCATTCCCACAGATGGCCTTGACACTTAGGAAATCATTGTCTTAGGAAAGCATTGTCCTAGAATATCATTGTCTAAACATGGCATCGACGGGTTACCTACATGTAGAATTGCATGTATAGAAGCATAAAGCACCATGCATGTGTCTTGTCTAAGCATAATACGTTTGTATTGCATCCAAAAGTCGTGTCAGAATCACATGGAGTCAATTTATCATGCATAAAGTCGATAGTTTTGCATAAATGCATAAGTACATAAATACATATGTCTAAAAAATAAAAAATAAAAATGCATCATTTGTGTATAAGAGTCTAGTAAGCTAGTTGCATGCATACCTGCACATCAGTCAAATGAAAAAAAAAAAAGCACAGAAGTGCCACATCAATGCTCCAAAACGCAACACTGGGGGTTGGATAGGCCTATATGTCATCTCATTGAGACCATTCGGCATGATTTACAATCACTATGAGCAAGATTAGAGCAATCTCTAATCCAAATCTAGTAGGTCAAACCAGTGTCCAATGAGCCATCACAAGATCCGAAGGTGCAACCTCATCAAAGTTATGACGTTCAATCAAGTCATACATCATCCGCCATGCACGAATGGCGACTGTCAGACATAAATGACAGACATGGATCAACGGCTGGGAAAAATTCAAAAAGTTCCTGTCCCCAGTGGAATTCTAAACTCATGCATCAGTGAGCAAAGAAATTTCGGTATCTACACGCTTAAAGAAACATTTAAAGTATCTTTTACTTTGAATTCAACTTAAAGTGCTAACAAGCAAAAACATGCAAATCTACTTGGCAAGATAACATGATGTGATATACCATCAAGTGGAAGTAGAGAAATCAAGCCTTCGACGGCATCAGAGCCATTGACATCGCGCTCAATGAAGTCTCTCGACATCAAATTGCATCAAACCAAAACCAAAGCCATCAACATCGCGTTCGGTGAAGCCTCGACATCAAAACCAATAGCATCGAACCCAGTGAATTCTCTCGGCATCAAATTGCCACCATACATGAAATCCATAACTCCGAGCAGGGCGTCATTCTCGCCTGAGATCATTCATCATTCCATGTAGGGCGTCATTGTCACCTGAGATCATTCATGATTCCAAGTAGGGCGTCATTCTCGCCTAAGATAAATCATCATTTTAAGTAGGATGTCATTCTCTCCTGAGATCAAATTCATCATTTCAAGTAGGGCATCATTCTCGCCTGAGATCAAATTCATCATTCTAAGTAGGGTGTTATTCTCGCTTAAGATCATTCATCATTTCAAGTAGGGCATCATTCTCGCCTGAGATCAAATCTACCATTTCAAGTAGGGCATCATTCTCGCTTGAGATCAAATCAATCATTTCAAGTAGAGCGTCATTCTTGCCTGAGATCAAATCCACTATTTCAAGTAGGGTGTTATTCTCGCTTGAGATCAAATCCACCATTTCAAGTAGGGCGTCATTCTCGAGATCATTCATCATTCCAAGTAGGGCGTCATTCTCGCCTAAGATCAAAATTCATCATTTTGAGTAGGGTGTCATTCTTGCCTGACATCACCAATAAATCGCACCCTTCAGTCTTTAGTAAGATGTCATTCTTGCTTAAGATCACCCACAGATGATGCAAGTTGTCAACAGTTAGGCACAAGACTCCAGCTTCCAAGCGTCGCCCAAGCTTTGCACTCCAAAGTCATATCCCTGTCCAGCCAATCAGTACTACTTTGATTCTCATCCTATCCAGGATTTAGTCAAAGCGGGGCTATCTGTAGACAGTGGGTATTTGAGCGCATAGATATATAGTATAAAGTAAGAAATAAAGAAAAGAAGCCAAGCCAAGACACTTTGCATGCCGTCTATGTGCGCAAGTTCACGTGAGAACACATGCATCATCACATGTGAAAGACCTAGCCTAAAGCGTGCACAACCTTTACATAAGAAAAATGCTAAACTCATCCACGCATGCCATGCATAAGCCACGTAAAATACACATGCAAAGAAGCTACAAGAAGTCTCAAGATCGAAACCTAACAAAGACACTAATTTGAGCTAAATAAGCATGTATCGTCCAAGTGTGAACGAGCCATTTTCGCACATATATATTTTACACCCCCACCGTCCAAGAATACAAGGATGAAGTCAAGATTCATCCTTCCTTTTCCTGTAGGCTGATTAGCCTTTAAGGCTTTAACGCCCAAATTGTCTCCCATGCAAGCCACCATCCAAGGATACATGTGATACATTGTTTTAGGTCTGATCGAACTTCAAAGTCGATGAATCCAAAGTTTCCAAATGCATGCACATACATTCCCCCATCTAGCATCCGTAGCCTATGAATACCACCCCTAAAGCTAGAAGGAGGAGACAACTCATTCATTCTATCCTCCCTACACTTGTATTCTCTTATTCATTCATTAATCCATCCATTCATTCATTCATTCATTCATTCATTCATTCATTCATTCATTCATTCATTCATTCCATTCTCTCATTCATTTCTAATCTCAATTCTACTACTTTCCCCTCCTAATCTCTACACCATTCTTGTTACCATTTTCTCTACTCTCTTACTCTCTTAATCCTAAACACATAACCCTCCAAAATACCATCCAAAAACACCACAAAAGCATCCAAAAACCACCACAAAAGCACCCAAAAAACCTCACAAAAAATAGCCCTGTTCCTACCTTTTATCCTACCCTTTTCCATCTCTTTTCCTATCTTAACTTTGGTTCGATTTGGCATTATCAAAGGGAGTATTCAAGGCTTCAAAACAAGCTCCTTCAAGGGTGAAATTCAAGCATTCAAGCAAGGCTAGGCAAGGCCCCTAAAATCTACATATAAGTACTTTTTGTTTACTTTTCACAATCTAAAGTGTTTTGTACATAAAGCGTATTGGGCTGAGGTCTAAGCTTTCAAATCCATGGTCTCCAAACCTTCCCACACTACCTTTGCGAATCACGAGCGAATCTACTCGAAGGTCGGGTGTGGAGTTCATTTCAAGGTGGGCTTGGGACCTTAGAGACATGACTTGATCGGTGTTGAGTGTGGTATCCACTTCACATGAGACCCTAGACCATGGGAGTGGAGCTATAAGTCCTTATCGGGACCAACTTCGGGCCTTTGAAAGGGTTCGAAGTCTTTCGGCAAGAATAACTATAAAGGGGTCAACGTGGGTTGAGGAATTGGACGTGCGTTCACTCTTTTGGCCATAACTCCTTCAATACAACTTCGATGAGTATCCTATTTTGGGAGCTTAATGTACAACTTCAATGAGTCTTTCGGCCCAAATGAACAACATGGCTTTGAACCTCCAAGGTCCACCCCGAAATGAACGTCGGAGGCCCGCACAAAGTCCTATCCGTCCTCCTCCCTCCTATGAGTCGAGTGACGATGATAGAGGCTCATTTCGACACCATCGACGTCGGGAAGTGGTTGATAGGCCCCCTCGCGATGAGTTCCATGATATCAAGATCAAAATTCCGAAATTCAATGGCTATACTGGCCCAGACGAATATCTTGAATGGGTCTAAATGATGCAAAAGAACCTTTGAAAGCAAAGAGTACAACGACGAGAAAGCCTTCACGATTGCGAGATTAAAACTCACCAAGGTTACATCCCTTTGGTTTGAGAATGTCAAGGCACAAAGAGTTAAGAGGGGTCGAACAAAAATCACCTCATGGACAAGGCTAAAGCGATTGATGAATCGACGATTCTTGCCTTACACTTACAAGCAAGAAGTTAACCATGAGCCCATTTCATCACTTGATGGGCATGGAGAAGCTAAGCAAGCAAAGGTCGATCTTATGCCCAACGAGAGAGCTTCCCTTGTTCCTTGTGAGACCATTGAAGATATTGTTTAAGCTTCATGCTAAGAGGAAGATGAGAATATCGACCTTTCCCTTCCTCTCATCCTTGTTGAAGAGGCTCGAGAAAAAGCTCCTTCGATTTTATCATTACCACCAATCGAGGAATTAAACATAAATGGAGATGACTCCCATTCCCTTCCACCCCTGGGCACCGGAGACTCTCCTATGAAATTTGATTGAATCGCATGCGCTCTTATTATGGCCTTTACTAGTCGCTTTAACTGATTTGCATATCGGGTTGAGTCAAATACGACCTGCATGTCATTGGTTTTGAATCAGTTTATTTTAATTTGATTGAAATGTAATTCTTCTGACACCGATGTAACCTCATGAGATGAGGACCACTTGTAATTCTTGTAATCTGGAAGATGCCGAGTTAAGTGGGAGCCCAAAGGTGACGATGATACTGGTTCAAGTGGGAGCCAGATTCAAGAAGTTGGAAATTCCAAGGAGTTCATGGAATCGACCAAGAATGGATTCTTTAAAGCGTTCAAGAAGGGTTCTTGGAGGCTATCAAGAAGTTGTTCTTATAGGGTATTAAATTGTTTAGTTAAGTCTAGGCTGCCATACTAAGGGTTTTATAATATGCTTTGACTGGTTCTTAGCATGCTATTATTTCTATTTATTGTGCCTATCATGCTCAATGCATAATGGTCACCTAGAAAAGCATGCTTAGGGGAATAAAATTGTACTCTCAAAATTTGAAAGAATGATTGCTCACCCTGGTGAACACTACTTCGATCGTGGGTGGTCATTATCAAAGCAAGTCATTAGTGGGTTGTTGAAAAGTTGGGTGAGAGTCATGTATGTTCACAACGGAAGGCTAGAGGGTATAGAGTCATGAGCAACAAAGAGAGGTTTGTATGAGATACACTCCTCTTGGCAAGAGTCGTTGCGAACAATTGATCATGAGATGCTCTACCAAAGGTTTTAGACTCAAATTTTGTTTGGCCAAAAAACTCGCTTAATGTGCGCAATCCATGTAGGTCTGTGTTTCATTAACACACTAATGAGAGTTAATGTATTTTAATGTGAAATTAATAAATAGTTTAATTTCTTGATTATTGATGAATAAAATCTATAATGAATCGTTTGGCTTGTAGAATCCTTATGTTGTTTGTCTTCTCCTCGTCTCTTCAACGTCGCCATCTTGTGAGGGAGAAGCTTGTTGGTCGCTGATAAGTGCTTCTTGTATATATGAAAACTTGGTTGTTTTGATGAGAATTTGGGGAATATTTGAAATGATTATGTTACTTTATGCCCAAATTTCCCATATTACACTTGGTTTGGAGTTTGGTGAGTTTTTTAGGGAATTTGTGAAGAATCAATGTAAACCGAGCCAAAAATTAAGTGTAGACCCAAGTTATGAACATAAAGGACCAAGAAGTGAGAAGTTGGTTCACCCAAGGCCCAAACAGTGGCCTAAAGTACTCCTAGGCCCGAGATAGAAATGATACGGGTGCTCAAGACAGGGGCGTGGGTCGTGTTTGTCACCAGAACGTGAGAAAATGGGAGCAGTGCAGTGACACGGGTGGTGCCTTTGAGGCACGGTCCGTGTCAGTAGGGGGCATGGTCCATGTCACCTCTAGCGTGGTCCGTGCTGCCTGCGTCTTATCATTTCCGGCGGTTACAAGTTGCAGTTTGCCTATATCATGATGTTTCCGGCTGTTTATGGAGGCAATCATCATTCTACCATCCTCCACTCCATAACATAACCCTAATCCATCTCCTTCATCATCCATAATTCATCCATCATTGAAGATTGAGAGAAGATTGAAGATCGAAGAGCAATTCTAATACACTTTAAAGAAGAGGAGCAAAAGTCCTCCATTGTTGATTTCTAGCAAGATTGTTCTTCTTTTTGGTTTATTTCTCATTCTCTCATAGATTTTCACGTGCTTTCTATAATAAATTTCATTTTCTTTGTAGTTTCAAACATGAGTAGTAAGTAGTTCTTTTTAGTTTGGGGGATGAACCTTTGAAGTTGATTGATGAATCGACTTTGTTGGATTGAATAATCATGAATTTAGTTTGTTTCAATCTATTTGGCTTTTGAATTGAATTGATATTGCTTTTGCTTGATCACCAATTGCATGTAAATAGGTTGTTGAATGAAGTACCGAAAGGAGAAGTTTGATATCCTGAAAACCTAAGCTAAACTAATTAAAAATTGTCTAGACATAGAAGTTTTTAATTAGGGTTCTTGTGATAATTAGATCTTTAACCTAGATTTAATCGAAATAACCACGAAAGTAAGTGTTTGGTTAGTCTTGGAAATTCGCTCTAGTGACAAAATCTCATTGCAAAGTATTCTATGCAATTATCGAACCTTGATTGTGCAAACTAATGAAATGAATGTTTAATCCACATCGTTGATTCGTTACTTGACTTAGTTATTGTCCCCTGAACGTCTTTTTATATTGATTAATCCAGAAAAGTTTGTGTGAATATTAGCTTGTTTAGACCTTGATTGTGATTAGAATTAGAATTAGTTGTTTCAAATAAAAACCCGATCGACTTAGCAATCAACTAGGAGGCTAGTTCGGTGCGTTGAGAGGAAAAGTCCCTGTGGGAACGACCTTGATACATGCTACAATTTCACCCGTGCACTTGCGGCCTATCAAGTTTTTGGCGACGTTGCCGGGGACTTTGTCCCTAGCCATCCATTGAACGAATGCCCTAAGGTTTCTTAAGTCATTTATTTTATGTTTTGATTTTCCTTGGTGTTTTGGTTTTGTCTTGCCAAGTTTACTCTACGTGCATGCAAAAAGCTCCACTCTTCGAGTTTGATCCTGAAATCGAAAGAACCTTTCGCTCTCGATGGAAGAAGCAAAAGTTCGAGCATGCCCGGAGAAGACAAGAAGAAAACTCCAAGCAAAAAAACGCCATGTCTGGTGGCGGCGGTGGCGACGGCGAGCCTAGAGTCACCCCTGGGCTCATATGTGATGCCCAATGTCACAAATCAACCCTCCGCCATAAATCCTCCAAATGTGGCTGCTACTGATTTCGAGCTGAGGAGTTCACTCATCAATTTGGTGAAGGCCAACCCATTCCATGGCCTTCCCAATAAAGATCCCAACCGGCACCTTCGCCTATTCAATCAAGCATGTGAGATGTTTAAGGCAAATGGTGCGACGCCCGATGCAATCAAGCTGCGATTGTTTCCCTTCTCACTTGAAGGGAAGGCTTGTGAGTGGTTGGACTCTCTTCCATCAAGCTCCGCCATCACCACTTTTGACCAACTTGCTAGCGTATTCTTGGCGAAGTACTTTCCTCCTAGCAAGTTGACGAGCCTCTGGAATCAAATTTCAACATTTGTCCAAGAGCCGGATGAGTCCCTCTATGAAGCATGGGAGAGGTTTAAGGACCTCTTACGTTAATGCCCCTACCATGGATTCGAACCATGGGTCCCGATACAAGCATTCTACAATGGGGTGGATGACAACTTGAGGGCCAACATCTTGGCGGCGGCGGGAGGCAACATCATGTCCAAAACAGTGGCGGAACTTCAAACTTTGATTGAGGAAATGGCGATTAATAGCTACAAGTGGTCAAAGCCCCATTCCAAGAGGACGGGAGGTAAGTATGATGTTGATGTTATTTCTATGTTGAATGCTAAGATGGATGCCATGACTAAGAAGATGGATATGTTGAATGTAAATGCTCCCCCTCCTCAACCATGTGCGTCGTGTCAATCATATAAGCATGAGACCTTGAATTGTCCTAGTGGGTTGGCTAGCAATGAATCGACCGAAGTGGTTAACTATGTTGGTAACCCTTCTAATAGGCCAAACTTTGACCCTTTTTCTAATACTTACAACCCCGGTCTTAGGTTCCACCCGAACTTTTCTTACCGGAACAATAACCAATGGGACAACCCCAAGGGCAAAGACAACCCCAAGCACCTCCACCACAAGCTCCCCAGAAGCCTAACCTAGAGGCCATGATACAAGCTTTAATGTTGTCTCAACAACAACACCAACAACAACAAATTGAGCATCAATAAAGACAAGATGCGGTGATTAAGGCCTTAGCTACAAAAGTTGACCTTATGAGCACCCACAATCAAATGATTGAGAATCAAATTGCTATTCAAGCTAGTACCTTCACTACCCCTTCGGGAATGCTTCCCGAAAAGCCCGTACCTAACCCTAAGGAACAATGTCAAGCCATAACCTTAAGGAGTGGGACACAATTAGAGGGGCATAAAGATCCTACGATTGAGCATGTGAAGATTGATGTGCCTAAAGATGTTGAAAATGTTGTGATTGATGCTGAGAATGTTGTGGTTGATGAGGAGGTGTCTCTGCCCTCCAATGATTCTGTGATTGATGTTGATGTGCAAAAGGAGAAAGAGGTTCCTAATGACCTACCGAAATCTCCCCAAAGGATTTATACTCCGCCCGTGCCTTTCCCTCAAAGATTGGCTAGGGCAAAACTTGACAAACAATTTGGGAAGTTCTTGGAGGTCATCAAGAAGCTCGAAATTAGCATACCATTCACCGAGGCCTTGTCTCAAATGCCCGCCTATGCCAAATTTTTGAAAGAGATTTTAAGCAAAAAAAAGAAGGCTAGATGAGCATGAGACAATTGCTTTGACTGACCATTGTAGCATCGCGATCCAAAACAAGCTTCCTCCTAAGCTTAAGGATCCTGGTAGCGTCACCATTCCATGTGTTGTAGGGAACGTTTTTATTGGACGTGCTTTGTGTGATTTGGGGTCAAGTGAGAACTTGATGCCTCTTTCTTTGTCTCAAAAACTTGGTATAGGTGAGCTGAAACCCACTACCATGTCCCTACAACTTGCTGACCGTTCTGTGAAATACCCCTTGGGTATACTTGAGGATGTCCCTATCTAGGTGGGTGACACCTTTGTGCCTGTTGACTTTGTGATACTTGATATGAATGAGGACTTGCGCACCCTAATAATTCTTGGAAGGCCTTTCTTGGCCACTTCGGGGTGTTGTTTGATGTGAAAAATGGCAAGATGACTTTTGATGTGGGAAGTGACAAGATTGAGTTCAATGTGAATAAAGCTTCCAAATTTCCTTTTATTTCCGATGATTGTAACTTCGTTGCTCCGATTGAGGGAATAGTTAGGGAACATGAGTCTAACAGTGGCCAAGTGAAGATCCACTTGATCTATGTTTACTGTTTTGTGAATCTTTGAAGGATAACAATCCCGAAGTTGCAATTTGTGCCGAGTTGTTGGAAGCATCCCCACCGGGGTTTGCCAAGATTGAGAAGCTGGAGGTGGAAGAAGAGCCTACCCATGCTGCGAAAAAGGCTCCGGAGGTAGAACTGAAGCCTCTTCTATCTTCGTTGAGGTATGAGTTTCTAGGTCCCAATTCCACATATCCTGTCATTGTGGATGCAAACTTAAACAAATCTGAAAAATCTACTTTGTTGGAAGTTTTAAGATTGCATCGCAATGCCATAGGATACACTCTTGATGACCTAAAGAGTATTCACCCTTCATTTTGCATGCATCGCATCCTCATGGAGGAAAACCATAAGCCATCCATTGAGCATCAAAGGAGGCTCAATCCTACCATGAAAGATGTTGTGAAAAAAGAGGTTTTGAAATTGTTGAAGGCCGGTATTATCTACCCTATCTCCGATAGTGAGTGGGTAGGCCCGGTCCATGTTGTGCATAAAAAGGGGGGAATGACTGTCGTGAAAAATGATAGAAATGAATTGATCTCCACTAGAATGGTCACGGGTTGGCGTATGTGTATTGACTATAGAAAATTGAACAAGCCACCCGGAAAGACCACTTTCCCCTCCCTTTTGTAGATCAAATGCTAGAAAGACTTGCAAAGAATTCCCATTTTTGCTACCTAGATGGCTATTCCAGATTTTTCCAAATCCTGATTCACCCAAAAGACCAAGAGAAAACCACTTTTACTTGTCCTTATGGAACCTTTGCATATCGGAGAATGTCGTTCGGGTTGTGTAATGCACCCGCTACCTTTCAAAGATGTATGATGGCTATATTCTCCCAATTTATTGAGGACATAATGGAGGTTTTTATGGATGATTTTTCTGTTTATGGCACCTCATTTGATCATTGTTTAAATAATTTGAAAAAGGTGCTAAAACAATGTGAAGAAGTTAACTTAGTCTTGAATTGGGAAAAGTGCCATTTTATGGTGCAAGAGGGGGTAGTTCTTGGTCATGTTATTTCCTCTAAGGGCATTGACGTTGATAGAGAAAAGGTGAGGTGATTGAAAAATTGCCACCACCAAATTCTGTAAAGGGAGTGAGGAGTTTTCTTGGACATGTTGGTTTTTACGGGCGGTTCATAAAAGATTTTTCAAAAATTGCAAAACCACTCACCCAATTGCTCATCAAAGATGTGCCCTTTGACTTTAATGAAGAATGCTTGAGTGCTTTTCTCAGGTTAAAGGAAGCTTTGATCACCGCCCCCATCGTACTAGAACCGGATTGGGATTTGCCCTTTGAAGTGATGTGCGATGCAAGCGATCATGCGGTGGGGGCTGTTTTGGGACAAAGGAAGGACAACAAGCCCTATGTGATTTACTATGCAAGCAAGACGTTAGATGGAGCTCAAGTTAATTATGCTACCACCGAGAAGGAGTTCTTAGCGGTTGTCTTCGCTTTGGACAAATTCCGCTCTTATTTGATCAATTCCAAGGTGATTGTTTTCACGGATCATGTTGCTCTACGGCACCTCATGACTAAGGCGGATTCTAAGCCTCGCCTCATTCGATGGGTCCTCTTGCTCCCAGAGTTTGACCTCGAAATCCGAGACAAACCGGGACTGCAAAATGTGGTAGCCGATCATCTTTCGAGATTGCAACTTGAGGCTCCAAGTGATGACAATATTCCCATTGATGATTCCTTCCCACATGAGCAACTCTTTGTTCTTGCTCATCAAGTCGCCCCTTGGTATGCGGATATAGTGAACTTCATTGTTAGTGGTGTACTTTCCTCGGAGATGCACTGGCAACAAAAGAAGAGGTTTCTTTCCGAGTTGAGGAGATATGTTTGGGAGGAGCCTCTACTTTATAAGCTTTGTGGGGATTGAGTGCATAGAAGATGCTTGCCGGAAGATGAAGTTCAAAGTGTGCTCCACCATTGTCATGCCACAACTTGTGGTGGTCACTTTAGCACCGACAAGACCATTGCAAAGGTGCTCCAAGCCGGGTTCTATTGGCCTATACTCTCCAAGGATGTGAGAAATTTTGTACTTTCATGTGACAAGTGCCAGAGATCCGGAAGCATTTCCAAGAGGAATGAGATGCCACAACATTACACTTTAAAGGTGGAACTTTTTGATGTATGGGGGATAGACTTCATGGGTCCCTTCCCTCCTTCTCACAACAACCTCTACATCTTGGTAGAAGTAGACTACGTTTCAAAGTGGGTTGAAGCAATTGCGACACCCACCAATGATTCCAAGGTGGTGATTAAGTTCCTCAAGAAGATTTTTGCAAGATTTGGAATTCCAAGGGCTTTATTGAGTGACAATGGCACTCATTTTTGCAATCGGCCTCTTGATGCTTTTTTGGCTAAGTATGGGGTGACACATCGAGTTGCTACACCATATTATCCCCAAACTAGTGGCCAAGTGGAGCTTTCTTATCGGGAAATAAAGAGCATATTGGAGAAGACAGTCAACCATTCGAGGAAAGATTGGTCTCTTAAGTTAGATGATGCATTGTGGGCCTACCAGACCGCATACAAGACTCCATTGGAACCATTCCGTACCGGTTAGTTTATGGAAAAGCATGTCATTTGCCGGTTGAGATGGAACACAAGGCTTTTTGGGTTGTTCAAACTCTCAATTTCGGCCTTGCAAAGATTGGAGAAGAGAGGATGTTGCAACTTCAAGAGCTTGATGAATTGAGGTTGGAGGCCTATGATAGCGCCAAGTTATACAAGGAAAGGACTAAGAAATGACATAACAAGCACATCATCAAGAAGAGATTTAAAGAGGGAGACCGAGTGTTGTTGTTCAATTCAAGGTTGAAATTCTTTCCGGGAAAGCTTAAGTCCCGATGGTCGGGTCCTTTCCGGGTTTTAAAGGCTTTCCCCCATGGTGCGGTTGAGATTTGTGGGGATAATTCCGAGCCGTTCACAGTCAATGGGCATAGACTTAAGCCCTATTTGGTTGGTCAACCTCTTGAAGGTCGCCAAAACTTCAACCTCACCGCTCCCGGTACGGTTTGAGAGGTACTTGGTCAAGCTTAGGACGTTAAAGAAGCGCTTCTTGGGAGGCAACCCAAGTTTTAATGCTTTATCTTTATTTTTATTTTTTTTACATTTTTATTGGTTATTTTTAGTTTTTTTTTTAGATTTTTCATAATTTTATTTTTCAACTTTTTAGGATTTTTAGAGGTTTCTTTTCTTTTGTTTTTGTATTGAAGAAAATCTTGAAAAAAAACATGAAAAAAATTAAAAAAAAGAGAAAAAAAGAGAGAGTTGAAAAATAAATGAGTTAAAAGATTTTGAGTGGGAACGGATAGATTGTAAAACAATGAGTGAAATTTCAGAGAAAAAATTTTTGATTGAGAGTTGAGGGAGTTGGAGGGGTTCGAACTCATGACATTCTGGGCGAAAGAAGGTGGCGCGGGTGGTGTCTACTGCAGCATGGTCAGTGCACCCCTCCAGCAACTCAGAAGATTTTCAGGTAAGTAAGGCACGGTCCGTGCCCATATGGCACGACCCGTGCCGCCTTTGAACACGCGACCTCTGATTTTGGGAAAATCAGATTTTTCCCTTCCTCTTTTGGCCCGTGTCTTCACAGCGCCTAATTCTCCCCTTTCTTTCTTCTTCTCCTTCGAACAGTCCCTGCTCCCTCTTCTCCATTCTCCATTGTCGACCAAACCCACCACACTCCATTCTTCTTTCTTCTGCTCACCTGCGTCGGCCTACTTAGCGCCGGTCACCGGCGCCGCTTCTCCCCCACCCACAAACCGCGACCGCCGCTTCTCCCCCACCACAGCGCCGACCCACCTAAAACCCTAACCACCATTGTTGCCCACTCCAAGCTCTCAATTTTCTTCCTTTTTCTCTTGTAAAAAGGTTTAATTCTTGTATATGCTTCGTTTTCTTTACTTAATTTGCTAATTTTTGAGTTACATTGTCTTGGCATTCGAATTTAGGGCTTCTTTGTGCTTAATTGGTTTGGTTTAGTAGATGCCCAATTCAATTTCTGAGGTTAATTCGAACCCTATTGCTATTTTGGTATAAATTGTTCAATTTTGATTTCTCTTATCTTGGTTGAGTTGTTTGGAGCGACAATTGTTGTGCTTTGGGATTGGTTGTGTATTTGGTGTGGTTTGTCTCAAAAATTAGTCTTGGTTAACCGTTAGTGGTGGTTCGTATATAGTTTGTCATCCACCATTGTAGCGTTATTAGTAGTGTTGCTCTTGGGTCTAAATTGTTTGGTTTGGTGGGATGTAAATACTGTTTTAGCTCACCTGATTGTTGGACATTGTCTTAGGAGTTTAGTGCGTCTACTCTTACTTTGTTTTGAGTATTCGATGGCATGTGCGAACTAACTCCACCGTCAATTTTGAGTCTTTTGAACTTTTGTAAATTACTAACTTTGTTGTACAACCTTGTTGTCAAAAGATGGCTCGGGGCCGAGGTCAAGTTCAAGAGGAACCACCTTCGAAGAGGAGGAAAGCTGATGGAAGCAAGGGCAGGGATAAAGGTACGCGTTCTTCACGACAAAATCGAGGTAACAATCCTTTCAATCTAGAGGGTGATATGTATGATCGTTATCTTGCTTTGAGCAAACGTAAAGTTGTGGCCACTAGATACATGCATGAACCATTTTTGGAATCGACTGGCATGTTAGCTGATGTAGAATGGTTATTCAATAGATGTGGCATGTTGCGCTTTGCTCGAATGAGAGAACCGACATATAGAAACCTGACCTTGGAGGTGCTTAGCACATTCGAAATTGACTTGACCACTAAGGATGGATTGATTAGCTTTAACATTGATGAGGAGACCCATTCCCTGACCTTGGCAGAATTTGCTGAGATTTATAACCTGCCTGTTATTATTGATCGAGGGAAGAGAGAGGTGCTTGTTGACGATGAATGGAACCCTAAAGCCTTTTGGCAGTTCCTTACCACAAGGACTGACTATAAGCCCCGCAAATCAAACTGCACCGCCATCCGCAATCCGACGTTTCGGGTTACTTAACGAATTTTTTCATGTGGTATGTTTGGACGAGGTAATAGTATGAATGTGGCTTCTAAAGCTGAATTTTATGTACTGTGGGGGATGTTTTATGCTCGACCTGATGTTAACCCCGCTGCACTTTTTGCTCTTCATTTAGAGAGACATGCTAGCCTCGGGAAAGGGGATATTGTTATGGGGGGTTTACTCACTGTGTTAGCGCAACATTTTGGTTGGGACCCTGCTTGCCATCAGCGAGATTTGGTTGGTGGACCTTTGCCTTTGGATGCTAAGACTTTTTGTGCTATGAAAATGTGTGCATTGGATGGGGATGCTGTTTTGTGGCGGTATCCTAACAATGAATTGATGAGACTTCCCCATGATAATGTGTCCATCCAACATGTCCCTAACATTCTCTTTCTATCACCTTTAGAACCGAACATGCCCGCTCTTGAGAGTCCACTTGCCATCCGAGAGGATGGAGAGGATGGTGACAGTAGCGACCATGAGCCAAATGATGATTGTATTAGTGATCCTACCTTTGAAGAGAGGCTTAACGACCTACAAGTCTATTGTGAGTTTGAGTTTCAAGCCTTTCGGGACTCCCAAGGTCGAATTGAGCGTAGACAAGATGAAATGCTTGCCTTAATGCGTTCCGTACGTGATTGGCAACTTAACCATATCTGCAACCCATCCCCACCTCCTTCTCTGTGATGCCTCTCTGTGATTTTCTTGTATTCCCCTCCTTTGTTCTTGTGTTATGTTTTGCATTGCGGACAATGCTAGGTTCAAGCATGGGGGGATTTTCTTATCAATCTTTCTGTATATGTGTGTTTTGAGTCTTTTTCTTTTGTTTTGATTTTCTTTTCTTTGTTTTTTCTAGTTTAGTTTCACTTATAAAAATTGCATCCACCTAGGTGCATTAGTTAGATTTGCATGTAGTTTTTCTTTTCTTCTTTTCGTAGTTTGTTTTAGTTTTATATTTTCTTATTTTTCGTTTTGAGTCTTGTAAAAAATTGAAAAAATGAAAAAGAAAAAAAAATCAGAAAAAATTAGAAAATCTGGAAAAATAGGAAAAAAATTGTTAGTTAAAGGATTAGGCGAGATAGCTTTCTTTTGACTTGATTTGATCTTGTATAGTCCGTTTGTGAAGGATTGTGAATTGACACGAGTTGTGAAGCTAAATGTTGTGAGAATTGTGCTAGGAAAATGAGACCGATTGCCTTTGTCACTATTTTAAGAGTGAGTTGTGCATATGCATATATTTTTAAACTGTGTAATGATTGTTGAGCGCTACCCGTGAGACCACATAAGCCTAAAAGAAAAGACTAATCATTTTTATTGGTCTTATTCCCATGAGTGACTCACCATTGTGGCATCCTCTTTCATTTGCTTTGCATCTCCTTGAAATTGCCATGCATTGTACTTTGACAAGATGACGGAGGCATTAGGAATGAACCCGCAAGCCTTGGCCACCCGTTTATATCAGAATATCCGTAGTTAGCCCTTTCTTGCCTTTGACCATTTCTTTTCTTGATAACTCGCATTATAAGCCTTGGCCCATTACATAATTCCTACCCTTAAGCCATTGCTTGAAATGTTTTGAGTATGAAGTTGGGTGCGGTTACTTTTGTGGTTTGGTTTGAGGTGGGGATTGGTTTGAATTGTAAATATTGGTTTGACACCCCAATTGTGCACATTGAGGTTGTTGATTGGAATTGAAAACTTGCCTAGTGTGTTGTTTATAAGTGTATGTTTCAATCAAGAAAGAAAAAACATTAAAAAAAAGTGTGAAAAAAAAGAAAAAAAATTGGAAAATTCCGGGAAAATAAAAAAAAAAAGAGAATAAAGTGTTTGGAATTGTGTTCTTTTATTTTGAGGCAAGTTCCCGATTGATTGTGAAGATGATTTGGATTGATTATAAGTGGTGAGAGTGATTATATGTTGAATTGGTGCGGAATAGTTTCAAGCTTTGGCTTTTAGCTCCACATTTCCCAAATATTTTCCACTTCTTACCCTTAACCCTAGCCCCGTTACAACCCTTGAAAGTCCTCTTGATTGTCATTGTTGCATTGCATATTCGCGATGGAGAGTTGAGATTCTTAGCAAGTACGTGGGTTGTTGTAGCTTTGGTTAGAGTATTGAGAGAACCGGCATATTTATATGTTCAAACACATGAGCGGAGTGCTTTCAGTGTGAGGTTTGCTCTCAATCTTACCTAGTTTCATGCTTAACATGTGCCTACTTATCTCATCGGTGAATGAGGGTGATTGGTTGAACTTGATGAGTGTCATTCTTGTGTAATTTGTC
Organism: Portulaca oleracea; assembly: GCA_029582165.1. Taxonomy (NCBI): domain Eukaryota; kingdom Viridiplantae; phylum Streptophyta; class Magnoliopsida; order Caryophyllales; family Portulacaceae; genus Portulaca; species Portulaca oleracea. The sequence goes on along the minus strand of CM055879.1, from coordinate 8,864,499 downwards.
TTCATTTACTCGTGTAAATTGGCTTTTTCTTCACTCTTGGGCTATACTGTAGATTAGATTGGGTTGATTGAATGTCCTGTCAATACCATCCTGAGGATTTGTAATTAAATAAGATTTTCGTTTTTTTTACTTTTGATTTTTTTAATTTACTTTGAGTTCTATGAGTCTTTTTGTCCCGATTTCTTTTATTTTCTTTTCTTTTCTTTCTTTTTCTTTTCTTTTGAGTTTGGACTTGCTTAGGGACAAGCAAGGACTAAGCATGGGGGATTTTGATAAGTGCTTCTTGTATATATGAAAACTTGGTTGTTTTGATGAGAATTTGGGGAATATTTGACATGATTATATTACTTTGTGCCCAAATTTCCCATATTACGCTTGGTTTGGAGTTTGGTGAGTTTTGTTGGGAATTTGTGAAGAATCGATGTAAACCGAGCCAAAAATCAAGTTTAGACCCAAGTTATGAGCATAAAGGACCAAGAAGTGAGAAGTTAAATCACCCAAGGCCCAAACAGTCGCCCAAAATACTCCCAAGCCCGAGATAGAAGTGACACTGGTGCTCAAGACAAGGGCACGGGTCGTGTCTGTCACCAGAACGGGTGGTGTCAGTAGGGGGCACGGTCCGTGTCACCTCTGGCATGGTCCCTGATGCCTGCGTCTTATCATTTCCAGCGATTACAAGTTGCAATTTGCCTATATTATGATGTTTCCGGCTGTTTATGGAGGCAATCATCATTCTACCATCCTCCACTCTATAACCTAACCCTAATCCATCTCCTTCATCATCCATAATCCATCCATAATTAAAGATTGAGAGAAGATTGAAGATCAAAGAGCAATTCCAATACACTTTGAAGTGGAGGAGCAAAAGTCCTCCATTGTTGATTCCTAGCAAGATTGATCTTCCTTTTGATTTATTTCTCATTCTCTCATAGATTTTCACATGCTTTCTAGAATAGATTTCATTTGCTTTGTAGTTTCAAACATGAGTAGTGAGTAGTTCTTTTTAGTTTGGGGGATGAACCTTTGAAGTTGATTGATGAATTGAATTTGTTGGATTGAATAATCATGAATTTAGTTTGTTTCAATCTATTTGGCTTTTGAATTGAATTGATATTGCTTTTGCTTGATCACCAATTGCATGTAAATAGGTTGTTGAATGAAGTACCGAAAGAAGAAGTTTGATATCCTGAAAACCTAGGCTAAACTAATTAAAAATTGACTAGACATAGAAGTTTTTAATTAGGGTTCTTGTGATAATTAGATCTTTAACCTAGATTTAATCGAAATAACCACGAAAGTAGGTTTTTGGTTAGTCCAGGCAATTCGCTCTAGTGACAAAATCTCATTGCGAAGTATTCTATGCAATTACCGAACCTTGATTGTGCAAACTAATGAAATGAATGTTTAATTCACATCGTTGATTCGTTACTTGACTTAGGTATTGTCCCCTGAACGTCTTTTTATATTGATTAATCCAGAAAAGTTTGTGTGAATATTAGCTTGTTTAGACCTTGATTGTGATTAGAATTAGAATTAGTTGTTTCAAATAAAAACCCGATCGACTTAGCAATCAACTAGGAGGCTAGTTCGGTGCGTTGAGAGGAAAAGTCCCTGTGGGAACGACCTTGATACATGCTACAATTTCACTCGTGCACTTGCGGCCTATCAGTCGCAATTATCTGAATTGGCACGCCACTTGAGAAATGTTCTCAAAGTCGAAAAGAAAATTACGTTCTTTAGATGACAAAAGGACTTCCGTCCTGCCAACAATATACCTTGTATGGTGAGAAAGCCAAATGGAAACTTCATATAAATGACAACGTCCAAATAGGAAGTTTGATGCTAGCAAGTATCATCGCTCAATTGGAAAGCATGTTTTTGAAGCAGGATAAAATTTAAATCTCAGATGAAGGTTGACGAGCCCGCTAGGCCTCATGTATTGAAGATGATTGGTCACTTCAACTACTTGAGTAGGATGGGTTTCCCTATAGCCATGGTTGTTAGAATCGGGATCCTAGTTAGGATCGATGGACTTAGTTAGGATCAGAATCATAGAATCGGATCGAGGACTATAAGACTCTAAATAGGAAAATATCAAATAAAGTTCTATGATAGTTAAACTCTTAATATTTTATTCACTAGTAATGAAGAAATACGTTAAATTTTACATTTAGTTGATAACTTCCATAAAAATTTAAATTGTTATAACGAAATTTTAAAGATAGATGATATTGTGCGCAAACATTATCAAATTTAGGTAGGATCGTGGATCGAATCGCAGGATCATAGAATCGTATTGCGATTCTAACATATAATATTCAAGCAAAACCAGGATCGTATGATCCTAATTACTTTAAGATCCTAATAAGAGTTTGATCGATGGAGGATTTTTGGATCATAAACTCATAGAATCGTTGTTTCGGATCGGGATTTTAATAACTATGCCTATAGCCAAGAGTTAGTTGCCGACACAATCTTGTGCTTGTTGCATGACAAGTTTCGTCCTTTTAGGGTGAACTATTTCAAGAAATGGCATGAGAAGAACTTGTTATACTTTCATTAGATGCTCGTTTCAACTGGGTGGGACATAAAGGTAGTTTCTGAGGCTGCTGGAGCACATTGGCATGGTGGAAATCAATAGCTTGAGTTAAATAGCAATAGATTGAAGATATTGATCTTGCTTGACAATGGCTATTACTTGAATACTTGATTGAAGATAGCAATACCCTTGATTGATGAACAATAACATTCAATAGCAACCCAAAATAATCAACTAACAAGAAGCTTGAACACCCAAAGGAACTTGGATATGATTTTGGATAAAGGATGATCCACCACCAAAACCTAGCACACCACCATGATTAGATAAAGGATAATCCACCACTAATCAATAAAGGAATGACTTGCTAACACCACCATTAATAATGGATAAAGTAAAAACAAGATTTGAGGGAAAGATTTGGGAGCATAGTTATTAAAATTCCGATCCTGATTTACGATCCTACGATTTTATGGTCCAAAATCCTCGATACAATTCTACTATTTACACACGATCCATGATCCTACATGGGCTAATTTCGATCCTAACTTCCCCATCATTTCGAGTTAGGATCCCGATTTTAACAACCTTGTTAGAGAGCAACCTTAGCTCTTCATTAAAATTAATCAGCAAAGTCTCCTACGAAATACGAGGAAAATCGTACTTATACAAGGCAATTAAGTCACTAAACACAGTCAATTTAGCCGAAGAAAATGTGTAAAACTAGGTTGTCGAGGGCATGACGGGGGTCATCGCGGGTGCTACGCTTCTGAGGAATGAACTGGACGATTGCGAAAATGTGCGGGGTCGCGGACGCGACATATGGCTTCGTGCGTGACATTTCTGGGTTCAAGGCATCGCGGGCGCGCCCTTGTATGTTGCGGGTGTCAAGCCGCTCTGACCACCTTCCAATTCTCCCCCAGTGTCATCGCAGGTGCTACAATAGTCGTCGCGGGTGCAACGACCCTACGTACTTCAAAATCGCATAACTTCTTTATCCGGACTCCGTTTTAGGCGCATAATATATCGATGGAAAGTTCTCGGCGTGTACTCTAAGGTCCCAAAATGTGAGATTCATCAAAGTTTTATTGAAGGAGTGATGGTTGAAAGAGTGAAGGCACATATTTTTCTAGCCTTTGAATACCTTACTTGCCTTGTGTTTTATTCACCGGGGCCCACGTCCGACTCTCGATGCAAAATAACCTTGATAACCCGAGACGACCCAATGTCCCATACGCGCTCGGGGTTGTTGATGAGTACCGAATCTCTTCATTCTCCCTTTCTCTAGAAGGATTTTCCCTCAAATCCAGGGGGATAGAAACAGTCGCGGAAAAGATCAGACTCTAATAGTGGGCGTCTCCCAAGAGCCATGCTAGTTTGATGCTCACTACCCCGCCCTTCTTGAAGGTATAACAATTCTTGTGAACATGCGGGTGAATGGACTTAGTATGGAGATCCCGGTTAGCACCTCTACTCATGATTTTGTTGAAATCCACGATGTAATCTTCACAAGAGAGCACAACACCTAGTGCTTGCTGAACCGGTGGCTTATCCTTCACACCATCAAACACAAATTGGCTAGGCACCCGACTCGCATCAAACTCCAACACAAAACCTTCATCGTGGAAATTCAAATTAAGAGGGGGCTTAGAGGTATTGGGTAAGGAGGGAAAATGGGAACGTTTTGAGGGGTTAAGGTACATTCACTCAGTTTAGGCTCACTACATGACAAGGACAGGGCCAAAGGATGCTCATCCCTACCATGGGTACTCTCTTCCCGTGTTTCTCGCTCAAAGAGGAGGTTCCTCAACTTATTTTCCACCCCGGAGCTAAAGGTATTAGTTTAATCCTCCTATCTCTATAGGTAAAAGTGTATGTATTGTCCAATCCATCATGCAATGTGCGCTTGTCGGATTTCCAAGGACGCCCCAAAAGAATATGACAAACACTTATCAGGACAACATCACAAACAATATAATCTTCGTAAGTAGGGCCAAAAGAGAAATTAACAAGGACTTACTTCGTTACCTTGATGTTGTCTTGATTGTTGAGGCATTTGAGGGAGTAAGGCTTGGGGTGAGGTAACAATGGTAAGCCAAGCTTTTCGACCATGAAAGTTGAGGCAATGTTGGTGCAACTCCCCCCATCGATGATGACATTGCACACCTTTCCTCCCACGAAGCATCGTGATTGAAAAATCATCTCCCGTTGGGCCTTGTCAAGAGGGAACTCATGAGTGTGCAATATCCACCTCAAGATAAGTGTACCACTGTGTACGACCGTTATGGGAGCGGTGCCATTATCTTCATACTCAACCTCTTCCTCAACATCCGCTTCAGGTACATCTTGTGTCATTTGGAGCTCATCATCAATCTCTTGGACCTCTTGAAGGTTCAAGGTTCTCCGATTAGGACAATCCGCTTGAAAGTGAACGTAGCCTTGGCATTTGAAGCACTTCTTGCCTTCTATCCTCTGAGGAAGGTCTGTAGGAGAAGGCATGGCGATTCCCTTTCCCTTTTCGGTCTTAGGCGTATGTGTGAATTTGGGAGCTTCACTTGGCTTCGGAGTGTTTAAGTAGGGAAAGGGTCGGTTAGAAGGTGAGAAGAGGGGCCTAGTCAATGACGTGGAGGCGACCTTCTCTTTTCTTCGCCTCTTAACCTTTAGAGCCAAGCTACAAAGCTCTTCCAAGGAGTGGTAAGGTTGGATTTCAATTTTCTTGGTGATGGAGGGGTCCAACCCATTCAAGAACCTCATCATGCTTTGCTCCTCGGGTACTTGAAGATCACTCTTAATGAGGAGCTGTTCAAACTCCTGGATATCGTCACTCACACTCCTCTTACCCTGGGTAAGGGCATAAAGCTTCCTCATAATGTCTTACTTGTAAGTGTTAGGCAAGAACCGTTAATTCATTAATTTCTTAAGCCTTGCCCACGAGGTGATTTTCGTTCGAACCTCCTTAGCCCTTTGTGCTTGACATTCTCAAACCAAAGGGATGCAACTTTGATGAGTTTCAAACTATCAATCTTGATGGCCTTTTCGTCACTATTCTCCTTGGTTTCAATAATCCTCTCCATGATGTGAACACATTCAAGATAATCATCGGGGCCGTTGGAACCATTGAATTCCGGAATGTCGATCTTAATGTCATGGAATTCATCTCGAGGAGGCCTCTCATCCATTTCTTGATGATGACGGCGTCAAAGGGAGTCTATATCATCATCACTCAACTCAAAAGTGGGAGGAGGACGGATAAGGCTACGAGTGGGCCTCATTCGCTCGTCACGGGGATGATCTTGGAGGTTTTGGGTGATGTTGTTCACTTGAGTCACGAGGGCTTCGAGAGTCCTCTCGAGTGAGGAAACTCGATTCTCCATAGTCCCATCCTAATGATTTAGGCGTCAACTTGTCTCCTCTCGATTAGAACTACTTTCATCTTCCAAATCGAAGGAGGGGTAAGGACGGATTGTGTTTGGGGAATTTTTGTGGAGTTTGGAGTTTTTTTGTAGCAAGCTAGTGTTTGAAGGCTTGGGTTCTTTTGTGGCTAATATCCAACAACACCAATCACACAAACTACATAACCTCCAAATCAATGTCTCCAAAATCCACGACAAAACTCAAATAGACAATAAGATCAATGTTCGATCTCGTTCCAAGCCGAATTCTTATAATTTATAGGGTATTTTTTCTTCTTCTAGCCCCTTTATTATATATTAGATATGATAATTTTATGTTTTGTAGGAAAATAAAGAGTTACAAGGAAATTTGGCTTAATTGAGGCTTTTAGGCAATCTCGAGTGATTTCCCGAGCTGAACCGAGTCAACCCAAGCCGAACCTAGGCGAGACCAACCCGAGAACTCCATCTCCATCAGCTAAGGCAACAGAATCAGTCGGGTGTCGCACCCGAGTCACCAAGGGTCGCGCCCGTGACAAGGTTCTGAGGTACCAATGCATCGGCCCAAGCATCGCACCAGACAACCGTCGCGCCCGCGAGCTGCTACGAACAGGAGATGATGCCTACCGACAGAGCAGTGTCGCGCCCGTGAATGGTTGTGTCGCACCCGCGACAGTAAGTGGTCGCGCCCGCGACCAGTTGCTCGCACCCGCGACCGATGCTGAACGAGAGACGGATGGAGGTTGGCAGGGCGGTGTCGCACCCGTGACGGTCGAGATCTGCGGAAAAACTGCACGCGTATTACTGTGTTTCATTTAGGGTTTTGGCTGTGTTTTTCTTCCTTCTATAAATACCCCATGTAATTCAGCACTATTATCAACATTAGGAAGTAGTTTAGGAGTATGATTAGAATAGAATTAGGTTTACTTACTTTTCTTTATCTTGCTTTAATCTTTCATTAAGCTTTAATTGTTCATCAAGTTTTCTTCAATTTCTCTTGCAATTTGTATTCCACTTTCTTTCCAAGCAATTTCATTCAAGCAATTTACAAAGCTTTCTCGCTCTCTCTATCTCTCTCTGTCTCTTTCTCTGTCTCTCTCTTTGGTTTCCATTGACGCTTTGATTTCAAACTTTCTAGTGCTAGCTACCACAAATCCAACTTTTAGCAAGGAGGAGGGCTAAGGATCACAAATTCTACTCTCAAGTGAGGATTTGGGGATTCTTAGTAATTCAATTTACAATTTTCTTGTTTGTTCGGGGGAAAATCCAATTGGAAGTTGAAGATTCAAGTGAAGATTTAGTGCTTGGAGGTATAATTTCTCTAGTTGTCATTTATTGCTTTCTAATTGCTTTCTTCTTTCATGCTTTCTTAGTATTGATTGTTATTTTGAACCCATGCTTAGAATAATTTAATCGCTTTCTTTATATTATTTACTGCTTTTTGCACTTGAAGACCCCAACGCAAATCGATTTCCCTTATCAAGCCTAACACCCATCCCTATGGATTCGACAACCCCTACTTTAGAAAACCCACAAAAATACTACAACCGGTGCCATTGTTCGTTTGTAGAATTTGGGGTAAAAAGTAGGGTTGTCGTACCTCAGGATGGTGCATTAGGTTATCAGGGAATTTGTTTGGTAGGGTTTTCAATATCCAGGAAGCAGTAAATAATTAAACTAAACTAATTATGAATTGAAAACAAGAACAAGAAATCAAAACCTAACTAAAGAAACTAAACTAGAAAACAAGAAAACAAGAGCATAATCAAGAAAGCCATTAAAAACGCTCAAGAACGAAGAATAATAACAGCATTCAGACCTCTAACCTGACTAGGGTCACAAGATGACGAACCTGAAGCTTTCTCATTGGGGTTTGCCTCAGGCTGCGCAGGTAAAGATCCTCATCTCTATTAGCTAGCATTATTTGAGAAAATTGATCATTCATTTGTTTTAACACTTTCTCAATATCACTCTTCATGGAGTCCTTAACTTCTCTCAGGCCATTCTTTAGTTCCCTAATTTCTCTCTCATGCCTATCCTCATTAGAATACCCCGGTGGGGGTCGGTTTTGGGCAATCTGGGATTGGACAGGTGGCCCTCTAGGAGCTTGTGGGGTTGAGGTCGAAATTGAGGAGGAAGATTTCCTTGGAAACCCCCTACTTGACTAAGTGGTATCAATACATTCTGATTCTCGGGGCCATAAGAGAGGAGGGGGTGCTTACGCATCCCCTGGTGTTGGTAAGGCTGTTATTAGTCAGGCCTATAATTATGATACATAACATTCACATTTTAAGTAGTGGCCAGTTGTTGAATGTATAAGGGACAAGCAGACATAACATGGTCCACACCTTGACACAAGGCACATGACACAAGCGATGGTGGGCAAAAGCAGCAGTTTGGTCCCAAGAATTAACTTGAGCCCATGTTTGGGACTGTGAAGCAGCTAATTGGGTTTGGGCTAAGGTTTTGATCATATTTTCAAGGGAAGCAAACCTAACCTTATAACTAGTACTCTCACTCACAGCATTTACACCTCCTAGCGTTAGACAATTGAGCACCTAAGGACTCGTCTCTAGTTGTTCCCTATTGCATTGCCCTTTCAGACATGCTTTAAGAAATACCAGGCCTCATCAGCAGTTTTATTTATAAAACCCCCTTGACACATTGACTCTAGTGTGACTCTAGTATCATGGTCGACCCCCTCGTACACGATCTGACATAGTCGTACCAAGTCAAAACCATGATGAGGGAATTGGGACAGTAAATTTTTAAATCGTTCGAAAGCTTTCGAAAAAGGTTCTCCTACGTCCTGCCTAAATTTCAGAATCAAATTTCTCAGTTGAATGGCTAAGGAGTTTGGAAAAAACCTTTTCATAAAAACTTTTAGAAAACCATCCCAAGAATTAATGGACTGACGTTTGATGCTATACATCCACCGCTTAGCAGCGTCCCTCAGAGCAAAAAGTAGGTATTTTAAAAGCACATAGTCTAATGGGACTCCAGGTGGAGTTATCATGCTATTGTATTCTTTGTACTCTGCGGTCCATATGAGTGCTAGCCCAGTACCAGTGAAAAGTGGTAGGTTCTAGGTGTAGTGTTGCCTAGGGTCAAAGGTCACTCCTGTAGGCAGGTTGGGAAGTACAAAACACAAAGGAGGTGGGTCATAAGCTGGGCATAATTGGTCATTAAGGGTTACCCTAGGTGGGGGTGGTGGTGGTGGTGGTGCTTCTCCAAACATCTTTGGTGATTCTACCGAGGGTTCTTCCTTCCTAACCAATCTTTGACTACCAGGACTACGAACCCAAACCTTAGGTTGTTGTACTTTCCGTCTTTTCGTTGAAGTCTCAATTTTTTTTATTTTTTTGTTTTATAATTTATTTTTTGGTTTTTGTTTTTTTTTAACTAATCTAAGAAAGCAGGTAAACTATTCACACACAAACCAATAACCTAATCTACCAAATAACGTCATTCCCGGTAACGACGCCATTGTTCTGTTATAGTATTTTTGTGGGTTTTCTAATGTAGGGGTTGTCGAATCCACAGGGATGGATGTTAGGCTTGATAAGGGAAATGGGTTTACGTTGGGGTTTTCAAGTGCAGAAAGCAGTAAATAATGTAAAGAAAGCGATTAAACAAATCTAAGTATGGGTTCAAAATAACAATCAATACTAAAAAAGCATGAAAGAAGAAAGCAATAAATGACAACTAGAATGAACAATGAGATTGGGAACAAGAAATTATACCTCCAAGCACTAAATCTTCACTTGAATCTTCAACTTCCAATTGGATTTTCCCCCAAATAAGAAAATTGTGAATTAGATTACTAAGAATCCTCAAATCCTCACTTGAGAGTAGAATTTGTGACCCTTAGCCCTCCTCCTCACTAAAAGTTGGATTTGTGGTAGCTAGCACTAGAAAGCTTGAAATCAAAGCATCAATGTAAACCAGAGAGAGAGAGAGAGAGAGAGAGAGAGAGAGCTTTGTAAATTGTTTGAATGAAATTGGTTGGAAAGAAAGTTGAATACAAATTGCAAGAGAAATTGAAGAAAACTTTAAGAATAATTAAAGCTTAATGAAAGATTAAAGCAAGATAAAGGAAAGTAATTAAACCTAATTCTACTCTAATCGTACTCCTAAACTAATTCTTAATGTTGATAATAGTGTTGAATTCCATGGGGTATTTATAGAAGGAAGAAAAACACAGGCAAAGCCCTAAATGAAACACAGTAACATGTGCGCAGTTTTTCCGTAGATCTCGATCGTCGCGGGCGTGACCGTACACGTCGTGGGTGCGACACCGCTCTGCCAACCTCCATCCGTCTCTCGTTCAGCATCGGTCACGGGTGCGAGCAACTGGTCGCGGGTGCGACCACTTACTGTCGCGGATGCGACACAACCACTCACGGGCGAGACATTGCTATGTCCGTAGGCATCGTCTCCTCTCCGTAGCAGCTCGCGGGCGCGACGCACTGTGTAGCGGGCGCGACCGTTGTCTGGTGCGCTGCTTGGGCCGATGCATTGTTACCTCAGAACCTTGTCACGGGCGCGACCCTTGGTGACTTGGGTACGACACCCAGCTGATTCTTTTGCCTTAGCTGATGAAGATGGAGTTCCCGGGTTGGTCTCGCCTCAGGTCAGCTCGAGAAATCACTTGGGATTCCCTGAAAAACTCCTTACGCAAACCAATTCGCTTGTCAAGCCTAACACCCATCCCTGTGGATTCGACAACCCTTACTTCACAAAAAACCCAAAAATACGCAACCGAACAATTAACAAACACAACGACAATAAAATTCTTCTTCAATACACTTGGAGGGCACAAGGGATGGGGATACCCAATATTGCAACCAATATCAACAAAATCAACAAAGGGTTGAAACCCTAACTAGTAATTTGAATTAAAACTCAAGCTACAACTCTCACCTTGGCTCTAATACCAAATGGAGCATATGGGCACGGTGGAAATCAATAGCTCGAGTTGAATAACAATAAATTGGAGAGATTGAAGAACCTTTTTGCTTGACAATGGCTATTACTTGAATACTTGATTGAAGATAACAATACCCTTGATTGATGAACAATAACATTGAATAACAACCCAAAATAATCAACTAACAAGAAGCTTGAACACCTAAAGGCACTTGGACATGATTTTGGATAAAGGATGATCCACCATCAAAACCTGGATGATTAGATAAAGGATAATTCACCACTAATCAATAAAGAAATGACTTGTTGACACCACCATTAACAATAGATAAAGTAAAAACAAGATTTGAGGGAAAGATTAGGGAGCAATGTTAGCTCTTCATTAACATTAATCAGCAAAGTCTGCCATAAAATACGAGGAAAATCATATTTAAACAAGGCAATTAAGTCACTAAACGCAGTCATTTTAGCATAAGAAAATGCGTAAAACTGGGCTATCGCAAGTGCGACGCTTTTGGGGAGCGAACTAGGCGATAGCGAAAATGCGCAGGCTCGCGGGCGTGACGTTTCTGGGTTCAAGGCTTCGGGGGCGCGACCCCTAGATGTCGCGAGTGTCAAGCCACTCTGGCCACCTTCCAATTCTCCCCAAGTGTCGTCGCGTGCGCCACAACAGTCTTCGCAGGTGCGGCGACCCTGAACACTTCAAACTCGTATAACTTCTTCATCAGGACTCTATTTTAGGCCTATAATATATCGAGGGAAAGCTCTCGGTGCGTACTTTAAGCTCCTTAAATATAAGATTCATACAAGTTGTATTGAAGGATTTATGGTTGAAAGAGTGAAGGCACGCCCTTTTCTAGCCTTTGAATATCTTCGTTGCCTAGTGTTTTATTCACCCAGGCCCACGTCTGACCCTCGATGCCAAATAAGCTCGATCTCCTGGGATGACCTGACGTCCCATAGGCCCTCAGGGTTGTTGATGAGTACCGAATCTCTTCAGCTGCCAAGGATGTTCCCAACGTCCGAAAGGGAAAATGGTTTGAGAAACCTGCTAAGTCAAGAATAGCCTTTATTATATGGAACGCAAGGGTAAATGTTTTTCTCCAACTTAAGATCATTTAGAAAAGGCATGCCCATTGTATCTGATAGACTTGGAGTCTAGAGATGTGATCTCTCGTTCAGGTACATATTTGAATTAAAATAGCCTTACTATCTCTACTTTTAGGAAAAGGATACTAACTATGAATCAAAAATTTACGGAAATGTGTAGGATTTATGTTGAAAAGTATATGGGTCAGCAAGGTAAAAGTCTACTTGAGCATAGGTAACTATAGACTTTTTTTTTTTTTTGCGTCGTTTAAACTTTAAACATCTGCGGGATGAAGCATGTGCTGGGGTTTACTTTTTAAAACTCTTTAAGGATTAATCACACATTTTATGAATAGTAGGCATAAAATCATCTTCCCTTTACTGTATGCATTTCATGAATAGTTAGACTAAACTTTTTAGAGTGGATGTTCTGCTTGGTCCAGCTCCTTAGGATTAGTCCAATTTGTTGACAAAAAGTTAAGCTCGGAAGAAGGTAATTTATGCAATCACTATTTAAAAATGTATAAAATCACCTTAAAGTTGCATATATTCATTGTAAAAGCATGATAAACATGATTTAGGCAATCCCGATATGTTTTGGTTTGAAAGGAGTTGTCACCTGACTTTCTAAGGAGAAAATCCAAGACAAAACCGAAAAGATCGAAAACATGAAAGACTTCACCTACGAACCAAGAAGTAGATTCATGGTAAGGTTATGAACTTGAAAGGTAGAAATCTTTGAGCTTGCTTCTCACTTTAGGAAAGACTCTACTAAAAAGGTTTCAAAATGTGCTTTTAATAAAGTTTGAAAGGGAAAGTAAATTGAAACTATACATTATTATTTCATTAAGCATACAAAAAGAATGAAAGAATTACAACATACACAAGTACTTTACATTTAGGAAGTAAACACAACAAATGTACTATATGTGGATTTTAAGAGGAGCCTTGTCTATCCTTGTTTGAACATCTTCCTTTCACGCTTAAAGAAGCTTGTTTGAAGTATTGTACACTTGCTTTATTGATGCCAAATAGAACCAAAGTTTAAGCAAGAAAAAAAAGTGGGAAAATGTAGGGAAAAGGTAGGGAAAAGGCTCTTTTTGTGTGGTATTTTGGTAGATATTTTTGGTTGTTTTGTGACGTTTATTGATGGTATATGTAGGATATGTGTTTAGCCTTAAATAAAGAGTAAAGGAATAGAGCAAATAGAGACAAGAACGATGAGAGATTAGGAGAAGAAAGTAAGAGAATTGAGAGATCAGAAGTAAAGCAGAGAAATAGGGGTATTCTGGATTGGTGAAGGTGTGTCCTGCCTTGAATTATAGGGTGGTATTTATAGGCTCTAGGATGCTTGGATGTGCATGAATTCACCCACATTGGAGTCACCGAAATAGTGGCCGATCGGACTACAAAGGGGGGAGGAACCATGCAACTTTGGTCGACAGTGGTGTGAATGATGAACCTGGGTGTGAACTTCTTTAATGGCCGATCGACCTTGGAGGGAGGGGAGGGATGAATTTGTCATTGTCCATGCATCACATGGTTGACAATGGTGTGAACTCTTTTAATGGCCGATCGGACTATAACTCATTCAATGCATGTACTCAAGCGTAGTTCACACTTGGACTCTGATGGTGTGAATGTGTTCAAGCTTTGTGTACGCTTTTTGCTTAAAACTTGGACGATTAATGCTTGTATGAGGGATTGATCTTGGGACCTGTTGGTAGCTTTGCATGTCATCTTTACGTAGCCTATGCATAGCATGCATGGCTAGGGTTTGATAATCATTTTTACGTAAACGTTGTGCATGCTTAGGCTACGACTTTCGCATGTAATATTGCATACGATTTGCCACGTGAACTTGTGCGTGTAGAGTGCATGCATGCAAGTCTTTCGGCTTTGGTTCGTCTTATTTTGTAAAGTACATAAAAATAACGATAAAACTACGTTTACATAATGCTATTATCATGCTCAAATGCCCGGTGTCTATAGTAGCGAACAAGAAGTTTAGTAAATGACTCTGTTTTGCAGCAAAAACTGCTGGAATGTTCTGTTTTGAAGAAAAATGACTCTGTTTTGTTGAGTAAATGTCAGATGTATATAAGCCTTGTTGTATTATTTCATTGGAGGAGTTTGGCATAGTTGGGCATCATCTTAGCACAACTTTTTATTCTTTCTCTTTTCTTTATTACATCATTCTACTACTAGGTTTTATGTTTTATTTTCTCTCTCAAATACTTTATTGCATTTAATACAAGATCAATTCTCGTTGAAGTTTCGGGTAATATTTTGGATTCTTCTTCATTGCACCAACCTTATTTCCATCCTCTTTTGGTAATATACTCTCTCTCTCTCTCTCTCTCTCTCTCTCTCTCTCTCTCTCTCTCTCTCTCATTTATATCTTATTTGATTCTTAATGCTTGCTTAGTATCTAGATTAAGTGTTAGGTTGATTATTGTGATTAGTTTTGATCATTTTATTCTTGCAAATATCATGATTTATATGGGAAATTGTGTGTTGCTAGTAGTTTTAGAATGATAGTTGGCTATACCCCTTTGGGTTAGGGGGTGATTAGACCCCTAATTAGACACTAATTAGAAGATTTAGGTGATTACTGGGGAGACTAGTTAGGCAACCTTAGTCCTCACCCTTATCTTCCTATTATGAGTGGTGGATTGGTTTCCGGAAGCTTATCAATCTATAATTATATGCATGATTGGAAGTGAGGGAGGAGATTGTTAATCTCATTTCCGTGGAAGTGGAATGAAATCAATGAGGATTAGTTTCTCAATTAACTACCAAGGTTCTATGGTGGAGCTTTTTGGCAAGTTAAATACCCTTTTTCAAGCAATAAATCCACCTAGCAAGCCCGACTATCCCCTCTAATTGCTATGATCCCGAGATAGGGAACCTATTGGGTGGATTGTGATCCCCAGGACCCTTTTCCTTCCCTAGTTAAGACTGACATTGTTCGCTTGCGTTGACTCTTTAGTCTTAGTTTAATCTCATCTCCCTTCATGCCTTTGAGGTTTAAACTAAACTTGGAGGGAAATCACCTTTAGAACCATGGCCCCTCAACTCCCTTTGAAATAATGATGTGAAGAAAATATATAGAGATGAACAATCAAGAAAGATAGTATGGTTAAGGAAAACTCAAAATAGATATTAAAGAGGACACAAGATTTACGTGGAAACCCAATATAGGAAAAAACCACGGACGACAAAGGAGAAAATATTCCATTAGTAAAGGAGATATTACAAGAGGAGAATTATATGGACTCTCGTAAACTCTCACAAACTAGGGATGAATATAGGTGAAGATCTCTCTATGCAAGAGTATGAATATAGGTTGATAATAACCTATATTTATAGTAGAATTAAGGAAAAAGGAAACTAGGTTAAATATCACAAAACCTAGAAAAACAAAATGAAGAAGTCGCCGCAGACGAGAAAGGCCCATAAGGAAAGGCGCTGGCAGCGTCATGTGTTTTGGGCTTCCTAAGACAAGTTAATGGCGTCAAATGACTTAATTGTAGCGTCTTCAGAAAGAGGTAGTAGCGCCAAGAACTCATTGGTAGCGTCCAAGTCCTTCAACATAGGTTTTTTGGGCCATAAACCCAACAAATGACGATACCAATGTTTTCATATTGTACTACGAATCGAATGGACAATAATCAATTTAGGGTTACTTATGCCCTTTTCGGTTAACCTCTCTTGGGGTTTAAATCCCTTTCTTTACCTATAAATGAGGAACTAGAAAAGAGAGAGGATTCACTATTAATGATTAATGAATGTTATTTTTGACACCACTCTCAAAAACTTATGCTCATTATCCAAATTACTTATTTGGTTGTGAAATTAAGTCTTCTTTTTACTGATTTGTGGTGGATTCTCCTTTAACGAATCATGGTGGGATGATCAAATTTTGGTGGTGATCACTTTATCTAAGATTATTTTCGTATTCAAGGTTTTCTCTATTTTAGGTGTTCTTCAAGTTCCAAGGACTTAATTATTATTTCAAGTTTATATTCAACTAGTATAAAAAAAACTCAAGGAATATGTTATTCCCCCACCGCGATACGCTTCAGTAGGCATCAGTGCTATGTTAAGGCCCTGCTAACAATAGACATATCAGTATCATGCCAGCGATTTGACAATAACGTGATTCTGTGTTTGAAGCTTACGTGTCAATTAATGCATGCATTTGATGGATGGTGACATGGCAGTTGGCCCCACTAGTTTCATATCACTAGTTGCTCGTTGGCATAGATGTGGCAACGTGCTTCTCTTTTTTATATTTGGATAAATTCGGATAATTTTTTGTTA
Organism: Portulaca oleracea; assembly: GCA_029582165.1. Classification (NCBI taxonomy): domain Eukaryota; kingdom Viridiplantae; phylum Streptophyta; class Magnoliopsida; order Caryophyllales; family Portulacaceae; genus Portulaca; species Portulaca oleracea. The sequence goes on along the minus strand of CM055879.1, from coordinate 8,848,224 downwards.
ATTTTGGTACATTCTTGTTATTTCTAGCAAGTTTTCCATTATTTTGACGTAAATAAAGTGTTTATTAGGGTGATAATAGGAATCTTATCTCAATCCCAAGACGCTCTTTAAGCATCTTACCCTTTTTAAAAAGGATTATTGGATGATAATACACTGAACTTTAGAGGTATTGGACAATAATGCACTGAACTTTTTTCTTGGACTCTAATATGTTTTTCTATTTTTTTTCAGAAAAAAACTTTTGCCGTGTAAGAAAGTACACATAAGCAGGATGACTGATATATTTTTTTTGGAAAAAAATAGAAAAACGATACCCAAAGTGGGACAACCACCACGTCAACCACCAGCTGAATTGGTCTGAGTGCATTATTGTCCAATACCCTCAAAGTTCAGTGTATTAAAGTCCAAGAAAAAAGTTCAGTGCATTATTGTCCAATACCCCTAAAGTTCAGTGTATTATCATCCAATAATCCTTTCAAAAATGGTATTTTTAATGATTTTTGACACTAGTCTTTTTGATAGTAAGTATTAATTTAGGTGTGTTCGATACATTAATAAACACATATGATATCCTAATTGAATCAACCATGTTCATTAAGCAGTTGTTGAAATATAAAATATAATGAATAAAATATAATCTTACACAATTTATATGTAATATTATAGTTCTAAAATTTATTCATATTATTTATTTAACATAAGATATAATAATCTAATTTTAATGGTAGAACAACACAATAAAAAAAAAGAGTATTTTGTTTAGAAAAATAATTTATTAAACCGATGGTGAACAATAAGTACGGACCACTCAAATAATTCCACGTCATTGGTACTTGAAGCTGGCCCAAGTAACCCTGCAGCCACGTTATTTTTTCTCTCTTACCAATAACCATACAATTACTCCTGCCAAACTTAAATCTCAATTAAACTAAGTATCAATCAAAACTTTATTATTGGTACGCTGTCTTCAACACCCCCCCCCCCCCCACCCCAAAAAAAAAGAAAAGAAAAGAAAGAATTCAACTGTTGAACCCCACAAGTGTTTTGGGGCAAGACACTTATCATCACTCTTTTGTAAATAAAATGATATAAGTCTTGTGCAAGACACATATTATGTGTCTTGTCACTATACAAAATCTATATATTTGTAAATTAAATTGAAAAAAAGTTATATGATTGACTTTTATAACTATAATAATATATATAAATTGAATAAAATCATACATTTATCGATATTTTTTAAAAGGACCATGATAACCAACTAGATGAAAAAAAATATAATAATAGCCTAATTTTATCAATCATAGTAGAAAATCTACATTTTATACATAGTTTTATATTTATGAAATAAATATAACTAAATAATTATTTTTAAATTGTTTATAAGTTATAGTGATCCTGAAAATAATGAAACATACATCGAGAATGATTTAAATATACTTATATTTCATTTATTAGTGATTTAGAAGAAATACAAGATGGTTAAGAGTCATGTTGTGTCAAGATGTTTATCATTTTCGTTTTTAAAATTTACAAAAAGACATCTAAAATATGCTCAACGGATGGGGTTCATTCGTTAGGGTGTCAATTTTAATTGTTGGCGTAGCCAACACATTCCAATCTTCTTATAATTGATAATTAATAGTATTTGTAAAAAAAATGGGGTTAAAAACGATAATAGTTTTTACGTTAAGCCACCAGAAACGATTTGTCGCTAAAAAAAAAAAAAAAAAAAAGGCCATTGGACGGTGATCTCCCACATGAAGAAGTCAGAAAAGGTTCAGGTTATTTGGCGCTCTCCCACAGTCCCACGCACTATTGTTGAGGCTGGCGAGCCTCTATATATACCAAACCGACTCATGTCCTATTAAGACTTATTCTAATCTCCTTCCAAAATCTTACTTCCTTCTTTCAATCTATCTTCAACCCTCACTGATTATTTCTCCCATATTATTCAGCCTTTATATATAATTGTTCATTCATCGGATTGACTACTACGCGTAGATATCAAGAAGCAACTCCTAATGGGTTCATTCAAGTTGCAGTGTATAACATTGATGCTCCTTGCAGTGTCTCTCTCTTCTCTAATGGTCAAAGGTACGAGTGTGTGTACATATAACTCTAAGGCCCTTGTACTGATACTTCCAATCGCTTCATTTCCTACAGAATATATACTGTAAAACTCAAACTACGTATGTATGTATACATGCAGATGTAAGAGCAACGACATTCACGTTGGTGAACAAGTGCGATTACACAGTGTGGCCAGGAATACTGTCGGGCGCCAGCAGTGCGCCGTTAGAGAGCACGGGGTTCACACTGCCGCAAGGTGGGACCCAAACATTCCAGGCTCCGGCGGGCTGGTCGGGCCGCTTCTGGGGCAGGACTGGATGCAACTTCGACGGGTCGGGCCAGGGTTCCTGTTCAACCGGAGACTGCGGGTCGGGTCGGGTCGAATGCAACGGGAGCGGGGCTGCACCCCCTGCTACTCTTGCGGAGTTCACACTGAATGGCAGCGGGGGGCAGGACTTCTATGACGTCAGCTTGGTGGACGGCTACAATCTCCCGTTGATTGTGGAGGCATCGGGGGGATCCGGTGGATGCGGGACCACGGGATGTTTGGTGGACCTTAACCAGAGGTGTCCGCCGGAGCTTCAGGCTGCTGGAGGCGGCGCGTGTAAAAGTGCATGTGAAGCGTTTGGGAGTCCAGAGTACTGTTGCAGTGGCGCGTATGCTACACCTGACGTCTGTAAGCCTACGCCGTACTCGGAGCTCTTCAAGAGCGCCTGTCCCAAGGCTTATAGCTATGCCTATGATGACGCCAGCAGCACCTTCACTTGTTCTGCCGCAGATTATACCATCACTTTTTGCCCTTCTTCTCCCAGGTTAATCTCTATTCTACCCTTCATATTTACCTACTACCTCCTTCCCAAAATGTTTGTCTGTTGACTAAATTTTAACTGTTAATTACTCACAAATTATAATGAATTAAAATATGAAATCACTACCATTAGAAAGATAATTTGCTAAAGATTACAATGACGGTAATTTTATATTATAACTCATTATAACTTTTGAATAATTAACAGTCAAAATTTAGTCAACGGACAAACATTTTGGGACGAAGGTAGTATCATTTTAAACCGGTTCTATTCGGGAGATTTTAACTTGCATGGTTTAAATTTTTTTCAATTATAATAGTAAAAAAATATAATCTCTCCTTATTCTAGTTTTAAAAAAGCTCAAGTGTAAATATTGATCTAGTACATAATTCTATTTATATAAAGATTTTACAAAACTTTAATGTTTTTAGGAGACAGTTTATATTTGAATTTTTTTCGATTATAATAATTCAAAATTATAACTACCGCTAAGAAGTTAAAATTAGGAAAATTAATCATATATTGATCTACATAATTTATTGTAATATTTAATCGGAGTGTACATATTTTAAGCAAGGTAAATTTTATTTTTGACAAATAAATAAAATGAAATTTACAAGTGGTGAAAAATGAAGGTACTCTATTTTTTTCTATATGTTATTTTCAATTTTCATTGTAAACCTTTAATCAATAATTTCTAATATAAAATATTTATAAAAAAATACTATATTATACTTTTTAAATAATATTTTCATTACTAACCTAATGAAATCCATTTTATTTAATAAATCATTATATAAATTAAAATATTAACAATGAAAGTAACATATAAATAAAAAATAGAGGGAGTAGAATTTGATTATTGGCAGGGTCACAGTATTTATGGTTTCGAAAATGATAAACATCTTGATATAAGATGGCTCTTAATCATCTTACATATCTTCTAAATCACTAATAAAGTGAAATGTAAGTGTATTTAAATCATTCTAAAGGTACGTTTCATTATTTTTAGGGTTACTACAACTTATAAACAATTTAAAAATGATTATTTATTTATATTTATTTCATAAATATAAAACTATGTATAAAATGTAGATTTTCTACTATGATTGATAAAATTAGGCTATAATTATATTTTTCACCTAGCTAATAAGTATGATATTATTATAATTGATAAATATATAATTATTAAAGAAAATATTAATAAAAGTTACAAAAATATGAAATATGAACAATTCAAAATGGTTAAAAACCATCTTGAGTCAAAATGGTTATCATTTTCCTTATGGTTTTGATATGATATGTTTTTCAGTCAAAAGGCATCAGTAGATTCACCGGGAAGTAGTACAACTACAAGTGGCACAACAGTAGGGTCGGGAACTGCAAGTACTACTGGGTCAACAGGGTCTGGGTCTGGGTCAAAAGGAACAGTGTTGGCTGCTGACGGGTCATGGTCAGCCAACATGGCAGCAACCGGAAACGCTTCGAATCAAAAACACCCTTCATTTGCTTTACACTTGGGCTTCTTCACCTTCACATTATTGCTTCTCATCTCTTTATTCAACTTGTAGTCGTCTTGGATCAAAAGCGACACATCCAATGAGTTGGCACTTCATTTCAGGGGGGTTATTCCATTTACATCAACCCTACACTAATTAATTCATATTGGGTGACTTGAATACCAATTTTTTAAAATAAAAAAAAAATTACTTAGAGGTACCTTAATATTTGAGGAAATTATTTTTCAGTATTCTAATTTTTCAAAACTAATTTTAAAGTACCCTTAATTTTTGAGTTATTAATTATTATGTGTTTTGCGGTTATCAATTTGGTTAAGTAACCGAAATACTCTTGTTCTTCCATTTTTGAAGAAATATCATTGAAAAAGAAGAATAAGAGCATTTCGGTCACTTATTAATAAAATTGATGGTCGGAAAAACACCAAATAATTACTAGCCAAAAAATCTAGAATACCTTAAAATAAATTTTGAAAAGTTGAAATACCGAAAAATAGTTAACCAAAATATTGAGGCATCGCCTGTAATTTTTTACAATTTTTAACATGATCATTGTACGATTTTTGATGTATATTAATCATGTAGGGATCTTCACTTGTAAAGGGCTTTTGCTGTTTGATATTTTACTCAATCCATCCAATTTTGACCACCATTTGACATATCCAGTTTTGGATGCTTTAGGAAGGAGAAAAGTGATCGAGAATGTATTATTAGTAAAGGATCTGTCTTGTATAAGTACATTCAAAGGATCTTCTTTTACCTTTTCTCCAGGTGTGATCAATGTTGCTCATATTGCTCTCAAATTTATATCCATTAATAATGAAAAAGAGGATTCATCATTTTAATTATTTTTCTCTCTTTTGAAGTACCTTGTTTAATTTACCTGGACATTGAGATTTACTTGCTCATATACATTAACAACTAACAAGTACTTAAAATGACTTGAAATTTATTCCCTTGGGACTCAAGTGCCAAGCATTAAAAAGATGAAGATTTGAAAAAGTATGTAAATACATAGTAATGAAAAGCGTTTTGTTTTTTTGTTCTTTTAGAGATAGATTTAGATTAGATAAATATTGACCAATAGGTTAATAAACTATTGAAATTTTTTGAAAAATTTTGAGTAATTTGAGTAGTGCATAAAATGAGTATTCGTCATATATTTTTGTAAAATTTTCATAATTTGATATATTTTCTCAATACTTTGTTAATTAATGTTTCCTATAATTTATTTAATATAAATGTAATCTTCAAAAGAAACATAAAGAAGAAAATGTGGACCAATTAGTTCAAAAATATTCCGCTAAAATTGAAAATTTAAACAAGATGATCAAAGTATAAACGCGTATATTTGAATCTATGTGAGTTAAACAACCAAATGAGTTATTCTGCTAGAACAAAAAAGAGTTATCTACTGTGTTTTTTTCTATAATTTTTTTATAAAAATAAATAATAAATTAGACGCATCTTTTCGCTAGAGTATGTTTTCAAGATGAATTTATATTTTGTGGAAACCATGAATTGTATCTAAAACAGTTGTAGTGGTACGTAAGTGCTTGCCTAAATTTAAATAACCAATTTACTGTCCGCTTTGCTTACTAGTGAATGTAGTTAATAATGACTTACCTGATATTCGAAAGGAGAAATTGACTATCTTCAAAAACATTACTTATTTGTTAGGGAAATCAAAACATATCTTTTGAAGGGTTATTTGTATTTTGGACCCTAAAATATAGGGGTATTTATTTTCTGGACCCTTACCCTTGGTTTTCATTGTTTATTTTTGGGACCCTAAATTTTATGAGTTAAATAAAAAATGATCTTAAAGTTTGTAGGTTGAAAAAAAAGCTCATGTATTGTTTTTCTTTTTCTTCCCCTGTTTGAATTTTTTCATACCAGAACTACTCAGACCTTGGGTACTTCAGGGTCTAATTAGTTCCGACATGAATGAGAGAAGTATATTATAACTTCAATATCAGTTTTAACTTTACCCCTGAAGTTTGGCGCTAATCAGGAGATAAATGAGAGAGGTGTATATTATAGTTTCAATATCAGTTTTAACTTTACCCTTGGAGTTTGGCGCTAATAGGGAGATAAATTCAAACATGGGAAGAAAAAGAAAAACAGTACACGAACCTTTTCTCAACCTACAAACTTTAAAACCCTTTTTTATTCAACCCATAAACTTTAGGATTCCAAAAATAAACAATGAAAACCAAGGGTAAGGGTCCAGAAAATAAATATCCATATACTTCGGGGTCCAAAACGTAAATAACCCATCTTTTGAACTGTCTTGATGATTTTAATTTTATCCTCTTTTATAATCAACCAATTACAGTTTTGATTAATCACCAACTGAACACCATCTCGAGCAGTTGTGCTTTTGCAACAAACCTTGATTATTTTGCCCTCTCTAATGACCAATGTTGACTCTTTTGGATAGTAATGCTAATGACGCACCAACTATTGAGATTTTGTTGGAATAAGTAATATTGGTCAAAATAAGCTAAGAGGAATCCTTGTGGAGCGGAGATTGTTTCACCTTATAAAAAAGGTTTAGGACAATAAAAAGAACAACCCTATAAAAAGGCTATTTAACAAGCATTTTGGAGTGCCGCGGTGGGAGAATAAAAATTTTATGCTTGAATCGAATGGTAATAGTGTTCTTGATTGAAGATAATAATTTTGAGGAATAATAATCAAAGATATCAAAGAGCTTGAATCACCAAAGGAACCATATACAAACTTGGATAAAGGCTAAGCCACCACCAAGAACGGACAATCCTCCATGAATTTGCTAAAGGAGATCCACCAAAAATTCAATAAAGGAGAGACTTGCTTGTCACACCACCATAACATAGCAATTACGGATAAAGTAAACAAGATTTAGGGGAGAATGAGAGCCACTAGCTTCACCATTCCAGTCGTAAGCAAAGTCATCAACAAGTCATCAACAAGTCCCTTACAAAAGATAACCTTGGGGTATATATAGAGAAGAGAGGAAAAAATAACAAAAATTAAGCCCGGATCAGGCGCGTCGAGAGTGCGACCTCTATTTCTAGTGCAAGGGGCCACTGTACCCGAAGGATGTCACAGGCATGACCCATGAGGTCATGGGCGTTGCACATGATGTCACGGTCATGACCCTTAATGTCACAGTCGTGACATAGACACTTGTTAAAACTAGGCTAGAGGAGGTTGCGGGTGTGGTCCTTGACGTCATGGTCATTACCTTCTGGGAAGATTTTCTATCGAATTTCCAACACGCATAACTTCTTCGTCTGAACTTCATTTTGGACTCATAATATATAGATGGAAAGCTCTTGGTGTCTACTTTACACTCCCAAAAATTGAAGTTCAATATGTCGGAGTTATATATTGAATGAGTTATGATCGAAAGAGTGAAGACATGTCCATTACAGCTTTCCTGGTTGACCTTTCTTGCTTATTCTTACCGAAATATTTCGAGCCCCCTCAAAGGCCAGAAGTAGGTCTCGATGAGGACTCATAGCTCCACCCCCATTGGCCGGGATCCCATTTGTAGTGAATGTCTGTAACGCCCCAACCTTAATCACAAGATTAAGACTATTCTTTAGAATCCCAAACCTGTGATTAGCGCAGCGGAACACCTTAGGTCGAGGCATTACCGCCGTCCCCACTCGGGACAAGGCAAAAACACAATACCACAATCTAACAATCCACCATAAAACTGTGCTTAACTCCATACAACACAACTGCTAAACTTAGAGTACAAATACATTATACAACCTTTAATTAAACATGTCGTATAGACTTTCCACAACCAAGTGGCCTTTAATGCCCTTGAGTAACCTTGAATACCGATCATCGATCGCCTTTAGAGAACCACCTGCAGACAGACGACTTACTCTCGCTTAACTCGCTTTATCACGGAGCTCGGACCTAAAACAACACATTAAAAACATTCGCAAAGTGAGTGGGGAAACACTCAGTACGTAAACCTCCAACACGTCAAACCGTTCGAAAACGGTTTTTAGTGCCGGCATTTAAATTCATTTTGAAAACGGGATAGGGGATATAAAGCATGCTAAACCATTGAATACTTTAAGCTATAAAATTTCTATGCATATGCTGTGCTTAACATTGAAATGATTTCATAAAGTAAGATATGGTGTCCCTTTAGATCGATGCCAAACATCTCACGCACGCACGCCAAACCGATCTCGAGTTTGGATGGGTGATCGCTAAGCGATCGATCGCTGCAGTCAAGATTACCCCGACAGAGCTCAGAAATAAGGCTAGACTTTACTCTAGCCGCTGTGGAATAAGTTTCGGGACCATTTATAAAACAATAAAACGTTAGAGTATATCTATGCAATAAAACTGCATTTGACTTTAAATAGAACAAGAGTTGGACAATTTATGCACCTTAAGACGCTAAAACCCTTGGCGGCTCGGCTCGCTTGAGATGGCCTTTGAAACTTTGTCAACCAATAGAAGCATACATAAACATGAAGAACCGAATAAGGTTCTAAATTAGTTTCACGAGTTTGGAAACTTAGTAATATAAATGAAACAACTTTAGGAATAAAATTTCAGGTTGTATCAAAATAGCGTTTGTAGCATAACGTGAGTTAGGAAAATCGAAACGACATAAAAGAGTACATCCCGGAATAGGGAAAAACATGATCTTTAACTTTGTCAACTGGCTCAAAGGCTAGAAATGAAAGGAAGGGCCCGAAAAATGGCCCGGACAGAAGCAGTGCATATAAAACCTTAGAAATTTCCGAGTCGGAAAACATGAACATAATGACGTAGAATATGATTCAAATGGAAGGGCTTGAATCCAATAAAAATTAGCTTGAATTGACGATGAATGGGGCGCTTACACTTGAAAGCTAGGATGCGAACAATGGAGTTAACTATGGCTTGATCATACGATAGCAAATGAACGATAAAACGGAGTACGATAAACATATTCGAATGCAATAAGAACAAGCTTGGGTCAATGATTTAAGCAATAAAGATGGAAGTAACTTTGAACTTGGAAGCTACCGAGCTAGAGGAAACTCTTAGCTAGCTCAAGACATTGAATAATATTCTAAAGGAAGATGGGGAAGTGAAATACTTTATCAAACCCATTAGCTTTTGGAGACTACCCTTAGGACTCCAAGATGGTACTTTTAGCTTTAAACACATAACTCTACAATGACAACCTACAACCATGGCCCATTCATGCTTAGAACCCCTTATTGGGTTGATTTAAGGCCCAAAAGACATACATTTACATAAACCAAATTGGCAGAAATGTTGTTCTGGATAGCCGCTTCCCGGTTTGTAATTTATACTCCCGATATCGGATGACTATGAGCCACACCTTTCCGGAAAGCTTGCAACGTGGCCTAAAACTCTTATGTTTATCACTAAAACCAATAAAGTCTCTAAAGGGACGAAAATGGTCATCAAACCAGATACACTCTTAAACATTCTGGGCAGAACTTAAATTATAATCCCTCAATGAAAACTCCATATCTCGGACTCCCGATATCGTCTGAACGCATACCATACCTTTCGGAAAGCCCAAAGTGTTACCTAGAACTTTTATGTTCAACTCCAAAGCCAATAAAGTCTCTAACTTGACGAAAAATGAGCATAAACCTACTGACTCAGAAATTCGTATATAAATTTGTACCTTTACGGTTTTGGTCGTAACTCGGGCTATACATGTCAGAAATTCGAAATTCCAAAGCCTACAGTTAGATAATAAACTAGGCTATCATTTGGAACAAAAATCTGGGCAAAATTCACCCTTTTATTCCCCTGTAAAAATCTGATTATAAACAGAATCCATTTTAGCCCTTCAAGCTAATATATACATCTCCAATGGCTTCCAACTTGTATCAATTTCCAATCAAACCTCAAATTAGCTATTACCCAATAAATTTCCAGAATTTAACCTCTTAATCTTGCTCAAATAAGACCTTAAAACTCACATGCAAAAGCTAATTTAAACATCCAATATAATACCACTCTTAAACACACAAAATCCATCCAAATTTACATGTATAATTCCCCAAATTCAAACCCTAACTTAACCACAATATAAATTCATGCTTTAAACTCATAAAAGAGATGAAAAACAACAATTATACATGATAAAAACATGAAAATCTGATTTAGAACATAAAGTTTGAGTTTAGGGTTTGGATATTATACCACTTAGAGGAGAATTTGAGGAAGTAAACAAGTGGAGAGGGAAGAGGGAGGCTCGGCTGCCTCCTGGTGGTTTGGCCGGCCGCCGGAGCTGGCCGGAAAACGCATGGGACAGAGGGGGGGGCTGCTGCGTGGTGTTAGCCAGCCATGGACATAGAGAAGAAGAAAGAGTGGGGATGAGAGTTGAATTGGAATTAAAAGGAATGAGAGTAAAAAAATAACCCCTCTTTAACTAATACCATTCCATATACTCCCTCTAACACCTAATACAAATCTGAATTTGTAAATTAAATACAATAATTGTAATGTAATAACCTTAAATAATTTACTTGTACTAAAATAAAATCAATTGGTAGTAATTGGGTTAAAATAAAATAACACTTGGATGTAGAAAATCCAAATAATGAAATATAAATATTACTTGCACTTAAATGAAATAAATATAACCCAAATAAATTAGAGTTTTGGGCAAGAAGATACAAATGTTACGGGGTCGAATAATTAGACCCCTTTCGGTTAAGAAAATAGCGTAAACGGTAAAACCCGATACAAATTAACTTAACGTGTAAATAACTTTATAACATAAATCGTATAACTCAAAATAATTTAACTCATTGAATGAACATGTAAAGTAAAATTTTTAAGCCGATAATTCGGCATCTTGGCCATCTCCTGCACGAGACACGACACCGATAACAATACATAAATAAATAAATTAATAAATAAATAAAGATGAACGCGAAAAATTTATAACGCGATTTGGATAATTTCTGTGCTTTATAAATAATTAAACATGATTTCGGGGTGGGTTGTTACATCCTCCCCCCCTTAAAAGAAGTTTCGTCCTCGAAACTTGCTGTTGGTTCCATTGCGTTTGATATTCCTTAAAAGATGTGCGGGTAGCTTTCCTTCATGTCCTCCTCGGTTTCCTCAGAGGTTCCCGAGGTGTCTTGATTTGCCCCAAAGTACTTCGCCTAAGGGACTTTTTCTTGAGTGAACCCCGTGCTCCAAAATTTGGATAGATCGTTGTTCGATGATGAGACTTCTCTTTCAATAGAGGTTCTTCTTCAAGAATGCGGTCGGGCCCGATACATGTTTCCGGAGTTGGAGAAACGTGAAAACGTCACGCATTTGCCTTGGATTAGAAGGTACATCTAAACGATATGTCATTGGATTGATTTCCTCCACAACAGAGTAAGACCCTACTATAGCAAGGACTTAACTTCCCCTAGATACTGAAACTTCGAATCTCTTTTAGTTGAATTACTTTAAGGAAAACACGGTTTCCAAATTGAAGTTCGAGCGGTTTCCGCCTTCACTTGTCTACTTTGGTCGATCTTGACATGTGGTCGGGTGACTATGATCTTATGTGATGTTTCTGGATTAACTCCGACTGTGACTACAACTTTAACTATTCCACCCTAACATTACAGTGCGACATTTCTGTTATAAGATGCTTTAGAAAGGAGCCACCGGAATGGTAGACTAATATCTTGTTACTTTAAGAAAACTCTATGAACGAGAGGAATTCATCCTGATTTCCTTGGAAATCTAAAGTGCACGCGCGTAGCATATCCTTACAATTTGGTTTACTCTGTCTGTCTGGCCATCGCTTCCTAAATGGTAGAGGCTACTACCATTGGTCTTAGCACCAAAATCATGATTGAAATCGTGATTGAAATCGCGTATCTCATTCGGATACTATGTCCTTTTGGGAATCCTATGCAACCTTACAACTTCACATGACGCAATTATCGGCCAGTTTATCTACCTTTCCCCCTTTATCGATAGAAATGAAATGCGCCGACTTTGTCAGGCGATCCAAAATTACTTAGATAACTTTGTAGGGCGCTCCAAAATCATGATTGACAACCTGTATCCCCATCGGGTATTATGCCCCTCGGAATTCCAGGTAACCTAACAATCTTTTGTGTGTGGATATCCGTTAACTTATCTATCTTCCATCCTTCATGGATAGGAGCGAAAAATGCCAACTTGGTAAGGCGATCCGTAATTACCCAAACGCCCTATTCTAGAGGTCGTGAGGGTGACTCGATAGAATCCATAGAAATTGATTCCCATTCCCATATGGGACTGTCTAAGGGTCTAGATTTACCTGATGCTCTTTAACGTTCTGCTTCGACCCTTTGACATGACAAACGTCGATCCCCATAGTTGGCTATACCTCCCTTCACGTTAGGTCACCAAAAAAAAATGCTCTTTTAGACCTCTATACATTTTTGTACCTCCAGGATATACAGAGTACAACGAATTGTAGCCTCCTTTCAAAAGCGTAAGCCTTAAGCTTCCTTTATCAAAGATAGATAGTCTACTTTGAAACCTTAGGGTTTTGCTTTCACGGCCTAAAAATCCAGGTATCCCTGTCGTGGCTAGATTATCCATAATCCTCTTGGATTCTGGGGCATTCATTCGTTCTACCTTGGTTTCCTCCAAGCTGGACGGTTGTAGGGATGACGAGTGGCCTCTTGGCCACATCTCTATGCTTTACTAGCTTAAAGCTCTCTATTCAGCTCTCCCGCATTTATGGATGAATTCAAGACAGATCAACATCCGATGCTAAGTTTTTCTCGAAGCATCCGCTATCGAGTTTGCCTTACCGGAGTGGTGTTGGAATCTAAGTCATAACCCTTAATGAATCGCATTGCTGTATACCACATACTTCTTTCCTTCCTCAAGAAGGGATAACATTGGGGCGGTTGTTAGCTTTTCCTTGAACACTTGAAAGGTTTCTTCGCATTTGCCGGTCCATTCAAACCGGGTTGACTTCTTGAGGAGATGGGTCAATGGAAGAGCTATTTTAGAAAGATTCGGAACACTCTCCTATAGTATTCGGCCATAACTAAGAAACTTCAAACTTTGTTAACCGCAGTGGGTCTTGCTAAACTCTTACTGGAGCATACTTTGCTAGAGACCAATCAGATCTCCTCGTGGATCACTATATGTTCCCAAAAATCCTATTGTTCTGAACCCGAGTTCACATTTTGAAAATTTTCACATACAGTCTTTGCTCCCTTAATGATTGAAACGCCACTGTCAAACGATGCACATGTTTCTTTCGACTTTTCGAGTATATCAAAACATCGTCGTTAAACACCACTACAACTTAACCACCCAAGGTTTGAACACACGGTTCATCCGATCCATAAATACTATTGGGCATTCGTAAGTCCAAAAAGGCATTTTTAGGAGTATTCTCAGCCCTAACTCTGAGTGGTTGGAATCTTAACCTTAACCAATCTCAGATGACACTCTTGCCCCTTGGGTGAGTCGAACAGTCCTTCGATACTTGAGAGGGGTACTTGTTCTTGTTCGTGCTCAACCTTTGGTAGTCCAAGTATAGTCTTCTTTATCATGCCCGTGTAAGACTTTGTCATTGTATTCGTCTGGCATAGGCACGTTGTCTGTTCATTCATTCCATATGTCCCCATGATATCGTATCTCATCTTAAGGTTACAGTCATCATCGTGACGAGCACCTTACGCTGATTAGTTATACAACCTTGAACTCATTCCTGTTGGCATCACTTTCTAAGACGAGTCCCAAAACACTGGGTTTTCATCTCTGTTAATTAGCTGAGCACTCTCTTCCCATCATAAATTATATGGCAAGAACACTTTATTTGTCAAATATACCCGTATGGCTCTTATATCCTTTGGAAGAAGGTCTGATCTTTCTTCAAGCGTTCTATATTCTTGATTTCATAGATATCCACTCGTAAGAAGTCTTGACCCGAAGGTCCCTAGTATTTCCTTGAACATCGATTTCTCTTCCTTTCCCATTTTACCTCAGGTATCGTATAATTCCATACAAACTAACATTTTTCCACTTCGCTTTTCCTCCCTTTATTAACTTCCCTTTAGCTATCTATTTCTTATAAAAGGCACCATGATACAGAGGAAAACACGATAACAGGGAATGCCATCAAATGCAGTCATTGAATGTCTTAACACACCGAACTAATAACAACGATAGGATCCGATAAAGATTCTTGAAAATAAACAAGGGTAGGAACGAAGCTTGGATTTTAAAATTGTAATGAGAGGGTAAACTTTATTAGGAGGATGTACAATGAGAGCAGGAAATAAAAGTTGAACTTGAGCGATGAACTTGAAGTATAAAAGTCATACAGAAGAGATTTGGTCCTCGCGATGGTTGTTAGTTGTACCATCCTCCAAAAGCAACTTCTCTTATCCTAGTGGCGAATGAGTATGTGCTGGCGCGTAGTTATTCCTGTGTTAGATCAAGACCTTGCGCTCAAGTTAATTTCCCCCTATCTCTGAAACATATTCCAACGTTACCTCGGAGTATACCCTTTTTCAACATAATTTATTGTCATCACCACTTTATAACTTGTTCTGTATATGTCCTTAGTTTGTAGCCAATTGCATTCTCCTGAGGCCTTCCTCGCCTCACTTGGCTATAAAATCCACAAGCATGTTCGTATAGTAGGTGGAAACTCCCATTTAATTTTTCCTCGACCCTATAACAACGTAAAACTTACCGCCCTTAATGGCTAGCACCAGTACTCGATAATTAACAACCTTCAACATCTGATACCAATGTAAACATCCTAGAATATGAGGATGCCCCTTCCTTTTGCCCTTAGGGTACCCCTTTTCAACCATATCCGCAGTACATTTCAACACTAAACAAATTCTAAAGTCCCCAAATTATTTCCAATGCCTCCCTTTAATCAACGGCATGGGGAGGCCCCATAAATTTAGCATAGTTTAACTAGTTATGAGAGATGACCTTAAGACAAAAGAATCGGTCACCCACAAAGATCACTTCGGTCATTTAACTTAGCGGTGGTTAGCTTCTAGTTAACCTTGTATGTGAGTTAATCAGAGTAGATTCTCATGACGAGATGCCCCTTAACCATAATCATTAATACCCTTAGGCTCTTGGTTAACTTCATGCTTGTCAGGATCCATATTAGAATCTTTCTTCCTCCGCGGGTTCGTGCTCTAACGGTGACGACCCACGTCGTGGGGAGGGAAACATGCGGAGGGGTTAATCTCGCATTTGGAGGAGCAGGCAACGATAACATCTCGTGTAGGAAAAGCCCTAGCTCGCACACACGTAATCGCATAAGCGAAGTAACTTGAATGATAACAACTTCCAATGCAGTGTGATTCTGTGCTCAATGTAGTTGTAGTTGAAGCACCAGGCGTATCGGCCGGCTCTTCCTGACGGAGTAGCTTCTTGCATCATCCCACAGACTCTTGTGGGGAAGGGTGGTAATAAGCACCAAACTCGGCACTCATCATTGCGATACTCAACTTGCGGATTAGCCGCACAATGGATATCAAAGGCGGTTTGCAACTTCTTGAGATGGACTTGGACGTTGGTCTTAGGCTCCCGTAACATCGTGAAGAGGTTGGGAAAAGGGCCACGATTGTGATCCATCTATGCTCTATGTTCCATGTGACATCGGTAAAAAGTTTTAATAACTTTGACATTGAGAGACTGTGTTGAAAGAAAAACAAACAAATGAAAATTAAGGCGAGGTCCGAGACTCAACCAACTTGAACCTTGCTTGTCTTAAAAAGGAACTCTTGTTCCATCTCATAATTACTGTGATCTTACTTACTATCTTTGGATCATGCTGAACATTTGTATCATATACACATCTTTAATCATTTCACTCTACACCCTGGCAAGGCTTTTAGCCCCTCATTTGAGTTTTACTTCATTTCCTCTTAAAATTAGACTTACAAATTCCTATTGGGATGACTAAAGTCTCCCTTAAGGACAACTTCAACATGCTTTGTCCACAACGACACTTATACACATAACATGCTTTGCTCATTACAACCTTTTGAGTTAGACACAACCTATAATTAGGTTTTCTTAAACTTGCTACTAGACCTTCAAATTTCTGCAGAAATTTCGGCAGCACTTCCCCTATAAATTGGACTCTCCCAAATTTTACATATTCTTCAAACCTGCAAGGGAAAACACTTACATTTCATATACCTATCTAGAGCTTCAAGCTCAACATCCATCCCAACAATTTCACATATTTCTAACTCAATCCATAAAGGACTCGTACACCTATAAGGGACACATATGTCACCACACCTAATATCCATACTTCACAAATACATATCACAATCGCTTAGAATTTCTAAATCCTCAAATCCTTCTTATAACTCCGCTCTGATACCACAACTGTAACGCCCCAACCTTAATCACAAGATTAAGACTATTCTTTAGAATCCCAAACCTGTGATTAGCGCAGCGGAACACCTTAGGTCGAGGCATTACCGCCGTCCCCACTCGGGACAAGGCAAAAACACAATACCACAATCTAACAATCCACCATAAAACTGTGCTTAACTCCATACAACACAACTGCTAAACTTAGAGTACAAATACATTATACAACCTTTAATTAAACATGTCGTATAGACTTTCCACAACCAAGTGGCCTTTAATGCCCTTGAGTAACCTTGAATACCGATCATCGATCGCCTTTAGAGAACCACCCTGTACAGACGACTTACTCCCGCTTAACCTCGCTTTATCACGGGAGCTCGGACCGCCTAAAACAAAACATTAAAAACATTCGCAAAGTGAGTGGGGAAACACTCAGTACGTAAACCTCCAACACGTCAAACCGTTCGAAAACGGTTTTTAGTGCCGGCATTTAAATTCATTTTGAAAACGGGATAGGGGATATAAAGCATGCTAAACCATTGAATACTTTAAGCTATAAAATTTCTATGCATATGCTGTGCTTAACATTGAAATGATTTCATAAAGTAAGATATGGTGTCCCTTTTAGATCGATGCCGAAACATCTCACGCACGTACGCCCAAACCGATCTCGAGTTTGGATGGGTGACTGCTAAGCAGTCAGACACTGGCCAGGTCAAGATTACTCCGACAGGAGCCTGTAAAATAAGGCTAGACTTTACTCTAGCCGCTGTGGAATAAGTTTCGGGACCATTTATAAAACAATAAAAACGTTAGAATATATCTATGCAATTAAACTGTACTTGAATTTAAATAGAACAAGAGTTGGACAATTTGCGTACCTTGGAACGCTAAAGACTTTGGCGGCGCAGCTCGGCTTGGAGATGGCCTTTGAAACTTTGTCAACCAATAGAAGCATACATAAACATGAAGAACCGAATAAGGTTCTAAATTAGTTTCACGAGTTTGGAAACTTAGTAATATAAATGAAACAACTTTAGGAATAAAATTTCAGGTTGTATCAAAATAGCGTTTGTAGCATAACGTGAGTTAGGAAAATCGAAACGACATAAAAGAGTACATCCCGGAATAGGGAAAAACATGATCTTTAACTTTGTCAACTGGCTCAAAGGCTAGAAATGAAAGGAAGGGCCCGAAAAATGGCCCGGACAGAAGCAGTGCATATAAAACCTTAGAAATTTCCGAGTCGGAAAACATGAACATAATGACGTAGAATATGATTCAAATGGAAGGGCTTGAATCCAATAAAAATTATCTTGAATTGACGATAATGGGGCGCTTACACTTGAAAGCTAGGATGCGAACAATGGAGTTAACTATGGCTTGATCATACGATAGCAAATGAACGATAAAACGGAGTACGATAAACATATTCGAATGCAATAAGAACAAGCTTGGGTCAATGATTTAAGCAATAAAGATGGAAGTAACTTTGAACTTGGAAGCTACCGAGCTAGAAGAAACTCTTAGCTAGCTCAAGACATTGAATAATATTCTAAAGGAAGATGGGGAAGTGAAATACTTTATCAAACCCATTAGCTTTTGGAGACTACCCTTAGGACTCCAAGATGGTACTTTTAGCTTTAAACACATAACTCTACAATGACAACCTACAACCATGGCCCATTCATGCTTAGAACCCCTTATTGGGTTGATTTAAGGCCCAAAAGACATACATTTACATAAACCAAATTGGCAGAAATGTTGTTCTGGATAGCCCTGCTTCCCGGGTTTGTAATTTATACTCCCGATATCGGATGACTATGAGCCACACCTTTCCGGAAAGCTTGCAACGTGGCCTAAAACTCTTATGTTTATCACTAAAACCAATAAAGTCTCTAAAGGGACGAAAAATGGTCATCAAACCAGATACACTCTTAAACATTCTGGGCAGAACTTAAATTATAATCCCTCAATGAAAACTCCATATCTCGTAATCCCGATATCGTATGAACGCATACCATACCTTTTCGGAAAGCCCAAAGTGTTACCTAGAACTTTTATGTTCAACTCCAAAGCCAATAAAGTCTCTAACTTGACGAAAAATGAGCATAAACCTACTGACTCAGAAATTCGTATATAAATTTGTACCTTTACGGTTTTGGTCGTAACTCGGCTATACATGTCGAAATTGAAATTCCAAAGCCTACAGTTAGATAATAAACTAGGCTATCATTTGGAACAAAAATCTGGGCAAAATTCACCCTTTATTCCCTGTAAAATCTGATTATAAACAGAATCCATTTTAGCCCTTCAAGCTAATATATACATCTCCAATGGCTTCCAACTTGTATCAATTTCCAATCAAACCTCAAATTAGCTATTACCCAATAAATTTCCAGAATTTAACCTCTTAATCTTGCTCAAATAAGACCTTAAAACTCACATGCAAAAGCTAATTTAAACATCCAATATAATACCACTCTTAAACACACAAAATCCATCCAAATTTACATGTATAATTCCCAAAATTCAAACCCTAACTTAACCACAATATAAATTCATGCTTTAAACTCATAAAAGAGATGAAAAACAACAATTATACATGATAAAAACATGAAAATCTGATTTAGAACATAAAGTTTGAGTTTAGGGTTTGGATATTATACCACTTAGAGGAGAATTTGAGGAAGTAAACAAGTGGAGAGGAAGAGGAGGCTCTGCCTCCTCGGTGGTCGCCGACCACTGGCGCCGGAGCTGGCCGGAAAACGCATGGGACAGAGGGGGCTGCTGGTGTTAGCCAGCCATGGACATAGAGAAGAAGAAAGAGTGGGGATGAGAGTTGAATTGGAATTAAAAGGAATGAGAGTAAAAAAATAACCCTCTTTAACTAATACCATACCATATACTCCTCTAACACCTAATACAAATCTGAATTTGTAAATTAAATACAATAATTGTAATGTAATAACCTTAAATAATTTACTTGTACTAAAATAAAATCAATTGGTAGTAATTGGGTTAAAATAAAATAACACTTGGATGTAGAAAATCCAAATAATGAAATATAAATATTACTTGCACTTAAATGAAATAAATATAACCCAAATAAATTAGAGTTTTGGGCAAGAAGATACAAATGTTACGGGGTCGAATAATTAGACCCCTTTCGGTTAAGAAAATAGCGTAAACGGTAAAACCCGATACAAATTAACTTAACGTGTAAATAACTTTATAACATAAATCGTATAACCTGAAATAATTTAACTTATTGAATGAACATGTAAAGTAAAATTTTCAATCCGATAATTCGGCATCTTGGCCATCTCCTGCACGAGACACGACACCGATAACAATACATAAATAAATAAATTAATAAATAAATAAAGGTGAACGCGAAAAATTTATAATGCGATTTGGATAATTTCTGTGCTTTATAAATAATTAAACATGATTTCGGGGTGGGTTGTTACAATGTCATACCTAACGATGACCTAAATATGCCTACAAGGTCCCAGGTCCACCTTAAAATGGACTCCACACCCGACCTTATTGTGGTTTTGCTCGTGTTTTACAAAGAGGGTGCGAGAATGCTTAGTGACCATGGATTTTGAAGCTCGGACCCTAACCCAATACGGTTCACCAACCCAATCTCGAATTAACATCGAGGTTGTAAGTTAATAAAGAGAAAATGAAAAAAAATATCTTGTCATATGTGATCAAATCAAAGATCATATATGAATTGGGAAGATTAAAATATGGATGAATAGTAATTTAGATTTATTTGTCTTATTTTTAAATAATTTGACATACTTTAGTGATATCGCATATGTATTATTGTAAGGTCCTGGTTTTTTTTTTTCGTGTGTGTGTATGTGTGTGTGTGTGTGTTACCCGTAAGGATGTCTTCCAGGGTTTAGTTTGTTCTGTTCCAATGATACCGACATTGTGAAGTTTAGCAACCTAGTCCACAGTTTCGCGAGATTTGTAGGGGACAGGGGATATATGTGGCCTTTGTTATTCGGGATTGAGAGGCTACTTCCATCCCTGACTCGTGTTTTTCTAACTCCCATAGTTACTTCCTCGAGCTATACTCGGGTTTCTTAGAATGGGTTGGGTATGCCAGCATGGGCGTCCTCCCTTATTACCTTCATCGATACTCACAAGGCCACACTATCTCAAGCCAATAGTAAGTAGAACAAGCTCGATTACATTCAAGGATTATACATCGGTTTTTCTCATACCATGTCGTAGAGTTCTTGAGGAGTTCTTATTGCTGATGTAAGTAATGTCCTTGAGTGATCCAAGCTCCCTTAAGCATCCACTCTCCTGGAAGCTGAATATACCTGCAAAAACTTGAGACACCCTTCCTCAAGCCATAATTGACATTAAATTTAGGTTCTTGACTACTAGTAACAACCATGTTAGGAGGTCTTGTTCCTTTTGGAACCCAAACTTGTACAATTTTAGAATGATAATGGTTGAAGTAGTGAGATTTACCATATTTGCTTTTGGGAAGAGATGAATGACCTTGATATCTTGTCCCAAGATACATGTGTCGTTCTTGGTGCCATGAGTGAAATCTGTGGCCTTGGTATTGCTCATTAAGGTCCTTGTGTCATCCTTGGTCTCTGGTTCTGATAGCTTGTCCTTGCGAGACATAATGTCCTTGACGACAATTTCGCTCCTTAATAGGGGGATGAACTTTCATGTCATTTTCCAAGGTTTTCTTGTTGCTTGGTTGCCTCAGCCAAAGACTTGTGACAATCATCAAGGTTGGCCTTGAGGTCTAGTATTTCAGCTTTGAGAATGTCGACCCTGGAGGTAAGCCCTTCACATAATTTCTCCAATTTCTCATTGGACTCTTTCAGGCCTTTGTTGGTTTCTTTTAGTGACCTAATCTCATTTAAATGCTTGGTTTCTCGTCCTGTAAACTTTGAAAGGCATTTTCCCAAGTACTTTTTAGGATAAGTGAGGAGATCATCAAATTTTACCTCCTTTGATTCGTCCTTCTCACTGTCTGGATAGTCATCATTGGCTGTACCAACTTCCTCTGTGTCGTTGGTGTCTTTTCTCATGATGCAATGACTAGTAGTTTCCTCATAATCACTCCAACTGGCCATCAAGGCCATGTGATTTCTCTTTTCTTTGTTCTTTCTGTGGTAGGGTCAGTCCTTGATCAAGTGATCTGGGTCATCACAAAAGAAAAAAAAACAAAAGAATGAGTTAGTTCTATTATTTGATGAATCATTACCTGTTCGGTTGATTCGTTTGGATGAAGGTCCTCAGGAGGTATGACTTTTCTTATATGATTTCTTGAGTTCCTTGGCCATCATTGTTGTTAGGACCATGGATTTCCTTATGGGCTACTTCTTCCTTTTCATTTTGCTCTTCCTGGAGGCGCATTTCGTGAGCAAGAAGCTTTCCAATGAGGTCATCTAATTCGAGGGTTTCAACATCGTGAACTTCCTCTATTACAATGACCTTTGATTCCCATTTCTTTCTTGGAAGACATCTGAGGACCTTGTGAACTTTTCTTCATTGGAGTAGGTTTTCGCCAAGGACTTGAGATTATTGACTATGACATTGAATCGTTTGTACATGTCCTTGATGGATTCTCCATTCTTCATTTTGAAGGATTCATAGTGCTTGACATAATTGTCAAGCCTTATTTTTTGAACTTGGCTCATTCCTTCGTATGTTGTCACTAAGGTATCCCACACCTGTTTAGCTGTATCAAAGCCAGAGACAAATTCAAACTCATTAGAATCAAGTCCACAATAAAGGATATGTAAAGCTTTAACATTTTTATCCGCCTTTTCTGCTTCTTTGACAGTATATTTGGATCTAATTTTGGGTTTCCTGATTCCTTCCTTTGTGATCA
The DNA here is from genome assembly GCA_029582165.1 of Portulaca oleracea. Lineage (NCBI taxonomy): Eukaryota > Viridiplantae > Streptophyta > Magnoliopsida > Caryophyllales > Portulacaceae > Portulaca > Portulaca oleracea. Next base: position 8,825,566 of record CM055879.1, on the reverse strand, counting down.
TGGGGACAAAGTCTCAATTCTCAATTATGTCCCAAACGTCATAGTCTTGATCCATGATGAATGCTTTCATACGCTTCTTCCATTAGGAAAAGTTTGATCCTCTAAATAATGGGGGACTGTTCAAGCACCGTCCTTGCCCTATATCACCATCTTCGATCCCATCCATGATCTTTTCCACAAAACGGTTAGTTTCTTCTTGAGTGGACCTACTCTGATACCACTTAAAAGAACCCTAGATGGGAGGTGAATAGGGTTATAGAAATTTTTGCACAATTTCGCACTGGTAAAGGACGTTAGGGTCTTAATCTTTTCAGATTAAGATTCAAGCTTAGATAAACCACAATAAACTGAAATAAAGGATAACAAAAGATAACTGAATAACCTCCTTTATTCGTTTGGAACAGAATGTAGACTGAATGTGAGCGTCCCTAAGGTGAACGCCCTTAGGGTTACAGACGAACAAAAAAACTTCGAACCAAATTTCTGGGTAAACACACACACCAAGCACAGATTTGGTGTAAGCTCCAATCGAACCTAAGTCCGTCTAGGATGCTTTTTTTAAAAAAAATGTATGTGTATTAAATTTATACACACACACAAATATATATATATATATATATATATATATATATATATATATATATATATATATATATATATATATTGGATTTATATGAGGAGAAATCCACCATCGGGACGCTATACCTTCAGGGAAGCCGCTCAAACCTCCAATTTTCTTTATAAGATTTGAACTCATGACTAAAGATTAAACCTTCTCCAAGTACTACCATCCAACTACGAAGATACTCATTGAAATAGCTATATATATATATGGCAAAAAATAACACTTCATTGCCACAGGGAACATCCAAGATAGAATCTGGAGAGGGGACGATGCGGAAGCCTAGGGTCTAAATAAACCATGTGGATGATGGAAATTCAGCCATAGAACTCATAAACACTATGAACCAATTTTTAGGGTTTTTGGGTTAATGGAGATAACCATGAAATTAAAAGATATGGACAATTCTAAAGAGAGAAATCTAACCAAATTGAACTTAGATGTTCAAACACTTGCACAAGGATCTCCCACAAGCAAAGAGTATTGAATCACCCAAGAAATCTCACAAAGAGTGTAGGATAACCACACACTCACAAGGAAGAGAATTCACCAAGCAACTTCCACCCAAAGGATTAGCTTCATTGATTAGGATTTGAAAACCCACAATTACAACACTCTCCAATTGAGAGGATTTTTCTTGAATCTAGCTCCTAAACATTCATCATCAAAAACTATCTTGAAAAACAAGCTAAAGGGGTATTTATACTAATAGGGGGTAAAACAGTAAAACATAACATTTAACACCAAAAAGACGCGCAGGCAGCAGCCGAACAGTGGGGGTCGCGGGTGCCATGGGATTTGTCGCAGGCGCGACGGAAATCGGGCACAACAGCGTCTTCCGGGCAGAATAATGACTCGGACGAGTCACGAGACGAATCGGGCACGGCTATCTTCTGGGCAGCTTTTCCCTGCCGACTTCAAACGCGCATAACTTCTTCATCCGGACTCCGTTTTAGGCCCGTAAGATATCGATGGAAAGCTCTCGCTGTGTACTTTAAGCTCCCAAAATTTAATACCCATCGAAAATATATTGAAGGAGTTATGTTCAAAAGCGTGGAGGCACGCGCATTTCTAGCCTTTGAACGCCTTCACCGCCTTGTGTTTATTCTTGCCGATGTTTTCAAAGCCCCTTAGAAGGCTTGGGAATGGTCCGATAGAGACGAACCAAAAGTGAATCGATCCCCATACGGTTCAAAATCCCAACAGATAAAACCTATCAACCAAGAACCAAAAGGCACAGAGAAACTAATGAAGTAATAAATCTATACATTGATTATACTTGGAGCTTTTTTTAACAAGAAACAAAAACCTATGTAGAATAGTGTGTTGTATCTTCTTGATAGCGTCTTCCATCGATAAAAATCTTCGACCAGACGGGAATTTTTTGTAATTTCTTGCCTCTCAGACCACATCTATTGTAGAGGTAATCACAACAGCAACAAGGGATTTAATAGACCTGTTAGGCTGTTATGCTTCATATTCTTCCAATTAGCAAACTAGTGATGGAGGGAAGTAAAGTCTGATCGAACCCCCATTTTATTAGAGAAGTAAATGACAATCTGTTTGATATAGTCACACTTCGAGAAAAGGTGGTCTATTGTTTCTGTCTCCAGATTGCATAAACAATAAATGTTGTCTACTGCACTACCATGAGCAGCAAGACGAGAAGTGACCGGAATTTTTTTGTGCGCAGCGACCGAGACAAGGAACGTATGGCATGGTGGTGAGATGTCGTTCCAGATTACAAAGAACCAAGGCCGCTTTTCCTTGTTGGGCAATAACAAGTTATAACAATCAGAGACTGAAAACTCACCATTGCTTTCACCTCTCCACTTCCAATCAGTTGGGTCACCAAATTTGATTCTCTCCTTGATCTTGCGAACCTACTTCCAACACTATGAACTGGTGGCTGGTGGATTATGGCTCCACCAATCATGATTTTTCATATACCTTTCATATATCCACCTTACCTGTAAGCTGTCTTTCTTGTTTGCAATATTCCACACTAGCTTATCCACCGTGGCAATGTTCCAGAGTTGAGGATTTTTCAAACCCACACCTCCAAACATTTTTGGGGAACACAAAGTCTCCCAATCAACCAAAGGGATCCTCTGTGAATCAACAGTACCCGACCAAATAACATTTCTACAAATTTCTATAACCTGTTCAATGACTTTTAGAGGAAGGACAAAAATATTGGTCCAATACCCAACGATACTCAACAACACGTACAGAGTTCACCAACTGAATGCGAGCAGTATAAGAAAGGTGTCTTGAAGACCAAGAACGAACTCTAGCTGTGACGTTTTCAACAAGCAAAAGACAATCAAACTTGCCCACCCTTCCAGTTGTAATAGGAACACCTAAATATTCCTATATATATATGTGTGTGTGTGTGTGTGTGTGTATAAATTGCTGTCAAAAATTCGAGTTCGGGTAAATACGGATCGGACAAATTCGGACAACGTCAGAATTCAGACGAGAATTTTATGTCCGGACCCAATTTCATTTCGGGTCGAACCGGGTCGGACAATTCGGACGAAGCAAAAATCAGGACAATAGAAAAAAGAGAAATTTTATGTCCGAATATTCGGTCAATATCAAAATTCGGACGAAAAATCTATGTCCAAACCCGGTTTTTTTCGGGTCGGACAATTCAAATAATTCAGGTCAGACGAAATTTTGTCAGCGCTATATATATATATATATATATATATATATATATATATATATATATATATGGCAACATATTGGTTAGCGCTTGGGCCTTGCGAGAAAGTGTGAATGGCGTTTTTGTGTTTTGTTGTATGCTCTGTTTGCTTGTGTTTACACTCAAATTTATACTCTTTTACCCTCGGGTACAATAACTAAACAATATGTCGACTGTATATCTGGTTTGAGTAAATACAAGTGGGGTGTATTTTGATTCAGAGTAAATTTCACTCTAAATACGGTTAGATGCTCTTTGATAATAAAAGTTTCTTTTTATGATAAATACGGGTCAAGTATATTTTGGTTTATTGTAAATTTCACTCTAACAACATGATTCGGGTATAAGTTTTAGGTAAATATATAGGATCGGGTGTATTTATGTAAATATATTTTGATACAATATATTATAATACTTGTACAAATAAAACATTAAAATTGTTAATACGACAATCTTTAAAAGATTTTATGTTAGTATGAAAATTAAATTGTTGTACATTGTATTTGAAAAATAAATATAATACTATATATTTATTGCTTGTAATTTTTCATATTTATTATAACCTAAAACAAAATCCACTTAATATAATAAATTTAATCAATATTATCATATCAAATTTGTATTGCAAATCTATAATTTCTAGCCGTGCAGGGCACATGCATTCTTTACTAATATTGTAATAATATTGACACATTTAAGATGAACTTTAGAGAACATATTAATTGTTTTTTTGAATTGAGCTCTTGAAGAATTTAAGTACATAGATACTCCAACACATACCACATGATCATTAGATTTATACATGCGCGGCTAAGCTGACAATTGCAATTTCCAAATGCAAGACTCTAATCCAATTAAAGTAACTATACTTGGGAGTCATTACTTTGTTATTTTCTTTAGCAGTTATGTTGTTGTCATTTACGATTTGCCCAGTTTTATTGTGAATTCTTCACTGTGTTCTGACTTCGAATAATATAAAAACAAGGTTACACTTATAGTGGTTGTCAACCATGACAACCACCGAAAGTAAAATAAATTTTACTAATATATATGTCAAGTTTTATCTTGATGATTAGCTTTTTTATTTAATATAAATTGTAAAATATATTTTTTTAAAATTTTAGTTTATTTTAAAAAAAATTAAAATAAATATTTTTCAAAATATGCTTGTTTTACTAGACAAAAACTTTGAGTTAAGGCATTTAAATTTAAAAAAAATTGTAATTTTTTTTAATTAAGAAAATATATTTTATAATGTTGTACTAAATATAAAAAATGAGTGACGAAGATAAAAGTTGATACATATATGGATAAACATTGTTTTCATTGTGGTGGTTGTCATAATTGACAACCACTATAAATTTTTCCATAAAAACAAAGGTATATTTTGAAGTCTAATTACGACTAGCTAACTTGAGCTCGGTTCTTTAACTGAGCTGGATCTTACAATGTATGTTCATAATAATTCATTACTTTCCTTATGTGTAGACTCTAACGGTTCGTCCTTAATTTCAAAGTAATTAAAAAGGAATAAAACAACATAAGTGTATTTGATATTAACAATTAGGCTCATTTCCCAAAACAAAAAAATGATACTACATCGGTCCCATTTTGTTTTTCAAAATAACTATTTTTAAGAGTTTAATGTACATTAAAAATTATAGTAAAAAAATTGCAAATTATCAATATTGCCTTTACATTAGTTGAAAACATTATTTATTAGAAGTAAAAATTATAGTAAAAATTTGCCAATTAACAAAATAATGGTTATTAAAATTATAAAAAATGATAAATAATATTATTTATTAAAGGTAAAAAAGAAATTACAATTATTAAAATTATAAAAATACAAATATATTCAAACAATAAAATTAGTTATAATGACAAACGTCTGGAAACAGAGGTAAAAATAATTAGGCTCGTTCCTCACTACTAGTACATTGCGGAGAATAATCGTTTTAATTATTTACAAGAGAAGCAAGGCACATGGGCCCCATTAAGGATCACGTGGAAACAGTAGCCAGCAGGTATCCAGGTAGGAGATCATGTGAGGTTTTGTGGAAGACGAAGCATTCAATATTTTGTTGCTGTCAGGCGAAAATAACGGCCGACCACCACCATGCATGCCCTCCTTAATAATCTCTTCCTAAACTTAAACTAGCCCATTCAACCATTTAACTTACAGGTGTCCAATATACTCCATCCGTTCTATATTAATTGTCGTCTTTGGAAATTATATAGTCAAACTTCAAAAATTTTGACCATAAATTTCTCAATATATATAATGAATTGTTATATAAAATTACCATCATTAGATTCGTAACGAAAAATACTATTCCCTCCTTCCCATATTATCTGTCACTTTAACTAACTTTCTTTTTTCCCATAATATCTGTCACTTTATATTTCCAATAACACATTAATTATTAATTTATCAAATTAACCTTATTAATTACATCTTTTTCATTCATTTTTCTTTTTTATTCACATTTTTCTTTTTTTATTTACCATTTTATTCAACATTTTCACATTTCCAATGCACTAAATTAATATAATTGAAAGTTTTTTTGGTCTTTTAAATTGTGTCCCAAGTGACACTTAAATTGGGAAGGAGGGAGTATCATACAAGTATAATATTGCAATTGTTAATAACATATTATGTAAGAAATTATCAATTAAAGAGTGATATTGGAGACCGTGAATGTCAAAATTATGACAATTATTGTGGAACGGAGGGAGTACTTGTTATTGTATATGGACTTTTAAAAAATAAAAAAATAAAAAATAAATAAATAACAATAAAAATAAATATAAATATTAAATGATATATTCACAATAAGCTTAACAAAATTGCACATCATCAAATAAATATGTCCACCAAATAAATTGAAATTTCACATTAACTAGATATTTATATCTTAAACTTATACTAATACCTAATTACCCAATTTATTGACTTACACTTTTTGTTTATAAAAAATAGTTTGGTATTGTAATATTTTAGGGGTATTGAATTGCTAAATTGGACACCCCTATTATGTTTTTTTTGGAACTTTTTTGACCATGGGTGGATCTCAAGCCATTGTAGGGTGTCCCTGGACACCCCTGGCAAAAAAAAATTGTGATTCTCTAGTATTATTCGGAAGAAATTTTCTTGTCGGAACAAGCGGGCACTGTAAAAAAGTCTCAAAAAAAAAAATAATAGAGGTGTCCAATTTAGTAGCAACCCAAAAACCTTAAAATATTAGTCCCCCCGTCACAAATAAATTGTCCAAGTATGACTAATTAGGTCAAATTTTTTTAAATTTTGACCGTTAATTTATCAAATTATATGTTGAGTTATTATATAAGACTACCACTATTAGATTTGTGGTGAAAAATATTTTTCCTGAATATAATATTATTAGTCTTGTTAAGATAAAACGTGAAAATTAGTGGTAAAAGACTAAAAGTGCTGCATCGAAGACCGTAAAAAAGTAAATTGGACAAATTAGTTGGGATGGAGGGAGTACCAAATAATTTTTTTTAATTAATAAAAAGTATAAGTCAATGAATTTTGTAATTGTGTATCAATATAAGTTTAAGATATAAAAATATCTAGTTAATGTGAAACTTCAATTTATTTGATGGACATATTTATATGATGATGTGAAATGTTGTTAAGCTTGTGAATAAGTCATTTAATATTTATTTTTTATTGATATTTATTTAAATTTATTTAAATTGATTATTTTATTTTTAAAAAACACTGATGTAATAAGAAATGTATTGGACACCCCTACGTCAAATGTCTAGATCCGCCACTAATTTTTGACGATGTCCATTTGCTCCAATTAAGAAAATTTATTCCAAATAATTTAGAGAAACACATAGTTTTCTTTGGCTAAGAGTGTCTGTGGACACCCCTAATATACTTACAGATCCGCCTATGCTTAAACCCAACCCATAAACAAATACTACTATCGTAACCATGAATTTTCAATATATATATATATATATATATATATATATATATATATATATATATATATATTACAGTGTGATATGAGATTTAAATATAGGTATCCCCATCACTTTTGTAAACTGACATTCTTAGAAAGACCTACAAAAATCATTCAAAATAGTCACTTTAAAACAAGTCTAAACATAAAAAGAATTTCGATTAGAAAACCTTTAAAAAAACAAATACAGCCGAGTTGGAGAGATCTAAGGCGGGAGTCCACCTCAAACAAGACCCATGATAACAAGTCAAGTAAGGTTCCATCTTAAAACCAATTCGTATTAAGATGCGTAGCTGACAGACGTAAAACGTATAGGTGTCTGTGTACCGCAAGTGTACGGGTCTGTGTAGTAATAAAATATTGTTCTCTCTCAGGGATTTGCGTTCAACCACGCACTGATCTAGTGCGCTACAAAGAATGCTAGGTCGATCCAAGGGTTGTGGTAAGGTTTTCTAAACTAAACTAAGAAAGCAGGAATTTTTAGGGTTTTAACCAATTAATTAAAAGCGTTCAGGGGAGTCCACTCTAGTCAATCAATCAAATTATCAACAATCCCGGTGCAGATAACAAGATAATTCGGGGTCTATAATCTTTCTAGGCCTTGTCACTTCGATCTTTCAATCTGAAGTGAGTTACAGTGATTAGACTAAACATTATTTCTAACTATTTAATCCAATCAAAGATAAAGAACTGATTATAAATTGACCCTAGGCAAGAATCATTATGTCTAACTATTTTCTAAACCTATTCAATCTACGCAATCCAATTCAAGACTCAAACTGTCGATCTGTTGCCGAGAATCTAAAACCAGGTAAAGACTACCATGACATACCATACACGCAGATTAAACGAATAAAAAGATAACCTAACACCGAGACTGTATTCAAATTCAATCAATAGACATCGAATTTATCCCCCAAACAAAGGAAATTAGCTACTCATATTACTGAAAGTAAACATCACAAAATCTAAACAAGAATGAGAAGGCATGAAAGTAAAATAGAAATAACCGTGTTCGAATTAGCGGAATCGATCTCTTCGTGTCACCCGAATCGATCTCTTTCGTGTTCTTCGATCACAAGCAACAATCTAATTTAATAACAATGTTTGGGAATTAACTGTAAGGAAAGTATCTAAAATCTACTCTAAAAGCTCTCTAAAGCTACGCTAATATTCTCCCTAAAAATCGATAGAAAAACTCCTATTTAAACGGCGGATATCAACCCCTTTTATAGGGCTGGATTAAGGCACAAAACGTTATCCGCGTTTGCAAAACGCTGGCTGCGTTTTGTCCAAAAATAAAACTCCTCCATGTATTGGCGCTGGCTGCGCCCTCAAAACGCCGGCTGCGTTTTGACTTTGTTCGACTGTTGAAGTTTCTGGACAAGGCGTTGGCTGCGCCTTGTTCCTCCGCCTTAATTGGATTTGGGCCGTGGCAATCTGGGCCGTTCTTTCTTCTTTCCTTTCTTCTTCTTCAACTTCTCTTTTTTATTTTCTTTGATTTTTGCTATTTTTTCCTTCAACTTTTCATGCTTTTTTATAATTCCACTAATTCCTGTAAAACACACCAAACTCGCGAACAAGTGTATAAATCGCAGAAATTGACATAAAAACACGGGATTTCGGACATAAAAAGCATGAAACTGACATGTTTTGAGCCCTAAAAACTCTATATAAAAATGACTTGTCAAATCCCCCCATGCTTAGCTCTTGCTTGTCCCCAAGCAAGTCAGAATTGAAACAGGAGGATTAGGGCTCAAATAGGAAAAACGGAACCTAAGAAGAAAAAGAATCGGAAAGAGTTTTTGATAGGGTTACAAACAAAATCTTAACACCCCCTCAGGCTAACCAATCTAACACATCAATTCAGCAGGCAAGCACAAAGATCGGTCTGGACAAGATCAAAACTCAGTTCAAAAGAGAAAGGAGGAAATTTTCGAAACCAAAAAGGAGAGAACAAGTACTTCAGAAGCATAAATCCGCCAACAGTCTTAAGAAGAATGCAAATGTGCGCGGTTAGTTATGGATGTAAGTTAGCTAAAAAGAGCAAACCTCACATAAGAAAGAATAAAAACAATCAATCACTCAAATTTGAATATGTATGTGAGGTTTTCTCATACTCAAACCAATAGATACAAACTGCCATAAGCTTGGTAAGAACCTCACTCTCCACTACTGGTATGCAACGCACAAGTGACAATCAAAAGGACTTTTTCGGGTTGTAACGGGGCTTAGGTTAGGGGAAAGGAGCGGTAAAATTTGGGAATGAGGAGTTAAGAGCCATGCTTGGATTGATTTTCAATAAGTATAACACTCTAAACTCTCCTTCTTGCTTAATGTATGCAAGGAATTTCACCTTTCACCCTCAACAATATGAAACATCTCAACTGAATACAATCAGGTCAAAGTTTTCAGAACTTTAAATTGAATCTCCCTAATCACCCTTTTATTTTTGGAACTCTTTTTCTCTTTTTTTTTTATTTTTTACTTCTCTTTTTTTTTTCCTCTTTGGTGGGTGATCGGGGAGAAGAAAACTGTGGAATTATAACTTCGACCTCGATATAATATATGAACAACATAACCAAACACCAATTATTCAAAAGGTGGGACTTTCAGTTTCTCCCAATCTTGAAACAATAAGCACAATTTCTTCCAAACTTCATATTTTTGTTCACAAACACACCAAACCAACTGTTCCTTTAAAAAAAATGACAAACTCTCATTCAACCAAGCAAGGCAAAGGGATGCTGAATATCAAAGGCCAAGGCTTGTATTGTCAGGGTTCAATCATGAAAGAAGGGTAAACAAAGGCTAGGCGGGGCAAAAAGAACGGTAAATATAATGTAGGGTAGACTATTTGGCAATGTAGCTTTACAAAATAAAATGAATGCCTTAATCACTTTGTCACAGCGTGCAATGCAAATATGTAGTTTCAAGTAAGATGCAAAGCAAGTTCTAGAAATGCAACTAATGGGTGAGTCACTAAGGGGATCATGGAATTGATAAAAGTGATCAATTCAAAGTTTAGGCAATGTGGACTCACGGGATGTGGCTCAATCAACTAAACTTAGCCCAAAGATTTGCGGCACACACATTTATACTTTCTAAGATAGTCAAAGCAGTAAGATACAACTTTCATAACTTGACTCAAAATCAGAAGATTTGAAGGAAAAGGTTTCAAAGACTTTTGAGATCTAATCGAGACTTTTCTAAGCGAAGCAAGCTAAACTGAAAGTAAGAAATGTTTACAAATCATCACCGAAGGTGTTTCCAGTTTTAATCCTAGTCCTATCCTATATATTTTTTTGGTTTTTGTCTTTTCTAATTTTTTGGTCTTTTTCTAATTTTTCTGATTTTTTTTGGATTTTTGAATAAGCGGATGCAAAAGAAAGAAAAAGAAACAAACTAGAATGATTCTAACTAATGCAATCTAGGTGGATGCAATTTAAAAGAAAAACTTAGAAAGAAAAACTTAAGAAAACTAGAAAACAAAAGAAAAACATACTAGAAACTCAAATAAAAGAAAACAAACAAGCTAAAAACTAGAAAACATACTAAACTAAGAACAAGCAAATAAAAGAAACACTCAAAAATAAGAAAATCACACTAAAACCTGAAAAATAAGCATGAAACAAGAAAAAGAAAGACGAAAATAAAAGAAAAAAATAAACGAAAAACAGAAAAATAAACGAAAAACAGAGAAACAAGAAGAAATATTCACAAAAGTGAAATATTCAACCCCCTCCCCCCCTTCCCCATGCTTAAACGTTGCATTGTCCTCAATGCAGAAGACAACGGTGAAGGCTAAGGGCAGGTAAAGGATCAAGGATCCTTGGTCGGTGGAGAAGGGCTGGTATGGCTCGGTCCTGGTGGCGGTGAGGCTTGGTCAAACATGGCCTGTATAAGGCCGATGAGGTTGGCGATTGACTCGTCAAGACGGTTAAATCGCAGGTTAGACTGACCCCTATACTCGACAAAACTCTCCCGCAATTCGTTGACTCGATGCTCGGTCCGGTCAATGGAGGTCTGGAGGTCGCAAAAGCGCGCCTCATAGTCTAATTGGGGTCGCTCGGGTTGAGAGTCAGGGTGGATTTCAGGCTCAGGCTAGGGATCAAACTCGGGAAAGGGTGGCATCCACATCAAATTCTCAGCCACGTGGGGTTAGGCACGGGAAACCTAGCGTTGTTGGGGTAAACCCAAAGACAACGCGAGTCTTTGTCAAACTTGCACAAACCAAAGGAATTACACTGGTCCCCATCCAAAATATGCTACCCGGGATAAGGTCAGTGGGGTTCTTAGGCGGTAAAGCCGTATTGGCGTGCAAGTGTGTGATGTAACCCCCTATGGCAATGCCCTTGTTGGTTGAGGTTGCGACACTAGAAAAATGGTGAGCTAGCATAGCTACGGGGTCGGCATGAGTGTCGGCATCTAGCATGCAATGCAACATGTAACAATCAGCCCGGGTAGCTTTGTTTGAGCTACCGGGCCTCCCGAAGATACCGCAAGAGAGTATGCGGTGGACATATCTCAATACGGGGTTCCTAATCAAGGTCGCGGGGGTGTTGCTAGGGTCCCAGTTGTCAAAACCAGAAATTCTGTGAAAGAAACCCTTTCCATCCCAATCTATAGGTATAAGGGATGAATCCCTACATGTATGTTCGGGCAAGTCAAAGGCACGGGCGAACTCGGACACAGTCAAAGTCCTTTCTACCCCCAAAAGCTAAAAACGAATGCACCCATCCCTCCCTTGGAGGTTAACTACTAAGGTAGAGAAGAATTCAAGGGTGATCCCCCTAAAAGTCGGCTCGCCTAATCTAGCTATGTTGGTCATATGACAACGTCCCAACATCCAATTCACATCATCCAACATACCACAGTTACGCAAGAAAGGCTCATGCATATATTTGGTGGGGATGAGGGCTCTTTGGGCAACGGAATCGTACCTTTTCTTGATTTTCCCTTCGAAGATGAAGGGGTTCGAGCTCCTCGAGTCCCTAGGAGGCGCAACCTTCAATTTTCCTTTCTCCGCCGTCGTGGCCTTTCGCTTCCGGCTTCCTCCGGCTTCATTGTCATCACCAGGGGGTCCAGAAAAGCTTGGGTTTTTAGTTCTCGCCATCTTAAAAATACTAACAAGATCAGTACAATTACCAAGATAAATCCTAGGTATTAAATAAGCATGATCACAATGCATAAACTTAATACTAACACTCCCCCATGCTTATTTGATACAAGGAATTGAAATTAAGATAAATCTAACCTAATACCACACCAAAAACAGAGTATAACACCACAACACATTCACCATCAAAACCTAGACCTAGATTTCTCAATTTCAACATCACATTGCTCTCTCAATACAACCATCATCACAATCCTCTCAATTCTGGAACAAGAAGTCAAAAATTAACAACTAAATTCATGCCCTAATCAAGAATTCAATCCAAGAATCAAACCCAAATCAAGAAATTCGAATCTAGGACATGGTATATAGTATAAGTTCAATAAACTACTCAATAAACTCAAATATTTAATCAAAATCATACCACAATCAAAGTATAATCAAAGAACAAGAGAAAGAGTTGAGAATTCCATACCTTGAGTTTGAAGAGGGAAGAGGAATGGAGTTTGAAAGTTCAAAGTGTTAGAGTGCAAGTGAGAGGAGAAAAGAGAGGGAAGAAGTGGTGGTGGTGTTTGTGTTCGTCGGCGCCGGCAAGGAGGACGGCGGTGTCGACGGTGGTGGGTGGTTGAGGCGCTGGTGGTGCTTGAGGAGAGGGGTCGTCGGGGTTAGGGCAAAAGCAAGGAGGGAGTTTTCAATTGAAAGAAAGAAAGAGGAAGGGCCCCGATAAAATCAAAAGGCGGGCAAAATAACTGGGCAAAATAACAAAATGCGGCCAGCGTTTTGCAAAAAACTCTTACCTGAACTCTCTGGACGAGGCGCTACCAGCGCCTTGAAAACGCTGGTTGCGTTCTCTCACCTGATGAAGGTAATTCGATTTTTGCCACTTTTTTGCTTGTTTTCTCCTTTTTCTTTGTTTGCTCCTTATTTTCCCTACAATTTGACATACCAAAAATCCCTACAAACATCCACCAACTTAAAATTTATTAGGTTAGGTAAAATAATTTCAATAATAGCCAAAAATTTTCTTGAATTTCTTCTTTTTCTTCTACACACTAAAGAAAAATAATTAGTAAACAACTAAAATACATTACTAAGGAATAAAAACTAAAAGAAAATAAAAAAAGGTGGGGAGGAATAGATATTAAATATTGATGTACCTCCCCAGGGTGCTTTGTTTAACGTCGTTAGCTCGACGTTATGGACCCTCTACTCATCGGGGTCCTCGAGTATTCTCTTTGCGCTAATTAAAGGTCCGGTTCTTCGTTCCGGATGTCGTCAATGCCCTTAGTAACTTGTCAAACTCTCCTTCATGTAGTCTGCAAGCTAGTAAATAAGAGAGCCACTGGAATCTTATAAGATAAAACGTTAGTAATGCTCTCAGTAATAAATCAAATTTGCTAGAAAAGTCAAAAGAATCAAAATATGTAGTCCACAAGAATTTTCTAGGAATGTCCTCTAGGTGTATCCAATAAGGATCAAGAGAGGGGTCATAACCTCTAAATTTTCCTAAGGACAACTCATTACTGATATTATTATTTTCATCAGTTGAAACACAAGAATTAACCTCATACCCTAAATTAATTTGAACGTCAAAGGTATTTTGTCAGGTATGGGTTTCTCATTAATTTCTGGTGAAACTGTAGGTAGCGAAAAAAAAATTGAAGCATGAAATAAATCACTGGAATCAAAGATTACAATATTATTAGGGTCCTTGTTCAAAAAATTTAATTCACTATCAGCCTTCTCGCTAGGTTCCTCATTAATAATTTCAACTAACTCATGATGAAAATCATCTTCATTCCTAGTATCTGACTCAAAAGTCTCACCTACCTCAGACTCCGTCGACTGAGAAAAAGGTAAGGAAGTGTCATGCAAATCAGAAACACCATCAGTAGTGTTTTCGGTTAAACTAGGACTAGAAGGATCATCAAAATTAACTTCTAAAGGAGATGAGGACTTGCTATCATCACAAATTGCATCATCAAAATTAGAACTAGAGTCATTGGCCTGCAACAAGCCAAGAAGTCTATCAAGTCAGTAAATTGAGCAGCCCTAAGGCAAGCAGAATCATCATGCTCAGAAGAATGACATAAAGTGCAAATAGTTGAATTATGAGATTGCATATAGGAAATAGCATGAAAGGCACAGGGATCAAGGTACTCAGATAGACAATTAGAAGTTTCAAATTTATAGATGTCATCTGCAAGCAATTTAAGTAATTTCATAGCTTCATCAAAGGGTTTATCACGAAGACCTAAATAAATCAGCAAATACGTATTTTCGCATTCACACCTTCAAAAATAATATCATGAATTTCAAATTCTACTAACGTAATATGATCTGGAACAGGAGCAGCAATTAGTCGCTCATAAAATCGCAAAAATAATTCACGTTCGAATTGAGGAAAACAAAACATTCCCATTTTTTTATATTTTAAAATTTTTTAATTGTTATTTGATTTTAGGGTTTAAAGAAAAGCAATAAGAACCTAGTCACCCAGAGCGCGTTCATCCAATGGCGGTTGGGGGGACAAATCCCCGGCAATGGCGCCAAAAACATGAAAGACCTAAAACGTATAGGTATCTGTGTACCGCAAGTGTACGGGTCTGTGTAGTAATAAAATATCGTTCTCTTTCAGGGATTTGCGTTCAACCATGCACTGAACTAGTTCGCTACAAAGAATGCTAGGTCGATCCAAGGGTTGCGGTAAGGTTTTCTAAACTAAACTAGGAAAGCAGGAATTTTTAGGGTTTTAACCAATTAATTAAAAGCATTCAGGGGAGTCCACTCTAGTCAATCAATCAAATTATCAACGGTAACAAGATAATTCGGGGTCTATAATCTTCATAGGCCTTGTCACCTTCGATCTTTCAATCCGAAGTGAGTTACAGTGATTAGACTAAACATTATTTCTAACTATTTAATCCAATCAAAGATAAAGAACTGATTATAAATTGACCATAGGTAAGAATCATTATGTCTAACTATTTTCTAAACCTATTCAATCTACGCAATCCAATTCAAGACTCAAACTATCGTTCTGTTGCCAAATTACCATGACATACCATACACGCAGATTAAACGAATAAAAAGATAACCTAACACCGAGACTGTATTCAAATTCAATCAATAGACATCGAATTTATCCCCCAAACAAAGGAAATTAGCTACTCATATTACTGAAAGTAAACATCACAAAATCTAAACAAGAATGAGAAGGCATGAAAGTAAAATAGAAATAACCGTGTTCGAATTAGCGGAATCGATCTCTTCGTGTCACCCGAATCGATCTCTTTCGTGTTCTTCGATCACAAGCAACAATCTAATCTAATAACAATGTTTGGGAATTAACTGTAAGGAAAGTATCTAAAATCTACTCTAAAAACTCTCTAAAGCTACGCTAATATTCTCCCTAAAAATCGATAGAAAAACTCCTCTTTAAACGGCGAATATCAACCCCTTTTATAGGGCTAGATTAGGGCACAAAATGCTACCCGCGTTTGCAAAATGCTGGCTGCGTTTTGTCCAAAAATAAAACTCCTCCGTGTCTTGGCGCTGGCTGTGCTGTGGGATGCGTTTTGACTTTGTTCAGCCGTTGAAGTTTCTGGACAAGGCGCTGGCAGCGTTTTCAAAACGCTAGCTACGCCTTGTTCCTCCGCCTTAATTGGATTTGGGCCGTGGCAATCTGGGCCGTTCTTTCTTCTTTCCTTTCTTCTTCTTCAACTTCCCTTTTTTATTTTCTTTGATTTTTTCTATTTTTTCCTTCAACTTTTCATGCTTTTTGATATAATTCCACTAATTCTTGTAAAACACACCAAACTCGCGAACAAGTGTATAAATTGCATAAATTGACATAAAAACACGGGATTTCGGACGTAAAAAGCATGAAACTGACATGTTTTGAGCCCTAAAAACTCTATATAAAAATGACTTATCAGTAGCACACTTCACTTATATATCGTGCCCTTTCATCTTAATCTTCCAATATAGGACTTTAAATTATGGGTGAATCCCAACACTGCTAACTTGAAAGATTGACATGCATGGCTACAAATTAAAAGAGAACATGGTGCACGATCTAATATGATATATGATCGATTGTGCCCTACAACACTATTGAGTTGTCAGGAGATTTTTAGTATGGGAAAATTACTCTCTACTGTTGTCAAAAAAGAACTTTTCATTGATGTGTTTTTCTTACAATAAGGTGTTGCCATCAATAAAGGACAGTTGACCAAGAAAAATAATTTAGAATTATTTTTTAAAGTTGGGTATAGGTTTGTAAAATGCCATATGTGACTTGAAATGATGTGAAATCAAATACTTAAATTGGATAAATAATTTTGGAAAACAATCGAAAACGCTACGTCTAATGGCATGCTAACCTAGGAAGTGAGGGTGGTAAACCTAGTAAGTTTTGGGTTAACCTGGACAAATTGTTAGCTATATGAAACATGTTATGATTTTGATGATAACAAACGATAAATTAGTCTTATATATGATGTTGGAAATTGAAGTGATCATGATTTAATTATTATGTACTCATATATAATACTTATGACGGTCCAATAGATTAATTTTAGAATATTTGTTTGGACTGTTATATGAATCGTATCACACTCTAATATATAAATGAGTTATTTTATGTGATATCATAATATTTGATTGGCAAAAATGTGAAGTGTGACTTGATCGATACTAAGAGAATATTGGATAAAATGACATATGCAAAACCAATTAATGTCCAAATACATTGAACCTAATCTTTTAGTATTTTGGCAACATTTAATGTTATTTAGTTTGATAAATATTGAGCTTGATTATGTGTTATATATTATCTAATATGGAATAATATGATATTATTCACTTGCTTACTTATAATATTCCTTGAGTACGAGTATCGTATCTAATTGATAAGGTGAATGAACTACAAAGGCAACATCTTATGAGAGTCATATCATTTGGATATCAAGATCAAGAATTGAAACAATCCTTTACCTCATTGATACTTCAACCTTGTTGTAACGCCCCAACCTAGGGTGTCAGGCACGTCACTGCCGTGGGGTCCTCCTTAGACACCCGCAAGGCTACCTAAACTCTAAACCATAACTATTCTCAACTATCGTACAGCAGTGTAAGCTTTTCCCCATAACAAAAATTCAAACTAAGGTCGAAGGAATCAATCTAAAACATACATTTTCATACATGCTTACATTCAACAAAGTTTACATACAAAATACAACCATATTATACTTGACAACATTTTCAATATCAAACATATAACTTCAAGTCTCCTTCCTAGCCATAACTCCAAAAGACCTCAAGAGCTAGTCATTAGGGCACCTTCCTGATGGAGATTCCCCTTGCCTTGGTCTCACATTTTGAGACCCAAGGTTCATGGATGATGAATCCCAGCACGCCCAATCCACCAAAGGAGGTCCAATTCATACGCATGGAAGCGGAAAAGGCCCTAGAAGAAGGATCCATTAAGGAGGCCCAAGGGCCAACTCATGTACTTTGCTCCATATCTCAAGATCACGTCCAAGCTAGCTAAAGGAAGCCCAAATTCACGTGCAAGAGACGGCCATCCTAGCAGGATTAGGAGTATTTGTGTTTTCCTTATTAATAGCTAAGTTTGTTATAGTATTTTTCTTTGTTAGTAGCTAAGTTTGTTAGAAGGTATAATGTCAAGTATTGTCTAGTAGCTTAGGCGTCAAGTTAGAAGAGTTTAGAAGAGTCTAGAAGGGGAGAATCCTAGTAGGATTCAATCCTAGTCTTGAACGCCAATTTTGTCTAATCCCATCAGGATTAGGAAAGCCAAAGGGAATCCTAGAAGGATTCATCCTTAGGTTGCTTAGGCGCCAATATTAGTAGTCCTAGAAGGATTAGGTTTTATTCTAGTATAAATAGGGGAAGCTTGTAACGTTTAAAGACACATGATTTTATACAATGAATACAAACAAGCTTTTTCTTACCTTAGAGTTTTCTTTAACCCTCTTTCCTTTTCTACTATTGTATCTTGAATTGGCTATCGAAGTGGTGAGGTAGAACTTGTTCCTATACTTAGAAGGTGTTTTTGTAACCAAGTAGAAGAGCAAGAAGCCCTAGGGATTGAACTTGTGGTGTCTCTATATCAAGTTCGATTCTCCTTGAACTATCCAAAGTATCTATCTTTATTGAGCTATCCCTACACAACCCTAGGTTTTGTGTGAACCTTACCCTAACCCTAGATTAGTTGCACGTCTCCCTTGATGTGTAATTGATCAAACCCTAGCCTTGCTTCAGTTATACATCAAAATTGGTATCAGAGCTAGCCTACCCTTCTGGTGGGTTAATCCTTGATTCCATTTCAGCCCAAACACAATCCTTTTTTTATTCCCTCCACAAAAAGAACCTTAGCCATGTTGTCCAGCAAACCTTTATCTCAAAAGAGTGATCAGATTTTGAAGGAGGAAAGGAGACTGAGGAGATTGAGACGTGAGTTTAAATCCTTAACCTCAAGGTACTCCAATTGGAGATAGATTGGTATGAATTTATTTATAATTCTAGGAAGGCACATAAATCGCCCTTGGTTTATGAAGAAGACCATCAAGTTCAAGAGGAGCCGGAAATTAATCATAATCTCCCTCTAGAAGTTGATGATGCTGCAGAAGTTGGTAAGGTCCTTTTTTAGCCTTTTGAAGTTCAATGTTTAAAAGATGAGCCAGAGGTCGATTTTAATCTTCCACCAATATTTGATGAAAACCCCAATTATTTTAATCAACCTCCAATCTTTGATGAGTATGGTGACGAGGTGAATCTTGTGGAGTTAGAAAAACAACAAAAAGATCCAAGAGAGGCCCTTGTTCAAACTTAGTGCATAACCGAGAACAAAGCTTGTTCTTTGATTATTGAAGGAAACAGTCGGAAATACGGTGTAGCACAAGCTTTGGTGGACGAGTTAGAAGTGGCCAACATTCCCCATCCAGCCCCATATACAATCCTATGGGTTCATCAAAGCGAGGGCATTCAAGTGACCAGAAGGCCATGGATGTTTGATCAAGCCATACCTCATAATGGACGAAAAAATACTTACACCTTCATGCCCAACCAGAAGGAAACCACCTCTATGCCCATAAAGAGTCAATTCATCCAGCCGAGTTTGAGGGCAAACTCTTTGCAACCATGGGAGAATGATGGAGATTCCCCTTGACTTGGTCTCACATTTGGAGACCCAAGGTTCCTGGAGAATGATGGAGATCAGCCCAGCACGCCCAATTCACCAAAGGAGGTCCAATTCATACACATGGAAGCGGAAAAGGCCCTAGAAGAAGGATCCATTAAAGAGGCCCAACGGCCAACTCGTGTACTTTGCTCTGTATCTCAAGATCACGTCCAAGCTAGCTAAAGGAAGCCCAAATTTACGTGCAAGAGACGACCATCCTAGTAGGATTAGGAGTATATGTGTTTTCCTTATTAATAGCTAAGTTTGTTATAGTATTTTTCTTTGTTAGTAGCTAAGTTTGTTAGAAGGTATAATGTCAAGTATTGTCTAGTAGCTTAGGCGTCAAGTTAGAAGAGTTTAGAAGAGTCTAGAAGGGGAGAATCCTAGTAGGATTCAATCCTAGTCTTGAACGCCAATTTTGTCTAATCCCATCAGGATTAGGAAAGCCAAAGGGAATCCTAGAAGGATTCATCCTTAGGTTGCTTAGGCGCCAATCTTAGTAGTCCTAGAAGGATTAGGTTTTATTCTAGTATAAATAGGGGAAGCTTGTAATGTTTAAAGACACACGATTTTATGCAACGAATACAAACAAGCTTTTGCTTGCCTTGAGAGTTTTCTATAACCCTCTTCCTTTTCTACTACTGTATCTTGAATTGGCTATTCAAGTGGTGAGGTAGAACTTGTTCCTATACTTAGAAGGTGTTTCTGTAACTAAGTAGAAGAGCAAGAAGCTCTAGGGATTCAACTTATGGTGTCTCTGTACCAAGTTCGATTCTCCTTGAACTATCCAAAGTATCTATCTTTATTGAGCTATCCCTACACAACCCTAGGTTTTGCGTGGACCTTACCCTAATCCTAGATTGGTTGTACGTCTCCCTTGATGTGTAATTGATCAAACTCTAGCCTTGCTTCAGTTATACATCACTTCCTGCCTTTCCGCTTTCGAAACCTGAAAAAAGGTGAGGTCATGAGCTCCCCGAGCACAGCGAATAATCCTCATCTCCTCCGTTGTTAACTTTGGACATTAACAAGTTAGCACATAAGCACATTATCATATACATATCATTATTTTCTAAAGGAAAACTGGAATCTAATAAACCAAACTTTATGTCCATTTTGATCTAACAAACCAAACTTAACTTTTTATTAATGGATGTACTTAACATAATATTTTTCTTAGTGAACCTCCACCAATTTTCGGTTACCGGAAAAAGGATATTGAGGTTTGTTTGCTGATTGAAATGAATCTAAATTAAATGAACAATGAGCTGGAAAAAAAGGCTCGAGCAGCTGTTGTCTGAAGTGACAAGAATGAGAAATGAATTACAGAGAATGAGGGATGAGATCAGAACTTTGAGCGTCTGGATGAAGAAAATGTGAGGCTCAGAACTAAGCTTGACAAGGAGAAAAGGAAGAGGAAGTCATTCTCCTTTTATTTTTTTGCCTATAAAACACTCCACATCAGCAAAAAAAAATCTCATTCTGATGCGGGATCCCTTGGAATCGTTCCTCCGCCATAATTCGAGCTCTAGGTTGAATGACAGATGGGTCGCAACTTGAAACCAACCGGCCGTTACGTGGATCTTCTGATGTGGGCCCGGAGTCGATCTCCTATCTTGCCTGTATGGAAATTTGTTAGTGACTCGATAATTGACTTTGACACTTTCTACCCGATGCGTGCATGCCTTAAGAGACTTATATGAGACCCTAGCAGACTCGTCGCCTATATGCTGACACAAGAGACTCACCCACTTCATGGGAGTGCATGACCTAACCTATATGGACCTAAGAACATTATAAAGGGCTGAATAAAGTCAAATGTAGCGAGCTAGTCATAAGTTGGAAAACACAAGTCAGTGTTTCTCAATTCGGATGGGCCCAATCCACAAGCCGACCGTTTTAAGGAGAATCCATAACTTGGCCCAACAACTCAAACAGTTCGAGCTATATTGGCTATTATGCGGACTAGAATAATGTTTGACAAGACTGACGACCCATTTTCTCTATTTTATTATATTTTTTTAACTCGAGGAAAACAGATATTGTAAAGGACTGAATAAAGCCAACAATAAGCGAGTTTTAATTAGTTTATAGGCTTAAAATGACAAATTCAATATGGTTGGGCCTAACAACGGCCGACCATAAATGTGGTGGATTTAGTAATTAAATCTATGAATTAATTTACTCGAGCTTAGTGACCATTATGCAGACTAAAATGCTATCCATTAACTTTGTTGGACTTTTAATTAGATTTTTTTGGACCTTTATTAAGACAACATCGTAAAGGGTCATATAATATCATCAAAGGTGAGTCAATTTTTATTTATTAATTATAATAATCAACCCTTGTACATAAATGGGCCCTTCCATCCGGCTAGCCATAATGCCTTTGGGTTAATTACACTAACTAATAAATAATCCTCTTCTCAACTCAATGAATTTTATATGGACTAGAACAAAACCTCTAAACTAGGGTCGACTCTATACAGAAAGAAAAAGAAAAGGGGAAGGGGGAACATATATACACATAGCATACACATGAGGGGTACCCTAAACCAAGGCTCTATATTCATGGATTACTATGGTTAGGTTAACATGGCCTACCGCATGTTCTCGCCTCGGTGCACTTCACCCATATAAAATTTGTGGGTTAAGTGTGTGAGGTGTTGCTCGTCGGACTTCCAGGAAGCCTTGGAGTATAACATGGGGAGAGGAGAGACCAAATGCTTGGCGATGTAGAGCGCATCGCTATAGTAGTGGCCACCCGCTCTCGGGTAAAAATCCTAGTTTTTCCTAAACTGTCGCCTATGTGCTCACGTGTCAAAAGACCCGATGAGTGGCCCGGTATGCAAAAAAATTCCTAAAAGAATAATAAAATTACGAAATAGATCAACTTCTCCCTTTTACAAATTTAAATCAACTCGGCTTTTTCAAGTTTTACCCTCTTTTTAAGTTTAAGTCCCCAGTGGAATCGGTAATCTGTAAGACCCGAAAAATCCCCGTTTAGAAAATTGTTTCGGATGGGCTACTTAATGATCGGGAGCTGACTAAGGTTGCTTAATCCTTAAAAAGAATATTTTTACTTTATAAAAATCATTTTCAGGGTGATGAAACTTTATTCATTTACGAACCTATTTAAATTATGAAAATACTCAAAATTACACAAAAAAATATTTACTAATGATTTGCACTTAATCCATCCATAAATTCTGGGCCGAAGAGGAAAGACGAGGCCCACTTAGACGGGTCATTGGCCGCTTAGCCTATGACAAATCTTTGAATGGGCCTGTCTGCCCTCGGCCCAAGAGAAAATGGGTAGAAAATGATAAAGGTCAGGCGGCCTTTATTATATTCTAGGCCCTTTTCTCTTGGCCGGTTCCTTAATTTATGAAGTGTAGTGTAAAACCATTAGCACATATTTTTTTAATAATAATGTGCATTTTTAATAATTAAATGAGTTTATAAAGGAGAAAGAGTCGCCAGCCGATTTAAGGAAATCGACAAACCAAAAGAAACAGAAGATGGCTCCGGTCTACGAACCCGAATTCTAAATTCTAGGGCAAGGTTACGAATTCGAGAATTATGGAATCCTCCTGTTAAAAGACAGACTCTACTAAAATCGAACTTGAAATGAAAAGAGCGGGGAGAAGTTTAATGGATTTCACAATGTTATATTCATAAACATGCGATGTTAAGACATGATGTTTTTACAATATATGTACAAGCAACATGATATAAAGAATAAATTACATCATTAGAACATAAAAGAACAAACCTCACTTAAGATGTCGGTGTGATGATGGCAAGACCGAACTCCTCTTGATCACTAGAAGAAAAAATGGAGATGGGATATGGTAGGGTAGGATTTGGATGTGAGAACTTATGGATGAATGATGATAATGAATGATTAGAGAATAAGGATTAAGAAAGTATGGATATAGGTGAGATTTTGAGAGAGTTTTGGTAGTATAGATGATGATAGTTGGTGAAAATGTGTGAAGAATGGTGGGGTATTTATAGGTGGAGAGGTGACGGATTTGGAGGGAAAGATGAAAGGCATATCCCAACAATCAAGCCCCTCCATGCAATGATCAAAGGTCATACGACTTTTGACATTTTCGGGTCAATCCAAAGTCAATCACGTATGCTATGATCATGAGATTGCATGCAAAAAGGGCACGGATTGATGACGTGGCGAATGAAGGCGGGCCGCCTCTCAATGTAAAGGGTAGGCGGCTTTTGTGAATTATTTCTGGGCCGGATTCACGTTTTGGGCCTAGTTTCTGGGCCTGAGAATTGGCAAAAGCCGCTTAGCCTTTGTAACTGACTAAGTGCAACTTCGAACGGTCATAACTCTTTCATCTGGACTCCGATTGAGGCGATTTAAAAGGCGTTTGAAAGATTATGATGTGTACTTTACTCTCATCAAAAGATATGGGGCCAACAAGACTTGTGGAAAAAATAGGATTCGAAATGGTTGGCACATGTATGTGGAAAGAGCGGAAAATGAAGGTTTTTTTTTTTTTTTTTTGTAGTGGGTTGGCCCGATAGCTTTTTATTGAAGAAGGCCCATTGGTTTTGCTTTCCTTTTATCCTCTTTTCTTATTGTGCTTGATTTGTACACTTCTCCTGGTACAAAACCCGGTGTCTACACCAGGTCAGGTCCTATTGTGAGAAATTCATCAATATCTTGCCAGCATAAGGGAGTTCTACACCTTCTCCCATATAAGGCTTCAAAAGGTGCCATTTCGATGCTGGCATGGAAGCTATTGTTGTAGGAGAACTCGATCAATGTCAACTCATCATCCCACGAGTCTTGAAAATCCAAAGCGCATGCCCTCAACATATCCTCGAGGGTTTGGATGGTCCTTTCAGTCTGACCATCGTGGCGGGATGAAACGCGGTACTGGAATTAAGCTTAGTACCGAAAGCTTCCTACAACTTCTTCCAAAATCCTAATTGAAACCTTGTATCCCTGTCCGAGACTATGGAACTAGGGACTCCATGTAACTGTACTATTTCGCTCACATAGGCTCGTGCTAATTGGTCTAACATCCAAGTGGTGGCCATGGCGAGAAAGTGAGCGGACTTGGTCAAATGGTCAACAATTGTAACACCCCCAGGTTACCAATCACCAGATTAAGCTAATTCACTACTTAACCCAACGATCAGCAGCGGATAATTACTTGAGAGCACTATCGCCGTCCATGAACATGGACTAGGCTAAGACCCCAATACGTCACACCAAAAGACTTCACCCAACCACATAATTAGACCACCATACAAGACAACACCAGCATCAAGATATAAGACTCCTAGAATTTATACAACCCAAAGAAGTGGAAACAACTTAACATATAAACCATTCTTAACACATGCCACAAGACCAAAATAACAACAAATTCTCATTAATTCCATCACACCCCTAATCATGGCTCTTATAACTTCCAAAAAGGAGCTCCAAGATCACCTGAGTATCACCTAGGTTGCCTTTGGGTTCCGCCCTTCGGTGACTTTGCCCTTGCCTTTCCCTTGCAGCCCTAAAAGTAACAAACAACTTAAAAAGGTGAGTTTACTCAGTACGTATACTAATAGAATTGACTAAAACAAGCAAAAGTAAGACTTAATTTTTATTACCCTTAGGCGCGCAGCTCCCTTTAATAAATCATTGAAGTAAAGCTTGAAAGAGAAGAGTTTAATAAATCAACTTACAAGGATTCTCATTTTTGGTAAATTCCTGACTTCACAACATAAATATCCATTTGACAGGATAACCGACCACCGGTTGATTAGAAGTGTAAAGGCAAACCATGATTTTTCCATAATAAACTTGCAAAACTAGGAATACAACCACAATTTATAAGGAGCATAAATTCATACGAAGCTATAGAGGTGTTGAAATTAAAATACTTATAATCGCAAAAGTTTACAAAGAGAAGGTAACGTGTTATGATAGAACTTAACATGGATGCCCCTACTTGCGATCATCAGCTAAGCCTCCGTATCCGCATACCCGGACCGATCGGGAGGTCCGGATGGTGGATATCTATCCTACTGGCCAGATTTTCCTGGTGTGCATCTAATGCACAGAATACTTTCTCATGAGGTGCTCAAGGCACGTGAACATGGTGTGTATTAAACACTAATTCCATGGTGTGCTTTTACGCACATAAATCAGGGGCGGGGCTTTATTACTTAAAACAATGGCTAATACCTTGGAAAATTGTAAGCCGTAAGATAAACTTTAATTAAAACTGGACAACAAGCATGAAGAGAACTTTTCCTCAAGTAAAGTTAGCTTATGAAAAGGGCTTCCTAAGAGGTAAAATCCTTGATTTTTGTATTCGATTGAAATCTAGTTACTTACGAAATAAAGGAAATTTTCCTCTTTAATTGCATAAAACAACACTAATTCTTAAAGCATGAAGTTCACTTCTAAGATCCAACATTTTACCTATAAAAGAGCATCTTCCTTGTGGGAACAATTTTCAGCATGTAAGCATGTATATAAGAACCATTTTGGCGCATAATTACAAGAATACAGGAGTAAATAATTTTAGTACATGTATGGCATAAAAACTAAGTAGTATACGTACCTGACAACGAAAATTACCAACGAGCAAGGACTTGAACAGTGCACGAGCAACGATTACTTAAGCGAAACTTAGAGAGGAAGAAAATTTAGAGTTAGATCTTCTCGTCTAGATAGGAGAATAGCGAGGAATTCTTAAAAGACAAAACCGGTTCGCAAACTAAAGGAATTTTCCTACTTTTACAAAGAAGGTAACTATCGCTATAGATGTCGGATTGCCACATAAGAGTACTTTTCGGAAAGCTTAGGATACGCCCTACAACTTTATAGCTAACTCCGGAGGCTAAAAACATGACTACAGGGGTCAAAACGCTTAATTACACAATCTGCCCAGAATTTGTACAAGCCGGGTAACGTTTTTCGGAACGCGATATCTTGAGCTATACTACTCGGTTTTGGGTCTATAAGCTGTCTACGGAAAGCTTAAAAATCAAACTTTAACTTATCTTTTAATCTCCACACGATTTAAGCTTGGTAAGAGGCCTAATTTTAACCCAACACAAGAGCAGTCACTAACTTTTAATTCTGGAAAAATTCCAGAACCTCTGTCCTTCAAACAGACACCTATAACTTGCTCATCCGACGTCGTATGAATGCAAACCATACCATTCCGGAAAGCTTAAACAGTCTTCTAAAACTTTCATGTTCAGACCCGACGCCATATCAAACTTTAACTAGACGAAAGCTAGACATTTTCATTCTGCCGTCACTTAAATTCCAGATTCGCATCATTTTACGGTTTTGGTCATAACTTCTAAAATACACATCGAAAAGTCGATCCGTAAAAACCGGGTGTTAGCTAACACTCTTGTCCACCTAATTAAATCCTAATATCACCAAAAATCCTCTTCTTCATTTTCTGGAAAACACAAAACCAACCAGAATGCACCTAAAGTGTTCAAAACTCACATGCATGTCTAAGTCTTTGTGATTTAGCCAAGAATTCTTCAAAAACCATCATGGTATCATCATATACACCGAAACTCAGCCTTATTTAGTCAAAAGAACACTAAAAAAAACTATTTTAAACTCATGCACTTTCACAACCACAACCACATTCACAAACTAGCACCAAATTCTACATGCATCACTACAACACCCTTTTTAATTCCAACTTATGCATAGATTGTAAACATGCACCTTGAATCCACTAACTTTTCTATATTCTCACAAAGAATTAGGCTTCTAATACTACATGCATGTTTATTTTCATAAGAAGACCTCTTAAAACAATCAAAATAACAAGGATCTAACAAGAACTCACCACTTCCTTTCTTCCAACTTGAAACCCTCCTTTCTTTCCTTGAAGAACTCAAGAATTCTCACACTAAATTCTGAAAATAACATCATTTTAAAAAAAAAACTCAGATTACCACTAGATGTGACCATTAAAAAGGAAGGAGGAGACAAGAGGGAGAAAATTACACTTGAAAAAGGAAAGAGGAGAGGGAAGATGAAGATGGTGGTGGCGCCGGTGGTCGGCGGCGGTGACGACGGCCGGCGACGCCCTGGTGGCCGGCGGACAGACAGGCGGCAGGGGGGCTGGCGAGAGAGAGGAGGGAGCCAAAGAGTCACACCCAAGAGTTTGAATGATAGATTAATTTTGGGAACCCCCTCACTTGATACTCCCTCCTTCATTTATATAACACTAAGAGAACCCCCCTCCCCTCCTTCTCTCTTGCTTGGCCGGTCCAAAGGGTCCCCAAAGGCCCAAATATTTCCTTAATTTATTCTGCCACATTTAACTTATAACATTCCTAACTCAATTTTCCCAAAATATACAACCTACAAAAATTATCCATGGTGACTAAAAGTAACGTAGCTCTTGCTTTACTTTTCAAAAGTAACCCCTTAAAACATCTAATAAACTCATCCTAAAAAAAAAGAACGGGGTTACGACCGATATGAGTATTTTAAATTTTTGGTCAAGACGAGATATAATTAACAGAGAGAAATTCATAGAAGATTAGAAAACAACGCGTTGCACTGTTCAAGTCCTGCAAAAACGTAAACTGGTTATATAAAAAAAATAAATAACGTAAAATCATAAGATAAGGAGCACGCGCTTTATTTAATCTATAAGTTAATTCTATCAAAAAGTTTTGATTACGACGTTAATCACACGTATAATAAAGGAGCTTTTCTTGGGTTGTTACAACAATCACCCAAATGGCATTGTTCTTCTTCCTTGTCCTTGGTAACCCCATTATAAAATCCATGGAGATCGAATCCCACTTCCATTCTAGGATTTCCAACGGTTGTAACAATCCTGCGAGTCATTGATGTTCAACCTTGACCCGTTGACAAGTGAGACATTTGGCCATATACTCAGCTACCTCCTGCTTCATATTGCTCCACCAAAATGTTTGCTTCAAATCCGTGTAGAGCTTATTTCCACCCAAATGCACTGAGTATGGTGTGTTATGCCCTTCATCCAAAATCTTCCTCTTCAGTTCCTCTATGTTTGGCACACACACCCGATAGGGTTCCATCCTCATGCACTACAAACCCTGGTGCTTTTCCTTGTGAGACCTCTTCCTTGATCTTGAGCACTTGCAGGTCCATCTCCTGTGCATTCTTAATCTCCTCTAAGTGAGTGGGTGGCACTTCCATTGCGTTTAATACCACTTCACTACATGAAACAACCACGTTAATCTCCAGCCTTCAAAACCCCTCCCATAGCTCATGTGGTAACATCACTAAGTGGTTCGAGACAGGATAAGGCCTTCGGCTTAGAGCGTCTGCTACCACGTCGGCCTGCCCGGATGATACTAGAAATTCACATCATAGTCCTTTAGGAATTCCAACCACCTAGTTTGGCGGAGATTCAATTCCTTTTGCGTGAAAAGGTACTTCAAACTTTGGTGATCGGTAAACACTTCACAGTGCACCCCATAGAGATAATGACTCTAGATCTTGAGGGCAAAAACCATTGTTGCTAACTCCAGATCATGCATAGGGTAATTCTTCTCATGAGTCTTCAACTGTCATAATGCGTAAGCGATCACCTTGCCCTTCTGCATCAGCGTGCATCCCAATCCATTATGTGAGGCATCGTTGTATATTACGAATCCTTCGTTCCCTTGAGGTAATGCGAGGATAGGCGCCGAAGTTAGCCTCTCTTTTAGCGTCTGAAAGGCTTGCTCGCACTTATCTGGCCAGGAAAACATCACTGACTTCCTAGTCAGGTTGGTCAACGGATTTGCGATCTTGGAGAAATCCTGAACGAACTTCCTGTAGTATCCTGCTTATCACAATAAAATTCTCACCTCAGTGACATTCTTCGGGGTTGGCCACTTGTTGATGGCCTCCACCTTTTGAGGGTCCACTGTTACTCCCTCCTTAGACACCACGTGACCTAGGAATGCAACCTTTTCCAACCAAAACTCACACTTCTTGAACTTAGCATATAGTTCATTGGCTCGCAACTCGCAAGGTCTCCAATACTTTCTTCAGATGGGTCGCATGCTCATCCCGAGACTCTAAGTAGATTAGAATATCGTCGATGGACACCACTACAAACTTGTCCAGGAAAGGTTTGAACACCCGGTTCATCAAATCCATGAAGGCAGTTGGGGCGTTCGTAAGCCCAAACAGCATCACCACAATCTCGTAGTGGCCATATCGAGTTCGAAAGGCAATCTTGGTGATGTCCTAATTTCAGATCCTCAACTGGTGATAACCTGATCTCAGGTGAATCTTAGAGAACACCGTTGCACCCCTCAACTAGTCAAACAAGTTGTATATCCGAGGTAAGGGGTAACGGCTCTTGAATATTATCTTGTTCAGCTCTTGGTAGTATATGCATAGCCTCATGCTACCGTCCTTCTTCTTTACAAACAACACCGGCTCCCCCCAGGGTGACGTGCTAGGTCGGATGTAACCCTTCTCCAACAGCTCTTCTAGCTGTTTCTTTAGCTCCTTGAGTTCAGCGGGCGCCATTCAAAATGGTGCGTGCCTTCGAGATAGGGGCGGCTCCGTGTTCTAGGTCAATGCAAAGGTCCACCTCTCTTGGCGGAGGCATTCCTGGAATCTCGTCAGGAAACATGTTTGGAAAATCTCGTACCACCGGGATGCTCTCAATGGTTGGCTCCTCCCCTTCGGTGTAGGGATGGCAATGGGGCGGGGAATCCCCGAACCCGTCGGGGCCCCACCCCGCTCTAGGGAAAAATCCCCGTCCCCATTGGGGATGGGGAGGGGGACGGGGACGGGGACGGGGACGATTTTTCAAAATCCGCTTGGGGATGGGGCGGGGATGGGGACAAAATTTTCCCCATCCCCGTCCCCATTTTCCCCGTCGGGGTGAATTCCCTGTCCCCATCCCCGAATCCCCATCCCCGAAAATGTTAAAATTACCAAATAATCTTTATTTAAATTTAATATATATATTAATGGGAAGGACAAAGTAGTAATTTTTCAATTTATTCTCACTTGTTGATGTATTATTGTTTGATTTTGATGTATTAGTACTTGAGCAAGTTAAATACGTTGTATTTTGAACATGTTAAAAACTAGGTCCGATTAAAAACTGGATCCGATTAAAATTTAGTTAAATTTAGGATAGTTTAAAAATCCCCGTTGGGGATGGGGAATCCGCGGAGATGGGGATGGAACAAGAATCATTCCCCGAAGCGGGGATGGGGACGGGGATGGGGATGAGTTTTGGGAGCGGGGATGGGGACGGGGGTATACTCCCCCATCCCCGATCTGCCCCGTTGCCATCCCTACTTCGGTGTTCATCACATTGCACAAAAACCCTTCACACCCTTGGCCCAACAGCTTCTGAGCCTTGAGGGCAGAGATGATTCTCAACCTATAAAGATGTCGCTCGCGTCGATGCTCCACGCTTCTTCCAACTGGTCCGATTAGCGTAACCTTCTACTTGAAACAATCTATCTGGGCCCGGTACTTCGACAATCAGTCCATTCCCAGGATGATATCGAACTCCATCAGATCGAACTGGTACAGGTCGGCGTCAAACTCTTGACCCGCTATAACTATCGGACACTCCCTATACAACTCTCCACATCTAACCGAATTCCCTATTGGTAGAGCTACAGACATAGGTACACTATCTCTCAATGGTTTCATTTTAGCATTTTCCACAATTCCCAAGGCAATCAAAGAATGACTAGCTCCCAAATCAAATAAAGCATAAACATCATAGGTGTAGAGAGAGAAAGTACCCGTCACAACGTCGACCTTGTTCTCTACTTATTCCTTCCTCATCACATACACCCTTCCACCCTTGTTTCGAGGTGGTTGCTGTTGCTGACGAGGTGGGGGTAGGTTGGGTGCTCGCCCCTGGTTAGCTTGGTTCCCTTCGGGGCCATGCACCCTGGTTTTGGTAACAAATCCACATTCTTTTTATTTTTTTCATTCCTGCCCAATATTGATTTTATTTTTTTCATTCATATCCTCAGAAAGATAATGAACAATAGTTATAAAAAGAATTTTTAAATTATTTATTTGAGAGTCGGAGCACTTGTTATAATTTTTTTAAAGGAATAAAAGTGAAAAAATCGTAAAAAATGAAAACATTTGGGAGAAACACCATAAATTCATTAAAAATCGTGGTAGTGTGTTATACAAAGTTTTGGGTATAAAATGCAACTCAAAATCCATGATATTTAGGGTATACTCTCGGTGGTGTTCCATAAGACATCCAATTATATATTTTTTAGGATCACCAAAATCATAAATGAAAGTAGAGATTATTGCTATACAATGGGTGAAAGTAGAGATTATTGCTATAGAATGGGTAAAAATAGAGATTCTTAGAACCCAGTTTTCCTAAAATGAAGTATACATCAATATATAACTAAATTAATTATATCATAGATTGCGAGACATTAAACTATTTTAATTGTATCATATATATATATATATATATATATTATAGTTAAATTTTTGTCTTCTTTAGAAAATATTAGAAAATTATAAATACAATCCTTCTATAATAATCTATATACATTCTTATATATGTGCTTTTAACAAGGTATGTTTTATTATTGATTAATATATACATTCTTATATATTAGCGATGATTTAAAATTGTCCTACGTTAAAGACTCTTATCATTTGTTATTGTTAAACAATATTTAACATGTATTTACCTAAATATGAAATATACTTGATGACTTGTATTGACTCAAACTCGAAATACACCTAACTCATATCTACCTCAACTCGAAATACACCTAACTCGTATTTTCAAAGTCAAATTTTTCGAAACCCGAAATATATCTGACCCATATTTATCTTATCTAAATATCACCTAACCTATATTTAGCACGCCTTTCGAATTGATTGGTCTAGTAGCATGAACTTTCATTTTATGTTAGGCTCCTTAGTCATTTTAATTATTGTATTCGAGGACAAAGATTAAAATTCTCGTGTAAACACAAGCTACATGGTAAGCCGCTGAAACTACAAAGTAGACAACTAGTTATTATATTTGAGCGCAAAATAATAAATTCATATGTGAAAGTATGTTATAAGATAAACTATTGAAACAGCAAGCTAAACCGCTAGGTCCAAAAAAAAAAAAAAAATTGCTCATGTGCATCTTTTCTCGTATAGAGAAATCCAAAGGTATGCAAAAAGAAAAAAAAAATGGTAAACAATAGCATACTATATGTGATGCTTAGAAAGTTAGAATATAAGTATCGTAATTAATTTTCTGAATATCATATAAGTTATCACCTAGTTGATTTGTTAGAAAAAGAAAAATTCAGGAAATCAGGTTATATCATAATAGTGATTTCTGAAAAAAAAAAAACCCAATCTCTATCAAAAGAAAAAAAAAAATCGTCAGAATGTATTGCATGGCCCAAAAGGCTTCTTCTTGGGCTTACAATTGATGTATTGAGGACCAAATAACCATCATAATTAACCCAATAATTGCAGTGGGTGAGAGTGGGATTAATGAATAACTTGAATTATTGAGATAATTATAATAATAATCTGGTGAGATCGGTGTTGCTTCAGGTAACTGGGCCCCACTTGATTTATCACTGCACCAAGAAACCATAAAGTTTATTAAAATCAGACAAATTCAAAATGACATATATGCATGATTAGTTAAGATTAGATTAAATGTTATTAATTGTGGTTGGTTAGTCAGTTAAGGGGTTAATACGTAATGTTCCAGCTAATGCCATGTTGGAGGGTGATTAAATATAATTTGAATACCATGCTCACATCAGAAACTGAAGTAGACGTGCATGGAATATAATCTTGATTATTAATGTCTTATACTACTCTTATGGCATATATAAGAGATCTAGGGTTTATAGTAATAATTTTTACGCACACGACATTCGTGAAATAATTTTTATCTCACCTGATATTAAGTGTTCATATATTTAAACCTCCTAAAATATTTTATAATTGATTTTTGTTGGATTTTCCGGCAAACATTAAAAAGAGAAATATGAATTGACTTTTTTACCCTTGATATTAACTCATATGACTTTCAATTAAACATGAATTGACGTTTTTACCCTTAATATTAATTCATATGACATTTAAACCCCAACATTTTCTCTACTTTATTTCTTTCAAAACAAAGTCTCTCCCCATTCTAAAAATGAAAACCCAATTATAAAATATCTTATAAAATATAAAGGGTAAAAAATCAATTATAATGGAAGAAATATCTTATAATGAAAATGAAAAATAAAAAAGAATAAATATCAAGGGTAAAAAGGTCAATTCATATTTAACTTTTTAATGTTTGCCGGAAAATCCAACAAAAATCAAATATAAAATATCTTAGGAGGTTTAAATATATGAACACTTAATGTCACATAAGGTAAAAATTATTTCATAAATGTCGGGTGTGTAAAAATTATTACCACAAATGTCAGGTAGATTCAGATAACGTCACAATTCGGACGAAAAATTTATGTTTGGACCCGGTTTTATTTCGGGTTGGACCAGGTCGGACAATTCGAACGAAACTAAATTCGGGTTCGGACAATAGAAAAAAGAGTAATTTTATGTCCGAATATTCGGTCAATTTCAAAATTCGGACAAAAAATCTATGTCCAGACCTGATTTTTTTCGAGTCGGACAAATTTTTGTTAGCTCTAATTAAAATACTGCAATTATGCAAATAGTTATCTAGGAGGGTGATTAAAAAAAAAAAGACGTTGTGAAAGTAGGAATTTTGTTCGCTTAGTTAATTAGTTGAGAAGTGCAAGGAAATGGAAAAAAATTGAACTAATCTATCAAAAATGTATCTGTACATTGATACTACTCCCTCCGTTCCATATTGAGTGTCATAATTTTGACCTTCACGGTCCCCAATATCTTTTTTTGATTGATAATTTCTTGCATAATATGTTATTAATAATTGCAATATTATACTTGTATGATGGTATTTTTCGTTACGAATCTAATGGTAGTAATTTTATATAACAATTCATTATATACATTGAGAAATTTATGGTCAAAATTTTTATAGTTTGACTGCACAATTTCCAAAGACGACAGTTAATATGGAACGGAGGGAGTATTAATTAATTACCATTGAACTAATTAAAGTATAACATGGATTTATATTGCTTACAACATTGATACTATTAATTAATTAGTTGAGAAGTGCAATATTTTCAATGGCTTAAAGGTGGAGGTAAATTGTCACGTTCTTTTATGTGGTTAGTATGGTGCGCAAGTAATGCGATGTAGTGAAATGGTGGAAAATGCGATAATGTGTGAAATGATATGGTAACATATGTGGAAAGTATATTTGATATGGTAGATCATGAGAGAAAATGTGAAAAATAGATTAAAAAAAAGGGGAAAGAGAAAAGTGAGGAGATATATTAATTCATAATGATTATGGTGAATTGTGATAACACATCGTACAAAATAACCCGGCCTTAGAAATTTATGTTTGATTTTGATCAATTTACTAATATCCAACTTTTCTCACATGAATACTAATTATTATGAGTAGTGGGAACGTTTTGTTTTGAAATAAGAAAAATAAAATTTAGGCACGATTATTTAAGGATGCATGATTAAATTAGATAAGTAAGGAAATATAATGAAAGAAAAGTTGGGTGAAAAAAGTACTGCCTTCATCTCAAAATATTTGTTCATTGACTAAATTTTGACCGTTGATTACTTACAAATTATAATGAATTATAATATAAAATTACCTTAATTGTAATCTTTAGCAAATTATCTTTCTAATGATAGTGATTTTATATTTTAATTTATTATAATTTGTGAGTAATTAACAGTCAAAATTTAGTCAACGGACAAATATTTTGGGATGGAGGTAGTAGTTGAGATACATATCTCAAATGATATATTTCTTTTTTATTTTTAAATAAATTTTGTGAGTTAAATATAGAATTTTTAAGATAAATTATTTAAAAGTATAGTTCTATTATTTTGAATAATAAAGTAAGATTAAAGATAAATCTATTTTATTACCAAGCTAAAGAATACAGCGTTAACCTATATATATATATATAGAAAATATAATCTTAATTAAATATTAAAATGCAGATTCATCTTTTTCATTTCAAACACTGTTTTTCCCCTACATTGAAAGATGAAAACTAGTATAAAATACTGTTATAAGAGAGGGCAATTACTATTTTTAAAAGTTAGCTGAAATAGGCCTTCAAAAAAAGATTAAATAAGTTGAAGAAGAATTGAAATAAGAAAATAAATCTTACGTGGCAGATCCAGTGGGACAGAAGGTGATGATGTAATCAGCACCTTGACAGGTGAAAGTACTGGTGGCATCATCATAGGCGTAGCTATACGCGCTGGGGCACGCGTTCTTGAAGTACTTCGAATAAGAACTAGGCTTACACATATCCGGCGTAGAGTAGGCCCCACTACAACAAAACTGTGGGGCCCCAAATGCATCACAAGCACTTTTACATGCAACACCCTCCTGCCCTTGCCCAGGACCCAACTGGGCCTTGCTAACCACTCTCAACTGGGCCGGGCACGATCCGTTTAAGTCCACCACACAGCCCGCTGCGGTACAGTTACCGGCCCCGGTCCCCCCGACTGGTTTGATCAAGAGTGGCAGGTTGTAACCATCAACCAAGCTGACGTCATAGAAGTCAAGCCCCCCTGCCCCGTTTAAGGTGAACTCGGCTAGAGTGGCGGGTGGGGCAGCACCCGACCCGGAACACTCAACTGACCCGGTCCCACAGTCACCAGTGGCGCAGGTGAAGTTTCCTTCTCCTTCACCTTGTCCAGCGGTGCAAAGGGTCCGTGCCCATACCCGGCCTGACCAGGACACCGGGATGCTGATTGCTCTGCTGTTGCCTGGGACCAGGGCAAATCCGGTGGCTGAAGAAGGGAGCTGGGCTGTTCCTGCACCAGACAGGGTGGCTGGCCATACCGTGTAGTTGCATTTGTTGACTAGGGTGAATGTCGCTGAATATACCCCTGCATTTAGTACATATATGATCAATAATATTCAGATTATTAGCGTAATTCAGATGATGAATTCAGACCATTATTCATCACAAAAAGGATCAAGGAAGAGCAATGTGGTTGTTACTTTACTTACCTGTGAATTGTAACAAAACAAGGAAGATTATTATAGGTTGATTAAACATAAACATCATCAACGGTTTAGAGAGAGAGAGAGAGCGAGAGAGAAACTAAATAGCACGTACTAGTTTAGCTCTAATCAAAATTTTGAAATGAGTTGGGAGACCCAAGAGAATTTGTGTAGACAAATATATAACTAGGTACTTCCTCCTTCTCATATTATCTGTCACTTTAACTAACTTTATTTTTTCCCATAATATCTGTCACTTTATAATTCCAATGACACATTAATTACTAATTTATAAAATCAAGCTTATTATTACATCTTTTTCTTCAATTTTTCTTTTTTATTCACCTTTTTCCTTTTTTTATTCACCATTTTATTCAAGTTTTATACATTTCCAATAAGCTAAATTAATGTAGATAGAAGTTTTCTTGGTTTTTGAAATTATGCCTAGAGTAACAATTAAAATGGGAAGGAGGGATTACGTACCAAACAAATTGTTGTGTATATTTGCTTGTTTAGTTGTTGGTATTTTTAAATGAGTTTTCGTTTTACAAGTTAATGAAATGGATAAAGAGTTCACATGAAGAAATGATTTTAATTAACCAACAACAATGAGGAAAGAGATTGCAAACTATATAGGGAGGTTGGGGGAAGGTTACCACTTACGACTTTGGCAGAAATGGACGGCGGCTTGAGGTCGGTAGGCCAAAACCAAGTATCAAAATTCTTAAGTCATCACCACAATTAATTTAATTTCTCCAAATTGAAATTAGATTAAGAAGATCAAGTTGAATACTGACATTTCTTATTCAAGAAAAACACTGGAGAACAAAATTGAAACGCAAGTTTCTAATTCTAGCTTCCTCAATTTTAAACGGTTTGTCCAATTTGAATAGTCATAATATCAAGTACTACCGTTGTTCAATTTATGAAGCATATATACATACTGGAGCCTTACTAATTCTAGAGTTATAACTTAGAGTGATGCTATGTCTTAGAACAAAGATCCAATTTTTATGGATTACTTTTCATAAGAAATTTAAATACGTTGGCAATAGGCAGGGCCTGGGGCGGGTCCAGTTGGACCCGGACTCACTATAATTTCTTTGGACCTGTATTCGCCCCGAAACCCGATGGATCCTAAACTTCAGACCCGGACCCAAACTCAGCGGGTCCAAGGGTCCGTAGCGGGTCCTTAATGGGTCCAACTCTATTATACATTTTTTACTAGATTTATCAATTTGTTTGAGTAATTTTATACTTGTATACATGTATAATAATAACTATTATGTTTATATTTATTTTTAACACAATAAAAACATTTTAAAGGAAAAAAATAGTATACTAGGGTTTTACAAAATAGAAGTCAACACTTCAACATGCTCAATACTCAAAAGAGTCCCAGCAGGCGTCAAGTAGTAGATGAGTAGTAGTGTAGTACTTGAGTTTTTATTTTTTCAAAGGAAAAAATTATATATGCTTATATTTTAATGGGTCCATGGGTTCGTGCTTGAACCCGAACCCGGACCCGCTATTTTTTTTTCAGACCCAGACCCATCTTAATGGGCTGGGTCCGACAAGGTCCAGGACCCAGTACTGCCATCCCTAACACAAACAATTACAAATGTGATACGCCGCAAGTACACGGGTGTGATGTCGTTTCCACAGGGTCACCAAACTAGCCTTCTATGTAATTGCTAAATCGATCGGGTTTTGTTTTGAATCAATCTAATCTACTTCTAATCATTATAAAGGGCTAAACCAGCAAATATTCACACAATTTATTAGATTAATCAATGGGAAAAAGACGTTCAGGGGACAAACCTATGTAACTCTATAAATCACATAAGTGGATTGAACATGTATATGTCAATAATTTGGTACATTTTAGGGTTGATAATCGCATAATATCTTTCGTAACGAGCTTTTGGTGATGGAACAAATTGCTTAGTAAAATCAATCACCTACTTTCGTAGTTATGTCAATTTTATCTAAGTTAAAGGCCGAATTATCAATGACCCCTAATTACAAAATCCTTTATATCTAGTTCATTTTATAAATAGTTTAATCATAAGCGTTCCAATTATCGAATTTCTCCGTTCGGTACTTCATTCAACAATCTAATTCCATATTCTTGATGGCCAATAAAAAATAACGACAAACATTTTTTTTTAAAAAGAAGGTAAGTAAGAAATGTAGTTAATCTTTCCACCCTATCCTCATACAATATTTTGTTGAACTCCCTACCATCTACCGTCTATCTGATTCCATGTTTCAGCTACTGGCAGATGATGTCCTCTTTTTGAAAGTCAGTTCGCTACGCTATTTGCTTCTCTATAAATATGGGAAATATTACTCCATGTAAACTTTGAGAGTAGACTGAAGAGATAAGGCAAGCAAATTTGATTGCTTGGAAAATATGTTTCTCTGATCTTATTCCAGAACATAAACATCAATTATATACAAGAGGGCTATTCAAGTTTCCTTAATAAGTGCCCCAAAAAATAGCTATTCTAAATATACTTGACAAAACTAATGGGCAGAAAAAGGGTAGAAAATATTGAGATTACAATTTGCAAAATTAAAGAAATCACAAGATATGCATATCACAAGGTATGCATATTCTGTGATATTCTCTGTCACTCCCCCTCAAGTTGGAGCATGTAGGTCTACTATGCCCAACTTGACTTGTAAGTAATGAAACTGTGAATTCCCGAGCGCATTAGTGAATATATCAGCAAGTTGGTGCTTAGACCTAATATGGAAGAGTTGTATCATGCCGGCTTCCAACTTTCCCGAATGAAATGACAATCGATTTCAACATGTTTGGTCAGTTCATGGAAGACTAGATTATGCGCGATATGAATGGATGCCTGGCTATCACAGTAAAGCTGAATGGGTTTGGTGTGAGAAACGCCCATTGAAGCAAGGAAAAGTTTGACCCACACAAGTTCACTGGCAGCAAATGCCATTAAGCGATATTCAGTTTCTGCCGACGACCGATAAATAGTAGATTGTTTCTTGGTTTTCCAAGATATCGAAGAGTCGCCAAGCATGATAAAATAGTCGGTAAGTGATCTTCGTGAGATAGGGCAAGCACCCCAGTCTGAGTCACAATAACCAACTAGCTGCAAATTATTCTGCTTAGGGAGCAAAATGCCTCATCCTGGGCTGCCTTTCAAGTATCGAAAAACTCAGTTAGCTGCCTCCATGTGCTCGACTCTTGGGGCTTGCATAAACTGAGACAAAACATAACCACATATGTAATATCAGGGCGAGTAAGAGAAAGGTATATCAAACGACCCACAAGTCGCCGATACTTCGTAGGATCATCCAACAACTTGCCCGCATCAAGTGCCAATTTATGATTTTCTTCCATGGACACTATAGCAGGTTTATCTCCTTTAAGTCCACACTCATGAATGATCTCAAGAGCGTATTTTCGTTGGCAGATGAAAAGTCCTTGAGGCCCTCGAGCCACTTCAATGCCAAGGAAATATTTCAATACACCAAGACCCTTTATGCTGAAACATTCATGTAAATAAGCCTTGAACTGTTGACATGCCTTACTATCATTCCTGTGAGCACAATATCATCCACGTAGACTAACAAAGCCATGAAAATGCCACCTTGACGGTAGGTAAATAATGAACAATTAGCATAGGATTTTGTAAACCCAAAGTCACACAACTTAGAAGAGAGTTTTGCGAACCATTGTCGAGGAGCCTGTTTCAAGTCATATAATGATTTTTTTAACCTGCACAGTTTGTGAGACTCAGAAACATGAAATCTAGGGGGCAATTTCATGTAGACCTCCTCATCTAGGTCCCCATGAAGAAAAGCATTATTAACATCAAGTTGATGTAACTCCCAACCTTTTGCAACTGCAACTCATAGAAAGCATCGAACACTAGTCATCTTGGTGATGGGAGCAAATGTTTCTGATAAGTGCATTATTTGCACTTATTTTTAGGTATTTTAGAAGCATAATCATGGTGATTTTTGGCTAAAAAGGTGTTTAATCTTCCCCATTTCTCTATTTACACTTGGTCTTTGCGTTTTTTGCATTGATTTTCAGGTTTACGGCCAAAAAGGTGATGTTTGGAGCAAATTTGGTAAGGCCAAGGGTACCACGGGCATCAACTACTGTTGATAAGATCGTGGTAAAAATTTCAGCAAGAAACGAGCAGAAAACAGCGAGACAGCGCTAACCACGGGCTGCCTGTGGTGACAGCCACGGACCGTGGTTGGAGCTGTTCACGCGCAGCTTATTTTTGGAAATAATCGGGAAAAGAGGGGAAGGCGGTTATCAATTATTCTGGGCAGAAAAGAGAGATTTTTAGAGAGAAATTCTTCACCAAAAACACCTCCATTCATCAAGAATCAATTCGAAGGCATTGAAGATTTGGAATTCGAGAAGAAGCACGCAACACTCTTGTGAAGTTCTTGAGAGAATCCTACGAATTTCTCCCTAGTGTTTGCTTTACTCTTCACACATTCTCTTCCTTAATTCTAGAATTGATTACCATGTTTAGAACGTATTTCGGGTTTTCAATGAATACTTGTGAGTAGATTTCGTTCTTTCTAGGGTTTTATGAACCATCAATATGGAGTTTGATTAGAAATGTTTTAATTTGTACTTGAATTCTCAATTGAATCAATAGAACGTTGCGTTTTTCTTGCTTACGAATGTTCTTAAGGCTTTGGATGTTTGTATTTCAGAAATTAACCTAAGAAGTACCGAAAGGTGAATTAAGGGAATTTGACCACCAACCCTTCTACCTAGGCCTACGAAAGTTGAAAAAGGAGTAGTAGACTAGGGAATCATTAGATAACCCAACCTAGCTTAGACCTTCAATCCTGTTTAACCTGAAAAGCAGACGAAAGTTGTTGATTAGGTTAGCCAGGGTAATTCTATTTAGCATCGAAAGGGCGATAGAATTTAGAGGTTATCGAATCTTGATTCGTTTGAGTTACTTTCTTGTGCATGCTTTAATCTGGCTTTCAGACCTGTTGTTAGGTGAGTAAAACCCTAGAAGTCTTCATCCATTGAATTACCTCTAGTTAATCCTTTCTAGTCCACTTTAGTTCTAGTTAGTTCATTAGAAGTCATAAAAAAATTCATCAACCCGATTAGCTTAGCAATCAAGTAGAGGGATAGCTCACTGAGTTACTAGACCAAGTCCCTGTGGGATCGACCTTGACATTGCTACAATAGTACCCGCGCTATGGCCCCGCTAAGTTTTTGGCGCCGTTGCCGGAGACTTTGTCCCTAGTAGCCATTAAGCGAAGACTCTTAGATTGACTAAGCTGTTTTTTTTATTTCTTTCTTTTTCTTTCCTTTACTTGTGATTGATTGTGTCTCATTTCTTGTTTTGCTAGGTACTCTTGGTGTATGCAAAAATCTCCGGAATTTGAGTTCGATCCCGAGATTGAACGCACTTTCCGTTCTCGGAGAAAAAGGCTGCGAACAGAGAAAGCTAGCAAGAAGCAAGAAGAGGAGTCTGCATCACAATTGAAAATGGCCGGTGGAGAAGCATAACCGAAGACATTGAAACAATACATGGCCCCAAATGTCACAGATCCTCCCACGGCCATCAACCCTCCCAACATCACCAACAATGATTTTGAGTTGAAGAATTCCTTGATTAATCTGGTTAAAGCTTCGCCATTTCGTGGTCACCCTAGTGAGGACCCCAACCGACACCTCCGTATCTTTCGCCAGGCGTGCGATACGTTCAAGGCGAACGGGGCTTCACCAGATGCAATCAAACTGCGATTGTTTCCGTTTTGCTTGGAGGATCGAGCATGGGAGTGGCTAGACTCTCTTCCGCCGAACACTTTTGATCAGATGGCGAGCGCATTTCTTAACAAATATTTCCTGCCAAGTAAGCTGACAAGCCTCCGCAACCAAATATCCACCTTCGTCCAAGAGCCGGATGAGAACCTGTATGAGGCTTGAGAACGGTTCAAGGATCTACTTCGCCGGTGTCCACATCATGGTCTTGAGCCATGGGTGCCCATCCATGCCTTCTACAATGGAGTGGATGATCAGTTGAGGGCGATGATTCTTGCAGCAGCTGGGGGGAACATTATGAACAAAGCGGTCGATGACCTCTATTCTTTGATCGAGCAAATGGCGTCCAACAGTCACCAATGGTCCAAGCCCCGTTCCTCGAGAACGGGAGGTAAGTATGATGTCGATGCCATTTCTGTTTTGACTGCTAAAATAGATGCTGTGACTTAGAAAATAGACCATTTGCATGTAAATTCCAATCCTCCCCTACCGTGTGCTTCTTGTAATTCATTTAAGCATGAGACCTTGTTTTGTCCTGTTGGGTTAGCTAGTCCCGAGACCTCGGACCAGACCAATTATATTGGAAACCCAAGACAGAACTTTGACCCATACTCTAATGTCTACAACCCGGGATTTAGATCTCATCCTAATTTTTCCTATCGGAATAACAATCCCACGGGACCGCACCAACAACAACAGACCCAAAGACCACCTGGTTTCCAAAGACAACAACCCCAACCCCAACCCTAGCCTCGACAAACCCAAGAGCCTGACTGGAAGGCATTGGTGGAACGTATGGTTGTGTCCCAAAATCAGCAAGAAGAGACTATCAAGCTTTTAGTTGATAGAGTTGACCAGTTGGCCACTCACAACAAAATGCTTGAATCTCAGATTGCTAGTCAGGCTAGTACTTCCACCACTCCTCCAGGAAAGCTCCCTAGCCAACCTGTTGTGAACCCAAAGGATCAATGCAATGCCATAACCTTAAGAAGCGGAACGCGATTGGCGGGGCCTAAGGGTGTGTGTGATGAGCATGTTGTTGTTGATGTGCATGATGATGATGTTGCTGAGAATGTAGTTGATGTTGAGAATGTTGTGAATGATGTGAATGCTGATGTGAGTAATGATGTGCATGGAGAGGTAAATGTGCCTCCTAAAGAACCTGTGATTGATGTTGATGTGCAAGTTGAGAAAGAAGTTTCTAAGGATGCAACAAAAGTTCCCCAAAGAGTTTACACTCCACCCTTGCCTTTCCCTCAAAGATTGGCTAAGGCTAAAAGTGATAAGCAATTCGGGAAGTTCACGGAGGTCCTCAAGAAACTTCATATTAACATTCCATTCACTGATGCCCTGTCTCAAATGCCTTCCTACGCTAAATTTTTGAAGGAAATTTTGACAAACAAGAGGAAGTTGGAAGAGCATGAGACAGTGGCATTGACGGAACAGTGTAGTGCCGTGCTCCAAAATAAGCTTCCCCCCAAGCTTAAGGATCCCGGTAGCTTCACCATTCCTTGTGAA
Source organism: Portulaca oleracea (assembly GCA_029582165.1). NCBI lineage: Eukaryota > Viridiplantae > Streptophyta > Magnoliopsida > Caryophyllales > Portulacaceae > Portulaca > Portulaca oleracea. The sequence goes on along the minus strand of CM055879.1, from coordinate 8,781,460 downwards.
GTTGGAAAGATTTCCATAGACCGTGCATTATGTGATCTTGGTTCTAGTGTGAGTCTTATGCCCCTCTCTTTGTCCCAAAAGCTTGGTATGGGTGAACTAAAGCCCACTACCATTTCCCTCCAGTTGGCAGATAGATCGGTCAAGTTTCCCATAGGAATTTTAGAGGATGTCCTTATTAAGTTGGGTAGCTTCTTTGTTCCTGTTGACTTTGTTATCCTAGAGATGGAGGAAGACACCCGTACCCCCATTATTCTTGGTAGACCTTTCATGGCTACGGCTGGGTGTTGCATTGATGTGAAAAATGGTAGGATGTCCTTTAGTATAAGAGGTGAGAAAGCTGAGTTTAATTTGTTTGAAGCTGCTAAATTCCCTGCATTTTCTGATGATTGTTTTAGAGTGGATATCATTGATTCCATTCTTAGGGAAGATAGCACTAACATTCGTTCTCACGATCCTCTTGAGCTTTGTTTGTTGTCTAACAGTAAAAACCAGGATCACGATCCCGAGGTTGCCCATTGTGTGAAGCTCTTGCAGGCATCCCCAGAAGTTCCACCAACGCTGGAAACGGTGGAGGCACTAGAGGTTGAAAGCAAAAACAAGCAAGCTTCGAGCGAGAAGGAAGCACCAAAGGTAGAACTGAAACCTCTCCCTTCTTCCCTAATGTATGAATTTCTTGGCCCCGATTCCTCTTATCCTGTGATTGTGAATGCAAACTTGAATGATGCTGAGATTGATTCATTGTTGAGAGTTCTTAGGTCGCATCGTAAGGCCATTAGCTATACCATAGATGACCTTAAAGGAATTAGTCCCTCATTTTGCATGCATAGGATTTTGATGGAAGATGATTATAAACCCACCATTCAAAGTCAAAGAAGGTTAAACCCTAACATGAAAGAGGTGGTGAAAAAAGAGGTCTTGAAATTACTTGATGCTGGGATTATCTACCCTATTTCTGATAGTGAGTGGGTTAGCCCGGTGCATGTTGTGCCTAAGAAAGGGGGGATGACTATGGTGAAAAATGAGAATAATAAGTTGATTCCTACCAGGACTGTTACGGGGTGGAGGATGTGTATTGATTACCGCAAGTTGAATGATGTCACCCGTAAAGACCATTTCCCTCTCCCCTTCATTGACCAAATGCTTGAAAGACTGGCGAATAATTCATTCTTTTGTTATCTAGATGGGTATTCCGGGTTTTTCCAAATCCCTATCCACCCTAGTGATCAGGAAAAGACCACCTTTACATGTCCTTACGGTACATTTGCCTATAGGAGAATGCCATTTGGGTTGTGTAATGCACCCGCTACTTTTCAACGATGCATGATGGCTATTTTCTCTAATCTTATTAAGGACATTATGGAGGTGTTTATGGATGATTTTTCAGTCTATGGCAATTCTTTTGATAATTGTTTAAGAAATCTTGCTAAAGTGTTGTCTCGATGTGAAGAAGTGAATTTGGTTTTGAATTGGGAGAAGTGCCATTTCATGGTACAAGAGGGTGTAGTCCTTGGTCATGTTGTGTCAAGTAAAGGCATTGAGGTTGACAAAGCAAAGGTTGAGGTGGTTGAAAAATTACCACCTCCAACTTCTGTTAAGGGTGTTAGGAGTTTTCTTGGACACGTTGGTTTCTACCGACGGTTCATAAAAGATTTTTCGAAAATTGCTAGACCTCTCACCCAATTGCTTGTCAAAGATGTCCCTTTTGAATTTGATGATGTTTGCTTGAGTGCTTTCAACAGGTTGAAAGAAGTTTTGATTATCGCCTATTATGCAAGCCCCGGATTGGAGTTTACCGTTTGAAGTGATGTGTGATGCGAGTGATTACGCATTGGGGGCTGTTTTAGGGCAAAGAAGAGATGGCAAGCCTTTCGCCATCTACTATGCGAGTCGAACTCTGGATGAGGCTCAAGTCAACTACGCCACCACAGAGAAGGAGTTCTTGGCGGTCGTTTTCGCCTTGGAGAAGTTTCGACCATACTTGATCAACTCCAAGGTGATTGTGTTCACCGATCATGCCGCCATTCGACACCTGATGAAGAAGTCGGACTCTAAACCTCGGCTCATTCGCTGGGTGTTATTACTCCAAGAGTTTGATTTGGAAATTCGGGACAAACCCGGATTGTAAAACGTGGTGGCCGATCATCTCTCTCGATTGGAGGATGTTCCGAAGGAGAAGCTCCCTATTGATGATTCTTTTCCGGAAGAGAAGCTCATGGCCGTGTGGACCCCATTCATTCCATGGTTTGCCGACTACGTCAATTATCTTGTGTGTGGAGTGTTGCCACCGGACTTATCATATCAACAAAAGAGCAGGTTCCTATTCGAGGTGAAGAGCTTTGTTTGGGAAGAACCACTTCTTTTTAAGCTATGTGCCGATGGGGTTTACCGGAGATGCATTCCAGAGGAAGAAGTTCAAGGGGTGCTACATCATTGCCATTCCACGACCTATGGTGGACATTTCGGCCCCGATAAAACCGCTTCCAAGGTCTTGCAAGCCGGCTTCTATTGGCCGACCCTCACCAAGGATGCAAGGGAGTATGTGCTAGCATGTGATCGTTGTCAACGGATGGGTAACATTTCCAAGAGGCACGAGATGCCCCAAAGCGGAATTCTTGAGGTTGAGCTCTTCGATGTGTGGGGGATAGACTTTATGGGTCCTTTCCCTCCATCTCACAAGAACCTCTACATCCTTGTTGCTGTGGATTATGTATCCAAATGGGTGGAGGCGATTGCATCTCCGACGAATGACTCAAGGGTCGTCATCAAATTCCTCAAGAAGAACATTTTCGCTCGATTTGGCACTCCTAGAGCCTTATTGAGCGATAACGGCACCATTTTATGGCAACCGCTAGAAACTCTCCGAAGAAGTCGGGGTGTTCCATAGGGTGGCAACACCTTACCATCCTCAAACAAGCGGGCAAGTAGAGCTTTCGAATAGGGAGTTGAAGAGCATTCTCGAGAAGACGGTTGACCGATCTCGAAAGGATTGGTCATTGAAGCTTGACGACGCCTTGTGGGCGTACCGCACGGCGTTCAAAACTCCCCTCGGCACCACTCCATTCTGGTTGGTGTATGGGAAGTCGTGTCGTTTGCCTGTGGAGTTGTAACATCGAGCGTTTTGGGCTATCCGAACTCTGAATTTTGATGCAAAGGCAACCGGTGAGAAGTGAATGCTTCAATTGTAAGAACTGGAGGAATTGAGGTTGCAAGCTTATGAGAGTTCGAGGATATATAAGGAAAGGACCAAAAAGTGGCATGACAAGTTTATCTTGCCAAAGAGGTTTAAGGCAGGAGACATGGTCCTTTTGTTTAACTCGAGATTGAGATTGTTTCCGGGAAAGCTGAAATCCCGGTGGTCCGGGCCATTCCAAGTTATGAAAGCATATCCCCATGGAGCTGTGGAAGTTTGGAGTGAGTCTACCGGCACATTCAAGGTCAACGGGCAACGACTTAAGCCTTACATCACAGGCCAAATTGAGGAGAAGGCCGCATGTTATGTCCACGCCAATCCCGTATGACTTGAGTTATGTATCATCTAGCTTAAGACGTTAAATTAGCGCTTCTTGGGAGGCAACCCAAGCTTTTTAATTACTTTTCTTCCCCTTTTCGTTATTTTTGTCTTTTATAGGAGTTTATCTTTCTTTCTTTTCATTTTCCTTCCCCTTCCCTAGTTTTTTCTTATTTTCCGTAGTTCATTTCATTTTCGTTTTGTTTCTTTTCTTTGATTTTTCTCTTGTTTTAACAGTGTTTCTCTTTTGTATAGTGTGAATTTTTGTGAGTATTAATGAGTAAATAAAAAAAAAAGGAGAGTGAGTTTGAGGGAGTGTAACAGTGGAGTTTGAGCAAGGAAATTAGCATGGAGGAGTTGGTTTCTAGGGTGTTTTGATGGTTTAATGAGTGAAAAATGTTTGAGTTAGAAGGAATGAAGAAACATGGGAGTTTGAGGGAGTTTTGCAAGAAAAGAATTGAGAAAAAACTGAGTGAAAAGATAGGAAAAAAAAGAGGGTGTGGAAGGCGTTTCAAAACCATTTCATACTGAAGTTCCAAGGCCAACCTCGGTCTGCCCGAGGTTCTGACCTTGGACCGTGGTAGCCGCCCAATCCATCCCCACAATTTCCTCCCAAAATTCGAATTTCCAGGGCCAACCTCGGTCTGCCCGAGGTTCTGACCTCGGACCGTGGTGGCTGGAAATTTGCTTAAAAAAAAAGAAGCAATTTTTCTGCGTGAACCAAGCAAACCGGCGCCAACCACGGGCTGCCCGTGGTGGCAGCCACGGAGCGTGGCGGCTGGTCTGAGCAGTATTTCGCTCGTTCTTTTTCCCCTTTTCTCTTGTTTCTTTCATTCTTCTTCTTCTTCTTTCTCACCTGGCGGGACCCAAACCCTAACTCCCTTACATCCTTCTCCATCTGTCTCCTTCATTCCTCCTTTCCTTCTTCTTCCTTCAAACCCTAAACCCTAACTCCTTCAACCTTTTTCCTCTTCACCACCACGCACCACCTACCTCGCCACCACATCCGACCCACCTTCGAACCCCACGCACCACCAACTCCACCTTCACCTTTCACATTAGCCACCCCATCTACCAATTTAACCCATAACCACCATCCTACCTTCGCCCTTCACTCTCATTTTTCCAAAATCACCATTGTTGGAGCTTCAAGTTGCCATGGCACCCAAAAAGAGAAGAACTGATGCTGCTGGGTCCTCCAACGAACCAAATCCGAGGGAGCTTCGTGCTCAACGAGCCGCAAACCGCGCTGCTATGGAGCAAGGTAATGACCCTATCCCTTTTTAGTTCACTAGCCCAATACAAACTGCTAATTACTTGCGTTTGAGATCCCGTGGTTTTGTTGCTACTCGTTATGTTGATGATGCTTTGTTGCAATCCATGGGTGTTTTGGATGACATTAAATGGTTGTTTGCTAGAGGGGGGATGGGTGATTACCTAAATATCAAAGAACCTTCCTATTCAGACTTGACTTTGGAGTTTTTGAGTACCTATACACCGAGGTTCAAAATGGGCGTAATTTCCAGGAGGGGGTTATTAGGTTCCGTTTGCGTGGCCAAGACTATCAATTGAATTTGAGTACCTTTAGTAGCATTTTCCACCTCCCCGTCCCCTTGATGTTAGTGAGCGTCGTGTGCCTCCAAGGTATGACCCGGATTCTTTCTGGGAAATGATACCGGGGAGCAACATTTTGACTCTAGTCGGTCTAAGGCGACCGAAATCAGAAACCCCGTGATTAGGTTAGCTCAACGCAACTTCGCGACGAGCTTTTTCACGAGGGATGATAGCATGAATATGCCTCGGGTAGCGGAGTTATTTTTCATGAAGAATATGTATGAGGGTAGGCAGATGGACCCCGGCTCTTTCTTAATTACACATCTTCAAGAGATAGCTAATAGGAAAAAGGGTAAGATCACCTGCGGGGTGATTGTCACGAGGATTGCAAAAATCTCTGAGTCGTGCCAATTGAGGAGTTTAGGATTCGGTGCAGAGAGGCTTGACCATAGCGCTTTGACCACCATGCTCTTCATTGTTTCTAGGGGTGGTAACATTTACTGGAGGTACCCAAATCGGCAGCTCATGCAGTTGCCCAATGTGGCCCGAACGACTATCCAAAATTGGGCCAACTTCTCCTTTCTACCCGGAGGGGATGGAGACCCAGTTCCCCTAGATCTTATCGCGTATGATCCTGAGTCCGACCATGACGAACCCCAATCCCCTCACTCACCTGGCCCTTCCTCCTCCCACGCTTTCAACATGGATGATGTTTCGACTGCTCGCGAGATCCGTGACGAGCAAACCTCCCTTAGGGAGTATGTCCGATCGGAGCACATTGAGCTTCAGGGCATGATTGCGTCGCAAAACCAACATTTGACTAGTATGAGCGAGTGTTTATCCGCGATGCGTGGTTGGTTTGAGAGCCATGGAGCTCAGATCCCTTACCCTTACCCTCCGCCCCCTCCTGATGCGTGATGTTTGCTCATTAACTTTTCCGCCCTCCCCCCCCCCCCCCATGATTGTTTGCTTCTTTTTAGCATTGAGGACAATGCTGTGTCCTAGCATGGAGGGGTTGGTTAGTTTTATGTGACTTGGTTGCCTTGTTGATTTGGTTGCTATGTTTCGATGATTGGTGATAATTTTTGGGAGAATGACTTGTGTATATGCATTTGTACATATTTTTGCATCATGCATATAGTTTGCACAGCATTTAGCATATAGTAGTGTTTCATTAGTCTAGGTGTGTCCTTTCTTTCTTTTATTTTTCTTATTTTTCTTCATAGGTAACAACTTAAGCATGTAGTTTGCATTTAGTTTAATTGCATTTAGTTCATCTAGTTAAAAATAGAAAAAAAATAAAATAAAGAAAAGCCAAAAAAAAATTATTAGAAAAATCAAGCAAAAAGAAAAGAAAGATTAGAATAGCCTTAGGATTAGGTTAGGTAAGCCTCCGGTGATGATTGTAAGCCAGCTAGTATTTCTTGTAGCTTTGTTTAGCCTTTGCATAGCCCGTAAGTGATTCAAAGATTTGCAAAGAAATTTCGAAAACATCTTGATTTGGTTTCACATCTTGATAGTGAAGATTTATTGCCCTTCTTAACCCTTTGATGTGAGCTTAGCATTTGTATGTTTATGTTCTTTGATTGGTTGTTGAGCACAAACCCGTGAGACCACTAAGCCAAAATGACTAATCATTTTCATTAGTCTCATATTTCCATGTGTGACTCAACCTTGGTTGTGATCTCTAGAACTTGCTTTTCATCTCTTTGAAACTGCACTTTGCATCATGCATTGACAACATGATTGAGGCACTCATTCGCACTTATTGTAGCTACAATACCAAATAGCCACCCTATTCATGCAATTCTCCGCCTTTAACTCTTCTTCTAGCCTTTGATTACTCCGTTTTCTTGGAATAACCTGAAATTATAAACCTTGGCCAATTACATATCTTCCTACCTTAAGCCATTGCTTGGAGTATATTGAGTGTGGTTGATGGGGTTAATTGTGAATACATTCGCAAAATAGTGTGTTGGGAAAGTAATGAATAGGAAGTGTTGGGATTTTTCTCACTTATGTAGCATCAATGTAGTGGCTATGTTAGCAAAACCCACCAAGTTTTGTAATTAATTTTGTATATGATTTTAACTTGCCAATCACTTGCTTCAAAAAAAAAAAAAAAGAGAGAGAACAATTCAATAGCAATTAGAAAATATATAAAAAAAAAAGAAAAAAAAAGGGGAGCACAAGTGTGATGGCAACTGAGGAGTTTAGTAATGAGGCGGTTTCTAATAAATATTTCGGGATTGTTGTGATTGTTTATGGGCGAGTAAGGTTCAATGACATTGAGTTAGGTTGGAAAAGTATAACTCCAAGCTTGGCTTCGAGCTCCACTTATCCAAATATTTTCCGTCCCTTGCCCCTAACCTTAACCGTTCTGACCCTTTCAAAGACCTCTTGATTGTCATTTGCATTTTGCATATAGCGGTAGAGAATTGACATGATCATCAAGCATATGGTAGATTGTTTCCTAGGCTAGAGTATTGAGAGAACCAAACATTGAATTCATTTTGAAAACACATGAGGGGAGTGTTTCCACATTCCCAAAAGTGAGGATTGCTCTCAACTGTTTTAGGTTCATACTCATACATGTGTTCTCTCGCTAATTCGGTGACGGAAGGGTGACTAATTTGATCTTGATGGTGTGATTCCCCTAAACCCTTTTGGAAAATCTCCCTCTATCTTGTGCTAAAGTGTTTTAATCGCCTTAGGGTTGTGTTTTGGTTGGGCAAAGTTGCTTGAGAGTTCTGCTAATGCTTACCTGAAGGGGCTTGTACATAGGATGTTCGAGTCTTTTTTTTTCTTTCTTTTTCTTCTTTTGAGTCCGTTTTTCCTAGTTTTGAGTCTAGTACTTGCTTGGGGACAAGTAAGGTTTTAGCATGGAGGGGTTGATAAGTGCATTATTTGCACTTATTTTTAGGTATTTTAGAAGCATAATCATGGTGATTTTTGGCTAAAAAGGTGTTTAATCTTCCCCATTTCTCTATTTACACTTGGTCTTTGCCTTTTTGGCATTGATTTTCAGGTTTAGGGCCAAAAAGGTGATTTTTGGAGCAAATTTGGTAAGGCAAAGGGTACCACGGGCATCAACTATTGTTAATAAGACCGTGGTAAAAATTTCAGCAAGAAACGAGCAGAAAACAGCGAGACAGCGCCAACCACGGGCTGCCCATAGTGACAGCCACGGACCGTGGTTGGGTATTTCTCATTGCGACGATTATTTTTTGAAATAACCGGGGGAAAAGAGGGGAAGGCGCTTATCAATTATTTTGGGCAGAAAAGAGAGATTTTTAGAGAGGAATTCTTCACCAAAAACACCTCCATTCATCAAGAATCAATTCGAAGGCATTGAAGATTTGGAATTCGAGAAGAAGCACGCAACACTCTTGTGAAGTTCTTGAGAGAATCCTACGAATTTCTCCCTAGTGTTTGCTTTACTCTTCTCACTTTCTCCTCCTTAATTCTAGAATTGATTACCATGTTTAGAATGTATTTCGGGTTTTCAATGAATACTTGTGAGTAGATTTTGTTCTTTCTAGGGTTTTATGAACCATCAATATGGAGTTTGATTAGAAATGTTTTAGTTTGTACTTGAATTCTCAATTGAATCAATAGAAGGTTGCGTTTTTCTTGCTTACGAATGTTCTTAAGGCCTTGGATGTTTGTATTTCAGAAATTAACCTAAGAAGTACCGAAAGGTGAATTAGGGGAATTTGACCACCAACCCTTCTACCTAGGCCTACGAAAGTTGAAAAAGGAGTAGTAGACTAGGGAGTCATTAGATAACCCGACCTAGCTTAGACCTTCAATCCTGTTTAACACGAAAGGCGAAAGTTGTTGATTAGGTTAGCCAGGGTAATTCTATTTAGCATCGAAAGGGCGATAGAATTTAGAGGTTATCGATTCTTGATTCGTTTGAGTTACTTTCTTGTGCATGCTTTAATCTGGCTTTCAGACCCTGTTGTTAGGTGAGTAAAACCCTAGAAGTCTTCATCCATCGAATTACCTCTAGTTAATCCTTTCTAGTCCACTTTAGTTCTAGTTAGTTCATTAGAAGTCATAAAAAAATTCATCAACCCGATTAGCTTGGCAATCAAGTAGAGGGATAGCTCACTGCGTTACTAGACCAAGTCCCTGTGGGATCGACCTTGACATTGCTACAATAGTACCCGTACGCTTGCGACCCTGTCAGTTTCATTGTAGTCGTTGCCTTTAATCTGATGATCACCTCGAATAACCAGACGGGCTTTATACCGTTGAATGCTGCCATCAGAATTATACTTCAAACGGTAAACCCATTTGCAACTTATTGCTTTCTTTCCTGGCGGCAGATCTACAATGTCCCAAGTCCCAGTTTTTTCTAAGGCCGCAATCTCTTCACTCATAGCTTGTCTCCACTTTTCGTCTCGAACTGCTTCATGATAAAAATTGGGTTCCTGCACCTTCATAATTGCTGCAAGGAGCTTGTCATGGTTAAGAGAAAAATTGGCACATGTGATATACTTTTGCAAAGGATAACATGTACCTGAGGATCCCTTTTTGAAGGACCTTGTGCACGAGGCAGGGTCAATAGCTTGAGCACTGTAGCATATGTAGTCATTCAATCGAGCTGGAGGTTGTCTATGACGTTGTTCTCGACCACCTATATTGAATTCAGTTGAACTACGTGGAGTTGTTGTATTGAGATCAGGAGAGTTTGGCGAACCTATAGTCACAGATTCTTGGACTGGATCAGGAGCACTTAAATGTTGGGAAGATGATTCTTCCACATTCACTGATCCAGGATCTTGGGCCATCGCTTGTGAATTTTCAGGCCCATCTGAAGCACTCCCCCTTTCGTCCAACTCTACCAACATAGACTCATGCTATTGAGTCTCTTTGAAATTTTGCACCCCCATTTCCAAGTCATCATGCAAAATCAAGTCTTGTTGGGCACTGTTGTTTTCCAAGGGAATTGTACTTCTCTCTTTGTTCACAAAGGGAAAAATATGCTCAAAAAATGTCACATCCCTACTTTCAAAAAATTCTTGATTTTAAAGATCATATAATTTCCAGCCCTTCTTTCCAAAGGGATACCCAACAAATATGCATTTTCGACTCCTTGAAACAAACTTATCTTTCCCTTTAAGCTTATTCATAGCAAAGCACAAACATCCAAAAACCTTGATAGAATCATAGGATGGTTTTTCAATAAAAATCATCTCATAAGGGTTTTTCCTTTTAGTAACTTGCTAGGTGTTCGATTAATAAGATGTGCGACAGTCAGAATACACTCACCCCAAAATTTTAACGGGAGGTTGGCTTGAAATCGAAGTGCCCTAGCAACATTCAAGAGATGTCGATGTTTACGTTCCACCCTTCCATTTTATTGAGGCGTGTCCACGCAGCTAGTTTGATCTTATAATTTTCACCACTTTATTAAATTAAGTCTTCGCCATTGCAATAGCTTACCTGTTTCACCTTTTTCGTTTATGAGAAACACCCAAACACCTCGACTAAAGTCATCAACAATAGTCAAAAAATAATGTGCACCACAAGAAGAAGGCACCCTCTAAGGTCCCCAATATCACAATGAATAATCTCAAGTAACTCCTTTGCTTTACTGTCACTAATTGGAAAAACATTTCGAGTTTGCTTTGCACGAAAACACACATCACAAACTTTGTTGTTGCAATCAACATTACTAGAGGAATTCAAAGACCTCAACAAAACAGACATGATTTCCTTCGATGGATGACCCATGCGTTGATGCCACAAATCTTTCGCTTGAACTGCATGTGCTTGTATCTTTCTCCTTTATGGCTCTTTATAATAATAAACTCTGCCTCGTTGCTCACCCACACCAATCGGAATCCTCAAAGTATGGTCCTGCAAGATACAAAAATCTTTGTCAAATATCACATAGCAATTTAACTCTTTACAAAGCCTCCAAACTGACATGAGGTTGCAACTCAAGCGCGACACAATGAGAACTCTGCTCACTTTCAATTTTTCACCAATCTTGACAACTCCTTCCTTATCAGCCCAAGTCTGATCGCCATTGGGCAAGTTGATAACCACGAGGCTTATACCTTGTAATTGGCTAGCCAAGCTCAAGTCTCCTATCATGTGTGAGGAAGCACCACTATCAATAATCCACTAAGGTTTACCTCTGAGTTTTTCTTGGATGCTCTTTAATGTATCTGCGAGGGCCATAAGACGTTGGACCTCTTCTGATGTGAATCCAGGTATGGTCACTGGTTACGTCTGATTGTTCTTTCTCATTTCCGCGTCGTTGTTTTGTTGTGGAACCACAACGGTGCGTGCTCCTTCTCGTCCATTCCTTCTTCCATCACCCGTGTTTTGTCTATTTCCATGTGAAGCTCTGCCTCCGCACTTTCCTCTACCCCTACCGCGATTGTTCCACCCGGTTGGATATCGAATAATCTCATAGCACGCTGTTTCTTCATGTCCAACCCTTCCGCAGTGTTTACAGGTTGGTCATTCACTACGCATCTAATTTTTTGAGCTTACAGCGAAGGCATATACGACATCGCTTCTTGCTTCTCGACTTGAGATCATATCTCTATGGTGTTCTTTTTGACGCACCATATTGAAGATCTTATCAAGTGTGGGAATAGGTTCAATGTATAATATATGTCCGTGAAGAATAGAGAATCTCTGATCATCAAGGACCATCAAGAATTGATCTGTCTTCTCTTATTCTGCTGCGTGGATCAGTTTTTCTCCAAGATTGCATTCACTTTTCCACAGGTACAAAAGTGTTGGATGGACTTTGCTTCCAACTCATTCCAAAATCCAACCAATATTGCATAATATTCAATCACACTCATCGTTGGGCCCTGTTTACAGTTTGCTACTTTAGACTTTAAATCATGAATTTTGGGAATGTCAGATACTCCATACCTCTTTTTTAAATCATCCCATATAGCTTTTGCAGTATTGGCGTAGGCTACGATGGGACAGAGTTTGTCTTCAATGGCGTTCAATAGCCACGAACATATAGTGGAGTTGACCATCTCCCAAGCATCCACTTCGGATTGATTGGCGCCAGTTGCTACTGTGGACTCTGTTATTTTTCCGTTGATGAACCCCAATTTGTTTCTCGATCGAAGTGCTGTGATGACAGCCTTCTCCCATAGGTCATAATTGTCTCCATTGAAGATCACGGAGGTTATCAGGATTCCCGACCTTTCTGATGGATGGACATAGTAGGGTGATGTCGGTGTGATTATGAAAGGGGTAGGCTTCTCCTTCTTTGAAGAATCACTAGCACTCTTCTTTGTTTACTAATGGAGCTAACCTCACTCTGATACCATGAAGAGAAAAGACAAGCAAATTTGATTGCTTGGAAAATATGCTTCTGTGATCTTATTCCAGAACATAAACATCAATTATATACAAGAGGGCTATTCAAGTTTCCTTAACAAGTTGATAAGCCACAAGTGCACGGGTGCTCGTGTAGCAAGTATCAAGGTCGATCCCACAGGGACTTTGCTAACTACGCACCAAACTAGCCTCCTAGGTGATTGCTAAATCGGTCGGGTTTTAGACTGAAAATAACTAATTCTAGTTCTAGTCACTAAAAAAAAAAGGTCAAATAAATCAACACAATTCACAAGATGGAATCAATATGAGAAAGATGTTCAGGGGATAAAACCTAAGTAACTCTATGAATCAAACAAGTGGATTGAACATGTATGTCACTAATTTGGTACATTTTAGGGTCGATAATCGCATAATGTATTCCGTAGCGAGCTTTTGGCAATGAAACGGATTGCTTAGTAAAATTGATCTATTGGACTCTTTATTGTGTCAATTTTATCTAAGTTAAATATCAAATTATCCAAAGACCCCTAGTTACAAAGTCTTCTATCTCTAGTTCACTTCATATACTAGTTTAATCCTAAGGGTTCCGATTATCGAATTTCTCCGTTCGGTACTTCATTCAACAATCTAATTCCATATTCTTGATGGCCAGTCAAAAACAATGACAAACATAATCAAAGGTTAAATAAAATGCATTCAAACTAGGTAAACAAACTTGTTCAATCCAACAAAACTCAATCCATAAGAGAAACTAATAAGGGTTTATCCCCTAAACTTATGAAACTAGTCACTACTCATGTTCGATTCACTAAACATAACAAATTCTACTCTAGAAAGCATGGAAACTATGAGAAAGAGAAATAAACCGAGTTGGATTTCAATCCTTGCTTGAATGTTGATCCGCGGGGACTTTTGCTCCTCCACTTCTCTCCAATTCTTGAGAACCAATCTTCCAAAACTCAACCAATCTCTCTATCTTCACAATGGATGAATGTGGATGGAAATATGGATGAAAGGATGGATGATATGATGATGAGGATGATGATGAGTAGGAGTCAATGCCAGCAAAAACCACCGGATACATCAATTATATAGCATTAAGAGCAACCGAAACGCCATTTTTGCATTAAACAGAGGCAACACGGGTGGTTCCAGGTCAACACGGACCGTGCTGTGGTCAACACGGGTGGTTCCAGGTCAACACGGACCGTGTTGTGGTCAACACGGGTCGTGTTGCCCTGACACGGACCGTGTTGGTCACTGGAGTCATATTTTGGACTTTCTGGAGGCTGAAACGACCCGTTTTGGGTCTTTTCTCACTTGTGTTGATGTCTGCCGGTATCCAATGAATTCTTGGGCTTGAGCTCAGGCCTTGGGGTGGATTTATTCTTCAATTGTGATCCTCTTGGACTCTATACACTTGATTTTAAGCTTGATTTCTTCACTTTAACACCAATTTCCTACAAAATTATACCAAACTCCAACCAAGCATAAAATAGATTATTCGAGTATAAAAATAATACATTCATATCAATAATCACTCAAATTAACTCTAAATTACCCAAGATCACATATATATAAAATACACTTATCAAATTCCCCAATGCTTACACCTTGCTTGTCCCTAAGCAAGGCTAATACTCACAAACAAAATTGAAATCAACGAAAAGAACGAAAATAGAAAATAAATGGGACAAAATGACTCAAATAAAAAGGAAAAAGGTTTCATGGTAAAATTGAAAATTTTATTTACAAATCTCCTCAGGAAAGCATTGATAAGACATTCAATTAATCCAACTTAATCAAGCATAGCCCAAGTATGAACGAAAATCTATATACAAGAGAAAATGAAACCATAAAAAGAATTACAAAAACCATACTCATCAAGATCAAACTAATCACCCTCCTAATCACAAATGAAACAAACAAGCACACAATAATGGATGAAACTAGGAAATTGAGAGCAACCTCACTTTAGGGAATGTGGAAACACTCCTCTCATGTGTTTGAAAAATAATATTCAATGAAGGTGCACTCAATACTCAATCCAAAGTAACTTCCTACCATAAGCTTGCAAATAATCTCAATTCTCTACCGCCAAAATGCAAAGTACTAATGATAATCAGGAGGACTTTCAAAAGGGTTATAATGGGGCTAAGGCTAAGGGTAACGAGTGGAAATATATTTGGGAAAGTGGTGCTAAAAGCCAAAGCTAGGAGCATAAACCTCACCAAATTTACACAATTAAGAACTCTCACACCTTATATTCACAATAGAACACCCCAAAATCAAGTAGAAATTGCCTCAACTCAAAGAAAAATAAACTTACACACTTTTTTCTTCATTTCTCATTTTTTCTGATTTTTTTTTTCTTTTTTTTTCATTTTTTTTCAATTTCAATCCATAATCAAAGATATATACACCAATGAGGCAAACTTCCTAACTCAACCCATATCAAGCTATAATAGGGAGTAATCTCAAGATTTTCAACTTCATAACATCCCCAACAAAACCAAACCACATAATTCACCACAATCAACCCAACTTTCACACTCTAACACTCCAAGCAATGGCTTAAGGGTAAGAAATTATATATACGGCCATGGCTAATTATATAGGTAATCAAAAGAAAGAGTGATACAAGGCTAAAAGAGGGGTTAAAGGCGAATATTCACAAATAAAGGGTGGCTATTTGGCTTTGTAGCTAAAATATATACAAAAGAATGCCTCTATCACATTATCAATGCACAAGCAAAAATGCAGTTTCAAAGAGATACATCGCAAGTTCTGGAGAATGAAACTAAGGATGAGTCACACATGGAAAATATGAGACTAATAAAAATGATTAGTCATTTTAAGGCTTTGTGGTCTCACGGGTAAAAGCTCTCAAATAAACCTAGCTCAAATAGATGTATATGTGCTAAACTCATTCCAAAAGATCTCAAAAGGGCAATCAATCTTCACTATCAAAGTACAATTCTAAACTTTCTATGTTTTCACAACTCTTTTCAAAACTTTAATTCACACAAGGGCTATACAAGACTAAATCAAATCAAAAGAAAAGGTATCTAGCTTTAATTCATCACCGGAGAATTTTATTCACTAATCTTAACCTATCTTAATTTTTTCTTCTTTTTCTCTTTTTTCAAATTTTTTTTAATTTTTTTTAAAATTTCTGATTTTTTTGGTTTTTTTTCTTCAAAAACTAAAATCAAAAGTCAAATGAAAAACTAGAAAAGAAGGAACTAAAAACTAAGAAAAAGAAACAAAATAAAATCTAATATGATACTAACTAATGCAATTCTAAGTGGATGCAAAATATTTACAACGATAGCTAAAAATTAGAAAAATCAAAAAGAAAAACTAACCTAAACAAAAAAAAGACTAACAAACGAAAACGAAAACTAAAACTAAAACTAGAAAACAAAAATTAAAAATAAAATCAAAAACTAAAATCATATACACAAAGATGAGGACTCAAAATTTTCAAATTAATCCCCCCCATGCTTGGACAAAGCATTGCCCTCAATGCATGAATCAAGAAGAAACTAGCACGAAGGGTAAAAACAAGTCAATCACTGCGGTGGTGGAGGAGGAGGTGGGTAAGGATATTGGGGAGGGTAGTTCAACTGCCAATCGCGCATCGCTTGCATCATCTCAAGCATGCGAGCTTGTTCGGCAGCTTGGGTGGCATTGGCGTGGTCAAGAAGGTCGAGCCTCTCAAAAAGCCCAGTTTGGTTTTGTAAAATTTGGTCTGAAGTGGTTCGAAGATAACCAAACTCATTTTCACAATAAGTTCTAAGAGAGGCATGGTCCGCACGCAAAGAATTAAAATTATCTTGGAAATCAAAAGCAGCGGCGGGACCTTCGTCATCATCTCCACCACCCTCGTGATGAGGAGGCGGAGGAACATGGGCGGGAATAGGGTTAGGTTGAGGAATGGGTGCGTTAGGAAGGAAAATAATATTCAGGAGCTCTTGAATGGTAAGGTTCGGATGAGGAAGCCTCATCAACTCATTGTTAGGATACACCCACCAGACTTCTTCCCCTCTTAACTTGCACATTTTCATGTCTCTAATAGCCCGACCATCTAAAGTCATTGGGCCCTCTACCCTATCTCGCTCGTGATGAGCCGGATCCCATCCAAAGTGCCTAGCCAAAATTGTGAGCAATCCACCAACAACAATATCACCTTTTGTGTGAGATGTGATGCGGGCTAAATGTGTGGCAAAAAGAGCGGCGGGGTTAACCTCGGGTCGTGCATAATACATACCCCATACCGTGTAAAATTCAGCTTGAGCCGCAACATTCATACTATCCCCCCGACCAAATAACCCACAAGCAAGGATGCGCTGCGTGTACCGGAACACGGGGTTCCGTATGTGCGTGCACTTAGACCTACTCGGGTGGTAGTCATTCCTAGTTGTGGTAAACTGCCAAAATTCATTGGTGTTCCATTCGGCTAAAGGGGGCACATCTCGTGTGGCGATACCTTGGACAACTGGTAAACGAAAGATCTCGGCAAATTGGGCGAGAGTCAATCGATGTTCCTCTTCATCTATACTAAAGGAAATCCTACCCTCTTGTGTTCTAAGATTTACATCAAAGGTGCTAAGCACCTCTAGGGTAAGGTTCCGATAGGTGGGCTCTCTCATCCTAGCGAAATCTAACATCCCTTTCCAATTTAAAAGCCATTCTACATCAGCTAGAATGCCAGTGGTTTGCAAAAACAGCTCATTCATGTAACGAGTAGGGATTATGTTCCACTTAGACAAAGCAAGGTGACGCTCGAATTGTACACCTTCTAAATTAAAAGGGTTATTACCTCGCGTTTGTCGGGAGGACGAACCCGCTTTGCCTTTGCCTTTGTCTCCGTTGTCCCCTTTTCGCTTCTTTGATGCTTGCTCCTCACCACGCGAAGTCCTGACCATCTTTTATACAAAATATACAAGCTAAAAAGTTAGTAATATGCAAGGGTAACAAAGAAAAAACTAAACAAAACTAAGAAACCTTGGACCTAAACTAATCCTAAACTTATGTACATAAGACTCAAATCAAACTAAATTCTAAGGTTTTATTTTTTGGTGATTTCAAGACCTTTAAATTCTTAAACACTACTAATTAAACTAAGCTAGACTACGCTAGGCACTTAACATATACATAAACATATACAAGAAGTTAAGCAAGCTAGTTAATCCAACAGTTCAACATATACAACAATATACAACACTAAAACACCCAAAATTAAGGACTAAACTAAGGTAAACTAACTAAACTAAGTTAAGACCTTAACAACTAAAGTAAACTAAAATTAGAAAACAAAAGCCAAAAGAAACTAATTCTAATTTAAACAACTAACTTAAGATAAGAAAACAACTAATGTGCACACTAAAACAGAAAATCAAAACTAAAAGAAGCAAAAGTAACCAACTAAATCAAAAGAAAGAAACTAAAACAAAGAAGCAACATTTATACAAGAAAATCACACTTCAAAAAGCTTGAAACATAACAATGGTGGATAACAATGGAAACTCACACACTATACACAAAAATTAAAACTAAAAACGAAAATATAAAACGAAAATAAACTAAATAAAACAACGAAATTAGAAAAACCAAACCTTTATACACTTGAAGGATAAGAAAAGAGCTTGAAGGAAGATGAAAATGGAGGGTTTTGGTTATGGAGGTGGAATGGGGTGAAAAAAAAGAGTGAAAGGAATGAGGATGAAAGTGGTGGGATTTGAAAGAGGAAGGAAAAAGATGAAGAATGGAAGAAAAATGGAGTGATTTGGGTGAGAATTGAGGGAGGTGGAGCAAAAAGATGGATGGAGGAAGAAGGTTATGGCTATGGAGGTTGAGGGAGATAGAAGAAGAAGAATGAGTGAGAGAGGGAGTAGAGTTAGGGCTTACACGAGTGAAATGGGGCCAAAACGGATGAATAAAAAGAATTGGAAAAAACAGGGCATCAAAACGGGCTGAAAAACCCGTGTCGCTGGGAATCGGGGGTCAACACGGATCGTGCTAAGCCAACACGGTCCGTGTTGACCCGTGTTCAAAAATTTTTCCTCTCTGGACGGCAACACGGATCGTGCCAGGTCCAGCACGACCCGTGTTGGACCTGTTCTTCGCCTGCTTCGCCTTGGTTCGAATCCTCTTGGCATCTTTTTTTTTCCCCTTCACTCTCATCTTATTTTTCTTTTATTTGAAACTCAATTTTGCTCTACCTTTTTTTTTCTTTTCAAATTTTCAGATTTTTTTATTTCCCCAAAACTAATACCTCAAAAAAAATAAAATAATCTAGCAAAAAAAAAAATAGAAAAAGAAAATAAAAAGGAGAAAATTCTCTAAAACACACCTAGAAAAATTAAAATAAATCAATGAAAAACCCTAAAAATCCCAGAAAAATATAGAAAAATCAAAATAAAAGGAAGAAAAATAAGGAAAAATTATAGAAAATCCTAAAAAATGAAAATAAAATCGAAAAAGCTCGGGTTGCCTCCCAAGAAGCGCTTGTTTAATGTCCTAAGCTAGACAAGGTACCTTTCAACCGGGTGAATAGTCCATAACTCCATAGCCAAGGGCTTTAGGAGCTCCATCTTGTAAAGTACCTCCGAATGTCTTCAAATGGACCCTACAGTTTGGGTCAAACCCATCACCTCCTTCAGAAATGGAGGGATCACCATCATCAAACCTGAAAAACTCATTGAAAGCACCCTTGTTAATAGCATAAGGCACGTTCTTGATGATGTTAGGTGGGGGCAAAATTTCTTTTATCCCCACCCTTGCATCGCCAAGTTCATGGCCTTCATTAAATAATAATAAACTGCAAGGATCTTCAACAAAATCATCATAAGATTTTTCAAGGTTTTCTCTTTCAACATTACGCTCACAGTCATCATTCTTTTCACAAACCAAACCATCAACATGCTTATCTATCTCACATAGCACATCAACACCAAAGCAAGGGGAAACTCCATGTGGAAAAAGATCACGGAATAAATCAAACTCAAGTTCATGTTCCCCTATCTTAAACTTCATCTTTCCACATTGTACATCTATGACACACCCTACTGTAGCAAGAAAAGGTCTCCCCAAAATGATTTGGGTACGGGAGTCTTCAGGCATATCAAGGATGACAAAATCAATCGGCACATAGCAATCACCCACCTTAAGGGGAAAGTCCTCCAAAATACCCTTAGGGTACTTGATGGAACGATCCGCCATTTGCAATGACATGGTAGTTGGTCTCAACTCTCCTAGGTTCAACCGTTCATACAAAGAATAGGGCATTAAGCTTACACTAGAACCCACATCACACAAAGCTCGGTCAACGGTTAAACTACCTAGGCCACATGGAATATTGAAGCTTCCCAGGTCCTTAAGCTTAGGAGTAAGCTTGTTAAGAACCACAGAACTACATTCTTCAGTCAAAGCAACTTCCTCAATTTCTTCAATTTTCCTCTTTTTAGAGACGATTTCTTTCAAAAACTTTGCATACAAAGGCATTTGAGATAAAACATCCAAAAACGGCACATTCACATTTAATTGCTTTAACATATTAAAGAACTTGCCGAATTTTGCATCAAATTTAGCCTTAGCATATCTTTGAGGAAAGGGTAACGGTGGTTTGTAAACCCTAGGTGGAGATGAAGGTCGGGTTTCGGTGTTTTCTTTTGGAGGCTCACTCTCAAGGTCTTTCCCTCTCTCAGTCCCATCACTAGACTTCTCAACCTCAACCCCCCCATGCTTAGCATTTGGCATGCTAGGTCCCTCATATTGAGTTCCACTCCTCAAAATAATGGCATTACATTGGGCATTAGGGTTAGGAATGGGTTGTCCGGAAAGTGATCCCGAAGGAGGGGTAAAAGTGCTAGCTTGGTTGGCCAAACGAGTCTCGAACATTTGGTTTTGGGAGGTCAAAAAGTCTACTCTAGAGTCCAAGGCTTCGATCACATCATCTTGCCTTTGTTGATGCTCAAACTGTCTTTGTTGGGATTTAAGGATAGCATCTAACATGACCTCTATAGTCTTTAGGTCTTGGATTTGGGGTTGGGGTTGTTGGGTTGGCCTTTGTCCTTGTCCTTGTTGGGCACCCAAGTGATTATTGTTTCGGTAAGAAAAATTCAGGTGATTTCTCAAACCGGGGTGATATGCATTCGGGTTACCAACATAATTGGCTTGTTCATTAGGCTCTCCACTTTCCATACCACTAGGACAATGCAATGTTACATGCTCAAAAGAATGACATGATGCACATTGAGGTTGAGGGGGAGGGGTAGCATTCACATTCATTCTATCCATCTTCTCAGTTAATGCATCTAATTTTACGGATAAAAGAGTAATAGCATCTACCTCATACTTACCTCCCGTTCATGCGGAACGGGGTTTAGACCATTGGTAGCTATTCAAAGATATTTGCTCGATGAGTTCATGGAGCTCTTCCACGGTCTTGCTCATGATATCACCTCCCGCTGTTGCCAAGATGTTGGCCCTCAAATTGTCATCCACTCCGTTATAGAACGCTTGAATTGGCACCCATGGTTCGAAACCATGTTGGGGGCATTGCCTCAAGAGGTCCTTGAACCTCTCCCATGCATCGTAGAAGCTCTCTCCCGGTTCTTGTGCGAATGTGGAAATTTGGTTCCGTAAGCTTGTCAACTTGCTAGGCGGAAAGTATTTCGCCACGAATGCACTAGCAAGTTGGTCAAAGGTGGTGAAGGGGGTAGTCGTCGGTAGGGAATCCAACCATTCCCAAGCCTTCCCTTCTAGTGAGAAGGGGAAAAGCCGGAGTTTGATTGCGTCCTCCGTCGCTCCATTCGCCTTGAACGTCTCACAAGCTTGCCGAAAGATGCAGAGTTGCCGGTTGGGGTCTTCATTGGGAAGGCCATGGAAAGGTGAGGCCTTCACCAAGTTGATGAGGGAGCTCTTCAACTCAAAGTCATGTGCGTCCACTCCCGGTGCGTTGATGGCCGTGGGCTGATTCGCGACTGGGGGAGTCACGCATTGCCCAAAAGTACGTCTCGATAAGGCCATCTTCGGTTCTTCCTCGGCTTCTTCTTGCCTCCTTCTTGCTTCCTCTATTCGCTGCCGCTTCCGCCTTGAACGGAAGGTTCTTTCTATCTCCGGATCAAACTCGAATAGCGGTGCCTTTTGCATACACTGATTGACAACCTTGCAAGAGACAAAAACAAGAACAACCAAGGAAGATCAAACAGGAAAAATAAAAGAAAATGATCTAGTCAATCTAAGGATATTCGTTCGGTGGCGGCTAGGGACAAGGTCCCCGGCAACGACGCCAAAAACTTGATAAGCCGCAAGTGCACGGGTGCTCGTGTAGCAAGTATCAAGGTCGATCCCACAAGGACTTTGCTAACTACGCACCAAACTAGCCTCCTAGGTGATTGCGAAATCGGTCGGGTTTTAGATTGAAAATAACTAATTCTAGTTCTAGTCACTAGAAAAAAGGTCAAATAAATCAAATAATCACACAATTCACAAGATGGAATCAATATGAGAAAGATGTTCAGGGGATAAAACCTAAGTAACTCTATGAATCAAACAAGTGGATTGAACATGTATGTCACTAATTTGGTACATTTTAGGGTCGATAATCGCATAATGTATTCCGTAGCGAGCTTTTGGCAATGAAACGGATTGCTTAGTAAAATTGATCTATTGGACTCTTTATTGTGTCAATTTTATCTAAGTTAAATATCAAATTATCCAAAGACCCCTAGTTACAAAGTCTTCTATCTCTAGTTCACTTCATATACTAGTTTAATCCTAAGGGTTCCGATTATCGAATTTCTCCGTTCGGTACTTCATTCAACAATCTAATTCCATATTCTTGATGGCCAGTCAAAAACAATGACAAACATAATCAAAGGTTAAATAAAATGCATTCAAACTAGATAAACAAACTTGTTCAATCCAACAAAACTCAATCCATAAGAGAAACTAATAAGGGTTTATCCCCTAAACTTATGAAACTACTCACTACTCATGTTCGATTCACTAAACATAACAAATTCTACTCTAGAAAGCATGGAAACTATGAGAAAGAGAAATAAACCGAGTTGGATTTCAATCCTTGCTTGAATGTTGATCCATGGGACTTTTGCTCCTCCACTTCTCTCCAATTCTTGAGAACCAATCTTCCAAAACTCAACCAATCTCTCTATCTTCACAATGGATGAATGTGGATGGAAATATGGATGAAAGGATGGATGAATATGATGATGAGGATGATGATGAGTAGGAGTCAATGCCAGCAAAAACCACCGGATACATCAATTATATAACATTAAGAGCAACCGAAACGCCATTTTTGCATTAAACAGAGGCAACACGGGTGGTTCCAGGTCAACACGGACCGTGCTGTGGTCAACACAGGTGGTTCCAGGTCAACACGGGTCGTGTTGCCCTGACACGGACCGTGTTGGTCACTGGAGTCATATTCTGGACTTTCTGGAGGCTGAAACGACCCGTTTTGGGTCTTTTCTCACTCGTGTTGATGTCTGCCGGTATCCAATGAATTCTTGGGCTTGAGCTCAGGCCTTGGGGTGGATTTATTCTTCAATTGTGATCCTCTTGGACTCCATACACTTGATTTTAAGCTTGATTTCTTCACTTTAACACCAATTTCCTACAAAATTATACCAAACTCCAACCAAGCATAAAATAGAGAATTCGAGTATAAAAATAATACATTCATATCAATAATCACTCAAATTAACTCTAAATTACCCAAGATCACATATATATAAAATACACTTATCACAAGTGCCCTAAAAAATAGCTATTCTAAAGATACTTGACAAGACTAATGGGCAGAAAAAGGGTAGAAAATATTGAGATTACAATTTGCAAAATTAAAGAGATCACAAGACATGCATATCACAAGGTATGCATATTCTGCGATATTCTCTGTCATCGACTCCGAATAACTTCCATCAGGTGCCTGATCTGCCAGGGTATTGCAAAATTTCCTTGAATAGGTTGGATTACTAATAAGTTGTCACCTTCAATGAATATATGAGAGTGGTATGCTTTTGTCGCTTCCATTAATCCATCACGGAGCGCTCTTGCATGACAAACATAATCATAGGATAAATAAAATGCATTCAAACTAGATAAACACCTTGTTCAATCCAACAAAATTCAATCCATGAAAGAAACTAATCGGGTTTATCCCCTAAACTAATGAAACTACTCACTACTCACTACTCATGTTTAAACTACAAAACATATAAAAACTATTACTAAACAACATGAAAACTATAAGAAAGAGAAATAAACCGAGTGATGAATCGATCCTTGCTTGACCACTCCACGGACCGTGTTGCATCGCTACAGTCCGTGGTGACACCAAGCACGGTCCGTGGAGAACTGCCACGGGTCGTGGTGGACACAGATCATGAATTTGTCTTCTCTGGACCCTAACACGGGTCGTGCTGAGCTTTTGTGCACCCATGTTGCACCCTAACAGCTTCCTTTGATGATTTGGGCTTAAGTTTGGGCCATTGGGGTGGATTCTTATCTTGTTTGTGATCCACTTGGACTCCAATGTTTGAATTTGAGCTTCATTTCTTTACTTTTCACACCAATTTCCTACAAAATTACATCAAACTCCAACTAAGCATAAAATGGAGAATTCGAGTATAAAAATAATACATTCATATCACAAATCTTTCAAATTAGCTCCAAACAATCCAAGATCACATATATATACAATACACACATCAAAATGACAATCTAATTAACTTCATTCATTAGGCATATTTTAGACATTCTTTTGTAAATTTTAAAAATTATGGATAAAAAAATAATATTTTATACAATTTATATGATATTATAGTTATAGAAGTTAGTCATAACATAATTTTTTCAATTTAATGTGTAAATATATGATTTTTATTTTAGACAAGTTAGACACTTAAAGGTGTGTGTAGGTGTGCTTATGTGTGTGTGGAGGGGGGGGGGGGGAGGGAATTGATACCCACATATTGGGTACCTACCCATAATGGATGGGTAATACCCATTAGGAATGGGTAATGGGTAGGGTGGGTATGGTTTACCCATAACCAATATGGATATTCATTGGGTAATGGATATCCATACACCCTTTTAATTTAATCAAATTACTCTTATACCCTTACATTATTTCATACTAGTATTCAGACCCGTGCGTTACACGGGATAATATTAAAGTATACATATTGTCAACATAAAGTTAGGCCACGTTCCTTTATGCGGTGGGATCGTTTGCGGTTCCACACCGCAGCGCAAATTTCCGTTTTCCACCACAACTCAACATAACTTTCCATTTCTCTTTTTATTAAAAGTGAAAACTTTTCAAATAAAAAATCAAAACTTTCACTTTATTTCCATCTACCATTATTTTCAAATTAAAATATACCAACCCAACTTTCGTTATTTCCACCACAACTTTCCACATTCCACCATACCCCAACCAACCACACCGCAACCGCATCGTAAAAAAGAACGGGGCCTTAAACACATTCATAATATCGTTCATAACACTTGTGCAAAAATACCTTTTATAAAATAATTTGTTTATTTATAATGCTAAAATTCCATCCAACACTGTAGAAATCAATCAATATTTAACTATAAGTAAGGAAATAAGAAAGATAACTTGAAATAAGACAAAAGAATTAAAAAAAAAAATGTCAACCCTTTCATTTCCATACACGTAACATGGGAAAAAAAACAATCACTCAAAGTATAACAAGTTAAGATTTACAACCATTATGAATAACAATAATTAATATGCTAATTGAATAAATGACACATTAATTGTCAAACATTAATATTATGTTTTTAAAATAAATATAATCAATTACAATTTCCCAAATTACCCTTGTTAGAACCCACAGTTTTCAATGCTCACCCTTTGTACCCCAAATAAATAAATAAATAAATAAATAAATAAATATATATATATATATATATATATATATATATATATATATATATATATATATATATATATAACAGATCCAGTAAGAAGAGTTTTAGGTAGGAAGGAAGGAAGAAGCGATATGGAGCGTCGATATCTAATATGA
This sequence comes from Portulaca oleracea, assembly GCA_029582165.1. Classification (NCBI taxonomy): domain Eukaryota; kingdom Viridiplantae; phylum Streptophyta; class Magnoliopsida; order Caryophyllales; family Portulacaceae; genus Portulaca; species Portulaca oleracea. Next base: position 8,755,975 of record CM055879.1, on the reverse strand, counting down.
TGGATGGTATTAAAACCACTTCATCTATGTAAAAAACCCCTCAAGTGTGCAAAACAAAGGAGAAAATTAGCTTGGAAGGAGAATTAATATATATAACACGTGTGATTTTAGGAATTTTGAAAGATTGCTTTTTTTTTTTTTTGTCATCTTTGATGGTGGTTATTGTCAAACATATACTGCTACTACAATAAGGTATTCATGTTCACGTTTTAATATGTGGTCATGCATTGGCTTGTACTCACCCATTGTGTTACACAGTGATGTGTGGTTAATACTGGGGTTAGTGTGGTCATGTGTAGGTATATATTACTCAATTCATTGTAGTCATCTCACGACGATTAGTATTGTCAAGCATTTACTACTACTTGAATCGAGTATTCATGTCTATGTCGTAATGTGTGGTTATGCCATACTCACCTCTAGTGTGACACAGTAGTCTGTGTTCATTACAAGAGAACAACATGGTCATGTGTGGGCATATTTTACTCCATTCACTGTGGTCATCCATGGTGATTACTATTTGTTAGCATTTAATTATGCTTTCCCAATTACCCCCTCCCCCCTCCCCCATTTGCCATGGCTTGTACTCACACTTAGTATAACACGATACTGTGTGGTCATTACTGCATATTAGTGTGGTCATACGTGATCAAATAGAATCCTAACCCAATAATCATTCATAGTGTCACACAGTAATCTGTGTTCATTATAAGAGAACAACATGATCATGTGTTGCCATATTTTACTCCTTTCACTGTGGTCATCCATAGTGATTACTATTTGTTAGCATTTAATTATGCTATCCCAATTACCCTCTCCCCTATTTGCCATTGGTTGTAGCACAATTAGTGTAGCACAGTAATGTGTGGTCATTATTGCATCTCAGTGTGGTCATACGTGGTCAAATAGAGTCCCCGCGCCATGACTTGTAGTCACCCTTTTAGTATGGCATAATTTTCATAATAAACTTACCACTTGGAATAGTTTAAAAAGTGGTTAATAATTGGGAATGAACAAAAGTTGAAGCCTACCAAATGAAATTTTCCTTAAATTTATATTTTTTAATTTTAATTATTATATATAAATTTAAACTTTTTATGATTGTTTTTTCCTTTAGACACTATAGCTGAAAAACATGCACGTGGGGACATTTTTGAGGATTCCGATGCGGAGGAGGATAAGGGTGAAGAGGGGTCACCGATTTGCCAAGCTCCTAATCTTGGTATATAACATGATTGAGTGAATGAATTTTTTTAGTTTTGCACTTGTAGATTTCGCGTTTTTCCTCTCCTAACTCTCACTTTTCCTTCTTTTATTTCATGTAGTTCGCTTTGAGTTGTATATATTTAGTACTTTTGATGTTTAATTTGTTTGTATTTTGCAACTAAGTTGGAATTCTCTTGTATGAACTAGGAGTTTGATTACCAAATTATTGTTAGCATTTATATTTATGGCTTTGTATTTTAAATATATTATATCCTTCCAAAGATTGAGACTATTGCGTACATTATATATCGTATATGTGGAAAGATGAAATATTGTGATAATTACCAGACGAAGTCTTGCCTCGGTGTTCCATTACAACATATATTGACAAAGGATGCAAAATTTCAAGGAAATAAAAAATAAACAAATAACCATCATTATTTAGCTATTTGCAAAAAAAAAAAAAGGTTGATTGTGGAAAAAGATAGGGTTGGATTGATGAAAAGATATTAGCGGAGTACTATGTTTCATTATGCTTAATTAATTGATTATTAATTACTCCTATTTTTGGGTGTACCATTTGTAGTACTCATGAATACCCATGGGAGTATTATCGAAGTGGGTATACCCACATGGACAATACCCATGTGGGTATTAAGGGCCATGGGTTGGGTTGGGGTAGGATAGTTTGAATTATGGGTAAAATGTGGATATGGATGGTCCCCATCTATACCCACCCAATTCCCGCTTCCACTTAAAGGTGTCTGTTACAAGACTCATATCATTTTGCTATAACTTATCATGGCTAAATGTGGTATTAAAATCTATATGTTTCATTTGTATGGATGATGTTTATATACAATGTACATTTTTTGGGTTTTTGGCTCTCAAAATAATCTGAAGTCGGAGGTCATTGGCTGAAAATAATCCAAACTCACGTTTTTGTTGAAAATAATCCAAACTTTCAACCTATTTACTCGGACTAAACCGAAATCGATTTCCAACTTTGGAATGCTGACTCGGGTCTAAAGAAGATAACGAAGAAGGAGAGAGAAGACTGAGAGGAATTAGAAAAAAGGAAAACAATTAGGGTTGGGTCAAATTTTAAATTTTTGGGGTTGGAAGACTACATTTATTATGTTAAAGTATTTTTATTTTTAATCCATTGTCATTCCATTATAAGTTTAAGTGAGTTGGGGTCTACATAAGCTTAAAAAAAATTCAAAACCAAAATCAATTAAAGAAACACGGGCTCAGGCTGCCCAGTCAGCATTCCGACGCTGGAAATCAATTTTGGTTTAGTCTGAGTAAATAGGTTAAAAGTTTGGATTATTTTCAGCCAAAAAGTAAGTTTGAATTATTTTCAGCCAATGGTCTCCGACTTCGAATTATTTTGAGCTAAAAACCCCATTTTTTCCCCTTTCTTTTACCGAAGGGGGGAGTTCTCAAAGCTCCCTAAAGAGGGCAAAACACTCCTATATACATAGAATGAAGGAAGAAAATTCAATTGTCTCTCCATTTTAAAAAGAATGTTTCTATTTTATTCATGATATCAAACTTTACAAAGTTTGATTACTTTATCAAAATATATAATGCTTAGTTATTGAAAAAGTTGTCATGATCACTATATAAATAAAAAAAAAAACTACTTCCATATATTTGATCTATTGATCAAAAACAAAAAAAAAAAAAAAAACCTACTTCCATATAAATACATTCTTACAAGTTTTGTGAGATTTTTCCTTGGCTTGTAGTAACTTGTACAGGACTAGAATGATGTAACCCAAGGTTGTAGGGTACAGTTCCATTGAGAAATGAATGATGAATAAAATTTTGGTTCCAACCGACTATTATTGATAAAAAATAAAATAAATCAATACATTAGTATAAGCTCTTTTAAAGTGCAGTGAAGAATTTAAGACCAAAGTTTTATATTAAAAATTGTAAAATGGCATCCATGTCAATCCATGTGGCATTGTGGACGTACGCATTTCTTAGGATTTATTACTAGCCATTGATGTACACAAATATTCTATCATGGCTAATTGTAGAGTAATTACAGGAGAAACATATTTTAAAAACTATTATCTTAATTCTTTCTCTTTTATCTGAATTTTTAACCAATTTTCTCCTTCTATATTATGTGTCATTTTAATGTAATTACTATTTTTTTTTTACTTTCTCATTAATATTTATTGAATCAATCTCAAATTTTTATTTTAATTAACTCCTTTTTCACTACTTTCAAGTCATACAAACATGTCACTTGCTTCATAATTACCTTAAGGCCGTTCATGACTACACCAAAATTATAAGTTACCCAAATTCTAGTGAAACTTTCTCATTAAAAATTATTATGAAACCGTACCATAACTAAAAGTAATATTAGAGATGATTTTAGATATAAATACGACTAATAATTATCAATAAATGACTTAGTTATCTTAAATATATTATTAGTCATGCCCTATATTCATAAAATTTCATCACAAAAATTATATGTCTCAACTCTCATGATAAAATTATGGTAAATGATCTCACATAAGACTTATCACATAACTTGATAATTGATATGCCTATTGTATATTCTTGCCAAAACATGCTCAATTATGTTAAAATACTAGTAATTAGACCCGTGCGCTGCACGGGACGCAAGTAAACTATATGTTGTTGGAAAAATTACGGCGATTATATTTGAAAGGATAGAGAAAAGACAACAATGGAAAATAAAAGAAATAGTGTGCAATATAAAAGGAATGAAAGGAAGAAGTAGCGGCAAAGATATATTGTATTTTTCTTTGTTTTCTTTAATTTTCAGATATAATTCACATCTAAAATTATGCATATGTGTATATACTATATACTATTCATGAAGAAACAATTATTCATTGACATTATATATTGTAAAAGTTATTTAGACAAATTAAAAACATGCACATCTATTACACATAACTAACAAAAGTTAATGCACATTTCAATAAATGCATGCACATTAATGTTACATAATTTTTTTAAAATTAAAAATAATCAATTGTAGATTTTCCAAAATGCCCTCATTAAAATCTATATATTTCAATCTCCACCCTTTGTACATACATATACATATATATATATATATATATAGATGATATTGAATTGGTTTATATCATCATCAGAGATCGATCAGAATGTTGAATTCGGCCGTAATTGCTGAATTGTACTTAAATGTGTCGAATACTTTTGACAAGTAATCATATATAACAAATTAGAATTAAATAGCATGCGTTGTGTATTATATAATGATTCATTTACGAATCTCCTTCAAAGCTTATTACTAAATGCTGAACAATTTGGATCTGTATGTCATTATGTCTCAGCAAACTATTGTTAATACACAAATTTATCAAAGAAAAAAGATGAATAGAAAATATTATATATAGACCCATTATAATAGGAGGAAAATAACCGCCCAAAAAATAAAAAAATAATGTTGAATTTATAGCAGAGACGATCTTCATGGAATCCCTAAAGCCAAGGTGAATTAAGGGTAGATGAATTTGACAAGATAGCCTATATTATCATTATTATTACTATATTTATTTATAGTTATTTACCTCTTAGCGAAGCCTAAGGGATATCGATTTTTATTCTAATTTTATCTATTTTAACGACAATGAATTTCAACCATGAATATAAAGTGCAAATAGCCAAATAACATGCGTACGCAAATACCCATATGTTTTTTGTTTGAGTGTACAAGTCATGGAAAGGGATTGCCGCCAACAAACCTTAATTCTTGACAAAATCACTGGAATATAAAACTTTGCGGCTACGTTCATTTTAAACTTATGAGTTTTTTTTGCTTTATGGACCCTGAATTTTGGGGTATTTATTTTACCAACGTATTTGAAGTTTATATTTTGAATTTATATTTTGTGACTCAAAAATCTGGCCCAAAGTTACGTTTGACTCCGACGATGATCTAATTGTTGCCTAAACTTCCTGATATGACCTTTTATCATTTTTTTCCTTCTTTTGACTGTTGTTTTGAAATTGATCAGACTTTGACAGCTAAGGGTGTGTAAAATTAATGGGTAAAAAACAATAGGGTACAAGTTAAATTTTGGTAACTTTTGGTAAATTTTGGTAAATTTTTGGATAAATTTATGCTCATATGGGGGTTGGAAATCGTGCAAGAAGAGGAAAAAGATATTGCGGCTGGAAAATTTTCGAAAGAAAAAAAACAATAATGACTTTGAAATATGAGGATCCATATTGTTGCCGGAGACAAAGTATATGGTCCATATTGTTGTCGGAGACAAAGTATACGGTCCAAAATATAAACTTTGAAATATGAGGGTCCAAAAAATAAATACCCTCAAAGTTCGGGGTCAAAAAAGCAAAAAAACCCTAGGTACTTATCATCAGTATAAGTATTGATGAGCGCTATTCACCACTAATCAACAATAATTGGCACACTTAAAATTTTTAATTTTTTAATAATTACATGGTTCATTTTTAATTGAAAAAAATTACATAAAGAAAATAGTCATTACGCTTAGAATTTGTATATTCCACATGTATCTATAAAAAAATTAAACGTAATATCTATGCAAATTTTTTTTTATCTAATTCAAAAATGTGAGACGTTTGGTTTTTTTTTTTTTTTTGAGAAAAATGTTGTCACCATTATTATTCAACCACAACTTCGGAGGCGACCAAATTAGCCACCTTCAAAGGATAATTGTCCCTCCAAACAATTGAACGACCCAACAAAACTGCAAGGTTTGCAAACTCGTGAGCAACCTTGTTACAATTTCTACGAGTAAACACATATTCAACTGCTAAGAAAAAAGAAGCTAATTCTTTGCAAATCTTCTGAATATTCTGAGTATCCGGGGCCACTTGTTGCTTGCCTTGAAGAGCCTTAATGACTGTTAGAGATCTGATTCAATAACTACCTGGTCCGGACCTCTCGCTTTTGTTGCTGACAGTCCATACCATATTGCACTAGCTTCCATTGCTTCGACCCCCCATGCTACTTCCTTATAGAAAGCTTCCGTCCACAGTACATCTCCTCCCCCATTCCTAATGACAACCCCCATCCTCCTTCCCCATTGCTTTTCATAGTTGCATCGGTGTTAACCTTGTGCAATCCTTCAGATGGTTTCTTCCACCTTTCCTCTCCATCATTCTCCCCCGGGTTTTGGTACTCCCTACCTTGAGAATCCCTGTACAAATGGTGGTAGTCTAGTGCTTGTGTTGCTACTGCCATAGGGTCGCACAAAATACCTTCAAAAACACCCCGGTTTCTCGCCCCCCAAATACACCACAACGTGGTGGCGAACAGACCTCTTTCTCCGGCATCCATCTTCTTCATCATCATTTCGATCCACCTTCCCACATCTTCCACCTCTCTTGCTCCTGTTTCAAATCGGAAAACACTGCACTTCCACACTCGTTGCACCCAGCTACAGTCCACAAACAGATGATTGTTCGTTTCATATCCTTCTCCGCATATTGTGCACACCGGGTCTACGTCCATCCACCGCTTCACCAGGTTCGTTTTTGTTGGTAATATATCCCTCCAGATTCGCCAAAGACAGTGTTTTATTTTTGGCGCAGCATCCGCACTCCAAATCATCTTGGCTTTCCCTTCATGGTATCGTGAACAAGAGTAGTCTTCTTCCTTCCTCATCTCCAAGTTTCTTACCACCCTGACAGACCTAAAAGTATAAGGTATCTGTGTACCGCAAGTGTACGAGTCTGTGTAGTAATAAAATATCGTTCTCTCTCAGGGATTTGCGTTCAACCACGCACTGAACTAGTTTGCTACAAAGAATGCTAGGTCGATCCAAGAGTTGTGGTAAGGTTTTCTAATCTAAACTAGGAAAACAGGAATTTTTAGGATTTAACCAAATAATAAAAAGCGTTCAGGGGAGTCCACTCTAGTCAATCAATCAAATTATCAACAATCCCGGTGCAGGTAACAAGATAATTCGGGGTCTATAATCTTTCTAGGCCTTATCACTTCGATCTTTCGATCCTAGGTGAGTTACAGTGATTGAACTAAACATTATTTCTAACTATTTAGTCTAATGAAAGATAAGAACTGATTATAAATTGACCCTAGGCAAGAATCATTATGTCTAACTATTTTCTAAACCTATTCAATCTACGCAATCCAATTCAAGACTCAAACTGTCGTTCTGTTGTCGAGAATCTAAAACCAAATAAAGACTCAAACTGTCGTTCTATTGCCAAATTACCATGACATACAATACACACAGATTAAACGAATAAAAAGATGACGTAACACCGAAGTTGTATTCAAATTCAATCAATAGACATCGAGTTTATCCCCCAAACAAAGGAAATTAGCTACTCATAATACTAGAAATAAACATCGCAAAATCTAAACAAGAACGAGAAAGCATGAAAGTAAAATAGAAATAAACCATGTTCGAATTGGCAGAATCGATCTCTTCATGTCACCTGAATCGATCTCTTTCGTGTTCTTCGATCACAAGTAACAATCTAATCTAATAACAATGCTTGAGAATTAATTGTAGAGAAAGTATCTAAAATATACTCTAAAAAGCTCCTAAAAGCTGCTCCTAAAACGAAAGATAAAACTGATGAAAAGCGAACCTTCAAACGGCGGACATCAGCCCCTTTTATAGGGCTGGATTAGGGCATAAAACGCGGCCTGCGTTTTGGAAACGTTGGCTGCATTTTGCCAAAGTGAGAGTCTTCCGTGTCTGGGCGCTGGCTGCGCCTAGAAAACGCCAGCTGTGTCTTCTTTCTTTTCGGTTGCCAAACTTTGTGGACAAGGCGCTGGCTGCGTTTTGAAAATGCTGCCTGCGCCTTTCCTACCCGCCTCAATTGGACTTGGGCCGTGTAATTTTGGGTCGTTCTTCCTTTCTTCTTCTCTTCTTCTTCAACTTCTTTTTTTTATTTCTTTGATTTTTGCTATTTCTCCTCCAATTTTTCATGCCTTTTTGATATAATTCCACTAATTCCTGCAAAACACACCAAACTCGCGAACAAGTATATAAATCACAGAATGTGACATAAAAATACGGGGTTTCGGGTATAAAAGGCATGAAACTGATATGTTTTAAGCCCTAAAAACTCTATATAAAAACGACTTATCACACCCTGTAGACCGACTTCATCTTGAACTCACCGTTATATGTTTCTGCCCATATAAGTCTGTCTTATAGTGGGTTTAGCGTCAAAGGAATTTTCTGAATGGCCCTCTATGTATTGATATCAAATATTGTTTGAGCAAGTCTATCTTCCATTCTCCTTTATCCTTGTCGATGAGTTCCTGAACGAAAGCTTCCTCATCTAGTCGAGCCGATCCCGCTCCAATTCTTCCATTACTAAAGTTTGGAACCCACTTATCCTTCCAGATTTTCACCCGACTACCATCTCCAATACACCACCTTGAGCCATTCATTATCACTTCCCTCGCCTCCCAGATGTTGGACCACGCAATGCTTGGCCGGTAACCTTATTGTGCATGCCAAAAGTCACCATTTGGGTAGTGTCTAGCTTTTAGGACTCTTGCTGCTAAAGAAGTTGGCTCTTTGGTTAATCTCCATGCTTGTTTGGTTAGCAATGCTTTATTGAAGCTGGAAAAATTCCGGAAACCCATTCCTTCATTAGATTTCGTTGTGCACATCTTATCCCAAGCAAGCCACTTTATTCCTTTTTCCAACCCATTCTTTCCCTACCAAAATTCCCTACAATAGCCTTCGATAGCCTGAATTATTGCATTAGGGAGGTTGAAACATTGCATTGCATATGGTGGGATGGCTTGGGCCATTGCTTTGATGAGGACTTCCTTCCCGTCCCTTGATAAATGTTTTTCTTTCCACCCGTTTAGCTACTTCCAGACTCTATCTTGCACATACTGGAACACTGCCTTTTTGGATCTACTGATGGACGTTGGCATCCCAAGATATTTATCATGTGTCTCCACTGCCTTAAAGCCTAGCTTCTCCTGGAGCATATGTCTCATTTGTTCGCTCACATTTCGACCATAAGAGACTTCCAACTTCTCAACATTGATAATCTGTCCCGATGCACGTTCATAGATCATTAGAATCTCCAAAACTTGCAATGCTTCTTCCTCAGTGGCCCTTACAAAAAGGAGGTTGTCATCGGTGAAAAAAAGATGGGTTACCATGGGAGCGTCACGCGCCACCTTGATTCCATGTATGAGCTTTGACTCCTCTCTGTGTCTTATCAAAGCCGAGAGCCCTTCTGCACATACTAGAAAAAGATAGGGTGAAAGTGGGTCACCCTGACGGAGACCCCTGTGAGGGATGACTCCGTTTGAGGGCTTACCGTTAATTAACACTTGATAGCTAACCGACATAATGCAATGCATGATGAGGTCAACAAAATGAGATTCAAAGCCAAGAGCCTCTAACATTTTTGTAATAAAACACCACTCAACTCTATCATATGCTTTGCTCATGTCGAGCTTAAGCGCCATATGTGCTTTCTTGATGTTTTTTGGTCGCTTTTTCAGAAAATGAAAGTGCTCAAAGGCAACTAAAATATTATCATTTATCAAACGGCCAGGAACAAAGGCACTTTGGGATTCATGAATGATATGGGGTTAAATGCTTTTCAGTCTGTTTGTGATAGTCAATGAAATGAGGTTATAAACCACATTACAAAGGCTAATAGGTCTAAAATCTTTTGTGGATGTTGGAATTTTCACTTTTGGGATCAAGGCTATAAGAGTTTTGTTTACATCTTTTGGGGATTGACCATTGTTCAACACACCCAACACATAATCAACTACATCCTGCCCTACAATATGCCAGAAATTTGTGAAAAAGAGTACAGGCATACCGTCCGGCCCAGGGGCCTTTGTTGGGTGCATCTGTCGTAAAGCAGTGAAAACTTCATCTCCCGTGTAAGGCTTCCTTAGCTGTTGGTTCATGTGCTCCGTAACTACGGGCTTGACAAGGTTTGTCACCGAGTCTGTGTCCACTATTTCCTGAGTTTGAAAAATATGCTCAAAGTATCGCACAAACACTTCTTCTATATCATCCTCTCTGTCTCTCCATGTCCCCCTTTCATCCATGATCTGTGTAATTTTATTTCGACGTCTCCTTTGGGATGCCTTTTCATGAAAAAACCAGTGTTCTTATCCCCTTCCTATGGCCAAATCTGTCTACTCCTCTGGGCCCAGTACAACTCCTCCTTTTCTTCTATTTTTTCCAACTCCATCCAGTTTCGCAGTTTTCCCATGTTCTCCTTCATGGGCTCATCATCTTGGGCCTCTTTAATGGCCTCCTTTAAACAATTGGCCTCTTTCTTCAATTTGTTGACATTCTGGCCCAAAGCTCATTTTTGTTTTTCTGTAACAATCAATTAATCTATTTGATATGCTGCCACGTGATCCTTCCCTTCCCCAAGCTGCCTTTAATGTAGCCTCAATATTTTCTTTTTTTATCCACATTTTTTCAAAACGGCATGGGGCTTTCTTATTTCTTTCTCTCCAAGAGCTTGTCTTATGGGTTTCACTGTCTAGGAGAATTGGGAGGTGATCCGATCTTCTCTTATGGAGGTGAGTGACATGGTTCCATGCAAAAGTTTCTTTCCATGCATTATTCGCCATAAATCTATCGAGACGCTCTTGGACGTTCTCATGACCTTCTCTTCCATTGCTCCATGTAAACCTATGCCCTTCCCAACCTAAATCATGCAACCCACACCAGTCTATTGCTTCTCTGAAACCCTACATGACCCTCTCCGCCTTCTTGTTTCCTCCTTGTTTCTCCTCGTGACACAAGATGATGTTGAAATCTCCTCCGCAAAGCCATGGTAGAGCGTCTCCCTCATGTAATTCTCAGATCATTCTCCATGTCGACTCTCTCTCCTCCTCCCTCGGATGGCCATAAACTCCAGTGAACCGCCACTCAATGGTGTTGTCCATTCCTTTGCAGACCTCGTCGATGAAGTTTTGAGATTTCGATTTCAAATGGAGGTTTACCTTGTTATTCCAAAGCAAAGCTAGACCTCCTTTTCTTTCCCTCCCATGTCCTTCACAGCTAACAAAAACCCAACACTCCATGTTTAACCTTCTCCGCAAATCCGAAAATTCCTATTATTTTAACCTGGTTTCACTAAGGAAGACCACTTCGGGTTTGTCATCAATCAAGAGGCGTTTTAAAACTCTCATTGCCCGTGGATTCCCGAGACCACGGCAGTTCCATGCTAAAATTTTCATTGTTGTTCGCGGGGCTACATCACAGCCTCCGCTACTGTCCATGAATGTTCTTGTTGAACCATCTCCATGTCATGTCTGGGTTTTTTCCGGATATCCTACTCCACTGCTTCCTCCTCCTCTACTCCTCTCTTTTCACCGGTTATAAATGTTTCCCTTACCTCCTCTTTTTCCCCTTGTGCTTTCTGTATCAACCTTTTCCACTGTCCACCTCCCTCTTTTTTCTTCATTTTTGGTATTAAAATTTTATTCTCACCCCTACTATCTCCCCCATCCTCTCTTTCTTCATTACTCTCCTTTTCCTCCATTAACACATTCTCAAATCCTCCTTCTCCCTCCTGGACCTCCTGTACTTTATCTTTTTCCTCAACCCTTATTCTTCCCATTTGTTCTACTACCTCTTCCACCGATGGCGGGTTCCTTGGTTGTTCAGCCTTCTTTGCCTTGAAAAAATGCTTCTTCCTTGTTGTGTTGGAGCTCGTGTTTTGTTCACTCATGCTTATGCCCCTTCGAGGGTTCCACGGCGATGCCCTCATCCATTCTCCATATTTGAAAGTCACCTCCCCTTCTTCATGTGCCTTCTCGCAACAATCACGTTCGTTATGCCCCAATTTACCACAGAAGTAACATATGACAGGGAGTCTTTCATATTTGACCCGCAAGTTGATCCTCTCTCCTTTTGCAGTTTCGGTCGGTATTTCATATGGGAGTGCCTTTCTCAAATCCATCATCACCCAGAATCGTAGCGAACGATCCCATGTTTTAATTCTTGAGTTGTCTATCTCCATGAGGACACCCAGATAATCCACAAGAGCCGCAATATTGCGTTCATTCCGACTTTAAAAGGCGGGTCATACACCCTCACCCAGAACCGAGTGTGCGTTAAAGATTCTGCTTCTTTAGATGGTTGTGATTCTCATGAGATATCTTTCAAGCAAACCACAACTTTATCAAAAGTCCATGGTTCTCCTTCGAGAACTTTCGCTTTGTTCTTCCAGTGGAAAAACTGGAAAAGAAAGAGATTTTCCCTTATCTCTTTGATTTCTATTCCATGTCCAAGACTCCATATCTTCTCAAGAGTGTTCATACCATACCTTCCCGAACAGACATAGAGCAATCTGAGATTCTTCTTCATCTGATATTTCATCCGTCCAAGAAACCACTTTCTTCTCCTTACCCTTCGAACCCTCTCCATGTTCCTTATTCTCAATAACTCCCTTCCCTATGAGCAAAAGCGTCCGACTCAACAGCCCCCAGAAAACAAGCCGATGCCGGACACAAACCGCGCTGAAATTCCGTCGACAAACCCTAGCCTACTAGGACTAAAACCTCTCACTTAGGAAACCCTAGGAGAGACACCTAGATTTAGTTTGCGTCTAACTAGATATATCAAAAATTATCTAGAGGTTTGGTTACTCTGACACTAAGTAAAAAGGTTAATAATCTTAAGCTTTACATAATAAATCTATAATTCAAGACTTTCTATGACTATTTTTAAACATACTCATTTTTTTTACATACTTTAACCCAATTTATATAATTTGATCAAACATTTTTTCACAATTATTACGAAGTTGAATCACTACTTTTCAACCCGACGTCGCACGGATTGTTCAATACGAGTTTGATAATAGATGATTAATCAAGATACATATTAATGTAGCATTTTTCAACGAAAAATAGATCTTGGAACTATGTTTGAATCAATTTTCAAATCAGCTTTTTCTCCGTCGACCATTTGATTTGTTATCGCACGCCTAACTCGATTCATTGCACACTTACTAGACTGGTCGAACAAGCTAGGATCAAAGTTTCACCCAACATGTGGTCCTCTTGGAAAGATTCTTATCCCTTGCTCTTGAAGAAGAATGAAGTTATGAAGTGTAAAAGTTGCATCAGTAGCATGAATTTGATATTATTTACTCAATTGTGGTATCCTTCCATCCAATATTTTTCATCTTGCCTTTAACACTCTAAATACTACTATCTCAATAATTGTTCGCAACGATGAGTGTCGATAATTGAAGTTTATTTTCTTTCTTGAGGTCGACAAGCATTCCAGAACTCTAGAATATGATATTGTATATCATTTCCTTTATATGGAGATAAATATCCGGTAGTGTTAGGATATCCCAAGTCGACCACGTAGTATTTACATATTTATATAAACGTGCAAATTAAAGTTGTCAGATTTCTTATATTAAAAAATAGGGAAATTGGATTCTAATAATATGAACTTTTGGCGATATAAGACGAAATAATATGAACATTCGACTTGGTTCTGAATAATATGAACTTTTGCACCATAGTAGACTAAACAGTACGCCACCGAGCTAATTTGAATTTAACTCGGCGGCGGAGAATGTGTGATTGGACTCTTTTAATTTGCCATTTCCGCTTTGACTTATCAACCCCCTCCTCCCACATCCCCTCTCTCTCCCAAGAATTCTTCTTCTTCCCCTAATTCTTCTTCTTCCCGTGCCTCTTCAATCTCTTTCTTGGCCCTCCACTTCTCTCTTCCCCCTAACAACCATCACCAGCTGAGTTGAATTCCCACTAGGTTTTGTCGGCGTTTCATTAAGGACTTCTCTCGGATTGTTACGCCTATAACCAAGCTTTTGTCCTTCAATACCTCCTTCTTGTATTTTGATGAATGTATTCGAGCCTTTGATAGGATTAAGGAGGGACTCACCTCGACCCTGATTGTACAAGCACCCGACTGGTATATTTCGTTCGAGGTGATGTTTGGTGCAAGTGACGTGGCGGTCAGTGCAGTTTAACCAATGGAAAGATGATAAATCATATGCCATCTGCTACGCCAGTAAAACCTTGGACGAGGCGTAGAAAAATTACACCACTACTGAAGAGGAGTTGCTAGGGGTAGTGTTCGCTCTTGACAAGTTTCGTTAATACTTGATGTTTTCCAAGGTCATCATCTTCACAGATCACTCCGCTTTGAAATACCTCCCCGACAAGAAAGACGCCAAACCAAGATTGACTTGGTGGCTGTTACTACTTCAAGAATTCAACCTCGAAATTTGAGAAAAAGCGGGGTCCAAAAATTTTGTTGCCAACCACCTCAAAAGAATCATTGTTTAGCATGAACCCACCCCAATAAGTGACTCTTCTCCCGATGAGCATCTCTTGGCCATCGAGGAAAACGATCTCCAATGGTACGCAGATGTAGCGAATTTTATTGTTGGAAGAGTCCTCGCCTCGGGTCTTACACCGTAAAAAAGCGCAAATTCCTCCACGATATCGAATCATTCTATTAGGATGATCTATACCTGTTCAAGTTGTGCAATGATGGGGTATACCGAAGGCGTGTGAGTCATGATGAGATCCCTGCCATAATCAAGCATCTACATGATTTGCCATGTGGAAGACATGGAAGCCCATCCGAATTGAAACAACGGCTAAGATCCTCAATGTCGGCTACTATTGGCCATCCATTTTCAAAGACGTCAACGTATATGCCAAGGCGTGTGACAAGTACCAACGAAGCGAGCATGTCTCCTTTAAACAAAACCCCATTGAACTATAACATTGAAGTTGAGGTTTTCGATATATGGGGGATAGATTTCATGGGATCGTTCCTTTAGAGGGAACAAGTACATCCTTGTCCCCGTCGACTGTGTCAAAGTGGGTAGAGGTCATAGCTAGACCATCTTGTGACACTCAAGTCGTTTCCAAGAGATACGCTGCTAGTGGACGGGGTACTGTGTAGTATATCAAGGTCGTTCTCTCGAGAACTTGCTTAGACTATGCACTAAACTATCTCACTGCAAAGCATGCTAGGTCAACCAAGGGTTGGTTTTCTTTTTTGCTAATTACTAAACTAAAAGGAAACAAAAAAAAATAAACTTTTAGGGTTTTAATAGATGATTAAAGGTGTTTAGGGGAGTCCACTCTAGTTAACTAATCGAATAGGTGTTAATTTCAGTAATCGCTAGTTTTGATAGTGTTTGGGGTCTATAATCGCACTAAGGCCTATCTCAACAATCTTTCCATTCGGGGTGAATTGCGATGATTAAACTAAACACCTATTCTCATGACTATTTAATTCAATCAAAGAAGAACATATTATATAATGACCCTAAGCATGAACACATTATTTCTAACTAAGTTCTATATCTATTTGATCTTTGTTAATTTGATTCAAAATAACAATCTTTCGACCCAATATTAAAAATATAAACTAAGTAAAAGGTGATCAATCAATTACTATGACATACAAACCACAAAGATTGAACAAACTAAAATACTACTTCATACTGGAATTAAACACCAAAATTCAATCAAATAACATCAAGTTTATCCTTTAAACAAAAGAACTAACTACTCAAACTTGATAATAACACACAAAACGTTAACGAAATCTATAGTAGGAAACATAATGAAAATAAATAGAATAAACCAGAATCTAAAGAGTTGATTTCAATCTCCTTTGGTTAGACTCCCGTTAGGTGGCTAAGATCAACCACTGAGTCTATTCCTTCTTTTATTTGTAGTTTTTATTATGTCTTTCCTTTTTTTTATATATTAGTTTTTAAAACTCAAAAAAAAATTGGAATTTTAACCTAGTTGATGAGAGCTCGAATAGCTTTTAGGTTCGGTAGTCACAACTCCTTGAGGATACGATATTAAAACCCTGGTTGTACTGCAACTCGAACACTAAACAGGAAACGATTACGGATTCTAGAATGGAGGCAGAGTACATTGAAATGTCTGAAGCTATAAAGGAAGTCGTGTTTATGAAGAAGTTCATCAAGGAACTGAGACTTGTACCCAACATTGCGGAAGGCGTAGACATCTATTGCGACAATAGTGGGGTCATTGCTCAAGAAAAGGAACCTAGACACATAACAAAGCCAAACATGTATCCCGGAAATATCACATCATTCGAAAGTTTAACGATCAAGGATCGTGATATAAAGGTGTGCAAAAGTTCATATGGATGAGAACTTCGCTGCTCTGCTTTCAAAACCCTTGTCGCAGATGCAGAACGACGGTCATGCTTATGCAATAGGCTTTAAACACATTACAAAATGCATATACGTTACTTCTTGTATATGAACAATTCATAGGTTGTAATGTGTTTTATTCATCAATGAATCGGTCTTTTACATCAATCGTAGTTTAAAATTATGTAAACGTCAAAAGGATTAGCAATTTCAAAACAAGAAGTTAGATGAGGTCTGATTTGAGAAACCTCATCAGGTGACTTTGATAATGCTAACCTAATCGATACTGGAATAAGTTCCTTATTGAGTTATCATGTAGGGACTTGATAATATTACAACAATTAGCATGTAAGATTGACACGGTGATCAGAGTTTCCTGATCATAGTGACATAGAGATGTCATTGTCAATCACATGGGTAATACTGGGAACGCTCACTGAACTCACTCGCAGTGGGAGTGCTTTAAGTTATGAATGTCATAAGAACTCTTGCTGCTCATGGAAAAGTCCTAAATCTTGAGTTCATTGCAAGATTACATAGTGTAAGGTAACTTTGGAGAGCGTCCAACACCTCGCGTAATAAGGGGCTATAAAGGCGGTGTTTGGGTTGCTTTAAATCATGTAGGGAGATGTAGTTGAGCAATGTGACATTGTCCTCCAACTAAGGACAATTGCCTTACTGACCACTCAATGAGCTAAGACTGAAAATTCTTGGCCGAGCTCAGATGGATCAATAGTTGATTATTTGTTTATTCAAAGTCTAACTCGAATCGAGGAACATTTGAGTCACGTAAGGATGACATTAGCTTACCTTACTCGAATCCGACACATTAAGCAACAAGGAAATTGAAAGAATCGAATACTTGTGGCACAAGTGGAAGATTGTTGGGAATGTCCCAACAATGTTCGAATTACTTGGAGTATTTAACCAAAGTATATAATAATTATATGTCTTGATAGAGACACCTATAATTTGTAGATGAATATGTTTAATCACAACTATATCATGTGGCCCTACAGGATCATACAAGTCAATGTCTTGGAACAATGTATGTGTTCCAATATGATAATACAATGTTATTAAAAATATTATGAGTAATATGAAAGGGATCATGGTAGGCCATGCCCGAGACCCAAGAGGCGAGGGTCGTGACATGTACATGTCATGCTTGTGACCTTTGAGGTCATGATTGTGAGCTTGCTTGGGTTTTAAGTTAGCAGATCGACACAAGTCACGATCGTAACCTTAAAGGTCACACCCGTGACCTACCAATTTATGCGACTTCTCAAGGGGTTCCCACATTGGCAATTTTTCCCTCTAAATAGTTTGAAGGGATTATAAAAGGGATCCTGGGGCCTCATTATTAATTGAGATCTTTTGGTGACTTCTCTAAAGAGAGAATTAAGAAATCATTTTTTGATATCTTCTTTAGTCCAATAAGCTCCTCATTAGCTTGTCTGGCAAACACCATACGTTTGCCTAAACACATGCACATATCTATTGAGAATTGTCTCATCAATTGTGATCTGGCAATCGAGTTCCTTGAAGTGTTGCATAGACCCTGTTATAATCTCAAAGGTCAACATCTACATTAGCCTGAATTGTATAAGGTATAAGTCCATAGTTTCTACAATTGTGTTTCCTGGTTTGTTTAATTGTATTCATAATTATTATGAATCATTCTACGAATTAATCTTATCTATTTAGGAAATAGATAACCTAAAACCCAACGCGTACAACATCAATTGACTTGGATTCTAGGAGTCGTTATTGGTAGCAATATATTTCTAGCATAGCCCTTACTTAAAAACCTTTACTCAAGGATTAAATTGTTTTAAAAAAAATTAGCAAACCAAGCCATCTATGTCACAGAGGAGAATAGCATATGTTATTAGTATCAATAGACTAAGAGCTCATTCAAAGACCTGTGATATACCACAATGCAACCTGGTCCAAGTGAGCTAAAAGCTCATTACTCTACTTGTCAATTATGTAGTATCAATAGACTAGGAGGACGGGCAAAATGCTAATTGTTATTAGTACCAATGCAAGTAGGGTAGCAATTACTTCGAGACCATAAAGCATAACAAGTAGGACCGTATCCACTTTGCACACTGGTACATTAAAGTTTGTAGCATGAAACGAATAATCGAATTAGACATAATCTCTCCATTCTCATGATCTCTTTAAGCTACCAATGTTCGACAACAGTTCTCCCTATATCAGACAATGCATAAACCCTCCAAAATAGCCCTTTGTTATGAAACTGACATATCTACAAGGTGCACCTGGAATTGAGAATCAACACATACATAATAAGGGTTACAAAAAAGGAAGAGAAGTTTGTACAAGTTATCAATAGACTTCAACATTCCATTGCTCCTCCTTCTTGAGCTGCCTCTTGTATTCAAGCCAATCCATACCTACCGATAGGAAAATATGATAAGACATTATGTGCATAACACATATTTGTATATTCAGGAAGACTGACAAAGCCCTAGACTGTGTGAAGCCAGAAACCTTAAAAGTAGGACCCACAATGGGAGTTGTTGAACGACTGAGAATGATAATATACACATTCAACTTACCGTCATTAGCAGCCAGGGGAACCATGATTTCATCAATTCCTTTTTCCATCCCTTTGAGCCCACACATGTAGACGTAAGTATTGTCTTTCTTGAGCAATTCCCAAAGTTCATTAGCATATTGAGCCATTCGGGTTTGGATGTACATCTTCTCCCCCTTCTCATTTGTTTGCTCTCTGCTCACTGCAAAATCTAACCTGAAGTTGTCAGGAGCCTTCTTCCTCATGAATTCGAATTCCTGTAACACAAAATTCATGATAATTAATAAAGTGATTGTCAAACATATCAAGTGGGTTCAAGAGAATTTAATTAGCTGACCTCTTTGTAGAGCAGAGAACTGCTGGTTGGTACACCCAAGAAAAGCCATGCCAAACCATTGAACTACAAATCAGAAACAGCTCATGGTCAGTAAACTGGATTCATTATCATAAGTAAACTGATATTGTCCGCATGTTTAAAAGAACTGAAAATTAATTAACACCCTGTATTTGCATTCAAAATATGCAAACTAGAACACAATTTCATGAAGCTTATCCATATGATTATCCCAGCAAAGGTCATGAACCAAACGTCTACAGAAAAACACCAAGCAAGGCATTTTGCACGAGTTCTATGATCAACTGGTAAATATGATAGTAATCAGATTGCATTCAGCCCACCTTGTAGTCATCATGCTTTTCCATGAACATTTTCCACAAGAACGAACGGAAAGGAGCAATTCCAGTTCCAGTTGCAAGCTAAAATGAAACCATGATCCATTAGGCTTAAGAAGCTGAGTCTATGACTATAACTATGAATGGTCTGATCAACAAAAACAAGTACCATTATAATTGTGGCATTAGGGTCTTTGGGCATTAGCATCTCCTTTCCAACTGGTCCTGTTAGCTTCACTTGAGTACCAGGTTTCAAGTCACCTACATAGATTATAACCATTTTGAGCATTGGAAGGTATGCTGAAAGGCATGAATTCCAAATTTAAATTGTAAATATTCCAGACCTCAGCTGCTTTGGCAATTAAAATTCTTACTGTGGAAGTGACATATTTGTAATATTAGAAAAGTAGAGGATTCAGTATTCTTACACAAGAAGTTGGAACAAACTCCCTTAACTATTTCTCCGTTCTCATTCGTGTAGACAAGTCGTTTTACACATAGCGAAACCTAGAAGCATTTAAACATACATATTACATACCAACAAGATGAGAAAAAACTATGGTAACGAAGTCATAGCAAATTGAGACTTGAATAATTGGCTGAAATGGGAATCTTATGAAGACTGAAGCATACAGTTTTAGAATCACCAAAGTCGCCAATGGCACTGCTAGCAATTGAGTACAATCTCAACTTGTGTGGCTTTCCATTCTTGTCAAGGCCTTCTGGAATTACCCCAACTGATTGCCCTTCCTTGTACGGGATCTCTCCTACATTAGCAAGAAATCAAATTTATCATCAATAAACTCTCATCCCTTCCCATTGTAACACTACATCTGGCAGTTCTTTCTTATCAGGTGATGTCATGTCAGAATATTGATTTAAAAAGTTCTGACAAACCAAATCCATACACTTCACTTTTTTGGATGGACCAGGTAGATTATACACTGGCTCAGTCTAAGAGGACTCCAACCTTCATCAAACTAGCTATATCCTGTCACTATTAACGAT
This sequence comes from Portulaca oleracea, assembly GCA_029582165.1. Lineage (NCBI taxonomy): Eukaryota > Viridiplantae > Streptophyta > Magnoliopsida > Caryophyllales > Portulacaceae > Portulaca > Portulaca oleracea. Next base: position 8,735,325 of record CM055879.1, on the reverse strand, counting down.
TCTAGTTACAAGAAATAATGGGGAAAAAAGGATTTACCTTCATGGTTGAAAACTATATGCCAAGTCTCCCCAGGAGCATCGTCACCAGTGATCCTAGTGTTGCGGAAGCACATCCCAAGGTAAGGCTCCTTAGGCTTGTATTTGTTCACTATAACTCCTTCCTCCAACTTCTTTGACTCCTTCACTACCTTTTTAGGTGCCTCCACCTCAACATCTGATGCCACTTGGGCTCTGATGCCCCCCAATTTCCCACCAACGGACACATTTCTGTAATACAGAGGAACCTGCATACAGAAAGCAAACACCCAGAAGATAGAACCAGCAGAAAACAACTTCAATCATCAAAATCCAGAATACCCAGAGTAGATAATTTAGCATGAAACAACAACGATCATACAAATCCAGAATACCCATTACCCAGGAGAGAAAATCAGCATAATACAACCCAAATCATCATAATTCGTAATACCCAGAAGAGTAAATCAGCATAAAACAGTCTCAATTACAGAATGCCAACTACCCACAGAGAAAATCAGCAAGAAACACTACCCCTTAAAATATTGGAAAATCAGCAATCACTAATCAAAATTTAAACCAAGCAGAAGAGAAAATCAGGGGGAAAAAACCCAAAACCCAGTGAAGAAAATTCATAACAGCCAGAGTTGGTATGTATGTATATTAAGACCAAAACTTACCTTCTTGTAGCTGAGTTTATCAGGGGTGACAATGGAGGAGGTTCTGGTGGGAACGGAAGCAGATTTGGTAGAAGGGAAAGAGACTGCAGCGGTCACTGCAGTAGCCATGGCTGTCCAAATTATCAAATTGAAGAAGAATAGCAAAATGGGCAAGTGATCAGTTCAGAAGAACTAGAGGGGTTGAATTAATTAAACTGTGATAGAGGAACAGATTTTGGATTGGGTGGAGGAGATTGCAGGAGCTAATGCAGTGGCAGCTATGAAATCAAGATAAGCCTATGAAAGCTCTTAATTTCCCTTTTCATGTTTTTCATCTATTATTATTGTGGGCCTCACATTCTGTTTTGGACGTTTTTGTGATTACTGTCGCTCTCAACTCCAGATTCTATATTCACAACATGGCTCACTATCTGGCTGCCAAATATTCACCGGTCCGTTATCATCCGTAATAGTAAACGTGAACATGATTTATACTTAATACATGAGGTGGAAACAGTATGATCCATCTAAAAAGTTAGAATTAAACTCTTCATATTAACTTGGTTTTCAATAATGAGGGTGAGTTTGATTAAAATATTTTTAAAAAAATGCAGGTACACTACAATAGAAATTAAAAAAAAAGAAAAAATTGTTGAGAATCTCGTATTTGTATTCCTACGATGAGTACGAGTTCGAGTTTTCTCACCGCCAACACTCGTCATCGCCACTGCACTGTCATTCTCATCCTCGTACACGCCACATCAGCGTCATCTCACTCTGAAACTCACCGATGCGAATGGTCTTAAAACCAAAAAAGTAACGGATTTCGCCTAAATAAATGGAAATTACCATAATTATGATAATTACCACAATAATTATGATAATTACTCCCGTGATTACCATTTTGCGAAAATTGCTTTACCTGCTGTAATAGAGCGAAGAAACCGATTTATGTTATTTGAGATATGCTGTAATAATTTTGGACACATGCTTCTTTAGAAAATGATTTTTTATCCTATACATCACTAGAGCTGTATATTTGTTTTACCTCTTAAAATTTCTTATATTACTTTTGCTTAGGATTTAATGGTGAAAACGTAATTTTGATAATGAATTCACGGGTTTGTCTTCCTAGTTCTACTGTTAAAAATGATAGAAGTCTTCACCAAACACACTAGATATTTCAGTCGATAAAGGGAGATTTTTAACTTCCTCAAATGTGCACGAATTTATCCAACATTCTCATAACTAAGAAAAAACCAAGAATTTTGTTTATACTTTATGATTGGGGAAGAGTTCTCGCTGATTCAAAGGAAATGAGGGATGAAACGAGGTATTCAACATTTGGGGAACTCCAGGTTTCTTCTTCCAAATTAACATGAGAGGCATAATAGTTTTTTAGTTTGCACAAATAGCATCAGATTGGTCTCTAATATATAAATAGGAGTATTATCTTTTTATTTTTTTGGTCACACTTTGACAGCTTTTATAGCAATTCATCTTGATCATTATTGGTGAGGTATAACAAAAATCATTCCCAAATATTTATAACAAACTTCCTTATGTATGCAAGGTCGCTAAGATCAGAGTAATGATCTCACAGTACACCATATTAACACACATCACACAAATTCTGGCCTCACAACAGAGAGTCAATCACAATCAACCCAAAACAGACCTCACATAGAAAATCAACTACAATCTCCTCTAAAACAGAGCACGAACACCAATGAACAAATGTATGAAATGAATGATGTTGAAATGATGATCGGATGAACAAACTTACAATCAAACAGTAAATGAAGATAGACTTGAGGCTCGAGTTGATACAGACCCACCACAGCTAGAACTTCAAGGGCAATGGACTGGATGACCTCAATGGATACACGCACACCACCATCGAGATTACCAAGCTCTACACCCACCACAAGGATTGCCAAATCCTTGATACTGTAGTAGAATTACCAAGAATGAGAGTTTAGAGTCACTCACAAACAAGAGGCTCAATCAAGGCACTCAAAATACTATTAATTTCACTAATAGATGATCCTCACAAGCTGCCGATTACAAGCTATATAAACCTAGGGTTGAGCTAGAGGATTAAGGGTTTCCCCTTGCTCAAGAAACTCGCTAATTAAGCATTAAGCTACTTAACTAACTTAGTAAGCTAATTAAGCCTCATTATAAACCAGATAACATCAAAATAAAATGAAATAAAATCAAACAAACGCGTTTTCTTTATTACAAACGGTTATATCACCTCACAAGCTAGATATGGCCTCAACAGCTCGGAAGTGAGTCTTCATGGAGGACCTCAATGCAGGATCACCTCATAGAACTGGAATATCCTCAACAGTCCAGAAGTGATGTCTTCAAAGAGGACCTCAAAACAGGCAGATATCTCCACTAAGCTGGAATGCCCTCAATAGCTCTAAAGTGAAGTCTTCAAACATGGGTGAGGACCTCAATCCCAAGATATGGAATTGAGAAATAACCTCACTGGCTGGCTGTTGTTGATGCTGATGTTGTTGCTGCAAGATGACCTCATGCCTGCTGAACCATCATGAAACACTCCTGTATGTCAGTGTTTGATGCTGATGATGGTGAGGTCGTTGCTGCTCCTGATGCTGGCTCCTGATCACTTGGTGCTGGACTTTGTATGTTTGATGGAGGACCTCCATCATTCTCCCCAGGTTGAGGAAAGTTTGTCCTCAAACTTGGAAGATCTTCATGCTCTAGAAAATAAGGCCTCAAATCTGCAATGTTGAATGTAGCACTACCTCCATAGTCTTAAGAAAGGTCTAACTTGTAAGCATTGTCTCCAATCCTCTCTAGCACTTCAAAAGGTCCATCTGCTCTTGGTGTCAACTTTCCCTTCCTCTTGCTTGGAAATCTATCCTTCCTTAGATGAATCCACACTAAATCTCCTGGTTTGAAAATCATCTTCCTCCTATGCTTGTTTGCTGATGTAGAAACTTGCTCAGATTACTTGATGATCTTCTCCCTGACTTGCTGATGAAGCTTCTTGATGTCCTCTGCATGTTTACTTGCTTCATAACTAAACCTCACAGAATTTGTTAGAAGGGATAAATCCAATGGAGTTATAGGATTTCTACCATAGACAACCTGGAATGGGGAAAGGCCAGTTGCCTTTGATGGTGCTCTATTGAAAGCAAATTCAGCATGAGACAAGAGGGTGTCCCATCCTGTTTTGTTTGTGGATATCAGTGACCTCAATAGTGTTCCGAGTGTCATGTTTGTGACCTCTGTTTGCCCATGAGTTTGGGGGTGACAAGTTGTGCTATACTTCAATTGAGTACCCAACTTCTTCCAAAGAGTAACCCAAAAATGACTTAAGAACTTCACATCCATATCTGAAACCATGCTCCTAGGAACTCCATGTAACCTCACTACCTCTTGGAAATACAATTCAGCCACCCTCACAGCATCATAGGTGGTATGACATGCAATGAAATGAGCAATTTTACTGAATCTATCCACAACTACCATAATTGAATCTTTTCCTCCTTGAGTTCTTGGTAGACCAACAATGAAGTCTAGGCTGATGTCCTCCCAAGGACTGTTTGGTACTGGCAAAGGTGTGTCTAGCCCTTGAGGCAAGCTATGACTCTTTGCAATCTGACATGTAGTACACCTCCTGACCCAATGCTCAACATTCTTCCTCATTTTAGGGCAACAATAATGTTCCTTCAGCATAGGAGGTTTAGGACTTTAGTAGTATAAATACCTAGGCTTGTAGCCTCTCAATGGCATCAAACCTAAAATTATGAATACAATCAAGCCTTTAGCTTACCCCTTGAGTGTTTCGTGAGAACCTCGTTGATCTCTTCTATTGTATCTTGGTTTGGCAACCAAGTGGTGAGGAAAAGCTTGAACCCTAAACCTAGAAGGTGTTTCTGTAACTAAGTTGAAGGTCAAGTAGCCCTAGGGTTTCTTCTTGTGGTGTTTCTGTATCAAGATAGATCCCTTAAACTATCCCGGTTACCTTTTATCTTTCTATCTTAGTTAGATAAACCCTAAGGTTATCAACTCTGTCAAAATCTCCCTACAAACATCCAACCACTCTCTCTCAAACCCTAACTCACGTCAACCCCTCTCTCTCCCGAATCAACGTCCCTCCCTCTCTTCTCTCAAATCTCTTTCAAATCATCCTTCCCCCTCCACAAAGACCTCACGTCAATTCCCAAATAGCCTCCCTAATTTCGTCTATCCCCCTCTCTCAAACTCCACAAAGAATCCATCTTTCATAAACCCTAATCCATACCCTCACACAAATCATCCAAACTCCACAAAATCTCTCCCTATTCCCGTGAAACATCCATACCCTAACCCTAATTCACGTGAAGCACCCTATACTTAGATTGGTTGCACGTCACCCCTTTGATGTGTAATTGATCAAGCGCTAGTTTTGATCCCATTATACATCATAATTTTGGTATCAGAGCTTAGGTTCTCACAGAGTGCAACCCTAAACTCCTCAAAACAGCCCAAACACATTCCCCTCCATTCCCAAATTTTCGAAACCCCATCCATGGCTTCAGGAAGCAAAAGCAACGATGGTGATGATGCTACTGAACGACTGCAACAAGAAAAGGCTGAACTGGAAGTAAGTGTCGCTTATCTTTCTGATCAACTGAAGCGATACATGAATCTACAGTTGAGGACACTCCCGGGATCTGAAGAGGAGGACGTCCCCAAAAGCTCTAGCGAAGCTGAACAGTCCACGAGTTCATCAAGGAGATCACGTCGTCCTAAGCGTGAACATAGAGAAGAAAGGCTCGATTTTAAGGTGGGCATCCTTGAATTTGAAGGTAATCTAGATCTTGAAGTTTTTCTAGATTGGATTCAAACAGTTGAAAGAGTTTTTGACCTAAAAGATGTTCCTAATGAAAATAAGGTCAAATATATTGCTCTTAAATTGCTAAAACATGCTAGCATATGGTGGACTAACTTACAGAAGAAAAGATAGCATGTTGGGAAAGAAAAGATTCGAACTTGGGAAAAGATGAAGAAGAAACTCCACTCCAAGTTTCTTCCTGTGAGCTACTTCAAAGACAACTACTTGAAGCTTGAACAACTCTCCCAAGGAGCTAAAACTGCCGAAGAGTATACAAAGGAGTTCGAACACCGTCTATGGAGGTGTGATCTGAAAGAAGATGAGCCTCACACTCTTGTGAGGTATCTTGCTGGTTTGAATGAAAGCATAAGGTATGTGGTGGAACTTCACCTTATGATACTCTTGATGAATTAAGTAGTTTGGCTAACAAAGCGGAACAACAAAGAAAGAGAAGAAGCAAAGAGGCGTCTAGCGGAAACCCTACTTCACAAACAACCTCATACTCGCCTCCAACCTACACTCCACAAAAAATCCAAACCCCCTCCCAATCGTCCGCCACAAAAACGTCCCACCCTACGCCCCAAAACGTCCTCAAGGCGACCCAGGCTAGAGGAGGTGCTTCAGGTGTCAAGGGCTCGGCCATATAGCCTCTGAATGCCCTAACAAGAGAGCCGTGACACTCATAGAATTTCAAAACTCTCTCTTTGAACCTGAACCGGAGGATGTGAAGGAAGAACCATGCGCTGATCATGGAGAATTTACTGATGAGGTTGTAGAAGAACCAGATGAAGGAGAGATGTTGATCATGAGGAAAGTTCTGACTAATTCTCCCGTTCCTGAAGATCTACAACAACGGGAAACCATCTTCCATTCTCGTTGCACTGTGCAAGGAAAAGTTTTTTTTTTGATTATTGATGGTGGAAGTTGTACTAACGCAGCTTCTCTTACTATGGTGAACAAGCTTCAACTCCCAACAAGTCCTCACCCTTCGCCATACACTGTTCAATGGCTTAACCAGGGTAAAGGATTGAAAGTGGATCAACGTTGTTTGGTAAGCTTTTCTATTGGGAAGTCTTATCAAGATTCAATTTGGTGTGATGTACTACCTATCGATGCTTGTCATATTCTGCTTGGAAGACCATGGCTATTTGACAGGAGCGTTATGCACGATGGAAGAGCAAACACCTATTCTCTTATGGTGAAAAACAAGAAGGTGACCTTAGCTCCTCTAAAAGCATCTAAACTTAAAGAAGGTGACCCAAAGCTCATCACTTTTATGATCACTGGACGCCCTGAGTCTAGTGAACAACAGGAGGTCGTCACCTCAAACCCTAGCCACGACAAGCCCACAAAGGAGCCCACTCTCGTCGTCCCTCATGAGAGCAAGCAAGCTACGCTAACTCCAAGTATAGTCCAGCTTCTCGTGAACCTTAGTGTTGTTCCAAGGGTTCAAACTATAGTTGGCAATCTCCAACCCAAGGGAATACTCAGTCCTAGCGCCCTATTGCTCACGAAGAAGAAGGGAATTTTGCATCAAAGAACCAACAAGCTCAAATACAGGGTTCCTATACCTAGAATTGAAGATCTTAGAAGTGGGTACTACATGGCTCAATTCAAAGAAGGGGACGCTGAGTTAAAAACCAAAGGAGGTCTCTTTGAAAGGTTAGCAATGCCTTGTGGTCTAACGAACACTCCTACTCCTTTTATGAGGCTTATGCAGCCGGTTTGAAACCCCTTAATAGCAAGTGTATTGTTGTCTACTATGACAAGAAGAGAAAGAAAGTATGGGTCCACGTAAAGAAGAGAGTCTGCCCTCCAAGTTTGAGGACAAACTTTTTTCAACAAGGGGGGAATGATGTATTTTGGCCCACGCCAAACATATCCAAGGAGGCCCATGTCATTTTCAAAGAAGATGAGCGAGCTATGGAGGCAAGATTGAGCATTGAGGCCCATAGGCCCATTCATATAGTATGCTTCCTATGGCAAGAGGATGTTCAAACATCCTAAGAAGACCCAAGTCACACATCCAAGATGCCTAAGTGCAAGTCCAAGAAGTACTTTCCATCTTTAGCTGCTTGTACTTTCCCTTTTAGAATTTCACAGTTTTGGTCTTTTGGATGTAAACTTCACATTTCTAGCTTTTAGTTGTTTTTAGTGTGTTTTATATTATCGTCATAGTTTTTTGAGTCATGTAAGATGCCAAGTAAGATATATAAACTTGAGCATCAAATCATAGGAGTCTAGAATAATCTAGAAGGTTCTAGAATCCTCTAGAAGTCATGTGCTAGGCATGTTGGCCGCCAAGTCATAAACCCTAGAAGAGAAGGTCAGTTTTGGCGCCAACTTGGTGCCTTGGCCGTCACTTTAGGTGCTTTTGGCGCCAAAAGAGTCTTAGGAGGTTTAGGACTTTAGTAGTATAAATAGCTAGGCTTGTAGCCTCTCAAAGGCATCAAACCTTGAATTATGAATACAATCAAGCTTTTAGCTTACCCCTTGAGTGTTTCGTGAGAACCTCGTTGATCTCTTCTATTGTATCTTGGTTTGGCAACCAAGTGGTGAGGAAGTGCTTGAACCCTAAACCTAGAAGGTGTTTGTGTAACTAGGTTGAAGGTCAAGTAGCCTAGGGTTTCTTCTTGTGGTGTTTCTGTATCAAGATAGATCCCTTGAACTATCCCGGTTACCTTTTATCTTTCTATCTTAGTTAGATAAACCCTAAGGCTATCAACTCTCTCAAAATCTCCCTACAAACGTCCAACCCCTCTCTCTCAAACCCTAGCTCAAGTCAACCCCTCTCTCTCCCCCAAATCAATGTCCCTCCCTCTTTTCTCTCAAATCTCTCTCAAATGATCCTTCCCCCTCCATAAAGACCTCACGTCAATTCCCAAATAGCCTCCCTAATTTCGTCCATCCCCCTCTCTCAAACTCCACAAAGAATCCATCTTTCATAAACCCTAATCCATACCATCAGACAAATCATCCAAACTCCACAAAATCTCTCCCTATTCACGTGAAACATCCATACCCTAACCCTAATTCACGTGAAGCACCCTATACTTAGATTGGTTGCACGTCACCCCTTTGACGTGTAATTGATCAAGCCCTAGTTTTGATCCCATTATACATCAAAATATATCAATATGCTTTTCATTGATTAGAGAATACATTCTATGACTACATTAATCAAAGAAAAAAATAATAACAACAAATATGTGAAAATAAAACGCACATATATCAAAGGTAACTACTTATTATATAAAAAGTTATTCATTATATTAATAATGAATTGATATTATCAATAATTTGAGATGTGAATAGATGAAAAAGTATGACTAATTACCCTTCTTCATAAAAAAGTAATACGGTGATTACTTCATTGATAAATACTCTACTTAAAATTTAGAGAATGTAAAAGTCATTTTACATTTTTTTATAGAAAAGGAATCTCAAATTAATAGATGGTCCAATATTCAATAATAAAATGAATAAGAATTAACAATATAAAATTAAACCATGGAAATCAAATTATTTTGTGATAGAACATACCTTTATGAACTTCAAATTGCAATGACTCAAGTTGTTGTACATCTAAAAAAGTTTTTTTACCAATTAAAAATTGAAAAAAAAAATCATTTCCCTTGCTAGCTAATATCTTCTAGAGCGATATGTGCATGCTACTCATTGACCTTTTGATTTATATATATAGCCAGAAAAAAATATATTAAAAATTCTATATATGGATCCTTCTTTAATGAATATTATAAAGTCTATAAATTACATAATAGAATTGATGAAAATTAAATTATTATTTATTAAGATGATTAATGGGGAATACAAAGTAACTACTTGACAATACATATTACATAGGTTGAAAATAATTTACATATAATTAAATATTTGAAATGGACTAAAATGTGCAGAAAATAAAATCCAATGTCTCGTAACCGTTGTTAAGAAAATTAATATTTATTCATATAGGAGCAAAATTATAATCAATATATAAGATATATATTAATTAAAATGATTATTCCTTTGTAAAATATAAATATAAATAGAGAAAAACAGTCTACATATGTGTGTGTCATTTCTCTTGTTGAATAATTATTTATATGAAATGTGAATTTTTATCTTTTTTATAATCATATTATTGCTTTTTTGAGATTAATTAAGTTTTAAGTTATTATTAGTGGTAAATTATCATACCAATTAATGTGTATAAAATCATTTTAAAAAAAATAAAAAAGACCAATTATAACTTTATGAGAATAATTTAATTCTATATATGAACCCTTCTTTAATGAACATTATAATGTCTATAAGTTACATAATAGAATTGATAAAAAATTAAACTATTATTTATTAAGATGATCAATAGGGAATACAAAGTGACAACTTGACAATACATGTTACGTAGGTTGAAAATAATTTACATTCATATGCAGTAGTTATTGAATTAAAAAAAAATTAGAATGTTCTTTTGAGAAAATGATTTTTTTGGTATTGAAAGTTAAATATTTTAAATGGATTAAAATATCATAGAAAATAAAATCCAATGTCTCCCAACTATTGTCAAGAAAATTAATATTTATACATATAATAGAAAACTTATAATCAATAGGGAAGATATATATTTATTAAAATGATTATTCCTTTGTAAAATATAAATACAAATAGAGAAAAAAAAGTCTATATGTGTGTGTCATTTCTCTTATTGACAAATTATTTATATGAAATGTGAATTTTTATCTTATTTATGCTCATATTATTGCTTTTTTGAGGTTAATTAAGTGTTTCGTTATTATTAGTAGTAGCTTATCATATCAATTTATGTGTATAAATCAACTTTCTAAAAGAATAAAAAGGACCAATTATAAATGTAAACACAAATTTCGAGTCTAAAATAAATAAAGACCAGAGATTGAGAAACAAATTAATTTGTATTAATATTCGAATGTATGCGGGTACAATATCTATATTAAATACAATAGTGATGATCCTCTGATTCGATCTCCTATCTCGATCTCGAATGTAGGTTGAGCTGAAGAACTCTTGTAGTAGATCTTGAGCTGAAGGTCTTGAGCGTTGATCCCTTTATTGCTTGGTAGCTGGAGGCTGCTCGAAGGTTGACCGTTTGCAAGTTGACTGTTGTTTGCAATTCTTCAAGTTCTTGGAGACGAGGGCTTGAGTGCTTGGTTCGATCGATGAACTAGACGAGGAAGACGAGCGCAATATTTGATGCGACGAACAAAAAGTTGTTGAACTAGCCAACGTTGGTCCTTGTCGCTTGTAGCTGGAGAGAGTCTGTAGTTCAATCTTCTAAAGCTTTGCAGGTCTTGCCGAAGAACTCTGTGGCAGTTCTTGATCTTGACGCTGTAGAGGCTTAGAGATTTTGCAGACCCAGTTCCTTGATGCTTGGTAGCTGGAGGTCGCTGGTAGTTTGATCTTCTGGAGCCTCTGGATGTTGATTGCTGAATCTCCGGGGGTGTTCAAAATGAAGGGGGAGAACCCCTATTTATATGCTCTAGAGGCCTAACCCCTAGGGTTTGAATTGGGCTTTGGGCTTGGGCCCAAGTTAATTAATTATTCCTTTAACTTGAAATAAAGAAATAATTAATATTTTCTGCATCATCTTTGACACGTGTCATGATATTATTGGCCATGATGCATTTCCTTTTAAAATTCAATTAAATGGACCGCCGTAATTAATTTAACATGCGGCGGATAATAACTGACCGAATAAATTTAATTTATTTTCCACGTGCCATTTTTTAATTGGTCGGCAAATTTTTGCCTCCTAAAGATGCCCCCTTCGAAAGTCAACCGCGGACACGAACTTAGAGTGATTAAAGCGGTTGGGTCTCGAATATTAAGGACAAATAATTTTTATCACAAATTTTCAGTTTGGATAAAATTTCATCAGAAATCTATTCGGATAAAATTTTTGGTAGTGGGAGTTGGAGTTGGAGTTGGAGTTGGAGTTGGAGTTGGAGAAGGAGATGAAGTTGGAGTTGGAGTTGGAGTTGGAGTTGGAGTTGGAGACTTGAATGAGAATTCTAGTAGTATCCTGAAACTTGGCAAATCAGATACTATATAAACGCACCATCCTCGCCTTTTCCATTCATCTGTCGTTCCTCGTCTTCTCCCTGAATCTGCAAACTCACAGGTTTTACAATATCTTCTTTTTCTTTCTTTCTTTCTTCTTCTTTTTGTTTTTTTCATATGATTTGAACTTTTCTTTTTATTGTTCAAATTTTTTTCCATCTTTTTAGTACATGGAGCTGAGATTAATTGTCATCGTGTGCTTGAAGTTGTCCTCCGTCATTGTCAGAGTCTTGCTTAATCATCAGCGTGCTAACGTAGAATAATCCTAGACTATTCTATTCAGGACTGTCTGGGTCGACAATGTCGCCATCTCGCTTCCGTGGGCTACTCCTCAGCGTACTGACGTAGAGTAGTCCTAAACTACTCTCTTCAAGACTTTTGAGTCGACAGTGTCGCCATCTCTGCTTTCGTGGACTACTGCTCATCGTACTGACATAGAGTAGTCCTAGACTACTCTCTTCAGGATTGTCTGGGTCGACACTATCGCCATCTCTGCTTTCGTGGACTACTCCTCAGCGTGCCGACGTAGAGTAGTCCTAGACTACTCTCTTCAGGACTGTCTGGGTCGACAGTGTCGCCATCTCTACTTTCGTGGACTACTACTCAGCGTACTAACGTAGAGTAGTCCTAGACTACTCTTTTTAGGACTGTCTGGGTCGACAGTGTTATCGCCTTGGCTTGAGCGAATACTCCTTATCTTATTGACGTAGAGTTGTTCAAGACAACTCTTTCAGAAATGACAGTACAGTTTGGGTCGACAGAGTCATCGCTCTACTTCAGCTTCCGCGGATTACTCCTCAACTTACTGACGTAGAGATGTCATAGATTGCTCTCTCAAAAACGACAGTATAGTTTGGGTCGACGAAGTCATCGCTCTACTTCAGCTTCCGCGGATTTCTCCTCAGCTTACTGACATAGAGATGTCCTAGATAGCTCTCTCAGAAACGACAGTATAGTTTGGGTTGACGAAGTCATCGCCTTAGCTTTCATAGGCTACTCCCCAAACAACACTACAGTTTGGGTCGACGGAGTCATCGCTTCACCTCAACTCACGTAGATTACTCCTCCTGAACTTTCTGTCGTCTATGTGCTATGAAGAGCGGACTTGAGTTCTCTGTCGAGCCATGATGAGCCAATCTGACTTTCTTCTGTAGATCCACAATAAGCCACCTGATCTGTTCTCGGCTACAAGCGTCATCAATTGAACAAAAGGACACCACCAGCTGGCTTGCCCCCAATATTGACCTGAATGAGACGTCGATGTCACCGGCTTGAAAGAGTCTATCACATAGCCAAAGGATCGAAGTGTGATGCTGATTTTAAAGACGATGATGTCCTCTTAGAGCAGAAGTCAGCCAAGACGACTAGGATGCCCCCACGATGCATGCTTGAGAGAGGTTGTCAACCAAAATGAGGACTGCACAATCCGATGACTCCGACTTGAAGCGGGCCATCGACACGATATCTTAGTATGCCAGAGCATGACTTAAAAGCCCGCAATTTTGATGACTTAGAAGTCGGGCCATTTCTTGCAGTTTTGACTTGAGATTCATCATGATGACGTAGAAGTCCTTAACCTTGTCGACTTTGGAGTCTTGCACGAATAAGTTATTGATTTTAATGACTTAAGAGTCTTTTTTATTGACTTGTGAGTCTTTATTTATCTTGACTTGGGAGTCGTGCATCGTGTTGACTTGTGAGTCATTAAATTTTGTTGATGCATGAGTCATTCATTTTGACTTGGGAGCTGTGAACTCATAAATCTTCTGTGGGGAGCGATTTGAGAGTCTTTTCTTTGGTGACCTAAGAGTGATTGGTTTTCTTCGCCTTGAAATTTGATTTTGATGACTTGGTAGTCTTGAATTTAGCTGACTTGGAAGTCTTCAATTTTTATTGACTTGGAAGTTGGTGGGTTTGATGACTTAAGAGTTTGGAAGTTTGTTGACTTGCGAATCTTGAAGTTTGTTGACTTGGAAGTCACAATTAATTTTCCCCCCTTGACTTGTGAGTCATTTCATGTTGTTGATTTGTATTTCAGTGACTTATAAGTCTTTCATTTTACTGACTTTAGAGTCAGGAGACTTGTTGATGCGAGAGTTTGATTGAATTAAAAGTCTTTGTCTTGTTGTTGACTTGGAAGTCAAGGGAGTTGGTGGCTTAAAAGTCTTGAAGTTTGTTGATTTGAAAGTCTTGAATTTTTGCTGACTTGGAAATCTTTAATTTTTGTTGACTTGGAAGTCAGTGAATTTCGTGACTTGAGAGTTTTGAAATTTGTTGACCTGAAAGTCTCAATTTCTGTCAATTTGTGACCCCTTTTTTGTTGTTATGTTATGGTTGTATTTGAGTCTAAACCCAAATTTCCTACTGTAGGACCCGGAAAATCGCTCCTGTTTAAGGGTGTGGGTTTTCGGATGCGCTACTTAGGTGATCGGGAGCAGACTAAGGTTGCTTAATCCTTAAATAAGGATATTTTTATTTTTTGACATTCGTTTTCGGGGTGATGAAACTTTATTTATTTACAAATCCGTTTTTATTATTTAAATACTCAAAGTTACACTGAAATATTTTAATAATGGTTTAAAACCGGCCCAAACACCAAATTTAGGCCCAAGAGGAAGCAGACGGGCCGCCAGTAGCTTGTCAAAACCAGCGGGGGTTTTGACAAACCTAGGCTGGGCCGTCTGTTTCCTTGGGCCAGAGAAAGGGGGTTGGAATTAATAGAACCCGCGGGGCTTTTATTGACTCCTGGCCCACTTTCTCTCGGTTTTAGCCTAGGATGAGTGAGAGGAAGATATTAAACCATTTTTTAATCATTTTGGTGCAATTTCATGTATTAAATAATTAAACGGGTTATAAAAGAAAAGAGTCGACAGTCGATTTAAGGAAACCGACAAACCGTAAAAACAAAATAACTCCGGTCTACGAAACCCGATTCTAAGTTCAGGGGTAAGGTTATGAATCCGAGAATTATAAGAACTCCCGAATTCTCCTGTTAGAAAACAGACTCTACTAAAATCAATATTAAAATGAAAAAGAGCGAGGAGAAGTTTAATTAATTTCACAAAATTATATTCTCAAATCATGCAAATGTTAAAAGAATGGTTTTACATGAGAATGTACATGTAGGGGAATTAGAATATAAATTACATGATCAAAACAAGAATAATAAACAAAAGCAAACCTCTCTTGATATTAGATGCCCGAACGCAACGGTCGAATTCCTTGACTTTGCCTTGACTTGGAGGATGGAATGATGAGTGTAAGGATGGTGAAAGAACAATATGAGAGTGGTGATGCGGTGATTTTGTGGGAGTATTAGAGATGGAGTTTAAGAGAGTTTTGGTATGATGATGACGGAATTTGAGTAGAGTAAGGATACTAGATGGTGGTAGTTGATGAAATGAGTGTGAGTATGAGGGGGTATTTATAGGTGAGTGAGGTGAGGTTTTAGGAGGGAAAATGGGGGAACATACCCCAACAATCATGCCCCTATCCCCATGTAATCACAAAACCCCCGGGGGTTTTAGAAGAAGGAAAAGGGTCAAAATCACGTGGGCTAATATCAAGGGGTTGTGATCATTTTTTGGCGCCAGCTTCTGGAGAGAAAACCCCCGCGGGTTTTGAAGCCTTCACACGGATCGCTGACGTGGACTGCTGCAAAACGACGCGCTCTGGGTAGAAGAAAACCCCCGAGGGTTTTGAAGTCGACTAGGCCGGAGGCGCTTTTGAGCCGCTTTTGTTCTGGGCCGCTTGTGATTTATTATAACCCCTGCGGGTTTTAATGCGATTATGTGGCCTGTCTCAACTTGTTGGGCTTATTTAGCCAGCCCTATGGCCCAATGACCCATTTTTGTGCTCGGCCCAAATGACTCGCTGAATTTTGACGGGTCGGGATTGTGTCGGTGCAAATCTCAGTGTCTACACCTACGTACCTTAAATGATGAAATACTCGTAAGGATCAAGCCAAACGTAGTTCAAATTTAAAAAAGGAGAAATGAAGATTTTATTTATTAATTTAGCCATACATAGTTTATACTCTTGCGGGCCAGGAGTATTATAATGATGAAATGAACTGAAAATGAATTTCTTTTTCTAGTGAACAATTTAGGCTCTTGCTCGGGAGCTACATCTTCACTTCCTAGATTTTGACCTGGGAAGAAGAATGCGTCTTCTCTCGTTCAAACTCTTCGTCGGCATTGTTTTTTCTTTGATGACCAGTGAAGATCATAGTGCGTCTCTTCACCCTAAGGGATCCTTCAGTCTTTACTTCCAACGTTGAATACCGCTTCATGCGAGATAGGATGGTGCTTTAAACTTCGTTGATGACTCCAAGGCGACTGAATGCAGAGCTATGTTCCTTGTGGGGTTGTGAGTTTGACACCTCTTCAGTCTGTTTGATCCTTGACAATACAACTGACTTTGATCTCGAACCATCCTTGATCCTGCTGAAGGCCGAGGCTTTGCGGTCTTCTCGACACCCTATCCGCTCATAGACAGATGCTTGTTTACATGAAGCTAACTGTCCCAACCTATCGAACACGAAGAGCTTTGACTTACGCCGATACTCCATTCCTTCGCTATCATCTTCTTTGATCTCGAAGCAAGAGACCATGTTCACAGCTGCAACATTATTAACTTCTCCAAAGAAGTACTTTGGAAAGTATTCCTCCAGCGTGACAGGAACACTAAGGCGTCGCTCAGGCAACTCAGTTGAACCCACTCCTTGTTTCTTGATGACTTCAAGCCTCTTGCTCTCCATTGAAGGTTGATGATTGCTACTTCTCCTTTGTTGCTTACTTTGACAAGGCGATGTTGTTTGGACTTCACTTTGCCACCTACCCTTCCTTCGAGTGACTATGATCCATTCTTCATCATTAGGAACTTCTAATACATACTCAGGCTTAGGCTCATCTTGAGAGGCATGGACTAGTACAGGAACGGGAACTGGTTTTTGACGTCCAAACTGAATCATCAAGAATTCCTTCCTTTCGGCCGAAATCGGCTGTGCTGAAACATGATTGGCCTCGACGTCGTCATCCAAATCCAGTATAATTTGCCCATCTTCAGCTAGTCTGGTGATCTGTTCCTTAAGTGTGATACACTTCTCTAGAGGGTGACTGACTACCCTATGATTATGACAATATCTTAGATCGGTAGTTCTTCCCACTTCTTCCGGCCTCTTTGGTTGTGGAAGTTCGATAACTCCTGTCTCTAACAGGTTGTCGAGCATTCTTGAAAAATCTGAGTCTGGAAATGGGTACTTCTTTTCTTGAAGCTCCTTCAGTGTAGGACGCTTTCATTTTAGTATCTTTCGAGGAAGTGAATTTCTCCCTTTTAGGTTTAGGTTTAGCAGAGATTCTCACTGCTTCACACATTGAAATAGCCATGGACTCCTCTGTTGAAGTCTTCGGTGACTTGCCATTCTTCTTATACCCACTAGCACCGTTCCTTGATTCGGATGAAGATGAATTCCTTCCCCGTCGTCTTGCTATGGTGATCTCTATATCATGTGCCTTGGTCGCCAACTCTTGAAAGGTTTTAGGCTTGACCATCGTAAGAACGTAGAGTAAATCCCAGTGCATACCTTGAGCGTACATATCGATAGCTGAAGCTTCGGTTAGGCGATCCTTGTATTCAAGACTAAGAGCCCTCCAAGGATGGATATAGTCAAGTACTGGGGCCCTCCCACTGTTTGGTGTTTGTCAACTCTGTCATGCTGACGACCCGTTGAGCGTAGTAGAACCTGTTGAGAAACTCTTGCTCCATTTGTTCCCAACTATTGATAGATTCAAGTTCTAAATCCGTATACCAGTCAAACGCGATTCATCTCAAAGAGCGAACGAATTGCTTGACTAGTCGGTCTCCTTCCGTGCCGGCATTGCTACAAGTCTTAATGAAGAGCAATGTGTTGCTTAGGATTACCCTTTCCATCAAATTGATTGAACTTTGGGGGTTGATATCCCTATGGTATTCAGAGAGCGTCAATCCTTTTTATGTATAGTTCGTGTATAAGTGACTCTTTCCTAATCCTTCTCAGAGTTGAGCCTTCACCACGTTTGCAATTAAGTTTTGAATATCCTCTATAGTCAATGATCCTGAAAATGAGTCTTTCTTTTCTTCCTTATCACCATCACCTTTGGAAGATTCTTTGTTAGATTCTTCCTTGTATATCTCTCCGTCAGACTCCTGATACGGATGGTTCTCAGTTTTCTTTATCAGTTTTGCAATCTGCTCAATTTGTTCGTTGATCTTCTTGTCTTTCTCTTCACTTTCCTTAGCAAAACCTCTTTAGCATATCCTCAAGTTCAGCTATATTTTCTTCCATGTTGACAACCATCATGTCGCTTGAATCGAAGGTCGAATTTGACTTATTGAAGAAAGAGATGACAGGCAGAGATGTCCCACCGGGCGTGCCAAATTTGTAAACACAAATTTCGAGTCAAAATAAATAAAGACCAGAGATTGAGAAACAAATTAATTTGTATTAATATTCGAAAGTATTCGGGTACAATATCTATATTAAATACAATAATGATGATCCTCTGATTCGATCTCCTGTCTCGATCTCGAGTGTAGGTTGAGCTAAAGAACTCTTGTAGTAGATCTTGAGCTGAAGGTCTTGAGCATTGATCCCCTTATTGCTTGGTAGCTGGAGGCTGCTCGAAGGTTGACCGTTTGCAGGTTGACTATTGGTTGCAATTCTTCAAGTTCTTGGATGCGAGGACTTGAGTGCTTGGTCTCGATCGATGAACTAGACGAGGAAGACGACCACATTATTTGATGCGAAGAACAAAAGTTGTAGAACTAGCCAACGTTGGTCCTTGTCGCTTGTAGCTGGAGAGAGTCTGTAGTTCAATCAACTAAAGGCTTTGTAGGTCTTGTCGAAGAACTCTGTAGCAGTTCTTGATCTTGACGCGGTAGAGGCTTAGAGCTTTTGCAGACTCAGTTCCTTGATGCTTGGTAGCTGGAGGTCGCTGGTAGTTTGATCTTCTGGAGTCAAGATCGGGATTCTAGTTAGGATCGATAGGTGTCATTAGAATCAGTATCGTAGGATCGGATCGAGGATCGTAAGATTCTACAAATAAACTAAAATTGTTATAAGTGACTTGAAATTTCCCCAGAAAAACATTGTTTTTCAAAAATTGTATAAAAAGGAAAGATTTTCACCGATCCTAATACGATCTTAATCGTTCCTAAACGAGTCTAATACGATCCTAACCGACTCTAGGGAGATTATGACCGTTCTAACAAAAAAAGCTACAGTTAGGATCGATCTGATCCTAACGATCCTAACTGATCCTACCGATCATGACCGATCCTGGCCGATCCTAGTTCGATCCTAACAAGGTAGCGATCCAGGAACGAGTTAGATCGTTTGGTCATTTTTGGATCGTAGGATCGTACGATCCTACGATCCAGATCACGATTTTAACAACCATGTCTGGAGCATCTGGATGTTGATTGCTGAATCTCGGGGGGTGTTCAAAATGAAGGGGGAGGACCCCTATTTATATGCTCTAGAGACCTAACCCCTAGGGTTTGAATTGGGCTTTGGGCTTGGACCCAAGTTAATTCATTATTCCTTTAACTTTAAATAAAGAAATAAATAATATTTTCTACATCATCTTTGACACGTGTCATGATATTATTGGCCAGGATGCATTTCCATTTAAAATTCAATTAAATGGACCGCCGTAATTAATTTAACACGCGGCGGATAATAATTGGCTGAATAAATTTAATTTATTTTCCACGTGTCATGTTTTAATTGGTCGACAAATTTTTGCCTCCTACAATAACTTTACGAAAATACCCTCTTTAAAACACACATATTAAAATCTTCGCCCTTTGTACCCAGAAATATATATATTTTGCATGAGGTAAGAGCAAAGGTCTAGGCAACCCCTCCCTCAAGGGAAACTCCTAGCCTTTCTTCATAGAGTACATCTCTAAGAGCTTTTTCTAATAATGGAATCCAACTCGTTTCAATCTGAATACCGAGACCCGCCTTAGCAGTCCAATCCGCTGCACGATTTGCTTCCCTATAATTATGCTTGATTCTGACTGCTTGGAAATTTGTTAGAAAAATCCTGATGTCCTCCACCAGAGACTTAATAGACCAACGGATGTCGCAGAGACCGTGAACAACATCGATGATGATCTTGTTGTCACCTTCAATGACGATATTATTAAAACCTTGAGCCAACGCTTCAACAATACTGTTACGTATCGTAGTTGCTTCAGCAAGTAAAACCGAGGCCGCTCCCAAGTTGAAAGATTTGCAACATAAGCATTGACCCTGCCAATCTCGGATGATGAACCCACAGGCTGCTGAAGTACGTGACTTAGCACCATCGAAATTAATTTTGACGAAATCTGGCGTAGGAGGAGTCCACGAAACCCATCGAAGAGAGGTTTGTTTGGGTTTGCTGTTTTGAAAGATGAAGAGATCTTGAGTCCAAGCATCAAGAAGATTATGATTTTTGCATTCCTCGTAGACTCTCTTAGCCCCAACGAAAATGGCTTCTTGGTGCTAGGAGCATTTTTTAAAGACAACATTATTTCTATCTTTCCAAATACTCTAAAGCATGGCAATTAATCTAGGGAGGTGATCAAGCCCGAAGATGTTTATAATGGGTTAAGAAATTAAGCATATTAGTTTTATCAAGGGATGGGTCATCACAAATCCAATGTAAATTGATTGCAATGCTCCAAACATTTTTAACATTTGGGCAGGTTAGAAAAAAGTGATCAAGATCTTCCATGGAATTATTGCAACAAAGGCAGCTGGTATCCATGGGGATACCCCTTTTAAGAAGAATGCATTTGGTAGGTAAAGCTTTGTGACATAGAAGCCATACGAAGGGTTTTAGCTTAGGTTGTATATCAATCTTCCAAATCCAATTGAAACTCCAAGGAGAGGGGTGAGGCTCAATTTCATGGGCCAGCCAAGTGGTGGACTTGACGGTAAATTTACCAGAGCTGGAAAAACTCCACCACCAGTCATCAGAAATGGTAGAGACCGGAATCAGAATAGTTTTGATTAATTCTAGCGATCGAGGATTGACAAGGGAGCTAAGCTGCTCCAAATTCCAAGATTTGTCAGGATTAATAAAATCAACAACTTTAAGGTTGGTATGCACAGAATCAGGATTTTCAATACTATTGAGGGAGAGAAGATTGGTGTGGTCACACCAGTTGTCTTCCCAAAAATTAACAGAGGTTCCATCCCCAATAGTCCATCGCAAACCCTTTCTAAAAAAGTCTCTTGATTTGAGGATAGTTTTCCAGGCCCATGAATCATTGTTGTTTATTTTTCGCCTGAAGAAGTTCTTTGAGAGAGGATATTTAGCCCTCATCTGGTCCGGCCAGATGCCACTGCCAAAGAGGTAACTCTAAATAAGTTTATAGAAAAAAGGCAGTATTAGTGGCCTCGACCTTACGAAGGCCAAGTCCACCTAACTTTTTTGGGAGCAAAACTTTGTCCCAAGCAATTAGAGGTAAACCTTTTCCCGTACCTTGGTCCTTCAAAAGAAAATGTCTATTTATCGAATTAAGCTGGTTGGTAATTGATGCCGGTAGTTTAAAACATTGCATTAAGTGCGCTGGAAGAGATTCTAGATTTGATTGAATGAGTGCAACTCTTCTAACTTTAGAGACATGCTTAGATTTCCAACTTTGGAGCTTGTGTTGAGATCTCAAAATTAGGTTAGCAAAATTTGATTTGTTGAGTCAACCCTTAAAAAGGGGACAACCCAGGTATTTCCCAAGAGTATCACTACAAGAGATGTTAAAAACCCCGAGATTAGGTGTTTATCCATGGAGCTAGAGTTTTTTGAGAAAATTTAAAGAAGATTTGTTATAATTGATTAGCTGTCCTTAGAGGAAGCTAAATCTGTCTAAAATGCATTTTAAATTTCTTGTTGCAGAAGCAGTAGTTTTACAGAAAACAAGACAATCATCCGCAAAAAGAAGCGCGGGGATAGGCGGGGAGTTTTTGGAAAGCTTGAAACCAATTCCATCTTTTGGGAGGTTAGAGTGGATACGAAGGTAGTATGTAAGAATTTCCATACAAATCGCAAATAGATATGGTGAGAGAGGGTCACCTTGCCTTAGCCCTCTCGAAGGACGGAAGAAACCACAGACTTCTCCATTTAAATTTAGAGAGTAAGTAACAGTGGTGAGACATTCCTTTATCCAAGAGATCCACTTGGGATGGAATCCCATTTCGTAGAGAGCTATAAACAGGAAGCCCCATTCAAGACCTTCAAAAGCTTTTTCAAGATCAAGTTTTAGGGCCACCCAGCCTTTTCTTCCTTAGAATTAAACTTGTGGATAACTTCATGGGCCAAGAGGATATTATCATCAATGGACCGATTAGGCATAAAAGGAGTTTGTACAGGGTCAATGATTTTACCCAGAACAGGTCGGAGGCGATTAGCCAGGATTTTTGAAATTATTTTATATAAGTTGTTACACAGGCTAATAGGCCGGAATTGAGCTGGAGTAGAGGGATGTTCGACTTTAGGGATAAGAGTAATCATAGTGTGATTAAATTGTTTTAAAAGTTTAGTGTCTCGAAAGAAGGATTTGACCGCAAGACAGACATCTTTTTTTATGGTATTCCAATGGGCTTGGTAGAAAGCAATCCCAAACCCATCAGGACTGGGAGCTTTGTATTTATTTTGTTGGAAGACAGCCTGCTCGATTTCGTCATCAGTAACATCTTTTATGAGGGAAGCATATATATGATATATGATATATGATATATGATGATTTGTGAAAGGTAGTAAACACTTGAATAATTATTATATATGGCAAGTCTTAAAACACAAAAATCAAGTAGGTTTGCGTACGTTTTCATATGATTTGGATTTTTTCGGAAGATTTTAAGTCACAATCTTCAGCTTTGTATGTTACGAAAAAGAAAAAAGAATTTCTCTGCTTTTAATTAATTGTGTATTTTGTTTACTTTTGATTTTGGATTAGGATACAACTTTTCTCTAGTTTTATAGTTTCATGTCCATTTCATAGTTCATACATATAAAAGTTAAAATTGTTGTTCAAATATAAAATTTGTAATAATTACTGCACAAAAATTATTATTTTGTTATTTTAATTTGTATGATAAATTTTGTGATATGTATTAAATTTTTTGATTTTGATTTTAGATTTTGATTGATCTTAATTATTTTTATTTTTGAATACAAATATAAATTATTCATTGGAGAATATTCAAATTAGTGTGATTTTATTTTTGTAATATATATTGAGCATAGATATTCATAGCATTCAAAAGTGTTCGATTAAGAAAACAATAGTATTTAAAAGTTTATCAATTAATATGCATAAGCAATTTTTTAAAAGTAAAAGTGAGCAAGTTTAATCTTCCAAAAATAAACACCCTCAAATAATGTAGTATATGTTTTTAATTTTAACTTTTGTGATAAAAAATAGATTTTACTTATTTGATTATTCCAATTAGTTAAACTTTATTTATTTATTTATTGTTGATAGTAACTCATCACATGAATTAATAAGTACAAAGTAATTTTAAGTGAAAGTAAAATTGATCTATTATATATTTTAAAAAATGCCCTTGTTTAAACACTCATATCTCAAATCTCACCCTTTCTATCAAAATATAAAAGAAGTAAAAATGATTAATTATACTTTTCCAAAAATGTCCTCATTAGAACTTACATACTCAATCACAATTTCCTTCAAGTTGTGTAAATTTTCTTTTGAATGAAGAAAATAAGAAGCGTAGTCTTGAACCACATTAACCAGTCAATACACGTAGTCCTCAACCATATTAACCAGTCAATGCAAATAATATTATAAATTTTTTGATTTATTATTTTAACTTTTTATATTTGACTTTGAATCCACTTGATTTCATTTCTGGATTCACCACTGATTCTTCCTCCCCTTCCTTGATTCCTTAAACTTAAAACTTACTAAGTTCTCTCAATTTTCTCTATTTTATGAAGTGGGTTTGCTTACTTCCCCCATGTTACTCTGTTTTTCTACTATCATTCTCACCTTTTCTATTCTTGTTTTACTATGTTCTCTTCTATATGCTTCCCCAGACACCAGAAATTAGGGAATCCTAATTTAATCATCACAAAATTTAAAACTTAGCCTATTTTAACCTCATTTCATGTGAATCAATAAATCTTGACTTTATAGTTTATACCACCACTCATTCCAGCAGATATATAATTTACTTAAATTTAACACAACCTAAGTTCGATTTGAATAACTAGTTTGATTGAACACAAACAATTTTTTTTAGATAATTGTCGGGCAATAGCCCATTTATTCAATTAACCAACCAAAGTGCCACAAGAGCACAGATACAAAAATTGTCCAGGTTGAGCAGTGGAAAAGTAAGCCAGAACAAACAACCCAAGCCATAGATTGCAAACTAGCAAATGGAAGAGCTCCACCATTGAGCCAGACTATTGAAAAATTGTGGGAATAGCATTGAAGTTTGTCGCAATCAAATCCGGCGCATATGGTATTGAGTTTTCCCAGTGGTACACCATGTGGCCACCCTCCATTTGATTTGTCTGATCACTTTAGCCGATTCTAACGGAAGATTGTCGTGAACCTTTTGTTCCTATGCAACCAAATCACACAGGGGTTAGTAAAAAGGAAGTGATCCAAATCCTAAACAGAACCTTGTTCCTCAAGGAGGAATTCATCCAGCTTTCGAACATTGATCTCAAATCCCCTAATTGCTGCAAGGTTTGGCCAAAGCAAAACATGATTTCCTCCCGCCAAATACATGTGCACTGTAAAATCTCATGATTGCAAGTGCCTCTATTCCATAGAAAGGGCATGAATCATCTTGATCCTCCAACATATTTTCCTTTTCAGCAAGTATCTTGTATTGAGCTTCCCCAATAGAGCAACCCAAAGCATCACCTCCACCCTAGGAGGAGCAATATTCTGCCAAACTGACCCAACTAGAGAATAAACCTGAACATTTGAAAGCATCGCATCTTCAACTCTCTTATACAGATTGCGAACAGTGATTGAACACAAACAATTAATCACTTGGAATATGTACCGTATGGGAAAGGGATTCATAGTCTAGGGCTTAAAAATCAATCAAGTACCTTGACATTGAGCAAATTTAACCTATTCATGTTTTGAACCCTTTCCATATTTCACACACTGCATATTGCATAATACATTGAAAATTGCAATTGAAGGGGGGTGGATTAGACCATGTATGAACTCAGAGAGTTGAACTTCGATAACTGTATAGATACATTGAAAATGGAAATTGAAGAGTGGTGGATTACACCTCTGTTAAGTTGAAAAAAGGTTGGAAGAAGATATCAGGTTATGGATTTAGCAAGGTCAGAGGAACGATAGAAAATAAATTTCTGCCATTCTTTATTGAGGTTTTCTAAAAATTCAAAATAAATGCCATCACTTTTGGAGGAGTAGTTGCAAGTGTAAGAAAAATCTTAGGTTAACCTAGTTTCTGAGTTAGAGGTGAAAATATCAATGGTCAAGATTTTTCTCATTTAAAATCTATGGTTCTGTAGGACCCGGAAAATTCCCGTTCGGATGCGCTACTTAAGTGATCGAGAGCCGAAAAAGGTTGCTTAATCCTTAAATAAGGGTATTTTTATTTTTGAAATTCATTTTCTGGGTGATGAAACTTTATTTATTTTATAATTTCGTTTGTTTATTATTTAATCATTCGAAATTACATCGAAATAATTTCAAAATAATTCAGTTTTGGCCCAAACACCAGATCCAGGCCCAACAGAAGGCAAACGGGCCTCCATGGACTGTTAAAACCCACGCGGGTTTTAAGTTTTCATGGGCTGGACCATGCCTTTCCCTGGGCCAGAGAATATGGGCTGAAACCGATAAAACCCGCGACGGTTTTATCAATTTCTGGCCCATTTTCTCTCGGTTTTAGCCTTGGATTAGTGTATGGAAAATACTAAATCATTTTTAAGCATTTTGGTGTAAATCCGTATGTTTAAAATAATTAAACGGGTTATAAAAGAATTAAGAGTCGCCAGTCGATTTAAGGAAACCGACAAACCTTAAAAATAATAATACTCCGGTCTACGAAACCCGATTCTAAGTCTGGGGGTAAGGTTACGAATTCGAAAATTATAAGAATTCTCGAATTCGCCTGTTTAGAAAACATATTCTACTAAAATCGACATTAAAATGAAATAGAGCGGGGAGAAGTTTAATTAATTTCACAAGTTTATATTCTTAATCATGCCATATAAAGAATGAGGTTTTTGGTTTACAAAATATGCGCATATAATGTAAAATAAGGTACGAATTACATGATTAAAATGATAAACGAAAAGAAACACAAAAGCGAACCTTGTTGGTTTAGGAGCCCGAATGCGCCGACCGAAATACCTTGACTTCCTTTGACTTGGTGGATGGAAAGATGAGTGTGAGAATGATAGTAGGATGAGTGATGATTTTGGTAGAGTAAGGGGATGGTAATATGAGAATAGTGAGAATTTTGAGAGAGTATGATAGTAGAGGATGATTGTTGATGAAATGAGGGTAGAGTAATGGTAGTAGATGAAGAGAATGCTTGGTGAGAGTTTGGGTAGAATGATGGTATTCGTTGATGAAAATGAATGGAATGGAGGGGGGTATTTATAGGTGAAGGAGGTGAGGTTTAGGAGGGAAATGGAGGGGACACATCCCTTAGATCATGCCCTCCATCCATGTAAACACAAAACCCGTGCGGGTTATCCAAGTCAAAGGCAGAATAGTCAATGCGCATGGGCTAAAATCAGGGGGATGATCAAGATATTGGTGCTAGCTTCTAGAAGATAAAACCCGCGCGGGTTTTAAAATACCCACATACGGATCGCTGACGTGGACGAGGCAAAACGACGCGCTTCAGATAGTAGAAAACCCGTGCGGGTTTTGAAGCAACTGGGCCGAATCCGCTTCTGGGCCACTTTTGTTCTGAGCCACTTCTGTCATCTAAAACCCGCACGGGTTTTGGCAGACTAATGGGCCGGATTTGCTTACTGGGCCAGATTTTTGGGCCTGGGATTAGTAAAACCCGCGTGGGTTATAAACTGGCTAAGTGTAACTTCAAACGGCCATAACTCTTTCATCCGGACTCCGATTGAGGCAATTGAAAAGGCGTTGGAAAGCTTATGATGTGTATTTTACTCTCATAAAAAGAAATAGGGCCAACAAGACTTGTGGAAAAAATGGGATTCGAAATGGTGCGCATATGTATGTGGAAATGATAGAAAATGAAGGTTTTTGTGGTGGATTGGCCCGGTAACTCTTGATTGAGGAAGGTCCATTGGATTTTCTTTCATGCTAGCTTCTTTTCTTGTTATGCTTGATTTGTACACTTGTCTCGGTACAAAATGCGGTGTCTACAGGTTCAAATTAATCAACTATCATAGTTAAAATTGTTTTTAACTATGGTAGAATTTGCATATCTTGATTATTGGTATTGATTCTTGAAAATCTGTATTAATTAGTTTAAGTACCAAAGTTTGATTCTTGATTGCATTAGGTGCTTACTTGATTCTTGTGTTCATTCATGTCCTCTTTGATTTTAATTTCTGATTATCATTATGTGCTTGTATTAGTTTTATTAAACTGAATTAGAATTGGTTAATTAGAAAAATTTGATTCTTGTTTATTAGTTTAAGGGTTTATATGTTCTTTCTTGTTCTTTCATGTTGCTAATATGTGGATAATTAGTTGGGGTATGTTATGTAAAGCATGTTAGGGTTAGGATTTGAGTTGAATTATGCAAGTTAAATAGAGTTAATTACAAATAACTATGAGCTTAATTACTGTTTTTGTATTAGGGTAATATTACTATAGTTTAATTATTAAGTTTGCTCCTCTATAATTTAAAATAAAATGTTTTTGTTAGAATATATACATGGTTAGTGTTCATGATAGTGTTATGTTTTCATGCATGTTGTAGGGTAGGAAAAGTGTTAAGTTTGATTTCATATGATTCAATTGAGGTGGGATGCATATTGTTTAATTAGTAATTGAGGTTGTTCATTAATTTCATGTTCTTGAATAAACCTTGAAAAAAGAAATAGTTGATTGTGATTCTTCATATTATATTCTAATCATTGAGAAGCATGTTGTATAACTTTCCTTATGTTTTTACAAGTTTAAATTGTGTTAGGTTAGTAAAGAATTGAATGTTATATGTTAATCATGTTAGTAGATTATTATTGAGTGCTATGACATTATTACGAATATTTTTATCGTTTTTAAATATTTTTATGAATAGTGATCTTGAATTTTTTACCGTGTCATGATGCTTGTGGAGTCTTGGATGACCAAAGTTTAGAGATATCTTGGGTATGAATTTCAAAGTTTAAAGAAAGAGTTAATTAATTAAAGAACTAAAAGTTGTTTAATTTGGGTTCTAGCTTTAGTTAGCCACAAGATTGGGCCTCGGTTGGGTTAGGAGGAATTCTTGACCTTAATCCACTGTTTTGAGGCTCAAGTTAGAGTCTCGGGAATGGTTGGTTAGAATTAGGATCGAAAATACCAACTAAAAGTGAACCGAGAACGGAACAAAATTGTTATGTTGTAATAAAGAGGCCACCATAAATTATGTAGTCATGCTTTGACCAAGCCGTTCAGTCTGAAAGTCTCTTAAGATATTAGCTTTCATAGAAATTTATCGGATTGAGCTTTTGAAGTTTATAAGTTGAGTTATGACCCAATTACCCAACCTAGGTCAGAATTGGACCAGTTTAAGTGTTGGCTGTAGTTGGGGATCTTGGAGTGTGTTTTAGGTCTCGAGATCAACATGGAATTTTTAGTAGACATCCTCAGGTTTCCAGAAAGTCTAGAATTAGGATTTTAGGTTGTTGGAAAGTAAAGTTATGGCCTTTGCAATGCATGCGATGTAATATGTCTTGTTTTTATTCATGCCAAAATGTTGATGTGTGAAATATGATGTAAATTTCTCCATGTGTGTTTATGTACAAAATGTGTTGAGTAGTTCAAGATGTTAATTCATGAATGATGGTAACCCTATAGTGTTCCTAGGGGAGGGTTAGGTAGAAGGTAGTTAATACTAACTTCGAAGGGCTTTAATTATAGAAATTATTCTATTTTAGGCACCAGTTAGCTCACGTCGTTTTAGTGAGCTCAAGTCTGTTCATGAAAGTGAAGTGAAGAAATCCAGGTAATGTATATGCCCTAACTCCCTACTTGGATGCTCATTGCATGTTTAGGTGTGTTTGCTTATCTTATTGATCATGCATTCCGAAGGGGATTTTATATGGTGAATTTGTTTCCTTGTTGTGATTATTGTTTAGGGATGTTGTTTTCTAATTGAGGAAAATGAGTTGTTTTCGCAAGTGGGTTTTGTGATTGGTTTTGGTAACTTGGGCTGGGTTTGGGTTGAGAGCTGTGAATTGAGAATGCATAAGATACTAATAAATCAAAGTGGAACATTAAGCGGGTTTTGAGGGATAACCCAAAGACCAGGATTTGGTATCCTGTAGGGTTATGGACCAAGAGATCAGGGGGTTTCCTGATATAGTTTTGTGATCAGTAAGTGAATTGTGGGTGATAACCCAAAGACCAGGATTTGGCATCCTGTGGTGTTATGGACCAAGAGATCAGGGGGTGCCCTGATATAGTTTTGTGATTGATAAGTGAATTGCGGGGGATAACCCAGAGACAACGATTTGACATCCTGCAAGGTTATGGGCCAAGTAATCAGGGGTTGCTATGATAGAGTTATTGTGATTGGTCAGTGAATTGCAGGAAGATAACCCAGGAACCAAGATTTGGTATCCAGTAGAGTTATGGACCAAGAGATCAGGGGGGTGCCCTGATATAGTTTGACATATGAGTAATATGTTGTGTTAAGGGATTTGGCATCCCACCCGCATAGTAAAAAAAATATGAATTAGTTGCGCTCAAGGAAAGTCCACTGGTTTCTAGTTGTTGAGAGAGGGTTCGTTTTTACTTCTAAAAAAGGTTAAGGGTTTGTGAAATTGTTTGACTTGTTCTCTCCTTCCCCTAAGTGAATTTAAATGAACTTTAACTTGTTTTGACTGTTAGGGGTCGACATTATTGAATTTCCCTTCATGTTTGTAAATGTTTTGTTTTCAGGTGAAGGTCTCTATGCCGGGAATGGGAAATAGAAGTGAGGATGATGTGTTTAGTAGTGGTTATTTATGTTGTGTTTCAATTCAGAAAGACTTGGAGTTAGTTACGTTGAGTTGTTTGTTTTCAGGACTTGAAGTTGATTAATTTGGTTTAATTCCAAAGAACAATTGTTAGTTTGTCCTTCTTGCCTTGTATTTCTTCAGGGATACGGCAATAACGTCCAGTTAAAAAGAAAAAAAAATGAGATTTCTGATGTTAAAGTTAGTCAAAGTTAGACTTAAACACTGTTAAATCTATAATTGAATTTTCAGGGCATTACATTAATATATATAAACGTAGGGAAGTTTGGAAGGGAAATAAATAAGAACTTTACGAATGGCGACTGTCCGACACGAAGGATAGAATCTTCATAATTCGCCAGACATGAATGGCGATTGTCCGACACGAAGGACAGAATCTTCATCATCCGCCAGACACAAATGGCGATTGTCCAACACGGAGGACAACATCATCTTCAGCCAAACACGAATGGCACCTGTCCAACACGAAGGACAGATTCTTCACATGACTGATACGAATCAGCGACCGGGCGAAATTCAAGAATCCATGTTCCCCCAATGGAATTCCAAACTCTTGCAACCATGAGCAAAGAAGACGTTGGCATCTATGCGCTTGAAGCAAAATTTGAAGTATCACCTACTTTAAATTCAACTTAAAGTGTTAAAACAAGTAGTAGCATGCAAGTCATTTTAATGGTAACATGCTATAAAAATAAGCTTGTAGAAGAAATAAAGTACACCGAGGAATGAGAGCGAAAGAAGCCATTACTTCTAAATAAAGGCCAAGAATACAAAAAAGAAGAAAATCCAAAAAACAAGAAGAAGCTCCAATTTGTGAACACGAGAGTTCGATTTACACAGCCACATGTCATGCCTTCATTTTCCCAAGCTCAAGCCTGATCGACTTTACAATAAATGTGATAAGATTTGTCTCTTGCATGGCCTGCAAAAGCTGGAGTGAATGCAAAGATTCCTCTCTTCTCTCTAGTGTCCGGTCGGCCTAGGGAAAGAAGGAGCCTTTGTCTTTTCTCCAAGCTTATTGCAAAGGGCTCAAGTGAATGCAGAGATTCCTCTCTTTTCTCTAGTGTTCGGCCGGCCTAGGGAAAGAAGGAGCCTTTGTCTTTCCC
The DNA here is from genome assembly GCA_029582165.1 of Portulaca oleracea. Classification (NCBI taxonomy): domain Eukaryota; kingdom Viridiplantae; phylum Streptophyta; class Magnoliopsida; order Caryophyllales; family Portulacaceae; genus Portulaca; species Portulaca oleracea. The sequence continues at coordinate 8,704,370 of CM055879.1, read as the reverse complement.
CCATGCTTGTTTCGAAGGGCTCAAGCTTGCACATTTTCAAGGAGGAGCACGACTAAGTATGCCCAATAAGGAGGAGTGGTCTTCTCAAGAATAGAGCATCAAGTCCCCAAATAAGAGCATTTTCCCAATGATCATGCTGACATAATCTGAGGAAAATAAGAGTCATTGACCTCGCGATCGATGAAGTCTCCAGGCATTAATTGCCACTGAAAATCAAAATCAGAGCCACCGGCAGAGATTGGTGCAGTCTCAGCAATAAGAGTCGTCAGCATCAGCTTCTACAAAATCTCAAGAATAAGAGCTACTAGCATCGCGCCCAAAGAAGTCTCATCGGCATCAAGATTGTTATAATCATCAAAAATCCAAAAACAGGGTATCCCATCGGCGTAAGTCCCCATCAGCATCAGGGCCATCGGCAGAGTTTCGATGCAGTCCCAATCCCGAGCCACCGACAGAGTTGCGGTGAAGTCTCAACCACCAGGGCCATTGACATCGCGATCGGTGAAGTCCCTTGGCATTGAATTGCCACCATCGTCATTATCAATGGTTTCCAGCCTCGCGTCTGGTTAGTCTCGGCATCTGGCTAGTCTCGGCATCTGGCCTCGCGTCCAGTTCATCATCATCATCATCATCATCATCATCATCATCATTATCAGAAAGTACCAAAAACAGGGTCTCCAATCGGCGTAAGTCCCCATCAGCATCAGAGCCACGGGCAGGGTTTTGCTGAAGTCTCGACAACCAGGGCCATCGGCAAAGTTTCGATGCAGTCCCAATCCCCGAGCCATCGGCAGCACGCCTGATGAAGTCTCGACCCCCAGGCCATCGACATCGCGATCGATGAAGTCCTTTGGCATTGAACATGCCAACAATCATCAACATCAACACCGGGAAAGACTAGAAACGACACTGGGAAAGACTAGAAAATAAACATTAAACCTCAAGAGCCAACAAGTAAGCCGTCATTCTCGCCTGAGATCACCTATCGACGCAGGTTCGCCAACCGCGACACAGTACCCAGCTTCCAAGTGTCAGCCCACACCTTAAAGTAGGACGCCTTCAGCGCCCGAGATCATTTCGAGTAGGACGTCATCCAACGCCCGAGACCATTTCAAGTAGAGCATCATTCTTGCTCAAGATCAACCCCAATAGAGGCGTATGCCGCCCACAACAGCGATGCAGGACTCAACTTCCAAGCATCACCCCAGGCTTTGCACTCCACAAATTCATATCCCTAGGCTTTGCATTCCAAAGTCATATCTTGACCAGTGTCCATCAAATCAAGTCTACTTTGATTTTCGTCCTATCCTCGGACTCGATCAAAGTGGGGGCTCTCTGTAGACACCGGATTTTGGCACATAAATATATAGCATAACTATATATAATGAAGCAAAAATAAAGAAGGAGAAGTCAGTCGATAAGCTAGATTTTAGCATAAATTATATATACTTTTTAATGTAATTTTAATTACTTCCTTTTTTATGTATTTTTATTAGAAAATTAGAAAATAAGGGAAGCCAAGCCATGTAAGCCATACAAGCCACGTGCCAAGAGGTCTCAAGTTCAAAGCCTAGCAAAAGCATCCAAAAGCATCCAAAAACAATAAATAAAGCTCCTACCGTCCAAGTGTGAATAGGGGAATTTAGCATGTGTTTTATTCACATGTCTACCGTCCAAAGGTGCATGGATGCTAGCAAATACATCCCTCCCCTCTCTATAGGCCGATCGACCTTTAATTCATTCACACCCAAAGTGATCTCTTCACACTACCGTCCACCTACATACACCCCCTTAGTCATCTTGGAATTAGGAGCTATTGACTACGAATGTGGAGAATTCATGTATGTACATGTATGTTCAAGCCTCTTCTAAGCCTATAAATACTACCTCTCTTGAAGCCATACTCACCAACTCATTCACTCATTCTTCTCTTACTTTCTCATCCTCCATCTCTCAATTCTCTCATTTCTCTAATCTCTCCATCCTCTCATTATTCTACCACCCTTTTTCCTATCACCTTTCCACCATTTTCTTACCATCCTAATCTCCATATATTCACTTTCTTAAGCCTATAATCCTACTCTTATCCTATCGTTCCTCCTCCCTACATAAATCTTCCATAAAACCCTAAAAACTCCATAAAAAGCGTATCTTTCTACTATCCCAAAAACCCAACAAAAAGAGCCCTTTTATCCCCTTTTCCATCCACTTCTCCATCCACTTTGGCACTAGTTTGGCATCTTAAAGAGGGTGATTCAAGGCATTCAAAGGAGCTACTTCAAAGGCTAGGCAAGGTTTCCCTAAAGAAAGGTCATAATGTAAGCTTTTAATTGTTTACTTTTTATGTAAATAAAGTGTACATGTATTTTCTTTCATTCTTATTTGTTGCATGTTCAATGAAGTAATTCCGTAAAGTTCTTATTTATTTCCCTTCCAAACTTTATCAAAATCACATCTTTAAACTTTTAGTAGAGTCCCCCGGGTCTGTCGATAGACTTTAGGGAAGTTAATCCGGACTATCCTTGAAAGAGGAAGCCCGGTGGGTATTTTCTAACGGAGTTACCATTTGATTTCCCCTTCTCGTTACTCTCTTGTTGCAAAACTCATTTCCTCATCCCCGTTTGCATCCCGAAAAGCCTCCGAAATCCATTTTCCATTCCTTGACCGACCTTAGCTTTGTTTCTTGCGTTTTGATCCCTTCAAACTGATATCCTTACCCAAGCAATCTCACCCGACCATTGACTTAGTTTCTATGGCCAAGGCCGCCAGCTCCCTGAGAGAGAACGACAAAACCGAGGTCTTACAAACCACGATAAACAAAATGGCGCCGTTGCCGGGGAGCCAGCGCCCCTAGTTTTAGTTTCTTGCTTTCACGCTAGAAATTAGTTTGTGTCAATCCAAATGAATTTGATGCTTCTTCATTTCTTGTAGGAGTCTTCGCGTTCTAATGGGTGAAGCTCAAGCTGGTTCACTTCGTACCCTTCTATCATATGCCGTTCCATCATTGGGTGCGGGAGGCAACCCTATCACGTTACCACCATTACCACCCGATGCTGTGTTCGAGTTTAGACCACACTTACTTGAAGTCTTCGAAAGAAATCCGTTTCATGGGGACGATGCTGCTGGAAGTCCCATTGCTCATATTGATAAATTCGAAGATCGGATTAGCTTTATACACATTCCAAGGATATCATCAGAATATTTGAAGTTGAAATTCTTTCCTCTCACTCTTGGGGGGAAAGCGAAGATATGGCTACAAACATGCCCACATGGTTTTTATTCTTCATGGGAGGCACTCAAAGGAGATTTTCTTCACCGTTTCTTTCCGGCGGAGGAGACACACCGACTTCGAGCAGAAATTTTAAGTTTCAAGCAAGGGCCGGGAGAGAGTCTTTTTGACGCTTGGGTGAGATTTAAGAGTCTTCAACGACAATGCCCTCATCATAATTTACCGGATTGGATGTTGCCTCAACATTTCTATCATGGGCTCCGTGGTCCTCTTAGAGAATCTATTGATAATGCGTCCGGAGGGATGTTCCTAAAGAAGACTGCGGAGGAAGCCAATATTCTTCTTTATGAGCTATCTTAGAATACAACCTCACTATCAAGCTTCTAATGGGGATCATTCTTTGGAACACAACCTCACTATCAAGCTTCTAATGGCTACCGTCCTTGATTTGCAAAAGAAGATGGTGAATGATGACGTTTCCAACCAATTGAACTTAGCCCAAGGTATGCAAGCCCTTGCATCCATTCCCGTTCTTAATTTGCATATTTGTAAGTTGTGTTTTGGTCCACATCTCGAGCATCAATGTGTGGAGTATCGTCAAGTAGAACATGTGAATGCTGTTTATTCCAACCAACTTTATTCCCCTTCTTATGAAGATTATGATCCCGGTTACACTACATTTGCCAATCCTATATTTGATCATGTTTCTCAATTTTATGACCATCATGCACATTTTTAAGAAGAGTTTTCGCATCAAACCACCCCACAACCCAAGTTTCTCAACCATCCCAAGATTCTATGATTGAAAAGTTGTTGCAACAAATTGTGGCTAATCAAGAAAGTGAGGGTGCTCGCCTTAGAGACCTTGAAACCCAAATGACCCAAGTTGCTCAACAAGTATACTTTTCTCAACCCATTCAACCTCAACCCATCCAAGGGGAGCAAGTTGAAGCCATTACCCTAAGGAGTGGAAGAAAAATTGAAGAACCTTTGGTAGTGGAGGAGAATGTGGAGGAGGAGAGACCTTTGGGAGAGAATGAGGGAGTTGTGGTGGATAGCGATGAAGAGGAAAGCTTAGAAGTTGAGCAAAACATAGTTGAGGAGAAGGAGGATGATGTTGTGGTTAATGAGGCCGAGGATGAAGAAAAAGAGAGGTTGGAAGAGAGGGTAGAGATTGAGAAAAGACGAGAGAAAGGAAAGGAACTCTTGAGAGAGGATATTCATGTAAACCCATTGGAGATACCCGTTTCATATAGACCTCCAATTCCATTTCCCGGAAGATTTGTTCAACAGAAGAATGATGATAAATTCTCCAAGTTTATTTTGATGATGAAGAAACTCCAAGTTAATATACCATTTCTAGATGCCATGTCGGAGGTCCCTTCATTCAAGAAACATCTCAAGGACCTTTTGACAAATAAGAGAAGAATCAAGGAGTCATCGACCGTTTATCTCACAGTTAGTTGCAACTCCATCATGGGAAGCAAGTCTCCCGAGAAACTAGCCGATCCCGGTAGTTTCTCTATTCCATGCTTAATTGGTGATATGAAGATTGATAATGCATTATGTGACTTGGGGGCAAGTGTTAGTGTCATGCCACACACTATATGTAAGAAGTTGAACCTTGATGAATTGACCCCTACAACTATCCACTTGCAACTTGCGGACCGAAGTGTTAGGAAGCCCTTGGGAATATTAGAAGACATGCCAGTTCAAGTGGGAAGTTTCCTTATCCCTTGTGACTTCGTTATTTTAGAGATGGATGAGGATTGGAGAAATCCTATTATTCTTGGTCGACCCTTTTTTGCTACCGCAGGAGCTACCATAGATGTGAAAAGAGGCCGTTTGTCTCTTCATGTGGGTCGAGATCATATTGATTTCGACATCGACCATTCAAGAGTGAAATCTCCCAAAGAATCTCATTTTAAGGCCAATGCGGTGGTAGACATCTTGGATGAACCCCAAAAGGAGTCTTATCTTCTTGAAGTTGAGCCCGATGATTGGGGAGAAATTAAATATCTAAGGGCTTCGTATCCAAATCTAAGTGAATTTGAGGATATTTACCATGATCATCCTCTCAAGATCATTCCATGGCGGAAGGAAATTTCTTTGAGTGAAACTTATGTTGAGTGCAACAAAATCAATAAGCTGATTTTCAAAGGTCCTAGGCCCGCTAGGAAGTGTTGGAAGAGAAGAAGGAAACGTTGGTGGAGGAAGCCAAAGAAAATGCTATTCGGATATCCTAGGCGGATGATTAGACCACCGGAAGAGTGTCCCGTGACATTCATGAACCTCTTTGAGAATCATGGGAAAAAGAGGAAGAAGAATTGGTGGAAAAGGTTGATGATGTTTTTGGTTTGTGTCCCGAGGATTCCAAGAATCAAGTAAGTACTTAGGTCGAGCTAGGGACCTAAAACAAGCGCTCTATGGGAGGCACCCCATAATTTTTTTAGTTTCCTATTTCAATTTTGCTAGTTTTTGCATTTTTCTAATTTTATTTCTTCTTTTTTTTAAATTTTTCTTTTTAGATTTTCTTTAGGTTTTTCTATTTCTCTTGTCGTTTTAATTTTTCTTTATTTCCTTCTTTCGTAATTTGAGGTATTAGTTCTAGGTTCAAAAGAAAAAGTTCGAAAAAAAAGACAAAAAATGATGTGAAAAATAGAAAAAGTTGGAGTTGAAAAAAATAAGAAAATTTGAAGTTGGAGTGAAAGAAGTAGTGTCTTATTTTTATTTTTGTTTTGTTCTTTCTCTTTTATGCATGCGAACACTCACACTTATTATGTTTTTCTTGTCTATTCCTAACCAAAGTGTGACGTTTTCTTGGATCGAGGATTGGGTTCGTTATTTATTTGAAGACCCCGAGGTAACCTCTTTCCGCACTCTTTGAATGTGTACATAATTTTGATCCTTGTTGCATGCTTGATTTTTCTTTTGGGTGGCGGGCCCCTTTGAGTGTTTGTGTTGGGATTATATTGCTGTTGGAGCCGTGTGGGCTCGGCTCGCCACCACTTTTATGTGCTAGTTGTTCTTGTTTGTTTGTTTTTGTAGGTTCTCTACCCTTTTCATGTGACACCTTCCCACAATGAGGACATTGTGACGTTTTAAGTGGGGGGGGGGGGGAGATATTCTGTTTCAAGGGTAGATCACCTAGCATTTTTGTTTTTGTTTTCAAGTTTTTGCGTAAAATCTGAAAAAAAAAATTTTGAAAAAAGAGAAAAAAAAAAGGGAGTGAAAACCTTAAAAGTTTTCTTTTGTTTTCGTTTTTGCTTTATTTCTTGGGTCTTGTTGTCGAAATTGAGAAGCTATTCTTAAACTTCTTTAAAAGAAACCGGTCTGAGTGTTTTCGACCCTGTCTCGGGTACGAGTCATGACTTATCTCTTTAGATGTCCTTCATCAAGTGCCTAGTGAAACCCCCGATTCCTTTCACGTTCTGGTTGAAGTCGGGAGATTCTAGGGGTTTGTGTTCGAGCTTGTTTTGTTTCCCTTTTTAGAAAATGCAAAGTAAAAAAGAAAGAAAAAGAAAGAAAAGCTACAATAACCGGATTAAGTGGAGCGTGTCGCTGACATCAACCACAATACACTTACCCAACCTACACGGGCCCGATATTAGCGGTACGACGCTATTACCCCTTAAGCTCCTCCCATATTGAATTCTCGGCGGAGGTGTGTATGGAAAAGACTGTGTTGGGAGGGTAAACCCCATATTTGGGCCGTCCAATTCCCGAAAGTAAGGCTAATACCAACCTATAAAAAGAAAAAAAAAAGAGAAAAAGAAAAAGCAGTTTTGTTGGGATTACCCAACCCCAAAAAGAAAAGTTTGAGCGTTAATAAAGTGTGGGGCCTCTCCTTGCATCACCTACGACCCTCACCAAGCCAAGGGCGATCAAATACAAGGAAGGGCAACTCGTTCCTTGTTCGTTTCGTTGTTTTTGAGCTCGGGCATGAATCTTGGAGTCTTTTGGATTCGGTTGGAACCCACTAGCACTTACGCACATGGGGTTTTGCTTGACATTAGGGGTCGGACATCGAAAATCTCAAAGACTGACTTTTGCTTAGGATAGGTGTTTGTGAGACGCTCATAACGGTTCCTTTTGGAGGTTTAATAACGTTTTCCTAATTTAGATTTTGAGATCTTTTGAATCGAATCTGTTATTTTTCTTTTCCTTTGTTTTTCTTCGGTTTTGTTTTCACTTTCCCTCTCTCCTTTTTCTTTGGCTTTTGTGGGTATAGTCGCTACAAACCCTCACGAGTCCATCTCGTCCACCCGGGCTGCCGGGGGGTTCAAAGGGCTTGGTGCATACGCTAAATGCACCTGTTTCTCTCCCACGACAGAGGAGTTAGTGTTAGTTTAGATAGTTTCTGTCTTGTTTTGCTCGGGACGAGCAAAAGTTTAAGTGTGAGGGGTGTTTAGACCCAATTTTGTGTCTAAATACCGCCTTAATTCGTAGGGTTTTGACTTGTTTCGGGGGTTTAATTTTGTATCTTTTAATATGTTTTTGGTTATTTTGTAGATTTTGGAGTTTTTACTCAAAACGTAGCAAAAAGGGCTATTTTAGAGCATTTTTGGTGATTTCTCGAGCCGAGTCGGACCAAAAGCCGAGGCGGAGTTGACCCGGGACCACTTTCCCCACCTTTGGTGCCAATTAGTAAGGTAACACCCGTCACGATACTCGAAACGGGCATTACATGCCTTGGAAAGAAGGAAGGAACAAGAGGAAGGAAGTCATAGGCTGGCCGAGTGATACCGTGCCCACGGTCTCCTAGACCGTACCCACGGTGTTCTAGACCGTGGCCACGGTCTCCCAGACCATACCCACGATCTCTCAAAGGAAAAAATTGCCATACAGATTTTGCTTGACAGAATGAGACCGTGGCCACGGTCTCTTAGACCGTGACCACGGTCTCCCTATGTCCTGCGCATGTTTTCGGCTTGAAGTGTTGCGTTTTGCCAACCAATTTTCACTTGTATATATATTTCTCTTTCACAATTTCTTAGGGGCATCTAGGGGAGATAGACTTAGATAATTTCCAACTTGTAATTAGGAGTTTTAGAGAGAGATTAGTGAGAGATTAATCTAGGGTTTTGGAGATTTGTGTTTGTTATTGAAGATTTGGAGATTCAAACAATTGAAAGATTCTTGGGTCATCTTTTTATTGCTTTCTCTTGTTCATCTACAGCACTTTGATAAGTATTCTCTTCCCTTAACTCCTTTATTAATTACTTTGCTAATTACTTTGCTTGTTCTTTAATTGTTCTTGCTTGTTATTTGATTATCTTGCTTGTTTATGGTTGTTTGATGTTAGAAATCATGTTTAGGTTTGGTTTGGATGTTGTTAGCATGGTTAGTGTCATGATTAGTGGCTAGAAACCCTATGGGTTAGGGGGTAATTAAGGGTGTGAATGGGTGATTAGGTTTGGGTTAGCAATATTAATGAGTAATTAGTTGGGAAATCAATTTCCCAATCCTATCCTTCCCTCAAATGGGATGTATTTGGGTGCGAAAGCATCCCGAATACATCCAACGCTTGTTGGAAGGTTGGAATTAGGATAGTTAGTATTCTAGTTCGCGAAAGCGAATAGAAACTAACTAGGAAATTCCGTTCCATTAACTCCCCCGGGTCTGTCAATGGACTTTGGGGAAGTTAATCCGGACTATCCTTGAAAGAGGAAGTCCGGTGGGTATTTTCTAACGGAGTTACCATTTGATTTCCCCTTCTCGTTACTCTCTTGTTGAAAAACTCATTTCCTCATCCCCGTTTGCATCCGAAAAGCCTCCGAAACCCATTTTCCATTCCTTGACCGACCTTAGCTTTGTTTCTTGCGTTTTGATCCCTTCAAACTGATATCCTTACCCTGGCAATCTCACCCGGCCATTGACTTAGTTTCTATGACCAAAGCCGCCAGCTCCCTGAGAGAGAACGACAAAACCGAGGTCTTAGAAACCACGATACATTAGCCTCTCTTTTTCCCTTTTTTTTCTTTTTTTTCCTCTTTTTTTTTCTCTTTTTTCTTTTTTCTTTTTTCTTTTTTTTCTTTTTTTTTCTTTTTGCTTTTCTTTCGAGACCACTATTAAGACGTTGATCAGAATGAAGATGCAGAACCTTATATAGTAGGGAGTAGGTGTCCCTCTTTGAAGCTATCCCCGAAAAATGTCTTGAATGATATGACAAAGTTAGCGCGAGCCCCCAGTTTAGAGTAGCTTGTTTCCGAGTCTGATTGTGATCACGTGGTTGCCAGTTTAGCTGCTGATTTGATGTAGACGACTCTTGCGCTTGCTGAGAAGTGAGCTACACTCAGATGTGCGGAGAGTGAGCATTAATAGCAGAGCCGCATACTTGTAGTAATGGCTGAGCTGAAAAGTCCTCAAATGGTGAGAACGGATGAAAAGGCTTGAAAACGTTGGTTGGAAGATGTTTGGTGAATTAATGAGATGTGCAGACACTTGAGAATAACCATGTCTTAAAAGGGAGAAGAGATGGTCAAATGGGATAGGTATCATCTGTTGAGAAAAGGTTGGAAGACGTTTAGTGAAAGGGATGGTCAACGAGAGTTTATTGATGAGTGAGATAAGGAGACACTTAGGAATGATCGTGTCTTGAAAGGGTGAAGAGATGGTCAAATGGGGTAAGACATCATCTCTTGGGAAAAGGTTGGAACATAGTCGATGGAATGATATTCAAGTCTGACAGAAGGAAAATGGAGGGTTGATGACAATGATAGATAGAATCCAGAGTTTCCTCAGCTTTTGCCTAGCCCGCCCCAGTAGGGTTTTCAGAGTCGCTTTTTATTCTTTCTTTTTTTTTTATTCTCTCAAGGACCAATTTATTCAATGACGGATAAAAATATCGGGCCGGGCCTCGAAGAGGTTCTCCTACGTATCCAAGGTAGAATCAGGCCAGTCATAGTTTCTTTAAACGCAACTTTGAAAGGGTAGTGCCTCGAAGAAGGCTTAATGGTTCAAAAGATGGTTGTGAAGGCTTGAGGGTTCACATGTAGGTTATAGATGGTTATGAAGGTTATTGAAGGATGATGAGGTGAACGTTTAGGATCAATGAGATTTTTTCTGGTGTGCATGACCCTTGTTTCCGTCTTCTAGCATCTTATTCTCCCTTCTTTCCTTCTTCTTCTCTTTTTCCCTCTTCGTTTGTTTTTGTTCTTCCTTTTCTCCTCTTTTTTGCTATCTCTCTCTATTTTTTGCTATCCCTTTTCCTTTTTTTTTCACTTTTTCTTTGTTTTTTTAACTCCTTTCTTTTGAACCTCCCTTTTTTTCGAACTCCTTCACGGGTTACCTCCTGCTCTCCTTGGTCAGAGCACACCTTTTGGGGTTGGTTTAATGAATGAAAGGGTTTTGAAAATGTTGAGGTTTGATGGAAAAGGCTAGAAATGTAAATGATAGGTAGTAAGTGGTAGGTAGAGATTGGATGAAAAGACGAGGGTAATGTGGTTGGTGAATGCTGGGCGGAAGCCCCCTGTCCTCGGCACATTTTTTTAGGCTGCAGCATTGTTAATGAAGAGCGCTGCTCACTTAAGAGAGATTATTGGACTTGGTCTTTCCTGATGACATGCTCTCCTTTTGCTAAGCCTGCTGAATGAGGGTACAGGCTGACTTCTCTCATCGATTTTATTCTCTCCTTTTGCCCGATTTTCCTCAATGAGGTTTTCAAACTGGCCACTCTATGGTTTTTCCCTCTCTTTTTTTTCTATCCTTTTTTTTTATTTTTGGATTCTTTTCTCTATCTCTCTAACCCTGGATTCAAGAAAATGAAAGAATGGGAACGAGGTGTAAGATAGAAAATGGAAAGATAAGAGAACGTGAATTTGTCAGACTTGGTTTGTGAGGATGGTGAATGGACGAGAGAACTTTTCAACTCAAATCAGAAATACAAGCATGAAATTCTGTTTGAACAAATAATAACAAGAACAATTGAATTCAAGGAATGAATTAAGAACTGACTCTCAACTCTAACAGACTTCGGAAGTAAACTGCTTGACAACCAGGAATGTAGTTAAATTTAAAGCTCCTTTGATGATGCCCTCCTTGTCTTCATATGGGCAACCCATGTTCTATCTGACCCTGTGTGCTGCTTTTGGTAGAAGCAGTTTTCCCTGACTGGATCACGTCCTCAAAGTCTAACAATTCTTCATGTCGTGCCTCCGGGACCCATGGCAGTTGCAAAATTTCCCGTCATCCCGGAAATTTCCTTTATTGTTGGCTTAGACCTGGACCTTGACACTAGACAAAAGAAGAAAAAACCCATCCCAATGCATGTATGACATAAACGACCTATATGGGACTTCTAAAAAATGCAAAACACCTGCATGCTGACTCACGAGACTCACCCAGGACATGGGTTTGAACGTGCTAATTGACCTACACGTGACTTCCTAGGATGCAACACTTCTATATGCAAGACTTCTCTCAAGAAAAAGACCTGGCATGACATGGGTCTATATGCCCTATATTTTATATGAGACTTCCTAAAATGCAAATGCCTATATGTTGACCCGGAAAGACTAACCTCTGACATGGTTTACACTAAACCTTCTAAAGAAATGAAAGACACTCACAAGGTATGCCAACATGAGAAAAGACTCACCCATGACATGGGTGTGCGCTGGACTTCCTAAACAAAAGACAGGTATCTACATGACGACTCTAGACACATACTCACCCATGACTTAGACCTTATACTAGAACTTCTACAAAAAGAAAAATACTTATATGCTAACTCTAGACAAAGACACACCCATGACATGGGTTTGCAATTGACAACCTTAAAGTGAAAGACACATGCTGACTTAGGAAAGAACCTACTCATGACTTAGAGCCTATATGAGATTTTCTAAGGAACGAAGACACTTACCTGCTGACTCAAGAAGCAACCTAATGACCTACCCATGGCATGAGTTTTACTTTGGACTTTCTAAAAAAGGAAAGTCTCACATTGACTTAAGAAAAGACTCACCTATGACCTAGACCTCGTATGAAAACTTCTTAAAGACTGAAAGACATTTACATGCAGATGCTAACACAAAGACTCATCCTAGACCTTTACATGAAACTTTCTAAAGAATACAAGACACTTACATACAGACTCTAAAACAAAGACTCACCCATGACCTGGGTTTGCACGCCCTATACACTTATATAAGACCCCTTAAAAGAATGCAAGACACTTACATGCATACTCTAAAACAAAGACTTACCCATAACTTAGGTTTACTAGACCACATGTTGACTCAAACAAAGAATCACCCATGACATGGGTTTACATTAGACTCTAAAAAAAAGGACTCACAGGTTGACTCAAGAAAAGACTCACATATGACACGAGCTTGCATGAAACATCTTAAAGACTAAAAGGTATTTACAAACTGGCTCTAAAATAAAGACTGGCCCATGACCTGGGTTTACTAGACCATATATGATACCTCCTAACGTGTAGGACACCTATATACTGACTCAGGAAACGACTCAACCATGACACATGTTTACGTGTTCTAACTTCTATATGACTCTAAGACAAACGACACAACTTTTTACAACAAGAGTATCTCAATTCGGATTGGCTCATCCCACAAGCTGACCATTTTAAGGAGAATCCATCATTTGAACTAACAAACTTGTGTTAACTCAAGCTAAATTGGCTATTATGCAGACTATAGAATAATGCTCGACACACTGACAGCCTGACTTCTAGACTTCTATTTACACACTTTTTTTTGTTTAAGACTCGACATATTTATTTATTTACACTCTTGAAAAGTGGATGTTGTAAAGGACCGAATAAAGTTATCAAAAGGTGAGTTAAAACAGACTTATAAACTCAATTATTGAATCCAACATGGATGGGCTTACCAACGAGCCAACCATGGATTTTGTTCTAGACTTAATAATCGAATCTATAAATTTACTTTCTCTAACCTTGAGACTATTACGCAGGCTAGAACAACACACACTGACTTTGTTTTATTATTAATCAATTTTCTTTGGACCCTAAAAAAGAGAATACTGAGAAGGGTCGAATAAAACCATCAAAGGTGAGTTGCAATGAATTGATGAACAAGGCCAATTAACCTTTAAAATGAATGGGCCTCATAACCGGGTCGATCATAAAATTTGAGGTTAATTAATCGAGTTTATGAACTCATTTCTCCTCAAACCCAATGATTACTATGCGAACTAAAACAGTATCTCAAATTAGGTCCGACTCTAACGAAGAGACAACACACAAACACAAACACATATTTACACCTAACAAAGACTCAACAAACTCAAACACATGTAAACACAACCACATATTTACACATAAAAAAAAAAGAAAGACTCAACAAATTTAAACACGCATTTACACAAACACATATACATACACATGCAAAGGCACACACACATACACATGCACAAACACATACACATACACATGCAAATGCAAATGCACATGCACAAACACATACACATACACATGCACACGCACAGGCACAACCACGTACACATGCACAAACACATACACATACACATGCACAGACACATGCACAAACACAAACACATGCACATGCACAGGCACACACACATGGACAGACACACCTTATCTACTTCATATGGACCTAACTCTATATGGACCCTAAGGACAACTGATCATTATAAAGGACCGAATAAAGCCAAGTATGGCGAATCAGAACTGAATAAGGAATTACGAGTCATTGTTTCTCAATTCGGTTGGGCCCCATCCACAGGCCGACCGTTTTAAGGAGAATCCGTAACTCGGGAAATTACCAGTCCAACTCAAGCCATACCGACTATTACGCGGGCTAGAATAATGATCGGCAGGACTGAGTGTCTACTCTTTCTATACATTTTTTATTCTATTTATTTAGGAAAGTGGATATTGTAAAGGACTGGATAAAACCAACGACGGGCGGGTTATAATTAGTTTATGGACTTAATTGCCGAATCCAATATGGTTGGGCCTAACCACGGGCCGGCCATAAGCATGATGGATTGGACAATTAATATGATAAATTAATTTACTCAAGCCTGGTGGTTATTATGCAGTCTAAAACTTTATCCACCTACTTGGTTTGGACTTTTAATCAGGTTTATTGGACCTAAGGCCAACTAATCATTACAAGAGGCCGAATAAAGTCAAGCATGGTGAATCAAGCCTAAGTCAAGGAGCACAAATCAGTGTTTCTCAGTTCGGATGGGCCCCATCCACAGGCCAACCATTTTAAGGAGAATCCGTAATTTGGGCTACCGACTTAGAATTAATTCGAGCCATGTTGACTGCCATGCGAACTAAAATAACGATTAAAAGGACCGACGACCCTTCTTTCTACTTTTTTTTCAATTTAATTACCGGAAAGAAGGTATCATAAAGGACTGAATAAAACCAACAACGGGCGAGTTATAATTAATTTAATTATCAAATCTGATATGGTTGGGCCTAACCACGAGCTGGCCATAAGTGTGACAGATTTGACAATTAACTCGACAAATTAATTCACTCTAGGCCGGTGATTATTATGCAGTCTAATACTTTACCCACTAACTTTGTTTTAACTTTAGTTAGGTTTATTGGACCTTCGTTAAAGAGATATCGTAAAGGGACATATAAAATCATCAAAGGCGAGTTGAGTTTACTTTATGGACCAAGATAATTAACCTTTATAGATAAATGGGCCCAACCACTGGGTTAACTATAATTTTTGAGGTTAAGTTGGTAAGTGTGACTTTTCTCAGCCCAATGACTACTATATGGATTAGAACAACTATCCTAAACTTGGGCTGACTCCTTACAACGAATTTAAACATATAGCACATAGCATACATATGAACAAGGGGTATCCTAAACAAAGGCTCTATGTACAAAAGGGTTTATTGGCTGGATAAGGCTTAGCGGCTCATGTACTCACCCCGGTGCATTCATGTTGTAAAGGCAACTTGAATGTGTGGGGTGTTGCTCTTGGACGCTCGTGTGGAGACCTCGTAGAGTGAGGCATGAGTGGATGTGGTGACCAAGGCTCTCTCGGTGTAAGTGCACCAATTGAGTATGGCCGGTCCGACATCCCATGGGTTTTTTTTTGTGGTTTAAAAAGAAAAAGCCTAATACCGCCGATTTACGTGCTCCTACAACATATTACATGTCAAGGGAGTGCCTCGGTATATGCAATGCATTATGCCTAAAAAGAATGACTTAATAATATAAAGTAAAAATTCATTTTCCTTCCAAAAATTTTAAAGCACACAAACTTTTTTCAAGTTTTACCCACTTTAAGAAAACTCCCCAGTGGAGTCGCCAAAATCCTATGGACATTTTTCCTCGCCGTTCGGGCTTCCGAACATCCACGTTTGGATTGGGGTGTGATTCGGTGATTTGTGCTGGGGTTTAACCTTTGAAAACTCTTTAAGGAAATCAATCTTAAATTTCATGAATAATATTTTGTAAAATCACTTTCCCTTTACTTATGCATTTTATGAGTCATGGAATTAAACCTTTAAGAGTGAACATCCACTTGTTCCCAACTCTTCTAAATTTAATTCAATTTGCTCACTTAAATGTTAGGCTCGGAAGAGAGTGATTTATGTAAGTATTATTTAGAAATATAAGAAAGAAAACCCTAAAGTTGCATCGATACATTGTAAAACCATGTTAACCACCCGGATTTTTAAGGGAAAAGCCAAGACAAAACCAAAAGAAAAAGAAAGAAAGACTCCACCTGCGAAACCCAAGAATGGATTCGGGGGTAAGGCTACGAACTCGAAAAGTAAACTTTAAGAGTTCACCTCTCACAAAAGGAAAGACTCTACTAAAAGTTTAAAATGTGCTTTTGATAACATTTGAAAGGGAGATAAATAAGAACTTTATAGAATTATTTCATGGAACATGCAAAAGAATAAAAGAAAGAAAGATACATCATATACAAGAATTTATTTATATAAGAAGAAACAATTAAAAGCTTACATTGTGACCTTTCTTTAGGGAAGCCTTTGCTAGTCTTTGTTGTAGCCGCTTTGAATGCCTTTGAAAGCCTGGAATACTCCTCTTGAAGATGCCAAGATAGTGCCAAAAGTGGATGGAAAGAATAAGGAAAAGGAGGGTAAAAAGATGGTAGGAAAAATGGGCTTTTTGTGAGGTTTTTGGGATTGTTTTGTGATGTTTTTGGGAGGTTTTATGGGAGATTTATGTGGGAATAAGGAAGGGTAGGATAAGGGTATGGATTAGGAGTTTAATAGGATGAAGAAATGAGGAGAATGGTGGTAAGCATATTGTGGAGATTAGAGATGATGAAAAGGCTCTTTTATGGCTTTTTAGTGGTGTTTTGGGTGGTATAAGGTTAGCTTTTGTGGTGTTTATATAAGGATGGATAGGATGAGGGCTTAAAGGCTTAATGTAGGATAGGATAAGAGATTATGGAGGTAAGAAAGTGGTGGAAAGATGATAGAGGAGGTGGTAGAAAGATGATAATTGAATAGAGATTAGAGAGATGATGAGAGGAATGAGAGTATGGATGAATGAGAGTGTAGGAGAGGAAGAATGGGTGAATGATTTGGTGAGTTTGGCTTCAAGAGAGGAGGTATTTATAGGCTAAGAGGAGAGGAGAGATACATGCATGCTCAACACTCACCTTGTAGTCTCCGGAGCTATGCACAATACCAAGGCGGTAGGGGGAGCTAACCTAGCATGGACGGTGGCACGTGGTCAATTGACCACGTGTGGTGAAGTCATCAAGGCCGACCGGCCACTACGCTAGGGGGAGGGACCAGCTTCGTCCATGCATTGATGGACGGTGGAGTGTGAAGTCAACCAACCTAGGCACTAGACGAAATGAGCACATTATTTAGCTAACTTTTTTAGGTGTTTTTGAGTGCTTTTGGATGCTTTTGCTAGGCTTTGAACATGAGACCTCTTGGCACGTGGCTTGCATGGCTTGGCTTCCCTTATTTTCTAATTTCCTAATAAAAATACATAAAAAAGGAAGTAATTAAAATTACATTAAAAGGTATATAAAATTTATGCTAAAATCTATCTTATCGACATACTTCTCCTTCTTTATTTTTGCTTCATTATATATAGTTATGTTGTATGTTTATGTGCCAAAATCCGGTGTCTACAAAGACTTATTATTCAAGCTTTGGATTTCTTCTTTTTATTATTATCTTCCTAGTACTTATTTGGGTATGTTTCATTCCTTCTCTTATTACTTGTTTTAATTAGTTCTTTGTGATTAATCTTGTTGTGTTTCTTTCCTTAATATCATGATTAGATTTCTTACTCTAGGTTTGTTAATTTCAATGTTAGTTAACATGATTAGTGGCTAGTTTCCTTAAGGTTTAGGGGGAGGTTTACCCCTAATGGGATCTCTTTTCTAAGGTTGGGTCTAGTTAAGGCATTAGGCCTTGTTTTATGAGGTTTTCATCCATAAACTCTCTTGATTGTGTGGTTTAGTACGTAGTGGAAACCCGCTAAACCTACTTAAACACGATCTTTAGGGTGATTGGATGGATATTCGAATAACTCCTCATTCATTTAGTGGAGAAGTTCGGATAGGGTAATTTACATTTTAAGCCTTTTAGGTGAGTCCTCATTCATTTAATGGATGAGCCTTTAGGGCTAAATTCGGGTATACCTCGAGAGAGGCCCCGGAGTGGCCTTTTTATTGCAATAACCCAACTTCTATCTTGGCTTAGTGTCATAATTAGAACCTCGTTGTTTTATGGTGACTATTAGGAGGTGAAAACCAACGCTTGGGCCCTTTTTTCTCTTATTTTATCTGTCAGTCTGTCCTTGTTCCCTCCATCCTTCCATAATCGTCTTTTTTTTCCTTAAACTAGGCATAGTAGTGAAAGTTTCGATTAAAAGAACCTTGCTCTCTGTGGATACGATCAACAAACCCAGGCTAGAATATAGCTTGAACAAAATGGCGGCGTTGTCGGGGAGCAAGCGCCCCGTATAATCTAAATTTAATCTATGAACGTTTAGTTTAAGTAACCTTTACCTTGTTGAGTTGAGTCTAGAGTCCATAGGGCTATTTACATCGTTTCCTTGTTTAGTGCATGCGCAAGAGGGATCAATTACCACTTGTACCATTCGATCCCGAAATAGAAGCAATTGCACGACACAACAATGCCGCAAACGCTCGAAGGCGACTACTTGAACGACAACAGCGAGAGGCTATGGCACAACCACCGCCAGAACCCCGTACCCTTATTTCATTTGCATCACCTTTGACGGGCCGGAAGGTTCTCCCATTGTTTTGCCCGACTTTCCGGAGGGGTCTGTTTTCGAGGTCAAGCCGAATTTCCTCCATCGAATTCAGCAATCAAAGTTCCATGGACTTGACTCAGAAAACCCCATCAATCATATCTCAAACTTCATGGAAAGGTGCGGCATGATCAGGATGTAGGGGAATCCTTTAAGAGTATATCCACCTCAAGTTCTTCCCATTCTCTCATTCCAAGAAGGCTTAAGGGTGGCTTGATAATTGTAATCCGAATACTTTTTGGACTTGGGATGCATTAAGTCAAGGCTTCTTGAGAAGGTTCTTCCCACCTATGGAGACGACCCGCCTACGATCGAAGATTATGAACTTTCTACAACAACTGGGGGAGCCTCTATTCGAAGCTTGGGAGCGATACAAGGGATTTCGACGGGCGTGCCTACATCACAATCCCCAACCACTCTCATCCTGCATACCTTCTATGAGGGCCTCACCATGAACACAAAGCAGTCGATCGATAATGCTTCGGGTGGTCTCTTCCTAAGCAAGACCCCCGACCAAGCGGATGCACTTTTGGCTCAAATGGCGGTGAATGCTTGTAATTGGGGAAGGAACTCGAGGGAGGTGACAAGTTGTGGTGATAGCGAGAACATAAGCTTTCTTATCAAGAACATGCAAGAAACCATGCAACAACTCTCGCGAGACATGGTCGAGATGAAGACGAGTCAACAACTCAAGCCGGTTATGGAGGTCCAACCTTCCATTCCTTCATCTTCATCAAACTCGGGATTACGTTGTGAAGTATGCGGTGGAGGACATGCGAACTTTGAGTGCCCAATGGAGCTTGTATCTAACGAGCAAGCAAATGCCCTTTACCGAAACAACCATTCATGTCGCAACATCGAACCGTTCCACCCTCAAGGGAATCCATCTTACGTTCCCATGGTTTTCTATACCCAAACCAAGGCCAAGGCCAAAACCATCCTCAACAAAGCCAAAACCAAAACCGTCCCCATCACCAAAACCCTCCAAATCAAAACCAATCCTACCATCAAGCCCCTCAATCCTACCAACAACCCCCTCCACAAATGAGCCAAGAGATGGACATCATGCAAAGCTATCTAGATTAAAAGAACCTTGCTCTCTGTGGATACGATAAACAAACCCCGACTATATTATAGCTTGAACAAAATCGCGGCGTTGCCGGGGAGCAAGCTCCCCTTTTAATCTAAATTTAATCTATGAACGTTTAGTTTAAGTGACCTTTACCTTGTTGTGTTGAGTCTAGAGTCCGTAGGGCTATTTACATCGTTACCTTGTTTAGTGCATGCGCATGAGGGATCAATTACCACTTATACTATTCGATCCCGAAATAGAAGCAATTGCACGACAACAGCGCTGCAATCGCACGCAGGCGACAACTTGAACGACAACAGCGAGAGGCTTTGGCACAACCACCGCCAGTATACCATACCCTTATTTCATTTGCATCACCTTTGACGGGTACGGGAGGTTCTCCCATTGTTTTTCCCGACCTTCCGGAGGGGACTGGTTTCGAGGTCAAGCCGAATCTCCTCCATCGAATTGAGCAATCCAAGTTCCATGGACTTGACTCCGAAAACCCCATCAATCATATCTAAAACTTCTTGGAAAGGTGCAGTATGATCAGGATGCAGGGGGTTTCTTTAAGAGTATGTCCATTTCAAGTTCTTCCCATTCTCTCTTTCCAAGAAGGCTTCAGGGTGGCTCGATAACTGTAATCCGAATACTTTTCGGACTTGAGATGGATTAAGTCAAGGCTTTTTGAGAAGGTTCATCCCACCTATGGAGACGACCCGCCTACAAACGAAGATTATGAACTTTCTACAACAACAGGGGCAGCATGTATTCGAAGCTTGGGAGCGATACAAGGGATTTCGTCGGTCGTGCCTACATCACAATTTCCCAGCCGCTCTCATCCTGCATACCTTCTATGAGGGCCTCACCGTGAACACGAAGCAGTCGATCGATAATGCTTCGGGTGGTCTCTTCCTAAGCAAGACCCCCGACCAAGCGGATTCAATTATGGCTCAAATGGCGGAGAATGCTTGTAATTGGGGAAGGAACTCGAGGGAGGAAATAAGTTGTGGTGATAGCGAGAACATAAGCGTTCTTATAAAGAACATGCAATAAACCATGCAACAACTCTCGCGAGACATGGTCAAGATGAAGACGAGTCAATAACTCAAGCCGGTTATGGAGGTCCAACCTTCCATTCCTTCATCTTCGTCAAACTCGGGATTACGTTGTGAAGTGTGCGGTGGAGGACATGCGAACTTTGAGTGCCCAACGGAGCTTGTATCTAACGAGCAACCAAATGCCCTTTACCGAAACAACCTTTCATACCGCAACAATGAACCTGTCCACCCTCAAGGGAATCCATCCTACGTTCCCCCTGGTTTTCTATACTCGAACCAAAGCCAAGGCCAAAACGATCTTCAACAAAGCCAAAACCAAAACCGTCCCCATCACCAAAACACTCCATATCAAAACCAGTCCTACCATCAAGCCCCTCAATCCTACCAACAACCCCGTTCACAAATGAGCCAAGAGATGGACATCATGCAAAGCTATCTCGATTAAAAGAACCTTGCTCTCTGTGGATACGATAAACAAACCCCGACTATATTATAGCTTGAACAAAATAGCGCCGTTGCCGAGGAGCAAGCTCCCCTTTTAATCTAAATTTAAACTATGAACGTTTAGTTTAAGTGACCTTTACCTTGTTCAGTTGAGTCTAGAGTCCATAGGGCTATTTACGTCGTTTCCTTGTTTAGTGCATGCGCAGGAGGGATCAATTACCACTTGTACCTTTCGATCCTGAAATAAAAGCAATTGCTCAACACAACAACGCCAGAACCCCGTACCCTTATTTCATTTGCATCACCTTTGACGGGTACGGGAGGTTCTCCCATTGTTTTGCCCGACCTTCCGGAGGGGTCTGTTTTCGAGGTCAAGCCGAATTTCCTCCATCGAATAGAGCAATCAAAGTTCCATGGACTTGACTCCGAAAACCCCATCAATCATATCTCAAACTTCTTAGAAAGGTGTGACATGATCAGGATGCAGGGGAATCCTTTAAGAGTATATAAACCTCAAGTTCTTCCCATTCTCTCATTCCAAGAAGGCTTGAGGGTGGCTCGATAACTGTAATCCGAATACTTTTTGGACTTGGGATGCATTAAGTCAAGGCTTCTTGAGAAAGTTCTTCCCACCGATGGAGACGGCCCTCCTACGAACGGAGATTATGAACATTCGACAACAACCAGGGAAGTCTTTATTCGAAGCTTAGGAGCGATACAAGGGATTTCGACGGGAGTGCTTACATCACAATCTCCCAGGCGCTCTCATCCTGCATACCTTTTATGAGGGCCTCACCATGAACACGAAGCAGTCGATCGATAATGCTT
Organism: Portulaca oleracea; assembly: GCA_029582165.1. Lineage (NCBI taxonomy): Eukaryota > Viridiplantae > Streptophyta > Magnoliopsida > Caryophyllales > Portulacaceae > Portulaca > Portulaca oleracea. The sequence continues at coordinate 8,682,471 of CM055879.1, read as the reverse complement.
CGGGTGGTCTCTTCCTAAGCAAGACCCCCGACCAAGCGGATGCACTTTTGGCCCAAATGGCGGAGAATGCTTGTAATTGGGGAAGGAACTCGAGGGAGGTGACAAGTTGTGGTGATAGCGAGAACATAAGCTTTCTTATCAAGAACATGCAACAAACCATGCAACAACTCTCGCAAGAGTTAGTCGAGATGAATACGAGTCAACAACTCAAGTCGGTTATGGAGGTCCAACCTTCCATTCCTTCATCTTCGTCAAACTCGGGATTACGTTGTGAAGTGTGCGGTGGAGGACATGCGAACTTTGAGTGCCCAACGGAGCTTGTATCTAACGAGCAACCAAATGCCCTTTACCGAAACAACCTTTCATACCGCAACAATGAACCTGTCCACCCTCAAGGGAATCCATCCTACGTTCCCCCTGGTTTTCTATACTCGAACCAAAGCCAAGGCCAAAACGATCTTCAACAAAGCCAAAACCAAAACCGTCCCCATCACCAAAACACTCCATATCAAAACCAGTCCTACCATCAAGCCCCTCAATCCTACCAACAACCCCCTTCACAAATGAGCCAAGAGATGGACATCATGCAAAGCTATCTCGATTAAAAGAACCTTGCTCTCTGTGGATACGATAAACAAACCCCGACTATATTATAGCTTGAACAAAATAGCGCCGTTGCCGAGGAGCAAGCTCCCCTTTTAATCTAAATTTAAACTATGAACGTTTAGTTTAAGTGACCTTTACCTTGTTCAATTGAGTCTAGAGTCCATAGGGCTATTTACGTCGTTTCCTTGTTTAGTGCATGCGCAGGAGGGATCAATTACCACTTGTACCTTTCGATCCTGAAATAGAAGCAATTGCTCAACACAACAACGCCAGAACCCCGTACCCTTATTTCATTTGCATCACCTTTGACGGGTACGGGAGGTTCTCCCATTGTTTTGCCCGACCTTCCGGAGGGGTCTGTTTTCGAGGTCAAGCCGAATTTCCTCCATCGAATAGAGCAATCAAAGTTCCATGGACTTGACTCCGAAAAACCCCATCAATCATATCTCAAACTTCTTAGAAAGGTGTGACATGATCAGGATGCAGGGGAATCCTTTAAGAGTATATCCACCTCAAGTTCTTCCCATTCTCTCATTCCAAGAAGGCTTGAGGGTGGCTCGATAACTGTAATCCGAATACTTTTTGGACTTGGGATGCATTAAGTCAAGGCTTCTTGAGAAGGTTCTTCCCACCGATGGAGACGGCCCTCCTACGAACGGAGATTATGAACTTTCGACAAAAACCAGGGGAGTCTTTATTCGAAGCTTAGGAGCGATACAAGGGATTTCGACGGGAGTGCTTACATGACAATCTCCCAGCCGCTCTCATCCTGCATACCTTTTATGAGGGCCTCACCATGAACACGAAGCAGTCGATCGATAATGCTTCGGGTGGTCTCTTCCTAAGCAAGACCCCCGATCAAGCGGATGCACTTTTGGCTCAAATGGCGGAGAATGCTTGTAATTGGGGAAGGAACTCGAGGGATGTGACAAGTTGTGGTGATAGCGAGAACATAAGCTTTCTTATCAAGAATATGCAAAAACCATGCAACAACTCTCGCAAGACTTGGTCGAGATGAAGACGAGTCAACAACTCATGTCGGTTATGGAGGTCTAACCTTCCATTCCTTCATCTTCATAAAACTCAGGATTACGTTGTGAAGTGTGTGGTGGAGGACATGCGAACTTTGAGTGCCCAACGGAGCTTGATTTAACGAGCAAGCAAATGCCCTTTACCGAAACAACTTTTCTTACTACAAAAACGAACCTGTCCACCCTCAAGGGAATCCATCCTACGTTAGCCTTTGTTTTCTATATTCGAACCCAAGCCATGGCCAAAACCATCCTCAACAAAGCCAAAACCAAAATCGTCCCTATCTCCAACACCCTCCATATCAAAACCAATCCTACAATCAAGCCCCTCAATCCTACCAACAACCCCCTCCACAAATGAGCCAATTGATGGACATCATGCAAAGCTATCTCGATTAAAAGAACCTTGCTCTCTGTGGATACGATAAGCAAACCCCGACTATATTATAGCTTGAACAAAATGGCGACGTTACCGGGGAGCAAGCGCCCCTTTTAATCTAAATTTTATCAATGAACATTAAGTTTAAGTGACGTTTACCTTGTTGAGTTGAGTCTAGAGTCCATAGGGATATTTACATCGTTACCTTGTTTAGTGCATGCGCATGAGCGATCAATTACCACTTGTACCATTCGATCCCGAAATAGAAGCAATTGCACGACACAACAACGCCAGAACCCCGTACCCTTATTTCATTTGCATCACCTTTGACGGGTACGGGAGGTTCTCCCATTGCTTTGCCCGACCTTCCAGAGGGGTCTGTTTACGAGGTCAAGCCGAATTTCCTCCTTCGAATTGAGCAATCAAAGTTCCATGGACTTGACTCCGAAAACCCCATCAATCATATCTCAAACTTCTTAGAAAGGTGTGACATGATTAGGATGCAGGGGAATCCTTTAAGAGTATATCCACCTCAAGTTCTTCCCATTCTCTCATTCCAAGAAGGCTTGAGGGTGGCTCGATAACTGTAATCCGAATACTTTTTGGACTTGGGATGCATTAAGGCAAGGCTTCTTGAGAAGGTTCTTCCCACCGATGGAGATGGCCCGCCTACGAACGGAGATTATGAACTTTCGACAACAACCAGGGGAGTCTTTATTCGAAGCTTGGGAGCGATACAAGGGATTTCGAAGGGAGTGCTTACATCACAATCTCCCAGCCCCTCTCATCCTACATACCTTTTATGAGGGGCCTCAACATGAACACGAAGCAGTCGATCGATAATGCTTCGGGTGGTCTCTTCCTAAGCAAGACCCCCGACCAAGCGGATGCATTTTTGGCTCAAATGGGGGAGAATGCTTGTAATTGGGGATGGAACTCAAGGGAGGTGACAAGTTGTGGTGATAGCAAGAACATAAGCTTTCTTATCAAGAACATGCAAAAACCATGCAACAACTCTCGCAAGACTTGGTCGAGATGAAGACGAGTCAACAACTCATGTCGGTTATGGAGGTCCAACCTTCCATTCCTTCATCTTCATAAAACTCGGGATTACGTTGTGAAGTGTGCGGTGGAGGACATGCGAACTTTGAGTGCCCAACGGAGCTTGATTTAACGAGCAAGCAAATGCCCTTTACCGAAACAACTTTTCTTACCGCAACAACGAACCTGTCCACCCTCAAGGGAATCCATCCTACGTTAGCCTTTGTTTTCTATACTCGAACCAAAGCCATGGCCAAAATGATGAGGGCACATAGTGACTATATATTGGGAGCATTTTGATAGTGAAATTTGGGGATTAATGTGCTTAATTGATCTTTTATGTCTTTATTTCACTATCTTAACTGAGTTCTGTGTGTTTTGTTCAATTCGTGCAGATTAATAATATGAACTTCAAAGCTAACATCCATTACTTAATTTATCACTAAAAGAGCTTTCCGACGATATATTATAAGGTCAATTCCGAGTTGATATGATGGAGTTATGAGTAAAAGAGCAGAAAGTGTGCGAAAACTGATATATGTCCACTCTTTTGGTCACCATCATTTCCACAAGTATGCTATGACTTTAAGACTTATGCCAATGAAAAGTAGACTCCTAGAGCTTTCCGAAAAGTCAAGAACCAAGTCAATTGGACGTCGGACAAAGGAGATATGGCCGAAACAAGACGACCCAAAAAACTCCAGAACCAACACGACCCGTGTTGACATCAACACGGTCCGTGTTGGCCTCCAGAGAGCTCAGTTTCCCAGAAACCATCAACACGACCTGTTTTGGCACCAACACGGACCGTGTTGCCCCTGTTTATGACGATTAGGTCGTTTCAACTTCTCTTAATGGCTATATAATTGTAGATTCGGCTGATTCATCCATCACCATCCACCTTCATTCATTCATTCACTCCCATTCACCATCCATCTCCATCTCTACCATCATCCATCCCTTCCTCCACAAATCCATCCACATTCATCCATAGTTGAAGATTGAGAGTTTATTGGAGTTTGAAGATCGATTCTCTAGAAATCCATTGAAGTGGAGGAGCAAAAGTCCCCACTGACTACCATTCAAGCGAGGAACGATTTTCATCTCGGTTTACTTCTCTTTCTTTTAGATTTCATGCTTTCTAGAATAGATTTTGATATGTTTTGTGTTTTGAACATTAGTAGTGAGTAGTTTCTTTCAGTTTGGGGGATAATCCCTTTCAAGTTTCTCTTATGGATTGAGTATTGTTGGATTGAACAAGTTTGTTTATCTTGTTTGAATGCATTTTATTTATCCTTTGATTTTGTATGTCATTGCTTTTGCTTGATCACCATTAGCATGGATTTAGATTGTTGAATGAAGTACCGAACGGAGAAATTCAATAATCGGAACCCTTAGGATTAAACTGGTTTATGAAGTGAACTAGAGATAGAAGACTTTGTGATTAGGGGTCACTGGATAATTTGATCTTTAACTTAGATAAAATTGACACAATAAAGAGTCCAATAGATCAATTTTTCTAAGCAATCCGTTTCATTGCCAAAAGCTCGCTACGGAATACATTATGCGATTATCGACCCTAAAATGTACCAAATTAGTGACATACATGTTCAATCCACTTGTTTGATTCATAGAGTTACTTAGGTTTTATCCCCTGAACGTTTTTCTTATATTGATTAATCTAAGTAAATTGTGTGAATATTTGTTAGTTTTTGATCTTTTTAGCCATTAGAAATAGAAATAGTTTTTCACAATCAAAAACCCGGCCGATGTAGCAATCACATAGGAAGCTAGTTTGGTGTGTAGTTAGCAAAGTCCTTGTGGGATCGACCTTGATATTTGCTACACGTACACCGGTGCACTTGCGGCGTATCAAGTTTTTTGCGCCGTTTCCGTGGACTTTGTCCCTAGCCGCCACCGAACGAATATCCTTAGATTGACTAGATCATCTCCCTTTTGTTTTTCCCGTTTTTATTATTTTTTCAAAAAAAAATCCAAAAAAAAAAGGCAATTATCTATTTCCCCCAATTTGAGCAGGAATTATTTTGGCGCTATTTTGAGCGATTACTTGCTTGTCTTGTTCCATGTGGTATTATTCCTGGGAAATCAGATATTCTTGATATTGTTGTGGAGGGGGTGAATATAGAGACCCGTACTCTATTAGAGTATTTTGGTTTTTATACTAAAACTGTTGATGAAGCTTGGACTTTGCTTGAATGGCTTGCACATGATACATTCGATTTTGAAAATTCTTATTGTGCATCTGGGTACTCTTACCCTAATCTTTGTGCTTCTCATGCTAACTCCTATACTCGACCCTATTGTTTGCCTCCATATGCTTTATGTCATTCTTTTGACCATGATGATTCTACATGCCCAAGTTATGCTAGAATTGAGTTTTTGGTGAGAGCAATGTTAGAGCAACAAGATAAGTTGGAAGCTAGTCTAGAGGAAATAGAGGAAATAGTTTACTCTTCTGAGTCATCTTTGCCAACTGTTGCTCCTTCTCATCCTAGCTTACCTAGAGACACTACTGATGGTGTCTTGACTTTTCCTAATGCTTCCTTACCTTTTTCTCAGTCGACGGGGTTTGAGGTGAGTGATTCCCATAGGTTTGATGCTAGGTATGATAATGATGTTTGTCCTGAGTCAATTGGTGCTATTGATGAGGAGTCTTGTGAGGGGTTTGTGGGTGGATTGGGTCCTTCAAGAGAGGAATCTGATGATGTACTCCATGCTTCTATACTTTGTTCACTAACTTTTGTTGCCCCTAAGAACCTTGAGGAGCCCATTCCCTGTGAAAAGACCATTGATGTTCATGTTGATGTGGAATGTGTGGTTAACCCTTGTGATGTGACTGTGATTGAGGGGACCAACAATGTCTTTGACCTGTCCTTAGGCACTTTAGAAGGGTTTCATCTCTATCTTGATCCATATTGTGAATGCCTAGAGGACTCAGCTAGAAAAATCATGTGGTCGGCTTATTGTGATTCTTTTGATTTTTCTAAGGCCTTTGATCTATTTAAGAGAGCGATACGTACATTTTCTGCTATAACTCTTTTGTTGCTCTCTTATTTGCAAGCTTGTAAACCGCATGCTGAAGAGTTTGACAAGCTTCTAAGGGCATTGACGGCATCTGAAGTAATGCGCCCAGTCTTGAGTTCTTGATGGAGCGGCTGATGCTCCATTCGCCCCACTCTTGAAGAGACGATAGTTTAGGTCCATCCAGCACCTAACCTGGTGATATCTTTCCTTATTTCCCCTTTTTCAATTTATTTGAATGTGCTTGCATTGAGGGCAATGCTTTGTCCAAGCATGGGGGGAATTGTATAAATGTGTAGTAGTGTCTTGAGTTTGTTTTTGTTTGTTTTTCTTAGTTTTTTTGGTTTTGTTTATTTATAAATAATTGCATCCACCTAGTTGCATCCTTGATTTTTATTTTCTTTATTTTCTTAGTTTTTAGTTTGTTTTATTTTCTAGGTTTGCATTTAGTTTAGTTTTAGTTTTTATTTTGAGAAAAAAAATTCCAAAAAATCAGAAAATTAGAAAAATTAAAAAAATTGAGGCATAAGTCTAGGTTTTCTTTTAACTAGATTTAATCTTGAGTAGCCCATTTGTGAATTAAAGTTTTGAAAAGAGTTTGTAAAAGCTTAGTGAGTTAAGCACTGCATTTTGATAGTGATATTTGATTACCCCTTATGATCTATTGGAATGAGTTTGGCATATACATCTATTTGAACTAGGTTTATTTGAGAGCTTTTACCCGCGAGACCACAAAGCCTTAAAATGACTAATCATTTTTATTAGTCTCATATTTTCCATGTGTGACTCATCCTTAGTTTCATTCTCTAGAACTTGCAATGTATCTCTTTGAAATTGCATTTTTGCTTGTGCTTTGATAATATGATAGAGGCATTGTTATATATATTTTAGCTACATAGAATAGCCACCCTTTACATGTTAAAATCCGCCTTTAACCCTCTTTTAACCTTGTATCACTCTTTCTTTTGATTACCTATATTAAAAGCAATGGCTGAATATTGAAATTCCTACCCTTAAGCCTATGTTTGGAGTGTTAGAGTGTGAAGAGTTGGGTTTATTATGGTGTTTTTGTCGTTTGATTTTGTTGGGGATGTTGTGAAGTTGATTATCATGAGATTGCTCTCAATTGTAGCTTGATATGGGTTGAGGTGGAAATTTGCCTTATAATTGTATATTTATTTGTTTTGAGTTGTAGCTCATTTTGAAAAAAAAAAAAGAAAAAACAAAAAAAAAGCAAAAAGAAAAAAAGAGAAAAAGAGAAAAAAAAGGAAAAATAAAGAATGAAAAAAAGAATGAAAAAAAGGTAGAAATAAAGTGTTTAGTAGTTTGTTAGTTTATTTTCTTTGATTTGAGGCGATTTCCACATGATAATAGGATGCGTTGTAGTGAATATAAGGTGTGAAAGTTTTGTTTGTACAAATTTGGTGAGGTTTATGCTCCAAGCTTGGGTTTTTAGCTCCACTTCCGCAAATATATTTCAACTTCTTACCCTTAACCTTAGCCCCAGTACAACCCTTTTGAAAGTCCTCTTGATTGTCATTGTGCATTGCATATTAGCGGTAGAGAATTGAGATGTTTTGCAAGCTTATGGTAGGATGTTTCTTTGGTTTGAGTATTGAGCGAACCTTCAATGATTTATTCAAATTTAAACACGTGAGAGGAGTGTTTCCACATTCCCAAAAGTGAGGTTACTCTCAATTCACCTAGTTTCTTATTTAACATGTGCCTACTTGCTTCATTTCTGATTAGGGGGTGATTGATTTGAACATGAGAAATGTAGGGCTTATAAATCTTTCCAATGCTTTTCCTTCTCTTGTATATGGACTTTGATTCACTTTTGGGGTGTTCTAGATTAGCCTTAGTTGATTGAAAGATCATGTTGATGCTTTTCTAAGGAGATTATAAATAAAAATCTTTGTTTTCATTTTGAGTCTTTTGTTTTGTTTTGTTTTTGAGTCTTTTGTCCCCGTGTTTTTATTTCTTTTCTTTTCTTTTCTTTTGTGAGTCTCGACTTGCTTGGGGACAAGCAAGAACTAAGCATGGGGGAATTTGATGAGGGCACATAGTGACTATATATTGGGAGCATTTTGATAGTGAAATTTGGGGATTAATGTGCTTAATTGATCTTTTATGTCTTTATTTCACTATCTTAACTGAGTTCTGTGTGTTTTGTTCAATTCGTGCAGATTAATAATATGAACTTCAAAGCTAACATACATTACTTGATTCATCACTAAAAGAGCTTTCCGACGATATATTATAAGGTCAATTCCGAGTTGATATGATGGAGTTATGAGTAAAAGAGCAGAAAGTGTGCGAAAACTGATATATGTCCACTCTTTTGGTCACCATCATTTCCACAAGTATGCTATGACTTTAAGACTTATGCCAATGAAAAGTAGACTCCTAGAGCTTTCCGAAAAGTCAAGAACCAAGTCAATTGGACGTCGGACAAAGGAGATATGGCCGAAACAAGACGACCCAAAAAACTCCAGAACCAACACGACCCGTGTTGACATCAACACGGTCCGTGTTGGCCTCCAGAGAGCTCAGTTTCCCAGAAACCATCAACACGACCTGTTTTGGCACCAACACGGACCGTGTTGCCCCTGTTTATGACGATTAGGTCGTTTCAACTTCTCTTAATGGCTATATAATTGTAGATTCGGCTGATTCATCCATCACCATCCACCTTCATTCATTCACTCCCATTCACCATCCATCTCCATCTCTACCATCATCCATCCCTTCCTCACCAAATCCATCCACATTCATCCATAGTTGAAGATTGAGAGTTTATTGGAGTTTGAAGATCGATTCTCAAGAAATCCATTGAAATGGAGGAGCAAAAGTCCCCACTGACTACCATTCAAGCAAGGAACGATTTCCATCTCGGTTTACTTCTCTTTCTTTTAGATTTCATGCTTTCTAGAATAGATTTTGATATGTTTTGTGTTTTGAACATGAGTAGTGAGTAGTTTCTTTCAGTTTGGGGGATAATCCCTTTCAAGTTTCTCTTATGGATTGAGTATTGTTGGATTGAACAAGTTTGTTTATCTTGTTTGAATGCATTTTATTTATCCTTTGATTTTGTATGTCATTGCTTTTGCTTGATCACCATTAGCATGGATTTAGATTGTTGAATGACGTACCGAACGGAGAAATTCAATAATCGGAACCCTTAGGATTAAACTGGTTTATGAAGTGAACTAGAGATAGAAGACTTTGTGATTAGGGGTCACTGGATAATTTGATCTTTAACTTAGATAAAATTGACACAATAAAGAGTCCAATAGGTCAATTTTTCTAAGCAATCCGTTTCATTGCCAAAAGCTCGCTACGGAATACATTATGCGATTATCGACCCTAAAATGTACCAAATTAGTGACATACATGTTCAATCCACTTGTTTGATTCATAGAGTTACTTAGGTTTTATCCCCTGAACATTTTTCTTATATTGATTAATCTAAGTAAATTGTGTGAATATTTGTTAGTTTTTGATCTTTTTAGCCATTAGAAATAGAAATAGTTTTTCACAATCAAAAACCCGGCCGATGTAGCAATCACATAGGAAGCTAGTTTGGTGTGTAGTTAGCAAAGTCCTTGTGGGATCGACCTTGATATTTGCTACACGTACACCCGTGCACTTGCGGCGTATCACAAAACCATCCTCAACAAAGCCAAATCCAAAACCGTCCCTATCACCAATACCCTCCATATCAAAACCAATCCTACCATCAAGCCCCTCAATCCTACCAACAACCACCTCCACAAATGAGCCAAGAGATGGACATCATGCAAATCTATCTCGATTAAAAGAACCTTGCTCTCTGTGGATACGATAAACAACCTGACTATATTATAGCTTGAACAAAATAGCGTCGTTGCCGAGGAGCAAGCGCCCCTTTTAATCTAAATTTAATCCATGAACGTTTAGTTTAAGTGACCTTTACCTTGTTCAGTTGAGTCTAGAGTCCATAGGGCTATTTACGTCGTTTCCTTGTTTAGTGCATGCGCAGGAGGGATCAATTACCACTTGTACCATTCGATCCCGAAATAGAAGCAATTGCTCGACACAACAACGCCAGAACCCCGTACCCTTATTTCATTTGCATCACCTTTGGCCAGATGCGGAGGTTCTCCCATTGTTTTGCGACCTTCGAGGATGCATTTCGAGGTCTAGCCGAATTTCCTCCATCGAATTGAGCAATCAAAGTTCCATGGACTTGACTCCGAAAACCCCATCAATCATATCTCAAACTTCTTAGAAAGGTGTGACATGATCAGGATGCAGGGGAATCCTTTAAGAGTATATCTACCTCAAGTTCTTCCCATTCTCTCATTCCAAGAAGGCTTGAGGGTGGCTCGATAACTGCAATCCGAATACTTTTTGGACTTGGGATGCATTAAGTCAAGGCTTCTTGAGAAGGTTCTTCCCACCGATGGAGACGGCCCGCCTACGAACGGAGATTATGAACTTTCGACAACAACCAGGGGAGTCTTTATTCGAAGCTTGGGAGCGATACAAGGGATTTCGACGGGAGTGCTTACATCACAATCTCCCAGCCGCTCTTATCCTGCATACCTTTTATGAGGGCCTCACCATGAACACGAAGCAGTCGATCGATAATGCTTCGGGTGGTCTCTTCCTAAGCAAGACCCTCAACCAAGCGGATGCACTTTTGGCTCAAATGGCGTAGAATGCTTGTAATTGGGGAAGGAACTCGAGGGAGGTGACAAGTTGTGGTGATAGCAAGAACATAAGCTTTCTTATCAAGAACATGCAACAAACCATGCAACAACTCTCGCAAGTCGGTTATGGAGGTCCAACCTTCCATTCCTTCATCTTCATAAAACTCGGGATTACGTTGTGAAGTGTGCGGTGGAGGACATGCGAACTTTGAGTGCCCAACGGAGCTTGTATTTAACGAGCAAGCAAATGCCCTTTATCGAAACAACTTTTCTTACCGCCACAACGAAGCTGTCCGCCCTCAAGGGAATCCATCCTACGTTAGCCTTTGTTTTCTATATTCGAACCAAAGCCATGGCCAAAACCATCCTCAACAAAGCCAAAACCAAAACCGTCCCTATCACCAACACCCTCCATATCAAAACCAATCCTACAATCAAGCCCCTCAATCCTACCAACAACCCCCTCCACAAATGAGCCAAGAGATGGACATCATGCAAAGCTATCTCGATTAAAGGAACCTTGCTCTCTGTGGATACGATAAGCAAACCCCGACTATATTATAGCTTGAACAAAATGGCGACGTTACCGGGGAGCAAGCGCCCCTTTTAATCTAAATTTTATCAATGAACGTTAAGTTTAAGTGACGTTTACCTTGTTGAGTTGAGTCTAGAGTCCATAGGGATATTTACATCGTTACCTTGTTTAGTGCATGCGCATGAGCGATCAATTACCACTTGTACCATTCGATCCCGAAATAGAAGCAATTGCACGACACAACAACGCCAGAACCCCGTACCCTTATTTCATTTGCATCACCTTTGACGGGTACGGGAGGTTCTCCCATTGTTTTCCCGACCATCCAGAGGGGTCTATTTTCGAGGTCAAGCGGAATTTCCTCCATCGAATTGAGCAATCAAAGTTCCATGGACTTGACTCCGAAAACCCCATCAATAATATCTCAAACTTCTTAGAAAGGTGTGACATGATCAGGATGCAGGGGAATCCTTTAAGAGTATATCCACCTCAAGTTCTTCCCATTCTCTCATTCCAAGAAGGCTTAAGGGTGGTTCGATAACTATAATCCGAATACTTTTTGGACTTGGGATGCATTAAGTCAAGGCTTCTTGAGAAGGTTCTTCCCACCGATGGAGACGGCCCGCCTACGAACGGAGATTATGAACGGAGCGATACAAGGGATTTCGACGGGAGTGCTTACATCACAATCTCCCAGCCGCTCTCATCCTGCATACCTTTTATGAGGGCCTCACCATGAACACGAAGCACTCGATCGATAATGCTTCGGGTGGTCTCTTCCTAAGCAAGACCCCCGACCAAGGGATGCACTTTTGGCTTAAATGGCGGAGAATGCTTGTAATAGGGGAAGGAACTCGAGGGAGGTGACAAGTTGTGGTGTTAGCGAGAACATAAGCTTTCTTATCAAGAACATGCAACAAACCATGCAACAACTCTCGCAAGAGTTGGTCGAGATGAAGACGAGTCAACAACTCAAGTCGGCTATGGAGGTCCAACCTTCCATTCCTTCATCTTCGTAAAACTCGGGATTACGTTGTGAAGTGTGCGGTGGAGGACATGCGAACTTTGAGTGCCCAACGGAGCTTGTATTTAACGAGCAAGCAAATGCCCTTTACCGAAACAACTTTTCTTACCGCAACAACGAACCTGTCCACGCTCAAGGGAATCCATCCTACTTTAGCCTTTGTTTTCTATACTCGAACCAAAGCCATGGCCAAAACCATCCTCAACAAAGCCAAAACCAAAACCGTCCCTATCACCAACACCCTCCATATCAAAACCAATCCTACTATCAAGCCCCTCAATCCTACCAACAACCACCTCCACAAATGAGCCAAGAGATGGACATCATGCAAAGCTATCTCGATTAAAGGAACCTTGCTCTCTGCGGATACGATAAACAAACCCCGACTATATTATAGCTTGAACAAAATAGCGCCGTTGCCGAGGAGCAAGCGCCCCTTTTAATCTAAATTTAATCTATGAACGTTTAGTTTAAGTGACCTTTACCTTGTTCATTTGAGTCTAGAGTCCATAGGGCTATTTACATCGTTTCCTTGTTTAGTGCATGCGCAGGAGGGATCAATTACCACATGTACCTTTCGATCCTGAAATAAAAGCAATTGCTCGACACAACAACGCCAGAACCCCGTACCCTTATTTCATTTGCATCACCTTTGACGGGTACGGGAGGTTCTCCCATTGTTTTGCCCGACCTTCCGGAGGGGTCTGTTTTCGAGGTCAAGCCGAATTTCCTCCATCGAATTGAGCAATCAAAGTTCCATGGACTTGACTCCGAAAACCCCATCAATCATATCTCAAACTTCTTAGAAAGGTGTGACATGATCAGGATGCAGGGGAATCCTTTAAGAGTATATCCACCTCAAGTTATTCCCATTCTCTCATTCCAAGAAGGCTTGAGGGTGGCTCGATAACTGTAATCCGAATACTTTTTGGACTTGGGATGCATTAAGTCAAGGCTTCTTGAGAAGGTTCTTCCCACCGATGGAGACGGCCCGCCTACGAACGGAGATTATGAACTTTCGACAACAACTAGGGGAGTCTTTATTCGAAGCTTGGGAACTACAAGGGATTTCGACGGGAGTGCTTACATCAAAATCTCCGAGCCGCTCTCATCCTGCATACCTTTTATGAGGGCCTCACCATGAACACGAAGCAGTCGATCGATAATGCATGGGTGGTCTCTTCCTAAGCAAGACCCCCGTCCAAGCGGATGCACATTTGGCTCAAATGGCGGAGAATGCTTGTAATTGGGGAAGGAACTCGAGGGAGGTGACAAGTTGTGGTGATAGCGAGAACATAAGCTTTCTTATCAAGAACATGCAACAAACGATGCAACAACTCTCGCAAGAGTTGGTCGAGACGAAGACGAGTCAACAACTCAAGTCGGTTATGGATGTCCAACCTTCCATTCCTTCATCTTTGTAAAACTCGAGATGACGTTGTGAAGTGTGCGGTGGAGGACATGCGAACTTTGAGTGCCCAACGGAGCTTGTAATTAACGAGCAAGCAAATGCCCTTTACCGAAACAACTTTTCTTACCGCAATAACGAAGCTGTCCACCCTCAAGGGAATCCATCTTACGTTAGCCATTGTTTTCTATACTCGAACCAAAGCCATGGCCAAAACCATCCTCAACAAAGCCAAAACCAAAACTGTCCCTATCACCAACACCCTCCATATCAAAACCAATCCTACCATCAAGCCCCTCAATCCTACCAACAACCACCTCCACAAATGAGCCAAGAGATGGACATCATGCAAAGCTATCTCGATTAAAAGAACCTTGCTCTCTGTGGATATGATAAATAAACCCCGACTATATTATAGCTTGAACAAAATGGCAACGTTACCGGGGAGCAAGCGCCCCTTTTAATCTAAATTTAATCGATGAACGTTAAGTTTAAGTGACCTTTACCTTGTTCAGTTGAGTCTAGAGTCCATAGGGCTATTTACGTCGTTTCCTTGTTTAGTGCATGCGTAGGAGGGATCAATTACCACATGTACCTTTCGATCCTGAAATAAAAGCAATTGCTCGACACAACAACGCCAGAACCCCGTACCCTTATTTCATTTGCATCACCTTTGGCCAGATGCGGAGGTTCTCCCATTTTTTTGCCCGACCTTCCGGAGGAGTCTGTTTTCGAGGTCAAGCCGAATTTCCTCCATCGAATTGAGCAATCAAAGTTCCATGGACTTGACTCCGAAAACCCCATCAATCATATCTAAAACTTCTTGGAAAGATGCAGTATTATTAGGATGCAGGGGGTTTCTTTAAAAGTACATCCACCTCAAGTTCTTCCCATTCTCTCTTTCCAAGAAGGCTTGAGGGTGGCTCGATAACTGTAATCCAAATACTTTTCGGACTTGGGATGCATTAAGTCAAGGCTTCTTGAGAAGGTTCTTCCCACCGATGGAGACGGCCCGCCTACGAATGGAGATTATGAACTTTCGACAACAACCAGGGGAATCTTTATTCGAAACATCGGAGCGGTACAAGGGATTTCGACGGGAGTGCTTACATCACAATCTCCCAGCCGCTCTCATCCTGCATACCTTTTATGAGGGCCTCACCATGAACACGAAGCAGTCGATCGATAATGCTTCGGGTGGTCTCTTCCTAAGCAAGACCCCCGACCAAGGGATGCACTTTTGGCTCAAATGGCGGAGAATGCTTGTAATTGGGGAAGGAACTCGAGGGAGGTGACAAGTTGTGGTGATAGCGAGAACATAAGCTTTCTTATCAAGAACATGCAACAAACCATGCAACAACTCTCGCAAGAGTTGGTCGAGATGAAGACGAGTCAACAACTCAAGTCGGTTATGGAGGTCCAACCTTCCATTCCTTCATCTTCGTAAAACTCGGGATTACGTTGTGAAGTGTGCAGTGGAGGACATGCGAACTTTGAGTGCCCAACGGAGCTTGTATTTAACGAGCAAGCAAATGCCCTTTACCGAAACAACTTTTCTTACCGCAACAACGAAGCTGTCCACCTCAAGGGAATCCATCCTACGTTAGCCTTTGTTTTCTATACTCGAACCAAAGCCATGGGCAAAACCATCCTCAACAAAGCCAAAACCAAAACCGTCCCTATCACCAACACCCTCCATATCAAAACCAATCCTACCATCAAGCCCCTCAATCCTACCAACAACCACCTCCACAAATGAGCCAAGAGATGGACATCATGCAAAGCTATCTCAATTAAAAGAACCTTGCTCTCTGTGGATACGATAAACAACCTGACTATATTATAGCTTGAACAAAATAGCGTCGTTGCCGAGGAGCAAGCACCCCTTTTAATCTAAATTTAATCTATGAACGTTTAGTTTAAGTGACCTTTACCTTGTTCAGTTGAGTCTAGAGTCCATAGGGCTATTTACGTCGTTTCCTTGTTTGGTGCATGCGTAGGAGGGATCAATTACCACTTGTACCATTCGATCCCGAAATAGAAGCAATTGCACGACACAACAACGCCAGAACCCCGTACCCTTATTTCATTTGCATCACCTTTGACGGGTACGGGAGGTTCTCCCATTGTTTTGCCCGACCTTCCGGAGGGGTCTGTTTTCGAGATCAAGCGGAATTTCCTCCATCGAATTGAGCAATCAAAGTTCCATGGACTTGACTCTGAAAACCCCATCAATCATATCTAAAACTTCTTGGAAAGATGCAGTATGATTAGGATGCAGGGGGTTTCTTTAAAAGTATATCCAACTCAAGTTCTTCCCATTCTCTCTTTCCAAGAAAGCTTGAGGGTGGCACGATAACTGTAATCCAATTACTTTTCGGACTTGGGATGCATCAAGTCATGGCTTCTTGAGAAGGTTCTTCCCACCGATGGAGACGGCCCGCCTACGAATGGAGATTATGAACTTTCGACAACAACCAGGGGAGTCTTTATTCGAAACATCGGAGCGATACAAGGGATTTCGACGGGAGTGCTTACATCACAATCTCCCAGCCGCTCTCATCCTGCATACCTTTTATGAGGGCCTCACCATGAACACGAAGCAGTCGATCGATAATGCTTCGGGTGGTCTCTTCCTAAGCAAGACCCCCGACCAAGGGATGCACTTTTGGCTCAAATGGCGGAGAATGCTTGTAACTGGGGAAGGAACTCTAGGGAAGTGACAAGTTGTGGTGATAGCGAGAACATAAGCTTTCTTATCAAGAACATGCAACAAACCATGCAACAACTCTCGCAAGAGTTGGTCGAGATGAAGACGAGTCAACAACTCAAGTCGGTTATGGAGGTCCAACCTTCCATTCCTTCATCTTCGTAAAACTCGGGATTACGTTGTGAAGTGTGTGGTGGAGGACATGCGAACTTTGAGTGCCCAACGGAGCTTGTATTTAACGAGCAAGCAAATGCCCTTTACCGAAACAACGTTTCTTACCGCAACAACGAACCTGTCCACGCTCAAGGGAATCCATCCTACGTTAGCCTTTGTTTTCTATACTCGAACCAAAGCCATGGCCAACACCATCCTCAACAAAGCAAAAACCAAAACCGTCCCTATCACCAACACCCTCCATATCAAAACCAATCCTACTATCAAGCCCCTCAATCCTACCAACAACCACCTCCACAAATGAGCCAAGAGATGGACATCATGCACAGCTATCTCGATTAAAGGAACCTTGCTCTCTGCGGATACGATAAACAAACCACGACTATATTATAGCTTGAACAAAATAGCGCCGTTGCCGAGGAGCAAGCGCCCCTTTTAATCTAAATTTAATCTATGAACATTTAGTTTAAGTGACCTTTACCTTGTTCAGTTGAGTCTAGAGTCCACAGGGCTATTTACATCGTTTCCTTGTTTAGTGCATGCGCAGGAGGGATCAATTATCACTTGTACCTTTCGATCCTGAAATAAAAGCAATTGCTCGACACAACAACGCCAGAACCCCGTACCCTTATTTCATTTGCATCACCTTTGACGGGTACGGGAGGTTCTCCCATTGTTTTGCCCGACCTTCCGGAGGGGTCTGTTTTCGAGGTCAAGACGAATTTCCTCCATCGAATTGAGCAATCAAAGTTCCATGGACTTGACTCCGAAAACCCCATCAATCATATCTCAAACTTCTTAGAAAGGTGTGACATGATCAGGATGCTGGGGAATCCTTTAAGAGTATATCCACCTCAAGTTCTTCCCATTCTCTCATTCCAAGAAGGCTTGAGGGTGGCTTGATAACTGTAATCCGTATACTTTTTGGACTTGGGATGCATTAAGTCAAGGCTTCTTGAGAAGGTTCTTCCCACCGATGGAGACAGCCCGCCTACGAATGGAGATTATGAACTTTCGACAACAACCAGGGGAGTCTTTATTCGAAGCTTGGGAGCTACAAGGGATTTCGACGAGAGTGTTTACATCACAATCTCCCAGCCGCTCTCATCCTACATACCTTTTATGAGGGCCTCACCATGAACACGAAGCAGTCGATCGATAATGCTTCGGGTGGTCTCTTCCTAAGCAAGACCCCCGTCCAAGCGGATGCACTTTTGGCTCAAATGGCGGAGAATACTTGTAATTGGGGAAGGAACTCGAGGGAGGTGACAAGTTGTGGTGATAGCGAGAACATAAGCTTTCTTATCAAAAACATGCAACAAACCATGCAACAACTCTCGCAAGAGTTGGTCGAGATGAAGACGAGTCAGCAACTCAAGTCGGTTATGGAGGTCCAACCTTCCATTCCTTCATCTTCGTAAAACTCGGGATTACGTTGTGAAGTGTGCGGTGGAGGACATGCAAACTTTGAGTGCCCAACGGAGCTTTTATTTAACGAGCAAGCAAATGCCCTTTACCGAAACAACTTTTCTTACCACAACAATGAACCTGTCCACCCTCAAGGGAATCCATCCTACGTTAGCCTTTGTTTTCTATACTCGAACCAACGCCATGGCCAAAACCATCCTCAACAAAGCCAAAACCAAAACCGTCCCTATCACCAACACCCTCCATATCAAAACCAATCCTACAATCAAGCCCCTCAATCCTACCAACAACCCCCTCCACAAATGAGCCAAGAGATGGACATCATGCAAAGGTATCTCGATTAAAGGAACCTTGCTCTCTGTGGATACGATAAGCAAACCCCGACTATATTATAGCTTGAACAAAATGGCGACGTTACCGGGGAGCAAGCGCCCCTTTTAATCTAAATTTTATTTATGAACGTTTAGTTTAAGTGACGTTTAACTTGTTGAGTTGAGTCTAGAGTCCATAGGGATATTTCATCGTTACCTTGATTAGTGCATGCGCATGAGCGATCAATTACCACTTGTACCATTCGATCCCGAAATAGAAGCAATTGCACGACACAACAACGCCGCAAACGCTCGCAGCCGACTACTTGAACGACAACAGCGAGAGGCTTTGGCACAACCACCACCAGAACCCCGTACCCTTATTTCATTTGTATCACCTTGGACGGGTACGGGAGGTTCTCCCATTGTTTTGCTCGACCTTCTGAAGGGGACTGTTTTCGAGGTCAAGCCGAATTTCTCCATCGAATTGAGCAATCAAAGTTCCATGGACTTGACTCCGAAAACCCCATCAATCATATCTAAAACTTCTTGGAAAGATGCAGTATGATTAGGATGCAGGGGGTTTCTTTAAAAGTATATCCACCTCAAGTTCCTCCCATTCTCTCTTTCCAAGAAGGCTTGAGGGTGGCTCGATAACTGTAATCCAAATACTTTTTGGACTTGGGATGCATTAAGTCAAGGCTTCTTGAGAAGGTTCTTCCCGCCTATGGAGACGACCCGCCTATGAACGGAGATTATGAACTTTCTACAACAACCGGGGGAGTCTCTGTTCGAAGCGTGGGAGCGATACAAGTGATTTCGACGGTCGTGCCTACATCACAATCTCCCACCCGCTCTCATCCTGCATACCTTCTATGAGGGCCTCACCGTGAACACGAAGAAGTCGATCGATAATGCTTCAGGTAGTCTCTTCCTAAGCAAGACCCCCGACCAAGCGGATGCACTTTTGGCTCAAATGGCGGAGAATGCTTGTAATTGGGGAAGGAACTCGAGGGAGGTGACAAGTTGTGGTGATAGCAAGAACATAAGCTTTCTTATCAAGAACATGCAACAAACCATGCAACAACTCTCGCAAGACTTGGTCGAGATGAAGACGAGTCAACAACTCAAATCGGTTATGGAGGTCCAACCTTCCATTCCTTCATCTTCGTAAAACTCGGGATTACGTTGTGAAGTGTGCGGTGGAGGACATGCGAACTTTGAGTGCCCAACGGAGCTTGTATTTAACGAGCAAGCAAATGCCCTTTACCGAAACAACTTTTCTTACCGCAACAACGAACCTGTCCACCCTCAAGGGAATCCATCCTACGTTAGCCTTTGTTTTCTATACTCGAACCAAAGCCAAGGCCAAAACCATCCTCAATAAAGCCAAAACCAAAACCGTCCCTATCACCAACACCCACCATATCAAAGCCAATCCTACAATCAAGCCCCTCAATCCTACAAACAACCCCCTCTACAAATGAGCCAAGAGATGGACATCATGCAAAGTTATCTCGATTAAAAGAACCTTGCTCTCTGTGGATACGATAAACAAACCCCAACTATATTATAGCTTGAACAAAATGGCGACGTTACCGGGGAGCAAGCGCCCCTTTTAATCTAAATTTTATCTATGAACGTTTAGTTTAAGTGATGTTTACCTTGTAGAGTTGAGTCTAGAGTCCATAGGGATGTTTACATCGTTACCTTGTTTAGTGCATGCGTATGAGCGATCAATTACCACTTATACCATTTGATCCCGAAATAGAAGCAATTAAACGACACTACTACGCTGCAAACGCTCGCAGGCGACTACTTGAACGACAACAGCGAGAGGCTTTGGCGCAACCACCACCAGAACCCCGTACCCTTATTTCATTTGTATCACCTTGGACGGGTACTGGAGCTTCTCCCATTGTTTTGCCCGACCTTCCGGAGGGGACTGTTTTCGAGGTCAAGCCGAATTTCTCCATCGAATTGAGCAATCAATGTTCTATGGACTTGACTCCGAAAACCCCATCAATCATATCTAAAACTTCTTGGAAACATGCAGTATGATTAGGATGCAGGGGGATTTTTTAAAAGTATATCCACCTCAAGTTCTTCCCATTCTCTCTTTCCAGAAGGCTTGAGGGTGGCTCGATAACTGTAATCCAAATACTTTTCGGACTTGGGATGCATTATGTCAAGGCTTCTTGAGAACGTTCTTCCCGCGTATGGAGACGACCCGCCCATGAACGGAGATTATGAACTTTCTACAACAACCGGGATAGTCTCTATTCGAAGCGTGGGAGCGATACAAGGGATTTCGGCGGTCGTGCCTACATCACAATCTCCCAGCCGCTCTCATCCTGCATACCTTCTATGAGGGCCTCACCGTGAACACGAAGCAGTCGATCGAAAATGCTTCGCATAGTCTCTTCCAAAGCAAGACTCCCGACCAAGCGGATTCACTTTTGGCTCAAATGGCAGAGAATGCTTGTAATTGGGGAAGGAACTCGAGGGAGGTGACAAGTTGTGGTGATAGCGAGAACATAAGCTTTCTTATCAAGAACATGCAACAAACCATGCAACAACTCTCGCGAGACATGGTTGAGATGAAGACGAGTCAACAACTCAAGTCGGTTATGGAGGTCCAACCTTTCATTCAATATCTTCGTCAAACTCGGGATTACGTTCTGAAGTGTGCGGTGGAGGACATTTGATTTTGAGTGCAACCGGAGCTTGTACCTAACGAGCAAGCAAATGCCCTTTACCGAAACAACCTTTCATACCGCAACAACGAACCTGTCCACCCTCAAGGGAATCCATCCTACGTTCCCCTTGGTTTTCTATACTCGAACCAAAGCCATGGCCAAAACCATCCTCAACAAAGCCAAAACCAAAACCGTCCCCATCACCAAAACCCTCCATATTAAAATCAATCCTACCATCAAGCCCCTCAATCCTACCAACAACCCCCTCCACAAATGAGCCAAGAGATGGACATCATGAAAAGCTATCTCGATTAAAAGAACATTGCTCTCTCTGGATATGATAAACAAACCCCGAATATATTATAGCTTGAACAAAATGGCGCCGTTACCGGGAAGCAAGTGCCCCTTTTAATCTAAATTTAATCTATGAACGTTTAGTTTAAGCGACCTTTACCTTGTTGAGTTGAGTCTAAAGTCCATAGGGCTATTTACATCGTTACCTTGTTTAGTGCGTGCGCATGAGGGATCAGTTACCACTTGTACCATTCGATATTGAAATAGAAGCAATTGAATGACACAACAACGCCGCAAACGCTCGTAGGAGACTACTTGAACGACAACAGCGAGAGACTTTGGCACAACCACCGCCAGAACCCCGTACACTTATTTCATTTGCATCACCTTTTACGGGTACGGGAGGTTATTCCATTGTTTTTCCCGACCTTCCAGAGGGGACTGTTTTCGAAGTCAAGCCGAATTTCCCCCATCGAATTGAGCAATCCAAGTTCCATTGACTTGACTCCAAAAACCCCATCAATCATACCTCAAACATCTTGGAAAGGTGCGGAATGATCAGGATGCAGGTAGTTTCTTTAAGAGTATATCCACCTCAAGTTCTTCCCATTCTCTCTTTCTAAGAAGGCTTGAGAGTGGCTCGATAACTGTAATCCGAATACTTTTCGGACTTGGGATGCATTACGTCAAGGCTTCTTGAGAAGGTTCATCCCACCTATGGAGACGGCCCACCTACGAACGGAGATTATGAACTTTCTACAACAACCGGGGGAGTCTCTATTTGAAGCTTGGGAGCGACACAAGGGATTTAGGCGGTCGTGCCTACATCACAATCTCCCAGCCACTCAAATCCTGCATACCTTCTATGAGGGCCTCACCATGAACACGAAGTAGTCGATCGATAATGCTTCGGGTGGTCTCTTCCAAAGCAAGACCCCCGACCAAGCGAATTTACTTTTGGCTCAAACGGCGGAGAATGCTTGTAATTGGGGAAGGAACTCGTGGGAGGTGACAAGTTGTGGTGATAGCAAGAACATAAGCTTTCTTATCAAGAACATTCAATATACCATGCAACAACTCTTGCAAGACATGGTCGAGATGAAAACCAGCCAACAACTCAAGTGGTTATGGAGGTACAACCTACCATTCCTTCATTTTCGACAAACTCAAGATTACGATGTGAAGTGTGCGTTGGAGGTTATACGAACTTTGAAGGCCCAACGGAGCTTGTATCTAACGAGCAAGCAAATGCCCTTTATCGAAACAACCTTTCATACCGCAACAACGAACCTGTCCACCCTCAAGGGAATCCATCCTACGTTCTCCCTAGTTTTCTATGCAGAAGCGAGGCCAAAATCATCCTCAACAAAGCCAAAACCGAACCATCCCCATCACCAAAACCCTCCATATCAAAACCAATCCTACCATCAAGCCCTTCAATCCTACCAACAACACCCACCACAAATGAGCCAAGAGATGGACATCATGCAAAGCTATCTCGATTAAAAGAATCTTGCTCTCTATAGATACGATAAACAAACCCCGACTATATTACAGCTTGAACGACACAACAACGCCGCAAACGCTCGCAAGTGACCTTTACCTTGTTGAGTTGAGTCTAGAGTCCATATGGCTATTTACGTCGTTTCCTTGTTTAGTGCATGCGCAGGAGGGATCAATAACTACTTGTACTTTTTTCGATCCCGAAATAGAAGCAATTGCACGACACAACAACGCTGCATTAAGTTCTATCGAATTGAGCAATCAAAGTTCTATGGACTTGACTCCGAAAACCCCATCAATCATATCTCAAACTTCTTAGAAAGGTGCGACATGACCAGGATGCAGGGGAATCCTTTAAGAGTATATCAACCTCAAGTTCTTCCCATTCTCTCATTCCAAGAAGGCTTGAGGGTGGCTCGATAACTGTAATCCGAATACTTTTTGGACTTGGGATGCATTAAGTCAAGGCTTCTTGAGAAGGTTCTTCCCACCGATGGAGATAGCGAGAACATAAGCTTTCTTATCAAGAACATGCAACAAACCATGCAACAACTCTCGAGACATGGTCGAGATGAAGACGAGTCAACAACTCAAGTCGGTTATGGAGGTCCAGCCTTCCATTCCTTTATCTTAGTCAAACTTGGGATTACGTTGTGAAGTGTGTGGTGGAGGACATGCGAACTTTGAGTGCCCAACGGAGCTTGTATCTAACGAGCAAGCAAACGCCCTTTACCGAAACAACCTTTCATACCGCAACAACGAACTTGCTCACCCTCAAGGGAATCCATCCTACATTCCCCTTGGTTTTCTATACTCGAACCAAAGCCATGGCAAAAACCATCCTCAACAAAGCCAAAACCAAAACCGTCCACATCACCAAAACCCTCCATAGCAAAACCAATCCTACCGATGGAGACGGCCCGCCTACGAACGGAAATTATGAATTTTCGACAACAACCAGGGGAGTCTTTATACAAGGGATTTCGGCGGTCGTGCCTACATCACTATCTCCCAGCCGCTCTCATCCTGCATGTCTTCTATGAGGGCCTTACCGTGAACACGATGCAGTCGATCAATAATGCTTCGGGTGGTCTCTTCCTAAGACCCACGACTGCGGATTCACATTTGGCTCAAATGGCGGAGAATGCTTGTAATTGGGGAAGGAATTCGAGGGAGGTAACAAGTTGTGGTGATAGCGAGAACATAAGCTTTCTTATCAAGAACATGCAACAAACCATGCAACAACTCTCGCGAGACATGATCGAGAAGAAGACGAGTCAACAACTCAAGTCGGTTATGGAGGTCCAACCTTCCATTCCTTCATCTTCGTCAAACTCGGGATTACTTTGTGATGTATGCGGTGAAGGACATGCGAACTTTGAGTGCCCAACGGAGCTTGTATCTAACGAGCAAGCAAATGCCCTTTACCGAAACAACCTTTCATACCGCAACAACGAACCTGTCCACCCTTAAGGGAATCCATCTTACGTTCCGCTTGGTTTTCTATACTCGAACCAAAGCCATGGCCAAAACCATCCTCAACAAAGCCAAAACCAAAACCGTCCCCATCACCAAAACCCTCCATATCAAAATCAATCCCACCATCAAGCCCCTCAATCCTACCAACAACCCCCTCCACAAATAAGCCAACAGATGGACATCATGCAAAGCTATCTCGATTAAAAGAACCTTGCTCTCTATTGATACGATAAAAAAACCCCGACTATATTATAGCTTGAACAAAATAGTGTCGTTGCCGGGGAGCAAGCGCCCCTTTTAAACTAAATTTAATCTATGAACGTTTAGTTTAAGTAACCTTTACCTTGTTGAGTTGAGTCTAGAGTCCATAGGGCTATTTACATCGTTACCTTGTTTAGTGCGTGCGCATGAGGGATCAATTACCACTTGTACCATTCGATCCCGAAATAGAAGCAATTGCATGACACAACAACGCCGCAAACGCTCGCAGGCGACTACTTGAACGACAACAACGAGATGCTTTGGCACAACCACCGCCAGAACCCCATACACTTATTTCATTTGCATCTCCTTTGATGGGTACGAGAGGTTCTCCCATTTTTTTTCCCGACCTTCCGGAGGTGACTGTTTTCGAGGTCATGCCGAATTTCTTTCATCGATATGAGCAATCCAAGTTCCATTGACTTGACTCTGAAAACCCCATCAATCATATCTCAAACTTCTTGGAAAGGTGCGGAATGATCAGGACGCAGGGGGTTTCCTTAAGAGTATATCAACCTCAAGTTCTTCCCATTCTCTCATTCCAAGAAGGCTTGAGGGAGGTTCGATAACTGTAATCCGAATACTTTTTAGACTTGGGATGCATTAAGTCAAGGCTTCTTGAGAAGGTTCTTCCCACCGATGGAGACGGCCCGCCTACGAACGGAGATTATGAATTTTCGACAACAACCAGGGGAGTCTTTTGTCGAAGCTTGGGAGCGATACAAGGGATTTCGGCGGTCGTGCCTACATCACTATCTCCCAGCCGCTCTCATCCTACATACCTTCTATGAGGGCCTCACCGTGAACACGATGCAGTCGATCGATAATGCTTCGGGTGGTCTCTTCCAAAGCAAGACCCCTGACCAAGCGGATTCACTTTTGGGTCAAATGGCAGAGAATGCTTGTAATTGGGGAAGAAATTCGAGGGAGGTGACAAGTTGTGGTGATAGGGAGAACATAAGCTTTCTTATCAAGAACATGCAACAAACCATGCAACAACTCTCGCGAGACATGATCGAGATGAAGACGAGTCAACAACTCAAGTCGGTTATGGAGGTCCAACCTTCCATTCCTTCATCTTCGTCAAACTCGGGATTACGTATTGAAGTGTGCGGTGAAGGACATGCGAACTTTGAGTGCCCAACGGAGCTTGTATCTAACGAGCAAGCAAATGCCTTTTACCGAAACAACCTTTCATACCACAACAACGAACCTGTCCACCCTCAAGGGAATCCATCCTACGTTCCGCTTGGTTTTCTATACTCGAACCAAAGCCATGGCCAAAACCATCCTCAACAAAGCCAAAACCAAAACCGTCCCCATCACCAAAACACTCCATATCAAAATCAATCCTACCATCAAGCCCTTCAATCCTACCAACAACCCCCTCCACAAATAAGCCAAGAGATGGACATCATGCAAAGCTATCTCGATTAAAAGAACCTTGCTCTCTATGGATACGATAAAAAAACCCCGACTATATTATAGCTTGAACAAAATGGCGCCGTTGCCGGGGAGCAAGCGCCCCTTTTAATCTAAATTTAATCTATGAACATTTAGTTTAAGTAACCTTTACCTTGTTGAGTTGAGTCTAGAGTCCATAGGGCTATTTACATCGTTACCTTGTTTAGTGCGTGCGCATGAGGGATCAATTACCACTTGTACCATTCGATCCCGAAATAGAAGCAATTTCATGACACAACAACGCCGCAAACGCTCGCAGGCGACTACTTGAACGACAACAACGAGATGCTTTGGCAAAACCACCGCCAGAACCCCGTATACTTATTTCTTTTGCATCTCCTTTGATGGGTACGAGAGGTTCTCCCATTGTTTTTCCCGACCTTCCGGAAGTGACTGTTTTCGAGGTCATGCCGAATTTCTTTCATCGAATTGAGCAATCCAAGTTCCATTGACTTGACTCCGGAAACCCCATCAATCAT
The DNA here is from genome assembly GCA_029582165.1 of Portulaca oleracea. NCBI lineage: Eukaryota > Viridiplantae > Streptophyta > Magnoliopsida > Caryophyllales > Portulacaceae > Portulaca > Portulaca oleracea. Next base: position 8,655,909 of record CM055879.1, on the reverse strand, counting down.
ATCTCAAACTTCTTGGAAAGGTGCGGAATGATCAGGACGCAGGGGGTTTCTTTAAGAGAATATCCACCTCAAACTCTTCCCATTCTCTCTTTCCATGAAGGCTTGAGGGTGGGTCGATAACTGTAATCCGAATACATTTCGGACTTGGGACGCATTAAGTCAAGGTTTCTTGAGAAGGTTCATCCCACCTATGGAGACGGCCCGCCTACGAACGGAGATTATGAAGTTTCTACAACAACCGGGGGAGTCTCTATTCGAAGCTTGGGAGCGATACAAGGGATTTAGGCGGTCGTGCCTACATCTCAATCTCCCCAGCCGCTCTCATCCTTCATACCTTCTATGAGGGACTCACCATGAATACGAAGTAGTCGATCGATAATGCTTCGGGTGGTCTCTTCCTAAGCAAGACCCTCGACCAAGCGGATTCACTTTTGGCTCAAATGGTGGAGAATGCTTGTAATTGGGGAAGGAACTCGAGGGAGGTGACAAGTTGTGGTGATAGCGAGAACATAAGCTTTCTTGTCAAGAACATTCAATAAACCATGCAACAACTCTTGCAATAAATGGTCGAGATGAAACCAGCCAACAATTCAAGCGGTTATGGAGGTCCAACCTACCATTCCTTCATCTTCGTCAAACTCAAGATTACGATGTGAAGTGTGCGGTGGAGGACATGCGAACTTTGAGTGCCCAACGGAGCTTGTATCTAACGAGCAAGCAAATGCCCTTTACCGAACCAACCTTTCATACCGCAACAACGAACCTGTCCACCCTCAAGGGAATCCATCCTACGTTCCCCAGGGTTTTCGATACCCGAACCAAAGCCAAGGCCAAAATCATCCTCAACAAAGTTAAAACCAAAACCGTCCCCATCACCAAAACCCTCCACATCAAAATCTATCCTACCATTAAGCCCCTCAATCCTACCAACAACCCCGTCCACAAATGAGCCAAGATATGGACATCATGCAAAGCTATCTCGATTAAAAGAATCTTGCTCTCTGTGGATACGATAAACAAACCCCGACTATATTACAACTTGAACAAAATAGCGCCGTTGCCGAGGAGCAAGCGCCCCTTTTAATCTAAATTTAATCTATGATTGTTTAGTTTAAGTGACCTTTACCTTGTTCAGTTGAGTCTAGAGTCCATAGGGCTATTTACATTGTTACCTTGTTTAGTGCATGCGCATGAGCTATCAATTACCACTTGTACCATTCGATCCCGAAATAGAAGCAATTGCATGACACAACAACGCCCAAACCCTCGCAGGCGACTACTTGAACGACAACAGCGAGATACTTTGGGACAACCACCGCCAGAACCCTGTACACTTATTTCATTTGCATCTCCTTTGATGGGTACGGGAGGTTCTCCCATTGTTTTTCCCGACCTTCCGGAGGTGATTGTTTTCGAGGTCAAGCCGAATTTCTTTCATCGAATTGAGCAATCTAAGTTCCATTGACTTGACTCCGAAAACGCCATCAATCATATCCCAAACTTCTTGGAAAGGTGCGGAATGATCAGGATGCAGGGGGTTTCTTTAAGAGTATATCCACCTCAAGTTCTTCCCATTCTCTCTTTCCATGAAGGCTTGAGGGTGGGTCGATAACTGTAATCCGAATACTTTTCGGACTTGGGATGCATCAAGTCATGGCTTCTTGAGAAGGTTCATCCCACCTATGGAGACGGCCCGCCTACGAACGGAGATTATGAACTTTCTACAACAACCGGGGGAGTCTATATTCGAAGCTTGGGAGCGATACAAGGGATTTAGGCGGTCGTGCCTACATCACCATCTCCCAGCCGCTCTCATCCTGCACACCTTCTATGAGGGCCTCACCATGAATACGAAGTAGTTGGTCGATAATGCTTCGGGTGGTCTCTTCCTAAGCAAGACCCTCGACCAAGCGGATTCACTTTTGGCTCAAAGGGCGGAGAATGCTTGTAATTGGGGAACGAACTAGAGGGAGGTGACAAGTTGTGGTGATAGCGAGAACATAAGCTTTCTTATCAAGAACATTCAATAAACCAGGCAACAACTCTTGCAATAAATGGTCGAGATGAAAACCAGCCAATAACTCAAGCGGTTAAGGAGGTCCAACCTACCATTCCTTCATCTTCGTCAAACTCAAGATTACGATGTGAAGTGTGCGGTGGAGGACATGCGAACTTTCAGTGCCCACCGGAGCTTGTATCTAACGAGCAAGCAAATGCCCTTTACCGAAACAACCTTTCATACCGCAACAACGAACCTGTCCACCCTCAAGGGAATCCATCCTACGTTCCGCTTGGTTTTCTATACTCGAACCAAAGCAATGGCCAAAACCATCCTCAACAAAGCCAAAACCAAAACCGTCCCCATCACCAAAACCCTCCATATAAAAATCAATCCTACCATCAAGCCCCTCAATCCTACCAACAACCGCCTCCACAAATAAGCCAAGAGATGGACATCATGCAAAGGTATCGCGATTAAAAGAACCTTGCTCTCTATGGATTCGATAAACAAACCCCGACTATATTATAGCTTGAACAAAATGGCGCCGTTGCCGGGGAGCAAGCGCCCCTTTTAATCTAAATTTAATCTATGAACGTTTAGTTTAAGTGACCTTTACCTTGTTGAGTTGAGTTTAGAGTCTATAGGGCTATTTACATCGTCACCTTGTTTAGTGCGTACGCATGAGGGATCAATTACCACTTGTACCATTCGATCCCGAAATAGAAGCAATTGCATGACACAACAACGCCGCAAACGCTCGCAGGCGACAACATGAACGACAACAACGAGATGCTTTGGCACAACCACCGCCAGAACCCCTTACACTTATTTCATTTGCATCTCCTTTGATGGGTACGGGAGGTTCTCCTATTGTTTTTCCCGACCTTCCGGAGGTGATTGTTTTCGAGGTCAAGCCGAATTTCTTTCATCGAATTGAGCAATCCAAGTTCCATTGACTTGACTCCGACCCATCAATCATATCTCAAACGTCTTGGAAAGGTGCGGAATGATCAGGATGCAGGGGGTTTCTTTAAGAGTATGTCCACCTCAAGTTCTTCCCATTCTCTCTCTCCATGAAGGCTTGAGAGTGGGTCGATATTGTAATCCGAATACTTTTCGGACTTGGGATGCTTTAAGTCAAGGCTTCTTGAGAAGGTTCATCCCACCTATAGAGACGGTCCGCCTACGAACGGAGATTATGAACATTCTACAAAAACCTTGGGAGTCCCTATTCGAAGCTTGGGAGCAATACAAGGGATTTAGGCGGTCGTGCCTACATCACTATCTCCCAGCCGCTCTCATCCTGCATACCTTCTATGAGGGCCTCACCATGAATACGAAGTAGTCGATCGATAATGCTTCGGGTGGTCTCTTCCTAAGCAAGACTCTCGACCAAGCGGATTCACTTTGGGCTAAAATGGCGGAGAATGCTTGTAATTGGGGAAGGAACTCGAGGGAGGGGACAAGTTGTGGTGATAGCGAGAACATAAGCTTTCTTATCAAGAACATGCAACAAACCATGCAAAACCTCTCGCAAGACATGGTCGAGATGAAGACGAGTCAACAACTCAAGTCGGTTATGGAGGTCCAACCTTCCATTCCTTCATCTTCGTCAAACTCGGGATTACGTTGTGAAGTGTGCGGTGGAGGACATGCGAACTTTGAGTGCCCAAGGGAGCTTGTATCTAACAAGCAAGCAAATGCCCTTTACCGAACCAACCTTTCATACCGCAACAACGAACCTGTCCACCCTCAAGGGAATCCATCCTACGTTCCCCTGGGTTTTCTATACCCGAACCAAAGCCAAGGCCAAAATCATCCTCAACAAAGTTAAAACCAAAACCGTCCCCATCACCAAAACACTCCACATCAAAATCTATCCTACCATCAAGCCCCTCAATCCTACCAACAACCCCGTCCACAAATGAGCCAAGAGATGGACATCATGCAAAGCTATATTGATTAAAAGAATCTTGCTCTCCGCTGATACGATAAACAAACCCCAACTATATTACAGCTTGAACAAAATAGCGCCGTTACCGAGGAGAAAGCGCCCCTTTTAATCTAAATTTAATCTATGAACGTTTAGTTTAAGTGACGTTTACCTTGTTCAGTTGAGTCTTGAGTCCATAGGGCTATTTACATCGTTACCTTGTTTAGTGCATGCGCATGAGCGATCAATTACCACTTGTACCATTCGATCCCGAAATAGAAGCAATTGCATGACACAACAACGCCCAAACGCTCGCAGGCGACTACTTGAACGACAACAGCGAGATGCTTTGGCACAACCACCGCCAGAACCCTGTAAACTTATTTCATTTGCATCTCCTTTGATGGGTACGGGAGGTTCTCCCATTGTTTTTCCCGACCTTCCGAATGTGACTGTTTTCGAGGTCAAGCCGAATTTCTTTCATCGAATTGAGCAATCTAAGTTCCATTGACTTGACTCCGAAAACCCCATCAATCATATCTCAAACTTCTTGGAAAGGTGCGGAATGATCAGGATGCAGGGGGTTTCTTTAAGAGTATATCCACCTCAAGTTCTTCCCATTCTCTCTTTCCAAGAAGGCTTGAGGGTGGCTCGAAAACTGTAATCCAAATACTTTTCGGACTTGGGATGCATTAAGTCAAGGCTTCTTGAGAAGGTTCTTCCCGCCTATGGAGACGACCCGCCTATGAACGGAGATTATGAACTTTCTACAACAACCGGGGGAGTCTCAATTCGAAGCGTGGGAGCGATACAAGTGATTTCGACGGTCGTGCCTACATCACAATCTCCCAGCCGCTCTCATCCTGCATGTCTTCTATGAGGGCCTTACCGTGAACACGATGCAGTCGATCTATAATGCTTCGGGTGGTCTCTTCCTAAGCAAGACCCCTGACCAAGCGGATTCACATTTGGCTCAAATGGCGGAGAATGCTTGTAATTGGGGAAGGAATTCGAGGGAGGTAACAAGTTGTGGTGATAGCGAGAACATAAGCTTTCTTATCAAGAACATGCAACAAACCATGCAACAACTCTCGCGAGACATGATCGAGAAGAAGACGAGTCAACAACTCAAGTCGGTTATGGAGGTCCAACCTTCCATTCCTTCATCTTCGTAAAACTCGGGATTACGTTGTGAAGTGTGCGGTGGAGGACATGCGAACTTTGAGTACCCAACGGAGCTTGTATTTAACGAGCAAGCAAATGCCCTTTACCGAAACAACTTTTCTTACCTCAACAACGAACCTGTCCACCCTCAAGGGAATCCATCCTACGTTAGCCTTTGTTTTCTATACTCGAACCAAAGCCATGGCCAAAACCATCCTCAATAAAGCCAAAACCAAAACCGTCCCTATCACCAACACCCTCCATATCAAAGCCAATCCTACAATCAAGCCCCTCAATCCTACAAACAACCCCCTCCACAAATGAGCCAAGAGATGGACATCATGCAAAGTTATCTCGATTAAAAGAACCTTGCTCTCTGTGGATACGATAAACAAACCCCAACTATATTATAGCTTGAACAAAATGGCGACGTTACCGGGGAGCAAGCGCCCCTTTTAATCTAAATTTTATCTATGAACGTTTAGTTTAAGTGACGTTTACCTTGTTGAGTTGAGTCTAGAGTCCATAGGGATATTTACATCATTACCTTGTTTAGTGCATGCATATGAGCGATCAATTACCACTTATACCATTTGATCCCGAAATAGAAGCAATTAAACGACACAACTACGCTGCAAACGCTCGCAGGCGACTACTTGAACGACAACAGCGAGAGGCTTTGGCACAACCACCACCAGAACCCCGTACCCTTATTTCATTTGTATCACCTTGGACGGGTACTGGAGCTTCTCCCATTGTTTTGCCCGACCTTCCGGAGGGGACTGTTTTCGAGGTCAAGCCGAATTTCTCCATCGAATTGAGCAATCAAAGTTCTATGGACTTGACTCCGAAAACCCCATCAATCATATCTAAAACTTCTTGGAAACATGCAATATGATTAGGATGCAGGGGGATTCTTTAAAAGTATATCCACCTCAAGTAATTCCCATTCTCTATTTCAAGAAGGTTTGAGGGTGGCTCGATAACTATAATCCAAATACTTTTCGGACTTGGGATGCATTATGTCAAGGCTTCTTGAGAAGGTTCTTCCCGCCTATGGAGACGACCCGCCCAGGAACGGAGATTATCAACTTTCTACAACAACCGGGATAGTCTCTATTCGCGCTGAGCGAGCATAAGGATTTCGGCGGTCGTGCCTACATCACAATCTCCCAGCCGCTCTCATCCTGCATACCTTCTATGAGGGCCTCACCGTGAACACGAAGCAGTTGATCGAAAATGCTTCGGGTAGTCTCTTCCTAAGCAAGACCCCCGACCAAGCGGATTCACTTTTGGCTCAAATGGCAGGGAATGCTTGTAATTGGGGAAGGAACTCGAGGGAGGTGACAAGTTGTGGTGATAGCGAGAACATAAGCTTTCTTATCAAGAACATGCAACAAACCATGCAACAACTCTCGCGAGACATGGTTGAGATGAAGACGAGTCAACAACTCAAGTCGGCTATGGAGGTCCAACCTTTCATTCTTCATCTTCGTCAAACTCGGGATTACGTTGTGAAGTGTGCGGTGGAGGACATTTGATTTTGAGTGCCAACGGAGCTTGTACCTAACGAGCAAGTAAATGCCCTTTACCGAAACAACCTTTCATACGTTCCCCTTGGTTTTCTATACTCGAACCAAAGCCAAAACCAAAACCGTCCCCATCACCAAAACCCTCCATATCAAAAGCAATCCTACCATCAAGCCCCTCAATCCTACCAAATACCCCCTCCACAAATGAGCCAAGAGATGGACATCATGAAAAGCTATCTCGATTAAAAGAACCTTGCTCTCTATGGATATGATAAACAAACCCCGAATATATTATAGCTTGAACAAAATGGCGCCGTTGCCGGGGAGCAAGCGCCCCTTTTAATCTAAATTTAATGTATGAACGTTTAGTTTAAGCGACCTTTACCTTGTTGAGTTGAGTCTAAAGTCCATAGGGCTATTTACATCGTTACCTTGTTTAGTGCATGCGCATGAGGGATCAGTTACCACTTGTACCATTCGATATTGAAATAGAAGCAATTGAATGACACAACAACGCCGCAAACGCTTGTAGGCGACTACTTGAACGACAACAGCGAGAGACTTTGGCACAACCACCGCCAGAACCCCGTACACTTATTTCATTTGCATCAGTTACCACTTCTTCCATTGTTTTTCCCGACCTTCCAGAGGGGACTGTTTTCGATGTCAAGCTGAATTTCCTCCATCGAATTGAGCAATCCAAGTTCCATTGACTAGACTCCGAAAACCCCATCAATCATATCTCAAACATCTTGGAAAGGTGCGGAATGATCAGGATGCAGGGTGTTTCTTTAAGAGTATATCCACCTCAAGTTCTTTCCATTCTCTCTTTCTAAGAAGGCTTGAGAGTGGCTCGATAACTGTAATCCGAATACTTTTCGGACTTGGGATGCATTACGTCAAGGCTTCTTGAGAAGGTTCATCCCACCTATGGAGACGGCCCACCTACGAACGGAGATTATGAACTTTCTACAACAACCGGGGGAGTTTCTATTTGAAGCTTGGGAGCGACACAAGGGATTTAGGCGGTCGTGCCTACATCACAATCTCCCAGCCACTCAAATCCTGCATACCTTCTATGAGGGCCTCACCATGAACACGAAGTAGTCAATCGATAATGCTTCGGGTGGTCTCTTCCAAAGCAAGAACCCCGACCAAGCGGATTCACTTTTGGCTCAAACGGCGGAGAATGCTTGTAATTGGGGAAGGAACTCGTGGGAGGTCACAAGTTGTGGTGAGAGCAAGAACATAAGCTTTCTTATCAAGAACATTCAATATACCATGCAACAACTCTTGCAAGACATGGTCGAGATGAAAACCAGCCAACAACCTAAGTGGTTATGAAGGTACAACCTACCATTCCTTCATTTTCGACAAACTCAAGATTACGATGTGAAGTGTGCGTTTGAGGTTATGCGAACTTTGAGTGCCCAACGGAGCTTGTATCTAACGAGCAAGCAAATGCCCTTTATCGAAACAACCTTTCATACCGCAACAACGAACCTGTCCACCCTCAAGGGAATCCATCCTACGTTCTCCCTAGTTTTCTATACCTGAACCAAAGCCAAGGCCAAAATCATCCTCAACAAAGCCAAAACCGAACCGTCCCCATCACCAAAACCCTCCATATCAAAACCAATCCTACCATCAAGCCCTTCAATCCTACCAACAACACCCACCACAAATGAGCCAAGAGATGGACATCATGCAAAGCTATCTCGATTAAAAGAAGCTTGCTCTCTATGGATACGATAAACAAACCCCGACTATATTACAGCTTGAATGACACAACAACGCCGCAAACGCTCGCAAGTGACCTTTACCTTGTTGAGTTGAGTCTAGAGTCCATACGGCTATTTACGTCGTTTCCTTGTTTAGTGCATGCGCAGGAGGGATCAATAACTACTTGTACTTTTTTCGATCCCGAAATAGAAGCAATTGCACGACACAACAACGCCGCATTAAGTTCTATCGAATTGAGCAATCAAAGTTCTATGGACTTGACTCCGAAAACCCCATCAATCATATCTCAAACTTCTTAGAAAGGTGCGACATGACCAGGATGCAAGGGAATCCTTTAAGAGTATATCAACCTCAAGTTCTTCCCATTCTCTCATTCCAAGAAGGCTTGAGGGTGGCTTGATAACTGTAATTCGAATACTTTTTGGACTTGGGATGCATTAAGTCAAGGCTTCTTGAGAAGGTTCTTCCCACCGATGGAGATAGCGAGAACATAAGCTTTCTTATCAAGAACATGCAACAAACCATGCAACAACTCTCGAGACATGGTCGAGATGAAGACGAGTCAACAACTCAAGTCGGTTATGGAGGTCCAGCCTTCCATTTTTTTATCTTAGTCAAACTTGGGATTACGTTGTGAAGTGTATGGTGGAGGACATGCGAACTTTGAGTGCCAAACGGAGCTTGTATCTAACGAGCAAACAAATGCCCTTTACCGAAACAACCTTTCATACCGCAACAACGAACTTGCTCACCCTCAAGGGAATCCATCCTACGTTCCCCTTGGTTTTCTATACTCGAACCAAAGCCATGGCAAAAACCATCCTCAACAAAGCCAAAACCAAAACCGTCCACATCACCAAACCCTCCATAGCAAAACCAATCCTATCGATGGAGACGGCCCGCCTACGAACGGAAATTATGAATTTTCGACAACAACCAGGGGAGTCTTTATTCGAAGCTTGGGAGCGATACAAGGGATTTCGGCGGTCGTGCCTACATCACTATCTCCCAGCCGCTCTCATCCTGCATGTCTTCTATGAGGGCCTCACCGTGAACACGATGCAGTCGATCAATAATGCTTCGGGTGGTCTCTTCCTAAGCAAGACCCCCGACCAAGCAGGTTCACATTTGGCTCAAATGGCGGAGAATGCTTGTAATTGGGGAAGGAATTCGAGGGAGGTGACAAGTTTAGGTGATAGCGAGAACATAAGCTTTCTTAACAAGAACATGCAACAAACCATGCAACAACTCTCGCGAGACATGATCGAGAAGAAGACGAGTCAACAACTCAAGTCGGTTATGGAGGTCCAACCTTCCATTCCTTCATCTTCGTCAAACTCGGGATTACTTTGTGAAGTGTGCGGTGAAGGACATGCGAACTTTGAGTGCCCAACGGAGCTTGTATCTAACGAGCAAGCAAATGCCCTTTACCGAAACAACCTTTCATAGCGCAACAACGAACCTGTCCACCCTCAAGGGAATCCATCTTACGTTTCGCTTGGTTTTCTATACTCGAACCAAAGCCATGGCCATAACCATCCTCAACAAAGCCAAAACCAAAACCGTCCCCATCACCAAAACCCTCCATATAAAAATTAATCCTACCATCAAGCCCCTCAATCCTACCAACAACCCCCTCCACAAATAAGCAAAGAGATGAAAATCATGCAAAGCTATCTCGATTAAAAGAACCTTGCTCTCTATGGATACGATAAAAAAACCCCGACTATATTATAGCTTGAACAAAATAGTGTCGTTGACGGGGAGCAAGCGCCCCTTTTAAACTAAATTTAATCTATGAACGTTTAGTTTAAGTAACCTTTACCTTGTTGAGTTGAGTCTAGAGTCCATAGGGCTATTTACATCGTTACCTTGTTTAGTGCGTGCGCATGAGGGATCAATTACCACTTGTACCATTCGATCCCGAAATAGAAGCAATTGCATAACACAACAACGCCGCAAATGCTCGCAGGCGACTACTTGAACGACAACAACGAGATGCTTTGGCACAACCACCGCCAGAACCCCATACACTTATTTCATTTGCATCTCCTTTGATGGGTACGGGAGGTTCTCCCATTGTTTTTCCCGACCTTCCGGAGGTGACTGTTTTCGAGGTCATGCCGAATTTCTTTCATCGAATTGAGCAATCCAAGTTCCATTGACTTGACTCTGAAAACCCCATCAATCATATCTCAAACTTCTTGGAAAGGTGCGGAATGATCAGGACGCAGGGGGTTTCTTTAAGAGTATATCAACCTCAAGTTCTTCCCATTCTCTCATTCCAAGAAGTCTTGAGGGTGGTTCGATAACTGTAATCCGAATACTTTTTAGACTTGGGATGCATTAAGTCAAGGCTTCTTGAGAAGGTTCTTCCCACCGATGGAGACGGCCCGCCTACGAACGAAGATTATGAATTTTCGACAACAACCAGGGTAGTCTTTTGTCGAAGCTTGGGAGCGATACAAGGGATTTCGGCGGTCGTGCCTACATCACTATCTCCCACCGCCTCATCCTCGCATACCTTCATGAGGGCCTCACCGTGAACACGATGCGATCGATCGATAATGCTTCGGTGGTCTCTTCCCAAGACCCGACCCACTGCGGATTCACTTTTGGGTCAAATGGCAGAGAATGCTTGTAATTGGGGAAGGAATTCGAGGGAGGTGACAAGTTGTGGTGATAGGGAGAACATAAGCTTTCTTATCAAGAACATGCAACAAACCATGCAACAACTCTCGCGAGACATGATCGAGATGAAGACGAGTCAACAACTCAAGTCGGTTATGGAGGTCCAACCTTCCATTCCTTCATCTTCGTCAAACTCGGGATTACGTATTGAAGTGTGCGGTGAAGGACATGCGAACTTTGAGTGCCTAACGGAGCTTTTATCTAACGAGCAAGCAAATGCCTTTTACCGAAACAACCTTTCATACCACAACAACGAACCTGTCCACCCTCAAGGGAATCCATCCTACGTTCCGCTTGGTTTTCTATACTCGAACCAAAGCCATGGCCAAAACCATCCTCAACAAAGCCAAAACCAAAACCGTCCCCATCAACAAAACCCTCCATATCAAAATCAATCCTACCATCAAGCCCTTCAATCCTACCAACAACCCCCTGCACAAATAAGCCAAGAGATGGACATCATGCAAAGCTATCTCGATTAAAAGAACCTTGCTCTCTATGGATACGATAAAAAAAACCCCGACTATATTATAGCTTGAACAAAATGGCGCCGTTGCGATGAACAAGCGCCCCTTTTAATCTAAATTTTATCTATGAACGTTTAGTTTAAGTAACCTTTACCTTGTTGAGTTCAGTCTAGAGTCCATAGCGCTATTTACATCGTTACCTTGTTTAGTGCGTGCGCATGAGGGATCATTTACCACTTGTACCATTCGATCCGAAATAGAAGCAATTGATGACACAACAACGCCGTAACGCCGCAGCGACTACTTGAACGACAACAACGATGCTTTGGCACAACCACCGTAACCCCGTATACTTATTTCTTTTGCATCTCCTTTGATGGGTACGGGAGGTTCTCCCATTGTTTTTCCCGACCTTCCGGAAGTGACTGTTTTCGAGGTCATGCCGAATTTCTTTCATCGAATTGAGCAATCCAAGTTCCATTGACTTGACTCCGGAAACCCCATCAATCATATCTCAAACTTCTTGGAAAGGTGCAGAATGATTAGGACGCAGGGGGTTTCTTTAAGAGTATATCCACCTCGAACTCTTCCCATTCTCTCTTTCCATGAAGGCTTGAGGGTGGGTCGATAACTGTAATCTGAATACATTTCGGACTTGGGATGCATTAAGTCAAGGCTTCTTGAGAAGGTTCTTCCCACCGATGGAGACGGCCCGCCTACGAACGAAGATTATGAATTTTCGACAACAACCAGGGTAGTCTTTTGTCGAAGCTTGGGAGCGATACAAGGGATTTCGGCGGTCGTGCCTACATCACTATCTCCCAGCCGCTCTCATCCTGCATACCTTCTATGAGGGCCTCACCGTGAACACGATGCAGTCGATCGATAATGCTTCGGGTGGTCTCTTCCTAAGCAAGACCCCTGACCAAGCGGATTCACTTTTGGGTCAAATGGCAGAGAATGCTTGTAATTGGGGAAGGAATTCGAGGGAGGTGACAAGTTGTGGTGATAGGGAGAACATAAGCTTTCTTATCAAGAACATGCAACAAACCATGCAACAACTCTCGCGAGACATGATCGAGATGAAGACGAGTCAACAACTCAAGTCGGTTATGGAGGTCCAACCTTCCATTCCTTCATCTTCGTCAAACTCGGGATTACGTATTGAAGTGTGCGGTGAAGGACATGCGAACTTTGAGTGCCTAACGGAGCTTGTATCTAACGAGCAAGCAAATGCCTTTTACCGAAACAACCTTTCATACCACAACAACGAACCTGTCCACCCTCAAGGGAATCCATCCTACGTTCCGCTTGGTTTTCTATACTCGAACCAAAGCCATGGCCAAAACCATCCTCAACAAAGCCAAAACCAAAACCGTCCCCATCAACAAAACCCTCCATATCAAAATCAATCCTACCATCAAGCCCTTCAATCCTACCAACAACCCCCTGCACAAATAAGCCAAGAGATGGACATCATGCAAAGCTATCTCGATTAAAAGAACCTTGCTCTCTATGGATACGATAAAAAAAACCCCGACTATATTATAGCTTGAACAAAATGGCGCCGTTGCCGATGAACAAGCGCCCCTTTTAATCTAAATTTTATCTATGAACGTTTAGTTTAAGTAACCTTTACCTTGTTGAGTTCAGTCTAGAGTCCATAGCGCTATTTACATCGTTACCTTGTTTAGTGCGTGCGCATGAGGGATCATTTACCACTTGTACCATTCGATCCCGAAATAGAAGCAATTGCATGACACAACAACGCCGTAAACGCTCGCAGGCGACTACTTGAACGACAACAACGAGATGCTTTGGCACAACCACCGCCAGAACCCCGTATACTTATTTCTTTTGCATCTCCTTTGATGGGTACGGGAGGTTCTCCCATTGTTTTTCCCGACCTTCCGGAAGTGACTGTTTTCGAGGTCATGCCGAATTTCTTTCATCGAATTGAGCAATCCAAGTTCCATTGACTTGACTCCGGAAACCCCATCAATCATATCTCAAACTTCTTGGAAAGGTGCAGAATGATTAGGACGCAGGGGGTTTCTTTAAGAGTATATCCACCTCGAACTCTTCCCATTCTCTCTTTCCATGAAGGCTTGAGGGTGGGTCGATAACTGTAATCTGAATACATTTCGGACTTGGGATGCATTAAGTCAAGGCTTCTTGAGAAGGTTCATCCCACCTATGGAGACGGCCCGCCTACGAACGGAGATTATGAAGTTTCTACAACAACCGGGGGAGTCTCTATTCGAAGCTTGGGAGCGATACCTTCTATGAGGGACTCACCATGAATACGAAGTAGTCGATCGATAATGCTTCGGGTGGTCTCTTCCTAAGCAAGACACTCGACCAAGCGGATTCACATTTGGCTCAAATGGTGGAGAATGCTTGTAATTGGGGAAGGAACTCGAGGGAGGTGACAAGTTGTGGTGATAGCGAGAACATAAGCTTTCTTGTCAAGAACATTCAATAAACCATGCAACAACTCTTGCAATAAATGGTCGAGATGAAAACCAGCCAACAATTCAAGCGGTTATGGAGGTCCAACCTACCATTCCTTCATGTTATTCAAACTCAAGATTACAATGTGAAGTGTGCGGTGGAGGACATGCGAACTTTGAGTGCCTAACGGAGCTTGTATCTAACGAGCAAGCAAATGCCCTTTACCGAACCAACCTTTCATACCGCAACAACGAACCTGTCCACCCTCAAGGGAATCCATCCTACGTTCCCCTGGGTTTTCTATACCCGAACCAAAGCCAAGGCCAAAATCATCCTCAACAAAGTTAAAACCAAAACCGTCCCCATCACCAAAACCCTCCACATCAAAATCTATCCTACCATTAAGCCCCTCAATCCTACCAACAACCCCGTCCACAAATGAGCAAAGATATGGACTTCATGCAAAGCTATCTCGATTAAAAGAATCTTTGTCTCTGTGGATACGATAAACAAACCCCGACTATATTACAACTTGAACAAAATAGCGCCGTTGCCGAGGAGCAAGCGCCCCTTTTAATCTAAATTTAATCTATGAACGTTTAGTTTAAGTGACGTTTACCTTGTTCAGTTGAGTCTTGAGTCCATAGGGCTATTTACATTGTTACCTTGTTTAGTGCATGCGCATGAGCGATCAATTACCACTTGTACCATTCGATCCCGAAATACAAGCAATTGCATGACACAACAACGCCCAAACGCTCGCAGGCGACTACTTGAACGACAACAGCGAGATGCTTTGGGACAACCACCGCCAGAACCCTGTACACTTATTTCATTTTCATCTCCTTTGATGGGTACGGGAGGTTCTCCCATTGTTTTTCCCGACCTTCCGGAGGTGACTGTTTTCGAGGTCAAGCCGAATTTCTTTCATCGAATTGAGCAATCTAAGTTCCATTGACTTGACTCCGAAAACGCCATCAATCATATCCCAAACTTCTTGGAAAGGTGCGGAATGATCAGGATGCATGGGGTTTCTTTAAGAGTATATCCACCTCAAGTTCTTCCCATTCTCTCTTTCCATGAAGGCTTGAGGGTGGGTCGATAACTGTAATCCGAATACTTTTCGGACTTGGGATGCATCAAGTCAAGGCTTCTTAAGAAGGTTCATCCCACCTATGGAGACGGCCCGCCTACGAACGGAGATTATGAACTTTATACAACAACCGGGGGAGTCTATATTCGAAGCTTGGGAGCGATACAAGGGATTTAGGCGGTCGTGCCTACATAACAATCTCCCAGCCGCTCTCATCCTGCATACCTTCTATGAGGGCCTCACCATGAATACGAAGTAGTCGGTCGATAATGCTTCGGGTGGTCTCTTCCTAAGCAAGACCCTCGACCAAGCGGATTCACTTTTGGCTCAAATGGCGGAGAATGCTTGTAATTGGGGAAGGAACTAGAGGGAGGTGACAAGTTGTGGTGATAGCGAGAACATAAGCTTTCTTATCAAGAACATTCAATAAACCAGGCAACAACTCTTGCAATAAATGGTCGAGATGAAGATGAGTCAACAACTCAAGTCGGTTATGGAGGTCCAACCTACCATTCCTTCATCTTCGTCAAACTCAAGATTACGATGTGAAGTGTGCGGTGGAGGACATGCGAACTTTGAGTGCCCAACGGAGCTTGTATCTAACGAGCAAGCAAATGCCCTTTACTGAAACAACCTTTCATACCGCAACAACGAACCTGTCCACCCTCAAGGGAATCAATCTTACGTTCCGCTTGGTTTTCTATACTCGAACCAAAGCCATGGCCAAAACCATCCTCAACAAAGCCAAAACCAAAACCGTCCCCATCACCAAAACCCCCATATAAAAATCAATCCTACCATCAAGCCCATCAATCCTACCAACAACCCCTCCACAAATAAGCCAAGAGATGGACATCATGCAAAGGTATCGCGATTAAAAGAACCTTTCTCTCTATGGATTCGATAAACAAACCCCGACTATATTACAGCTTGAAAAACTGGCGCCGTTGCCGGGGAGCAAGCGCCCCTTTTAATCTAAATTTAATCTATGAACGTTTAGTTTAAGTGACCTTTACCTTGTTGAGTTGAGTCTAGAGTCCATAGGGCTATTTACATCGTCACCTTGTTTAGTGCGTACGCATGAGGGATCAATTACCACTTGTACCATTCGATCCCGAAATAGAAGCAATTGCATGACACAACAACGCCGCAAACGCTCGCAGGCGACAACATGAACGACAACAACGAGATACTTTGGCACAACCACAGCCAGAACCCCTTACACTTATTTCATTTGCATCTCCTTTGATGGGTACGGGAGGTTCTCCCATTGTTTTTCCCGACCTTCCGGAGGTGATTGTTTTCGAGGTCAAGCCGAATTTCTTTCATCGAATTGAGCAATCCAAGTTCCATTGACTTGACTCCGACCCATCAATCATATCTCAAACGTCTTGGAAAGGTGCGGAATGATCAGGATGCAGGGGGTTTCTTTAAGAGTATGTCCACCTCAAGTTCTTCCCATTCTCTCTTTCCATGAAGGCTTGAGGGTGGGTCGATATTGTAATCCAAACACTTTTCGGACTTGGGATGCATTAAGTCAAGGCTTCTTGAGAAGGTTCATCCCACCTATAGAGATGGTCCGCCTACGAACGGAGATTATGAACTTTCTACAAAAACCGGGGGAGTCCCGATTCGAAGCTTGGGAGCGTCTGAGGATTTAGGCGGTCGTGCCTACATCACTGTCTCCCAGCCGCTCTCATCCTGCATACCTTCTATGAGGGCCTCACCATGAATACGAAGTAGTCGATCGATAATGCTTCGGGTAGTCTCTTCCTAAGCAAGACCCTCGACCAAGCGGATTCACTTCGGTCTCAAATGGCGGAGAATGCTTGTAATTGGGGAAGGAACTCGAGGGAGGGGACAAGTTGTGGTGATAGCGAGAACATAAGCTTTCTTATCAAGAACATGCAACAAACCATGCAAAACCTCTCGCAAGACATGGTCGAAATGAAGACGAGTCAACAACTCAAGTCGGTTATGGAGGTCCAACCTTCCATTCCTTCATCTTCGTCAAACTCGGGATTACGTTGTGAAGTTAAAACCAAAACCGTCCCCATCACCAAAACCCTCCACATCAAAATCTATCCTACCATCAAGCCCCTCAATCCTACCAACAACCCCGTCCACAAATGAGCCAAGAGATGGACATCATGCAAAGCTATCTCGATTAAAAGAATCTTGCTCTCGTGGATACGATAAACAAACCCGACTATATTACGGCTTGAACAAAATAGCGCCGTTCACGAGGAAGCGCCTTTTAATCTAACTTTAATCTATGAACGTTTAGTTTAAATGACGTTTACCTTGTTCAGTTGAGTCTAGAGTCCATAGGGCTATTTACATCGTTACCTTGTTTAGTGCATGCGCATGAGCGATCAATTACCACTTGTACCATTCGATCCCGAAATAGAAGCAATTGCATGACACAACAATGCCCAAACGCTCGCAGGCGACTACTTGAACGACAACAGCGAGATGCTTAGGCACAACCACCGCGTAACCTCAGTAAACTTATTTAATTTGCATCTCCTTTGATGGGTACGGAAGTTCTCCCATTGTTTTCCGACCTTGAAGGTGATTTCGAGGTCAAGCCGAATTCCTTTCATCGAATTGAGCAATCTAAGTTCCATTGACTTGACTCCAAAAACCCCATCAATCATATCTCAAACTTCTTGGAAAGGTGAGGAATGATCAGGATGCAGGGGGTTTCTTTAAGAGTATATCCACCTCAAGTTCTTCCCATTCTCTCTTTCCATGAAGGCTTGAGGGTGGGTCGATAATTGTAATCCGAAAACTTTTCGGACTTGGGATGCATTAAGTCAAGGCTTCTTGAGAAGGTTCATCCCACCTATAGAGACGGTCCGCCTACGAACGGAGATTATGAACTTTCTACAAAAACCGGGGGAGTCCCGATTCGAAGCTTGGGAGCGATACAAGGGATTTAGGCGGTCGTGCCTACATCACTGTCTCCCAGCCGCTCTCATCCTGCATACCTTCTATGAGGGCCTCACCATGAATACGAAGTAGTCGATCGATAATGCTTCGGGTAGTCTCTTCCTAAGCAAGACCCTCGACCAAGCGGATTCACTTCGGTCTCAAATGGCGGAGAATGCTTGTAATTAGGGAAGGAACTCGAGGGAGGGGACAAGTTGTGGTGATAGCGAGAACATAAGCTTTCTTATCAAGAACATGCAACAAACCATGCAAAACCTCTTGCAAGACATGGTCGAAATGAAGACGAGTCAACAACTTAAGTCGGTTATGGAGGTCCAACCTTCCATTCCTTCATCTTCGTCAAACTCGGGATTACGTTGTGAAGTTAAAACCAAAACCGTCCCCATCACCAAAACCCTCCACATCAAAATCTATCCTACCATCAAGCCCCTCAATCCTACCAACAACCCCGTCCACAAATGAGCCAAGAGATGGACATCATGCAAAGCTATCTCGATTAATAGAATCTTGCTCTCCGTGGATACGATAAACAAACCCCGACTATATTACAGCTTGAACAAAATAAATAGCGAGGAGCAAGCGCCCCTTTTAATCTAACTTTAATCTATGAACGTTTAGTTTAAATGACGTTTACCTTGTTCAGTTGAGTCTAGAGTCCATAGGGCTATTTACATCGTTACCTTGTTTAGTGAATGCGCATGAGCGATCAATTACCACTTGTACCATTCGATCCCGAAATAGAAGCAATTGCATGACACAACAATGCCCAAACGCTCGCAGGCGACTACTTGAACGACAACAGCGAGATGCTTTGGCACAACCACCGCCAGAACCCTGTAAACTTATTTAATTTGCATCTCCTTTGATGGGTACGGGAAGTTCTCCCATTGTTTTTCCCGACCTTCCGAAGGTGACTGTTTTCGAGGTCAAGCCGAATTCCTTTCATCGAATTGAGCAATCTAAGTTCCATTGACTTGACTCCAAAAACCCCATCAATCATATCTCAAACTTCTTGGAAAGGTGAGGAATGATCAGGATGCAGGGGGTTTCTTTAAGAGTATATCCACCTCAAGTTCTTCCCATTCTCTCTTTCCATGAAGGCTTGAGGGTGGGTCGATAATTGTAATCCGAAAACTTTTCGGACTTGGGATGCATTAAGTCAAGGCTTCTTGAGAAGGTTCATCCCACCTATAGAGACGGTCCGCCTACGAACGGAGATTATGAACTTTCTACAAAAACCGGGGGAGTCCCGATTCGAAGCTTGGGAGCGATACAAGGGATTTAGGCGGTCGTGCCTACATCACTGTCTCCCAGCCGCTCTCATCCTGCATACCTTCTATGAGGGCCTCACCATGAATACGAAGTAGTCGATCGATAATGCTTCGGGTAGTCTCTTCCTAAGCAAGACCTCGACTGCCGGATTCACTGGTCTCAAATGGCGGAGAATGCTTGTAATTAGGGTAGGAACTCGAGGGAGGGGACAAGTTGTGGTGATAGCGAGAACATAAGCTTTCTTATCAAGAACATGCAACAAACCATGCAAAACCTCTTGCAAGACATGGTCGAAATGAAGACGAGTCAACAACTTAAGTCGGTTATGGAGGTCCAACCTTCCATTCCTTCATCTTCGTCAAACTCGGGATTACGTTGTGAAGTTAAAACCAAAACCGTCCCCATCACCAAAACCCTCCACATCAAAATCTATCCTACCATCAAGCCCCTCAATCCTACCAACAACCCCGTCCACAAATGAGCCAAGAGATGGACATCATGCAAAGCTATCTCGATTAATAGAATCTTGCTCTCCGTGGATACGATAAACAAACCCCGACTATATTACAGCTTGAACAAAATAGCGGCATAATGAGGAGCAAGCGCCCCTTTTAATCTAACTTTAATCTATGAACGTTTAGTTTAAATGACGTTTACCTTGTTCAGTTGAGTCTAGAGTCCATAGGGCTATTTACATCGTTACCTTGTTTAGTGAATGCGCATGAGCGATCAATTACCACTTGTACCATTCGATCCCGAAATAGAAGCAATTGCATGACACAACAATGCCCAAACGCTCGCAGGCGACTACTTGAACGACAACAGCGAGATGCTTTGGCACAACCACCGCCAGAACCCTGTAAACTTATTTAATTTGCATCTCCTTTGATGGGTACGGGAAGTTCTCCCATTGTTTTTCCCGACCTTCCGAAGGTGACTGTTTTCGAGGTCAAGCCGAATTCCTTTCATCGAATTGAGCAATCTAAGTTCCATTGACTTGACTCCAAAAACCCCATCAATCATATCTCAAACTACTTGGAAAGGTGCGGAATGATCAGGATGCAGGGGGTTTCTTTAAGAGTATATCCACCTCAAGTTCTTCCCATTCTCTCTTTCCATGAAGGCTTGAGGGTGGGTCGATAATTGTAATCCGAAAACTTTTCGGACTTGGGATGCATTAAGTCAAGGCTTCTTGAGAAGGTTCATCCCACCTATAGAGACGGTCCGCCTACGAACGGAGATTATGAACTTTCTACAAAAACCGGGGGAGTCCCGATTCGAAGCTTGGGAGCGATACAAGGGATTTAGGCGGTCGTGCCTACATCACTATCTCCCAGCCGCTCTCATCCTGCATACCTTCTATGAGGGCCTCACCATGAATAAGTAGTCGATCGATAATGCTTCGGTGGTCTCTTCCTAAGCAAGACCTCGACCAGCGGATTCACTTTGGTCTCAAATTACGAGAATGCTTGTAATTGGGAAGGAACTCGAGGGAGGGGACAAGTTGTGGTGATAGCGAGAACATAAGCTTTCTTATCAAGAACATGCAACAAACCATGCAAAACCTCTCGCAAGACATGGTCGAAATGAAGACGAGTCAACAACTCAAGTCGGTTATGGAGGTCCAACCTTCCATTCCTTCATCTTCACAAACTGGATTACGTTGTGAAGTTAAAACCAAAACCGCCCCATCACCAAAACCTCCACATCAAAATCTATCCTACCATCAAGCCCTCAATCCTACCAACAACCCCGCCCACAAATGAGCCAAGAGATGGACATCATGCAAAGCTATCTCGATTAAAAGAATCTTGCTCTCCGGATACGATAAACAAACCCCGACTATATTACACTTGAACAAAATAGCGCTAATACGAGGAGCAAGCGCCCCTTTTAATCTAACTTTAATCTATGAACGTTTAGTTTAAATGACGTTTACCTTGTTCAGTTGAGTCTAGAGTCCATAGGGCTATTTACATCGTTACCTTGTTTAGTGCATGCGCATGAGCGATCAATTACCACTTGTACCATTCGATCCCGAAATAGAAGCAATTGCATGACACAACAACGCCCAAACGCTCGCAGGCGACTACTTGAACGACAACAGCGAGATGCTTTGGCACAACCACCGCCAGAACCCTGTAAACTTATTTAATTTGCATCTCCTTTGATGGGTACGGGAGGTTCTCCCATTGTTTTTCCCGACCTTCCGAAGGTGACTGTTTTCGAGGTCAAGCCGAATTCCTTTCATCGAATTGAGCAATCTAAGTTCCATTGACTTGACTCCAAAAACCCCATCAATCATATCTCAAACTTCTTGGAAAGGTGCGGAATGATCAGGATGCAGGGGGTTTCTTTAAGAGTATATCCACCTCAAGTTCTTCCCATTCTCTCTTTCCATGAAGGCTTGAGGGTGGGTCGATAATTGTAATCCGAAAACTTTTCGGACTTGGGATGCATTAAGTCAAGGCTTCTTGAGAAGGTTCATCCCACCTATAGAGACGGTCCGCCTACGAACGGAGATTATGAACTTTCTACAAAAACCGGGGGAGTCCCGATTCGAAGCTTGGGAGCGATACAAGGGATTTAGGCGGTCGTGCCTACATCACTATCTCCCAGCCGCTCTCATCCTGCATACCTTCTATGAGGGCCTCACCATGAATACGAAGTAGTCGATCGATAATGCTTCGGGTGGTCTCTTCCAGCAAGACCCTCGACTGCCGGATTCACTTTGGTCTCAAATTACGAGAATGCTTGTAATCGGGGAAGGAACTCGAGGGAGGGGACAAGTTGTGGTGATAGCGCGAACATAAGCTTTCTTATCAAGAACATGCAACAAACCATGCAAAACCTCTCGCAAGACATGGTCGAAATGAAGACGAGTCAACAACTCAAGTCGGTTATGGAGGTCCAACCTTCCATTCCTTCATCTTCACAAACTGGATTACGTTGTGAAGTTAAAACCAAAACCGTCCCCATCACCAAAACCCTCCACATCAAAATCTATCCTACCATCAAGCCCCTCAATCCTACCAACAACCCCGTCCACAAATGAGCCAAGAGATGGACATCATGCAAAGCTATCTCGATTAAAAGAATCTTGCTCTCCGTGGATACGATAAACAAACCCCGACTATATTACAGCTTGAACAAAATAGCGCCGTTACCGAGGAGCAAGCGCCCCTTTTAATGTAACTTTAATCTATGAACGTTTAGTTTAAATGACGTTTACCTTGTTCAGTTGAGTCTAGAGTCCATAGGGCTATTTACATCGTTACCTTGTTTAGTGCATGCGCATGAGCGATCAATTACCACTTGTACCATTCGATCCCGAAATAGAAGCAATTGCATGACACAACAACGCCCAAACGCTCGCAGGCGACTACTTGAACGACAACAGCGAGATGCTTTGGCACAACCACCGCCAGAACCCTGTAAACTTATTTAATTTGCATCTCCTTTGATGGGTACGGGAGGTTCTCCCATTGTTTTTCCCGACCTTCCGAAGGTGACTGTTTTCGAGGTCAAGCCGAATTCCTTTCATCGAATTGAGCAATCTAAGTTCCATTGACTTGACTCCAAAAACCCCATCAATCATATCTCAAACTTCTTGGAAAGGTGCGGAATGATCAGGATGCAGGGGGTTTCTTTAAGAGTATATCCACCTCAAGTTCTTCCCATTCTCTCTTTCCATGAAGGCTTGAGGGTGGGTCGATAATTGTAATCCGAAAACTTTTCGACTTGGGATGCATTAAGTCAAGGCTTCGAGAAGGTTCATCCCACCTATAGAGACGGTCCGCCTACGAACGGAGATTATGAACTTTCTACAAAAACCGGGGGAGTCCCGATTCGAAGCTTGGGAGCGATACAAGGGATTTAGGCGGTCGTGCCTACATCACTATCTCCCAGCCGCTCTCATCCTGCATACCTTCTATGAGGGCCTCACCATGAATACGAAGTAGTCGATCGATAATGCTTCGGGTGGTCTCTTCCTAAGCAAGACCTCGACTGCCGGATTCACTTTGGTCTCAAATTACGGAGAATGCTTGTAATTGGGGAAGGAACTCGAGGGAGGGGACAAGTTGTGGTGATAGCGAGAACATAAGCTTTCTTATCAAGAACATGCAACAAACCATGCAAAACCTCTCGCAAGACATGGTCGAAATGAAGACGAGTCAACAACTCAAGTCGTTTATGGAGGTCCAACCTTCCATTCCTTCATCTTCGTCAAACTCGGGATTACGTTGTGAAGTTAAAACCAAAACCGTCCCCATCACCAAAACCCTCCACATCAAAATCTATCCTACCATCAAGCCCCTCAATCCTACCAACAACCCCGTCCACAAATGAGCCAAGAGATGGACATCATGCAAAGCTATCTCGATTAAAAGAATCTTGCTCTCCGTGGATACGATAAACAAACCCCGACTATATTACAGCTTGAACAAAATAGCGCCGTTACCGAGGAGCAAGCGCCCCTTTTAATCTAACTTTAATCTATGAACGTTTAGTTTAAATGACGTTTACCTTGTTCAGATGAGTCTAGAGTCCATAAGGCTATTTACATCGTTACCTTGTTTAGTGCATGCGCATGAGCGATCAATTACCACTTGTACCATTCGATCCCGAAATAGAAGCAATTGCATGACACAACAACGCCCAAACGCTCGCAGGCGACTACTTGAACGACAACAGCGAGATGCTTTGGCACAACCACCGCCAGAACCCTGTAAACTTATTTAATTTGCATCTCCTTTGATGGGTACGGGAGGTTCTCCCATTGTTTTTCCCGACCTTCCGAAGGTGACTGTTTTCGAGGTCAAGCCGAATTCCTTTCATCGAATTGAGCAATCTAAGTTCCATTGACTTGACTCCAAAAACCCCATCAATCATATCTCAAACTTCTTGGAAAGGTGCGGAATGATCAGGATGCAGGGGGTTTCTTTAAGAGTATATCCACCTCAAGTTCTTCCCATTCTCTCTTTCCATGAAGGCTTGAGGGTGGGTCGATAATTGTAATCCGAATACTTTTCGGACTTGGGATGCATTAAGTCAAGGCTTCTTGAGAAGGTTCATCCCACCTATAGAGACGGTCCGCCTACGAACGGAGATTATGAACTTTCTACAAAAACCGGGGGAGTCCCGATTCGAAGCTTGGGAGCGATACAAGGGATTTAGGCGGTCGTGCCTACATCACTATCTCCCAGCCGCTCTCATCCTGCATACCTTCTATGAGGGCCTCACCATGAATACGAAGTAGTCGATCGATAATGCTTCGGGTGGTCTCTTCCTAAGCAAGACCCTCGACTGCCGGATTCACTTTGGTCTCAAATTACGGAGAATGCTTGTAATTGGGGAAGGAACTCGAGGGAGGGGACAAGTTGTGGTGATAGCGAGAACATAAGCTTTCTTATCAAGAACATGCAACAAACCATGCAAAACCTCTCGCAAGACATGGTCGAAATGAACACGAGTCAACAACTCAAGTCGGTTATGGAGGTCCAACCTTCCATTCCTTCATCTTCACAAACTCGGATTACGTTGTGAAGTTAAAACCAAAACCGTCCCCATCACCAAAACCCTCCACATCAAAATCTATCCTACCATCAAGCCCCTCAATCCTACCAACAACCCCGTCCACAAATGAGCCAAGAGATGGACATCATGCAAAGCTATCTCGATTAAAAGAATCTTGCTCTCCGTGGATACGATAAACAAACCCCGACTATATTACAGCTTGAACAAAATAGCGCCGTTACCGAGGAGCAAGCGCCCCTTTTAATCTAACTTTAATCTATGAACGTTTAGTTTAAATGACGTTTACCTTGTTCAGTTGAGTCTAGAGTCCATAGGGCTATTTACATCGTTACCTTGTTTAGTGCATGCGCATGAGCGATCAATTACCACTTGTACCATTCGATCCCGAAATAGAAGCAATTGCATGACACAACAACGCCCAAACGCTCGCAGGCGACTACTTGAACGACAACAGCGAGATGCTTTGGCACAACCACCGCCAGAACCCTGTAAACTTATTTCATTTGCATCTCCTTTGATGGGTGGGAGGTTCTCCCATTGTTTTTCCCGACCTTCCAAGGTGATCGCTGAGGTCAAGCCGAATTCCTTTCATCGAATTGAGCAATCTAAGTTCCATTGACTTGACTCCAAAAACCCCATCAATCATATCTCAAACTTCTTGGAAAGGTGCGGAATGATCAGGATGCAGGGGGTTTCTTTAAGAGTATATCCACCTCAAGTTCTTCCCATTCTCTCTTTCCATGAAGGCTTGAGGGTGGGTCGATAATTGTAATCCGAATACTTTTCGGACTTGGGATGCATTAAGTCAAGGCTTCTTGAGAAGGTTCATCCCACCTATAGAGACGGTCCGCCTACGAACGGAGATTATGAACTTTCTACAAAAACCGGGGGAGTCCCGATTCGAAGCTTGGGAGCGATACAAGGGATTTAGGCGGTCGTGCCTACATCACTATCTCCCAGCCGCTCTCATCCTGCATACCTTCTATGAGGGCCTCACCATGAATACGAAGTAGTCGATCGATAATGCTTCGGGTGGTCTCTTCCTAAGCAAGACCCTCGACCAAGCGGATTCACTTTGGTCTCAAATTACGGAGAATGCTTGTAATTGGGGAAGGAACTCGAGGGAGGGGACAAGTTGTGGTGATAGCGAGAACATAAGCTTTCTTATCAAGAACATGCAACAAACCATGCAAAACCTCTCGCAAGACATGGTCGAAATGAAGACGAGTCAACAACTCAAGTCGGTTATGGAGGTCCAACCTTCCATTCCTTCATCTTCGTCAAACACTGGATTACGTTGTGAAGTTAAAACCAAAACCGTCACCATCACCAAAACACTCCACATCAAAATCTATCCTACCATCAAGCCCCTCAATCCTACCAACAACCCCGTCCACAAATGAGCCAAGAGATGGACATCATGCAAAGCTATCTCGATTAAAAGAATCTTGCTCTCCGTGGATACGATAAACAAACCCCGATTATATTACAGCTTGAACAAAATAGCGCCGTTACCGAGGAGCAAGCGCCCCTTTTAATCTAACTTTAATCTATGAACGTTTAGTTTAAATGACGCTTACCTTGTTCATTGAGTCTAGAGTCCATAGGGCTATTTACATCGTTACCTTGTTTAGTGCATGCGCATGAGCGATCAATTACCACTTGTACCATTCGATCCCGAAATAGAAGCAATTGCATGACACAACAACGCCCAAACGCTCGCAGGCGACTACTTGAACGACAACAGCGAGATGCTTTGGCACAACCACCGCCGTAACCTCAGAAACTTATTTAATTTGCATCTCCTTTGATGGGTACGGAGGTTCTCCCATTGTTTTTCCCGACCTTCGAAGGTGACTTTCGAGGTCAAGCCGAATTCCTTTCATCGACCGAGCAATCTAAGTTCCATTGACTTGACTAAAAACCCCATCAATCATATCTCAAACTTCGAAAGGTGCGGAATGATCAGGATGCAGGGGGTTTCTTTAAGAGTATATCCACCTCAAGTTCTTCCCATTCTCTCTTTCCATGAAGGCTTGAGGGTGGTCGATAATTGTAATCCGAATACTTTTCGACTTGGGATGCATTAAGTCAAGGCTTCTTGAGAAGGTTCATCCCACCTATAGAGACGGTCCGCCACGAACGAGATTATGAACTTTCTACAAAACCGGGAGTCCTGATTCAAGCTTGGGAGCGACAAGGGATTTAGGCGGTCCTGCCTACATCACTATCTCCCAGCCGCTCTCATCCTGCATACCTTCTATGAGGGCCTCACCATGAATACGAAGTAGTCGATCGATAATGCTTCGGGTGGTCTCTTCCTAAGCAAGACCCTCGACTGCCGGATTCACTTTGGTCTCAAATTACGGAGAATGCTTGTAATTGGGGAAGGAACTCGAGGGAGGGGACAAGTTGTGGTGATAGCGAGAACATAAGCTTTCTTATCAAGAACATGCAACAAACCATGCAAAACCTCTCGCAAGACATGGTCGAAATGAAGACGAGTCAACAACTCAAGTCGGTTATGGAGGTCCAACCTTCCATTCCTTCATCTTCGTCAAACTCGGGATTACGTTGTGAAGTTAAAACCAAAACCGTCCCCATCACCAAAACCCTCAACATCAAAATCTATCCTACCATCAAGCCCCTCAATCCTACCAACAACCCCATCCACAAATGAGCCAAGAGATGGACATCATGCAAAGCTATCTCGATTAAAAGAATCTTGCTCTCCGTGGATACGATAAACAAACCCCGACTATATTACAGCTTGAACAAAATAGCGCCGTTACCGAGGAGCAAGCGCCCCTTTTAATCTAACTTTAATCTATGAACGTTTAGTTTAAATGACGTTTACCTTGTTCAGTTGAGTCTAGAGTCCATAGGGCTATTTACATCGTTACCTTGTTTAGTGCATGCGCATGAGCGATCAATTACCACTTGTACCATTCGATCCCGAAATAGAAGCAATTGCATGACACAACAACGCCCAAACGCTCGCAGGCGACTACTTGAACGACAACAGCGAGATGCTTTGGCACAACCACCGCCAGAACCCTGTAAACTTATTTAATTTGCATCTCCTTTGATGGGTACGGGAGGTTCTCCCATTGTTTTTCCCGACCTTCCGAAGGTGACTGTTTTCGAGGTCAAGCCGAATTCCTTTCATAGACCGAGCAATCTAAGTTCCATTGACTTGACTCCAAAAACCCCATCAATCATATCTCAAACTTCTTGGAAAGGTGCGGAATGATCAGGATGCAGGGGGTTTCTTTAAGAGTATATCCACCTCAAGTTCTTCCCATTCTCTCTTTCCATGAAGGCTTGAGGGTGGGTCGATAATTGTAATCCGAATACTTTTCGGACTTGGGATGCATTAAGTCAAGGCTTCTTGAGAAGGTTCATCCCACCTATAGAGACGGTCCGCCTACGAACGGAGATTATGAACTTTCTACAAAAACCGGGGGAGTCCCGATTCGAAGCTTGGGAGCGATACAAGGGATTTAGGCGGTCGTGCCTACATCACTATCTCCCAGCCGCTCTCATCCTGCATACCTTCTATGAGGGCCTCACCATGAATACGAAGTAGTCGATCGATAATGCTTCGGGTGGTCTCTTCCTAAGCAAGACCCTCGACCAAGCGGATTCACTTTGGTCTCAAATTACGGAGAATGCTTGTAATTGGGGAAGGAACTCGAGGGAGGGGACAAGTTGTGGTGATAGCGAGAACATAAGCTTTCTTATCAAGAACATGCAACAAACCATGCAAAACCTCTCGCAAGACATGGTCGAAATGAAGACGAGTCAACAACTCAAGTCGGTTATGGAGGTCCAACCTTCCATTCCTTCATCTTCACAAACTGGATTACGTTGTGAAGTTAAAACCAAAACCGCCCCATCACCAAAACCTCTATCACCAAAACCTCCACATCAAAATCTATCCTACCATCAAGCCCCTCAATCCTACCAACAACCCCGTCCACAAATGAGCCAAGAGATGGACATCATGCAAAGCTATCTCGATTAAAAGAATCTTGCTCTCCGTGGATACGATAAACAAACCCCGACTATATTACAGCTTGAACAAAATAGCGCCGTTACCGAGGAGCAAGCGCCCCTTTTAATCTAACTTTAATCTATGAACGTTTAGTTTAAATGACGTTTACCTTGTTCAGTTGAGTCTAGAGTCCATAGGGCTATTTACATCGTTACCTTGTTTAGTGCATGCGCATGAGCGATCAATTACCACTTGTACCATTCGATCCCGAAATAGAAGCAATGATGACACAACAACGCCTAAACGCCGCAGCGACTACTTGAACGACAACAATGAGATGCTTTGGCACAACCACCGCTAACCCTCAGAAACTTATTTAATTTGCATCTCCTTTGATGGGTACGGAGGTTCTCCCATTGTTTTTCCCGACCTTCCAAGGTGATCGCTGAGGTCAAGCCGAATTCCTTTCATCGACCGAGCAATCTAAGTTCCATTGACTTGACTCCAAAACCCCATCAATCATATCTCAAACTTCTTGGAAAGGTGCGGAATGATCAGGATGCAGGGGGTTTCTTTAGAGTATATCCACCTCAAGTTCTTCCCATTCTCTCTTTCCATGAAGGCTTGAGGTGGGTCGATAATTGTAATCGAATACTTTTCGGACTTGGATGCATTAAGTCAAGGCTTCTTGAGAAGGTTCATCCCACCTATAGAGACGGTCCGCCTCTGACGGAGATTATGAACTTTCTACAAAACCGGGAGTCCCGATTCAAGCTTGGGAGCGTCTGAGGATTTAGGCGGTCGTGCCTACATCACTATCTCCCAGCCGCTCTCATCCTGCATACCTTCTATGAGGGCCTCACCATGAATACGAAGTAGTCGATCGATAATGCTTCGGGTGGTCTCTTCCTAAGCAAGACCCTCGACCAAGCGGATTCACTTTGGTCTCAAATTACGGAGAATGCTTGTAATTGGGGAAGGAACTCGAGGGAGGGGACAAGTTGTGGTGATAGCGAGAACATAAGCTTTCTTATCAAGAACATGCAACAAACCATGCAAAACCTCTCGCAAGACATGGTCGAAATGAAGACGAGTCAACAACTCAAGTCGGTTATGGAGGTCCAACCTTCCATTCCTTCATCTTCGTCAAACTCGGGATTACGTTGTGAAGTTAAAACCAAAACCGTCCCCATCACCAAAACCGTCCCCATCACCAAAACCCTCCACATCAAAATCTATCCTACCATCAAGCCCCTCAATCCTACCAACAACCCCGTCCACAAATGAGCCAAGAGATGGACATCATGCAAAGCTATCTCGATTAAAAGAATCTTGCTCTCCGTGGATACGATAAACAAACCCCGACTATATTACAGCTTGAACAAAATAGCGCCGTTACCGAGGAGCAAGCGCCCCTTTTAATCTAACTTTAATCTATGAACGTTTAGTTTAAATGACGTTTACCTTGTTCAGTTGAGTCTAGAGTCCATAGGGCTATTTACATCGTTACCTTGTTTAGTGCATGCGCATGAGCGATCAATTACCACTTGTACCATTCGATCCCGAAATAGAAGCAATTGCATGACACAACAACGCCCAAACGCTCGCAGGCGACTACTTGAACGACAACAGCGAGATGCTTTGGCACAACCACCGCCAGAACCCTGTAAACTTATTTAATTTGCATCTCCTTTGATGGGTACGGGAGGTTCTCCCATTGTTTTTCCCGACCTTCCGAAGGTGACTGTTTTCGAGGTCAAGCCGAATTCCTTTCATCGAATTGAGCAATCTAAGTTCCATTGACTTGACTCAAAAACCCATCAATCATATCTCAAACTTCTTGGAAGGTGCGGAATGATCGGGATGCGGGGTTTCTTTAGAGTATATCCACCTCAAGTTCTTCCCATTCTCTCTTTCCATGAAGGCTTGAGGTGGGTCGATAATTGTAATCCGAATACTTTTGGACTTGGGATGCATTAAGTCAAGGCTTCTTGAGAAGGTTCATCCCACCTATAGAGCGGTCACTCTGACGGAGATTATGAACTTTCTACAAAACCGAGTCAGGTCGAAGCTTGGGAGCGATACAAGGGATTTAGGCGGTCGTGCCTACATCACTATCTCGGCCGCTCATCCTGCATACCTTCTATGAGGGCCTCACCATGAATACGAAGTAGTCGATCGATAATGCTTGGTGGTCTCTTCCTAAGCAAGACCCTCGACCAGCGGATTCACTTTGGTCTCAAATTACGGAGAATGCTTGTAATTGGGAAGGAACTCGAGGAGGACAAGTTGTGGTGATAGCGAACATAAGCTTTCTTATCAAGAACATGCAACAAACCATGCAAAACCTCTCATGAGACATGGTCGAAATGAAGGCGAGTCAACAACTCAAGGCGGTTATGGAGGTCCAACCTTCCATTCCTTCATCTTCGTCAAACTCGGGATTACGTTGTGAAGTTAAAACCAAACCGTCCCCATCACCAAAACCGTCCCCATCACCAAACCCTCCACATCAAAATCTATCCTACCATCAAGCCCCTCAATCCTACCAACAACCCGTCCACAAATGAGCCAAGAGATGGACATCATGCAAAGCTATCTCGATTAAAAGAATCTTGCTCTCCGTGGATACGATAAACAAACCCCGACTATATTACAACTTGAACAAAATAGCGCCGTTACCGAGGAAGCGGCGCCCTTTTAATCTAACTTTAATCTATGAACGTTTAGTTTAAATGGCGTTTACCTTGTTGATTGAGTCTAGAGTCCATAGGGCTATTTACATCGTTACCTTGTTTAGTGCATGCGCATGGCGATCAATTACCACTTGTACCATTCGATCCGAAATAGAAGCAATTGCATGACACAACAACATGGCGCTTCATGACGACTACTTGAACGACAACGGCGAGATGCTTTGGCACAACCACCGAGAACCTGTAAACTTATTTAATTTGCATCTCCTTTGATGGAGTGCGGGAGGTTCTCCCATTGTTTTCCCGACCTTAGAAGGTATGTTTCGAGTCAAGCCGAATTCCTTTCATCGAATTGAGCAATCTAAGTTCCATTGACTTGACTCAAAACCCATCAATCATATCTCAAACTTCTTGGAAAGGTGCGGAATGATCGGGATGCGGGGTTTCTTTAAGAGTATATCCACCTCAAGTTCTTCCCATTCTCTCTTTCCATGAAGGCTTGAGGTGGGTCGATAATTATGTCGAATACTTTTGGACTTGGGATGCATTAAGTCAAGGCTTCTTGAGAAGGTTCATCCCACCTATAGAGCAGTCCGCTCTGACGGAGATTATGAACATTCTACAAAACGGGAGTCAGATTGAAGCTTGGGAGGCGATACAAAGGGATTTAGGCGGTCGTGCCTACATCATTATCTCGGTAGCTCTCATCCTGCATACCTTCTATGAGGGCCTCACCATGAATCAGTAGTCGATCGATAATGCTTCGGGTGGTCTCTTCCTAAGCAAGACCCTCGACCAAGCGGATTCACTTTGGTCTCAAATTACGGAGAATGCTTGTAATTGGGGAAGGAACTCGAGGGAGGGGACATGTTGTGGTGATAGCGAGAACATCGCTTTCTTATCAAGAACATGCAACAAACCATGCAAAACCTCTCGCGACATGGTCGAAATGAAGACGAGTCAACAACTCAAGTCGGTTATGGAGGTCCAACCTTCCATTCCTTCATCTTCGTCAAACTCGGGATTACGTTGTGAAGTTAAAACCAAAACCGTCCCCATCACCAAAACCCTCCACATCAAAATCTATCCTACCATCAAGCCCCTCAATCCTACCAACAACCCCGTCCACAAATGAGCCAAGAGATGGACATCATGCAAAGCTATCTCGATTAAAAGAATCTTGCTCTCCGTGGATACGATAAACAAACCCCGACTATATTACAGCTTGAACAAAATAGCGCCGTTACCGAGGAGCAAGCGCCCCTTTTAATCTAACTTTAATCTATGAACGTTTAGTTTAAATGACGTTTACCTTGTTCAGTTGAGTCTAGAGTCCATAGGGCTATTTACATCGTTACCTTGTTTAGTGCATGCGCATGAGCGATCAATTACCACTTGTACCATTCGATCCGAAATAGAAGCAATTGCATGACACAACAACGCCTTTCATGACGACTACTTGAACGACAACAGCGAGATGCTTTGGCACAACCACCGCCAGAACCCTGTAAACTTATTTAATTTGCATCTCCTTTGATGGGTACGGGAGGTTCTCCCATTGTTTTTCCCGACCTTCCGAAGGTGACTGTTTTCGAGGTCAAGCCGAATTCCTTTCATCGAATTGAGCAATCTAAGTTCCATTGACTTGACTCCAAAAACCCCATCAATCATATCTCAAACTTCTTGGAAAGGTGCGGAATGATCAGGATGCAGGGGGTTTCTTTAAGAGTATATCCACCTCAAGTTCTTCCCATTCTCTCTTTCCATGAAGGCTTGAGGGTGGGTCGATAATTGTAATCCGAATACTTTTCGGACTTGGGATGCATTAAGTCAAGGCTTCTTGAGAAGGTTCATCCCACCTATAGAGGCAGTCCGCCTCTGACGGAGATTATGAACTTTCTACAAAAACCGGGGGAGTCCCGATTCGAAGCTTGGGAGCGATACAAGGGATTTAGGCGGTCGTGCCTACATCACTATCTCCCAGCCGCTCTCATCCTGCATACCTTCTATGAGGGCCTCACCATGAATACGAAGTAGTCGATCGATAATGCTTCGGGTGGTCTCTTCCTAAGCAAGACCCTCGACCAAGCGGATTCACTTTGGTCTCAAATTACGGAGAATGCTTGTAATTGGGGAAGGAACTCGAGGGAGGGGACAAGTTGTGGTGATAGCGAGAACATAAGCTTTCTTATCAAGAACATGCAACAAACCATGCAAAACCTCTCGCAAGACATGGTCGAAATGAAGACGAGTCAACAACTCAAGTCGGTTATGGAGGTCCAACCTTCCATTCCTTCATCTTCGTCAAACTCGGGATTACGTTGTGAAGTTAAAACCAAAACCGTCCCCATCACCAAAACCCTCCACATCAAAATCTATCCTACCATCAGCCCCTCGATCCTACCAACAACCCCGTCCACAAATGAGCCAAGAGATGGACATCATGCAAAGCTATCTCGATTAAAAGAATCTTGCTCTCCGTGGATACGATAAACAAACCCCGACTATATTACAGCTTGAACAAAATAGCGCAGATTCAGGAGAAGCGCGCCCTTTTAATCTAACTTTAATCTATGAGCGTTTAGTTTAAATGGCGTTTACCTTGTTCGATTGAGTCTAGAGTCCATAGGGCTATTTACATCGTTACCTTGTTTAGTGCATGCGCGCGTGGCGATCAATTACCACTTGTACCATTCGATCCGAAATAGAAGCAATTGCATGACACAACAACGCATGGCGCTCATGACGACTACTTGAGCGACAACGGCGAGATGCTTTGCACACAACCGCGAGAACCACGTAAACTTATTTAATTTGCATCTCCTTTGATGGGTGCAGGAGGTTCTCCCATTGTTTTCCGACCTTAGAAGGTGACTGTTTCGAGTCAAGCGAATTCCTTTCATCGAATTGAGCAATCTAAGTTCCATTGACTTGACTCAAAACCCCATCAATCATATCTCAAACTTCTTGGAAAGGTGCGGAATGATCGAGGATGCGGGGTTTCTTTAGAGTATATCCACCTCAAGTTCTTCCATTCTCTCTTTCCATGAAGGCTTGAGGGTGGGTCGATAATTGTAATCAGAATACTTTTCGGACTTGGGATGCATTAAGTCAAGGCTTCTTGAGAAGGTTCATCCCACCTATAGAGACAGTCCGCCTCTGAGCGGAGATTATGAACTTTCTACAAAACGGGAGTCGATTGAAGCTTGGGAGGCGATACAAGGGATTTAGGCGGTCGTGCCTACATCACTATCTCGGTAGCTCTCATCCTGCATACCTTCTGAGGGCCTCACCATGAATCTGAAGTAGTCGATCGATAATGCTTCGGGTGGTCTCTTCTTAAGCAAGACCCTCGACCAAGCGGATTCACTTTGGTCTCAAATTACGGAGAATGCTTGTAATTGGGGAAGGAACTCGAGGGAGGGGACAAGTTGTGGTGATAGCGAGAACATAAGCTTTCTTATCAAGAACATGCAACAAACCATGCAAAACCTCTCGCAAGACATGGTCGAAATGAAGACGAGTCAACAACTCAAGTCGGTTATGGAGGTCCAACCTTCCATTCCTTCATCTTCGTCAAACTCGGGATTACGTTGTGAAGTTAAAACCAAAACCGTCCCCATCACCAAAACCCTCCACATCAAAATCTATCCTACCATCAAGCCCCTCAATCCTACCAACAACCCCGTCCACAAATGAGCAGAGATGGACATCATGCAAAGCTATCTCGATTAAAAGAATCTTGCTCTCGTGGATACGATAAACAAACCCGACTATATTACGGCTTGAACAAAATAGCGCGTTGCAGAGGAAGCGCCCCTTTTAATCTAACTTTAATCTATGAGCGTTTAGTTTAAATGGCGTTTACCTTGTTGATTGAGTCTAGAGTCCATAGGGCTATTTACATCGTTACCTTGTTTAGTGCATGCGCATGGCGATCAATTACCACTTGTACCATTCGATCCGAAATAGAAGCAATGCATGACACAACAACGCTTCATGGCGACTACTTGAACGACAACAGCGAGATGCTTTGGCACAACCACCGCCAGAACCCTGTAAACTTATTTAATTTGCATCTCCTTTGATGGGTCCGGGAGGTTCTCCCATTGTTTTCCGACCTTAGAAGGTGGTGTTTTCGAGGTCAAGACGAATTCCTTTCATCGAATTGAGCAATCTAAGTTCCATTGACTTGACTCCAAAAACCCCATCAATCATATCTCAAACTTCTTGGAAAGGTGCGGAATGATCAGGATGCAGGGGGTTTCTTTAAGAGTATATCCACCTCAAGTTCTTCCCATTCTCTCTTTCCATGAAGGCTTGAGGGTGGGTCGATAATTGTAATCCGAATACTTTTCGGACTTGGGATGCATTAAGTCAAGGCTTCTTGAGAAGGTTCATCCCACCTATAGAGGCAGTCGCCTGACGAAGATTATGAACTTTCTACAAAACAGGAGTCGTCGAAGCTTGGGCGATACAAGGGATTTAGGCGGTCGTGCCTACATCACTATCTCGGCCGCTCATCCTGCATACCTTCTATGAGGACTCACCATGAATCTGAAGTAGTCGATCGATAATGCTTGGTGGTCTCTTCCTAGCAAGACCCTCGACGGCGGATTCACTTTGGTCTCAAATTACGGAGAATGCTTGTAATTGGGAAGGAACTCGAGGAGGACATGTTGTGGTGATGGCGAGAACATAAGCTTTCTTATCAAGAACATGCAACAAACCATGCAAAACCTCGCGAGACATGGTGAAATGAAGGCGAGTCAACAACTCAAGTCGGTTATGGAGGTCGACCTTCCATTCCTTCATCTTCGTCAAACTCGGGATTACGTTGTGAAGTTAAAACCAAAACCGTCCCCATCACCAAAACCCTCCACATCAAAATCTATCCTACCATCAAGCCCCTCAATCCTACCAACAACCCGTCACAAATGAGCCAAGAGATGGACATCATGCAAAGCTATCTCGATTAAAAGAATCTTGCTCTCCGTGGATACGATAAACAAACCCGACTATATTACGGCTTGAACAAAATAGCGCGTTCTGGGAGCAAGCGCGCCTTTTAATCTAACTTTAATCTATGAGCGTTTAGTTTAAATAGCGTTTACCTTGTTGATTGAGTCTAGAGTCCATAGGGCTATTTACATCGGTACCTTGTTTAGTGCATGCGTGGCGATCAATTACCACTTGTACCATTCGATCCGAAATAGAAGCAATTGCATGACACAACAACGCCCAAAGCTTCATGGCGACTACTTGAGCGACAACGGCGAGATGCTTTGGCACAACCACGCCAGAACCACTGTAAACTTATTTAATTTGCATCTCCTT
This sequence comes from Portulaca oleracea, assembly GCA_029582165.1. Lineage (NCBI taxonomy): Eukaryota > Viridiplantae > Streptophyta > Magnoliopsida > Caryophyllales > Portulacaceae > Portulaca > Portulaca oleracea. The sequence continues at coordinate 8,619,035 of CM055879.1, read as the reverse complement.
TGATGGAGTGCAGGAGGTTCTCCCATTGTTTTTCCGACCTTAGAAGGTGGTATTTCGAGTCAAGCGAATTCCTTTCATCGAATTGAGCAATCTAAGTTCCATTGACTTGACTCCAAAAACCCCATCAATCATATCTCAAACTTCTTGGAAAGGTACGGAATGATCAGGATGCAGGGGGTTTCTTTAAGAGTATATCCACCTCAAGTTCTTCCATTCTCTCTTTCCATGAAGGCTTGAGGTGGGTCGATAATTGTAATCAGAAAACTTTTGGACTTGGGATGCATTAAGTCAAGGCTTCTTGAGAAGGTTCATCCCACCTATAGAGCAGTCCGCCTCTGACGGAGATTATGAACTTTCTACTGGCAAAGTCAGGTCGAAGCTTGGGAGCGATACAAGGGATTTAGGCGGTCGTGCCTACATCACTATCTCCCAGCCGCTCTCATCCTGCATACCTTCTATGAGGGCCTCACCATGAATACGAAGTAGTCGATCGATAATGCTTCGGGTGGTCTCTTCCTAGCAAGACCCTCGACAGCGGATTCACTTTGGTCTCAAATTACGGAGAATGCTTGTAATTGGGAAGGAACTCGAGGAGGGACAAGTTGTGGTGATAGCGAGAACATAAGCTTTCTTATCAAGAACATGCAACAAACCATGCAAAACCTCTCATGAGACATGGTGAAATGAAGACGAGTCAACAACTCAAGTCGGTTATGGAGGTCCAACCTTCCATTCCTTCATCTTCGTCAAACTCGGGATTACGATGTGAAGTTAAAACCAAAACCGTCCCCATCACCAAAACCCTCCACATCAAAATCTATCCTACCATCAAGCCCCTCGATCCTACCAACAACCCCGTCCACAAATGAGCCAAGAGATGGACATCATGCAAAGCTATCTCGATTAAAGAATCTTGCTCTCCGTGGATACGATAAACAAACCCGACTATATTACGGCTTGAACAAAATAGCGCGTTCTGGGAAGCGGCGCCCCTTTTAATCTAACTTTAATCTATGAGCGTTTAGTTTAAATGGCGTTTACCTTGTTCGATTGAGTCTAGAGTCCATAGGGCTATTTACATCGTTACCTTGTTTAGTGCATGCGCATGGCGATCAATTACCACTTGTACCATTCGATCCGAAATAGAAGCAATTGCATGACACAACAACGCAGCTCATGACGACTACTTGAGCGACAACGGCGAGATGCTTTGGCACAACCACCGCGAACCACAGTAAACTTATTTAATTTGCATCTCCTTTGATGGAGTACGGAGGTTCTCCCATTGTTTTTCCCGACCTTGAAGGTATTTTTCGAGTCAAGCGAATTCCTTTCATCGAATTGAGCGATCTAAGTTCCATTGACTTGACTCAAAAACCCATCAATCATATCTCAAACTTCTTGGAAGGTGCGGAATGATCGAGGATGCGGGGGTTTCTTTAGAGTATATCCACCTCAAGTTCTTCCCATTCTCTCTTTCCATGAAGGCTTGAGGGTGGGTCGATAATTGTAATCGAATACTTTTGGACTTGGGATGCATTAAGTCGAGGCTTCTTGAGAAGGTTCATCCACCTATAGAGGCGGTCCGCCTGACGGAGATTATGAACTTTCTACAAAAGGGGAGTCGATTGAAGCTTGGGAGGCGATACAAGGGATTTAGGCGGTCGTGCCTACATCACTATCTCGGTAGCTCTCATCCTGCATACCTTCTATGAGGGCCTCACCATGAATACGAAGTAGTCGATCGATAATGCCGGGTGGTCTCTTCCTAAGCAGACCCTCGACCAAGCGGATTCACTTTGGTCTCAAATTACGGAGAATGCTTGTAATTGGGAAGGAACTCGAGGAGGACAAGTTGTGGTGATGGCGAGAACATAAGCTTTCTTATCAAGAACATGCAACAAACCATGCAAAACCTCTCGAGACATGGTCGAAATGAAGGCGAGTCAACTCAAGTCGGTTATGGAGGTCGACCTTCCATTCCTTCATCTTCGTCAAACTCGGGATTACGTTGTGAAGTTAAAACCAAAACCGTCCCCATCACCAAAACCCTCCACATCAAAATCTATCCTACCATCAAGCCCCATCCTACCAACAACCGTCCACAAATGAGCCAAGAGATGGACATCATGCAAAGCTATCTCGATTAAAGAATCTTGCTCTCCGTGGATCGATAAACAAACCCGACTATATTACGGCTTGAACAAAATAGCGCCCGTTACAGGAGCAAGCGCGCGCTTTTAATCTAACTTTAATCTATGAGCGTTTAGTTTAAATGACGTTTACCTTGTTGATTGAGTCTAGAGTCCATAGGGCTATTTACATCGTTACCTTGTTTAGTGCATGCATGAGCGATCAATTACCACTTGTACCATTCGATCCGAAATAGAAGCAATGCATGACACAACGCCCAACGCTTCATGACGACTACTTGAGCGACAACGGCGAGATGCTTTGGCACAACCACCGCGAACCACGTAAACTTATTTAATTTGCATCTCCTTTGATGGGTGCAGGAGGTTCTCCATTGTTTTCCCGACCTTCGAAGGTATTGTTTTCGAGTCAAGCGAATTCCTTTCATCGAATTGAGCGATCTAAGTTCCATTGACTTGACTCAAAAGCCCCATCAATCATATCTCAAACTTCTTGGAAAGGTGCGGAATGATCGGGATGCGGGGTTTCTTTAAGAGTATATCCACCTCAAGTTCTTCCCATTCTCTCTTTCCATGAAGGCTTGAGGTGGGTCGATAATTAATCCGAATACTTTTGGACTTGGGATGCATTAAGTCAAGGCTTCTTGAGAAGGTTCATCCCACCTATAGAGACGGTCCGCCTCTGACGGAGATTATGAACTTTCTACAAAAAGGGAGTCGATTGAAGCTTGGGAGCGATACAAGGGATTTAGGCGGTCGTGCCTACATCACTATCTCCCAGCCGCTCTCATCCTGCATACCTTCTATGAGGGCCTCACCATGAATACGAAGTAGTCGATCGATAATGCTTCGGGTGGTCTCTTCCTAAGCAAGACCCTCGACCAAGCGGATTCACTTTGGTCTCAAATTACGGAGAATGCTTGTAATTGGGGAAGGAACTCGAGGGAGGGGACAAGTTGTGGTGATAGCGAGAACATAAGCTTTCTTATCAAGAACATGCAACAAACCATGCAAAACCTCTCGCAAGACATGGTCGAAATGAAGACGAGTCAACAACTCAAGTCGGTTATGGAGGTCCAACCTTCCATTCCTTCATCTTCGTCAAACTCGGGATTACGTTGTGAAGTTAAAACCAAAACCGTCCCCATCACCAAAACCCTCCACATCAAAATCTATCCTACCATCAAGCCCCTCAATCCTACCAACAACCCCGTCCACAAATGAGCCAAGAGATGGACATCATGCAAAGCTATCTCGATTAAAAGAATCTTGCTCTCCGTGGATACGACGATAAACAAACCCGACTATATTACGGCTTGAACAAAATAGCGCGTTCCGAGAGCAAGCGCCCGCAATCTAACTTTAATCTATGAGCGTTTAGTTTAAATGGCGTTTACCTTGTTCGATTGAGTCTAGAGTCCATAGGGCTATTTACATCGTTACCTTGTTTAGTGCATGCGCATGGCGATCAATTACCACTTGTACCATTCGATCCGAAATAGAAGCAATTGCATGACACAACAACGCCCGCAGCTCATGACGACTACTTGAGCGACAATGGCGAGATGCTTTGGCACAACCACCGCGAACCACGTAAACTTATTTAATTTGCATCTCCTTTGATGGAGTGCGGGAGGTTCTCCCATTGTTTTCCGACCTTGAAGGTGGTATTTGAGTCAAGCCGAATTCCTTTCATCGAATTGAGCAATCTAAGTTCCATTGACTTGACTCCAAAAACCCCATCAATCATATCTCAAACTTCTTGGAAAGGTGCGGAATGATCAGGATGCAGGGGGTTTCTTTAAGAGTATATCCACCTCAAGTTCTTCCCATTCTCTCTTTCCATGAAGGCTTGAGGGTGGGTCGATAATTGTAATCGAACTTTTCGGACTTGGGATGCATTAAGTCAAGGCTTCTTGAAGGTTCATCCCACCTATAGAGCGGTCCGCCTCTGACGGAGATTATGAACTTTCTACAAAAACCGGGGGAGTCCCGATTCGAAGCTTGGGAGCGATACAAGGGATTTAGGCGGTCGTGCCTACATCACTATCTCCCAGCCGCTCTCATCCTGCATACCTTCTATGAGGGCCTCACCATGAATACGAAGTAGTCGATCGATAATGCTTCGGGTGGTCTCTTCCTAAGCAAGACCCTCGACCAGCGGATTCACTTTGGTCTCAAATTACGGAGAATGCTTGTAATTGGGAAGGAACTCGAGGAGGGACAAGTTGTGGTGATAGCGAACATAAGCTTTCTTATCAAGAACATGCAACAAACCATGCAAAACCTCTCATGAGACATGGTGAAATGAAGGCAGTCAACAACTCAAGTCGGTTATGGAGGTCGACCTTCCATTCCTTCATCTTCGTCAAACTCGGGATTACGTTGTGAAGTTAAAACCAAAACCGTCCCCATCACCAAACCCTCCACATCAAAATCTATCCTACCATCAAGCCCCTCGATCCTACCAACAACCGAGTCCACAAATGAGCCAAGAGATGGACATCATGCAAGCTATCTCGATTAAAAGAATCTTGCTCTCCGTGGATACGATAAACAAACCCGACTATATTACGGCTTGAACAAAATAGGGCGTTCTGCAGGAAGCGCCCGCTTTTAATCTAACTTTAATCTATGAGCGTTTAGTTTAAATGGCGTTTACCTTGTTGATTGAGTCTAGAGTCCATAGGGCTATTTACATCGTTACCTTGTTTAGTGCATGCGTGAGCGATCAATTACCACTTGTACCATTCGATCCGAAATAGAAGCAATTGCGTGACACAACAACGCTGGCGCTCATGACGACTACTTGAGCGACAACGGCGAGATGCTTTGGCACAACCACCGCGAGAACCACGTAAACTTATTTAATTTGCATCTCCTTTGATGGAGTGCGGAGGTTCTCCCATTGTTTTTCCGACCTTGAAGGTATGTTGTTTCGAGTCAAGCGAATTCCTTTCATCGAATTGAGCAATCTAAGTTCCATTGACTTGACTCAAAACCCCATCAATCATATCTCAAACTTCTTGGAAAGGTGCGGAATGATCGGGATCTGGGGTTTCTTTAGAGTATATCCACCTCAAGTTCTTCCCATTCTCTCTTTCCATGAAGGCTTGAGGTGGGTCGATAATTGTAATCGAATACTTTTCGGACTTGGGATGCATTAAGTCAAGGCTTCTTGAGAAGGTTCATCCCACCTATAGAGACAGTCCGCCTCTGACGGAGATTATGAACTTTCTACAAACCGGGGAGTCAGATTCGAAGCTTGGGAGCGATACAAGGGATTTAGGCGGTCGTGCCTACATCACTATCTCGGCCGCTCTCATCTGCATACCTTCTATGAGGGCCTCACCATGAATACGAAGTAGTCGATCGATAATGCTTGGTGGTCTCTTCCTAGCAAGACCCTCGACAGCGGATTCACTTTGGTCTCAAATTACGGAGAATGCTTGTAATTGGGAAGGAACTCGAGGAGGACAAGTTGTGGTGATAGCGAGAACATAAGCTTTCTTATCAAGAACATGCAACAAACCATGCAAAACCTCTCGCGAGACATGGTGAAATGAAGGCGAGTCAACAACTCAAGTCGGTTATGGAGGTCGACCTTCCATTCCTTCATCTTCGTCAAACTCGGGATTACGTTGTGAAGTTAAAACCAAAACCGTCCCCATCACCAAACCCTCCATCAAAATCTATCCTACCATCAAGCCCTCAATCCTACCAACAACCCGTCCACAAATGAGCGAAGAGATGGACATCATGCAAAGCTATCTCGATTAAAGAATCTTGCTCTCAGTGGATCGATAAACAAACCCCGACTATATTACAGCTTGAACAAAATAGCGCCGTTACCGAGGAGCAAGCGCCCCTTTTAATCTAACTTTAATCTATGAACGTTTAGTTTAAATGACGTTTACCTTGTTCAGTTGAGTCTAGAGTCCATAGGGTTATTTACATCGTTACCTTGTTTAGTGCGCGTGGCGATCAATTACCACTTGTACCATTCGATCCGAAATAGAAGCAATTGCATGACACAACAACGCCACGCAGCGACTACTTGAGCGACAATGGCGAGATGCTTTGGCGACCACCGCGAACCACGTAAACTTATTTAATTTGCATCTCCTTTGATGGAGTGCGGGAGGTTCTCCCATTGTTTTTCCGACCTTAGAAGGTGGTATTTTCGAGTCAAGGAATTCCTTTCATCGAATTGAGCAATCTAAGTTCCATTGACTTGACTCAAAACCCCATCAATCATATCTCAAACTTCTTGGAAAGGTGCGGAATGATCGGGATGCGGGGTTTCTTTAAGAGTATATCCACCTCAAGTTCTTCCCATTCTCTCTTTTTGAAGGCTTGAGGGTGGGTCGATAATTGTAATCGAATACTTTTGGACTTGGGATGCATTAAGTCAAGGCTTCTTGAGAAGGTTCATCCCACCTATAGAGGCAGTCCGCCTCTGACGGAGATTATGAACTTTCTACAAAAACCGGGGGAGTCCCGATTCGAAGCTTGGGAGCGATACAAGGGATTTAGGCGGTCGTGCCTACATCACTATCTCCCTGCCGCTCTCATCCTGCATACCTTCTATGAGTGCCTCACCATGAATACGAAGTAGTCGATCGATAATGCTTCGGGTGGTCTCTTCCTAAGCAAGACCCTCGACCAAGCGGATTCACTTTGGTCTCAAATTACGGAGAATGCTTGTAATTGGGGAAGGAACTCGAGGGAGGGGACAAGTTGTGGTGATAGCGAGAACATAAGCTTTCTTATCAAGAACATGCAACAAACCATGCAAAACCTCTCGCAAGACATGGTCGAAATGAAGACGAGTCAACAACTCAAGTCGGTTATGGAGGTCCAACCTTCCATTCCTTCATCTTCGTCAAACTCGGGATTACGTTGTGAAGTTAAAACCAAAACCGTCCCCATCACCAAAACCCTCCACATCAAAATCTATCCTACCATCAAGCCCCTCAATCCTACCAACAACCCCGTCCACAAATGAGCCAAGAGATGGACATCATGCAAAGCTATCTCGATTAAAAGAATCTTGCTCTCCGTGGATCGATAAACAAACCCGACTATATTACGGCTTGAACAAAATAGCGCGTTCCGAGGAAGCGGCGCCCCTTTTAATCTAACTTTAATCTATGAGCGTTTAGTTTAAATGGCGTTTACCTTGTTGATTGAGTCTAGAGTCCATAGGGCTATTTACATCGTTACCTTGTTTAGTGCATGCGCATGGCGATCAATTACCACTTGTACCATTCGATCCGAAATAGAAGCAATTGCGTGACACAACAACGCCAAACGCTCGACGACTACTTGAGCGACAACGGCGAGATGCTTTGGCACAACCACGCCCGAACCACGTAAACTTATTTAATTTGCATCTCCTTTGATGGATGCGGGAGGTTCTCCCATTGTTTTCGACCTTAGAAGGTGGTATTTTCGAGTCAGCGAATTCCTTTCATCGAATTGAGCAATCTAAGTTCCATTGACTTGACTCCAAAAACCCCATCAATCATATCTCAAACTTCTTGGAAAGGTGCGGAATGATCAGGATGCAGGGGGTTTCTTTAAGAGTATATCCACCTCAAGTTCTTCCATTCTCTCTTTCATGAAGGCTTGAGGTGGGTCGATAATTGTAATCCGAATACTTTTGGACTTGGGATGCATTAAGTCAAGCTTCTTGAGAAGGTTCATCCACCTATAGAGGCGGTCCGCCTCTGACGGAGATTATGAACTTTCTACAAAAGCAGGAGTCGATTGAAGCTTGGGAGCGTCTGAGGGATTTAGGCGGTCGTGCCTACATCACTATCTCGGTAGCTCTCATCCTGCATACCTTCTATGAGGCCTCACCATGAATCTGAAGTAGTCGATCGATAATGCTTGGGTGGTCTCTTCCTAGCAGACCCTCGACCAGCGGATTCACTTTGGTCTCAAATTACGGAGAATGCTTGTAATTGGGAAGGAACTCGAGGAGGACAAGTTGTGGTGATAGCGAGAACATAAGCTTTCTTATCAAGAACATGCAACAAACCATGCAAAACCTCTCGCGAGACATGGTGAAATGAAGGCGAGTCAACAACTCAAGTCGGTTATGGAGGTCGACCTTCCATTCCTTCATCTTCGTCAAACTCGGGATTACGTTGTGAAGTTAAAACCAAAACCGTCCCCATCACCAAAACCCTCCACATCAAAATCTATCCTACCATCAAGCCCCTCAATCCTACCAACAACCCCGTCCACAAATGAGCCAAGAGATGGACATCATGCAAAGCTATCTCGATTAAAAGAATCTTGCTCTCAGTGGATCGATAAACAAACCCGACTATATTACGGCTTGAACAAAATAGCGATTACCGAGGAGCAAGCGCCTTTAATCTAACTTTAATCTATGAGCGTTTAGTTTAAATGGCGTTTACCTTGTTGATTGATTCTAGAGTCCATAGGGTTATTTACATCGTTACCTTGTTTAGTGCATGCGCAAGCGATCAATTACCACTTGTACCATTCGATCCGAAATAGAAGCAATTGCATGACACAACAACCTTGGCTTTCATGACGACTACTTGAGCGACAACGGCGAGATGCTTTGGCACAACCACCGCGAGAACCACGTAAACTTATTTAATTTGCATCTCCTTTGATGGGTGCGGGAGGTTCTCCCATTGTTTTCCGACCTTGAAGGTGGTATTTTTAGGTCAAGCGAATTCCTTTCATCGAATTGAGCAATCTAAGTTCCATTGACTTGACTCAAAACCCATCAATCATATCTCAAACTTCTTGGAAAGGTGCGGAATGATCGGGATCTGGGGTTTCTTTAAGAGTATATCCACCTCAAGTTCTTCCCATTCTCTCTTTCATGAAGGCTTGAGGTGGGTCGATAATTATGTCAGAATACTTTTCGGACTTGGGATGCATTAAGTCAGGCTTCTTGAGAAGGTTCATCCCACCTATAGAGGCATCCGCCTCTGACGGAGATTATGAACTTTCTACAAAAGTCAGATTCGAAGCTTGGGAGCGATACAAGGGATTTAGGCGGTCGTGCCTACATCACTATCTCGGCCGCTCATCCTGCATACCTTCTATGAGGCCTCACCATGAATCTGAAGTAGTCGATCGATAATGCTTGGTGGTCTCTTCCTAAGCAAGACCCTCGACCAGCGGATTCACTTTGGTCTCAAATTACGGAGAATGCTTGTAATTGGGAAGGAACTCGAGGAGGACAAGTTGTGGTGATAGCGAGAACATAAGCTTTCTTATCAAGAACATGCAAACCATGCAAAACCTCTCGCAGACATGGTCGAAATGAAGGCAGTCAACAACTCAGTCGGTTATGGAGGTCCAACCTTCCATTCCTTCATCTTCGTCAAACTTCGGGATTACGTTGTGAAGTTAAAACCAAAACCGTCCCCATCACCAAAACCCTCCACATCAAAATCTATCCTACCATCAAGCCCCTCAATCCTACCAACAACCCCGTCCACAAATGAGCCAAGAGATAGACATCATGCAAAGCTATCTCGATTAAAAGAATCTTGCTCTCCGTGGATCGATAAACAAACCCGACTATATTACGGCTTGAACAAAATAGCGCCGTTCAGGAAGCGCGCCCTTTAATCTAACTTTAATCTATGAGCGTTTAGTTTAAATGGCGTTTACCTTGTTGATTGAGTCTAGAGTCCATAGGGTTATTTACATCGTTACCTTGTTTAGTGCATGCGCGTGGCGATCAATTACCACTTGTACCATTCGATCGAAATAGAAGCAATTGCATGACACAACAACGCCGCTCATGACGACTACTTGAGCGACAACGGCGAGATGCTTTGGCACAACCACCGCGAACCTGTAAACTTATTTAATTTGCATCTCCTTTGATGGAGTGCGGGAGGTTCTCCCATTGTTTTCCGACCTTGAAGGTGGTATTTCGAGTCAAGCGAATTCCTTTCATCGAATTGAGCAATCTAAGTTCCATTGACTTGACTCAAAACCCCATCAATCATATCTCAAACTTCTTGGAAAGGTGCGGAATGATCGGGATCTGGGGTTTCTTTAAGAGTATATCCACCTCAAGTTCTTCCCATTCTCTCTTTTCATGAAGGCTTGAGGTGGGTCGATAATTGTAATCCGAATACTTTTGGACTTGGGATGCATTAAGTCGAGGCTTCTTGAGAAGGTTCATCCCACCTATAGAGGCAGTCCGCCTCTGACGGAGATTATGAACTTTCTACAAAACTGGGAGTCAGGTCGAAGCTTGGGAGCGATACAAGGGATTTAGGCGGTCGTGCCTACATCACTGTCTCCCAGCCGCTCTCATCCTGCATACCTTCTATGAGGGACTCACCATGAATCTGAAGTAGTCGATCGATAATGCTTGGTGGTCTCTTCATAAGCAAGACCCTCGACCAAGCGGATTCACTTTGGTCTCAAATTACGGAGAATGCTTGTAATTTGGTAAGGAACTCGAGCGAGGGGACAAGTTGTGGATATAGAGAGAACAAAAGCTTTCTTATCAAGAACATGCAACAAACCATGCAAAACCTCTCGCGAGACATGGTGAAATGAAGGCGAGTCAACAACTCAAGTCGGTTATGGAGGTCGACCTTCCATTCCTTCATCTTCGTCAAACTCGGGATTACGTTGTGAAGTTAAAACCAAAACCGTCCCCATCACCAAAACCCTCCACATCAAAATCTATCCTACCATCAAGACCCTCTATCCTACCAACAACCCGGTCCACAAATGAGCCAAGAGATGGACATCATGCAAATCTATCTCGATTAAAAGAATCTTGATCTCGTGGATCGATAAACAAACCCGACTATATTACGGCTTGAACAAAATAGCGCCGTTCACAGAGCAAGCGCGCCCTTTAATCTAACTTTAATCTATGAGCGTTTAGTTTAAATGGCGTTTACCTTGTTGATTGAGTCTAGAGTCCATAGGGCTATTTACATCGTTACCTTGTTTAGTGCATGCGCATGGCGATCAATTACAACTTGTACCATTCGATCCGAAATAGAAGCAATTGCATGACACAACAACGCCAAACGCTCATGCGACTACTTGAGCGACAACGCGAGATGCTTTGGCACAACCACCGCGAACCACGTAAACTTATTTAATTTGCATCTCCTTTGATTGGTGCGGAGGTTCTCCCATTGTTTTCCCGACCTTAGAAGGTGGTTGTTTCGAGTCAAGCGAATTCCTTTCATCGAATTGAGCGATCTAAGTTCCATTGACTTGACTCAAAACCCCATCAATCATATCTCAAACTTCTTGGAAAGGTGCGGAATGATCGGGATGCGGGGTTTCTTTAGAGTATATCCACCTCAAGTTCTTCCCATTCTCTCTTTCCATGAAGGCTTGAGGTGGGTCGATAATGTAATCCGAATACTTTTCGGACTTGGGATGCATTAAGTCAAGGCTTCTTGAGAAGGTTCATCCCACCTATAGAGGCGGTCCGCCTCTGACGGAGATTATGAACATTCTACAAAGCCGGGAGTCGATTGAAGCTTGGGAGCGATACAAGGGATTTAGGCGGTCTGCCTACATCACTATCTCGGCCGCTCTCATCCTGCATACCTTCTATGAGGCCTCACCATGAATACTGAAGTAGTCGATCGATAATGCTTGGTGGTCTCTTCTGGCAAGACCCTCGACCAGCGATTCACTTTGGTCTCAAATTACGGAGAATGCTTGTAATTGGGAAGGAACTCGAGAGGAGGACAAGTTGTGGTGATGGCGAGAACATAAGCTTTCTTATCAAGAACATGCAACAAACCATGCAAAACCTCTCGCAAGACATGGTCGAAATGAAGACGAGTCAACAACTCAAGTCGGTTATGGAGGTCCAACCTTCCATTCCTTCATCTTCGTCAAACTCGGGATTACGTTGTGAAGTTAAAACCAAAACCGTCCCCATCACCAAAACCCTCCACATCAAAATCTATCCTACCATCAAGCCCCTCAATCCTACCAACAACCCCGTCCACAAATGAGCCAAGAGATGGACATCATGCAAAGCTATCTCGATTAAAAGAATCTTGCTCTCCGTGGATACGATAAACAAACCCCGACTATATTACAGCTTGAACAAAATAGCGCCGTTACCGAGGAGCAAGCGCCCCTTTTAATCTAACTTTAATCTATGAACGTTTAGTTTAAATAGCGTTTACCTTGTTGATTGAGTCTAGAGTCCATAGGGTTATTTACATCGTTACCTTGTTTAGTGCATGCGCATGAGCGATCAATTACCACTTGTACCATTCGATCCCGAAATAGAAGCAATTGCATGACACAACAACGCCCAAACGCTCGCAGGCGACTACTTGAACGACAACAGCGAGATGCTTTGGCACAACCACCGCCAGAACCCTGTAAACTTATTTAATTTGCATCTCCTTTGATGGAGTGCGGGAGGTTCTCCCATTGTTTTCGACCTTAGAAGGTATTTGTTTCGAGTCAAGCGAATTCCTTTCATCGAATTGAGCAATCTAAGTTCCATTGACTTGACTCAAAACCCCATCAATCATATCTCAAACTTCTTGGAAAGGTGTGGAATGATCGGGATGCGGGGTTTCTTTAAGAGTATATCCACCTCAGTTCTTCCCATTCTCTCTTTCCATGAAGGCTTGAGGTGGGTCGATAATTGTAATCCGAATACTTTTGGACTTGGGATGCATTAAGTCAAGGCTTCTTGAGAAGGTTCATCCCACCTATAGAGACGGTCCGCCTCTGACGGAGATTATGAACTTTCTACAAAAGCAGAGTCGATTGAAGCTTGGGAGCGATACAAGGGATTTAGGCGGTCGTGCCTACATCACTATCTCCTGCGCTCTCATCCTGCATACCTTCTATGAGGGCCTCACCATGAATCTGAAGTAGTCGATCGATAATGCTTGGTGGTCTCTTCCTAAGCAAGACCCTCGACCAGCGGATTCACTTTGGTCTCAAATTACGGAGAATGCTTGTAATTGGGAAGGAACTCGAGGAGGACAAGTTGTGGTGATAGCGAGAACATAAGCTTTCTTATCAAGAACATGCAACAAACCATGCAAAACCTCTCGCAAGACATGGTCGAAATGAAGACGAGTCAACAACTCAAGTCGGTTATGGAGGTCCAACCTTCCATTCCTTCATCTTCGTCAAACTCGGGATTACGTTGTGAAGTTAAAACCAAAACCGTCCCCATCACCAAAACCCTCCACATCAAAATCTATCCTACCATCAAGCCCCTCAATCCTACCAACAACCCCGTCCACAAATGAGCCAAGAGATGGACATCATGCAAAGCTATCTCGATTAAAAGAATCTTGCTCTCCATGGATACGATAAACAAACCCCGACTATATTACAGCTTGAACAAAATAGCGCCGTTACCGAGGAGCAAGCGCCCCTTTTAATCTAACTTTAATCTATGAACGTTTAGTTTAAATGACGTTTACCTTGTTCAGTTGAGTCTAGAGTCCATAGGGCTATTTACATCGTTACCTTGTTTAGTGCATGCGCATGAGCGATCAATTACCACTTGTACCATTCGATCCCGAAATAGAAGCAATTGCATGACACAACAACGCCCAAACGCTCGCAGGCGACTACTTGAACGACAACAGTGAGATGCTTTGGCACAACCACCGCCAGAACCCTGTAAACTTATTTAATTTGCATCTCCTTTGATGTATGCGGAGGTTCTCCCATTGTTTTTCCGACCTTCGAAGGTGGTATTTCGAGTCGGCGAATTCCTTTCATCGAATTGAGCAATCTAAGTTCCATTGACTTGACTCAAAACCCCATCAATCATATCTCAAACTTCTTGGAAAGGTGTGGAATGATCGGGATGCGGGGTTTCTTTAAGAGTATATCCACCTCAAGTTCTTCCCATTCTCTCTTTCCATTAAGGCTTGAGGTGGGTCGATAATTATGTAATCCGAATACTTTTGGACTTGGGATGCATCAAGTCAAGGCTTCTTGAGAAGGTTCATCCCACCTATAGAGACGGTCCGCCTCTGACGGAGATTATGAACATTCTACAAAAACCGGGAGTCGATTGAAGCTTGGGAGCGTCTGAGGATTTAGGCGGTCTGCCTACATCACTATCTCGGCCGCTCTCATCCTGCATACCTTCTATGAGGGCCTCACCATGAATACAGTAGTCGATCGATAATGCCGGGTGGTCTCTTCCTAAGCAAGACCCTCGACCAGGATTCACTTTGGTCTCAAATTACGGAGAATGCTTGTAATTGGGAAGGAACTCGAGGAGAGGACAAGTTGTGGTGATAGCGAACATAAGCTTTCTTATCAAGAACATGCAACAAACCATGCAAAACCTCTCGCAAGACATGGTCGAAATGAAGACGAGTCAACAACTCAAGTCGGTTATGGAGGTCCAACCTTCCATTCCTTCATCTTCGTCAAACTCGGGATTACGTTGTGAAGTTAAAACCAAAACCGTCCCCATCACCAAAACCCTCCATCAAAATCTATCCTACCATCAAGCCCCTCAATCCTACCAACAACCCGAGTCACAAATGAGCCAAGAGATGGAGATCATGCAACGCTATCTCGATTTCTAGAATCTTGCTCTCCGTGGATTCGATAAACAAACCCGACTATATTACGGCTTGAACAAAATAGCGCGTTACGAGGAAGCGGCGCCCCTTTTAATCTAACTTTAATCTATGACCGTTTAGTTTAAATGACGTTTACCTTGTTCAGTTGAGTCTAGAGTCCATAGGGCTATTTACATCGGTACCTTGTTTAGTGCATGCGCATGAGCGATCAATTACCACTTGTACCATTCGATCCGAAATAGAAGCAATTGCATGACACAACAACGCTTCATGACGACTACTTGAGCGACAACGAGATGCTTTGGCACAACCACCGCCAGAACCACGTAAACTTATTTAATTTGCATCTCCTTTGATGGAGTGCGGGAGGTTCTCCCATTGTTTTCCCGACCTTAGAAGGTGATTGTTTTTAGGTCAAGCCGAATTCCTTTCATCGAATTGAGCAATCTAAGTTCCATTGACTTGACTCCAAAAACCCCATCAATCATATCTCAAACTTCTTGGAAAGGTGTGGAATGATCAGGATGCAGGGGGTTTCTTTAAGAGTATATCCACCTCAAGTTCTTCCCATTCTCTCTTTCCATGAAGGCTTGAGGGTGGGTCGATAATTGTAATCCGAATACTTTTCAGACTTGGGATGCATTAAGTCAAGGCTTCTTGAGAAGGTTCATCCCACCTATAGACGGTCCTCTGACGGAGATTATGAACTTTCTACAAAAGCGGGAGTCGATTCGAAGCTTGGGGCGTCTGAGGGATTTAGGCGGTCGTGCCTACATCACTATCTCCCTGCCGCTCTCATCCTGCATACCTTCTATGAGTGCCTCACCATGAATACGAAGTAGTCGATCGATAATGCTTCGGGTGGTCTCTTCCTAAGCAAGACCCTCGACCAAGCGGATTCACTTTGGTCTCAAATTACGGAGAATGCTTGTAATTGGGGAAGGAACTCGAGGGAGGGGACAAGTTGTGGTGATAGCGAGAACATAAGCTTTCTTATCAAGAACATGCAACAAACCATGCAAAACCTCTCGCAAGACATGGTCGAAATGAAGACGAGTCAACAACTCAAGTCGGTTATGGAGGTCCAACCTTCCATTCCTTCATCTTCGTCAAACTCGGGATTACGTTGTGAAGTTAAAACCAAAACCGTCCCCATCACCAAAACCCTCCACATCAAAATCTATCCTACCATCAAGCCCCTCAATCCTACCAACAACCCCGTCCACAAATGAGCCAAGAGATGGACATCATGCAAAGCTATCTCGATTAAAAGAATCTTGCTCTCGTGGATACGATAAACAAACCCGACTATATTACGGCTTGAACAAAATAGCGCGTTCGAGGAGCAAGCGCCCTTTTAATCTAACTTTAATCTATGAGCGTTTAGTTTAAATGGCGTTTACCTTGTTCGATTGAGTCTAGAGTCCATAGGGCTATTTACATCGTTACCTTGTTTAGTGCATGCGCATGGCGATCAATTACCACTTGTACCATTCGATCCGAAATAGAAGCAATTGCATGACACAACAACGCCCAAACGCTCATGACGACTACTTGAGCGACAATGAGATGCTTTGGCATAACCACCGCCAGAACCCTGTAAACTTATTTAATTTGCATCTACTTTGATGTGTACGGGAGGTTCTCCCATTGTTTTTCCCGACCTTCCGAAGGTGACTGTTTTCGAGGTCAAGCCGAATTCCTTTCATCGAATTGAGCAATCTAAGTTCCATTGACTTGACTCCAAAAACCCCATCAATCATATCTCAAACTTCTTGGAAAGGTGTGGAATGATCAGGATGCAGGGGGTTTCTTTAAGAGTATATCCACCTCAAGTTCTTCCCATTCTCTCTTTCCATTAAGGCTTGAGGGTGGGTCGATAACTGTAATCCGAATACTTTTCGGACTTGGGATGCATCAAGTCAAGGCTTCTTGAGAAGGTTCATCCCACCTATAGAGACGGTCCGCCTACGAACGGAGATTATGAACATTCTACAAAAACCGGAGTCTCTGAAGCTTGGGAGCGATACAAGGGATTTAGCGGTCTGCCTACATCACCATCTCCCACCTCTCATCTGCATACCTTCTATGAGGGCCTCACCATAAATACAGTAGTCGATCGATAATGCTTGGTGGTCTCTTCTAAGCAAGACCCTCGACGAGGATTCACTTTTGGCTCAAATTGCGGAGAATGCTTGTAATTGGGGAAGGATCTAGAGGGAGGTGACAAGTTGTGGTGATAGGGAGAACATAAGCTTTTTTATCAAGAACATTCAATAAACCAGGCAACAACTCTTGCAATAAATGGTCGAGATGAAAACGACCCGATAACTCAAGCGGTTACGGTGCAACCTACCATTCCTTCATCTTCGTCAAACTCAAGATTACGATGTGAAGTGTGCGGTGGAGGACATGCGAACTTTGAGTGCCCAACGGAGCTTGTATCTAACGAGCAAACAAATGCCCTTTACCGAAACAACCTTTCATACCGCAACAACGAACCTGTCCACCCTCAAGGGAATCCATCTTACGTTCCGCTTGGTTTTCGATACTCGAACCAAAGCCATGGCCAAAACCATCCTCAACAAAGCCAAAACTAAAACCGTCCCCATCACCAAAACCCTCCATATCAAAATCAATCCTACCATCAAGCCCCTCAATCCTACCAACAACCCCCTCAACAAATAAGCCAAGAGATGGACATCATGCAAAGCTATCGCGATTAAAAGAACCTTGCTCTCTATGGATACGATAAACAAACCCGACTATATTATAGCTTGAACAAGATGGCGCGGATTCTTGACAAGCGCCCCTTTTAATCTAAACTTAATCTATGAACGTTTAGTTTAAGTGACCTTTACCTTGTTGAGTTGAGTCTAGAGTCCATAGGGCTATTTACATGGTCACCTTGTTTAGTGCGTACGCATGAGGGATCAATTACCACTTGTACCATTCGATCCCGAAATAACAGCAATTGCATGACACAACAACGCCGCAAATGCTCGCAGGCGACAACATGAACGACAACAATGAGATGCTTTGGCACAACCACCGCCAGAACCCCTTACACTTATTTCATTTGCATCTCCTTTGATGGGTACGGGAGGTTCTCCCATTGTTTTTCCCTACCTTCCAGAGGTGATTGTTTTCTAGGTCAAGCCGAATTTCTTTCATCGAATTGAGCAATCCAAGTTCCGTTGACTTGACTCCGAAAACCCCATCAATCATATCTCAAACGTCTTGGAAAGGAGCGGAATGATCAAGATGCAGGGGGTTTCTTTAAGAGTATATCCACCTCAAGTTCTTCCCATTCTCTCTTTCCATGAAGGCTTGAGGGTGGGTCGATAATTGTAATCCGAATACTTTTCGGACTTGGGATGCATTAAGTCAAGGCTTCTTGAGAAGGTTCATCCCACCTATAGAGACGGTCCGCTGACGGAGATTATGAACTTTCTACAAAACCGGGAGTCGATTGAAGCTTGGGAGCGATACAAGGGGATTTAGGCGGTCGTGCCTACATCACTATCTCGGTAGCTCTCATCCTGCATACCTTCTATGAGGGCCTCACCATGAATCTGAAGTAGTCGATCGATAATGCTTGGGTGGTCTTCCTAAGCAAGACCCTCGACCGGATTCACTTTGGTCTCAAATTACGGAGAATGCTTGTAATTGGGAAGGAACTCGAGGAGGACAAGTTGTGGTGATAGCGAGAACATAAGCTTTCTTATCAAGAACATGCAACAAACCATGCAAAACCTCTCGCAAGACATGGTCGAAATGAAGACGAGTCAACAACTCAAGTCGGTTATGGAGGTCCAACCTTCCATTCCTTCATCTTCGTCAAACTCGGGATTACGTTGTGAAGTTAAAACCAAAACCGTCCCCATCACCAAAACCCTCCACATCAAAATCTATCCTACCATCAAGCCCCTCAATCCTACCAACAACCCCGTCCACAAATGAGCCAAGAGATGGACATCATGCAAAGCTATCTCGATTAAAAGAATCTTGCTCTCCGTGGATACGATAAACAAACCCCGACTATATTACAGCTTGAACAAAATAGCGCCGTTACCGAGGAGCAAGCGCCCCTTTTAATCTAACTTTAATCTATGAACGTTTAGTTTAAATGACGTTTACCTTGTTCAGATGAGTCTAGAGTCCATAAGGCTATTTACATCGTTACCTTGTTTAGTGCATGCGCATGAGCGATCAATTACAACTTGTACCATTCGATCCCGAAATAGAAGCAATTGCACGACAACAACGCCCAACGCTCATGACGACTACTTGAACGACAACAGCGAGATGCTTTGGCACAACCACCGCCAGAACCCTGTAAACTTATTTAATTTGCATCTCCTTTGATTGGTACGGGAGGTTCTCCCATTGTTTTTCCCGACCTTCCGAAGGTGACTGTTTTCGAGGTCAAGCCGAATTCCTTTCATCGAATTGAGCAATCTAAGTTCCATTGACTTGACTCCAAAACCCCATCAATCATATCTCAAACTTCTTGGAAGGTGCGGAATGATCGGGATCACGGGGGTTTCTTTAAGAGTATATCCACCTCAAGTTCTTCCCATTCTCTCTTTCCATGAAGGCTTGAGGGTGGGTCGATAATTGTAATCCGAATACTTTTCGGACTTGGGATGCATTAAGTCAAGGCTTCTTGAGAAGGTTCATCCCACCTATAGAGACGGTCCGCCTACGAACGGAGATTATGAACATTCTACAAAACCGGGAGTCGATTGAAGCTTGGAGCGATACAAGGGATTTAGGCGGTCCTGCCTACATCACTATCTCCCAGCCGCTCTCATCCTGCATACCTTCTATGAGGGCCTCACCATGAATACGAAGTAGTCGATCGATAATGCTTCGGGTGGTCTCTTCCTAAGCAAGACCCTCGACCAAGCGGATTCACTTTGGTCTCAAATTACGGAGAATGCTTGTAATTGGGAAGGAACTCGAGGAGGACAAGTTGTGGTGATAGCGAGAACATAAGCTTTCTTATCAAGAACATGCAACAAACCATGCAAAACCTCTCATGAGACATGGTCGAAATGAAGACGAGTCAACAACTCAAGTCGGTTATGGAGGTCCAACCTTCCATTCCTTCATCTTCGTCAAACTCGGGATTACGTTGTGAAGTTAAAACCAAAACCGTCCCCATCACCAAAACCCTCCACATCAAAATCTATCCTACCATCAAGCCCCTCAATCCTACCAACAACCCGAGTCACAAATGAGCCAAGAGATGGACATCATGCAAAGCTATCTCGATTAAAAGAATCTTGCTCTCGTGGATACGATAAACAAACCCCGACTATATTACAGCTTGAACAAAATAGCGCCGTTACCGAGGAGCAAGCGCCCCTTTTAATCTAACTTTAATCTATGAACGTTTAGTTTAAATGACGTTTACCTTGTTCAGTTGAGTCTAGAGTCCATAGGGCTATTTACATCGTTACCTTGTTTAGTGCATGCGCATGAGCGATCAATTACAACTTGTACCATTCGATCCCGAAATAGAAGCAATTGCATGACACAACAACGCCCAAACGCTCGCAGGCGACTACTTGAACGACAACAGCGAGATGCTTTGGCACAACCACCGCCAGAACCCTGTAAACTTATTTAATTTGCATCTCCTTTGATTGGTACGGGAGGTTCTCCCATTGTTTTTCCCGACCTTCCGAAGGTGTTGTTTTTCAGTCAAGCCGAATTCCTTTCATCGAATTGAGCAATCTAAGTTCCATTGACTTGACTCCAAAAACCCCATCAATCATATCTCAAACTTCTTGGAAAGGTGTGGAATGATCAGGATGCAGGGGGTTTCTTTAAGAGTATATCCACCTCAAGTTCTTCCCATTCTCTCTTTCCATGAAGGCTTGAGGGTGGGTCGATAATTGTAATCCGAATACTTTTCGGACTTGGGATGCATTAAGTCAAGGCTTCTTGAGAAGGTTCATCCCACCTATAGAGACGGTCCGCCTACGAACGGAGATTATGAACTTTCTACAAAAACCGGGGGAGTCCCGATTCGAAGCTTGGGAGCGATACAAGGGATTTAGGCGGTCGTGCCTACATCACTATCTCCCTGCCGCTCTCATCCTGCATACCTTCTATGAGGGCCTCACCATGAATACGAAGTAGTCGATCGATAATGCTTCGGGTGGTCTTTTCCTAAGCAAGACCCTCGACCAAGCGGATTCACTTTGGTCTCAAATTACGGAGAATGCTTGTAATTGGGGAAGGAACTCGAGGGAGGGGACAAGTTGTGGTGATAGCGAGAACATAAGCTTTCTTATCAAGAACATGCAACAAACCATGCAAAACCTCTCGCAAGACATGGTCGAAATGAAGACGAGTCAACAACTCAAGTCGGTTATGGAGGTCCAACCTTCCATTCCTTCATCTTCGTCAAACTCGGGATTACGTTGTGAAGTTAAAACCAAAACCGTCCCCATCACCAAAACCCTCCACATCAAAATCTATCCTACCATCAAGCCCCTCAATCCTACCAACAACCCCGTCCACAAATGAGCCAAGAGATGGACATCATGCAAAGCTATCTCGATTAAAAGAATCTTGCTCTCCGTGGATACGATAAACAAACCCCGACTATATTACAGCTTGAACAAAATAGCGCCGTTACCGAGGAGCAAGCGCCCCTTTTAATCTAACTTTAATCTATGAACGTTTAGTTTAAATGACGTTTACCTTGTTCAGTTGAGTCTAGAGTCCATAGGGCTATTTACATCGTTACCTTGTTTAGTGCATGCGCATGAGCGATCAATTACCACTTGTACCATTCGATCCCGAAATAGAAGCAATTGCATGACACAACAACGCCCAAACGCTCGCAGGCGACTACTTGAACGACAACAGCGAGATGCTTTGGCATAACCACCGCCAGAACCCTGTAAACTTATTTAATTTGCATCTACTTTGATGGGTACGGGAGGTTCTCCCATTGTTTTTCCCGACCTTCCGAAGGTGACTGTTTTCGAGGTCAAGCCGAATTCCTTTCATCGAATTGAGCAATCTAAGTTCCATTGACTTGACTCCAAAAACCCCATCAATCATATCTCAAACTTCTTGGAAAGGTGTGGAATGATCAGGATGCAGGGGGTTTCTTTAAGAGTATATCCACCTCAAGTTCTTCCCATTCTCTCTTTCCATTAAGGCTTGAGGGTGGGTCGATAACTGTAATCCGAATACTTTTCGGACTTGGGATGCATCAAGTCAAGGCTTCTTGAGAAGGTTCATCCCACCTATGGAGACGGCCCGCCTATGAACGGAGATTATGAACTTTCTACAACAACCGGGGGAGTCTCTATTCGAAGCTTGGGAGCGATACAAGGGATTTAGGCGGTCCTGCCTACATCACCATCTCCCAGCCGCTCTCATCCTGCATACCTTCTATGAGGGCCTCACCATAAATACGAAGTAGTCGATCGATAATGCTTCGGGTGGTCTCTTCCTAAGCAAGACCCTCGACCAAGGGGATTCACTTTTGGCTCAAATTGCGGAGAATGCTTGTAATTGGGGAAGGATCTAGAGGGAGGTGACAAGTTGTGGTGATAGGGAGAACATAAGCTTTTTTATCAAGAACATTCAATAAACCAGGCAACAACTCTTGCAATAAATGGTCGAGATGAAAACCAGCCAATAACTCAAGCGGTTCTGGAGGTGCAACCTACCATTCCTTCATCTTCGTCAAACTCAAGATTACGATGTGAAGTGTGCGGTGGAGGACATGCGAACTTTGAGTGCCCAACGGAGCTTGTATCTAACGAGCAAACAAATGCCCTTTACCGAAACAACCTTTCATACCGCAACAACGAACCTGTCCACCCTCAAGGGAATCCATCTTACGTTCCGCTTGGTTTTCGATACTCGAACCAAAGCCATGGCCAAAACCATCCTCAACAAAGCCAAAACTAAAACCGTCCCCATCACCAAAACCCTCCATATCAAAATCAATCCTACCATCAAGCCCCTCAATCCTACCAACAACCCCCTCAACAAATAAGCCAAGAGATGGACATCATGCAAAGCTATCGCGATTAAAAGAACCTTGCTCTCTATGGATACGATAAACAAACCCCGACTATATTATAGCTTGAACAAGATGGCGCCGTTGCCGGGGAGCAAGCGCCCCTTTTAATCTAAACTTAATCTATGAACGTTTAGTTTAAGTGACCTTTACCTTGTTGAGTTGAGTCTAGAGTCCATAGGGCTATTTACATGGTCACCTTGTTTAGTGCGTACGCATGAGGGATCAATTACCACTTGTACCATTCGATCCCGAAATAACAGCAATTGCATGACACAACAACGCCGCAAATGCTCGCAGGCGACAACATGAACGACAACAATGAGATGCTTTGGCACAACCACCGCCAGAACCCCTTACACTTATTTCATTTGCATCTCCTTTGATGGGTACGGGAGGTTCTCCCATTGTTTTTCCCTACCTTCCAGAGGTGATTGTTTTCTAGGTCAAGCCGAATTTCTTTCATCGAATTGAGCAATCCAAGTTCCGTTGACTTGACTCCGAAAACCCCATCAATCATATCTCAAACGTCTTGGAAAGGAGCGGAATGATCAAGATGCAGGGGGTTTCTTTAAGAGTATATCCACCTCAAGTTCTTCCCATTCTCTCTTTCCATGAAGGCTTGAGGGTGGGTCGATAATTGTAATCCGAATACTTTTCGGACTTGGGATGCATTAAGTCACGGCTTCTTGAGAAGGTTCATCCCACCTATAGAGACGGACCGCCTACGAACGGAGATTATGAATTTTCTACAAAAACCGGGGGAGTCCCTATTCGAAGCTTGGGAGCGATACAAGGGATTTAGGCGGTCGTGCCTACATCACTATCTCCCTGCCGCTCTCATCCTGCATACCTTCTATGAGGGCCTCACCATGAATACGAAGTAGTCTATCGATAATGCTTTGGGTGGTCTCTTCCTAAGCAAGACCCTCGACCAAGCGGATTCACTTTGGGCTCAAATGGCGGAGAATGCTTGTAATTGGGGAAGGAAATCGAGGGAGGGGACAAGTTGTGGTGATAGCGAGAACATAAGCTTTCTTATCAAGAACATGCAACAAACCATGCAAAACCTCTCGCAAGACATGGTCGAGATGAAGACGAGTCAACAACTCAAGTCGGTTATGGAGGTCCAACCTTCCATTCCTTCATCTTCGTCAAACTCGGGATTACGTTGTGAAGTGTGCGGTGGAGGACATGCGATCTTTGAGTGCCCAAGGGAGCTTGTATCTAACGAGCAAGAAAATGCCCTTTACCGAACCAACCTTTCATACCGCAACAACGAACCTGTCCACCCTCAAGGGATTCCATCCTACGTTCCCCCGGGTTTTCTATACCCGAACCAAAGCCAAGGCCAAAATCATCCTCAACAAAGTTAAAACCAAATCCGTCCCCATCACCAAAACCCTCCACATCAAAATCTATCCTACCATCAAGCCCCTCGATCCTACCAACAACCCCGTCCACAAATGAGCCAAGAGATGGACATCATGCAAAGCTATCTCGATTAAAAGAATCTTGCTCTCTGTGGATACGATAAACAAACCCCGACTATATTACATTTTGAACAAAATGGCGCCGTTGCCGGGGAGCAAGCGCCCCTTTTAATCTAAATTTAATCTATGAACGTTTAGTTTAAGTGACGTTTACCTTGTTCAGTTGAGTCTAGAGTCCATAGGGCTATTTACATCGTTACCTTGTTTAGTGCATGCGCATGAGCGATCAATTACCACTTGTACCATTTGATCCCAAAATAGAAGCAATTGCATGACACAACAACGCCCAAACGCTCGCAGGCGACAACATGAACCACAACAACGAGATGCTTTGGCACAACCACCGCCAGAACCCTGTACACTTATTTCATTTGCATCTCTTTTGATGGGTACGGGAGGTTCTCCCATTGTTTTTCCCGACCTTCCGGAGGTGACTGTTTTCGAAGTCATGCCGAATTTCTTTCATCGAATTGAGCAATCCAAGTTCCATTGGCTTGACTCTGAAAACCCAATCAATCATATCTCAAACTTCTTGGAAAGGTGCGGAATGATCAGGACGCAGGGGGTTTCTTTAAGAGTATATCAACCTCAAGTTCTTCCCATTCTCTCATTCCAAGAAGGCTTGAGGGTGGTTCGATAACTGTAATCCGAATACTTTGTAGACTTGGGATGCATTAAGTCAAGGCTTCTTGAGAAGGTTCTTCCCACCGATGGAGACGGCCCGCCTACGAACGGAGATTATGAATTTTCGACCACAACCAGGGGAGTCTTTTGTCGAAGCTTGGGAGCGATACAAGGGATTTCGGCGGTCGTGCCTACATCACTATCTCCCAGCCGCTCTCATCCTGCATACCTTCTATGAGGGCCTCACCGTGAACACGATGCAGTCGATAGATAATGCTTCGGGTGGTCTCTTCCTAAGCAAGACCCCTGACCAAGCGGATTCACTTTTGGCTCAAATGGCGGAGAATGCTTGTAATTGGGGAAGGAACTAAAGGGAGGTGACAAGTAGTGGTGATAGCGAGAACATAAGATTTCTTATCAAGAACATTCAATAAACCAGGCAACAACTCTTGCAATAAATGGTCGAGATGAAAGGCAGCCAATAACTCAAGCGGTTATGGAGGTCCAACCTACCATTCCTTCATCTTCGTCAAACTCAAGATTACAATGTGAAGTGTGCGGTGGAGGACATGCGAACTTTGAGTGCCCAACGGAGCTTGTATCTAACGAGCAAGCAAATGCCCTTTACCGAAACAACCTTTCATACCGCAACAACGAACCTGTCCACCCTAAAGGGGATCCATCCTACGTTCCGCTTCGTTTTCTATACTCGAACCAAAGCCATGGCCAAAACCATCCTCAACAAAGCCAAAACCAAAACCGTCCCCATCACCAAAACCCTCCATATCAAAATAAATCCTACCATCCAGCCCCTCAATCCTACCAACAACCCCCTCCACAAATAAGCCAAGAGATAGACATCATGCAAAGCTATCGCGATTAAAAGAACCTTGCTCTCTAAGGATACGATAAACAAACCCCGACTATATTATAGCTTGAACAAAATGGTGCCGTTGCCGGGGAGCAAGCGCCCCTTTTAATCTAAATTTACTCTATGAACGTTTAGTTTAAGTGACCTTTACCTTGTTGAGTTGAGTCTAGAGTCCGTAGGGCTATTTACATCGTCACCTTGTTTAGTGCTTACGCATGAGGGATCCATTACCACTTGTACCATTCGATCCCGAAATAGAAGCAATTGCATGACACAACAACGCCGCAAACGCACGCAGGCGACAACATGAACGACAACAACGAGATGCTTTGGCACAACCACCGCCAGAACCCCTTACAATTATTTCATTTGCATCTCCTTTGATGGGTACGGGAGGTTCTCCCATTGTTTTTCCCGACCTTCCGGAGGTGACTGTTTTCGAGGTCAAGCCGAATTTCTTTCATCGAATTAAGCAATCCAAGCTCCATTGACTTGACTCCGAAAACCCCATCAATCATATCTCAAACGTCTTGGAAAGTTGCGGAATGATCAGGATGCAGGGGGTTTCTTTAAGAGTATATCCACCTCAAGTTCTTCCCATTCTCTCTTTCCATGAAGGCTTGAGGGTGGGTCGATAATTGTAATCCGAATACTTTTCGGACTTGGGATGCATTAAGTCAAGGCTTCTTGAGAAGGTTCATCCCACCTATGGAGACGGTCCGCCTACGAACGGAGATTATGAACATTCTACAACAACCGGGGGAGTCTCTATTCGAAGCTTGGGAGCGATACAAGGGATTTAGGCGGTCGTGCCTACATCACTATCTCCCAGCCGCTCTCATCCTGCATACCTTCTATGAGGGCCTCACCATGAATACGAAGTAGTCGATCGATAATGCTTCGGGTGGTCTCTTCCTTAGCAAGACCCTCGACCAAGCGGATTCACTTTGGGCTCAAATGGCGGAGAATGCTTGTAATTGGGGAAGGAACTCGAGGGAGCAGACAAGTTGTGGTGATAGCGAGAACATAAGCTTTCTTATCAAGAACATGCAACAAACCATGCAAAACCTCTCGCAAGACATGGTCGAGAGGAAGACGAGTCAACAACTCAAGTCGGTTATGGAGGTCCAACCTTCCATTCCTTCATCTTCGTCAAACTCGGGATTACGTTGTGAAGTGTGCGATGGAGGACATGCGAACTTTGAGTGCCCAAGGGAGCTTGTATCTAACGAGCAAGCAAATGCCCTTTACCGAACCAACCTTTCATACCGCAACAACGAACCTGTCCACCCTCAAGGGAATCCATCCTACGTTCCCCCAGGTTTTCTATACCCGAACCAAAGCTAAGGCCAAAATCATCCTCAACAAAGTTAAAACCAAAACCGTCCCCATCACCAAAACCCTCCACATCAAAATCTATCCTACCATCAAGCCCCTCGATCCTACCAACAACCCCGTCCACAAATGAGCCAAGAGATGGACATCATGCAAAGCTATCTCGATTAAAAGAATCTTGCTCTCCGTAGATACGATAAACAAACCCCGACTATATTACAGCTTGAACAAACTGGCGCCGTTGCCGGGGAGCAAGCGCCCCTTTTAATCTAAATTTAATCTATGATTGTTTAGTTTAAGTGACCTTTACCTTGTTGAGTTGAGTCTAGAGTCCATAGGGCTATTTACATCGTCACCTTGTTTAGTGCGTACGCATGAGGGATCAATTACCACTTGTACCATTCGATCCCGAAATAGAAGCAATTGCATGACACAACAACGCCGCAAACGCTCGCAGGCGACAACATGAACGACAACAATGAGATGCTTTCGCCCAACCACCGCCAGAACCCCTTACACTTATTTCATTTGCATCTCCTTTGATGGGTACGGGAGGTTCTCCCATTGTTTTTCCTGACCTTCTGGAGGTGACTGTTTTCGAGGTCAAGCCGAATTTTTTTCATCGAATTGAGCAATCTAAGTTCCATTGACTTGACTCCGAAAACCCCATCAATCATATCTCAAACTTCATGGAAAGGTGCGGAATGATCAGGATGCAGGGGGTTTCTTTAAGAGTATATCCACCTCAAGTTCTTCCCATTCTCTCTTTCCATGAAGGCTTGAGGGTGGGTCGATAACTGTAATCCGAATACTTTTCGGACTTGGGATGCATCAAGTCAAGGCTTCTTGAGAAGGTTCATCCCACCTATGGAGACGGCCCGTCTACGAACGGAGATTATGAACTTTCTACAAAACCGGGGGAGTCCCGATTCGAAGCTTGGGAGCTATACAAGGGATTTAGGCGGTCGTGCCTACATCACTATCTCCCAGCCGCTCTCATCCTGCATCCCTTCTATGAGGGCCTCACCATGAATACGAAGTAGTCGATCGATAATGATTCGGGTGGTCTCTTCCTAAGCAAGACCCTCGACCAAGCGGATTCACTTTTGGCTCAAATGGCGGAGAATGCTTGTAATTGGGGAAGGAACTAAAGGGAGGTGACAAGTGGTGGTGATAGCGAGAACATAAGATTTCTTATCAAGAACATTCAATAATTCAGGCAACAACTCTTGCAATAAATGGTCGAGATGAAAACCAGCCAATAACTCAAGCGGTTATGGAGGTCCAACCTACCATTCCATCATCTTTGTCAAACTCAAGATTACGATGTGAAGTGTAAGGTGGAGGACATGCGAACTTTGAGTGCCCAACGGAGCTTGTATCTAACGAGCAAGCAATTTACCGAAACAACCTTTCATACCGCAACAACGAACCTGTCCACCCTCAAGGGAATCCATCTTACATTCCGCTTGGTTTTCTATACTCGAACCAAAGCCATGGCCAAAACTATCCTCAACAAAGCCAAAACCAAAACCTTCCCCATCACCAAAACCCTCCATATCAAAATCAATCCTACCATCAATCCCCTCAATCCTACCAACAACCCCCTCCACAAATAAGCCAAGAGATGGACTTCATGCAAAGCTATCGCGATTAAAAGAACCT
Source organism: Portulaca oleracea (assembly GCA_029582165.1). NCBI lineage: Eukaryota > Viridiplantae > Streptophyta > Magnoliopsida > Caryophyllales > Portulacaceae > Portulaca > Portulaca oleracea. Next base: position 8,590,251 of record CM055879.1, on the reverse strand, counting down.
TGCTCTCTATGGATACGATAAACAAACCCCGACTATATTATAGCTTGAACAAAATGGCGCCGTTGTCGGGGAGCAAGCGCCCCTTTCAATCTAAATTTAATATATGAACGTTTAGTTTAAGTGACCTTTACCTTGTTGAGTTGAGTCTAGAGTCCATAGGGCTATTTACATGGTCACCTTGTTTAGTGCGTACGCATGAGGGATCAATTACAACTTGTACCATTCGATCCCGAAATAGAACCAATTGCATGACACAACAACGCCGCAAACGCTCGCAGGCGACAACATGAACGACAACAACGAGATGCTTTGGCACAACCACCGCCAGAACCCCTTACACTTTCATTTGCATCTCCTTTGATGGGTACGGGAGGTTCTCCCATTGTTTTTCCCGACCTTCCAGAGGTGACTGTTTTCGAGGTCAAGCCGAATTTCTTTCATCGAATTGAGCAATCCAAGTTCCATTGACTTGACTCCGAAAACCCCATCAATCATATCTCAAACGTCTTGGAAAGGTGCGGAATGATCAGGATGCAGGGGGTTTCTTTAAGAGTATATCCACCTCAAGTTCTTCCCATTCTCTCTTTCCATGAAGGCTTGAGGGTGGGTCGATAATTGTAATCCGAATACTTTTCGGACTTGGGATGCATTAAGTCAAGGCTTCTTGAGAAGGTTCATCCCACCTATGGAGACGGTCCGCCTACGAACGGAGATTATGAACTTTCTACAACAACCGGGGGAGTCTCTATTCGAAGTTTGGGAGCGATACAAGGGATTTAGGCGGTCGTGCCTACATCACTATCTCCCAGCCGCTCTCATCCTGCATACCTTCTATGAGGGCCTCACCATGAATACGAAGTAGTCGATCGATAATGCTTCGGGTGGTCTCTTCTTAAGCAAGACCCTCGACCAAGCGGATTCACTTTGGGCTCAAATGGCGGAGAATGCTTGTAATTGGGGAAGGAACTCGAGGGAGGGGACAAGTTGTGGTGATAGCGAGAACATAAGCTTTCTTATCAAGAACATGCAACAAACCATGCAAAACCTCTCGCAAGACATGGTCGAGATGAAGACGAGTCAACAACTCAAGTCGGTTATGGAGGTCCAACCTTCCATTCCTTCATCTTCGTCAAACTCGGGATTACGTTGTGAAGTTTGCGGTGGAGGACATGCGAACTTTGAGTGCCCAAGGGAGCTTGTATCTAACGAGCAAGCAAATGCCCTTTAGCGAACCAACCTTTCTTACCGCAACAACGAACCTGTCCACCCTCAAGGGAATCCATCCAACGTTCCCCCGGGTTTTCTATACCCGAACCAAAGCCAAGGCCAAAATCATCCTCAACAAAGTTAAAACCAAAACCGTCCCCATCACCAAAACCCTCCACATCAAAATCTATCCTACCATCAAGCCCCTCAATCCTACCAACAACCCCGTCAACAAATGAGCCAAGAGATGGACATCATGCAAAGCTATCGCGATTAAAAGAACCTTGCTCTCTATGGATACGATAAACAAACCCCGACTATATTATAGCTTGAACGAAATGGCGCCGTTGCCGGGGAGCAAGCGCCCCTTTTAATCTAAATTTAATCTATGAACGTTTAGTTTAAGTGACCTTTTCCTTGTTGAGTTGAGTCGAGAGTCCATAAGGCTATTTACATCGTCACCTTGTTTAGTGCGTACGCATGAGGGATCAATTACCACTTGTACCATTCGATCCCGAAATAGAAGCAATTGCATGACACAACAACGCCGCAAACGCTCGCAGGCGACAACATGAACGACAACAACGAGATGCTTTGGCACAACCACCGCCAGAACTCCTTACACTTTCATTTGCATCTCCTTTGATGGGTACGGGAGGTTCTCCCATTGTTTTTCCCGACCTTCCGGAGGTGACTGTTTTCGAGGTCAAGCCGAATTTCTTTCATCGAATTGAGCAATCCAAGTTCCATTGACTTGACTCCGAAAACCCCATCAATCATATCTCAAACGTCTTGGAAAGGTGCGGAATGATTAGGATGCAGGGGGTTTCTTTAAGAGTATATCCACCTCAAGTTCTTCCCATTCTCTCTTTCCATGAAGGCTTGAGGGTGATCCGAATACTTTTCGGACTTAAGATGCATTAAGTCAAGGCTTCTTGAGAAGGTTCATCCCACCTATGGAGACGGTCCGCCTACGAACGGAGATTATGAACTTTCTTCAACAACCGGGGGAGTCTTAATTTATTCGAAGTTTGGGAGCGATACAAGGGATTTAGGCGGTCGTGCCTACATCACTATCTCCCAGCCGCTCTCATCCTGCATACCTTCTATGAGGGCCTCACCATGAATACGAAGTAGTCGATCGATAATGCTTCGGGTGGTCTCTTCCTAAGCAAGACCCTCGACCAAGCGGATTCACTTTGGGCTCAAATGGCGGAGAATGCTTGTAATTGGGGAAGGAACTCGAGGGACGGGACAAGTTGTGGTGATAGCGAGAACATAAGCTTTCTTATCAAGAACATGCAACAAACCATGCAAAACCTCTCGCAAGACATGGTCGAGATGAAGACGAGTCAACAACTCAAGTCGGTTATGGAGGTCCAACCTTCCATTCCTTCATCTTCTTCAAACTCGGGATTACGTTGTGAAGTTCGCGGTGGAGGACATGCGAACTTTGAGTGCCCAAGGGAGCTTGTATCTAACGAGCAAGCAAATGCCCTTTACCGAACCAACCTTTCATACCGCAACAACGAACCTGTCCACCCTCAAGGGAATCCATCCAACGTTCCCCCGGGTTTTCTATACCCGAACCAAAGCCAAGGCCAAAATCATCCTCAACAAAGTTAAAACCAAAACCGTCCCCATCACCAAAACCCTCCACATCAAAATCTATCCTACCATCAAGCCCCTCAATCCTACCAACAACCCCGTCCACAAATGAGCCAAGAGATGGACATCATGCAAAGCTATCACGATTAAAAGAACCTTGCTCTCTATGGATACGATAAACAAACCCCGACTATATTATACGTTGAACAAAATGGCGCCGTTGCCGGGGAGCAAGCGCCCCTTTTAATCTAAATTTAATCTATGAACGTTTAGTTTAAGTGACCTTTACCTTGTTGAGTTGAGTCGAGAGTCCATAAGGCTATTTACATCGTCACCTTGTTTAGTGCGTACGCATGAGGGATCAATTACCACTTGTACCATTCGATCCCGAAATAGAAGCAATTGCATGACACAACAACGCCGCAAACGCTCGCAGGCGACAACATGAACGACAACAACGAGATGCTTTGGCACAACCACCGCCAGAACTCCTTACACTTTCATTTGCATCTCCTTTGATGGGTACGGGAGGTTCTCCCATTGTTTTTCCCGACCTTCCGGAGGTGACTGTTTTCGAGGTCAAGCCGAATTTCTTTCATCGAATTGAGCAATCCAAGTTCCATTGACTTGACTCCGAAAACCCCATCAATCATATCTCAAACGTCTTGGAAAGGTGCGGAATGATCAGGATGCAGGGGGTTTCTTTAAGAGTATATCCACCTCAAGTTCTTCCCATTCTCTCTTTCCATGAAGGCTTGAGGGTGATCCGAATACTTTTCGGACTTGGGATGCATTAAGTCAAGGCTTCTTGAGAAGGTTCATCCCACCTATGGAGACGGTCCGCCTACGAACGGAGATTATGAACATTCTTCAACAACCGGGGGAGTCTTAATTTATTCGAAGTTTGGGAGCGATACAAGGGATTTAGGCGGTCGTGCCTACATCACTATCTCCCAGCCGCTCTCATCCTGCATACCTTCTATGAGGGCCTCACCATGAATACGAAGTAGTCGATCGATAATGCTTCGGGTGGTCTCTTCCTAAGCAAGACCCTCGACCAAGCGGATTCACTTTGGGCTCAAATGGCGGAGAATGCTTGTAATTGGGGAAGGAACTCGAGGGAGGGGACAAGTTGTGGTGATAGCGAGAACATAAGCTTTCTTATCAAGAACATGCAACAAACCATGCAAAACCTCTCGCAAGACATGGTCGAGATGAAGACGAGTCAACAACTCAAGTCGGTTATGGAGGTCCAACCTTCCATTCCTTCATCTTCGTCAAACTCGGGATTACGTTGTGAAGTTCGCGGTGGAGGACATGCGAACTTTGAGTGCCCAAGGGAGCTTGTATCTAACGAGCAAGCAAATGCCCTTTACCGAACCAACCTTTCATACCGCAACAACGAACCTGTCCACCCTCAAGGGAATCCATCCAACGTTCCCCCGGGTTTTCTATACCCGAACAAAAGCCAAGGCCAAAATCATCCTCAACAAAGTTAAAACCAAAACCGTCCCCATCACCAAAACCCTCCACATCAAAATCTATCCTACCATCAAGCCCCTCAATCCTACCAACAACCCCGTCCACAAATGAGCCAAGAGATGGACATCATGCAAAGCTATCACGATTAAAAGAACCTTGCTCTCTATGGATACGATAAACAAACCCCGACTATATTATACGTTGAACAAAATGGCGCCGTTGCCGGGGAGCAAGCGCCCCTTTTAATCTAAATTTAATCTATGAACGTTTAGTTTAAGTGACCTTTACCTTGTTGAGTTGAGTCGAGAGTCCATAGGGCTATTTACATCGTCACCTTGTTTAGTGCGTACGCATGAGGGATCAATTACCACTTGTACCATTCGATCCCGAAATAGAAGCAATTGCATGACACAACAACGCCACAAACGCTCGCAGGCGACAACATGAACGACAACAACGAGATGCTTTGGCACAACCACCGTCAGAACCCCTTACACTTTCATTTGCATCTCCTTTGATGGGTACGGGAGGTTCCCCCATTGTTTTCCCGACCTTCCGGAGGTGATTGTTTTCGAGGTCAAGCCGAATTTCTTTTATCGAATTGAGCAATCCAAGTTCCATTGACTTGACTCCGAAAACCCCATCAATCATATCTCAAACGTCTTGGAAAGGTACGAAATGATCGGGATGCAGGGGGTTTCTTTAAGAGTATATCCACCTCAAGTTCTTCCCATTCTCTCTTTCAATGAAGGCTTGAGGGTGGGTCGATAACTGCAATCCGAATACTTTTCGGACTTGGGATGCATCAAGTTAAGGCTTCTTGAGAAGGTTCATCCCACCTATGGAGACGGCCCGCCTACGAACGGAGATTATGAACTTTCTACATCAACCGGGGGAGTCTCTATTCGAAGCTTGGGAGAGATTATGAACTTTCTACACAATCTCCCAGCCGCTCTCATCCTGCATACCTTCTATGAGGGCCTCACCATAAATACGAAGTAGTCGATCGATAATGCTTCGGGTGGTCTCTTCCTAAGCAAGACCCTCGACCAAGCGGATTCACTTTTGGCTCAAATGGCGGAGAATGCTTGTAATTGGGGAAGGAACTAAAGGGAGGTGACAAGTAGTGGTGATAGCGAGAACATAAGATTTCTTATCAAGAACATTCAATAAACCAGGCAACAACTCTTGCAATAAATGATCGAGATGAAAACCATTCAATAACTCAAGCGGTTGTGGAGGTCCAACCTACCATTCCTTCATCTTCGTCAAACTCAAGATTACGATGTAAAGTGTGCGGTGGAGGACATGCGAACTTTGAGTGCCCAACGGAGCTTGTATCTAACGAGAAAGCAAATGCCCTTTACCGAAACAACCTTTCATACCGCAACAACGAACCTGTCCACCCTCAAGGGAATCCATCTTACGTTCCGCTTGGTTTTCTATACTCGAACCAAAGCCATGGCCAAAACCATCCTCAACAAAGCCAAAACCAAAACCGTCCCCATCACCAAAACCCTCCATATCAAAATCAATCCTACCATCAAGCCCCTCAATCCTACCAACAACCCCCTCCACAAATAAGCCAAGAGATGGACATCATGCAAAGCTATCGCGATTAAAAGAACCTTGCTCTCTATGGATACGATAAACAAACCCCGACTATATTATAGCTTGAACAAAATGGCGCCGTTGCCGGGGAGCAAGCGCCCCTTTTAATCTAAATTTAATCTATGAAAGTATAGTTTAAGTGACCTTTACCTTGTTGAGTTGAGTCTAGAGTCCATAGAGCTATTTACATCGTCACCTTGTTTAGTGCGTACGCATGAGGGATCAATTACCACTTGTACCATTCGATCCCGAAATAGAAGCAATTGCATGACACAACAACGCCGCAAACGCTTGCAGGCGACAACATGAACGACAACAACGAGATGCTTTGGCACAACCACCGCCAGAACCCCTTACACTTATTTCATTTGCATCTCCTTTGATGGGTACGGGAGGTTCTCCCATTTTTTTTCCCGACCTTCCGGAGGTGACTGTTTTCGAGGTCAAGCCGAATTTCTTTCATCGAATTGAGCAATCCATGTTCCATTGACTTGACTCCAAAAACCCCATCAATCATATCACAAACGTCTTGGAAAGGTGCGGAATGATCAGGATGCAGGGGGTTTCTTTAAGAGTATATCCACCTTAAGTTCTTCCCATTCTCTATTTCCATGAAGGCTTGAGGGTGGGTCGATAATTGTAATTCGAATACTTTTCGGACTTGGGATACATTAAGTCAAGGCTTCTTGAGAAGGTTCATCCCACCTATGGAGACGGTCCGCCTACGAACGGAGATTATGAACTTTCTACAACAACCGGGGGAGTCTCTATTCGAAGCTTGGGAGCGATACAAGGGATTTAGGCGGTCGTGCCTACATCACTATCGCCCAGCCGCTCTCATCCTGCATACCTTCTATGAGGGCCTCACCATGAATACGAAGTAGTCGATCGATAATGCTTCGGGTGGTCTCTTCCTAAGCAAGACCCTCGACCAAGCGGATTCACTTTGGGCTCAAATGGCGGAGAATGCTTGTAATTGGGGAAGGAACTCGAGGGAGGGGACAAGTTGTGGTGATAGCGAGAACATAAGCTTTCTTATCAAGAACATGCAACAAACCATGCAAAACCTCTCGCAAGACATGGTCGAGATGAAGACGAGTCAACAACTCAAGTCGGTTATGGAGGTCCAACCTTCCATTCCTTCATCTTCGTCAAACTCGGGATTACGTTGTGAAGTGTGCGGTGGAGGACATGCGAACTTTGAGTTCCCAAGGGAGCTTGTATCTAACGAGCAAGCAAATGCCCTTTACCGAAACAACATTTCTTACCGCAACAACGAACCTGTCCATCAAAGCCATGGCCAAAACCATCCTACGTTCCCCTTTGTTTTCTATACTAGAATCAAAGCCATGGCCAAAACCATCCTCAACAAAGCCAAAACCAAAACCAAAACTGTCCCCATCACCAACACCCTCCATATCAAAACCAATCCTACCATCAAGCCCCAAAATCCTACCAACAACCCCCTCCAAAAATGAGCCAAGAGATGGACATCATGCAAAGCTATCTAGATTAAAAGAACCTTGCTCTCTCTGGATACGATAAACAAACCCCGACTATATTATAGCTTGAACAAAATGGCGTCGTTGCCTAGGAGCAAGCGCCCCTTTTAATCTAGATTTAATCTATGAACGTTTAGTTTAAGTGACCTTTACCTTGTTGAGTTGAGTCTAAAGTCCTAGGGCTATTTACAACGTTACCTTGTTTAGTGCATGCGCATGAGTGATCAATTACCACTTGTACCATTCGATCCCGAAATAGAAGCAATTGCATGACACAACAACGTCGTAAACGCTCACAGACGACTACTTGAACGACAACAGCGAGAGGCTTTGGCAACACCATTGCCAGAACCTCGTACCCTTATTTCATTTGCACAACCTTTGACGGGTACGGGAGGTTCTCCCATTGTTTTGCCCGACCTTCCGGAGGGAACTGTTTTCGAGGTCAAGCCGAATTGAGCAATCCAAGTTCCATGGACTTGACTCCGAAAACCCCATCATTCATATCTCAATCTTCTTGGAAAAGTGCGGTATGATCAAGATGCAGGGGATTCGATAACTGTAATCTGAATACTTTTCGGACTTGGGATGCATTATCCACCTCAAGTTCGATAACTTTTTGGAAAGCCACCCTCAATTTTCTTGGAAAGGTGCGGTATGATCAGTATATCCACATCAAGTTCTTCCCATTCTCTCTTTCCAAGAAGGCTTGAGGGTGGCTCGATAACTGTAATCTGAATACTTTTCGGACTTGGGATGCATTAAGTCAAGGCTTCTTGAGAAGGTTCTTCCGACGTTTAGAGATGGCCCGTGTACGAAAGGAGATTTTGAACTTTCTACAACAACCGAAGAGTCTCTAATCGAAGCGTGGGAGCGATACAAGGGATTTCAGCGGTCGTGCCTACATCACAATCTCCCAGCCGCTCTCATCCTGCATACCTTCTATGAGGGTCTCACCATGAACACGAAGCAGTCGATCGATAATGCTTCGGGTGGTCTCTTCCTAAGCAAGACCCCCGACCAAGCGGATTCACTTTTGGCTCAAATGGCGGAGAATGCTTGTAATTGGGGAAGGAATCCATCCTACGTTCCCCTTTGTTTTCTATACTCGAACCAAAGCCATGGCCAAAACCATCCTCAACAAAACCAAAACCAAAACCGTCCCCATCACCAACACCCTCCATATAAAAACCAATCCTATCATCAAGCCCCTCAATCCTACCAAAAACCCCCTCTACAAATGAGACAAGAGATGGACATCATGCAAAGCTTTCTAGATTAAAACAAACTTGCTCTCTGTGGATACGATAAACAAACCCAGACTATATTATAGCTTGAATAAAATGGCGCTGTTGCCGGGGAGCAAGCGCCCCTTTTAATCTAAATTTAATCTATGAACGTTTAGTTTAAGTGACCTTTACCTTGTTGAGTTGCGTCTAGAGTCCATAGGGCTATTTACATCGTTACCTTGTTTAGTGCATGCGCATGAGTGATCAATTACCACTTGTAATATTCGATCCCGAAATAGAAGCAATTGCATGACACAACAACGCCGCAAACGCTCGCAGGCGACTACTTGAACGACAACAGCGAGAGGCTTTGGCACAACCACCGCCTGAACCCCGTACCCTTATTTCATTTGCACCACCTTGTTTTGCCCGACCTTCCGAGGATCGCTTTCGAGTCAAGCGAATTTCCTTCATCGAATTGAGTAATCCAAGTTCCATGGACTTGACTCAAAACCCCATCATTCATATCTCAATCTTCTTAGAAAGGTGCGGTATGATCGGGATGTAAGGGTTCCTTTAAGATTATATCCACCTCAAGTACTTCCCATTCTCTCTTTCCAAGAAGGCTTGAGGGTGGCTCGATAACTGTAATATGAATACTTTTCGGACTTGGGATGCATTAAGTCAAGGCTTCTTGAGAAGGTTCTTCCCACCTATGGAGACGGCCCGAGTACGATCGGAGATTAGGAACTTTCTACAACAAGCGGGTGAGTCTCTATTCGAAGCTTGGTAGAGATGCAAGGGATTTCGGCGGTCGTGCCTACATCACTATCTTCCAGCCGCTCTCATCCTGCATACCTTCTATGAGGGCCTCACCATGAACACGAAGCAGTCGATCGATAATGCTTCGGGTGGTCTCTTCCTAAGCAAGACCCCGACTGCGGATTCACTTTTGTCTCAAATGGCGGAGAATGCTTGTAATTGGGAAGGAACTCGTGGGAGGTGACAAGTTGTGGTGATAGCGAGATCATAAGCTTTCTTATCAAGAACATGCAACAAACCATGCAACAACTCTTGCAAGACATGGTCGAGATGAAACCCAGTCAACAACTCAAGCTGGTTTTGGAGGTCCAACCTACCATTCCTTCATCTTCGTCAAACTCAAGATTACGATGTGAAGTGTGCGGTGGAGGACATGCGAACTTTGAGTGCCCAACAGAGCTTGTATCTAACGAGCAAGCAAATGCCCTTTACCGAAACAACCGTTCATACCGCAACAATGAACCTGTCGACCCTTGTTTAAACCCGATTTTGCATGATTTTTCCCTTCTATTTTATATCTTTTAGCTTGTTTTTAATAATTAAATTACGTTTTTTATTATGTTTTCAGTAATTTTTAAGTTTTATTAGTTTTATCATTTTAGTTATTTTTAGTATTAAAATGAATCAAATTGAAATTAAAATAAAAACCTATTTCTAATCCTAAATTCTATATCTGTCAGCCCAAATCTTTCTCCTTTTTCCTCGGCCCCAATTCCTGCCCAAAACTCGCGACTACCCCCGACCCATTTACCCGCCCCATTTACTTCCTCACCCAGCCAAATACAACTCCCCCCTAAACCCTAACTCTCATTTTCTATCTTTTCATTCTTTCATTCGTCCTCCTTCCTCTCACTCTCTGGTTCTCTCATTCAAGCCGAACCACCTCACCTCCTCCATAACCATCAAACTACATCTTTGTTCTCCCATTGTTTTGCCCGACCTTCCGGAGGGAACTGTTTTCGAGGTCAAGCCGAATTGAGCAATCCAAGTTCCATGGACTTGACTCCGAAAACCCCATCATTCATATCTCAATCTTCTTGGAAAAGTGCGGTATGATCAAGATGCAGGGGATTCGATAACTGTAATCTGAATACTTTTCGGACTTGGGATGCATTATCCACCTCAAGTTCGATAACTTTTTGGAAAGCCACCCTCAATTTTCTTGGAAAGGTGCGGTATGATCAGTATATCCACATCAAGTTCTTCCCATTCTCTCTTTCCAAGAAGGCTTGAGGGTGGCTCGATAACTGTAATCTGAATACTTTTCGGACTTGGGATGCATTAAGTCAAGGCTTCTTGAGAAGGTTCTTCCGACGTTTAGAGATGGCCCGTACGAAGGAGATTTTGAACTTTCTACAACAACCGAAGAGTCTCTAATCGGCGTGGGAGCGATACAAGGGATTTCGTGTCGTGCCTACATCACAATCTCCCGCTCTCATCCTGCATACCTTCTATGAGGTCTCACCATGAACACGGCGATCGATCGATAATGCTTGGTGGTCTCTTCCTAAGCAAGACCCCGACTGCCGGATTCACTTTTGGCTCAAATGGCGGAGAATGCTTGTAATTGGGGAAGGAACTCGTACGAGGTGACAAGTTGTGGTGATAGCGAGAACATAAGCTTTCTTATCAAGAACATGCAACAAACCATGCAACTCTTGCAAGACATGGTCGAGATGAAAACCAGTCAACAACTCAAGCCGGTTATGGAGGTCCAACCTACCATTCCTTCATCTTCGTCAAACTCAAGATTACGATGTGAAGTGTGCGGTGGAGGACATGCGAACTTTGAGTGCCCAACAGAGCTTGTATCTAACGAGCAAGCAAATGCCCTTTACCGAAACAACCGTTCAGACCGCAACAATGAACTTGTCCACCCTCAAGGGAATCCATCCTACGTTCCCCTTTGTTTTCTATACTCGAACCAAAGCCATGGCCAAAACCATCCTCAACAAAACCAAAACCAAAACCAAAACCGTCCCCATCACCAACACCCTCCATATAAAAACCAATCCTATCATCAAGCCCCTCAATCCTACCAAAAACCCCCTCTACAAATGAGACAAGAGATGGACATCATGCAAAGCTTTCTAGATTAAAAGAAACTTGCTCTCTGTGGATACGATAAACAAACCCAGACTATATTATAGCTTGAATAAAATGGCGCTGTTGCCGGGGAGCAAGCGCCCCTTTTAATCTAAATTTAATCTATGAACGTTTAGTTTAAGTGACCTTTACCTTGTTGAGTTGCGTCTAGAGTCCATAGGGCTATTTACATCGTTACCTTGTTTAGTGCATGCGCATGAGTGATCAATTACCACTTGTAATATTCGATCCCGAAATAGAAGCAATTGCATGACACAACAACGCCGCAAACGCTCGCAGGCGACTACTTGAACGACAACAGCGAGAGGCTTTGGCACAACCACCGCCTGAACCCCGTACCCTTATTTCATTTGCACCACCTTGTTTTGCCCGACCTTCTGGAGGGGACTGTTTTCGAGGTCAAGCCGAATTTCCTTCATCGAATTGAGTAATCCAAGTTCCATGGACTTGACTCCGAAAACCCCATCATTCATATCTCAATCTTCTTAGAAAGGTGCGGTATGATCAGGATGTAAGGGGTTCCTTTAAGATTATATCCACCTCAAGTACTTCCCATTCTCTCTTTCCAAGAAGGCTTGAGGGTGGCTCGATAACTGTAATATGAATACTTTTCGGACTTGGGATGCATTAAGTCAAGGCTTCTTGAGAAGGTTCTTCCCACCTATGGAGACGGCCCGCGTACGAACGGAGATTATGAACTTTCTACAACAACCGGGGGAGTCTCTATTCGAAGCTTGGGAGCGATGCAAGGGATTTCGGCGGTCGTGCCTACATCACAATCTTCCAGCCGCTCTCATCCTGCATACCTTCTATGAGGGCCTCACCATGAACACGAAGCAGTCGATCGATAATGCTTTGGGTGGTCTCTTCCTAAGCAAGACCCCCGACCAAGCGGATTCACTTTTGTCTCAAATGGCGGAGAATGCTTGTAATTGGGGAAGGAACTCGTGGGAGGTGACAAGTTGTGGTGATAGCGAGATCATAAGCTTTCTTATCAAGAACATGCAACAAACCATGCAACAACTCTTGCAAGACATGGTCGAGATGAAACCCAGTCAACAACTCAAGCTGGTTTTGGAGGTCCAACCTACCATTCCTTCATCTTCGTCAAACTCAAGATTACGATGTGAAGTGTGCGGTGGAGGACATGCGAACTTTGAGTGCCCAACAGAGCTTGTATCTAACGAGCAAGCAAATGCCCTTTACCGAAACAACCGTTCATACCGCAACAATGAACCTGTCGACCCTTGTTTAAACCGATTTTGCATGATTTTTCCTTCTATTTTATATCTTTTAGCTTGTTTTTAATAATTAAATTACGTTTTTTATTATGTTTTCAGTAATTTTTAAGTTTTATTAGTTTTTATCATTTTTAGTTATTTTTAGTATTAAAATGAATCAAATTGAAATTAAAATAAAAACCTATTTCTAATCCTAAATTCTATATCTGTCAGCCCAAATCTTTCTCCCCTTTTTCCCCTCGGCCCAGCAATTCCCTGGCCCAAAACCTGCGACCCGCCTACCCTGACCCATTTACCCGCCCCATTTACTTCCTCACCCAGCCAAATACAACTCCCCCCTAAACCCTAACTCTCATTTTCTATCTTTTCATTCTTTCATTCGTCCTCCTTCCTCTCACTCTCTGGTTCTCTCATTCAAGCCGAACCACCTCACCTCCTCCATAACCATCAAACTACATCTTTGTTCTCCCATTGTTTTGCCCGACCTTCCGGAGGGAACTGTTTTCGAGGTCAAGCCGAATTGAGCAATCCAAGTTCCATGGACTTGACTCCGAAAACCCCATCATTCATATCTCAATCTTCTTGGAAAAGTGCGGTATGATCAAGATGCAGGGGATTCGATAACTGTAATCTGAATACTTTTCGGACTTGGGATGCATTATCCACCTCAAGTTCGATAACTTTTTAGAAAGCCACCCTCAATTTTCTTGGAAAGGTGCGGTATGATCAGTATATCCACATCAAGTTCTTCCCATTCTCTCTTTCCAAGAAGGCTTGAGGGTGGCTCGATAACTGTAATCTGAATACTTTTCGGACTTGGGATGCATTAAGTCAAGGCTTCGAGAAGGTTCTTCCGACGCGTTTAGAGATGGCCCGTGTGAAGGAGATTTTGAACTTTCTACAACAACCGAAGAGTCTCTAATCGAAGCGTGGGAGCGATACAAGGGATTTCAGCGGTCGTGCCTACATCACAATCTCCCAGCCGCTCTCATCCTGCATACCTTCTATGAGGGTCTCACCATGAACACGAAGCAGTCGATCGATAATGCTTCGGGTGGTCTCTTCCTAAGCAAGACCCCCGACCAAGCGGATTCACTTTTGGCTCAAATGGCGGAGAATGCTTGTAATTGGGGAAGGAACTCGTACGAGGTGACAAGTTGTGGTGATAGCGAGAACATAAGCTTTCTTATCAAGAACATGCAACAAACCATGCAACAACTCTTGCAAGACATGGTCGAGATGAAAACTACCAACAATTCAAGCGGTTATGGAGGTCCAACCTACCATTCCTTCATCTTCGTCAAACTCAAGATTACGATGTGAAGTGTGCGGTGGAGGACATGCGAACTTTGAGTGCCCAACAGAGCTTGTATCTAACGAGCAAGCAAATGCCCTTTACCGAAACAACCGTTCAGACCGCAACAATGAACTTGTCCACCCTCAAGGAATCCATCCTACGTTCCCCTTTGTTTTCTATACTCGAACCAAAGCCATGGCCAAAACCATCCTCAACAAAACCAAAACCAAAACCGTCCCCATCACCAACACCCTCCATATAAAAACCAATCCTATCATCAAGCCCCTCAATCCTACCAAAAACCCCCTCTACAAATGAGACAAGAGATGGACATCATGCAAAGCTTTCTAGATTAAAAGAAACTTGCTCTCTGTGGATACGATAAACAAACCCAGACTATATTATAGCTTGAATAAAATGGCATTGCCGGGGAGCAAGCGCCCCTTTTAATCTAAATTTAATCTATGAACGTTTAGTTTAAGTGACCTTTACCTTGTTGAGTTGCGTCTAGAGTCCATAGGGCTATTTACATCGTTACCTTGTTTAGTGCATGCGCATGAGTGATCAATTACCACTTGTAATATTCGATCCCGAAATAGAAGCAATTGCATGACACAACAACGCCGCAAACGCTCGCAGGCGACTACTTGAACGACAACAGCGAGAGGCTTTGGCACAACCACCGCCTGAACCCCGTACCCTTATTTCATTTGCACCACCTTGTTTTGCCCGACCTTCTGGAGGGGACTGTTTTCGAGGTCAAGCCGAATTTCCTTCATCGAATTGAGTAATCCAAGTTCCATGGACTTGACTCCGAAAACCCCATCATTCATATCTCAATCTTCTTAGAAAGGTGCGGTATGATCAGGATGTAAGGGGTTCCTTTAAGATTATATCCACCTCAAGTACTTCCCATTCTCTCTCAAGAAGGCTTGAGGGTGGCTCGATAACTGTAATATGAATACTTTTCGGACTTGGGATGCATTAAGTCAAGGCTTCTTGAGAAGGTTCTTCCCACCTATGGAGACGGCCCGCGTACGAACGGAGATTATGAACTTTCTACAACAACCGGGGGAGTCTCTATTCGAAGCTTGGGAGCGATGCAAGGGATTTCGGCGGTCGTGCCTACATCACAATCTTCCAGCCGCTCTCATCCTGCATACCTTCTATGAGGGCCTCACCATGAACACGAAGCAGTCGATCGATAATGCTTTGGGTGGTCTCTTCCTAAGCAAGACCCCCGACCAAGCGGATTCACTTTTGTCTCAAATGGCGGAGAATGCTTGTAATTGGGGAAGGAACTCGTGGGAGGTGACAAGTTGTGGTGATAGCGAGATCATAAGCTTTCTTATCAAGAACATGCAACAAACCATGCAACAACTCTTGCAAGACATGGTCGAGATGAAACCCAGTCAACAACTCAAGCTGGTTTTGGAGGTCCAACCTACCATTCCTTCATCTTCGTCAAACTCAAGATTACGATGTGAAGTGTGCGGTGGAGGACATGCGAACTTTGAGTGCCCAACAGAGCTTGTATCTAACGAGCAAGCAAATGCCCTTTACCGAAACAACCGTTCATACCGCAACAATGAACCTGTCGACCCTTGTTTAAACCCGATTTTGCATGATTTTTCCCTTCTATTTTATATCTTTTAGCTTGTTTTTAATAATTAAATTACGTTTTTTATTATGTTTTCAGTAATTTTTAAGTTTTATTAGTTTTTATCATTTTTAGTTATTTTTAGTATTAAAATGAATCAAATTGAAATTAAAATAAAAACCTATTTCTAATCCTAAATTCTATATCTGTCAGCCCAAATCTTTCTCCCCTTTTTCCCCTCGGCCCAAAGAATTCCTCGCCCAAAACCCGCCTACTGCGACCCATTTACCGCCCCATTTACTTCCTCACCCAAATACAACTCCCCTAAACCCTAACTCTCATTTTCTATCTTTTCATTCTTTCATTCGTCCTCCTTCCTCTCACTCTCTGGTTCTCTCATTCAAGCCGAACCACCTCACCTCCTCCATAACCATCAAACTACATCTTTGTTCTCCCATTGTTTTGCCCGACCTTCCGGAGGGAACTGTTTTCGAGGTCAAGCCGAATTGAGCAATCCAAGTTCCATGGACTTGACTCCGAAAACCCCATCATTCATATCTCAATCTTCTTGGAAAAGTGCGGTATGATCAAGATGCAGGGGATTCGATAACTGTAATCTGAATACTTTTCGGACTTGGGATGCATTATCCACCTCAAGTTCGATAACTTTTTGGAAAGCCACCCTCAATTTTCTTGGAAAGGTGCGGTATGATCAGTATATCCACATCAAGTTCTTCCCATTCTCTCTTTCCAAGAAGGCTTGAGGGTGGCTCGATAACTGTAATCTGAATACTTTTCGGACTTGGGATGCATTAAGTCAAGGCTTCTTGAGAAGGTTCTTCCGACGTTTAGAGATGGCCCGTGTACGAAAGGAGATTTTGAACTTTCTACAACAACCGAAGAGTCTCTAATCGAAGCGTGGGAGCGATACAAGGGATTTCAGCGGTCGTGCCTACATCACAATCTCCCAGCCGCTCTCATCCTGCATACCTTCTATGAGGGTCTCACCATGAACACGAAGCAGTCGATCGATAATGCTTCGGGTGGTCTCTTCCTAAGCAAGACCCCCGACCAAGCGGATTCACTTTTGGCTCAAATGGCGGAGAATGCTTGTAATTGGGGAAGGAACTCGTACGAGGTGACAAGTTGTGGTGATAGCGAGAACATAAGCTTTCTTATCAAGAACATGCAACAAACCATGCAACAACTCTTGCAAGACATGGTCGAGATGAAAACCAGTCAACAACTCAAGCCGGTTATGGAGGTCCAACCTACCATTCCTTCATCTTCGTCAAACTCAAGATTACGATGTGAAGTGTGCGGTGGAGGACATGCGAACTTTGAGTGCCCAACAGAGCTTGTATCTAACGAGCAAGCAAATGCCCTTTACCGAAACAACCGTTCAGACCGCAACAATGAACTTGTCCACCCTCAAGGGAATCCATCCTACGTTCCCCTTTGTTTTCTATACTCGAACCAAAGCCATGGCCAAAACCATCCTCAACAAAACCAAAACCAAAACCGTCCCCATCACCAACACCCTCCATATAAAAACCAATCCTATCATCAAGCCCCTCAATCCTACCAAAAACCCCCTCTACAAATGAGACAAGAGATGGACATCATGCAAAGCTTTCTAGATTAAAAGAAACTTGCTCTCTGTGGATACGATAAACAAACCCAGACTATATTATAGCTTGAATAAAATGGCGCTGTTTCCGTGGAGCTAGCGCCCCTTTTAATCTAAATTTAATCTATGAACGTTTAGTTTAAGTGACCTTTACCTTGTTGAGTTGCGTCTAGAGTCCATAGGGCTATTTACATCGTTACCTTGTTTAGTGCATGCGCATGAGTGATCAATTACCACTTGTAATATTCGATCCCGAAATAGAAGCAATTGCATGACACAACAACGCCGCAAACGCTCGCAGGCGACTACTTGAACGACAACAGCGAGAGGCTTTGGCACAACCACCGCCTGAACCCCGTACCCTTATTTCATTTGCACCACCTTGTTTTGCCCGACCTTCTGGAGGGGACTGTTTTCGAGGTCAAGCCGAATTTCCTTCATCGAATTGAGTAATCCAAGTTCCATGGACTTGACTCCGAAAACCCCATCATTCATATCTCAATCTTCTTAGAAAGGTGCGGTATGATCAGGATGTAAGGGGTTCCTTTAAGATTATATCCACCTCAAGTACTTCCCATTCTCTCTTTCCAAGAAGGCTTGAGGGTGGCTCGATAACTGTAATATGAATACTTTTCGGACTTGGGATGCATTAAGTCAAGGCTTCTTGAGAAGGTTCTTCCCACCTATGGAGACGGCCGCGCATTTAACGGAGATTATGAACTTTCTACAACAACCGGGAGTCTCTATTCAAGCTTGGGAGCGATGCAAGGGATTTCTGGTCGTGCCTACATCACAATCTTCCACCGCTCATCCTGCATACCTTCTATGAGGGCCTCACCATGAACACGGCGATCGATCGATAATGCTTTGGGTGGTCTCTTCCTAAGCAAGACCCCACTGCCGGATTCACTTTTGTCTCAAATGGCGGAGAATGCTTGTAATTGGGGAAGGAACTCGTGGGAGGTGACAAGTTGTGGTGATAGCGAGATCATAAGCTTTCTTATCAAGAACATGCAACAAACCATGCAACAACTCTTGCAAGACATGGTCGAGATGAAACCCAGTCAACAACTCAAGCTGGTTTTGGAGGTCCAACCTACCATTCCTTCATCTTCGTCAAACTCAAGATTACGATGTGAAGTGTGCGGTGGAGGACATGCGAACTTTGAGTGCCCAACAGAGCTTGTATCTAACGAGCAAGCAAATGCCCTTTACCGAAACAACCGTTCATACCGCAACAATGAACCTGTCGACCCTTGTTTAAACCCGATTTTGCATGATTTTTCCCTTCTATTTTATATCTTTTAGCTTGTTTTTAATAATTAAATTACGTTTTTTATTATGTTTTCAGTAATTTTTAAGTTTTATTAGTTTTTATCATTTTTAGTTATTTTTAGTATTAAAATGAATCAAATTGAAATTAAAATAAAAACCTATTTCTAATCCTAAATTCTATATCTGTCAGCCCAAATCTTTCTCCCCTTTTTCCCCTCGGCCCAATTCCTGGCCCAAAACCTGCGACCCGCCTACCCTGACCCATTTACCCGCCCCATTTACTTCCTCACCCAGCCAAATACAACTCCCCCCTAAACCCTAACTCTCATTTTCTATCTTTTCATTCTTTCATTCGTCCTCCTTCCTCTCACTCTCTGGTTCTCTCATTCAAGCCGAACCACCTCACCTCCTCCATAACCATCAAACTACATCTTTGTTCTCCCATTGTTTTGCCCGACCTTCCGGAGGGAACTGTTTTCGAGGTCAAGCCGAATTGAGCAATCCAAGTTCCATGGACTTGACTCCGAAAACCCCATCATTCATATCTCAATCTTCTTGGAAAAGTGCGGTATGATCAAGATGCAGGGGATTCGATAACTGTAATCTGAATACTTTTCGGACTTGGGATGCATTATCCACCTCAAGTTCGATAACTTTTTGGAAAGCCACCCTCAATTTTCTTGGAAAGGTGCGGTATGATCAGTATATCCACATCAAGTTCTTCCCATTCTCTCTTTCCAAGAAGGCTTGAGGGTGGCTCGATAACTGTAATCTGAATACTTTTCGGACTTGGGATGCATTAAGTCAAGGCTTCTTGAGAAGGTTCTTCCGACGTTTAGAGATGGCCCGTGTACGAAAGGAGATTTTGAACTTTCTACAACAACCGAAGAGTCTCTAATCGAAGCGTGGGAGCGATACAAGGGATTTCAGCGGTCGTGCCTACATCACAATCTCCCAGCCGCTCTCATCCTGCATACCTTCTATGAGGGTCTCACCATGAACACGAAGCAGTCGATCGATAATGCTTCGGGTGGTCTCTTCCTAAGCAAGACCCCCGTCCAAGCGGATTCACTTTTGGCTCAAATGGCGGAGAATGCTTGTAATTGGGGAAGGAACTCGTACGAGGTGACAAGTTGTGGTGATAGCGAGAACATAAGCTTTCTTATCAAGAACATGCAACAAACCATGCAACAACTCTTGCAAGACATGGTCGAGATGAAAACCAGTCAACAACTCAAGCCGGTTATGGAGGTCCAACCTACCATTCCTTCATCTTCGTCAAACTCAAGATTACGATGTGAAGTGTGCGGTGGAGGACATGCGAACTTTGAGTGCCCAACAGAGCTTGTATCTAACGAGCAAGCAAATGCCCTTTACCGAAACAACCGTTCAGACCGCAACAATGAACTTGTCCACCCTCAAGGGAATCCATCCTACGTTCCCCTTTGTTTTCTATACTCGAACCAAAGCCATGGCCAAAACCATCCTCAACAAAACCAAAACCAAAACCGTCCCCATCACCAACACCCTCCATATAAAAACCAATCCTATCATCAAGCCCCTCAATCCTACCAAAAACCCCCTCTACAAATGAGACAAGAGATGGACATCATGCAAAGCTTTCTAGATTAAAAGAAACTTGCTCTCTGTGGATACGATAAACAAACCCAGACTATATTATAGCTTGAATAAAATGGCGCTGTTGCCGGGGAGCAAGCGCCCCTTTTAATCTAAATTTAATCTATGAACGTTTAGTTTAAGTGACCTTTACCTTGTTGAGTTGCGTCTAGAGTCCATAGGGCTATTTACATCGTTACCTTGTTTAGTGCATGCGCATGAGTGATCAATTACCACTTGTAATATTCGATCCCGAAATAGAAGCAATTGCATGACACAACAACGCCGCAAACGCTCGCAGGCGACTACTTGAACGACAACAGCGAGAGGCTTTGGCACAACCACCGCCTGAACCCCGTACCCTTATTTCATTTGCACCACCTTGTTTTGCCCGACCTTCTGGAGGACTGCTTCAGGTCAAGCCGAATTTCCTTCATCGAATTGAGTAATCCAAGTTCCATGGACTTGACTCCGAAAACCCCATCATTCATATCTCAATCTTCTTAGAAAGGTGCGGTATGATCAGGATGTAAGGGGTTCCTTTAAGATTATATCCACCTCAAGTACTTCCCATTCTCTCTTTCCAAGAAGGCTTGAGGGTGGCTCGATAACTGTAATATGAATACTTTTCGGACTTGGGATGCATTAAGTCAAGGCTTCTTGAGAAGGTTCTTCCCACCTATGGAGACGGCCCGCGTACGAACGGAGATTATGAACTTTCTACAACAACCGGGGGAGTCTCTATTCGAAGCTTGGGAGCGATGCAAGGGATTTCGGCGGTCGTGCCTACATCACAATCTTCCAGCCGCTCTCATCCTGCATACCTTCTATGAGGGCCTCACCATGAACACGAAGCAGTCGATCGATAATGCTTTGGGTGGTCTCTTCCTAAGCAAGACCCCCGACCAAGCGGATTCACTTTTGTCTCAAATGGCGGAGAATGCTTGTAATTGGGGAAGGAACTCGTGGGAGGTGACAAGTTGTGGTGATAGCGAGATCATAAGCTTTCTTATCAAGAACATGCAACAAACCATGCAACAACTCTTGCAAGACATGGTCGAGATGAAACCCAGTCAACAACTCAAGCTGGTTTTGGAGGTCCAACCTACCATTCCTTCATCTTCGTCAAACTCAAGATTACGATGTGAAGTGTGCGGTGGAGGACATGCGAACTTTGAGTGCCCAACAGAGCTTGTATCTAACGAGCAAGCAAATGCCCTTTACCGAAACAACCGTTCATACCGCAACAATGAACCTGTCGACCCTTGTTTAAACCCGATTTTGCATGATTTTTCCCTTCTATTTTATATCTTTTAGCTTGTTTTTAATAATTAAATTACGTTTTTTATTATGTTTTCAGTAATTTTTAAGTTTTATTAGTTTTTATCATTTTTAGTTATTTTTAGTATTAAAATGAATCAAATTGAAATTAAAATAAAAACCTATTTCTAATCCTAAATTCTATATCTGTCAGCCCAAATCTTTCTCCCCTTTTTCCCCTCGGCCCAGCAATTCCCTGGCCCAAAACCTGCGACCCGCCTACCCTGACCCATTTACCCGCCCCATTTACTTCCTCACCCAGCCAAATACAACTCCCCCCTAAACCCTAACTCTCATTTTCTATCTTTTCATTCTTTCATTCGTCCTCTTTCCTCTCACTCTCTGGTTCTCTCATTCAAGCCGAACCACCTCACCTCCTCCATAACCATCAAACTACATCTTTGTTCTCATCTCTTTTTCTCTTCTCATCCCCTTCTCTCTTCTCATCTCTTTCCTTTTCTCAGATTATCGCGATATCTCCTTCTCACTCATTTTCTCTTCTTGTTATGGTAGATTCGGTTGAGGAAGGACACGTAGCAGAGGCCATCTCATACACCACCATCGATATCATCTTCGTCCTTAACAATGAACTGCATCTGGACCGTTCGAGTTGAAGAGATCGAAGGGCCAAGATTTGAAGAGGGAAGTGGAGTTCGGCTTTAAAAGAGAGAAGAGGAGCCATTCGAAGTTTTCATGGTTGGTTTCAGCCTCCATCCTTAGGGCTAGTATTTAGGGGAGACTTAGGTTTATTTTCATATGCATGTTCTGGGTTTTGAATCTGGGATTTGGGATTTTTGTTGATTTGTTCTGTTTGATTGGGTTGTATTAATCGAATTCAGGGTTGGTTTTGAATGGTTGAAACTTTGATTCTAGGAATGTAATTGATGGAGTTTGTATGGGTTTGTTTTGTGAAGTAATGAACTGACGAATTTTCTAGGTTGAATCTTGTTCTTTGATGTTGATTATGTTTGGTTTGATTTGCTGTGTAGGTAATCGATTTCGGGCTCGCTGCTTCGGTATTCTTCTCTCTCTCTCTCTGATTTCTCGTTCTTTATACTCTGTTGCTTTGCTTTGTCTCATGTATGTTGATGAGATTCCTTAGTTTGAATCTGGGTTCGAAGTTTTCTGGGTTGGTTCTGTGATTTTTGGTGGTGATGTGTCTCGATTTTCCTTTTCCTCTCAGTCAATAGGATAGTCATTTGCTTAGTTTGTTAGGGTTTAGGTTGGTTCTATTAGGTCTTTAGGGTTCCTAGGGTGTTCTGCTAGGGTTTGTTCTAGGGTTAGGTTTCAGGTCAGAATGTGTGTTGGTTTAGGTCAGTCTTAGGGTTCTTATTATGGTTTTCTTTGTTTTGTTAAGGTTTGGATAATGTCATTCGGGTTAAGGGAGTGATTAAAGCTCCATTGGATGATTAGTTATAGGGGTTAGTAAATTAGGGGGTAGTTAGTGGGAAAAATCTAATTCCCACCTTAGTCATTCCTTCAAGTGGGGTGAATTAGGGATTGAAAACTCTCTAATTAGGGGGTAGTCACTCTCTCATGAAAGTGAGATATAGGCTAACTAGGGAATCTTGTTCGTTTAACCCCCGGGATCCATGGTGGATTTTAGGGAAGTTAATCTGGATTACCTTTGAAAGAAGGAATCCCGTGGCCATATTTCCAACAAGATTCTCATATCATTTATCCTATCTTTTTGCTTCCTAACCACAAAACTCATATAACCATGAATCCTTTGGTTGCCTAAAGCTCCCGAAACCCTTTCTTCTTCTCTTTTTGTGTCTTTGCTTGTGTTACCTTATCTGTTTGAAAACCAATCCTCTTAAATGATGATGAACCCCCAACCTAGTAGGAGAGAATTCGAAATAGACTTTTAGGTTTAGAAGCCCCAACTCCCTGGGAAAGAATGACAAAACCGACGTCTTACAAACCGCTTGACACAAAATGGCGTTGTTGCCAGGGAGTTGCGCCCTTCTAGCCTTTTAGTTTTATTTCTTGAGTTTTCCCTCTAGGTTGTCAAAAATCTAAAAATATGAATAACGAAATGGCATGTTTTGACTTCCCTCAAAATGAGCAAGAATTATTTTGTGATTATCGTGATAGATTGAATGACTATCTTGCTTATTGGCTTCCTCATGGTAATGAATTTTCTTATCGGGAAGTGTTGATTGTTATTAATGAGGGTGTGAATTTCCAGACTCATAATTTGCTTAATCATTTCAATTTTAGTATGGAAAATGATTCTGACGCTTGGGAATTTCTTGATTGGTTGACCGATGATTCTCGTAGATTTAAGGAGAGTTGTTGTTCTTTGGGTTATCTTTTTAATGATCCATGTTTTTTATATACTTGATTTAGATGCATGGATGATTGTTCCCATTCCCCTTGTGATGATTTGCATACTCAATCTCCAATTGTGGATCAACCAAGGGAAATTGGCTATGAAGATTCATATGTGAGTATTCCTTCCTCTCCTATTTCTATTCCTATGCATGCCCCCTCCCCTTGTGATCAATTTGAATCATCTATTCATGCTTCCGACTCTTTTACTTATGTTGACCCGACCTATAGTGATTATATCATGGATTGTGTGCAACAAATAGATAGAAAGCAAAGAGAGTTCGTTGAAAAGCTTAATGCGTTAGCTTCTAAAATGTTTGAGTATGCTCACAAGATAAAACCTTCCTCTCTCGAGGAATGTACTTCAAGCAGAGTTGAGCCTTTTTCCCCATTATCCCCTAATATGCATGTTGATCCCCCTTTGGGTGAAAATGGTGATAATGACTCTCCTTCTTCGTCTTTGACTTGTGTGCCTCATTATCTAGAAATTATCCCTCATGATGCATATGTGTGTGAGTATGAATCATTTATTGAGGATTATGAACCTGAATATGACACTTTCACCTTTGATGTTCAAGAACATGCATCTCCATTATTAGCAATCCCGGTTCCTTCTTCATGTTTAGATTCCTCATGTGATGAGTTTGAGATTGTGGATGATAATGATGCTACCTTATGCTATGTTGAGAGTGTTGCCTTGGAGAGTAGTCCTACTTTTTCTTTGCATGCATGTGATAAAGGATAATGAATTAGATGATAATATTGGGTTGGGACTTGTTTATGATGATTTTGTTAAGGAAGTTGACAATTCTTCTATGTGTTTTGAATGTGATGATGTATCCTCTCCTCCCAATCATGTTATCCCATTCATTCATTGATTATCACTCCCTCATCCAACCATGCATGCCTTGAGTCTCTAGGTACCTTTAGAGGTTATGATCCCCTCCTTGACCCATATCATGTTTACCTAGAAGACTCGCCTAGAAAAATCTTGTTTATTCACTTATTTCATCATTCTAGTGATTTTTCTAAGGCATATGATAAGA
Source organism: Portulaca oleracea (assembly GCA_029582165.1). Lineage (NCBI taxonomy): Eukaryota > Viridiplantae > Streptophyta > Magnoliopsida > Caryophyllales > Portulacaceae > Portulaca > Portulaca oleracea. Next base: position 8,565,325 of record CM055879.1, on the reverse strand, counting down.
TGTTGAGAACACTTACCTATTATGACTCATTGATTTTTTTGTTCCCATACATTCATGGGTCTGAAATGCATTCAGGGATGCATGATCTTCTCCTACGGGCGTTGAATTCTTCCGATCTTGAAGGCCTAAATCTTAAAGAATAAGGAGTGGCTGATACTCCATTGGTAATCGAGGTTATCCAAGTGCTTTCTTGCTTTTATTGAAGACATTATGGTAACCTCGTTCCACCCTTTCCCTTTTTGTAATTATTTCTTTATTTTTGTTTGTTGGGTTTATTTTCTTTTTGCATGCTTGGGTTTTACTTTTCGGTGGCACACCACTTGGTATGCTTTATGTTGGGTTTTCTTTGTTGTTGGAGCCGTGTGGGCTCGGGGCGCCACCCCTTTTCTATGTGCTAAGTGTTTGTATATATGGTTTTTATAATTTTACTACCCTTCATGAGACACCCTTTCCACAATGAGGACATTGTGGCATTTTAAGTGTGTGGGGGGGGGGGGGAGATCTTCATGTTTGGGGTAGCTCACCTAGTTCTTTTTAGGTTCTCTTTTGTTGCCTTTCTTTCTTGGAAAAGTAGTAGAAAAATAAAAGTGAAAAAAGTGCTAAAAATTTGAAAAAAAAAAATTTTGACAAAAAAAAGTGCAAAGTGTTGTTGAAAATGAAAGAGAAAAGGGAAAAAGCTGTGAAAAACCCCAAAAGAGTTTTCTTTTTCTTTAGGTGATGTTCTTATCCATGATTGTGTAGACAGTTGTTTAATTGACTTAGTTAATCTTTTGGAAGCAGCCAAAATTTACAATAAAAGACCTTAGTTTGAATTGTTGTCATGACTCACTTTAATTAGAATCCCTTCATCGACTGTTTAGCAAGGTTCCTAATTTATTTCACGTTCTGGTTGAAACCGAGAGATCCTAGGGGTTTGTGTCCGAGCTTGTTTTATTTTCTTGTGTAGCAAAAGCAAAGCAAAAAGTTTAAAAAGAAAGAAGAAAGCTTTCATAAGATATAATAACCTGAACAAGTGGAGCGTGTCGCTGAAGATCGACATTAACCACCATACACTTAGCCAACCTACACGGGCCTGGTATTCGTGGTACGACACTGGATACCCCTTAACCCTCCTCCTATATCGCTTTACGATGGAGAGGCGTATGGAAAAGACCGTGTTGGGGGGTATACTCCTTATTTGGGCCGTCCAATTCCCGAAAGTAAGGCTAATACCGACTATAAAAAGAAAAAAAAAAGAGAAAAAGAAAAAGCAATTTCGTTGGTGAAATAACCAAAAAGAAAAGAAAAGTTTGTGCTTCTTAAGTGTGGGGCCTCTCCTTGCATCACCCACGGCCCTCACCAAGCCAAGGGCGACCAAATGCGAGGAGGGGCAACTCTTGCCTTGTTTGTTTTGTTGTCTTTGAGCTCGGACATGAGTCTTTGGAGTCTTTTGGAATTGGTTAGAACCCAGTTGTACTTGTACACAAGGAATACGCTTTTCATGAAATGCTTGGGGTTGAAAATCTGTAAGAATGACAACTCATCAACCTAAGTTTCCTTGTTTGTTTATTTTCGCCCCTTCCTTGTGATTGATAAAGTCGGTTGAGCAATTAGATGCGTTGTTATGAATGCGAATATCTCCTTCCTTCTGGTTTTAGTTTTGTTTTTTACTCTCCATTCCCTTCTCTCTTCCATTTCTTCTGTTGGCTTTTGTGGGTAAAGTCGCTATAAACTCTCACGAGACCCACTTCGTCCACTCGGGCTACCAGGGGGTTTAAAGAGCTTTGTGCATACGCTAAACGTACCCGTTTCCTCCCACGAAAGTGGAGTAGTTAGGTAGTTTTGTTTTGTTTTACTCGAGACGAGCAAAAGTCTAAGTGTGGGGGGGTGTTTAAACCTAATTTTGCATGATTTTTCCCTTCTATTTTATGACTTTTAACTTGTTTTTAATAATTCAATTAGGTTTTTTATTATGCTTTCAGTAATTTTGCAGTTTTATTAGTTTTTATCATTTTTAGTTATTTTTAGTATTAAAATGAATAAAATTTAAATTAAAATAAAAACCTATTTCTAATCCTAAATTCTAAATCTAAGTCAGCCCAAATCTTTCTCCCCTTTTTCCACTCGGCCCAGCAATTCCCTGGCCCAAAACCCGCGACCCGCCTACCCTGACCCATTTACCTGCCCCATTTACTTCCCTCACCCTACCGAATACAACTCCTCCCTAAACCCTAACTCTCATTTTCCCTATTTTCACTCTTTCATTCGTCCCCCTTCCTCTTACTCTCTGGTTCTCTCATTCCAGCCGAACCACCTCACCACCTCCATAACCATCAAACTACTTCTCTCTTCTCATCTCCTTCTGTTCTCATCTCTTTCCTTTTCTCAAATTATCGCGATATCTCCTTCTCACACATTTTCTCTTCTTGTTATGGTAGATTCGGTTGAGGAAGGACACGTAGCAGAGGCCATCGCATACACCACAATCGATATCATCTTCATCCTTAATAACCAACTGCATCTGGACCGTCCGAGTTGAGGAGATCGAAGGGCCAAGATTTGAAGAGGGAAGTGGAGTTCGACTATAAAAGAGAGAAGAGGAGCCATTCGAAGTTTTCATGGTTGGTTTCGGCCTCCATCCTTAGGGCTAGTATTTAGGGTAGACATAGGTTTATTTTCATATTCATGTTCTGGGTTTTGAATCTGGGATTTGGGATTTTTGTTGATTTGTTCTGTTTGATTGGGTTGTATTAATCGAATTCAGGGTTGGTTTTGAATTGTTGAATGTTTGATTCGGGGAATGTAATTGATGGAGTTTGTATGGGTTTGTTTTGTGAAGTAATGAACTGACGAATTTTCTGGGTTGAATCTTGTTCTTTGATGTTGATTTTGTTTGGTTTGATTTGCTGTGTTGGTGATCGATTTCGGGCTCGCTGCTTCGGTATTCTTCTTTCTCTCTCTCTGATTTCTCGTTCTTTATACTCTGTTGCTTTGCTTTGTCCCATGTATGTTGATGATATATATTCCTTGGTTTGAATCTGGGTTCGAAGTTTTTTGGGTTGGTTCTGTGATTTTTGGTGGTGATTTGTCTCGATTTTCCTTTTCCTCTCAGTCAATAGGATAGTCATTTGCTTAGTTTGTTAGGGTTTAGGTTGGTTCTGTTAGGTCTTTAGGGTTGCTAGGTGTTCTGCTAGGGTTTGTTCTAGGGTTAGGTTTCAGGTCAGAATGTGTGTTGGTTTAGGTCAGTCTTAGGGTTCTTATTAGGGTTTTCTTTGTTTTGTTAAGGTTTGGACATGTCATTAGGGTTTAGGGTTTTTAGTTAGTTTTAATCTGTTTATTAATGTGATAAGGCGCTAGGGTTTTTAGGGTTAAGGGAGTGATTAAAGCTCCATTGGATGATTAGTTATAGGGGTTAGTAAATTAGGGGGTAGTTAGTGGGAAAAATCTAATTCCCACCTTAGTCCTTCCTTCAAGTGGGGTGAATTAGGGATTGAAAACTCTCTAATTTACTAATCGCTTGTCAATGGAAGGCTAAGGACGGGATAGTTAGTCACTCTCTCATGAAAGTGAGATATAGGCTAACTAGGGAATCTTGTTCGTTTAACCACCAGGATCCATGGTGGATTTCGGGGAAGTTAATCTGGATTACCCTTGAAAGAAGGAATCCCGTGGCCATATTTCCAACAAGATTCTCATATGATTTATCCTATCTTTTTGCTTCCTAACCACAAAACTCATATAACCATGAATCCTTTGGTTGCCTAAAGCTCCCGAAACCCTTTCTTCTTCTCTTTTTGTGTCTTTGCTTGTGTTACCTTATCTGTTTGAAAACCAATCCTCTTAAATGATGATGAACACCCAACCTAGTAGGAGAAAATTCGGAATAGACTTTTAGGTTTAGAAGCCCCAACTCCCTGAGAAAGAACGACAAAACCGAGGTCTGACAAACCGCTTGACACAAAATGGCGCCGTTGCCGGGGAGTTGCGCCCTTCTAGCCTTTTAGTTTTATTTCTTGAATTTTCCCTCTAGGTTGTTAAAAATTTAAAAATATGAATAACGAAATGGTATGTTTTGACTTCCCTCAAAATGAGCAAGAATTATTTTTTGATTATCGTGATAGATTGAATGACTATCTTGCTTATTGGCTTCGTCATGGTTATGAATTTTCTTATCGGGAAGTGTTGATTGTTATTAATGAGGGTGTGAATGTCCAGACTCATAATTTGCTTAATCATTTCAATTTTAGTATGGAAAATGATTCTGACGCTTGGGAATTTCTTGATTGGTGGACCAATGATTCTCGTAGATTTAAGGAGAGTTGTTGTTCTTTGGGTTATCTTTTTAATGATCCATGTTTTTTATATACTCGATTTAGATGTATGGATGATTGTTCCCCTTCCCCTTGTGATGATTTGCATACTAAATCTCCATTTGTGGATCAACCAAGGGAAATTGGCTATGAAGATTCATATGTGAGTATTCCTTCCTCTCCTATTTCTATTCCTATACATGCCCCCTCCCCTTGTGATCAATTTGAATCATCTATTCATGCTTCCGACTCTTTTACTTATGTTGACCCGACCGATAGTGATTATATCATGGATTGTGTGCAACAAATAGATAGAAAGCAAAGAGAGTTCGTTGAAAAGCTTAATGCGTTAGCTTCTAAAATGTTTGAGTATGCTCACAAGATAGAACCTTCCTCTCTCGAGGAATGTACTTCAAGTAGAGTTGAGCCTTTTTCCCCATTATCCCCTAATATGCATGTTGATCTCCCTTTGTGTGAAAACGGTGATAATGACTCTCCTTCTTCGTCTTTGACTTGTGTGCCTCATTATGTAGAAATTATCCCTCATGATGCATATGTGTGTGAGTATGAATCATTTGTTGAGGATTATGAACCTGAATATGACACTTTCACCTTTGATGTTCAAGATGATGCATCTCCATTATTAGCAATCCCGGTTCCTTCTTCATGTTTAGATTCCTCATGTGATGAGTTTGAGATTGTTGATGATAATGATGCTACCTTATGCGATGTTGAGAGTGTTGCCTTGGAGAGTAGTCCTACTTTTTCTTTGCATGCATGTGATAAGGATAATGAATTAGATGATAATCTTGGGTTGGGACTTGTTTATGATTATTTTGTTAAGGAAGTTGACAATTCTTCTATGTGTTTTGAATGTGATGATGTATCCTCTCCTCCCAATCATGTTATCCCCATTCATTCATTGATTATCACTCCTTCATCCAACCATGCATGCCTTGAGTCTCTTGGTACCTTTAGAGGAAATGATCTCCTCCTTGACCCATATCATGTTTACCTAGAAGACTCGCCTAGAAAAATCTTGTTTATTCACTTATTTCATCATTCTAGTGATTTTTCTAAGTCATATGATAAGATGTTGAGAACAATTACCTATTATGACTCATTGATTTTTGTGTTCTCATACATTCATGGGTCTGAAATGCATTCGAGGATGCATGATCTTCTCCTACAGGCGTTGAATTCTTCCGATCTTGAAGGCCTAAATCTTGAAGAATAAGGAGTGGCTGATGCTCCATTGGTAATCGAGGTTATCCAAGTGCTTTCTTGATTTTATTGAAGACTTTATGGTAACCTCATTCCACCCTTTCTCTTTTTGTAATTATTTCTTTATTTTTGTTTGTTGGGTTTATTTTCTTTTTGCATGCTTGGGTTTTACTTTTCGGTGGCGCACACCTTGGTATGCTTTATGTTGGGTTTTCTTTGTTGTTGGAGCCGTGTGGGCTCGGGGCGCCACCCCTTTTCTATGTGCTAGGTGTTTGTATATATGGTTTTTATGGTTTTGCTACCCTTCATGAGACACTCTTTCCACAATGAGGACATTGTGGCATTTTAAGTGTGGGGGGGAGATCTTCATGTTTGGGTAGCTCACCTAGTTCCTTTTAGGTTCTCTTTTGTTGCCTTTCTTTCTTGGAAAAGTAGTAGGAAAAAAAAGAAAAAAAAAGTGAAAAAGTGCTAAAAATTTGATAAAAAAAAATTTTAAAAAAAAAGGGCAAAGTGTTGTAGAAAATGAAAGAGAAAAGGGAAAAAGCTGTGAAAAACCCCAAAGGTGTTTTGTTTTTCTTTAGGTGATGTTCTTGTCCATGATAGTGTAGACAGTGGTTTAATTGACTTAGTTAATCTTTTGGAAGCGGACAAAATTTACAATAAAAGACCTTAGTTTGAATTGTTGTCATGACTCACTTTAATTAGAATCCCTTCATCGAGTGTTTAGCAAGGTTCCTAATTTATTTCACGTTCTGGTTGAAACCGGGAGATCCTAGGGGTTTGTGTCCGAGCTTGTTTTGTTTTCTTGTGTAGCAAAAGCAAAGCAAAAAGTTCAAAAAGAAAGAAGAAAGCTTTAATAAGATATAATAACCTGAATAAGTGGAGCGTGTCGCTGAAGACATTAACCACCATACACTTAGCCAACCTACACGGGCCCGGTATTCGTGGTATGACACTGGATACCCCTTAACCCTCCTCCTATATCGCTTTGCGACGGAGAGGCGTATGGAAAAGACCGTGTTGAGAGGGTATACCCCTTATTTGGGCCGTCCAATTCACGAAAGTAAGGATAATACCGACTATAACAAGAAAAAAAAAGAGAAAAAGAAAAAGCAATTTCGTTGGTGAAACCAGCCTAAAAGAAAAGAAAAGTTTATGCTTCTTTAAGTGTGGGGCCTCTCCTTGCATCACCTACGGCCCTCACCAAGCCAAGGGCGACCAAATGCGAGGACGGGCAACTCTTACCTTGTTTTTTTTTGTTGTGTTTGAGCTCGGACATGAGTCTTTGGAGTCTTTTGGAATTGGTTAGAACCCACTTGTACTTGTACACAAGGAATATGCTTTTCATGAAATGCTTGGGGTTGAAAATCTCTAAGAATGACAACTCTTCAACTTAAGTTTCCTTGTTTGTTTATTTTCGCCCCTTCCTTGTGATTGATAAAGTCGGTTGAGCAATTAGATGCGTTGTTATGAATGCGAACATCTCCTTCCTTCTGGTTTTAGTTTTGTTTTTCACTCTCCATTCCCTTCTCTCTTCCATTTCTTCTGTTGGCTTTTGTGGGTAAAGTCGCTATAAACTCTCACGAGACCCACCTCGTCCACCCGGGCTACCGGAGGGTTTAAAGGGCTTGGTGCATACACTAAATGTACCCGTTTCCTCCCACGAAAGTGGAGTAGTTAGGTAGTTTTGTTTTGTTTTTCTCGGGACGAGCAAAATTCTAAGTGTGGGGGGTGTTTAAACCCAATTTTGCATGATTTTTCCCTTCTATTTTATGACTTTTAGCTTGTTTTTAATAATTCAATTAGGTTTTTTATTATGTGTTCAGTAATTTTGCAGTTTTATTAGTTTTTATCATTTTTAGTTATTTTTAGTATTAAGAATCAAATTTAAATTAAAATAAAAACCTATTTCTAATCCTAAATTCTAAATCTAAGTCAGCCCAAATCTTTCTCCCCTTTTTCCACTCGGCCCAGCAATTCCCTGGCCCAAAACCCGCGACCCGCCAACCCTGACCCATTTACCTGCCCCATTTACTTCCCTCACCCAGCCGAATACAACTCCCCCCTAAACCCTAACTCTCATTTTCCCTATTTTCACTCTTTCATTCGTCCCCCTTCCTCTTACTCTCTGGTTCTCTCATTCCAGCCGAACTGCCTCACCACCTCCATAACCATCAAACTACTTCTGTCTTCTCATCTCCTTCAGTTCTCATCTCTTTCCTTTTCTCAAATTATCGCGATATCTCCTTCTCACACATTTTCTCTTCTTGTTATGGTAGATTCGGTTGAGGAAGGACACGTAGCAGAGGCCATCGCATACACCACAATCGATATCATCTTCATCCTTAATAACCAACTGCATCTGGACAGTCCGAGTTGAGGAGATCGAAGGGCCAAGATTTGAAGAGGGAAGTGGAGTTCGACTATACAAGAGAGAAGAGGAGCCATTGGATGTTTTCATGGTGTGTTTCGACCTCCATCCATAGGGCTAGTATTTAGGGTAGATTTAGGTTTATTTTCATATGCATGTTCTAGGTTTTGAATCTGGGATTTGGGATTTTTGTTGATTTGTTCTGTTTGATTGGGTTGTATTAATGGAATTCAGGGTTGGTTTTGAATTGTTGAAACTTTGATTCTGGGAATGTAATTGACGGAGTTTGTATGGGTTTGTTTTGTGAAGTAATGAACTGACGAATTTTCTAGGTTGAATCTTGTTCTTTGATGTTGATTTTGTTTGGTTAGATTTGCTCTCTCTCTGATTTCTCGTTCTTTATACTCTGTTGCTTTGCTTTGTCCCATGTATGTTGATGATATATATTCCTTGGTTTGAATCTGGGTTCGAAGTTTTCTTGGTTGGTTCTGTGATTTTTGGTGGTGATTTGTCTCGATTTTCCTTTTCCTCTCAGTCAATAGGATAGTCATTTGCTTAGTTTGTTAGGGTTTAGGTTGGTTCTGTTAGGTCTTTAGGGTTGCTAGGTGTTCTGCTAGGGTTTGTTCTAGGGTTAGGTTTCAGGTCAGAATGTGTGTTGGTTTAGGTCAGTCTTAGGGTTCTTATTAGGGTTTTCTTTGTTTTGTTAAGGTTTGGATAATGTCATTCGGGTCTAGGGTTTTTAGTTAGTTTTAATCTGTTTATTAATATGATAAGGGGCTAGGGTTTTTAGGGTTAAGGGAGTGATTAAAGCTCCATTAGATGATTATTTATAGGGGTTAGTAAATTAGGGGGTAATTAGTGGGAAAAATCTAATTCCCACCTTAGTCCTTCCTTCAAGTGGGGTGAATTAGGGATTGAAAACTCTCTAATTTACTAATCGCTTGTCAATGGAAGACTAAGGACGGGATAGTTAGTCACTCTCTCATGAAAGTGAGATAGAGGCTAACTAGGGAATCTTGTTCGTTTAACCCCCGGGATCCATGGTGGATTTCGGGGACGTTAATCTGGATTACCTTTGAAAGAAGGAATCCCGTGGCCATATTTCCAACAAGATTCTCATATGATTTATCCTATCTTTTTGATTCCTAACCACAAAACTCATATAACCATGAATCCTTTGGTTGCCTACAGCTCCTGAAACCCTTTCGTCTACACTTTTTGTGTCTTTTCTTGTATTACCTTATCTGTTTGAAAACGAATCCTCTTAAATGATGATGAACCCCCAACCTAGTAGGAGAGAATTCGGAGTAGACTTTTAGGTTTAGATGCCCCAACTCCCTGAGAAAGAACGACAAAACCGAGGTCTTACAAACCACATTACAACCCTCCAGGGAATCCATCCTACGTTCCCCCTGGTTTTCTATACCCGAACCAAAGCCAAGGCCAAAACCATCCTCAACAAAGCCAAAACCAAAACCGTCTCCATCACCAAAACCCTCCATATCAAAACCAATCCTACCATCAAGCCCCTCAATCCTACCAACCCCCTCCAGAAATGAGCCAAGAGATGGACATCATGCAAAGCTATCTCGATTAAAAGAACCTTGCTCTTTGTGAATACGATAAACAAACCCCGACTATATTATAGCTTGAACAAAATAGCGACGTTGCCGAGGCGCAAGCGCCACTTTTAATCTAAATTTAATCTATGAACGTTTAGTTTAAATGACCTTTACCTTGTTGAGTTGAATCTAGAGTCCATAGGGCTATTTACGTCGTTTCCTTGTTTAGTGCATGTGCAGGAAGGATCAATTACCACACCGCCGCAAACGCTCGAAGGCGAATACTTGAACGACAACAGCGAGAGGCTATGGCACAACCACCGCCAGAACCACGTACCCTTATTTCTTTTGCATCACCTTTGACGGTACGGGAGGTTCTCCCATTGTTTTGCCCGACCTTCCGGAGGGGACTGTTTTCGAGGTCAATCCAAATTTCCTCTATCGAATTGAGCAATCTAAGTTCCATGGACTTGACTCCGAAAACCCCATCAATCATATCTCAAACTTCTTTGAAAGGTGCGATATGATCATGATGCAGAGGGTTCCTTTAAGAGTATATCAACCTCAAGTTCTTCCCATTCTCTCTCCAAGAAGGCTTGAGGGTGGCTCGATAACTGTAATCTGAATACTTTTCGGACTTGGGATGCATTAAGTCAAGGCTTCTTGAGAAGGTTCTTCCCACCTATGGAGACGGCCCGCCTACGAACGGAGATTATGAACTTTCTACAACATTCGGGGGAGTCTCTATTCGAAGCTTGGGAGCGATACAAGGGATTTCGGCGGTCGTGCCTACATCACAATCTCCCAGCCGCTCTCATCCTGCATACCTTCTATGAGGGCCTCACCATGAACACGAAGCAGTCGATCGATAATGCTTCGGGTGGTCTCTTCCTAAGCAAGACCCCCGACCAAGCGGATTCACTTTTGGCTCAAATTGCGGAGAACACTTGTAATTGGGGAAGGAACACGTGGGAGGTGACAAGTTTTGGTGATAGCGAGAACATAAGCTTTTTTATCAAGAACATGCAACAAACCATGCAACAACTCAAGCCGGTTATGGAGATCCAACCTACCATTCATTCATCTTCGTTAAACTCAGGATTACAATGTGAAGTGTGCGGTGGAGGACATGCGAACTTTGAGTGCCCAACAGAGCTTGTATCTAACGAGCAAGCAAATGCCCTTTGCCGAAACAACCTTTCATACCGCAACAACGAACCAGTCTACCCTCAAGGGAATCCATCCTACGTTTCCCCTAGTTTTCTATACCCGAACCAAAGCCAAGGCTAAAACCATCCTCAACAAAGCCAAAACCAAAACCGTCCCCATCACCAATACCCTCCATATCAAAACCAATCCTACCATCAAGCTCCTCAATCCTACCAACAACCCCCTCCACAAATGAGCCAAGAGATGGATATCATGCAAAGCTATCTCGATTAAAAGAACCTTGCTCTCTGTGGATACGATAAACAAACCCCGACTATATCATAGCTTGAACAATATAGCGCCGCTGCCGAGGAGTAAGCGCCCCTTTTAATCTAAATTTAATCTATGAACGTTTAGTTTAAGTGACCTTTACCTTGTTGAGTTGAGTCTAGAGTCCAAAGGGCTATTTACGTCGTTTCCTTGTTTAGTGCATGCGCAGGAGGGATCAATTACCACTTGTACCTTTCGATCCCAAAATAGAAGCAATTGCACGACACAACAACGCCGCAAACGCTCGCAGTCGAATACTTGAACGACAACAACGAGAGGCTATGGCACAACCACTGCCAGAACCCCATAACCTTATTTCATTTGCATCACCTTTGACGGGTACGGGAGGTTCTCCAATTGTTTTGCCCGACCTTCCGGAGGGGTCTGTTTTCGAGGTCAAGCCAAATTTCCTCCATCGAATTGAGCTATTAAATTTCTATGGACTTGACTCCGAAAACCCCATCAATCATATCTCAAACTTCTTGGAAAGGTGCGGCATGATCAGGATGCAGGGGAATCCTTTAAGAGTATATCCACCTCAAGTTCTTCCCATTCTCTCATTCCAAGAAGGCTTGAGGGTGGGTCGATAACTATAATCCGAATAATTTTTGGACTTGGGATGCATTAAGTCAAGGCTTCTTGAGAAGGTTCTTCCCACTGATGGAGACGGCCCGCCTACGAACGGGGATTATGAACTTTCGACAACAACCAAAGGAGTCTTTATTCGAAGCTTGGGAGCGATACAAGGGATTTCGACTGGCGTGCCTACATCATAATCTTCCAGCCGCTCTCATCTTGCATACCTTCTATGAGGGCCTCACCATGAACACGAAGCAGTCGATCGATAATGCTTCGGGTGGTCTCTTCCTAAGCAAGACCCCCGACCAAGTGGATGCACTTTTGGCTCAAATGGCAGAGAATGCTTGTAATTGGGGAAGGAACTCGAGGGAGTTGACAAGTTGTGGTGATAGCGGGAACATAAGCTTTCTTATCAAGAACATGCAACAAACCATGCAAAAACTCTCGCAAGACATGGTCGAGATGAAGACGAGTCAACAACTCAAGTCGGTTATGGAGGTCCAACCTTCCATTCCTTCATCTTCGACAAACTCGGGATTACGTTGCGATATGTGCAGTGGAGGACATGCGAACTTTGAGTGCCCAACGGAGCTTGTATCTAACGAGCAAGCAAATGCCCTTTACCGAAACAACCTTTCATACCGCAACAACGAACCTGTCTACCCTCAAGGGAATCCATCCTACGTTCCCATGGTTTTCTATACCCGAACCAAAGCCAAGGCCAAAACCATCCTCAACAAAGCCAAAACCAAAATCGTCCCCATCACCAAAACCCTCCATATCAAAACCAATCCTACCATCAAGCCTCTCAATCCTATCAACAACCCCCTCCACAAATGAGCCAAGAGATGGACATCATGCATAACTATCTCAAGAATCAAGAGGCGTTCAATGTCGCTTAGTTGAAGCAAAATGAGACTATTCATGCTAGCCAAAGGATGCTTGAGACTCAATTGGCTCAACTAGCCCAACAAGTCTCGAACTTCCATTCCCAATCTTCCTCCAAAGGTTTACCTAGCCAACCCCAACAAAATTCGAAAGGGCATATCAATGCCATTACTTTGAGGAGCGGCAAGGAGCTTGAGGGCCTGAAAATTGGAGTTGATCAAGGAGTTGAAAAAGAGTTGTGGTAGAGGAAATAACCATTGAAGTGGAGGTAGTTAGTATTGAGGAGAAAGATGAGAAGGTGGAGAAAGTGGTCAATGGAGATGATCCGAAAAATAAAGGTGAAGCGATTAAGAAGGAAGAGGAGCCGGTCATTCAACAAGTCAAGCCCTATGCTCCACCCCTTCTTTTTCCCCAACGTTTTGCCGAAGTGAAGGATGATGCGAAGTTTGCTAAGTTCATGGAGTGACTCAAAACTCTCCACATTAACATCCCATTTCTTGAGGCGATCACGAACATGCCATCTTACACTAAATTCCTCAAGGAGCTCCTCACTAACAAGAGGAAGATTGGAGAGAATGCGGTGGTCTCTTTGACTCAAGAATGTAGTGCAATCATCGACAACAAGCATCCTCCTAAATTTTCGGATCCCGGAAGATTCTCCATCCCGTGCTCCATAGGGGATGTGGTGATTAGCAAGGCCCTTTGTGACCCCGACGCTAGTGTGAGTGTGATGCCGCACTCAATTTGCAAGAGATTGAAGTGCCACGACCTTGTCCATACTACAATTTCCCTTCAAATGGCCGATCGTTTTATTCGGCGCCCGATGGGAGTTCTTAAAGATGTCCCGGTGTAAGTTGGAAAGTTCTATATTCCATGTGACTTCATTGTCTTAGATATGGCTGAAGATGCACACATACCAATTATTTTGGGTTGGCCCTTTCTAGCAACCATCGGAGCTATGATCGATGTGAAGAACGACAAGCTTTCTCTCCACATCGGAGATGAGAAGATAAAATTCAACCTTCAAACTTCTATTGTCGCTCCATCGATCGAGGAGTCATGTTATCAAGTTGATATCATTGAAGAGTTGGTTGTTGAAAAACTCGGCTCCTTTATGGCCTTTGATGACCCTTTGGAGGAGGCTTTGCTAGAAGCCTTTGAACGGAAGACCTTGAAGGGAGATGTGGCTTCTTATGTGTCCATTCTTGATGAAGCTTCGGAATATTATAGGCCATCCTTGGGAAGTGAACTCATAGCAAGTGTGGAGGAGTATGAGCCAAAGGAGATTATGGGAAGAAAGATGCCCGATATTGAGTTGAAACCTTTGTCACCATCTTTGAGGTACGAATTTCTTGGTCCTTCTGAGTCTTTTTCCTGTGATCGTCAATGTTAACCTCCATAGCACCGAGCTTCAATGTCTTCTTCATGTGCTTCGCAAACACATCGGTGACATAGGGTATAGTATTGAGGATCTCAAAGGAGTGAGTCCTTCTTTATGCATGCATAGAAGTTGACCATAAACCCTCTAGACAACCGCAAAGGCGGCTAAATCCGAATATGAAAATGGTCGTAATAAAGAAAGTAATGAAGTTACATGAGGCGGGAATCATGTATCCCATCGCGAACAACGAGTGGGTGAGTCCCGTTCAGGTAGTACCTAAAAAGGGAGGGATGACTGTTATAAAAAATGAAAAAGATGAACTAGTTTCAACTAGGACCATCACCGGTTAGCGTATATGCATAGACTATAGAAAATTGAACCACGCCACTAGGAAAGATCATTTCTCCCCCTTCATCGACCAAATGCTTGAGAGGCTGGCTAGGCACTCTTATTTTTGTTATTTGGATGGATTTTCTGGGTTTTTTCAAATCCCAATCCATCCAAACAACCAAGATAAGACTACCTTCACATGCCCTTATGGGACCTTCGCTTATCGAAGGATGCCGTTTGGGTTATGTAATGCCCCGACTACCTTTCAGCTTTGCATGATGGCCATCTTTTCAAACTTCATTGAGAGCATTATCGAAGTTTTTATGGACAACTTCTCCGTCTATGGTAATACCTTCGAAAGTTATTTGAAAAATCTCGAAACGGTGTTATCAAGATGTGAGGAAGTCGACCTTGTGCTTAATTGGGAGAAGTGCTATTTCATGGTCCAAGAAGGGGTAGTACTTGGCCATGTGGTATCTCAAAAGGGTATCGAGGTCGACCGAGCTAAGGTTGAGGTCATCGAAAAACTACCACCCCCGACCTCCGTGAAAGGGGTGAGAAGTTTCCTTGGTCATGCGGGTTTTTACCGCCGCTTTATCAAGGACTTCTCTAAGGTAGGGAGGCCTCTAACTTAGCTCCTCGCCAAAGATAGCCCCTTCTTGTTTTGCTAACGAGTTGTCTTGAGTCATTTCAGAAGAACAAGCAGGCACTCATCTCGGCCCCCATCATCCAACCGCCCGATTGGAGCATCCCATTTGAGATTATGTACGACGTGAGCGATTATGTCGTCGGAGCGGTATTGGGGCAACGGAAAGATAAGAAGTCGTACGTCATCCACTACGCAAGTAGATCTTTGGATGATGCCCAGCGGAACTACTCCACAACCGAGAAGGCGCTTCTATCGGTGGTCTTTGCTATTGAGAAGTTCCGACAGTATCTATTATGCTCCAAAGTGGTGGTGTTCACCGACCACTCGGCCCTCAAGTACCTATTGGAGAAGAAGGATGCAAAACCTCGCCTCATTCGCTGGGTTCTTCTCCTACAAGAGTTCGATATCGAGATACGGGACAAGGCCTGGATGCATAACGTGGTGACAGATCATCTCTCAAGGATTATAGTCGAACATAAAGGGCTCCCAATCGATGATACCTTCCCGGAAGAACACTTAATGGCTATGTCGAATGATGAACTACAATGGTATGCGGATCTAATTAACTACTTAATTGGTGGAGTTCTAATGTCGGGACTACCATATCACGAAAAGTAGAAGATCCGTTATGAAGCCAAGTCATTCTATTGGGACGACCCTTACCTTTTCAAGCTATGCAAAGATGGTGTTTATCGAAGATGTGTGCATCAACGAGAGGTTCCCTCAATCATCTCTCACTGGCATGATATGCCTTGTGGAGGTCACGGTGGACCTTCCAAGATGGTAGCCAAGGTACTTCAATCGGGCTATTATTGGCCCACGCTTTTCAAAGACGTCAATGCGTATGTCAAGGGATGCGACAAGTGCCAACGGAGTGGCAACATCTCCCGGAGGAATGAAATGCCTCTTAACTACATTTTGGAGGTTGAGGTCTTCGACGTTTGGGGAATCGATTATACGGGGCCATTCCCATCATCAAGAGGTAACAAATGCATCCTCATAGCGGTGGACTATGTGTCCAAATGGGCAGAAGCCCTGGCAAGCCCTACTTGTGATGCTCGAGTGGTTTCCAAGCTCTTCAAGAGAATTATCTTCCCTCGCCTTGGTGTACCAAGGGTGGTGATAAGTGACAATAGGTCACACTATATTGAGCAAAAATTCCAATCACTCCCAGCCAAATATGGAGTGGTTCATAAGCGAGGCCTCCCTTATCACCCACAAACAAGTGGTCAAGCCGAGATCACGAACCGAGAGTTGAAGCGAATTCTTGAGAAGACCGTGGGTGCCTCGAGGAAGGATTGGGCTAAAAAACTTGATGATGCATTATGGGCGTACCGCACGGCATACAAGACACTGATCGGAACAACCCCTTTCCGGCTAGTTTATGGCAAGTCTTGCTATTTCCCGGTCGAGTTGCAACATAGAACCCATAGGGTCGTGAAGCGCATTAACTATGACATGAAGGCGGCGGGTGAAAGGAGATTGTTGTAATGGGAAGAACTTTATGAGATTCGCTGATGTATTTTGGCCTACGCCAAATACATCTAAGGAGGCCCACTACATTTTCAAAGAAGAAGAGCGAGCTATGGAGGAAAGATTGAGTATAGAGGCCCAAAGGCCCATTCATATTGTGTGCTCCTTATGGCAAGAGGATGTCCAAACATCCTAAAGAGGCTCCAAGTCACACGTTCAAAGCCCAGTTCCAAAGCCCAAAGTGAATTTCGTAGTTTTGACCATTTCAGTTTGAATTTCACAGTTTTGGCCTTTTGGATGTAAACTTCACATTTTTAGCATTTAGTTAGTATTTGTGAGTTTTATATTGTATTTTTATTATTTCTAGTCATGTAAGATGTCAATTAATATATATAAATTTGAGCATCAAGTCATAGGAGTCTAGATTAGGCTAGAAGGTTCTAGAATGTTCTAGTAGTGTGTGTGTGGCGTGTGATAGGCGTGTGGTTTCCTAGATTTGGCGCCAAGTTATTGTTTTCTAGATAAGGTTGGCTTATTTTGTAACTAATCCATCTTGGATTAGGAAAGCCAATTCATATTAAGATAATATTGTTATAACTAACTGTGGACATTTTTCCTCGCCGTTCGGGCTTTCGAACGTCCACGTTGGATTGGGGTGTGATTCGGTGATTTGTGCTGGGGTTTAACCTTTGAAAACTCTTTAAGGATATCTACCCTACATTTCATGAATAATATTTTGTAAAATCACTTTCCCTTTACTTATGCATTTTATGAGTCATTGAATTAAACCTTTAAGAGTGAACATCCACTTGTTCCAAACTCTTCTAAATTTAACCCAATTTGCTCATTTAAAATGTTAGGCTCGAAGAAAGTAATTTATGCAAATATAATTTAGAAATATAAGAAAGAAACCTCAAAGTTGCATCGATACATTGTAAAACCATGTTAACCATAGTTTATGCAATCTCTGATGTATTTTAGTTCGAAATGGGAGTCGCCACCCGACTTTTTAAGGGAAAAGCCAAGACAAAACCAAAAAGAAAAGAAAGAAAGACTCTGCCTAATGGATCCGGGGGTAAGGCTACGAACTCGAAAAGTAAACTTTAATAGTTCACCTCTCACAAAAGGAAAGACTTTACTAAAAGTTTGAGAATGTGCTTTAGATAAATATTGGAAGGAGAATAAATAAGAACTTTATAGAATTATTTCATGGAACATGCAAAAGAATGAAAGAAATAAAGATACATCATGTACAACACTTTATTTACATAAAGAACACTTAAAAGCTTACATTATGCCTTTGGAAGGGAAGCCTTGCCTAGCCTTTGTTGTAGTAGCCTTTGGATGCCTTGAATACTCCTCTTGAATGAATATGCCAAAATGGTGCCAAAAGTGGATGGAGAAAAGTATGGAAAAGGGATGAGAAAAGGGGTAGGAAAAGGCTCTTTTTGTGGTATTTTGGATAGTAGAAAGATTATGCTTTTTGTGGAGTTTTTAGGGTTTATGATAATGGAAGATGAGAATGGAGATAAGAGGGCTTAAAGAAGTGTAGAAATGTAGATAATAATGGTAGGAAAGTGATGAAGAAGGATAGAAAAAATGTAAGAAAAAGGATAAGAAGAACACTTACTTCTCCATGGCCATTCTCGGTCTAGGGTATTGATATCATTGGCAAAATATACCCAACTGGAACAGGAGGACATGAATACATTTTGGTCGCTATTGATTACTTCATTAAGTGGGTAGAAGCGGCCTCTTTTGCCAAACTCACATCTAAGCACGTGGCCAAATTCATCCTTCAGAACATTATATGCCGATATGGGGTACCTCATGAGATCATCAGCGATAATGGGAGTCATTTTCGAAAGGAAGTAGAAGTTTTCCTCACCAATTACAAAATTCAGCACCATCGGTCTTCAGCTTACCGACCTCAAACCAATGGAGCTGTAGAAGCGGCCAATAAAACGGTGACAGGAATCATTAAGAAGATGGTCATCACTTACAAGGATTGGCCTGACAAGTTAGCATTTGCCTTATGGGGATACCGAAACTCAATTCGAACTACCACAGGAGCAACACCATATTCCTTAGTGTATGGAATGGAAGCAGTCCTACCGATAGAGTTAGCAATCCCATCATTACGAGTAGTTGCAGAAAGCCAATTGCCAGAGGCAGAATGGGCTAGGGCAAGGTTCGAGGATTTAATGTTGATGGATAAAAGGCGATTAAGGGCGTTGCATAATGTTCAGGTATATCAGAATAGAATTACTCTCGCCTTTAATAAGAAGGTGAAAAGTCGTTCACTTCAAGAAGGTGATCTAGTGCTTAAGGAAATGAGGGCACCAATACAAGACCCAAGGGGAAAGTTTGCACCTCATTGGAAAGGTCCTTATATGATTAAGGAAATTTTACCGGGAGGAGTAGCTCGGCTTGCCACCATGGATGGAGAAGATGTGATTCAACCCACAAATTTGGATCAGCTCAAGATATATTATGCTTAATATAGCCAAGCAACTGGAAAACCAATTTTCAGACACTTGGTTAATATTCGATTTATGCTCATGAAAGGAAGAAAGATAAAATTTGCAAGGACACAAATAACACTTCTTCTTTTATTAATAATCAAAATGCAAGTACACTGCTTGTAAATAAGAAAATTCAAAAAGGCATAATTAAATAAAAGTTTATTCTAGCAAAGCAGTTCAGTTCCTTCGCTTCCATCCATCTCCTAGTCTTGTTTCATCTTCTCTACATCGCCAGTGGTCTCATGATCAATCTCCATGTCTTTCGGCTCGTTTGGGTCCGTCTCTTTGTTTTTAGGTTTAAAGGCTCGCTTATGAGATTTCCGCGTCTCCATCTTCGGACCAAGCCGGTCCTTCGCCGTCACCCTCGCGCCGAGACGATCCTTTATCGTAGAACGAGGACGCAGCCTCTCCCTCATGGATGTTCGACTTCTTAGCGCCTCTTCAGCACGGCGAGACTCGATAGCCGCGATCAGCCATCCGTGATATTCAGAGTCCGCAATCTCTGATACATGTGCCTTTGACGGAGCCTTAAGGGTCGGCCTTCTTGCCCAATACTTCAGCCAAGACTCTATCATCGAGCCGTGAAGCTTCAATTGCTCGGGGGCTTCACATAATCGCTCGGGGATGGTCTGTTTGCGACCCATCTGTCGCAATACTCGCTCTGGAAAATAGAAAGTCATGTGTGTTAAGCCGGCGATACACACATAGGCGTTGCGATAATCACTGGTCACATATTCGGGAACATGCCACCACTCGATCCACTACGCGATGCCACGAGGTTCCTTCAGAAAGGAGACCCATTCAGTTACCGATCGGAGCTAGGTATATTTGCGCCTCCTTTGACAATAATTTGCAAGCGCCGAGGGGTTACGAGGATCTTCGATAAGGCCCAAATGCTCCATGAGCCATATCTGCCCATAAAGTTAGCACGGGTTATGATTGCATACCAATTATTCTCCCAACTAACGAAAAAAAACAAAAAAAAAAACAAAAGAAAAAAACCTTAAAACCCGCCTGGGTTTTAAAGGCAGTAGGCAGATTTGAAAAAAAAAATGAGGGAGTAAGGAGGAAATGTACCTGAAGAAGTAGGGGGCTCCCACGAAGCTCATATTCCGGATCCGGATTGTCCAAACCCATCATAGTTTCCGCCAGCATCAACGGCACTGGATTAAAACCTCGAGCCATATCTTCAACAATTTGAATTAGGCCCACCGGCCCGGTTCTTCGCCCGTCATGATAAAAGCAAAATTCTCCGAGAAGGCATAATAAGAGTGCTCGCACTCGTACCACGGGACCATATTCCAAAGTGTCAGGCGATTGAAAATATTCGACAATGATTTGGAAATGTACCTAATCGCCAAATAATGCACTTCCTATGACTCGATTCGGAAGGCATAGCAATTCCTTGTATTATTTGGTATTGTCGGCGACAGTTGGAGGTGACGTCGGTCGCGCAAAATGATTTGTCCCGAGAATGGACGACCACTCTTCGGGTAGTGGGCATAGCCCTTTCAAGGAAAAGCGGAAAACATGCATCTTCGGATCCCAAAAGGAGCTCGCCGCTCGAATAAAGTCATGGTTGACTCTCGCCTATCGAAGACTTAGCAATTTCGTCAGACTATATCTCTCGAGCTCTTTCTTCTCGTCTCTCGATAAAGTGCTCATCCAAGTAGCGAGCTTCTTCTCGAAGGCCATGATAAGAGGATTTCTTGTTTGTGATTTTAGGAGGTCTTTTCGGATGGAAAATGCAATGGAAGATGATGGGTGATCTCCATGGCAAAGGAGGGGGTATTTATACACTTTCATCCATGATCAAGAATGGAGCAAATCGGTCAGCAACCAGTCACATAGTCGTTGCCATCATATTCCATGATTCAAGCCTTTCTTCAACGGCTAGCAAAAAAGAAAAAAAGAAAAAAAATGATTATAACCCGCCTGGGTTATAATCTCCAATTCAATGCCACCGCGCCAAGCCTGAGCCTCCAGCGCTCAAAACCCGCCTAGGGTTTGGGCGGTCCAGGCCCAATTTTCAACTCCAGCGGCCCATCTGCCCAAGAACCTCTTGTTGGCCTCTCTGTTTGGTTTTTAAACTGGCCCATTCGTGTATTTTTATGTTCCGGTTTCTGTTATCGACCCGATGATGTCTGGTTCTGAAATTTTTTGTTTGAGCTATGTCTCCGACACTTAAGTTTTTATTCTTTTTTATTTTATTTTCTTTTTTGGGGAAGCAGGATTAATTGGAATTAATCACATTATGTAGAAAATCATTCGAAATTGCATTAAATAAAAGCGTCAAGTTGTGCATACACCAAGTTCGAGTCTTGCATAAAATAAAAATACATTACAAAGAGTCTCGCATAAAATAAAATAAAAATAAAAAGAGTCTTGCATTGCATAAAGGTGATCACCACAGGGAACCGGAATCGCCGCTGTCCTCCGCCAAGTTGCCCCCTGCATTTGAGGCTCCTACATTAGAAGCGACGGCCACGCCAAAGTAGGTATCCCAGGAATAATAGTCAGGTCCAGGAGCAGTCTGCACAGGAGGTGATGGCCCGGTCAAGGGCATTTCCGAAGGATGCACACTCGACGGTGAAGACACATAGTGTTCCTGCGAAGCAGCTAGCCAAGAATGATCAGGAACCTGCCATTCAGCAGAGGGAGTAGGCCATACCGGACCAGTTCCATAACCAGGGACGGGCCAACCGGAAGAAGCAGATCCACCCAGCCAAGAGTGCTGAGGCACAATCCACTCTTGGGAACCCGTAGGCCATGACGGACCCATCTCAGGAGCAGGGATAGGTCATCCCGCAGAACCAGAACCAAAAGATAAAGCATCATAAGGTGTAGGACGCGAAGTAGCGTCATCCACTAGGGCCTGACCGCCAGGATACCCTACGGATGCACCTGAATCGCGGTCCCTCACTACCATTTCAAGACCACGACGAGTAGAGCGCACTGAAGCCGGGGTATGACGAGAAAGAAGAGGCCGGTAGGTGGCGCTTGATTCAGAAGCATCCTCCACCCAGTAAGGATGAGGCTGAGCTTCACCATATCCAGTGCTGTGATATGACCCTCCATGACCCAATGGTTCCTCCAAGGACATCTGAGCCATGTCCTCTTCCATGCTTGGAGGGCGACGGCCTACCGCTACTGCACTGCCACGATGGGATCCAGTGGAGTGCTGACCTTCGATCAGAATGCCTTTGCCCCGACCCTCTGGTACAGCCGCTAGAGAAGGACTAGAAGACCCCCCAACTTCCTCCCGAGATCGACCTCGAGCGGAATATTCCCTAACCGAAGAGCGACGTGGGGGCTCCGTGCGAGGAGCGCTTGTAGTGGAACGACGAGATGGTTCTCTAGGAGCAGACTCTGCATCAGCCTCCATATCGGCCCCTCTGGCAGCGCCACCTTGGTACCTCCCTGAACCAGTGAAACCCCGATCAATGAATTTCCTCATGGTGCTCCACTCCTTAGTTAGCTGCCGGAGAATTCCCCACCGCGGCTGGAAAATAGAAAACCAAGGGGTCATTTACAAGTGGTATACAGGGTAAAAGGAGGCAACATAAAACCGAGTCTTACAGGTTTATAGTCGAATTCTTTAAGTGCGGAGCACTCACTACTGTGCTCCACTTCCAAGAAGCCACTGATCTTTCGTCTCTCTTGAGGAGCCCTCACTTCGGCAGCTTTAGCGTAGGGTCCCAGCTGTAGACTTTCCAATTAGAAAACGGCCAAAACATGACAAGGACGAAGAGGGAAGATACATACCACTCAAGGAGCCAAACGGCTGAGATAACGCTGAAACTCTTCATCGAACTGATCCTGGGGAATGTTGTGCACGAAACCGTCAAATGCTTGACCCCGGACTAGATCCCTCAAAATGGTCGGGTCAATCCGCCATGGCTCAAACCTCTGTACTGGAGGATCTAGGGGAATGAGGCCAGGGTAACCTTCCAAAATTTACCTCGAGGCCCTCTCCCCTAAATACCACACATAGCCGTAAGGCCCTTCAATCAAGAGGCGAAGACGGGTGTCGTGTTCCACCCGATCTAGAGGTTGTGGCAACCCTCTGATGTCAAAGTCTGCCCAAGGACGCCAATTTATTTGGTCCTACAAGAAGAAGGATACATTTATACATGGCATGCCAAAGAAGATAGAAAAGGCATCAGGAGTAAAGAGATACCGGTTGCAAGTTATCCAAAATGCCGCGAATAAGGTCGAGAGCCCCCGACTTGTACTTCTTATCATGTATGCCCTCAATAGTCCAGTGTTCAGCAGCTGGCACTGTCTTGTTCTTCTTTGAGCAAATTCCTAGGGCCAAGATATACTCAGATGCCCACGACTGCATGCACGACATGTCAAACCAGGAATGAAAGATGAATAAGAACCTTAAAAATTAAAAAAAAAAAAAAGAAAAGAGAAGGGATCGAGCACATACCTCGAGCACCTTTCACAAGGAAGGACCGTACTGGTAGCGAGCCTGGGCTGCATGGAGATAGACTGGACCCGCATCCGATGAAAGACGGACGCCACGACGGAGCCAATCGATGAAGTTGCCATAGGCCGCCTTGCCCCAGTTCAGGTTTCGGATATTATCAAAGTTGAGGAGGTTTCGAAACCAGGACAGAGAAATATTATCCCCATGGTTGGCAAAGAGTGTAGCAGAGATGACATACGCCATAAAAATAAAGCGGCGTTGCTCTAGAGGCAGGTTTTAGAAGTTCGCATCGCGAACGGTCATCTCGAAGTGCTTATAGGCAAGGTTAGGGAGACCTTGCCGACGCCCCAAACGCACAGACACGGGAGTCAGAAAATCTAGAACTACAGGAGGAACATCTGCGTCGAAGACCAGGTCCTGCCCGCCCCATGGAAGAACGGTGATCATGACAAAATCTTTAGGTGTGACTGTCATCTCACCCACCGGGAAGTGGAATGTGTTAGTGGAATCCCGCAACCTCTCTGCCATCGCTCGACCAATAATGCGGAACGTCCTTTTCATCCAAGCCTCCAAGCATTTCAAGAAAGGCATAAAGCCCGCCGCGGTTAAAGTCTCTTGAACAAAATTCCCCGGGATTGATTCTGCTGCCTTAAGTGGCTCTTTTAAGGCACCGGGAGTTTTCAGGTTATCCTCCTAAGGGTAAAATTTAAAAGGCGTCATTTTAGAATGGGGGCTCTAAACATGATTTCATGGACCCAAGCTAGACCCAGCGCAGACACTGGGCTCAAAGCCACGACCCATGAAGCAAACAAACAAGTCCAAATATCACGGCCCGAGCCGGTTTAGCAACAAAATTGGGGATGTTTGAGTCCAAAACCCGCCTGGGCTTTGACTCAGTCAAGCCCACAGTGAAGGCCCGTGAGGCGGCCCAGCAAAAGGGGGAAGGCGAGTCAAAACCCGCCTGGGGTTTGACTCTGCCTAGCCCAGTTGACCGGCCCAAAACACGCAAGCGACCCAATAAGCCGGACGTAAAACCCGCCTGGGTTTTATTCCGCCTAGTGGGCCGCTACTCAGATAATTGGCCCAAAACGCGTACAAAATATTTTTGGTCCATTTTTGCAAACTATTCACAGATGTTTTTCGGTCAAAATGCAGAAAATGGGTCGCCTTACATCATAACATTACTTAAAATAGCTAAAAATCGACAAAGTATGAAAAATAAATTCATGCTTGCTCATTTTTACGCTAAACTAAGTACAATAAGAAGGTTTAAAGGATTACCTTGCCATGGGAACAGTAAAACCAAGCATGGTTCCAAGATTCAACAACGAGATCAGAGGGAGCCACTTCCATGCCGGGAACGAAGTTGCGTCGTGAAGACTGCTCATGAGGCCAAGCCGCCGCATGAGGAAGAGGTGGATTTCTGTGACTTCGAGGTTGCATCTTTTCAACCCCAAGAGTTGTTTCAAAAAAGGGCAAAGTTTCTTTTCTAGAGAGAGAAGTGGTAAACTAGAGAGATGTAGGAGATGAAGATGTTAAGGAAATGAAGAAAATGCACTTGAATTTATAGAAAGGTCGGGTGAATGTGAGCCGTTCGTTTTTAGTAACCGCCTCGAGATGCCAAACACGTTTCATTGGTCGGAAATCTGAAAGGTTATCCCTTTGTCACCCAAAAGAGAGGCAGGGTGATGTGGCCCCTTTATGACCACAAGTGGGACGGACCCACTTTTGATTCCTTCACAAGGCAAATAAAAAAAAAAAGCACAAAACCCGCCTGGGTTTTGTTTGGCCCAGAAGAAGCGGCCCAGAGGACGCGGTCCAGCGCAGACACGGCCCAATGGAGGACGCCAAAACCCTCCTGGGTTTTGGAGCGCCTACAGCCCAAACTTTCGGCCCACAGTTGGAGCACACACTCAGACTTTGCAGCCCGCGGGTGAGAATCAAATCTCCTTCGTTTTATTTCAATAAAGCTGATGCTCGATTTTTTTCGCATGATTTCAGGCCGCTAAAAGGGACCATCGCCATCAAGCTGCCGCATAAATAAGTCGCCAGCTCATAGGTCGCCGACAAGGGACCACCATCACTCAGCTACCGAACAAGAGGTCGCCGCCATCATTATTCCGGACCATCGGCAGAGTTTCGATGCAGTCCCGAGCCACCGGCATCACGTCTAGTGAAGTCTATATCTCCGAGCCATCGGCATCGGGCCCGATGAAGTCTCGACCCCCAAAGCCATCTGCAACGCGTCTGATGAAGTCCTTCGGCACCGAAAGTGCCCACCATCATCAACATCGACACCGGGAAAGACTGGAATCGACACCGGGAAAGACTAGACCAATATGAATCGACACCGGGAAAGACTGGAACCAATATGAATCGACACCGGGAAAGACTGGAACCGACACCGGGAAAGACTGGAATCGACACCGGGAAAGACTGGAACCAACACCGGGAAAGACTGGAACCGACACCGGGAAAGACTGGAACCGACACTGGGAAAGACTAGAAAATTCCATCGACCATCGGCATCGTGTCCGATAACGAGTAGAGCATCATTCTTGCTCGAGATCATCTCAAAGGAGGCGCATGCCGCCCGCAACTGCAATGCAGGACCCAGCTTCCAAGCATCACCCCAGGCTTTGCAATCCAAAGTCATATCCTCAGACTACTTTGACCTTCGTCCTATTCGGACTCGATCAAAGTGGGGGCTCTCTATAGACACTGGAATTTGTACCGGTATAATCCCGACTCAACAAACTATGCAAGTCAGACGGGCCAAGTAATAAATGGGTCATTGGGCCCAAAGGATCAATAAGCCGAGCCCAAAAAAAATAAATAAGCTGCAAATAATTGTTAAAACCCACTGGGGTTTTAACTTTTATTGAACAGGCCCATGTAAACAGCCCGGGCGCCGCTTGCCTCAGAATTCTCAAACCCGCTGGTTTTGAGCGAAATAGCGGACGTCGTCGTTTTGCTCCACGTCATCAGTCCGCGTGATAATATTATCAAAACCCGCCTTGGTTTTGAGCTTTTTAGCGCCAATTTCTTTTGATTCCATGCAATCCCTTGATAGAAGCCACGTGCCTTGGCTTTGCCATTGACCCCATGAAACCCGCCTGGGTTTTGATCCGAGATGACAAAATTTTTGGGGTATGCGCCCCACCTTTTCCCTCCAAAATCCATACTCCCTCACCTATAAATACCCCCTCCATTTCACCTTCATTTCACCAACAATCATCATCAAAATACCCTTACTCTACTCTCATTCTCATCTACCACATCAATATTATACTCCAAACTTCATCATCCATATTCATCTCTAATCCCTTCATAATCACACTTATCATATCCATATTATCACCCATACACCACCCTTTTAAACCACTCACAATACTTCATCCAAGCTCCAAGTCAAGGGATCAAGTCCATCACTTCCTATCACCTTAAGCAAGGTTTGATTTCATTATTCATTTCGTTATATTTCATCATGTAATTCGTTCTTTAATTTCGTGCTTGTACATATTTTGTAAAATAAAACTGCATTTGTTTTATATTGCGTAATTCGAATAATAATTCCGCGAAATTAATCAAACTTCTCCCCGCTCTCTTTCTTTTCAATGTTGATTTTAGTAGAGTCTGTTTTATAACAGGCGGATTCGAGAGTTCTTGTAACTCTCGAATTCGTAACCTTACCCCCAAATCTAGAAATCGGGTTCGTAGACCGGAGTCTTTCGTTTCTTATTTCATGGTTTGTCGATTTTCCTTAAATCGGCTTGCGACTCTTTTTACATTTTACAAATTCGTTTTACTATTTAAAAAATTCGATTTCTTATACAAAATTAATTTAGAAAATAATTTTATTCATGTCCAATATTTATCCAAGGAGGGTCCCGAGAGAGATGGGCCAGAAAATGATAAAACCTAGGCGGGTTTTATTATTTTCAACCCGGTTTCTCTTTGGGCCGACGAGATCAGTGGCCCGGCCTAGAATCCACTAAAACACAGGCGGGTTTTGGTTGATTCTAGTGGCCCACTGGTTCTCTCTTGGGCCTGAATTTATTAATTGGGCCGGGATTAAATTATTGTTAAATTAATTTGTGTAATTATGGATAATTTAAATAATAAAAAAGGGTTTGTAAATAAATAAAGTTTCATCACCTCGAAGACGAATTTCGAAAAATAAAAATATCCTTATTTAAAGATTAAGAAACCTTAGTCGACTCCCGATCACAAATTTAGCGCATCGAAAGAACATTTCCCCGAACGGGAATTTTTCCGGGTCCTACACCTCCCAATTCTTCTGGGTATCTACTGGAAGGGTTATGTATCATGGGATCAAAGATTGGATCTTGATCGGTTACACATCAATGAACACGTGCAACAATCATTATATGGGATGCTTCACGTGAGGATGAGGGTTTGGAAAAGAGAAATCACGTGAAAACCAAGATCTATGGAAGGCTTTTGTGATGTGAGGTCTTTTGTGGGGAAGGAGAATATGAAAGATTGAATCTTGGAGAGATTTGAGAGAGAGGGGGTGACGAGAGAGTGAGAGAGATGGAAGGTTGTTTGGCGTGAGGCCTTTGAGAGTGAGAGACAAAGATGATTGCTGGAAAGTAGGGACTTAGTTAGAGGAGAGAGAGAGGGTTTGTTATGGAGAGAGAGGGAGTTTGTTGGAGCTATATTGTGAGAGAGAGAGAAAGTAGACGTTTGAGAGAGGGGAGGGAGACGTTGGGAGAGTTTTGTGAGAGTTGTTTGACTAGCCTTAGGGTTAACTAACTGAGATAGAAGTAACCAGGATAGTTGAAGGGATCCTATCTTAATACAGAAACACCAGAAGAAAGAAAACCCTAGGGCTAACTTGACCTTTAACCTAGTTACAGAAACACCTTCTAGGTTCAGGGTTCAAGCTCTTCCTAAACCACTTGGTTGCCAAACCAAGATACAATAGAAGAGATCAACGAGGTTCTCACGAAACACTCAAGGGGTAAGCTAAAAGCTTGATTCTATTCATGGTTATAAACTCAGGTGCCTTTAAAAGGCTACAAGCCTAGCTATTTATACTAATTCAGTCCTGTATGGACTAGGACTCTAGACTTGGCATGCAAGCCAGTCAAACTAGACTAAGATTACTCCTATTTGGCGTGCAAGCCAAGGAATCCTAGATCTAGGTGCCTAATAACAACCTTCTCCACCTTGGATTAGCACTCCTTATCCTAAGGGGAGTTGGTTATAACAACCTTATCCGAATAGACTTGGCTTTCCTAATCCAATATAGATTAGTTACAAAATAAGCCAACCTTATCTAGGATAATAACAACTACTTGGCGCCTAACCTATCTAAACCATATGCCACACACACACACACACACACAATCCTTCCATGACATTCTAGAACATCTTAGAACATTATAGACTAATCTAGACTCCTATAACTTGATGCTCAAGTTTATTTAACTTACTTTGCATCTTATATGACTCAAAATAATAAGACAATAATATAAATCAAACTAAAAACAATTAAAAGCTAGAAATGTGAGGTTTACATTCAAAAGACCAAAACTGTGAAATTCAAACTGAAATGATCAAAAATGCGAAATTTACCCTAGGCTTGGTACTGGGCCTTTGGACGTGTACTTGAGCTTCCTTGGAGCTTGATTGACGTGGCCTTGGTCCCTCTAGGATGTTTGGACATCCACTTGTCATAAAAGGCACACCATGTGAATTGGCCTTCGGGCCTCTACTTTGTATCCTCCTTCCTTGACCCACTTGAATCTATGTAGGTGAACTGAATCCCCTTTGCTGGGCCTGGATTGATTGGAGTCTTTTGATGAAGGACCCTATCAGTAGATTGGAGTTTCCAGTGGGCCTTCTTGATTGGGCTTGGGGGACTTAGCGTGGGCTGACCTGATTTACATCATTCCCCCCTTGTTGAAAAAAGTTTGTCCTCAAACTTGGAGGATCAATCTTTGCATTTACTTTTCCAAAAACTTTAGTTGGCCCATCAACCTTCTTCACTGCCATGTACTCAAATTGGGCCTCCTGTGTTGGATTAGATGTTTTGGGTTGACCTCCGTTATTCTCCATGAACCTTGGGTCCCCAAAGGTGAGACCAAGGCTAAGCAGATCTCTAGCATTCTTCCCTGGTTGCCAAGAATTTGGCTTTGAACTCGATGGACTGAAAGAGATCTTCTTATTGTATAAGCGGAGTTGGCTTCCATTATCTTCCATGAATCTAGGGTCACCGAACTTCTCCCTGCGATAAGCTAAAGGGTCGACCTTCCTGAGATTGAACAGATAGAACAACTCCAACTCCAGAAGCATCACACTCAACCTCAAACTTCTTATCAACGTTTGATAGGGCTAGGACCGGTGTGGTGCAGAGTCGTTTCTTGGTGGTGTCGAAAGCTTGTTGTACTGAGTGAGCCCATGAGAACTCCTTAGATTTCAATAGCTTGGTCACAGGAGATAGAATACTATTGAAATTCTTCACAAACCTCCTACAGAAAGAGGTCAAGCCCTGGAAGCTTCGATCATCATGAACACTAGTTGGAGTAGACCACTCCTTGATAGCTTTGACTCTTCCTTCATCAACCTTGATCACTTCAGACGAAAGAGCATAGCCAAGAGAGACTATGTTGTTGATGAAGACGCCATACTTGGGTAGATTCTGATGTAGATTCACGTGAGCTAAGGTCTCTAAAACAGATTGGAGGTGAAAGATGTGATCTCACTCTTGCATTCATAGAGTCCTCCTTTGGTTTTGACAGCAGTGTCCCCTTCTTGAATTCGAATCTGGTAGGGCCCACTTCTTAGATTAATCTTTGGAATGACGTGGGTACCATATGACTCATCCACTAGATCTTCAATACTAGGAAACCTGTACTTGGTAGTAACCTTGTTGGTACACAGACTTTGGCTTCCTTCTTCCTTTGTGACCAAAAGGGTAGGGGTGGCGCATGGATTGAGTGTCTTCCTGTTCATACCCTTTTCTAGAAGATCTTCATCTGGTCCTTGAACCTCTTGAGTGTCACTAGGGTTCACGTGAGTTGTTGGTTCATGATGTACGACTGATCTAGGAATGGGATCAGTTTGGCCTTCACGTTGGGGTAGTCTCTTTTCTAGGAACACATGAGGGTGTTGCTCTCTAAGAGGGGTGATGAAAGGAGAGTTGCCATGACTAGGTTCTTCATTGGTTGGCCTTTTGTGGCTAGGGCTTGTCTTTAGGTCTGGGAGAATGATCTTCTTATGCTCACTAAACTCAGTGCGTTCAGTGGTCACAGAAGGGATGAGGTTTGGATCATTCTCCTTGGGTGGGTATAAATTTGTTATTTTTAGTGGAGTTAGGGTTATCTTCCTGTTGTTCATCACAAGAGTGCAGGTATTAGCTCTTCCGTTGTGCATCACACTCCTGTCAAATAACCATGGTCTTCCAAGAAGAATATGACAAGCATCCATAGGCAAAACGTCACACCATAAAGATTCTTGAAAAGATTTGCCAATGGAGAAGCTTACCAAACATCGTTGTGTCACTTGTAAACCTTCACCCTAATTGAGCCACTGGACGGTGTAGGGATGTGGATGGGGACTCGTTTCTAATCGAAGTTTGTCCACCATAGTAGTTGACGCCACATTGGTGTTGCTTCTACTATCAATGACCAAAGAGCAAACCTTTCCCTGGATTGTGCAACGAGACTAAAAGATAGCATCTCGTTGTTACTGATCTTCTGATATAATGGAGTTACTGAGAACTCTCCTCATAAGGAACATCTCGTGAGCCATGGATGGGGTTTGGAACCTTTGGGAATGGAGGGGATGTGTTTGGCTGTTTTATGGGGTTTTAGGGTTGCACCGAAACAACCTAGAGCTCTGATACCACTTTTGATGTATAATGGGATCAAAGATTGGATCTTGATCGATTACATATCAATGAACACGTGTAACTAATTAGTATATGGGACGCTTCACGTGAGGATGAGGGTTTGGAAGAGAGAAATCACGTGAAAACCAGGATCTATGGAAGGCTTTTGTGACGTGAGGTCTTTTGTGGGGAAGGAGAATATAAAAGATTGAATCTTGGAGAGATTTGAGAGATAGGGGATGACGAGAGAGTGAGACAGATGGAAGGCTGTTTGGCGTGAGGCCTTTGAGAGTAAGAGAGAAAGATGATTTCTAGAAAGTAGGGAATTAGTTAGAGGAGAGAGAGAGAGAGAGAGGGAGAGAGTTTGTTATGGAGAGAGAGGGAGTTTGTTGGAGCTATTTTGTGAGAGAGAGAGAAAGTAGATGTTTGAGAGATGAGAGGGAGACGTTCGGAGGGTTTTGTGAGAGTTGTTTGACTAGCCTTACGGTTAACTAACTGAGATAGAAGTAAACGGGATAGTTAAAGGGATCCTATCTTAATACAGAAACACCAGAAGAAAGAAAACTCTAGGGCTAACTTGACCTTTAACCTAGTTACAGAAACACCTTCTAGGTTCAGGGTTCAAGCTTTTCCTAAACCACTTGGTTGTCAAATCAAGATACAATAGAAGAGATCAACGAGGTTCTCACGAAACACTCAAGGGGTAAGCTAAAAGCTTGATTCTATTCATGGTTATAAACTGAGGAAAGGCTACAAGCCTAGCTATTTATACTAATTCAGTTCTATACGGACTGGGACTCTAGACTTGGCGTGCAAGCCAGTCAAACTAGACTAGAATTACTCCTACTTGGCGTGAAAGCCAAGGAATCCTAGATCTAATCACCTAATAACAACCTTCTCCACCTTAGATTAGGACTCCTTATCCTAAGGGGAGTTGGTTATAACAACCTTATCCTAATAGGACTTGGCTTTCCTAATCCAATATAGATTAGTTACAAAATAATCCAACCTTATCTAGTATAATAACTACTACTTGGCACCTAATCTCTCTAAACCATATGCCACACACACACACAATCCTTCTAGAACATTCTAGAACATCTTAGAACATTCTAGACTAATCTAGACTCCTATGACTTGATGCTCAAGTTTATATAACTTACTTGGCATCTTAAATGACTCAAAATAATAAGACAATAATATAAATCACACTAAAAACAATTAAAAGCTAGAAATGTGAGGTTTATATCCAAAAGACAAAAACTGTGAAATTCAAACTGAAATGATCAAAAATGTGAAAATCACTTTGGGCTTGGTACTTGGCCTTTGGACGTGTACTTGAGCTTCCTTGGAGCTTGATTGACGTGGCCTTGGTCCCTCTAGGATTGTTTGGACATCCTCTTGCCATAAAAGGCACACCATGTGAATGGGCCTTCGGGCCTCTACTTTGTATCCTCCTTCCTTGTCCCACTTGATCTCTATGTAGCTGAACTAATCTCCTTTGCTGGGCCTGGATTGACTGGAGTCTTTTGATGAAGGACCCTATCTGTAGATTGGAGTTTCCACTAGGCCTTCTTGATTGGGCTTGGGGGACTTAGCGTTGGCTGATTTACATCAAAGGGTGTAGTACCACTGCAAGACCTCGTCACTCAAATTCCTGGGGAAGACATGAGCATACAGACTAGGGTCTACTTCTTTTAAGGCCATCATGCGTGCGAAGCTACGCACATGATGAGTGGGGTTCTCCATGGCCTTAAATTTCTTCTCGGGCAAAGAGAATTTGTCAGGAAGCTTAGCCTGAGGAGCCGTTGGTAAGCCAATGTCCAATAAATGCTCCTTATATTGAGGGATTTGCCTCAACATGTTCTGCAGGTTATCGACCCTGTTGTCCCTAAATGGCGCAAGTTGTTCATCCCGGGGTACAGTCTTTTTAGTCTGCACACTTCTATCATCATCCTCTGGGTGCTGCCCTATACCTAATCTGCCAATGATTGTTTGAATGGCCTGGATGACCCCTTCGATCCTATGATCCTGTTGGTTGGATCATGTTTCTATTAAAGTACGGATGCCCCGCACCACATCAGAAAGGTCTGCAACAGTGATGGGTTAGCTCCTAGCTTCTTCTTCAGCCATGAAGTTGGAAGGAACGGACACAATATCGCTTGTTGTCAATGAAGCTTGAGAAAGAGTGTTGGAATCAATATCAAGGATGACAGGCAAGCCTGCGCTTGATGGTGTGAATGGGATTGATGAGAAGCTTGATAACTTTTGAGATCCGACTCTAGCCCAAGACTTGACTCTTTGATGTTTGTGTCCTATTTTTCCTGTATGGAAACCATAAACCTCAAAATTAACCCTGACATTGACCTATCCAAAGATCTAGTGATTTATATGGGACAACCTAATGCAAACAATGACTACATGATAAATGATTTTTTTGTTTTTTTTTTTTGGATGGACTCACCTACTTTATGGCTTGCATGAAGACTCCTGATCTAAGATGATGCCATGTACAATGAAGGGGGAAGGTCTACATCAGGCCACCATAAAATCGAGTCAACATTATGGTTTTAATGGACTCAAATTTAATTAATGACCGGGAAAATACCTTAGGGATCAAATGCCACTTAGGTTTGAATAAAGTCAAACTTGGACCTCTCACAAAGTCAACCATTTTGACTTGGGCCTAAGAGAGCCTTTCGGGCCCACTTAAATTTCATTTGACTATTATCCAAACTAAAGTGACACTTGGAGGAAATGCAATATGGGATCGACTCCAAAAAAAAGAAGAAGAATAGGAAAACATGTAGCACATAATTTACACATTAGAAAAATATGAAAGGGATGCACATAGCATACAAGTGAGGGATGCACCTAACTAAGGTTTCAAGGGTTGAAGGTCAGATCCTAAAGCCTAACATACTCATGTCTCTCACGCGCCACAAATTCTATGGAGTTCATAGTAATGTGACCCGTGTGTTTCTCGCAAAATTAAAGGGAAAATGTAAATTCATAATCCCAAGAATTTTGGAGTCCTTCATGAGTGGGAAAGTAACTTGCGATCTTCTTGAAATGTGGAGTTCATTACTTTATGAAGTCGGAAGTATACTTTCCCCCAGAGAGAAATTTGGGTTAAGATCCTAAACGGTACCTTTGGGTTCATCCCGATTTATAAAAAATCAAGATGGAGGTTCGTATGCTTGATGTCTAACTAAATAAATAAAAATTAAAAGAATTAATTTCTCCTTTCTACTCAAAATTTTAAAAAACTGGTTTTTCAAGTTTTACCCTCTTAAAGTAAGTCCCCAGTGGAGTCGCCATTTGTAGGACCCGGGAAAATCCCCATGGCGACCCACTCGGTGTATGACGAGTCGAATGAAGTGTCTTAATCTTTAAAGGATTTAAATGCATTTTATTATGATGTTCAAATAAATCAAAATAATAAAAATCAAAAGAGTTTCCAATTAATTTTTAATGAGAATTAATAAACTCAAATTTAAACTCCATAAACCACGAACCATGAGATTTAGATCCGGGGTAAGGTTACGAATTTGAAAGTAAAAACCCTCAAATTTGCCCGTTCAAAGAACGTACTCTACTAAATCGGTTAATTTAAAGAAAAGAGTAGAAGAGGAGAATTAATTAGATTAATCAATATTGTTTAGCGCATACAAATGAAATGATTAAATGAAAAAATAAAATAAATGCAAATAATATAATGAAATAAATGAACAAAAGCATAAATATTTACAAGTTTGCATTTAATTAGATTAATTAGAGCATCTATATTATTATTTAAGTCAAATTTTACACCATAGCAAAGTGAGAATAAAATAAGATAAAAAAATAATATTAACCTCAAGTTAATGCCAAGATTATGAATGCAAGATGATGATGATGAGAAGAAGAAGGAGGAGGAGGAGGAGGAGGAGGCGGAGGGAGGAGAAGAAAGGTAAAATCATAGTGTCAATACTCCTAGGATGATTTTGAGGTGTAGAAAAAGAGTGGAAATGAGAGTGTATTTATAGTAGTGGAGGTGGGTTTATTTATGGTGGTAGATTAGAAAATATTGAGAGGATAAAATCAAATAAAGGATGATTTTATTTGATTTGGAGAGTGGAGGAAGAATGAAATAAGATAAAGAGGGATTTGATTGGGTTTGATTTGGGGATTTCAACGTGTGGAAAATGTGTGCATTTCAAAAATCTTGGCATTTAATCCTAAATTAAAAATAAAGATAAAAAATGATTAAAATAAATTACATAATTACAAAGCTTAATTGAGTGACAAAATTTAGCGTCTACAGGCATGAATAAGAGATGTGTATTACAACTTCATTATCAGTTTTAACCTTAGTCCTGAAGTTTGATGCTAATTAGGAGGTAAATTCAAACATGGCAAGAAAAGGAAAAACAGTACACGAGCCTTTTTTTTCAACCGACAAACTTGAAGGTCCTTTTTATTCAACGCATAAACTTTAGGGTCCCAAAAAATAAACAATGAAAACTAAAGGTCCAGAAAATAAATATCCCTATACGTCGGGGCCCAAAATGCAAAAGACCCTTAAAATTAGGCTATTAAATATATTTTTTGACATAGCTAATTAGCATTATACTCTTATAGTTGATAAATATATATAATTATTAGAAAAATATTATTAAAATTTTAAAAAATATAATATATGGATAACTGAAGATGATTATTAATCATTTTTATCATTGTCCATGATGTTTGTCATAATAATTTTTACAAATGTTATTCTAAGAAATTATTTTTACCCTACTTGACCAATAGTGATATACTTATATAAATTAATCATGATAAAAAGCCGGAGAACTGAAAGAACGAGTTTACGTATGTTTATGTACATTAAATAACCCTATTTATGTAAATTAAAAGACCATTCTGCCCCTTATGTTATTTTGGGGGGGGGGGGGGCATTCCTTGTGTTATATGGATTAAGTTGGGGAAAATTGTGAATTTTAGATTTAGAGTTTCCAATAAGGGCTTTATTTGCCCCTTATGTTATTTTGGGGGGGGGGGGGCATTCTGCCCCTTATGTTATTTTTTTTTTTTTTTTTTTTGTTGAGAATAAGGGCTTTATTTGCCTTTGATCAAATGTGTTGCCTGCATGATGGTTTTTTTTAATATAGTTTTGAATGGTGAGAGCAATACCGAGGGAACATATCAGGTAATGGGATCGAGGGGTGAAAAGATGGATCGTTTGCTGCTTCTAAATAAGAAGAATATTAGACAGAAAGGGAGGGGGTAAAAAAAGATGAATAAATAAATATATATTTCAAATAAGGGTAAAATTGTCATTTTATATGAATTCCAATAACAAAAACTACTTTTCTCTGGTAAATCTTGCTAAAATTTATTACAACACAATGAGGGGTGGGGGAGTACTATTATAACTTCTGTGAGACAGGATAAAAAATTAAAAAAAACATTTCCCAAAGATGGGTACAGTGTAAAAATTATTACAGCAACCTTTAGGAAGGGTAAAGATAAATTCTCATATTGTTCCGATGGGGTAAAAATCATTTCCTAGAATGGGGTGCATAAAAATTATTTTAACAAACCTCATATAGGGGAAATGTAAACTACTCTATGAAGTTACGAGAGAAGAATCAAACTGGTTTAAGCATGAACCACTCTATATTTTTTATGGTATCACTAATAGGTAGGGTTTTTATTCTTCTGTGCTTTGTTCAACTTATTTTCTCTAAAATTATTTTGGATTGTATTATCTAAATTTATTTTCTAAAACTTTATTATTGAATCGTTAATGAATACTTATATAATTTATGCTAAGGTCCTATTTTTTATCGTTGTAAGTTAGATTTATTCTTATCTATATCTTATCTTACCCGATTTCCTGATAAACACTTAAACCAAAGTCTAAATTTTAATAATAAAAGATCTTTATGCCACCACTAACTTACGTACCAAAAGTTTTATTTTTTTGCTTTCGTTTCCTCACCTCATCAAATCTAATTTGATCATACCACTCTAAAGAACAGGACATAGATTTAGTAGCTAAACTTATCCTAAACTTTTGCAAATACAAATGCTAAACTTACTTTTACACTTTTTGTAAGATATATGATACAAACTGTAATACAGATAATAAACAGATATGATTTGGAAACCAATTGATGTTTATCTATATCTTATGCAATCATCTCATGTAGCCATGTAAGTGTGACTCCAATATAAATTAAATTTTACTCGATCAATGACATTGATCACTTCAAAAAAACAAAAGTGTTGAGACCCTTGAGGGGGTGAATTTCACAATTAATATCTACACACTAGGTAAGGACGTTAGAGCAAACTTCCTTGGTTTAAAACCAAGGATCAAAACACAGTGTAACTGAAATAACTCATTATATTTATATCATCAAAGAACAAGTTACACTAACTAAACAAAGCTAGAAGTAACAGCCCGAAGGCAGTTACTGATAGATTCACTGACCAAGACCGAAGGTCCTTGAGACAGCTACAAAATAAGGATCGTCGTAGGAAAAACCCTAGCGGCGATTTGGAACATAATGGATTACATTGAAGCACACACTCGCATAGCCTTAGTCCGTCAAGGCTCTGCTACACACCATCTCTCCACCACATGTGGACACAACGAATGCTCACTAAGGTCCTTGGCTATACCTTCACCAGAGGTCCTTTACTGGCTACCTTCACCACCGAACCATTGGTTACACACTCGGAAAAATCCCATCGGATTTCTTACTCCGCGATTACTTTCGTGGAATCGCCTGTCTTCTCAATTCTTCTATCGTCCTTTTTATAGATGTCTTTGGATGCTTGGACTTGAATCCTTCCAACGGTAACTTGCCTTATGTGTTGATTTCTTCCCTTTTGTTGCTACAATAATCATGATTGATTTCCCTTGATTTGTTTCCTTTTGTTTCCTTTTTAGATCTTTTCCGAATTTTCACTTTTATCAAAACCGAAGGTCCTTTGCGGATGCGCGGTGAAGGACCTTGACCCTGTCTTCAACAATCTCCCCCTTTTTGACGAAAGATAAAATTCTGCAACAATAAATCATTTTTCCCTTTTTGGATTGTCATAAGGTCAATAGGGAATCTCCCCCTTGATATAACATCTAGTATGTTTTAGAGGTTGTCTAGAAATCTGCAACGCTTGATAAACTTGTCAGTACTAAGAGAGGGTCCTCCCCCTCAATTCATGTCATAATTCAATATGATCAATGAATGGTTTACAAATGACATACCTCAAATTTTGTGCCGGATGAAGGACATAAGGATGTTGATTTAACCTTTTTTTTTTCTTATCAAAGTCCTTGTAGCGGAATGCATCTACATCCGTGACTTACCTTTTTGTTTTCACTATCCCCCGTGATCTTTTCCACAGAGCGGTTAGTCTCTTCTTGTGTGGACCTGCTCTGATACCACTTGTTGAGACCCTTGAGGGGGTGAATTTCACAATTAATATCTACACACTAGGTAAGGACGTTAGAGCAAACTTCCTTGGTTTAAAGACAAGGATCAAAACACAGTGTAATTGAAATACCTCATTATATTTATATCATCAAAGAACAAGTTCCACTTACTAAACAAAGCTAGAAGTAACAGCCCGAAGGCAGTTACTGATAGATTCACTGACCAAGACCGAAGGTCCTTGAGACAGCTACAAAATAACGATCGTCGTAGGAAAAACCCTAGCGGCGATTTGGAACATAATGGATTACATTGAAGCACACACTCGCATAGCCTTAGTCCGTCATGGCTCTGCTACACACCATCTCTCCACCACATGTGGACACAAAGAATGCTCACTAAGGTCCTTGGCTATACCTTCACCAGAGGTCCTTTACTGGCTACCTTCACCACCGAACCATTGGTTACACACTCGGAGAAATCCCACCGGATTTCTTACTCCGCGATTACTTTCGTGGAATCGCCTGTCTTCTCAATTCTTCTATCGTCCTTTTTATAGATGTCTTTGGATGCTTGGACTTGAATCCTTCCAACGGTAACTTGCCTTATGTGTTGATTTCTTCCCTTTTGTTGCTACAATAATCATGATTGATTTCCCTTGATTTGTTTCCTTTTGTTTCCTTTTTAGATCTTTTCCGAATTTTCACTTTTATCAAAACCGAAGGTCCTTCGCGGATGCGCGGTGAAGGACCTTGACCCTGTCTTCAACAATCTCCCCCTTTTTGACGAAAGATAAAATTCCGCAACAATAAATCCTTTTTCCCTTTTTGGATTGTCATAAGGTCAATAGGGAATCTCCCCCTTGATATAACATCTAGTATGTTTTAGAGGTTGTCTAGAAATCTGCAACGCTTGATAAACTTGTCAGTACTAAGAGAGGGTCCTCCCCCTCAATTCATGTCATAATTCAATATGATCAATGAATGGTTTACAAATGACATACCTCAAATTTTGTGCCGGATGAAGGACATAAGGATGTTGATTTAACCTTTTTTTTTTCTTATCAATGTCCTTGTAGCAGAATGCATCTACATCCGTGACTTACCTTTTTGTTTTCACTATCCCCCGTGATCTTTTCCACAGAGCGGTTAGTCTCTTCTTGTGTGGACCTGCTCTGATACCACTTGTTGAGACCCTTGAGGGGGTGAATTTCACAATTAATATCTACACACTAGGTAAGGACGTTAGAGCAAATTTCCTTGGTTTAAAACCAAGGATCAAAACACAGTGTAACTGAAATAACTCATAATATTTATATCATCAAAGAACAAGTTACACTTACTAAACAAAGCTAGAAGTAACAGCCCGAAGGCAGTTACTGATAGATTCACTGACCAAGACCGAAGGTCCTTGAGACAGCTACAAAATAAGGATCGTCGTAGGAAAAACCCTAGCGGCGATTTGGAACATAATGGATTACATTGAAGCACACACTCGCATAGCCTTAGTCCGTCATGGCTCTGCTACACACCATCTCTCCACCACATGTGGACACAAAGAATGCTCACTAAGGTCCTTGGCTATACCTTCACCAGAGGTCCTTTACTGGCTACCTTCACCACCGAACCATTGGTTACACACTCGGAGAAATCCCACCGGATTTCTTACTCCGCGATTACTTTCGTGGAATCGCCTGTCTTCTTAATTCTTCTATCGTCCTTTTTATAGATGTCTTTGGATGCTTGGACTTGAATCCTTCCAACGGTAACTTGCCTTGTGTGTTGATTTCTTCCCTTTTGTTGCTACAATAATCATGATTGATTTCCCTTGATTTGTTTCCTTTTGTTTCCATTTTAGATCTTTTCCGAATTTTCACTTTTATCAAAACCGAAGGTCCTTCGCGGATGCGCGGTGAAGGACCTTGACCCTGTCTTCAACAATCTCCCCCTTTTTGACGAAAGATAAAATTCTGCAAAAATAAATCCTTTTTCCCTTTTTGGATTGTCATATGGTCAATAGGGAATCTCCCCCTTGATATAACATCTAGTATGTTTTAGAGGTTGTCTAGAAATCTGCAACGCTTGATAAACTTGTCAGTACTAAGAGAGGGTCCTCCCCCTCAATTCATGTCATAATTCAATATGATCAATGAATGGTTTACAAATGACATACCTCAAATTTTGTGCCGGATGAAGGACATAAGGATGTTGATTTAACCTTTTTTTTCTTATCAATGTCCTTGTAGCGGAATGCATCTACATCCGTGACTTACCTATTTGTTTTCACTATCCCCCGTGATCTTTTCCACAGAGCGGTTAGTCTCTTCTTGTGTGGACCTGCTCTGATACCACTTTTTGAGACCCTTGAGGGGGTGAATTTCACAATTAATATCTACACACTAGGTAAGGACGTTAGAGCAAACTTCCTTGGTTTAAAACCAAGGATCAAAACACAGTGTAACTGAAAACCTCATTATATTTATATCATCAAAGAACAAGTTACACTTACTAAACAAAGCTAGAAGTAACAGCCCGAAGGCAGTTACTGATAGATTCACTGACCAAGACCGAAGGTCCTTGAGACAGCTACAAAAT
The DNA here is from genome assembly GCA_029582165.1 of Portulaca oleracea. Classification (NCBI taxonomy): domain Eukaryota; kingdom Viridiplantae; phylum Streptophyta; class Magnoliopsida; order Caryophyllales; family Portulacaceae; genus Portulaca; species Portulaca oleracea. The sequence continues at coordinate 8,524,261 of CM055879.1, read as the reverse complement.
AACGATCGTCGTAGGAAAAACCCTAGCGGCGATTTGTAACATAATGGATTACATTGAAGCACACACTCGCATAGCCTTAGTCCGTCAAGGCTCTGCCACACACCATCTCTCCACCACATATGGACACAAAGAATGCTCACTAAGGTCCTTGGCTATACCTTCACCAGAGGTCCTTTACTGGCTACCTTCACCACCGAACCATTGGTTACACACTCGGAGAAATCCCACCGGATTTCTTACTCCGCGATTACTTTCGTGGAATCGCCTGTCTTCTCAATTCTTCTATCGTCCTTTTTATAGATGTCTTTGGATGCTTGGACTTGAATCCTTCCAACGGTAACTTGCCTTATGTGTTGATTTCTTCCCTTTTGTTGCTGCAATAATCATGATTGATTTCCCTTGATTTGTTTCCTTTTGTTTCCTTTTTAGATCTTTTCCAAATTTTCACTTTCATCAAAACCGAAGGTCCTTCGCGGATGCGCGGTGAAGGATCTTGACCCTGTCTTCAACAAAAATGTTGGGGAAAAATATTAACCATCCAGCCCATCCTTGATTACAAATTATTGTATACTCCTGGAGCATGTGCACCAGGAGCTGACATAGCAGCCATGTCAAATATGTATTTTTTTTATTTTTTTTTTATTTCAGCAACAAAGTGAACGGATACAATGCAAAAGGTATTTGCAGTTAATGATTTCCATCTCGCGTGATTGTTCACTCCATAGCACATCATTGTTAACCCGACGATTGCATTAACAGTTACTTATTCAAAATGACAGTTCAATATTTTTCCTGAATCAAATGTTGAAACATGCTTCCATTTTTGTTTGCACCAATGGTAGTATAGTGGAATTCGAAATGAACGTGAAGATATGGAAGATATTAAAGAACTAATTGGAGATCGACAAGTTGTAAAAGATTTGACACGTAAGTGTGATTAAGCCTCTGTTTGAATTGGCATGGATTGAAATGTGTTTGTGTTGCTATGATTAGTTTCCTTTCCCTTAAATGAGTTCCTGATCATAAATGATTGATATTTGAGTTAGGTTGTAGGGATTTTTAAATATATCAAAATCAGTGCGTGTAAATCATGTAAATTTGTTCAAAGACTTGCTTACTCTATTTCGAAGGAGTATACTCATGTTGTAGTCTACTTTAATTGGTTTCATGAATGCATCATGGTTGGGTCTTTTCGGGTACGTTGCTAATATAAGTGCAGTGTTGTGGGTAAAGATGTGTTTTTCATAAAGAGATGGAACAACGACATTTACGATCAGTGAGTGATGCAATGAACGACGATGAGTAATGTAGTGAACTACGGTCATAAAATGTTATAGATGGCTTGGAAATAGTGCGCAATGGATATCAAATTGGTGAATAATTAATGATGAGTTACGCAGCGAGTAATGTGCATTCATAAGTGCACAAAGGTGAATGTTGGAGTGAACAATGATGATTGATGCAGGGAATATTGTTTAGGACTGTGGTGAACAATGATGACAAATCCAGTGCACAATTTGCATTACTCAACTTTGTTTATCCAACACACAAATGACTAATCAAGTGGACAAATGACTAATCTAGTGCACAATGATGAGTAATGTAGTAAACCACGGTCATAATATCATATTATATATATATATAGGCGCTCTCTCTCCTCTCAGCCCCCATAGTTGCGACGAGGAAGGGACGCCCTCGCAGCTCTCCGACACCCGCTCAGTCATCGGCCATTACAGGTAGAAGAAAAGCTAAGAAGCAGATTGGTTCTTCATCTAAAGGAACAAAGGGAAAACAAAAAGTTGCAGGAGAGGTACAAGAAAGCCCAAAAAGAGAGGCAGTTCAGATTCAAGAAACAGAGATAGAATTGAATCTGGAAGAACATGGCGAGGAAACCCTAGAACCGATCCTAGTTGATCAGTCACTAGAAGAGGAACGAAACAAAACCGTAGAGGATGAACATCCCTCATATGCATCCCTTTTCGCAGAGGAAGGTCTATCTTTGAGGTATGTTGAAGTCCCTATCATCAATGGGGTACATTGTGCAAAAATTGAAAAGGAGGATATCATTGAAACTATTGAATATTGGAAGGATGTTGTCATCTGTTGTGTTTTAGGGGCAAATCCACCTTATGAAGTCATGAATGGATTCATAAGGAGAATTTGGAGAAACCTCGATGTAGATGTTGTTACATTGGCCAAAAGAGGAGTCTTTCTGGTTGTTTTGAGGCCAAAACACCAACTTTCTCTCAACTTCAGGCAAGAGTGAATATACCACGGACCTCTACATGTCAAACCCAAACCGTGGTACAAATTTGGGACGGAAAGGAGCAAGGAATAGCCGGGCAGCAGCAACCTTGGGCAGCCCGTGGTGGTGGCCACGGTCCGTGGCGGACTTGCCCAGCTCATTTTGGCGAAGGAAAGAAGAAAGAAGCGGGACAGTGCCAACCTCGGGCAGCCCGTGGTGATCACCACGGTCCGTGGTGTACGGACTGTACGGACTATATGGACCGAGGCGAACTGCCTATGCAGGTCGGTTATTTTCGCGAGTTGAAAAGGGAGGAAGCGACGATTTTTCGAGATTCAGTCATATTCTATCAGTTTTCCTTCATTCTTTGGCCGTCAAGGAGAGAAAAGAGAGCCCTAATACTTCCATTCTGCTCCTCTTCCCCACCATCAAGATTCAAGACCGAATCGATTCAAGAGAAACCAAGATCAAGATTCGCAAAGGAAAGGAGCAACGTTCGCGGAGAAGGTTTCTACCTCGGGATCGAAAGACTCGACGGGTTGTATTCTTCGCAATTCTATTCTTTCTTTTCGATTTCCTTCTTAGTTTTGAGATTCGATTAAGATGTTTGGAACTTGTTTTGTGTTTTCGTTGAATATGAGTGAGTAGATTTCTTGAATTCTAGGGTTTTGCAACCCGAAGCAATGTAGTTTGATTGATTGTTATTAGTTTGTGCATGAATTCTTGATTAGAATCAATAGAAGGTTGTGTTTTCCATGTTCATGTGTGTTCTCTGAGTGCTCGAATATTCATGAGTTTAAGATTAACCTAAGAAGTACTGAAAGGTGAATTAGGGTAATCTGACTACCAACCTGTCAACCTAGGCTTACGAAAGTTGAAAAAGGAGTAGTAAACTAGGGAATCATTAGATAACCTGACTTTTTAAGGCCTTCTATTCTGATTAATCTAAAAGGCAGACGAAAGTTGTTGATTAGGTTGTTTAGAATAATTCTATTTAGCATCGAAAGGGCGATAGAATTCAGAGGTTGTTGATTCTTGATTCATTCTTGAATGTATGATTGTGCAGGCTAGGTTTTTAGTAATCGAACTCGTTGTTAGGTTAGCATCTCCCTAGAAATCTTTCTCTCTTGATAGACCCTGTGATTAATTTTTCCCCGCTTTATTAGTTTAATTAGTTTTCTAAAGTCTTCCAAAACCAAAAATCTGGTTAGCTTAGCAATCGCGATAGAGATTAGTTTTCTGTGCTGCTAATTGAGTCCCAGTGGGATCGACCTTGACGTGCTACTACGTACACCGTGCGCTTGCGGCCCTGTCAAGTTTTTGGCGCCGTTGCCGGGGACTCTGTCCCTAGCAGTCGGTAAACGAATTCTCTTAGGTTGACTAGGCTGTTTTCTTTTTCTTTCTTTTTCTTTTCTTATTATCTTTGATTTTTTTTTCCTTCTTTCAAAAAAAATACACAAAAAAATGGCAATTCTTGATTTTCCCCAATTTGAGCAGGAATTATTTTGGCACTATTTTGAGAGATTACTTGCATGTCCTGTTCCATGTGGTATTGTGCCTGGGAAATCAGATGTTCTTGACATTGTTGCTTTGGGGGTGAATAGTGAGACACGTACTCTATTAGAGTATTTTGGTTTCTATGATACTCAAACTGTTGATGAAGCTTTGAGTTTGCTTGAGTGGCTTGCACGTGATACTCGTGATTTTGAAAATTATTATGGTGCATCCTCTTTCCCCAATCTTTGTGCATCTCATGCTAGATTATGTACTCAACCCCATTGTTTGCCTCATTGTCGTTTGTGTAATTCTTTTGACCATGATGAATCTGCATGCCCTGTTTTAGCCAAACTTGATTTTTTGATGAGGGCATTGCAAGAGCAACAAGATAAGGTTGAAGCTTGTCTAGAAAAAATAGATGAAATAGTTGACCCTTCTAAGTCATCTTTGCCAACTGTTGCTCCTTCTCATCCTAGCTTACCTAGAGACACTACTGATGGTGTCTTTGCTTCTCATAATGCATCCTTACCTTTTTCTCAGTCGACGGGGTTCAAGGTGAGTGATTCCCAATGGGTTTGATGCTAGGTATGATGATGATGTTTGTCATGAGTCAATTGATGCTATTGATGAGGAGTCTTGTGAGGGGTTTGTGGGTGGATTGGGTCCTTCAAGCGAGGAATCTGTTGATGTACTCCATGTTTCTACACCTTGTTCACCACCTTCCCTTGCCCCTAAGAACCTTGAGGAGCCCATTCCCTGTGAAAAAACCATTGATGTTCATTTTGATGTGGGATGTGAGGTTGATTCTTGTGATGTGACTGTGATTGAGAGGACCAACAATGTCTTTGATTTGTCCTTAGGCACTTTAGAAGGGTTTCATCCCTATCTTGATCCATATTGTAAATGCCTAGAGGACTCAGCTAGAAAAATCATGTGGACAACTTATTTTGATTTTTCTAGTGTTTTTGACTTATTTGAGAGAGTGCAACTAACATTTTTTGCCATGAGTGTTTTGTTGCTCTCTTATACGCAGGCTTGTGAGCCGCATGCTGCGGAATTTGACAAGCTTTTAAGGGCTTTACTGCATCTGAGGTAAGTTTCGTCTAGCTAAAGACGTTAAACTAGCGCTTCTTGGGAGGCAACCCAAGCGTTTAATTGCTTTATTAGGTTTTATTTCGCTCCTTTAATTTTCTTCGTTTTTATTTTTATTTTTTTTAGAGTGTGATGCATTATGTCGTTTCCCTCTTATTGCATGCTATCCTTACTCGAAATGCGTTGTGGATACTGCTTTGTCCAAGCATGGGGGGTTTGGGTTGACTTTCTTGAAATCATGTGCTTGAGTGAGACTGACGTTTATAGTTGCATATTTGTTAGTTTCTTTTTGTGTTTTTTAGGCTTTGAATTCGCATGTAGGTTGCATATAGGAGTAGTTTTCTTGCTTTCTTGCTAAAAAAAAAAGAAAAAAAAATTAGGATAGTCTTTCGCCTTTAAGAGGTGTGTGTTTGGATTGTCATTGTAAGTGTATACTCATGGGATTTTTGGCTTGATGTGGATGATGAAAGAGACTTTGTTGTTTGTTTGACTTAGGTTGCTTGTCTTGTTTGTAATTCATCTAGTCTTGATCAATTCATGTGTATGATAGTAAAATTCCTATGTTTGGTACATCAGATGAACTAGTTGCTTGTGATTGTGGTAGCTTAACCCGTGAGACTTCTTGAGCCTAAAAGACTATTATTTTTATAGTCTCATTTTCTTTTGAGTGTGACCTTACCATGTTTGCATCTCTAGAACTTGATTTGACTCTCTTTGAAACTGCATTTGACTTGTGCATTGTGTTAATATGATTGAGGCCCATTTTGAAGCCACATAGCCAAAAAAGCCACCTAACAATATGACCCCTTTTTGCTAGCCCTTTACTAACCATTTTTCCTGTCTTGATGTTACCCTAGAAGTGTGCACCCTTGGCCTGTTCTAAATTCCTCATCCTTTAGCCAAGTTAGTGGAGCAATAATTCAGTTGGGGGGCAGTTTTGCAGTCTAATTGTTGGTGACTTCGTTGGTTGGTTTACTTGATGAGGGAAACATTGTTCATAATCGTTATTTATCCCCTCTTTTCATTCGAGGTTGAAATTGGTTCGATGGGAAATGAGTCGTTTCTATATTTATCTATGCTATTCACCACAAAGTAAAAAAAAAAATGAATGAAAAGTACAAAAAAAAGAGAAGTTTTGAGGAATAAGGTGAATAGCATGGTAGTTTTCTTGTTTATATTGACTCTTCCGTTATTTTGCTTCGATGGGGAAGATATTTATGCTTCATTGCGGTGTGAAGTAAGAGGTGTTGAGTTTTATGTTATGGGAATGTTGCTCTTTAGGTCCTTGGCTCTTAGCTCCACATTACCCAAATGAATTCCCTCCTTACCCTACACCTAAGCCCCATTATAACCCTTGAAAAGTCCTCATGATTAACATTTATGCATATTGTTTATAGCGGTAGGGAATTGAGAGTCTTGTCAAGCTTATGGCAGGTTGTTTACATTGGTTGAAGGTTTTGAGTGAACCGTCATATCTATTTAAAACACACGAGGGGAGTGATTTACATACCCTAAAGTGAGGTCCTACCGATCCCAACTAGTTCGCCAAACATGTGAATGAATTTGATTACATTTGAGTTGTGATAGACTAGTTGTGTTGCTTCCTGGCTGGTGATTCTATTTCGAACAACAATTTTTTTTTCGATTTGATTCTTAATCTCGCTAGGGAGTCTCTTTGTGTATGCTTGTTTTGGCTTTCTAATATGCCCTTTTTATTAGAGGAGGTGTGAATAGATTTCTTTTCCTTTTCAAGTCTTTTCATCTTGTTTTGAGTCTTATACTTGCTTGGGGACAAGCAAGGAGTAAGCATGGGGGGAAGCTAATCAGATTTTTGGTTTTGGAAGACTTTAGAAAACTAATTAAACTAATAAAGCGGGGAAAAATTAATCACAGGGTCTATCAAGAGAGAAAGATTTCTAGGGAGATGCTAACCTAACAACGAGTTCGATTACTAAAAACCTAGCCTGCACAATCATACATTCAAGAATGAATCAAGAATCAACAACCTCTGAATTCTATCGCCCTTTCGATGCTAAATAGAATTATTCTAAACAACCTAATCAACAACTTTTCGCTTTTAGATTAATCAGAATAGAAGGCCTTAAAAAGTCAGGTTATCTAATGATTCCCTAGTTTACTACTCCTTTTTCAACTTTCGTAAGCCTAGGTAGACAGGTTGGTAGTCAGATTACCCTAATTCACCTTTCAGTACTTCTTAGGTTAATCTCACACTCATGAATATTCGAGCACTCAGAGAACACACATGAACATGGAAAACACAACCTTCTATTGATTCTAATCAAGAATTCATGCACAAACTAATAACAATCAATCAAACTACATTGCTTCGGGTTGCAAAACCCTAGAATTCAAGAAATCTACTCACTCATATTCAACGAAAACACAAAACAAGTTCCAAACATCTTAATTGAATCTCAAAACTAAGAAGAAAATCGAAAAGAAAGAATAGAATTGCGAAGAATACAACCCGTCGAGTCTTTCGATCCCGAGGTAGAAACCTTCTCCACGAACGTTGCTCCTTTCCTTTGCGAATCTTGATCTTGGTTTCTCTTGAATCGATTCGGTCTTGAATCTTGATGGTGGGGAAGAGGAGTAGAATGGAAGTATTAGGGCTCTCTTTTCTCTCCTTGACGGCCAAAGAATGAAGGAAAACTGATAGAATATGACTGAATCTCGAAAAACCGTCGCTTCCTCCCTTTTCTACTCGCGAAAATAACCGACCTGCATAGGCAGTTCGCCTCGTCCGCATAAATTGCTGATCAGTACACCACGGACCGTGGTGATCACCACGGGCTGCCCGAGGTTGGCACTGTCCCGCTTCTTTCTTCTTTCCTTCGCCAAAATGAGCTGGGCAAGTCCGCCACGGACCGTGGTCACCACCACGGGCTGCCCAAGGTTGCTGCTGCCCGGCTATTCCTTGCTCCTTTCCGTCCTAAATTTGTACCACGGTTTGGGTTTGACATGTAGAGGTCCGTGGTATATTCACTCTTGCCTGAAGTTGAGAGAAAGTTGGTGTTTTTGCCTCAAAACCTACAAATTCACATCAAAAACAACAACACCAAGTGTAGTAGGGAAATTGGAATAAAAATCAAGGTTCACACACAAAATTATCCCTAATTCACTATTGAAAACCCCCAAAAACATAGTCATGAAACGCAGTTATCAGTTTTACAACTCAAGAGGGGAAGGAAGAGGCTCTCAAACAAGAATTACAATACTTTGATAAGAAGCCCTTCATTGTCAAACCATGGAACGACAAACTAGACATGAATCTTGATGAACTCCTTTCAATCCCAGTCTGGGTCAACATGCCGAACCTCCCTGCAAAATTATGGAGTGTAGAAGGACTAAGTAAAATTGCTAGCATGATTGGTAGGCTTATCAAAACTGATAGAAGAACAAAAGATAGAAACATGCTCAATTATGCCCGAGTCCAAATAGATATTCCCCTTAAGAGTGACTGCCCAGAATACATTGATTTCTTGGATGAAAACGACAATCTCATCCGACAAATCATCAATTACGACTGGAAAACCATCGAATGCTCCCATTCCTTAATGTATGGAGTATGGACATAAAAAAAGAGGAATGCAGGAAGAAGAAAGGAGTCAAGAAGATGTGGGTTCCAAAGAAGACCCAATTATCAAAGCAACCGAATATCATCAAGATAAGAGACAGACAAGTAGACGATGATGGTTTCATAGTACCAGTCAGAACGGCCAATAGAATGAGCAGGTCACCCACACCTTCAAACACCCTGAAACAACTAGCAGAAACTTCTAACCGGTTTGAGATCTTGCAAGAGATGGAAGAAAATATTGCACAGCCACATGTTTCCCATGATGAATCTCCTAGGATGGAATATGCACGGGCTTAACAGTCCGGATAAGCAAGAAGATCTTCGGATCTTCTTACAAATGCAAAGAGTGGGTATGGTTGCTCTTTATGAAATTAAAGCCAGGTACGCAAACATTGACAAAATTTGTGCAAATATTTTCAGAAATTGGCACCACATTGATAACTGCAATCATGATTCAAGAGCCCGTATTATCCTGGCGTGGAATCCTACACTGTTTGCTGTTGAGATGGTTCTTTCCACCACTCAGCTAATCCATCCAAAAATCTGATTCCTCACTAAGTCTACAACGATCTATATTACATGGATTTATGGAAGCAACAATGCTGGAGAAAGGCTAGAGCTGTGGGAAAATCTCAGGGATATTGCAAATCATATGGAGGATCCTTGGTGTGTTCAAGGCGTTCTCTTTGAAGAGGACAGGATTGGGGGAGCTGATGTTGAGGCTTTTATGACAAGTGAATTCCACCAGTGCATTAATGATTGTCAGCTTTCAGAACCAAATTACAGTGGGTCTTACTACACTTGGATTAATTCACATGTTAGTTCAAGGCTAGATAGGGTTTTTGTAAACCTGAATTGGTACAACATAGAAGGTTTCATTCACACAGAATCCAAAGTTGCGGGCCTCTCTGATCATATAGCCATCTTTCTCTCGTTTCATGATGAGCCAAGGAAAAATTACTCTTTTAAATTTTGTGACATGTGGTGCAACAACCCCAATTTCATGGGGATCATTGACAAGGCCCTTGATAACCTCCCACAAGGTTATAAAATGTACTAACTGCACTACTTGCTCAAACATCTTCAAACATATTTGAAGAAGCTGCATAGGGATAAATATTATGACATTCATGGTCAAGAAATAAAAGCCCGTCGTCAACTTGAAGAGACCCAATCTATTCTGATGCAGAATCCAACAGACCCTGCTCTCATTGATCAGGAAAAAAGGGAACGTGATAAATATTCCAAGATTCTGCAATCTGCTCTCCTCTTGAAATATCAGTAAAGTAAAATCGACTGCTCTCAAATGGGTGATTCCTGCACTAGCCTCTTTTTCTCTAAAATGAGGCAAAAAAGAGCCCAACTTTATATATACTCTCTGCATGATTCAAATGGCAATACTATTGAAGGTTTTACAGAGGTCAACCACCTAATGCATAATTTCTACTCCACTCTCCTTGGCAAACAGACAGGTAGCAGAATGCAGGCTAATGTTATTGTTCTAAATCACGGTCCTACTCTCTCAATTGAGGAACAAATTAATATCAGCAGGCCAATTACAGCAAGAGAAATAAGGGAAGCAATGTTTTCCATCCCAACTTCAAAAACTCCAGGACCGGGCGGATACACAAGTGGTTTTTACAAAGCAACCTGGGATAAGATTGGTCAGCTTGTTATTGAGGCTGGCCAAGAATTCTTTACCAAAGGAAATCTTCTGAAAAACATGAACAACACCAACTTGGTGCTCATCCCGAAGGTACAAAATCCAAATACCCCTGCTGATTTTAGACCAATTTCCTGTTCCAATACCTTCTACAAAGGCATCTCGAAAATCCTTGCTTCAAGAATCAAAGAAGTCCTCTCATCCATCATTGATCTAAGTCTGGGCGCTTTTGTCCCTGGCAGAGAACTTCTACACAACGTTCTTCTTTGTCAGGGGATTACTAGAGGATATACACGCACTTCTATTTCCCCTCGGAGTATGATGAAAATTGATCTCCGAAAAGCTTTCGACTCAGTTCACTGGAGTTTCATTGAGGAGGCCTTAATAGCCCTTAAATTCCCCGGTTGGTTAGTTCGTTGCATCATGACTTGTGTTACTACGACTTCTTTCACTATCAACGTGAATGGTGTAAAATCAAATCCTTTTAAAGGTGAAAGAGGGCTTCGGCAGGGAGATCCTATTTCGCCCCTCCTTTTTTTGATCACCGTAGAATATCTCTCAAGATCTATCAAGGCTTACACTTCTGAGAGCTACAAATACCACCCCAACAATAGGAAACAGAGATTGACACACCTCATGTTTGCAGATGATCTCATATTGTTTACCTCCGCTAACTGCAAATCAATTCAGACTCTGATGGAAGCTTTTAGTTATTTTTCTTCTGTAATGGGGTTGGAGGCTAACAAGCATGAGTCTGAAGTAGTGTTTGGTGGCGTTACAGAAACCAACGCTGCTTCATTACGGGAAATCACGGCTTTTGAGTTGGGTACGCTTCCCTTCAAATACCTTGGTGTACCAATCTCAGCTAGCAAACTGGCCAAAAATGATTGCCAACTTCTCACGGAGAAAATGACTTCCCGTATTAGAACCTGGGCTTCAAGGAATATTTCATATGCTGGAAGGGTCATCCTGATTAATTCTGTTCTAAGGGGAATCTACAGCTTCTAGGCTCGCATCTTCGTCATCCGTACTGCGGTTCTGGATCAAATCAACAAAACATGCAGAAATTTCCTTTGGGGGGCTAGTGCTGAATACAAACGTCGTCCTCTAGTTTCGTGGGACACTGCCTGCACCCCCAAGGCAAATGGGGGGTTGGGCCTCAGAAATATTGTAGCATGGAACAAAGCTTGTGTCGCTAAGCTTATTTAGGACATCTATAACAATAAAGAGGTTCTTTGGATTAGGTGGATCACTCAAAATACATCAAGGGATCCTCTTGGCTGGACTATACTCCCCCTTACGACACTTGCAACTACTTCAAACATGTTTGCGAAGTTAAAGACATATTCAAATGGGAGAGCTTTCCAGGCGGAAGATGGCATTGGAACACTACTAATGACAACACCTATAGAGTTTCTTATGGCTACAAATGCCTCCTTGGTGCCAATATGCAACCAGGTTGGGTTCATATTACCTGGGATCGCTCCGCAGTCCCTCGTCACAGCTTCATTACTTGGGTCCTCATGCACAACAAACTCCCAGTTCGTAGTAGGGTGGCGAGATGGGGTCAGGACAGAACCACAAGCTGCCCAATATGTGATCACGATGAGGAAACAACTGATCATATTTTCCTCCAATGTTCACTTGCAAAACAAGTTCTTGCCTCACTTGCTAATTGGACAGGTCTCACACAGGTCACAAGCCCTGCAACTATATCAGCACTAATAACTCTAACTCATGATTTGTCTGGCAAACAAATGCATTTGGGGAATGTTGTCATTTGTGCTTTCATTTATAACATCTGGAGAGAGCGAAATGCTAAAGTCCATAGAAGTCATTCAAGGCCCCCCAACCTAATTACAAAGCAGATTAAACAAGATGTCCTCCTTCGCGCCATAGCTATAGGGAACAAAGGCAAAAAGGGCCAAAAATATAGAGAGCTTGTATGTAATCTAAATAGCTGAGCTTGGGGTTTTTTCCCCTCCTCTAGGGTGTATTAATTCGTTTTGTTTTAAATGGTATGTTTCTTTGCGCTGTAGCTCATTGATGATAAGGAGGCTCTTTGGGTTAAGTGGGTCCATCACCACTATCTCAAGAGATCTTCAATATTGGATTGCACAATCAAGCAAAATAATTCTTGGTACTAGCGAAAACTCCTGATGGTAAGAGACGACCTCGCTGAACTTTTCCAGAAACTTATTACTGAAAATCACCCATATACAATCAAAGTGGGCTATCAATTTTTGAAGAATCATGATAGTAGAGTTGATTGGTTCCCTTTGCTCTGGAATGGTTTTAAGGTACCTAAATTCTCATTTGTTGCTTGGTTGGCAATTCATGAAAGGTTGATCACACAAGAGCGTTTGAAGAGATTGGGTTTTCACTTGCTAGCAGATGTCCTTTGTGTTTTCAAGCTGAGGAGAAGGTTAGCCATATTTTCTTTGAATGCTCTTTCTCACTCAAGATCGGTTCTTTTGTTATGTTTCATTCTATTCTATGGATTTGAATTGGGATATTTGGCTGGAAACTTGCTTGCTTCTACCGAAGAAGAAGAGAGAGAAAGTGGGTTTGGGAATTACTGCTTTGATATATCATATCTGATTTGAGAGGAATCTGAGGATTTTTCAAAATCGAGAGAGAAGTTTTGATAGTATTGTTGGGTTTTATTGTAAATGATCTAAAAATTCAGTTGGAATAGGCGTTTTGATTTATTTGGGTTCTTCAGGTGTTTTGTTTTCTTCCCTTGGGCAGGATTATGTTTCGCCCCTCTAGGTATGCCTAGAGTATACTTGTAAATTGGTTTTGTTAATGGAAAGTCTTACCAATTTTCCAATATATATATATATATATATATATATATATATATATATGTATGTATGTATATATATATATATATATATTTTGGGTATAAAGGGCGATGATAGTAATTTGTGAGTTTTAATGAGGACATTTTTCGAAAAGTAAAATTTATCATTTTCAATTTTTTAAAAAATTAAAATAAATATTAATTGATGGTACAAATTGACCTAAGCTAAGAAAATTATCCATAAAGAATCTTGATAGTCATATGCATTCCTAGCCAAACGTTTCATACGTTTTATATTATTCTTTCATTAACCATGTTTATTGTTGTTATAATCAACCGTCACTAATAATTAAGTTTGTAAATTATTATCCTTTCTTCCATACTTTTATTCCTTTTATGGCTTCAAATGTCTTCATTATTCTCATTATAAAAGCCTCAATTTTGTAGATTTCTACATTGGAGTTTGGTTGTGTAAGAAAGATGTATGTACACACCCCAAAAACTTAGGCTTTTATTTTTTTTTCTTCCAAATTATTATATTTCAAATATTTTGATAGGTCACAAATTATTTCTTTTGATGCTTTTATTCTACTAAACACTAAATATCTCTCCAAGGTAAATATTATCTATTTCTCCTATAATAAATCAACCAATATGTATACTTTATTTGTTTCTTTTGAATGATTATCAGTTATTTCTTTTGAAGCGTTCTTTCTATTAAACACTATTCTCCAATTATATATCATTTCACATTATCATTCTTATATTACATCAACAAAAACATATGGGGAACTGATCATATGAGCATGGCTCTTTTGTGAGCATGTGAGCATGATTGGATTTCAGGTGGACATCAAGTATTATTGCCGTGGACATCAATTATGAACGGTGAACATCACTTATTGTTTTTGTGGACATTAAGTATGAAGGTTAGATATCAACATTTGATCCCCGCCAAGCAAAATCTTTATTTCCCTTTGCGTACTTGATGTCCACGGAAACAATACTTGATGTCCACGGAAACAATACTTGATGTCCACCTCTCATACTTGATGTCCACAAAAATACCACTTGATGTCCGCTAAATATCCAATCATGCTCACATGCTCACCTAAGAGTCATGCTCATATGATCAGTTCCATATGCCTTATTTCTTTAAAATATATTTATTTAATCATATGCAATAACTAAACAAATATTTCCAAGATCTCTAATACATTTTGGGTAATTTTCTGTATAATGTTTGTTGGTTATTGTTATTTTAGTAATTAGTAAAATGATTTTTCATCAAAATCCAAACAATTGCTTAAAAAATTAATTGAAAAATACAAACTTTTTACAAAAATCAATTACTATTTCTTATATGGATTTTTATTATAGGATTCGCATATGAATCTTGCCAATAGGTAGCATAATGAATATCAACATTTTATTTTTTACGGTTAGAAATTACATATTTGATCAGTTTTAAGAGTCTTATTTATGAAATTAATTATTTTTTATCATAAATTGTAACTGTATAGTTTGTGTTTGACCATTCTCCATTTAGTTATCTTAATAATATGGTTTAAGATCTAACAAATTAAGTGTTATGGATTTACCAATGTGCGTACGCGCGCGCGCACACATATAATATAATATATATATATTATGGGTATAAAGGATGAGAATTGTAATATTTGAGTTTCAATGAGTGCATTATAGGCAAACTCTAAATGTCTTTTTAATTAACTATGTATTATTATACTTTTTCATTTCATATAAATTAGAAAATTTAGAATTAGATCATTCAATAATTAAATTTGATATATTAAAATAGGTACTCCAATAAATTATGGAATGTATTTTTTAATGCTCAAAATATGCCAACAAACATATAGATACTTCATGTATATAATCTAAAAATACGTATAATATCGAATATTTGATTATGCCCTGTGCAACGCACGAGTCAGAGGACTAGTACTTTTTTATAGATGGCTTTGCAATAGTGCACAATAGTTATCTAACTAGTGAATAATGATGAGTTATGCACTGAGTAATGACCATACATGAGTGCACAATGGTGAATGTTCAAATCAAATTGGCATTACGCAGGTAATAATGGTTCGATATAATATTATTAACTTGTTCACTCTTATAAATTATTTATGGCATATTCAATAGAAATGTAGTGAACAGTTTGGACAAATGAGGTGGACAACAGTCAGTTGTGTAATAGTTAGTAATTTGTAATGCATTGAACTCAGGGAGTAATACAGTTCCTATTTTTGCTACATTGAATTATTTTTAATGTTATAAGTGTTATATTGTATATTGTCAATTGTTTATATTCTTTTTACATGTAGAACTCACTTCCACCGGGGTCTTTTCATCCTATGTATTATGTTGATACTAGAAGCAACGATATGGGGTTATGCAAGGGAGTGTTCAACCCCATGTGTATCCTGGTAATAATATACTTTACCATTGCCAATCATGGGTGCTCCTCCTGGTAAGATATTGGATGCGGATCAACAACATCTTTCGCGCAATGGTGATTATATTACGAAGCATGAGGATTATCTACGAAAATAGCAACCAATTCACATTGGAGGATGTTGCTTTGTATGCCTTATATTGTTCTATGTAAAGTTAGTAATCGGAGTTAAAATGAACCTCCAAATCATTTTAATGATGTATGTGTTATTGTGTAGTATGTGTAGTGAGAGGATGAAGTAAACATACAAGAACAAATATTTTGTTTTTGTAGATGTCAAGCAACTCTAGTTGAATGATAGTATTGTGATGTGATTGTAAATAAATGTATATATTGCTAATGTTGAGAGATCATTACAGTAATAATGGATGAAGCGGTCCTTTTTTTTTTTGCAACTAATGAACAACAATGATAAGTGAAGTGAACCACAAGGAGAAATGTGGTGCACAAAAGAGACATAACTCATTGAACAATATACCATTATATCCAAATGTGAATGCATCGGACAATTTCTTCTTCTTTTTTTTTTTTTGTGCAACTAGTGAACAACAACGACTAATGAAGTGAACCACAATGAGTAATGCGGTGAACAAAAGGTACCATTCAATCTAAAAGTGAATGCATAAGGTAATGTCTAATGATAAAGGTGAAGTGCATTGAACAACAAGCAGTACTGTAGGTAACATAGCTGAGTGATGCACCAAAATTGGTGGGTAATTACTCAACCAACAATTTACCATTCCACTACACCATGCAGCCAACAACTCAAATCAACAATGGTGACTTAACCAATGAACAACTTCACCTGAGATCGTCTCAAGCATTAAACAACAATGTATAAATTAGTGAACGACAGTGACTTATTCAGCGAACAACTATTTAGTGAACAACTATGAATAATGGAATGCACCAATCAGACCAAGGTAGTCAACAAACTATGCGTTACTCACTAACCGATGGAGACATCTGCATTACCCATGTTGAGAAGATAAGTTTCCTGGATAATAATAGTCCATGAAACAGTCGTTTATAATATACAAGACACATTCGCTTGGGTAAATAATTTCGGTACTATTAAAAAGAAGTAACTGTCTTGTTCCTACCATTACACTTGTGCGGCAAAAAAGGATGACAATTTGAGATTCTATACAGTAATTTACAATTGGCTTTCCTGAAAAATCAAATCAAAAAAATCCAAAATATATGTGAGCTTTGTCCATCAACTGTCAATATTGTGCAGTCCAAAAAGGAGGGAGCAAATAGCCAGTGTTAATCATGCTTTTTGTCCGTGGTCGACTTTTGGTGTCTCTTGAACTTGATGCCTGTGCTTGTTCAAGTTGCTGCTTGAGCTTGTTCAGGTTGTTTCCTAGCATCATGGCACAATACCTTGATCGTAGACTCCACAAAAATCGATCCTATAGGTGAAAAATAATAAAAGTAAAATAAATACCATAATTTGTTACAATAGGGTTGGTTAGGTCATGAAAGGTAAATACTTTTTTGCTTCCTTTGATGATTATATATTCTCGAAACTGCTTCTCCAGTTCACTACATCTCCTCCATTAAATGTCTCCATATGATGTAAAGCATATATTCCACAGTTGTCATTGTTGTTACTTTGCCAAGGTGGCCTACACCCCGAGTATTCGAAATTGTCCAACTCACGACCCTTTTGTTTCACTGTTGACTCTAAGTAATTGGCGAATGATTGAACCTTCACAGTTTGAACAAGCTTTGTAAGTGGGTAAAGTAGAAGGTAAGAATTTATTATAGTTATATGAAGTATAACAAATATGCAATGTAAACGTAAGTTTGGTTCTGGTCCTTGTTTGGCACTCGATTGTTAAGGATTCGTGCCTTTTTTGTGGTGTAGTCAACACATAGTACAAATGCATATGAAGTGTCCAGTGAGTACCTGTTGCAAATGAAGTTTCAAGTGAGTTAGTACATATTAGTGATCAAATGCAGTGAACAAGTATGTGAAAAACATTGAAACATTGTTCTCAATCATGTCAACAGTTGCTTATCATAAACTATTTTAGTAAGATTCATCTTGTTGTTCGCTTATCATGGGAAAATTGTTCACTGCTCATGGGAAAGATGTTCATATGCGATATAGATTTACCTTCCGTGTGTTCCAGCAACAGTTTCATTTGGAGGTGCCTCTTGTCGAACGTTTTTGTCTCCTATATTTGTTGTAACTGAACATAGTAGGATTGAAAATACATATTTTAGAGTTTTCAAATACAAGTAAATCACCGTTTTTTTTGTCTGTCGGCGTCTTCCGTTTCTTGCGGCGATAAGTCAAGTTGAGCTTTGGCAAAATTAAATCTTTCCATGGTTGCTCCAAGTGATTGAAGCAAAAATAGAGAAGTAGATGAACGAGGAATGCAAAGGATTGACGGCGATTTCCACAGTCGATGTTTGACGGTCGGCTGCAGGTTTCTATGACAGTGACGAGGGCGACGGAGTAGAGGAAGGAGAAGAATTGACGACAGGGAGGACGAGAGTCGCGCGGGTGAACGAGGTAGTGGAGAATGGAGGTTTGCAGCACAAAAGAGCTTCAAAATTGAAATTAGAAAGTGAACGGTTACTCAGGGTTTTTATTTTTATTTTTTTTCAAATATAATGCCAGCATGAAAGACCTCTCAGCCACGTTGGATATGGAGCATGTGCTCTAAGAGCACATAATATATATATTGATCCTTGATAGATTAAAATTTAAAAAGAGAAAGTAAACTGGAAGGTACATTTTGAAGTGAACAAATGCCATAACTGAGAAAGGTAATTAATAGATAGCCATTCAGATAATAACAAACATTTTCTTTCTACAGGGAGTGAATTTACATGGTACAGCTACAAAGCCTAACACGTAATGTTGTGGTTCTATGAAACCTAACGGGTTAAGGGAAAAGGTCATTAAGGTCAGAATCCCATAAATAGACACTGATGAAAGAAGGAACCAAAAGGGAAAGAAAAAAGATGATCAGCTCAGGTATGAGCCATCCTTGATTCAAACTCATTGCTGGAATCTGAGGATACGTCGTCCCTAGAAATTACTCCGGTTGGGTTGGGTATGACAGCAACTTGGTATAGTCATGGATTTCATCACTTTTTCTTGCCTAATTTCGAACCAGCCCATCTAAAGAAATCGCATCTTGTTTCAGGGTTTGATGCTGGGCCCTGCAATAATGTGACATTAAGTACTGAGAACCACCATCAATTAGATTCAATGATACGATGGATGAAATAAATGTAACCGGGGAATCTGAGCTTTGCTGCAAAAGGGCATAAATAAATCCTGCTCTGGCCGGAAAACCATAGAAGATGATGCAGTATGAAGGTCACATCCCCAACTAGTTAATGGCTAAAGATATCTCTACAAATCCCAGTGCAGGTCCCACTGGTCTAGGGGGGATCCAGATATAAACCGTCTGACATTCCATCTCAGTCAACATCACTTCCTGTTAAGAGACCGACTTCAATATAGTATGGCAAAAAACACCTAATGGAAAAAGAGGATTACCTCAGCGCGAGCACAAACATAAAATCTTCGACCAAAGTTAGGCCCAGGTTTCTTGACTACTCTAGCAACACAGGGTTCGTGATGCCCTTCACAAAGAGGTATACTATCCTGCATGAGTTGTTGAATCCTTTGCCATTCCATTACAGCTGACATCTTTTTATCATTCTCAGCCAGAGTGCAGGTGGTTGTATTGTTATCCTCTGCTGGAACGACTTCATCAGCAACGCCTTCCTTGTCGACTATGGAGATCCCTTTCGAGTCTTCCTGTGACTTACAACTACTTTCTTGGTTGACAATGGGGTCACTAGACATATTTTCACTACTGTTTGTGTTTGTGAACTTTCTAAAAAAGGATGTCAGTGACAGCTGTGATTGTTGGCTTTGTTTCAATTTCTTCTTTTTTCGAACATCAGATGCCAATCTATTACTCTGATGCCCCTCAATGGCTATGCTTTGCATGTGTTTGGAGGCACCATCTTTAACTTCAATAGCATCCATCAATGAAGACGATGATCCAATACTAGATATGCTACAAGAATTGATTGTTCTTTTTTCATTTCCAGCGATACTCACTTTCTTTGAGTCTTCTACCATCGCTTCACTTGCCACCACACTAACATCAACTCTCTCAATCTTTTGCCTTTTCATCAGAACTGATACTGAATTAAACAAAAGACTATTAGTATCAGTAACAGGCTAATACTGGCACGAAACACAGGGGAGAAAATGAAAGCTGCTCGGACTATAAGCAACAAGCAAAGTAAACAAACAACAATACATCCAGGTGATAAGTCTGGACTCTGGACTGGAGTGAAGCAACTATAACCATGAAAATAGCTAAATATTCAGACTTTATTGCGCCTGGATCTTCAAAAGATTAAGAAAAACACACATACCAATAGTTTGTTGTGACCCCCGAATCTCAGGCATATATCTGGCAGATAAAGATGGTGTACTGTGAGATGGAATGTCAGGGATATCCTTCAAAGTGACAAACACTGGAGCATGATCAGAACCTTCAAGTTTAGTAGCTTTGCTGCCGTTCAAGCTGCCTTTCCACCTGTTGATAAAGCCAGAATAAATAGAGCAGAATCCTATCTGAAAGCATGGAAGAACTCTGTCAAGTCCTTTGTTAATAATTGCAGTCCTATTGCTATCTCTATCGTCATGGGACTTGACAGATAAGCATGTCGCTACTAACGAGTAAAGATACCAATTTGACCCTATGATATCACTCCTAGAAAATCTTCTAAAGTAAAGTGGAGGATCATATGCACAAAGTTCCTAAATCTAGATCAGCTCAACATTTCTTCTTTGCGTAATCAGATTCCTTTAAGTAACGTCCAGTCATGGACGAACTATGGTCTCATTGTGCCCCTTTCTTGACTATGTGTGCAGACCTCAGTATCAGACAAGAATCGATAAAATACCTTGATGTCATTCCAGGCTTCCACCTTTTGAATTGTGTCATGATGTCACACTGTTCAACATGACAAGAAACAAGGTTATGATCTAGCTGCCCGTGAATGTCATGTAAGCATACACCAGAGGCTAACATGTGATCAATCCGGCTCCCGAAATTGAACTCTTCACCACCTGTGTGCACTGGCCAGCATGTAAATGCGTCTTTTCTGTAAAGAGATTGTCAACATAAACAATAAGAAATAAAAAAAACCACTGTCTGAGTGCAGGCAGTCACACAAGCTTCTTGATTAAATTCAATAAATTATACATAAAATAAAGAAGAAATATCAAAACCAAAAGGTTATGAATCATGATAATTGACCAGAGGAAAGAAAATCAAAAGATGATGTTGCAAACCTTTCTGGATGTTTTTCTCTGAAAATGTCATAAAAGGAGCCTCCATTTTTCACTAATAGAGATCTCATCCACGTCCGAAACCTACAGGAAAGTACTTGTTAGAATGTAACTCTGATCTGTGAGCACTGACCAGAATACCAGATAAAAGGAAATGGATCCAGGACATGTGGCCAAGAGGACAGCTATATAGTCCTATTAGAGAAGGTTTGTAGATCTGTTTTGCTTACTCATTTCGTTCAAAATCCAGCCCTGCTTCACAACGATCAATAGCAGATGGAGCAATATTCAGATCGCCAACTACAATAATCCTTCGCTTTTGTTGTTGAAGCAGCTCCCATCTTTTCTACAAAAGAAGTCATTCTTCAGAGTGCCCACAGGCTAACACCAATAAGTTTATGACATGCTAATAGATGAAGTATACAACCAGGTTCACCACTCACATAGCTAAGCTGCTCTAAATAAATAATTGCCTATGTCCCTTTCCATTGCAAGCTAACACCAATAAGTTTATGGCATGCTAATAGATGAAGTATACAACCAGGTTCACCACTCACATAGCTAAGCTGCTCTAAATAAATAATTGCCTATGTCCCTTTCCATTGCAACTTGCAAACTAAGACGTAACCCTTGATGATAATCATCGACCTCTTCAGAGTCCTTAAACTATAGTAGAAACAGAAAAGCAACTATATTCGTACGAATGGCATAAAACATTGTGAACATATACATTTCAAAAATTCAAAACAGGTCTGTATTTATCTTTTCTTCACATCCAACACAAAAGGTTTAAGAGGGCCTTTCTTAGATTACATAAGATTTCTCTATCTGTCCAGTTTATCAATAATCTTTAGTGCTAGGCTGCAGGGCGCCCTGATAGAAGACTAAGACAGTAAAGATGTATGAGGACACTGAAATTCATGTCAGAGCAATTAGCATTTAAGAATGCATATATTTACATGAATGTGTTGTACATCACCAAGTGGGCAGGATAGACACAAATAAGAGAGGGGAGAGTGGAGAATAATAACATCTACTAAATACAGGATGGCTTTGCACATGAGAAATATACCTGCAATATCTTGTAAAAGGTTGATTTAAATTGGGTCCTTTCTGCATCATCAGGATCAGCCCGGGGCCCATATATGTTGAAAAGAACTGCCAATTCACAATAAAAGTTTTTCTTCACCAAGTATTGCCAATTAAACATAGTCAAGGGGATCACTAAACAATCGGGATGTGACAACTGTGGGCTACACTCCCCAACCCCGTCTCTGGTCTCTGTGTGAGGGATTGTGTGTGATTTTGACAGGGAAGCAGGAAGAGGCAACCTTGGGAATGTCACATGTCCATCAAGCCTTGGCAGCACACCACATTACATGAAAAGTGGAGAGTAAAAATGACTGTACAGTATGATATTGAGTTTCTGCATACCAAAATGACCATGATCGGTGATGATGCAACGTCCCTCGCTGTCAATCTTCAAAAGATCATCTCTTTGAAACTCCTGAAGGCATTCCATATCAGCTAATACCTCAACATTTTTAGACTCAGACCCACGGAAATTCTGTAGGAGACCAGTGAAGCCTTCTTCTGCAGCCACAGGCAAGGCCACCTCGGTGCTTGAAAAGGCGGCTTTAACACGGCAGAAAGTAGCAACACCTACAAATGCATCCATGAAATTTCCATACAAGAGAGTCTCATTGGTATGCTACTTGCTCACAACCAGACATGCACAAAGCAAATAAGTTGTTCGAATATTAGCATTGACACATAACAGAATGCACCTGCTAAACAGTCTACATATCTTCTGTTTAAATGACACTCTTATAAGAAACCAAGGAGATGATAATATGATCATAGCCACCAAGAGTGAGAACTGTTAAGTCTATCCATCCACCCAAGTCCAAGTGAGAAGATACCTCCATTGCTGGCAAAGTTTCAGACTTTGGAAGTGATTCATAGTTCCTGATGGAGTTCTCAACCTAAAATGCCAATAAGTTATTAAAATTACACCCATTTTAACACTCAGTTCTTTTACTCCTTTCATATAACTAAATTTTATAATTTATCCCCACAGTACCATTCTACCTACTATAGCAGGTTAAAGTAATTTCTAAATTTATTTTACTTTCTTTTCCTCCTTTTACCCAAAAATTACTTCCCTCACTCTTTTCTTCCTATTCCCTCATACACTCCTCCCTTTCCATAAAATTTAGTTCCTTGTTTTTAATTGCTTCCTTCCTCTATCATGATAAAAACAAAGGTCAAAAGTCCATTTCTAGTGTTTATCTTGGCGGCAACTTGGTGAAGTTCAACCATATGATATATTCATTGCTCAATAACAATCAATTGCTCAACTTACCCAAAAATCAAATATTGTGCTTGCGAAAACATACCAATTTTCTACTTGACAGAAATCGCACATATTTTTGAGAAAGTGCCAAAAAGAAAAAGGGTACCTGAATAACCAGTGCGACCCTTTCCATAGGTACGAGTAAAAGAGAAGAAGGACTCATAGCCTTCAGCAGTTATCAAATCAGCTGAAAGCTCCTGCCTTGTTAACTTTATTTCCTGAATTTCAAATACCCACAAACTTAATCCCAACAAAGAATCAATTACGACGGTTAATTATTGATGAAGGAGAAAATTGGTGTAAAAGGGAAACCTGAAAGCAGATAATGTCGGCATCGAGAGCATCGAGTAGTTTAAGGAGAGAACCATACTGGACTATGCGCTGCCGAAGGCCGTTAACGTTGTATGTCACTATTTTCAACATTTCCCCAAACCAACGAATCCAAGGGGCTGTTTAGCTCAAGAAACTTTAGGTTTCAGAGAGTTTTTTCATTCAGGCATTTCATCAAACACGTGATGAGTAAGGTGTTCGTATTTTCAACGCCAAGTTTTTGCCCCCTTTGATAATTACTACCTCCGACCCCTATTGTTTATCCATCTAATTATATTTAAAAGTCCAATGGTAATGGGAAATGGGGTAAAAAATATGTAATATATCAAAATTGCCCTTACTTTTCTCATGTGAAGAAAAATCAAAAAGAAATAAAAGAGTATTTATTAGGGGTATAATAGGAATTACAATCATTGGAATTATAAAATGGACAAACATTTTGGGACAAGGAAGTTAGGTAGATGGACAAACAATTTGGGACGGAGGTAGTAGTTTTTTATCTTTTCTTTCCAACGGCTCTATTAGCATTTAATATATTGACCAAATTAAAATTTTAATTGGATAAATATTAGCGTTCGGTAAGCTAGCGTTCTGCGGAAAGTTTAGCGTTTTAATGAGCATTTTGTAAAACGTTAATAAAGTTAACGTTTAGCATTTGGGGTTTTGCTACATAAACCTCTATCTGCTATCTAAAACACTAATTTTGTCGAATAGGGCCTAAGTGGTAAGAGGGTGGGAGGTTTATCCTCTCTACCAAGATTCGATCCCTGGTGATCGCAATTATTTTGGTGAGAGTTGTTAGTGCCCTTGACAGGCTCCTTGTAGGCCTCATAGTGGTGTACCCCCTTTTGGGTTAATAGGCCTACTTATTTGTCTCTGAAATATTATACTCTTAATAGATAGCCCGACTTACCAATGTAAAAAAAAATTAAAATTAAAACATACAGAGTAGGCCTTCCTTCCACGATAACATCCCACTTTCCACCCCACCTTAATGTAGGAGAGAAATGAACACTTAGATTTTGTTCGGCAACATCGTTTACACTAGCTTTTAGTGTTTGGACCGGTCAAAATATTATTTTATTAAATTTTAACTATTCAATGAAAGAGCCGTTGGAACAAATATATATAGTCTCCACCAGCATTTGGTATGAAAATTCTACCATAGTTGAAAACAATTTCAACTATGGTAGTTGACAATTATACACCTTTGTTTAATTTAGAATGAATTTCAACCCTTCAATTAAGATTAGTTTTTACCTTTATTACAACGTACTGATTCTCTCTCCTAGTTCTACCCACGTTATTCAATTTAGGTATCAAACATATCTTATATTAGGTTGAAGTACTAATTTAACCCCACATTTTCAGTTCAATATCCAAAAATAACATGTCTTCTTTGCTCTCTCTCTCTCTCTCTCTCTCTCTCTCTCTCTTTCTCTCTCTTCTACCATGAATTCCAGCAAGCTCGAAACAGAGCCCGAATCCCAACCCGATCCGGATCAGCTCTTCCTCCCTTCCCACCGCCGCCGCCGCCTCCATATCCGCCAC
The DNA here is from genome assembly GCA_029582165.1 of Portulaca oleracea. Classification (NCBI taxonomy): domain Eukaryota; kingdom Viridiplantae; phylum Streptophyta; class Magnoliopsida; order Caryophyllales; family Portulacaceae; genus Portulaca; species Portulaca oleracea. The sequence goes on along the minus strand of CM055879.1, from coordinate 8,499,297 downwards.
CACAACCACGAACATCCGATCATCGACCTCCACGAATATGTTATGAAGGATATCTGGTGTCTCCCCCTCTTCCTCCACCGCCATAGCTTAAACTTTCGTTGCCTTGTTCCAGTAACCATTATTCATACACACGGTGTATGAATAATTAGGAGATTTATGGCGGAGCCTTGTTAATTAGGACATTTATCAATCAAGTGGAGTCATTTAGCTCGATCTCGACCCACTCAGATCAGATGCTTCATAACTTCAAAGCATGTTCGAATTCAGCTACATCCAGTTCATCTCAAAAGGGATAAACCCATTAGGCCAATTCCAGATTCGGAGCTCCATCCAGTTCGTTCATGTCCAACTCAAACCACCTCATTGAAGGTTTAACAATTCAAGTACCCGACCCGATTAATTTCGAGTCGAAAAAACGATAAGACTGGAATCTTACTGGAGTAGAGCTTTCAACTTTTCCTCCGTCGTGTTCGTAGCAGAGATTCCGGCAATGGAGAAGAGGTTTGCAATGGAAAGGGGAGAAGAGGTTTGAAATGGAGATGGTGGATGCGTGTTCCAGTGAAAGTGAAAGAAAGAATTTTTTTTTTAATGTTTCAAAAGAGGCGGAGATGGTATAATTGGAAATACAACAGCAAATTTTTCCTTTTTTAATTTCAAATGAGTGGAAGGGGATCAGGTTAAATCACACAATCAGATTTCTCATTTAAATCAACGATTAATATTTATTTCAACTACAATAGTTGAAAAATACTTTCAACTAATTTGAAGATGCTAAAATTACTAACGCCTGACTTCCCCAGCAGCATTTGGAGATTTTCATTTCAATATTGTCCCCGTGTTTTTCTCTCAAATTACAACCTATGTCATGACTATAAAATAGCCAAACACCGAGTTAAATCATTTCTATGCCATTTAACTTTCAATTTTTGTCAGTTTTGCCACTAAATTTTTAAATTTGTCAAATATACTACATAATTTTGAAAACTTATCAAAAATATCATCTAACTTTTAAATTTATCAAATATGCCACACAACTCTAAAAATTTGTCAAAAATGCCTCCTAACTTTAAAATATTATCATAAACGTCACTCAATGAGATTTGATCGATTATAACAAGTAGAATTTATATTCATTTTACTTTTTAAATTTAGAATTGTTAGAAATAAAAGAAAAAAGGTCTCAATATATTAATCTAAATTTAAGTAACATATCCACCCCATCTCATAATTCTTCTTATTCCTCTTAAACACCATAACATAAAATTATATTAATATATTAGATTCTTTGTCTTCTATTTTTCACTATTCTAAATTTAAAAATAAATTAAAAATAATAATCAAAATAAATTTTACTTGTTATAATATGTCAAAATGTCATTTGATGGCATTTTTTACAATTTTTCAAAGTTAGGTGGCATTTTTGACAAGTTTTCATAATTATGAGGCATATTTGACAAATTTAAAAGATCAAATTTAAAAGTTAGATTGCATTTTTGACAAGTTTTCAAAGTCATGTGACATTTTTGACAAATTTAAATGTTTAGTGGCAAAACTGATAAAAATTGAAAGTTATATGATATAGAAATGATTTAACTCCCCAAACACACTGTTTCATGAGTGGTGGATCGGTTTTCGGAAGCTTACCAATCTATTATTGGTTGAAAGTGTAGGAGGAGATGGTTAATCTCATTCGTACGAAAGTGGAATGAGATTAATTAGGATTATTCCTTCATTAAACTGCTAAGGTTCCGTGGTGGCGCTTTGGCAAGTCAATTAGATTACTCTTGGAAGAGAGAATCTAAGTGGCCTTGTTTCAAGTGATAAACTCACCTAGCTATGCCATATTATTCTAGCTAATCATCGCGATCTTGAGATTGGGAACCCATTAGGTCGTTTGAGATCCCCCGAATCCTTTTCTCTTTATATCGTTTAACACCAAACCTAGTTGTGTGGTTTCCCTAGTTTTGTTATAATCCTTCCCTCTCATGTTTGAGTGACTTGAATTAGACTTAACTCGAAAACACTAAAGAACTAAGGCTCTGCGCTCCCTATGAAGAATGACAATACCGGTGTTTTACACTGCAATAGTGCTCAACGAACAAAACTATCTTATGAGCAAGTTTTAAAACATGTTGCCCAAGGTTGGAGGGAATCTTAATGCCAGAGATTAGGAATATATTTACCAGGTAATATCTCAGTTAAGGAAACTTCACCTCTATATTATATGAGAAATATATTTAGAGTTCAAAAGGAAATTGATTGATGAGGTAGATTTGAATTTAGATTCTCTAAGTTTCCCAATTATATCCCATATCAATTACCTTCCTTCAAACTCTCATCTTCAGTCAGTTGCAAAGTTATATTTAAGACGCTATTGTTGTGACATTAAGACTTGCGAAAAGAGGCTCATACACTAGTATTCGTATTATAGAGGATCCAATCAAAGTTTAGAGTGCATGGGGTTTAGCTTGTGTCACTGTTAAGGTTTAGGTTTAGCACCCATATTGTGGCAGAGACTGGCGACAAATCACAATTGTAACTTTGATTATTTCGCCAAGGGTAGAGCCAGTCATTTCTATAGTGTATTGTGCAAAGTGGAGTGTTAGTCACGGTCAGGTGTCTCGAGTAAGAGTTGAGGAAAAGGGTCCTAGCTTGTATCTACCAGGGATTAGGAATATATTTACCAGGTAATATCTCAGTTAAGGAAACTTCACCTCTATATTATATGAGAAATATATTTAGAGTTCAAAAGGAAATTGATTGATGAGGTAGATTTGAATTTAGATTCTCTAAGTTTCCCAATTATATCCCATATCAATTACCTTCCTTCAAACTCTCATCTTCAGTCAGTTGCAAAGTTATATTTAAGACGCTATTGTTGTGACATTAAGACTTATTTAAAAGAGGCTCATACACTAGTATTCGTATTATAGAGGATCCAATCAAAGTTTAGAGTGCATGGGGTTTAGCTTGTGTCACTGTTAAGGTTTAGGTTTAGCACCCATATTGTGGCAGAGACTGGCGACAAATCACAATTGTAACTTTGATTATTTCGCCAAGGGTAGAGCCAGTCATTTCTATAGTGTATTGTGCAAAGTGGAGTGTTAGTCACGGTCAGGTGTCTCGAGTAAGAGTTGAGGAAAAGGGTCCTAGCTTGTATCTACCAGGGATTAGGAATATATTTACCAGGTAATATCTCAGTTAAGGAAACTTCACCTCTATATTATATGAGAAATATATTTAGAGTTCAAAAGGAAATTGATTGATGAGGTAGATTTGAATTTAGATTCTCTAAGTTTCCCAATTATATCCCATATCAATTACCTTCCTTCAAACTCTCATCTTCAGTCAGTTGCAAAGTTATATTTAAGACGCTATTGTTGTGACATTAAGACTTACGAAAAGAGGCTCATACACTAGTATTCGTATTATAGAGGATCCAATCAAAGTTTAGAGTGCATGGGGTTTAGCTTGTGTCACTGTTAAGGTTTAGGTTTAGCACCCATATTGTGGCAGAGACTGGCGACAAATCACAATTGTAACTTTGATTATTTCGCCAAGGGTAGAGCCAGTCATTTCTATAGTGTATTGTGCAAAGTGGAGTGTTAGTCACGGTCAGGTGTCTCGAGTAAGAGTTGAGGAAAAGGGTCCTAGCTTGTATCTACCAGGGATTAGGAATATATTTACCAGGTAATATCTCAGTTAAGGAAACTTCACCTCTATATTATATGAGAAATATATTTAGAGTTCAAAAGGAAATTGATTGATGAGGTAGATTTGAATTTAGATTCTCTAAGTTTCCCAATTATATCCCATATCAATTACCTTCCTTCAAACTCTCATCTTCAGTCAGTTGCAAAGTTATATTTAAGACGCTATTGTTGTGACATTAAGACTTACGAAAAGAGGCTCATACACTAGTATTCGTATTATAGAGGATCCAATCAAAGTTTAGAGTGCATGGGGTTTAGCTTGTGTCATCAAGTAAGGTTTAGGTTTAGCACCCATATTGTGGCAGTAGCGACAAATCACAATTGTAACTTTGATTATTTCGCCAAGGGTAGAGCCAGTCATTTCTATAGTGTATTGTGCAAAGTGGAGTGTTAGTCACGGTCAGGTGTCTCGAGTAAGAGTTGAGGAAAAGGGTCCTAGCTTGTATCTACCAGGGATTAGGAATATATTTACCAGGTAATATCTCAGTTAAGGAAACTTCACCTCTATATTATATGAGAAATATATTTAGAGTTCAAAAGGAAATTGATTGATGAGGTAGATTTGAATTTAGATTCTCTAAGTTTCCCAATTATATCCCATATCAATTACCTTCCTTCAAACTCTCATCTTCAGTCAGTTGCAAAGTTATATTTAAGACGCTATTGTTGTGACATTAAGACTTGCGAAAAGAGGCTCATACACTAGTATTCGTATTATAGAGGATCCAATCAAAGTTTAGAGTGCATGGGGTTTAGCTTGTGTCACTGTTAAGGTTTAGGTTTAGCACCCATATTGTGGCAGAGACTGGCGACAAATCACAATTGTAACTTTGATTATTTCGCCAAGGGTAGAGCCAGTCATTTCTATAGTGTATTGTGCAAAGTGGAGTGTTAGTCACGGTCAGGTGTCTCGAGTAAGAGTTGAGGAAAAGGGTCCTAGCTTGTATCTAAGTCATTATCTCAGGGAGATAGTGACGAAAAGGGTCCTAGTGAGTGAATAGGTTGCCATCTTGGGAAATTTGTCATTGAGTAAAATCCTAATGAGACTAGGTTGGGTTACAAGGGTATCTTAGTACTAGGGGAGGAACAAATCATTGTAATCGGTCTGTGATATAGTGGAAATTTTTTGGGAAATCCTTCTGAGGGAACATTGTGGTTTTAACACCCTACATTAGGCCTAGTGTGCTACGGTTTTCCAAGTAAAAATCATTGCATCCTGATTTTGTTTGTTCTCATTATTAAATTGTTTTTATAGGAACTATCTCATAACAGTGCTCATACTTCCACAAGAAAAAAAATGATAAACGGTTAAGACACAATTCAATGCTCACTTCTTCTGTTTTGTAATAGTGATTAATTCTATTTGCTAGGGGTCCTTGTTTCTGTTAGAGAGAGAGAGAGAGAGAGAGAGAGAGAGAGAGAGAGAGAAGGTGTAGGTTAAACCTGAGTTGATTGATGTCAAAAACACCTAATTTTAATCACTTCTTTGAAAAATCCTTTTTCTAGAATCGACTTTAGGTCAACTAATTTATACTTTTAGTTTCATCCCTTAAGTTGTCCATCCACTTTCAGATATATTATTCAGCCATTCAATTTACTGGTACCCAAATAATACTCTCACTTAAGAGATGGAAACTTTTAAGTATTTTATTATGATTTTAGATAAGATATTGACAATAAGTAAACAGACAATTAAGTTGAGAGTTGAGACTTTAAAAAAAAAAAAAGATAGGTCATCAGTGTGATAAGTGAATTTTGACCAACATAAACAAGGGCTTCTTGAGAAGCTAGAGTTTGAAAGTAAGGGGATAATTTGGTCGTGTCCTGTTTTGGTGAAAAGACCCTCTGTATATCAAGGGGCTAATAGTCTGACACTTCCAATGCATATGCATAAATGGTAATAAAAAGAGAGGGAAAACAAAGGTAGAACATTAACATGGAGCCTCAATTTTTTTTTCTTTTTTCCCCCTTTATCTATACAGAATGTTATACAGGTTTCAACCCAAAAAAGAAAAACAAATCTTTCTAAAACTATGTCCAAAAAACATATAACAAGCTCCTCATGAGCCCCACCACCCATATTGCACAACCAACTTGGTTCAATTGTTCCCCACAAGTGAACTAAAAAGATGGCTTCAACCTAAAACCAAAAAGTAGGACGTTGGGCGTTTCACAGAGGTTCAACATATCACCATCATAAATTGCTTCTCTTGTCTCTCCTTTTCCACTGAACCGGCAATGGTTTGGAACACGCAACCAGCTATGGTCCAAGGGAGAGATCGTGCTAGTGTGAGCTCACTACTCCTTTCCTTTTTCAAGTAATTAAAGAGCAAATGTCATCCTCAACAAACACCGAGTATGGACCAATCCAAAGCTCTATTGCTGGACTTTCACAGTCTTCTTTGGCCACGAGGGCTTACTATGTTCCTTGCACTCATGCTTGCTGATCTCAAAAGCCTTCGGAACTCTGCCAGGCTTATTTTTCCATCTTTGTCCACGTCAGCCTCTTCTAGTAGTGGTTCCACTGATCCTTTCAAGCCCGTATGCTGTTTAAGACCAAGATAAAAGGGCCGGATGAGGATATGGTTGAAATGTTTTAAATGTCTGAGTCCGAGCAAAGTGGGTCTCGTCAAATCAGTCTCTCCACATTAGGGGTCGTTGAAGGTCCATATACCATGGAAGAGATAACTAGTAAAAATAACAAAGGATGCAACTATTGGGACAAAGAACTGGAAGTGGCAATTACGGTATCATGATATCATTGACAACTATACACATATCTGAGATGTAAGTGGTGGACCTACATACACAGATGACAGCCAAATCACTTACCAATTTTAGCTCTTCAGGGGTTATAAATCCATCTCTGTCTACATCAAACTTTTGAAAGGCTGCTTCAGACAGTTGGTGCCATTTCTCATTGTCATGCTCCTGCAATTGATGCACATGTAGGGTGGCCGCTACAAACTCGCTAAAATCCACAAGCCCGTCTGTGTTGCTGTCAATCTGCTTCAAACACCCAAAATCATGACTTACACATTAATAAGAATAAATGTCAACTAGTTCCATTTTTACTCTAAAATACTCCCTATAGTTTTTATGATGGTCTCTTGGAATTACTCTCGCCGTTTCTTTTTATCTGTCTTTTAGAGGTGGTGGGATAACACCAACATCATAAAAATCTATAGGGTAGTTAGTGAGAAAATCAATTAAATATGTTTAATTAAAATCAAAATTTGGGGTTGATACAATGAATAATGGTAAAATAAAATAGTAATTAGTATATTATTGGGATTATAAAATGACAGATAATATGGAACAAAAAATTTTAGTTAAAAATTCAGATAAAAGAGAACGGAGATAGTACTCTCATATGCACCGTAATTTTTATGCATAGGCATGAAGGTTTCCAACATCTAGATCTCCCTAAACCCCATGTTAACGACATTTATGTTGGGAGTTGTTGTAACATGAACTAAAGATACCCATATGTAATCAACCTCATTGCTTGACAAGCAACAAGCTATTCTCTAGATCTTGAGTTGCAAAAAAGAAAAGGTTGGAAGAGTTTGGATAGTAAAAAAGAAGGGATGATGAAAATTACCGCTTGAAGAATCTCCAGAACACGGGAGTCTTTTAGCTTCCATGGCAGGTCTTTTGCAAGTGCCTGCAAAGCACCATTTAAGTTTAGAATAACCAAAGGGCAAGTTAAGCTGATAGTAACATAGATCGCAAACCATGTATAATCAATTGCACTGTTACATACCTGCCTCATTTCCTCAAGACTGATAGTGCCACTTTTATCCACGTCAATAGCATCAAACTGATCTCGCAGATCAGCAAGCTCTTCCTCATTAAGTGTACTTGCCAATGCCTAAAAGATTATGAAATCGAAATTATCATGTAGGGCATAGGAAAAAGGGAACAATATTACTCCCAGTTTAAGCTTCCTAAAGATTGGATACGGGTGACATACCCTAAGGGCGAATTGCTTCATGCGGCTGTACTTGACAAATTGGCGCATGTTGTGCAAAACCGATATATCTATAGGAATGTCAGATGCAAGTCCACCTTCTCGAACCCATGGGTATGCTACCTCAATAAAGAATAGAAACAAAACCCATATTCAAATTAAGACATGGATAGAATATATACTTCATTTCAAAGGCATCGCAGTTTCCCACGTACTAACAGCCTAATAAAGAAGGTTCCCTCACGGGGCAAAGAGCATGTACATACAAAGTGCTTGAGCCGCTGTGAGTCGAGCACGAGGATCCTTCACCAAGAGTTTCTTCACAAAGTCCTTGGCATCTTCGCTAATTGTAGGCCAAGGCTTTCGTCGAAAATCAGGCTTATTACGTAAAACCTGAAATCATAAGTATTCATACTCAGAATGGAACAAGCCAATAGTATGTGTATATCTATATTTTTCTATTCTAGTGCATTGAAGTTGAGCATCATTTGTTATTTTCTACCATAAATGACAAAAGACATGGATTGAATTTACAAGAGCTTGTTTTTCTTACAAATAGGTTATGCATTCAAGATGAGAATTGTTTAGCATACCTCTTTGAATATACCCTCTTCAGTCTTGTCCCAAAAAGGACGTCTTCCACAAAGTAATATGTAGGTGATGACACCAATACTCCACACATCGGATTCAGGCCCAGATTTCCTTCTCAGTACTTCAGGAGCAACGTAGTAGGCACTACCAACAATATCTGTGAACTTTTTTCCTGAAATTAAAATTTTGTATCTAAAGTCAGTAACAGGTCATAAGAAATACAAATTGAATTAAGCAGATTAAAACCTAAAATTTTTTAAGACGCAGAACCTCCATTTCTATGAATCATTGTAACAAGAAGCAAAGGATCCTACACAATGAAAAAGGATATAATAAAGTCCAACTAGTATTTAAGACATCGGTTTTCACTCACCAGGTTTTATAAAGTCTGATAATCCAAAGTCCGTTGCCTTTAAAGGTGAATCTTCTTTCGGGGACTTGAACAGAAAATTCTTAAACAACAAGGAAACCAGAGTTAACCACCAAGTTCTAGCAAAGGAATCATTAAGGCTCATTGACGAAAAATTAAGATAAAGCAAGCTACCTCGGGCTTCATATCACGGTGAACCAACCCGTGTAGATGACACTCAGCAGCCACTTTCAACATTTGGCGCACCACTACTGCCGCATCTTTCTCTGAATACCGACTCTCCTTTCTGGTTCAAGTACCACAAGCAATCAAAGTTAACACATTTGTACAGGGTTCTGCGAACCGACAAGATGAAAGATAAATGAAAGAGCCAAGCGGCTTACTTGGAAAGAATTCGATCCAACAATTCTCCACCTTCACATAACCTGATGACACACTATAGTTAGTGCTTGTCCATAATATGGTAGCTCGAGAACATCAAACAATTTGAGCTTGAAACTTACTCCATTACTATGTACACATAATTCTCATCCTCAAAAGCATTATAGAACTGAACAACATTTTCATGGCCTGCAAGGGCCTTCAATATCTTCACTTCTCGCTTAACATCCTCCACGGCAATAGGAAGAACCATCTACAAGCACAACCAGACACATAATTATAGTAAATGACATAGAGAATTCATAGATAGGAACTTTAGAAAGGGTCAATCACAAAAATATATGAACGAAAGAAGATTCTACCACTGACCAATAAAATACCCAAAAAAGAAAATCACCATAAATCCAAATTATAATTAGCACACTCAACTTATTACAATAATTATCTATGATGGTAAAATATCAACACTCTGTACCAAGGCCAAATCTTATTAATTCAAAATTGTGCTGGAAATTAAATGATAAAAAAACACATCTAGCATAATAGCATCATAACCCCAGATAAGTGACACCCATTTACACGTCTCTAATTTGGAGTTTGCTCTCAATAGTAAATAATTCAGAACCTCATCCGTTAAGGACAAGTAAGTGAAGTGCGTAACTAATAATAATGTATATTTCCAGCTTTATATTCATCTAAGGCAACAAAAGTAAAATTAGTCCCAAATTTGTCCATTAGAAAATTCGTGATTTCCTAGGATTTGTTTTGGGGGGGGGGGGGGGGAACCTGAAGGCTAAAAGTCCAGTCTTCATTTCTTGTTCAGAGAATCCACATTTTAGTATCTGCTTTCAAATCAACTAAAGTCATTTATCAAACTAAAACCACCAACAATTTAACATCAATCATTTGTTAGAATCAGTCAATCCAATTTGAAAATTTATCACACGATATAAAAAAATAAGATAAATCTCCTAACTTCTTTTTTTTTTAAAAAAAAAAATAACACATGCCATAATGCATTCTTTAAAATGGGAGGGGAGGTACTCAAAAATTTACCTTGTTCTTATCAATTTTCTTAACAGCAACGCGATCACCATTAGATTTATCAGTGGCAACATATGTATAGCCAAATTGGCCATGACCCAACAATTTCCCAGTTGAATACTTCCGATCAAAATCCTTATCATACCCAAAATCCGTTCTTTTTCCACAAGGCATCGCTCCTTTCCTTGAATTGGGCCTTTTCTGGGGGACATTCCTCTGTTTCTGATCCACCGTATTTGTGACCGACTTTATGGGTTCTGTCTGGTTCGTTTTCACAGTAATTGTCGTCATTGTCGCCGCATCGTTGTTGCTATTCGACCCAGTTACTCTGATTGTGGAAAAACATGAACCCATCGCGAGGTTTTTTATGTGATTTTTTTTAAAAAAATATTGTCACCCTTCTCGCAAGTTTTTCAACTTGATTTCTTAAATTGAGCAGAAACCCAGCAGAAAAGTTATATTGAATTTATATGAGGTTTACAGGAAGAGGGTGGAAGGAAAAAGGAAGATGGCAAGAAAGAGAGGTGGCGGGGTGAAGATGGTCAAAAGAAGAACATTGAAAATTTGAAGGGAGGGGTGAGTAAAAATTAATTAAATTGTGTAAATTTGTTTTTTCCTTTTCCCCTCCCTTAATCAATTGTCCTCTCTTGCAGAGGAGGAGATTATTACGAAATGTTTGTTTTTGGGATTCCTCGAGCAGACTTTTTATTGAAGAATCTAGAAAAATGACAATGAGAAATCAACATTTTTGTTTAAAGAACAACAAATTGACAAGTTAGTGCCAGAAAATAGGAAAAGGATTGTGTTTTAATGATTTATTTCTGCATTTTTCTTTGTTAAATCAATTACTAAGCCCATAGCAAATTTGTATAGTTGTAATTTATCTTTGTTTAGCTAAATTTGACGATTCAAAATGTTCAAGCACCTTATTTATTTTTGTTAAAAAGGATGTAAATGTAGATCCAAAATATATTAATATAATTATTGTTATTATCATTGTTATAAATTTTTAGTACCAAAAACTTTATTCTAATTTAACAATAATTTAGAATTAGTTAATAATGATAGCCTAATAAGATATTGATATGCTTCTTAAATATGATTCATCGTTAATTTGATAGTGTAATTTATACCAACAAATGCCACTTTGACCCCATTCTTTAGAGGCATACGTAAGTAAGTTAGTAGATAATTCCATAATTTTCTACCACACTCTATTTACCATCCATTAGTGTGGATAAGTGACAACACGTAAGTTAATAAAGTTTAATTTTACTCTTTAAATGAAAATAGATAAGATTAATGTAGGTAAAATTAGGCCGTGTTCTTTATTGGTTTCAAATAAAATTTATCCTAAATTTCTCATCCTTACACACTTTATTTGACTTTTTCCACACTTCTCGCTTTCAAATATATTTTTTCTATTTTTTACTTCAACCCACTTTATTTTCACACACTTTATCACAATTTTCCGGACTCACATACTTAATACTTTTACATTTCTCACTTTATCTCACCTTATCTCATTCGCTCCCTTGATCACACCATTAAAAAAAAAAAGTCTTAATAAAGATATGTATTGAAGATACAAATCAAGAAATTGAATTTCAATTATTTGAGGAAACATATCAATTGGCAGAACCCTGTATATTGCCCAAGAAAAGGACTTATCGTTGGGATGTTTTCCTTTCAATAAGGTATTGCTACTAATCAACGTATATTTGATCAATAAAATAATTTCAATATAGTCCTTTTAGTAGGTGTTCTAAAGTCAGTGACTCAAGGTTCGATTGACAAGTGACAGGGTAGAGGAAGATAGGTGTTTTGGGCGGCGGAATCGGTGTTTTCTGGCAAGTGCACAACTAATTTGGTATGTATTAACTTAGATTGGATGAATTAGAGTTGTGGGTATGGATAATTCGGTTTGACTTAATAATATTCCAAATGGGTTCGGTTTTATTTTTTTGTTTGTGTTAATGGTGGTAACAGTATTGGATGGGTTGGTTTAGCGATAAGCAGGGGCAGTGGTGGTGATCAGAGTGGTGTCGTTGGCGTAGGTGGTGGCTGATGGGGGTTTTTGTAGTTGTAGGTACTTTTTCTTGGTGAAATGGTGATGAATCTGATATGTTCCATTAGATTTGTACAGTTAACATCATAAAACATCATGGTAAACCTACTTTAGGTCAGGTTTACATAATGCCTCTAATGGATTAATCAAATTGCTAAAAAAAAAGTAATGATAATAATTCCAAATAAAGTATTTTGAGAGAGCTGCCTACTGCAAGTAGGATGCATAAATATGGTAGTCAGACAGACAATGTTTGTACATTGCGTGGGATGGAAGAGGAGAAAGTAGACCATATCCTTTATGATTTCCAAATTACAACACAAATCAGAGCAAGAATAGGGGTTTGGTTGAAAATTCCCTACCATTTTCAAAGCATGGATTATTGGATTCATCAATGGAGCAAGAAGAGAGAGGAAGGCTGTAATGGGTTTGGTTGGGAAGAGAACCCATTATACCCATCAGAACCAAACCCAAAAACATACACCTAGACAAGAATCAAGTCTATACAATCTAAATGTTTTTTAGATTGTTTCCCCCTACGCAAAATTATATATATATATCTATATATATATATATATATATATATATATATATATATATATATATATATAGGGAACGGATCCAGTAAGAAGGAACTTTAGGTAGGAAGAGAGAATCATGGCCATCCAATCTAGATCTAATGGTTGAGAATAAAACCACTATACTCCACAGCTAAACAGCCACACGTGCCAAAAAAAAAATTAATAAATGGGCAGTGTAATTATCACGTTGCGTATATCAAGGGATTTCTTTTGCAGTTTACGTTAATTTCCTTTCTGGTATTCATTGCATGCTGGGGGAGTGATTAGAGATTTGGAGAGAGAAAACACAATCTTCACACACAAGGGGAAGGGCTAGGGTTCCAGACGGAGTTTGCGCACAGAGAGGAGTTCGTTCGACTTTTCCCCTGCAGTTTGAGTCGCCAAAAAGAGTTGTAATAAACTGTGAAGGGCTAGACGACGGAGTACACACGATCTACAATGTCTGAGGTATGTGTGTGATTTTGGGGTAGACGACAATGGCGGAGTACCGCCGGAACTAACATATTAATGGAGTGGACATCAATTTTCTAAATTCACAATTTGAATAACTTGTGGCAGGAGGTTGGGATGACAGCAGAGCAAAGAGTTGTCATCCACGAGGCGGTAGCACATGCCCGGTAAGTCGTTTTGGACAATAATTTTAGTTAGTGTACTTAGTTTGTCTGGGCTGGGTTCTTTCTTGGGTTTAGGTCGGGAGGACGGATGAGGGGTTGGTGATTTGTGAAATCGGGGCCCCGGGTATTGGATTGGATGAAAAAGTTTGTTTTAGTGTCGTATGGTGTGGTGTGTTTACCCAGTAATTGTTTGTATGTGGTGCTGGATGGTGTGACCATGTATGTGACTATGATTAGATTACTAGCCAGTGTGTGTTTCTGGGTGCATGGGATATAATTGTTTTATATATATATATATATATATATATATATATATATATATATATATATATATATATATATCATGTAATTTGTCAAATCGTGGAGTGCGAAGTTCGTGGGTAAATGAATATTATGGTAAAAGTTAATTTTTGCTAAACATGCATGTTTAAGTACATTTTTGTAAATTTTCGTAACTCTTGGCAAATATTTGACACCCTCCATTTACCAACGAACTTTACAGCCTGCCCTCCCCCCCCCCCAATTGTTTCTCTATCACGAATATCATAGGTTGTGACGTTGAAAACAATTAAAATATTAGGTGATCTTTCTGAAATGGATTTTTAGATCATAATATACAAATTTTTTGAGGTATTGGATTATAATGCACTGAACTTTCACCTTGGACAATAATGCACTGAACTTTGAGGGGTGTTGGACAATAATGTACTTGGAACGATTTTGATGGGGGTTGACTTTGTGGTAATTTATGGGGCGGGTCGAGAAGATAAATTAGCTAAATAATATCTAAATTTATGATATGTCAACTAATCTACACAAGCAAATGTGATTTTATACAATTACAACAACAATCTTTTAGCGAAAACATATTCATATTCATATATATATATATATATATATATATATATATATATATATATATATATATATATATATATATATATATATATATATGTTTAAGTACATTTTTGTAAATTTGGTAACTCTTGGAAAATATTTAACACCCTCCATTTACCAACGAATTTTACAGCCTGCCCCCCCGGTTGTTTTTCTAACACGAATATCATAGGTTGTGACGTTGAAAATAATTAAAATGATCTTTCTGAAATGGATTTTTGGATCATAATATACGGAAGTTTTAAGGTATTGGATTATAATGCACTGAACTTTCACCTTGGACAATAATGTACTGAACTTTGAGGGGTGTTAGATAATAATGACCCGGAACGATTTTGATGGTGGCTGACTTGGTGATAATTTATGTGGCGGACCGAGAAGATAAATTGGCTAAATAATATCTATATTTATGACATGTCAGCTAATCTATACAAACAAATGTGATTTTATACAATTACAACAACAATCTCTTAGCGAAAACATATATATATATATATATATATATATATATATATTTATATATATATATATATATATCATGTAATTTGTCAAATTGCTGCGTGTGAAGTTCGTGGGTAAATGGGTATTATGGTAAAAGTTAACTTTTACTAAATATGCATGTTCAAGTACATTTTTGTAAATTTTGGTAACTCTTGGCAAATATTTGACACTCTCCATTTACCAACGAATTTTACAGCCCGCCCTCGCCCCCCCCCCCCCCCATTTGATTCATTGCTTTTCTATCACGAATATCATAGGTTGTGACATTGAAAACTGTTGGAAATTAGTTATTTTAGTTGTGTTCTTTAGCTAAGTTTAGCTTAGGTGTTTTTGTTTTTGTTCTTGTTTCTTTGTTCTTGTTCTTTTTCTTTCTGTTTTGCTTTGTAAAGGTTAGGTTATATATATAGCGTTTCTCGTTTAATCTCATCAATACTATATACAATCTTAAGCCTTCATCCTTTCTCCCCTCTCATTTCTTCTTCCTTTTGTGATTTATTTGTCTTTGATCCAACTGTTAGTTTGGATCTTTTCATAGTATCAGAGTCAGAAAGGCTTCTGATCATGATTATTTTCTTTCTTCCATGCCCTTTTACCTTCTATTACTCGATTAATCATGTTAGAAGAACCAAACAAGAAATCCACCGAAATCCTCCCAATTACAAATCCTTGTGATCCTCTATTCATTCACCCATCAGAACAACCTGGAATGTCTCTTGTGTTAGAGCCATTTTCTAGAGAAGACTTTGATACATGGAGAAGGTCAGCTACTATTTCCCTCAATGCCAAATTTAAGATAGGTTTTGTGGATGGTTCACTAGAAACCCCAGCTGAGAGTGATCCTCTTTTTCCATATTGGAAGAGAGGAAATGACATGGTTCTTTCATGGATCTTGAATGCTTTACACAAGGACATTCGTGAAAGTGTCCTTCATTCCTCCCATGCTCAGAGTCTTTGGAAGGAACTGATAGAAAGATTTTGCCAGTTTAATAAGGCCAAGTTGTATTCAGTTCAGCAAGATATTTCTAAATTGTCCCAAAGATCTCTAGATATAGCTAGTTATTATAACAAGGCAAAGAAACTATGAGATGAAATAGGTTCTGTCACAAATTTTCCAAGGTGCACCTGTGGAATGTGCAAATGCTTACCTCAGAACATCAATCAACAGATTGAAACACATTTTGAGGAACAAAGACTTCTACAATTCTTGATGGTTTGAATGGTAGCTATACTGCAATACGTGGGAACATCTTAATGATGTCCTCTCTTCCTTCCCTGGGACAAGTATATGCCTTGCTTTCTCAAGAAGAAAAACAAAGGCAAGTCGGAGACAATACACAATTTCTGACTTAATCTACCTCTTTATATGCCAATAAGAATAACCAAAGAAGTGATCAAAGGAAACAGGAACCCAAGAAATTAGCATTATTCTGTGATTATTGCAAAAAGCCTGGGCACACCATTGACAGATGTTTCAAAATCCATGGCTACCCTCCAAAGAATCAAAATAAGCAATTCCCACCTAGGCAACATGGTCAAAATGAACAACAAGGAACAAGGAGAATGGCAAATACTGCTTTACAAGGAACAGAACATCAAACTGGCAATGGAGAAGGCTTGCTTCCTATACCAACTTTCAATTTCAGTCAAGAACAGACCAAACTTCCACTGCAAAAGCTTTTAAACAATCTTGCACCACAAGAGAATAATCTTTCCAGAGACAACAGTGATAATATGTCTGGTAATGTACCTCTCCCCATTGTGAGTTTACTTTCAAATGTTTCTAGTTTGACTTGTTTCTTGCCTAAAGATTCATGGATTTTGGACTCTGGAGCTTCAGATCATATGTGCAATGATAAGAGGTTATTGCATTCTTTAAAGGCTTTGCCTAAACCCATTAAAGTTGTTCTGCCAGATGGGAATGATATGACCATAACTAACCGTGAAATATTGTAAATTTCAGAGAAAATTATTCTGGATGATGTGTTTTTTGTCCCTTATTTCAAGTTTAATTTGATTTCAATTAGGAAGCTTTGTGATCAATTAAATTGCCATGCAATTTTCACTAAAGATGAGTGTATTTTGCAGAACCTTTTTGCGAGAATGGTTCTTGGTAAGGAAGCCAATGGTCTTTATGTCTTGGAAGATAGCTTTTATCAACAAATAGTTAGAACACAATCTTTTGATTCTGAGATTGATGTTACTACATGTAATAAAGTTTCTACCTCAGTTGTAAATACAAATCTTTGGCACAAAAGATTTGGCCATATGTCAGTTTCCAGAATGAAATTGTTACGTATTTTTTCCTTCCCTCTTGTTCAATCTATTAATCATGAAAGCTGTGATGTTTGCCCTAAGCCCAAACAACAATGTCTTCCTTTTCATCCTAGTTCTATATCAACCACTGAACCATTTGCTTGATACATGTAGATACTTGGGGACCATTTCATGTTAAAACACATTCAGGACGTAGATACTTTATTACCATAGTGGATGACTTTACTAGAGCAACTTGGACACACTTGATGACCACTAAGAGTGAAGCCTTTGAATTATTACAATCTTTTGTGGCCATGGCAAAAACTCAATTTGGGAGTATTGTTAGGAGAGTTAGATCTGACAATGCCTTGGAGATAGGAAAAAGTATTGATGATATGAACTACTTTAATAAAAATGGGATTTTACATGAGACTAGTTGCACCTAAAGACCCCAAAAAAATGGAGTAGTAGAAAGAAAACATAGACATTTGCTTGAGGTAGCTAGGGCTTTAATGTTTCAGTTAGAGTTACCTTCAAAGTTTTAGGGGGAAAATGTTCTGATAGCTACTTATCTTATCAATAGAATGCCAACCCCTTTATTGAAAAATAAATCTCCTTATGAGCTGCTTTTCAAGGTTGTTCCTTCTTATGATCATCTGAGAATTTTTGGGTGTTAATGTTATGCTAGTACTTTGAAACATAATAGACATAAATTCCAAGAAAGAGTTGAACAATGTGTTTTTGTGGGTTATCCTCAAGGGAAGAAGGCTTACAAGATGTTTTCTTTAAAGACTCATAAGTTTATCATTTCAAGAGATGTTATTTTTCATGAAAATTGTTTTCCTTTTCAAAAAGATATTGCTGACAAGGATCTAAGTAACACTACACCACAGGCCACAAAAATTGATATTGAGATCACTCCTCCCTTCTCTTTTTGAGTCTGATGATTTTACTCCAGTAGAACCCATTGAAGGATCTCTTTCTGATCCGGTTGGGCTTGTAAGAAGGTCTACCAGGGTTCACAAGACCCCTGCATACTTGGAAGATTATGAAACATACTTCTCATGTATTACTAACTTGCATATTCCTCCCAAAAGCCTAGCTTCTTGTTTTTCTTCTTCTCTTCCTACACATTCTTCATATCTAGACTATACTGAGCCTCAGACTTATGAGTAAGTAGTCATACATGATGGATGGAAGGAAGCAATCAACAAAGAACTACAAGCTCTCTCTCAAACTAACACTTGGGAGATAGTGCCTTTTCCAAAAGGAAGGAAGCCAATAGCTAGATAGTAGATGGGTGTATAAAGTGAAGCAAAAGGCAGATGAAGTATTGAGAGGCTTAAGGAAAGGTTAGTAGTGAAAGGATATACACAAAAGGCAGGAGTGGACTATGGTGAGGCTTTTTCCCCAGTGGTTAAAATGACAACAATCCGGGCTCTCATGGCTGTAGCTGTCAAGAGGAACTGGAAATTAAGCAACTTGATGTCAATAATGCATTTCTCCATAGGGATCTCCATGAAGAAATTTACATGAAAAGACCACAAGGAGTGCATACAGAGGTGCCAGAAATGGTTTGTAGATTGAAAAAAAAATCTTTATATGGTTTGAAGCAGGCATCTAGACGATGGTATGCCAAGTTGACAGATGTCCTCTATAAAAGGGGATATAAACATTCAACCAATGACTACTCTCTTTTCTATAAGAAAACAACTACTGCATCGGTTTATTTGGTTGTCTATGTTGATGATATTATGATAACAAGAAGTGATGATGATGAGATCTCATCCTTGAAAGCTCATCTAGATGATATCTTCAAAATTAAAGATTTAGGAGATGTGCATAATTTTCTTGGTCTAGAGATTGTCAAAACTACAGCAGGATTAGTTGTTATACAAAGAAAATTTGTTAAAGAATTAATGTCAGAGTTCAAGATTGCAGATATGAAGCCTGTAATCTCTCCTATGGATCTTAGCACCAAACTCCTACCTAATGTGGGTACTCCTTTGAATAATGTCACAATTTACAGACAACTTATTGGAAAGCTAAACTTCTTGGTGAATACTAGGCCTGACATAGCCTTCACAGTTCAGCACCTTAGTCAAATTTTACAAGCTCTAAATGAGCTACACTGGACAACAACATTACATGTGTTGAAGTATATTAAAAGTAAGCCAAATCTTGGTATATTGTTGCATAAAGATAATGAATTCTCCCTTCAGGCATACAATGATTTAGATTGGGGTGCTTGTAAACATTCCAGAAGGTCTATTAGTGGCTTCCTAGTCTTCTTGGGAAAAACTCTTATTTCCTGGAAAAGCAAAAAGCAACCTACAGTGTCTCTTTCCTCAGCTGAAGCTGAGTATAGGAGCCTGAGAAGGATTGTTGCTGAATTGGCATGGTTAAACAGGTTACTTAATGAGCTGCAAGTAGAATCAATAACTCCTATTCCTGTTAAATGTGACAGTCAGGCTGCAATATACATTGCCAAGAATTCGATTTTCCATGAAAGAACAAAACACATAGAGATCGACTGCCATTTTGTCAAACAAAAGTTAGCTGATGGCTTGATAGCTCTAGATCATGTATCTTCTAAATTGCAATTGGCAGATATCCTTACTAAACCTCTT
Source organism: Portulaca oleracea (assembly GCA_029582165.1). Lineage (NCBI taxonomy): Eukaryota > Viridiplantae > Streptophyta > Magnoliopsida > Caryophyllales > Portulacaceae > Portulaca > Portulaca oleracea. Next base: position 8,479,678 of record CM055879.1, on the reverse strand, counting down.
CCAGGGACTCAGCATCATCACATTCTTAGCAAATTGGGGGTCAGAACACCCTCCAATTGGGGGGGGGGGGGGAGGGGTGTTGGAAATTAGTTATTTTAGTTGTGTTCTTTAGCTAAGTTTAGCTTAGGTGTTTTTGTTTTTGTTCTTGTTCTTGTTCTTTTTCTTTCTGTTTTGCTTTGTAAAAGTTAGGGTATATATATAGCCTTTCCTGTTTGATCTCATCAATTAATACAATATACAATCTTAAGCCTTAATCCTTTCTTCCCTCTCATTTCTTCTTCCTTTTCTGATTTGTTGGTCTTTGATCCAACTGTTAGTTTAGATCTTTTCAAAAACAATTACAATATTAGGTGATCTTTCTGAACTGGATTTTTGGATCATAATATACGAAACTTTTGAGATATTGGATGATAATACACTGAACTTTCACCTTGGACAATAATGCACTGAACTTTGAGAGTTGTTGGACAATAATGCACTCGGAACGATTTCAATAGTGGCTGACTTGGTGGTAATTTATGGGGCGGGCGGAGAAGATAAATTGGCTAAATAATATCTAAATTTATGACATGTCAGCTAATCTACACAAGCAAATGTGATTTTGTACAATTACAACAACAATCTCTTAACGAAAACATGTTTAAGCAAATGTGATTTTATGTTTTTTTTATTCTTTTCAAAGTTGATTCCCTTTGCTTATGTGTGGGTTAGCTGGCATGTCATAAATTTAAATATTTTTGAACCAATTCATCTCTTTCACCTGCTAATTAGGATTGTTACTGAGTCAGTCACTGCCGGAATCGTTATGGGTGCATTATTGTTCAACACCCCTCAAAGTACAGTGTATTATTGTCCAAGGTTAAAGTTCAGTGTATTATTGTCCAAAAATCCTAAAAGTTCAATATATTATCATCCAAAACCCTTCTGAAATTGATATCCTTTTGGTGCATGTTCTTGAAGTATTAATGTAATGTACAACTCGTTATAAGTATATGGATGGTCGTCTCTCGGGCACTTGAGGCATTTGTTCATTCAATACTTTCCAAGTGTTTTTAAACATTTCAAATGTCCATTCAATTGTCAGCGAATAATGATAAAAATAGAGGATCTCTTTATCACGAGTTAGCCTATGCTTTTTGAAATCTTGAACATAGAAGCGGAGTACTCCGACTATATCCGTATATGGAGCTATATATATATAACAGTTTTAGGATATGTTGAATCAACTAAATAATATTTTCCTAACATATAAAGTGAAATTAAAATATTAGAAATTTACTTAAATTTAATTTGAACTAGAAGCATGAGAAATTGGATCTGGTTTGATTTCAAATGTCCACTCAATTGTCAGCGAACAGTGATAAAAAATAGAGTATTTCTTTACCACGAGTTTAACATATGTCGGAAAAAGTTCATATATCGGGTGTAAACTCCTCTTGACATTGATCTATGTTAACATATTAAATTATTTTTAATTTGAAGTTTTACAAGAATGTTTTAATTTTTCAAAGTATTAATATAAAAATTTATAAAATTTATGAATTTTAATATTTTTATTTACTAACATATTAGTTTTTAGAATAAGTGCAGGTAGGTGCACGTGAGTGCAGGTTGGTGTAAATTGGTACAGGTAGATAAATATCAGTGCATGTTCACAAATATCCTAAAAACATGCCCTAAATTTGACAATAAAACCTCAATACGCATCGACAAATTGGTCTTTGATCGAGACGGCAATGTCCATGGGCTACTAGCGGAGGCCATTAGAGCTATTTATGTAAACTAGTCTTGAAACACGTGCGAAGACAATTATAAATACAAAATTTAATATTTCAATAATAAACAGAAATTTAATACATAACATTTAAAATTAAATTAAATTTGATATTTAATTTTATTCAATTACTTGATTATTTACTTTGAAAAAGTAAGATTATTTAACCAAATTAAATATTATATTATATTATCTATCTATCTATCTATCTATATATATATATATATATATATATATATATATATAGATAGATAATATAATATAATATTTAATTTGGTTAAATAATCTTACTTTTTCAAAGTAAATAATCAAGTAATTCTTTTAGGTTTGGAATTCCCTTAGGTGTTTGTGTTTTAATATATATATATATATATATATATATATATATATATATATATATATATATATATATATATATATATATATTAAAACACAAACACCTAAGGGAATTCCAAACCTAAAAGAATTAATTTGAGAGGTTTGATATTTCCAAGGCACATTCCAAAGATACATAATTTAATGCCTTCATAAGTATAAAGTTAGAAAAAAAAAGTAAAACTTAAAGCCATGAGTTACAAATATTTAGTTTAATACACAATTAAAACATTTCCTAATTCTTCTTTCATCAATTTTATATTATAATATTTTAATCGTAACATAAGAAATAAACTATGATTGACATTAAAGTAAAATTTTCATGGAAAGTCTATACTATTATTTTGTATTTTCTTTAATAAGTATTTTAAAAAATAAAATTTTAACTAACACTACTACATATATTTTTATCCATAAAAAATTTAAAATATATGTAAACTACCAGAAACTTATTAAGAAGTTTGAGTAAATGCAAATTAAATAAATTATAATAAAAGATAAAAAAAAATCACAAAGCCAAAATTAAAAAGAAAACAAGAAAATAGAATTTCATAGTTACCGTAGCTCTTTTTATACAAAGATTATCGTTCATATAAAGAAAATACAATAAAACGATCTATCGATGGTTTCAAGGCTCCATGTTGCATCAGTAATTTATATATTCTAGATGGTATAAATATTTAAAGAAGGATTTAAAATTTAATAAATATTTAATTTAGTAGATAAATACTTAAATATATTTCTTAACCTATGACAATATGAATTTATGAAATAAATTTATATATTTTTCTTGAAATTAATTATTGTAAATTATGGATATTTTATATCAATACGGACTTTAACATGCTTACACCATCAAATTATTCAAAATGATAGCATTGATACTTAAACTTTATCATTAATTTCTAATTTTCATCTAAATTAATACTACCTCCGTTTTTATTTATTTGTAGCATTGGAAATTGTGTTAAAAACTTTGACCATTAATATCTTAAGTTATATAATGATTTATCATACAAAATTAATCTCATTAGATTCGAAATGAAAATATTATTAGAAAAGTATAATATTATATTTTTTATAAAAAATTTATATTAGAAATTATTGATTAAAAATTGGCACTGAAAACCGTAAATGACAGATAAAAAAGAACGTATGGAGTAATATTGAATTGATAATTATTATAAAATAACACCTACATAATAAATTACATTAATTATTATAAAATTTTCTGTGCATCGGGTTGTCAAAGGCTAGTTCACTAATCAAAACTAAATATTTTGTTTGAACTTTTCCATATCATAATCTATCATATAAATGCAACTTTCAATGAATATGAGACATAGTGGAGCTATGCTACAATAGGGTTTAAACATATATACTACTGATATGCTTTAGATTTATTTGAATAATTACATGAGGGAGTTAGAAGTTTTGCCACATATATCTATATACAATACACATAATATCAATAGTTATCATGTATAGTTAGCATGTAATTAATTAATTTATAAAATCTTGGAAAATCATCAACGTTTCATAATTATGCCTATAGATATGCTATATATAAGTACATTTATAAGACCCTTTTAATCAAATTGTATAACATATACAAACTATGGCTTGTGACTACAAAAACTTATATTTTTTTCAATGATGATACAATTATAAATTTAATGAATAATAACATATTGGGAAAATAATGTTATTTCTAGTCAATAGCCTTATTTTTGGGTAAATAAATGGGATAAAAAGAATGGTTACATGTAAGCATTATACATAATTTACTATGGCAATCGATTATTTCTTATTCTATCTCCATGTTTATATTGACTGTTTCCAACATATTACTACTTAAACATATTGTCACATTTATCTTCATATATTTGTAGCCAAAGTCAGACATTTTCATTATGCAATAAAATAAAGAACCAATTAGATTTATATCTCTTGAGTTTTTAAGAAATTAAAAGGATTTTGGATGATAATATACCGACCTTTGAGGCTATTGGATTATAATATACTGATCTTTACTATTGGACAATAATATCCCCGACCTTTATACTTACATTATTATGCCAACAGTAACAAAGGGGTGGTGAACGAGTCTCCATACTGACGTAGCTAATAGAAGAGAAAAACCTGCCCCAACCCAACAACCCCGTTAACTCCTCCATTTTCTCACTAGCTCACATTAAAAGACATTGGTTGGTTGTTGGCCACGTTAGTACGAAAACCCGGTTCACTACCCCCTTAGTCACTAAGCTTGGGTTTTTTTAACATGGGTGAGTGAGAAAAATGGAGGGATTAACAGGGTTACTAGGTAAGGGCCAATTATTTTCCCTCCATCTGCTATGTCAACACGAAAACCAGTTCACCAATCATGACCCTCATAACCGTTGTTGGTATAAAAGTCAGGGATATTGTTATCCAATAATAAAGGTTGGTATATTACAATCCAATATTCTCAAAGGTCGGTATATTGTCATCCAATATCCCAAATTAAAATAGGATTTTAGCCCCTATGTTTTAGAAATTAGATTTATCCTACTTAAACTTTAAGTCCCTTATTATTTTACCCATTTTTTGATAAGTGATAAAATTACCTTGTAGAAGAGTTTGGAAAGTCTAAAATGTCTCTAATTAAAAATATGAAATGAAACGTCCACCCCCACCCCCTACCCCACCTCCACCCCCGGAAAAAAATTAGAGGGTGTGATGGGCTTATAAACGTTAAACTTTCAAAGAGAAAACACGCTGAGAGAGGAAAGATGATGAGGGTGGGATGGGTTCAATTTTCACATGATTAAATTGAAATCATAAAGTGAGCGTAATTATGTCAGCTCATATTAAATTGAGGGAGGTTCTCTCAATTCATAATCATTAACTTCATCTGAAAATGATGTATTTAATCATTAATCCAAAGGTTAAGTGGGTTATTCATTATTTAGTTTAAAGTTGAGGTAGGGTAAACCTATTTTTCAAACCTAATGGCTAAAATTCTACCTTTCCAAAAACTCAAGGGGTAAAAACCTAATTAGTTCATAAAATAAAATAAAATGTTAGTTAAAGACCTTGTTTCAATTATATATATATATATATATATATATATATATATATATATTACTCGGAGGTACGCTAATGTTTGGGGAAACAATTTTTCAGTATCCCACATTTTCGAAACTCATTTGGAGGTGTCCTTAATTTTTGAGTTAGTAATTATTAGGCGTTTTTCCGACCATCAATTTTGTTAAGTGACCAAAATACCGTTATTCTTCCCTTCTTCCCCCTCTCCATTATGAAGCTCAAAAGCAAAATATTTTTTGAACTCTTTTTCTTTTCATTTCAAAATTAAAGCTTCCTTATTACTATTATGAACATTGTTGATGGGCAGTGTTTTAGGCTGCAAATTCAGCATTGGCTTTGCACTTGCATCAAGTGATCAACCTACTCTATTCACAATCTGCAATATCAAATCCTCCATTACCAAGCGACACCAAGAATCGCACACTGGCCTCCGCAGCACAAATCTAATTCCACGCCAACAACATCCTCACCGCCACAAAGCTCGACTTCACCAGCACCCGCAACAACCAACTCTCGGCCTTCTTCAACTCTATGCGGGCGGCGACTTCCAGAAGGTTCTTGAAGGGCGCCCATCTACGTGCATGGTGAGTGAGAAGGTGGTGAGGATCGACCTCGGGGCAGCGAACAACACTGTCTGTGGTGGCGTACACCAAGAACGACGACCGCATGATCGGTCATATCGCTAAGAAGCGGACGGTGGTCAACCCGAATACTTGGGGTAGAAAGGAGGAAATTAGCACACACCAATGGTAATGGGGTTGCTGCAAATGCAAGGCCAAGACTAAATTGTAGCCGAGAACACTGCCCATCAACAATGCTCATAGTAGTAATGATGAAGTTGTAATTTTGGAATGGGAAAAAAAAAAGTGTTAAGCACAAATTTTAATTTTGAGCTCCATTAATGGAGATGCGGGAGAAGAAGAAAAAGAATAAGGGTATTTCAGTCACATAGCAAAATTGATGACCAAAGAAGCATCTAATAGTTACTAATCCAAAAATTAAGGGTACATCGAAATGAGTTATTGAAAAGTTGGGGTACCGAAAAATAGTTTCCCCAAGTACTGTGATACCTTCGAGTAATTTGTGTGTGTGTGTGTACACACACACACACACATATATATAGGAAAATTGGATTCTAATAATCTCATATTTTACAAATTGAATGACGATAATCCCTACTTTCAGTTTGTATTCTGGTGTTCCAAAAAAAAAATGTGTTGTAGTGGTACCAAATCCACCTCCACATTCTTTTAAATTTTTTCATTCCTACCCCATATTATTTTTATTTTTTTCGTTCATGCCCCTAGAAAGGTAATGAATTGTAGTTTCTAAAATATTTTTTAAATTATTTTTTTCAGACTCCTAGTAATCATTATGATTATTCAAAAAGAATAAAAGTGAAAAAAATCATAAAAAACAGTAAAAAAAATTGAAAAAAATTGGATAAACGTCGTATATTCATTAAAAATCAGGGTAAAGTGTTATACAAAGTTTTGAATCAAATACAACACAGAATCTATGATATTGAGGGTATATTCTTGATGATGTCCCACTACAATCCTTTTTTTTTTTACCACCCGAATACAAACTGAAAGCAGGGATTATCGCCATCCAATTTGCAAAATATGAGATTATTATAATCCAATTTCCTATATATATATATGTATATATGAGTGTGTGTGTCTGTCTATATATATATATATATATATATATATATATATATATATATATATATATATATATATATCACTACAAAAAAATGATTTTTGCCAACAGGGTTTATCTGTTGGTAAAAGGATAAATGTGCATATGTGTGATTCTATTTTTGGGATGACCATCTATGTTCTGATTCTGAGGATTTGATATCCTGTTCTGATTCTGAGATTGTGATAATGATTACGATATTATGGGGATAGGCAAATCCCGCTTGGATAATAAAATTTTGGTATATTTTCTAATTAAAGGAATATTATGATATCTGATGTTTAATTTTGAGATTGAAAGTAAGTTGGGATTTTTGGAACATTGTGATTTCTGAGTTGAAAGATTGTTCGATAATTTTCTGAATTCTGTTATTTATGAACTCTGTTATTTTTGGGTTGGGATTCATATGGTTAGCGAAAAGATTTGACTTGTCTGCTTCTCTCCCCAAATGAATTGAAATGAATTTTAGCTAGTTTGACAATTAAGTGTAGACATTATTGAGTCCTCCTTAAATGTTTTGTTTTCAGGTAAAGAGTTTTATGATAGGAACGGATTCTAGAAGTAAGGATGTTGATGTTAGAAGTTTGAGAATAAAAGTTTTGTTTATGTTTAGAATTAAAGTTAGTTAATATTGGTTATCACTACAATAAAAGTCTCTATTCTTGACATATATTTGTAGACACAACTAATGACTGTCACATATCTTTCTTGTCAAAAAATTTTGTACACAACATTTGACGTCAAAACTATTTGTGACATATACTTGGGACTAGAATTTTGAAAGAAGACAAAACACTAAACAAAGTTTGGACATGCATCACGTGAAAGAAAGTGGGAAAATGTGAAAAATGGAGCAAGTTGTTTTTCATAACCCTAATTTTGCTATTCCATCTGCAATCCGCCTCTCCCTCCCTCTTTTTCTCTCTCTCACATCAATGAAACCCCATGCTTAGTGGTGCACAAAAGAGGAGCTCCATTAATTCTGCTCTAGATCATCTCCATCTTCTACTTCTCCTCTCCCAAAGTCTACCTCATCTCTCTATCTCTATTCTCCATTTCCAATTTCCAGTTTTTGAATGAACACCTTGATTTATTTTGAAGCCTCCTTTCTATTACAATCAAAATGTCAACTGGTGGTGCAAAAAAGAGGAGCCCCAGAACTCGAACAGGAGTTTATCACATTGTTGGTGTTTTTTCTACAATGTTAGTTGAAATTTGTTCTGATGAGTTCCTAGGTAACTTTTGATGCTTGACCATGATTGTGGGCAAGATGGTCTTTGACGATTGAAGAATAGAATCACTAATTAGCAACATATAGAGAAAAATGAATAAGAATTCAAGAACATGCATTATTTGTTTCTACTCAATTAGTGTACTAGAACTAAGAAGTCATATTGATTTTTTCTACTCATGTATGTAAATGTTGACATTATTTAATGAGAAAATATATTATTCAATTGAATTATTGTATGTTATTTTTCCATAAAATCAAAATAAATTTAAAACTTAAAATGGAAAGTGCAACTGAAACAATTTCCATAAAAACAAATTTGTAGCTTTATTGACACAAAAGGGTGTCAACAAGTGCTAGACTTTTCTTGACAGCAATTTGTGTCACAGTCAAACTCGTGACACCCATTTTTATGGCGCACGCTGTGCATCAAGACTTTCAATTTTGACATTCAAAGTTGTGTAGAAATACCTAAAATTGTGTCAAAAATTAACATATTTATGTTGTCTCTAGAATTTGAAGTTTTCTTCTGTTTGACTAAATTGAAGTAAACAATGGTTAGTTGTTAGTTTCCTTTTCTTGTCTTGTATTCCTTCGGGGACATGACAATGACACCCAATTAAAATGAAACTTTCACTGTTAACGTTAATCAATGTTTGACTTTTTCATAATTGAATTTTTGGGGCGTTATATTTATAGTCTCATAAAGTTAAATTTAAGTATATTAAATCATTATAAGGTATGTTTCATTACTTTGAGTGTTATTACAACTTATAAATAATACAAAAAGAATTTTTGGACATTAATAAGACCAACTTTGGGGGCATTGGACACTAATAATATAGACTATTTTCTTGGTCACTGGCAGAACCAACTATCGACCTATTTTCCACCAACAATACACCACCGATTTGGTATGGTTTTGACTCGTGAAATGATGACGTGGCTCCATAATGTGTGACGTGGAAGGCGGAGCTTATGTAGAAAAAGTGGACATGGACATTAATCTACCTTCCACGTCACACATTATGGTGTCACATCATCTTTCCGATGAGTTTAAATTATAACAACTTGGTGGTCTACTGTTGGGGGAAAATAGATCGATAGTTGGTATTATTACTGTCCAAGAAAATAGTCTATATTATTAGTATCTAATACCCCAAAAGTTGATATTATTGACGTCCAAAAATCCAAATAAAAATTTATTTATTTATATTAATTTATTTCATAAAATATAACAATTATGCATAAAATATGTATTTTCTACTATGATTGATTAGACTAGGCTATTGTTTATATTTTTTTTAGCTAATAAGTAATATACTCTTATAGACTTATATTTGTTAAATATATATACAATTATTAAAGAAGATATTATTAAAAGTTACAAAAATTTGAAACATGTACAATTTAAGATGATTATTAACCATCTTATGGCAAAATGTGTATCATTGTTCATAAAATTTGTATGATACTCCCTCCGTTTTTTTTTTGTCTGTCTTTTTAACCAACTCTGTTATTTGGGTTATCACAATAGTCAGTTGAGAAAGGAAATATGTTGAGCTTCCATTTACAACAATGGAGTTCATCTGCCATCAAATATGGATAGAAAACGAGGAGAAAGAAAACAAGGGAGTAGTACTCCATTATTTGTAGAAGACTAAAAGATACCAACTCAGCAGAGAGAAAATTAAGTGCATGGTGGACTTTCCAATTCACTGCCCCCATGTGGTTTTGGATTTTCTTGGTTACATCGCACAACACCTGGATGTCAATTAAAAAAAATGGAGGGAGTATATAATAATACTCACAAAGTATTCATAAAATTCAACCCTGTTGAGTTAGATGGTCCAAAATTAATCTTATCCTTAGGCCGTTACTTAACGTAAATGGGTATGGACAATACACTAATGACTTGATTAAATGTCTTGCAAGTTACAAGCAAGTTGTGGAAGATTTTCACATGTGATTTATTTTCACATACAACAAAGTCACATGTGTTTCTATTTCTCTTGTGGTAGTTACTTGAGTATTAATTACTCATTTAACTTAGCCTTTTCAATGACTTTGTAACTATTATATTTTTACTATTTATACTGTGAGGCACTTGGCAACAAGAAGGATAAGAACAAGAATCAACCAAGCCTTATACATGCACTTGTATCAAGAGCATCTTCACCTATATTCATCCCTAGGTTGCGAGAGTCTATGAGAGTCTATAATTTTCCTCTTGTAATATCTCCTTTTTACTAGTGGATTATTTCTCCTTTGTCGTCCGTGGTTTTTGCCCTATTAGGTTTCCACGTAAAATCTTGTGTCTCCTTTTAACCTTTATTTGATCTTTCCTTTATACCATTCTAATTTTCTTGATTGTTTCATCTTTATTCAATCATAAAATTCATAACAATTGGTATCAGAGCCCAGATTTAAAGATGTCAACAATCATGAAAGTTGAGATTGAAAAGTTCAATGGTGAGATTAGCTTTAATCTCTAGAAAGTTCATATGAAAGCAGTTTTGATTCAACACGGGTTATGGAAAGTCCTTGATGGATTTCTCAAGAAACCCGAAAAGGTGACAGTTAAAGAATGGGAGGCTGACAACAAAAAGCTACGTGGATCCATAAATGATGCGGAATGACGAGGATTGGAATCAAAGGCTCTTCCTAGTATTCAACTATATCTCACTCATAATGTTCTTAGAGAAGTACTTGACAAAGAGAACTCAGTGGATCTTTGAAATCGATTGGAAGAACTCTACATGTCAAGGAGCATTGCCAACAAAATTAGATTAAAGACATAACTTTACTCCTATAGAATGTCTGAAGGTACCCCTATTCAACAACACTTGAGTGAGTTTAATTCTATTAAGCTGATTTGGAGAGTCCCGATGAAGAAATTAAGAATGAAGACATGGCTATTTTGTTGGTTGTGTCTTTACTTGAATCTTATAAAAATATCAAGGATATATTGCTTTACAACAAAGATGAAACTTTATCTTGTGAATCTGTTAAAGCTATTCTAATGTGCAAAGAGAGATTTGACCTTGATGATAAATCCAACGGTGAGGGTTTATTTGTAAGGAGAAATAAAACCAACTTTAAAGGCCAAAAAAAGAAATTTTTGGCAACTATTGTAGGAAACCTGGTCATGATGTTACCGAGTGTTGAATGATGAAAAAGAAAATGGAACAAGAAGCTAATAATGATTATAATCAAGAAAATTCTACAGCCTCATTTGTTGAAGGTATCGATGACGTTTTGTTTGCATCTTCTGATAAGGAAAGTGCTATGTCTTCTAATTGGGTCCTTAATTCGGGTTGTACTCATCATATGTGTCCTAATAAGGATTGGTTTTCAACACATGATCTCATTAAGTCTAGCATTGTTTACATGGGAAATAATGATCCATGTACTGTTTTGAGAATTGGTACTATTAAATTCAAGACTCATGATGACAACATTAAAACATTGGCAGATGTTCGCTACATTCCTCATTTAAAGCGTAGTATCATCTCTTTGGGCTCTCTTGAATCGAAAGGGTGTAACTTTTCTTTTCAAGGTGGAGTTCTACAGGTAACGCGAGGTACTCGGGTTCTATTGAAGGGTCTCAGACAAGGCAGTCTATACCTTCTACAGGGTTCTACCGTAACAGGTCCTTATGAGTCCAATCATTGTTCGAACACTTTTTTCTTGCAAACTTGAACTTAGCCCCCTTCGAGATTCCTTGGCGGTATTGTTGAATTCAATGGTCCAAAATTAATATTATCCTAAGGTCGTTAATTAACGTAAATGGGTATGGACAATGCACTAATGACTTAACTAAATGTCTTGCAAGTTACAAGCAAGTTGAGAAAGATTTTCACATGTGATTTATTTTCACATGCAACAAAGTCACATGCGTTTCTATTTCTCTTGTGGTAGTTACTTGAGTATTGATTACTCATTTAACTTAGCCTTTTCAATGACTTTGTAACTGCTATATTTTTACTATTTATACTGTAAGGCACTTGGCAACAAGAAGGATAAGAACAAGAATCAACCAAGCCTTATACATGCACTTGTATCAAGAGCATCTTCACCTATATTCATCCCTAGGTTGCGAGAGTCTACGAGGGTTTATAATTTTCCTCTTGTAATGTCTCCTTTTTACTAGTGGATTATTTCTCCTTAATTTGGTGTCCGTGGTTTTTCCTATCGGGTTTCCACATAAAATTTTGTGTCTCCTTTAATTTATATTTGATCTTTCTTTTATATCATTCTAATTTTCTTGATTGTTTCATCTTTATTGGATTACAAAATTCATAACAAGCCCCTTGAAGATACACATCATATGTGTATGTGTGGGCTCGGGGCTTATTTACCAAGAACGCTTCACTTAAGTTAATTGTGTATGGAAAGTAGTACATATATTGTAATTTTGCTTTTCTATTTCAATTTGGGTTTTTCTTAATGAAAAAGAACTCCAGTTTTGTAATGTATTTATTATACTTGTGTTGTATGAGTGAGTTTTAAGAAATTGAGCTTTAGCATTTTTATAATGGTTATATCCGGCCTCAAACTACAATTCTAGCATTGTAAATGCTATAAGAATTCATAAAAGTAGATATATAAAAGCTTATTCCTCATTTGATATAGGCTGAAGAACAGGGGTGGAGCCAGAAAATAATCATTGAGGATGCCGAACTTTAATCAAATTGTCAAATATACTCAAGATAAGTTTTTAGATTAGATTAAATGAAAAATTTATTAAGAACAATTTTTAAATATTATATAATTGTAAGTTATTTGCATAGTAGTATTTTAGATGTATAGTTTACGTAACATGATTCATTTATAATAAAAAATAAATACAATTTCTTTAGACAAATTCATTATGATATAGGCCAAACAATATTGAATATTTTATGATTTTTGAATCACCAGCAATTAATTAATAAAAGTAAGAATGTGTTCATATATAAATGCATAAAATTATCTTCAAATACTCTCTTTAAAATTGAATATTTCTTAATTTTTATGTAGTAAATTTTTTTTATAAAAATAAAATAAATAGTTAGAAATCAATAATAAAATATGTATTTCTCTCTAAAAAGTTATAAAATATATGTTGTTAAAGTGTCAAAATGTTCTAATAGAAGAAAATAAAATATATTATAAACTATTAGAAAAAGGCTCTTTTGAGTAAATAAAAAATTGAATTTTCAAAAGGAAAGACAAACATATAACCTCAAAGTGTAAAATACGGAAAGAAAATTTGACTTGGATAAATAAAAAATCTCAAAAAAACAAGTAATAGAGAGGGCTTGAACTCGCGACCAACATAGCAAAATTTAACTGATCACAATATGCACTTTTGGTTGCTTCAACACCATTAGGCTACAGATTGTGAGTTGAATGTATATGCATATCACAGTATAAGTATAAATGTATCTGGGCATAGGGGGGCCATGGCTCCCACTACCCTCCCCTTGTCTCCGCCACTGCTGAAGAAGCAAGCCGACACACACACATAGATGGCCTCATGGTTTGCTCCTCGGGTTCTTGTAGATCGCTCTTGATGAGGAGTTGCTCGAACTCTTGTATGTAATCGCTCACATTTCGCTTGCCATGAGTGAGTGTATATAACTTTCGCATGACGTCTTGTTTGTAGGTGTTGGGCAAGAACCGACGATTCATCAATTGGTTAAGCTGTGCCCATGAGGTGATCTTTACCCGACATTCCCTAGCCTGTTGAGCTTTGACGTTCTCAAACTAAAGTGAGGCGGCGTTGGTGAGTTACAAGCTAGCGATCTTAAAGGCCATCTCATCGTTGTCCTCCTTGGTCTCAATGATCATTTCCTTAAGAACCATTAAACTCTGGAATATCAATCTTGACGTCATGAAACTCGTTGCGAGGGGGTCTCTCTTCCATGTCTCGACGTCGTCGAAGGGAGTCTCTATTGTCGTCATTCGACTCAAAGACGGGATGAGGACTAATAGGACTTTGGGCGGGTCTCTGACGTTCGTCTCGGGGTTGTCTTTGATGCTCTTGGGCGTGGTTGTTCATCTGCGCCACAAGGGTCTCAAGGGTACGCTTGATGGTGGAAAATCGGTTCTCGAAGGCGGAGAATCGGTTCTCGAAAGCTCAAGCTTGAGGACTACCCCGGTGGCTTGATTCCTCTCGAGTGGAGCTAACTTCTTCGTCCATATCGAGGGAAGGGTGAGGGACATATTGTGTTTGGGATATTTTTGTGGAGTTTGGGGGTTTTCTTGTAGTTGGCTAGTGTTTGGCTTGGGGTTCTTTGTGGTTAATCCTCATAGACATTTCATCGAACATCTTCCGTGCACCATTTTCCAACTTAACCTCAAAGCTCCAATATGCTTCAAAATCAACAAACACAACACAATACAAGATTTTTCAACACACTTGGAGGCACAAGGGATGGGGAACACCAATATTTGCATACAACACACCAAAATCCAACAATAGAAAACTCTATTAGCAAATAAACAAATGAGGAATGAAATCAAAACTCAAGCTAGTCCAAACCTTGGCTCTGATACCAAATGGAGCATATGCGTGGAGGGAAAGAAGAAGCTTGAGTAATTAAGTCATAAATCAACCAAGAATAATTGCCTTGAACACCATAAGATTGGATATGACCCTTGGATAAAGGAAGAAATCCACTACCAATGGCCTAGCATTCCACCATGATTAGCTGAAGGTAATCCACCACTAATCAATAAAGAAATGACTTGTAACACCACCAATAGTCAATTGGATAAAGTAAATAAGATTTAAGGAGGAATTAAGGGTATTCCCAATATCATAAACATATAATCAAAGTCTACCTTGAAAACAATGAAAATAGAGTATTTATACAATGGGGAAAATTAAGCCTTAAACACAGTCGTTTAAGGCAAAAAAAACACGCGTAAATCAGGCTGGTTGCGGGCACGACGGAAATAGTCATGGGCGGGACGAGTCGAAGAGAACAGGGCGACTCGGCAGTAGCGCTATGTAGCGGGCGCTACACTTCCGGTCGCGGGCGCGATACCCCGGACGTAGCGGGCGCGACGACGTGACGTCGCAGGTGTCAAGGTGTTCGGTCCAACTTCCCTTTAATGGCCTCTATGGCGTCGCGGGCACGACAAAGAGCGCCGCGGGCGCGGCGGTCTCAGGATTCCTTCCCCTGGGTTTAGTTGCCATGGTCGCGGGTGCTACAAGCGTTGTAGCGGGCGCGGCCGCCTGCTGTGCATGTTTTCTTCACTCAACTCTTTCCACCGTGCATGTTATTATCCGAGACCAAACCCGAACCCCGTTACCAACTATTTCATCTTCTTGGGACGGCCTGGTCTAGTTCCGAGGCTTCCAGAGTTGGTGGATTCGCGCGAGCCCCCTTAGAAGGCCTCAGAACCCATCCATTGGTTGACCGAGATTAACCTTGAATTTATGGTTTTCGCCATGAATTGAATTTTAAGGTTTATTGTAGTGGAGGGGGCTCGCTTAGCGAATGTGATAAAGGATGAGAACGATACCTGAGACTCTTCATATTCCATCTGCAATACGCCTCTCCCTCCATATTTTTCTCTCTCTCACATTAACGAAACCCCATGCTTAGTGGTGCACATAAGAGGAGCTCCATTAATTATGCTCCAGATCATCTCCATCTTCTACTTCTCCTCTCCTAAAGTCTACCTCATGTCTCTATCTCTATTCTCCATTTCCAATTTCCAGTTTTTGAATGAACACCTTGATTTATTTTGAAGCCTCCTTTCTATTACATTCAAAATATCAACTGGCGGTGCAAAAAAGAGGAGCTCCAGAACTCGAACATGAGTTTTCTTGTTCCAACTTTCTATGAAGTCCTCTGGAATCTAATCGATTTTTGTCTTCAATTTATGTGAAAGTCGTCTAAGCCTTCCGAGTTTTGCCTGTCTACCCGTTACTTTGTTGAGGACCACCACATTTCTGCTACTTTTGTGATTGAAAGTTCAATTCATCAGCCGGGTCTTAAGCTGAAGGTAATGTATTCACGGAAAAGATTTGTTTTTCTTTTCTTTTTTTTTTTTGGGGGGGGGGGGGGTTGGATTGATCGTATGACGTATTTGGGTTGGGATTATTTTGATCTGAATCTAAGGTGGAGATTATTAATTTTGGGGTCGATTTGTAATTTTGTGAGGTTGAAATTTGCATGACTTTGTTGTTTTGTCAGCTGTAATTTTTGTAACTTGCAATCCAGTTAAAAAAAAAAAGGGGTTCTGGGTTTTCAATTTGCTTTACTTGTAGTTTATCACATTGTTAGTGTTTTTCTACAATGTTAGTTGAACTTTGTTCTTCTGAGTTCCTAGCTAACTTTTAATACTTGACCATGATTGTGGGAAAGATGTTCTTTGACGATTGAAGAATAGAATCACAAATTAGCAACATATAGAGAAAAATGAAAGTGAATTCAAGAACATGCAATTTTTTGTCTCTACTCCATTAGTGTACTAGAACAAGGAAGTTAAATTGATTTTTTCTACTCCTGTATGTAAATGTTGACATTATTTAATGAGAAAATATATTATTGAATTGAATTATTATATTTTATTTTCCCATAAAATCAAAATAAATTTAAAAATTAAAATGGAAAGTGCGACTAAAACAATTTTCATAAAAATAAATTTGTAGCTTTTTTGACACAAAAGGGTGTCAACAAGTGCTAGACTTTTCTTGACAGTAATCTGTGTCACAATCAAACTCGTGACACCCATTTTTATGACGCACGATGTGCGTCAAGACTTTCAATTTTGACATTCAAAGCTGTGTAGAAATACCTAAAATTGTGTCAAGAATTAACATATTTATGTTATCTCTAGAATTTGAAGTTTTCTTCCGCTTGACTAAATTGAAGTAAATGATGATTAGTTGTTACTTTTCATTTCTTGCCTTGTATTCTTTCGAGGATACGGCAGTGACTGCCAATTAAATTGAAACTCCCGCTGTTAATGTTAGTCAATGTTTGACTTTATCATAATTGAATTTCTGGGTCGTTATACTTATAGTCTCATAAAGTTAAATGTAAGTATATTTAAATCATTATAAGGTATGTTTCATTACTTTGAATGTTATTACAACTTATAAACAATATAAAAAGGATTTTTGGACATTAATAATACCAACTTTGGGTGGGTATTGGACACTAATAATATAGACTATTTTCTTGGTCACTGGCAAAACCAACTATCGACCCATTTTCCACCAACAGTACGCCACCAATTTGGTATGGTTTTGATTCGTGAAAAGATGACGTGGTTCCATAATATGTGATGTGGAAGGCAGAGCTTATGTAGAAAATGTGACATGGACACTAATCTACCTTCCACGTCACACATTGTGGAGTCACATCATCTTTTCGATGAGTTTAAACAATAACAACTTGATGGTGTACTGTTGGGGGAAAATAGGTCGATAGTTGGTACTATTACTGTTCAAGAAAATAGTCTATATTATTAGTATCTAATACCCCAAAATTGATATTATTGACGTCCAAAAATCCAAACTAAAATAATTAATTATTTATATTTGTTTCATAAATATAACAACTATGCATAAAATGTGTATTTTCTACTATGATTGATTAAACTAGGCTATCATATATGTATATATATATATATATATATATATATATATATATATATATATATATATATATATATTTGAGTACAAAGGGTGAGGATCGTAATATGTGTATCTTATAAAGGGCATTTTGGGAATATTATAATTGGTGATGTTATTTATTTTTTTAAAAAAATCATTATAGCAAGGGATCCAATGTACTATCCGTTAATGCTAATACGTAAGTTATGCGTTTGACAATTAAAACAAATGAAATGGTAATTATGGTCATTATTATTAAATTAATATTATGAAATGGTATTTATGGTCATTTTCAAATACAAACAAAACGGTTGCTTTATTTCTTAAATCACCTTTAGTATTGTTAATAAATTTTTTTAATAATTATGCTTTATCATCCAGTCAAGTTTAGCCAAATTTGTATAAATTCATAAAGTGCATGCTTTTGGTCTTTAAACCTCTCCATCTATTTTGCAACTTACACTTAGAAAGCAAGGTTCACTTTTTTTTTATTTTTTATAATCATGAGTAAAAATCTTCTTCAAATATATGCACTTGGTGCTATATTGTTTGGTCGACATTGCATTTTGTTAGAAGACTACAATTTAAGGTAGTGTTTGATAATTATGTTTATGTTCTTTCTTTCTTTCTTTCTTTCTTTATCATCATCATCATTTAGAAAATTATATTCAATTAATATAATATTATAAAGTATTTGGCATCCATAAAAAATTGGAAAAGTAAGTATTTGAGCATTTGATAGGATGTCTATATGGTATAATATTATTTTATTTTAGTTTGAATAAGGATATTTTCATGCATACGAGGAAACAATGAGTCATTAAATCATTTAGAGTATCATTAACATTTTAGTAGTATGCTAGAATATCATTACATTATTTTGTAATTAAATTGTGTGAAAAAATGGGCTAAAGGGGGTTCGATAGAGGAAAATTAGACTATTGCTTCATTATTGTAATTATATCAATGTCTATTTTCTTTATGTTATAACTTATAAAAGGAATTCATTAAGTTTATAGCAATGTCTATTTTCAAAGTAGAGGATTGTGAAGAATGTATTTTCTTTGAGAGAGTGAAGAGTGTATTTATCTATTTAATATATATGTTGTATTTATTTAAATTTTAGTTATGTCTATTATATTTTAAGTAATGAGTTTTTTTTTTAATTGAAAACTCTAAAGTTTACAAGTTGTTGAGTATTAAAATATAATTAGAGTAGAGTTTTTTTTTTTT
Organism: Portulaca oleracea; assembly: GCA_029582165.1. Lineage (NCBI taxonomy): Eukaryota > Viridiplantae > Streptophyta > Magnoliopsida > Caryophyllales > Portulacaceae > Portulaca > Portulaca oleracea. The sequence goes on along the minus strand of CM055879.1, from coordinate 8,460,652 downwards.
TTTGTCAACAGTTAGAGTTTTACTCTATAATATACATTACAAAATCATGATTAATTATTATGTTTTCAATGTCCATATATTTATAGAGTAATATCTAATGTTGCCCAATATATTTAGTTTGGCTAATTATTTTTTACTTTAGTGTAATAGTATTTTTTAAATTCACTTATTTGGATTCTATTTTATATATATTAGATTGTCTAATTTGAAATGTTTGAATTGAAGATCTTAACATTAAAAAAGAAAGTATACATATAAGTAGAATTTTGGTCTACCATGAACTTTTATATGTTAAACATCATAACAGGTTTATGAGGTTTTTTAATTATCTTTTTTGTCGCAAGGTTTTCTCTCTCTCTTTTTTTTTAAAACATGAATGATTGTTTCAAATTAAGAGCAAAATACATACTATGAATATTATGTTATCTAACTTTAGGGTGAAATGCATGATAATCTTTTCATTGAATTTCAAAAGCAACAATGAGGCTAAAAAGCTATATTTAAGGATTAATCACATCATAGTTTAGTGTTGTGTGAATTGTTATTTGTGTCAAAAACTTTTTTAATGTCTTTGAATAGATATAAGTAACAAAATATTTATAAATAATAAATTGATAAATATTTTCATATAAAGTAAATAAATTAATTCTTTTATAAAGTATATATTTTAATTGTGTCCCGTACAACGCACGGATCGAAAGACTAGTTGTTTGTATTTTATTATCTAGCTAATAAGTATTATACTCTTATAGTTATTAAATATATATAATTACTAGAGAAGATATTATTAAAAGTTACAAAAATGTAAAATATGCACAATTTAAGATGATTATTAACCATCTTATGTCAAAATGTGTATGGTCCATAAAATTTGTATGATACATAATAACACTCACTTACAAAGTATTCATAAAATTCAACCCTGTTGAGTTACAATGGTCCAAAATTAATATTATCCTTAGGCCGTTACTTAACGTAAATGGGTATGGACAATACACTAATGACTTGATTAAATGTCTTGCAAGTTACAAGCAAGTTGAGAAAGATTTTCACATGTAATTTATTTTCACGTGCAACGAAGTCACATGCACGTGGCAACAAGAAGGACAAGAACAAGAATCAGCCCAACCTTATACATGCACTTGTATCAAGAGCATCTTCACTTATATTCATCCCTAGGTTGCGAGAGTCTACGAGAATCTAAAATTTTTCTCTTGTACTATCTCCTTTTTACTGGTGGATTATTTCTCTTTTGCTGTCCGTGGTTTTTTCCCTATTAGGTTTCCACGTAAAATTATGTTTCTCCTTTAATCTTTATTTGATCTTTCCTTTAGACCATTCTAATTTTCTTAATTGTTTCATCTTTATTCGAACATAAAATTGATAACTATTGGTATCAGAGCCCAAATTCAAAGATGTCAACAATCATGAAAGTTGAGATTGAAAAGTTCAATGGTGAGATTAACTTTAATCTCTAAAAAGTTCATATGAAAGCAATTTTGATTCAGCATTGGTTATGGAAAGTCCTTGATGGATTTCTCAAGAAACCTGAAAAGATGACAGTTAAAGAATGGGAGGCTGTTAACAAAAAGCTACGTGGATCCATAAATGATGCGGAATGGCGAGAATTGGAATTAAAGGCTCTTCCTGGTATTTAACTATGTCTCACTCCTAATGTTCTTAGGGAAGTACTTGACAAAGAGAACCCAATGGGTCTTTGGAATTGATTGGAAGAACTCTACATGTCAAGGAGCATTGCCAACAAAATTAGATTAAAGACATAACTTTACTCGTATAGAATGTCTAAAGGTGCCCCTATTCAACAACACTTGAGTGAACTTAATTCTATTATAGCTTATTTGGAGAGTCCCGATGAAGAAATTAAGGATGAAGATAAGGCTATTTTGTTGGTTGTGTCTTTACCTGAATCTTACAAAAATCTCAAGGACATATTGCTTTACAGCAAAGATGAAACTTTATCCTTTGAATTTGTTAAAGCTATTCTAATATGCAAAGAGAGATTTGACCTTGATGATAAATCCAACGACGAGGGTTTGTTTGTAAGGGAAAATAAAACCAACTTTAAAGGCCGAAAAAAATAAAAGTTTTGGCGTCTATTGTAGGAAACCTGGTCATGATGTTACCGAGTGTCGAAAGTTGAAAAAGAAAATGGATCAAGAGGCTAATAATGATTATAATCAAGAAAATTATACAGCCTCATTTGCTGAAGGTATCGATGACATTTTGTTTGCGTTTTCTGGTAAGGAAAGTGTTATTTCTTCTAATTGGGTTCTTGATTCGTGTTGTACTCATCATATGTGTCCTAAGAAAGATTAGTTTCAACATATGATCCCATTAAGTCTAGCATTGTTTACATGGGAAATAATGATCCGTGTACTGTTTTGGGAATTGGTATTATTAAAGTCAAGACTCATGATGACATTAAAACATTGTCAGATGTTCGCTACATTCCTCATTTAAAACGTAGTATCATCTCTTTGGGCACTCATGAATCAAAAGGGTGTAACTTTTCTTCTCAAGGTGGACTTCTACATGTAACGCAAAGTATTCGGATTCTATTGAAGGGTCTCAAACAAGGTAGTCTATACCTTCTATAGGGTTCTACCGTGACAGGTCCTTATGAGTCCAATGATTGTTCGAACTCTCTTTTGTTGCAAACTTAAACTTAGCCCTCTTTCGGGTTCCTTGGCGGCGTTGGTTGAATTTTGGCCCAAGGTGGAGATTGTTGAGTTCAATGGTCCAAAATTAATATTATCCTGAGGCCGTTACTTAACGTAAATGGGTATGGACAATACACTAGTGACTTAATTAAATGTCTTGCAAGTTACAAGCAAGTTGAGGAAGATTTTCACATGTGATTTATTTTCACATGCAACAAAGTCACATGCATTGTTATTCTCTTATGGTAGTTACTTGTGTATTGATTACTCATTTAACTTAGCCGTTTCAATGGCTTTGTAACTGCCATATTTTTATTATTTATGCTGTGAGGCACTTGGTAATAAAAAGGACAAGAATAAGAATCAACCAAGGATTATACATTTGTATCAAGAGCATCTTCACATATATTCATCCCTTGCTTGCGAGAGTCTACGAGAGTCTATAATTTTCCTCTTATAATGTCTCCTTTTTACTAATCGGTTATTTCTTCTTTTGTCGTTCGTGATTTTTTTTTCCCTATCAGGTTTCCTCGTAAAACTTATTGTCTCCTTATTCTTTACTTTATATCATTCTAATTTTCTTAATTGTTTCATCTCTATTCGATCATAAAATTCATAACAAACCCCTCGAAGATACATACATTATATGTGTATATCTGGGTCCGGGCTTATTCACCAAGAATGCATCACTTAAGTTAATTGTGTGTGGAAAGTAGTACGTTCTATTTTTATTTTTATTTTTCTTAATAAAAAAGAACTCCACCTTTGTAATGTAATTATTATACTTGTATTGTATGAGTGAGTTTTAAGAAATTGAGCTTTAGCGTTGATAATGGTTAAATCCGGCCCCAAACTACAATTCTAGCATTGTAAATGCTATAAGAATTCATAAAAGTAGATATATAAAAGCTTATTCCGAAGCAAGCTTACACACACACATAGATGGTCTCATACATAACTAGCTCTATATATGAAGAAAGCATATAGTCTTAACTTGAAGAAAAAACAGATAATTTAGATGGGGTGATAATATAAGAAGATAGAAACATGAACGATGTTAAGCAAGGATCTGGTCAAGGGGTTTGGAGTCCAAGTTAGAATTTGGGAGGTCATGCATTTGTTTCTCCTGTTTGGCCATCTTCTTGATCCTGGCGAGCTCGAGGTCCTTGCTCATCTTCCTCCTATACATCTCTGCGAAAGTGATGGGTTCATCGAGGATGGGTTTCTCTCCTTCCCTTATGGCGAGGGGGTAAATTGTTGCATCCGGGGCTGGGTTTTGGAACGTCGCTATTGACAGCCTGCTGCTGTTTGAGTTCACCACTGCTTGATGATCCGCGTTCTTGAACCTCCCATTGCTCAAATACTATACAATTACAACAAACAATCAATGCATGCTTAATATAATTGGGGTTTTTTTGCTCTTTGGACCCTGAGCTTTGGGGTATTTATTTTCTGGACCCTCATATTTCAAAGTTTTTATTTTGGACCCTATACTTTGTGGACCCACAAAATGTGGCCCAAAGTTATATTTGACTCCGGCGATGACCTAATCGTTGCCTAAACTTCCCGATATAGCCTTTTATCATTTTTTTCCTTCTTTTGATTGTTGTTTTGTAATTGACTAGACTTTGACAGCTAAGGGTGTATAAAATTCATGGTAAAAAACAGCAGGGTAAAAGTTAAATTTTGGTAACTTTTAGTAAATTTTGTAACTTTTTTGGCAAATTTATGCTCATATGTGGGTTGGAAATCGTGCAAGAAGAGGAAGAAGAAGTTGCGGCTGGAAAATTTTTGAAAGAAAAAAAATCGATAATGGCTTTGAAATATGGGGGTCCATATTGTTGCCGTAGACAAAGTATAAGGTCCATATTGTTGCCGGAGATAACGTATAGGGTCCAAAATATAAATTTTGAAATATGGGGGTCCAAAAAATAAATACCCCAAAGTTCGCGGTCCAAAAAGCAAAAAATCCAATATAATTGTACATCAAATGCAAAGGATGGACATATACGTACATGACCATGGTCACCAAGGTTGACAACAAAGGCACTAGGAACAGGCTGAACGGTGATCCAAGTGTTACCATCATCGCGGGTGGCTTGGAGGCCGCCAACGTCGTCCTGGAGGAGGAGTGTGATGGTGCCTGGGTCGGTGTGTCGCTTTAGGCCAAGTGTTAACTCAGGCTGTGGGCATTTGGGGTAGTAGTTAACCACCAACTTCTGGTCCATTTCAACACAAGCCTTTGTTAGGGCCTCTGTTTCAAGACCCATGGCTTCTGAGAGAACACCCAGCAGCTTACATGCTAACTCCATTAGCTTCTCGCTGTATTCCTTAGTCACTTTAATCCATCCCTCTGGCTTGTCTGGCCACCTTGAGTAGTCCCTATCCTTTACTGGGTACGAAAAGTAGGTCACTATCTCCCTCCAGTCTTGCACTGCTTCTCCCTACATGCATCCCACCCTTCACTTAGTCACTAACAACCTACTAATAATTAACTTTGTTTGTATGCTTCTCACCCTAAATCTTTCCTACTCCAATTTCACTCACTTTATTTTCACTCAGCTTATACCAAGTCGAAACTAAATTTAAAAGTTGAGTTAATGAAAATTGTAAAGACACATAAACAATAGATCATGAAATTAGAAATATTAAAAACCAAACATAATAAAAAGAAGGATTGTAAAAATTATATATAGGATTACGGAACAACAAAATCCCTTTAATTTAAGTAAAATGTGTTCAATCAGTTCAAAGCAAAACAAGATTGAAACACAATGAATGAGTGTGCGAGAATAATAATTGACACCACATTCAGTGTCCTACTATACGTACTGTCATAGACAACTTCATAACAATTAATATTATGTCTTGCATGTGCCAACAAATACACCGTATACTAAGGCTCCGTCCTTTTATGCAGTAGGTTGCATACGGTAACACACTGTACCATACTCTTTGATTTGTATCACACGTTATCACAATCATTACCAATATATATTTTTATTTTTATCTCTTATCACTTTTTTTTTACTTTTCACATTTTCTCTCATCACCTACCACAACTCTTACTATAACTCAATACAACTCACCACATTTCACCACACTTTTTCAAATTCGATTGCACAGCACCATTACCACATTGTACCAACCGTATAAAAGAATGGAGCCTTATGAGGACAATAATGGTGCCTCTAGAATATAACAGGTACATACTAATGTAAGATATCCAAGAGGTGATTAGGTGATATTCAAGTGACAATCACTCTTAATGATAGAAGTACGGAGTAACTGGCCCTCAACAAACCGTACTTCCTCATTCTACCTATTTTAATGATAAGAGTGACTGTCACTTGACTATCACCTAATCACCTCTTAAATATCTTACATTACTATGTACCTGTTACATACCCCAAACCACCCCTCCCCCCAACATAATTTATGACTAGGGTCTGTAATGAATCCCCCGGGTTGGTCTCTCTGTCCAAAAATTTCCTGGACCCGACCAATCTATACCAATCAAAATTGCCTTCACTCGAACTTAAGTCGTTAATTAATTTATCATAGATTTAGGATGTGAAATTGGATTATATTTTTGAGTGTATCATTCTTCTATATTTTAATTCCCTGCTCCTTTTCTTCGGTTGATATGTTAAAGTTGGGTATATTAGAGTATATTTTCGTAATTAATAAAAAAAGTAAAAATAGGTAGGTAATGAATTAGTTTAAAAGTAGAAAAATTATTTAAGTTTAATTAGGCATATTTGGATAGAAAAACTAAAATTGAATAGGAACAGGTAGAAAAATGTTGTGATTTGTTTAACGTTGTAAAGAACGGCACCAATGAATACTTTTATGAACATGCATATATATATATATATATTAATTTTTGAGGATATAATTTCGATCCTTGATCATATATATATATTTGTTTGAGTTCGTAATTTATACGTACATGACCATGCATGCATTTATAATTTTATGAGGTTACAATTTTAATGTATAAGCATATGTACACCCGTTTAATTTTACGAGTATGTTCTGAAATTTAGATGTATATGTATAAAATTACACACATATACTCATAAAATTGTACATATCTATCCTTATTTTGATTTATGATGTCTTGGTTTAAAGGGGAAGAGTATGTTAAGTAAATTTCAATTTTGAAAATTTTACAAAATATATAATAAATATATATATTACACAGTAATTAAATTATCCAATTTTTTCTTAGAGTACTTTTCAAAAACATTCCAACCAAAATTGACCAAATTTACCTTCCGATTACAAGAGCACAATGGGTCTGGGTCAGATCAAAAACCCTCCAGCGACTTCAAGTCTACAACCATTATCAAAGAAGATTCCGGGTGTACTTTTTTGACGCCCCACGATAGGCTGCGGCCTTGGAGGTGGGTCAAGCATATTACCACATTTGGATTTGACAATTATCTAACAATCTTTTTCTATAGTATTTATATGCTTTCAAATTATTTTATCTATTTTATATAACATTACTTTAAAAATTCGCATATTTAATAAGTGATATGACTTATATTATATACTTTACCACATGACCTTATTAAAAATTATAAAATATTTAAATAACATGATTTATATGATTTTATTTTATAAACACTATTATATTACCAATACTTACATAACCTTATTAACATTTTCTATCTAACATAGTCTCCAATTATATTAGATGGATTCACCATAAACTTATTATGAGATCTATAACTTTGTAGTCATTCTTTGTGATCATTTCTTATGAATAATGACCAATAATTTATTTAAGATAACTTGGATAAAAAAATGTCCCTTAATAAATTATTAATCATATATACAAAAAAGTCATTTTAATTATGACTTCTGAAAATGACACAAGTCTTGAGGTAAGAAACTTCTTTAAGTGTCTTGATTTGATATAAAATCTATACCTTTATATCTTAAATTGAAAAAAATATATCATTCACTTCTATAACGGACTGCACATATAATATAAATTATATTTTGATCCATAGTTTTTAAAATTTATAAAAAAAAAAGTGACAAAAATATCCCAACAAATAAAGTCGATTTGATGAGAACATTTATAATAGTATGTATTAAAAAATTTGATGTAAAAAACTAATGATAATTATTACTCTCTTCATTCCAAATTAATTGACACTTTATCTAAATTTTGATCGTTAATTAATTACGAATTATAATGAGTTACAATATGAAATTATCTTCATTATAATTTTTAATAAAGTATTTTTCTGACGACGATAATTCCATATTGTAACTCATTATAATTTATGAATAATTAACACGGTCAAAATTTAGTGAAAATGTCAATTAATTTGGGATGGAGGGAGTAATTTTATGAAGAGCACAGTGTTTTGGTTATCTATTATCCGTGTTCTTTTACCGCTTTTGGCTACAACCCACCGCATTTTACCGCAGATCATTACTTTTCTCTCTCCTCACCTTTCTCTCTCCTCACTTTTCTCCTCTCCTTCTAACATTCTCTCTCCTTACTTATCCCACATACTAATAACCCACCACAATTCCACCACACCCCACCACAATTCCACCACACCGCACCACACCATTCCGCAAAATAGCGCATAAAAGAACACGGCCTATAACAAAAATGCAAATAGGTGTATGACAAAAATAGAAATAGGGTAGGAGAAGCACCTGGAGATGGCTAGAAACAATGAAGCCACCCTTCTTGCCGCCGGACATGTCAAAACGGAGTTTCTGTTCAGGGGGTAAGGCGAAAAATTCTCGGGCGAGACGGGTCATATCAGAAACGAGATCGGGTTGGACACCGTGATCAACAACTTGAAAGATGCCCCATTCTTCACATGCTTCAACGATCTTCTTACAAATCTCACCCCTCTTCTCAGGATCATCAATCCCTGCAAGAGAAATCACAGGGATCTCATCGCTGAATTGGTTGTAGGCAACCTTTGGTCTCTCATCTTCGTCACGAACGAAATTGGGGTTCAGGGTTACCTCCCCTTCCAATGCCGTCAGTGTTTTCGGTTTCTCAGTCCCCATTTCCCCTCTTACACTGCTTTACTCCTAATTAAAACCACAATAATTTTATTTCTTTCTTTTTTCTTTTTGGAGGGTTTGGGGCAAGGGGGAGTCTGTTATATATTTCGGGAGAGGATGATTATTGTGTTGAGACTTGGGATGTTTATGGTATGGGAAAGTAGGTAGCTAAATATGTGTACGTGATCGGCAGCTAAACCTACCTATTTGGTACGATCGATCATCGTGCCAAACAACCCTTCCTATGCTGCTTACGTCAACTAGAAATGGGAAAAATAAAAACAGCATGCCAACACAAAAAAAAAAAAAAAAGCTAGGAATTTCCTTCGCTTCTAGGACCTTTTTTGTTCCACTTTTTAATTTCCTTTCATGGAGAGTGCTTGATAAACTTTCCAAAATACTCAAAAATGCCACTGATTTTTACAAACTGTCATCATCGTCACTCAATTTTTTAAAATAGTCAAAAATATCACTGAAACTTACTATAACAGGTAGTAAACCGTTTAAAAGATTACTTGAACAAAAATGTCACTCAACTTTCCAAAAATGTCAAAAATGTCACTCAACTTTCCGAAAAAAATAAAAAATGTCACTGCCACCAAATAAAATAAAAAAATTTCACTAGCTTTTATTTATTAAAATTAAAATATAAAAATTTTCAATTTCAACTGAAGATTCACCAGAAAATAAAAATTTTGTTTATAAATCATGCAATTGTAAAATTTTTTACGACTAAGATTTTATATAGTAATGTTGAATTCTTTTTATGTTTTCTCTATAAAATTTTATTTTATTTATTTCTTATTTTGTTATTAAAATATTTATAATAATATTTTCTTTATAACTTGTTCTCTATCACTTTTTTCTTACTATAAAGTTTAACGTGCGTGTGTGTATACATATACACACACACACACACACACACACACACACACACCCCGATATATATATATATATATATATATATATATATATATATATATATATATATATATATATATATGTATGTATACATATGTGTGTGTGGAACTGATCATATGAGCATGGCTCTTTGGTGAGCATGTGAGCATGGTTTGAAATCTAGTGGACATCAAGTAATATTTTTGTGGACATCATATCATGTATGAAACGTGAACATCAAGTATTGTTTTCATGGACATCAAGCATTCAAAGAGAATATAAGATTTTGATTGGTGGACATCAAATGTTGATGTCCAACCTTCGTATTTAATGTCCACAACAACAATACTTAATCTCTACCGTACCTTATATAATTCATGTCCATGGAAATAATACTTGATGTCCACCAGAAATGTAGTCATACTCACATGCTCACAAAAGGCTCATGCTCATATGATCAGTAATATATATATATATATATATATATATATATATATATATATATTACTGATCATATATATATATATGTATATATATTGTGTGTATGTATATTTATAGTAAAATAACTATTCGTAGAACTAATAATTATTATAGTTACAATATATGGTTTTGATTTTATTACCCCCTAAAACCAAAACCATATATTGTAACTATAATAATTGTTAGTTCTACAAATAGTTAATTTACTATATATATATATGGAACGGATCTGGTTGGAAGAAGGTTTAGGTAGGTAGGTGAGAAGAGTAAATGTCAACAATTATATATACTCCCTCCATCCCAAAATATTTGTCCCTTTGATTTAGCACGCATTTTAAGGAAAATCAACAAATTAATCTCAATTAGTAATAAAATACTAATAATACCCTTAGTTTTGAATTCAAAACTACTATTTATACTTTTCCCTCTCATATTTAAATATTTTTAAAATTCAAACTAAGATTATTTTAGTAATTTCAATAAAATAAAAGTTTCCATTTTAGGAAAGTGGACATAATTTTTGGACATCCAAAAATGGAATAGGAGACAAATAATTTGGGACGGAGGTATAATAATTTAACGTTAAAGTGATGTGTTACAAATTATAGTAAGACAAAGGTGACAGAGAACAAGGCATAGAGAGAATGTTATTATAAATATTTTAAGAATAAACTACGAAATAAAGTAAAATAAAATTTTACAGAGAAAACATAAAAAGGTCAACATTACTATATAAAATCCTAATCATAAAAAAATAAATTTACAATTACATGATTTATAAACAAAATAAAATTTTTATTTACTAGCGAATCTCTAGTTGAAACTTAACTAATTTTATATATTAATTTAAATAAATGAAAGGCAATGCCATTTTTTTCTATTTTAGTGGATGGTAATGACGTTTTTGACCTTTTAGGAAAGTTGAGTGACATTTTTGATATTTTTGGAATGGTGAGCGCCATTTTTGTCCAAACAATCTTTTTAACCGGTTCACAACCTGCTATAGCATGTTATAGTGGCATTTTTTACTATTTTGGAAAGTTTAGTGAGAATAATGACAGTTTATTAAAATCAGTGGCATTTTTTACTATTTTGGAAAGTTCAGTGACATTTTTGTGCAGGTTGTCAGTCCCTGTTCTTTTATACCGCTGGCTACGGTATGACGCGGTCCGGTGTAGTGGAATTGTGCTTGGTGTGGAAGAACTGTAGTGGATTGTGGTGGGTTATTGGTAAGTTGTGGTGGGTTTTTTCTTAAATGTAAATTGTATTGGTAAATGTGAAAAACTTGATTGTGATGGGTTAGTATGTTGTGGTGGGTTCTGACAAAGTGCGGTGTGTTGTGACACCGCAGCCAGTCAGCCGTATAAAATAACAGGGCCTGAAAAAGAAAACAGACTCAACACTATCGTAATTAACAATTTTTTGAAAAATGATGATTGCTCCAATCCATCCTATTATAGTAAACTTTTTTTTTATAAAGGTAAGCGGGTCCAATCTATTCGGCCCTTATCTCAGGGATATAACTCAACAGGTCTATAATGGATATCCTATTATAGTAAACTTTTTTTTTATAAAGGTAAACGGGTCCAATCTATTCGGCCCTATCTCAAGGATATAACTCAACAGGTCTATAATGGACAGGGTACGGGGATGTCAATGACCGAAAATTGGACCCCAAAATTTGAACCGCGGACGTCGGGGATAGGAAGTAGACTTTTCCAAGTGTACAAACTCAGTCATGGGTGTGATATATAAGGTTCAGTCACGCAATGGATTTACCTTTTGTTAAGTTTATCCTTTTACTTTTCTTTTAAAAATGATGTATTTATTAGGAAGATATGAATTACTATAATTAATTTATGATTTTTTTGGAAACTGAGCGGCATTTCGATTTGTTGTAATAAAGTACCTCCATGCATCATGCATGTGTGTCAATGTTTTATCATATTACATTACTACCTCCCTCCTTGAATAATTGTCCATTTAACTAAATTTTAACTGTTGATTACTCTAAAATTACAATGAGTTATAATATAACACTAATATTATTGTAATTTTTAGTATTATATATTTCTAATGGTGATAATTTTATATTGTAACTCATTGCAATTTGTGAGTAATCAACGGTCAAAGTTTAGTCAAATGCACAATTATTTAGGCACCGAAATAGTATTTATCTATACCAATTTAGAATTTAAGCTAAACAAAATAAACTTTATAAACCATATTTTACGAATCAAATCTTCAGAATGTCTATCAAATATTCTATCAAGAAAAAATAGAAAAAATAGAAAACGAAGGCCCAGCCTCAAGTATGACTACTGACTAAACCTTTTGGAATGAAAAATTCACAAATCATACTACACCAGACATTAGAATAAGCGCACGTGATCATGATGCCACCACCAATGACTATGCACGTGCGCACTTACCCACCTAACTAAACTTGGCTTAATCCTGCACCGAACCCTTTTCAATTTCCACAATTTGCTCTCTTCGATTGTTCAAAGTTTCAACATATATTATATTGTTTAGCAGTTAGCACAAATAAACTACAAGAACAACTTGAGTACTCCCTCCGTCCCAAGTTAATTAACCATTTGAAAAAATTTTGACCATTAATTACTCGTAAATCACAATGAGTTATGATATGAAATTACCGTCACTAGAAAGATAATTTACCAAAAATTACAATGAAGATAATTTTATATTGTAACTCTTTATAGTTTGTAAATAATTAACGGTCAAAATTTAATCAAAATGTCAATTAATTTGGGACGGACGGAGTATAATATAATAGGATAGCCTAAACTGCCATTAAATTTTCAAAATTTTTCCATTCTATCACTTTCTTTCATTTTTTTTTCTAAACTACCGCCCAATTTATCATTTTGAGTTTAAATTTATTTGTCCTCTTTCATTTCTTTTTGTTTCTTGTAACATTCATATTTATTACAAAAAATGTAAGGTAATTTCCCTGTTTTGAAAATTACGGTAATTATGGTAATTCTCATAACTCCTGTTCTTTTCTGTGGTTGGCAAATTGCGGCACAACATACCGCAGTTTTCCACAACTCACCACACTTTACCACAAATCATTACTTTTCTCTCTCCTCACTTTTTTCCTCTACTTTTTACATTCTCTCTCCTCACCTACCCCACATACCAATAACCCACTGCAATTCCACCACACCCACCACAATTCCACCACACCTCACCACACCATACCGCAAAATGTCGCAGAAAAGAACAAGACCCGTATATTTGGTAAGATTTAATCTGATGCGTCGATTTTATTTATTTTATGAAACAATTAAATTTTAATTTTTAAAACTGTGGAAATTATATATAATTAATTGAAATTATTTTTTTAAGTTATGTTTGTTAACAAGTGAGAAAATTTTCCCCAACCGACAATAGCCGATCGACCTCCGTTTTTCTGGTGAAAAGTCGCCAGAATTTCAACCGCCCCGGGACGGACTCCGACACAGGCCCATCAACCACAGTCACAGTCCACCGCGCACCACTGCCGGAGAAACATTCTCAACGCCGATGAAGGTTTCTGATCTACCGTGCAACTCGATCGATCGACTGAGATTCCACGATATATTGGAAACCTTCATTGGCGTCGAGAACCTTTCTTCAGCGGTCGTGGTTCGTGAAAAGCAGACACCGGAATTATGTGGAAGACGGAAGGTCTGATCGTGGAAGGCTTAACTGTATTCCCAGTTTTAATAGGATACTAGTCCTTGTACCCGTGCGTTGCACGGGACAAAGATAAATCACACATATATTGAAAATATTTAAACTATATCTTAAATAATAGATACGAATAACTATATAACTAATAATCATTAAAAATATGAGCAACAGTGCCTAAAATAAATATAAAAAAGAAAGCAATGATGGAAAAAAAAAGAAAGTTACTTTTGTACATCTTTTTTGAAAAATGAAAACCTTTGTATATCTGGCTAAGTTATAATTGAATTAGAATTATTGCTTTAATTTTTTTCTAGACAAATATTTCGTAATACTTTATTCTTAATATTTTACAAAAATGATTATGTCATATAGTTATAATTAAGCAATATATAGTATGTCATCCCCTTTTATTTTCTCAAAATCCCCTTTATCTCATCCTATTTCTTTATAAATTTTAAATCTTTCACACATTTTGATTAAAATAAGCTAGTGGCTTAGATAAGGACATTTTCAAAGACAAATTCAAGATATACAACTTTAGCACATTAATAAAATATTAATAATATTCTAAATAATTCAATGGATCATAATTTCCTCTTATACAACAATGTATCCTTGTTCAAACTAAAACAACATAATATAATTATATATAGACATTGAATAAACTACCCACCCATTATTTAAAAAAAGTATTGTAAAAGCGGAAATACATATTGTTAGTGGATCGTAGGATAAAAAGACATTCGTGTAAAACATTAAAAAAAAGATGATAATAATAATAATAATAATAATAATAATAATAATAACAATAATTATTATTATTATTATTATTATTATTAAACTTACCTTCACTTAAATCATATCCTTCTCATGAAATGTAATGCTCAAACAATGCAACACCAAGTGCATGTAAATTCAAGGTTTGATCAAGATTTTTGCTCACTTGTATGATAGAAAGTAGTGAGGCTTGCTTTCTCATGATAAAGAAACAAATCAATATCAAAATTAGTATATTTAATTTATCCTAATATAAGATTGATTTGGACAAGGATTTACGCAAAAGGAAATCAAAGAAGCAATTTTCTCTATTCCCAATTGCAAATCCCCTGGCCCTGACGGGTATACCAGTGGGTTCTTCAAGCAAAACCGGGATACGGTGGGTAAGATGGTGATCGAAGCAATTCAAGAATTTTTTGCCACGGGGAAGATGCTCAAGGCGTTCAATGCGACAAATTTGGTCCTTCTCCCCAAGGTACCCATTCCTAACACGGCAAATGATTTCCATCCCATATCTTGCTGTAATGTAATATACAAATGTATTTCGAAGTTACTGGCAACTAGGCTGAGTACGGTGCTGCCTACATTGGTCGACTTAAATCAAGGGGCTTTCGTGGAAGGGCGGCTTCTGTTGCACAATGTCCTCCTTTGTCAGGAGCTTGCTAGAGGCTACTCGCGGAAAAATGTCTCTCCAAGATGCATGATAAAAATTGATCTTCGCAAAGCCTTTGATTCCGTTCATTGGGAGTTCTTGGAGGAGCTCCTTACAGCGCTTAAATTCCCCAGGTGTTACAGAGAATGGATCACAGCATGTATTTAGACAACATCATTCTCCATCTGCCTGAATGGTGAAACTCACGGATACTTTGAAGGGAAAAGAGGCTTACGTCAGGGGGATCCTTTATCACCGCTCTTATTCGTACTCACTATGGAGTATCTCACGAGATCGCTCAGATACTATACAAGCAATGCAGGGTTCAAGTATCACCCACATTGCAAGGCACATCAGATCTTTAGTCTCATGTTTGCAGATGACTTGATCCTGTTCAGTACGGCGAAAAAGGAATCAAATCAATGCCTTCTGGATGGTCTAAAGCATTTCAGTGAAACCTCGGGTCTGGTTGCAAACCCAGAAAAATCACAAATCATAGTTGGGGGGCTGGAAGCTCGTTTAGCACAAGAATTAATCGACTACACCGGTTTCACAGAAGGTAATTTCCCCATCAAATATCTAGGTGTTCCGATCACGCCTAGTCAACTCTCAAAAACAGATTGCAACTCTCTGGTGCAGAAGATCACCTCTAGGATAACACATTGGGCAACCAGAACAATGAGTTATGTTGGGAGAGTTACATTAATAAACTCAGTTCTCAATGGAATAACGGGTTTCTGGGCGAACATTTTCCCGCTCCCTCAGGCAATTTTAGACAAAGTTGTCGCTCTTTGTCGGAATTTCTTTTGGAGCGGTGACAGTAACTACCGTAGAACGCCTATGGTCTGCTGGAAGGATGCTTGTCTCTCCAAGAGTTATGGAGGCCTCGGTGTTAGAGACATACACAGCTAGAATAAAGCTTGTTTGGCAAAGCTGTGTTGGGATGTGGCTATGAAGAAGGATGTACTTTGGGTCAAATGGATACATACCAGATACTTACAAAGGAAGAACTGGTGGGATTATACTCCAAAGCAAGATAGCTGCTGGTATATGAAAAAGCTCGCCCAAATCAAAGAGATTTTCAAATGGGGATGCACGCCCAATCAGAGATGGCGATGAGGGGATAATGAAAGCATTTACACCATCAAGAAAGGGTACCTCTGGATCATGAATCTAGGGGAGAAGAAGCCATGGGCTCGATCAATCTGGTCTAGGGGAAGCATCCCAAGACACAGATTCATAGCATGGCCAGGCATCCTTGATAGGCTCCCTACTAAGGAAAGGATCGATAGATGGACTTCACAATAGGATACCAGATGCTGCTTCTACAAAGAAGTCCCTGAAACAGCAGCCCATATTTTTTGGACCTGCTCGTTTGCTAGCCAGGTGAGAGAGGGGCTGATGGTTTGGGTTGGCACCCGTCTTGATGGTGACAATCTCCAGGAAGGGTGCAAAAACTTGCTCAATAACCACAAGTCTCGTCCTTTAAAGCAAGTTCTTCAAACAACATTTGCAGCTTACATTTACAACATCTGGTGGGAACGAAATAGGCATGTGCATAACCAGATCCAGCCGGATTATATGTCGGTGACCAACAGAATAATCCAACAAGTTCGGTGGAGATGTCTCGCGGTAGCAAAAAATTCAAAATTTTTTGATAGAATAGCAAATCGCAAATTCTAGTATAGGACCGTCTCACGTAAATTTATCGTGAGACGGACTCCTCATATTATAACTTTTCTAATATTTTACTATGACTAATAAGTGATATTAGAATGACTTTTTAATATGAATATGACTAATAATTTATCAAATGGTTACTTTTATCAGAATCAATCTAATTAAATTATTAGTCACCCCTTTATTTTTGAATAGTCACCACAAAATTATATGTCTCACGATAAATTTATGATGAGACGGTCTTACATAAGAATTACTCCATAACAAATATAGTGTATAGAAATTAGATACACCTATTCATATAGAGTTGTAAATGTTTGGCTCGCCGTGAGTTGTTAGTAATAAAAGTTTCGTCGCATTCTTCCAAATATATATATATATATATATATATATATATATATATATATGATGAGAATGATGATGATGTATGTATGTATGTATATTCATAAAAGTTGCAATTACTATTTTAAATATCAAATATAGAATTGCATGTTATTATATTATTTAAATACTTGTTAAAAATAGTTTTCTTTTTACGTTAAACAAAAGTTCACTTTTTCTCTTACTAATAAATTATTTTATATATAATATAAATGTTATTTTTATTTTTATTTTTATATTAAATAAAATGTTAATGATATTTATTTATTAGTAGCAGTAACTTATCCTATTAATTGACATGTTAATTTTTTTAAGAAAAAATAAAATGACCAATTATGCATAAAATGAGATTCTAATTAAATAAAAGTGAAAATCACCAATTATATTTTTCCAAAACTGCCTTCATGAAGACATTATTACGATCCTCGCCCTTTGTACCCAAAAATATATATAAATATATATATATATATATATATATATATATATATATATATATATATATATATATGATATTATATTTTATTATGTGTTTGGTTGAAAAATTTCCTTAAAAATTAGTCTAACTTTTCTAAATGAACAAATATTGTCATGTTTACAACACTAATAACATACCCCAAAACAAAGTAGTCAATCTTACCAGACAAAAAATTATACATTTTGTCTTATCATATAATATTTTAAAATGTAATATATGTTCTAAAAATTTACAACACTAATAACAAATGCAATAAGGTAATAAGATATTTTACCTCGCCCTGTTTTTTTGGCCCCAACCCTTTAATTATATCTTCTTTCTTTGTAAATTATTAAGAAATTTGCAAAACTTCTCATTGATGAATCCTAATCCAATAAAATAATTGTTGTATGTACTGAACTAAATTTACTTAAAATCATTGGATTAGAACGGTTTAGTTGTAGGATAAAATAAAATTGTCAATGCTACTTTAGAAAGCAAACTTAAAAGCTATATCAAATTAGTTTTCTCATATATGACAACATCGTATGCCTTTTTCAATTCAAAATAAGGAAAAAAAAAGTAGATAATGAACTAATTTCTTATACAATTCCTTATAAAAATACTAAAGCCAGCGCTCCAATTTTTTAAGAAAATGCTACTAATTATTTATAAGATAAAAAGAATTCACACATAAATTATAAAATAACCAATAAAATACAAATTAAACTGAGTACAAAATACGTCTTGCTCCAGTATCATACTCTTTACATTAATAGATGCAACAATCATACAATATAGCGGGAGTACATACAATTTGAATTTGATGGAGGCTTTGATCTCATGTTACGTAAAAAATTATGATGACTTGCTTTCTTTGTGATAAAAAAAAATCAAATAAAAAAAAATATCAAGATAATGGATTTTAGTTTTGGTGTGTTGAAAGCAACTAAACCCCCCAAAGACAAATGCAGTATTTATAGGAAAATAAATAGTAGATATATATGGATGAGGAAATATAATCTTTTAAGCGAAAGTATACTCTTGTAACTCAGTGGAAACATTCATTAATATAAAAATTATTATTATTTTGATAAAAAAACAAATTACTATTTAGCATAAGCAAAATGAAACTGTAAGAATCCAACTAAATGCACACTAATTTGAATGCAAATGCATGTAACCGAATACTCATAACTTATGAGTATCATTTACTATAATTATAATCCATTTTGAACCTTGGTAGGAAGTATACAAGACAAGAGTAATTACCATTTGACTAACATACTTTTTTGTATCATTATTGTTATGTACAAAAATAATATTCTATCAATCATTTTCAAAGTGGAATTATTATGAGATATACTATACGAGGATTAATGATAGATAAATGATAAAACTTTAATATAATTTTATTTAGCAAATAAAGTTTCAAATCTATTATGAAAATATATGATTTAAATTAGTATGTTTTTCGAGATATATAATTTAAATTAGTATTCAAAAATATTTGTATTATGAAAATATATGAACAAAGATACTACAACATTTTGTCACTGTTAAATAAGAATTAATATCAACAATTTACTCCATATTATTTTTGAAATTCAATATAATAAAATTCCCTCTCTTTCACCTTTCATCTCACAAAAAATGAAATAGGTCCATTATTTATCATATTTTTAATGGTCTTATTGAATTTTCACATACATTATTTTTTATTCGAAAAATAATAATTATTCTCTCTTTATTATGAAAAAAGTAATGCAACTACCCTTTGATTGATATTGTGATTGTTTGACATATTATTAAATTTTAGAATTAATAATTAATTTTTAATTTGTGAGTATTAGTTATTCACTACTAAACGCTAATGCTGTATAATTTCTCTAACATTTTATATTATTTTATAAAAACATCATATTTCATAAAAAAAAATCTGAAATAGAAATATTTACTATTGTTATTTTAGTGTATGTGTCTATGGACAAAATTATAACACATCGTTGTTGATTTTATTTTCATATTCATAATTATATTTTAATTAACTAAATTAAAATAAATTATATAATTAGTATTTATATTTTCTAATATATGATCTATATGTGTGTGTGAAAATTGTATATTTCAATATTAATAAGTTTAACACATATATTCTATCGCAAAATAGTATAACACGCATAATTCTCGATATTTTAATAATTGACAATCTTCCCGTGCATGAATTATATTGAAAAAAAAGAACAAACCAATTATATTTAAATTAAAAATCAAACCCCGTTTGTAAAAAAAAACAACAATAAAGCTAAATTAAATGCAGGTTGAGAAAAAATACGAGATGGTTGGAGGCAAAAATTACATAGCAGAGTTGAACACAACTAGAAGAAGCTGGCATCTCATTGTACGTGTAACTAGGATATGGGAGGCAACATACGCGTCAACAAATAATGAGCCAGTCAGCTTAGACATGATACTTCTAGATGAGAAAGTACGTTCTCAACTCCTACAAAACACACAAAAAAATGAAACAATTATATGTGATATTACTAACACATTAATATGCAGGACAATCACATTCATGCAACAGTAAGAAAAGAATTGATGGGAACATTCAAAGAAGACCTTATAGAAGGAGAAATATATTCCATTAGACTTTTTGATGTTGCTAAAAGCAATGCCAAAAATAAACCAGTTCAAAACGACTACATCATTAGGTTCACACCATTCACCTCACTGCAAAGAATTCAACCAAATCAACCCATCATATCTATGCACAAATTCGAGCTACACCCAATGGATAAGCTGCATGAACGTGTTGACAAATCAGACTACCTCACAGGTAATCCATAGAACACATGATACAATAACAAACGCCATTAAAAAAAACAACTAAATAATAAACTTACCATTTTATATTTCGCAGATGTCATTGCCCAACTTATTGGCATTGAGAACACAGTTGAAACAAAGAAAGAGAAAAGAACCGTAACATGGAGAAGAATTCACATTTGGGACAAAAGGTAAAAAATGTAAACATAGCACTTAAACAAAGACCCAAACAAACAAAATACTAATAGTTGAAATTGTTTTCTGCAGCACTGGACTAGAATTGGGAGTAACACTATGGGGCAAGGCTTCAAGTATGATTACAACAGAAATATTCCAAGACGACAACGGACCAAAGATAGTGATAATTACGTCGACTAAAGTCGGCACATTCAATGGTGATTAACACTCAACCCAAACACCAAACATGTAACAATAAGAATGCCAAATTAAAGCAAAATTATATTATAACAATGCAGGAAGATACCAGCTTAGCTCGACAAATGCAACCAAAGTCTACATCAACTTGCTGATGGAGGATGTAGAAAACTACAAAGAAGGGTAAGAAAATACAAGAACAACAACAAACTACAAACCACCACCACAAAAGATAATATATTGAACCATTACTTTGTCTTGCAGGTTGAGCAATGATAAAATAGCACAGATCGAGGCACCCAAGATTCAAACAAAAGAAGAGCCAATGTTTAAAAACAGAAAGCACATCCAACAAATTATGGAAGACATCAGAACAAAACAAATGGTATGCTTACTTCAAAATTCATATATACAAATTCCAAAAAAATGCATATATAAACAAATAAATCAAAAAATATTGCAGGGCAAGACATATACATGTCGTGCGACAATAATGCAAGTACACACAGAATATGATTGGCATTACAACTCATACAGTAAGGATTGCAAGAAAAAGGTTGAAATCTTGAATGGCTCCAACATGCAACCACGAAGTACAATATCCAATCCCTCGGTACGTATAACTAGCATAAACAAATATATATATATATATATATATATATATATATATTCATTCGCTTCAACCAATACCAAAACTAACACAAACCATGAACAGATATAGGTTAATTGTAAGAATCGCAGATCACACAATGACAGCAAAGTTGGTTCTGTTTGACAAAGACGCAGAAAAAATAATAGGAACACCTGCACAAATAATGGCAAATACTTACATACAAGTAAGCATTGTTCACATCGTCTACCTAAATAATAAACCAAGTCTAAATAAAACCTACAAAAACAGGACAATGGCAAAGAACAGGTATTACACCAACTTCAGGAGTGCATTGGGACAAGATTCATATTTAAGGTGAAGGTTAATTCGAAGAGTTATGCCAAGGAATTAACAGCACAACACGTGTTCCATATAAATCCAGCAATGGAGACAAGAAACCTTTTACAGGAAATCAACCAGGTATGTATATGATTACATATAAACCATTATAAATTATCTTTATCTACTAACATTGGAACTAAATTGCAACACAACAGAATAAAGACAAATTGCCTATATCCAGAACAGATCATGGAATACGACAGGAAAGTATGGATGAAGGGAACATCAACAAACAAAAAATAAACGAAGGCAGGTAAGAAAAATTAATAAACAATTATATATATAAAGAATAATTCACACTTTATTAAACCACAATCAACAAAAACAAATTCATTGGCATTAAAAAAAAAACTAATTGCAATATTTTTTTACACCTGCAGGAAAGACGACAATACTCACGAGGACAGCAACAACAACGGACCACAAGAATAATTCAACGCAATAGGAAAGACGCTTCCAAGAAATATATTCAATTGCAAAATGTTTCTTACTTTATTATGACATATATGAAAAAGTTTTAGTCTATAAAACTATTTATTTATTGAATATTACAAACATCTGTTTGGCCAGGAATGATAAGGGAAACCATTTACAAAATATTGTCTCCAAAACAGTTAAATTAAATAGACGACCAACCAATAAAGTAAATTAACCCGTGCATCGCACGGGTACAAATACTAGTTTACTATAATTATAATCCATTAGTTATAATAATCACCAATTAAAAAGAAAACTGAAACTTGTCATATTAATTGTTAGGTGGGTTTTTAAAAAACAAAAAAAGGTTATTTGATGAACCTAAAATACCCAAAACACCCTCATAAAATAACACACACATATATATATATATATGATAAGTATGCAGATGTTGGTAAATCAATAGAAAAAAAATATGTGTAGATTAGTGGTTTGCGCATTAGTGTATTTTGGTGTATGTCCCAGGTTCGGCCTTTCTTGTGTTTTGTTGTTAAAATTTGACGTTTATAATAATATCGTATAGTGGCCGATGTGCAACCAATTTTTATCTTTTAAATATATAATATTTTGTAAGATTAGATTGTTCCAAATACAAAATCTAATAGGATTCATTCTTTTATTATTATTATTATTATTATTATTATTATTATTATTAGGGAAATTGAATTTTAATAATATGAACTTTTGGCCATAATAGACTAAATAATATAAACTTTAGATTTTATTCTAAATAATATGAACTTTTACACCATAGTAGACTAAATAGTACGTCACCGATTTAAGTTGAACTTAACTTGACGGCGGATGACGTGGCGGCGGAGAAAGTATGACTGAGCTCTTTTAATTTTCTTAGTCAGTTTGACTTGTCAAACACAAACCCCTCCCCCCCTCTCTACAACAATTTTTCTTCTTCTTCTTCTTCTTCTTCTCCTCTCATCACCTTTTTTCTACCTGTCACTCCTCTTCTTCTTCTTCTTCTTCTTCTTCTTCTTCTTCTTCTTCTTCTTCTCATCACCTAAGGTTTCAAACCCTGCTTCGATTTGAACTGCAGAAGGGGCCTAAAATAGGGATGGCGATGGGGCGGGTTCGGGGCGGGTAGAGTCGTACCCTTACCCGTACCCGTTTTCAAAATCACTACCCTTACTCTTACCCATATTTAGCGGGTACTAAATATTTGTACCCTTACCCGTACCCACCGGGTATGCGGGTACAACGGGTACTATGCGGTCATACATAAAGATTAAATTTTACAACCCATTTTATACTCCTATGCACAAATTAATAGGTTGTATTCGGGTAATTTAACCACTGTTTTCGGGGCTATGATATGATATTTTCAGAAATCAGAATGATATGATATTTTCATAAGAAAAGAACCTTTAGCAGCGCAGAGAGCATAAGAAAAGAGCCATGAGGGAGTGACGGGGAAAAATTAGAAAGGGCATTAGGGCAAAGAGGCAGTCTTTCTGGGCTGAAATCTGAGTGGGCCTTGGCTAAATTCTGGGCTTCTTATTTGCGGGGAGGGTCGGGGCGGGTACCCACCGGGTACTACCCTGTACCCGTACCCGTACCCGACCCGTACCCGTATTTTTGAAAAAAATTGTACCCTTACCCGCTTTTTGCGGGGCGGGTACCCGCGGGTACGGGTTTTATTGCCATCCCTAGCCTAAAATTATATTTCAGGGATGAACCCAGATAAGGAATTCGGTGAAAAAGAAGTTCGGATTGGAAATTCAGTTGAAATTGCAAACACCCAGAAGATAGATTTGTGATGTTATCCTTTTTCTCTCACCTAGGGTTGGGAACTCTGCTTTGATTTGAACAGCAGAAAGGGTGCTAAAATCACTTTCAGTGATGAACCCAGATGAAGAATTCTACTAATTTGCAGAAAAGAACTCTTTAATGGTGGAATTTGTCCAGACCTAGATGCGATTTAGCAGGAAAAAAAAAAGCGGAGGAAAGGGTTTGAAGTTGAGAAAAAGAAGATGATGATGAAGGAGAAGTTTGATGGTGATGGAAGAAGAAGGTAAAAAAGGAGAAGTTTGATGGTGAGGTCTATGTGCCGGGCATAATTAGGGATGAGAAGGAAAACAAAAAGAAGATGAAGAAGAAGGTCAAGAAGAAGAAGAAGAAGAAGCAACAAGAAGTTATGAAGAAGAAGAAGAAGAAGAAGAAGAAGAAGAAGAAGGTCAAAAATCACCCCTTCCAAAATCACCCAGATCGTCTCCCCTATATCCACCAAATTCCTCACTCTCCTCTCTCTTCCTCTCAATCGATGATGGTAGCTGATTAGCGTTAGGGTTAGGGTTGTTGGGTTTACGCCATTTGAGGTGCTCTCCAATGGTAGAGCTCGAGGAAGCCATTGGGACAATTGGGGAAGAAGAAGTAGAAGAAGAAGAATTGTTGAGGAGAGAGAAGGGGGGATTTGTGTTTGACAAGTCAAAGCTGACTAAGAAAATTAAAAGAGCAAGTTACACATTCTCCGTCGCCACGTCTTCCGCCGCCGAGTGAAGTTCAACTTAACTCGGTAGCGTACTATTTAGTCTACTATGATATAAAAGTTCATATTATTTAGAACAAAATCTAAAGTTCATATTTTTTGGTCTACTATGGCCAAAAGTTCATATTATTAGAATCTAATTTCCTATTATTATTGTTGGATTCCTACATGTTATCTAACTCATACAATTATAAATACAATATCTCATAACTTAATTGGACCCGTCGCAATTTTGACTTTCTAGGTGAATGGATTCTTCCTCGAGCAAATTCAAGAATCTTGGTGAAACAATGGCAAATCATGTAAGTTGGATACAAATAATTGTTTTATACATTGTAGTGAATTTGACGCACATCTCATTAGTATAGTAAATATTTAAATGTATTTTTGTTTAAAATAATTGTATAAATTTATAGTGGAGGTCGATTAGGGAAGGTTTTTGGTAGTAAAGTTTTTTTTCAATTAAAATAAGTATTTTTGGCATCAATCCTTTTTCTGAAAAATTGTGGGACCCTTCGCTTTCTCTGTTTTCATGCCCTGTTTTGGCATAGAATAGGGGCGAATTAGGGATGGAATTTGAGTTGCTTGGCTCCTCTTGTGGAAGTGCCATGCCTACATCAAAGATCTTGGTTGTGCTGGTTTTGCAAGTTATCTGTACAATATCTGGACAACAAGAAACTTGAAGATCTCCAAGAATCAACCTACTGATGGTCATGCAACTTGTAACACATAATATAGATGTTGAGAGATAAAACTATAGTTCTTTCTAAGTATTCAACCAAGTAAAGAAAGCGTATATACATACTGAGCTCTTAAGGTTGTATCCATGGGGCTCATTCCTTTTTAAATTAAGTCTTTGTGGCTGTTTCAATATATACGAAAAATTCAAAAATAAAAAAATCTCCTTAAAAGTGTAATTTTACAGTGTGTCCCAAAAGTTGAATACCTATAATACCTTTACTGGTGTTATGACTCGTGAATAGTGTATACACTTTTTTTTTCCCAGTTCAATGAATTCATCTTAAGGCATTGTCCTCGTACTCTTGCCCTCTCTTCCATTCTTTCTCTTTCATTCTGTCTGTCCACTCCAGTGCAAAGAACATCCATCAGTTTCTTTCAAACTTATTTAATGAGGTGAGTAGGCATCCGAGGCATCCAAGAAGAGCTTGCACAAGACTAGCTCATTTGGCCTGTTGACAATCATGGGCTTAGCCAGTGCCACCTGTTCTTCCTTTGTTTAAGCTTCGCCCAGACAGCTGGGAACTCCAATACCCATAAATGATATGCAACATTTGCATCCACATGAGCCAGCTCTCTTGATCAGCCATCTGCAAGAGGAACAAGATGGGGAATAGCTTTCAAGATTTATCCCCACAGCCACAAGTATGATTTTCTTCAAATAATACGAACCAAATTACGCAGAGTGGCCTTCTTCTACAAGGATTTTCTTCAAATAATGTATTCAAACTGGAATACGACTATCTCCAGAGGTAGCCTTCATGGTAATGCTGGCATCAGTATATCAAGTGCTTGCTTTTTCACCTGCATCTTGTTCTCTGCTTGGCAAGTTCTTAGAAGAGCAACAATATACCTAGTTCAATCACAAACACTCCTTAGAATACTATAACAATACATATATCATCAACTGGATTTCGACCAATCTATCTGTGCCTAGCAGGAAAATGGCCATTGATAAATAGTATTTGGGCATCTAAATTTATGCTATGAAGCAAGGTTAAGAACTCCTTAACCACTCACTCATCAGGTGTCTTTTTCTGAGCTAGTGTTATGCAGCCATGAGCTTCTTCCATATTAGTAGCTTCATATGCATAATTTCCAGTGTGCATTCTGTATTACTCGCCATATTGCCTGTTTTATAGTTACTTTCTAATTTCTTTTTTGATATGTTTCAGTTAGATTTTTAACTACCCAAGCCTTTTCACAACTTTTATAAAGGGTGTATTAAGAGAACCTCCATAGCTTCCTATAGGCGCAACAGTGGTGGTTGTTAATTAGTCTAGTAAACAACATCATACTCCCAAAAGCAACACAGGTATCATCGCTGTAGGTACCTGGAGTATAATTCTCTGAGGCCTGGTATGCTTCCAGAAAATGGCAAACATTAACAAACACCAACTGCTTACTGACACAATCTTCACATTTGAGATGATCCCAGCCGAACTTAATGAGGTATTGTTTGTGATGAACAAGGTCACTTTGAAGATATTTTAGAAGCAGGGTAGCCAGCTGTAGAAGTTCTATCCTCATGGCTCATCATACTCGACAGAAACCTACACAAGAGGCAGACCATATATTTCACATTATCAACATACTATTCACAAATGAGATATCAAATGCAGCATGACAGAAATGGAATGATACAAGTAGAATAATGATTTTGAGTGTTGACAGATCATGCAACAATAGAGTAAAGAATAAAAATGACTATCAAATATATTAAAAACATTCAGGGGAAAATTAATAATGTTGATCTGTAAAAATCACCAAAATGAAGAATAAAATTGATTCTATTGAAAATATGAAAATCATTCAAAGGATGAGAAAATTGTACCTCTTCCGGAGGATCAAGGAGATTATCAACAATTATCTTAACTATACCAGGGTCAACAACCTCCCATTTGCCCATTTTAAAAAGCATGAGCCAGCATTGGCAAAATCAACATTTGCATAATGATCATCAGCTGATCATGGCTCAGCTACTTTGACTGAAAATCTCCAAAAAGTGCACAAGAAAAGTTTTCTTCAAGCTAGGCATATAACTTTCTGCAACCTCGACTAAATTAAGTAGAAATGAATACAAGCACACAAAGTCACAAACATGGAATGCTAAAGAAGCTTGAACAAATATAAGAATGGATATTCCAATGAGCAAAAATTGATACAGGCCATGTTTAACTAACCCAAAGAAAAATCAAATGGAAAGCAAAAAAAAAAAAAAAAAAAAAAATCCAGGAAAAGTCAAAACGCTCGCACGCATGCACACAAGTATTCAATGTACACACCTCAATGATATAGAACTCCTTGAGGAATGCATAGTCGATGCAAGAGTGTTATAGGAAAATGGAAAGGATGCCAAATATAACATTTACTAATCTCTTGTCGTGCTGCAGAAAATTGTGGAAGCATTTCACAAGCCAATTGCTTTCTTTGACCTGTATTTGAGTTCCGGCGTCTAACTTAATAGGATTGACTGATTGAGTATATCAATATGTAGTGCAAGAATGAGTCAAAATAATGAGACTCCTAGCCACTCAGAAGAAATATCTGTGTAAATGTGCAATGCTTGATATAGTAGTATAAACAATTTGTGTCACATATATAACTATAATATCCGCTTAGTTCACACAAACAAGTACCAAGAAATCTAAAGCTCGCAAAAAACGGGTTTGCGTCAAATTTGTATTGGCCAAAGTGAAATTTCGGACAAGAATTTGATGTTTGGACCCAGTTACAGGGTCGGACAATTTGGATGGGACCTATCTTCGGGTCATAATCTGGTTTGGATATAGAAAAAGAGAAATACAATGTTCAAATATTCAGTGAAATCGGTCAATGTGCAAATTCGGATGAAAAATCTACGATCAAACCCGGTTTTTTCTCTGGTCGGACAGTTCAGATGGAACCTATCTCCAGGCCGAAACCGGGTTCATACAATAGAAAATATAAATATGTCCGCATATTCGGTCAAATCGGTCAATGCCAGAATTCGAACGAAAAATCTATGACTGGATCTGGTTTCTTCAGGCAAATTCGGCTATTCGGATCGAACAAAACTTTGCAACCTCTAAAGAAATCAATTATTTTATTCTAGCAACAGACAGTCAAAAATTGCCATAAATAAGTTAGAACCATATGTATTCAATCACATAATTCAAACATCTGCCACGAATTTGTCACCAGAAAGCTAGTTAAGAAAAGACCCTACACAAAACAGGGCTTCAGAAGTTCCCAATCGCACTGAATTAAAAACATAAAGATCGATTACATTTCGGAAACAGAAAAGAGCTATCACAAGATCACAACCCCATCCATCCAAGTTTCCATGTAAAACAGGGGAATAGTGTTACAAAGTTGAGAAACAACACCAGAAATCCAAGTTTTGCATGATGGTCATGAAACTAAACTATACTTTATCATTCTTCCTTTTCAAGCAACCACCACATCATTGTGAATCCAACTAATGCCCATGAAGAGGGATAAATGTCTAACGGATGAAGCACATTCACTATGGATACAGAAAGTGGCAGACCGTCTCCTCTTCCTCAAGGAGTCAAGGCACATAAGACACCCACTAGACCCACTAAAATACCTTTTACGTATGTCCTCTATTGGGATCTTAACTTGAGCAGCAAGTAGCCAACCAAGCCCAAAAACAAGGGGGGAAAAAACAAGCCTTGGACTTCCAATTAGCCTTCGCAGGAAAGTCAAGACAATTTCCAACTACATAAAAGCCTTTCACAAAACCTCTTGATAGTGGAAGAACATGTCATCACTTGTCATAAGACCATACCAAATCTATTTATTGTTCAAGTTACTACTAGGAGACAGCCTAAAGAGATTTGATACTCTATGCATGAGGAGCTAAAACATACATCATGTGCAATGGTTTTGCACAACATAAAGCAAGAAATCTCCTAAACCACCAACCCTCTCACAGTCACTGAAAAACTTGTTATAACTTCGAAATGATCCATTCTATCAAGTTTGATTCTACAATCTCTGTCTATGAAAGTAATCTCTAATCCAATCCCTATGGTCAGTGAATCCTATGAAAGTCATCAAGAATGCTCAAAATCACATCACTCTAAACTAGAACAACCTATCCTTGAGCTCCCCAACTAGACCACTACTTAATAATTAAGACCATCCAAATAGGGTTAACATGGCGGCAGACCACATAATCAAATAATATACAAGTCAAATCCTGAATGGAAGAATGATTATAAGCAACTTATAAGATAATATGGAAAGTTTCCAAGTTTAGAGAAACATGTTACAAGGAAAAGCCTCGAGTGACGGTTTTCCTCAATAACATGTGGTGATATATAGTGAGTCCACAACACCAAAAAAACATTCGGTTGAAGGGACTTCTTACACCCAAAGGAAAGCATGTTCGGTTTCAGGATGAAGCACAGTTGAAAAATTCATTGTGAAATTGGTGATTTAGTTTCTGAGAAAGTTAGCTAACTTTTAGAACTCTAATTGTGTTTCTGGTTTTGGGAATTAAGGATTAGATATTCACAATGTGTTTGCTAGTAAAAATCAATCAATTGCCTTTTTATGATTGATGATTGTTCTTCCTACTGTACTTTCCAAGGATATTGAAATAATATCTGAGCAATCCAAGAATACATCCAGCAGCAATCTGCATATTGCTGTCAAGTTCTCTGGTTGACTCTTGTTTTTGGGCATTATGCGCAACATAGTTGTGCATTGAATCCCAACTCCATCATCTTCATTTCTTTAATATCTTCTTTGAGTGAGGGTTTTCTTGACCAAGGTCCACGGAGAATCTAGATGTAAGCAGCTTGGGGTGCGCATATTCAGGTCCGGACCCAAAAAAAAAAAAACCCTCGACCCAGACCAACCTAGGCTAGACCAGACCAACCCAATCATGTTCGGTCTAGTCTCCAGTCCATAATATTTATAATATCGGGTTTTCTGGCCAGTCCAGTCCAAACCCGGAAAAAATTAGGTTGGTCTAGTTGACCTGGTTTCATATAATAAAATACTAATTTTAATTAAAGTGACCACTGGTTAAAAGTTTGACACTAGTGTTTTACCCTAACACTAACATTTTATGGTTCTTTATATAATATGGGTTTAGGGTTTACCAATGAGGGTAATTGATGGTCTATTTCGATCGTGAGGCATCACCTTAGATCATTTTGTTTGATTTCTGACTATTAAATGTTGGTTGTTAATTTAGACATTATATTTTGCATAAGACCTTCAAATGTGGAGGCCAATGTCACAGTATCACTTATTTCCATTTATAATTATTTATTTTGAATATCAACTGTTGTACTTAAAAGTTATTCTGACACATACAACAAATGGTCCAATCGGTCCGGGTCAAGCTGGGTCATCCATTTCCTTGGTCCGGTCCGGTCCCGGTGTTGGGAATTCCAGTCCCCAGGTTGAGCTAATTCGGTCCAGTCTGCGTTTCAACCAGTGTGCACCCCTATAAGCAGGTTTACCTCAGTCAGTAAGCATTACCACATGCAATCTTTTTCGTTGTTTACAATTTTCCAAACAAATGAAGACATCATGGACAGGCAATCTCCTAGAAGACTACACAACTAACTATTGTAAAGTGTTGATTACATGAGACACTTACATTCAACAGACTCAGTAATTCCAGAAGATTTGGTTACTCCGATGTCGTTTCTTGAGATATACTTGAATAAGCTTCCTGTATGTCCATACTTTGTGCTTGTTGAACTCCAAGAAAGCTTCTGAAGCCAAATGAAAGTCTCCTTTGCCCATAACCTCAAACACAAAGGGATCTGTTGCTACTGAGGGATATTCATCTAAGTTGACCATCGTCTTTAACGCAAAATCCAAATTTCTACCCATTCGTTTCCCCAAATAGGCATCAACCACACAGCCATAAGTGACAAGATCAGGCACCACATTTTCATGCCTCATATGTTGAAGGCTTAGATGAAGATCCCAGAAGAGGTTCATCTTGGAGAAGGCAAGACACCTGATGTTGAAGCTTGTAAGATCTGGTGTAAACCCAGCTCCCACCATGCCCAAAAACTCCCTTTGCAAGCTTTTCATCTTAAAATTGACTGCATATGACAACAGCAAAAGGTTCCACAGAAGGTTTCCCACATTCCTCCTACCCAAACCCACATCCCTCAGAAACTCACCCAACTTATAAAACTTGCTTTGCTTGGCATATGCAAGGGACATGGCTCGTATTCCTTCCTCTTGGATAAGTATCCGGGACATCTTGAGTCTCCCATAGGCAGTTTCCATCTCTGCCAGTGAGCCATGCTTGGTGTAGTAAACAACATATGCATTTCCAGTCACAGAATCAAGCTTGAAGCCCATTGAGAGCATTTCATTCAATGTTTTCTCCATGAGATCAAGCCGTCGTCCAATCCCAAAGCATGAAACTGAAAGAGAGTATGCCTGAGGGAGCCAACTAAAACTGAAATCCCTATCCTTAATTTGGGTCAAAACCTTGGAAATTTGATCGAAATGCCCTGATTTGGCATAGGCAATGAGTAGAGATGAAACCAAGTGAAGACTAGGTTTGAGTGAGCTGTTAAGCAACTCATCCCATAAGGATTCCGCTTGTTGAAGGCAACCATTCTGAGCAAAAGAGAGCATAGCAGCTGCCGAATTGACAGTTTTGTTAAGAAAAGCGGGGTTGGTTTCAGGTTCCAGATGCTTGATGTTAAAGGGTTTAGTTGGGTAAGTAGAAGAATCAGGAATTGGGTTGTGGTGTTGGTTCTTTCCAGCTAATGGTAAAGTGGGTATGGGGTTGTTTAGGGAAAAAACAAGAGTTGAATAATGATTGAGGTTGAGATAGCCATGGCCATGGATGATAAGAGATTGAGGAGGAAGATGGAGGAGGGGTCCCATTTTGATAAGAATGTTAGCAACAGATGATATGCATATGCCGCATATGCATATGCCCCCGGTGGTGTGTTGTGGTGTCAGATAGTAGTGGGAGAAAGAAACACTGGAGGAGATGGCTGTTGAGGCTAGCGGGTATGGCCGGGATAGAGGTGCTCCGGTGACTGCCTGCCCGGGATTTGAGAGATCGGTCTTGTCACCACATGAATTTTCTTTTTCTTTTCTTTAAGGAGCGACCAGTGAACTGGAGCATATGATTTTGAGTTTCTTTGGATTTTGGATAGATAAATTATAGTGTTCACAAAAGTTCGGATTCACGTAAATTCGGGTCGAACAAATTTGGACAATGTCAAAATTCAGATCGAGAAATTCATGTCGGACTTGGTTTTATTTCAGGTCAAACCAGGTCGGACAACTTGGACGAAGCTAAAATCGGGTTCGGACAATAGAAAAAAAAAACAAATTTTATGTCCGAATATTCGGTCAATATCAAAATTTGGACGGAAAATCTATGTCCAGACCCAATTTGTTCCAGGTCAGACAATTCGGGTAATTCGGGTCAGACAAAATTTTGCCGGCTCTAATAAATTAGGATAAGTTGGGATAAGTTAGGATAAAGTTATGATGTTTTTTTGGAGATTTTTGTTTTTAGAGTAGTTTTTTTTTGGCAATTGTGTTATGTTTGGATATGTTAGGATAAGTTAGGAGAGTTATATCCAACCTAACCAAAGAACAGGGCTTCAATGATGGAGATTCGCTTAGCCTTGGTCTCACCTCTGGGGACCCTAGGTTCATGGAGGGTACATGACGTCCAAGCAAGCTAAAGGGGAGCAAATTCACGTGAAAAAAGTTCATGGAAGTATACAAGTCACGTGAAAGAGAAGTCCTTAGAAGTTTTAGTAGTATTTGTGTTTTCCTTATTAGTAGCTAAGTTTGTATTTTCCTTATTAGTAGCTAAATTTGTTAGAAGGCATAATTTCACATATTTCCTAGTTTAGCTTAGGTGTCAAGTTAAAGGAGTCTAGAAGATTTAGAAGAGTCTAAAAGAGGAGAATCCTAGTAGGACTCATTACTTGGGCGCCAAGTTTGAGTAATCCTAGTTGGATTAGGAAAGCCAAGGGAATCCTAGAAGGATTCATCCTTAGGCTGCTTAGGCGCCAAGTTTAATAATCCTAGAAGGATTAAGTCTTAGTCTAGTATAAATAGGGGATATCTTGTAACGTTTTACACACAACTTTCGATTATGAATACAAAACGAGCATTTGCTCATCCTGAGAGTTTTCCTCTTTCCTTTTCTACTATTGTATCTTGAATTGGCTATTCAAGTGGTGAGGTAGAGCATTCTATACTTGAAGGTGTTTAGAACTAAGTAGAACAACAAGAAGCCCTAGGGATTCGACTTGTGGTGTTTCTGTATCAAGTTCAATTCCCTTGAACTATCCAAAGTTTCTATCTTTATTGATCTATCCCTACACAAACCCTAGGGTTTACGTGATACTACCTATATCCTTAGATTGGTTGCACGTCACCCTCTTGATGTGTAATTGATCAAACCCTAGCTTTATATCAGTTATACATTACTCAATTTAATGGTGTGTTTGGTTTTTTACCAGAAAAAAAATTTTCTGAGAAACTTTTCCCCGGGAAAGTTTTTCTCGGGAAAATTTTCTCTGGGAAAAAATAATTCACAGTGTTTAGTTTACATTTGAAAATATGGATAAGTTTGTAGGAAACTCATTTGAAATGTCTGAACTACCTTACATATATTAATTTAGAAAATAGTTTTTAGAGGCATTTTCGTAAATAAAGTTATAAAAGTTTTCCATTTCTCATGGGAAAAAAACTTTCCCAAGCCCCCCATGGGAAAATTTTTCCCATCCACCCTGGAAAATTAGCGGGACCCAGTTCAAAATTTTCCTCTCCTCATTTTACAAACAATCATGGGAAAGTTTGGTCAACTTCGGAAAGTTGACAAACTTTATCGGGAATAATTGTAACCAAACGCTTGGGAAAAGGAAAGAGGGAGAGGGAGATGTTGGATCATAATCCAACGATGAACTTATATGTAAAAGAATATACATCACAATAACTGTCATTGTTTATAGCCCGACTAAAAGTGATCCAATAAGTATAAATATTGGGCTTTAATGTAATCAGGCAAGATGTGGGCCGAATAATAATAGGTCAAAACCCTAAGGGGTTTACCATTATATATATGGTTATGGTCCCCAGGTCACACACAATTATTTCTCCCTGATATCCCATCGTCAGTGAAAAGAGAGTTTTCTCTGTGAGTTCTCTTCTGAGTGGGTGTTGATCTGGAAGACCTAACCACGTCGCTTAAAGAGGATTAACAACTGCAATGGATTCAGGTATTCCTATTTATGTTTATGTTCTATTGATTCAACATATTGGATTATGGGTTTATAGTGATTGATTAATTATGATTAATCCCAACAAGTGGTATCAGAGCCTTCTCTATGTTGAATCTTTAGAATAATATCATAGCCTTCTCTATGTTGAATCTTTAGAATAATTAAGGTTAATATGATGTTAATTATTTTGCCCAATTCGTTTTTCGTTCTTCCTCTGCCGTCATTACTGCAAGCTTCACGTTCAGTTCAATTCGATCTCTTTTGCCGAAATGTCTTTAGGGCTTTTGTTCTTTCTATCCTAAAGTATCTATCTGCAAAGTTAATTAAATTTTCATTGCATATTTTGGGAGAAATTTGCAAATTAGGGTTTCGTATGTCTCGAATTGCACATTTTGAATTGGGCATATTCGGATGTTTGTTCTCTCAAATTGATTGTGGGCTTTTGATTGACTCATGATTTAGTGAATTTACATGATTTTTGCTGATTTTTTTTAGTGTGAATTCATATGATTTCGTGGCTATTGTTCTTCATGCGCGAATGAACCCTAATTTTCGACCTTTTTGTTGAATTTGGGATGTTTTTGGTTGTTTTCTTCCAAATTGATGTATGGGTATTGTTAGAATCATGTTTAATCATGTTTATATGCAATCAATTTAGCTATTCATTGATTAATTTTGAGATTGCAAAATTTGTGCATGAACCCTAGTTTTTCGATTTGGGCATTGCGAAATTGGGCTATCTTTGTTGCTTGTATGCTGAAATTATGTTAGGGCTTTTGATTTTTACATGGTTAGTCATGTTTATGTGCCTTCAATTTGGAGTTTCATGATTTAATTTTTCTGGGCATTCTTGAAGTCACAATTTTGACGTTTTTTCGGGTTCAATTTTGCTAATTGACAATTAATCTATTTTGATTATGCTAAATTGGTTTAGGGTTCTTTGTTGTGTATATGTTGAATTATGTTTGTGCATAATTAATATGGATTTTCATGAACTTTTTCTGTTTAGTGAAATTCTGGTTGAATTTTGTTGTTTAGGTAGTTTAATTTTCAGCTCTCTTACTCTTTAAGAAGAGATTTATGGTTGTTCATGAATATAACGTTGCTTGATAAATTTTTCTTCATTTTTCCATGAAGTTCATTTATCATAGTTGATGGTTTTTTATTTATCGTTCATGCTAATTGCTATGTAATTTCGATGTTTTTCACATTAAAGGTTGTGATATTAGAATACATGGCAATGTGACGATAATGCATGCATTGTATGTTGTCAAATGCATCGCTTTAGAATAATTTTTAGTTTGAATAATGCGGTCTAAGGTTATTTTATATTTACAATGAATTAATTAAAACAACATGTCGCCTAAGTGACCTCTCTTGTTGAAATTAATTTATTTTGAATATAAAAGGAGTGTTCATGCAAGACTATTAATGTTGTTTCAGCCCAAAGGAAGATCAATGTTGATATATTGGATGAATGATTGTGGTTATAAACATGTGATAATTTTTTGGTTTACGTGTGGTTATTGAATCAACCTAAAGGAGGATTCATTATTCGACATGTTTTAATTATCAGTGTTTAATGACTACACCAAGATATCAATAAGAAGTTAATATTTTTGTCCAAAGATGGAATATTAATGGAAACCTGATATTTTGGGATGGGATGCGACCTTATTTGAACTACTGTTATTATCAAGATTATGGTTTTGGGTAAGCATGTACTGAACTGTTTACTTGTTCTCTTATTCAGCTACCTCTAATCTTGCTAACATCACTGCCAACATTAACTCTATTCCTATGCTGAATGGCTCAAATTTCAAGTAATGGAAAGAAAATTTCTTGATTGTTCTCCGTGTCATGGATCTTGACCTTGCCTCAAGGATTGAGTATCCTGCTCTTGTAACTGATGAGAGTTCCTCTCATCAAAGGTAGGAGCTTGAGAGGTGGCAAAGGTCAGATTGCATGAGTTTGATGATTATGAAGAAAGCCATTCTAGAAGCATTCAGGGGCACTGTATCTGAAAAGATAACTACGGCTGAGGGTTTCCTTGATGAGATTGAAACGAGGTTTGCAAAGAACGAAAAGACTGAAATCGGAGTGCTCTTAGCAAAACTAGTTTCAATGAGGTATAAAGGCAATAGAAACATAAGGGAGTACATTATGGAAATGTCTCATCTAGTTTCAAAACTAAAGGCACCTAAACTTGATCTCTCTGAGGACTTGTTAGTGTATTTGATTTTGATATCTCTTCCATCAAGTTTTAACCAGTTTAAGGTGAGCAACAACTGTCAGCAAGGGACTTGGTCTCTGAATCAGCTCATCTGACACTGTGTTCAGGAAGAGGAAAGGTTAAAACTACATATGACTGAAAGTGCTCACCTTACCTCGACCTCTAATTCCAAGAGGAAAAGGATAAAGGGTAAAGAAGAAGCAGCAAAAGCAGAAATCAGCTAATGTTGATGATAACTGCGTTTCATGACTATGTTTTTGGGGGTTTTCAATAATGAATTAGGGATAATTTTGTGTGTGAACCTTGATTTTTATTCCAATTTCCCTACTACACTTGGTGTTGTTGTTTTTGATGTGAATTTGTAGGTTTTGAGGCCAAAACACCAACTTTCTCTCAACTTCAGGCAAGAGTGAATATACCACGGACCTCTACATGTCAAACCCAAACCGTGGTACAAATTTGGGACGGAAAGGAGCAAGGAATAATGGCAAGCTTGGGCAAGTGGTGGTGGCCACGGTTCGTGGCGGACTTGCCCAGCTCATTTTGGCGAAGGAAAGAAGAAAGAAGCGGGACAGTGGCAACCTCGGGCAGCCCGTGGTGATCACCACGGTCCGTGGTGTACGGACTGTACGGACCGAGGCGAACTGCCTATGCAGGTCGGTTATTTTCGCAAGTAGAAAAGGGAGGAAGCGACGGTTTTTCGAAATTTAGTCATATTCTATCAGTTTTCCTTCATTCTTTGGCCGTCAAGGAGAGAAAAGAGAGCCCTAATACTTCCATTCTACTCCTCTTCCCCACCATCAAGATTCAAGACCGAATCGATTCAAGAGAAACCAAGATCAAGATTCGCAAAGGAAAGGAGCGACGTTCGCGGAGAAGGTTTCCACCCCGGGATCGAAAGACTCGACGGGTTGTATTCTTCGCAATTCTATTCTTTCTTTTCGATTTCCTTCTTAGTTTTAAGATTCGATTAAGATGTTTGGAACTTGTTTTGTGTTTTCATTGAATATGTGTGAGTAGATTTCTTGAATTCTAGGGTTTTGCAACCCGAAGCAATGTAGTTTGATTGATTGTTATTAGTGTGTGCATGAATTCTTGATTAGAATCAATAGAAGGTTGTGTTTTCCATATTCATGTGTGTTCTCTGAGCGCTCGAATATTCATGAGTTTGAGATTAACCTAAGAAGTACTGAAAGGTGAATTAGGGTAATCTGACTACCCACCTGTCTACCTAGGCTTACGAAAGTTGAAAAAGGAGTAGTAAACTAGGGAATCATTAGATAACCTGACTTTTTAAGGCCTTCTATTCTGATTAATCTAAAAGGCAGACGAAAGTTGTTGATTAGGTTGTTTAGAATAATTCTATTTAGCATCGAAAGGGCGATAGAATTCAGAGGTTGTTGATTCTTGATTCATTCTTGAATGTATGATTGTGCAGGCTAGGTTTTAGTAATCAAACTCGTTGTTAGGTTAGCATTTCCCTAGAAGTCTTTCTCTCTTGATAGAACCTTTGATTTATTTTTTTCTGCTTTATTAGTTTAATTAATTGTTAAACCTTTTCCAAAACCCAAATCTGATTAGCTTAGCAATCGTGATAGAGATTAGTTTTCCGTGCTGCTGATTGAGTCCCTGTGGGATCGACCTTGACGTGCTACTACGTACACCGTGCGCTTGCGGCCCTGTCAATTGAAAATAAGGGTTGCTTCTTTTGTGGTGGTGCGGACCATAAGAAGAAGGAATGTACCAAATATCACGCCTGGCGTGCTAAGAAAGGTATGTTTCTTGGTTTGGTTTGTTCTGAGGTTAATTTAGCATCAGTTCCCACACACGCTTGATGGGTTGATTCTGGTGCAACAATTCACATAAGTGTTGCTATGCAGGGTTGCCTAAGCTGGCGAAAACCAAGTGATGTTGAAAGATACATCTATGTGGGGGATGGCAAGTCAGTTCAAGTAGAGGCAATTGGCAAGTTTAGATTATTGTTAAAGACTGGTTTTTATTTAGATCTTGATGAAACATTTGTTGTGCCGTCGTCTAGGTGAAATTTGGTTTCTGTTTGCTTATTGGACAAAACATATGGTTACGTTTGTTCATTTGGAAACAAATTGTTTAAGTTGTTTCATGATTCAAAATTAGTTGGAACTGGTTCTTTATCTGATAACGATAGTCTATACAAACTTGACAT
This sequence comes from Portulaca oleracea, assembly GCA_029582165.1. Classification (NCBI taxonomy): domain Eukaryota; kingdom Viridiplantae; phylum Streptophyta; class Magnoliopsida; order Caryophyllales; family Portulacaceae; genus Portulaca; species Portulaca oleracea. The sequence goes on along the minus strand of CM055879.1, from coordinate 8,421,312 downwards.
AGTTGCTTCTTATAATGAAATCCTGCATGTAAGTAGTCGAGGCATAAAGAGGAAATTATCTAATGAGAATTCTGGTGCCTTATGGTATAAAAGATTGGGTCATATCTCCAAGGGGAGAATAGAGAGACTCGTGTCTGATGGAATTCTTGAACCCTTAACTTATACAGACATGGATGTGTGTGTTGATTATATAAAGGGCAAACAAACCAACCAAAGGAGATTTGAAGCCAATAGAACTACGGACGTCTTAGAACTTATACATACGGATATTTGTTAGCCTTTTCCAAATCCATCTTGGAATGGCCAACAATACTTTATAACGTTCATAGATGATTATTCTAGATATGGCTACATATATCTCATTCATGAAAAATCACAGTCTCTGGACGTGTTCAAAAACTACAAGGCTGAAGTTGAAAACCAATTTGGCAAAAGGATTAAAAGTGTCAGATCTGGCTGTGGTGGTGAATACTATGGTAGATATGACGGTTCAGGTGAAAAACGTCCAGAACCCTTTGCAAAATTCCTAGAGGAGCGTGGTATCGTCCCGCAGTACACCATGCCGGGTTCACTCACTATGAATGGTGTTGCTGAAAGGCAAAACAGGACTCTTAAGAACATGATGAGGAGTATGATTAATCATTCTACCTTATTAGAGTCACTCTAGGGAGATGCACTAAAGACTGCAGCTTATATCCTTAACAGAGTTCCAACAAAGGCAACTACTAAAACCCCTTATGAACTTTGGACTGGCAAGAAGCCGAGTCTTAATCACTTTCATGTTTGGGGTTGTCCAATTGAGGCACGACCTTATAGGCCAAATGAAAGGAAACTGGACTCAAGGACAATTAGTTGTTACTTTGTTGGCTACGCTGAAAGGTCTAGGGGGTTTAAGTTTTATGATCCCAAGGCTAAGTCCTTTTTTGAGACGATTAATGCTCAGTTCTTTGAGGATATCGAGTTTGAGGGGGGAGATTCAATTAGGAACATTGTCTTTGAAGAAGAATTTGTAAACATTCCTACAGGTGTCATTGGCATTGATCAGAGTTTTATACCTGATTTTGCTTCTGACACACCTCAAGACAATACTGAGGAACCTTCTGCCCTTGAGGTTATTCCCGAAGAACAAACTCTTACTCCTCAAGAACCTGTGCCATTAAGAAGATCCACTAGAGTGAGGAGAAGTGCATTGTCTGATGACTACATTGTATTTCTCCATGAACATGAGGTGAACATTGGTTCGATGAAAACTCGAACCAATGAAACTTCTGAGGATATCGAGTGGATAAATGTCATGAACGACGAGATTAAGTCATTGATGGAGGAAGATGACCCAGTCAACTTCCGTCAGGCCATGAAAAGTGCAAATTCTCATAAATGGCTGGAAGCCATGAATGAGGAAATGCGATCCATGAAGGACAATGACGTATGGGATCTCGTCCCATTACCAGACGGTGTGAAACCCATTGGTAATAAATGGATATTTAAAACCAAAAGGGATTCAAATGGTAATGTGGATAGATATAAGGCTCGTCTTGTTGTGCAAAGATTTATGCAATAGGAAGGCATCGATTACAAAGAGACTCTCTCTGGTTTCTTCAAAAGACTCTTTAAGGATTATAATGGCATTAGTCGCACATTTTGATCTTGAGTTACATCAGATGGATGTGAAAACAACATTTCTCAATGGCAACATTGATGAAACAATATACATGAAGCAACCAGAAAACTTTGTGGTTGGAGACACAAAGAATATGGTTTGCAGGATTAAGAAATCCATCTATGGGCTCAAACAAGCGTCTCGCCAATGGTATTTAAAGTTCCACCAAGTAATTCTCTCGTTTGCTTTTGAGATGAATTTGCTTAATGAATGTATATACCATAGCTTTAGTGGGAGTAAGTATATTTTTCCGGTTTTGTAGGTTGATGACATATTGCTTGCCAGCAATGATATAGGCTTATTGCACGAAACTAAGAGATTTCTATCAAAGAATTTTGAGATGAAAGATCTTGGGGACGCCTCTTTTGTATTGGGTATCAAGGTACATCGAGATCGCTCTCGAGGTATCCTTGGATTGTCACAAAAGAGCTATATCGAAAAGGTACTTACAAGATTTGGCATGCAAAATTGCAAACCAGGAGACACCCTTGTAGCTAAGGGAGACAAGTTTAGTCTCACATAGTGCCCTAAGAATGATTTTGAGAAAAGGCAAATAGAAAACATTCCCTGTGCATCAGCGGTAGGAAGCCTAATGTATGCACAAGTCTGCACTCATCCAGACATTGCATACATCACAGGAATGCTGGGGCAGTACTTAAGTAATCCAGGACTGGAACACTAGAAAGCAGTCAAAAGGGTGTTGCGGTACCTACAGAGAACAAAGAAGTACATGCTCACATATCGGAGGTCAGATCAACTTGAGGTCATTAGGTACACTGACTCCAACTTTGCTGGATGTAAGGATAACATGAATTCAACCTCCGGATATATTTATCTGTTGGCTGGAGGAGTGGCAGGGCCGCAAGCGCACGGGTACTATTGTAACAATGTCAAGGTCGATCCCACAGGGACTTAGTCTAGTAACGCAGTGAACTATCCCTCTACTTAATTGCTAAGCCAATCGGGTTTGATGATTTTTAATAATTTCTAACGAACTAACTAAAACTAAGGTGGACAGGAAAGGATTAGCTTGAGGTAATTCGATGGATGAAGACTTCTAGGGTTTTACTCACCTAACAACAGGGTCTGAAAGCCAAATTAAAGCATGCACAAGAAAGTAACTCAAACGAATCAAGAATCGATAACCTCTAAATTCTATCGCCCTTTCGATGCTAAATAGAATTATCCTGACTAACCTAATCAACAACTTTTGTCTGCTTTTCAGGTTAAACAGAATTGAAGGTCTAAGCGAGGTCGGGTTATCTAATGATTCCCTAGTCTACTACTCCTTTTTCAACTTTCATAGGCCTAGGTAGAAGGGTTGGTGGTCAAATTCCCCTAATTCACCTTTCGGTACTTCTCAGGTTAATCTCTAAATTACAAACATCCAAGGCCTTAAGAACATTCGTAAGCAAGAAAAACGCAACCTTCTATTGATTCAATTGTGAATTCAAGCACAAACTAAAACATTTCTAATCAAACTCCATAATGTATAAAACCCTAGAAAGAACGAAATCTACTCACAAGTATTCATTGAAAACAAGAAATACGTTCTAAACATGATAATCAATTCTAGAATTAAGAAAGAGAAAGTGAGAAGAGTAAAGCAAACACTAAGGAGAAATTCATAGGATCTCTCAAGAACTTCACAAGTGTTGCGTGCTTCTTCTCGAATTCCAATTCTTCAAGTTCTTCGGATTGATTCTTGATGAATGGAGGTGTTTTTGGTGAATAATTCCTCTCCAAAATCTATCTTTTCTCCCCAGAATAAGTGCTGAACTGCTGTCCAATTCTTTCCCCAGTTTATTTCCGCGAGAATAACCGCCAGTGCGAGGAAACAGCGTCAACCACGGTCCGTGGCTGTCACCACGGGCAGCCTGAGGTTGGCGCTATCTCGCTAATTTCTGCTCGTTTCTTGCTGAAATTTTTACCACGGTCTTATCAACAGTAGTTGATGCCCGTGGTACCCTTGGCCTTACCAAATTTGCTCTAAAAATCAACTTTTTGGCCCTAAACCTGCAAATCAATACCAAAAACACAAAGAGCAAGCGTAAATAGAGAAATGGGGAAGATTAAACACCTTTTTAGCCCAAATTTACCATGATTATACTTCTAAAACACTTAGAAATAAGTGCAAATAATGCACTTATCAACCCCTCCATGCTAAAACCTTGCTTGTCCCCAAGCAAGTACTAGACTCAAAACTAGGAAAAACGGACTCAAAAGAAGAAAAGAAAAGAAAGACTCGAACATCCTATGTACAAGCCCCCTCAGGTAAGTATTAGCAGAATCTCAAGCAACTAGGTCCAACCAAAACACAACCCAAAAGCGATTAAAACATTTTAGCACAAGATAGAGGGAGATTTTCGAAAAGGATTTAGGGGAGTCACACCATCAAGGTCAAATTAATCACCCTTCCGTCCCCAAATAAGCGAGAAAACACATGTATGAGTATGAAACTAAGATAGTTGAGAGCAATCCTCACTTTTGGGAATGTGGAAACACTCATCTCATGTGTTTTCAAAATGAATTCGATACTTGGTTCTCTCAATACTCTAGCCTAGGAAACAATCTACCATATGCTTGATGATCATCTCGATTCTCTACCGCTATATGCAAAATGCAAATGACAATCAAGAGGTTTTTGAAAGGGTTGTAACGGTGCTAAGGTTAGGGGTAAGGGACGAAAAATATTTGGATAAGTGGAGCTCGAAGCCAAGCTTGGAGTTATACTTTTCCAACCTCACTCAATGTCATTGAACCTTACTTGCCCATAAACAATCATAACAATCCCGAAATATTTATTAGAAACCGCCTCATTACTAGACTCCTCACTTGCCATCACACTTGTGCTTCCCTTTTTTTTTTCTCTCTTTTTTTTCTATTTGCTATTGGATTGTTCTCTCTCTTCTTTTTTTTTTTTGCTTTTTGATTCTTGCTTTATTTCTCTTCTTTTTTATTTTTTTTTCGAAGCAAGTGATTGGTAAGTGAAAATCATATGCAAAATTAAGTACAAAACTTGGCGGGTTTTACAAACATAATCACTACATTGATACTACATAAGTGAGAAAAACCCCATCACTTCCTATTCATGACTTTCCCAACATACTGTTTTGCGAATGTATTCACAAGTAACCCCATCAACAACACTCAATATACTCCAAGCAATGGCTTAAGGTAGGAAGATATGTAATTGGCCAAGGCTTATAATTTCGGTTTATTCCAAGAAAACGGAGTAATCAAAGGCTAAAAGAAGGGTTAAAGGCGGAGAATTACATGAATAGGGTGGCTATTTGGTTATGTAGCTACAATAAGTAGGAATGAATGCCTCAATCATGTTGTCAATGCATGATGCAAAATGCAGTTTCAAAGAGATGAAAAGCAAGTTCTAGAGATCGCAACCAAGGTTGAGTCACACATGGGAATATGAGACTACTGAAAATGATTAGTCATTTTGGCTTAGAGGTCTCACGGGTTTGTGCTCCACAACCAATCAAAGAACATAAACATTCAAATGCTAAGCTCACATCAAAGGGTCAAGAAGGGCAATCAATGTTCACTATCAAGATGTAACCCCAAATCAAGATGTTTTCGAAATTTCTTTTCAAATCTTTGAATCACTAACGGGCTACGCAAAGGCTAAACAAAGCTACAAGAAATACTACTTAGCTTACAATCATCACCGAAGGTTTACCTAACCTAATCCTAAAGCTATTCTAATTTTTTTCTCTTTTTGCATGATTTTTCAACATTTTCTTTTTTTTTTTTTTTGCTTTTCCTTTTTCTTTTTTTTTTCCTATTTTAACTAGATGAGCTAAATGCAACTAAACTAGATGCAAACTACATGCTTTAGTGATTACCTATGAAGAAAAAAAGAAAAACAAAGGAAAGAAAGAACACATCTCGACTAATGAAACACAACTATATGCCGTGCAAACTATATGCATGATGCAAAGATATGTACAAATGTATATACACACAAGTCACTTCCCAAAGTTATCAATAGACATCGAAACAGGGCAACCAAATCAACAAGACAACCAAATCACACAAAACCAACCCCTCCATGCTAGGACGAAGCATTGTCCTCAATGCCAAAAAGAAGCAAACATGATGGGGGGGGGGAGGAGGGAAGGAAAGGTCAATGATCAAACATCACGCATCAGGAGGGGGCGGAGGGTAAGGGTAAGGAATCTGAGCTCCATCGCTCTCAAACCAACCACGCATCGCGGATAAGCACTCGCTCATGTTAGTCAAATGTTGGTTTTGCGACGCAATCATGCCCCGAAGCTCAGTGTGCTCTGATTGGACATACTCCCTGAGGGAGGTTTGCTCGTCGCGGATCTCACGAAGTGCACTAGAGAAGTCATCCATGTTGAAAGCGTGGGAAGAGGAATAGCCAGGCGAAGGAGGGGATTGGGGTTCGTCATGGTCGGACTCAGGATCATACGCGATAAGGTCGAGGGGAACCGGGTCTCCATCCCCCCGGTAAGAAGGAGAAGTTGGCCCGGTTTTGGATCGTCGTTCGGGCCAAATTGGGCAACTGCATGAGCTGCCTATTAGGGTACCTCCAGTAAATGCTACTACCCCTAGAAACAATAAAGAGCATAGTGGTCAGAGCGCTATGATCAAGCCTCTCAAACCCGGGAATCCTAAACTCCTCATTCAGCATGACTCCTAGAGATTTTGCAATCCTAGTGACAACGCCCCCGCAAGCAATCTTACCCTTTTTCCTATTAGCTATCTCTTGAAGATGCGTAATTAAGAAAGAGCCAAGGTCCATCTGCCTACCCTCATACATTTTCCTCATAAAAAATAACTCCGCCACCCGAGGCATATTCATGTTGTCATCTCTCGTGAAAAAGCTCGTCGCGAAGATGCGTTGAGCTACTCTAATCACAGGGTTCTTGATTTCGGCCACCTTAGACCTACTAGAGTTAAAATGTAGCTCCCCGGCGATCATTTCCCAGAAAGGATCCGGGTCATACCTCGGAGGCACACAACGCTCACTAACATCAAGGGGACGCGGGAGGTGGAAAATGCTATTGAAGGTACTCAAATTCAATTGATAATCTTGGCCACGCAAGCGGAACCTAATAACCCCTCTTGGCAATTTCGCCCATTTTGAACCTCGGTGTATAGGGTACTCAAAAATTCCAAAGTCAAGTCCGAATAGGAAGGTTCTTTGATGTTTAGATAATCACCCATCCCCCCTCTAGCAAACAACCATTTAATGTCATCTAAAACACCCATGGATTGCAACAAAGCATCATCAACATAACGAGTAGCAACAAAACCACGGGATCTCAAACGCAAGTAATTAGCAGTATGCATAGGGCTATTGAACTGAAAAGGAATAGGATCATTACCTTGCTCCATAGCAGCGCGGTTTGCGGCTCGCTTAGAACGAAGCTCCCTCGAATTTGGTTCGTTGGAGGACCTAGCAGCATCAGTTCTTCTCTTTTTGGGTGCCATTCCAACTTGAAGCTCCAACAATGGTGATTTTTTTGGAAAAATGGGAGTGAGAGGTGAATGTAAAGATGGAGGTTATGGGTCAAATTGGTGGATGTGGTAGCTAGTGTGAATGGTGAAAAGGGAATTGGTGGTGAGGCTCGAATTGGGGTAGGGGTAGTGGTGTGGGATGGGGCGTTGTGGTGCATGGGTTAGTGAAAAAGGTTGGTTGTAATGAAGGAAGAAGAAGAAGAGTTAGAATGAGGATGGAATTTGGGGTTTAGGATTTGTTGAGAAAGAAGAAGAGGAGAAAGAGGAATGAAGAAGGAGGATGGAGTTGTGAGAGTGAGAGCTAGGGCACGAAAAAGAGTTGAATAAGGGAAGAATGAATGAAACAAATGAGAAAAAAGGGCGAAAAACCCGTCCATTCCTGCGCAGACCGGCCGCCATGGTCCGTGGCTGCCACCACGGGCAGCCCGTGGTTGGCGCTGGTCTGCCAGTTTCGCGTGCTTTGTTCCCTTTTTTTTTATTTTTGATTTCCAACCACCACAGTCCGTGGTTTTCACCACAGGCAGCCCGTGGTTGGCGTTAGAAATTGAGTTTTGAGGGAAAAAAAATTGGAGGAAGGAAGGGGGTGAGCCACGATCCGAGGTGAAAACCTCGGGCAGACCGAGGTTGCCGCTGGAAAGTGTGTTTTGCTTGAACGAACGAAATCCAGACCACCACGGTCCGAGGTGGAAACCTCGGGCAGACCGAGGTTGGCGCTGGAACCCTATTTTGAGCTGGTTTTTGAAACGCCTTCCTCACCCCTTTTCTTCTATCTTTTTTTCACTCATGCTTTTACAGTTCTTTTCTCCTCCAACTCCCTCAAACTCTCGTTTTTCTTCGTTCTTTCTAACTCAAACACTTTTCACTCACTAAACCATCAAAACACCCTTAAAGCCAACCCCTCCATGCTAATTTTCTTGCTCAAACTCCACTCTTTCACTCCCTCAAACTCTCTTTTTTTCCTTCATACTCTTAAGTTCTCTTCCTTTTTTTTTTTTTGTTTTTAATATCCTCGCACTATACAAAACAAAAGAGAAACACGGTTAAAACAAAAGAAAAATCAAAGAAAAGAAACTAAAAGAAATGAAATGAACTAAAGAAAATGAGAAAACTAGGAAAGGGGAAAGAAATGAAAAGTAAAGAAAGATAAACTCCTATAAAATACTAAAAGAATAAAAGGAGAAGAAAAGTAATTAAAAAGCTTGGGTTGCCTCCCAAGAAGCGCTAGTTTAACGTCTTAAGCTAGACGATACTTACCTCAAGTCATACGGGATCGGCTAAGGCATAACATGTGGCCTTCTCCTCAATTTGGCCCGTGATGTAAGGCTTAAGTCGCTGCCCGTTGACCTTGAATGTGCCGGTAGACTCACTCCAAACTTCCACAACTCCATGGGGACATGCTTTTATAACTTGGAATGGCTCGAACCACCGGGATTTCAGCTTTCCCGGAAATAATCTCAACCTTGAGTTGAACAAAAGGACCATGTCTCCTTCCTTAAACCTCTTTGGCAAGATGAACTTGTCATGCCACTTCTTGGTCCTTTCCTTGTAGATTCTCGAACTCTCGTAAGCTTGCAACCTCAATTCCTCCAATTCTTGCAATTGAAGCATTCACTTCTCACCGGTTGCCTTGGCATCAAAATTCAGAGTTCGGACAGCCCAAAATGCTCGATGTTCCAACTCCACGGGCAAGTGACACGGCTTCCCATACACCAACCGGAAAGGAGTGGTGCCTAGGGGAGTCTTGAACGTCGTGCGGTACGCCCACAAGGCGTCATCAAGCTTCAATGACCAATCCTTTCGAGATCGGTCAACCGTCTTCTCGAGAATGCTCTTCAACTCCCTATTCGATAACTCCACTTGACCGCTTGTTTGAGGATTGTAAGGTGTTGCCACCTTATGAAAAACCCCGTACTTCTTCAGGAGAGTTTCTAGCGGCCGATTACGAAAATGGGTGCCGTTATCGCTCAATAAGGCTCTAGGAGTGCCAAATCGAGCGAAAATGTTCTTCTTGAGGAATTTGATGACGACCTTTGAGTCAATGGTCGGAGATGGAATCGCCTCCACCCATTTGGATACGTAATCCACAACAACAAGGATTTAGAGGTTCTTGTGAGATGAAGGGAAAGGACCCATAAAGTCTATCCCCCACACGTCGAAGAGCTCAACCTCAAGAATTCCGCTTTGTTGCATCTCGTGCCTCTTGGAAATGTTGCCCATCCGTTGACAACGATCACATGCGAGCACATACTCCCTTGCATCCTTAGTGAGGGTCGGCCAATAGAAGTCGGCTTGCAAGACCTTGGAATCGGTCTTATCGGGGCCGAAATGTCCACCATAGGTAGTGGAATGGCAATGATGTAGCACCCCTTGAACTTCTTCCTCCGGAATGCATCTCCGATAAACCCCATCGGCACATAGCTTGAAAAGAAGTGGTTCTTCCCAAACAAAGCTCTTCACCTCGAATAGGAACCTCTTCTTTTGTTGATATGATAAGTCTGGTGGCAACACTCCACACATAAGGTAATTGACATAGTCGGCATACGATGGAATGAATGGGGTACACACTGCCATGAGCTTCTCTTCCGGAAAAGAATCATCTATAGGGAGCTTCTCCTTCGGGACATCCTCCAATCGAGAGAGATGATCGGCCACCACGTTTTGCAATCCGGGCTTGTCTCGAATTTCCAAATCGAACTCTTGGAGTAATAACACCCAGCGAATGAGCCGAGGTTTAGAGTCCGACTTCTTCATGAGGTGTCGAATGGCGGCATGATCGGTGAACACAATCACCTTGGAGTTGATCAAGTATGGTCGAAACTTCTCCAAGGCAAAAACAACCGCCAAGAACTCCCTCTCCGTGGTGGCATAGTTGACTTGAGCCTCATCCAGAGTTCGGCTCGCATAGTAGATGGCGAAAGGCTTGCCATCCCTTCTTTGCCCCAACACAGCCCCCAATGCATAATCACTCGCATCGCACATCACTTCAAACGGCAAATTCCAATCCGGGGCTTGCATAATAGGTGCAGTGATCAAAGCTTCTTTCAACCTGTTGAAAGCACTCAAGCAAACATCATCAAATACAAAAGGCACATCTTTGACAAGCGACCGGGTGAGAGGTCTAGCAATTTTTGAAAAATCTTTTATGAACCGTCGATAGAAACCAACGTGCCCAAGAAAACTCCTAACACCCTTAACAGAAGTTGGGGGTGGTAATCTTTCAACCACCTCAACCTTTGCTTTGTCAACCTCAATGCCTTTGCTTGACACAACATGACCAAGGACTACACCCTCTTGTACCATGAAATGGCACTTCTCCCAATTCAAAACCAAATTCACTTTTTCACATCAAGGCAACACTTTAGCAATATTTCTCAAACAATGATCAAAAGAATTGCCATAGACTGAAATCATCCATAAACACCTCCATAATATCCTCAATAAAATTAGAGAAAATAGCCATCATACATCATCGAAAAGTAGCAGGTGCATTACACAACCCAAATGGCATTCTCCTATAGGCAAATGTACCGTAAGGACATGTAAAGGTGGTCTTCTCCTGATCACTAGGGTGGATAGGGATTTGGAAAAACCCGGAATACCCATCTAGATAACAAAAGAATGAATTATTCGCCAGTCTTTCAAGCGTTTGATCAATGAAGGGGAGATGGAAATGGTCTTTACGGGTGGCATCATTCAGTTTGCGATAATCAATACACATCCTCCACCCCATAACAGTCCTGGTAGGAATCAACTCATTGTTCTCATTTTTTACCACAGTCATCCCCCCTTTCTTAGGCACAACATGCACCGGGCTCACCCACTCACTATCAGAAATAGGGTAGATAATCCCAGCATCAAGTAATTTCAAGACCTCTTTCTTTACCACCTCTTTCATGTTAGGATTTAACCTTCTTTGATTTTCTATGGTGGGTTTATAATCATCTTCCATCAAATCCTATGCATGCAAACTGAGGGACTAATTCCTTTTAGGTCATCTATTGTATAGCCAATGGCCTTACGATGCGACCTAAGGAATCTCAACAATGAATCAATCTCAGCATCATTCAAGTTTGCATTCACAATCATCGGATAAGAGGAATCGGGGCCAAGAAATTCATACCTTAGGGAAGAAGGGAGAGGTTTCAGTTCTACCTTTGGAGCTTCCTTCTCGCTCGAAGCTTGCTTGCTTTTGCTTTCAATCTCTAATGCCTCCACCGTTTCCAGCGTTGGTGAAACTTCTGGGGATGCCTGCAAGAGCTTCACACAATGGGCAACCTCGGGATCGTGATCCTGGGTTTTACTGTTAGACAACAAACAAAGCTCAAGAGGATCGTGAGAACGAATGTTAGTGCTATCTTCCCTAAGAATGGAATCAATGATATCCACTCTAAAGCAATCATCAGAAAATGTAGGGAATTTAGCAGCTTCAAACAAATTAAACTCAGTTTTCTCACCTCTTATACTAAAGGACATCCTACCATTCTTCACATCAATGCAACACCCAGCCGTAGCCATGAAAGGTCTACCAAGAATAATAGGGGTACGGGTGTCTTCCTCCATCTCAAGGATAACAAAGTCAACAGGAACAAAGAAGCTACCCAACTTAATGGGGACATCCTCTAAAATTCCTGTGGGAAACTTGACCGATCGGTCGGCCAGCTGGAGGGAAATGGTAGTGGGCTTTAGTTCACCCATACCAAGCTTTTGGGACAAAGAGAGAGGCATAAGACTCACACTAGAACCAAGATCACATAATACACGATCAATGGAGATCTTTCCAACTTCACAAGGAATGGTGAAGCTACCAGGATCCTTAAGCTTCGGGGGAAGCTTATTTTGGAGCACGGCACTACAATGTTCCGTCAATTCCACTGTTTCATGTTCTTCCAACTTCCTTTTGTTTGTCAAAATTTCTTTCAAAAATTTAGCGTAGGAAGGCATTTGAGACAGGGCATCGATGAAGGTAATGTTAATATGGAGTTCCTTGAGGACCTCCAAGAACTTCCCGAATTGCTTATCACTCTTAGCCTTAGCCAATCTTTGAGGGAAAGGCAAGGGTGGAGTGTAAACTCTTTGGTGAATTCTTGTTGTATCCTTAGAAACTTCTTTCTCAACTTTCACATCAACATCAATCACAGGTTCTTTAGGAGGCACATTTACCTCTTCATGCACATCATTACTCACATCAGCATTCACATCATTCACAACATTCTCAACATCAACCACATTCTCAGCAACATCATCATCATGCACAACAACAACAACATGCTTATCACACATAGCCCTAGGCCCCGCCAGTTGCGTCCCACTTCTTAAGGTTATGGCATTGCATTGGTCCTTTGGGTTCGCAACAGGTTGGCTCGAAAGCTTTCCTGGAGGAGTGGAGGAAGTACTAGCCTAACTAGTAATTTGAGACTCAAGCATTTTGTTGTGAGTGGCCAACTGGTCAACTCTATCAACTAAAAGCTTGATAGTCTCTTCTTACTGATTTTGAGACACCACCATACGTTCCACCAATGCCTTCTAGTCAGGCTCTTGGGTTTGTCTAGGTTGAGGTTGGGGTTGGGATTGGGCTTGTTGTCTTTGGAAACCAGGTGGTCTTTGGGTCTGCTGTTGTTGGTACGGTCTCGTGGGATTGTTATTCCGATAGGAAAAATTAGGATGATATCTCAATCCCGGGTTGTAAACATTAGAGTACAGGTCAAAGTTCTGTCTTGGGTTTCCAATGTAATTGGCTGTTCCAAGGTCTCGGGACTAGCTAACCCAACAGGACAAAACATAGTCTCATGCTTAAATGAACTATAAGAAGCACACGGTAGGGAAGGATTGGGATTTACATGCAAGCGATCTATCTTTTGAGTCACAACATCTATTTTAGCAGTCAAAACAGAAATGGCATCGACATCATACTTACCTCCCGTTCTCGAGGAGCGGGGCTTGGACCATTGATGACTGTTGGACACCATTTGGTCAATTAGAGTATAGAGCTCATCGACTCCCTTGCTCATGATGTTCCCCCCAGCTGCCGCGAGGATCATCGCCCTCAACTGATCATCCACTCCATTGTAGAAAGCATGATAGACACCCATGGCTCAAGACCGTGATGTGGACACCGGCGAAGTAGATCCTTAAAGCGCTCCCAAGCCTCGTACAAGTTCTCATCCGGCTCTTGGGAAAAAGTAGATATCTGGTTGCGCATATTCGTCAGCTTACTAGGCGGGAAATATTTGGTGAGGAATGCGCTCGCCATCTGATCAAAAGTGGTGATGGAATTGGGCGGAAGGGAATCCAACCACTCCCACGCTCGGTCTTCAAGGGAGAATGGAAACAATCGCAATTTGATTGCATCCGGTGAGACTCCATTGGCCTTGAACGTATCACACACTTGGCGGAAGATGCGGAGGTGACGATTGGGGTCCTCACTAGGGTGTCCACGAAATGGAGCGGCCTTAACCAGACTGATCAAAGAGTTCTTCAGCTCGAAATAATTGCTCGCGATGTTGGGAGCATTGATGGCCATTGGAGGGTCAGTGACGTTCAGGGTCATGTATTGGGCCAATGTCTTCGGCCATTCTTCTCCACCAACCATTTTTGATTGTGATGCAGATTCCTCTTCTTGCTTCTTGCTAGCTTCCTCTATTCGCATTCTCTTCGAAATCTCAGGATCGAACTCAAACTCCGAAATCTTTTGCATACACTGAGAGTACCTAGCAAAAAAAGAAACGAAACGCAATCAAAATCGAGAAGGGATCACAAGTAAGGGAAAGAAAAAGAAAGAAAATTAAAAAAAAAAAACAGCTTAGTCAATCTTAGAGTCTTCGTTTAATGGCTACTAGGGACAAAGTCCCCGGCAACGGCACCAAAAACTTGACAGGGCCGCAAGAGCACGTGTACTATTGTAGCAATGTGAAGGTCGATCCCACAGGGACTTGGTCTAGTAACGCAGTGAACTATCCCTCTACTTAATTGCTAAGCCAATCGGGTTTGATGATTTTTAATAATTTCTAACGAACTAACTAAAACTAAGGTGGACAGGAAAGGATTAGCTTGAGGTAATTTGATGGATGAAGACTTCTAGGGTTTTACTCACCTAACAACAGGGTCTGAAAGCCAAATTAAAGCATGCACAAGAAAGTAACTCAAACGAATCAAGAATCGATAACCTCTAAATTTTATCTCCCTTTCGATGCTAAATAGAATTATCCTGACTAACCTAATCAACAACTTTAAATGCCTTTTGAGTTAAGCGAGAATTGAAGGTCTAAGCGAGGCCGGGTTATCTAATGATTCCCTAGTCTACTACTCCTTTTTCAACTTTCATAGGCCTAGGTAGAAGGGTTGGTGGTCAAATTCCCCTAATTCACCTTTCGGTACTTCTCAGGTTAATCTCTGAATTACAAACATCCAAGGCCTTAAGAACGTTCGTAAGCAAGAAAAACGCAACCTTATATTGATTCAATTGAGAATTCAAGCACAAACTAAAACATTTCTAATCAAACTCCATAATGTTGGTTCATAAAACCCTAGAAAGAACGAAATCTACTCACAAGTATTCATTGAAAACAAGAAATACGTTTTAAACATGATAATCAATTCTAGAATTAAGAAAGAGAAAGTGAGAAGAGTAAAGCAAACACTAAGGAGAAATTCGTAAGATCTCTCAAGAACTTCACAAGTGTTGCGTGCTTCTTCTCGAATTCCAATTCTTCAAGTTCTTCGGATTGATTCTTGATGAATGGAGGTGTTTTTGGTGAATAATTCCTCTCCAAAATCTATCTTTTCTCCCCAGAATAAGTGCTGAACTGTTGTCCAATTCTTTCCCCAGTTTATTTACGCGAGAATAACCGCCAGTGCGAGGAAATAGCGTCAACCACGGTCCGTGGCTGTCACCACAAGCAGCCCGAGGTTGGCGCTGTCTCGCTAATTTCTGCTCGTTTCTTGCTGAAATTTTTACCACGGTCTTATCAACAGTAGTTGATACCCGTGGTTCCCTTGGCCTTACCAAATTTGCTCCAAAAATCAACTTTTTGGCCATAAACCTGCAAATCAATACTAAAAACACAAAGACCAAGCGTAAATAGAGAAATGGGGAAGATTAAACACCTTTTTAGCCCAAATTTACCATGATTATGCTTTTAAAACACCTAGAAATAAGTGCAAATAATGCACTTATCAAGGAGTTGTCTCTTGGAAGAGTGCCAAACAGTCAATTACGATATCTTCTACTGTGGCAGCAAAGTTTATCGCTTGCTATGAGGCATCAAATCATGGGATATGGCTGCGTAATTTTGTCACTGGACTGCGTGTAGTGGACACTATTCAGAGAGCTTTTAAGGTTTTTTTGTGACAATAAGTCTGCAGTCTTGTTTTCCAACAACAACAAGAGTTCGAGAATGTCAAAATTTGAAGCCCTCAAATTCTTAGTTGTTAAGGAAAGAGTTCCATGAGCATGTTGCTCATATGGGTGTTACATCATCTTTTGAAGATGTTCAATTTTAGTGGGAGTTTGTAATTTGGATGCTTTTTTTGACATTAGATTTTGGTTCTTCACAGTTGTGGTGACGTTTTATGCAGAAATAAAGTTATGTTGAAGTCTACTTTTACCAATATATATTATGTCCTCCTGGAGCACACTACAACGAAAACTCCTATTGTAGACATAATTTTTTAGACACAAGAGATGCCCATCACAAATATTTCTGGACATAAAAT
The DNA here is from genome assembly GCA_029582165.1 of Portulaca oleracea. Lineage (NCBI taxonomy): Eukaryota > Viridiplantae > Streptophyta > Magnoliopsida > Caryophyllales > Portulacaceae > Portulaca > Portulaca oleracea. Next base: position 8,405,438 of record CM055879.1, on the reverse strand, counting down.
TTTTTAGACGACGATTCTTGTCACTGTACTTATAACAAGCATTGGTCACCAAAATTTCACAAAAGACAAAAAAGAAAAGCAGCCTGGGCATTTGGAAGAAAAGAAGTGATGTTTAGTTTTTCTATCCCAAAAAATTAAATAAAATTGAAAGTTGAAAAAGGCACTTTAACCCTAATTTGCTTTTGCACCTCCATCCATCCGCCGCTTCCCCTCTCTCTTAGTCTCTCTCATTCTTTCTCTCTCTCTCTATGAAGCCTCATGGTTGAGGTCTCGGCTTCCCAACAATGAGGTGAAAATGGAGTACAATTTATAATACAACAATTATTTGCAAAAGGTGGGTTCAAGTTGCAATTAATCCTCTTCAATTTATAATCAATGACCGCATGAATTGGAATATTTCAACAGGATTTGAGTTGAAAATGGAGTACAAATGGAAGAAGAAAATATAGCAAATATGAAGCAAATCAGAGAAAACGAGGACGGGATGCCAGCACGTACAACATAACCTCAGCGATTAACTGTGAGATTTTTTCAGTCATTCTTCCCCTTCTTTCCCTTGTGAGATTGGAAGTTCAATTATCAATCAGATCTTAGTCCAAGGTAACGTCTTTCCAAAAAGATTTTTTTTTTTGGGGGGGGGGGGGGGGTTGGATCGGTCGCATTTGGATTTTGGTTGTTTTGATTTGATCTGTATCCAAGTAGGAGTAAATTATTTATTTTTGAGGTCTTTGATCTAGTATCTTGTGGGGTTTGAATTTGCATGAATTTTGTTGCTTCTCATATGGGATTTTTGTAAGTTATACTCCCATAAAAAACATGGGATTTTTTAGGTTTGCAATTTGCTTAACTGGGTCACTTGTACTTTCTCATATTGTTAGTTCTTTCTATTCTGCTTGCCATTTTAGTCAAAACTTGTTCTTCTGGGTTGGTAGCTAACTTTTGATGCTTGATCAGAAGTGTGAGCAAGATGTTCTTTGATAATTGAAGAATATACAAGTAGATAGAAGAAAATGAAGTGGATTCAAGAGCTTGCTCAGGAAAAAGAAATTTTGCTTTGTGTATTAGAACTAGGAAATCATTCAAATTGATTTTTTAACTCCTCTGTATGTAACTGTTCTTGTTTATGGGACATCTGTATGTAAATTTTGATATTGTTTAATCAGTATGTAAATTTTGACATTGTTTACTGAGAAAATATTTTTTCAATGTAATTATTATATTTCCTTTTCTTTAAAATCAAAATAAATATGAAAATGAGAATGGAAGAAAGTACTAATTGGACACAGCTGGCAAACCTATCTGAGCGTAAGAAACAAGACGGTCAAAGCAAAAGTTGCAACTTTGTAAACACAAAATTCCTCAACATTTGCCAGAGTTTGTTGACGGTATTTGTGTCAAAGAAAAAATTCTGACGCCCATTTTTGTGACGCACGTTGCCTGCATCTAGATCCTTTTTTGTGACATGAAAAGTTGTGTAGAAAAGCTCAAAAATGTGTCAAGAAATAGCATATTTGTTGTAGTGGCACATGCTCCATATCATACGTGGCACAGATATTTTCCATGGTGGCACCTAATTTTAGAAATTAAAAAAAAATTAGAAAAAATTAAATTACCCACGTTCTAGTTACATAAACCGACAACTGCACTCCTATTTGATTTCACACTCTAAAAGCTTCACCCTCTCTCTCATGGAGGTTCGATCATCTCCACCGTCGTCCCCTTCGACTCCCCGAAAACCTCCCCGGTATCGCCGAAATCTTCATCAGAAGAGGCAAATTTGACCATCCCCGCCTGTCCTTTTCCTCCGCCATCGCATCTTGTGGGGTTTGAATTTGCATGAATCACGTTGTGCCGCCTGTGAATCTGCCATGGACAAGTTACCAAACCTAGTCAACTTCCCTCCTCCCCCGGCGACCCTACTGTAAACTCCGTCATCCCACCCTCACCGTCGCCGCTCCTAAAGCTCTCATCTTTACTGTTGTTGTTACAACCACCTCATGGAAGCTTATCGTCCCCCCCCATTATTAACCACCTCATGGAAGCTTATCGACCCCCCCCCCCCAATTATTCACTTGGAATATATGTTTCATTCACTAACATATTTAGATTGTTCACCAGATACGCTGTGACTGTTCACTCATGAAAGGGAGAATTATGGCGTTGTTAACTCATAAAGTGGACATTGTTCACTCGTAAAATGATATGATGGACACAACCTGTCATCGTCAATTCAATTGTTCACCCTATTTGTTGAGATTGTTCACTACATACATTGTAATAGTTAATAAGATAATAAATGGTTGTTCATTATAAATTCTTCCATTGATCACTATGTTAAGGTGAACAAAATTATCTTAAAAGACATGTTATGACAAATAATGAACAACATAATTGAAGTAAGTCAACCACATAGTTGAAGTAAATGAACAACGTAGTTGAAGTAAATGAATAATGTAGTTGCAGTCAGTGAACAATGCAGTAATGAATATCTTGAAGTTGATAACTGTTTGACTTGATAACCGCCACGTTGATAATCAATATATATTACATGCACCCGGAGCATGTGTTTCAGATACTTGCAAGTGAACAATCATATGAACCAGAGTGAATAATCATAACAATCAGAGTGAACAACCTAATACATATGGGTGAACAATTATAGAATCAGGAGCACCTAATAAATTGCAGTTGACAATCGTTGCTGATTTTTTATAAATAAAAAAAATCTGACATGGCGCCATGTCATCTCCTGGAGCATGTGCTCCAGGAGCATACAATAATTTACATACTTTTACACTATGTTTATTTTGGATACAGTATGATCTCAATAAAGTTTAAGGTGGACCAATTGGAAATAGTTATGTTAAGATCACACCGCATGATATTTTCATGCTGCACATCCACATCTTGATCCATGTCATTCCTTGGTGTTAATGTATGTGATTATTGATGGGTCGAATTACGGTCATTGTAATGAAGGCCTCTTTGATCCTATGTTAACATTATTGATGGACGAAATTGTTTAGATACATTGTAATATTGATAGTAAAGTTGAGCTCAATACTTTGTTTTATTGTGTAAGTATATTCATAAGGTTTCACATATAGCTCAAGTGGGAGATTGTTGGATCATAATCCAACGATGAGCTTATATGTAAAAGAATATGCATCACAATAACTGTTTATAGCCCAACTAAAAGTGATCCAATAAGTATAAATATTGGGCTTTAATGTATCAGGCAAGATGTGAGCTCTAATGTATTGATACCGGTGACTTATTATTATTCCATGATAGGCGGAATAATAATAGGTCAAAACCCTAAGGGGTTTACTATTATATATATGGTTATGGTCCCCAGGTCATACACACGATTATTTCTCCCTGATAACCCATCATCAGTTATTAGGGAGAAGAGAGTTTTCTCTGTGAGTTCTCTTCTGAGTGGGTGTTGATCTGGAAGACCTAACCATATCACCTGAAGAGGATTAACAACTGCAATGGATTCAGGTATTCCTATTTATGTTTATGTTCTATTGATTCGACATATTGGATTCTGGGTTTATAGTGATTGATTAATTATGATTAATCCTAACAGCAGAGGGAGATGGAAAGAAGGTGGTTAGCGTTAATTTTGGTTGGACATATTTATTAGGAGAAGAGAGGACAAGTATTAAATTTCTTGTCTTCCCCCTCCTTCCCTTTCACTTTGAAGGTTAAAAAAAATGAAGGGGAATGAATGTAAAATGTTTTCTTCCTTTCACTACCTCTTTTTATTTCCAAATAGGAGAAAAATAAATAATAACCTCCCTTCATCTCCCCTTCCTCTCTTTGCCTTCCAATACAAATAGAATGGAATGTTCAAATAATTCAAATACCAAAACTATTATGCAAACAGTTACTTTACAAATACACAAGTCAAATTGTAAGAAAACCTCACTTGGTGTATAAAGGACAAAAAGTAACTACAACTTATAAAATTAACGTCAAAGGGGTACTATGTAGACACACCTATCAATACGGAAACAACTTAGTGACAATATATTTGCAAATATTAATTAAATTTATTACCAAGGGTTCCAATATTAATATATGTCAAAACACAAACGTAACTTATAAAGTTGACATTGAAAGGCTCACTTTGTAAACACATAAATCAATATGGCTTCAATTCAACCTTTCAAACATAACTATAACCAAAAGTAGTATACTTAAACAACAACATACCAACCCGATTTAATAAAATCACTTTACGAAAATGATTTTATAAAACAATATTTTGCGCACGAATGAAGACTAAAAGAGTATCATACCACTTACTTTAAATACTTCCCGGATATGTCTAACTCCACGTCTTAGATAAAACCTCATGCTTCTTCTGCGATGAATTGATGTTATCTACAACTCTCTTTTCTATAGCGGATGTTGGGAGGCACTATATTATTTTTTATTTTTTTTGCAGATGTAGGTAGTATAAATAATTAGGGAGGCTAGGTTTAGGATTTGACTCCCCTGAAATTAAAAAATTATAAAGGGGCTAAAAGAAATAATCATAATACTAATATGACTCTTTTTTTTTTGTTTTTTTGTCTTTTTTGGGATGGGTTATTTCATCATTTCCTCCTTTCCTCCTTTAAAAAGTTTTGTCCTTAAAACGTATCAATATCCCATGTACGACACTCATAAGTACATAACTCATAAGTACATTTTTCATAAAATGCGGAAAGAATAATACTATTGAACTTGAAGGAAGTCGGATGGTCGCGATGAGTGAGATGCTCTCAAAAAGCACCCTAGTTCTCTTCGCTGGCGCCGGCGCTCACGAATTCCAACTTTACTAATTCGTACTCGACGGTCGCGATGTCAATGGAGGTTTTGACGATTCCTAGGGTTTGTGATGTTTCGTTGTCTTGTTGTTCGATTTCGGTGAATTTTGTCTGAATTTTGGTGGTTTTTGTGTTGAATTGAGTTTGAGTGTTTATGATAGTGTTGTAATTCAAATTCGCGTGATTTAGTCCTGTGTGTTGTGAGGCATTGTACAAAATCTTGAGTGTGAGAGTCTGCATAAGAATGGGGAGAGGATGGAAGGAGGGTGACTCAGGGTTAAAGGATTGGGCAGATCCCCCCTCTAAACTGTTCATTGGCAATCTTCCAAAGAACCTCATCATCAACAATCAAAAAGCATGCAACAATCAAATCAACCATCATCATCAACCGAAGAAATTCCAATTCCAATTTTGGGTTCATCGAGCTTTAGCGAAGGCATGACGCTTGGAAGTGCATCCACCTACTGAATCAATCATTCATTAGAGGGAAGCGGATAATTGTTGACTGGGCTAAGGTTAATCCAAATAGGAAAGGAAAGAATCTCGTTTGGGTGCCAAAATCGACCAAAGCTAAAGATTCAGAGCAAGCGGAACCAGAGCAAGCTAAACTCAGAACAAAGGGTAATATCAATGAAGACTTCATGGAATGGTTGATAGAAGTCTTGTATGCACGTCAGCCTTCCCCGGGGATCTTGATGCATTAACATATCTAATCAAAGGCAACTTTGGCCCATTCTCGAAAATCACTGCATTTAGTGGGGTGAAGTTCCTTCTCACTTTTGCATCTGTTCAGGAAATGAAAGATGCATTAGCTAATCCTATGAAGCTAAGTGACTAGTTCACTGAAATCAAGCCTTGGTCTGTTTATGAAACCGCAGACTTGAAGAGAGTTTGGGTCGATATAATAGGTGTCCCTCCACACGGATGAGTGTGGGAGAACTTTCAAAAATGCACTCAACCGTGTAGAAAACTTCTATCATTAGCCATATGTGTTTCTACGACCAATCAGTTTGAAGTCATGCGTGCACTTATTCAAACAGATATCTTTAAGCGAATTGACGGTGACGTTTTCCTAGATATCCAAAGTTGTTCGTTCAGAGTATTTATTAGGGAGGTAAGTTCTCATCCCATTCCTCCAACAATGAGTCATGAAGTTGGGAATAACAGGGACGATACATCAATCTATTCTAGTGAGAATGAAGCTCGCAGTCATGAAGTTGATGAAGGCTGTCATGATAGCAATGGCAAAGTCCCAGAATCCCCATTAATCGTGGGTAATTCTCCTGTTGATCAAACAAATGAAATTTCAAATCAGCTATGAAGCAATATTGGTGGGAGCCAAAGGGTTGAGGAATTGAATACCCATGAGAAGGAGAATGATTTGGCACAAGTTAATATCAGCTCTCTGGCAATTGTGCCAGTGAGTATTGACCATGAGCTGGTTAATGCTATTGCCGCATTGGGAATCGATACAAACCTTGGTCTTAAAAAATCAGTAGAAATGATTTCTGGTTCGGTCAATCATTTGGATGTTGACCCAGGAGCAGATCTCGGATGAGATTTGCTTATTATCCTCTGGTTGTGACTCGATTATAAATGCCAGAGCGTATATAGCAGAGAAAGTAATCAACTTTGGCTTAGAAAGTGGTTTTATGAGACCCAAGAAGAAGAGCTTCAACCCAAAAAAATACTTTGAGGACAAACTCTCTGGTAGAAAGAAGAAGATGAAAATTAAAGAGAGCGAGAGATGGAAGAGAGTTGAGTCTCCCTCGTCACTATCGGTCAGGTTTTAACTAAGCAATGGGGTTTGCTCTGTGTATTGATCTTTTGGTTCAGGTTCTTTGGTGATGTTTTTGAAGGAGATATAGCTTCGGTTGAGAAACATTGGGAGTTAGGTTATGATGTGAATATGTGATTGTTTGTGCTCTTTCCTGATGTTTCTGCTACCAATTTGGTTTGGGTGCTGTTTCAGAATTTTTTTTTTTTTTTTAAGTCTCGACCATGGTTGGGTTGGAGGCTTTACAAGAAGAGTTTGTGGTGTGGTTTTGGTGAGATATCTAAAGCTTCATCTACTTGATCATGTTCTGTAGCGGTTCAAACTCTCAGTCACAAACTGATTATGACTACTCTAAGATGGCCGTGGTGCATCAAGATTCTTCTCAGGTCTTGTACAACGACAATGGTTATGTGTTTCCAATATGTAGTTGATTGTTGGAGTGGCTATGCTGCATTAATCTGAAATGGTTGATTGTTGCTGTTGTGTTCTACTGGAGTGGTGCTTTGATGGGGGTTGCTGGTTTAAGCTCTTTCTATGCAATTGAATCGTGATGTTGTATGCAATCTTCTGGGACTGGGTTGGTTACTGCCATAACTGACTTTTTGCAAATTTGAATGTTGCTGCTGTGTTCATCTTGTAGGGTGCGTCTATGGGGCTGTTGATCTAAGCTATTTCTTCATCTGTGGGGATGCTTGCTGTCATGATCTCAGTAATAAAGGTTCATCAATTGAAGTGCTAGATCTGATTGCAAGAAATAATAAGCCAGAGTTTGTGCCTGCAGTTGTCTCTGTTGTGCCAATCCTTTGAAAATTTTGATGCTTAGTTTGCAGCTGTGTGTTTGTGTAGTTAGTGGGCTGATTTGCCATATTTTGGGGATGACGAGTGGTTTCAGTTGTATGTTATATTGTGCAAGAAACAAGGAAGAGAGGCTAGCATTTTGATCAATATTAGCAGGAGTGAAGCCTTTCAGGGAACAAAATGGTGGCAAAATCAATGTGCCCATCCTGTTGCAAGCTATTGGTAGAGTAAAATGGTTGTTTCAATCATCTGTCAAGCCTCAAGCGAAGTTATTGGATGCAAAACAAACAGGACTCCATCTGCCTTCCACAGTATAAAATTATCATGTTTTTCAGTTGTCTGCAAATTCTCAATGAGGATGAAGATCAAATGCACCTGGATTTCCTCATAGGCCGAATCTCTATGTATTGTATTAGGCTGGATTTGGTATTTCTGTGATTGCAATTTTCTGAGTTTTGTCTCCTATGGTGGAGGTACTTCATTAGCTCTTGGCTGTTCGTTTTCATTCCCAGATGCTTGCCTAATTATTATGGCTCAGCTTTTATATAAAAGGGTCTTTTGACCGCTAATTATAAAAAAAAAATCTCTCATAAAATAAGTGAATCTGTAATCTTGTCAAATTTCCACACTCCTAAAATAAAGTTATAATGTTAGATCCCAAAAATGAACCGCCATTATGAGATCTTCTGATGTAATCCAATTCTAGCCAGTGATTTTCTATTATAAGTCTTAACCAAGTGGTGCCAAACCTTTGTACCCAAATTGCCAAAAATCCAAAATTCCTTGAACCCTCCAATCAAATTCTTTCAACGACAACCTAAATAGCACACACATATCCAACATAAGGTTAAAGAGCTTGCACTATTAGTTTAGAATTTAATATAGGATTATTGGACGCCAATAATACCAACTTTGGGGGTATTGGAGACTAATAATACAAACTATTTTCTTGGACACTAGTAGTACCAACTATCTACATATTTTCCTCCAATAGTATACGACCGAGTTGTTATAGTTTTAACTCATCAGAAAGATGACGTGGTTCCATGATGTGTGATGTGGAAGGCGAAGGTTGGGTAGAAAATGTTGACATGGACATTAACATGCCTTGTCATATATTATGGAGCCACATCATCTTTTCGATGAGTTAAAACAATAACAATTTGACGGGGTACTGTTAGAGGAAAATAGGTCAATAGCTCGTACTGCTAGTGTCCAAGAAAATCGTTTGTATTATTAATATCCAATACCCTCAAAGTTGGTATTATTGATATCCAAAAACCCTTTAATATATTAGTCCTTGCTTCAAAACTGGAAACACATAACCGTGTCTAGGCAAAGAACTGAAGTTGTACTAAAAATATAAAGTTTCAAGGCCTTAAAGACCGACAAATTGCCCAAGGGGATCCTTACATTAGAAATTATCAAGTCTCCAAGAAGTTTAAGAGGTCTATCAACAATGGCAGAAGATACTAATTTTAGACATCGACTTAAGCCGCCTAGAATCTCTTATATAATCCAAAATGAGCTTTAGCAATCATTAGACACTCCCTAACAATCAAATATATAAAACAAATCTTAATTTGCCATACCTCTATTCTCAAGGGAGCTCAAAAACACCTTTAAGGAATACACAAGTACAAATATATAAACATCATGCTTGTCTCAGATATCAAACAAAATTGCACCATCAATCTCTCTAATCTGTGTAATACTTAATTAACTTACCATTAATGCTCTACCAAGAATAATTATATAGACTTTTATGAACATTGCATAAGCATCTCTTGAATAACCCAACAAGTTGGTCTATCTAAGACATTTATTCAATAATAACTTAACCATCCACCCAGCTATTTAAACCTTATCCATGTAATCAAAATAGTGAACTTATTTATGCCCAACAATGCTCCAAGATACTTTTTATAATCCCTTAGGTATAAAAAAAAATAAAAAATTAGACTATGGAAATTAAAAGGCTCAAGGCAATAGAACATATGGATGAGAACAGAAAATGTCGGTCGAGAAAAGGTAAACTTTGATGAGATTTTCGAACGATCAAGCGGTAACATATTTATGAACTCAAAGGGGGAAACAAAAGTCCCTTATACCCATCCACATGTAATAGGTAACTTCAATGATCAAGACCTGAATAAAGAGAACATGCAACTCACACTAGATCTTAAAGAATTCCATAGCTACAAATATGGGCCAAACCTTTCACTATTTTTTTTTACACAACTTAAAAGGGATAAACTTTTCATGAAATTTGAAGTTTGAGATTTAAACTTATGATCTTAGCTAAGCACTCTAACCAATGTCTTCTACCCAAATATCACACCATGCATGAAATCTCATCCCCAAAAATATGTTTAACCATAATCACATGTAATAGAAATTTTACAAACTTTGCTCAGCGGGAACAAGAATTTCTAAGCCTAAATTAAGCTTACACAAGGAACTCTAATCCCAAAAGTATTTCTTTAAGGCCAAAAAGACAACAAGAATCAACTAACTTGGATCCCTGAAGAAGGCTTCTACACTCAACAATTCTAACACTTAATTGGATTTCATGAACGTGGATTGGCAAGAATAGAAAACTTTCTAACCCCAAGGCACCTTACAAAAGTACGTAGTAATCCCAAAATGTACTTCACTACAGACCAACTGAATATGACAGAAGATTCACAGAGATTTGTAAGTTTTGCAGATTCAATGGATAAAATATAGTAAAAATCAAGGGAAATGAAGAAAGAAAAGAATTGAAGGCAGAAGCAACCCAAAATCAACAGCGGCCACGCCCCGGCCATGGCCACGCTGGGCGAGAGGAAGAGCAACGACTGAAGGATGTGCAACTAGCGCCCAAAAGACGCCAGCTGTGCCTGGCCAGATTCCTCCAGCACTTGCGCCTAACGCTAGGACAAGCCGCAACCAGCACCAATAAGGGATTTTGACACAGAGATGATAGGAGTGGCCAACGTCTCACCTGACGCAGCCCGTGCCTCCTCCTTGACGCGCCTAATATAAAAGGGGCGTTGTGAGATTTTTGAGGGAGTTCGATTAATTCATCTGTTCCATTCCTTACTTTTACCATAATTTCATAAAGTTCTCGTTAGCAACCACGAAGAAGAGAAGAGAAGGATCGACTTGGGTGACGCAAGGGGGTTGGAATCGACTCTTCGGATTATGGTTTAGTTTATCTATTTCCATTATGTTTTTCAGTTTAGATTCCGTTATCGTTATGTTTGCTTTTATCAATTATGAGTAGTTACTTTAATTGTTTAGAGGATAAACTCGATGTTAACTGATTGAGTTTTGATGTTTAATTTCAGTATGAGGTAGTAATTCAGTTTGTCTAATCTTTGTGGTGTGTATGTCATAGTAATTTATTGATCACTTTTTACTTAGTTTAGATTCTAAATATCGGGTCGAAAGATTGTTATTTTGAATCGGATTAATAAAATTAAATAGGTATAAAACACGGTTAGAAATAATGGATTCATGCTTTAGGTCATTATATAATCTGTTCTTATCTTTGGTTGAATTAAATAGTCATGAGAATAGGTGTTTAGTTTAATCATCGCAATTTACCCCCGATTGAAAGATTGTTGTGATTAAAACCCTAAAATATAATTGCTTGCTCAGTTCCAGTATAGTAATTAGCAAAAACAAACCCAACCTCTTGACCAAAAATTTGCTGGGAGGTGCCATACATTCTCAAAAACTGACTCGTGGGGGACCACATTTTTTAATGCATTCAAAGTGGACCAATTCCTCAAATAAATGGATGCAAGGTGCCTTTCCGGCCATTTCTTCCCGGAAATCATTAAAAGACTAAAATGGCCTTGGGTATGTATGTTAAAAGACGAAGAAGCCCTTATATTTTCCCGCTCAAAAAAATGAAGGCTTGTCGACTACCTTCTTCAATGCATGCAAACTACCACTAAACCAAACACAATTCAGTCGACCGTTTGTGGAAATTCTTCATCAAGGGAAGGAGGTGGCTGGGACGGTGATCTGAGTTCGACGACGGTTGCTTGGATGTCGGAAAGGTGGTGCGGATCTCCAGGCTTGCGTTGATCGTCGAAACAGAGCAGAACAATGGTGAGTGAAATTGTGTGTACTGACAATGTAGTTAGGGTTTAAATTTGGTTTAGGGTTCGAAATTTGTTTAGGGTTTGCTGGGTATTAGTTGTTGTTCATGTAGCCGTTTATTGTTAATGGTAGTTTGTAAGGTGATTGAAGTTTGAAAGTAAATTAGTCAAAAGACCTTTGTTCAGTGTTGGGTATTTGAAGTGTCGAAAGATTTGATTTTTATAGGGATAAATTTTTACAATTTATGGTAATCAATTGATGTTTATTCATTTTTAGTTGCTTAATCTGTTGTGTAGGGTGATTCAACGAAGTCATCCATTGTTAGATTCCATACAAAAAGATTTTTCATCACTGAGCAGGACCTAGACAAATACAATCAGAAGGAACTGTTTGTTGACATTAAGCAGAGGTTCATTCAAGATATGGAGAAATTTCCTAAGTTTGCTGGGATTAATTGGTACCTACCTGGGTAAGAGAACAAGAAGGTACCTTTGATTACTGACACTGACTGGAACAAATTTATGGGAGCTTGGTCAAAGTTGGAGCAAGTGAAGACATTTCCTGTTGAATTGGTTGAGTTGGCTGGTAAGGGAAAGCTGCAACAAACTGTGGAAAGCATCGAGGTTTCAGCACTTGATGAAATTGTGGTGGAAATGTCCCTGAGTCAAGAAAATGCATGGGCTGATGAATTGATACAAACCCCTGTTGATACTCAGCATAGCCAAATTGATAGTCAAAATGTGAACAACAAGGAACCATCTTCAAGCATAGGCCAGAGGTTTGGCAGTAGGCCACCAAAGTTACCTTTCAGAAGGACTTTGCACAGAGAAGCAAAGGCAGACAAAGGCAAAGCAGTAGGTGGGCCAGGAGAGGATGTTGCTGGGTATATGGCATCTGAATGTGGGCCTGGAGAGGATGTTGTTGTGCCTGGAGAAGCAGCAAGTGGGCCTGGAGAAGCAGTAGGTGGGCTTCAAGTGTCATCTACATCAACTAGCCCAACTGTGAGCATTAATGATGGAAGCAACAACAATAATATCTCGGGGAAGGTCAATAGCTGTGGTCCTGGTCCAACCAAAGCTGCACACTCCACTGTTAGCTCACCAGCTAGATCAAGAAAGGGAATCCCTAGCAGAGCAGTTACCCCATCCATTCCAATATCTAAAGCTAGGGATGTTTCTCCAACAGCTTGATCAACAACACCAACCCCATCCTCAGGAGCTGGAACCCGAAGGAGGCCAGTGACAAGATCTGTTTCAGCTAAATCACCTACAAAGGAAGCTGAGACAGACTTACCTACACCCCAATCAACTCCTTGCAAAAAGAAGACTGTAAAAGGTAAGAAATCAATGGAGCTTGATCCTGATATGCTTGAAAACATATCAAAACAGTTTGGTGGTCTAGATCCAAAGGAAGTGTAAGATATTGGAAGGCCAGACATACCTGAAATTGATGTTTTCTTTGAGGATGATGAGAATGCCATAGGGGGATCTAATGAGGTAGGCCAGCTAGAGGATGATGATGACTGTGATGATGAAGATTTCTTTCCATCAGAAGATGAAGAAGACAGTGACAGTGACAATGACACTTATGATGTGGTTGATGAAGATGTGGAGGAATCATATTTAGAATGTGATGGAGAATTGGAGGTTGAGAGAAGACAGCAACTAGGGGTGGTGGTTGATGAGGATGGACTTGCACAACACAAGCTGACTGTTGCAGGCAAGATGGCCAAATTGTACAGTCAATGTACAGTTTGGACTGAAAGTAGAGATGGTAAAGTGGACATAAAGGCTGGGGATTTGTTCACTTCCAAGGAACAATTCTTAGATGTTATGAAGACTTACACAATTCAAAGAGGTATAGTTTTGAAAAAGGTGAAGAACAACAAGAAAAGGTTTACTCACACATGTACAAATGAGAAGTGTAGTTTCAGAATTCATGCAACTGTGATGCAGGACAATGTAACTTGGAGGGTTAAGTATGTGAAAGGGGGGCATGTATGCTATGAAAAACAGCACATCATCGAGCTGGTAAACATTGGGTTGCAAAGCAGTTGAAGAAGGACTTCATGGCTAACCCAAACATGGATGCCAAGGGTGTTCATGCACTAATTTTTCAAAGATTTGGGGTGGTTGTGCTTGATTACACTTGCTATAGAGCTGTTAGGTTGATGAAGGGGGAGTTGTTTGGTAATCATGATGAGGGGTATAGGAAACTACCTCAATACTGTGAGGAATTCACTAAGGCAAACCCAGGATCAAAATGTTTCATCAAGTTCACTGAAAGAGGTCCCACTCTGAATCCCACTTTCAAGAGGATAATGATATGCATTGGTTCTGCAATCAAAACATTCAAGGAGAACTGTAGGGGATTGATTGGATTGGATGCTTGTTTCTTGAAGGGGCCTTACAAAGGTGTTTTGATGACTGCCATTGGCTTAGATGGCAATAATGGACAATTCCCACCGGCATATGGAGTATTCCCTACAGAGGATGATGAAGAATGGTCATTCTTTGTCAATGGAGTGGCTGTTGCATTAGAGTCACACCAAGAAACACACAAGTACACATTCATGGCTGACAGACACCAGGTTCTCATGCTGACTCTTTGTAAAATTTCAATTATTGATCCATTGTTTAGGATGTTTAGGCTTCTGTTGTGACTTGTTTGGTGATTTATTATAACTGTTTTATATTTTTTTTCCTCAGTCAGTCAAGAATGCTTTAGCCAAGTTCTTTCCTCAATCCAGGAGAAGGGTTTGTGTCCTACACTTATACAAAAACTTTGCAAACGAGTTTCCAGGTAAAAAAATGAATTCAGTTCACTTGGGAATAATCAGTTCTATTGTATAGATTAAGTTCACTAACTATGCTTCCTTAGGTGCTTGGTTCCACTTCCACTTCTGTATAGCTACAAATGCATACTCAGAGCATGTTTTCAAGACTGCAATGGAGAAGATCAAGGAGAAAAGTGCAGCTGCATACAACTGGTTGAAGGATGTAGAGCCAGTTGAGAACTGGGCCAGATTCAAATATGACCCAAACCTCAAGAGTGATGACAACACCAACAACTTCGTGGAGTCATTCAACCATGCCATCATCAAACATAGAGGTAGGCAATTACTTACTATGTTGGAAGAAATTAGGAAAGTTATTGGCCATCGGTTTGATAAGAGATACAAATTTGGATGTAGTTGGGAAAGTAGGATAACACCATTTGTGGACAAGAAGCTGAGGAAAACAAAAATTGACTCCAGGGGTTGTGGTGTAATCACCAATGCTGGGAGGGGTTTGTTTGACATATGGGAGGATAGTGTGAACCACAATGTTGACCTCAACAAGCAAACTTGCACATGTTGCAAATGGCAGATAACTGGCATTCTATGTAAGCATGCAACTAGGTGTATACACTTTGACAACTTGAATGTTGAGGACTACATTGCACCTTGTTTCATGGTGGAGAAATATAGAAAGTTGTATGATAACTGCGTTTCATGACTATGTTTTTAGGGATTTTCAACAGTGAATTAGGGATAATTTTGCGTGTGAACCTAGATTTTTATTCCAATTTCCCTACTACACTTGGTGTTATTGTTTTTGATGTGAATTTGTAGGTTTTGAGGCAAAAACACCAACTTTCTCTCAACTTCAGGCAAGAGTGAATATACCACGGACCTCTACATTCAAACCCAAACCGTGGTACAAATTTGGGACGGAAAGGAGCAAGGAATGGCCAGGCAGCAGCCACCTCGGGCAGCCCGTGGTGGTAGCCACGGTCCGTGGCGGTTCAGCTTCTTGTGCCTAGCTCATTTTGGCGAAGGAAACAAGAAAGAAGCGGGACAGTGGCAACCTCGGGCAGCCCGTGGTGATCACCATGGTCCGTGTGTACGGACTTGTACGAACCTGTACGGACCGAGGTGGACTGCCTATGTAGATCGGTTGTTTTCGCGAGTAGAAAAGCAAGGAAGCGATGGTTTTTCAAGGTAAAGTCATTATCTCTCGTTTTTCCTTCGTTCTTTGGCCGGGAAGCAGAGAAAGGAGAGCCCTAATACTTCCATTCTACTCTTCCCCATCATCAAGATTCAAGACCGAATCGATTCAAGAGAAACCAAGATCAAGATTAGCAAAGAAAAGGAGCGACGTTCGCGGAGAAGGTTCCACCCCGGGATCGAAAGGCTCGACGGGTTGTATTCTTCGCAATTCTATTCTTTCTTTTTTATTTCCTTCTTAGTTTTGAGATTCGATTATGATGTTTGGAACTTGTTTAATGTTTTCATTGAATATGAGTGAGTAGTTCCTTTGAATTCTAGGGTTTTGCAACCCGAAACAATGTAGTTTGATTGATTATTATTAGTCTGTGCATGAATTCTTGATTAGAATCAATAGAAGGTTGTGTTTTCCATGTTTATGTGTGTTCTTTGAGCGCTCGAATACTCATGAGTTTGAGATTAACCTGAGAAGTACTGAAAGGTGAATTAGAGTAATCTGACTACCAACATGTCTACCTAGGCTTATGAAAGTTGAAAAAGGAGTAGTAAACTAGGGAATCATTAGATAACCTGACTTTTAAGACCTTCAATTATGTTCAACCTAAAAGGCAGACGAAAGTTGTTGATTAGGTTGTTTAGAATAATTCTATTTAGCATCGAAAGGGCGATAGAATTCAGAGGTTATCGATTCTTGATTCACTCTTGAATGTATGATTGTGCAGGCTAGGTTTTAGTAATCGAAGTCGTTGTTAGGTTAGCATCTCCCTAGAAGTCTTTCTCTCTTGATAGATTTTGTGATTGATTTTTCCTGCTTTATTAGTTTGATTAGTTGTTAAACCTTTTCCAAAACCTAAAACCTTATTAGCTTAGCAATAGCATTAGAGATTAGCTTTCTGTGCTGCTAATTGAGTCCCTGTGGGATCGACCTTGACGTGCTACTACGTACACCGTGCGCTTGCGGCCCTGTCAAGTTTTTGGCGCCGTTGCGGCGGACTCTATCCCTAGCAGTCGGTAAACGAACCCTCTTAGGTTGACTAAGCTGTTTTTTTTTCTTTGATTTTTCTTGATTTTCTTGTTTCACTCCGTTGGTGTTCTTGTTTTTGTTTTGCTAGGAACTTTTGGTGTATGCGGCTGATTCCGGAGTTCGAGTTCAATCCAGAAATAGAGAGGACTTTCCACCGGAGGAAGAGGCAAAGGTTAGAAGAAGCTAGAAAAGAGACACCCTCGCAACAATCCAAGATGTCCGAAGAAGAACGACCGAAGACACTGGCCCAATATGTGACTCTGAACGTCACAAACCCACCCACCGCCATCAAATTACCTGAAGTAGGGAACGATTTTGAGCTGAAGAATTCTCTCATCAGCCTAGTACGTGCTACGCCCTTCCACGGTCTCCCAAGCGAGGATCCTAACCGACATTTGCGCGTTTTCCGCCAAATATGTGATACCTTCAAAGCCAGTGGAGCCTCGTCGGACGCGATCAAGCTGAGACTATTCCCATTTTCCTTGGAGGATCGAGTATGGGAGTGGCTGGATTCCCTTCCGGCGAACTCCATCACTACTTTCGATCAGTTGGCGAGCGCATTTCTTACTAAGTACTTCCGTACGAGCAAGTGCGAGTCTTCGGAATCAGATTTCCACTTTCTCCCAAGAGCCGGATGAGACATTATATGATGCATGGGAGAGATTCAAGGAGTTGCTTCGCCAATGCCCCCAGCATGGATTCGAGCCATGGGTTCCCATCCAATCCTTCTACAATGGGGTAGATGACCACTTGAGAGCGACAATCCTTGCAGCAGCTGGAGGGAACATTATGAACAAGACGGTGGAGGAGCTTCATGAGCTAATTGAGCAAATGGCGTCAAACAGTCACCAATGTCACGACCCCGTTCCACGAGGACGGGAGGTAAGTATTCTATTGATGCTATCACATTGCTTTCTGCGAAACTTGATGCTATAAATGAAAATATGGAAAGAATGCATGTGAATGCTTCCCCTCCTCCCCAATGTGCTTCATGTTACTCTTTTGACCATGCTACCCTTTATTGTCCTAACGGGGTGGGTAGTAGTAGTAGCCAACCTGACCAAGCCAACTTTGTTGGTAACCCTACCCATAGATCCCTATTCGACCCTTACTCTAACACATATAACTCCGGTTTGAGACCCCATTCTAATCCTTCTTACCGGAACCAATTGGGTTACCCACAAGGACAAAGACCATCCACTCAACCTTACCAAGCCTCTCAAAATCCTGACTTAGAAGTCATGATGAAAGCCATGCTCTTGTCCCAACAAAAGCAATTCGAGCATCAACAAAAATAAGATGAGGTGATTAAGGCTTTAGCCACTAAGGTTGACCTTTTATCCACCTACAACCAAATACTTGAGAACCAGATAGCTATTCAGTCTGGTACTTCCACCACCCCTCCTGGACCACCCATACCTAACCTTAAAGAGCATTGCAATGCTATAGTTTTGAGGAGTGGGACACAGATTGAGGGACCCGAGATGTCAAATGCCAAGCATGGGGGGGATTTGAGTGAGAGGAGTGCTGAGAAAGAGAGTGAGGAGGAGAAAGACCATGAGAAAGAGACCATCACTGAGGGTAGTGCTGAAATCCCTCAACCATCACCCCACCTAGAGTTTATGTGCCCCCCATTCCATTCCCTTCTAGGCTTGCTAAGTCTAAGACCGATGTTTTATTTGGGAAATTCCTTGGTCTGCTTAAAAAGTTGAATGTGAATGTTCCTTTTCTTGATGCTTTGTCCCAAATGCCTTTGTATGCTAAATTCTTGAAGGAGATTCTCTCCAAGAAAATAAAAATAGATGATTGTGAGGCAATTACATTGAATGAGGAGTGTAGCTCTGTTGTCTTGAATAAGTTCACTCCAAAGCTTAAGGACCCTGGGAGCTTCACTATTTCTTGTGGCTTAGGAACCATGAACATCGATCGAGCTTTATGTGATGTGGGCTCAAGTGTAAGGTTGATGCCTTATTCCCTTTATAAGAGACTGAACTTAGGTGAGCTGAGACCTACCGCCATGTCACTGCAAATGGCTGATCATTGTGTTAAGTACCCAATTGGTATTTTAGAGGACTTTCCTCTTAAGGTAGGAGACTATTATGTGCCTGTAGATTTTGTGATTCTTGATATGGCCGAGGACACCCGTACCCAAATTATTTTGGGAAGACCTTTCCTTGCCATTGTTGGGTGCGTAATAGATGTGAAAAAAGGAAAGATGAGTTTTAAGTTTGGGGAACATGAGGTTGAATTTGATCTATTTCGTGAACATATGCCTCCTAATGTTTCTTCTTGCTGTGGTGTTGATGTGATTAGGAATGATGAGTCTGATGATGTATTTCCTGAGAGCCATATACTTGGTGACATGTCAGATTGGGTACAAATTATTGAACCCGAACCTAACATCACCTAGGACAGGGCATATGCTACTAATGAGAATTGGTTGAGAAAGTTTTGCAGGTTTGACTCCAGGATGCCTTCCAACGTTGAGGAAAGAAATCAATTCGACCCTTGCTGGTGGGTTCGACTTCGAGATGCTGAGGGAACACATGCTGATGGTGTTCCAAAAGAGTTTGATTATGATGTGGAGCATTCTCCGGACTGAGGTGAGTTTCGTCTAGCTAAAGACGTTAAACTAGCGCTTCTTGGGAGGCAACCCAAGCATTTATTCGCTTTCTTTTGTTTTTGTTTTATTTTTTTTTATTTGTCTTGATTGCGAAAACCCTCCTTTGTTGAGTTCTTTATGAGGGGTGTGTTTGGATTGTCATTGCAAGTGTGTACTCATGTGATTTCCGGCTTGATGCGGATGATGAAAGAAACTTGGTTGCTTGTTTGACTTAGGTTGCTTGTCTTGTTTGTGATTCATCTGGTCTTGATCAATTGAAGTGTATGATAGTGAAGTTCCTATGATTGGTACATCAAAGGAACTAGTTGTTGTGATCGTAGTAGGTTAACCCGTGAGACTTCTTGAGCCTAAAAGACTATTATTTTTATAGTCTCATTTTCTTTTGAGTGTGACCTTACCATGTTTGCATCTCTAGAACTTGATTTGACTCTCTTTGAAACTGCATTTGACTTGTGCATTGTGTTAATATGATTGAGGCCCATTTTGAAGCCACATAGCCTAAAAGCCACATGACATTTTGACTTCTTTTTGCTAGCCTTTACTAACCTTTTTTCCTGTCTTGTTGTTACCCTATAAGTGTGCACCCTTGGCCTGTTCTTTATCCTATATCCCTTTAGCCAAGTTAGTGGAGCAACAATTCAGTTGGGGGCAGTTTTGCAGTCTAATTGTTGGTGACTTTGTTGGTTAGTTCGCTTGATGAGGGAAGTATTGCTCATAATCATTATTTATCCCCTCTATTCATTTGAGGTTGAAATTGGGTTGAAAGGAAATGAGTCCATCTTTATGTATCTATGCTATTCACAAAAAAAAAAAAGAAGGAAAAATAAAAAAAAATAAAAAAAGAAGAAGTTTTGAGGGATAAGGTGATTAGCATTGTAGTTTTTCTTGCGTATATCGAATCTTTCCCCTTACCTTTCTTTGATGGGGAATATATTTGAGCTTAATCGAGGTGTGAAATAGGAGGTGTTGTGTTTTAAGTCATTGGGAATGTTGCTCTTTAGGTCCTTGGCTCTTAGCTCCACATTACCCAAATGAATTCCCTCCTTATCCTACACCTAAACCCCATTACAACCCTTGAAAAGTCCTCATGATTAACTTTTATACATGTTGTCTATAGCGGTAGAGAATCGAGAGTCTTGTCAAGCTTATGGTAGGTTGTTTACATTGGTTGAAGGTTTTGAGCGAACCGTTGTATCTATTTAGAACACATGAGGGGAGTGATCCACATACCCTAAAGTGAGGTCCTAACGATCCCAACTAGTTCGCCAAACATGTGAATGAATTTTGATTGCATTTGAGTTGTGATGGATTGGTGGTGTTGCTTCATGACTTGTGATTCTATTTCGAACAACAATTTTTGCTTCAATTTGATTCTTAATCTCGCTAGGAAGTCACTTTTTGTATGCTTATTTTGGCTTTCTAATATGCCCTTTTTATTAGAGGAGGTGTGAGTAGATTTCTTTTCCTTTTCAAGTCTTTTCATCTTATTTTGAGTCTTGTACTTGCTTGGGGACAAGCAAGGAGTAAGCATGGGGGGATTTGATAACTGCATTTCATGACTATGTTTTTGGGGATTTTCAACAGTGAATTAGGGATAATTTTGTGTGTCAACCTAGATTTTTATTCCAATTTCCCTACTACACTTGGTGGTGTTATTTTTGATGTGAATTTGTAGGTTTTGAGGCCAAAACACCAACTTTCTCTCAACTTCAAGCAAGAGTGAATATACCACGGACCTCTACATGTCAAACCCAAACCGTGGTACAAATTTGGGACGGAAAGGATCAAGGAATAGCCGGGCAGCAGCCACCTCGGGCAGCCCGTGGTGGTTCAGCTTCTTGTGCCCAGCTTATTTTGGCGAAGGAAACAAGAAAGAAGCGGGACAGTGGCAACCTCGGGCAGCCCGTGGTGATCACCACAGTCCGTGTGTACGGACTTGTACGAACCTATACGGACCGAGGCGGACTGCCTATGTAGATCGGTTGTTTTCGCGAGTAGAAAAGCAAGGAAGCGACGATTTTTCAAGGTAAAGTCATTATCTCTCGTTTTTCCTTCGTTATTTGGCCGAGAAGGAGAGAAAAGGAGAGCCCTAATACTTCCATTCTACTCCTCTTCCCCATCATCAAGATTCAAGACCGAATCGATTCAAGAGAAACCAAGATCAAGATTAGCAAAGGAAAGGAGCGACGTTCGCGGAGAAGGTTCCACCCGGGATCGAAAGGCTCGACAGGTTGTATTCTTCGCAATTCTATTCTTTCTTTTTGATTTCCTTCTTAGTTTTGAGATTCAATTATGATGTTTGGAACTTATTTCATGTTTTCATTGAATATGAGTGAGTAGTTCCTTTGAATTCTAGGGTTTTGCAACCCGAAACAATGTAGTTTGATTGATTATTATTAGTCTGTGCATGAATTCTTGATTAGAATCAATAGAAGGTTGTGTTTTCCATGTTCATGTGTGTTCTTTGAGCGCTCGAATACTCATGAGTTTGAGATTAACCTGAGAAGTACTGAAAGGTGAATTAGAGTAATCTGACTACCAACATGTCTACCTAGGCTTACGAAAGTTGAAAAAGGAGTAGTAAACTAGGGAATCATTAGATAACCTGACTTTTAAGACCTTCAATTCTGTTCAACCTAAAAGGCTGACGAAAGTTGTTGATTAGGTTGTTTAGAATAATTCTATTTAGCATCAAAAGGGCGATAGAATTCAGAGGTTATCGATTCTTGATTCACTCTTGAATGTATGATTGTGCAGGCTAGGTTTTAGTAATCGAAGTCGTTGTTAGGTTAGCATCTCCCTAGAAGTCTCTCTCTCTTGATAGATTCTGTGATTGATTTTTCCTGCTTTATTAGTTTGATTAGTTGTTAAACCTTTTCCAAAACCTAAAACCTTATTAGCTTAGCAATCGTATTAGAGATTAGTTTTTTGTGCTGCTAATTAAGTCCCTGTGGGATCGACCTTGACATGCTACTACGTACACCGTGCGCTTGCGGCCCTGTCACTGTATGATACATTCATCCGTCCAATACCTGATCACACCATGTGGCCTGACTCTGATCATTAGCTGCTTGATCCACCATTTGAGTTGAAGAAGAAAGGTAGGCCTGAAAAGCGCAAAAGAAGAGAGGCCAGAGATGTTCTTGAAAAAGCTAAGGACATTAGGAAGAAGCATGGCACCAAGAGATGCTCCACATGTGATGAGATAGGGCACAACTACACAACTTGTGGCCAAGCTAGGGATGAGAATGGAAGGCTATTACCAACTGTGAAGGAGAAAGCAGCTTCAGGGGCTAAGAGAAGTAGGGGATCCAATGCAAAGGAGGCAAACAGTCAAAGAAAGAAGAGAAGGGTGACAACTTCAACTGATGTTGAAGGTTGTAAACACACATTTCGAGCCTGAAATAAGTAAAGACAGGAAATTGAGAAAAAAAATATAATTTGTATTAATATTCAAATGTATCTAGGTACAATCTCTGTATTAAATACAATAATGATGATCCTCTGATTCAATCTTCTTGAGTCTTGGATGAGTCGAGG
Source organism: Portulaca oleracea (assembly GCA_029582165.1). Taxonomy (NCBI): domain Eukaryota; kingdom Viridiplantae; phylum Streptophyta; class Magnoliopsida; order Caryophyllales; family Portulacaceae; genus Portulaca; species Portulaca oleracea. The sequence goes on along the minus strand of CM055879.1, from coordinate 8,382,770 downwards.
GCGTGGACGCTTGATCTCGATCTCGGATGCAGGTTGAGTTGAAGAACTCTTGTAGTAGATCTTGAGCTGAAGGTCTTGAGCGTTGATCCCCTTGATGCTTGGTAGCCGGAGGTTGCTCGAAGTCTAACCGTTTGTAGGTTGACTGGCGGTTGCAGTTCTTCAAGTTCTTGGATGCGAGGGCTTGAGTGCTTGATCTCGATCGATGAACTAGACGAGGAAGACGACTGCAGTCTTTGATGCGAAGAACAAAAGTTGTTGAACTAGCCAACGTTAGTCCTTATCGCTTGTAGCTGGAGAGCGTATGTAGTTCGATCTTCTGAAGGCTTTGTAGGTCTTGCTGAAGAACTCTGAAGCAGTTCTTGATCTTGACGCGGTAGAGGCTTGAAGACTCGATCTTGAGCTTTTGCAAACTTCGATCCTTGGCGCTTGGTAGCTTGAGACTGCTGGCAGTTTGATCTTCTGAAGCCTCTGGAGTGCAGAATGCCGAATGCCGTCTGGGGTAGACTTCAGTGTGTGTTTAAAATAAGGGAGATGACCTCTATTTATAGGCTTTGGAGGCCTAGGGTTGCCTAGTGTCTGAGTCGGCTTTTGGGCTTTTGGGCCCAAATTAATTAATTATCCCTTTATTTAAAGTAAAGAAATAATTATGATTTTCTGCATCATAATTGACACGTGTCGCGATGTTATTGGCCATGATACATTTCCATTTAAAATTTAATTAAATGGACCGCCGTAATTAAATTTACACGTGGCGGATAATAATTGGCCGAATAAATTTATTTATTTTTCACGTGTCATTTTCTGATTTGTCGACAAATTTTTGCCTTCTACAGATACCCCCTTCGAGAGTCGGCTGCGAACACGAGCCTTGAGTGTTTATCGCGGTCGAATCTTGAAAATTTATTGGACAGATTTGGGCATTAATTTTCCACAAGCCCCAAAACTATCCAAAGTTGATCCATTTGTCATGGATTTTAACCCAATTCTACGTCTCTAATTTGGGCTGATTAGGCAAAACAATTTTTTTTTTTTTTTGAATTCATGTGCTCTCTTTGTTTGTTTTTTTTAAAGCATTTATTGCTCAAGGAGTTCACTACAACAATGATTCTTCTTTTTCTTCCCCTTTTTTTTTCTTTTGCTGAATTTTATCAAGAAATTAATAAAGATAAAATTCTTGATATCCTAATTGGAGTTGAAGTATGAGTCATAGCTAAGTCAGTTTCTACCCAGTTCTTATGGGATAGGCTTCTTAGCAGTAGAATCCGACTAGGGCTCCAATAGCTCTGTCGTTGGATCTCCAGGGTTTCCAAAATGGAGGGGACTTGGCCGCTTACTCACGCTATAAAAGGACTTTCCATACTTTCAGTAGCCTGCAACTCTTGCCCATCTTCCTTGATTATCGAATTGGGTCTTCTTCCATTATTTTATTTTTTTCAACTTTGAGTCCTTGCCTGCTTTTTTTTTCTCTAGATGATGATCTTGATCATATACTTGTTCTCCTTTTCTTTTCTTCTTTTTTTTTAAAAAAAAAACTCTTGATGTTGCCATGGTCTTGATTATGATCTAGATTTTGATCATGATCTTTGAATTTTGAGGCAGCGGAGAGAGTTTGCCCGTTGATGATCATCATGACGATAATCGATCGGACTCTTGATTTTGAATCTAGATATCATCATGGCGTCGATCAAGACTGTAATTTTGACTGTTGGGGAGATGATTTTCCTTGGGATCTTGATTTTGAGGCAGTAGAGAGCCCTGATGATCACGGCGATGGGCCTACTCATACCCTTGACTTTCTTTACTTTGTTTTCATCATCATCATCAAGCTTTTTATGTCCTCCCATGGTGAATAATATTTCCTGGAAAAACCCATGATTTTTTTAGATCATCTTCATCATCATGATTTTTGAATTTGGTGATAGTCGATCTTGATTTTACAACCCCACTTTTTACCTGGATATTAGATTGATCTTGCTCATGCTCTGATCTTTGATTTTGAGCCACGAAGCTTGATGCTTGTGATGATGGTGATGATGACGATGATGATCAGTGAACACTTGATTTGGAGTCTTGATGTCACCGTGATCTTGATCATGATCTGGGTTTCGGTGATGAGGAAGTGATCTTGATGATCATGATATTCATGAGAGCTTTGAACCAGAGGAGAGAGTGGAGAGGATATGAACATAGCTCTGGTTATCTGGATTCATATTTTGAGTTGGTGGGAAACATCATCATGGCCATCAAGACTTTTTAATTTGTCCTTTTTGTCCCTTGTTGTGACAATGAGATTGTAAAATTTTACTCTCATTTTTGTGTGTATGAGCCCCACAATGAAATTGTAAAACTTTACTGCATTGTTATACGCAACAAAATCTAGGAGCTGAACCCCTTTTTTTTTTTTGCTCTTTCTTTGCTTTTCATAATAATTTAATTTGTGGACCCCACCACTAACAAAAATTAAAAAGAAAAATAATAGCCAATTTTGGCCACTTTCACGTGAAATCAGTAAAAATCTCATACTTTGCTAGCTTTCTTGTCTTTTCTTCTTTTCTTTTTGACTTTGACTGTTTTTTTTCATTTTCCTTTTTTTTCTTTTTTTCCATCTTTTGACTTTTTCTAATATGTATATTTTTCTAACACTTGTTATTTTTTTTGTCACTTTTTTGGTGTAGGGAGTTGTTGCGATCTGCCTGAAATTGTCCTTCGTCCTCGTCAGTATCTTTGCTTTCACTCGTCTTTATCGTAGGTAGTCTGCACTACTCTCTCTTGAGGTATGCAGGTCGACTGTGTCGTCTTCTCCACTTTCTGTGCTATTCCTCAGCGTACTGACGTAGGGTGGTCCTAGACTACTCTCTTCAGGACTATCTGGGTCGACTGTGTCGTCTATTGGCTTCTATGGATTACTCCTCAGCGTACTGACGTAGAGTAATCCTAAACTACTCTCTTCAAGACTGCCTGGGTCGACTGTGTCGTCTCTTGACCTTGAGTGAAATACTCCTCAGCTTACTGTCGTAGAGTGGTCCTATACTACTCTCTTCAGAACTGTCTGGGTCGACTGCATCGTCATCTCCACTTTCGTGGGTACTCCTCAGGGACGTTCTGATGTATTAGACATCTTTGAGGTGTCTCTTTTCAAAACAGGCCTGGGTCGACGGAGTCATGGCCTCATCGCAAGTGGAGTACTCCCTTGGCTGCTGGAGCAGAGTTGTCCTAGACAACTCTCTCAAAAACGATGGTACAGCCAGGGTCGACTAGATCATTGCCTCGCTGAAACATTCCTCAGCGTACTGACGTAGAGTAGTCACGGACTTACTCTCCTCAGGACTATCTAGGTCGACTGAGTCATCACTTGGCCTCAAGTGGAATGCTCCTCAGCTTGCTGGCGTAGAGTTGTCCTAGGCAGCTCTCTCAAAAACAATCGTAGAGTTCGAGTTGACGGAGTCGTCATAGTGTTTACTCCTCGGGGACATTTTGATGTATTAGACATCTTTGAAGTGTCTCTTTTCAGAACTGACCTGAGTCAAAGAAGTCATCATCGGGTTTACTCCCTTGGCTGCTGGCGTAGAGTTGTCCTAGATAACTTTCTCAAAAACGACAGTATAGTCAAAGTCGATTGAGTCATCACTTGGCCTCAAGTGGAATACTCCTCAGCTTGCTGACGTAGAGTTGTCCTAGGCAGCTCTCTCAAAAACGACAGTAGAGTCAGGGTCGACAGAGTCATCACTTGGCCTCAAGTGGAATACTCCTCAGCTTGCTGGCATAGAGTTGTCCTAAACAACTCTCTCAAAAACGACACAGTTTGGGTCGACAGAGTTATGGCCTCACCGGAACACTCCTCAGCGTACTGACGTAGAGTAGTCATAGACTTACACTCTTCAGGATTGTCTGGGTCGACTGAGTCATCACCTGGCCTCAAGTGGAATACTCCTCCTGGACTTTTTGCCGTCTATATGCTATGAAGAGCGACCTTGAATTCTCTAATGAGCCACGATGAGTCAGTCATACTTTCTTCTGAAGATCCATGATAAGCCACCTGATATGTTCTCGACTACAAGCGTCATTGATTGACAGAAAGGACACCGCAAGCTGGTTTGCCCCCAATATTGACTTGAATGAGACACTGATGTCGCCAACTTGAAAGAGTCTACCACTTAGCCAAAGAGTGTGCCACTAATTTGAAGGACGAGGATGTCACCTTGTAGCAGAATTCAACCAACATGACTATGATGCCCCCACATTGCATGTTTGAAGGAAGTTGTCAACCAGCCTGAGTATTTCGTTGATGGTGTTGACTTGAAGTAAACCACTGACATGAAGCTCTTAGCAAGCTAGAATGCGGCTTGAAAGCCTACAATCATCATGACTTGGAAGTCGGTCTATTTCTTGTGCTTTTGACTTAAGAGTCTTTATTGTGATGATGTAAAAGTCTTTAAAATTTTGATTTTGACGACTTGGTAATCTTGAATTTGGCTGACTTGGAAGTCTTCAATTTTGATGACTTGGAAGTCGGTGGGTTTGATGACTTAAGAGTCTTGAAGTTTGTTGACTTAAAAATCTTTGGATTTGCTGACTTGGGAGTCGTATGCATTGTTGACATGGAAATCTTGAACTTTATTGTCTTAGGAGTCGTGAACTTTTCCTTGACTTGTGAGTCCTTGTGTTTTGTTGATTTGAATTTGGTTGACTTGTAAGTCTTTCATTTTATCGACTTGGGAGTCAGGAGACTTGTTGATGCGAGATTTGACTGTCTTGGAAATCTTTGTCTTGTTGTTGACTTGGCAGTCAAGATATTTGGTGACTTAAGAATCTTGAAATTTATTGATTTGAAAGTCTTGAATTTTTGCTAACTTAGAAGTCTGTAATTTTTGTTGACTTGGAAGTCGGTGAATTAGGCAAGTTCAGAGTCTTGATGTAGCTGACTTGTGAGTCTTGAATTTTGACTTGTGAGTCTTTTTTGTGGATGACTTGGAAGTCTTAAATTTTCACTTATGAGTCTTTTTTGTGGATGACTTGGAAGTCTTGAATTTTGACTTGTGAGTTTTTTTTTTTTGGGATGACTTGGAAGTCTTGAATGTTCGACTTGTGAGTCTTGATGTAGATGACTTGGAAGTCTTGAATTTTGATTTGTGAGTCATAATTTGGATGACTTGGCAGTCTTGAATTTTGACTTGTGAAGGAGTTTGTTTTTTAGTATGACTGTATTTGAGTTTAGACCCAAATTGCCTACGTACCTTAAGAGATGCGTTACCCATAAGGATCAAGCCAAACCTAGTTCAAATTTAAAAAATAGAAATGGAGATTTTATTTATTAATTTAGCCGTACACAGTTTATACTCTTGCGGGCCAGGAGTATTACAATGATAAAACTGAAATGAACTAAAATGCAAATGAACTGAAAATGAAATTTTTTTTTTTTGGTAAAAAGTTTAGGCTCTTGTTCGGGAGCTACATCTTCACTTTCCTAGATTTTGACTTGGGAAGAAGAAAGTGTCTCCTCTCGTTCAAACCCTTCGTCGACGTTGCTTTTGCTTTGATGACCAGTGAAGATCACAGTGTGTCTCTTCACCCTAAGGGATCCTTCAGTCTTGACCTCCAATGTTGAATAATGCTTCATGCGAGATGGGATGGTGCTTTGAACTTCGTTGATGACTCCAAGGCGGCTGAATGCGGAGCTCTTTTCCTGATCGGTTTGTGAGTTTGCCACCTCTTCAACTTGTTTGATCTTTGACAATACAGAAGACTTTGATCTCGAACCATCTTTGATCCTGCTGAAGACCGAGGTTTTGCGCTCTCCACGACACCCTATCCGCTCAAAGATAGAAGTTTGTCTGTGGGAAGCTGACCGACCCAACCTACCGAACACAGAGAGCTTTGACTTGGGCTGATACTTCATTCCTTCGCTATCATCTTCTTCGATCTCGAAGCAGGAGACTATGTTCACAGCTGCAACATTGTTAACTTCTCCAAAGAAGTACTTCGGAAAGTATTCCTCCAGCATGACAGGAGCACGAGGGTCTTGCTCAATTAACTCGGCTAAACCAACTTCTTGCTTCTTGATGACTTCAAGTCTCTTCTTGTCCATTGAAGGTTGCAGGTTGTTTCTTCTCCTTTGATGCTTTCGGGGTGGTGGTGTTTGGACTTCCCTTTACCCCCTAGTTTTCCTTCGAGTGCCGGAGATCCATTTTCCACTGTCATCAAAAGCTTCTACTTCTTGCTCATGTGCATCTTGAGGGGCTTGGACTAGTACAGCAAGAGGAACTGGTTTTTGACATCCAAACTGGATCATCAAGAATTCATTTCTCTTGGCTGGAATCGACTGTGCTGAAACATAATTGGCTTCGACATTGTCATCTAAGTCCAATATTATCTGTCCTTCCTCAGCTAGCTTCATGATCCGCTCCTTATGTGTGACACACTTATCAAGAGGGTGACTGAGTACCCTATGATAGCGACAATATCTTGGGTCTGTGGTTCTTCCCGCTTCTTCCAGCCTCTTTGGTTGTGGAAGTTCGATAACTCCCGTCTCTAACAGGTTGTCGAGCATTCCTGACAAATCGGAGTCTGGAAATGGGTACTTCTTTTCTTGAAGCTCCTTCAGTGTAGGGCGCTTCCTTTCAGCATCTTTCGAAGAAGTGACTTTCTCCCTTTTGGGTTTAGGTTTAGCAGAGATTCACACTGGTTCGCTTGTTGAAATAACCATTGACTCTTCTTTTGAAGTCTTTGACCACTTGCCATTCTTTTTATACCTATCGTCGTTCCTTGCATCATATGAAGATGAAGACCTTCCCCGTCGACTTGCTATGGTGATCTCCATATCATGTGCCTTAGTTGCCAACTCCTGAAAGGTTTTCGGCTTGACCATCTTAAGGACGTAGAGCAAATCCCAGTGCATACTTTGAGCGCACATATCGACAGTTAAAGCTTCGGTGAGGCGATCTTTGCATTCAAGACTAAGATCCCTCCAACGATGGATATAGTCAAGTACTGGCTCGCCCTCCCACTGCTTGGTGTTTGTCAACTCTATCATGCTGACGACCCGCTGAGCGCAGTAGAACCTGTTGAGAAACTCATTCTCCATTTGTTCCCAACTATTGATAGATTCAGGCTCTAGATCCGTATACCAGTCGAATGCGATGCCCTTCAGAGATCGGACAAATTGTTTCACTAGTCCTTCTCCTTCTGTGCCGGCATTACTACAAGTTTCGATGAAGTGAGCGACGTGCTGCTTAGGATTACCATTCCCATCAAATTGATTAAACTTTGGTGGTTGATATCCTTGTGGCATTCGAAGGGCGTCGATCCTCTTCGTGTATGGCTTCATGTACAAGTGGGTCTTGTTTGATCTCTCTCCGAGTTGAGCGCGCACTGCATTTGCCACCAAGTTTTGAATCTGCTCCACAGTCAGTGATTCTAAAGATGAGTTACTCTTCTTGTCTTCCCCATCGCCATCACCTTTGGAAGACTCTTTGTCAGATTCCTTTTTGTCAGAATCTTTATCGGAGTCTTGATACGTGCGCTTCTTTATCTTCTTCATCAATTTTGCGATCTTCTCACTTTGTTCGCTGATCTTCCTGTCTTTCTCTTCACTTTCCATGGCGAGCCTGTTTAACATAGCCTCAAGTTCAGCTATCTTTGCTTCCATGTTAACAGCCATCACGTCGCTTGGATCGAAGGTCGAATTTGACTTCTTGGAGAAAGAGATGAGGGGCAGAGATATCCCACCGAGCGTTCCAAATTTGTAAACACAAATTTCGAGCCTGAAATAAATAAAGACAAGAAATTGAGAAACAAATATAATTTGTATTAATATTCAAATGTATCTAGGTACAATCTCTGTATTAAATACAATAATGATGATCCTCTGATTCAATCTCCTTGAGTCTTGGATGAGTCGAGGGCGTGGACGCTTGATCTCGATCTCGGATGCAGGTTGAGTTGAAGAACTCTAATAGTAGATCTTGAGCTGAAGGTCTTGAGTGTTGATCCCCTTGATGCTTGGTAGCCGGAGGTTGCTCGAAGTCTAACCGTCTGTAGGTTGACTGTCGGTTGCAGTTCTTCAAGTTCTTGGATGCGAGGGCTTGAGTGCTTGATCTCGATCAATGAACTAGACGAGGAAGACGACTGCAGTCTTTGATGTGAAGAACAAAAGTTGTTGAACTAGCCGACGTTAGTCCTTGTCGCTTGTAGCTGGAGAGCGTATGTAGTTCGATCTTCTGAAGGCTTTGCAGGTCTTGCTGAAGAACTCTGAAGCAGTTCTTGATCTTGACGCGGTAGAGGCTTGAAGACTCGATCTAGAGCTTTTGCAGACTTCGATCCTTGGCGCTTGGTAGCTGGAGACTGCTGCCAGTTTGATCTTCTGAAGCCTCTGGAGTGCAGAATGTCGAATGCCGTCGTGGGTAGACTGCAGTGTGTGTTGAAAATGAGGGAGATGACCTCTATTTATAGGCTTTGGATGCCTAGGGTTGCCTAGTGTTTGAGTCGGCTTTGGGCTTGGGTCCAAATTAATTAATTATCCCTTTATTTAAAATAAAGAAATAATTATGATTTTCTGCTTCATAATTGACACGTGTCGCGATGTTATTGGCCATGATACATTTCCATTTAAAATTTAATTAAATGGACCGCCGTAATTAAATTTACACATGGCGGATAATAATTGGCCGAATAAATTTATATATTTTTCACGTGTCATTTTCTGATTTGTCGACAAATTTTTGCCTTCTACAAAGGTAATAGGGCTCCTAATGAACCAAGTAAAGGCAACAAGAGAAAGGGAAGGTCTGGCAAGAAGACAACAACCACCAGTGGTCCATCAAGCTGATATGGTGCACAGGAAGCTTGGTTGTCAGTGTTTTGTTATTTTGTTTCTATTTTGGTGTCTGTCATACTAGGTTATCAGTGTTCATGGTTGGCACATCTCAGTGTTCAGGGCCTAAACATATCAGTGATTAGGGGTTGAACATTAGTGTATGTTTCACCTTTTATTTATTTTGGTTTCACTTTTGTATGGCTTTATGGATGTTTTCAGACAAATATATGGCTGTAAGGATACATATTAAGCAGTTGAAATATCTATGGATGTATGGATCCTGTTTATGGTATGATTTTGATCATTTTGGCAATGTGCAACCAGGTTTGACATCATTTGCATCCACTTACTATGCACTTGCTGTCAAATGTGTATCATGTTCAAATATATGGCTCCACATGTGATTTTGATTCCAACAGATGCACACATTTGCAATGTTATACAAGTGAATGAATGGATACACATTTTGAGTCCAACCATGTTCAAACCATTTGTTGTCAAATGTCAAATGCTATATTACATACACTTGCAATGTTATAATGTGAATGAATGGATGTATAATTGGTGCAAAGTGATGCAAAGTGATGAATTATTGGTGCAAATTGATGGACACATTTGCAATGTTATACAAGCCATTGATTCCAACCGATTTTAACAATCAAAAAATGGACAAATTTCACTTCAACACTTCATTTCATTCATTGAAACCATTGTTTTCCAAAATACATAGTAGTGGTGGTGTACACTACTTCATCAACCATCCATACAAAATACATTGGCAAGGGTACAAAATCTAACTTCCTCCTCCTGCCAAAGCATACCATCCACCAAAATACATCAAACTACTACAATACATCATCCATCCATCCATCTTACACCCTAAACACTAAAACAAAAGAAGCAAAGTACAAACCATCACTTGAAAACAGAGATTACAATGACAACCAAGAACATGACAATGGCAACCATTGTCCCAATTCCCATCCCACACATCATCATTGTCCAAAGAACCTTGTCCCAAACCTCCTTCAATTCACTTACCTTCTCCACCACCACAGACATCTTCTCCATCAGCTCACCAACATCCTTCCTGGTCTCCCCTGTCTCAATCACTAAGGCAGCAATTTGCATCCTCAAAGTTGCTAGCTCTTCAGTTGCGTTGTTGTTGCACATAATCAACTCATTCACATCTTTCTTACACATATACACCATCATCATTGCATCAGCCACCTTGCCCTTAAGCTCCAGCAACTCAGCACTGTCATCTCCAGGCATTGAAGGTTCAACACTAGGCCCAGCCTTCATGCCTTTGTCCCTCACACTTGGAGAATCATCACATTCGTCGAGCCACCCCAGAAATTTTCCTCATCCAATGCTTGGGCATTTTCCATAGATATGACCAGGGTTCTGCTCACTCCTGGACACCTTTAGCACACCATCGGCACCACAAAGTCTGCAAACAAACTTGCCATTGACCCAATTGATCCTTTTGTTGAATCCCTCCATTCCCCTTGTGTCCTCTACAAACAAACCATCCACGACAATCAATATTAAACCCTAATTAACAATTAATTTTGCAATCACCCAAAACCCTAATTAACCAGTATAGAATCTGTTATTTTCAAAAAAAAAAAAAGGGTTATTGGACAACAATAATACGAACTTTGGGGGTATTGACCGATAATAATACCAACAATTTTGTTGGAAACCAATGGTACCAACTATGGACCTATTTACCAGCAGTAGTACGCTGCCAAGTTGATAGGTGTTTAACTCGATTAAAAGACGAGTTGTCGCCTAATTGTCTGAGCTTGAAGTTGGAGCAAGTGGAAAAAATGTCGACCGCCAATTTTTTTTGCCATCTAAGAAGTATTGATCAATTTATCTAGAAAACAATCAAATTGTTGTTTTTACATTATTGTATAGCAAAGTTTGTTAATGTTGCTTAATTGGCAAAAAAAGTGACCATTAAGGTTTTTTCAACTTACTCTGGTCTTTAGCTCAGACAATTAGGCGATATATAATCTTTCTGCGTAGTAAGAAACCTACCAGCTCGGTCGTGTACTATTGCTGGAAAATAGGTCCATAGTTGGTACTGCTAGTGTCCAACAAAATTGTATGTATTATTATCGGCCAATACCCCTAAAGTTAGTATTATTTTTGTCCAATAATCCAAAAAAAAAAAAAAGAAAACTCAACTTTACACCAACAAATTACACACTTTTCTGAAATCCGACAACCAAAAATGAGAAAGAATGAAATTTTGTGACAAAAAAAACCCTAATTTCCCAGAATCCAAACCCAAATGACAGAAGAACAACGATGAACAACCAAAGAAGAAGAAAGATCAAGGAGCTTAACAACGATTCTTCTCGCCATTGCTGCTAAATTGCCTTCAAACGTCACAATTAGAACCCAGGAGATGAAGAAGCTAGCCACAGAACAAAGAAGAAACGAAGAAGAAGAACCGAAGAAGAAGAAGAAGCAATGAAGAAGCAGAGTGGAAGGAGTGAGAAGAAGAGAGCTCGGTATATAAGAAAAATTTTGGAGGCAATGGAGGGTAGTATCGGAACTCCACACATGCATTTCAATAAAAATTTCACTTAAACAAACTTTAGCCGGATTCCGGTAAGAAATGGCTGGAAAGGCACCTTGCAGCCTTTTGTTTGAGGAATTTGGTCCCCTTTGAGTGCATTAAAAAAATGTGGTCCCCCACGAGTCAGTTTTTAAGAATGTATGGCACCTCCCAGCAAAATTTTGACCTCTTGACGACCCAAAAAATTGTTGGGAGCACACTTCTAACAACTGACTAGAAGGGGACCACTTTTTTTTAATGCACTCGAAGGGGACCACATCTTCAAAGAATTGGCTGTTGGGTGATTTTCCTACCGTTTTGACTGAATTCCGGCAATGTTTGTATGAAAAGACAGAAATACCCCTATGTTTTATCAAAAAATTGTTGGGAGGTGTGACTGGACGGGAACCACCTTTTTCACACATCTTCTATACACTCTCCTCCCCAATATATCTATACAACTTTATCCATCAAAACCATAAACAAACTCATCTTCTTCTTCTCCTTTATTCGTCCACCACCCAACCACCACCACAACCACCAGTCCAACCGCCAACAACACCACCATCACTCAATTCCACACTCAGCCACCACCGAGAACCACCACGACTATTTTAAATCAAACCACAATCTAAGTTTGACACAACCAAGCACAAATCATTCTCCTCATTCCATCAGCATGTCAATTTCTCAATCTGTTTTTTGTTTTTGGGTCTTAACCCTACCCATCAAGATCTAATATCAAGCAAGCAAGGAGAGAGAAGAAGGAAGGGCGTCAAGTGTAGCGTTTGGTTGTCGTGGGTTTGGGATTTGGTCCACATTGGTTGCTGGCAGCGGCCTTGGCGACAACTGTGGGTCTGGTCGCGCGAAATAGAGGAGAAATAGAGATGGTTCAGGATTGAGTTCGGGTGGTTATGGGTGTTTTTTGGTGGCTGGAATGGCTTTTTCTGGCGATATTTGGGTTGTAAAAATGGAGTCGTATTTGTGGTTATAGTGTGGGTGTTGAATTCAGTTTGGATCAGGAAATGAGAAGAGGGATTTGTGCTTGGTTGTGTCAAACTTAAATTGGGATTTGATTAAAATGGCCATTGTTCTTCTCGGTTGTGGCTGAGCGCTAAAGTGGTGGTGGTGTTGGTTGGACTGGTGGTAGTGGTGGTGGTCGGGTGGTGGACGAATGAAGAAGAAGATGAGTTTGTTTATGGTTTTGATGGGTGGAATGCAGAGAAGACATGTGAAAAAAGTTGTCTCTGTCTGGACAGTCTTTAGAAATGTATAGCACCTCCCAGCAATTGTTTGATAAAACATAAGGGTATTTCTGTCTTTTCATACATATATCGCTGGAATTCAGTCAAAACGATCGGAAAATCACCCAGCAGCTAGTTCTTTGAAGATGTGGTCCCCTTCGAGTGCATTAAAAAAATGTGGTCCCCTTTTAGTCAGTTGTTAGAAATGTGTAGCACCTCCCAGCAATTTTTTGCTTGATGACCTACCATCCTTTACAGTAAGATGGTTTAGTGCATAGTCTATGCAAGTCCTCAAGAGAACGACCTTGATATACTACACAGTACCCCGTACACTTGCGGCGTATCAGAAACCTTCACTATGTCCTCAATGAACTCAATGAATAATGTCATCACACACCTTTGGAAGGTGGCAGATGCATTATACAACCCAAACGGCATTCGTCGATACACAAAAGTTCCATAAGGACATGTGAATGTTGTTTTCTCTTGGTCCTTCGGGTGAATAGGGATTCGAAATAATCTCGAATGACCATCTAAGTAACATAGATAAACATTGTTGGGCCAACCTTTCAAGCATCTAATCAATAAAGGAGAAGGGGAAGTGATCTTTACGAGTAGCCTTACTTAATTTCTGTGGTCAATGCACATGCGTCATCGTCATCCTATTCTAGTGGGAATTAGTTCATTTTTCATTTTTGAAACAGTTATCCCTCTGTTTTTAGGCACGACATGAACTAGACGTACCTAGTTCTTTGAATATGGTGAGTTATTTGTTGGACTTTTCTGACAAAACCTAAATACTAAATTTTAAGATAGATTCATATGTTTCCATGCTCCACATCTCAAGAATTTTTTAGGTATGCAGAACAACAAATACATGACATATCGGTGTAGTTAGAAGCTCTTTTTGTCCCTTTGTGATACTCTTGCAATACAGTTCCTAAATTACGATAGATTGGTTATTACACTTATACTATTATTTTTCTACATGGATACTACCTAAATCAGTAAGTTTGCTCTCAGTTTTAATGGATCTCATCCCTTGTATTGGTGTACAATTCTATAGAACATTGTTTGTAGTCTTGAATTCTAACTTCTAAGGAGCACGTTTCCTTGTGAAAATGATGATAGCAAGTTGTAATGAAATAGGTAGAAAAGGATACAAGTAGCGTTTAACAAGTAATTTGTACAACAAAATATTTTATTTGAAGTACATTATGATATTGTGCTTGGTGTTCACATTTTGATTTCACATTTATTTTAGAGATTTAAATGACGTGGAGTTTAACATGGATTGTGTGTAAGAGTTGGAGTAGTGGCTAAGGCTCCAACGGCCAAAGATGGTGATAATGATTCTTGTCGCCAACTTTTTCCATTATCAAAACAAACCAATATATATTATGTGCTCCTGGAGCACATGCTCTAAGAGCTGACGTGGCGTTTCATTTTCCAGGCTGGCTTACGGTTTTATATTTTTCAACAAAAATTAAAAAACAAAACCGTCTAATCCACATCTCAGGCTCTCAGCCCCAACTGCATAAATAAAACCCTTCATCCTCAACGTCTTCTCTCTTCTCCTCCTCCTAACCACCTACTGGTAACATGACCGCCGGCAAATCTACCGCCCTCCAAACTCAGTCGTTCTATCGCTCGTTCTTCTTCTCAAGGAATCACTTGTTCTTCTTCTCAGATCTGTAACCATTATGATCTTTTCCAAACTCATTCGTTCTATCGTTCGTTCTTCTCGTTCTTTTATCTGCCTAATCTCTCTATTTGTTGCTCCACAAATCCTTTTACGCTTAATTTGATTTTTTTGATGCCAGAATATCATCAATGGTTGTTACAATGGGAGGTCGGCGGCTGTGGTAGATGAAGCGTTATTGATTGTCCCGTCTGCTAGTCACGCTGTTACTCACTCAAATGTGCATTTAGGGTTTCTGAGAAGGTATTTGGCTTCAATTGGGCCTCATAGGAAGGATGTTTTATTTGACTTGAATTATGTGCTCAACCCCATACAACAGTTTTCTTCAGGCAGATGTGAAGCTTCCACCATGGAAGAATTTTGTGGCCCATGATGTGCTTCATCGATCGAAGTTCTCTCCATAATTGGGTCTTTGGCATATTGATGTTGTGGAGATTGTTGGCCTTCTTTGAATCATCATCAATTCATTATGATGAAGAAAAAGTTGAGACACAGAAGCCAGATCATCATCATCATCACCACCACCATCGTGATCGTGACCATCGTGATCGTGATCGTCATCATATCATGATACAAAGGAGATCAAAGCCACTGAATTCGAGATTGACGGGAGCTTTCTCAAGTAGAATGTCATTGTTCACTAATAGGTTTAGACTGTTCACTAGATGTGTTCTGATTGTTCATCAGATAATTAATGATTGTTCACTAGAAATTTTTCCTCGCAATTGAAGGCAGACATCTATTCCCTCAGACTTGAATTGAAACTGCCATATATTTTGATTTTTTTTTTTTTTTGTGAAAGCAAAATATAAAGAAATCTATAGTATATTAGTATGCCGTTCTTTTTTGTCCAATACTTATAATGACATGAACAAACATATCACTTCATTGTAATAGTACGAAGTTTATTTGATTACTCAAATGTGTCTCCCTTATTAGTATGTTATCAGCAGGAATGTATGTGTCAACATTGTTTACTAAGTAATGCATAATTGGTTCACAAGACTGGGCATCATTGTTCACTGAAGTATTGTTATTGTTCACTGTATTACTCATAATTATTCACTAACTTGAAAACTATTGTACACTGTTGCGAAGTTATCTCAACTCATAACTTAAGTATGGTTATTGTTCACTGCATTTGACATCATTGTTCACTGCATCAGATATCATTGTTCACTACAGCACTCAATATTGTGTACTTAAATATGGTCATTGTTCACTGTATTACTCATAATTATTCACTAATTTGAAAACTTTGTGCGATGTTACTCAACAATGATTTCGAATGGTGAACAATGATGTTATAGTCAGTGAACAATTGAATTTCTGGAAATCATGTGATGGAATTCTATAATGTAACCACCATCTCAACTACCAATATATATTAGATGCACCTGGAGCATGTGCTCCAAATATTTACGAATGAACAATCATATGAATCAGAGTGAACAACTATGATCCAACGCCTCCTTTATCATATAATCCAGGAGTTGAATCCCCCCAGAAATAACCAATGTCCTCCTCAGAAAATACTCTCACAGTTGTCTCAAAAAATTATCACAACATTATCACAGTTGTTCCATTTGCTCATCACTAATATCCACACGGAGGAAATTTGAGCTACCACGTTTTAGTTACCACTACCGATAGCAAGGTACAGTAAGTACAGTTATTACATCTGTGCCTAACCAGAGCTCCAAGTCACCTAGCTAGCTACGTCAGCTGACAGTAATCAAATCACTAACTAGGGATAAATATTTACAAGGGGTATTTACAAGCACACCCATATGTGACTGAAGAAGGATTAAAACCACGGATGCCAAGTTGGGTCCATCATGCATAAGTTGCGTGGGCTTAATGCAGCCTCAACAAGCTCTGCTACTCCTCTCTGTACCGACTGTGGGGGATCCATTGCATTTTCATCCTACACGGTATTGCAAAATCAGTAACAAACTCAACATTGACAAAACATGGGGTGCATTCATACAGCAAGGCAATACCTCATCAGACAAAGTCTCCTTGAAAAAACTAGCAAGTTACAGTTAGATTTCAGAAGACAGGGTTGAAGAGGAAAGAGGGGCAAGAGACCAAGGCAATACCTCATCAGACAAAGTCTGTGGAGCAATACTATTGATGCGGCCAATGACTTGGTCAACATTGGTTGTAACCTTGAGCTTGAAATCAGCTGGAGTTAGACCTCCTCCAGCAACAGGAGCCAAAGGCATCCCAAGTGGTCTCCTCCAAGACCACGACAGCAGCTCATCACGGAAAAACATTGCCAAATGATGCCACAAATGCTGGTTTTGCTGCACATCAACACCAACACTTCAGTACTAATCATAAGGAAATACCTTCACCTACATAATCCAACCTGGCCATTTAAAAAAAAGGAAAAAAAAAAAGAAAAGGAACCTCATACTGCTACCCTGGCACCATAAATAAAAGTTCATTCGGTACAATAAACCCAATGCAACATTTGCTTACATTTGATCTTCCAAAAGAAAAATTCTGTTTTGCTTTACCACAAGTAGGATGTTCCCACCATATTTCTTGGATTATAGGGTTTAAGAATCAACCTGGGTCCACATAAATTGTTTTGGTTATGGTTATGTCCCCATAACACACAAATGGTTTGTTTCCCAAACCACCAACGTACAAGGTTGTTTTCTTGTAAAACGTAAGATTTTGTATAGGAGGTTCAGCTGGTTTGGGTGGTTGCCCTCAAGCTTTCAACATCTGCAGTAGAAATTGATTTTCCTGTCTCGTATTTAGCTTACTTTCAGAATATAGGAAGCCATGCACAATAGAACCCTTCCAATTTGTTATCATTACATTTAGTTGTTCAGGAAATTGGATGATATTAAACCCCATACGGGTTACTTGAGCAAAATTTTAGACAACAATCGAATATCTCATGCTGGTCTCAGTTCAATTAATTTAAGAAAAGGGAGTCCAAGAATTTTGGGACATCTAACCTTTGGTGAAACAACAGCTTGTGCAGCTGAACACATGGCAGAGACGATGAGCCCCTCTACACCGAAATGGGAAAAGAAAGCCTGCATGTTCCTTGTGAGGCGGAATGGCACTGGCTCACTGAATTCAACCATTCCATTAGCATCATATGCAGGGTGGAAATCTGTCTGAAAAATCTTGCCAGTGTTCTTAGCAAAAAGGATTTTGTTTGGGGACCTTCCCCCAATCTGCAGCATGTACGAGATGAAGCAGGAGAGTGCCAACTGTGTAGCAAACTGCTTTTTAAAAGCCCACATATGATTGCCATTTAGCAATGTCTTGTATATGAACTGGGACAAAATATTGTCAGGCACCCTAGTTCGAGTTATTTCATTATAAGCATGTAGTCGAGTATCAACAATAGCTTCTGGTGAAATTTGGCCTGTCATAGCTGGGTTTAGCTGTTCTTTGAAAAGTGTGATGGGAAGGTCAGCCTCACGATCATTTCTTGCGCAATGGTTCTCATAAACTTCAAGCAGTGTGCTGTACATTAAATCGTCCTCCACCATACGAACCTGGTTCGAGGAAAACAGTAGTCAAGTCAGTATATCATGAACAAACACATTCAAATCCCTATAGGCTATAGCAGCCCACTAAACATCAGCATACAGTGAACATATCTGAGATGCAATGCCATCTCATTATTTCCATTACATTTAGTTGCCCTCTTAGTGTTTGGAACAGGGGGCCACATCAGTAGAAGTCTAACCTGAGACCAAACGGGAATAATAATTGGAGTGTGGATGCATATGTGACGCCTTCTAGATTCTTTGTGCTTATCAAACATGCGGTTCATGACTCGGAACAGTTGAAGCATGCGTTCGTCACTTCTAGCATTCGGAGTCAATGATGTTTGGACAATAAAGTGACGTTGTGAACCATCCGAGCCTATTAGGGTCAACCGACGGAAGCTGCTACCATGTCTCCTCACGATCGGAATATCAGGACCAACTCGATCTAGTTTTACAGTATGATCGGGTGCAATTTCCTGATACAGGAAAGTAAGGGGAAGCTCCACAGTCAGAGCAATAGAAATCTAGAATGAGCTAACCAGCTGTTACCATGATGATTCCTCAAGTATTTAACACCACACCAACATACCTGATCAGTAAAATACTGTCCTGGGACCTCAACATCAACAACATGGAAATCACGTAACACTCTGCTTTCCTCTTCGAGCTTCAAGACTGCAGGGAATCTGTCTTCAACATTGCTCTGAAGCACATTTTTCCAGTGCTTCAATCTTTCGGTGAGTTCAGAAAGTGTTGCTGGAAACGTAGTTGTGCTCTCGGGATCAAGATCACGTTCAAAGTCCTGCTTGTACTCTCTCACAAACTCAACATGCTTGTTCACAGCATCTGCTGAGAAGCAAGCTCTGCAAACTCCAGAGAGCTCCTTCTTAAGAGATTGAGGAACCTCTGCAGTAGTTGCAGTTGGATACTTGTAGCATCTATGGAGAAGAGCATTAACCACTGCAAGAAGCCTCTCTTCTGGCAGAGTGACAAACCTTGATCCAATCTCCGTAAGCAGAACCTGCACAGCATCACAAATACAAAGGTGAAGAACTACGTTCAATTACACATCCAAATGATGATTCCCACCATTTCTGAAAGCAAAGCGCATACAGACCAATAAGACAATCCTAGAATAGCTTCCGATGATGATTCCCACCATTTATAAATGCAAGTGATGACACAAGACATCCATAAGTTTCAAGAGCAAAAGAGGTAAGACAGAAGCATCATAAAACAATATATTTGGCTTCACATGGAAATGCAAGGTTTCTATCATAGAAAGAAATTAGAAGACACAATTGTCTACCTCAAGTTCACTGGCAAGATTAGTATGCTTGCTCCGAAGAGCTTCCATTATATCCTTAGCAGCATCAAAAGCACTGGCAGCAGAAGCCATCAAGCTCAAAGCACCAGTGCGTCTTAATGCGTTCTGGCTAGCATCACCTGCAGAACCTTGCTGCAGATGTTGTTCACCACCAGTTGGTCCCCGACTGTCCCCAGGACCAGATCTGTCAGATTCTTGGCCACTCAAGTTTGCACCATCTTGAGTAACACTGCCACCAGACTGGGACACTTGATGAATCTGACCATCCGTAGCCATGGCACCATGACTCTGCATTCTTCCAGCCCCATCGGCCAACCCAAGAGTGCCAGGACCACCGCCTGAAGCATGCTGATGCATTCTCTGCTGAGCCATAGCTAATCTCCCAATTTCAGATTTATTAGCAGCATCGCGGCGTTCAAGTAAATATGTCCTCAGCCAATAGTACAATGCCTGTAATTCCAGAATGGTAAGACAAAAACGGAAGAGTAGTCACAAAACCATACAAGGGTTGGTCTTTGTTTAATTCTTATTCTTTTTGCCTTCTGGGGAGAAAAGTTGAGAGGTACAGCAGAGACTTGCCTGTGGATAAACTGTGGCAATTTTCAGAAGAACCAACTTGCAGTGGGAGGCTTCTGCTCGCTGCAAAGAAAGCAGCAACTGAGGAATCCAGGAAAGCCACACCCAATGTGGTATTTGATCCAAATATTTATCAAATGCCCTTCCGGCAGGCTCGTTGGGGGTATCAAAACTGAGAAGGTAAAGAACACGAGCTAGATAGCTTCTTGAGTTTGGGATGCCAAATTTGATCCCTTGGAGAAAACAACTGACAGCATACTCTAACCAAATTTCATCATGTGTTTCCTTGTAAGCCTATGCAAATAGAAGCCAGTCAAACAAAATTGTGACCAATGTGAAGAATGCACATTATGTGTGAGAAAAACAAAAGCACATACCAGGTCACAGTAGTTTCCCCAACTAATCCAGCCTTTGGGCAAATTCTTGAAAAGACTGATAGCATTAGAATACTCCCGATTCGCTTCTTCACAATTGTTTAGCTTCAGCAAAAAGTCTCCTCTCAGACGAAAAATTTCTGCTTTGTGCTTCACTGGAAAATATTCAAGATTGGTGCTATTAATCAAGTTGAGCCCACTGGTCAGTTCCCCCTTCATTTCAAGATAAGCCTTTGCTTGTTCTCTAATTTTAATGAAGGCCTCCTGCAGATATATGTGCAAAGTAATAAGATGTCTTTGTGTCGCTGCCGACTTGCAAAAATTATCTTTACTACTACTCCTAGTTTGGGTCCCACTCTCACAGGGCTTAGGAGGTCCAAATGCAAGCCAACTTAACCACAAAACACTCATGCAAGTGCAATGAAAAAGAGGGGGAGGGGGGGGGGGTTGAATATAGTATGTTATGTGTTGAAGAATGATTCAAAATCTTTGTGTCTTCTCTGCTTCAATTAGTTTCCTACATTTTTGGCTCTATTGCAATTGTATCTTTAGTCAATGAAGTAGTGGGCCAGTTTGTTGGAGTAGAGGAATAGATTGTTGAAGTAGTGGCTCTGTCCCAGTTGTATTCTAGTCAGAAGGGGGGATAGACATGTTAAAGAATTCATTGCAGTCAGCCTCTCCATGAACTTCAGTTCATGGAAACAAGGTTGCATACATCTAGATCCCCAAACAGCGCTTAAACGTGTTTCCCTTGGTTGTATTCTGTAACAAGTCTTAGAAGGCCAACACTATAACAGCATTAACTGCCACAAAAGGCCAAGGCAACACCACATACCTGAACCTCCATGGTTGAGTGACCATACATCTTTTCAAGTATTGTCACACAAACATCATAAAGACCCTGTTTCCGAGCAATGTGAGCAAGCTTGTTGACATTCCAAGCTTTATCACGATAACCAAGGTGATGAAGTTGTGGATTAGTCTTGCCGAAATCCTTGAAAGCATCTATGACTGAATTGTACATTTCATTCCTCCATTGCAGCAAATCATACCAGATTGTCATATTATCCCATTCATTTGGGGTCCTCAATCTCCAAGTCTCAAGAATATCCTTGAGATCTGCATAAATTCCACCATGTCCACCAACAGTAGAATTTCCAGGATGTCTATTTCCATTTGCAATATCCACGAGAATTCTAGCAGATTCTTGAACTTCAACTAGCTGCTGAAATTGCTGCAAAAGAGGTATTCTAGCATGCACAGACATTTCTGGCAATTGCCACCATTGCTCCAAAGCAAGATCAACACCCTTCCCCACAATATTTTCAGCATCTCCAACACCATTGACATTTCTATCATGGAGAGCAAAGTATGCCTGAATTACTCTCAATTTTGGAGTTTCTTCAACTTGAGCCTTTGGGATTACATGATCTTTCATATAAACCCAATCAGGAACTTTCCAGAGGCTATCCAACAAAATGTCATAATTTTCAATAGACTTGCCAAAATCTGCAAGGGCATCCCATTGACCAAGTTGACTAGCACAATAAAGCCACTGCTCTTCCCAAAGGCACATCTCAGCCTTAGGAACAGTGTTATTATAAGTGCCCTGAGTTGCCTTAACCATAGCCTGATAGAACAGGCCCTGAGCACGCTGCCAATAACCATGCTGCACGAGTGAAAGCCCAGCCCTGGTTTCTGCTGTAACAGACCTTTTCTTCCACAAACCACACCTCATATCCTCTTCATTCAGTAAACGATAAAGCTCAGCAAGACACTCAGAGCACTTAGTATCGTTCATGAACAACATGACATGACTTTCGAGCAAAGCTAAAGCAATATGCCATGCGTTGTAAGTCTTTCCGATATATTTAATGAGCTCACTAGGCATCCGAGGCTGAGGATGGCTCAGCTGAAGTCCTTCTAGAAGAGCTTGCACAACATTAGGTCGTTGGGCCTGTTGCTTTTTATGACAATCCTTCGATAGGAGAGCAATCATGGGCTTAGCTAGTGCCACCTGTTCATCCTTGTTTAAGCTCACCCAGACAATTGGGAATACCAATACCCATAAATGATATGCAACATTTGCATCCGTGTGGGCCAGCTCTCTCAAAGGACCCAGAAGATCAGCGACCTGCAAGAGGAACAAGACGTTAGAAACTGTACTTCATTCCCTTCATGTAATGTCACCCTGAATCATTCTGACCTATTATTAACTCATACAATTAACACATAAATCCTAGACAAATTAAGGGGGGAAACAGAAGAAAATCACAGTAAATAGATCAAGAAAACCAAGTTGCAACCACTACAGGATAGCTTCGAAGATTTACCCCCACAAATATAATCCCAGACAATTTATTTATTTAGCTATAAAAGAGGGTAAAATAACCTGTAATTTGCTCATACTATTCAGAAAGTGAGCATGCTTGTCAATGATTCCTTCAAATGTCAAAGGAGCAGCATCAGCAACTTCAGAGACGTCAGCAATCTGATGTTGCATTTTGGAACTTTCAGGAAAATAGCTTGACGCCACAAGTGGTGGTAATCTTGCAGAGTTGGGAGCAAGCGTAATACACTGGTCCTCAACTAAGATCGCAAGCAGAAGATCAAGACCTTGCTTCAGCCAGAAAACATCACTTAGAGCATCCCAGTCCTGAATTTGGATGATGTAATGCAGTCTAGCAAATAATGTTTTCCCAAGAGATTCATGATAGATTGAAAAAAATTTCTTCCTAGTTTCAGGATCCTTTGCCCTCAAACCAAGCATAAACTGCCTTTCCACCTTCAGGAATACTTCTTGCCGCAGAGCAAGTGGATATCTGTCCATTACAAAAACATTCAGATAATGGGTGCATTGTATCCTGTTGTACGCATCACTAGTCCGTAGTATTCAGTATTATATAAATATACAATTAACAAGTGAAAAACCTTAGAAAATAGCCGTACAAATCATTGATCAAGATTAACAAAAGAAGATTCTTCAAATTTATACCCATAATCTCTTCCTTCAATTTCGAACTGATCAAATCAAAATATCAAAATGTATGGTTCCATGACTTATCATAGTCTCATGTATCTTGCCTAGTTAATTACTTAATAGCAACTTAATTACCACATAATGGCACATTATTTCAATGCTCAAATTCGCTCAGAAAGAGCATATATTTTACAACAGAAAGTAAAAAACGCATACAGAATTGTCTTGCGATATGAAGGGCTTTTCATACTTGAAGTGACCAGGCTATCCCCTACCAGCACATTTGCACTTCAGAATTGAACAATGATGAGTTGATATTTTTGAGTTAATTTAATTTCACTTTTGAGAGGAAGAAGCATATTGCAAGAGGAAATTAATGTGATCAATATAAATCCTAACAAAAAAAGGGATCAAATTCAATAGTTAATTAATATGTACTTAAGCTCAAAACTTGAACCAACTAATGCTGCAAGCATAGCCTACATGCATCAACTAGTCAGGGTTTTCGTGCCTAACCAAATTTGAATGAGATAGTAGTTTCAAAAATGTGAAGTTTGAATCAGCATAAAATTCCAGCTGGCATTCCTAATCTCACATGTACAACCATAAAGATTCTAGAAAGAAGCTCCAAATATTACTTAGTCCATACCTATTTGAGTCTGCACAAAGTCCATACAAAAGCTCCAAATACTTTTTGTCCCATTCCTCCAGTGCACTAGGTGAAAAGTTCTGTTTGTCCACTTGTGAAAGCTTTTGAAGGAATGAAACAATATCTTTTGGATTAAGGAATGTAGTCGATGAGACATTTGACACAGCTTTACTGTAGTCATCCTCAATCCACCCTTTGATTACATCTAAGATACAAAGTAGAACACTAGCATCAGTACCCTTCTCAGAAAGCAGCGTATTCAAGATTGTTGTAATTTTCTTGTACTCCGGCACAAGCATGACTATGTCTCCGATAAGTCTCAACACTAATTTTAGGTTAGAAAACACTGCTCCCACATCAGCACCATGACGAGATGATGTGACTGAATCCGGGTCCACTCTCTGAGCCTGCATTAACACAAATTTGGTCAGTGTCAATGCCATAAATCATACCGAAGTAACAGATTGAAGGAAGATACAATATGGAATTGTTGGGGAAGCACATAGATGAGCAATTACTTGTCTAGCTTGACTCCCAGCAAGAGAACCCATATCACGAGCCAGCCGTTGAAGAATCCGAACCAATAACGATGGCTCAATTAGATTTTTCTGAACTTCCATCAGAGTCTTAAGCACCAAAAGCACAAAGCTAATTATGTTAGCAGAAGTATCATCTCCTGAAGTTTGGGGAGCAGTGGCAGCAGCAATTTGTCTCTCAATCAGATCTTTCACTTTCTGATATAACATCTTTATTTCTGGCGGAGTACCATCAGAATCCAGAGGAAAAGTGAGAAAAACAATCTTCAAGAGGGAACACAGTGACTTCCCAGCATCCAGCATTTTATACTTAAAGCATGGTTCAAGGATCTGCAGTGAATTGCAATCACAAACATGAGACAGGTATTAACAGAAAACAAAGAATACAAAGAAGCAAAACAGTAGACCATACTTGAGAAATCTGGCCAATGTTATTTTTGATGAACAAATGTGCCTGCTTCTCCAATACTTTATTCATAACATCTAAGCCCTGAGCAAGAGCAGTAGATGGATCTTTTGACTGGGATGGCTGTATACTGCTCAGTAGCTTCTCAAGGTAATTGAATTTCACGTTCGCATGTGGCCACACTTCCAAAGCCTGTGAGAGCAGATCTAATGCCTGCTTATACATCAAACTTGCCTCCTTGTCCTTGGGTTCTATTACCAAAGCCACCTATTCCATCAAGGAAAAATTAAGTCATTACAACTCCAGTTGTACAGAGACCAAGGACTTGAAGGTTTTTGGTTTTTTGATTTGGCCTCCGGTTGTGAATGGGTGACATCACCTTGATGTCCTTTAATACATCTTTTGATTACTCATAAATCAAGTCCTTTTATAAAAAAAAAAAAGGTCACTGCAACAACAGTTTTTAAAAAATAAAAGAAAAAGGAAAAACAAAAGAATATAGACGTAGCCTGAAATAAATTTAACACATATATTAAAAGTTCACTGAAAACCAATAAAGTTAAGAATTGTTGAATACCACCTTTGAAACTTCTTCAACTTAATAATTATCACACATCTTTAAGCCACATTGATTATAATCAGAGCAAAGAACTAGCATTCTTGAGTAATAATGTCAACACTTGAGTCTTGACAACAATATTCGCAGCACGAATAGCGAAGTCTCAAGCTATCTTCTACGTTGCAGCAACAAAGGACACTAAGAATGGAAAATGAAGTCGCAAACTCACAATCATTTTTCTTCACAAATATTTGAGGGGAACATTTTACCTCCCCTCCCCTCCATTTTCTTAACCCTCAAAATGAAAAGGAAACAGGGGGTAGGGAAGAATTTTATAACCTCCCTCCCTTCCCCTCATGAATATATCCAAACGAGACTAACGCTAATCCCTTCCCTTCCCCTCCCCTTCTTTCCCTTCCTCTCCATTACCTCCCCTCCTCCCTCTAAATTGAATCCAAACAGGCTATAAGACTTCATTACAAATTAACCAAAAAAAAGTCCAGCCCACAGGAATATACATAAATAAAGTTAAAATCATAAATGTTCAGATGTAGAAAGGCAATTTACCCTTATCAGAAAATTAATTATCATTTCTTCCATTGCAGCATTTGGCTTGAACTCTTCATCAGCTTGAGTAGCTGAACCGGGGGTTTCAATATTGGGTATAGAAGAAGCACCTGGTGGAGAGGTGACAGGGAAGTTCTGGATTCCAGGTTCAACTTTCACACGCTTACTTGGGTCCTCAAGAGCTATTGATCCATCTGCAATACGTTTAGAGTCGACACCAGTAGGGCCTGAATTTACTGCATCCATATTTTGGGCATCAGTGCTAGCCACAGCCTTCACTTCACTTTGTCTCTGCCTCTCCCAGCCAACCACCAACCCAGCAAGTTCAATGGCAAGACGGCGATTTTCAGCAGTTGACGTGAAAGGCAAGCCTAGTCGGCTAAGAGAATTTACCATTTGTGGTACAAACTGAGCTCTGCAGCCATAGAAAAGATCTGAATGGCGCACAATCAGCTGAAAAATGTGAATCAAATTCGGCATAGAGTGGCCTTCTTCTACAAGGATTTTCTTCGTATAACGTATCCAAATCGGCATACGACTATCTCCAGGAGGTAGCCTTCGTGGTAATGCTGGCATCAGTATATCAAGCGCTTGCTTTACCAGCATCTTGTGCTCTGGTTGGCAAGTTCTCAGAAGAGCAACAAATACCTGGTCCAATCACAGTCCTTAGAATACTATAACAAAACGTATATCAGCGACAGGACTCGACCAATATTCTCAAAACGTCTATTAAGGGTATGTTAAGGGAAATCTCTATTAAAGATATATTAAGAGAAACCTCCATGCCTTCCTATAGGCACAGCAGTGGTGGTCGTTAATTAGTCTTGCAAACAATATTCCCACACAGAACTCCGAAAGCAACACAGTATCAACGCTATAGGGTACCTGGAGTATAATTTTCTCTGGGGCCTGGTACGCTTCCAGAAAATGGCAAACATTAACAAACGCCCACTGCTTACTGGCGCTATCTTCACGTTTGAGATGATTCCAGCCAAACTTAATGAGCTCTTTTCTATGATGAACTAGGTCACTTTGAAGATATTTTAGTAGCAGGGTAGCCAGCTGCAGAAGTTCTATCCTCAATGGCTCATCATACTCAGCAGAAACCTACACAAGAGGCAGACCATACATCTCATATTATCAACATACTATTCACAAATGAGATATCAAATGCAGGATGACAGAAATAGAATGATACAAATAAAATAATAATGTTGATGCCTCATTCAACTATAGAATAAAGACCAAAATGATTCTATTAAATATACCAAGAAACATTCAGAGGAAAATCAGTAATGTTGACCCCTAACAATCACAAAATGAAGAATAAAAATGATTCTATTGAACATATTAAAACCATTCAAAGCATGAGAATATTGCACCTCTTCCGGAGGATCAAGGAGTTTATCAACGATTGTCTTAATTATACCAGGGTCGACAACCTCCCAACTCTGCCCATTTTGAAAAGCATGAGCAAGCATTGGCAGAATCAGCATTTGCATAATGATCACCAGCTGATCGTGGCTCAGCTGCTTTGACTGGAAAATCTCCAAGAAGTGCACAAGAAGAGTTTTCTTCAAGCTAGGGGTATAACCTTCTGCAACCTGGATAAAATTAAGAGAGAAGTGAATACAAGTACACAAACATGGAACACAAAGTAGCTTGAACAGATAGAAGAATAGGTATCTCAACGAGCAAATTTGATACTGGGCCAGATTTAACTAACAAAAAGAAAAATCAAATGGAAAGCGGAAAGTTCCAGGAGAAGTAAAAAAAGCACGCATGCACGCACACAAAAGTACTCAATGTACTCACCTCAATGATATAGAACTCCTTCAGAAATGTATAGTCGATGCGAGAGTGGTATAAGAAAATAGAAAGGATATCAAAGAGAACATTCACTTCACTCTTATCGTGCCGCAGATAATTCAGGAAGCATTTCACAAGCCATTTGCTTTCTTTGACCTGCATTTCAGTTCCGCCGTCTAAATTATCAGGATTGACTGATAGAGCACATTAATACATATTGCAAGAATCGGTCAAAATAGTGAGACTCCCAGCCACTCAGATCAATTAGCTGTATAAGTGTGCAATGCTTGATACAGCACTATAAACCATTTGTGTCACATACATAACTATATTTTATACACACACACACATATATATATATATATATATATATATATATGTTAGAAGTTTCAGACAAATAAACTATTTTACTCTAGCGACAAACAATCAAAAACTATTGTAAATAAGTTAGAAATAGATGTACTCAAACATAAAATTCAAAATAATCTGCCAAGAATTTATCACCAAAAAGCCGGTTAAGAACAGACCCCAGCACAAACAGGGATGATTCAGAAGTTCCCGATAACGCCGAATAAAGAACACAAAGATCAACTACATTTGAGGAGCAGAAAAGAGCTATCTCAAGATCACAACCCCATCCATCCAAGTTTCCATGGAAAAATCAGGGGAATAGTGCTACAATGTTAAGAATCTACAGAAGAAATCCAAGTTTTACATCATGGGCATGACGAGATTGTTTGGCCTCATGACTCAAGGGGTCTTTTACTGTTAGAAGCTTTTGTATAGCACACTGCTAGGGGCCTGAATGGAGTGGAGTTCCTTGTGATGTCCACATGGACTTCTACAACTCCCACTAAAGCTTTATTGCTCCTAGTAGATGGTCCATGTGCTTTCAGGTGAAAGAATCTACAGATCATTTTTTTGTTTGTCCATGGGGCCTCGCCACTTTGGTATGTTGCCCTTCTGTTGATGGGATTTAATTGAGTCCTAGAATTGAGTTTGAACTTTGAAGGGATGTGTTGTTGGATTAGAGGAGAAGCATGAAGAAAGGCTGTGTATATGGAAATCATAATTTGGTTTCTTCAGGTATTAGGCGCGCCACTTGGAAGGAGAGAAATTGACAAACATTCAGGACAGCTTTGTCCTTTCCTTATTTTAAGCTATACTTTTTTACGACATTGTATGGAGTAGGGTGCTTAAGGAGGATAAATATTTTAATTTTTTGGATTTTGTTGATAGTACGGTTGATGCAGCAGGACTTTTTGGGTATTGGATCTGGATTTAGATACAGATGGTACTATTGACAAGAGCCTGAGGGCGTACAGTTTTTGTATTTGCCCTATCAGTACATGGCCAACATCTCCTTCGTGTTCTTTCATATATCAATTGATAACTCATACAAAAAAAAATAGAAATAAATAACCCAGAAAAAAGCAATCAGGATTCTCTCCCTGTAAGAGACTTACTTGAACAAGGTTCAGCTCCTGCTCCTTGTGCAAGCGAGCAATTCTGGCAGGTGACTTCCAAACAAGTACCAAGGTATCGAACAAAGTGCGGTTATTCTGTAGCCAGGAAGGCATCAACTTAACCAGAGTTTTCACCAGAGCAAGACCCTGAAAATAAGCATCTGATGATGAACCAGCACTTGTAGATGGTATATTACAGCCTTCAGAAGGAACAGTAGTAATGCCTTCATCCCCCATAGGGGTTGCAGAAGACCCTGACACAGTAGATGCTTCAGGTTTGGGCATAAATTCAGGAAAGGCACTTGCTATTATTTTCTGAGGGGACCTTGAAAGTTCCTCCCTCAAGGGCTGGCCAGCATCAGATTTGATTATATACATAAACCTGGATACATATCAAAATATGGGTTAGTCACTTCATCAAAAGTAAAGAATCTAATCAAGAATTATGGGCATCAAAAACCCACCGTCTAAAGTACTTTGGCTGACTTAAGCGAGCAAGAAAGTAATCAACTGCTGCTGTTGGGTACCGGTTTAAAAATTTTGTAAGTGGAAGACGATAAGGACTATTAATTTCACTGTAGAATTGTCCTGGTGGCAAAGCTCCTTCTAAGTCAATAGTTAAAGTCACAAGTTCATCAAGAAACTTTCCAGCAGCACTGGGAAGGAGGTGGAAAAGCTCAATAATAGCTGCACACAGCCAAAACATAAAATTGGATCACAATAAACACAATGAAAATCAATGGGAACTTATCCAGCTGGAACATTGATTCACCTGCAGCAACTTTTGGTTCTTCACCAGCTTTCCATGATTTCTGACTCTGAGCAAGCTTTTCAGGTTCCAGCCACTTCTTTAGGTGCTCCAACAATTTACCACCTAGTGTTACATTGAACCAGCTCGATAGAAGTTCCAGCAAGCGTGCAAGACCTTGTAGCAGAGGCATACTGAGATTTTTTGTATATGCCAAGTTAACCAATATGGGCCTCAAGCTTGTCTGCAGAAGTTCTTTAGGCATCCTTTGCTGTTGAATGACCTACATTTAGAAATTCAAAAAAAAGAATAAAAAATGAATATTAAGCAGTGTAGGAAAACACAACACAAGAACTTAAAATTCGAAGGTAAGAGAGGAGATGCAAACAAATGGTATGTTTAACTCAATTACACAATATCATCAAATAATCCATTTAAAGAGGTCAATTGACACAGGGCAATGCTCAACATTGCATCAGTGCGGCATAGAGTGCTGGTTCCAATTGAGCATATCAGAAAAACAAAAATCTTAGCTTCTAGCCAGATAAATCAATCCAGCAGACACTCTAGCAAGGGCTTGCAATGGGTCAGATTTCCATCTAAAGAACCATCACCCCCAAGGCACCATCCATCACCCATTTGTACCACTCCATTCGATATGACCCCACTCTGTACACCATCATTCCATATAAAATTATAAATTCATACATGAAACCCAGCTGATACTCGATTGGCGGATAAATAGGTAAGTAAATTTTGAACATTGTAGAGCAGATTTGTAAGAAAGGTCTTTTCTGCATAGGGTGGAAGAAAAGGATATGCTTCAGCCTTCAAGTGTAAAGATGGGCAGAAACTGGATTTTAATTGGATTATGTTTTGTTGACAATTATAAGACTAGGTATCTAATCAGTAATCATCTAAGAATGGAAACTAGAAGGGATAACCAAGTGAGGGATCAGATATTTCCAATTTCAATGAAATCACAAAGCAAAATCCAAACAATGAAGCTACCGGATGGGGGAGAATCCAAAAACTTTACAGAGCACAGCCCCTTTTTCAAACTCCCTAGAATTTTGTACATATGACTTTGCCTTCATGTGTGTCTCATTTAAGAATTTAAAAAGATTTCTATAAAGTTCAAAATTTCTACAACAATTGGTAGATACTGGTTGTCAGAGACATTCATCCCCAAAGGTCAGATCCATCCGTCTCCCTCCGTACCTCAACCACCAGAAATTCATCATTGTTCGATAATTTAAGTCACAGGGTTTAGATAGCACAGAAAGAATCAACCAGACCTGTCTTAGCCCCTCCTTGGCCACAGCAACAATTTCTGGTGTACGGCATGTCAAAGACTTGAAGAACATTGATATAATCTTCGAGCGAAGTTCAGCATGATTTGCTGTCTTGAAATCTGCCCATGCCATTGCCGTGCAAAGTAGCTCAATGCAAGCTGTGCGAAGTTTGTTTAACGACGTAGCAACCTTGTGATTCATAAACTTCACAACCCACACGTTCTCATCAGCCTCTGCAATATGCAAAGCCTCTTGCAGAAAACTAACCAACTCTGGAGTCAGCTTCAAGAGAGGGGGCCTCAGAGCCAAACAGAAATTTAATGCAGTTACAGTTCCCACCTACATGAAGCAATATCTCGTCAAAAGGACACAAAGTACAACATCACATACATAAAGTGAAAACCTGTGGCCTTGATATACCTGCTGATCAACTGTCTTTGAGCGAAGTGGCCGCATGATAAGAGGTTGAAGTAGTGGTTGATACAAAGGTTCAAGCAGTTCAGATACCTCACTCCCTGTCCGACTAGCAAGCAAGGCTAAGCATGACTGCACATTCTTCCTAACACTTACTGATGCGTTCGCATTGAACAGCTCTTGAGCAAGATATTCAACAACACTCTGGAAACTCTGCCTGCAAGTTTCACTGTTTGCCTCGTCAACATTATTCACAACTCGTAGGACCTGCATTAGTACTTGACTTGTCTCTTCTTGCTCCTTATTAGCATATATAGGGAGCCGTTTCAGGACATAAATTAACCCCCGCACAATTTTAACTTGAAAATGACATAAAGTCTCGACAGTGACCTTGCCAACTAAGGCACCAAGTCCAGCAACACCACCCATTTGAGCTTGCCACGTAACTCCATAGCACAAGTGTAAGAGACGGGGCAAAAGCTGCTCAAAAACAGGGACACGTACGCTAGGAGGTGGGGAATAAACAGGATTCATTGACGGGCTAGAGACAATCATAGGTGTCGCAGGACCTCCCCTTGACAATAGTACATCGTTATGCTTCGAACGAGCAAGATATAGGAGTGACTCGGCAAACACATTCAATGCATTAAGAGCAGCCTTGGCATGGTGCCTGTTTTCATCAGCTAAAACTTCAACCAAAGCATCTAAAAATATTAAGGGATCCAATTCCTTTAAATTGGACCCCACCGTACTTCGTGACCTGGGACCAACATTGGCATTTGAGGAAAGCATGGAACTCCCAGAAGTAGATGCTGCGGAATTATTAGCCGAGGAATCAGCGTGAAACATCAGAGCAAAATGACGGCAGATATTGACAACAAAATCATCATTTGGATCATGAAGATCTGCTTCAGCGCTTGATGAGATAACAGTCATCAGCAGACTCTTGAAAACAGACTTCTCAGCCATAAGTTGAGTCTTTGTTTTGACACCCAAGTCAGCCTGAGATGACAAAACATTTTTTTGGAAGACAACAAGATGTTATTGTCTTCATTTAAGTTAATAAACTAATTAAAAGGCAAAAGAGAGAGGCAATCATCACAATCTGACATTACCACATCAGACATTAAGACAAGGGACATATGTGAAAATCCAAAAAATAATACGCAGGATGAGCATTGTTAAGATTCACGCCTCATTGCTAAGTTAATGAAAATATTAAGGTCCTGCTTGAAGGACCTTCTCTAGCACACCATCCCCAAGCGGAGAGGGAATGTAATTTAACTAACTAATGATGAAGCGAAATGGAACCTTGAACATACTCCAACAGGAAAACAGAAGTTGACATGTCACAAAAGGGATTGACACGAAAACTATAAAGTCTCATTTTTCATGATAAATCTTATTTACTCTACCAGTCTATGCTCTTGCTGTCAAACCAAAGGAGAAACTTAAAAGTATATTATAACATGACAACTGATGCAAAGCAAGAGTCCCAAACTCTCTACTGAAGTTATTATGGACCATAGTTCACCTGTTAGTGCTGAACTAGTGAAATAAAGATTTTACCATAAGCTGATCAGAAATTCTTTTTATATGTCAAAGTTGAGCAGCTATTCAGCCTTCCACAATGCAGGCGGACAATAACGCATAGCAACGAACTGAATGCCACAAATGTCTAGTTTCTCCGTGCACACACACGCACACACACTAAAAGATCGAAAGTATCATGGAAAAATTTCAAGTACAAGAGAGTTGTAAAGGAGAGAGAGAGATCAGTTGGCGCAAGCCTGACATAGTTACGTCTTGATTATGGGAATGTCTGGGCAACCGCTGCTGCATGATTTTGTGGCCAATATTTTATAGGCCCTTAGTAAACTCCCCCCAAACTATCTTAGATTAAATGAGTGTGAAGCGCAAAGGCTCCTGGGGCTTGGGGCACGGGCTCCCAACCGTATGCGGGGCATGACATCAGAAACCCAGAAAAAAAATAGAGAAGGAACTTCAAGTATTGATTAGCAAAAACAAAACACAAAGAAAAAAAAAGATAAAGATGTGGTTAACAAAGAATTCCACCAAGGAAGAAAAAAGTAGAAGAGTGGAACTCGAAAGAGGAAGAAGTACAAAAGGGAGAGAAAGTTAGCCAGCCAAGTTAGAAAGAGAAAGATGAAGGAGGAGAGTGGAAGAGGATGAAAAGAGGCTTGTCTAGAGGCGAGAGAAAGCAGCAACAACTTAGGGTGCAAAAAGCCCATGAGCTCTGAGCCTTGCCCCCACTTAAAAGTGCAAAAAGCCCAAAAAGCCCGGGCTTTCTAGACAGGTCTGGGCTCCAATTTGAAAAGGTGCAAGGGGGTGTGCCCGGCTTTTTTGGGCCTTTTTGAGCAACAGGCACGCTTTTTAGACTAAACAACTATTCCACAGGCTGAAAGAAATTGGCACATTCCCCCATTTGGACTGGCTAAGGAAGCTTCCAACAGCTGGCAAGAGAAAAAAAGTGACACTCCACACTACTAGCATTGCCCATTTCCTTTGAAATTTTGCTTCATAATCGTGTAAGAATCTTATTGGTGGAGATAATGGTATAATGCTAATTCTCATTTCCAAGAAATCTTTTATTTTTATGATGAGAAACCAAAAAATGTTTTAAAAGGACACCAAGGAGATGTTATCCATTTACAGAAAGAGGCTAAATCAAAAACCAAAAAAGAGTCAAGCCCTTACGTTCTCTACAAGAATCATACCCTCAAAATCCAAGTACCAAGATCAAATTCTCCTATCAACTAAACAAAGTTAACAAAAAGAAAGTTCGAAGTATTTAGTGCTCTAGCCTTGCCATTAAAAATTTAAGAATCCCTTTCCTTCCAAGTGTGCCGCAAAAATATCAAAGGTGTCAATTCCGCACACTTAGAATCCAACTCTTCTTCAATCTTCATCTCCAAGCCACTAGAAAATCTCTGGACCCTGTAGGTTGCATCCAGCTATTATTTATGCATTGTAAATTTGTAATCCTCATTCAAATTTGGAGATTACAGGAAAAAAGGAACATAAAAATTATTTGTTATATTCACTTTCAGCTCTAAAAATTCTAGAAATCTAAATCCAACAATTTTCTTAGTCATAGGGTTGAGTTTGTCCTTTAGTTATTACTTTTTCCTTTAGTTATCACCTTGTCGTTTAGACTTTAGGGCCTATTGTTTACACAATTTGAGAAGTGTCATTTGCATTTCAGTGTAGTGTAGGTGGGACAAGAACAGATAAGTGCTGGAGAGGTAATTTAAGTGCATGCTAGTGCAAGTTAGGATCATTTAGATGACTTTATGATTAAAGTTTGAGTATTTCATAATCATAAAAAAAAATCATAATTAATAGTATTTTATATGGCTAGGTACAAACTAGAGAGTACATAGCATGATTCAAATTAACATCTTTTTAACTAAATAGTAATTTGTCAAACTTTCACATATTGCATCCCTAAATTCATCCATTGCTTCTCTGTTACAGGTATTCATGGGAGGTTAGAGTTTGTTTTATTTTAAATCTTTTAGTTGGCAAGATTAGTAATGTGTTGGGGTGACAGCTACGAGTGCGGGATATGCATACTTGTATTTGTCAAGTTGTGACCCCATTGATTTTTTATTTTTATTTTAGTAACACCTCATAGGAGTTTAGTGAAATTAGGGAAATGAATATTTTTACTATATAGGATTTTTTTATTTTACAATAAACATGACAATTATTTTTTAAGTGACTAATAGTTTTAGTTATTGAGAAAAGAATTCAAAAATCTTTAGGCATGTACAAATGTCAAACTAATCAATCTTTTCCTTTATATGAAACAAGTAGTTGGGAACGCACTTCAGTGCAACTGCAGTCGAAGTAGGACTAAGCATTTTCGTGTTCGGTGCAGGTAGGTGTAGGTAAGAGCAAGTAAGTGTAGGTGCCTTAGTTAAACAAGCCCAAGTCGCACAAAAATACAAAGGATCCTGGAGTCAGAGCACTGGGTTTAAGTCTAACACTCAGGCACTCTGGATGCAAGGCCCACTTGTACTAATGCTTAAAATTGAAATCATTCAAAACCATAGTGCTTTTGCTCGTGAAAATAGGAGGGATTGATGTCAATGTAAGATGAGTTTTGATAGTGGTTTGAAGTACGAAAAAGCGCAGGCGTTTCCTATCGAGGCACAGAAGTCTAGAACATGCTTTTTTAAAGTGAGACAGGTGCAGTTGCGCAAATGTATGAAAGAATTGGCACTTAGACTTCATCTCACAGGGAAGCTTAAAGTATAAAAATTTTGTTATGCATATTTCATTCAAGAGGTTCATCTGATTTTGAGTTGATCTTTGATATTGTCTCACATTAAGGACTTTTGCCGATAGAAGAAAATCGAAGGAACCCCAATAGGAAAGCAGAAATAGGGCGTGCTACAAAGGGAATAATGTCACAAGTATAAGTCTCACTTTCATTTTTGGCGATAGATCACATACGAAGAATAAAACAAGCCTACTTCTGACTGTGAGCCAAACAATAGATAAGTCAGAAAATCAAGAAAGATATCATAACATGTCAGTACTAGGTAACTAACCTTAACATCTGAAGTCTCACACCTTCTCCAAGACATATCGCCAGATGATGTTAACAATGTGGAAAGTTTACTAGCTGCCGAGCCCGCCTCAGTAATGTTACCTGGTAAATTTAGTTGAGCTGACAGGCAAACATGCAGGAATTTCAAAGCCTGCCTTCTGTAGAAAGCATCTACAGGTCCATTTTTCTGCATAACAGTAGCTATAGCCAAATTAATGCAACGATCTAAAGGCACCAAGAATGGGGTTCCTGGCTCAAAAGTTAGAATCACACGTATCCCATGCTCTGGATTTTCTTTGCACTCTAGAGCCAATGGTTCTTTTAAAAACCGCCTGTTACGACCACCTAACTTTCCTAGAAGTTGCAAAGATTTGCCACCCCAAGGATATGGTGCCGGTCGCAAATGAGACCACAGAGCCAAGATTACTTCAGACATGACATTAGCCATACTTGGCTCAAGGAAATCAGGATTCAAACTATCTATCCAAAATTCTAGAGTCCTCAACCCCAAACTGACAAGTTCATCACTTGCTTTCAAGCATAAAACCAGAGGCTTCATAAGGCGTGGGAGGAAAGGCAGCAGAGAGCTCAGACGTGCAGGCAATGTTAAGCATAACTCCAACAGAAGCTCCCTCATGTCGTCTCCAGCAGGTCCCTCAAGCATAGCCAATAACATATTAAGACAAGGTTGTAGCGTAGGAATTAAGTCCCGCAATATAAGTTCAAACTTTCCTCCTGCAAGAGCACGAAACATAGTCCGGAGAAGCTGCAGATATCCAGTAGGTTTTTCAACTTCGGTGATGTTTTTCATGCAGACATCAATGATAACTGGCACATGAGGCAGCAGTATACGCTCAGAATCTGAAGGAAACTTAGTAACAGCCGCAAACAGTAGAATAAAGAGATGCAAAACTAATTTTGCTGCGGGAGAGTCTGGTTGTTTAAGCACATCAAGTTTACTGCTCACAAGGAAATTGACCAACACATCAGCAAATGGACGAAAAACTTTAGGTGCTTGCAGGAGGGTAGAAAATATAAGAACCAGCTGATTATTAGAAATCATGCAATCAAAAAGCTCCGGCATGCAAAGTGAGAACATGTCCATCAGATCTCGAGGCTCCAGAATGGCCAATGTGTGAGAAAAATGTCCAAGCATATCTTTCTCCTCATCAGTATCCTTAAAAATAACCAAGCAATGCACGCCACTCTTCAAAACACCACAAGCTTTCCACACCTACCAATAGAAGGAGAGGAAAAACAATGATCAGACCAAATCAGTCTCAATCAATAATCCACTTGCCACTATGTATTCAATTGTTCATACCTCATCTTCCCTCAAGCCTTTAAATGAAGATAAATTAGATGGTGGTGATACTGTCATCTGTGGATGGGCTCCATGTGTAGATGACACCTGCATTATTATTTTAGAAGCCAACACAAAAACAAGCATTAGGAACACATAAAGGCATTAACCAATTCCATAGAAAGCCTGGGCATACACAACCTGCGCATGGGGAGTGTGCACATGGGTGATAGTCCAAAAAATAGTCTTCATTCCTGTGGGCGCTATTGCATGTTAAACAAAGAAAACACCATTATCTAATTAGCAAAGGAAAATGTGAGACAGAGGAGTTTCACCCATTATCAATGTCTTGACCAGATGTCGGCAATCATTAACTTCCTTGGAATGTTCGGTTGGTGGCTGCAAATTGAGAACTGCCTGCAATGAAACAGAATCTTAGACATACCCATAGTTTTTGAAAGTAAGCTTCCTGTAAATAACATATAATTGATTCTATATTAATCCATTTCAAAGAATTCTAGGAGGCCTCAAGGTGGATTATACCAAGTTAATGATTCTACAAATACATGGATCCACAATTCCCACTTTTTCCATTTCTTCACTTATTCTATCCTTTTTCTTTTTTGGCAATCCATATCATCTTTTCTATTGCATGCTCCACTTTTTTGCCAAAATAAATTCCAAGGGTCCATCAGATCAGTCTTTCCTCTTTGTTTCAGCAATATTGTGAAGTACTATGACAATATTGCATGGGCTTTGCAACAGCTCAAGCTTCTAACCAGTTAGTTACTCCACATGAAAAGCAGCAACACAAATGATAGCAGTAAACCTGTGTACGGCTAAATTGCAATGTACAGTCATTTCCAAGACAAAGAAAACCTAAATGATATGTCCGAGAAAACAACCTGAACAGGAAGCTCCAGCTTGGACCTCAATGAAGCCCGATCCTTGCCATCCTCACCCTCCTCCAGCAGCTAAAAAACAAGACAAACAAGGGGGAAAAGGGGAAAGTGTAAGGAAACCCCATACTTATTATTATTAGTCCCACTCACACCTGAACAGAAAGTAGCACCACCATCCCCACTAAATACA
Source organism: Portulaca oleracea (assembly GCA_029582165.1). Lineage (NCBI taxonomy): Eukaryota > Viridiplantae > Streptophyta > Magnoliopsida > Caryophyllales > Portulacaceae > Portulaca > Portulaca oleracea. The sequence goes on along the minus strand of CM055879.1, from coordinate 8,344,230 downwards.
ATGAAAAAGATAACAAGAGATTCCTAACAATTACACAACGAAACAAGGACCTTACAAAGATCCTGGAAAATCCCATACTCCCATCCAAATAGTGAAATTCCAAAGACCAAAAACATTCAGCTAAAAACCAAAGTGTTTCCCTAAATCATAATCGCCTTATCTCAGTGACATTATAGAAGATGTTTTCCAGAATTAGAGCTTTTTTTTATAGGGAAAAATAAAAATAATAAAAATAGGATGAAAAGATCATATGCTTAGGAAGCATCCTACAAATTTATGTACAATCAAAATATAGACTATCCATAAAATCTACTGCATCAAAAGAGGAAGAACTAAACTTTTTTTGATAGGGAAGAGATATATATTAATAATAGTACCAAGATAACGGATGCTCAACTTGCACCATAAGAAGTTATACAACCAGAAAAGAGACTGTCCACAAGATTTACAACATCAAAAGAGGAAGAGCTAAACTTCCCATTCACCCAAAAGAAGAGGGATTTAACAAAATTGTCTTTCAATCTCTGAAGAGGGATTTCAACTCCCTCAAAAACCTTTTGGTTCCTTTCTTTCCAGATAACCCAAAAATCACATGTGGTATAACCAAGGCCTTCTTCTTCTTGGGTTTCCTGCCAAAGAAACTCTCCCAAGATAGGAGATGACTCCTAATTGAAAAGGGTACTAACCAAGGAAGAGTCAAACCTCCCGTTGACCCAAAAGAAGAGAGACTTGATAAAATTGTCTTTCAAGCACTGAAGAGGAGTTTCAAATTAATCTAATCACAATACTTCATCTTCTATCATTTTATAGGGCCTCAAATTAAACAAAAGAAAGCCAATATAAATGAGCCTACCCCACCTCAACCTACTGTAACTATCAAGTCTATCCAACAACCATATTACATTCTCAAGTGTAACAGAAAATGATGCTTTAACTGTCTAGAAGACACATTTTAACAGATCTGCAGCAAGAGTTCTAAGCTAGTCTGTAATAATTTAGGAACTACTATATCACCTTTATGTAGCACAGTTTAAAAAAAATTTAAAAAAAAAACAAAAAGCATACTCGATATGTACTTATTGCATTTAAGCATCATCATCATCATCAGGTTTAACCAGCAACCATGTCTACCAAGTCCCAAGACTCTGAAGTCTAAACCACCCACCAGAACAACTCCCAAGAAAAGTATCCCATTTGAAAAGGGGCAACCATGTCTCATGTGTCAATGCTAATTCACTCGACAACTTGTGCAGCTGCAGCCAACCGATTCACATACAACCAGAAACATTGAAGAGGCTATCAGAAACGGTTAACATCACAGATCCATGACTGCCCTATTGATTTACATTCTGCTTTTCTCAATGAATGCATTTTTATTTTCCAATCACGAAGTCTGATCCCCCTTGAATAGAGGTAGTGATCTTATATGCTTATCTCATAACTGCAAAGTTATTTCCTCATTGACTAACAAACTCTGCTCATATTCTATTATCACAAAACTTCAAGCACACACAGACACTGGAATAAAGAGTAACACTTGTAAAACTAAAATATCATACGTGATATACACAATAAAACAGATAAAAAAATTACCTGAGGAATCGTACGCTTGAAGGTGCTAAATTTTCCAACAAAAGAATCCAGTATGCGTACCTGCACAGACCACATAACAAATACCATAAGGCTCAAGTGAATGGACAAAAGCAAAACTGGCACAATATAAAAATCACATGTAGGCTGCAGCTCATATATCAAGATAAGGAAAGGAAGTGACCAAAAAAAAAAATACTTCAACCTAAAAGAATGTTTTGCATCATTTTTTTTTTTTAATGATTAATCAAATGATGTGTTAGATAGACAACAAGATGGTGCCACCATGTAAAAGAGGAGCGATGACCAAAAAAATAAATCAAGCCCTCAAGCACTAATGCTCTACTGTATCTATAAAATCCAAAATCCAAAAAGACTCAAGGTTCTTCCATCATTAAGCACTTGAATCCAACTACATAATATTCTAAAAAAGTAGAGCATGAAATGTTGATAGCTAAAAGGGATGCACATTCTACCTGGCGTTGCATATCTGTGTTGGACACGTGTCCGACAATCTTAGACACTCTATGGACAATCTCGAACACATGCCAAATATAAAACAGCATACGGAAATAGAATTTTAAAGTTAGAATGCATACATTACGAACTGTTTGTTATTGTTTTCTACCAAACACGCCCCTCTCTCAGGTTGAAAACATATAGCACGCAACAAACACGTAGGAGATAGAAACATTACTTTTTATCCTTGTCTCCACTATGCATGTCATATAATAAAGTTTTGAGAATTCATGTTGTGTCGTATTCGTGTCACGTAGCAATGTCTATGCTTCTTAGGTTGATAGCACATAGCTTTGTCCTCAATCAGAGGGTGTCACTCCTATGCAAAAGAAGTGTGATGCACTAAAATCATGCCTTTACAGTGTGGAGCCTTATACTATCTACAAAACCCAAAAGAGACAACTTTACACCACATTTGAGCACATCACTCCAACTACACAACACTTCAAAACACCTGAAACTAAACAGCTACCTCTATCCCATAATACTTAACCTTTAAGCTAAAATTTAGAAAATCAATAAAATGAGTTAGTTGAGCATTGTATTGTATGAAAAGTTGCAATATTAGTACTAAGTTAATTATATATCTTTCTCTCTCTCACTTTCTCTATCTTTGTGTCAAACAATTTAGTACAGAATGTAGTTAATTGAAAAAAGTTGCATTAGAATTAAAAAACTACAAGTATTTATGGGACAAAAAGAGTTAGTTGAAGTAAGAACTATTATGGGATGGAGGTAGTAGTTATTTAAAAAAAACAAAATAAAAAAAAATGCCGGAAACTAAACTATACTTCATTCTTACTCTTTAAGCAACCACCACATCCTTGAGTGATAAAGATTGAATCCAACTAGAAGAGGGATAAATGCCTAGAGATGAAAGCACATTCACAGTGAATGAAGAGAAGAGATGGTGAACCATGTCCCCTTCCTCCAAGGGTCCAAGCACAAAAGACGTCCACTAGACCCCCATTAAAATTCCTTCTTTAATACATGTCCTCTATGGGGATCTTACCTTGAGCAGCAACTAGCCAACCAAGCCAAAAAATAAGGAGAGAAAACGACAACACTTTCATAGGATCTTTGGTCTTCCAATTGCCTTCGTAGGAAGTCAAGATAATTTCCAACTACATAAAAGCCTTCCGAAAACCTCTTCGTAGTGAAAGAACATGTCGTCATAAGAGCATATCAGATCTATTTATTGTTCAAGTGACACTAGGAGGCAGCCTAAAGAAATTTGATACTCTATGCATGAGGAGCTGAAACATACAACATGTGCAATGGTTATACCATTATATAGCATAAAGCAAGAAGTCTCCTAAACCTCTAACAGTCACTGAAAAACTCAAATTACATCTTCAAATTGATCCATTCTCTCATGTTTGACTTTACAATCTCAATGTATGAAAGTAATCTTACACGTCAACTAATCCAATCCCTGTGGTGTGGGGAATCCTGCGACAGTCATCAACCTTGCTCAAGATCACATCACTCTTAACTAGAAGAGCCTATCCTTGACCTCCCCAACTAGCCCAATACTTAATAAGACCATCCAAATGGGGTTAACATGGTGACAGACTACACATTCAAGAACTTCACTAGTCGAATCCTAAACTAATGGAAGATTGATTATAGGCAACTTATAAGATAGAATGTAAAAGTTTCCCGAATGGGGAGAAACATGTTACAAGGAAAAGCCTCAAGTGATGATTTTCCACAATAAGATGTGATATATAGTGAGCCCACAGCAGTAGAAAATTGAGTGCCCTGCCATTATATATTGACAGAGTAGATTCTTGATTCTTGACTTTGAGAGTCCACCAAAAGAGCCACTGCAGTACATGCGTCAAAATTGAAACTGAGGTTCAAATATGAAATCTAGATAGGCTCATCAGGGTGACGACAAAGGATACGCTTTTTGAATGGATACAACTGCCATGATTATCCCACAGAGAATACAAAGCCAGAGACGAGGATCCATAGAAGGCAACCTAGTAATCACTTATTCCCATACACCCTCAAAGTTTTTGAATGAAGATAGTATGTTTCACAACATCTTTGTTAACCTAGGACGAACTGGAGGATAATTGACACTCTTGAAAATCTATATTAATACACTTGTGTCCTCTACAAGCCTAAAAACTAAATAATCTTATTTTGCAACAGTGAATGAACCATGGAGACCACACCTAGCTAAAGCAAATGGTTAATCCTTGACTTCTATTATCCGAGCAAATCAATGAATCAAGTTTGTCAGCACACAGCAGTAATCAACACAAGAAAGATAAGTGATCTTTTCTCCTCCTTTGTATATGTAAAACCTAATCCAACCCAGGCCAGGGAAAGTTCACTGAAGTGTCTTGCTCATATTATCTTGCAAACTTGCATTGTCAGTATCAAAAAAAGGTTTCGGAAAATTTATCCACCCATAGGAACTTGTAAGAAGGAGCAAACTGCCCATCTAATAACGGCCACTTCTGTCCGTCACATTAAAAAAAAAAAAAAAGACCCATGAGTTCCCCTTCCAAAGAAAAGCATTTCAAATTCATGACTAGATAGAGAAATCTTTTACTAGGGAGGTTCTAAAGGGGAAAAGGGTAGGAGGGGGAGAGTTTGAATTGAATGATAACAGCAGCAAATCTGATGAAATGTACAAAATAGAAACCAGTATAGCCACAGCAAAATATTGCTGACATCAATGAGAAACAAACCAGTAGCACTCGCGCTTCATCCATGGACGCTGGGTCAACACCTTTCTCATAAATTGGCTCCACCTGAAATGCAAATCAGAAATCAACGAGAAAAGACAACAAGACAGCGTCAAAGAAAAGGACAGTACATAAGATCCACAAACCATAAATGTAATAACCACTATTATGGCTCTTCATAAATGCAAACCACTCACCAAATTCAGCATCAAGCGAGCACAAGTAGTGTGAATACTAAGTGACAATGAAGCATCATGCATGTTGCTGGAGAACAAGTATATGATCCTCGACAGCTGCAATCAAAAATCACATAAATCATATCGACTGTACTAGCCCAAAACCCAAAAAAATAATAAAATAATAAAAACTTACTGATTCTCTGTTCCTTTATTAGGACAGAGAATGCAGCAAAAATAATTACCTGAGATAAAGATAGATCTGCACGAACATGATGAACGATCTCTGCCAGTAAACTGTAAGCCAACGGCCTCAATGTCTCATAACATGCCCGGCCAGTTCCAACAAGGACCCTGCATAGATTAGGCATGGTCACCAGATTAGACATATGAAAACAATGAGAAATGTGTCTAATATGCACCAAGAGATTTTTTGACCCCAAAAGATACATCGACATACCCCAGTAGAACCAGAACCCAAAAAATCAAAATAAAACAAAATGCAGTCATTAGAGGGTGTCAACAAGACAAAGCCAGAGACAACAGCCCTCAACTTGAAAGGAACATGATAGGAATCTCGACAAATTAACAAACCAATCGGCAATTTCTCTTCAGTGCAAATGTAATGCTCTTAATGACATAGTATTTAAAGAGGGTGAGGAGTATGCTGGTCATGATTTACCTCTCTTCCAACAATGTGTCAATCAAGGGAAACAAACCCCTCTTAAAATCCGTTCCAAGAACATGTTTCAGCGCTACTAGCAATTCCTGTTTCATACAAGGGAAATGAGCATGAAAAGTGCAAAACAAAGACAAAGTACAAATGGCAAATATGCATTCACACAGACCTTCCTGATAGCAACAGAGTCGGAACATGTAACAAGCAAGTTGACAATGCTTTTGCAAATACTTTCCTCATGTGGCCTGATATAGTCAGCAAAACTCTTCAACAGGTATGTCAAGAAGGAAACAGTCTGCAATGACAACAGATATGGAAAGAAGCATGCATAAGCAATATTCGTAGAAACCGGAAGCAACAAAATAAACATTGCAAATGTTTTCCCTTCTATATGTTAACTGTGTTTTTGGCATTTGGGATGGAGAGGGGGTTTGGACCACATTTCAATGCAAATAAAAGGTAAATCTGGAAACTTTTCTACTGCAGATATAAAAAAGGAAACCGTTAATAGTAAAAAGTCAACACATTATCACAACTTAAAAGGGAAAGAAAGTCAGCAAAAATGCATTTACAAAAATATTCTCCTCATGTTGCCTGGTATAGTCAGCAAAAATCTTCACGAGGTATGCCAAGAAGAAAACAGTTGGCAATGAAAAAAAAAAAAAAGTTACTACCAACTATTATGGAGAAGTGCATGATAGGCAATATCTGTAGAAATCAGAAGCAAGGAATTGACCAAGTTTCATTGCATGGAAGGTACATCTGGAACAGTTTCCAATCCAAATGCGACAGGAAAAGAATTTGATGTTGAGAGAGTTGACACATTATCACAACTCAACCCAACAAAAGAAAGAAAGAAAGATTCAATTTCTTTAAATAAAATAATGAAACAGGATATGGAGCATTCATTTTTGAAAATGAAATGTGATGGCCATCACTAATAATGACATCAAATAGTGAAAGGCATCTCCATGCAAGATAAAACAAGTTCACAAAGAAAGAAATAATGAAAAGAAGAAATCAAATTCCACTACCCTGGGCTCCAGTTGCTTTCTCTCCGAGTCAAAACAAGAAAATTTCAGGTCAGTGCATGGCTCAAATTGAGTTTTGAGATAAAATGGGAATGCGATATCACAGCCACAGGCCTAGGTCGAATCCTATTTCGGGCTGTCAAGGTCAAGTAGTTAGACCCAAATCAATTTTTGGCAAGTCTATTTACAATTAACAAGTAGGTGTAGAATGAATTCAAAATATATTGAACGGTGCAAGACCAATGGACCCCGAATTCAAAGTATCCTGGAAACCTTAGCAAAATGACTGACAGTTGTGAAGTCATCAAATCCAATGAAAACAAGCAAACCAACCATACTATTAGAAACCATCAAAGAAAAAAATCTATAATATGATTTGTTGGACAAACACTCCAAAATTGAAAAAAACACACCCACTGGATAAGAAAAAAGCAATCACAAAGATGCCTAACAAGCACATATTATTTATGCACACACAACCAAACCTTCCAGTTGGGCTGATATCCAAGAGTAAACAAGAGATGGGGAAAAAAAAAAGAAAAAAAAACCAGCAACATTTCTTTATTTACAAAAGAATCTATAGTTAGCTTTGTGGGAGAACTCCAGACTCGAGCAGCTTCATAGTCACAGAGTTCCATTGGCTCCTTTAATTTCCAATAGATAATAGTGCATTATACAGTTTCTACAGGTCAATCTCTGGAATTTAACCAATATTTCTTTTAACAAGTCCATGACTTTTTTTACAAAAATATCAACTTTGTAAGACCCTCAATCATATCGCTAAACTTACATTCATATATTTTAGGCTTAGTCAAGATTCATATAATGGCATAACCAAAACTCCATATACATTACAGTGACCATGCAGGCACAAATAGTAATCAAACACTAAATAAAATGTACCCCAAGTATAAGACCAAATAGAGTAAATGACTAAAATGAGCAAACTTGAGTGGGGATTTTGTTGTGATCAGCCAGAACTGCCTGTACAGAGTGGACTGGAGTGCAATTCACTATAACAAAGAAGGGACGTTATTCCAAAAACATCACCACTTATCAAACTTAACAACACCCCACCCCAACCCCAAAATTAATATTTTAAAAAAAAAAAAAAAACATACTATTCAACACCAGCAAAGTTCACCAAACCCAGGACAACAGAATAAGTTTTATACATCTGCCTTATTCTGAGCACAAAACCTATAGGATCTGACACTAGTCAAAAATACAAGTCTGGTAATGGTGCAAGAAATAAGTAAACTCTTCAAAGACATTGCTCAGATGTTCTCACCTTGACTTGCGCACCCTTTAATTCAATGAATTGTGTCTTTAAATGAGGAGGTACTTTTTCGGGACCAGGAACAGATATAGCTGCCACCATCAGTGGTAATAAATGAGGGATATTAGTCTGAACAAGCCGGCTAAACAGCTGAAACAAAAACATAACCACCAGCGGACTCTCTGTAACAATCTTGAACGATCGGGTACTTGGGTTTAGCTGCCCTGTCCCATGATATCCAGTAGTAGCAACACTAAGACTACTACTACTAGAAGAAGGAGTTAACTGGTCCGAAGTATCCATTGGCTTGATATCATCTGCACCTCCTGGTGTGCTAATAGGCGGCAGTGCTGCCATTGCTCCCCCATTCTCAAAGAAATGGTTCACTGTCAATCTGAAGTTTTCGTATATTTTACATACAAAATCTAGAAAGGGTTGTACTTCATTCTCAAGAGTAGGCCGGAAATTCCGAAGCAAGTCGAATATAATCCGAATACAGATCAAACCATTCTCTTCATTATCAGTGGTAAGCACCTGCATTGCAACCTTCAAAAGGTCCTGAACAAAGGGCCGCAGCACTTCACTATGTGGTAGACGGTTTAAGATCTCCACCACAATGTTACGGAGCTTATGTTCAGGGTTATCTGTAAATTGTGGCTTTGTAATCTGAAGAAGAATGACTGAGAAAGCTCTGAAGTAGTACTTCAAGAAATTAAGGTACTCAGCAGTGTGCGCTATCTCCAGGCTGTCCCGTACCTCCAAAGCCATTTGCAGTCTTGTTTGAACAGCTGTTAAAACCACCAAATCAATATAATACAACAAACACTCCCTCTTGAATATATACCCATCAACACAAAACGGGGGACAATATAATCATCTAAACAGAACCATAGCACTGACAACAACACTAATAAGTTAGCAAATGAACATACATCCCTTCAAATACTCGATAAAATATAAAGAGAATATGAACGCTAGGTCTTCATTTAGAAAGAACGGGGGAAATTTTCAGGAAGACATGTCGTTTGAATAATTTCAATAGCAACAAACAATCTAATGCAATTAAAAACATCCGAACTTTTTGATGTGAATTGAAAGCTCATGCTAACACACAAAAACCAAACAAAAACACATGAACAGCCTAAAACGCAATTCAATTCGAACAATAAATAAAATATGACAAAGATAGAGATATTACGAAGCTCTGGATCGATCAGAAGGCCAGAATGCTGTTCGAAATTCTGAATAGGACTCATGGCGGGCAAATTTCCAAAACCCTAATTCGAAATGCTTCGCTAAATTCAACCACTTCTGACTATTAATCTCCCCGAAGTCACTAGCTAGGGTTTTACACTTCAAGGTGAGAAAGTGCCGAAAATTTGTCAGTTACAAACTACAACACAGGAGTGTGTTTGGAAGAAGCGGCAACAATGTCAGTTTCTGGTCGAAGAAGAAGAATTAATACTTCCAATTGGTTGCCAACTGATCGACAGTTTTCCCACTCTACTTTTGGGTAATTCGAAACTCCTAAACAGGTCGTTAATCGCTCCAACTCCGACTCAATGACTCGGACTGAGACTCGGACTGAGTCGGGAGCCCTGTACTGCGGATTTCATTGTCGTGCTCGTGTCTGCTTATTATTAATAGCCAGCAAGAGGTAAAAAGCCAAGAGAACAAAAAACAAAAAAAAAAAAAAGGTTACTTACATTTATCCTAACTAGATATGTGACCCATCCTACGGACGAGTTAGGACCCTATCATAAATTTATCTTATCTATCACATTCTTAGTTACCTTATTCAACCTTTTTTTCACATTATTAATTGTTCTTTATCCATTTTACATAATATTTATTTAAAAATTCATATATTTAATAAATAATGTTACTGATGTGATTTGTTTTACTCACAATACCTTAGTAAAAATTATAAATTATATATATTTAAAAATTCATATACTTAAATAATGTGACTTAGATTCTCAATCATTATTCTATCCACCCACTTTATTCCACATTTCCCACCCGCCAACTATCTTACAGTTTTCTTATATATATTTGGTGTACTAATGCACATAAAGTAAATTATATTAAACACATTTTACTTTACCTTATATTTTGATAAGTATAAAAAATTACAAACAACAATACAAGTATTTATTATTTTATATGTAAAATTATGTTCATTTTTCGAAATAATGCACATTAATTTAGTTTGCATATCCATAAAAATTATAACGATTTAAAAATGGTCATATGTTAAGACTCTTACCGTTTTCAAATAACATCCAACCTGCATTTACTCGGATCCAAAAATATACCTGACTCATATTGATCCCAACCCGGAATACACTTAATCCATATTTACTTGAGCTCGAAATACACTTAATTCATATTTACCCGGTCACCGAAATATATCGGACCCGTATTTACCTTATCTAGATATATAACCGACACGCATTTAACCCACTTCCAGAATTGATTGGTTTGGACATAAAGTTTTATTTGATGTTAGATTCCTTAGTTACTGTAGCACGGGTTAAAAATTATAGTTTTATCATATATATTTGGTGTAATAATGCACATAAAATATATTTTATTAATCATATTTTAATTTACCTTGGATTTCAATAAGTATGAAAAATTACAAACAACAGTACAAGTATTTATAATTTTATATGTAATACTATGTTCATTTTTCAAATACAATGCACACTAATTTAGTTTGCATACTCATAAAAATTATGACGCTTTAAAAATTGTCATATGCTAAGACTTTCAGCATTTTTTATTGTCAAATAATATTCAACCCGTATTTACCTGATTTCGAAATATACATGACCTGTGTTGACCCGAACCCGAAATACACTTAAACTCTTATTTATTTGAACCCGAAATACACCTAACTCGTATTTACCTGAACCCGAAATATGTCGGACCCGTATTTACCTTGTCTTGATATACACCTGACACGTAAATAACCCACCTTTTATAATAGCCAAACCTCTGATCGACCCGGGCACATAAGAAATCGAGAGATCATAAGTAACTTAGTGAATGCTCTCTAAGAAGGGCTTGGTTTGGAAGAAGAAAATGAAGTAGGAACAACCACCCTGGTAGTACGTAATAGATCAACTTGAATGCTGGTTTGGGGCAAGAACTAGCTTATATTTGAGGGTAAAAGAGTAAATTCGAGTGTGAATACAAGCTACAAGGTAAGCCGCTACGCAAGCAGCTCTTTCCTTACGCTAATTTTACCTTACGCTATTTACTTACCTACACTTCGATAAATAAATATAAATTTGGCAAAAGGAGAACATTAGGATAAATTTTTATGTGAACTCAAGTTATAAGACAAGGAGTTTATTATTATACTTTAACTACTTTACTTACTATTATATTAAAGGGCAAAAAAGTAAATTCGATTATTTAAATTTACCAACAATTACCAAAGTTAAACAATAAGAAAATAATAATTTTGATATATTAGGATAACTTTGATAAAAATTACCAAAAATTACCAAGAATGATCAAAATTTAACTTTTACCCAACTATTTTTTATCCATGAATTTAACACACCCTTACTATTATATTCAAGGTCAAAAAAGTAAATTTGAGTCAAACAATTTTTCATCCCCAGCCTCAATAAGCACTCTTTATATATAGAGGAGAAAAAGTTACCAAAAATTACTAAAATTTAACTTTTACCCGACTATTTTTTACCCATGAATTTGACACACCCTTACTACTCCCTCCGTTCCATATTAATTGTCGTTTTTGAAAATCGCATAGTCAAATTTCAAAAATTTTGACCATAAATTCCTCAATATGAGGTGCTATATAAAATTATCACCATTAGATTTATAACGAAAAATACTATCAAAGTATACTATTGCAATTGCTAATAACATATTATGTAAAAAATTATCAATCAAAGAGAGACATTGGAGACCGTCAAAATCAAACTTATGACAATTAATATAGAACAGAGGGAGTGTTATATTCGAGGGCAAAAAAGTAAATTCCAATCAAACAATTTTTGGTCCCCAGCCTCAACAAGCCTCTTTATATATAGAAGGCAAAAAAGTAAATTCCAATCAAACAGTTTTTGGTCCCCAGCTTCAACAAGCCTCTTTATATATAGAGTGGATATATATTAAATGCATTTATATGCAGTGAACAATTATATTAGTGGGAGTCAATAATCGAGTACTAATATATGTAAGTGAACAATTATTTCATTAAAACATGTATTTCAGATGTATGTAATAAATTGCACATTTATCATAGCTGAGGTTTTTGTAATAACTTTTACATACCCCACTTGTTTGAAATGACTTTAATCCTACCTCACTGGAATTGTATGTGTTTTTAACCTCCTAAAGTATTCTATAATTGTTTTATTCTTATTTTTTTTGGATTTTTCTGGCTAACATTAAAATTTGAATTATAATTGATGTTTTTGTCCTTGGTATTATTTCTTATGGCTTGCTTTTAATGCTTTATTTCCCAATTTTGAAATTGAATCCCCACACCCCCACCCCTTCTCCTTCTCTTCGATTTCTCAAGTCCCAAACCCCTTTTTCTTGCAAATTATTGCATGCTCCTGGAGCATGTGCTCCAGGAGATGACATGGCAACCATGTCATAATTTTTTTTTTTTTAAAAAAAATTAGTAACTACTTGTCGGTTACCAGCAGCATTAGTTGAACTGAATTGTTCACCGAAGATAATATCATTGTTCACCGTACAATGTTCACTAACTTGAACTAGATTGTTCACTGACATTAATGTGATTGTTCATTTACTTTAACTGCGTTGTTCACTTACTTCAACTGCGTTGTTCACTTACTTCAATTATATTGTTCACTAAACTTGTTTTACATAGTTACCTTAAAAAGTTTAGGTTGTTCATCATAACTTGTTTGTTCACTTGAAAGATTAAGATCGTTTACTCATGAAATGAATTTATAATTTATAATCTTCTTATGTAACAAAATTTTTGTCGTTAAAGTTATTGTTCATAAGCTAATTTAATATTGTTCACTTTTAGAATATGAACAATAAAAAATTGAACAACGTATAAGAAGAACAATGATAATATATATGGTGAATAATGTGTTGATGTACATTGAACTATAACATAATGAACAATGGAAGCATTTCTAGTGAACAATCATTAATTATCTGATGAACATTTACACTGTATGTAGTGAACAATCTCAACAAATCGAATGAGCGGTCTAAACCTACAAATAAACAATGAAATCCCACTTGGAAAAATTTCCACCAAACACAAATCTGGTCTATTCAATCTCTTTTGTATCAAGACAATGATGATAAGAACAATAAAGAAGCTCTTGCGCCAATCATTGACAGTGACGAATTCGAAGTCCGCAACGAATCTGCGATATGATATGCGACAGGCAGTACAAATGAGGATGATAGGGATTGAGGATGGAAGAGTGCAAGGAGTTGAATGGTGGTTGCAGTGACAGCGACAGTGGTGTTGCCGGCAATGATGGTGGTCTGGAAGTTGAGGAGAGAGAGGGAGGGGGGAGGTGAGGGGGCATGGACTAAAAATTGAAGAATGCAGTTCACCTAGGTTATAAATGGTGGGTGAGGTAGTTCTTTTATTTTTATTTTTTTTTAAATAATTGATGACATGGAATTGGAGCATGTGCTCCAAGAGTACATAATACATATTGCCTTTTTCTATCTGTTCAGTGAAGTAGTGAAGACTCATCTCCATTCTCTATTGCCCTTTGTTATTTCGTCATTGGGTTTAACAAGGCTCAGCAAGGCATGTTCAATTTCTCAAACCCAAAGACCCCTCCTTTTGTTTGTTCTCCTCAATATTCTTCTTCTAGTTTTTTTTTTTTTTGAAAACAAACTCGATCTGGATCTGGATGTTAGCCTGGGTAGGAGGGTCGTGTTCTTCTAATTCAAGATCGAATAGGTTCCAATGCCAAAAATGCTCGAAGGTTTCTAAAGGAGAGTCAATTAATATCAAGGACCAAGAAGAATCAATCGAAGGCCTTCTACCGATGTTGCCACTGTGGAGAGTTCTTAGGGTTCATGATGAGTTAATTAGTAGAGAAAAGAGCAAAGAGTGAGCGGTGGATGGACTAATCAGCGAGAACCAACTATGACTAAAGTAGTGGAGGCATTGGACAACGTGGCATCTCAAAGAAGGGAGTTTAGAGCATGTGTAATGCAAAATTCCACATTCCAAAATTTCATCATCTCTCTCTTCCAAATTACCACATCTCTCCCAGTTAGGGGTGGGCACGGATCGGTTAACCGATCATAAATTTGGATCGGTTAACTGTGTGTTCGGATAGTTAAAATCATGATCCGTATCTGATCCAAAAGTTTCGGTTAACCGAATTTCGGATCGGATAACCGTATATCCACGGATTATAAGCACTCGTACAATAATAATCATTGTCCTTACCTTTATGGGTCCAAAATTGTAAACTTTATGTATTGTGTTACATTTCTACGCTAATGACTACTAATTTACCACAAAAAATAACATTTGAAGGGTTCAAAGTTGAAAATTAATTATTTTCGGACAACCGATAGATTATCCGGATTTTTAAACCCCTGATCCGTATGCGTTCCGTCATCCGAGAAAAAAAATTCGGATTGGTTAACCGATCCGCCAACCTCAAAAATTATCCGCTAATTATCCGTTTTCTCGGATAGGATAATCGGATTTTTGGATTGAATCACGGATTACGAATTTTTTGCCCACCCCTTCTCCCAGTTGGCACCCCTCTCTCCTTTTTTTCTAGTTCGTTTGAGTTTAGGGGAATGCTAGCTAGGATGTACGATGCAATTAGAATGGTAATAGGTTTGTCCATTTGTAATATGTTGATTTTGGTGTTGGTATGGGTGTTGCGAATGAGAAGTTAAACATGTACTCTATATAATATGGTGAATTTGCTACATTTTAATGGAATGAAAATGTTGTGGTTTGTGGATGGACTAATTTGATTCTTTGAATAGTTGTTGTATTACTCACTATTTAACGATTGTAACGCCCTGTAAATTCAATTATGAAAAAGTCAAAGATTGACTAACAGTAACAATGGAAGTGTCATTTTTTTTTCTTTTAATTGGGCGTTATTGTCGTATCCCTGAAGGAATACAAGGTCAGAAAGGAAAAACTAACAACTAATCATTAATTACTTCAATTTAACAAACGAAAGAATTTCAAATTCTAGAACAACATAAACTAACATTAACTAATTTCAAATCTAAAATATAAACTAAACTTTATTCATAGAACTTATAACTTCAACGTCCTCACTTCTAAAATCCGTTCCCATCACAGAACTCTTCACCTGAAAATAAAACATTTAAAAAATGAAGAGGACTCAATAATGTCTACCCCTAACTATTAAACAAATTTAAAGAAACATTTTAATACCTTTAGGGAGAGAAGGGAATAATTCAAACCGTTTTACGAATAGTTTACACCCAACCCAAGCATAACATATTAAAAATAATCCGACTATGTCACAAACATATAAATTCCAGTTTTATTAAGGGGGTTTACAAACCTCCCTTCAACACGGAGTCACAAACTCCCAGTAAAACATTACTTTCACAGTCTCGTCACACCTTTTCTTTCAATTTAATAAGCTGGATGGCCATCCAATATTTACAACTTGTGCATACTTAACCCCGAGGAAGATCTTTTTTTAGCACAACCTATCAGGGTTTTCCTGATCTCTCGATAACGTCCCTATAGGGATCTGCCCTGGTCTTTGGGAACGCTACACGAACCCGCATTTAGTCTCACTTGAATTACTATCCACTTTAATACTCAACAAGTCCCAAGTTTCAAATTTCAATCAACCAACCCCAGTTCTCAAAAGAAATCAAATAATTCATAAACCGACTGTCCTCATTTAACCAATTCAGAAATTGTAACACAACGCTCAAAATTGACAGTCAACTTCACATAAAGTCCCCTTCGGGATGCAATTTCCAAAACAACTTAAATATAATAAAAATAAGTAAAGTGCATCCAAATTGGGATTATGGCATAGACATTAACTGACCATCTTTACTTCACTTCACCGCACTTCAACGAACACACTTGAGCTCACTAAAACGAACGATCTAGATCGCGCCTATAAATAGAATAATTCTATAATTAATAACGTCTCTCGAAGTTAGTACTCACTACCATCTACCTCACCCCACCCTAGGAACCCTATAAGGTTCCCATAGTTCAAGTAATAACATATTTGAACCACACATCACATTCATATAAATAAAATATATTTATAACAAATGAAAAACTAGACAGATTACTATACTCGCATTGCAAAGGCCATAACTTGACTTTCCGATACCCTATGGACTTGATTCTTGATCCTGGAAACCTCGGGGTGTCTCCTAAAACTCTCATGTTGATCCCAAGACCTAAAACACACTCTAAGGGTCCTAAAAACAGCCAATAATCAAACCTATCCAGATCTGACCTAGGACGGGTAATTGGATAATAACTCAATTCATACACCTCGAAATCCCAATCCCTAAAATTCTTATGAAATCTAACATCTTAGGAAACCTCTAGACCAAACGGTTAAGATAAAACCCGACTACATAGTTAATGGTGGATGTTCTAACACGACCTAACAAAACTGTCCCAAAACCGATTTAATTATTAGCTTGCGTTTCTGACCTCACTCTAATCAAGTCAATCCAATACTCCCACTTTGACATCTAAACACCTAATCAAGGTCAAAAGACACCTCCTTAACCTCCTAACACAATCAAGGCCAACCCTAACAACTTAATTAACACAAATTTCCACAATAAACATATTAATTCTCAATTAAACAAATAAGCCTAAAACTTAACCTAATAATCAAAATAAAAACTCAGCTTTGAACATCAAAACTCCATAAACACATAACAAACAGCAAATTAAAAGTACTATTTTACCAAATATAACCAATTAAACCTTTTTAAGTAAAGAAACTCTATAATCATGAAATAATCACATAACCATGTACTAATAACATAAAATAATATAAATACATAAAGTTGGAAACTTTACTACATATAATACATTATAAAACTTATAAAAACAAAAGGTGGAGTTCTAGAATACTCTCTAGGTAATTACAACATAATTTACACAAGGAAAACCCGATAGGAACGCAATAATAATATAAACACGTGATAATCACATAATAGTAACATAAATATGTAAAGTTTGAAATGTTAATAACTATACGGTGTTATAAACCTATAAAAACAGCGAAAAATGGTTTCGAAACACTTTTCTAGTAAACAACTTCAACTCAAAACTAACGATCTACCAGACGGACTAACGGTAGCCCTAACCAAAAAGTCGGGGTTTACATCATTACCCTCTTCAAAAGAGTTTCGTTCTCGACATTCGACGTACCTTATGCGTTGAATAGATATTAGTACCCCGATCTCATCTCCTCCTCGGCTTCCCAAATGGCTTCAGTGATGGCATGGTTCTCCCATCACATTTTTACCAGAGGGACGTTACTTATTTGAAGCTGTTTCTCTCCATAATCTCGAATCTCCAACGCCTGTTCCTCCTGGGTTAGGTCCTTTCTTAACCTTCGAATCCTTATTGAGGTATTCATTCGATTTTAAGCCCTCCTCGGGGCTCTATTCCATATCTTCCTCAGGGTTTAGATCTTTCAAGGAAGCTAGAGTAAGGTTCTCATAGCAAAGGCTATGCCATCCAATGGATGTCCAAAACAAACAAACATGCACTTATAACACAAAAGGAAACCAAGAAACAGACAAACAAACCATTCCGCCCTTCCTACTCCCATAACTTCGAACGTAGCATCCTAAGCTCTAACTAAAACCTAATAGACACTTAGGAGCTACCAGGTCGTAACCCAAAGCTTTGATACCATTCTGTAATGCCCCAGGCCCTTCCAAGTCGCGGACATTACCGATAATTGCTTTAAGGATCGCTGATTGACCCCACAAATCACCACAAGTTTTTCCAACGTGTTTCGTCCTCGCTCGCACGCTGCTTGGGAAAACTTCCCAGGATGTCACTCATCCTTAGACTACTCCTAGCCAAGAACGCCTAAATGAGAAGTTCCCAATGGATGAGCTACCATAAAAGAAGGTGCACCTTGGTGATATGAGTAGTCATTTCAAACCCTTTAAGCCACACTTTGACCATATACCTAGGGTGTTACAATGATGCTAATGTTTGTGAAATGATTTTTAATGGCAAAAACCAATATTTTCTGATCAATATATGTATATAATCAATGGTCAACTAATCCTTAACAATGTAGAGTAGATGACCAATAAGTGTATTTGTGCCTATAATGAAAATGCTTCAATAGCCAAATAAAACATTTCAACGAAGTTGGGGCTTTTCAGCCCCATGAACATTCCAACTTATTATCTTCATGTAGTTATAGGAAGTTGGGCCTTTCTAGCCCCTGAACAGTCCAATTTACCTGTAATTATAGGAAGATAGAAATGCTTCATTAGCCAAATAAAACAGGCTTCGTGCCAAAATAAAGAATAAAAGTCGAGTATCGACCCTATATATTGTATTTAGACCTGTCAATTCGGTCGAACGTGCAGGTTGATCGGGTCGGTCATATATCAGGTTCGGGTAAATACGGGTCGATTGTATTTCCAGTTCAGGTAAATACGGGCGGTGTATATCGGGTTCGGGTCAACCCAACGGGTTATGATTGCGACCTTTTTCCGTTTTTCCTTTTAAAAAAATGGTCTCTAAATACTACTTTTTTTATACATAATAAAATATGCAAAAATTACTCGGAGGTACCGTAACTTTTGGTGAAATGTTTTTCAGGTACTCCAACTTTTCAAAACTCATTTTGGGGTACTCTTAATTTTTGGGTTAGAAATTATTAGGTGCTTTTCCGATCATCAATTTGGTTAAGTGAACGAAATACCCTTGTTCTTCCATTTTTGAAGAAATACCCTTGAAGAAGAAGAATAAAGGTATTTCGGTCACTTAATAAAATTGATGGCCGGAAAAACACCAAATAATTATTAACCCAAAAATTAAGAGTACCTCAAAATGAGTTCTGAAAAGTTGGAGTACTGAAAAATAGTTTCCCCAAATATTGGGGTACCTCCGAGTAACTTTTTGATAAAATATGATTATCTACGAGTAACCATAGATTATTGTAACTATTTCAAGTTAAATTTGAGAAATAACAAATAAATGAGTTGCGGTGATAGTTTAATAGTAAAAAATTTCAATGAAAAAGTCGCAAATTTTAATAAAGTTGAACCTACAAAGTTCAACTTTCAGTTCAAACGGGCAGGTCGGGTTTGACCTGCTAATTTTCGGGTTCGGTGTATTTCGGGTTTAGTTGAAAAAAATTGTGTTCAAAACCCAGAAATTTCGAGCGGGTTCAGGTCGGGTCAAAATTTTTCAGGCCTAATTGTATTAGATTGAGGGTGGTTCTATATGCATTCTTCGTCAACACGTGAATTGCTTCATGGCATCTTGATCGTCAAACCTTTCACACCTTTCATAAAAAACGCCCATACCATGGTAAACCCAAAGCCTTGCATAGCCATTGCACCAAGCATTCCATCTCACGGTTTGCAACTTGATACTTGAAAGTGGCCATCGGAAGGCCATCGTTGTAAACCCAAAGAGAACTCAGGAACTCGAGGATGGGTTGATCGACTATAGAATCGTCGATAGTAATGAAGATTTCCCATCCTAAGACCTTAATGAAATGGTCGAAGCTCGGCTTGTAGTAAATGGCTTCAACCGTTCCCGCATCATAAACATCCGGTGCACATATCTTTCGTTCCTTGAACTTTTTATAGCGGTGTGCGTAGGGTTCACCCTGAAACTTAACATTCACTCGTGGGTCACACTGAATTTTCGACGCCAGTTGGGCTTTATAGCAATCTTTACCTGAAGAGGATGACTGAGGGGATGGCGGAGGTGGCTCCTCGACCCTAGATCGTTTGCTCCTGCCCATTGCACAATCGAATGTAGACGGATGCAGCATTGAATCAACAAGTGGAGGTGCGGGATGGTGAGCTTTGCTTTCTCTAAACCTGAACTTAACAATGTAGTTCAAAGGGTTAGAGGAAAAAATGAGATTTTGTGTAAGAAGACAACTCAAGGCACCACAAAGATGAACTAGACAATGAGTGCAAGCAAAGATGAGCAGTTGAGATAGGGTGAGAGGGGTTGAGATTCTGTGGAGGTTTGGGTTTCAATCAATTGAAAAGAGGGAATGGGAGAAGAGGAAAGTGATGGAGATGGCGATTGGAAGGTAGAGGAGGAAGGAATGGTGAGGTATGGTGGAGTGGGGGTTGCGCTTGCTAGGGTGAGAGAGAGGGAGTGGAACAGTGTCGCGGGAACTACAATAAATGTAGCAGGCGCGATGGGATTGGGAATATAGTTTTCTTCCTTCAATTGACTTGTCTGCCGTCGCGGGCGTTACAACTTCCGTAGCCCCTACGACGGCCTCCTGGCTCCATCCTCAAAACTCCCTACTTCAAAAATATGCCTATAATCTATCTTCTTTCTACAATCAACCCTCCTACAATCCCCATGTACTTCAAAACAACTCCAAACCCTCCATAAACATCAAGACTTCAATAAACCTTCAAGAGCATTTTCCTCCCCCACACTTTTACACTTTTATTTCCTTCACTATTTTTTTTTCACTAATTTTCACCTCCTTCTTGCCTCCTTTTTTTTTTCTCTTTTCTCTTCTTTTTTTCTTTTCTTTTCCTCCCATTTTTTTCTTCTTCTTTTTCAATACTAGAACTAATACCTCAAAAAAAAAAAAGAAACAAAAAGCAAAAAGAAAGAAAGAAAAACAAGAAAGAAGTATGGGGTGCCTCCCATATAGCGCTTGTTTATGGTCAATAGCTTGACCGAAATGCCTTCTCAACCCTTGATATCAGCAAGGTATGTGACAATAGTACCCGCATATTCTTCCCCCATAATGTAAGGCTTGAGTTTAGAGGAATTCACCTTGAAAAACTCACCTCGATCATTTTCAAGCTCTACTACTCCCCCCAGATGGGTTTTCACGATCCCGAAAGAGTTTGAGACGAGATTTGAAGACAAGGACTCTATCCCCTACTTTGAATCCATGATGGTTGAGGCGCTTATCATGTCATGCCTTCGTTCTTTCCTTGAAGATTTTGTTGTTCTCATAGACTTGGTATCTAAGCTCCTCAAGTTGGAACAACCTCCACTCTCCTGCAGCTTTGGCATCATAATTAATCTTCCTCACTGCCTACAAGGTTTTATGCTCGAGTTCAACTGGGAAATGGCATGCGTTGCCATAAACCAATCGGTAAGGAGTTGTTCCAATTGGAATCTTGTAAGCGATTCGATAGGATCAAAGAACATCGTCAAGTTTGTCGGCCCAATCAAGCTTCGAGTCGCTAACCGTTTTCTCCAAAATCTTCTTGATATCTCAGTTGGAGATCTCAACTAGGGGTGTTCACGGTTCACGGTGCGGTTCGGGGCGGTTCCAATTTCACGAAACGGTGACCGGATGAAACGGTTTTCCAAAATCGTAAACCGGAACACCCGGTTTTTTAAACCGGTGCACCGGATTTAACGGTTCGGTATCAACGGTTAACCGGAACCGTATTTATTTCCATCAAAATTAAAAAATCATCATTCAATCAACCCAAAAAAAAAAAAACTCCGGCTCGGTTCTGGTTTTTCTAAGCGCAAATATGGTAATGCACTAATGCCCACACGGTGTCAATTAGCCATTATTCAATCTATTTATTTTTATAGTATATTCAAGTTGATTTTTGTGTAAATTTTTTTTAAAACAAAATTTATAGATATATATATATATGTATATATATATATATACATATATATATATATATTCATTTATCTATTTATTTATATTAACGGTGTGGTTCCAGTTCTCCACCGGTTTGAAAATCCCAAACCGGAACCACCACGTTTAGTATTCGGGTTTTCCGGTTCGGTGTATCGGAATTTTAAGGCGATTCGGTATTGCTCGTTTCCGGTTTTTTTTAGCCGGTTTCCGGTTCGGTGTGGCGGTTTCGGATTTTTTGAACACCCCTAATCTCAACTTGTCCTTAATTTGGGGATGATACCGGAGACCTCTCTTATGATTAATCTTGTACTTGGAAAGTAGGGTCTCAAACTTTTCTCGATGAAATGAGATCCATTATCACTAATTATCACCCACGGGATCCCAAATTTTGGAAAGATGACGCGCTTGAAAAATCTTAACATGGTCTTGGAATCATAACGCACACACGGAATGGCCTCAACCCATTTAGATATATAGTCAACAACGACTAGAATTTATTGGTTGCTCTTGGATGAGGGAAAAGGACCCATGAAGTCAATCCCCCAAACATCGAAAACCTCTACCTCAAGGATGTAATTCAGCGGCGCTTCATTCCTTCGGGAAATGTTCCCGCTCCCTTGGCATTTGTCGCACGACTTCACATGGTTATTCGCATCCTTGAATAGAGTCGGCCACCAATGCCCGAATCATAGCACCCGAGCGACCATTTTACTTGAACCCCCATGTCCTCCACAAGGAAGATTATGGTAATGGTTAAGAATGGATGAACTTCACTTTCAGGGAGGCATCGCCAGTACATCCCATCGTTGCATAGACGGAATAAGAGGGGATCGTACCAATAGAAATGCTTGACATCGAGGAAGCACTTTTTCCGTTGATGTGAGGTAAGGCCGATGGGTGCAATGTCGCAAGCAAGATAGTTGACAATATGGGCGTACCATGGGTGTGCTTCTTGAATGGAGAGAAGATGTTCATCATGAAATGAATCGTTGATCGGTTAGGATTCTAGGTCGACGAGAATTCTTGAAAGGTGGTTGGCCACCACATTCTTGGTACCTGCTTTGTCCCGAATCTCGATATCGAATTCTTGCATGAGCAAAACCCACCGAATCAATCTAGGTTTTGCTTCCTTCTTCCCCAACAAGTATATTTAAGTGCCAAATGGTCCATGTATATAACCACTCGAGAAAAACATCAACTATTGGTGTAATTTATTCAAAGCAAAACAATAGCTAGAAGTTCCTTCTCGGCGGTAGTATAGTTTTTCTGCGTGCTATCTAGAGCAACATTTGCATAGTAAATCACTCTTGGATGCCTATCCTTGGTTTGACAAAGGCATGTACCGATGGCGTAATCACTTGCATCCGCCATAATTTCAAATGGGAGCTTCCAATCAGGCGGTTGGACAACGGGAGCTGAAATGAGGGCTTGTTTCAATATGCTAAAGGACGCAAAGCATTTGTAAAAAAAAAAAAACAAAATGGGTATCTTTTCATAAGAGGTCGGTGTGTGGTTGAGCTATTTTTGAGAAATCTTTGACAAACCGACGATAAAATCCCGCGTGCCCTAAGAAACTACGCACCTCCTTAACGGAAATGGGGGGTGGGTGGTAGCCGCTCGATCACTTCTACCTTCGCCTTATCCACTTCAGTACTCCGAGAGGAAATCATATGCCCTAACACTACACCTTCTTCCACCATAAAATGACATTTCCCCAATTGAGAACCAAGTTAACCTCTTTACATCGCACAAGGATTGTTTTCTAAATTCTCAAGACAATCATCAAAGGTTTTCCCATACACAGAAAGTAGTCCATGAAAACTTCCATTATATGTTCAATATAATCACTGAAAATTGCCATCATACACATTTGGAAGGTGCCTGACACATTGCACAGCCCGAACGGCATCCTTCGGTACGCGAAGGTGCCGTAAGGGCATGTGAATGTGGTATTTTCTTGGTGGGCCATGTGGATAGGAATTCGAAAAACCCCGAGAAACCGTCTAAGAAACAAAAACATGAATGCCCAGCTAACCTTTCAAGCATTTGGTCAATAAAAGGAAGCGGGAAATGATCTTTCTTGGCTGCCTTATTTAGTTGTCGGTAATCAATGCACATTCTCCAACTCGTGATTGTCCTAGTGATAACTAGTTCATTCTTATCATTTTCAACCGCCGTTAGCCGCCTTTCTTTGGCACACACTGCACGGGACTTATCCATTCGCTATTGGCGATGGGAAAGATGATCCCGACAGACAACAGTTTAATGACCTCTTTCTTTACTACCTCTTGCATGTGACGGTTTAGGTGTCTTTGGGGTTGCCTAGATGGTCTAGAGTCTTCTATAAGGTCAAGCTAATGCATGCATATCGAGTGAGAAATCCCCTTGAGATCGTCAATAGTATACCCCAAAGCACCCCGATGTTTTCGAAGAAGATATAAGAGTTTTGAAAGCTGGGTACCATGAAGTTTAACATGACTATCACATGCTAGGTATTATTGTCACCAAGAAATGCGTACCTTAGTGAGGGTGGCAATGGTTTAAGCTCAACTTGGGGTGGATCCGGAGATTTCGAACTCTTGAAGATGACCTCTTGAATTTCCATACATTCGATGAAGGGCTCCTCCAAAGGAATCATCCCTCGTGCGCATAGTGTCGAGGAGGTTGGTTAGAAAAGTAGTCTCGCTCCCATCCGGCTCAAATAAGAAGGCTTCAAGTAAGCTAGCCTCTAATGGGTCATTAAAAGCCACCTCGAGCATATGAGACTCTTCTAGATATTCTCTATGATCTCCTCCATCACGTTTATTTTGTAACATGAATCACTAAACGAGGGGTTCTTCATCGAATTCTCAAGATTGAACACGATACTTTCATTCCCCACATGAAGGGATAGTCAGCCATTCTTCACATCGATCATGGCGCTGGCTGTGGCCAAGAAGGGTCATCCCAAAATAATAGGAATGTTTGCATCCTCATCAATCTCTAGGATCACAAAATCACATGGAATGAGAAAGTTCCCAACTTGAACTAGGACATCCTCCAAAATGCCCAAGGGTCTCCTTATTGTTCGATCGACGAGCTGCAGGTTAATTGTGGTTGAGGTTAGGTCATCTAAATTTAACTTCTTGCAGATCAAATGAGGCATGACGCTAACACTTGCCCCAAGATCACAAACTGCCCTGCCAATCTTCATGTCTCCAATGGCACATAGGATGGAGAAGCTGCTGGGATCGACGATCTTCTTGGGAGTTTTTCTCCCAATAATAGCACTACAGTCGACTATGAGATGAATATTCGACTCCTCCTTTATCCTTCTTTTACTAGTGAGGAGGTTCTTTAGATGTTTCTTGGAAGTGGGCATTGATAACTACGTTTTATGACTATATTTTTGTGAGTTTTCGATAGTGAATTAGGGATAGTTTTGAGTGTAAATTTTGATTTTTATCCCAATTTCCCTGCTACACTTGGTGTTGTTGTTTTTGATGTGAATTTGTAGGTTTTGAGGCCAAAACACCAAAAACTCCTCAATCTTTGGTAAGAATCGACATACCACGTGCCTCTACATGTGAAACCTGAACCGTGGTATAAATTTGGGACGGAAAGGAGCACGGAATGACCGGGCAGTGCACACCACGGTCTGACCGTGGTGGCTGCCACGGTCCTAGTTGGGTCATATTTTGCGCGAGAAAGAGAGCAGCGGCAACATGACGTTGTAGTAGGCCATCAGCCTTCATTATTTTGGCCAAATCAAAGCAAAGGAGAATTAGACCATTAAATTAATGGGTCCCCAAATTAATTTCACTCGGTCCAATTACGAATGAAGCAAAGAGGGCAATTGATTCCATTGATGGAAGCCTTCATGCGCCCAATCACCAAGGAGAGAAGGGGTAGGCAATTAATTCATTGGGCCAGCCTTCACTCGGCCCAATCAAGAAAGAAAGAAGTGGGCAATTCATATTCATTCATTCATTCAGCTATTCAATTCGCCCAACCCAAGAATCAAAAGAGAGAAATGGAGGAAATGAGATTGATTTAGCATCCCATTCATGAAGCCTTTCACTCGGCCCAATCGAGAAAAGCAAGGGGCAGATCCATTCAATTAGGCCCAATCATATGTGAGGAAAGTGGGGGAAATTTAATCCCTTCATTCGGTCAAAAGGAGAAGAGTGGAAGAAATTGAAGTGGATTCTTGGGCCATCCTTGAGCTGGTCCAATCAAAGAAGAGAGAAGTGGGAGAAGACTCATATCATTCGTCCAACCCTTTGATTCCGCCCAGGACACAACGAAGAGGAGAAAGGGGGAATTGGAGGCAGTAGCATCCACGGGTGAGCCGTGGTGTATGCCACGGTCCGTGGCGTGCTGCAGATGGCCGTGATACGCAAGAAAGGGCAGCGGTTATTATTTTTGATGTATCATTCATCGTTGAGGGGTTTATCATTCATGGATCATTCAATTTATCCACCCTTGAATGAGAGAAAACCCTAATAACTCCTTCCACTCATCAAACCTCCATCAAGATTCAAGAGCGGGATTGATTCGGAGAAAAGCAAAGATCGAGATTCGGGAAGAAATTATCATCGCTCGCGAGGAAGACTCCATCCCGGAATCGAAAGACTCGACGGTCGTATTCCTTGTAGTTTGTATCTTTTTTCAATTTCTTTATTTGTTTTGAGAATTAATCATGATGTTTGGAACTTGTGCCATACTTTTCTTGAACATGAGTGAGTAATTTCCTTTGAATTCTAGGGTTTTGCAACCTGAAACAATGTAGTTTGATTGTTTGTTATTAGTTTGTGCATGAATTCTTGATTAGAATCAATAGAAGGTTGTGTTTTCCATGTTTATGAGTATTCTTAAGGCCTTGAATATTTGTAAGTTTGAGATTAACCTAAGAAGTACTGAAATGTGAATTAGGGTAATCTGACTACCAACCTGTCTACCTAGGTTTGTGAAAGTTGAGAAAGGAGTAGTGAACTAGAGAATCATTAGATAACCTGACTTTTTGAGACCTTCAATTCTGTTTAACCTAAAAGGCATACGAAAGTTGTTGATTAGGTTGTTTAGAATAATTCTATTTATCATCGAAAGGGCGATAGGATTCAGAGGTTATCGATTCTTGATTCGTTCTTGAATGTATGATTGTGTGGGCTATGTTTTAGTAATCGAACTCGTTGTTAGGTTAGCATCTCCCTAGAAGTCTTTCTCTCTTGATAGACTTTGTGATTGATTTTCCATGCTTTATTAGTTTTAATTAATTGTTAAGACATTTTCAAAACTCCAAAAACCTGATTAGCTTAGCAATCGTGATAGAGACTAGTTTATTGAGCTGCTAAGTGAGTCCCTGTGGGATCGACCTTGACGTGCTACTACGTACACCGTTCGCTTGCGGCCCTGTCAGGCACCTCCGAAATAGCATCCAAAAATGGGATATTCATTTGGAGCTTTTTCAACATTTCAATGAACCTCGAAAATTTTGCATCCATCTTGGATTGGATCAACCTGCCAGGAAAAGGTACCGGGGGTCGATATAGCTTGGACTTCTCCGTAGCTTTCTCATGGTCATCCTCCTTCATAACTTCCTTCCCTTTCACCACTCGCTCCTTAGCCTTCACTTTCTCACCCAACTCCTCCTTCTTTTCATCACTAGCCCGTTCAACCACCACATCATCCTCTTCGGTCACATGCACCACATCCCCCTCTTTCTCCCCTACAAAACTCTCCTCTACCATTGTGGGTTGTTGCACTACAGGGAGTACGGTTGTCGATCTCAAGGAGGTAGGTCTCACAAATAACTAAGGTCAATGTCTTATCGATTAAAGCAAATAACCAAGTTGGTGATTTGGGTTCAATAAACACAATAAACACGAAAGAAAACGATAAGGGAACAACCTCAAGCAATGAATTCACCAACTAGCATGCCAATCATCATGAATTATGAACCCTACACTAATCATGCACA
Organism: Portulaca oleracea; assembly: GCA_029582165.1. Classification (NCBI taxonomy): domain Eukaryota; kingdom Viridiplantae; phylum Streptophyta; class Magnoliopsida; order Caryophyllales; family Portulacaceae; genus Portulaca; species Portulaca oleracea. The sequence continues at coordinate 8,316,433 of CM055879.1, read as the reverse complement.
CATTGGATTAGGGAATCGATTCGTTTTGGACCACCTAAGCCTTCTCTCGAAGGTCATTAAGCTAACTCAATTGTATTAGTTGTTGTTCTCACACAAACTAAAACAAAGGAATTACAAGATACCGATTTTTCCCTTAATTACAACTTAAATTATTCTCATATCTAAGTTGTAATCATCTAAACAAGTTGCATTAGGCCTAAATTCCTTTTCTCAAAGATAACATAAACCCTAATTAGCACGAGATGAGACTCTTTCAAGCCTCACATCAACAACATCTAGCAACTCGAAAGAAATTCGATAAACAAGCATGAAATTGTGAGGGAAATAAACAATTATGATTAATTAATCATGCTAGTGGCAAATCCCCAACCCAAGTTAGGAATTTAGCCACTCATATTCATGGAAAAACAAGCAGCGAAATTACACAATCATGAACAAACCAAGGCAAGGAAGAGAGAGAAGAGAATTTGATACCAATCTTGAAATTAATCGATAATTGGAATCCAAAAGCAATAATCTTCAATGCCAAGTTCACTAATTCCCTCTAAAGTATTGAGAGAGAACTATTCTAAGAACCCTAGAATAATTTTTTGAATGAAAAGATAACACATAACTACCGAATTTTTCTTAATTAAAAACAAGAAAACTGCATTCTAGGCAGTGTGCACAGGCGTGCGCCTGGGTGTGCGCCTGTTCTGGAAATTCTGGACTGGCGCACAGGCGTGCGCCTGGGTGTTCGCCCCTGAAGATGTCTCTTTTGGGATCCTTCACACACTCTTTTCATCCCGGCTTCCCCATCTATCACCCAACGATCATTAAAACGCCGTGAATTGCCCAAAATTCACCTATACTTGACAAAGTTAAGTATTTTAGCTACAACAAGCGAAGATGAGCTAAACCAAGTCGAATTTATGTCAAAGTAGGTAAAATACTCTCGAAACATAACCTGAAAACCGAGATTTAAGGCGGTAAAATTGAGGTTTATCAACCCCCCATGCTTAAACCTTGCTTGTCCCCAAGCAAGACTAATTATCAAATACTGGGAAGAGGAAAGAAAACCTCGAGATAAATCCCCCCAAATCGAACTAAGGGTGAAACTTGGCAAACAAGAGCAAGAGTAGCAAAAGTTGCTCAGCAATGGCAAAGAATAAGATCAAAACAAAGTCACAACTCATTTTAGAGATCATATAATCAAGATGCAAAATTTTCACCCTATCCAATCCCCACATACATTTCAAGTTCATTCAAATGATTGGCGAACTAGTTGGGATCGGTAGGACCTCGCTTTAGTGTATATGGAAACACTCCCCTCTTATGTTGAAGAAAATATGTGGTTTCACTCAAAACTCTCCTAATGCATGTGCACTACCATAGGCTTGGCAAGGATCTCATTCTCCACCACTAGGGACAACAAGCAAGAATCACAATCATGAGGACTTTCATAAGGTTGTAACGGGGCTAGGCTAGGGAAAGGAGGGGAAAATAATTTGGGAAATGTGGAGTTAATAACCAAGATTGAACAACACTTCCAACTCAAATCAAGAATCAACATATTCCCACCAATCCGCCATAGAGAAAACACATATAACCTACAAATGACCTAAACCAAGGGGAAAAAACATTGAGAACTACCCATGCCACACACTTTAATCAAAACTACTAACTAGCTAAACTTTCTTTTTTTTTCTTTTGTTTTTTTAATAAATACTTTCTTCTTTTTTTCTCTTTTTTTATCAACATTACAAGCACAGGGAGTGACATGAGTAAAAATACAACTATCCCCAAGGAAAAACGCATCAAACCCAATTGTTTTTCGAGGGAAGTTCTAACATAATTCGCATTAAGAAACTCTTCCCTTCACAATTCACCAAAAACCAACCAAAAACCAATGTATCATAGCCATAAAGTACTCTCACACACAAAGTGTTGTTCATATGCTTGGCAAAGGGGATAGGAAAAAAGATGGATGGGCCAAGGCTAGAAATAGGTGAAGTATAATGAGGGTTAGGGTATAATATAGGCTAATAAAAAAGGATAAAAGGTTGGGTGGCTATTTGGCTTAGTGGCTACAAAAATGGGCCTCAATCAAGTTGATCATCAAGCAAGTGTCAAGTGTGGCCTCAAAGAGAAAACAAGCCAAGTTCTAGAGTTTACATACATAGGAGAGCTATACACACACAAGGAACGTGAGACTATAAAAATGATAGTCTATTAGGCTCAAAAAGACCTCACGGGTTTATTTCTACCACAATCACTACAACTAGTTCATTTTATGTACCAACCACAAGAACTTACAATCATGCACGAGACTATCAAGGATAAACGAGTTATACACAAGACTTTAATCACTCCAAAACAAGTATGCAACCAGTTCATCACATCATCCAACCATGTCGAGCTTCTCTAGCAACAATTACAATTACCGACCAAGAATCACCCCTCGAACATCAAGAAGGGTTTTCGAAAACAAAACAACTAGCCTACAACCAAGGTTTCCAAGTTGTTCCACAATTTTTTCATTTTTTCACTTTTTTTTTTTCATTTTTCAATTTTCATTTTTCAATTTTTTCAAAGAGAAAAACTAACACTAACAACCTTGCAAACACAAGAAAAATAAAGACGAAAAGGAAAGAAAGTTACCTTAATTGCTCGATAGATTGCCCCTTTTCTTCTTCTTCTTAGTGTGCAAGTACGAGGATGTGATGCAAAATGCAATGAAATAAACCTAAACTATATGCAAAACCTAAACTATATGAACTACAATACAAAAACTAATGAAAATAGATAATTAAACTAACTAATGTAAGCTAAAATATAAAAAAAGAACTCCACCCCTCCAAATTAAACCACCCCCCATGCTTAGGACCTTCATTGTCCTCAATGAAGCGTAAAAACTGTAAAAGAGTAGGGGAGGGGAAACTCACAAAGGAAGCTCAGTTGGCCTCGGAGGCCGAGGAGGAGCCCAATCCGAAGGCGACGTCCAGTCAGACGGTGGGTAAGGACACTGAAAATGGTGGAAGGCATAGTGAGTCAACTGCTCCAAACCCGTGACCCGAGCGTCAAGGCGTTGCAGACCTAGCTGAATATCTTCCTGACCCTACTGAATCTGATCAAGCCGAGTGAGGATGGCTTGATAAACTTCAGGCGGGGAAGCGGAAGATGCGAGGGGGGGGGGGGGCACATCTTGAAGAATATGCCTTTGATGATGGGAAGAGGAAGGAACATCCCCCTGCGGACCCAAAGGAGTGGAGGGAGGAAAAGACCAATTAGCGGGGTTGGTAACGGTGGTGCGGTCGGGGTTGGGAAGTGGAAAAAATGGTGTGTCATGGTGATTGACCACGATAGTAGGCCCAATCTGAGTGAAAATCTTCATGTGGCAACAAACGGGAGCATTGAGGGTCCTATAAGGGTGAGAGTAACAATACAGTGCAGGGTCAATTCCTAGCTTAAAAGCTAGGTTGGTGATCAACCCTCCCAAAGCAAAAACCACATTCTTAATGAATATTTGGCTCTTGATGTGCTCGAGGAGGAAGTAGCCGGAATGCACTCGTTTCTTGTGCAAGGCCGCCCAGAGAAAGAATAATATCGGAGTGCCGACAATGGTGTGGCTCTCACCCCGGGCAAAGATGGAGTGAGTCAGATACCGATGAAGGTATCTAAGCACAGGGTTGCAAATGTGAACTGCCTTGGTCTTCTGGGCAATGAAAACGCGCTCAACGCCATTGTCAAGATGATAGACCGGTCGGTCAGCACAAGTAATCAAGCGCCAGAACGCCTCCGGGTCATACTCCATGTCCTGATCCTTGGGTATCATATGAATTCCCGTGGGGGAGATGTGAAGATGCAAGCAAAATTCGTCGACACTCATGGAAAAAGATCGGTTACCTAAACGGAAATAAACTTCCGGGTCATCCGTTTGGTTGTGTCGTCGATCGTTAAACTGGAAGGAGCTCATGAACTCCCGAGTCAGGGGCTCAATAGCTCCATACTTTGCACCCACAAATTCAGTCAAACCAAGATACCCCAAGAGTTGTTGCATGTCGGACCATAAACCAATTGTAGTCAAAAACTCCTCATCCAAGTACATAGGCTCACACAATGGACGATCAAGCATAGATTCATAGGTGCGCTGGTGAGCTCGGTTCTCAAACTGAATGTTAAAGTGAGTGGTGGACGGTTGAGAGGTGTACGAGCGGTGGCTAGAAGAGGGGGCCGTAGAGCGTGACCGCTTGTTGGGTGCCATATGCCTAGAATAGGTTGACAAACAAACCCACTAGAAGGGACTCACAAGATTAACAAGAACACAACCGACTACACTGATAGTAGACTACAATTAGATAGGGTACCACTTTGAAATCGACAATACACAACCCACAGTTAGCTAAATGGAATGAACAATGATATCAATCCCTCAAGAAAGTAATCCATCAAATGGTAGCATAATGTCATTGCAAAATAATAGCATGCTACACAAATCTGAGTTAAATGCCATCAATAATTCATGATCACAAGCACCTCAAAGCACCACAAACGAATTCAGCTAGCACATGAATGCGTCAAACATCATAACACCATCAATAATGTAACCAAAGAATGCAGCAGAAATGTATCACAATAATGCTAACAATGAAACACCATCAATTCAGTAGGTCTATACCATTGATTCTTCATGCCAACCGCAAATAGATTCTGCATTCACCTGAGACAATCAATAAGTTCAAGGAAATTCCCCAAGAGAAGTGTGCAATGAGGAGCAATTCGTATCTAAATAGTACCACAGAGACACTCAACACACAAATTCAAACCTTCAAGCCCTAACAATGGATGTTTGATTCAAAGAGAGAACCTTGAAACACATCGACTAATACAAACCTAAACTTGTGCAATGGAACACAAATTGAGCACTCAAACATCCAAAGAAACACACCAAAATTCCCAATTACTGCAATGAACCATCACAGAGCAAAAAATAAGAATGTTTGAGGAGTAAGAAAACTCACGAAACAATGCTCGATATGGTCGTGGTGCGCAGTGGGTAGGCCAGTTGCGAACTGGGGCCAGAGGCAGGGCGGCGCCGGTGGTTGGTGTTGGGTGTCGTGCAGGTGCGCGAAGTGGTGGCTGGAGATGACTGGGGCGTCGCTGGAGGTGCGAATATGGGTGGTGGGTGCGAGGTGTCGGCGGCGCTGGCGCAGGTGTGGTGGTCGGCCATCGACGGTGTGGGCAAGGCTGGTGATGACGGTGGATGGTGGGGGTGGTTAGGGTTTGAGAGGGTGCTTGGAGTTTGAATTGAAGCGAGGGGGGAAGGAAAGGAGTAATGAGCAGTTTCCAAAACTCAGGAGCGCACAACCGTGCGCCTGGCTGTGCATCTATCTGTGCGTGAAAGTATGAAATTTTCTCAACATTCTGTTTTGCCTGTGCACAATTCTGCACACCTATGCGCCTGCCTATGCACAAAAGCTAAGAATTTTCTAAATATTCTGTTTTGCCTGTGCACAGTTCAAAAATACATTACACAAGAAGATACCAACAGAAACCCAACTCCCTCCTTTCTTTTTCACTTCAACATTATTTCACTCACTAAAAAAAAAAAAAAAGAACCACAAAAACACACACTCTTCGTTTTTTTTTTTCTAATATTTCTAATTGTTTTCTTTTCTTTTTTTCTCTTTTTTTTTCATTTTTTTTGTCAAACACCAAACAAAAAGAGATGAAACAAAAGAAAATCCTTGGCTAGAAAACATGGAAGCTTGGGTTGCCTCCCAAGAAGCGTTCGTTTAAGGTCCCGAGCTTGACCAATTCCCTTCAAGGGGATGAAATAGGATGGAAAGTACTAGAGACCGTCCCTTGAATAGGCTCGTCTTGGATGTAATGCTTGAGCCTCGAGCCATTTACCTTGAAAGTTGCACTTCCATCGTTCTTACCAATCTCAATAACTCTGGATTGATGAACTTTGAAAACCTTGTATGAACCAGACCATCTTGAGTGAAGCTTACCCGAAAAGAGCTTCAATCTCGAATTGAAAAGGAGCACTAATTCTCCCTCATGAAACTCTCTCCTGTTAATGTGCTTATCATGCCATACCTTAGTATGCTCCTTATAGATCAAGGAGTTGTCATATGCATCCCTTCTAATCTCATCTAACTCATTAAGTTGGAGCATCCTCTTCTTCCTAGCTGTTTTCAAATCAAAATTCGTCTCATCGCCCAATAAGTCTTGTATTCAAGCTCAACGAGAAAATGGCATGACTTCCCAACCAATCTATAGGGGGCGGTGCCAATGGGTGTTTTAAAGGCTGTTCGGTATGCCCAAAGAGCATCATCTAACTTGTCTGACCAATCTTTCCTTGAACTAGCAACCGTTCTCTCAAGAATATGCTTGATCTCTCTATTATAAATCTCTACTTGGCCACTAGTTTGTGGATGGTAAGCCAAACCCTTTCTGTGAGACACACCATACTTCTTCAAAAGTGCTTCAAATTTCTTCTCTACAAAATGTGTCCCATTATCACTAATCACAACTCGTGGCACCCCGAACCTAGGAAAGATTACCTTCTTGAACAACCTAGACACAACTCTAGCATCATTGGTGGGGCTAGCAACAGCTTCTACCCATTTTGATACATAGTCTACCGCCACCAATATATACTTATTCCCTCGCGAAGAAGGGAAAGGTCCCATAAAGTCGATGCCCCAAACATCAAAAATCTCAATCTCCAAAATATAATTCAAGGGCATTTCATTTTTTCGGGAAATATTACCCCCCTTTGACATCTAACACAACCCCGAACATAAGAATGAACATCTTTAAACAATGTAGGCCAATAAAAACCAGCTTGAAGTACCTTTGCAGCAGTCTTAGAGGCACTTCCATGTCCTCCGTATGGTTGATCATGGCAATGAGAAATGATGCTCGGGGCTTCTTCTTGGGATATACACCTCCGGAAGATACCGTCATTGCAAACCCGAAAGAGAAAAGGATCATCCCAAGAGTAGAAACGGATGTCATGGAGGAACCTTTTCTTCTTGTGATAATTCATGTCGGGTGGCAAGACACCTCCAACCAAATAATTGACAATGTCGGCGAATCAAGGAAGCTCGCAAGTTGTGGCCGCCAAAAGGTGTTCATCAGGAAATGCATCATTGATAGGGCCGACATCACTCTCAACTAGGAGTCTGGATAAGTGGTCCGCGACCACATTCTGTGCCCCTGCCTTGTCCCTTATCTCCAAATCAAACTCTTGCAAGAGAAGAATTGACAGGGCCGCAAGCGCACGGGTACTATTGTAGCAATGTCAAGGTCGATCCCACAGGGACTTAGTCTAGTAACACAGTGAACTATCCCTCTACTTAATTGCTAAGCCAATCGGGTTTGACGATTTTTAATAGTTTCTAATGAACTAACTAGAACTAAAGTGGACAAGAAAGGATTAACTCGAGGTAATTCGATGGATGAAGACTTCTAGGGTTTTACTCACCTAACAACAGGGTCTGAAAGCCAAATTAAAGCATGCTCAAGAAAGTAACTCAAACGAATCAAGAATCGATAACCTCTAAATTCTATCGCCCTTTCGATGCTAAATAGAATTATCCTGACTAACCTAATCAACAACTTTCGTCTGCTTTTCAGGTTAAACAGAATTGAAGGTCTAAGCAAGGTCGGGTTATCTAATGATTCCCTAGTCTACTACTCCTTTTTCAACTTTCGTAGGCCTAGGTAGAAGGGTTGGTGGTCAAATTCCCCTAATTCACCTTTCGGTACTTCTTAGGTTAATCTCTGAATTACAAACATCCAAGGCCTTAAGAACATTCGTAAGTAAGAAAAACGCAACCTTCTATTGATTCAATTGAGAATTCAAGTACAAACTAAAACATTTCTAATCAAACTCCATATTGATGGTTCATAAAACCCTAGAAAGAACGAAATCTACTCACAAGTATTCATTGAAAACAAGAAATACGTTCTAAACATGGTAATCAATTCTAGAATTAAGAAAAAGAAAGTGAGAAGAGTAAAGCAAACACTAAGGAGAAATTCGTAGGATCCTCTCAAGAACTTCACAAGAGTGTTGCGTGCTTCTTCTCGAATTCCAAGTCTTCAATGCCTTCGAATTGATTCTTGATTAATGGAGGTGTTTTTGGTGGAGAATTCCTCTCAAAAATCTATCTTTTTTGCCCAGAATAAGTGATTAACTGCTGTCTAATTCTTTCCCCAGTTAATTCCCGTGAGAATAACTGCCAGCGCGAGGAAACAGCGTCAACCACGGTCCGTGGCTGTCACCACGGGCAGCCCGAGGTTGGCGTTGTCTCGCTATTTTCTGCTCGTTTCTTGCTGAAATTTTTACCACGGTCTTATCAACAGTAGTTGATGCCCGTGGTACCCTTGGCCTTATCAAATTTGCTCCAAAAATCAACTTTTGGCTCTAAACCTGCAAATCATTGCCAAAAACGCAAAGACCAAGCGTAAATAGAGAAATGGGGAGATTAAACACCTTTTTAGCCCAAATTTACCATGATTATGCTTCTAAAACACGTAAAAATAAGTGCAAATAATGCACTTATCAACCCCTCCATGCTAAAACCTTGCTTGTCCCTAAGCAAGTACTAGACTCAAAACTAGGAAAAACGGACTCAAGAGAAGAAAAAGAAAAGAAAGACTCGAACATCCTATGTACAAGCCCCCCTCAGGTAAGCTTTAGCAGAACTCTCAAGCAACTAGGTCCAACCAAAACACAGCCCAAAAGCGAATAAAACATTTTAGCACAAGATAGAGGGAGATTTTCGAAAAAGATTTAGGGGAATCACACCATCAAGATCAAATTAGTCACCCTTCCGTCACTGAATTAGCGAGAAAACACATGTATGAGTATGAAACTAAGACGGTTGAGAGCAATCCTCACTTTTGGGGATGTGGAAACACTCCTCTCATGTGTTTTCATATTGAATTCGATGTTTGGTTCTCTCAATACTCTAGCCTAGGAAACAATTTACCATATGCTTGATGATCATCTCAATTCTCTACTGCTATATGCAAAATGCAAATGACAATCAAGAGGTCTTTGAAAGGGTTGTAACGGGGCTAAGGTTAGGGGTAAGGGACGGAAAATATTTGGATAAGTGGAGCTCGAAGCCAAGCTTGGAGTTATACTTTTCCAACCTCACTCAAAGTCATTGAACCTTACTTGCCCATAAACAATCATAACATTCCCGAAACATTTATTAGAAACCGCCTCATTACTAGACTCCTCACTTGCCATCACACTTGTGCTCCCTTTTTTTCTTTTTTTAATTTTCTATTTGCTATTGAATTGTTCTCTCTCTTTGTTCTTATTTGCTTTTCGATTCATGCTTTATTTCTCCCTTTTTTTTTTCGAAGCAAGTGATTGACAAGTGAAAATCATATACAAAACTTGGCGGGTTTTGCTAACATAGTCACTACATTGATGCTACATAAGTGAGAAAAATCCCAACACTTCCTATTCATGACTTTCCCAACACACTGTTTTGTGAATGTATTCACAAGTAACCCCATCAACCACACTCAATATACTCCAAGCAATGGCTTAAGGTAGGAAGATATGTAATTGGCCAAGGCTTATAATTTTAGGTTATTCCAAGAAAACGGAGTAATCAAAGGCTAGAAGAAGGGTTAAAGGCGGCGAATTACATGAATAGGGTGGCTATTTGGTTATGTAGCTACAATAAGTGTGAATGAATGCCTTAATCATGTTGTCAATGCATGATGCAAAGTGCAGTTTCAAAGAGATGAAAAGCAAGTTCTAGAGATCACAACTAAGGTTGAGTGACACATGGAAATATGAGACTAATGAAAATGATTAGTCATTTTGGCTTAGTGGTCTCACGGGTTTATGCTCAACAACCAATCAAAGAACATAAACATACAAATGCTAAGCTCACATAAAAGGGTTAAGAAGGGCAATAAATCTTCACTATCAAGATGTAATCCCAAATCAAGATGTTTTCGAAATTTCTTTTCAAATCTTTGAATCACTAACGGGCTACGCAAAGGCTAACAAAGCTACAAGAAATACTACCTAGCTTACAATCATCACCGGAGGCTTACCTAACCTAATCCTAAAGCTATTCTAATTTTTTTCTTTTTGCATGATTTTTCTAATTTTTTTTTGGCTTTTCTTTTTTCTCTTTTTTTTTCTTTTTCTTTTTTTTTAAGTAAGATGAACTAAATGCAACTAAACTAAATGCAATCTACATGTTTAAGTGATTACCTATGAAGAAAAATAAGAAAAACAAAGGACACATCTAGACTAATGAAACACAACTATATGCCGTGCAAACTATATGCATGATGCAAAGATATGTACAAATGTATATACACACAAGTCATTCTCCCAAAAGTTATCACCAATCATCGAAACATGGCAACCAAATCAACAAGACAACCAAATCACACAAAACCAACCAACCCCTCCATGCTAGGACACAACATTGTCCTCAATGCTAAAAAGAAGCAAACAACATAGGGGGGAAAGGAAAAGTCAATGAGCAAACATCACGCATCAGGAGGGGGCGGAGGGTAAGGGTAAGGGATCTGAGCTCCATAGCTCTCAAACCAACCACGCATCACAGATAAGCACTCGCTCATGCTAGTCAAATGTTGGTTTTGCGACGCAATCATGCCCCGAAGCTCAGTGTGCTCCGATCGGACATACTCCCTAAGGGAGGTTTGCTCATCGTGGATCTCGCGAAGTGCAGTAGAAAAGTCATCCATGTTGAAAGTGTGGGAGGAGGAAGGGCCAGGTGATTGAGGGGATTGGGGTTTGTCATGGTCGGACTCAGGATCATACACGATAAGGTCTAGGGGAACCGGGTCTCCATCCCCTCCCGGTAGGTAGGAGAAGTTGGTCCGGTTTTGGATAGTCGTTCGGGCCACATTGGGCAACTGCATGAGCTGCCGATTAGGGTACCTCCAGTAAATGCTACCACCCCTAGAAACAATGAAGAGCATGGTGGTCAAAGCGCTATGGTCAAGCCTCTCAAACCCGGGAATCCTAAACTCCTCATTCGGCATGACTCCTAGAGATTTGGAAATCCTAGTGACAATCCCCCCCGCAAGTGATCTTACCCTTTTTCCTATTAGCTAGCTATCTCTTGAAGATGTGTAATTAAGAAAGAGCCGGGGTCCATCTTCCTACCCTCATACATTTTCCTCATCAAAAACAACTCCGCTACCCGAGGCATATTCATGTTATCATCTCTCGTGAAAAAGCTCGTCGCAAAGATGCGTTGAGCTAACCTAATCACGGGGTTTTTGATTTCGGTCGCCTTAGACCGACTAGACTCGAAATGTTTCTCCCCGGTGATCATTTCCCAGAAAGAATCCGGGTCATACCTTGGAGGCACACGACGCTCACTAACATCAAGGGGACGCGGGAGGTGGAAAATGCTATTAAAGGTACTCAAATTCAATTGATAATCTTGGCCACGCAAACGGAACCTAATGACCCCCTCTTGGCAATTACGCCCATTTTGAACCTCGGTGTATAGGGTGCTCAAGAACTCCAAAGTCAAGTCCGAATAGGAAGGTTCTTTGATGTTTAGGTAATCACCCATCCCCCCCTAGCAAACAACCATTTAATGTCATCTAAAACCCCCATGGATTGCAACAAAGCATCATCAACATAACGAGTAGCAACAAAACAACGGGATCTCAAACGCAAGTAATTAGCAGTATGTATTGGGCTATTGAACTGAAAAGGGATAGGATCATTACCTTGCTCCAAAGCAGCACGGTTTGCGGCTCGTTGAGCACGAAGCTCCCTCAGATTTAGTTCGTTGGAGGACCCAGCAGCATCAGTTCTTCTCTTTTTGGGTGCCATGGCAACTTGAAGATCCAACAAAGGTGATTTTTGGGAAAAATGGGAGTGAAGGGTGAGTGTAAAAATGGAGGTTATGGGTGAAATTGGTGGATGTGGTGGCTAATGTGAATGGTGAAGGTGGAGTTGTGGTGCGTGGGGGTTCGAATAGGGTTAGGGCGTGCAAATTGGTGGTTCGTTGGTGAGTGTGGTTCGAATGGTGAAGGTGGGTTGGTGAAGGGGAGGCTCGAATGAGAGAAAGAGAGGAGGAATGGTGGTTAGGGTTTTGAGTTTGTGAATGAGGGAGAAGAGGAAGAGTAGATTGAAGATGGAGAAGGAGAATGGGGGTGAGTTTTAGGGTTAGGGTTCGAATAGAGGTGAGGGAAGAAGGGAAAAATGAATGAACTGAGTGAGAAAAGGGGGAAAAACGAAGTAGTTTCTGCGCAGACCAGCCGCCACGGTCCGTGGCTGCCACCACGGGCAGCCCGTGGTTGGCGCTGGTATGCCAGTTCCGCGTGCTTTCCTGCTTCTTTTTTTTTTGTTTTGAATTCCAGCCACCATGGTCCGTGGTTTTCACCACGGGTAGCCCGTGGTTGGCGCTGGAAATTGAGTTTTGAGGGGGAAAAGTTCGTCCCCCTTCCTTCCTCCATTTTTTTTCTTCTATCTTTTCACTCAAGTTTTTTCTCAATTCTTTTCTCTCAAAACTCCCTCAAACTCTCATGTTTCTTCGTTCTTTCTAACTCAACCACTTTTCACTTATTAAACCATCAAAACACCCTCAACCTAATTCCTCCATGCTAATTTCCTTGCTTAAACTCCACTCTTTCACTTCCTCGAACTCTCTTTTTTTCTTCATACTCACAAATACTCGCACTATACAAACGAGAAAAACGGTTAAAACAAAAGAAAAATCAAAGAAAAGAAACTAAAAGCATGAAATGAACTAAAGAGAATAAGAAAACAAGAAAAGGGGAAAGAAAAGAAAAGTAAGAAAAATCCTATAAAAGACGAAAAGAATGAAAGGGAAAGAAAAGGAATTAAAAAGCTTGGGTTGCCTCCCAAGAAGCGCTAGTTTAACGTCTTAAGCTAGACGATACGTACCTCAAGTCATACGGGATCGGCGAGGACATAACATGCAGCCTTCTCCTCAATTTGGCTCGTGATGTAAGGCTTAAGTCGCTGCCCGTTGACCTTGAATGTGCCGGTAGACTCACTCCAAACTTCCACAGCTCCATGAGGATATGCTTTCATAACTTGGAACGGCCCGGACCACCGGGATTTCAGCTTTCCCGGGAATAATCTCAACCTTGAGTTGAACAAAAGGACCATGTCGCCTTCCTTAAACCTCTTTGGCAAGATGAACTTGTCATGCCACTTCTTGGTCATTTCCTTATATATCCTCGATCTCTCATAAGCTTGCAACCTCAATTCCTCCAATTCTTGCAATTGAAGCATTCGCCTTTCACTGGTTGTCTTTGCATAAAAATTCAGAGTTCGGACAGCCCAAAATGCTCGATGTTCCAACTCCACGGGCAAATGACACGGCTTCCCATACACCATTCGGAATGGAGTGGTGCCAAGGGGAGTCTTGAACGCCGTACGGTACGCCCACAAGGCGTCGTCAAGCTTCAATGACCAATCCTTTCGAGATCGGTCAACCGTCTTCTCCAGGATGCTCTTCAACTCCCTATTCGAAAGCTCTACTTGTCCGCTTGTTTGAGGATGGTAAGGTGTTGCCACCTTATGGAACACCCCGTACTTCTTCAGAAGAGTTTCTAGCGGCCGGTTACGAAAATGGGTGCCATTATCGCTCAATAAGGCTCTAGGAGTGCCAAATCGAGCGAAAATGTTCTTCTTGAGGAATTTGATGACGACCCTTGAGTCATTGGTCGGAGATGCAATCGCCTCAACCCATTTGGATACGTAATCCATAGCAACAAGGATGTAGAGGTTCTTGTGAGATGGAGGGAAAGGACCCATAAAGTCTATCCCCTACACGTCGAATAGCTCAACCTCAAGAATTCCGCTTTGGGGCATCTCGTGCCTCTTGGAAATGTTACCCATCCGTTGACAATGATCACATGCTAGCACATACTGCCTTGCATCCTTGGTGAGGGTCGGCCAATAGAAGCCGGCTTGCAAGACCTTGGAAGCGGTTTTATCGGGGCCGAAATGTCCACCATAGGTCGTGGAATGGCAATGATATAGCACCCCTTGAACTTCTTCCTTCGGAATGCATCTCCGGTAAACCCCATCGGTACATAGCTTGAAAAGAAGTGGTTCTTCCCAAACAAAGCTCTTCACCTCGAATAGGAACCTCTTCTTTTGTTGATATGATAAGTCCGGTGGCAACACTCCACACACAAGATAATTGATGTAGTCGGCATACCATGGAATGAATGGGGTACACACGGCCATGAGCTTCTCTTCCGGAAAAGAATCATCAATAGAGAGCTTCTCCTTCGGAACATCCTCCAATCGAGAGAGATGATCAGCCACCACGTTTTGCAATCCGGGCTTGTCCCGAATTTCCAAATCGAACTCTTGGAGTAATAACACCCAGCGAATGAACCGAGGTTTAGAGTCCGAATTCTTCATGAGGTGTCGAATGGCGGCATGATCGGTGAACACAATCACCTTGGAGTTGATCAAGTATGGTCGAAACTTCTCCAAGGCGAAAACGACCGCCAAGAACTCCTTCTCCGTGGTGGCGTAGTTGACTTGAGCCTCATCCAGAGTTCGGCTCGCATAATAGATGGCGAAAGGCTTGCCATCTCTTCTTTGCCCTAAAATAGCCCCCAATGCGTAATCACTCGTATCACACATCACTTCAAACGGCAAACTCCAATCCGGGGCTTGCATATTAGGCGCAGTGATCAAAGCTTCTTTCAACCTGTTGAAAGCACTCAAGCAAACATCATCAAATTCAAAAGGCACATCTTTGACAAGCAATCGGGTGAGAGGTCTAGCAATTTTTGAAAAATCTTTTATGAACCGTCGGTAGAAACCAACATGTCCAAGTAAACTCCTAACACCCTTAACAGAAGTTGGAGGTGGTAATATTTCAACCGCCTCAACCTTTGCTTTGTCAACCTCAATGCCTTTGCTTGACATAACATGACCAAGGACTACACCCTCTTGTACCATGAAATGACACTTCTCCCAATTCAAAACCAAATTCACTTCTTCACATCGAGACAACACTTTAGCAAGATTTCTCAAACAATGATCAAAAGAATTGCCATAGACTGAAAAATCATCCATAAACACCTCCATAATGTCCTCAATAAAATCAGAGAAAATAGCCATCATGCATCGTTGAAAAGTAGCGGGTGCATTACACAACCCAAATGGCATTCTCCTATAGGCAAATGTACCGTAAGGACATGTGAAGGTGGTCTTTTCCTGATCACTACGGTGGATAGGGATTTGGAAAAATCCGGAATACCCATCTAGATAACAAAAGAATGAATTATTCGCCGGTCTTTCAAGCATCAATGAAAGGAAAAGGGAAGTGATCTTTACAGGTGGCATCATTCAGTTTGCGGTAATCAATACACATCCTCCACCCCGTAACAGTCCTGGTAGGAATAAACTCATTATTCTCATTTTTCACCACAGTCATCCCCCCTTTCTTTGGCACAACATGCATTGGACTCACCAACTCACTATCAGAAATAGGGTAGATAATCCCAACATCAAGTAATTTCAAGACCTCTTTTTTCACCACCTCTTTCATGTTAGGGTTTAACCTTCTTTGACTTTGAATGGTGGGTTTATAATCATCTTCCATCAAAATCCTATGCATGCAAACTGAGGGACTAATTCCTTTAAGGTCATCTATAGTATAGCCAATGGCCTTACGATGCAACCTAAGGACTCTCAACAATGAATCAATCTCAACATCATTCAAGTTTGCATTCACAATCACAGGATAAGAGGAATCGGGGCCAAGAAATTCATACCTTAGGGAAGAAGGGAGAGGTTTCAGTTCTACCTTTGGAGCTTCCTTCTCGCTCGAAGCTTGCTTGCTTTTGCTTTCAACCTCTAGTGCCTCCACCGTTTCCAGCGTTGGTGGAACTTCTGGGGATCCCTGCAAGAGCTTCACACAATGGGCAACCTCGGGATCGTGATCCTAGGTTTTACTGTTAGACAACAAACAAAGCTTAAGAGGATCGTGAGAACAAATGTTAGTGCTATCTTCCCTAAGAATGGAATCAATGATATCCACTCTAAAGCAATCATCAGAAAATGCAGGGAATTTAGCAGCTTCAAACAAATTAAACTCAGCTTTCTCACCTCCTATACTAAAGGACATCCTACCATTCTTCACATCAATGCAACACCCAGCCGTAGCCATGAAAGGTCTACCAAGAATAGTAGGGGTATGGGTGTCTTCCTCCATCTCTAGGATAACAAAGTCAAAAGGAACAAAGAAGCTACCCAACTTAATGGGGACATCCTCTAAAATTCCTATGGGAAACTTGACCGATCGGTCGGCCAACTGGAGGGAAATGGTAGTGGGCTTTAGTTCACCCATACCAAGCTTTTGGGACAAAGAGAGGGGCATAAGACTCACACTAGAACCAAGATCACATAATGCACGATCAATGGAGATCTTTCCAACTTCACAAGGAATGGTGAAGCTACCGGGATCCTTAAGCTTCGGGGGAAGCTTATTTTAGAGCACGGCACTACACTGTTCTGTCAATGCCACTGTCTCATGCTCTTCCAACTTCCTTTAGTTTGTCAAAATTTCTTTCAAAAATTTAGCGTAGGAAGGCATTTGAGACAGGGCATCGGTGAAGGGAATGTTAATATGAAGTTTCTTGAGGACCTCCAAGAACTTCCCAAATTGCTTATCACTCTTAGCCTTAGCCAATCTTTGAGGGAAAGGCAAGGGTGGAGTGTAAACTCTTTGGGGAATTTTTGTTGCATCCTTAGAAACTTCTTTTTCACCTTGCACATTAACATCAATCACAGGTTCTTTAGGAGGCACATTTACCTCTTCATGCACATCATTACTCACATCAGCACTCACATCATTCACAACATTCTCAACATCAACTACATTCTCAGCAACATCATCATCATGCACATCAACAACATGCTCATCACACACACCCCTAGGCCCCGCCAATTGCATCCCGCTTCTTAAGGTTATGGCATTGCATTGGTCCTTTGGGTTTGCAACAGGTTGGCTAGGAAGCTTTCCTGGAGGAGTGGTGGAAGTACTAGCCTGACTAGCAATCTGAGATTCAAGCATTTTGTTGTGAGTGGCCAACTGGTCAACTCTATCAACTAAAAGCTTGATAGTCTCTTCTTGCTAATTTTGAGACACAACCATACGTTCCACCAATGCTTTCCAGTCAGGCTCTTGGGTTTGTCGAGGCTGGGGTTGGGGTTGGGCTTGTTGTCTTTGGAAACCAGGTGCTCTTTGGGTCTGTTGTTGTTGGTGCGGTCCCGTGGGATTGTTATTCCGATATGAAAAATTAGGATGATATCTAAATCCCGAGTTATAAACATTAGAGTATGGGTCAAAGTTCTGTCTTGGGTTTCCAATATAATTGGTCTGGTCCGAAGTCTCGGGACTAGCTAACCCAACAGGACAAAACAAGGTCTCATGCTCAAATGAATTACAAGAAGCACACGGTAGGGGAGAATTGGGATTTACATGCAAACGGTTTATCTTCTGAGACACAGCATCTATTTTAGCAGTCAAAACAGAAATGGCATCAACATCATACTTACATCCCGTTCTCGAGGAACGGGGCTTGGACCATTGATAACTGTTGGATGCCATTTGCTCGATCAAAGAATAGAGATCATCGACCGCTTTGTTCATGATGTTCCCCCCAGCTGCTGCGAGAATCATCGCCCTCAACTGATCATCCACTCCATTGTAGATGGCATGGATGGGCACCCATGGCTCAAGACCATGATGTGGACACCGGCGAAGTAGATCCTTGAACCGTTCCCAAGCTTCGTACAGGTTCTCATCCGGCTCTTGGACGAAGGTGGATATTTGGTTGCGGAGGCTTGTCAGCTTACTTGGCGGGAAATATTTGTTAAGAAATGCGCTCGCCATCTGATCACAAGTAAAGGAAAGAAAAACAAGAGTACCTAGAAAAACAAGAGTACCTAGAAAAACAAGAAATGAAACATAATCAATCACAAGTAAAGGAAAGAAAAAGAAAGAAAATAAAATTAAAAAAAAAAACAGCTTAGTCAATCTAAGAGTCTTCGCTTAATGGCTACTAGGGACAAAGTCCCCAGCAATGGCACCAAAAACTTGACAGGGCCGCAAGCGCACAGGTACTATTGTAGCAATGTCAAGGTCGATCCCACAGGGACTTAGTCTAGTAACGCAGTGAGCTATCCCTCTACTTAATTGCTAAGCCAATCGGGTTTGACGATTTTTAATAGTTTCTAATGAACTAACTAGAACTAAAGTGGACAAGAAAGGATTAACTCGAGGTAATTCGATGGATGAAGACTTCTAGGGTTTTACTCACCTAACAACAGGGTCTGAAAGCCAAATTAAAGCATGCTCAAGAAAGTAACTCAAACGAATCAAGAATCGATAACCTCTAAATTCTATAGCCCTTTCGATGCTAAATAGAATTATCCTGACTAACCTAATCAAAAACTTTCGTCTGCTTTTCAGGTTAAACAGAATTGAAGGTCTAAGAAAGGTCGGGTTATCTAACGATTCCCTAGTCTACTATTCCTTTTTCAACTTTCGTAGGCCTAGGTAGAAGGGTTGGTGGTCAAATTCACCTAATTCACCTTTCGGTACTTCTTAGGTTAATCTCTGAATTACAAACATCCAAGGCCTTAAGAACATTCGTAAGCAAGAAAAACGCAACCTTCTATTGATTCAATTGAGAATTCAAGTACAAACTAAAACATTTCTAATCAAACTCCATATTGATGGTTCATAAAACCCTAGAAAGAACGAAATCTACTCACAAGTATTCATTGAAAATAAGAAATACGTTCTAAACATGGTAATCAATTCTAGAATTAAGAAAAAGAAAGTGAGAAGAGTAAAGCAAACACTAAGGAGAAATTCGTAGGATCCTCTCAAGAACTTAACAAGAGTGTTGCGTGCTTCTTCTCGAATTCCAAGTCTTCAATGCCTTCGAATTGATTCTTGATTAATGGAGGTGTTTTTGGTAGAGAATTCTTCTCAAAAATCTATCTTTTTCGCCCAGAATAAGTGATTAACTGCTGTCTAATTCTTTCCCCAGTTAATTCCCGTGAGAATAACTGCCAGCGCGAGGAAACAGCGTCAACCACGGTCCGTGGCTGTCACCACGAGCAGCCCGAGGTTGGCGCTGTCTCGTTATTTTCTGCTTGTTTCTTGCTGAAATTTTTACCACGGTCTTATCAACAGTAGTTGATGCCCGTGGTACCCTTGGCCTCACCAAATTTGCTCCAAAAATTAACTTCTGGCTCTAAACCTTCAAATCATTGCAAAAAACGCAAAGACCAAGCGTAAATAGAGAAATGGGGAAGATTAAACACCTTTTTAGCCCAAATTTACCATGATTATGCTTCTAAAACACCTAAAAATAAGTGCAAATAATGCACTTATCAAGAATCCATCTGATAAGTAGTGGTTTGGCATCTTTCTTCTCAAGCAAGTACTTCAAAGGAGCATGGTCGGTGAACACGATCAACTTAGAGCATAGAAGATAGGGACGAAACTTCTCTATGGCATATATCACTGCCAACAACTCCTTCTCTGTGGTGGTAGTTTTGTTGGGCTCCATCAAGTGTCTTGCTCGCATAATAGACAACATAGGGCTTCTTATCTCGTCTCTGCCCCAACACCGCTCCCACAGCATGATCTCTAGCATGGCATATGATCTCAAAAGGGAGATCCCAATCTGGTGGCTGAATGATAGGTGCAGAGACTAAGGCTTCTTTGATCCTGCAAAAGGCATCATGACACTCGTCAGTAAAGACACACGGGACATCTTTGATGAGGAGCTGAGTTAGAGGCTTAGCTATCTTGGAGAAATCCTTGATAAAGCGGCGGTAGAAGCCAGCGTGACCAAGGAAACTTCTCACCCCCTTAACAGAGTTAGGGGGAGGTAGCTTCTCAATGACCTCTATCTTAGCGCGATCAACTTCGATGCCCCGATTTGACACAACATGACCTAAGACCACACCCTCTTGTACCATAAAATGGCACTTCTCCCAATTCAGTACAAGATGGACCTCTTCACATCTACGTAGCACCTTTTCAAGATTTTGAAAACACAAGTCGAACGTGCTACCGTAAACTGAGAAGTCGTCCATAAAGACCTCCATGATATTTTCAATAAAATCAGAAAATATAACCATCATGCAACGTTGGAACGTAGCGGGGGCATTGCAAAGACTAAAAGGAATCCTACGATACGCGAACGTACCATAGGGGCAAGTAAAAGTTGTCTTTTCTTGGTCATCCAAATGTATGGAAATTTCGAAAAACTTAGAATACCCATCCAGATAACAAAAGTAAGAATGCCTCGCCAACCGTTCCAACATTTGGTCAATGAATGGGAGAGGGAAATGATCTTTCCGGGTGGCTTGATTTAGTCTCCTATAATCAATACACATACGCCACCCAGTGACGGTTCTAGTAGAGATAAGCTCACCTTTCTCATTCTTGACGACAGTCATACCCCCCTTTTTGAGAACTACATGGACTGGACTCACCCAATCGCTATTAGCAATAGGATAGATGACCCCTGCCTCAAGTAGTTTCACAACTTCCTTCTTGACGACCTCTTGAAGGTTGGGGTTCAACCTCCTTTGAGGTTGTCTAGAGGGTTTATAACTTTCGTCAAAATCGATTTTATGCATGCAAAAGGAGGGACTAATTCCCTCGAGATCATCGATGCTATAACCAATGGCACCTCTATGCTTGCGAAGCACATCAACAAGGTTCTTAAGGTTGATGCCATATAGTTGAGCATTAACAATCATGGGAAATGACTCATTAGGACCGAGAAATTCGTACCTGAGATGGGAAGGTAGAGGTTTGAGTTCTACCTTTGGAACATGAGTTGCATTCTCCTTAGTATCATTAGCCTCCTTGATCTTGATGTTGTACATATCCAAATTCCCCCGCTTTGGCAGGAATGGGGGAGACATATCCAACAACTCGGTGTAAGCTGTGACCTCCTCACATTGGTCCTTAGAGCTATCACCAACCAAACATCTCTCTAGGGGGTCTCTCAAAAACCCATGGGATAACCACTCATCATGAATAGCTTGCTCCAGCACATCTACACTACAACAGCATCTTCGAGGGCAGGGGTGGACATAGTCTTGGCAAGATTAAACTCCAGCTTCTCATCCCCAACATATAATGACAACTTGCCATTTTTTACATCGATCATGGCCCCCGCGGTAGCCAAAAACGGTCTTCCCAAAATGATGGGAATCTGTGCATCTTCCGCCATCTCCATGACTACAAAATCACAGGGAATGAAAAACCTTTCCACTTGCAAAGGCACATCCTCCAAAATCCCCACAGGAAACTTGACAGACCTATCTGCTAGTTGTAGGGAGATGGTAGTGGGCTTCAACTCTCCTACTTTAAGCTTCTTGCATATAGAGTAGGGCATAAGCTAACACTTGCACCGAGATCGCAAAGTGCCCTACTAATCACAACATCACCCACGGAGCATGGAATAGAAAAACTACCCGGATCAGAAAGTTTCGGTGGTAGCTTGTTTTGGATAATGGCACTGCACTCCTCGGTGAGAGACACCGTGGTATGCTCAAGAAATTTCCCTTTGTTAGAAAGCATCTCCTTGAGGAACTTGGCATAGGAAGGCATATTTGTGATGGCCTCAAGGAAGGGAATGTTGATGTGCAATTTCTTCAACATATCCATAAATCTACCAAATTTCTTCTCCTCCTTAACCTTCACAAGCCGCTGTGGAAATGGAATAGGGGGCTTCTAAGGCTTCGGTGATGGACTCATACAAGGACTCTCTTGCACAACCGATTCTTGCATTTTCTCCTTAGCACCCTCATCAACAGGAGTTTCATCCTCAACCACATCCTCCTCCCCTACATCAATCACCTCCTCATGAACCACCTCTTGGGCTATCTCAGGCTGCTTAGGACCCTCTAGCTCCTTCCCGCTCCGCAAAGTGATGGCATTCATATGCCCCTTGGGATTTGGCTCGGGCTGGCTAGGTAACTTCCCTTGTGACTGGGTTAGGTTGCTGACCTGTTGAGCAATTTGTGCTATCTGAGTTTCAAGCATTTTTTGGCCTGTCTCCAACATCTTCTGCGGACAAGCTAGCTGCTCGGTGGTCTTAGCTTGGGATTGAAGGAAGCTCTCCATCATAGACTCAAGGGTGGGCTTTTGTGTAGGTGGTTGTTGGTAAGGGACAGGTGGGCGATTTTGTGGAGGTGGATGATGAGTATGTGATGGTGGTTGGAATCCACGTGGTTGGGATGGGCTTTGGTGAGGTTGAGGGTTGTTGTTTCGATAAGAGAAATTTGGGTGATGTTTCCAGGCAGGGTTATAAGTGTGGGTGTAAGGGTCATTTTGTGGAGGTCTGTGAGAATAATTCTGGTAAGCATTGACCTGCTCAGATGCAGAGAGGTCAGGCTGACACTCCAAATGAGGGTGAGGACCTCCACATGCCTCGCAAGAGTACCCTGGCTCTTGAGTATTGGAGGAGGAAGAAGGCCCAACTGAAGGGTTAAACATGAACTTCTCCATTTGCGTGGTCAAGGCCTCTACTTTGTTCGCCAAAAGAGCTATTGCATCAACATTATGCTTCCCACGCTCTCGATCATCTGTTCCAACGCTCCAGTTATAAGAATTGGAAGCCATCTCCTCCAATAAAGCATCAGCTTGCTCCGGTGTCTTGTTCATGAAAGTACCCCCTGATGCATTCTCCACAGACTGTCGCACTGGTTCCAGTAGCCCCTCATAAAAAATTTGAACAAGCATCCATGGTTCAACGCCATGGTGGGGGCACTCTCGCTGCAACCCGCGGAAACGCTCCCATGCCTCAAACAAAGACTCTCCAGGATGTTGCTTGAACTGGATGATGTCAAGTCGCAACTTCGATGCCTTCTTAGGTGGGAAGAATCAGTTGAGGAATGCATTGCATAATTCATCCCAAGTGCTGAAGGAGTCAGGGTGGCAGTTTTCAAGCCAATTCTTCGCCCTATAAGTGAGAGAGAAGGGGAAAAACTTGAGCTTGATGTACTCGTCAGTCACCCCTGGCATCTTGATCATGCCGCAACGCTCAAGGAACGAATTCACATGCTTGATGAGGTTCTCTGCAGGTGAACCTCTAAACTGGTTATGCTCAATGAGGCTTATGAATCTGGGCTTGAAGTCGAAATTGGTAGTCTCCAGCAAATCGGGTAGCACGATTGCGGAGCCTCCCGTACCCGTGGTAGGGGCAATATATGACTGAAGAGTACGGGGTGGTGGTGGTGGTTGGCCAGCCATGGCTTGCTGCTTTCTTAGTCGACGAGCTGCGCCGCTTAATTTGCGAACCGTTGCTTTGATTTCAGGATCAAAAGGCAGTAATTTGTCTCCTCTATGACTTCTCCTGTGCATGCAACACAAGCAACTACACCAAGCAAGCGTAAGCAGGCTCAAGCAAAGACAAGAGCAAAAAAAAAAAAAAAAAAAAACATAAAGCTTTAATCTAAAGTGTCACGACTCTTAGACTAAAGGAGTGGCGCTAGCTCCCCGGCAACGGCGCCATTTTGTTGCACCACAGGGAGTACGGTTGTCGATCTCAGGGAGCTAGGTCTCACAAATAACTAAGGTCAATGTCCTCTCGATTAAAGCAAATAACGAAGTTGGTGATTTGGGTTCAATAAACACAATAAACACGAAAGAAAACGATAAGGGAACAACCTCAGCCAAGGAATTCACCAACTAGCATGCCAATCATCATGAATTATGAACCCTACACTAATCATGCACACATCGGATTAGGGAATCGATTCGTTTTGGACCACCTAAGCCTTCTCTCGAAGGTCATTAAGCTAACTCAATTGTATTAGTTGTTCTCACAAAAACTAAAACAAAGGAATTACAAGATACCGATTTTTCCCTTAATTACAACCTAAATTATTCTCATATCTAAGTTGTAATCATCTAAACAAGTTGCATTAGGCCTAAATTCCTTTTCTCAAAGGTAACATAAACCCTAATTATCACAAGATGTGACTCTTTCAAGCCTCACATCAACAACATCTAGCAACGCGAAAGAAATTCGATAAACAAGCATGAAATTGTGCGGGAAATAAACAATTATGATTAATTAATCATGCTAGTGGCAAATCCCCAACCCAAGTTAGAAATTTAGCCACTCATATTAATGGAAAAACAAGCAGCGAAATTACACAATCATAAACAAACCAAGGCAAGGAAGAGAGAGAAGAGAATTTGATACCAATCTTGAAATTAATCGATAATTGGAATCCAAAAGCAATAATCTTCAATGCCAAGTTCACTAATTCCCTCTAAAGTATTGAGAGAGAACTATTCTAAGAACCCTAGAATAATTTTCTGAATGAAAAGGTAAAACATAACTACCGAATTTTTCTTAATTAAAACAAGAAAACTGCATTCTAGGCAGCAGGTGTACAGCGCGCTCGCGCGCTGCTCGAAATTGATCGCGCACAATGCGCTACCGGGTGTTCGCCCCTGAAGATGTCTCTTTTGGGATCCTTCACACACTCTTTTCATCTCGGCTTCCCCATCTATCACCCAACGATCATTAAAATGCTGTGAATCGCCTAAAATTCACCTACACTTGACAAAGTTAAGTATTTTAGCTACAACAAGCGAAGATGAGCTAAATCAAGTCGAATTTATGTCAAAGTAGGTAAAATACTCTCCAAACACAACCTGGAAACCGAGATTTAAGGCGGTAAAATTGAGGTTTATCATGGGTCCAACGAGCTCCTTCCCATTTCGAAGGTTAATCACATTCAATTGACCATTTGGGTTTGGATGGGGTTGGCTAGGGAGGGCTTGGGTAGGTTGGCTTTGTTGAGCGATTTGGGCCATTTGTATCTCAAGGTTCTTGAGACGGGCTCGATCATTCTCTTGGTTGGCCATAATTTGATTCAGCATTGCCTCAACGATAGATTCTTGAGGTGGTTTGGATGATTGGGAAGCTTGGGATTGGTGGAGAGGTTGTTGGTTTTGGTTATGGTGAGAGAAGTTACCATGTCCTTGAGAGCGACAATTGTTGTTTTGGAAACCGAGAGGTTAGTTTTGGGTTTGTTGCTATTATAAGCATGATTGCCCCTAGGGCGGATAGGAGTTTGGGTGGAGTAGGGAAGGTTGTTATTGGGGTATATGGCATTAGCTTGCTCCGATAGTTGAAACTTCGCGACATTGTTGAGTGAGATGCGGACCAAAGCAAAATTCACAAGTAATAGCATTGGTACCGGGAGTTGATACAAAGGCTTGGACCTCCTGTTCCGCCTTCAATTGCTTGGCTGTCTCATTTAGGGCCATTTTTTATTGCATCTCGAGGATAGTATCCATAAGGAATTTTATGATAGGGTTGCTCTCCGAAGAAGAAGAGCCTTCGTCTCTCGAGCTTCGTCTACCACCCCAATGAGGGGAGTTTTGAGATAACTCATGAAGAAATACATTGGCCTCCTCCGCGGTCTTCTTGAGAAACATTCCTCAGGACGCATTATGTTCAGTCGCAACATAGTGCGAGTGTAATATCGTATCCACAGGGAGTTGGGGTACTGAACCTAAAAGCTATCGAGCTCTCACCATCTAGGTTGAAGGAAATTCATGTTTTTGAGAGTTTAAGAAACTAAACTAAAAACACAATAAAAATCACAAATAAAAGAAAGAAAAGGGTCGGAGGTTGATTTTAGCCGCCTATAGGAAATCTAATCAAAGGAAAAATCGAAAAGAGATAGTTAAACTAAGCAAGGAATGGGTTGCTACTAAATTAAATCACTCTAAGCACCCTCTCCCAAGGATAACATTAGATTAACTTCCCAAATCTTACCCCTCATTCTCATGAAGACTAAAACTTAAGAGTATAAAGTGTAACAAACCCTAATTAAAACAATCCTCAATTTCATGAAAGACAGTCTAATTATCCCACTAAAACCTCACACTAGTGCTTTAAAGAAATCTAGCAACATCCCAGCCAACTAAACTTCCACAAGAGATAGAGAGTAATGGTGAAAAATCCTAAACTAAGCTAATCATTCTCTTCTAATCAAACCTCACATTAAACCCCTAATAAGAGCCTTAACCACCCCCTAACCTAGGTTAACTACTCACTAATCATTTTTATTTATAACCTAATTAAACTAAACAAAGACACATCTAACAACCCTAACCCTAATGACTTTAATAAAACTTTACCAACAACTAACCCTAAAAACCCTAAACAAACAACCACTAACCTAACAAAACCCTAAGAAAACCCTAATGACCTCTAATAATCTAACCTAGTCACTAGCCGAATAACAAAACTAATAAACCTACACTAATGGCCCAAAATACTAACTTAGGAGCCCAAATCCCAAACTAACCTATCCTAATAACAAATCAGAACAATTAAGATAACCCAATACTGCTACTACTGATGCCGAAAAGAAACAAAGAAAAGGAAAATGAAAAAGAGAGAAAGAGAAGCAAGGGAAAACAGAGAGAATGAAACAGAGACAGAAAACAGGGGAAAAATAGGAGAAATGGAAACAGGGGAAAAACAAATCAAACAATCAGAACCCAAAAAACTATATGAATCAACCTAATACATTCAAACCCGAAACATTAGCAATTCCAACCATTGAAACAGAACAAAACATCCAACATCAAAATCCCAAATGAAAACCCTAATCTAACAATAAAACTAAATTAAACCTAAAACAAAACGCATAAAAAGAAGCCTAATCTATCTACTAACCCTAGATGATGGAGGCCTTGGGGTTGTCACTTGCCCCCAGAACCAACCATGCTCTTCCTTGCGCACTTCTGTCTTCTTTTATAGCCGATTTGTATCCCTCAACCTCGAATCTGAGCTGTCCGATTGAGTTTCGATGAATGGTTGAGATGATTTCTACTGCTTGCCTGCAACGAAGCTGGTGGTATGCTACGGTGGTGGATGGTGTACTTCTTCAGTTATCAGTTGCATCTGCACAGAAAAATGCGAAAAAGAGAGTGAGTAAATGAGAATATCGCGAGAATTTGAGGGGAGATGAGAAGAAGAGATGAAGAGAGAAGGAGATGAGAAGATGAGAGTGAGATGGAGATTGGCTATGGTGTGTGGGATGCATGGTGCGTGATGTTTGCACAGAACAAGAAAAGAAGATAGAAGAGAAGAAAGAGAATGGAGGGGGGAGGGAACTAATGAAATGAAAGGGAAAAAAAGGGGAATTGAATGTGAATAATTAAAAATTAGGGTTTGGGGGAAATTGGTGAGGGGAAAAAGAGAAAGAAAAATGGGAAAAAATAATGAGGTAGATTAGGTGGGGTTAGGCTGAGTGAGTGTGTTAGGCGGGTAGTGGGTTTAGGTGGTGAGGGTTTGTGTTGAAATTAGTATCGGGCCGAGAAAAGGATTGGGCCGGGTAGAAGCAGATTGGGTCGATGGGGAGTTGAGGGTTAGGCGGGTGGCTGATGGTGGAGTGGGCTGGGGTAGATGGGCCGAGCTGAGGGATTTAGGAGGAGGATGGGCTGATTTTGGGTTTTAGAAATAGGATTAGAGTTTTTATTTCTATTTTTTTAAATCTTTTTGCTTCATTTTTACCAAGATAAAAACTAAAACAATAAAAATGACATAAAACTAATAAAAATATAAAATCAATAAAAACACAATAATAAACTTAATTTAATTATTAAAACAAGCAAAAAGTCATAGAAAAGAGGGATATAAATCATGCAAAATAAGGAATAATCACATTGTCAATCGACTCCCTGAGAGTGCCAAAAAGCCCTTGATAGAAGTGATGAAGCAACAACCAATCTTCCAGATTATGGTGCGGGCACTTCCGTTGGAGGCCTTTGAACCTCCCACATGCTTCCAAGAGTGATTTTTCCAGCTCATGCTTGAAGTTCATGATAGCTTGTCGAAGTCGGTGTGTCTCATCTGTTGGGAAAAATTATTGAAGGAAGTCTCTACTCAATGCATCCTATGATGGATAAGTGCCGAGCGGGCTTGTCATGAGCCAAAGCTTGGCCTTGCCCGCCAAGGTAAGTGGGAAGAACTTCAATTTCATATACTCCGAAGATACTCCTTGCATTTGCACGAAGCCGAACCGCTCTTCAAATTTATTGATGTAATCTATCGGGCTCTCGTAACCTACTCTGTGATACTGGTTGCTTTCAAAAATATCCAACAGGTATGGCTTGAACTCAAAACACAACATTCTGAGGTAACTCGAGAAGAATGATCAGACTGCCTTCTGTATTCGACGTTGGAGTGGAATAGGAAGCAAGGGTACGGGGTGGATCGAGTTGACCCTCGGCCATCGGGAATTACTGTCGTCTAAGGTTCCTTTGGTGACACTATCTTCATGAGCTAGCGTTGGCCTTTCGAATAAGTTTCTCGAGTTCAGGATCCAACGGAGCCAAGGGCGCTTGATTAGCGCGTGATCATGTCTGCATGCACCAAAAGAAAACTAGAAGAAAGTCAGATACCCTAAGACCTAGACTCCACCGACCTCAAGCGTGAAGGTGGTCTAAACTAATTCAAATCAAATCACAAAAAGTTAGGGGCGCTAGCTCCCTAGCAACGACGCCATTTTATGTACAATAGGTTTAGCACCTTGTTTTTTTTTAAATTTTTTTTTATCGTTTCCACGAGGAGCTGAGGGGCCTAACTTTAAGAATCTGACTTGAAGGGCGTTTAAAACACAAGGATTGATTTAAGTACTAAACTACTAGAGGAACGAACAAACAAATGAGATTTGATTCAAATAGCAAAAAGAGGGATTCGAGGGTTTTAGGAAACTAGCGGGGTCATAACCACATGTTTCGCGGTTAGAAAGTAAAAAAGATAGAAGAAACCAGATGAGAACTTTGCTATAATAAGCCCACTGAGCTCCCTCTCTCAAGGGAAGCCCGAGTTGACTACCTAGCTTGAGGGTTAATCATGCAAAGTTCTCTTGTTAATCCCATCCTCATTCTCATGGGAATGGGATTAACTATCTAATCCTTATCGTTCCTAGAAAGTGTTTAGTGAATTAAGGAGCTCTCGGTCCTTAATTCACCCTACTTGAAGGAAAGAATAAGGTGAGAATTAGGTTTCTTCACTAATTACTCCCTAGTTCACTAACCCGGTACTAATCACCCATTAGAACCCTTAATCACCCCCTAAACCACTAGGAACTTAGCCACTAATCATGTTCATAACTAGTCTAGCACATTTAAAACCAAACCTAGACATGATTCTATCACAAACAAATTAAAATCACTAACAAAGTAAGTTAAGAGATGATCAAAACTAATCAAGTAACTAATCAACCAATCAACCACAATAAAATAGAGTAAGAGAAAATAGATATCACCTACAGATGGAAGGAATGAATAATTACAATGGCCAAAAGAGATAGTAGAATCTTCAATCTCTCAACTGATTCATCCAAAATCACCCAATATAACCAAAGTAATCCAAATAGAGATGGATTTTTGCTAGCCTTTAAGTTAATCTCTCTCTCAATCTCCTAAACCTAAGAAAGCTCATAAAAGGATGCTAAAGAGTAATTAAAAGTTGCTGAGAAATTATGACAAAAAACTATTTGTACAAGGCTAAGAAGATCCTTAAAATGCAGCCGTTTCAAGCCAACAAATACAATAAAGCAGTGCCATCGTGGGCACGACGGCCACTGCCACGGGCACTACAGTTCTGGGAGCGAAGAGGGCGATTCCATTTTCACGCAGGATCACGGGTGCGACGGGTTGGTCGCGGGCGTGACCACCATGACTCCAACCTTCCTCAAAGTTTCTTCCTGGGAAATCGTCGCGGGTGCCACCCCTTCTGTCGTGAGTGGCATAACCTTCGGCCTCCTCTTGCAACTTTTCTTCTTTGGTTGTAGCGCCCGGTACAAGAGTGTAGCGGGGGCTACCAAATTGGACCTGGAAAATTGTCTCATCGCGTCCGTTATAAGGCTTGTAGCGGGTACGGCGACCCTAACCTGGCTCCTCCAAGAAGACTTCGCCATCCCGACCCGACTTCTATTCATTTCTCGATTCGTCTTGTCTCGGGACCCTCTATTTAGCCTTGATATGCTTCTTTGCCTTGCTTTATTTCTCAAACTCT
Organism: Portulaca oleracea; assembly: GCA_029582165.1. Lineage (NCBI taxonomy): Eukaryota > Viridiplantae > Streptophyta > Magnoliopsida > Caryophyllales > Portulacaceae > Portulaca > Portulaca oleracea. The sequence continues at coordinate 8,286,310 of CM055879.1, read as the reverse complement.
AAGTACCTACAAAACAACTAAAAAGCATTCTAAAAACATGAAAATAACCCAGGATTGAGCGAAAACTACAAGGTTGGGAGTGTAATTAGGCCTTAAAACGGACCTAAACACCTCCTCCACTTGAGCTTTTGCTCGTCCCAAGCAAAACAGAACAAAACAAACTACCTAAAACAGCCACTCCACTTTCGTGGGAGGAAACATATGTGTTTAGCATATGCACCAAGCCCTTTAACCCCCCGGCAGCTTGGGTGGACGAGGTGGATCTCGTGAGGGTTTATAGCGACTACACCCACAAAGGCCATGAAACGAAAAAGGGGAAAAAGAGAGATGAAAAATGAAACTACTCACAAAAAAGGAAGAAAATGCTCATATGTATAATCATGCCATCAATTACTCAAATGACAACGCTAATTAATCAAAAGAAGCGAATATGCGCACATTAAGGACACCTAACCCAAAATGTTGTCAATCTTAATTAAGGATTTTCAACCCCAAACTCTTCATGCTAAACAAGGACCTTGTGCACAAGTGCGAGTGTACCCTGTTCGGTCATGATCATCTCCTAACAAAAACCTACACTCGAGCTCGTTTCGAAAGCGAAAACTAACAATGCGTTGCTCTCCCCCATTTGTGTAGCCCTTGGCTTGGTTAGGGCCGCAGGTTACGTAAGGGAAGGCCCCACAACTTATTCAACCACTTCAATCTTTTCTTTATTCTCTCTCTCTTTTTTTTCTATGTTGGTATGGTTCGAGATTAGTTTGCGGCCCGTGAGGGGCTACTCTCCCAGCGTGGGTTCGCTCCATTCATAAGATTGTACTTAAGGGGCGAAGGGCCGCTATCGCCCATGCCAAACCACGTTGGTAAACTAACTTTTTCACTTCTTTTTTGATTTTTTATGGGTTTTACATCGGGTTTTTCCGGGAATTTTTTTCATGGCCCTTTGAAAAGGGGTTACCCTCCCTACTCGGGTTACTCCATATGTAACGAAGTACTTAAGGGGTGTGAGTGCCGCCCCCGCACACCAACCCTCGTTGGTTTCGCCGACTTTTATTTATTACTTTTATTTATTTTCAATTTTTCACGAGCACAAGTATAAGCAACTAAGATCACTATCTCAAAAAGGGTGTGAAAGAAAATAAGGTACTCCTTTTTGCACTTAGTGAAAGGAGTCTAAAAGAAGTAAGTCATGACAACACTCTAGACTAGGACCTATCATGCTCATATCGGCCACTTTTAATCAATTAACTAAGCCACCAAGCGGTTAACTACAAGATCATAAACATGAGCAAATTCTAAAAAGAAAAAAAAAACTCTTTTGGCTTTTTCACGGCTTTTCCCCATTTCTTTCATTTTTCACCACATTTTTTCGATCTTTTTTTCAGATTTTATCACATTTTCCTGAGAAAGAAAAGCAACACAGTCAAATGCTTTAATTTATCTCTATAGATTTTAACTCCAAGAATGTACTTGGCTCGCCGAGATCCTTCATTTAGAAATACCCTTTGACTTCTTTTCGATAACCCACAAAGAAACATTTTTTGGATCTGGGCGCAAGCTTGTCATTTGGCTAAGCCTTGACATATGCTTCGCAACACCAAACCCTTAGGAAAGACAAATTAGGAACTCTTCCTCTCCATATCTCATATGGTATCTTTTCAACAACTTTGGTGGGAGATTTGTTCAAGATGAGACAGACAGTTTCAAGAGTATATCCCAAAAAAGTAGTATGCAAATCTGACTCGCTGATCATCGATCGTACCATATTTAATAAAGTACGATTTCTCCTTTCAGATACCATTATGCTGTGGTGTTCTAGGAAGCAATAGTAGTGAAAGAATTCCACACTCCTTCAAATGATCAAGAAACTCTTGACTCAAATATTCACCACCTCAATCAGATCGAAGTATCTTAATTGTCTTGCCCAGCTGATTCTGCATTTCATTTTGGAATTCCTTAAACTTTTTAAAGGATTTAGACTTGTGATGCATCAAGTAGATATAACCATATCTACTTAGATCATCGATAAAAGTAATGAAGTACTTGAACCCACCTTGTGCACTCATACTCATAGGACCTCTTATATTAGTATGCACGAGTCCTAAAAGTTCGGTTGCTTGTTCACCTATTCTAGTGAATGGTGACCTGGGCTTTTTGCCCATATGACATGCTTCACAAGCATCATATGCTTCGAAGTTGAAACCACTCAAAAGACCTGCACTGTGTTGCTTTTGTATGCATTTCTCATTTATATGACCTAGGTGACAGTGCCACAGGTAAGTGGGATTCGAGTTAGATGTTCTAGCTTTCTTGGATCCAATGTGGTAAACAGGTTTATCTAAATCTACAATATACAAGCCGTTTAAACGAACACCTGTACAAAAGTAGATGCCATCCTTGAAAATACTAAAGTGACCATCGCCAAGTTCAAAGGAATAACCTTCCTTTTCCAAAGCGGAAATAGAAATCAAATTTCTACTTATCGCAAGAACAAAATAACAATTATTTAGTTCTAGAATAAGCCCGGAAGGTAAATATAAACCATAAGTTCCTACATAGACGACCACAATTTTCTGCCCGTTTCCTTGAGGTAGGTTCACTTCTCCTGGCTTGACCCTCCTACTTCTGCTTAGCCCCTACACATTTCCATAAATTTGTGAGCAACATTCGGTATCTAATACCCATATAGAAGGGTCAATGAGGTGAATCTCAACCACATTGTTACCTGATTTGAGAATCACCTTCGCGTTCTTCAGTTCCTCCAAGTGAGATGAGAAGTTCCTTTTCCAGTGTCCCTTAACTTTACGGTAAAAGCAATCACTGTCAGGATCAGCTCCTCCTTTTGACTTAGCTTGAGCAACTGCTTTGCCTTTGCCTTTCTTAGTAGGAGGAAACTTTTTCCCCTTGCCCTACCTCTTAAAGCCCTTTCCTTTACTCACCATTAGAACATCAGAGGCTGGCTTGTCAGCCATCTTAATGTCTCTTTCGGCCTGGATAAGCATCCTCTACAAGTCCATAAGTCTCTTCCTATTCCTCTGAGGCTACATGTTGAAGTTCATCCTGAACGGACCGAACCCATCATGGAGCGAGGATAGGATGGTGTCCAAAACCAACTCTTGGATATAGGGAAACCCAAGCTACCTTAGATTGTCGAAAAGATCAATCATTTTCTGCACATGAGGTCCTACTGGGTTCCCAACCTCCAACCATGATTGAATTACCTGGAGGTTGGTATCATAGTTCTCAATTGCAGCATGTTCCTGGAATATACTCTTCAATTGAGTAATGATGAATGATGACATATGCCTCCTTATCCTTGAACTACTTTTGAAAGTCAGGAGTCATAGAAGCCATCATAAGACAAACAACTTGGAGATCGTCATCAGCATGATGTTCCACTTGTCCTTTTCAGCTTAGGTAGCTATAGAGGATGGGGACCTTCCCTTTTCCTTCTCAAGAACATATTCTTTCTTCTCAGATTGGAGGACAATCCTCAAATTTCGGTACCAATCAAGAAAATTGGAACCTTTCAACTTATCCTTCTCAAGGATTGAATAAAGGTTGATTGTAGACGAAGAGGTAGAATTAGACATTGTTGAATCTCCATACTAAACAAAAGGTTCATTTTAGAATTATTCATTAAAGGTTTGAAACTAAACTCTTTTAATTTCCACATCAAACACTTTTAACTCTCATTAGTGTTTAATGTAACTAGGATCCAACTGACCCAAGCGACATCAAGTGGACTTTGGTCCAAATAAACCTTGTGTACTTTGCTTAAGGTAGACCATCTCGTGATCAATCGTTATAAACAATTCCCGGCGAGAGTATGTGTATCTTATACAACATCTCTCTTCGTTGCTCATTTCTCTAGACTCTCTAGCTCGCCATTATGAACCGATTTGACTCCCACCTGTAGGTACCCCCGGGAAAAGTGACCCACTCCCTGATGATGCGCTACTTAGGGTGATCGGGAGCCGACTAAGGTTGCTTAATCCTTAAATAAGGATGTTTTACTTTTTCCGAAATTCGTTTTCAGGGTGAAGAAACTTTATTCATTTATACACCTATTTATATTAAAAAAAATACTCGAAATTACACAAAAATATTTTACCTATGATTTACACTTAATCCATCAATAAATTTTGGGCCGAAGAGGAAAGAAGAGGTCCACCTAGAAGAGTCATAGGCCGCTTAGCCTATGACAATTCCTGGGATGGGCCCGTCTGTCCTCGGCCCAAGGGAAAAATGGGTAGAAAATGGCAAAGGTCAGGCGGTCTATGCCATTTTCTTGGCCCTTTTCACTTGGCCGGTACCTTAATTTATAAAATGTAGTGTAAAAAAAATCATTAGTAATTATTTTTTAGTAATAACATGTATTTTTAATAATCAAAAGGGTTTGTAAAAGATAAAGAGTCGCCAGTTGATTTAAGGAAATCGACAAACCAAAATAAAAGAAATAACTCCGGTTTGCGAACCCGAATTCTAAGTTCGGGGTAAGGTTACGAATTCGAGAATTAAAATAATTCTCGAATCTGCCTGTTTGAAAACAGACTCAACTAAAATCAAACTTGAAATGAAATGAACGGGGAGAAGTTTAACGAATTTCATAATGTTATATTCTTGATCATGCAATATTAAAACAGTGAGGTTTTTCTTTATAAAGCACGTACAAGTAGGAAATTAAAGCATGGATTACATGGTTAAATACAATAGCAAAGAAAAGAAAACCTTGCTAGATGGTGGATAGATGGAAATGAAGATCGATTCTTTGACTTAGCCTCGGTTTGGAGCTTGGATGAAAGGATGAATGTAAGAAGGGGTAGAAAAGTGGTGTGTGGATGATAGTGTGGTGATAATGATGGTGATTAGAGTAGTAGAATGAATATAATATAGAGAGAAGAGTGTGTGTATGGAGGCTTTGGTAGAGTTTTTGGATGGAATTCTTGGATGATTGTTGATGAAAATGATGGGGTATTTATAGGTGGAGAGGTGAGTATTTTGGAGGGAAGGGTGAGAGACACATCCCAAAAATCATGCCTCCCCATGCAAGCTCATACGTCAAGCGACCTTTGACAATATTATGGTCAATCCGAGGTTAAAAAGCGTGTGCTATGATCATGGGATTGCTTGGGAAAACTGGCACCAAAAATCAAATGTATTTGCAAAGGCTAAGCGACCTATGAGGATTAAGCACACAGATTGCTGACTTGGCAGTTGGCAATGGACCGGATGTTTAATCCCAAAGGCTAAGCGGCCTATGCTCAATTCCTATGGGCCGGATTCGCTAGTTGGGCCAGGATGTGAATTGATGATGGTTATGCAGCCTACTTGATTTTCATGCGGGCTGATATGATTTGTTGGGCCTGTTTTAACAATATCGTGGGCCCAATGATCCAATTTGATGTTCGGTCCATTGACTTGCTGAGTTTTGACGAGTCGAAATTTTATCGGTGCAAATCCCGGTGTCTACAGAGAGCCCCCACTTTGATCGAGTCCGAATAGGACGAAGGTCAAAGTATCCTGATGTGCAGATGACTTGATACTTGGCGATGAATGCCGGCGATTTCTGAGAGGGTGGCGCCTTTTAACGGCGTCCTGAGTGAAGGTGGTCCCTTTTAGCGGTGACCCAGCAGCAACCTTTTAGCGGCAGCTGGATGATAATGGTCCCTTTTAACGGTGACCGGGCGACAACAACCTTTTAGCGGGAGCTGGGTGATGTGGTCCCTTTTAGCGACGACCGAGCGACAACAACCTTTTAGCGGCAACTGGATGATAGTGATGCCTTTTAGCGGCGACCTAGCGGTAGCAACCTTTGAGCGGCAGCTGGATGATGATGGTCCTTTTTAGCGGGTCTGAGTAGCAACCTTTTAGCGGTAGCCGGGCGATGATGATGGTCCCTTTTAGTGGCGACTTAAAAATCATAAGAATACAAAGTGTTAGTTTTCCTAAAATGCGAAAGGAGAATTGGTTTAATTTTGTACTTGGATTGGTTTCAAACTTCGGAAATTCTAGGGCCGATTATTGGCGTGGGCCAACATTTTTCGGGCCGATTGCAATTTAGTTTGATGGACTGCAAAAACTTGGGCCGCCTGTTTGGGCCTTAGCCGATGCGTATGCTAAGCGGCCTATAACATTTTTCATGGGCTGATGAGGGCCGCAATCTTGGGCCATGGTTGTCGTGTAGGCTAAGTGGCCTACATTGATTTTTTTTGTTTATTTTATTTTATTTTATTTTTCTCGTGAAGGGAATCTGAGTGGGCCCGACCCACATGTGGATGCAATTAAGCCACGTCGCCTTGTCTCCTTCTTGGGTGGCAAGATGATGACTTTTGGATTTCCAACCAATGAAATGCATTTAGAATCTCGAGGCGGATCCTAGAAATGAACGGTTCACATTCACCAAGCTTTTCTATAAATTCAATGCATTCTTCATTCATTTCATTCACACATCCTCCATTCCTCTATAGCTTCTTCTTTCCTTTTAAAGAATTTTTCTCCTTTGAAGAAAGAGTTTAGGTTTTGTTAGAAGATGCAACCCCGGAGCCAAAGAAATCCTCCTCTTCCCCATGCGGCGACAGGCCTCATGAAAGGGCCTCTCGGCGTAACTTTGTGCTCGGTGCGGAGACAAGTCCTTCTGATCTCACTATTCGGTCTTGAAATCATGCTTGGTACTACCATTCTCATGGCAAGGTGACTTCTAATCCTTCTCTTCATGCTTAGTTTAGTGTAAAAGTAAGCAAGCACGAATTTGTGTATTTCATGTCTTGTCAATTTTTTGAACTATTTTAAGCATGCTTATATTGATTCATATTTGTGGCTTAGGATATTGAATAATGCTTTTATTTATGCACCCCGACTGAAAACCCAACTTGTATTTTGTAATGTGGACCAAAATTCCTTCAAACTGACTAGGAAACTCAGCCCGTATGTTAAGTGAAGGATAAGCGGCCTACGTAAGTAAACAAGGCCCGTCCCAAGTTTTAGCCCAAATGACGAGTAGCGGCCCACCTGAATAGACGAAGGTCAAGCGGCCTTCATCTATTTTAGTGGGCTTCTGGCGCGTGTTTGGGCTGAAATGTCGGGCCATTTACCCAATGTAGGTCAAGCGGCCTACACATTCTGTTGGGCCGTGGGTGCTGTCTTGTGGGCTATGGCAGTGAGCCCAGTATTCAAATTTATGCTGGGTCCTGCTAGGGTCCAGCAGACTATAATGCTATATGAGTCCCCATTTGAGGTAGCGTTCTGAAATTCTATTTGTTGCTTTTTAGGAAGATGCCCTGAAAACTTTCGGTAATTTAAAAGATCACTTGAAAGTTGCGCATCTATCCCTGGAAATTTTGTAGATGAAACACTGACTATAGCTGGTTTCATGCCTTTTCGGAAGTGTTTGGTCGCTTGGAATTGTCGGACCTTTTGTATTATAGGTCGAGCAATCGCTGAGAGGTTTTGGGACACTACCAATACCTTCCACCTGCCTGTGGGTGAAATGACTATAACCCCGAAGGATTTTGTTATGATCACCAGTCTCCCTTGGGGAGGGCATAATGTGATCTTTCATGATGAAATTCCTCCCGCAGTCCTAAATATGCTGGGTCCAGTGATAGCACGCCTTCGTCACGGATAAGGCCTGGCCAACCTTACATATGCACATATTGAAGTGACTCTCCGCGATGCGAGCTTCCAAAATTTACCTAATGAGCAACGTCGCTTCGTGTTCTTGGCGTATATCCTTTCTGTAACCCTCTTCGCCAATCGTGGGGACAACATTGTCCTGTCGTGGTTGCGAAACTTTTTGAATTTTGACAACATTCGAAATCTGAATTGGGGCAAGGCGGCATATGCTAACTTTATTCACGGGCTTCGCCGCGGTGTGAGAGTCTCCAAAAAATGACGAGCCCGTCTTTGTTCATCTGGCTCAGACTCGTTTCCAGTATGGCCCTTCCCTGTGGAAGATGCTCGAGGTACCTACCTAAGACTCTTCTCACTTTGATGTTGATCCTCCTTTTATTTTCTTTTTTACATCATGTTTGTGCAGACGTGGGCCTATGAATACATTTTGTCTTTAAGTGTCCAAACGAAAAGGGGTAGGACAGTGCCGGCCGCTGAGCGTTGGACTGTCGAAGGCATTCATGGGAAGAAATACAAGCCAGGGACTCTTGACCTTGTTCGACGTATGCTGGACAACCTTACTCCGGTATTACTTCACTCTCAACAGCTTTCCTTTATTTTCCTCTGCATTCTAGTCTTAAATTCTTTTCCCTTTTGTAGGGTTAGGTGAATTGGCGTCCATGGGTTGGTTTTAATGTGGGAGGGTTGCCAGCCCCCTTGTATTTAATGGAACATGACACACATCTTCGCCTTCTGATTAAGGGGCCTTCAGGCTACATGTGGTACCTGGGAGAGAGAGCCTCCAGGCAAATCCTAGGCCTTCATCCTGGCCTCATCCCCGTAGATCCTCCTGAAAGGATGTTTGATCCATGGCATAATGCATCCAGACAATCTGAGAGAAATGGTTCAAGGTCAGGAGTTCCAACAATTCATTAAGGAGGTCCAACTAGATCAATTTGATGAGGAATTCGATCGCCACCTCAATCGCTTACCTTTCAGAGTGGTAAGCATCTTTTCTTTCCCTCATTTTCCTTGTCATGCCTTTACTGATCACAATTATGAAATTACCAGTTGGGGCCTTACGCCAAGGCTGTTGAAATGGAGCTTCCGCCAGAGGACGAGAAAGTTTGCGGCTTTTTGGACGTGGAGCTAAGCAGCGAGTGTTCTGCACTACAGGAGTTTGATCAGAAATCGGTAACTTCCGTTTTGTATTGTCTCCTTGTCATTTCTCTTTTCTCATGAATAACTCCGATTTTTTTAATTTTTTTTTAGCCGAGGTGGCCATGCTTTCGGCGTATCGTCAAAGAATGGAGTGCCATGAAGAAGCACATCCATCAAGTGTTCACTGGCTCTGGCAGATATCAGGGCAACGTAGCCAGGGGCACAGATGTGGGGGCTGATGCGGAGTCTGTTCCTAGGGAACCACCGCGACGCTCAAATGTGGTTCTTCCTCATACGGAGCCCCTACGTCGCTCTTCAATAGGGGAGTATTCTTCTAGAGGCCGTTCTCGAGAAGAGGTTGGCGGGTCTTCTCGTCCTCCTTTGGCTCCTGTGCCAGAAGGTCGTGGAAAAGGCATTCTGCTTGAAGGTCAGAGTTCTATGGGGTCTCATCGCATCAGATCTGTCTCTAGAGATCATCGTCTTCCAAGCATGGAAGAAGACATGGCTCAAATGTCATTAGAGGAGCCATTCAACCAGGGAGGTTCTTATCACAGCGGGGGAGGCTCTTACGACGACGAGGGTTATGGCGAAGATCCACGGGCACCTTCCTTCTGTGTTGAGGATGCCTTAGAGTCCAGTGCTACAAACCGACCCTCTCGTTCTCATAGGACTCCTGCTTCGATGCGCTCTGGTTGTTGGGGTCGAGAGATAGTGGTAAGAGATCGCGATTCAAATGCATCTGTAAGGTATCCTAGTGGTCAGGCCCTAGCAAATGACGCTACCTCGCGTCCTGTTAACCTTATCACTCTTTCCTTGGGCGGTTCTGGCATGTACCAAGGTTATGGTGCATATTCTAAGGGGTGCCCAGTGCCTACACCTGATATAGGATCTTCTTGGCCAACCAATTTACAAGAGTGGTCAATGCCTCAACATTCTTGGCTGGGAGGGTCTAGCTCTTCTGCATGGCCGATGCCTGGTTATGGAGCTGAGCCTGCATGGCCCACTTCATCTACTGGGTGGTACGTTCCTGATCATTCATGGCTGGCTGCTTCTCGAGGGTCCCATAGATCATCACCCTCGCACTCATCGGTGGCTCCTTCTTTTGCTTCGCCATCGCCACGAGATCCTTCTCCGGTGCCATCGCCACCTTGAGAGCCTTCTCCTGTGCCATCGTCACCTCGAGAGCCTTCTCCTATTGTGCCTCCTGTGCGGGATCCGTCTCCAGTGTCTTAACCAATGCTGCCAGTTATTCCTTATCCAATCCTTATAGGTCTTGATCCGGAAGCCGGACCTGACTACTATTCCTGGGAGACCTATTTCGGGACTGCAGGTGCCTCTAATTCCGGAACTTCAAATGTTGGTGGTGTCCGGGCTGAAGACAGCGACGATTCGAGCTCTCTGATGTGGTTCGACTGAAAGCTCCACCTGTATGCAAGACTCATGCAAGACTCCTTTTTATTTTATGCACGACTTTTTCTAATTAATGCAAGACTTGGCGCATATAAAATTCTTATGTTTATAAATGCATTCTCATTATGCTTTTCTACATTATTGGGTTAATCCCGCATTAATCCCACTTCCCCAAAAAGAAAATAAAAGAACAAAAAAGAAAAAACCTAAGTGTCGGAGTAATCTCGAGAAAAAAATTTCTAAACCGAGCATCAATGGATCTAACAAGAAAACCCAAGACATATGAGAGAGACGCTGCTGGGCCGTTTAGATCACCAAAGAAAATGGCCAATCTGACTGCATAGGCTAGGCGGCCTTCTGTTGCTAAAAATGTGCTTGGGCCGCTTCAAAGGCTAAGCGGCCTACGCTGATCAGAGGAGGGAGGAGAGTCTGGCCCAAGCGCGCGTTGTGTCTACAACTAGCAAAGGCTAAGCAGCCTTTCTATTTTTTTTCCTTTTTTTTTTCCTTCTAGCCGTTGAAGATGGGCTAAAATCATGGGATTGAGGGGCAACGACCATATGACCGTTTTTTTATGATTTTGCTCCATTTTAAGCTTGGTTGAAGTGTATAAATACCCCTCCTTGAGCATATGAACTTCATTCATCATCTTAGCTTGAAAGCCTTCAAAAAGTCACAAAAATCCCTAAAGTTTCCATGGCGTTCGAGAAAACTTGCCACTTGGATGAGCATATTGTCTGAGGAAGAGAAGAAAGAGCTTGGAAGATACCAACTAACCAACCTATTGAGCCTTTGCCAAGTGAGACTGAACCTCGATTTTCTTCGAGCGACGAAGACTTTCTAGGATTCGAAGATGCACGTCTTCCGCTTTAACATGAAGGAGCTATGCCCGCTTCCAAAGGAATGGTCCTCTATTCTTAGGACTAATCACTCTGCACCGTCGACGTCACCCCCAACATCCCTTGACGTCGGGAAACACTATAAGGAGCTTCTATGTCTTCTTTCCCGTGTCATAGGAAGCGCACTAATTGGCGGAAAGGTACACTTCCAAACTCTAGTTGAATATTTCCAGTCTCCTGAGACTTTAGAGTATGGTCCGGGGATATGAGTGTGAGCACTCGTATTATGTCTTCTTGGGGAATTCTGTTTTTGCCATGGTGGACAAAGGATCGATCCGGCGAGCCTAATACAAATTGTTGAATTAGCAAAATTTCTCTTTTATTTTCATTAGTGTGGGATAATTGTCGTGCAATTGTAACCCTTGCTAACTTTGTTGAAGAGATATGGATGATGGAGCATTTGAACCTTGTCAAGGAGCCTCGAACATCCTCTACGTTAGAGAACTATTGTCAAAGGAAGAGGAGATATACCAATCTTCACTCAGTAACGTAATGGATCGCATTCTTAAAGGAGCCTCGCAACATCACATGGTGGATTGAATGGTGGCATATCCCTGAATATGTGTGTAAAACCCCGAAAAATGCTTATATGTTTATCGTTAAATTACCTGACGTGCGTTCTCTTTCCGTTAAATATATACATATATATATATATATATATATATATATATATATATATATATATATATATATATAGGGAATGGATCACATAAGCATGAACCTTATATGAGCATGTGAGCATCAAAGCATTTATCGCGAACATCAAGTACTATTTTCATGGACACCAAATATGAATGGTGGAAATAAAATTGGATATTTGATGTCCATGAAAACAATACTTGATGTCCGTCAGAAATGCTTTGATGCTCACATGCTCATATAAGGTCCATGCTCATGTGATCCATTCCCATATATATATATATATATATATATATATATATATATATATATTTCATATGGAGCTTTTAGAACCGCAAGTGGGTTACTTGGAATTTTTAGTGACTGAAAAATATCAGTTAGGAAATTTTCGGTTATCGGCTAATTTTATTAGGATCAGTTTGTAGGATCCGTTTTAGAAAAAGTGTTGTTTTTAGGAGAAAATTTTTATGAGATGTGTTAAAATAAATCTAGTTTTATTTTCAAAACTTCCCCCTTTTCTTGCTACAACCCGCCACACCCTCTCTTTCTTTTATCCAGTGGATAACTTGGTCTCCCATGCAAATGTACATACCCTCCCCCCATCCCATTTATATTACCCCTTCTTCTTCTGTTCTTCTTGTTCCCAGACCGTGCCTCACCTCACTTGTTCTTTCTCTCAGCTCCCTCCTTCTCCTCTTCTTCTTCCTCGTGGCTTCACAGCAGCACCATCGAGCGCCGACCACCTCACCGCTGCTGCTGCCATGGAGAAACCGCCCCAGAAGACCCCCTTTTTGCGCTCGGTTTTTCTGCCCAGCCGAACGCCACCACCCAACGCAACTGTGAACCGCTGCCGCAGCAGCGACGCCTTACTTGACCTTCGGTGACACCCCCAGTTGCCGCGCGACCCGTCTGACGACCATCCTCAACACCAGCGACCACCGTCCACAACTCCGGCGAGCTCCGAGCCTCGGTTTCACGTTGCTACTGCTCGAACTTCGACCACCGCTGCCCCCGCCGATGACGCTTCACGTCCCACCACCTCCGAGCAGCTGCCTCCACCCACCGTTGACCGCCCTAGCTGACTACCTTCCCCTCTTGTCAATAGTGTAACTCTCTCTCTCTCTCTCTTCTTCTTGTTTTGTTGTTCAACTGTTAGGATTTGTGTGTATGATTCTTGTTACGTGTGCATGGCTTTGGGTGTGGGTTGGGTCAAGGGTTCGAGGGTTGTTGTGGTAGGTTAAGATGTGTGTGTGTAGTGGTGAAGGGTGGTGAAATGGTGGGTTGTGATATTAGGATTGTATGAGTTTGGATTTTGTTAGAATATTATTAGAGTTTAATATGTTTAAATGATGTTTAATGTACTAAATGTCTTGATATATATTTCATGTTATTACTACTAATAAGTTCATATTATAAGTAAATATTAAGTTTCGTAATATTATTATTAAGTTTCGTAATTTTGTTATTAAGTTTCGTATTAATATTATTATTAAGTTCGTAAGTTATTAAGTTCCGTATCAATATCATTAAGTTTTCATAAATTATTAAGTTTTCGTAAGTTATTATTAAGTTTCGAATTATTATTTTTAAGTTATTATAAAGTTTCATATTATTATTATCAAGTTCTAAGTATTATTAAGTTTTCGTATTATTATTAAGTTATTGTAATATTATTAAGTTCCATTATATTATTAGGTTTCCATATTATTTATAAAGTTTCATGATTTTATCATAAAGATTCATGTTATTATTATTATTATTATTATTATTATTAGTTTCATGATTTTATTGTAAAGTTACATATTATTATAAAGTTCATATTATTAGTTTCATGTTGTTATTTTAAAGATTCATGTTAATATTTTAGAGTTTCATGTAATTATTTTAAAGTTCATATTATTAAAGCTCATATTTCTTAGTATTGAAGTTTCATATATTTTAGTATCAAAGTTTCATATTTTAGTTTTTAAAAGTCTCATGTTATTATTTTAAAAGTTTCATTATTATTAGTATTATAAGGTTCATGTATTGATGTTAAAATTCTCCTTATTAGTTTTACGTTCATATTATTAGGTTAGCTTGAATAATTCTTGACCCTAGGAACATGTTAAGAACCCTAAAGTGTGGTTTTGAATAAGTTTATGTGATTATGTGACCTAGCATGTTCTTTAAATGTTATAATGGCATGCTTGTAATTTTTGTGGATAGTACCATGCAAGTTTACATGTTAGGAGTCACACTAGTTTAGTTTTATTCGAATTATCGTTGGCGTAAAATCTGTCATTTGTTCTCCAACCATTTCTCTTTCTAGAAACTCTAGAACTTTCTCACTCATTCTCTTCTCTCTAAAGTGACACTTTTTCTTCTTCTCTTCTCACTCTAGTTCGTCGATCTTGATTTTCTCCTTTTCTAAAATAATACTCATTCTTTGTTGGATCCTCAATTTTCACAAAAGATCGTTCATCTCAGGTAGTATTTCTATTTTGTTAATTATTTTTCTTAATTTTTTTTGGCTTTTTAGTTATGGTTTATTATTATTTTTAGATGTTTTTGTTTTGAAGGTCGTTCAATCAATTATGACTTTCTCATTTTCTATATTTTTCTTATGTTATATATCTTGATCTAAACATTTTTGTTATTTTCATGTCATATTTGTTTACTCCTTTAATTTGTTAGTTCCTTCATTTTTCTTGATTTTATGTTCTTTAGACGACGTTGATTTAACATATTTTTGTGTTTTGTTTTATTTTGACTATTTTCATGCTATTTTATTGATGTCTTCACCCGATGTTCAAGGCAATCAATTCGATCGTTTCTTTTTTATATTTTTTCGGGTTCAATCTTTCACTTTTTTTTGTGTTTTTTTTAATTTATTGCATGTCTTGTTCATAAAATAACAACAGATGAAATTTGTTAGTGATTCACTTATTTCTTTTTCAAATTAAAATGTACATACTGTAAACACAAATTTTGAGTCTAAAATAAATAAAGACAGGAAATCGAGAAACAAATTAATTTGTATTAATATTTGAATATATGCAGGTACAATCTCTATATTAAATACAATAAAGTAGTCCCCTGATTCGATCTCCTAAAATTTGGGTGAACCAAGGGCGCAGACGCTTGATCTCGATCTCGAATACTGGTCAAGCTAAAAAACTCTTGTAGCAGTTCCTGAGCTGAATGTCTTGAGGGTTGATCCCCTTAGTACTTGGTAGCTGGAGGCTGCTCAGAGTTTAACTGCCTGAAGGTTAACTGTTTGTTATAGTTCTCCTGGTTCTTGGATGCGAGGGCTTGAGTTCTTGGTCTCGATTGATGAACCATATGAGGAAGATGACTGTAGTCTTTGATGTGAAGAACAGAAGTTGTTGAAGTAGCTGACGTTGGTCCTTGTAGCTTGCAGCTGGAGAGTGTATGTGGTTCGATCTTCTGAAGGCTTTGCAGGTCTTGCCAAAGAACTCTATAACAGTTCTTGATCCTGACACGGTAGATGCTTGGAGGCTCGATCTTGAGCTTTTGCAGATTTTGGTTCTTCGCGCTTCGTAGCTGGATGTTGCTGGCAGTTTGATCTCCTATAGCCTCTGGATGCTGACTGCTGAATCTCCGAGGGCCTTGAAAATGAGGGGGAGGACCCTTATTTATAGGCTCTAGAGGCCTACGGTTTTAACTGGGCTCTGGACTTGGGCCCAAATTAATTACTTATTTCTTTAACTTTAAATAAGGATATAATTAATATTTTTTGCATCATCTTTGACACGTGTCATGATGTTATTGGTCATTATACATTTCCATTTAAAATTTAATAAATGGACCGCCATAATTAAATTTACACGTGGCAGATAATAATTGGCGAAATAAATTTAATTTATTTTCCATGTGTCATTTTCTGATTCGCCGAAAAATTTTTACCTTCTACAGATGCCCCCTTCGAGAGTCAGCCGCGGACACGAATTAAAGTCTTTGTAGCGGTTGGGTCTCGAACGAAGTACCCACATAAAATGTTTGACTTGTGAACGAATCAAAACAAATTTATTTTTCTCCATCTTGGTCTAGTCATGATACACAACTTTTTTTTTTTTTTTTTTTTGCCTCTGGATGAGCTGAATTAAATTGGACAAACTGTCGGAGTTTGTTTGAAAGTAAGCCCAAGGGCTATGGTGACTTTCTAACAATTTTATGTGTACGATTGGGGTTTTACATGCAACAACCTAATTGTCCACGTTTCTTTGTTGATAGGCATCACTTTTTTTATCAATTAGACAAAGTCGCGTCAAACTCTTTCTCTGATAAGATTCTTTTGATGGTGGAATTGGAGTAGGACTCAGGCTCTTGCCTGATGACTCACTATATAAAAGGATCATCGTTTGCAACAACTCTTGCTCATGTTCTCAACAGTTTTCTAGGTCTGATGAGTGCTCAGCCATGCTTGTATCAACTTTTATTCTCATACCATGGTTGCATCATATGAGTTCTGCTGAAGTTATTTTTTTTTTCTTTCCCTTTCTTTTTTTTTTTGCTCGAAGTTTACTGAAATTCCTTTGCTCTTTTTGTTTATTCTCTTTCTCTCTTTCTATTGGGGTTAATGGGCACGGATCTGATGCCCTTTGCTCTATTCTTCTTCATATCTCTTTTCAAAGATTGGTACTAAAAAATGGTGATTTGTTTGAATTCACAATGAAATTAATGATAACTTCACCTTTAATGGGCATTCCTCCTTCCAGTTTTCATACTTTGCTTTGAAAACAAAGTACTGTTAGCACCTACGATGGCTGGGATCGAAAATTTTAAGTAAATCACTCTTCATGAAAATCTTTGATTGAATTTCATCTTTGATAATAGAAGCACCGTTCGTCCCCCTCTGTTTTTTTTTAATGGACATGATGCAAAAAGAAGCTTGAGCGTTTTATGGCTGATTGAATCATCTGACATGCTTGTGTCCATTTTTTTTTCTCAAAGAATTTCAGTTGGCCCCTCAATTCCTCAAGGACAATGGTGTCTGAATGGTTGGAATAATGCGGGAAGTTGCTTTAATATAGCACAAAAGGATGCTTAGAACCATTCATAATTATCTATTCTCAATTGTTGTATTTGGGAATAAATAAGAAAAAACAAAATTGTGCATATATCAATGTCTTTTTCTTTTTTATACCTATGGGCTCACAGTAATTAATGGAACATCAATCAGCAATGGGTTTTTGAATTCATGTATCATATGCATGACACACACCAATGCCATTTCTTTTTCTTTTCTTTTTTTTCTTTTTCTTTTCTTTTGTGGGTAGGCCCCGCATAATGGAAATATAGGGTTATACATCTTAACCCTTTTACGTGACTTTTTTTTTTCTTTCACATATTCATTTCTTTTTTACTTTTTCATTATTCTTTTATATATACTAGCTATAAGATGTGCGCGCGTTGCGCACAGTGGACACGAAGCTAGGGTCAATAGAATATATTCATGAAACCAAATAAGCAAGCTTTAAAATGGTGAACCAGTCAAATTATACATTTTTCAAACAGTAGATGACAGATGATGCTTGTAACCCAAGTTCAAAATATAAACATGGTGAATAAATACCAAATTACATAGAAAAGAAAGAACAAAAAAATTGTAACCCCAAACCTAAGAGGGGATTCTTCCTCCAAGGTAGTTAGAAGCTCATGCAGGAGCAGCTATTGATGACAATTCAGAGTGACCAACAAATAGGATAATATCATTATGCCAGAAATCGTTCGGATCAAATGATTATCTCAATGATCAATGACAAGATAACTTTCAATCATTAATATACAAAAAGATCTCAAACAACTAACATAATATGATCAATTGGCAAAAATACAAATCAGTGTACAAAGTTCACATACAGTCAACAATACAAGTTCATCAGCACTGAAATCATAATTGCTAGCCATTCACTGCAGAACCTGGAAATAAATTACTACTTAGTTCACCATCACAAGGTCTTCTATAAAAATAATAAAAAATAAATAATATTTAGTCCAAAATAAATAAATAAAAATTACCATTCCAGAAGTTAAAAGAATGCAACTTTCATTCTCCTACAGTCTAGGTGAGTGACAAAGCAAAATCCTTTCATTTCTCCTAAAAAGCCCCTGCACATATATTACCAAACAAAATCCATATCAAGTGGTTTCTATACCAATCAATCTATGACCATTGCAACCTCTTCTATTTTATGGCTATGTCATAGTTAGTTTACAAATCTAAATGCCCTTTGACCATTCTTTCATAAACAAATATTTTGTGGGACTATAAAGCAACTATTTAGTCTCTTAGTTTTTGTCTTTTTTTTTTCTTTTGGAGGATCCCGCATCAACGAGTTGTTATGCAAGGTTGGTTTTTATTATAAAAACCTATCACAATATGATTTTTCCAGTTCAAGCATGCCTATTTATTGTACATCTCTAGTTGATCAAAGTATACTGATTTCATGTTAGTCCTAAGGTAATAAGAAGAGGGAAAAATAAAAGAAAAGATAAAGCAACATAGGATAAGACTTAAGTGTCTAAGACAACAGAATGATGGGTGTGATTATGTGAAGTACACATAGCTAATACCAAAGAAAAAAACTTACCATGAGAAGACTCAACATTCAAAATGCGATCAAGTGCATAATCAAACTACGAAACTTGATTGCTCAATCCGCGAAGGTTAGAGTCGACTTGGATGTAATCATCATCAATCTCATAGAAAAATTCATTCCCTTGCAAATTGCAAAACCATGAGATCCAAGATGTATCCTCCCCATCAGTCCAGCAAGATCAGACTCTTTACTGTCCATTTCAAATTCTTCTACAATTAGAACACCCACAACTATCAATATCAAATCACCAGTCTTTTTTGAATCCAAAAAGCATGTAGTATGAACATAATCGGGCTCTTCTTGAATGTTATGATACATGGGTACCGTATCATTATACATCCTAAAATACAAATAATAAAGTTTCACCCAAATAACCATTTTTTTTTACCATGAAGGTGATTTACAAAACCACATCTGAGGAACTTGTAAGATTATTAGGTTTTATGTCAATGCCAATCCTCTTTGTTCTCATCTATTGAACTTCATGGAAGACATGTTTCATAAAATATAACCTTCAAACTTCTGAAAAGGAACTATAACATTATGCCATTATACTTCCATGAATGAAAAAACACATCCAATCATAAGTCTATAAATATACTAATTCAATTTACACTTTAAAGCTAAGCACTAATCACAAAAAGGATGCTCTTACACAACCACCCATCCCTCCATCCCCTAACCCTAAAGTGAAACAAAGAATGTAAAATAAGCAAAGTGTATGCACACTTTCTTTATTCAATTGACAGAGTAGACAAGATGGTTGTATAATTATGTAACAGATAAACTATAATCACAAAATTAATTTGTGTCACAATGTCCTTGCTAACTAACTGAATGCAATCTAGTTATTGTCCATCAATTAAAATGCCTCCATCTGAACTATATGAAGAGGAAAGGAGCTTCCTCAGTCCTTATGGCCTAAGAACGGGCAAATTGGAGCTACTCTTGCTTGCACAACCATAATTGCATTGTTAGAAAGACTTTAAAAAAATGAAGTAATAGAAAGAGGGAGGAGAGATAAATCACACATTTTTAATAACATAAAAAGTGATGAACAAAAGAGTGGCAACTCATGGACTCATGGTATGGTGCAGAATTGATCAATATAATATGTTTAGATTAAGCTTTATAGCTTGTTTAATGATTTCCATCGGTTCAGTCTAATCAAAAGAATAACCAAACAACCGCTACACTCAAAACAAATTAAATAGATCTAAACAAGTATCAACAAATATCAACTTATAAAAAAATATCCATAATCGAGTGTTAGACCTGGCTCGGATACCCTTATGAGGCTCTGATACCACTTGTTAGACCTGGCTCAGATACCCTTGTGAGGCTCTGATACCAGTCGTTAGGATCGAGGTAAAAGATAGGGTAACCTAGTATTTGCAGCGGAAGATAAAATTATTAGGATGTATAAATTGAGAAAAAAATATAACAAGATCAGTAATTAAGATAGAGAGTATAAAAGACACACGATTTACGTAGAAACCCAAATCGGGAAAAAACTACGGACGGCAACGGAGCAATAATCCACTATTATAAGGGGAGAGATTACAAGAGAGATCCCAAGGGGCTATATAACGCAGAGAGATCGACGGCAAGATCTCAAGGGGTTAATAGCACAACAGGAATATACTGAAGACAAAATAACTCTCTAAAATATATCACAACCTAGGGATGGGTAGAGATGAAGAATGCTCTATGTGTGTTTTATCGTATGCCATAAGTGTATAGATTAATAAAACCCTCTATTTATAGGGAAAACGCCCTATAAACCTAACTTGACTCCCACTCCAATTAGATTTAGAATCTAATACAATTAGGAAATCTAACATAATAAGGAAACCAAAATAATATCCTAACACAATTAGGAAATAAATAATTGTGGGATCAAGAGATTGGGTGATTTTAGGACACTTTCCTAACATCAAGATAAAAAGAAGGCAAGGGTCCAAACAACAAAATCAAGCTAATTATAAAGAAAGACCCATGAATAAATCAACCATAAAGTAATGAAAATTGAGAAATAAAGAAAACATGGGTAGAGAGATATCCATTTATGAATAATAATAATAATAATAATATTAAAAACTATAATTGGTCTATCAACTTTTTTTTTTTGACCCAAAGGTCTATCAACTCTTAACAACTATTCTATGATTATAGTGTCTTTTTCTGATATTACTTATAACTAACAGCCATAAAAATGTACGTACATAAATTTTCTTAGTGAATTTATGGCAAGTAACAACCATAAAAACATTCTACTCCTATGAACAAGAGATCAAATTAATTTTCAAAGATGTAATCATGGATACAAGTTTGATTTAAGATAGGTTTTATTTTTCTACACTTAAATGAAACAAATAAGATACGCACACTTATATAAGAGAATCAACAAATTTATATCAAAAATGTAATAGTTAATGTGAAAAATTAGAAAATAGAACTTGTATTGGGGGGAAAAAAATACTAAATGAGACCAAGTAAGCCATCAACTTCAAATTATAAGTTTAAAACAACAATGAAGAAATCCATAGTCGTCGAAACTGTCTCAACTGGCAAACAATCCAGCAGCACAAAAGCAGCCTCACTCTTCTACAAAGTGAAATTTAGGGGGTTACAAGTTACATATTAAAAAATAAAAAATAAAGAAAGATTATCCAATGTCTTATCATTAGCTAAACGTCCTACAAATAATTTCTCTACAAGAAAATCAAATTCCAGAAAAACAAACTCAAAGTCTGCTTTACTAAAAGTACAGCGAGATTCATAACCAGAAGAGGAGAAAAAGTGAGAAAATAAAATACCAAGGACTATCAACTTCATGACAAAACTAAAGAGACCTAACAGATTAACTTATGCATATTTCGATAATTCAAAGAAAGCTGGAATAAGCAATAACTAAATTCGCTAACTTATAGAGGCATAAATGAGTAATGATACACAACGTTGCAAGCTTATGAATCAAAACTGAAACTCGAAAATAAAGGAAATAATGAAACGAAACCTGATTAGGAACTTCTATTCGAAATCAGAATTCATCGTAAGTGTAACACATCAACATCATTGGATCATGCAAGATAAGAAACTCTGACTTGAGATCATAGGGTTGAAATTGGTTTTGAATCAAAACAATCCAAACCCCCCCCCCCCCCAAATATGCAGTTTGATCTCTAAATTTTGGAGTGGTGGGTAGTAAGACCTAACCAAATCTGACAATAGGAATCTAACATCTAAATTCCATGATGGACCTTTCAACTCCTCCTTTCAATCTTTAAATCCCACGCACAACTAAATCTAACTCAAAACTTAAATGTAACTCACTCACTTATGCATACAATGTTCCCCAGCAGAGTACCGGACCTTAGTGGAGGTGAGATTGACACAATGAAAGTTGGAAAATGACTTACATTTGCACCTTCATTAAGGAGTTTCTCTAAATGTGCGATATTCCCTCATGTTGCAGGAAACATTAGTGAAATCTGGAGAATTCAAACATGCACAAACAAATAAAAATAGCCCAAATTCAAGATTAATCAACCCTCTTAAGAAATCAAACCCAACCCCTACCATAAAAAGGGCATATAAAGCGACCAATATTTCACCTGCTTGTAGTGATTAACTACCAGGCATCGAGAACTCACCCAAAAGCCAAGAAAGAACCTAGGATGGAATTTCCGGGGAAAAAAACTGCACATTCAACACCTAGAACATATAAAGCTTCTTGGTACAACTCAAGTCCTAAACTAAATCTAATTCAAAGCATTAAAAACCAACCTCAAGAAGCTGAAATCAGTCCCGAAAATCCAAGTAAATAAAAAAATAAAAT
Source organism: Portulaca oleracea (assembly GCA_029582165.1). Taxonomy (NCBI): domain Eukaryota; kingdom Viridiplantae; phylum Streptophyta; class Magnoliopsida; order Caryophyllales; family Portulacaceae; genus Portulaca; species Portulaca oleracea. The sequence continues at coordinate 8,264,150 of CM055879.1, read as the reverse complement.
AAAAAAACTTCCTTTGTGGATAGCAATCCGACACTATCTGATTAGCATCAAAATGGGCCGGGGCACAAAATTAGCACAGACTTCAGCTAGGTACCGAAGAGAATAAATCCAAAAACAACTTCAATCCGCATTATCTTCTTCGATCCTCAATCAACAATCCATTAAGAATAACTTTTCCAGAAACTCAAATTTAGAGAGAAAGAGAGATTCGAACCTGAAAAATCCTTGAGTTTGTTGTAAAATATTTGCGTCCGTTTGCAATTGATCTATGGTTGTTGGAGAGGCAGGGACTTTGGGATTGGAGATGGGAATTTGGAGAGAAGATAATGAATGGAAATAGAGTGAGAAAAGAGGCGAAGAAAGAAGCATATGGAAAAGTAATCTGTGTGGTGAATTGACTGAAGAAGAAAGGTTGCAGAACTTTACAAACACATATATGACAATCTTGTCATGGATAATAAAGAAAGGAACAAAGCTACCAATCACAAAGTGAACATGTAATGTAGAAACAGATTTTTGTCATTTATAAGGGAATACACAATATTATTATTTCAAAGCAAAGTTGCGCACCAAACAGTCTATTCAACAAGATGTGTATTCTATCTGTTTAATTCAACTCCTTCGGCAATTGAGATCAAAAAAAGTAACTAATCATATATGACATAATTCAGAAGAGGGAAGCATAAAGCTTAAGATAGGATACTTATTGGATGGTGTTGTTCTGAGTATTGGGTATTAATGCATAAGTCAGCAATATCTAAACCATCAAGTAATCCTGATAACAAAATCTAGAGTAAAACCACCAAAAAGAAAAGGTAAAAAACAAAAAATATAGCACCAAGAGGAGAAATTGATGCAGATAACTTATAACACAACAATTTAGAAAGAAGGAAAACTGAATCTTGCAGAAAACATACAACTGACAACCATGCACTTCAGAAAATACAGACCAAAACCTAACTCCCTTTTCCTGTTGTCTTGCACCCAATCCCATAGCCACCCCTCCCCCCAACAAAAAAAGAAAAGGAAAAGGAAAAAAAAAACCTTCTCCTTTGGAGGCAACCAGAAAAATGGAGGAAGAAAGCACAGTGAGACACGTTTTGACCAAAAGCACACCAAACCTGCCCCCTGTACTATGTAGAAGGTATGAGAAACATATGTATCTGAAATAGATAATGAACATGTGTCACACTTTAGGGTTGAAATTTCAGAACAAGGTTTTATGGGCATTTCCCTCGTGTGTTCAAGCAATGCTTCAGTGTTATCATAGTTGAAGAGAACAAGAAACAAAGTAAATGAGATCAGTGAGAGCAACAAAAATTTTAACCAAACACATGCAAAAACCAAAATAGCTTGAACAATTGCAAACATGCAAATTTTCAGTCTAGTACGAAATTAAAATAAAAAAGAGACAGAGAAAAACTACCAAGACATATCTAAATAGAAATTATCCTCTTGCATCCCTTTGAAGGACCATATCTAACTTCTCTAAATTAATTAATGTCCAACATGCAAAATGTTGGATGAAGATAATGATGAACACACAGATATGCAGAGACTATGTATGTGGGTGAATTCAGAGATGTGGGAGAAAGAGAGGGAGAGAATGTGGCTGAATTGTCTGATGTGAAGTTTGATTGGCTCAAGAAAATGAAAAAAATCTTGCACATCAAGCATCCAACGCTAAAAGCACAAAAAAATCAAACTCAAAAACTCACTTAAATGCAATAAATTGGACATCAACCCAGAAATTTGAAACATGAATAAATCAAATACTGAAATTCAAAAAAATCAAACTCAAATAAGATTAAAGGAATGCTCTTAACAAATAATCAAGTAATTGAATATGAAGCCCAAACCAAGAAATCATTCTATAAAGACAAAAAATGTATAAGCATTCTAGAAATCATCAAACTCAGATCTTGAATACCTAGCGTCAAGCTTGAACAAATACAAATTGTGACACATTAAAACCCTGAATTTCTAAATAAAAATATAGAATGTGAAAATCCAGAAATTGGACAAGAAGTTGATTTTGGAAACCATTCAACCTAAAACCGTTCAACCCAATTAACTAAAAAATTGGACAAGAAATTGGACAAAAGAATTTACCTGGAATTGAATTCTCGAAACCCTTTAATCACACAAGCAGCATTACTGGTGAGTTAGCTTCATAAGAAATTAAACCATCGATCAGATCTCAAATTCCTCAAGCTTGAACAAATTGAACTTGTGATAGAGTAAACCCCTAAAAGTTTAGAATTTGAATTGAAAATATAGAAATTAGACACGAAATTGCATTCCCGAAACTCTTCAACCCAAATTAACTAAAAAAGCTACCAGGAATTGATAGGGTTAGAAAGAGAGGAGAGGGCCTTGCATCTGTGATTGATTAGAGATGGAGACACCATAGTGGTAGGCAGTTGAAAAGATGGAAGGCCTGAGGAGGTGTTATTATTGTGGGTGGAATGTTGGAGGAGGTAAAAGTAAAGAAATGGGAATAGTCAACATAACAATAGTATTATTGCTCGGTAGCCAACACTGTAGATTGCTACAGTAAATCATTCAGGTTTTTATAAAGTTATATATATATATATATATATATATATATATATATATATATATATATATATATATATATATATATCCACATATTGCAAAATTTGTATGAAATATTCGGGGTCTTAATGGCCCTAAGAAGCAGGAAGACTTGAAGCACTTTCTACAAATGAATAAATGTGATCTTGTGGGTTTAGTTGATACCAAAGTGGCCAAAGAAATGTGTGATGGTATCAAAAATTCGATCTTCCTTGGTTGGAATTCGATACATAATGCTACAGGAAACAATCGGAGTAGAATATGGATTGTATGGAGGGGAAGCATTTTGGTAATTCCTTTGAAGATTCATAATCAGTTTATTCATAGCAGAGTTGTGTCTGGTCATCGTTCTTTCCTATTAACAATCGTCTATGGGGACAATGATATCGGAATTAGGAAGGCTCTCTGGGAAAATCTCTATGATTTGTTAACTTCTTGTGTAGATTCTTGGATGATAGCATGAGATTTCAACCATGTTTTGAGCTTTGAGAACAGAATTGGAGGCAACCCAATCCCTGCGGAGGAGATAGTGGACTTCCGTCAATTCTTGAATGACAATCAAATGTGTGAGGTAAAACATACTGGGATACGTTTTACTTGGCATAACAAGAAAATTTATTCTTGCATTGGTCGGGTACTAGTCAATCCGGAGGGATTAATTCAGTTTGAATCGTTGCATTATTTGGTCCTCCCACATGGTATTTCAGACCATTCTCCTCTTGTCATAAAATTGGAATCTAAATCCAATTTTCACAAACGTAGATTCAAATTTTGCAATATATAGATTGATTCTACCTCTTTCTTACCACTAGTTGTTGATATTTGGAATGAGAGGGTTGAGGTTCTCCTATGTATAAACTTGTTACTAAGCTTAAGCTACTGAAGCATCCTCTTTCTGTTTTACACAGAACTTCTTTTGGTAACATATATAGTCAAGCTCAGCTGTATTTTGAACAGATGACAGCGGCACAAGAGTTAGTGGATTTGAACCCAGGAGATGAGAACTTATTGGAGAGGGCTTATTCAGCAAAGGAACAATATTTTCAGTCCCTATCTGCTGTAATGAAATTATTGAAACAGAAATCAAAAGCTGACTGGATCAAAAAGGGTGACCAAAATATAGCTTTCTTTTACTCTATGCTAAAGGTAAGACAATATCAGAATAAGATACTTTCTTTATCTGACAATGAGGGCAATGTCTTATCTGAATCAGAAGAAATTGGCAATTACTTGAATGGGCATTTTGAGGATTTTTTTGCAAAAAAGCCTTGCCTAGGAAAGGTCAGATTTGAAGTGATTATGAAGGGTAAGAGACTGGATATTTCACATCATAGTAAGCTCCTTAGACCTGTGTCATCTTTTGAAATAAAGGAAGTCATTTTTTCCATGGATGGTAACAAGAGTCCGGGTCCGGTTGGATTCAACTCGTCTTTCTTTAAAGCTACATGGCACATTGTGGGTTCGGATGTGGTGCGAGCTATTCAAGACTTCTTTGAGAAGGGGAAATTACTTGGGGAGATTAATTCTACATTATTATTGTGTAATCGTTTACAAGAAGTACTATGTGATGTGGTTGATATGTCAAGCTGCATTTGTGGAAGGCCGGTCTATCCTTCATAACATCCTGATAGCAGAAGACCTTGTGAGATTCTATAATCGTAAGGGAGTGAAACCGAGCTGCCTTTCGAAGGTAGATGTTCAAAAAGCATATGATACGGTTGATTGGGATTTCATAAGAAACTTGATGATGGCTTTGAATTTCCCGGAGATTTTTATGAATCGGGTTATGACATGTGTAACCTCGACAAGCTTTTCGGTGGGGTTTAATGGTGCATCATTTAGTTTTTTTAGGAGTGGACGGGGACTACGTCAAGGAGTTCCTATATCGCCTCTTCTTTTTGTATTAGTAATGGAATATTTGGGTAGATCCTTGATGAGTTTAACTCAAACTCAGGAGTTTAAATTCCATCAGTTTTGTGCTCCTCTCAAGCTCACTCACATTTGCTTTGCCGATGACTTACTCATGTTTTGCCATGGTGACAGCAAAAGTGTCAGACTGTTGTATGATGCTGTAGAGCATTTTTCTTTGGTTTCTGGTTTACATCCGAACAAAAGAAAATCAGAAATCATTTTTGCTAATGTTCCCAGCCAGGAGAAGAATGACATTTAGGAGTTTATTGGTTTTAAAGAAGGTATCCTTCCTTTTAGATACTTGGGTGTGCCTATAAAACCTTTCCGTTTAAATAGACATGACTGTGCAGTGCTGATTGAGAAAATGTCGAAGAGGATTAATGGTTGGGCAGTCCGGAAGCTTACAAATGCAGGAAGGACGGAGTTAGTCAATAGCATCTTAATGTCACTTCACACTTACTAGGAACAAATTTTCATATTGCCCAAGAATGTCATCCAGTCCATTGTGCAGCTAAGTCGCAGATTTCTATGGGGTTCTGACTCCAAAGCTCCACCTATATCATGGGACACCTGCTATCTATACAGAACCGAAGGGGGACTAAATATTCGGGACGCAGTGGCTTGGAATACACCAACTCTGGGCAAACTTATTTGGCAAATATGGAGTAATAAGGAGGTTCTATGGATTAACTGGGTTCATCATATATACATCAAAAAAGAATCCATATTGGATTGTGCCGTAAGACAGAATTCCAGTTGGTATTGGAGAAGGTTATTAAAGGCCCGTGACTCCCTCCTTCCTCTTTTCCAAAAAATCATTACTGAAGGTAAGAGTTATTCAATTCAGCTGGGGTATGATTTCTTGAAACATCACTCTCAAAAGGTGTAGGGGCCGCGACCCGGAGAGCACGGTCCCCACGGAGTGTCGAGATCGACGTAGGGTTGCTTATTTTTCCTAGGGTGCACTTTTAATTATTTTATGCACAAATTATTATTTTTGCCGATTTCACTATTTCATGTTGTTAAAAATATTTAATTTTACCAAATTTAAATCCCGACACTTCTCCTTTTTTGATGACTTAGCAGATTGGCCCGGCCCAAAGTCAGCCCAAATTCCCCAGACAGAAATCCGCGAGGATTTCCGGGTCCGAATCAACCTGGGTCTCCACTTTAGGTTATGAACTGCCATAGGTCAGTCCGAACAGGGCTTAAATCAAGCCCACTGCCAGAAGATCCGCGAGGATCCCATGACAGTGTAACTTGGCTAAGCCTCTGTCTGACCCAAGACACCCCATCAGGGGACTTACAGAGTACTTTGGGTGAACCCACCAAACGGAAATCCGCGAGGATTTCCGAATAGTGAACATACCCGAACCGGCTTCGTAGTCATCTGCATGCCTCAAAAAAAAGGAAAAAAGTCACAAAATAAATTTAGATAAAATCAGAATATTTTAACAAGCATGAAATAATTAAAAGACGGAGTCGCCAGTCAGTTTTGTGAAAATTGACAAAACCAAGATAAAAAGAACTCCACGTTCCATGAACCAAAGAAGCGGATTCGGGGGTAAAGGTACGAGTGTAGGAGGGTTGCTCCTACACCGCCCGTCAAAACGGCCTTACTTCATCGGGTTTTGGTTTAAGAAAGGAAAAAAGAAAACTAAAGAAAACAAAGCTGTCACCAAATTTTAAAATTAATGCATACGAAAAGTCACGAATTAAACAAACATCTAAAGAAAGAAAAAAGTTACAGCGGGCGGGGAAAGAGCGCTACATGAGTACAAATCAGAGAAAACCCAACAAAACAGAAGGAAAAGGTATACCAAATCCTAGCGGATCCGCGAGGATTTCCTTGATTAAACTTGACTTTCTCGATGTATCACGCAAATCCGGGCAGTGGCGCTCTTCCAAAATCCGCGAGGATTCTTCCCAAAAAAGTGTGTTTGTAGATTCACTTTTGTGTTGAAAATTTCTAAAAGTGCACCTACACCCAACTCCTCGAACCCTGCAAAATCCGCGAGGATTCCTCATTTATAGTACACAGCTTCGACAGTTATCCCTGGCAGCACCTTCCCCTCATTTCTGCAAATCCGCAAGGAACTGGACTTAGTGGGGAGTGTGGGGAGTGACTGTTTATTTGACCAGGGAAACTTCCCACTGGCCAGAAATAGTAACCGCGACTATTCAAAAAAGAAAAGAATCCGCGAGATTCTGCTTGGGCTAGACTGACAAATCCGCGAGATTTTAAGCTGAAATGACAAATCCCCGCGAGATCTCTTTTGGGCTGGATTTTTGTACTGGGCTGCAGCTTGTATCCGAGTAGACTTGCGTTGACTTTTCTGAACCTAAAGTTGTATTGACTTTTTCTGGGCTAATTACTCTGGATCCGCGAGAACTCGCATGGGCCAAAAGTAAGAAATTCGCAATGAGTCCTCTAGATTGGCCTGACAAATCCGCGAGATTTCCTGGGTTAGCCTAGCAAATCGGCCAGGATTTTTCCTCAGGTGCTCTGGCAAATCCGCCAGGATTTTCCCTGGGTTGGCCTGGCAAATCCGCCAGGATTTTCCTGTGTTTGAAAATGAAATTCACGAAAATGTTGTCCAGGCCGAAAATGTAGAAATCCGCGAAAATCTGTCTAGGCTAAAATGTCAAAATCCACGAGAATCTGCCCAGGCCAAAAAAAATGCAAAAATCCACGAGAATCTGTCCAGGCCCAAAATGCCAAAATCCGCGAGAATCTGTCCGGGCCAAAAACATGCGAAAATCCGCGAGAATCTGTCCAGGCCGAAAATGCAGAAATCCGCGAGAATTGATCTGGGTCGAAAATGCAGAAATCCGCGAGAATGTTGTCTGAGTCGAAAATGCGGAAATCCGCGAGGATTTGTCTGGGCCGAAAATGCAGAAATTCGCGAGATTCTGCTGGGCTAGGACTGACAAATCCGCGAGATTTTACTAGGTTGGGACTGACAAATCCGCGAGATTCTTCACCAAGTATGAAAATTTCTGAAAAAACATTCACGAGGATTTTTGAGTTGACTATGACCAAGAGTTGACTTTGACCAGTTGACTTTGACAAAAAGTTGACTTTGACTAGGAGTTGACCTTGATCCGGGAGTTGACTTTCGACTGAGAATACTAGATCTACGAGGGACCCGGGTACTGGATTTGCGAGGGAGCATCTTGGGCCTGATTCATTTGGATCCATGCGGTGCCTATATAGCCCGAAGTTCACGAGCACTCTAACAAGCCCGAAATCCTCAAGGTGCTTGTTGAGTACTATTTTTGGTGTCTACAATTAGCCCCCTCTTTGATTGAGTCTGAGTAAGACGAAAGTTAAAGTATGCCTTGAGATTGTTGGGGCTAGTCCAATGAATTTTCGGGGGTAGCCCGAATGAATTGAAAATGGGTCGGAGGTTGATCCAATTGAGCTGAAGTGTTGTCGGAGGTTGATTCGATTGAGCTGAAGTGTTGTCGGAGGTAGTCCGAACTGGAAATGCTGGAGGTTGTCCAGGCTTTGATGAATTTCTTGGGGGTAGCCTGAATAGTTGAATGATATTCAGATGTAGTCCGACTGAAATTGCTAGAGGTAGTCCAGGCTTTGATGAATTTCTCGGGGGTAGCCCGAGCAATTGGATGATATTCGGAGGTAGTCCGCTTGAAATTGCTAGAGCTAGTCCAGGCTTTGATGACTTTCTCGGGGGTAGCCCGAGCAATTGGATGATATTCGGAGGTAGTCCGCTCGAAATTGCTGGAGGTAGTCCAGGCTTCGATGAAATTCTCGGGGGTAGCCCGAACTGTACTTGAAAGTACTTGAGGATAGGTACCTACAAAAGATAATGAGACTTATGAGTATCAATAAAAAGTCAAAACACGGGGTCGCTTCCCCTTAGAATTTTATTTTTTTTAAGGTAAATGAGGATAGTGGGGAAAAAAAATCAGCTAGCCGATTAGAAAACTCCCTGTCAGCCTGTGGGAATTGACGAGGAACTCAGGGTTCCGACTTGATGATGGAGGACCAGCCTAACTTTAAGGTGGTTGCAAGGATTTGCTTGAGCCGAGATGGATTTTTCCTTGCTTGCGCTGGAATCTGCAAGAGCCTTGCTTGAGCTCAGTTGGTCTGCCATGTTTGATGACATAATCCTCGAGGAGCACGGGAGTCCGGCTTGATGGAATAATCTACAAGGGACCCAAGAATCGATGAAGGATACGCGAATCACTGTAGCACCCCAATGAGTTGGGCGAGCTGCTTCCAATTACAACTCTAATTCTTTCCATGATGATCCTGAATCAAAATTTAGTAGATAGTCATTTGCTTGGGCTGACATGTAGTAAAATCATCGAAGATTTTTGCTTTGGAATCAGCAAGGACTTGAAGCCCCCAATTATGCTTCACTTGGTGAGTTCACATAATTCCACAAGAGTTTTGCATCCAATTGGAACCAGCTGAAGATTTGTTCATGTTTGAGCTCATACTAAAAATTTAGTGAGTGCTTAAAGTCTTGCTTCGATCGCTAAAGTCAGCGAGATGTTTGGTGTAAACTTCAATATCTTGTTGGGCTTAGTCCAAAGTTGGAGGGAGTTTTGGGACATGCCTCGCAAGATTTTGTGCTCCTGCTCTTGTTCATTATTTCATTTCTCATGCAGATTGGAATTACTTCTTTGGCATGCATGCTGATTTGTCGACCATTGGTTCATGCTATGGGTTCTCGAGTCTGGGAGCGATTGATCTGATTTCTGTTGACTAACACTGAGTGCGTGTATAATGCTTAGACCGTTAATTTATATTTTATAATACAATGGATGTACCCTATTTCTCTAGTAATGCATGATGTTAATGCACTTATGCTGACAGTTTTTTCAATTTGTGAGGATGCAAGACACACATGCAATGAATAAGAGAGTCTAGGTATTGAGCTGTGGTCGATAACATTGGGAATATTAAGAGAGCTTCAACTAGTGAGAGCCAAAATCGGCTAGCAGTCCTAGGCTTAACACGTAAACTCCGCTTGGACCTTTTTTGCAAGTATGTGATGAATCTTAGTCCAATCCATGAGAGTCGATATCCTGAAGCACTCATGTTGTGGACGTTTGGGGATCCGTAAGGGCTTGTATCACCATGGAATCTATTGAGACTTTGAGCCAGACTTAGTTAATTGGCTATAAAAGAGGTTCAAGTCTCAACGGTTTATAAAATCCGCGAGAGCTCTTAGAAAAATTTTGCAAGGATTCTGCTTTAACCTGCTCGAGCACGACCAGGAAACTAGATAAGATCCTTCTAGGAGATCACTCGAAAGAAGCTACTTTTGTTTGATTATTTGGGCCGGACTTCAAAAGCTGCCTACGTATCCACTTTATGAGTGGAATCAGGTCGTCATAGTTCAAAAGGTAGCGTAAGCATTTAGTTGCTGACTTAATAGGCCAGTGGCTAATAATTTAAGAATAGTTTGCTGGTTGCGGTCACCAGTTGCTATATTTGACCTTGCTTTAAGGCATAGAATTTCCTTAGTTTGTCCAGTTTTGCTGAAGCTTCATAGATTATATATGAATATGCTAGGAGTGATAAGCCACCAAAAGTCCGTAAGAACTTCATGAATGAGAAATCTGCTAGGATGTTGCGTCAACAAAACCCACATTTCCAAGCCGAAATTGATATATGTGAACATGCTTTTGTAAAAGTTGTTCAAGGGCTTGGCTTCTAGTGTTAGACCCTATGTTGAACATGCTTAGAAAAATTAGTCCAATTATACAATCAACTGAGGAATTCTCTTTAAAATTGTGGACCATGCAAACTGCCATGAAAATATTTAAACGATCCAACTGCCCCAAAAATTCGTGAGGGGTTATAGGGACTTGACTTGTGATGAACATGCTTAAAATAAGTTGTTCTTATGTAAAATGTTGCTAGAAGAATTGATGATGAACATTTGCTCTTGAAAATCCGCGAGGACTTTTTCATTCAGCCTCACAAAAATCTGTTAGGACTTTCCCACAACTATAGCTTATTGTTACTGGATAGTAGAACTTGATCTTGCTATCCGATGGACATGAAGGAAAGTGATAAGACCGACGGGTCATTTCCACGAGAAGGGATTGGAACGAAATGCCCACTCCTAGGCACCTTAGATTGACCTCTAAAAGGTGAGCAAAAGGAAAAAAGAAATCCTTGGATGCAACCTATAATGATTATGAAATCTAAGCCAGGACAAGTTGTATCTTGACAGCCCCCTAGTTGGAAGGGAAAACAAAGGACGGGAGAAAGCCCCCAGTTCGAAAGGAAGACAAAGGAGAAGAGAAAGCCCCTAGTATCTACAAGGATAAGCCATGAAGAAAAGAAAGTGTGAGACTTCACGAGCAAGATTAATCAATAGTGGAAAAGACCTTATATCACATGACAATAAGACTAATGAGAATGAGATGTATAATAGAGACTCAATAAGGTCAAAATCATTTCAAAGCAAACTCTATTTCAATAATATGAGCATAAGACCAAGACACAAAGTCAGTCACCTTATATTGTACCTCTAAACAATCATGTATTGCCTTAGCAATTGCTGAGCAGATCCTCACTTTAGATAAAGTGGAACACTCCTCTCAATGTGTGTTTAGAAATGTAAGGGTTCACTCAAACTCATTCCAATGTATACAACTGCCATAAGCTTGACAAGACTCTCAACTCGATCTCCATCACTAAGGACAACATGTAAAAATGCTAATCATGAGGACTTTCAAAAGGTTGTACTGGGGTTTAGGCTAAGGTAAGAAGGGAAATCATTTGGAAAATGTGGAGATAAGTAGCCAAGTACCTAAAGAGCAACAACATTTTCACTACATGCAATGCAACACCTCCATACTGAACCTTAAATGAGCACAAAACATCCCCAACAAATGAAACCCGGGATAGATTACCAAATACAAATCAAAACCCAAAAATAAAATAAAAATAAAACTTCTCTCTTTTTTTCTTTTTTTTTGCTTTTTTGTTGTTTTTACTTCTTTTTTTCTATTATGAATTCCTTGTTTTTGAACTTTTCCTTTTCTTTTTTTTTTCAATGAATAGCATGAATATATAAAGAACAACTCAAACCGTATAGTTACAAGTTACAACCTTTGAGGATAAAAAAAGGGTAAAAAGGATATTAAACAATGTACTTCCCTTGTAGCAACAAACCAACTACTCACTCTAAAAAATCGACCACGAAACTGCCCCATACAACTGAATTGTTGCTCATTCTATCTTGACTAAAGGTAGGAAATTATGTAAAAGGCCAACGGTGCGCACTTATAGGGTAAACAACAAGACACGAAAAAGGGTTAGCAAGGGCTTGCAAAAAGAGGTCAAAATGTCAGGTGACTTTTTGGCTATGTAGCTAACAAAAGGATGTCTCAATCATATTAACACAATGCATATGCCAAATGTGATTTTAAGGAATGTCAAGCCAAGTTCTAGAGATGCACACATTGAAGAGTTACACACAAAAAGAAAAATGAGACTATATATATAATGCATAGTCTATGAAGGCTCAAAATCTCACGGGTTATTCTACTAACTCTTCAACTAGCTCAAAAAGATAAACAATCACTAAGACTCAACAATCATGCAAGAAGTACTCAAGAGCAAAAGGCTTGCACAAGGCAATACAACTCAAAACATTTCCTCTGGATAATTGCTTTGATCTAGGCATCTTGTTCAGTGTAATGTCCCCGGGCTCCATGATACTTGTAGAATTCATCAGCATCCCAACCTTGGAGTATTTTCTATTAGCTCATCCCTTTTCTTGGAAGTTGCTCTAGCGCTTCAGCACATGGAGTGTTGTAAGGCATCCACCTCGTTTCCCTTGCTAGCAGGCCCGTTCTTGACATATCTAGGGCCCTAGGCGATATAGTAAACTAATTTGTAGATTGGGGCCCCGGTCCTTTTAAAAATCGGATGAAAAAATGGTGATCATAACCTATTTAATTCGGGTCGGCAGGTCGAACAAATTCGGGTACTTAGTCATAGCGCTACCAAAATGGGAACAAACCAAGCACAAGCCAATCTTATGCCATTCTTTCACATTACTTGTATATTAGAGCCTGAAAATGGGAGTATTATGCTAAAGCTTTTAGGTCTTATCACAATTCAATACTCAACCTTCATGTTTGCGTAATCAAGTATGCAGATCAACTTCAGTAGAAGCACCCAAACATTCAAAATATCAAATATATTATATGTGGGTCACCCTACTCCTTTGCAGCAGCATCCAATCGTCCAAATGAGCACCATAAAGAAAAAGATTCTTACTCCATTTTGAAAGCTTGAGCATAAAATTATGACGATACACCTAATACATCCTTCTACTGCTTCTAAATATATTTGTACTGTACCTACTGCTGATCAGATTATTGCATAGTCTTGATGTTTCTTCTACAACACATCATTAGCTCTACAAGATCAGTACATAATCAGAATCAACAACTACAAGATCAATCTTCATCATCAAATTGAGTTTAACGGGGACAGAAGCTTTTATATTAGATTGAGTTCATCTTCCGCAAGATGCTAGATTTTATATCAGATCAAAAAAAGCCCCTAAATTTTAGATTACGGATTACTAGATGTTGATTGTTATTATTTTCAAATGAAAATTGCATTTTATACTTGGGAAAAACTAGTCGTTGCCCATTGCAATTAAGGATTCACCACTCAGTAGCCACCACCCAAACAATACCACTCAGCAGCCAACCATAACCAGCCACCGCCAATTCGACCACCAACAAGCACCATCAACATCACCATTTCTACCCTAACCCATATCAAAGCACTAAACTCAGTCGTACCCATCCCCAAAATTCATCAATCTCATCTATCCCAATAATCAACCCAAAATCAAACTAAAAACAACATCACAACTATAATCCATCAGTTGGACATTTGTAACGCCCCAAATCCATAATCACGGGGTTCGTCACTAATCGCTCGCAAACCCGTGATTAGCACAGCCGAAAACTCAAGGATTAGGGGTATTACCGCCGTCCAACAACGGACAAGGCAACCACCAGACAACAACAACAACTCAAATTCCAAGATCGCAATTACACAAACCACCATACAAACATAAAGCTGGATAGCAACTAAACACTCATACACTTATACATCAATTACCATACTTGGTTCCTAGAATCCATATCACCCATTGAAATCCAATCCGAAGAGCATCACTACCTCCTTTAATTGACTAGGAGAAACACTCCACTTGATCTCGCTTGACTTGAGTGATCGGGCCGCCTAAAACAAAACATTAAAACATTCGCAAATGAGTGGGGGGAAACACTCAGTACACAAACCTCTAATAAGTAAAATGCTTTTCGCAACAAACTTTCTTGATGGCCCGTTAAAACTTTTCGAAAGCGGGAAAGGGGAAAAGAAATACATTGTTGAATATATATAAATAAGTAGAATAAATGTATCTTGCGATAGATAATTGAGTGGTATCCCTTACGATCAGTGCTAAGCACTTCACACACGCGCATGCCCAAACCGATCTAAGTTTGGATTGGGTGACTGATAAACAATCGACACTGGCCAGGTCATTAGGACACTCTGATCAGGAGTGTCTAAACATGGGGCTAGCACTTCACGTGACTAGCTAGAATAAATGGGGCGGGACCACTTAAAACATGAAACATAGATCATTAGTCATGACTTGAAATATAAATAATAGATATTGGAATTAAAGTGAGGATTTAGACAATTTGCGTACCTGAAAACTTGAAACACGTCCGACACGAGCAGGGACTTGAACGGTGGTGCAACGATCTCTTGAGGAAACTTAAAAAGGATAAAGACCATGAATTAGGATCTAAGCTAGGTAGAACCATGAAGTAATAACTTGGGAAATTCCCTATAAACAATAATAATGAACTCGCTCCTTAAGGCGTACTCCTAAAGTCCTATTCCATTCTTTGGATATCGGACCACGGCATAAAAGGACCTTTCAGGAAGCTTAGAACATACACCTCAACTTTGAAATTGACCATAAAGACTAGAAACATGGCTAAGGATGTTAAATACTATTGTTTTTACAAGCCGCCCAAAAGATATAACCATTTAAACCTCAATTATTCGGAAAATCATATCTCGAACTCCACTTATCGAAATCTCACATAAGAGGACTTTTTGGAAAGCTTGGTTCACATGCTACAACTCTTATTTAGACCACCCACTAATTTGATCATGCGAACAAGTCGGATTTTTGGCCATAAAGATGGGTAGTCACACAACATTTTCTGGGGTAGCTCAGATTACCAACCAATAATCGGAGACTCATAAATCTCACTCCCGATGTTCAATGAAGGCCTAAAACCCCAATTCGGAAAGCTTGCAGAACAAAATTCAAATCTTATGTTGACCACAAATTGAGTAAAACACCCGAAGGAGGCGAACCATAGCCATTAAGTCAGAACACGTAAATAAAATTCTGGGCAGAACCCAAATTACAGCCCTTCAGAAAAAACCTCATATCTCTCTCTCCCGATATCGTATGGACGCATACTATATCTTTCCGGAAAGTACAGAATGTCCTTTAAAGCTTTCATGTTAAACTCTTAATCAAAAGAAATCTCTAACAATTCGAAAATCAGCCATCTTTAAACTGACAACAGAAAACGTATTAATTTGCACGGTTTTACAAAATTGGCCATAACTCTCAATATACACATCGAAATCCCGAAATTCAAAAGCTGGGGGTTAGCTAACATCTTAGGCTACACACTCATGCCATAAATTGAGTCAAACTCACACTTTACATCTTCTGGAATTTCCAGATTGCATCCAGATTCACACATGACCCTAATTTAGCCTTGCATGCAATTTATATGAAGTAATCTCACCCTAATTCCATCCCGAAAATACATCTTAAGCATAAGCCCTTATTTTCCAGAATTAAATACCCAGAATTTACTCATCTATGTCCATAAAATTCACATGCATGGCCATTATTTGCAATGAATTCACTAGAAAAGCACTAAGACAACAAGAACTTGAACTTGCTTACCAAATTCCTTCCTTTGAAGTTTGAGTTATTTACACTTCCCTTGTTAAACACTAGAACCTTGAATTCCACTTCTGAAAATGGCATAAAAACCTCAAATAATTAAAGTATACCCATGATTCTCATGAAGAAAACAAGAGGAGAGAAGAGGAAATACATTACTCTTGATAAAGGAGGAAGAAATGAGGGAAGATGGTGATGGGGGTGTGGCGTGGTGGTCGGAAAATGGCCGGAAAATGCTCCGGCGGTGGCTGGCTGGTGGCGGCAGCAGCAGGGGCAGGTGGGGAGGGGCTGGTTCTGGCGTGGAGGTGGGAGAGGAAGAGAATGGGAGGTGAGTTGATTATATTACAAAAGCTTCACAATAACCTAAGTCACTTGAATATATAACCACCAAGGGCCCAAATCTATGCCTCTCTTTCTCTCTTGGCCGGCCAACAAGGCCCAATTAAACTAATTTTATCAATTTTAATTCTCCCCTCTTATACTTATATCTCCCTAATTTCCCAATTTACCGAAATTTCTTAAACCGTAAAACTATTATTGGAACCCAAATAAATATATCCAACATCTCCATGAAATCCCTCATAATTATAACCTTAAATTTAACCGAATAATGGAGGACCCGAAATATCGGTCTCGGTAAAAGAATTTAGATACGATCGGAAATCATCATAAAAATTTATCGGTAGAGATTTCTTGTAAAAAGAAAATTGAACTGAACCATGGATGATCGTTGCACTGTTCAAGTCCTGCAAAACACATACTGGGTTAAAAAGAAAAAGAAAGATTTTAGGCACAAATTAGTTAATTAATACGATTAAGAGATTTAAATAAGAATGGTTTAGGGCGGGTTGTTACAACATTATTCTTACCTTTATCAGTTGAAACCTCACCGGAAAACATCCCCAACTGTCATCCAAAAACGCCTAGAAATCCCCTTTCTTCTGTTTTGACTGACGTAAACCGAGCCCCAAAAGCAGCACACAAGAACCCTAAGCATTAAACAGCCGTTCGTGGCCCTTTTTCTGACCGTCGAGCACCGCTCTTCCCTCCCCTCTCCTCTGTTCCTTTATGACGTGAAATAGGTGTTGGGGCCCCGTGTTTTTTTGAGGCGCAACACTGAACTGAGGCTCCGTGTATTTTGTTGATGGGCCTTGCTGCCTTGGTCCATTATTAACTATAAAGGCTATGCGTTGAGAGTTGGGGCCCTAAATCTTAACCAATTTCTTTTAAAATGTCGTGGGCCCTGGGTGGTTGCCCCTTGGGCCTACCCCCAGGGACGGCCCTGCTTGCTAGGCAGGAAGTTTGCTTATTAGTATAAGTGTTCTTCCAGCCCCCAGTTAGCTAGTTCACTTTCGATTTTGATTCCAGCTAACCTCAATGAGACAAAGTCCTTGAGAGGTTGAAACCTTAGGTGGGTGTTGTATGAGGGTTGCAAGCCTTGCACAAGCATATCTACTTGATGTTTTGGAACACTCTTTGTTCTTCCAAACAGTTGGGTGGTGTGGGGTTGAGAAATCCTAGATACTGGAACATTGCTACTATTGGTAAATTGGTGTGGAACATTACTAGCAAGAAGGATAATCTTTGGGTGAGGTGGATCCATGAAATATATATTAAGAATCGTAATTGATGGAATTATACTCCATCCATATTGAGTACATGGAGTTGGAAGCAACTTTGCAAAGTCAAGGAGAAAATTAAATTTGGTGATGCTATTAACTGTAAATGGAGGGGAGAAACACATTCTTGTTATTCTGTGAAGGAATGTTATAAGTGGTTCTTTGAGGATCGTGACAAATGGCCTTTTTTCCATATAATTTGGAATGGAATATCACCTCCAAGGCACGTTTTTCTCGCTTGGGTATCAGCTCATTTGAAAATGCCTTTTGCTTCGAGACTAGCTGCACATGGTGGTGACATTTCAGCGACTTGCTGCTTATGCAACCAGGACGAGGAGAGTATGGACCATTTATTTTCAAGATGCGATTTTATTAAACAGATCCTTGAGTACTTTGGCATGCTGTTGGGAGTTAGACACAACTTTTCTACTTTACATCACTGGATGGTCAACTGGCGAGATATGAAGAGAAGTCAGCACTTGAAAAACCTTGCTGCTGCGGTTATAACTACTACGATTGCTATTGTGTGGGAGTGCAGAAATTACATCAGATTTCCCTCAACGAAGCAGAGGATAAATGTGAAGGAAGCTTTAGAGAAAATTAGGGATACAATTGTGAATAGATTGCTGTTTTTGAACAAGAAAAGCAAGAAATATACCAACTGTATAGATATGTTACTAAGGTAGATGGTTGTTTTGGGGTCTGTTTGAACTGTTTGGGTTTGACCTTGTTTTGGGTCTCCCTTTTAATGAAAGAGTTAAGAATATATATATATATATATATATATATATATATATATATATATATATATATATATATATATATATATATATATATATATAAAAGGGTGAGGATCGTAATATGTGAGTTTTGATGAGGGTATTTTTGGAAGACTATAATTAGTTATTTTACTTTTTTTAAAAAAAATCTTCATATTAAAAAAAAATTTCATATTAAATGATATGAGAGTTTGGGTGAGGAAACTTTTGGAAGGCTATATTTAGTTATTTTACATTTTATAAAATCTTTCATACAAATAGTGAATGATATGATGAGTTACTAATAGGACTAATAAAAAGAACTAATAATTAATATAAAAAAAATCAGAATATAAATGAAATACAATTTATATTGCATATATAAAATGATTTATTAATATGAGAAATATTTAGAAATTTGATCTTTGTTATTAATATGAAAAATATATACTTATCTTATTTTAATAAAAATATTAAAAAATCAACATTCTTTATGTATAATGTTTAAGTTCATTATTCCAAGAAAAAAAACTTTTATATATTGTTATATTGGCATAGTAATTGACATTATTATGAAATACAAATGCTATGTATATATTTAGAAATTTATAATGGACTTTTGTTTCATTTCAAGGAAAACGTAAAAAAGAAGATAATAGTTGAGTAAAGATTATATATGGGTGGTTTATTAACCGTAAACATATGTTAATATTTTTAAAAACAATATGATATTCAAAATAGGATATACAAAATACAATAAATATATACTTTTTTCAACAAAAATATAATATTAAAATAATTCACCTTATAATTGAAACAAATATTCATTGAAAACCATGCAATTGTTAATTAGAAAACCCAAAAGAAAAAAGAAAAAAGTTTTATTCCAACCGTTGTAATATATTTACTATAATATTTATTGGAAAACAAGTTTTCAATGACTAAAAAACAAGTATCCAATGAAAAATATGTAACCTTTAAGATTCATTTACTATGATGTTTATTGTCTATAATCTTGGCTTTGTAACTTTTCCACCATTAACCATCTAGGTTTTTTTTTCCTCGATCTTTTCTCTCATATATGCGTCAATATATATTCTTACATACACCATATTAAGATGCAAATAAGACATACGTTGGACAAGAAGTTGTTTGTCCAAAGTCATATTTGCACATCCTTCTACTCATAATTTTACATACCGTATTTATATATTTATGTTTTAATCATCTTTTTTTATTTCTTATATGTCAATTTTGATGGTTTTAGCTGCTGAATTTCTGTTGATGTCTTCAAAATACATTAAAGATTGTTGAATTATGTAAGTTGATAGCATCTATAATATACAGTATGGTTTTACTCAATTGCTGACAAATCAAATTACATCTTTCCATATTCTCTAATAAGTTTTTTTCTATTAGTATTTTTTTTAATTTATTAGTTAGTCATATATATTGTTCTTTAAATATTTGCAGTTTTTTTATGAAATATATTTAACAAGTTAATGTATATACAAAATAAATAAATGTAATGCATTTTTATATTTTATAATTCTAAAATAAGTAGTCCTAAATTATATTGATATATTTTTTTCTTTATAGAACTGAGATTTTAACTATTTTTTCATATTAAAAGTTTATGAATCATTGATATGGGTTGAGGCCTACATCCAAATTGATGATTAGTGATTGATATGTAGATGATATAATTTTAACTTGCAAAATAAATCTAATGAAACCTATTACATACGTTCTTAAAAACCTCAATATTTATATTTTTTATTTTGACCTATTTGTTTTTACCTCATATTAATGTTTTATTATTTGTTTGTTATTTCATTTTTAGTCCTAAAATGAAATAAAGTTTATGTTGTTGTCAATAATAATGGGAGCTCAAACCTTCTTCTACATTTCTGAGGTGTATGTAAATAGTAGTACAATTTCTTCTATGAGCACATCTAGAAGAGTTTATATGATACTGGTAATTTTTTTTTTTTTTGCTTTTACAATATTTGGCAATAGTGATTTACGTAAACTTTTTTTTTTTTACGGTTGTAATTGGGAGAAAGTGAAGCTCAAAAATATTTTATTTTATTTTATTTTTAATAAAGTAAGGGTTGTTTATTTGTGAAAAATAGTAAGTTTTACCTTTTACTTAAGGTAAATGGTCATATAAAAAAATAAAAAAATGTTTGATTTTACATATTATTATTTGCTTTGTTTTATGGTAATTAATTAGCTTTGGATGAGCTAATTGATCATGGTTATTATGACTTATGAGTAAACTACTTATGAAGATTAGCTTAAATATGTAATTTTAGAGTTGTGTTACTATTTTTTTTTAAAAAAAAATAGGATATATTTTCTTCATTTAAAGCATGCACATTTATGTTTACAAGAGGGGTGTTTCTCTTACTCCTTTTTCTATTGTTAACGAATAAAAAATATTCATGATATATATATATATATATATATATATATATATATCATATATATATATATATATATATATATATATATATCATATATAATATATCATATATCATATATCATATATATATATATATATATATATATATATATATACAATATTTGGCAATAGTGATTTACATTAATGACTCATCTTTTTTTTTTTCCTTTTTTCATATGCATTATTCTTTTTATTTTTCATTGTTATTTTTTTCTTTATTTTATTAACTATAACATAGGTAACATTTTCAATAATACGTGTGGTTTACTTGCGTCCCGTGCAACGCACGGATCTGAGTACTAGTATATATATATTATTATCTGATTGGAGTGTTATTTTTTTTCTTTGAAATTTAAAGTAAAACCAACCTTACAGAAAACGATTATGTCATAGAGTGTTAAATTATCTCTATGTTTAGATGATTGAGATAACTACATGTAATTAAAAATTATTTATTTTATTAATTTAGGATTTATGTTTGCCATTTAAAATTATTTGTACTGATATTATCAAAAGAATGCAAATATGAGTCGTATGCAATAATGTGCTTTATGTACTTTTTAATTTGAATTATAACTTGTAACAAAGGAAAAAAATTAAGCGTATACATAATTTTTAATGTACAAAAAGGGATTCACTATTTTGAAAAAAGAAACAGTGAAACACGATAATTTGAATTAGTATTTTTATTATTCTAAATATATTAGTGAGAATATATACAGTGAAAGTCAATGCAAAAGGGCAACAATAATGTTTAAAATACAATATATTAATGAGAATATATCACTTAATGACAAATACAATATTTTGTTTATAATTAGTATATTATATATTTTGTAAGACCATTTTATAATTTAATATATTCGTAATATGTTTATCAATATAAGAAATTTAATCAGCATCCCTTGCAACACATGAGTTTGAATACTAGTTTATTTTAGAGTTGTACTCACATAATATTATGTTAGAGACAAGTTCAAATAAGCATCTAATTTTACTAGTAAACTGATATAGTTTGAATATTTATTGTATTTTTTCATGAGTAAATAATATACTAATCGAATTGAATTAGAATTAAAATATTTTTTCGTGCTACGTACGAAATTACTTTTTGACATTTGAATAGTAAAATTGATATTTACTATGGTCAGTCAGGGCATGCGCAGCATGCGCTGGCCAGACTAGTGTGTGTATATATATATATATATATATATATATATATATATATATATATATATATATGGGAATAGATATAATGAGAAGGGACTTTTTTTGAGAAGGAAAGAAGGGGAGATCTCAGCCTTTGATTGAAGGATCTATGGTTGGGGTAAATTTAGAGTTTTAGTTTTATTTCTAGAGGTGTAGTGTAATAATGAGGGGTTTTAGATTTTTTTTTTTATTAAAATGTTCTCACGTGAGAACGTATCAGCAGCAATATTTTTTTTTTTAATTTGTGATGGGAAGCCCAAGACATGAATGCAGCAGCCAAACACATTCACGCTTTCTCCATGCTTGAATTCCCAAACGACTTCCCATCTTCTTCTGCTGCATCTGAATTGTTGCTCCTCACATCATCCAAAATGTTCATTAATTCCAGAATTGAAGGTTTGAAGCAAAACCTAAAACGAAAATCCATAATTGCAAGGGGAGGGACGCGTGTGTTCCAGAATTGAAGTCTCCGGCGAGTGATTTTTACTTCTGCCATTTTCTTTTTGCTTCAGCTCAAAACGCATAACCAAAATCAATTTTGAGCCAAGAAACTCCAGATGATTTCGAACAAAGAAACCCTAGACGATTTCAGCAGCTTGAAGGTATTTGTTTGCAATTTTTTTCATTTTGTTTGAAAATTGAGGAGGGGGTTAATTCAGTTTGTGTATTTGATTCAGAACAGATGGGGTGAAGTTTTGGTTGCAATTTGAGTTATTAAATGTGTTTTTGTCAGGATAGAAGACGAATTGTGCAGTTAAACATGGCGTTGAAGCAAGTGATTGAGTCAGAGAATGAACAGAGCAAGAAAAGATGTAAGTGTGATTACGGACGACTGAAATTCATCAATTTTGGGTTTTTGTTGTTCAATATGGGGGCTGGGCAATGATAGGACGTCTGGAATTCATCAATTTTGACACAACCAAGGCTAGTTTAATTGTTGTTCATATACTATATTGTTGATGTTAATTGTTGGATAATAGGTGTTGGTGTGTGTGTAATTAAGGCTTTGTGATGGTCATTTCATTATGGATTAAACCCCTTTCGTTGTGATTCACATAATAGCTTAATGTTCAAATTTGATGTTCAATTTGATATATTTGATGTTCATGACCAAAATCCTAATGTTCATGGTGAAACATAATGTTCATGTTCAACATATTGGATGTTCATGTTCAATATATTGGATGTTCATGGTGACATATTGGATGTTCACGGTGAAATCTTGATGCTCATGATCATGCTCAACATATTGGATGTTCATGTTGAAAATAAGATGTTCATATGTTTCGATTGGTTGTTCATATTACGTGTGTGTGTTGTACTTACTGAATGTTCATTTCAGTTTCGGTCGTTGTTCATTATGGTTTGATGATCACTGATGATGTTCGTGTGTGTAGTGCTGCCGCTGATGTGTTGCAAGTGGGGATAGGGCCGACAGTGCTGATCCCGCCAGTGCCACTAAGCTACCAAATGAACGAGCACGGCGAATATGTTCCATTTGTGCTATTGAATCATGGGTTCCAACAAAAGGGATGACATTTGATGACATTGAAGCAGCTTAAATGGATGTGAACCATGTTTTTGATATATTTGATCCCTCTGTGCATTGATGTTCATTTTGCATTGAATGGATGTTCATTCTAATGTGTTATGCGAATGATCATTTGGGTGGATGTGTGGTGCGCATACATTGTGTATGTTTTATCCCATTTTGTAATAAATGTTCATTTTAGATGGACTAGATGTTTATTTAGATCAATCAGATGTACATTGATGCATATATAAATGATCATTTATTATTAACAGGTTTTGGCGTGTCTACGTTGTGTATGTTCATCGCTGTTGTACCAGATGTTCATTTGTGATAACCTGTTGGATGGATGTCTTTGATCCATCTGTGCGAATGTTGTTCATTTCCCTGGATGTGGTGTGTACCAGATGTTCATTTTGCATAGAATGAATGTTCATTTTTGTGATGAATGAGACGTTCTGTATGTTGTACCCCTTTTGTACTGGCTGTTCATTTTAGATGGCTTAGATGTTCATTTAAATTATGTGTATTTGTGGGACCCGGGAAAATCCCCGTTGGTGTCCCTCGTGGTAAACGGCGAGTCGAAAGGGGTGTCTTTTCTTTTAGAAGATTCGCTTGCATTTCCGTTTAAATAAATTAAAACTAAAATTTAAATAATCACCTTTTTTTAGATTTTATTAAAATTTGAGAATTTTATTTATTCAGAAAGTAAACAGAAAATAATAGAAAAACAAAAAGAAATGAAAAAGAGAAAAACAGAGCCAGATCGTGGGCTGGGATGATTTACTGTAGCAATACCTGCAGGTATTGTGAGCCAGTAACCCCGAAAAAAAGGGTCCCGCCCGAAATCGAGATCCGAGGCGCGGATCGGGCCGAATACCGCTGTGTATTCCGCTTGTCCCGGCCTCGGGATTTGTTTCCGAGACAGAGGAAAAAAAACTGAAAATAAAATATGGGCTCGGGATGATTTACTGTAGCAATACCTGTAGGTATTGTGAGTCGATGACCAAAAAAGTCCTGGTCGAAATCAGATTCGAGGCGCGGATCGGCCGAATACCGCCAGGTATTCCGCTTGTCCCGGCCTCGGGATCTGTTTCTGAGACAGAGAAAGAAAATGAAAATAAAATCCTCAGAAAATAAAATACGAAGGGAAAGGAAATAAAAGCGAGAAAAAATAAAAAAAGGAAAAAAAAAGGAAGAAGAGTCGCCAATTAATTTTTGAGCGAGAATTAATAAACTCAAGAAACAAGACTCCACAAACCACGAACCACGAGATTCGGATCCGGGGGTAAGGTTACGAATTCGGGAATAAAAATTCCCGAATCCGCCCGTTCAACGAACGGACTTTACTAAACCGGTTAAATAAAAAGGAAGAAGAAGAGGAGAGTAGAAGAGAGTAGAATGGAGTATTAATTAGCGTAATTAGTGTTATTTAGTTTCATACAAATGCGATAATAAAGCGAGAAGTAAATACAATAAATAAAAGAATTAAATATAAATGTACCTTTATTCACGAACAATCCATATTATTTAGGTCGAGTTTATGGTTAACTCAAGTTACAAGATAATATGAATGGAGAAGAGATGGAAACAAAGAAAATGCCAATTAAGTGTATGCAAAAATGAGAGAGATAAAGGGGAAGAAGAGAAGATGAAATCACCAAGTGTCAATACGCCAGGATGATTTCGGTGTGGGAATGAAGTGGAGATAGGTGGGGTTTTTATAGGAGAAATTAAGGTGGGGAATTTAGGTAAAAAAAAAGTGGGGAAAAATGACCTAATACCGCCAAGTATCGGGCCTTCTAGGGAGCCCGGCTGCGCATGGCACGCAACCCTAGGCAGGCGGAAGCGCCTCGGGTCGGGTAGAATCCGCCCCAATACCTGGCGGTATGACGGGCCGGATCTGCCCGACTTGGGCCGCTTCTGCCTTGGGCCGCGTGCAGATGCTGGATCAGGCATCTTTTTTTTGTTTGGCATTTTAATTTACTTGGCATTTTTTCTAAAATAAAATAAAGACAAAATAAAAATAATTACAATAATTACAATAATTACGAGACACTTTTTGGGTGTCTACAGTTAGCCCCCACTTTGATCGAGTCTGAGTAAGGCGATGATCAAAGTATAGTCTGGAGGTATTCGACCTTCCTTGATGTAGTTCGGTCTCTCCCGATGTCGCTGAAATGTAGCTCAGTTATTCCCGATGTCGTTGAAATGTAGCTCAGTCTTTCCCGATGTCGTTGAAAATATAGCTCAGTCTTTCCCGATGTCGTTGAAAATGTAGCTCAGTCTTTCCCGATGTCGTTGAAAATGTAGCTCAGTCTTTCCCGATGTCGTTGAAAATGTAGCTCAGTCTTTCCCGATGTCGTTGAAAATGTAGCTCAGTCTTTCCCGATGTCGTTGAAAATGTAGCTCAGTCTTTCCCGATGTCGTTGAAATGTAGCTCAGTCTTTCCCGATGTCGTTGTAGCTTACCGGAGGCGATGCAGCCACAAAAATTGAATTAAATTATTTTCTGAGTTATATAGAAATTATATTTCAATATTTTCTCTTGAAAATAATATATGTACCTTTTTTTTTTGTCTTCATTTTTTTTTATCTATTAAGCGAGTATCTAAATAAAGGAAGTTTCTCCCCCTTAATAATTTCTCGGTTAATTCATGTTAAACCGGTCAAATAGTTATTTATTTGAATTTAAGGATAAGGTAGGTGAGAAGTTTGGGGGTGAGTCTTTTAAAAGAGTGGATGCTCTTTTGTCATCCACACATCAAACATTTCACTCTCACACTCCCTCTTTCTAAAGCTCACTCTTTCTCTCTCTAAAGTCTAGAGCACCACCCCAGTAGCCACCGCAATACCGCCAGGTGTGGTGGTCCTCCGGTTGCCGTCGATCGCCGGTGAGACCAGAGCGAGCAACCATGCGCGGTATCGTTCTCAAGTGTGCCGGTTTTCGCCGGTGAGGAATTCCTCGATTTCACGCCGGGGGCTGGGGCCCCGCTCATACCGCCTAGTATTCTAGCCCGGGCTCCCGCTGCTGTCTGTAATTCACCGGCGAAACCCGAGCCCAGAACGGGAATACCGCCAGGTGTGAGCTGCCGTTCTCAGTTTTCGAGCCGGTCTTTCATCGTCGGGTCTCGCCTCGCTGGATCCGGTGACTTCCATACCGCCAGGCATCTGGTTCAGGTGCGCCGGTTTTCACCGGTGAGAAATTCCTCGATTTTCGCGCCGGAAACGTCACTGGTCGGAGCGCCGCCTATACCGCCAAGTATTCTTTTAGATCTGGAATCTTGCATGCTCGCTTTTTTTTTTTTTGAACTGGAAACGAAAGTGCATGCTCGGGTTTGGACCCGGGATAGTCCGGGCCAGACCCTCCATACTGCCAGGTATTGGTTCGGGTTTGGGCTCGAGACAGCCCGGGGATCTGTTTTTCATTTATTTGAGGTTTTGGTCCAGTTTCGGAATTTGAATGTGTTTCCTTGTGTTAGATAGCTTGTAAAATGACGCAACCTCTGAAATCTCGCGGACATGTAGCTCCCCATGCTGAGAATTGGGTTCACCACACGTTCTTTGCTAAAGAATGGTTTCCTGAAGGAGGGTTCGACCCAGCGAACCTCACACAATATCCGAACGAACATGTGTGGCTTCGGAGATCGGAAATCCCGGTAAGCCTTTCATGTTTGTGAAAAATTAAATGTTCTGCATAACTTTTGGGCTTGATGACTTGCATGCTTGGGCCCAATTATTGTTGTAGCACCCTTTGGCCCAAAATATTGGTGTTATTAATTTTAGAGTGTAACGTCAGGTTTAGTCATTTTCCCAAGGTTTTGCTCATAAAGATCTGATGTCATGCCTCCAGGCATGTGGCTCTGTCTAGTTTTCCATACCTTCCTGAACAGTTTTTTTTTTTGACAGGTGTCATGCCACGGGCATGCGGCTGCATCTGTCGATGTCGATCGATTGGTCCTTGCTCGTTGTTCAGAACCCTGGGCAGGCTACCATGCCTGCGGGTATGGTGCTCTGTCCGGAGTTTTTCTGCATGGTCTGGACAGATTTAAGTCTGGGCAGGTTGGCATGCCTCCAGGTATGGTGCTCTGTCCGGAGTTTTTCGCATTGCCCAACCTTGAGTCCCCTCTGCCGAGCATACCGCCAGGTATTGCTTTGTGAAATCTTGCATCTTGTATTCGCATCGGGTCCATTTCTTGGTGGTGTTATATGTAGAACCCGGGTCCGGACTGTACTTGGTGATATGGTGTCCGCTTGCAAGACCTAGACCCGGCTTGTTCTTGGCAATATGAGTCGAGTTTGTCCGTATGCTCGGGTCTTCACAATTAATTCAGAAATGAATTATTTCCAAACTAATTCTCGTGAACATTGTGAATTGAATTTTTAGAGTTTAACTCAGAAAATGAATTATTTTCCAAATTATTTCTCATAAAAATTTGCGATCCGTTTTAGAGTTTAACCCGAAAATGAGCTAATTCTCATAAAAATTTGTGATCGGTGTTAGAATTTAACCCGAAAAATGAGGTAATTCTCATAAAAACTTGTGATCCGAATTTTTAGAATTTAACTCGGAAAATGAGCTAATTCTCATAAAAATTTGTAATCCGAATTTTAGAGTTTAACTCGAAAAATGAGGTAATTCTCATAAAAATTTGTGATCCGAATTTTCAGAGTTTATCTCGGAAGATGAGTTGATTCTCATAAAAATTTGTGATCCGAATTTATAGAGTTTAACTCAGAAGATGAGTTAATTCTCGTAAAACTCGAATTATCTCTTCATCGGCATCGTCCTTTGAGTTTCTGGCAATACATCCGAAGGCGCTTAAGATTCCAAGTGAGCTTGCTTGATTTCTAGCCACCATAGTTGCATTTCTTTTGAGGTTCGGGCGGGAGATAGAAGAATGCAAATGCGGTTTTATGCATGCTATGTTACATGAATTGTGTGAGAATAAAAAAAATGTGCAAGATTCTTTTATGTACAATACACAACTCTATTATGTATTTTATACTATAAGACTCTTTATGTAGCCCTTATCTTAATGCATGATGTGACTCTTTTTTTTTTATTTGACTCAAGAAGAAAGAGGGAAAAAAAATTAAAAGAAAAAACTAACATGACTCAAAATGAAAATGAAAAACGAATTAATGTGACTCAAAATGCAAACTAATGCGATTTAAAATGAAAAATGCACATGACCTAAAAACAAAAAACTAAAAAGAATGCACATTGATTTGCTGCATGTACGCGATATGAACAACCCCCATTTTCCCGAGGAAAGAAGAAAAAAAAAAAAAAAGAAAAGTAAATAAAAAAAACTCTAAATGTCAAGAGTAATTTCGAGGTGAGTTTCAGAACAAGACAAAAATAATGAAAATGATGAGTTCTTCTTCTCGAATTGCCTCGCAAGTTGCCATGATGCTGATATTGAGCGATGAGCGAGCCCCCAGTTGGAATGCTGCAAAAGACGATATTAATGGAAGACTCGACCTGCTTAAGCTGCATGATGGGATAGTCAGGATGCTCGACCTTGATGTCATGGTTAGGAACCCCAAGCACTAAGAAGGATCAAGCGACAAGTCTTCTTGATTTCTCTTGCCTTTTCTCTATTCTTCTTGGTTCTTTTGTTTAGGTGGGAACATGTAAGCTCCAAGCCCCTAGTATCAGTGAACAAGCATCTTTAGGTGAGTCAGAATGATTGACCTAGTGGCTGTCACCTTCGAGTAACGCCCTATGTTGATGCGGCTGGCTTCTTGTTCTGCTAAAGGAGTTATCCCTCACTCAGTTGTTCTGAAAGCAGGGATTAACTGCCGAATCTCATGCATGCACTAATGACCGAATTAGAAGAGCACAAAAGGTGATGGGGTCAAAATGGGAATGATGGAAAAGATAGTGAATGCTCATGCCCAAATAGAGGGCGAGATAAGGTTTTGAATGGTTTCGAGAGGGTAGCGATTAGATGTATTGGACAAGGTAGTGAATGGATGGGTAGTTCGATGGACAAAAGTTCGAACTGATGGAGGTGGATGAAATGGTCTATATATGGAGTACTATGTCTCGTGGGTTTATCTCTTAAGAGAAGAGATGGTCAAATGGCTATGGTTTGATGGATTTAGGTATGAAGGGTGATCCAAGTCTGATGGGAAAATGTGGGTGTGCTTAGTAAAAGAAATATGACAGCTTTTCATTATCCTTAGAAACCAAGGTTTCCTCTCCTTTTGCCTAGCTCGCCTGGTGAGGTTTTCGAGCTAGCCACTCTTTATTCTATCTCTCAAAAGCCAAATGATTTGATGATGGTTTTTCTCTAAAGTGAATTGCAGCGGCCGGGCCTCAAAGAGGTTCTCCTACGTATCCAGTATGGAATCAGGCCAATCGTAGTTCAACAGGTGCAGCTTTGATTGAAGCCTCAAGAAGGACTTTGAGATGGATCGAAAGTTTAATGGGAAGGATAGGTGTGAAGGTTTGACGGGGAGGTTTTGGGATGTGTGAGTGACCAATGTAAACCGACGATTGCCTCTTATGCCTCTTATTCTTGCTTTCTTCTTTCTCTTTTTTTTCTTTTTTTTCTTTTTTTTTTGAACTTGACAACCTCAATCTATATTTCTCTTATCCATGATATTTGTCACCCGCAACACATTAGTCCGCTTAAAATGGATCTAGGGATGAGATGGTCATAAAATGAATGACCGGGTTCATGGAGGTGGTTAAAAAGATGGTGTGAGAAGGTAATAATGTAGGTAAAGCAGCGAAGCGAAAATGTAGGTGGTAAAGGGGTGGAAGCCTTCTATCATAAGCATGTCTTTTTAAGCTGCATGATCTATTTGATAGTGAGATTCATTTTTAGAGACTATTGGTCGCTTTGAATTCTCTCCTTTTGCCTAACCTGTTGGGTGAGTGTTCAAGTTAGCTTCTCTCCTCTTAATTAACCTTGGACTCGGGGTAGGGCACAAAAAGTTTAGAGAAAATGTGATGGAGATGTGAGATGGAGGAAACGAGCAGATGGATGTGCCAGACTTGGATGGTCATATGGTTGAGTGAGTTCTTCAATTCAAGTCAGGAATGCAAGCACAAGATTCTTTCCTTAGCAGTGCAAATGAAGGGTCGGGAAAGACAAGAGTCACAATCATGAAAGGTTTCATCTTTATTGAATACAACTAAGATGAGTACATAAAAAAAAATAAAAAAAACTACTTGGGATATATCCTAAGTGACTTTAAAAGAGAAGATAATTGCCATGAAAAGAAAAGATACAACATGAGGGGATCGCTAATTGATTTTTGCAGATCGAGGTTTTGGAAAGACCCTGTTTGACTTTGTAGTAAACCACGTTCTCTACTCTGCGATTGGCAGTGACAACACCCCGGATTGGAGCATCTCTTCTATCTTGTCCTTGAGAATGTTGCATTTATCGGTGTCATGACCTCGCATTCTATGATATTGGCAGAACTTGCCAGCATCCCAAGTTCTGCTTTTGACCTCAGGTTCAGCTTGAATAGGGGGAAGCTTGATCTTTCCTTCCTTAAGGAGATAGTCGAGAGCCTCCACATAGGTAGTGGAGATCGGAATGAAAGACACGGGTTGTCGCGGTTCAGCATTTCTAGCAAAGGAATTAAGAGCCCCTTGATGAATGTCAGTGTTACTCAATCCCATTGATGATGATCCTTCTCCAATATTTTCTCTGATGCGATGTTCAATATTGGCCGTCCTTCTATCGTTTTGTAGAATCCAAAGGATCATATCCATTTTTCGGTCTAGACCCTCCATGCGTGATTGCATTTGAATTATTGTGGTAAAGAGTTTGTCCAAAAAAGAACTTTCTCGTTCACCACATCTTCTTTCTTGATATCCTCCTGTAGCTAAGGGCGGAATTTGGTCTTTATTCTCAGTTAAAGGTGATCGGGAGACATTTAGAACTGTTTTAAACTTCTCCATTGGTGAGTTGGACTTATGTGATTGATCAACTCTAGGAATAGAAGTGAGTCCCGTGTCCATATAGTGATTTGCAGACATAGGGATCTCTCTCTCTATTTTACACATGCTTGACATTTTACTATGACGAGTGTTGCTTCCATCTTTATCAAGAAAATTCAGCTCATCATTCATCCTTGCTAACGTATCGATGATTTCATCTATTCTCCTATCGCTGCCTTGCATTTGCTGTGAAATTTCAGTCAAATGTTGGGAGATGAAGAGATTGAGTTCATTGTTGCTAGGTATTCAGTTGGAGGCCATTGGAGACAGTGGTGCAAAGAAGGCAACTTGTTTACTCCGAGTTCAAGGTCGGTCACCGGATCCTTATTCTGCCTGTATGGAAACCATAAACCTCAATAATTAACCCTGACATTGACTTACCCAAAGACCTAGTGATTTATATGGGACAACCTAATGCAAACGATGCCTACATGATGAATGATTTTTATTTATTTATTTATTTTATTTTATTTTTTTTTGGTATGGACTCACCCAACATTGGGCTTGCATGTTGACCTCTAGCGTACGATGAGACTATGTACGGGGAAGGTCCATCGGGCCATCATAAGATCGAGTCAACATTAAAGTCTTAATGAACTCAAATTCGAATAACGACCGGATACACACTTTATGGGCCCAAATACCTCCAAGGGTTGGGCAAAATCAAGCTAAGATCTCGGGCTTAATCAAAATGGGTAATGCACCTAACCAAGGTTCTATATTCATGAGTTTATGGTCGGGAACCTAAAACTATCATACTCATGTCTCTCACTCGTCACAAATTCTATGGAGTTCATAGTAGTGTGACTCGTGTGTTTCTCACAAAATTAAAGAGAAAATGTAAATTCATAATCCCGATAATTTTGGAGTGCTTCGTGAGTGGGAAAGCAATTCGCGACCTTCTCGAAATGTGGGGTTCATTCCTTGAATTCGGAAATATACTTTACCCAAAAGGAAAATTGGGTTAACCTAGACGGTACCTTTGGGTTCATCCCGATTTATTAAAAACCGAGATGGAGGTCCGCATGCACGATGCCTAACCAAATAATAAAAATTACAATAATTAACTTCTCCTTTTCTACTCGAAAATTTTAAAAACCGGTTTTTCAGGTTTTACCCTCTTAAAGTAAGTCCCCAGTGGAGTCGCCATTTGTGGGACCCGGAAAAATCCCCGTCGGTGTCCCTCGCGGTAAACGGCGAGTCGAAAGGGGTGTCTTTTCTTTTAGAAGATTCGCTTGCATTTCCGTTTAAATAAATTAAAACTAAAATTTAAATAATCACCTATTTTTAGATTTTATTAAAATTTGAGAATTTTATTTATTCAGAAAGTAAACAAAAAATAATAGAAAAACAAAAAGAAATGAAAAAAAAGAGAAAAAACAGAGAGCCCCGGGACTGGGCTCGGGATGATTTACTGTAGCAATACCTGCAGGTATTGTGAGCCAGTAACCCCGAAAAAAAGGGTCCCGGGCCTGGAAATCAGATCCGAGGCGCGGGACTGGCCGGAATACCGCCAGGTATTCCGCTTGTCCCGGTCTCGGGATCTATTTCCGAGACAGAGGAAAAAAAACTAAAAATAAAATATGGGCTCGGGATGATTTACTGTAGCAATACCTGTATGTATTGTGAGTCAGTGACCGAAAAAGTCCGGGCTCGAAATCAGATCCGCGGGGTGGCGAAATACCGCAGTATTCCGCTTGTCCCGCCTCGGATCTTTCGACAGAAAAAAAATGAAAATAAAATCCTCAGAAAATAAAATATTAAGGGAAAGGAAATAAAAGCGAGAAGAAAAAAAAAAGGAAAAAAAGGAAGAAGAGTCGCCAATTAATTTTTGAGCGAGAATTAATAAACTCAAGAAACAAGACTCCACAAACCACGAACCACGAGATTCGGATCCGGGGGTAAGGTTACGAATTCGGGAATAAAAATTCCCGAATCCGCCCGTTCAACGAACGGACTTTACTAAACCGGTTAAATAAAAAGGAAGAAGAAGAGGAGAGTAGAAGAGAGTAGAATGGAGTATTAATTAGCGTAATTAGTGTTATTTAGTTTCATACAAATGCGATAATAAAGCGAGAAGTAAATACAATAAATAAAAGAATTAAATATAAATGTACCTTTATTCACGAACAATCCATATTATTTAGGTCGAGTTTATGGTTAACTCAAGTTACAAGATAATATGAATGGAGAAGAGATGGAAACAAAGAAAATGCCAATTAAGTGTATGCAAAAATGAGAGAGATAAAGGGGAAGAAGAGAAGATGAAATCACCAAGTGTCAATACGCCAGGATGATTTCGGTGTGGGAATGAAGTGGAGATAGGTGGGGTTTTATAGGAGAAATTAAGGTGGGGAATTTAGGTAAAAAAAAAGTGGGGAAAAATGACCTAATACCGCCAAGTATCGGGCCTTCTAGGGAGCCCGGCTGCGCATGGCACGCAACCCTAGGTAGGCGGAAGCGCCTCGGGTCGGGTAGAATTTGCCCCAATACCTGGCGGTATGACGGGCCGGATCTACCTGACTTGGGCCGCTTCTGCCTCGGGCCGCGTGCAGATGCTGGATCAGGCATCTTTTTTTTGTTTGGCATTTCAATTTACTTGGCATTTTTTCTAAAATAAAATAAAGACAAAATAAAAATAATTACAATAATTACAATAATTACGAGACACTTTTTGGGTGTCTACAGTTAGCCCCCACTTTGATCGAGTCTGAGTAAGGCGATGATCAAAGTATAGTCTGGAGGTATTCGACCTTCCTTGATGTAGTTCGGTCTCTCCCGATGTGTTGAAATGTAGCTCAGTCTTTCCCGATGTCGTTGAAATGTAGCTCAGTCTTTCCCGATGTCGTTGAAAATATAGCTCAGTCTTTCCCGATGTCGTTGAAAATGTAGCTCAGTCTTTCCCGATGTCGTTGAAAATGTAGCTCAGTCTTTCCCGATGTCGTTGAAATGTAGCTCAGTCTTTCCCGATGTCGTTGAAAATGTAGCTCAGTCTTTCCCGATGTCGTTGAAAATGTAGCTCAGTCTTTCCCGATGTCGTTGAAAATGTAGCTCAATCTTTCCCGATGTCGTTGAAAATGTAGCTCAGTCTTTCCCGATGTCGTTGAAATGTAGCTCAGTCTTTCCCGATGTCGTTGTAGCTTACCGGAGGCGATGCAGCCACAAAAATTGAATTAAATTATTTTCTGAGTTATATAGAAATTATATTTCAATATTTTCTCTTGAAAATAATATATGTACCTTTTTTTTTTGTCTTCATTTTTTTTTATCTATTAAGCGAGTATCTAAATAAAGGAAGTTTCTCCCCCTTAATAATTTCTCGGTTGATTCATGTTAAACCGGTCAAATAGTTATTTATTTGAATTTAAGGATAAGGTAGGTGAGAAGTTTGGGGGTGAGTCTTTTAAAAGAGTGGATGCTCTTTTGTCATCCACACATCAAACATTTCACTCTCACACTCCCTCTTTCTAAAGCTAACTCTTTCTCTCTCTAAAGTCTAGAGCACCACCCCAGTAGCCACCGCAATATCGCCAGGTGTGGTGGTCCTCCGCTTCCCGGTTGCCCGTCGATCGCCACTGAGACTGAAGACAGAACAGCCATGCCGCCAGGTATCGTTCTCAAGTGTGCCGGTTTTCGCCGGTGAGGAATTCCTCGATTTCGCGCCGGGGGCTGGGGCCCCGCCCATACCGCCTAGTATTCTAGCCCGGGCTCCCGCTGCTGTCTGTAATTCACCGGCGAAACCCGAGCCCAGAACGGGAATATCGCCAGGTGTGAGCTGTCGTTCCTCAATTTTCGAGCAGGTCTTGTACCAGATGTTCATTGATGATCAATGGAATGTTCATTTGTAATAAACTGTTAGTTGGAATGTTGCTGGGATGTTTACTTTCATTGATATATTAATGTCAGTTAGTGATGTACAAGGACACATCCGGGGATTGGAAATTGGGTTTGGTTGATTGGGACTTGGAAAGGTGTGAAAGTATAGACGAACAACCTTGCATCGTTTCGATTTGAAGTTTATTTCTCTTATTCTCTTTGTATGGAACTTGAAATATTGTGTTCGTCACCTTTTGCATGCACTGTTTGGAACATTTTGTATGTACTGTTTGGAACTTGAAATATTATGCTCGATAGCCTTTTTATACACTAATTGGGGTAATGAAATGAACAACAAGTTGTAGTGGAACGAACATCAATTGAAATATTTAACCATGCATAATAAAGATAAACTCATTGGGTTGAATATCAAGTGAACATGAAATGAACATCAAGTGAACATCAAATGATCTTTCAATATTAAATAATCAATTTATACTAGAATGAACATTATGTCATTGTGGGATGAACATCAATACATAATGAAAATGAACATCACGTGATCATGTAATGATCATCAAGGGACAATGAATTGAATATCAAGTGGAAATGAAATGAACCTCAAGTTGTATTGTAATGCAAATCAAATGAAATACTCAACCATGCACAGTAAACGTCAACTGTTTGGGTTGAATATTAAGTGACATGAAATGAACATCAAGTGAACATCAAACGATCAATCAGTATTATATGATCAATATGACCCTAAATGGCAGTGAACATTTGTGGATAATGAAAATGAACATCATTTGACTATAAAATAATCATCTCATTTCCAATTGATGAACATCAATTTGTAATCCATATGAATATGAAAATGAACATCAAGTCCTACGGGGATGAACATCTATAGATAATGAAAAACAACATCAGGTAACCTTTTAATGATCATAAAGTGAAAATGAGATGAACATCAGGTTGTAATGGAATGAAAATCGACTGAAATTGAAAAATGACATCAAGGGACAATGAAATGAACATCAAGTTGTACTGTAATGTACATCAAATGCAATACTCAACCATGCACAATAAATATGAACTGTTTGGATTAGTTAAATGAAGATGAATGAACATCAAGTGAACGTCAAATGATCAATTAGTATTAAATGATAAATAGATCCCTAAATGGTATTGTTAATGAAAATGAACATCAAGTGAATATGAAATGATCATCAAATTATACTGGAATGACCATCAACATATAATTAACATGAACATGAAATGAACATCAAGTCATTGTCCCGATGAATATCTATATATAATGAAACTGAATGTATGTTTATATGATAGAAAAAATACAGGCTCTCCACGCCTTGGTTGTCAAGCGCTTCTTCCTGGTTAGCTTGTCGCATCCCTCGGTGACGATATGTTCCACAATGAATCGGTAGCGGTTTGTTACGTGCTTTGTCCAGCGTTCCACTATGAGTGTATCCGACATCTCATCGAAATGATGGATAACCAACAAAACAACAACAGATGGAATAAATACCTAGTATTGGACATCAAATACATCGTGAAGGACACGTAACATCATAAAGGATATGGAACATCATCCAACTAGTGGACATTCTAGAATGAACATTAAGTGACATCAAAATGAACATCTAATAAACTTTCAGTATGGAGAACTGAATTAAGTAACTCAACATCAGAATATACATCAGGATTTCACATGGACATTCAACAAACCCTAATTTTTTTGACCCAACAAAAAATTAAAAAAAACATTCAGTAAGTACAACACACACACGTAATATGAACAACCAATCGTAACACATGAACATCCGATTTTCAACATGAACATCCAATATGTTGAGCATGATCATGAACATCAAGATTTCACTGTGAACATCCAATATGTCACCATGAACATCCAATATATTGAACATGAACATCCAATATGTTGAACATGAACATTATGTTTCACCATGAACATCAGAATTTTGGCCACGAACATCCAATATGTCAAATTGAACATCAAGTTTGAACATTAAGCTATTATGTGAATCACAACGAAAGGGGTTTAATCCATTATGAAATGACCATCACAAAGCCTTAATTACACACACCAACACCTATTATCCAACAATGAACATCAACAATATAGTATATGAACAACAATTAGACTACCATAGGTTGTGTCAAAATTATGAATTCCAGACGTCCTATCATTACCCAACCCCCATATTGAACAACAAAAACCCAAAATTGATGAATTTCGGTCGTCCGCAATCACACTTACATCTTGTTCTTGCTCTGTTCATTCTTTGACTCAATCACTTGCTTCAACGCCATGTTCAACTGCACAATTCGCCTTCTATCCTGACAAAAACACATTCAATAACTCAAATTGCAACTAAAACATCACCCCATCTGTTCTGAATCAAATACACATACTGAATTAACCCCCTCCCCCAATTTTCAAACAAAATGAAAAAACATTGCAAACAAATACCTTCAAGCTACTGAAATCGCCTGGGGTTTCTTGATTCGAAATCGTCTGGAGTTTCTTGGCTCAAAATTGATTTTGGTTATGCGTTTTGAGCTGAAGCAAAAAGAAAATGGCAGAAGTAAAAATCACTCGCCAGAGACTTCAATTCTGGGAACGCTCGCCGAAAAGTACTTGCCGGAGACTTCAATTCTGGAACACGCACGTCCCTCCCCTTTCAATTCTGGATTTTCGTTTTAGGGTTTGCTTCAAACCTTCAATTCTAGAATTAATGAACATTTTGGATGATGTGAGGAGCAACAATTCAGATGCAGCAGAAGAAGATAGGAAGCCATTTGGAAATTGAAGCATGGAGAAAGCGTGAATGTGTTTGGCTGCTGCATTCATGTCTTGGGCTTCCCATCACAAATTTAAAAAAAAAAATATTGTTGCTGATATTTACTCACGTGAGAACATTTTTAAAAAAAATCTAAAACCCCTCATTATTATACTACACCACTAGAAATAAAACTAAAACTCCAAATTTACCCCAACCATAGATCCTTCAATCAAAGGCTGAGATCTCCCCTTCTTTCCTTCTCACAAAAAGCCCCTTCTCATTATATCTATTCCCTATATATATATATATATATATTTATATATATATATATATATATATATATATATATATGTATATTTATATGTATATGTATATAGGAAAATTGGATTATAATAATCTCAACTTTTACAAATTGGACAGCGATAATCCCTACATTCAATTTGTATTCTGGTGGTCCAACAAAAAATAAAATTGTATTGTAGTGGGACATCATCAAGAGTATACCCTAAATATCATAGATTTTGTGTTGCCTTTGATTCAAAACTTTGTATAACACTTTACCATGTATTTTATGTTGCATTTGATTCAAAACTTATTATTACACTTTACCATGATTTTTAATGAATTTACAGTATTTCTCCCCATTTTTTCCAACTTTTTACTATTTTTTACTATTTTTTCTTTTTTATTATTTTTAAAAAATCATAGTAATTACTCGGAGTCTCAAAAAATAATTTAAAAATTGTTTTAGAAACTACAATTCATTATCTTTCTAGGGGCAGGAACGAAAAAAGCAAAAACAATATAGGGTAGGAATGAAAAAAATAAGAAGAATGTGGAGGTGGATTTTTTTGGATCACCAAAATACAAATTGAAAGTAGAGATTATTGCCATCCAATTTACAAAAGTAGGGATTATAAGAATCCAATTTTCCTATATATATATATATATATATATATATATTTATTTAATTATTTATTTATTTATTTATTTATATATATAGTAGAAATTCAAAGCTTTCATTAAAAGCCCACAAACGAGGCAAGCCAAATACAAGAACAAGAAGGACCAGAACCTAGAGTCCTTACTTAAGTAATATGTCTATACAATCTCTATATTTTTTTACCGTTCTTTGAAAGAAATAAAAGCCTATTCACAAGAGTTTGATGAATCCTCTTTATAGCTTCTTCAACACTTGTATCTCTTTGTTTCCCGGGAAACTTCTTATAATTTCTCCATTCCCAAATAACTGCCATTGATGAGGAAACAACAGCAGCAACAACCATTTTGATTTTCTTGTCTTTCTTCATGTTCTTCCAATTCGAGATCCAATGCTTCACAGAGTAGAACTCATGCTTGATACCCAATCTGTTGCCAAACACAAACAGAACATGCTTTGTGAAACTACAGGACGAGAACAAATGATCAGTAGTTTCTTCACCATTATTACAAAGACAACAAGAGGTCTCAATCTGGCTACCATGAGAAGCTAATCTGACAGCCATAAGAAGTTTATCATGAGCAGCAACCCAGGCAATAAACTTGTGTCCGGGTGGTGAAATATCATTTCAGATGATGTGATAACCAAACCAAGTATCAGTAGTAGAAAGTATCTCCAAATAGCATCTCTTTACTGAGTAATTACCATTTAATTCACCGAGGCACAACAAGCATTCCCATCACCTCGATATTTATTATGGTCGATTGTATAATACTGTGACATTGAACTAATATATATATATATATATATATATATATATATATATATATATATATAAATAAATAAAAAATATATATATATATATATATATATATATATATATATATATATATATATATATATATGGGAATAGATATAATGAGAATAGGCTTTTTGTGAGAAGGAAAGAAGGGGAGATCTCAGCCTTTGATTGAAGGATCTATGGTTGGGGTAAATTTAGAGTTTTAGTTTTATTTCTAGAGGTGTAGTGTAATAATGAGGGGTTTTAGATTTTTTTTTATTAAAATGTTCTCACGTGAGAACGACGAAGAATATTTTTTTAATTTGTGATGGGAAGCCCAAGACATGAATGCAGCAGCCAAACACATTCACGCTTTCTCCATGCTTGAATTCCCAAACGACTTCCCATCTTCTTCTGCTGCATCTGAATTGTTGCTCCTCACATCATCCAAAATGTTCATTAATTCCAGAATTGAAGGTTTGAAGCAAAACCTAAAACGAAAATCCAGAATTGCAAGGGAAGGGACGCGTGTGTTCTAGAATTGAAGTCTCCGGCGAGTGATTTTTCGGCGAGTGTTCCCAGAATTGAAGTCTCCGGCGAGTGATTTTTACTTCTGCCATTTTCTTTTTGCTTCAGCTCAAAACGCATAACCAAAATCAATTTTGAGCCAAGAAACTTCAGATGATTTCGAACTAAGAAACCCTAGGCGATTTCAGCAGCTTGAAGGTATTTGTTTGCAATTTCTTTTCATTTTGTTTGAAAATTGGGGGAGGGGGTTAATTCAGTATGTGTATTTGATTCAGAACAGATGGGGTGAAGTTTTGGTTGCAATTTGAGTTATTGAATGTGTTTTTGTCAGGATAGAAGACGAATTGTGCAGTTAAACATGGCGGTTAAGCAAATGATTGAGTCAGAGAATGAACAGAGCAAGAACAAGATGTAAGTGTGATTATGGACGACTGAAATTCATCAATTTTGGGTTTTTGTTGTTCAATATGGGGGCTGGGCAATGATAGGACGTCTGGAATTGATCAATTTTGACACAACCAATGCTAGTCTAATTGTTGTTCATATACTATACTGTTGATGTTCATTGTTGGATAATAGGTGTTGGTGTGTGTGTAATTAAGGCTTTGTGATGGTCATTTCATTATGGATTAAATCCCTTTCGTTGTGATTCACATAATAGCTTAATGTTCAAATTTGATGTTCAATTTGATATATTTGATGTTCATGACCAAAATCCTGATGTTCATGGTGAAACATAATGTTCATGTTCAACATATTGGATGTTCATGTTCAATATATTGGATGTTCATGGTGACATATTGGATGTTCACGGTGAAATCTTGATGCTCTTGATCATGCTCAACATATTGGATGTTCATGTTGAAAATCAGATGTTCATATGTTTCGATTGGTTGTTCATATTACGTGTGTGTGTGTTGTACTTACTGAATGTTCATTTCAGTTTCGGTCGTTGTTCATTATGGTTTGATGATCACTGATGATGTTCGTGTGTGTAGTGCTGCCGCTGATGTGTTGCAAGTGGGGACAGGGCCGACAGTGCTGACCCCGCCAGTGCCACTAAGCTACCAAATGACCGAGCACGGCGAATATGTTCCATTTGTGCTATTGAATCATGGGTTCCAACAAAAGGGATGACATTTGATGACATTGAAGCGGGTTAAATGGATGTGAACCATGTTTTTGATATATTTGATCCCTCTGTGCATTGATGTTCATTTTGCATTGAATGGATGTTCATTCTAATGTGTTATGCGAATGATCATTTGGGTAGATGTGTGGTGCGCATACATTGTGTATGTTTTATCCCATTTTGTAATGAATGTTCATTTTAGATGGACTAGATGTTTATTTAGATCAATCAGATGTACATTGATCCTTATATAAATGATCATTTATTATTAACAGGTTTTGGCGTGTCTACGTTGTGTATGTTCATCGCTGTTGTACCAGATGTTCATTTGTGATAACCTGTTGGATGGATGTCTTTGATCCATCTGTGCGAGTGTTGTTCATTTCCCTGGATGTGGTGTGTACCAGATGTTCATTTTGCATTGAATG
The DNA here is from genome assembly GCA_029582165.1 of Portulaca oleracea. Taxonomy (NCBI): domain Eukaryota; kingdom Viridiplantae; phylum Streptophyta; class Magnoliopsida; order Caryophyllales; family Portulacaceae; genus Portulaca; species Portulaca oleracea. Next base: position 8,222,606 of record CM055879.1, on the reverse strand, counting down.
GATGTTCATATTTGTGATGAATGAGACGTTTTGTATGTTGTACCCCTTTTGTACTGGCTGTTCATTTTAGATGGCTTAGATGTTCATTTAAATTATGTGTAATCATATATGGTTTAGTGGTTTTGTCGTGGCTAAATTTTGTATGTTCATTGCTCTTGTACCAGATGTTCATTGATGATCAATGGAATGTTCATTTGTAATAAACTGTTAGTTGGAATGTTGCTGGGATGTTTACTTTCATTGATATATTAATGTCAGTTAGTGATGTACAAGGACACATCCGGGGATTGGAAATTGGGTTTGGTTGATTGGGACTTGGAAAGGTGTGAAAGTATAGACGAACAACCTTGCATCGTTTCGATTTGAAGTTTATTTCTCTTATTCTCTTTGTATGGAACTTGAAATATTGTGTTCGTCACCTTTTGTATGCACTGTTTGGAACATTTTGTATGCACTGTTTGGAACTTGAAATATTATGCTCGATAGCTTTTTTATACACTAATTGGGGTAATGAAATGAACAACAAGTTGTAGTGGAACGAACATCAGTTGAAATATTTAACCATGCATAATAAAGATAAACTTATTGGGTTGAATATTAAGTGAACATGAAATGAACATCAAGTGAACATCAAATGATCTTTCAATATTAAATAATCAATTTATACTAGAATGAACATTATGTCATTGTGGGATGAACATCAATACATAATGAAAATGAACATCACGTGATCATGTAATGATCATCAAGGGACAAAAAATTACTTAGAGGTACCCTAACTTTTGAAGAAACAATTTTTTGGTACCCTAACTTTTCAAAACTAATTTTGGGGTACCCTAACTTTTAGGATTAGAAATTACTAGGTGAATTTTCGGCAAAACTCCGATTGATTCAAATCATTTTCATCCACAAAAACATTTAATCAATTTCCAGCCTAAAACTCACCGTTGAATTCAAATAATTGGCCGAAAATTTACCTAATTATTTCTAATTCTAAAAGTTAGGTTACCCCAAAATTAGTTTTTAAAAGTTGGGGTACCAGAAAAATATTTCACCAAAAGTTAGGGTACCCCTAAGTAATTTTTTGATCAAGGGACAATGAAATGAATATCAAGTGGAAATGAAATGAACGTCAAGTTGTACTGTAATGCAAATCAAATGAAATACTCAACCATGCACAGTAAACGTCAACTGTTTGGATTGAATATTAAGTGACATGAAATGAACATCAAGTGAACATCAAACGATCAAACAGTATTCAATGATCAATATGACCCTAAATGGCATTGGACATTTGTGGATAATGAAAATGAACATCATTTGACTATAAAATAATCATCTCATTTCCAATTGATGAACATCAATTTGTAATCTATATGAATATGAAAATGAACATCAAGTCATACGGGGATGAACATCTATAGATAATGAAAAACAACATCAGGTAACCTTGTAATGATCATAAAGTGAAAATGAGATGAACATCAGGTTGTAATGGAATGAAAATCGACTGAAATTGAAAAAAGGACATCAAGGGACAATGAAATGAACATCAAGTTGTACTGTAATGTACATCAAATGCAATACTCAACCATGCACAATAAATATGAACTGTTTGGATTAGTTAAATGAAGATGAATGAACATCAAGTGAACGTCAAATGATCAATTAGTATTAAATGATAAATAGATCCCTAAATGGTATTGTTAATGAAAATGAACATCAAGTGAATATGAAATGATCATCAAATTATACTGGAATGAACATCAACATATAATTAACATGAACATGAAATGAACATCAAGTCATTGTCCCGATGAATAACTATATATAATGAAACTGAATGTATGTTTATATGATAGAAAAAATACAGGCTCTCCACGCCTTGTTGGTCAAGCGCTTCTTCCCCGCCGGCAATGTCCATGCACTTATAAAAGGCCCTCCACACCTTGTTGGTCAAGCGCTTCTTCCTGGTTAGCTTGTCGCATCCCTCGGTGACGATATGTTCCACAATGAATCGGTAGCGGTTTGTTACGTGCTTTGTCCAGCGTTCCACTATGAGTGTATCCGACATCTCATCGAAATGATGGATAACCAACAAAACAACAGCAGATGGAATAAATACCTAGTATTGGACATCAAATACATCGTGAAGGACACGTAACATCATAAAGGATATGGAACATCATCCAACTAGTGGACATTCTAGAATGAACATTAAGTGACATCAAAATGAACATCTAATAAACTTTCAGTATGGAGAACTGAATTAAGTAACTCAACATCAGAATATACATCAGGATTTCACATGGACATTCATTCAACAAACCCTAATTTTTTTGACCCAACAAAAAATTAAAAAAAACATTCAGTAAGTACAACACACACACGTAATATGAACAACCAATCGAAACACATGAACATCCGATTTTCAACATGAACATCCAATATGTTGAGCATGATCATGAACATCAAGATTTCACCGTGAACATCCAATATGTCACCATGAACATCCAATATATTGAACATGAACATCCAATATGTTGAACATGAACATTATGTTTCACCATGAACATCAGGATTTTGGCCGCGAACATCCAATATATCAAATTGAACATCAAGTTTGAACATTAAGCTATTATGTGAATCATAACGAAAGGGGTTTAATCCATTATGAAATGACCATCACAAAGCCTTAATTACACACACCAACACCTATTATCCAACAATGAACATCAATAATATAGTATATGAACAACAATTAGACTACCATAGGTTGTGTCAAAATTGATGAATTCCAGACGTCCTATCATTACCCAACCCCCATATTGAACAGCAAAAACCCAAAATTGATGAATTTCGGTCGTCCGCAATCACACTTACATCTTGTTCTTGCTCTATTCATTCTTTGACTCAATCACTTGCTTCAACGCCATGTTCAACTGCACAATTCGCCTTCTATCCTGACAAAAACACATTCAATAACTCAAATTGCAACTAAAACATCACCCCATCTGTTCTGAATCAAATACACATACTGAATTAACCCCCTCCCCCAATTTTCAAACAAAATGAAAAAACATTGCAAACAAATACCTTCAAGCTGCTGAAATCGCCTAGGGTTTCTTGGTTCGAAATCATCTGAAGTTTCTTGGCTCAAAATTGATTTTGGTTATGCGTTTTGAGCTGAAGCAAAAAGAAAATGGCAGAAGTAAAAATCACTCGCCGGAGACTTCAATTCTGGGAATGCTCGCCGAAAAATCACTTGTCGGAGACTTCAATTCTGGAACACGCACGTCCCTCCCCTTGCAATTCTGGATTTTCGTTTTAGGGTTTGCTTCAAACCTTCAATTCTAGAATTAATGAACATTTTGGATGATGTGAGGAGCAACAATTCTGATGCAGTAGAAGAAGATGGGAAGCCGTTTGGAAATTGAAGCATGGAGAAAGCGTGACTGTGTTTGGCTGCTGCATTCATGTCTTGGGCTTCCCATCACAAATTTTTTAAAAAAAAAAATATTGTTGCTGATATTTTCTCACGTGAGAACATTTAAAAAAAATATCTAAAACCCCTCATTATTATACTACACCACTAGAAATAAAACTAAAACTCCAAATTTACCCCAACCATAGATCCTTCAATCAAAGGCTGAGATCTCCCCTTCTTTCCTTCTCACAAAAAGCCCCTTCTCATTATATCTATTCCCTATTTATATATATATATATATATATATATATATATATATGTATGTATGTATGTATATATATATATATATATATATATATGTATGGATATATATATATATATATATATATATATATATATATATATATATATATATATATATATATATATATATATTTGTATATGTATATGTATATGTATATTTATATGTATATGTATATAGGAAAATTGGATTATAATAATCTCAACTTTTACAAATTGGACAGCGATAATCCCTACATTCAATTTGTATTCTGGTGGTCCAACAAAAAATAAAATTGTATTGTAGTGGGACATTATCAAGAGTATACCCTAAATATCATAGATTTTGTGTTGCGTTTGATTCAAAACTTTGTAGAACACTTTACCATGTATTTTAATGAATTTACTACATTTCTCCAAATTTTTTACAATTTTTTTCATTTTGTTTACGTGTTTTTCACTTTTATTCCTTTTAAAAAATCATAATAATTATTCGAAATCTTAAAAAAATAATTTAAAAAATATTTTAGCAACTACATTTCATTACCTTTCTGGCGCAGGTACGAAAAAACAGAAACAATATGTGGTAGGCATGAAAAAAATAAAAAGAATGTGGAGGTGGAGGTGGATTTGGTACCACTACAATACAATATATTTTTTGGACCACCAGAATACAAATTGAAAGTAGGGATTATCGTTGTTCAATTTGTAAAGTCGGAAATATTATAATCCAATTCTCCTATATATATATATATATATATATATATATATATATATATATATATATATATATATATTTATATATATATATATATATAGGAAAATTGGATTCTAATAATCCCATGTTTTGCAAATTGGATGATGATAATCCCTACTTTCACTTTGTATTCTGGTTGTCCAAAAAAAAAATAAAGTTGGATTCTAGTGGACATTTTCGAGAGTATACCCTAAATATCATAGATTTTATGTTGCATTTGATTCAAAACTTAATATTACACTTTACCATGATTTTTAATGAATTTACAATGTTTCTCCCAATTTTTTCCAACTTTTTACTATTTTTTACTATTTTTTCTTTTTTATTATTTTTAAAAAATCATAGTAATTACTCGGAGTCTCAAATAATAATTTAAAAAATGTTTTAGAAACTACAATTCATTATCTTTCTAGGGGCAGGAACGAAAAAAGCAAAAACAATATAGGGTAGGAATGAAAAAAATAAGAAGAATGTGGAGGTGGATTTTGTACCACTACAATACAATTTTTTTTTTTTTTGGATCACCAGAATACAAATTGAAAGTAGAGATTATTGCCATCCAATTTGCAAAAGTAGGGATTATAAAAATCCAATTTTCCTATATATATATATATATATATATATATATATATATATATATATATTGTAGAAATTCAAAGCTTTCATTAAAAGCCCACAAATGAGGCAAGCCAAATACAAGAACAAGAAGGACCAGAACCTAGAGTCCTTACTTAAGTAATATGTCTATACAATCTCTATATTTTTTACCTTTTTTGAAAGAAATAAAAGCCTATTCACCAGAGTTTGATGAATCCTCTTTATAGCTTCTTCAACACTTGTATCTCTTTGTTTCCCGGGAAACTTCTTATAATTTCTCCATTCCCAAATAATTGCCATTGATGACGAAACAACAGCAGCAACAACCATTTTGATTTTCCTGTCTTTCTTCATATTCTTCCAATTCGAGATCCAATGCTTCACAGAGTAGAACTCATGCTTGATACCCAATCTGTTGCCAAACACAGACAGAACATGCTTTGTGAAACTACAGGACGAGAACAAATGATCAGTAGTTTCTTCACCATTATTACAAAGACAGCAAGAGGTCTCAATTTGGCTACCATGAGAAGCTAATCTAACAGCCACAGGAAGTTTATCATGAGCAGCAACCCAGGAAATAAACTTGTGTCTGGGTGGTGAAATATCATTCCAGATGATGTGATAACCAAACCAAGTATCAATAGTAGAAAGTATCTCCAAATAGCATCTCTTGACTGAGTAATTACCATTTAATTCACCGAGGCACAACAAGCATTCCCATCACCTCTTTTAATCAGATCCTTCACTTTACAAATTTGTTTCCAAGTCCAAGAGGAATTAACAGGTGCTTTATAATGCCACAACTGCTTGCCTTTCATAAATCTTTCATGAACCCATATGACCCAAAGCGAGTCCTCCTTCTGTGATACATTCCAAACAAGTGTCCCAATAGTAGCAAGGTTCTAGATTCTAGGATTCCTCAAATCCAATCCACCAAACTTCTTAGGAGTACACACAGTATCCCAAGCAACCAAGGGGGTTCTGTGAGAAACATGGTCACCAGACCAGAGAAAGTTTCTACAAATTTTCACAATTTGCTCAACAACATTGATTGGGATGACAAAAATATTAGCCCAATAGCTAAACACACTTATTAGGATAGAGTTGATCAATTGGGTTCTAGCAGCATAAGAAAGACTTCTAGAAGACCATGTCTGAATTCTAGCAGTGATCTTATCAACCAAAGAGATACAATCAAATTTACCAATTCTTCCATTGGTGATGGGAACTCCAAGATACTTCAAAGGAAATGAACCAATTTCAAACCCCAATGTATCAGTAATAGACTGAGCCAACTCATTACTACAACCAGCAAAAACAATATGTGATTTAGACAGATTAGCAGCCAAACCAGTACTTTGTGCAAACTGATTCAGCACATTGTCAATGCATTTAGCAGAATTCATATCAGCAGAACAAAATATTACCAAGTCATCTGCAAAGAGGAGATGGTTAATCTTCAGCTCCTTACAACCTGGGTGAAATCTGAAATCAGGATTGTTCTTCAAGTTATTCAACAACCTTGAGAGATACTCCATCATTATCACAAACAAAAGGGGGGAAAGAGGATCCCCTTGGTGAAGACCCCTACCACCTTTAAAATATCCATGATGTTGCCCATTGATGTTGATAGAGTAAGAGGAAGAAGAAATACACATCATGACCCATTGAATAAATCTAGGGGGAAAATGAAAAGCAATCAAGGCCTCCTCAATGCTTTCCCAATAGATAGAATCATATGCTTTCCTTAGATCCACCTTCATGAAACACCTTGGGAAGAGTTTCCTTCGACTATAACCCGAAGCTACCTCCTGACAAAGTAAAATGTTTTGCACAATTTCTCGACCAGGGACAAAAGCTCCTTGACTCTTACTAATTAAGGAAGGTAACACCTCTCTTAAACAATCACACAAGAGTTTAGAGAGACATTTATAAGAAACATTACAGCATGAGATGGGCCTGAACTCAGCAGGAGTATCAGGATTAATCTTCTTGGGAATCAAGGAAATAACAGTGCCATTTATACTAGAACGAATGGAAACATTATCCAAACTCTCAAATAAAGCATCACAGAAAAAATCTCCAATTCCATCTCAGTTATATTTGTAAAAAGCACTGCTAAAACCGTCTGGACCTGGAGCTTTGAGAGAAGAAATAGAAAAAATAATTCTCCTTACCTCCTCATTCTTAAAAGGTCTTAGAAGCTTCATTTGATCTTCAATACTCAAAATATAATCCAACTGGATAACAACAGTGTGAATAAGAGTTCTACTGTAATCATTCTTCCCCAAAAGATTCTCAAAATACTTCAACATTTCAGAAGCAACATTCTCAAAACCATTGAGAATTTCACCCTTTTTTGTAGCAATAGAATAAATGAAACTCCCCATTTATCTCTTCCTCATTTTAGCAAAAAATACACGAGAAGGACAATCTCCCAAATTTAACCACTCAACCTTGGACTGTTGCTGCATGATCTGTTGAGCAGACTTAAGAATAGAGACATAAACATCCCTTTGACTCTTCTCCAGATCCCTCAACTCCAAGTTAAACTTGGCATTCATAATCTGCATCTGAATATCTTCCAACTTTGCACGAGCTATATCAACCTGTTGATGAATATCAAAGAATTTATCTCTATGCAAATTCTTAAGAGGATACCTTAAGGACATAAGGAATCTATGAAATTTATACATCTTACACCCTTGAACCTCCTCCTTCAAAGCATTAATAATAATCTCATCATACTCAGCATCATTCTGCCACATTGAGCAATACTTAAAACCGCCCTTCCTTTGGGGAGCTCCATGAAAAGAAATAAGGATTGTTGTGTGATCAGACAAACCAAAGGGAAGATAAACAGTATGAACAAACCCCATTGAAGCCAAACATCATTTGAGAGAGCTCTATCAATCTTGGACCAAACATGGGAATTAGTCTAAGTAAAATGATCACCCCTGAAACTTAATTCCTGCAGATTAGTAGCAATAATACAGTTATGGAAATCAATAGTCTCAAAATACTCCACTGAAGTTCCACCAATACGATCCTATCGAGCTAGAACTGCATTAAAATCACCCAAAACCAACCAACCATCCAAGTTCTGATGGCTAATATCAATCAATGTTTCCCAGAGCACTTTTCTTTCATTTAACAGATTTAGGCCATACACAAAAGTGACATGAAACTTAATACCATCCATCATTCGAGTAACAAGAATATGTATCCACTGCTCCTGAACATCTAAGACCTCCACCAAATAAACACTTGGTTTCCAAGCCACCACAATACGACACTTCCCACCAGGGCAAGAATATGCACAAAAGACCAACCATTCAGCATACCAGAACCAATTCCTGCCATTTTTTCAAATTTAGATTTAAATTCAAGCAACCCAACAAGACTTACTTGATGATTTTGCAGAAAGTTACGAATATCCATCTGCTTATTGGCCTTCCCACAACCTCTAATATTCCAACTCATAACATTAACAATTGCTCCCAAGGCTTTTCTCCCCTGCCTTTTGGAAAGCTCTTAAAAACTCACCTGCTCTGATAGTTTGAGGTCTAAGAGTTCCCATTTTAGGTGGCAGTCCTTTAGAAGGGACAGATGGAGTAATAATCGGTCTTCGGCTCACTGGAGGACTTGGTGACCTCTGATCTTTTTCCACAGTGTTAGCTTCCTCAATAACCTCCGACTGCTGAGCTAATTGCACAATATGTTGCTTCTTCAGTTTGCAATCAACCAATTCATGGCCGAAATTTTTACAATGACTGCATTTTATGGGCTTCCAATCATAAACTACCTTCTTAGATATCACAACCCCATTTTCAACAAATTGAATCAACTCAGGAAACTGACCGTCCACATTCATTTCCACGAGAAGTCTAGCCGCAGTAATATCCAATTTATCCCTGGTTCTGAGACATGTTTTAATTGGAATCCCCAGAGTACCCCCAATCTTACTGAATCCATTAACATTCCAATACTTCGTATCCAATCTTGGAAGAATAACCCAGACAGGTAGTGATAAAATTGAATCAGAATCAATGCACATGTTTTCATTCCAATCCCTAACAATCATAGGTTTATGTCTAATAATATATAGGAAAATTGGATTCTAATAATTCTTACTTACACCAATTGTATAGCAATAATCCCTAATTTCATTTTGGATTCTGGTGGTCCAAAAAAAATATTAATAAAATTGGATTGTAGTGGTACCAAATCCACCTACAAGTTCTTTTTATTTTTCATTCCTACCTAATATTGTTTTTGTGTTTTTCGTTCTGCCCCAGAAAGGTAATGAATCGTAGTTACTAAAGCAGTTTTTTAATTATTTTTTTGAGATTCCGAGCAATTATTATGATTTTTTAAAAGGAATAAAAGTAAAAAAATCATAGAAAATCGTAAAAAAATTGAGAAAAAATTGGGAGAAACACCGTAAATTCATTAAAATTTATGGTAAAGTATTATACTAAGTTTTGAATCAAACGCGCAACAAAATCTATGATATTTAGGCTATACTCTCAATGATGTCCCACTATAATCCAATTTTATTTTTCTTGGACCACCAGAATCCAAATTGATAGTAGGGATTATTGCTGTCCAATCGTGAAAGTAGGGATTATTAAAATCCAATTCTTATATATATATATATATATATATATATATATATATATATATAAAATAAAAACCTTAGTGTAGTAGTTAGACACTTCACTCGCTGTTTTTCTTTCAATCACGACGTCGCGCCTACAATTACCAGCCTATCACTCTACCACCGCCCTGTGCTGTTGTATTTTTAGAGACTTAGATTTGATTACTTGATGACTTTTGTGATATTTTTATGTTGAACTTCACTTGTAGTCTCGTATGTTGAATAAGATATTTTTATTGCGATGAAAACATGTGTAATTTAAAAAGAATAGCTGTTATTATATAAATGTGCAAGCAAATTAACCCGAAAAATTGATAAATTTAGTAAAAAAAAATACATAATAGTGTTGGACCCATTAAGGATGTTCTATGAACTTATTGACCCATAGACCTAGGGAGTTTGAGATTGGGTCCTAATACTTGGAGCCCATCAGGTCCGGGTCGGGTTCGTGTCCAAAAAAAATTGGCAGGTCTGAGCCTGACTGGACCCGGACCTATACCGATACTTGACCCATTACCATCCCAGTATTGAATAATGGACCAAATAAAGAATAGTACTAGTTTGAGGGAAGGGAGGAAAATCAAAATCAAAGAGGGCCCCTTATGAGTTAAAAAGTAGTAAAAGTAGGTGGTGAAGCTAAATTAGAACCCCTTAACATGATAAACAAACACCACAAAGGCTTTACAAAGACAAAGTGATTAAGATAGGACACCCACAACGGCTAAATAACAGAAATCCAGTGAAGTGGACGTCAAGAAATGAAGCAGAAGCCACTTCTATCTGCTACTATACTATTACTTCCTTTTCCCCTAAATCATTATCCTTAATTAAAAGCAAAGTAGGTCAAAATCAAGCCATCACTAACAAACTTGTTCTCCTACTTTAGACACAATACATTGATATAAAATCACTGTATTTCCCATGTTCCCTCATTCATAGATTAAACCCTTTGGCAAGTTACAGCAAATAAGCAGTTGCGTTGTTTAGAATTTGAGTTGTTGTGGCAATGAACGTCACCACGGAGATAGCGGAGCGAGTGGTGGTGAAAGGCAGAGCAACCATTGACACCCGACCTCCCTTCCGATCTGTCAAAGAAGCAGTTGCTCTGTTTGGGGAGAGAGTCCTTGTTGCTCAAGTTTATGCTAACCAACTCAAACAGGTTTTGCTTCTATTTCTTGTTCAAATCAAATATACCCCTGCACATATGGATACATACATTTACCTTGCATCTAATCTCTCTAATTAATCTGCACCATTTTCATGTTGCATATATGTAACTTTTTTTGGTGTTTTATGCAATATTCATGTTTGCATACATATATGAGTCACAAAGAAACATGTAACGGAACATACACTTTTGAAATTTCAAGTGCAGAGTGCTCGAATAAAATTTCCATACAACTTTCCCAAATAGTAAAAAATGTCACTGAATTTGAAAACATGTACTAAATGATACTCAACTTTCTCAAAAACTCAAAAACGTCATTTTAACCTGATGTAATATACCTAGTAAAAAATGCCACTAAACTTGAAAACATCCACTCAAAAATGTCATACAAGAAAGCATGTTGGACCTATTGAAATGTCATTTTTATGTTTTAGTAACAATTAAGTAGCATTTCATGGATGTTTTCAAATTGAGTGAAAGTTGATTGATAATTTTATCCAAACACTCAACATACTGACAGATAGAAACCAAAGAAAGTGTAGAGGAAGAAGGAGTATCAACAAGTGAAGGAGGAGTGCCAGTGGAACTGGAAGAAACAAAGCAAGAGCTGAAGAAGGCAAAGGAAGAAGGGGATTACATGGCAAACTGCTTGAAGTCCCTAAGAGAGGAGCTTGAGCAGACAAAGAGAGAGCTCCAGCATTTGAAATCCATCAGAAAGCCTGCACTATTTGAGAACCCTAATCCCATCAATAATCCAGAGATGGAAGAAGAGCTCAAAATTGTCCCGAGGGACGTTACCAATATTAATTCTCATCATCATACACTTGTTCAGGATGAGTTACAAAAGAAAAAGTTTGTCACTTTTGCAAGTCCTCCATCTCTAACCAGAGAGATGAAGCATAATGCTAGCCCTAGTGCTCAAGATGTTACTGCTTCAGCAAAGTTGGGGAGAACTCCTTCTTTTAATAAGGATGGGAAGAACAAGACGAAGAAGAAGAAGAAGCCATTGGTGCCGATTATGGGGTGGATTTTCCATAGGAAAAATACAGCTTCCAATGAAACTGGTGCTCATTCTCCCAAAGCTACAAGTTGATGTTGGTTGAATCACCATGACACCCCCAATTTTCTTCCATATGCCCTAGATAAAGGGAACAAAATGAGATCAGTAGTAAAGGGAAATAGAGCTACTTGGATGTGGATGTGCAATTCTTTTCTATTAATCAAGTCCTTAATTTTTTGTTCAGCAAGAATCACCATTGGTGGTGAACGACAGCAATAATAAGCTAGAAAAGTTGTATGCCCAAAATCTTCAAGATAAAAACTAGGGTGTGTAAGATTTTCAGATCTATAGTTTGATTATGCCACAAGAAGTTGTGAATTACGCCATACATTACTTTTGCTACCTAGGTACCCATTATCTCAAGGATTCTCTACTAGTTTTGATAATGAAAACAGATGGCCAGATGGGTTATGGGTATACCAGTTCTCAACAAATTAAGAACAAAGCTTAGCAAGTAGCAACATCAGTTAGCCACAATAAGATTTCAATTCTGAAACATATAATATATCTTACCTTAGATTTTTCTTTTTCTTTTTGCAGGCTAGAACCACTACACTCCTGAGAGACAAATTCCCTATAGGCTAGTGTTGGGATTGTAAGTCTTGTAATGGCAACAAGGAGGGAGTTTTTCTTCTCTTTTCCCTTCTTTCTTTGTCCCACATAGGAGGAATAATGTGGTTTTGGAGTGGTTTATATATCTCTTTTGTCTTGCTAGTGTTGTATTAGCTTGTGAGTGGTTTTATGGTGGAGGGCTAGGGTTGGGCTTTCATATGCGCGTTGCCGCCGCTGTGGGGTTGTGGGTTGGGTGGTTTTGAGCCCGACACTATCTTTTTGCGGGTAATCTAGCCATTTCGAATCTTTGACCTGAATTATTTTCCAGAACTAATTCCTGGTCTTTTGCCTCCTTTATCTCCATGATCCTCTCCCCCGTAACTGCTTGCAGTTTTTCCCTTCCACAGTCTCCTTTATTTTTTTCCTATTTATTGAGGTCTTTGCTGGGTTGTTCCAGATATCGAAAAACACACAGCTTTCTCATCTTTACCTCTCTTTCCTGGGCATTCAGTTTACCATACTCCAAGCTCTTAGCCTCGAGTGCACGGGTCTAAGGGTTGTCTGAGTTAACCTTGGGGAGCGACCGACGTATTCGATTGGCACCGAGGTCGAGCCGTAATCGATTTCAAGACAGTGGTCCGTCCACGACTCAAATTTGTGTCCGTTCCGTAGCCTTGATCAATCCTCCTTTTCCAACAGCTAGAACCCTTGACTGATAATACATACCATTACCATCTGGCATTAGTTCACAATAATCCAACGTAAAATGTTGATAAAATGAGGGGGCCTTTTTTTTTTTTTGCAAAATGATAAACATCTTGATGCAAGATGGTTTTTAACCATCTTACATTTCACCTAAATCACTCATAAAGTTAAGTGTAAGTATATTTAAATCATTATAAAGGTATGTTTCATTACTTTGAGGGTTATTATAAGTTATAACCTATAAAACAATATAAAAATATTTATTTATATATTTATATTTTTTAATAAATAAAAAACTATATATAAAATGTGCATTTTCTATTATAATTTATAAAATTTGCTATTATTTATATTTTTTTTACCTAGCTAATAAATATTATACTCTTGTTGTTGATAAATATACATAATTATTAAAGAAAATATTATTAAAAGTTAACAAAATGTGAAATATATAAACAGTTCACCATGGTTATTAACCATCTTGACTCGAGATGTGTATCATTTTCTTTTTTTTTTTCCACCTAACTGTCGACACAGTTGGGAATAACTACCAAAATTCAGAAGCATTTAGTTATTTGCCTGAGATCCTCTACTTAGTTGACCAATGTGCTACAATAGTCACGTAATAATGTAAATTAAGTTATGACATACACAAATCAGCAGCTGTTTATATGACCATTTATTTCAGAACCCAGGAGTTCAAAGTCTTCAAATAATTAGAAGCACCTGCTTCTTCACTTCATTATTCATCCCCCAAATAATTAAGGGTTCACTTCTTCCTCTCTACAACATCATTCATTCTATGAGTAGAAACATAATACAAGCTTTAACTACTAGCTCAAGGTTTTAATATTACATTATTATTATAGTGTGAGTATGATTATCTTTAGCATATGACCTATTAATGACTAAACATCCATGAAACAGGGGAATGATTAAAAATGGCAGTGAAAGCTTCATAATTCATGAAACACATAATCCAATGACAAGAAATCCTAATATTTTTGTATCCATTCATTATTACATGCTTCCCAATGATATGTCAATCCCCTCATTTTACGTATTTTGTTGTATAGAATAATGGGCCCACAGGGGCTCTCCTCCTTGAATTTGAATATAGCTCAAAATGCTTAATAGATCTAAGATGTCTTCCTGTTTTTTTGTTTGGAGGGATCTATCTAACCTCAACCTATTATGATGGGGAGATCCAAGATCACATCACAGCCTACTTTAACCAAGGTCTATGATAATAAATAAAATGAGGTTTTGACCTAAAGGCTAAAACCAATTGATGCTAGGAGTAATAGCCTACTTGATTTACAAATTTATGATCTATCACTTTAAATATTTTACGTAAAAAATTTAGGTCATGGGAAAATTCCAACATATTATGCTTGAAACATTTCTCTTTATAAGGAAAAATATGGTCACCATACTTCCAATCGTATTGGCATTCTGAGGGTAGTGCACTCATACCACTCGGGTTAAAGTTCATCTGTTTCTCCGTTGTTCATATAGGCACCATGAGCCAAATATTGTTGTATATATGTTATAAAATGATCACTTAAATATTTATTTTATTTTAATTTTAAGAAGTAAAGAGCAAGAAAACCTGACAAAGGACTTGAACATTGCAATGGGAATTTTCATTTTTTTGGGAAATTGGATTCTAATAATACGAACTTTTGACCATATAAGACTAAACAATATTTATTTTATTTCTCTTTTGTGTGTGTGTGTGGGGGGGTTGTTCAAAAGAATGATAAAGTACAGGAGAAAAAACAAGAGGGGTTTCTAACTTTCCACTAATTTGAAATGGTCGGTCGAATTGAATAGGAATGCAGGTAATGCATGAAAGAATAAATGTGGTGAGGTTGAAACTTATTGCACATGTAAACATGTGAACTCAGCATTTTATTAGTTAGACTCAATGTTGGGAGACAAAACAAGGCTCTCTCATGTGCACATCAGCTTATTTTATGGATTTAATTAGCATACACTCTCCTTAATTAAAACCCATATGTTTCTTGGTCAAGTTTCTACACACATTTTTTTTAAAAAAAAAAAAACAATAATCATTGAACCCATTCAACTAAAAAAATAAAACTCATTTTAAACTGTTTCTTTTCCCTTTTACCAAAATTATGTAAATGCCATAAGGTTGTCACAAGGTCAAATGTTCTGACCATGTTATCACATACCTTTTACCTAAATTTAAATTGAACTGTTTTTGTTAATCTATATCCTTTTCATTCAAACTTATAATTCAATTTTCAGTTATCTGGATCTATGCAAATAACACATGTATCTAGGGTAAATAGTATTTAGGGTAAATATGATCATCATAACAGTCACAATGACCGTTTTTTCAATCCCATTGATTTGACTGAACCCAACTCAAGCTAAGTTAAACAAATCAAGTCAATATATAAAAGTTGAGCAAAGTCAAGAGAAATGAGCTATTGAAGCTAGCCTTAGGCAACCCAGTAGTCAAAATGACACAAATTAAATAATGGTGTTTTCATTAATAATAAAGGCTCCCAAATTAAAGGATAATTATATTGGAGTAGTATAAAAGGGAGGTTGTCTCTTAGATTCCTCCAGCATATGACAAAATTATGAGAAGCTAACACTTGGTTTATTTTTCACCAAAAGAAGAGTTCCAAGTTCCAAGCATGAAGACCCAATACCTGTGCCTGCCTCTAATGAAACCCAACTCCTCAACATCAACATCAACATCAACATCAGCATCAGCAACATCTTCATCTTCTTGTTCCAGCAGCAGCAGGGTTCCAGCAACAGCATCATTGCTTGAGAGATTCCGCGTGGCTGTGTTTCGGTTGATCATGGTCACTGCCCTTTCCAAGACTTGTTCTTCTAATCACTCATCACCTAAATCATCATCAAATCATGATTATCGCCGTAACAATAGTAATCACAGCGTCTCCACTACATCATCATATTATCTCCATGATCCTTACCCAACCCAAGCTGTGGCTGATTGCATCGAGTTCATCAAGAAATCATCTGTTTCCTCCTCACCGTCTGATCACCCCCATCATCATCTTCAGGTTCAACCAACTCCTGATTCAACACCCGCTACCGATGATATGCTCACTTTAATACCAGTCATGTCTTATACTTGAGTTTTTCCTTTACCTTTAAATTAATTTGCATGCTTAAATTTCACTTTCTTCTTTCTTATCTTACTACTATGGTGCCTAAGGATATGGGCATTCTACTAAAATCTGTCTTTATAGATACATCTCAGTGTCACGGCTATGGAGTAGTCTGCAAGTGTACAAAGCATATTATCTCCATGATATATATAGGGATATGTCTAGCATGCTGCAAGGGTACAAGGTTTATTATTGTCTCCAAAAAGAAAAAAAAAAAAGTCCATGTACTAGCGAATTTGATGAACGAAAATGATAAACATCTTGACACAAGATGACTCTTAACCATCTTGCATTTCTTTTAAAACATTAATAAAGTGAAATATAAGTGCATTTAAATCATTCTAAAGGTACGTTTCATTATTTTTAGGGTTACTACAACTAATAAACAATTTAAAAATAATTATTTATTTATATTTATTTCATAATTATAAAACTATGTATAAAATGTGGATTTTCTACTATGATTGATAAAATTAGGTTATAATTATATTTTTTCACCTAGCTAATTAGTATTATATTATTATAATTGATAAATATATATAATTATTAAAGAAAATATTAATAAAAGTTATAAAAATGTGAAATATGAACAATTCAAGATGGTTAAGAACCATCTTGAGTCAAGATGGTTATCAAATCATATGTTTTGTACAAATAGTTGTCGCTTGATCCAAGCACGGATGCTTTATCACAGTTAGTTTGCAATGCAGAGACGGCATGGCGTTCCTCATGCTTGCTTTTAGTGTTTTTACTCTGTAATTTAATTTGTATAAATTGATCATCGGTTCCATTCGGAAACCAGAATCATAAAAGTGTAAAATAAACATGGTTGATAATAAGTAAGGGACTAATTGGTGATGCGACCGTTACTAACATACTATTTCATCTGCAAGTTCTACTCAAGTGTCTCATCTCATGTAAAGCCAATGATTCAATAGAGGTGATCTGATTCTTTACATTGAGAGAGCGAAATGGCAGAAGAAACAGGGGGAACAACAAGCCTTCCCCTCCCTTGGAGCTTAAAGCCCATTTATTAATAACCAACTGATGTCCAACTATGTTCCTACAAATGCTTCCATAGTCCAATGCCAACAGTTTCCAAGGGAAAGTAATTTTCTCTATCAAATTTTCTCATGTCTGATAGAAAAGAAATCGTTTTCTAGAAATTGACGATATACGTGTGATATATATTATTAATGAAATGACAAGCTAGGTTACACAATAGAGACCGCTCTAGAGAGAGGTGAGAGACTTAGACAAGAACAACTCAATCCTTCCCTCATCTGTAACTCGTCAACCCCCTTTTCCTTTCTTCCTTGGGCCTCGAGCCCCTAAGGCTATATTTTATGGTGTTCTTTTTTTTTTTTTTTTACAAAGGTAAGAAAGGAGGATTAGGAAACCCTTCTCTAAAGGAACAGACCAATCCTATCCTCATACAAAATTCCATCTAACTCTCTGTTCTCACTAGACTTCCAAAGAGTCACATCAGCTATATGAAGACTTTGTTTGGCAACCTAGTCAGCTGCTCGATTCGCTTCTCTGAAAACATCTTGGCGTTGAATGAGGAGATTCTTCCAAGTAGAAAACAGATGTCTTCAATAATCTTTTTGATGGTCCAAGGGGTCTAACAAAGGCCTTTGACTGCATCTACAACAATTTTGTTGTCTCCTTCAATAAGAATGTTGTGAAACCTAAAGAAATAACTTCAAGAAGGCCATTACGCAGAGCAGTGGCCTCCACCATGATAACTGACGCGTTTCCCAAATTAAAGGATTTACAGGAGATTGGAAACCCGGCCCAATTTCGAATAATGAAGCCACCAACTGCATTGTTTGAGGACTTCGCACCATCGAAGTTAACTTTGATGAGACCGGCCGATGGGGGGACCGAGAAATCGAGTTGCAAGAGGGTTGGCGGTTGTGACACTGCGGGGCGTACAATATTGAATTCGAGATATCGTCAAGAGATTTTCTGTGGGTCCACTCGATCCAATTACTCTTAGCTTTTATGAAGCTAGTTTCTGGTTGCCACAGATGATTCTTAAATGTTAACTCGTTTCTTGCCTTGTTTCTTGCCTTCCACAAACTCCATCGTGTGATTAAGTTGGGCATATTTTTGGAGCCAAATTGGGCTATGTATTGCGAGATAAAGTTTAGAATAGAGGAGCTATCAACATTAGGGCAGTTTTTGACCCAACCTGAATTTTAGGCAGTTTCCCAAGTCTTTAGACCGTAAGGACAATCACGGAAGATGTGATCTTGATCTTCAGGAGCCATCTTACTAAGCAGGACACACACAGTATCTAAAACAATTCCTCTTTTTGCAAGAGTAAATTTCGTGGGAAGGGCATTATGGCAGACAAGCCACATAAAGGTTTTAAGCTTGGGCTGGATATCAAGGTTCCAAATCCAAGCAAAACTCCAGGTTGGAGAAACAGAGTCAACGTCATGAGCTAGCCAAGTAGCGGATTTAGTAGTAAACTTGCCTGAGCCGGATAACCCCCAGTAGCATTCGTCCCTAATAGGAGAATGTGGGATGGGGATAGCTTTGATTAGGTTGAGAGAGTAGGAGTTGACAATTGTGGTTAGTTTATCAAAGTCCCAGGAACGGTTTGGTTTGATGAAATCTGAGACCTTTAGATTTAGATTCACCGTGTCTAGATCAGTAATCCCATTTATGGAAAGAAGGTTGATGTGAGAACACCAATTATCCTTCCAAAAATTAATGGATTCACCATTACCAACAATCCATCGGAGACCTTTGCTAAAGAGGTCCCTATTTTTAAGAATTGTTTTCCAGGCCCAAGAGTCATTACTTTTGGCCTTACGATCAAAGAAGTTGGACGAAATGGGGTATTTATCCCTCATTAAATTATCCCAAATGCCAGAACCAAAAAGGTATTTCCAAATAAGTTTTCATATGAAGGCTGAATTCGTAGCATCAACCTTGCGGAGGTCGAGCCCTCCAAGTTTTTTAGGACGACAGACTTTATCCCAGGTGTAACGCCCCGGAAAATTAAATAAGAAAAACGACAAACAAAATGACGGTAACAGCGGAAGACTTAAACCTTTTATTTGGGACGTCACTGCCGTACCCCCGAAGGGATACAAGGCGAGGAGAAAACTACAACAGTCTAATAACGGAAAACCAACTACAACACATACTTAAAATTTAAAACTTAAACTAACTTCAAGTCTATTAGAAAAGGAACGCATCATAAACTATCAACTACTAAGCAAGCCGTCCTCACTTCTACATCCCGTTTCCAGCATATAAATCATCACCTGAAAACAAAACATTTACAAACCTGAGGGGGGAAACCTCAATAATGTCTACCCCTAAACAGTTAAAACATTAGCACTTCATTTAACACATTTTAAGGGAAGGGGAAACTAATTCAAACATTTCGAAAACGATAACACCAATCATTCTTACCGTTCCATGTTTTAGTGCGGGCGGGGCTTCCGTATTGCCCCTCGGAGTCAATAGACTCGCCAAAACATTCACAATACTTTTCATCATTTTTTTCTCATCATCAATCCAATCTCAATCAATCTCACGGATGGCCATCGCAAACATCTTTTCTCATCATCATAACTAATCACAACCACATCCCGGATGGCCATCGCAACATACATTCCAAACTACCAGGCGTAACCTGGTCTCTTGACAGCCTCCCTGCAGGAACTTATCCTGGTCTTGGGGAGACTGCCCGAACCCGCATTTAGTCATACCGTTTATTTAGTCAGGTTTCATATCTTTGATCATTTCAGTATCAACCAATATTTCCAAATCCAACATTTCCAAAACCACAATTAAATCCAACTCAACACCATTTCACAATAAGATCAAAAGACTGTCAAGTTTTACTAAGTGAAGAACACCATTCTTGTCACATCACAGACAGTCAAAATTTCACTTAAAGTCCCCTTATTGGGATGGAAGTTCAACAATAAAGTCAATAAAAACATTTTAAGGGCATTCAACGAGGATTAGGGCATAGACATTACCTAGATGTCTTCACTTCATTTCAGCAAACACACTTAAGCTCACTATACACGTCGAGCAATCACGAACCTATTAATAGAGTGCTAAAATTAATGGTGATCTCATGAAATTAGCTTACGACGCCCTCTACCTTACCCGACCCTAGAAGCATTTAAAGGTTTCCGACATTTACCAGAATACGGACAATGACATACAACAGTGAAATACTAAAACATAAAATGAAATAGTTATTAGTGAAAATTAATAACTCTTCATGAAATAGCTAACTCATAATTAAAGGTAACTACAGTCGTAATAAGATCATAACCTCTAAAAACTCAAATTTTATAAACTTTATAACTATAATGAAATTTGGAGGTTTCAACTTTATTAGTAAAACAACCAACATAATCATATGTTTCAATATATGAGAATTGAACTTAATAATGAGAATAATAATTACGTAATTTTTAGAATATAATAAGTCCTAATAAGACTTGTTTATACCCAACCTTTCAAACTTTCACTAACATGATTAATAATGATAATAAAAGAAACAATGAGGCCAAAAACATTTTCTAAGAATTAATTTACCCATTCAACTAGGGTTTTATAAACTTGTTTAAACAACCCCAAAACAACTTTAATATCAAAACTAATAATTTGAATAAAAGAACTAAACCTTTGATTCACCGAACAACTATAATAAAGTAACTATACCTATTAATACTCATTAATCTAAACTTCCTACATGTACAAAGTAATAGCAACACACCCTACTCTTTCAATCTGATTCATCTTCAATAATATATCACACCCACCCTAACAATAACAATCACAACATTAATACTAGGTTTACGAGTTAGAGTTTCAAGGTTTTATACCAGAAACAGAGGGAGGGTTGGCTGGGCAACGAATGGTGGCGGCCGGGGCAGGGCACAACGGCGATTGGAAAAAGCGTCGGGAGGTGGCCGACGTGGCTGAGTGGGTGGCTGGACCAGCCGCAACCCAGCAGCAGCAATGGCAGTCAAAATAGGCCTGCAGGCTCGGGGTCAGATTCCAGCGTTCCTAGCGGCAGTGAACAGAGGTGGAGGTTGTCGGCGCTGGTATAACAGCGCTAGGGTCGACTAGGCAACGGCGACGCTGGCGGAGAATGGTGCTGGTGGTCGCTGGTCGGAAAACGAAAGGAGAGGTGGTTGCGAAAAACAGAGCGCGACACGCCTGGGGTTTTCCGTCGACCTCGGCAATAACGGCGTGCGGTGTTGGTGGCGACACGCCTTCGTTTCTTTTGAGCGAGCAAAAATAAGGGCAACATAGTCTTTTCACAACCATCCCTAAGGGCTTTTTAGTATTTTCAAAGATTCCGGCTATAAATTACCGGAAAATCACCTGGGGGCCATTTGTTTGATAACTTTGTCCCCTTTGAGTGTATTAAAAAAATATGGTCCCCCAGTGGTCAGTTGTTAAGAATGTATGACACCTTCCAGCAAATTTTCGCAAAATCAAAAAACAGGAAATTTCTTCAAAATTTAGAAGGAAAAAAGGAAACTCATATGAAAATTGACTTGAACACTTGAATTAGCTTTGTAAGGTCTAGATTTTGGTATACTTTATACATATCAGCAGTAATCACCAAAGGCCTCAAGTTCGGGAAAAACATCTGTTTCCATCGAAAAAGAAAAATAAAATAGGGCTAGTAAACCAGGGTGAAAGAAACACGGGAAATTGGGTGGGACGGTGGGAGGAATGAAATGCAGATCTGTTTCCATCGAAAAATAAAAATAAAATAGGTAAATGACATCAAGGGCATTTAGGCAAACTGGTACTGTGGGTTGTAAAAACTGAACGCGTTAGCAAGATATCAAGGAAAACTATCATTTGAGACAGGAGCATAAGAGGAAATCAACAAATGTGACATTCCTCATCTTACCTGCTTTTATAAGGATGGTAGAAAACTGCTTCTAATCTTAAGTATTGCTGTCAATTATGAAAGTAGTATGATGGTCGAGCAATAAAACATAAACTAGTGTTGTATATCATGTGTGACATATAAATAATTTTTCAATATTTATGTGTAATTTATTTTTTGGAGTAATTTTATAACAATTATCAATTCACATCATAATTAGAAATTAATAAAAAAATTATACAAAAATTGTATTATCATTATTTTTGTATTTACTTTGTACAAAATCTTCAAAATTAATTTAGATGATGTAGTAGTGAAGGATATTAAAATCTATATTTATTTTCATTATTATTTTAATTACATATAATAAAGAACAATAGTAATTTTTTATTAGTTTATTACTTAATTTGAATAAATGCAATCAACTCTATAATTCTTTTCAAATCTTTCTCAATAATACGCAAATAAAAGTTTAATCTTAAACATCATATTAAATTATTAAGATAATAGCAACCATGTGATATACTATAAAAACATAATGTTGCCGGAAATTTATTTTCATTAAATCAATATAATTTTTTTATAAAACTAATTAAAATAAAAAATGTTAGAGAAATTATAAACCATTACTATTCAATAGTAATAAATAAATAATGATTATTAAAACTAAAATTTAATTATATATCAACAATCACAACATCAATGAAAACAAAGTTGCATTTATTTTTGTTTTTTAACAAAGAGAGACATATACATTTTTTATTGTAATGTTAATAATTGTAGAATCCCTCTTTATACAGGCTAAAGGACATTCATCTATCACACTCCAAGGACGTCGACATCGAAGCACCAGAAGGACATTCATGTCAACCAAGCCATCCGAGTGGTTTTGAAGTGAAAGACAATCAGAGGCACCAAATAAGGGAAGTTTTCCATTAAAGCAAGAATCGCATATTTTCCTTCTAAATCCCTAACCAGATTAACTGATTCTATGTTCTATTTTTGTAGACAGAATTAGTAAAGGAATTTTTAGAAGGAAACTCAAAAGGGAAGGAAGCTTTCGTCCAACGGAAAGAAGAAGCAAATCAGAGCAAGGAAGATCCATTCTGCAATGGATACAAGCAACAGCAATCGCACATAAATATAAGAAACCAAACTCAAATTGAGGCAACGGTTCCACGGATGCAATCGTATGTTCAAACAAAGAGAGTTCTTGTGTTTGAGAAAAGTGTTCTGTGAGTTTTTGTGTGAGAGTGCTCTCAAATTCTAAACGGATCTAGAATTGTGTTAGGCTCTCTTTTTCGAATCCTAGACGGAATTAGGAATCGAGTTGTGTTCACACCAAACGGAGATTTGGTGGGTGTATTTTCCAGAAATAATTGAAGCATCCTTTGCAAGGCGCTTGGTTCTCTGTAACCCTAAGGTCCTTCACCTTAGGCTGATTCAAACGCTTTTCAGTTAAATGATATAAAGGAGGTTATTCTTATTCTGTCTGTTGTCCTTTATATTGATTTCTATTACTGAATTACTTTGAACCTTAATCTGAACAAGATTAAGGCACTAACGTCCTTTACAAGTGATCTACTTTTACAGAAAAAATCTCATTACCATATTCACCCCCCTCTAGGGTCCTTTCAATTGGTATCAGAGCCTAGTCCACTGAATACTCATAGACTAATCGCTCTGTGGCAAAGAGAATGGGAGATCACAAAATGGGGGGCTTAAGTCAAGGACGTTCATGGAACCGATCACCTTTGCTTACATGTGACAACTACAGAGTGTGGAAACGCCAAATGGAGATCTTCTTGAGAAATAAAGATGAGGACATTTGGGACATAGTCAAAGAAGAAAACTTTCCCATTCCTCAAAAGACTGCTGATGATGGAACGAAAAGTGACAAACCAAGATCTGAGTATACACCTGATGAAAGAGAAAAGGCAAAGAAAAATACTCATGCTCATTATCTTTTAATTCGCAGTCTTAATCCTAACGAGTTTGAAAGAGTGTCAAATCTTGATACAGCTAAACAGATATGGGATTACTTGGTCACGACCTATGAAGGAACAAATCAAGTGAAGAAAACCAAGATCAATATACTTGTTCAAAAGTATGAAGGCTTCAAGATGGAAAAGAATGAATCCATTGAGTCGATGTTCAAAAGATTCAGTGGAATAACCAATCATCTCAAGTCACTTGGGAAAACCTACACAAACGAAGAACAAGTGAAGAAGGTCCTTCAATGTCTGCCTAAACATAAATGGGGACCAAAAGTAACTGCTATTGAAGAAGCCCAAGATCTAGAGACATTGAAGCTTGAAGAGCTGATAGGGAAGCTCCTTGCACACGAGATTCATCTGTCTGAAGGCACTTAGACCAAGGACATTGCCCTCAAAAGTACCAAGGAACCAGAAGAAGAATCTGAAGATGATGATGAAGAAACCATGGCCATGCTGGCTAAAGGGTTCAAGCGACTATACAGAATGAATCCCAAATTCCGTGGCTACCTAAGAGAATCATCCTCCAAAAGATCTTCACCCAAAGGTAAAACTCAAACCAAGGATGAAAATGAATACAAATGCTTTGCTTGTGGTGCAACAGATCGCTTGGTTAGAGAATGTCCTAATGTGAAGAAAGTCAAAGAACAAAGTGACTTCAGAGGAAAGAGATTGAGCAGAAAAGATATGGTTGCCACGTGGAGTGAAAGTAAAGACAGTGAAAGTGAAAGTGAATCTGAGGAGATTGCAAATCTTTGTCTCATGGCAAAGGACCTTCCTGAAGCAGAAGTGGACATTGATGAAGAGGTATTCACTAACCTTTTTCTTAAATGCCCTGAACACAACTTAAAACCAAGATTGCTTAATCTGCTTGATTACATTGCAACCCTCACCGACAAAGTTCACTATCTCACTAGAATTGTTGAAACAAACTCCAAAACCATAGCAACTCAATATGAGATAATCAAAAACCTCACCTCTGACAATGTCAGCATGAGAGATGAAATGACACAAAACCGAAAAGAGTTGAACTCCCTTCTCAATCAACAAATAAACCAAGTTCACTCTATCTTACATCCTGAGAAGAAAACCTCTACAGATAAACCTGGTTCACCCAAAACCAAACCAGAAACCTTACCTCTTCATAGACCCGCAAAGATACCAAAACTAAGAACCAGAACCAAGTGGGATCCAAAGAAGTCAGACAGTAGACCTGTCCCTCAAAAGAAAGAAATCTCTCTTACAAAGCCTAGCCCAAAGAAAGGTATAATGTCCTTCAGTGCAGGTATGTCTCAGGGTTCACAACGACCTCTGGTATTTGGACAGTGGATGCTCAAGACACATGACTGGAAATCCAACTAAATTCAGAGAACTCAAGGACAACAAGAGTGGAAAGGTAACGTTTGGAGACAAAAGCCAAGGGAAGATCCTTGGAGTCGGCAAGGTCGGTAAGGATTCAGTCAACTGTATAAATGATGTATATTATGTAGAAGGTTTAGAATATAATTTTTTAAGTATCAGTTCTGTGATAGAGGTTATAAAGTTTGGTTCAATAAGAACTCATGTGTTGTAGAGAAAGAGTCCCTTGAAATAGTCCTTAAAGGTCATCATATGAACAATGTATATGTTATTGACCTCAGTGATCATATGACCAATGACCTTACATGTCTTAGAGTTGCATCAGGTGAAACCTGGTTATGGCATCGCAGATTAGGACATGTGAACATGAAAACCCTTCAAAAGCTAAAACACCTAGGCCTGGTTAGAGGACTACCATCTCAGAACTTCATTCGTGACAAATTATGTGATGCATACACAAGAGGTAAACAGACCAGAACCTCCTTCAAACCCGTGACTCAAGTAACCACCTCTAGATGTTTAGGAGTGCTGCATATGGACCTCTGTGGACCAATTTCTTACAAGAGTCTAGGAGGACGTTCATACATACTAGTCATTATTGATGATTATTCAAGATTCACCTGGGTTTTATTTTTGAAGGATAAAACAGAAGCTTACCCAGAGTTTGAGAAATTATACAGACAACTCAAGGTCCTTACAGGACTCAGTCTGGTGGCTATAAGAACAGATCATGGAAAAGAGTTTGATAATAGAGATCAATTTGAAAAATTCTGTGATCAAGAAGGTGTTACACATAATTTCTCCGCCCCAAGGACACCACAACAGAACGGTGTGGTGGAAAGGAAGAACCGCACACTGGAAAATATGGCCAGAACAATCATCTGTGACAACAATCTACCCCTCTTTCTTTGGGCTGAAATTATAAATGCTTCAAATTATATTCTCAACAGATGTACCATAAGGTCCTTCATGAAGAAAACACCTTATGAGTTATTCAAGGGTAAGAAACCAAATGTAGCACATCTCAAGGCCATTGGATGCAAATGCTTCGTTCATAACAATGACAAAAAGGCCTTAAGTAAATTTGAGCCAAGAAGTGAAGAAGGAATTTTGGTAGGATATTCCTTATCTAACAAGGCCTACAGAGTCTACATTAAAGCATCCAAAAAGGTGGAAGAATCCATTCATATTGTCTTTGATGAAAATGCCACCACTCCATCAGAAAGGTCCTCCATAAAATTCCAGATTCATCAAGATGATGATGACGAGGACATTCCTCGTATATTTCAGCAAGGTCCTCCTCAACAAAATGAAGAACCTCCTCCAGATGATACCATTCAATCAACTTCAGAACATGAGGAAAATGAAGAACAAGGACCTTCACCTGATGACGAACAAGGACCTTCGCCTAGTGAAGGACAAGGACCTTCACCGACAGAAACTCCTCAAATGATTGATACTGCACAACAAAACACTGAGGAGCCATCAAGAACCTTCAGGTTCAAACCAGCTCATCCAGCTGACAACCTCTTGTCAGGCTTGGAAACAGGTATTCAAACCCACTCCTCTCTTAGAAACTTTTATGCATTTCATGCATTTGTTTCACAGATTGAACCAAAGGGACCTGAAGAAGCTCTGAAGGACAACAACTGGATTATTGCCATGCAAGAGGAACTACATCAGTTCGAGCGTACCACAATTTGGAAGCTTGTCCTAAGACCAACAAACCATCCAGTCATTGGTGTAAAGTGGGTCTACCGCAACAAACTAAATGAACATGGCACTGTCACAAGAAACAAGGCCAGATTAGTTGCCAAAGGGTACAACCAAGAAGAAGGCATTGACTATGAAGAAACCTTTGCCCCGATTGCAAGACTAGAGGCCATTTGGATACTTCTTGCCTATGCTTCATCTACTTACATGAAATTTTACCAAATGGATGTCAAAAGTGCTTTCCTAAATGGACACTTAAAGGAAGAAGTCTATGTTGAGCAACCTCCAAGATTCGAACAACAAGATCCAAAAACTCATGTTTACAAGCTTTAGAAGGCCCTTTACGGGCTTAAACAAGCTCCCAGAGCTTGGTATGAGAGAGTAAGCTCCTTCCTCCTCAGAAATGGATTCACAAGAGGACTCATAGACAAAATACTATTCATCAAAGACACAAGTCAAGATTCTACTATAATTCAAGTTTATGTAGATGATATTATTTTTTGTGCTACTAATGAAAATGTAGTGAAGGAATTCTTAAATCTTATGAGTAAGGAGTTTGAGATGAGTCTAGTGGGAGAACTTAGTTTCTTCCTTGGATTACAAATCAAGCAAAATGAAGACGATATCTTCATTAATCAAAGTAAGTATGTGAAAGAACTCCTAAAGAAATATGGCCTTGAGAATGCCAAACACTGCAGCACCCCAATGTCCTCAACATTGAAACTTGATCATGATCAAAATGGTAAGAACATTCCTGTGAAAATATACAGAGGCATGATAGGATCCTTACTCTACTTAACTGCTAGTCGTCCTGATATCATGTTCAGTGTATGCTTATGTGCTAGATTTCAAAGTGCTCCTAAAGAATCTCACTTGATTGCGGTCAAAAGAATCTTGAGATATCTTGCAGGTACCAAGGACATTGGACTATGGTACCCCAGCAACAACCCCCTTCACCTTGTAGGGTACACAGATGCAGACTTTGTTGGATCAAGAACAGACCGAAAGAGCACCTTTGGAGGATGCCAAGTGTTAGGGCTATCATTGATATCCTGGCAATCAAAGAAGCAAAATGTCGTTGCCCTTTATACAGCCGAAGCTGAGTACATAGCAGCTGGCGCATGTTGTGCACATCTTTTATGGATCAAACAGCAAATAAAGGACAATGGAATTGATTCCTCAAATATTCCAATCAAGTGTGATAACCAAAGCGCTATTCAGATCACCAAGAATCCAGTACGACACTCCCATACCAAACATATTGAAGTACGACATCACTTTATAAGAGATCATGTTGACAAAGGTCATGTCACCTTGGATTTTGTTCCAACCTATCAGCAACTGGCAGACATTTTTACCAAGGCCCTTCCCACTGAGCAATTTCTTACAAAAGGGAGCTTGGTATGTTACAACTTGATGACCAGTGAGGGGGAGCTAGCATTCTCCTATTCTGGGGGAGCTAAGGACCTTCACCACAAGGTATGTTCTATACTCCATAGGTTCATAAGGTCCTTGACATCATTGTCATGCAACCTCTTTGAGCCTCACGTTATCTCACATTAAACCTTGGCAATGTGGTTATGCTATCAGTTCTTC
This sequence comes from Portulaca oleracea, assembly GCA_029582165.1. Lineage (NCBI taxonomy): Eukaryota > Viridiplantae > Streptophyta > Magnoliopsida > Caryophyllales > Portulacaceae > Portulaca > Portulaca oleracea. Next base: position 8,193,661 of record CM055879.1, on the reverse strand, counting down.
CATAACTGATCAGCCTAACCTTTTTCTAAAAACAAACAACAGTTTTTTTTTTCTATCTTCCCTCCATTTTGAAAATATTTTTTATTCTTCCCCGTTTTCCTTCCTTTTTCCATTAAATCTTTCCAAATCTCTCTTCCTCCCACTTTCCAAAAACACGTCCAATCATCATAATAACCTCCACCCCAACCGTCACTCAATATTCCACTTTCCCATATCCCTCACCCAAATTCACTCCCCTTCCTTAATTACCCCCACCTTCCGAAAATTTATTTACACTCACCTTTCCCCTATTTAACCCCCTCCCTCACTATCCCATCCTCACAAAACCCCACCATCACTCTCATCTACAACCCCACCACTCTCCTATCTCTCTATCTTCACTCTCTCTCTACCATCAACTCACCATGAAAAAACGCCCTGCTCTCAAGAGTACTGCTTCGTCCCCACCCACTGGAGTTGCCAAACGACTTCGCTCTCGCAAGTCGTCACCCAACCCTCTAGTATCCACTCAGTCCAACTCCTCCTCCTCCGCTGCACTGGCCATTCTATCGCAACCAACTGCCATTCAGGCAGTCACTCACGAACAGTACCTAGAGAACCTTACAAATCGCCAAATCCTGTGCTGTGAGATCGTCGACACCAACTCCCGGCTCCATGCCTTTCCTTTCTTCTCAACTCTCAAGGAAATGGGTTGCTTCGCCTTTTTCGACTGTGAGTCTATCATTTATCCCTCTCTGGTTATTGAATTTTATGCAAATCTCATCTCCAATACCAAACATCCCTCTGTAAAAACCATGGTTCTTTGGTGTGAAATCCTCGACCCTTCCAAATCGACCGTATTTTGTACCTCAATCCCAATCCAACAAAGCCCCCTCTATCTCTTCCATCTGACCCAAAACAAGAACTATGTCGTCTCTTTATAACTATAATGAAATTTGGAGGTTTCAACTTTATTAGTAAAACAACCAACATAATCATATGTTTCAATATATGAGAATTGAACTTAATAATGAGAATAATAATTACGTAATTTTTAGAATATAATAAGTCCTAATAAGACTTGTTTATACCCAACCTTTCAAACTTTCACTAACATGATTAATAATGATAATAAAAGAAACAATGAGGCCAAAAAGATTTTCTAAGAATTAATTTACCCATTCAACTAGGGTTTTACAAACTTGTTTAAACAACCCCAAAACAACTTTAATATCAAAACTAATAATTTGAATAAAAGAACTAAACCTTTGATTCACCGAACAACTATAATAAAGTAACTATACCTATTAATACTCATTAATCTAAACTTCCTACATGTACAAAGTAATAGCAACACACCCTACTCTTTCAATCTGATTCATCTTCAATAATATATCACACTCACCCTAACAATAACAATCACAACATTAATACTAGGTTTACGAGTTAGAGTTTCAAGGTTTTATACCAGAAACAGAGGGAGGGTTGGCTGGGCAACGAATGGTGGCGGCCGGGGCAGGGCACAACGGCGATTGGAAAAAGCGTCGGGAGGTGGCCGACGTGGCTGAGTGGGTGGCTGGACTAGCCGCAACCCAGCAGCAGCAATGACAGTCAAAATAGGCCTGCAGGCTCGGGGTTAGATTCCAGCGTTCCTAGCGGCAGTGAACAGAGGTGGAGGTTGTCGGCGCTGGTATAACAGCGCTAGGGTGGTCGACTAGGCAACGGCGACGCTGGCGGAGAATGGTGCTGGTGGTCGCTGGTCGGAAAACGAAAGGAGAGGTGGTTTCGAAAAACAGAGCGCGACACGCCTGGGGTTTTCCGTCGACCTCGGCAATAACGGCGTGCGGTGTTGGTGGCGACACGCCTTCGTTTCTTTTGAGCGAGCAAAAATAAGGGCAACATAGTCTTTTCACAACCATCCCTAAGGGCTTTTTAGTATTTTCAAAGATTCCGGCTATAAATGGCCGGAAAGTCACCTGGGGGCCATTTGTTTGATAACTTTGTCCCCTTTGAGTGTATTAAAAAAATATGGTCCCCCAGTGGTCAGTTGTTAAGAATGTATGACACCTTCCAGCAAATTTTCGCAAAATCGAAAAACAGGAAATTTCTTCAAAATTTAGAAGGAAAAAAGGAAACTCATATGAAAATTGACTTGAACACTTGAATTAGCTTTGTAAGGTCTAGATTTTGGTATACTTTATACATATCAGCAGTAATCACCAAAGGCCTCAAGCTCGGGAAAAACATCTGTTTCCATCGAAAAAAAAAATTAAATAGGGCTAGTAAACCAGGGTGAAAGAAACATGGGAAATGGGGTGGGACGGTGGGAGGAATGAAATGCAGATCTGTTTCCATCGAAAAATAAAAATAAAATAGGTAAATGACATCAAGGGCATTTAGGCAAACTGGTACTGTGGGTTGTAAAAACTGAACGCGTTAGCAAGATATCAAGGAAAACTATCATTTGAGACAGGAGCATAAGAGGAAATCAACAAATGTGACATTCCTCATCTTACCTGCTTTTACAAGGAAGGTAGAAAACTGCTTCTAATCTTAAGTATTGCTGTCAATTATGAAAGTAGTATGATGGTCGAGCAATAAAACATAAACTAGTGTTGTATATCCTGTGTGACATATAAATAATTTTTCAATATTTATGTGTAATTTATTTTTTGGAGTAATTTTATAACAATTATCAATTCACATAATAATTAGAAATTAATAAAAAAATTATACAAAAATTGTATTATCATTATTTTTGTATTTACTTTGTACAAAATCTTCAAAATTAATTTAGATTATGTAGTAGTGAAGGATATTAAAATCTATATTTATTTTCAATATTATTTTAATTACATATAATAAAGAACAATAGTAATTTTTTATTAGTTTATTACTTAATTAGAATAAATGCAATCAACTCTATAATTCTTTTCAAATCTTTCTCAATAATACGCAAATAAAAGTTTAATCTTAAACATCATATTAAATTATTAAGATAATAGCAACTATGTGATATACTATAAAAACATAATGTTGCCGGAAATTTATTTTCATTAAATCAATATAATTTTTTTATAAAACTAATTAAAATAAAAAATGTTAGAGAAATTATAAACCATTACTATTCAATAGTAATAAATAAATAATGATTATTAAAACTAAAATTTAATTATATATCAACAATCACAACATCAATGAAAACAAAGTTGCATTTATTTTTGTTTTTTAACAAAGAGAGACATATACATTTTTTATTGTAATGTTAATAATTGTAGAATCCCTCTTTATACAGGCTAAAGGACATTCATCTATCACACTCCAAGGACGTCGACATCGAAGCACCAGAAGGACATTCATGTCAACCAAGCCATCCGAGTGGTTTTGAAGTAAAAGACAATCAGAGGCACCAAATAAGGGAAGTTTTCCATTAAAGCAAGAATCGCATATTTTCCTTCTAAATCCCTAACCAGATTAACTGATTCTATGTTCTATTTTTGTAGACAGAATTAGTAAAGGAATTTTTAGAAGGAAACTCAAAAAGGAAGGAAGCTTTTGTCCAACGGAAAGAAGAAGCAAATCAGAGCAAGGAAGATCCATTCTGCAACGGATACAAGCAGCAGCAATCGCACATAAATAGAAGAAACCAAACTCAAATTGAGGCAACAATTCCACGGATGCAATCGTATGTTCAAACAAAGAGAGTTCTTGTGTTTGAGAAAAGTGTTCTGTGAGTTTTTGTGTGAGAGTGCTCTCAAATTCTAAACGGATCTAGAATTGTGTTAGGCTCTCTTTTTCGAATCCTAGACGGAATTAGGAATCGAGTTGTGTCACACCAAATGGAGATTTGGTGGGTGTATTTTCCAGAAATAATTGAAGCATCCTTTGCAAGGCGCTTGGTTCTCTGTAACCCTAAGGTCCTTCACCTTAGGCTGATTCAAACGCTTTTCAGTTAAATGATATAAAGGAGGTTATTCTTATTCTGTCTGTTGTCCTTTATATTGATTTCTATTACTGAATTACTTTGAACCTTAATCTGAACAAGATTAAGGCACTAACGTCCTTTACAAGTGATCTACTTTTACAGAAAAATCTCATTACCATATTCACCCCCCCCCTAGGGTCCTTTCAATTGGTATCAGAGCCTAGTCCACTGAATACTCATAGACTAATCGCTCTGTGGCAAAGAGAATGGGAGATCACAAAATGGGGGGCTTAAGTCAAGGACGTTCATGGAACAGATCACCTTTGCTTACATGTGACAACTACAGAGTGTGGAAACGCCAAATGGAGATCTTCTTGAGAAATAAAGATGAGGACATTTGGGACATAGTCAAAGAAGAAAACTTTCCCATTCCTCAAAAGACTGCTGATGATGGAACGAAAAGTGACAAACCAAGATCTGAGTATACACCTGATGAAAGAGAAAAGGCAAAGAAAAATACTCATGCTCATTATCTTTTAATTTGCAGTCTTAATCCTAACGAGTTTGAAAGAGTGTCAAATCTTGATACAGCTAAATAGATATGGGATTACTTGGTCACGACCTATGAAGGAACAAATCTAGTGAAGAAAACCAAGATCAATATACTTGTTCAAAAGTATGAAGGCTTCAAGATGGAAAAGAATGAATCCATTGAGTCGATGTTCAAAAGATTCAGTGGAATAACCAATCATCTCAAGTCACTTGGGAAAACCTACACAAACGAAGAACAAGTGAACAAGGTCCTTCAATGTCTACCCAAACATAAATGGGGACCAAAAGTAACTGCTATTGAAGAAGCCCAAGATCTAGAGACATTGAAGCTTGAAGAGCTGATAGGGAAGCTCCTTGCACACGAGATTCATCTGTCTGAAGGCACTTAGACCAAGGACATTGCCCTCAAAAGTACCAAGGAACCAGAAGAAGAATCTGAAGATGATGATGAAGAAACCATGGCCATGCTGGCTAAAGGGTTCAAGCGACTATACAGAATGAATCCCAAATTTCGTGGCTACCTAAGAGAATCATCCTCCAAAAGATCTTCACCCAAAGGTAAAACTCAAACCAACGATGAAAATGAATACAAATGCTTTGCTTGTGGTGCAACAGATCGCTTGGTTAGAGAATGTCCTAATGTGAAGAAAGTCAAAGAACAAAGTGACTTCAGAGGAAAGAGATTGAGCAGAAAAGATATGGTTGCCACGTGGAGTGAAAGTAAAGGCAGTGAAAGTGAAAGTGAATCTGAGGAGATTGCAAATCTTTGTCTCATGGCAAAGGACCTTCCTGAAGCAGAAGTGGACATTGATGAAGAGGTATTCACTAACCTTTTTCTTAAATGTCCTGAACACAACTTAAAACCAAGATTGCTTAATCTGCTTGATTACATTGCAACCCTCACCGACAAAGTTCACTATCTCACTAGAATTGCTGAAACAAACTCCAAAACCATAGCAACTCAATATGAGATAATCAAAAACCTCACCTCTGACAATGTCAGCATGAGAGATGAAATGACACAAAACCGAAAAGAGTTGAACTCCCTTCTCAATCAAGAAATAAACCAAGTTCACTCTATCTTACATCCTGAGAAGAAAACCTCTACAGATAAACCTGGTTCACCCAAAACCAAACCAGAAACCTTACCTCTTCATAGACCCGCAAAGATACCAAAACTAAGAACCAGAACCAAGTGGGATCCAAAGAAGTCAGACAGTAGACCTGTCCCTCAAAAGAAAGAAATCTCTCTTACAAAGCCTAGCCCAAAGAAAGGTATAATGTCCTTGATGCGGTATGTCTCGGGGTTCAACGACCTCTGTATTTGGGCGGTGGATGCTCAAGACACATATGGAAATCCAACTAAATTCAGAGAACTCAAGGACAACAAGAGTGGAAAGGTAACGTTTGGAGAAAAAAGCCAAGGGAAGATCCTTGGAGTCGGCAAGGTCGGTAAGGATTCAGTCAACTGTATAAATGATGTATATTATGTAGAAGGTTTAGAATATAATTTTTTAAGTATCAGTTCTGTGATAGAGGTTATAAAGTTTGGTTCAATAAGAACTCATGTGTTGTAGAGAAAGAGTCCCTTGAAATAGTCCTTAAAGGTCATCATATGAACAATGTATATGTTATTGACCTCAGTGATCATATGACCAATGACCTTACATGTCTTAGAGTTGCATCAGGTGAAACCTGGTTATGGCATCGCAGATTAGGACATGTGAACATGAAAACCCTTCAAAAGCTAAAACACCTAGGCCTGGTTAGAGGACTACCATCTCAGAACTTCATTCGTGACAAATTATGTGATGCATACACAAGAGGTAAACAGACCAGAACCTCCTTCAAACCCGTGACTCAAGTAACCACCTCTAGATGTTTAGGACTACTGCATATGGACCTCTGTGGACCAATTTCTTACAAGAGTCTAGGAGGACGTTCATACATACTAGTCATTATTGATGATTATTCAAGATTCACCTGGGTTTTATTTTTGAAGGATAAACAGAAGCTTACCCAGAGTTTGAGAAATTATACAGACAACTCAAGGTCCTTACAGGACTCAGTCTGGTGGCTATAAGAACAGATCATGGAAAAGAGTTTGATAATAGAGATCAATTTGAAAAATTCTGTGATCAAGAAGGTGTTACACATAATTTCTCCGCCCCAAGGACACCACAACAGAACGGTGTGGTTGAAAGGAAGAACCGCACACTGGAAAATATGGCCAGAACAATCATCTGTGACAACAATCTACCCCTCTTTCTTTGGGCTGAAATTATAAATGCTTCAAATTATATTCTCAACAGATGTACCATAAGGTCCTTCATGAAGAAAACACCTTATGAGTTATTCAAGGGTAAGACACCAAATGTAGCACATCTCAAGGCCATTGGATGCAAATGCTTCGTTCATAACAATGACAAAAAGGCCTTAAGTAAATTTGAGCCAAGAAGTGAAGAAGGAATTTTGGTAGGATATTCCTTATCTAACAAGGCCTACAGAGTCTACATTAAAGCATCCAAAAAGGTGGAAGAATCCATTCATATTGTCTTTGATGAAAATGCCACCACTCCATCAGAAAGGTCCTCCATAAAATTCCAGATTCATCAAGATGATGATGATGAGGACATTCCTCGTATATTTCAGCAAGGTCCTCCTCAACAAAATGAAGAACCTCCTCCAGATGATACCATTCAATCAACTTCAGAACATGAGGAAAATGAAGAACAAGGACCTTCACCTGATGACGAACAAGGACCTTCGCCTAGTGAAGGACAAGGACCTTCACCGACAGAAACTCCTCAAATGATTGATAATGCACAACAAAACACTGAGGAGCCGTCAAGAACCTTCAGGTTCAAACCAGCTCATCCAGCTGACAACCTCTTGTCAGGCTTGGAAACAGGTATTCAAACCCACTCCTCTCTTAGAAACTTTTATGCATTTCATGCATTTGTTTCACAGATTGAACCAGAGGGACCTGAAGAAGCTCTGAAGGACAACAACTGGATTATTGCCATGCAAGAGGAATTACATCAGTTCGAGCGTAACACAATTTGGAAGCTTGTCCTAAGACCAACAAACCATCCAGTCATTGGTGTAAAGTGGGTCTACCGCAACAAACTAAATGAACATGGCACTGTCACAAGAAACAAGGCTAGATTAGTTGCCAAAGGGTACAACCAAGAAGAAGGCATTGACTATGAAGAAACCTATGCCCCGATTGCAAGACTAGAGGCCATTTGGATACTTCTTGCCTATGCTTCATCTACTCACATGAAATTTTACCAAATGGATGTCAAAAGTGCTTTCCTAAATTGACACTTAAAGGAAGAAGTCTATGTTGAGCAACCTCCAAGATTCGAACAACAAGATCCAAAAACTCATGTTTACAAGCTTTAGAAGGCCCTTTATGGGCTTAAACAAGCTCCCAGAGCTTGATATGAGAGAGTAAGCTCCTTCCTCCTCAGAAATGGATTCACAAGAGGACTCATAGACAAAATACTATTCATCAAAGACACAAGTCAAGATTCTACTATAATTCAAGTTTATGTAGATGATATTATTTTTGGTGCTACTAATGAAAATGTAGTGAAGGAATTCTCAAATCTTATGAGTAAGGAGTTTGAGTTGAGTCTAGTGGGAGAACTTAGTTTCTTCCTTGGATTACAAATCAAGCAAAATGAAGACGACATCTTCATTAATCAGAGTAAGTATGTGAAAGAACTCCTAAAGAAATATGGCCTTGAGAATGCCAAACACTGCAGCACCCCAATGTCCTCAACATTGAAACTTGATCATGATCAAAATGGTAAGGACATTCCTGTGAAAATATACAGAGGCATGATAGGATCCTTACTCTACTTAACTACTAGTCGTCCTGATATCATGGTCAGTGTATGCTTATGTGCTAGATTTCAAAGTGCTCCTAAAGAATCTCACTTGATTGCGGTCAAAAGAATCTTGAGATATCTTGCAGGTACCAAGGACATTGGACTATGGTACCCCAGCAACAACCCCCTTCACCTTGTAGGGTACACAGATGCAGACTTTGTTGGATCAAGAACAGACCGAAAGAGCACCTTTGGAGGATGCCAAGTGTTAGGGCTATCATTGATATCCTGGCAATCAAAGAAGCAAAATGTCGTTGCCCTTTATACAGCCGAAGCTGAGTACATAGCAGCTGGCGCATGTTGTGCACATCTTTTATGGATCAAACAGCAAATAAAGGACAATGGAATTGATTCCTCAAATATTCCAATCAAGTGTGATAACCAAAGCGCTATTCAGATCACCAAGAATCCAGTACGACACTCCCATACCAAACATATTGAAGTACGACATCACTTTATAAGAGATCATGTTGACAAAGGTCATGTCACCTTGGATTTTGTTCCAACCTATCAGCAACTGGCAGACATTTTTACCAAGGCCCTTCCCACTGAGCAATTTCTTACAAAAGGGAGCTTGGTATGTTACAACTTGATGACCAGTGAGGGGGAGCTAGCATTCTCCTATTCTGGGGGAGCTAAGGACCTTCACCACAAGGTATGTTCTATACTCCATAGGTTCATAAGGTCCTTGACATCATTGTCATGCAACCTCTTTGAGCCTCACATTATCTCACATTAAACCTTGGCAATGTGGTTATGCTATCAGTTCTTCCATAACTGATCAGCCTAACCTTTTTCTAAAAACAAACAACAGTTTTTTTTTTTTTTTCTATCTTCCCTCCATTTTGAAAATATTCTTTATTCTTCCCCGTTTTCCTTCCTTTTCCATTAAATCTTTCCAAATCTCTCTTCCTCCCACTTTCCAAAAACACGTCCAATCATCATAATAACCTCCACCCCAACCGTCACTCAATATTCCACTTTCCCATATCCCTCACCCAAATTCACTCCCCTTCCTTAATTACCCCCACCTTCCGAAAATTTATTTACACTCACCTTTCCCCTATTTAACCCCCTCCCTCACTATCCCATCCTCACAAAACCCCACCATCACTCTCATCTACAACCCCACCACTCTCCTATCTCTCTATCTTCACTCTCTCTCTACCATCAACTCACCATGAAAAAACGCCCTGCTCTCAAGAGTCTTCTTGCCGTCCCACTGGAGACTTGCAAACGCTAAACGCAAGTCGTCACCCAACCCTCTAGTATCCACTCAGTCCAACTCCTCCTCCTCCGCTGCACTGGCCATTCTATCGCAACCAACTGCCATTCAGGCAGTCACTCACGAACAGTGCCTAGAGAACCTTACAAATCGCCAAATCCTGTGCTGTGAGATCATCGACACCAACTCCAGGCTCCATGCCTTTCCTTTCTTCTCAACTCTCAAGGAAATGGGTTGCTTCACCTTTTTCGACTGTGAGTCTATCATTTATCCCTCTCTGGTTATTGAATTTTATGCAAATCTCATCTCCAATACCAAACATCCCTCTGTAAAAACCATGGTTGCTGGTGTCGAAATCCTCCTGACCCCTTCCAAATCGACCGTATTTTGTACCTCAATCCCAATCCAACAAAGCCCCCTCTATCTCTTCCATCCGACCCAAAACAAGAACTCTGTCGTCTCTTTATAACTATAATGAAATTTGGAGGTTTCAACTTTATTAGTAAAACAACCAACATAATCATATGTTTCAATATATGAGAATTGAACTTAATAATGAGAATAATAATTACGTAATTTTTAGAATATAATAAGTCCTAATAAGACTTGTTTATACCCAACCTTTCAAACTTTCACTAACATGATTAATAATGACAATAAAAGAAACAATGAGGCCAAAAACATTTTCTAAGAATTAATTTACCCATTCAACTAGGGTTTTATAAACTTGTTTAAACAACCCCAAAACAACTTTAATATCAAAACTAACAATTTGAATAAAAGAACTAAACCTTTGATTCACCGAACAACTATAATAAAGTAACTATACCTATTAATACTCATTAATCTAAACTTCCTACATGTACAAAGTAATAGCAACACACCCTACTCTTTCAGTCTGATTCATCTTCAATAATATATCACACCCACCCTAACAATAACAATCACAACATTAATACTAGGTTTACGAGTTAGAGTTTCAAGGTTTTATACCAGAAACAGAGGGATGGTTGGCTGGGAAACGAATGGTGGCGGCCGGGGCAGGGCACAACGGCGATTGGAAAAAGCGTCGGGAGGTGGCCGACGTGGCTGAGTGGGTGGCTGGACCAGCCGCAACCCAGCAGCAGCAATGGCAGTCAAAATAGGCCTGTTGGCTCGGGGTCAGATTCCAGCGTTCCTAGCGGCAGTGAACAGAGGTGGAGGTTGTCGGCGCTGGTATAACAGCGCTAGGGTGGTCGACTAGGCAACGGCGACGCTGGCGGAGAATGGTGCTGGTGGTCGCTGGTCGGAAAACGAAAGGAGAGGTGGTTGCGAAAAACAGAGCGCGACACGCCTGGGGTTTTCCGTCGACCTCGGCAATAACGGCGTGCGGTGTTGGTGGCGACACGCCTTCGTTTCTTTTGAGCGAGCAAAAATAAGGGCAACATAGTCTTTTCACAACCATCCCTAAGGGCTTTTTAGTATTTTCAAAGATTCCGGCTATAAATGGCCGGAAATTCACCTGGGGGCCATTTGTTTGATAACTTTGTCCCCTTTGAGTGTATTAAAAAAATATGGTTCCCCAGTGGTCAGTTGTTAAGAATGTATGACACCTTCCAGCAAATTTTCGCAAAATCGAAAAACAGGAAATTTCTTCAAAATTTAGAAGGAAAAAAGGAAACTCATATGAAAATTGACTTGAACACTTGAATTAGCTTTGTAAGGTCTAGATTTTGGTATACTTTATACATATCAGCAGTAATCACCAAAGGCCTCAAGCTCGGGAAAAACATCTGTTTCCATCGAAAAAGAAAAATAAAATAGGGCTAGTAAACCAGGGTGAAAGAAACACGGGAAATGGGGTGGGACAGTGGGAGGAATGAAATGCAGATCTGTTTCCATCGAAAAATAAAAATAAAATAGGTAAATGACATCAAGGGCATTTAGGCAAACTGGTACTGTGGGTTGTAAAAACTGAACGCGTTAGCAAGATATCAAGGAAAACTATCATTTGAGACAGGAGCATAAGAGGAAATCAACAAATGTGACATTCCTCATCTTACCTGCTTTTATAAGGAAGGTAGAAAACTGCTCCTAATCTTAAGTATTGCTGTCAATTATGAAAGTAGTATGATGGTCGAGCAATAAAACATAAACTAGTGTTGTATATCCTGTGTGACATATAAATAATTTTTCAATATTTATGTGTAATTTATTTTTTGGAGTAATTTTATAACAATTATCAATTCACATAATAATTAGAAATTAATAAAAAAATTATACAAAAATTGTATTATCATTATTTTTGTATTTACTTTGTACAAAATCTTCAAAATTAATTTAGATGATGTAGTAGTTAAGGATATTAAAATCTATATTTATTTTCAATATTATTTTAATTACATATAATAAAGAACAATAGTAATTTTTTATTAGTTTATTACTTAATTTGAATAAATGCAATCAACTCTATAATTCTTTTCAAATCTTTCTCAATAATACACAAATAAAAGTTTAATCTTAAACTTCATATTAAATTATTAAGATAATAGCAACTATGTGATATACTATAAAAACATAATGTTGCCGGAAATTTATTTTCATTAAATCAATATAATTTTTTTATAAAACTAATTAAAATAAAAAATGTTAGAGAAATTATAAACCATTACTATTCAATAGTAATAAATAAATAATGATTATTAAAACTAAAATTTAATTATATATCAACAATCACAACATCAATGAAAACAAAGTTGCATTTATTTTTGTTTTTTAACAAATAGAGACATATACATTTTTTATTGTAATGTTAATAATTGTAGAATCCCTCTTTATACATGCTAAAGGACATTCATCTATCACACTCCAAGGACGTCGACATCGAAGCACCAGAAGGACATTCATGTCAACCAAGCCATCCGAGTGGTTTTGAAGTGAAAGACAATTAGAGGCACCAAATAAGGGAAGTTTTCCATTAAAGCAAGAATCTTATATTTTCCTTCTAAATCCCTAACCAGATTAACTGATTCTATGTTCTATTTTTGTAGACAGAATTAGTAAAGGAATTTTTAGAAGGAAACTCAAAAAGGAAGGAAGCTTTCGTCCAACGGAAAGAAGAAGCAAATCAGAGAAAGGAAGATCCATTCTGCAATGGATACAAGCAACAACAACCGCACATAAATATAAGAAACCAAACTCAAATTGAGGCAACGATTCCACGGATGCAATCGTATGTTCAAACAAAGAGAGTTCTTGTGTTTGAGAAAAGTGTTCTGTGAGTTTTTGTGTGAGAGTGCTCTCAAATTCTAAACGGATCTAGAATTGTGTTAGGCTCTCTTTTTCGAATCTTATACGGAATTAGGAATCGAGTTGTGTTCACACCAAACAGAGATTTGGTGGCTGTATTTTCCAGAAATAATTGAAGCATCCTTTGCAAGGCGCTTGGTTCTCTGTAACCCTAAGGTCCTTCACCTTAGGCTGATTCAAACGCTTTTCAGTTAAATGATATAAAGGAGGTTATTCTTATTCTGTCTGTTGTCCTTTATATTGATTTTTATTACTGAATTACTTTGAACCTTAATCTGAACAAGATTAAGGCACTAACGTCCTTTACAAGTGATCTACTTTTACAGAAAAATCTCATTATCATATTCACCCCCCTCTAGGGTCCTTTCAATTGGTATCAGAGCCTAGTCCACTGAATACTCATAGACTGATCACTCTGTGGCAAAGAGAATGGGAGATCACAAAATGGGGGGCTTAAGTCAAGGACGTTCATGGAACAGATCACCTTTGCTTATATGTGACAACTACAGAGTGTGGAAACGCCAAATGGAGATCTTCTTGAGAAATCAAGATGAGGACATTTGGGACATAGTCAAAGAAGAAAACTTTCCCATTCCTCAAAAGACTGCTGATGATGGAACGAAAAGTGACAAACCAAGATCTGAGTATACACCTGATGAAAGAGAAAAGGCAAAGAAAAATACTCATGCTCATTATCTTTTAATTTGCAGTCTTAATCCTAACGAGTTTGAAAGAGTGTCAAATCTTGATACAGCTAAACAGATATGGGATTACTTGGTCACGACCTATGAAGGAACAAATCTAGTGAAGAAAACCAAGATCAATATACTTGTTCAAAAGTATGAAGGCTTCAAGATGGAAGAGAATGAATCCATTGAGTCAATGTTCAAAAGATTCAGTGGAATAACCAATCATCTCAAGTCACTTGGGAAAACCTACACAAACGAAGAACAAGTGAACAAGGTCCTTCAATGTCTGCCCAAACATAAATGGGGACCAAAAGTAACTGCTATTGAAGAAGCCCAAGATCTAGAGACATTGAAGCTTGAAGAGCTGATAGGGAAGCTCCTTGCACACGAGATTCATCTGTCTGAAGGCACTTAGACCAAGGACATTGCCCTCAAAAGTACCAAGGAACCAGAAGAAGAATCTGAAGATGATGATGAAGAAACCATGGCCATGCTGGCTAAAGGGTTCAAGCGACTATACAGAATGAATCCCAAATTCCGTGGCTACCTAAGAGAATCATCCTCCAAAAGATCTTCACCCAAAGGTAAAACTCAAACCAAGGATGAAAATGAATACAAATGCTTTGCTTGTGGTGCAACAGATCGCTTGGTTAGAGAATGTCCTAATGTGAAGAAAGTCAAAGAACAAAGTGACTTCAGAGGAAAGAGATTGAGCAGAAAAGATATGGTTGCCACGTGGAGTGAAAGTAAAGGCAGTGAAAGTGAAAGTGAATCTGAGGAGATTGCAAATCTTTGTCTCATGGCAAAGGACCTTCCTGAAGCAGAAGTGGACATTGATGAAGAGGTATTCACTAACCTTTTTCTTAAATGTCCTGAACACAACTTAAAACCAAGATTTCTTAATCTGCTTGATTACATTGCAACCCTCACCGATAAAGTTCACTATCTCACTAAAATTGCTGAAACAAACTCCAAAACTATAGCAACTCAATATGAGATAATCAAAAACCTCACCTCTGACAATGTCAGCATGAGAGATGAAATGACACAAAACCGAAAAGAGTTGAACTCCCTTCTCAATCAAGAAATAAACCAAGTTCACTCTATCTTACATCCTGAGAAGAAAACCTCTACAGATAAACCTGGTTCACCCAAAACCAAACCAGAAACCTTACCTCTTCATAGACCCGCAAAGATACCACAACTAAGAACCAGAACCAAGTGGGATCCAAAGAAGTCAGACAGTAGACCGGTCCCTCAAAAGAAAGAAATCTCTCTTACAAAGCCTAGCCCAAAGAAAGGTATAATGTCCTTCAGTGCAGGTATGTCTCAGGGTTCACAACGACCTCTGGTATTTGGACAGTGGATGCTCAAGACACATGACTGGAAATCCAACTAAATTCAGAGAACTCAAGGACAACAAGAGTGGAAAGGTAACGTTTGGAGACAAAAGCCAAGGGAAGATCCTTGGAGTCGGCAAGGTCGGTAAGGATTCAGTCAACTGTATAAATGATGTATATTATGTAGAAGGTTTAGAATATAATTTTTTAAGTATCGATTACGTGATAGAGGTTATAAAGTTTGGTTCAATAAGAACTCATGTGTTGTAGAGAAAGAGTCCCTTGAAATAGTCCTTAAAGGTCATCATATGAACAATGTATATGTTATTGACCTTAGTGATCATATGACCAATGACCTTACATGTCTTAGAGTTGCATCAGGTGAAACCTGGTTATGGCATCGCAGATTAGGACATGTGAACATGAAAACCCTTCAAAAGCTAAAACACCTAGGCCTGGTTAGAGGACTACCATCTCAGAACTTCATTCGTGACAAATTATGTGATGCATACACAAGAGGTAAACAGACCAGAACCTCCTTCAAACCCGTGACTCAAGTAACCACCTCTAGATGTTTAGGACTGCTGCATATGGACCTCTGTGGACCAATTTCTTACAAGAGTCTAGGAGGACGTTCATACATACTAGTCATTATTAATGATTATTCAAGATTCACCTGGGTTTTATTTTTGAAGGATAAAACAGAAGCTTACCCAGAGTTTGAGAAATTATACAGACAACTCAAGGTCCTTACAGGACTCAGTCTGGTGGCTATAAGAACAGATCATGGAAAAGAGTTTGATAATAGAGATCAATTTGAAAAATTCTGTGATAAAGAAGGTGTTACACATAATTTCTCCGCCCCAAGGACACCACAACAGAACGGTGTGGTTGAAAGGAAGAACCGCACACTGGAAAATATGGCCACAACAATCATCTGTGACAACAATCTACCCGTCTTTCTTTGGGCTGAAATTATAAATGCTTCAAATTATATTCTCAACAGATGTACCATAAGGTCCTTCATGAAGAAAACACCTTATGAGTTATTCAAGGGTAAGACACCAAATGTAGCACATCTCAAGGCCATTGGATGCAAATGCTTCGTTCATAACAATGGCAAAAAGGCCTTAAGTAAATTTGAGCCAAGAAGTGAAGAAGGAATTTTGGTAGGATATTCCATATCTAACAAGGCCTACAGAGTCTACATTAAAGCATCCAAAAAGGTGGAAGAATCCATTCATATTGTCTTTGATGAAACTGCCACCACTCCATCAGAAAGGTCCTCCATAAAATTCCAGATTCATCAAGATGATGATGACGAGGACATTCCTTGTATATTTCAGCAAGGTCCTCCTCAACAAAATGAAGAACCTCCTCCAGATGATACCATTCAATCAACTTCAGAACATGAGGAAAATGAAGAACAAGGACCTTCACCTGATGACGAACAAGGACCTTCGCCTAGTGAAGGACAAGGACCTTCACCGACAGAAACTCCTCAAATGATTGATACTGCACAACAAAACACTGAGGAGCCATCAAGAACCTTCAGGTTCAAACCAGTTCATCCAGCTGACAACCTCTTGTCAGGCTTTGAAACAGGTATTCAAACCCACTCCTCTCTTAGAAACTTTTATCATTTCATGCGTTTGTTTCACAGATTGAACCAAAGGGACCTGAAGAAGCTCTGAAGGACAACAACTGGATTATTGCCATGCAAGAGGAACTACATCAGTTCGAGCGTAACACAATTTGGAAGCTTGTCCTAAGACCAACAAACCATCCAGTCATTGGTGTAAAGTGGGTCTACCGCAACAAACTAAATGAACATGGCACTGTCACAAGCAACAAGGCCAGATTAGTTGCCAAAGGGTACAACCAAGAAGAAGGCATTGACTATGAAGAAACCTTTGCCCCGGTTGCAAGACTAGAGGCCATTTGGATACTTCTTGCCTATGCTTCATCTACTCACATGAAATTTTACCAAATGGATGTCAAAAGTGCTTTCCTAAATGGACACTTAAAGGAAGAAGTCTATGTTGAGCAACCTCCAGGATTCGAACAACAAGATCCAAAAACTCATGTTTACAAGCTTTAGAAGGCCCTTTATGGGCTTAAACAAGCTCCTAGAGCTTGGTATGAGAGAGTAAGCTCCTTCCTCCTCAGAAATGGATTCACAAGAGGACTCATAGACAAAATACTATTCATCAAAGTCACAAGTCAAGATTCTACTATAATTCAAGTTTATGTTGATGATATTATTTTTGGTGCTACTAATGAAAATGTAGTGAAGGAATTCTCAAATCTTATGAGTAAGGAGTTTGAGATGAGTCTAGTGGGAGAACTTAGTTTCTTCCTTGGATTACAAATCAAGCAAAATGAAGACGACATCTTCATTAATCAGAGTAAGTATGTGAAAGAACTCCTAAAGAAATATGGCCTTGAGAATCCCAAACACTGCAGCACCCCAATGTCCTCAACATTGAAACTTGATCATGATCAAAATGGTAAGGACATTCCTGTGAAAATATACAGAGGCATGATAGGATCCTTACTCTACTTAACTGCTAGTCGTCCTGATATCATGTTCAGTGTATGCTTATGTGCTAGATTTCAAAGTGCTCCTAAAGAATCTCACTTGATTGCGGTCAAAAGAATCTTGAGATATCTTGCAGGTACCAAGGACATTGGACTATGGTACCCCAGCAGCAACCCCCTTCACCTTGTAGGGTACACAGATGCAGACTTTGTTGCATCAAGAATGACGAAAGAGCACCTTTGGAGGATGCCAAGTGTTAGGGCTATCATTGATATCCTGGCAATCAAAGAAGCAAAATGTCGTTGCCCTTTATACAGCCGAAGCTGAGTACATAGCAGCTGGCGCATGTTGTGCACATCTTTAATGGATCAAACAGCAAATAAAGGACAATGGAATTGATTCCTCAAATATTCCAATCAAGTGTGATAACCAAAGCGCTATTCAGATCACCAAGAATCCAGTACGACACTCCCATACCAAACATATTGAAGTACGACATCACTTTATAAGAGATCATGTTGACAAAGGTCATGTCACCTTGGATTTTGTTCCAACCTATCAGGAACTGGCAGACATTTTTACCAAGGCCCTTCCCACTGAGCAATTTCTTACAAAAGGGAGCTTGGTATGTTACAACTTGATGATCAGTGAGGGGGAGCTAGCATTCTCCTATTCTGGGGGAGCTAAGGACCTTCACCACAAGGTATGTTCTATACTCCATAGGTTCATAAGGTCCTTGACATCATTGTCATGCAACCTCTTTGAGCCTCACGTTATCTCACATTAAACCTTGGCAATGTGGTTATGCTATCAGTTCTTCCATAACTGATCAGCCTAACCTTTTTCTAAAAACAAACAACAGTTTTTTTTTTTTCTATCTTCCCTCCATTTTGAAAATATTCTTTATTCTTCCCCGTTTTCCTTCCTTTTTCCATTAAATCTTTCCAAATCTCTCTTCCTCCCACTTTCCAAAAACACGTCCAATCATCATAATAACCTCCACCCCAACCGTCACTCAATATTCCACTTTCCCATGTCCCTCACCCAAATTCACTCCCCTTCCTTAATTACCCCCACCTTCCGAAAATTTATTTACACTCACCTTTCCCCTATTTAACCCCCTCCCTCACTATCCCATCCTCACAAAACCCCACCATCACTCTCATCTACAACCCCACCACTCTCCTATCTCTCTATCTTCACTCTCTCTCTACCATCAACTCACCATGAAAAAACGCCCTGCTCTCAAGAGTACTACTTCGTCCCCACCCACTGGAGTTGCCAAACGACTTCGCTCTCGCAAGTCGTCACCCAACCCTCTAGTATCCACTCAGTCCAACTCCTCCTCCTCCGCTGCACCGGCCATTCTATCGCAACCAACTGCCATTCAGGCAGTCACTCACGAACAGTGCCTAGAGAACCTTACAAATCGCCAAATCCTATGCTGTGAGATCATCGACACCAACTCCCGGCTCCATGCCTTTCCTTTCTTCTCAACTCTCAAGGAAATGGGTTGCTTCGCCTTTTTCGACTGTGAGTCTATCATTTATCCCTCTCTGGTTATTGAATTTTATGCAAATCTCATCCCCAATACCAAACATCCCTCTGTAAAAACCATGGTTGCTGGTGTCGAAATCCTCCTGACCCCTTCCAAATCGACTGTATTTTGTACCTCAATCCCAATCCAACAAAGCCCCCTCTATCTCTTCCATCCGACCCAAAACAAGAACTATGTCGTCTCTTTGCTCGCCCAACTGAATCAAAAACCACCCAATACACCGGGCTGACATCTGAAGTTCGTTTTCTTTACTACACTCTTGTCTGCACTATCCTACCCCGCAGTTCTAACAAAGAAACTATCAACGAAGCCTGTGCCACCTTTCTCCTAAACGTCCTTCATGGTCGCCATCCTGACATTGGCGAAATGGTCATTCAACACTTTCTTCGTGCAGTTGCCTCGCCCTCTGGGCCTCTACCTTATGGGAACCTCCTCACTAAAATCTTTCGCCACTGTCGTGTTCCCTTAGATGGCGCTGAACAGTCTTCCTTCAATCTGCCAACAATCCGCACTTCCCTCCTCCTCACTCTCGGGTACCAGCAACAACCCAATGGCTCTTGGCTTCATCTTGATGAAATTAAAGCTGTGGAAGCCTCCACCTCTGCTGCTGCTGCAAAGGATGCCTCTGACACCCTGCAACATCAACTGTCTCGCATTCAATCTGCTGTCGAGGCCCTTCACCAAGAGGTCTGTGCGATTCAACAGGAGGTCAAGGCCCTCCGTGAGACAAGGATTGCGCTACTCGAAGCTGTATCTCTTCCGAAGGAAGCTAATCCACCAGGCTCACCGGCGACACCCCCAGCATCCGCCAAACCAAGCTCTCCCAAAATTGCTGACGACACCCCCCTTGCTGATCCCCCATCCTAATTTCTCTTTCTGGTTTCTTTTTTTTGCTAAAAACTTTCTGTTTTTATCTGCCAAACATTCCTCCTGTTTCCTTTTTAAATGAAAGTCAAAAAGGGGGAGATAATTTTTGCATAGTATGGTAGTCTATCATCATCAGGGTCTGTAAAATAACTTAAACTTCTTTTGCTGAACTCCTGTATGAATGACCTCTATCTACTATATCTGCTCTGCATACTATGCTTGCATTTGGTTTTGTCTTTCACTCAAAAAACGGGAGATTGTAGAATCCCTCTTTATACAGGATAAAGGACATTCATGTATCACACTCCAAGGACATCGACATCGAAGCACCTTAAGGACATTCATGTCAACCAAGCCATTCGAGAGGTTTTGAAGTGAAAGACAATCAGAGGCACCAAATCAAGGAAGTTTTCTATTAAAGCAAGAGTCACATATTTCCCTTCTAAATCCCTAACTAGATTAAGTGATTCTATGTTCTATTTTTGTAGACAGAATCAGTAAAGGAATTTTTAGAAGGAAACTCAAAAAGGAAGGAAGCTTTCGTCCAACGGAAAGAAGAAGCAAATCAGAGCAAGGAAGATCCATTCTGCAACGGATACAAGCAGCAGCAATCGCACATAAATAGAAGAAACCAAACTCAAATTGAGGCAACAATTCCACGGATGCAATCGTATGTTCAAACAAAGAGAGTTCTTGTGTTTGAGAAAAGTGTTCTGTGAGTTTTTGTGTGAGAGTGCTCTCAAATTCTAAACGGATCTAGAATTGTGTTAGGCTCTCTTTTTTGAATCCTAGACGGAATTAGGAGTCGAGTTGTGTTAACACCAAACGGAGATTTGGTGGGTGTATTTTCCAAAAATAATTGAAGCGTCCTTTGCAAGGCGCTTGGTTCTCTGTAACCCTAAGGTCCTTCACCTTAGGCTGATTCAAACGCTTTTCAGTTAAATGATATAAAGGAGGTTATTCTTATTCTGTCTATTGTCCTTTATATTGATTTCTATTACTGAATTACTTTGAACCTTAATTTGAACAAGATTAAGGCACTAACGTCCTTTACAAGTGATCTACTTTTGCAGAAAAATCTCATTACCCTATTCACCCACCCTCTAGGGTCCTTTCAATAATTTTTTCCTTTTTCAATCATCAAAGAAAACATAGAATGATAATATAGGTTTTTTTTTATGTGTATTAATTATATGTTTATTTTTTTGTTAGTATTTATTTTGTATAATTAATTTAGGAGAATAAATCAAGAATGTTTGGGTATATTTGTTTTATAAATTTACAATTTATGTATTGGTGGTGATCATATTCGCAATTTATTTACTATTTTTTCTAATAAGAAATAATATTTTATGTTTTGTAAATGACCATAATGATCTCAACTTCTCTGTATCACCGCGAATATATGGTTAAAGTATGACTTAAAGAAATTGAAATAACTACTTATACACGACAACATGAAACGTCTGGGGCGACCGACCTAAGCGACCGATATGTATCAGCCGCTAGAATTCACACGGGCGACCGATAGGCAGCGACCGATACCATATCGGTCGCTGGGTATCGGTCGCGGGGCCCAATAAATATGTTAACAGTAACATTAATTTCGTCTGACTTTTTATCGGTCGCTGAGCCAGCGACCGATACGGTATCGGTCGCTGGCTATCGGTCACTGGCCATTTATAATGACTCAACGGGCAAAATTCAATCGATAACGTACGCTGCTCTTTCTCTCTCCATCTCGCTCGTTCCACTCACACCCCGACCTCAACCACCGCGCCAACCACCTTCACTCCGGCCACCACCGTCGACACCGGCCGACACTTCGACCACCGACGACCACCGGCGACCATCGTGCGCACCCTTCCGGCAACCACCGACGCCAACATCTCCGGCAACCACCAATGTGAGTCCCCTAATTTATTTTTGTAGTTAAATTGTTGATTTTTAATGGTAAAATTCATATATATTGTTGTATTTGAGTAATTTATTTGAGTAATTTTAGTGTGGTTATGGTTTGAAATTCAAATTTAGGGTAGTGTCTAGTGTTAGTCAAGTTTAGGGTTTGAAATTCGATTTAGAATTGTGTTTTGAATGTAAAATTTTAGGGTGAATTTGAGTAATTTACTTGAGTAATTTTAGTGTGGTTATAGTTTGGAATTCAAATTTAGGGTAGTGTATGTTTTGAATGTAAACTTTTAGGGTGAATTTGAGTAATTTACTTGAGTAATTTTAGTGTGGTTATGGTTTGAAATTCAAAGTTAGGGTAGTGTATGTTTTGAATGTAAATTTTTAGGGTGAATTTGAAATATTAACTTGAGTAATTTTAGTGTGGTTATAGTTTTAAATTAAAATTTAGAATAGCGTATGTTTTTAATGTAAATATTTAGGATGAATTTGAAATATTGTATATGTTTGTATGGGTTAGGGTTGTTGTTGGTTTAATTGATTGTATATGTTTGGTTAGTTAAGTTAAATTAATTTAGTTATAAATTAGGGTTGAGTTTAATTAAATAATTAGTTAAATGAAGGTAAAATAATTCTTGAGAATGTGTATGATTATTCAAATGCATAGTTGTTGTGGGGAACAATTTGTCATAGTTTTATAAATAGGTCATTATGTGGTTGCGACGTATGGATGCTGGTCGTGACGCATTCGTATGTCGCAAGCCCATGATGACATATTTATAAAACTCTGACAGATTGTTCCCCATAAGAACTATGAATCTGCTGTATGAAGACGTCCCTTTATTTAAATTAGCCTATAAAGTTGGTAGCGTAAATTTTTTGGGTGTTCCCAACCTAATTGCTAACTTAATTACTCATAACTCCAAATGAAGACATAAATTCTAAGTAATAGTCGTTTAACTAATCACTAATAAATTACTTTATACAGCGGCATTATGTGTGGGACGAAGACATCACACGAGAGGTGTTCAGTGGGTGGCACACGAAATTATGCGACTGGGCAGCCGATACGGGATACAAGGTTAGGACCAAAAAGAGGACTGACCCTGTACCTCATATGACCGAGGAGCACCGTGATGCAATGGAGGAGGAATCCCAAACCGAGGATTTCATTCGACGGTCAAATGCCACCAAAGCAAACCGGAATTCGGAGAAGGCGGACAATTGCATTACGCATGTCGGCTCGGTTTCAGCAGCAACTTATTTTAAGAAGAAGGTGAAGCCTATCCTAGCACAATTAATAAAATTATATATATACATTAACTAGTAACAACTCTGTAAACAATTGTTTGCATTTACTATTCTAACTTGTAGATGGCCGAGGGGAAATTCATGACCCTTTCCGAAGTCCACGCTCACATTCACTGCGAGCGATATCCTACGGGGAAACCGGTGTGGAGTTCCCCACATGATGTCACACTTGATGTAAGTTTACTTTACACATATTCGTGAACATTAATTTGTGTATAGAATTGAATTTGAACTCCGGCGTGTGGCCGTGCATGTTTTATGTGTGCTTGGATTGAATTTGAACTCCGGCGTGTGGCCGTGCATGATTTATCTATGTTTTGGATTGAATTTAAACTCTGGTGTGTGGCCGTGCATGTTTTATGTGTGTTGGGAATGAATTTGAACTCCGGCGTGTGGCCGTGCCTGTTTTATGTGTGTTGGAATTGAATTTGAACTCCGGCGTGTGGCCGTGTATGTTTAATGTATGTTTTGGATTGAATTTAAACTCCGGTGTATAACCGTGCATCTTTAAAGTGTATTTTGGATTGTGTTTGAAATCCGGCGTGTGGTCGTGTATGTTTAATGTATGTTTTGGATTGAATTTAAACTCCGGCGTGTGGTCGTGCATGTTTTATATGTGTTGAGATTGAATTTGATTTCCGGCGTGTGGCCGTGCATGTTTGATTTGTGTTGGGATTGAATTTTAACTCCAACGTGTGGTCCTGTATGAATAATGTATGTTTAGGATTGAATTTGAACTCCGGCGTGTGGCCGTGCATGTTTTATGTGTGTTGGGATTGAATTTGAACTCCGACGTGTGGCTGTGTATGTTTTATGTGTGTTGGGATTGAATTTGAACTCCGGCGTGTGGCCGTGCATGTTTAAAGTGTCTTTTGGATTGTGTTTGAAATTCGGTGTGTGGCCGTGTATGTTTAATGTATGTTTTGGATTGAATTTGAACTCCGGCGTGTGGCCGTGCATGTTTAAATTGTCTTTTGGATTGTGTTTGAAATTCGGCATGTGACCGTGTATATTTAATGTATGTTTTGGATTGAATTTGAACTCCGTCGCGTGGATGTGCATGTTTAAAGTGTCTTTTGGATTGTGTTTGAAATCCAGCGTGTGGCCGTGTATGTTTAATGTATGTTTTGGATTGAATTTTGACTCCGGCGTGTGTCCGTGCATGTTTTATGTGTGCTTGGATTGAATTTGAACTCCGGCGTGTGGACGTGCATGTTTTATGTGTGTTGGGATTGAATTTGAACTCCGGTGTGTGGCCGTGCATGTTTAAAGTGTCTTTTGGATTGTGTGTTGAAATCCGGCGTGTGGCCGTGTATGTTTAATATATGTTTTGGACTGAATTTGAACTCCGGCGTGTGGCCGTGCATGTTTAAAGTGTCATTTGGAATTTTTTTGAAATCCGGCGTGTAGCCATGTATGTTTAATGTATATTTTGGATTAAATTTGAACTCCGGCGTGTGGCCGTCGAGGCCCTCTTCAATGGGTTCTAAGAAGGAGGTCTTTCAGAACCTGAATCGTGTCTTTTGGATTGTGTTTGAAATCCGGCGTGTGGTCGTGTATGGTTAATGTATGTTTTGGATTGAATTTGAACTCCGGCATGTGGTCGTGCATGTTTTATGTGTGTTGGGATTGAATTTGAACTCCGGCATGTAGCTGTGCATGTTTTATGCCCGTTTTGGATTGTGTTTGCTACTTATGTATGAATGTTTACTGGAAACTTTTCACCAAAAATTAGAGGAGCGTGGCATAAGTGAGAACTCCCCGGAAGCTAGGGAGTTGTACCTCCAATTGGCAGGTGGGTACAAACCAAAAGACCAAGCTGTCTATGGTCTTGGGAGTACGACCTCATACTTCTACGATACTCCACCCCCCGCCCAGGGTAGTTCTTCTTCGAGGCATGCCGGCGCAACCCCGTCCACCGAAGCTATTATGCGGGATCAACTTGCTGCCCACTCATCCGTCGTTTCTCAGATTCAAAGCCAACTAACTCAAGTGTTCCAACATCAACAACAAGCTGGTAGTTCTTCTTGCCCGTCTCAATATCTAAACTTATCAGGATCACCGCAATTCCCTCCCCAACCTTGAACTTATGAAGTTTTAGCTATTATATATTTGTACGGATATTAAGTATATGTATGAAACTTATGAATATTTAACGTATGTACGTTGGAAACTTAGCTTATGTATGAAACTTATGCATGAATGTTCAATATTATATATGTTTAATTATATTATGTATGAAACTGACAGGTGGATAAATATGCAGCTGAATATATATATATATATATATATATATATATATATATATATATATATATATATATATAGGGTAATATAATAATAGCAGCGACCGATAATTCATAAACATATCGACAAACACAACGTGATTATAACCAAATCGATCACAATCCTGAATTTTTTTTTTAAAAAAAATTAAATTAAATTCTGCGACCGATACGTATCAGTCGCTGATTAATGGTCACTATTAGTGATTGATACCTTGCGACCGATATTGGATTAGTCGCTATTTTGTGACCAACATGTTGCGACCGATACTGTATCGGTCGCTGAACTTGCGACCGATACATAGCGACCGATATGGTATCGGTCGCTGATTAGCGACCGATATGTATCGGTCGCCCATGCTTCTATCAGTCGCAAGTTTAGCGACCGATATGTATTGGTCGCCTGGTTAGGAAAACGACGGATATGCAGCGACCGATACGTATCGGTCGCTGATATCGGTCGCCCGCCCTCTGCTGCGACCGATAGAGGCCTATTGCGACCGATAGTAACGGTCGCCTCAGACCTGTTCTGTTGTAGTGATATCACCAAGGTACACCTTCTTTAATTTTGCGGCAGCTTATCCGTTGGGAACTCCTCGGTTAAGCGTGTTTGACTAGAAGGAGTCTCAGGATGGGTGACCTCCTGGGAAATTTTCCCATGCAGCATGTGAGTAAGGATGAAGCACGCTGGAAAGACTCGTGGTGATTTGCTGGGCCAGTCAGCGATCCTGGAAGCAATTACCGGTAATGTTTGCGGCCTGGGAGGGGTCGGGGTGTTATACTTGGTATAAGAGTCAACCCACGACTGTGAGCTGCGCCAGTGGACGGAAGATCCATGGGTAGTCACCTAGCGGGGAAAAGTTTCTCGAGTGGTTTATGGCACAACGAGGACATTGTGCGCTTAAGTGGGGGTGACTGTAACACCCCGGAAATATGGATAAAGTATGGTTTAAAAGGATTGAAATGACTACTTATATTACCAAGGTGCACCTTCTTTTATGGTAACTCATCCGTTGGGAACTCCTCAGTTAAGTGTGCTTGGCTGGGAGTAGTCGCATATGGGTGACCTCCTGAGATGTTTTACCAGGCAGCGTGTGAAAGACTCGTGGTGATTTGTTGGGCCAGTCAGCGATCTTAAAAGCAATTACCGGTAATGTCCGCGGCTTGAGAGGAGTCGGGGCGTTACATTCTCAACATTTTATGTTATACATTGAGACAAATTTCAATAATTCGTATTTTTGGCTCATTTTATTTTGATATGATACCTATACCAATTAGGTAATTATTAATTTACATTTTTATCATAATGTTACTTACAATATTATTTTCTTTCTACAATTCTTAAAAAAAACATAGAACAACAATATATGTTAACATTAAAACTTTCTGTTCTTTTTACAATTATTATAGAAAACGGAGAACAATAATATATCTTTTTTATGAGAATTTTATACTTTAATATCTTATAAAATTTAGTTCTATTTATTTTTTATATTAAGATTTATATATTATAATAATAAATTTGATGGAAGAAAGACTAACTAATAAATATTTTTTATAAAAAGCTAATGTATATTATATTAATCGTGTGTAATATTTGTAACCTATAGGTATGAGTTTGTTATTTTGTATGTTGACATTTATGTCATGCTGAGAAGTGTTAGCTCAGTGGTAGTTGCCCTAAATTTTGACATTTTCAACTAAGGGTGTGTTTGGTTGGGATGAAAATCATTTTCAAAAATTTTTCCATTTTCCGGTGTTTGGTGACCGGAAAATGGAGAAGACCATTTTCCAAGAAAATAATATGATTTTCCTCCACCCTTTTGTAAATTATTTTGTTGACTCCAACCTAAGGAAAACTCATTTTCTCCCTCCCTCTCTCTCTCCCTCTCCCTCTCTCATCCTTCTCTCTCATACACCCGTTTTAATATCTTTTCTATTTCTCTCTCGTTTTTCTCTCTTCCACCACTCTCTCTCCTACACCCGCTTTAGTATTTCTCTCTCTCGACCACTCTCTCCCATGCACGTGTTTTAATCTCTCTCTCTCTCTCTCTCTCTCTCTCCTGCACCGTTTTGATATTTCTCTCTCTCCACTCTCTCCCCACTCTCTCTCATGCACCTTTTTTTAATAATTCTTTTTCTTGTTTTCCAGGAAAATCATTTTCCTGTGTACCAAACACGAGAAAATATAAAATAAAAAATCATTTTCTAAGAAAATCATTTTCCAAGGAAAACCATTTTCTTAGAAAACTGTTTTCCTTTGCACCAAACACACCCTTGGTTCAAATCTTGGTGGAAGCAAAATATTTTCTATAACATTCACTTATAGGTTTGGAGTTTGGTTTGGAAAAACCAAACATCTCAAATCATTTATCTTAAGTTTGGATTTACCACTGGAGGACTTGTTTTAATATATATATATATATATATATATATATATATATATATATATATATATATATATATATATATGTTACACACACACAAAATAAGAAAAATATATTTGGCAACAAATTTATAGTGGTTTGGGCAACAAAAAAAATTATTATTGCATTAATTTAAAATAGGGCAATCAAATAATTTTGTAGTTAAATACATTATATGTGGCAACAAAAATTCTTTTTGTTGCAGCTGATATACAATGTGCAACAATTTAAAGAAAAATGGTTGCCAAAAATTACTTAGGAGACAAAAAAAATTTGGTTGCTCACCACAATTAACTTGTGCTACCATTTTTACTAATTTGTAGCCCGAGATTTTGTGCTTCTAGGATAAAACTACCAAAGTCATGACAATTTATTTTTGTACCACCATGTTAAAAGGCAACAAAAATTGGACTTGGCAACAAATGTTTTTGTTGCCCAAAGTAATTATTCTCTCTCTCTCTCTATATATATATATATGATATCACTTAACAAAGACAACAAATACATGAAAAGTAATTGATTTTAGGTCTAACTATTAAGTACATACCTGATTTCAAGGGAAACTCAAGCAAAACTAATTTACTAATTTGTGTATAAGGGGCATCAAACATTTGTTATATCCAAATTGCCCATCCTGTGTAAAGGATTCTGGACTTTAAAACCATGATTTTAAAATTGGAGAGTAGAAGAAAGTATGATATATAGCAGTTAGCATGAAAAGGGAAACTAAACTTGACAGAATAACAATACTAGAAAGACAGTGAAAAGGTTAATTGATTAAACACTGGAGGAGCAGGGGTCTCGACTCCCAAGGATTGAGAGCATTAATACATAGCGAAGAGCATATATTCCGTCCAATTTTACTAACTAACAAAACTGAAAGTCAATTTCATGCAACTTCATAAGCTGTTGGGGCTGCAAAACCTCATTAAAACCCTGCAAGTATACTAGGGCATACATTTATTAATGGCCCTCATAACTCTTAAGTCATACCTTCCCACCTCACCATCATAATATGGTGCACAAAAGGAAAAAAAAAAAAACTTACTACCTCCGTCCCATATTGTTTGTCCATTCAATTATATTTAAAAGTCCAATGGTCATGGGAAATGGGGTGAAAAATGTGTAATGTACCATAATTGTCCTTACTTTTCTCATGTGAAGAAAAAAAAGAGTATTTATTAGGATATAATAGGAATTACAATCATTGAAATTATAAAATGGACAAACATTTTGGGACAAAAGAGTCAGGTAGATGGACAAACAATTTAGGACGGAGGTAGTACATTAAACACTGACTTATGTGGATGTCTTATTAGTTATTTTTACGAGGCATATATATTTCCCACATTTCAGCTGCTTAAATGATCCATCACTAAACATATTTTTGTAAAATTAATCATACAACATTATGATTTATCTCCTTGAAGGCCGGAAAATTGGTATTATATCGAACCACCCTGAGAAACGTACAATCCGTTGTTGAGACAACAGTTATAGCAACATTTAGTTTAGAATCACGGGGATTTAGACGTAGGAACAATCAAGGACCATATGTTCATTGAAAGAGTAGCCCCGCCCTAATGAAAAACCCATGCTAAAACCTGTCAAATTCATGGGTAAAAGTTAAACTTTGATAATTTTTGATAATATTCGATAACTTTTGATAAATTCTGGTAATTTTTGACAAATTTACGCCAATATATCAAAATTAGTTTTCTTTTGGTAATTTTTGGTAAGTATTGGTAAATTTAGACAAAAACTGATAAATTTTGATAAGTTGGAGTTACCCATGAATTTGAGAGTTAAAATCAATCAATCAAAACATTGATGAGGATCATTCACTCGCCCGATCCATTCATTTCATCCCTCAAGAGTCAAGTCCTCAATTTTCTCTTCTGTCTCATATGGTGTCTACTGTCTAGAGAGAGTAATATTAATCACAGTACGTACAGCTCTTTATAACTTGTGATTCAAGCAACATATATGCATGTCGTCAAAAACCTCTCCCTCCTCTACAACCCTCTTTAATTTGTTCCTTCCCTTTTTCTTTTCAGTTACTCACTCTCTCGCTTCCCTGCCAGCCCTTTTATATGATATCATTCTCCCTAAAATTCTTATATGCTAGATATCATTATTCTACATTCATTATAACTTAACTTCATCATTGAAACCTTGGAATATCCCATCCCTTTAATTTGTTTCTGCAATGGAACCTCAACTACAAGAAAACCCAAATTCACGAGGTAATGAGAGCGCAAAAAGCAGCACAAACAGGTATCCCAGTAGGGTGAGCAGCACAAGGTGGAGTCCCACAACAGAGCAGATAAAGCTTCTGAAGGAGCTCTACTATATCAATGGCCTAAGATCCCCTACTCCTGATCAAATTCATGCTATATCTGCTCGCCTCAGGTGTTATGGCAAAGTTGATGGAAAGAACGTCTTTTACTGGTTCCAGAATCACAAGGCTAGGGAGAGACAGAGGAACAAGATTACCCCCACATCCTCTGCTACTCA
The DNA here is from genome assembly GCA_029582165.1 of Portulaca oleracea. NCBI lineage: Eukaryota > Viridiplantae > Streptophyta > Magnoliopsida > Caryophyllales > Portulacaceae > Portulaca > Portulaca oleracea. The sequence continues at coordinate 8,163,350 of CM055879.1, read as the reverse complement.
TTGTTATACCAATATCATCATCCAGAAACAAGATGTTCAAGATGTCACTCAACAAAAACAATATCCCGGTAACAAACATTATTTATTCTGGTCTATTCTTTTCAACATTTCTGTAAGCTAGCTAGCTTCTTTTCATGTCAAGGGTCAGGTAACCATACTTCAACATATCCACCATAGCTTTTAAGGTGTTTGGAAAATGCATTGTGAAGGTGCTTTCAGAAAATACTGTTTTGAGTTGATCAATTGATTAGAAAACAATGCAGGTGGTTTTCTCCACCATAGTTCGAGGGGACTGGTCTCTGGTGGTGCACAGTCGGTAGGGGCGCCTTTTGGACATGGCACCATGGCAATGGAGAATAACATTAGGGTGAGTCCCTTAATTAATATCAAAACTAAGGGCATAGGTGAGCTCAAGCCCAATTAAGCACTGACCCTCTTTACTTTTTGTGGTAATAATTCCTTTAAAACAGGATTTCTCAATATCAGAAACAGGTTTGCTTAATGCTGAAGACCATGATGAGGCACCCAAGACAAAGACACTTGCTCTATTCCCAATGCAGAGTGAATACCATCATAATGATGATGTTGTGGCAGCCGATTTCTGCGCCATGAAAACGGGATCAGATGGCTACTACAGTGGTGGCTGGTGGTGGGTTCATGGCAGTGGAGCCAATACATCCCTTGAGCTCAGCTTGAAATCCTATAGATATGGTTGTTATCCCACAAATAATCTCTAGAGTATTGTGGTCATAGTTTCACAATATGTTGCCTCTCTTAGTTATATTGCGATATGAGTAGGCAAATAGGGTTTTTTGCATTTTGGATCCCGAGTTTTAGGGTATTTACATTCTGAACCTTGGTTTTCAACTTTAACATTTTAAACCCTAAAGTTTGTAGGTTGAATAAAAAAGGACCTTAAAGTTTGTGGACTGAAGAAAAAGGCCCCTGTCTCATTTTTTATTTTCCTCCAATGTTTGAATTTATCTCCCGATTGACGTCAAACTTTAGGACTATGGTTAAAACTAATATTGAAGCTATAATACACCTCTCTTATTCGTGTCGAGGCTACTTAGACCCCTGAGTACATGGTTTTAAGTAACTCCAACATGAATAAAAGATGTTTATTATAACTTTAATATCGGTTTTAACCTTAGTCTTGAAATTTGATGCCAATCGGGAGAGAAATTCAAACATGGAAAGAAAAAGAAAAACGGGAAACGAGTTTTGTTTTCACCTCACAAACTTTAGGGTCCTTTTTTTTTCAGCCTACAAACTTTAGGGTCCAAAAAGTTAAAGTTGAAAACTAATGGTTCAGTATGTAAATACCCCTAAAATTCGGGGTCCAAAATACAAAAAAACCAACCCTAAAAGTACACTCAACACTCTGAAAATTGCTACTTCAATTCATATGCCTGCTAACAAATCTCCTATTAACTTCAGGAGATCATATATATCATGTTCCTCAGCCTTTTTAGAACTTGAAGAAATGTTTAACCTCATGATGAATAATAACTTCGTGAAATTTATTAAAAGTTCTCCCCGCTCAATTTCATTTCAAGTTTGATTTTAGTAGAGTCTGTTTTCTAACAGGCGGATTTGAGAATTATTTTAATTCTCAAATTCGTAACCTTGCCCCCGAACTTAGAATTCGAGTTCGTAGACCGGAGTCATTCTTATTATTTTACGGTTTATCGGTTTCCTTAAATCGGCTGGCAACTCTTTCTTTTTTTCATATAATCTCTTTTTATTATTTAACTTGAATGATTATTACGTCGAAAGAATTTATAAAATAATTTACATAATTCCATATTCCGATTCGGAATCCGCTCGAAAGAAAATACCATAGGAATTATTAAAGGTCGCGTGGCCTTTGAATTTTCTAAGTATTCTCTGTTGGGTTTTGGCCCGGATTCGAATTGGATTTTATATCAAATTATTTGTAATTTAATTTGATATAATTTCAAACATGTGAATAATAAAAATTGATTATTGAATAAATAAAAAGTTACCCCCCCAAAATGAATTTCATAAAATAAAAATATCCTTATTTAAGGATTAAGCAATCTTAGTCGGCTCCCGATCGTTCAAGTAGCGCATCACGAAAAAAGGGTCACTTTTTCCGGGGTCCTACAGATTGGTGACTCCCCTAAGGACTTAAACTTAAAAAGAGGGTAAAACTTGAAAAAATCAAGTTGATTTGAAATTGTAAAAGGGAGAAAGTTCGTTTATTTCGCGATTTTATTATTCTTTTAGGAATATTGCATATCGGGCTACTCCATGGGTCTTTTCACATGGGAGCACAAAGGCGATGGTTTAGGATTAACCTAGGATTTTTACCCGAGAGCGGGTGGCCACTACTTGTGTGATGCACTCAACATCGCCAAGCATTTGGTCTCTCCTCTCACCCATGTTATACTCCGAGGATTCCTTGAAGTTCGACGAGGCAACACCTCACACACTTTACCCATAAATTTTATATGGGTGAAGTGCACCGAGGGGAGGACATGTGGTATGCCATCTTATCCCAACCTTAGTAATCCATGAATATAGAGCCTTGGTTTAGGGTACCCCTCATGTTGTATGCTATGTGAATATAAGTTCTCCTTCCCCTTTTCTTTATTGCAAAGAGTCGACCCTAGTTTATAGACTTCGTTCTAGTCCATATAAAATTCATTGGCTTCAGAAGAGGACTGTTCGGTTGCGTATTTTTGCAGTTTTCTAAGTAAGATTGTCGGTCCACAGGGATGAGTGTTAGGCTTGATAAAGGAATTGGTTTGCGGAGGGGTTTTCAGATGCGGAAAACATTTCATATTTGAGAAAACAATTAAACTAACCTAGACATGGATTCATAATAACAATCAAGAAAGCATGAAAAGATGATCTAAATCTAATCAACAAGAAAGTAAACTTCTAACTACGAAAGCAATTAAAGTGAATAATGAAAACTGAAATTGGGAACAAGAAATTATACCTTCAAAGCATCTAGTCCTTCTTCTTGAATCCTTCACTCGAACTTTCCCCCGAACAAACAAGAAAGTTGTGCATTGGATTACTAAGAATCCTCAAATCCTCACTTTGAAGTAGGATTTGTGACTCTTAATCCTCCTCCTCACTAAAACTTGGATTGGTGGTTTTGTGACTAATACTAACCCTAATCTGACTTAAAAACATCCCTAACCCTAAACTAACGCAACTAAAACTAAACATTCTTAATAAACTAACCAAGACCTAACAGACCCTAACCCTATCAACTAAAACCAAGACCAAACCCTAAGAAAACCTTAATGAAATCCTATTCAATTAACTCTAATAATCCTAACTCTAATCTGACTTAAAATAAACCCTAACCCTAAACTACCCTACTGTCCGACCAAACAACAAAAGGAAAAGAAAAGGGATCTAACTCCCTACTGCCCATTGACCGAGCAGAGGAAGAAGAAGGAAAAAGCAAAGAAAGAAAGAGAGAATCAGAGATGAGCAGAGACAAAGAGAAAGGAGATGAATACCGAGCATTAAAACATCCAACAATTGACATAAACATCAGAATCTTATCAAAATCTAACAAAAACCCATATTCAAACCCAGAAAACAATTCAAACTCAATAGAATTCTATCAACATACATTCCCAGAATTACACCAGAAACTCGAACAGAACAAAACATCAAAAGCTCAACCATTAAAGAACAAACCAGAATCGATTAAAAGGAAAACCGAAAATAGAGATTCAAAACAGAGAATTAAAGCAAGAATTAAACCTAATATAATTCTAACCCTAATTACTTGCTCGAAACTTCTCTTCTTCCCCTTTTATAGTCGATCTCGACCCTCTCCTTCAAATCCCAACCCTTCGATTCTTCTTCCATGTGGACGGTGTAGATGTATTTGGTTACACTAGTAGAATTGGGGTCGATAGGCGTCTGCAAATAGGCGTCTGCTAAGCCGTCAGTCGCCAAATTGAAGTTAAAGAATTTTTTTTAAAAAAGGAAATTCCAAATCGGCGTCTGTTTGCGTGTAACAGACGCCGATTTGTCTGACATTTGATATTTTATAATGTTAATTTGATAACGACTATTTCCAACTTTCCTTTTTTTTATATTGTGCCAAATTAGGCGTCTGTTAGGCGCCTAAACAGACGCCTTTTTATTTTGGCGTCTGCTTTGCGGCTAAACAGACGCCAATTTGGCACAATTTTTAAAAAAAGAAAACAATTTCCCAGTTTTTCTGCGCCTCGACTGCCGGGTAATTTATTACCCTTAATCGGCGTCTGTTAAGGGGGATAACAGACGCCATTTTTGTTTAAATTGGTAAAAAAAAATCACAATTTCACTTCCACCATTGTCGTCGTCGAAGGAGGAAGAGAGAAACCGAGAGTTTGAAGAAAAAGTCGGCTTCTCTTCAACGTAAATCAGGTAATTTTTCAGTTTATTTTGTTTCAGATCTGTTATAATATGATTAATATTGTGAAAAGTGATTAAATTATAAATTATATTTGATGAAAAACGAATTATATGAATATTTGTATGTTTGTTTTGGTTATGTTGAGTTTAATTGTAGTTTAATTATGCATATAAGTTGAAAAATTTGAGTTGTTTTAGTTAATTTCTATGAATTGTAATATATTTTGGATGTTGAATTAGAATTTTAAGTGTGAAATTAGGGTGTGTAATGTTGATTTGTTAAATTTAAATATTGATTTTGTGTTTTGTAGTAGTTTAACTAATTGCATGTATGTTTTAGTTTAGGTTTTAGTTATTGAATTAGTTTAGTTTTAATTTATAATGTTGAGAAGTATAATTATGTTTAGGTTGAGCACAATATTGAATTTTATATGTTTCGTGGTAAATGCAAATATGAGTAATTATATATAGTGTGGAAAAAAATATATATGTAACAATGCATGTAAAATATGTTTAAGTTAATTAGTATGTGTGAAATATGTTATATAACGTGGGAAATTATAATGTGTTTCGATTGAGTGCAAATGTGTTATATTTTAGGATGATTTTTAGGAATTGCATTAACGATTTAAGTAATTAGGTCATGTGCATATACGTAACATGATTTCAATTATGAATACATTTAGGTTAATTTTTATTTTTTGAATTTATAATTTAAGTTGTTTAGTTAATAATTAAGTTAAAACTATAAAAAGTTACTATACATAACCAATTATTAATTTATATGTACGTAGTGAATAATTAAGTATGAATAGTTTGTTTAGTACTGTACGTATGTAATTAAGTATGAAAATATAGTTTGTTTAAGGTTAGGGTAATCGATCATTAAGGGTTAGGGTAATTCGTATGGTCTGCTTAGGGTAATGTACCAATTACATATTCCATGAAATTCAATGTAGTTTGACGCCAATCAACAAATTGAAAAGTTGGGGAATATCATCATCCTCAACTTTTGAAATGTTGTTTAGCATGCTTCAAAATCATTTGAAACTACGTCATGGAACAAGCATATTGGTTAATTGGTATGTTAATTAGCAAAGAGGATTACGTTGGTTTAGTATTCCAAGTAGGTTATATATATATATGTATTAGTTGTCATAAAAGGATGTTAAGTTTGGATGATTTTGGTTGTTATTAGTAAGTGAGTTAGCCTTTAAAGTTGGTAGCGCAAATTTGTTGTTAATCCAACCTAATTGCTAACTTAATTACTCATAACGCCAAATAAAGACATAAATTATGTAAATAATTATGTCACGTACATCCATTTAAACTTACTTAAGTACTCAACAACCAGTAGCTATATAATTAGTGAATAAGTTTTTTACGATGGTAGTTTAGGGTTTTAAGTAGGATAATTTATATTTGTAATATCTTAGTGAGAATATATACGTCGTAAAAAGAGGTCGAGTTTGGATCCTGTTAGTGTGCAAGGAGAGTGTGTGTTGTGACCTGATAATCTATGGCTGAAAGGGGCTTTCATGAGACATGTCGACTCTCCTTTATTTGTCTGGGTCCCAGAAAATAGCGCAATCTCAGCAGTGAAATTGCACGAGGTTTATATAGTGCGTTAGGAGTTGGAAGTGTATCAGATTCGGTACAATATATGCATTGTTTATATTGTGCAGGTTGAGGGGCAGCAAGACAATGTGGGTTTGGAAGAGAAGCTTATAGAAAAGGGTCTACTAGAAATCGTGTTGGGCTTTCTTGCATGTAAGATTCATATGTCCATCAAAGTTTAGGCACGATGTTGCACATTCAATGCTTTGATGGACCTATGAATCTTACATGCAAGAAAGCCCAACACGATTTCTATTAAACCCTTTACTATAAGCTTCTTCTTTGCCCACCAGCATACAATGGAAACACTTGCATTATACCAATCGACACGCTTCTAACTCCTAGAGCACTATATAAACCTCGTGCAATTTCAATGCTGAGATTGCGCTATTTTTTGGGACTCAGACAAACAAAGGAGAGTCGGTACGACTCATGAAAGTCTTTTTCAGCCATAGATTAACAGTTAACAAACACATTCTGCTTGGATAATAACAGGATCCTCTTGCCTGGTGACATAGATTGGTTGTTGCTGCCATAATACTCATGTTTTGAGTTTGGATGATTTTGATAATATGTAATCAAGTATGTTATTGAATAACACAATGTTTATTGTTAATTAAGTTCATGGTGGGCTTGAATAATAGATTCACGTACATTATGGATGGGCCCCCACATCGCCGTTGGATGTACCAGAGGTTTGAACCGAATAGGAGGGTTATCAGGGCACAATAGGCTGCAGGGGTAGAAATGTTTGATCAATTTGCAAAGAGTAATTCCTATGAGTATCCGAGGACTGGAAAGTATCGGTGTTCATGTGTGAAGTGTAAGAATAAGAGCGGATATAGCCCCGATGAAGTTAAAGAACATTTGTATAGGCGAGGGTTTATGGAACAATATTGGTGTTGGACGAGCCATGGTGAAGAATGGGGTGACGATGATGATGAGGATGACAGTGGTGACGATGCGGAAGGTGATGGGGAACCGAAAAACGAGGAACCGAATCAGCCACCATTCATCGACAGAACAGAAGAGATGATGAACGATTTCATCATGGCGAACGAGGCGCCTAATGCAGGAGCTCAACAATTTTATGATATGCTTCAATCTGCTCAACAACCTCTGTGGGAAGCGTGTGCGAGTCATACTGAGTTGTCCACTGCCGTGAGACTGATCAGTCAGAAATTGAAGCACAATTTGTCGGAGCAGGCAATGAATGATATCATGGAACTGATGAGCGAGAGTTGTCCCCAGCCGAACCTAGTCCCTAGAAACTACGATGAGTTGAAAAAGCAGGTTAAGAAGTTGGGGATGGGCTATGAAACAATTGATTGTTGCCTTAGTGGATGCATGATATACTATAAGGATGATGCACATCTCACTGAATGTAAATTTTGTGGCCATCCTAGGTATAAGCCACAGAAATCATCAACCAAGACCAAGAAAGGGGTCTCGTACAAGAAAATGTTTTACTTTCCCTTTACCCCTAGGTTGCAGCGTCTGTACGCCTCGAAGAATACGGCCGAGCAAATGAGATGGCACGCGGAGAACAAGCACGAGGAAGGTGTACTTTGCCACACGTCGGACGGTGCCTCGTGGAAAATGTTCGACATCGTGTATCCGGACTTTGCGAGCGAATCGCGAAATGTAAGGTTGGGCTTGTGTGCGGATGGGTTTAGCCCGTTCAACATGACAGGGAGATCTTATTCGATATGGCCGGTTGTATTAACTCCTTACAACTTGCCACCTGAATTGTGTATGACAACACATGTTCCTCACATGTATTATTCCCAGTCCGAAAAACCCCGGAAACAAAATTGATGTATTCCTCCAACCTTTGGTGGACGAGCTGCAACGCTTATGGGTGGGTGTTGAAACATACGACATCTCCAAGAGACAAAATTTTAACATGAGGGCATCGTTGATGTGGACGGTGAATGATTTTCCGGCGCTTGGCATGCTTTCCGGGTGGAGCACGCACGGTGCCATGTCTTGTCCTGTTTGCATGGATGGTTTGAAAGCAATTCGTCTGAAGTATGGGAGGAAAGCATCTTGGTTTGACTATCATCGACAGTTTCTTACTAAGGGGCACGCTTTGAGAAGAAATCGAAAGGCATTTCGAAAGGGGCACACTTGCTCAGATAGAACTAACCCACCGTTTAGGAAAAACGGTTATGAAATCTATGAAGAGGTGAAACCCCAAGGTGACTACCCATGGCGACTTTGTAGTCCCGGGATTCAGAGAGAATGCTCATAATTGGAAGAAACAAAGTATCTTTTGGGAGTTGCCTTATTGGAAGGATCACATGGTTCCACACAACTTAGATGTGATGCACATTGAGAAGAACTTTGTGGACAACATCGTAAACACGGTGATGGGGGTGGACGGCAAAACAAAGGATGATGGAAATGCAAGGAGGGACGTGGAGGACATATGTGACAGGCCGGAACTCTATCTATTTCCAGGTCCTAACGGTAAACCCCTACAGCCAAGAGCCAAATATGTTCTTCCCGAGGATAAGCGAACAGGCGTTTGTAATTGGGCACAACAACCGTTCTTGGGACGCTTATGCTTGAACTTCGCTAATCGTGTCGATGCATTAGGTAAAAGTTTCAAAACTTTAAAAGCCATGGTATCATGTGTTCATGCAGACATTGTTACTGCGTTAAGGCACTTCGGATGATGTGTTGGAGCCATCGTTCGATTAAGCCAATGGTTCAAGAGCCTCTGCTCCACAACATTGAAGCACAGTGACTTAGTCCTGATTGAAAAAGAAATTCCCATAATAATATGCAAGCTGGAGACCATATTTCCTCCCGGATTCTTCAACGTAATGGAACACTTGCCCATTCACCTGGTACAGGAGGCATTCTTTGGTGGTACTGTTCAATATCGTTGGATGTATCCTTTGAGAGGTATTTCGGGTTGAAGAAGAAAATAAAGAACAAGGCACACCCTGAAGGATCTATGGCTCAAGCGTACCTAATGTTTGAGATTTCCCATTCGCATCTACTTACTTTGGGACGGATAATGTATCGTCTTCTACATCAACAAGTATGCGTAACGAAAATGTCGAGGATGACCCTACGTTATTGTCGGTTTTCAGGGCGATGGGAGTCCCGTGGGAGGTGTAAACACGAGGTGGCTCGTGATCAAGAGTATAAAGCGACACCCGCACGTTCTCATCGAATCAGAAAGAAGTCAACCACTACTTAGAGTAAGCAATGCTCACTACCAATTTGATTGAATTGATATATATTACATGTAATTAATGAGCTTGTATCCCGCATGCGGCTTGTTTAAGAATTACAAGTTAACTTCATTTCCCAACACCACGGACACTCAATTGGATCAGATGATTGAAGCAGAGTTCGCTCAATGGTTTTATCAGCTATCAGTGAGAATCACAGTCATTTATACACTTTCGAATTGGTACATATGATTGAATCAGCTAACTGTTACTCCAATTGTAGGAAAATTGGGAAGCCTTCGCTTTTCTGAAGATGGCGTCATGAACACCTTTACCGCTTAGCCCAAATGCCTTCCCTAAAGTGACCACGTGGAGTGCTTATCGAATCAAGTTCTTATTTCACACCCAATCAAGGAGCAACTCGGTGGCTTCAGATAGTCTCAAAGTGTGTCAAAGGCACGGGTGGTAGTGGATTTGTCGATGACTTCTACGGTATTCTCCAAGAAGTCATAGCACTAGAATATGTTGGGCCTGTCAACAAGAAGAGCATATTGTTCAGATGTGATTGGTTTGACAATACTCCGGTACGAGGTGTACGTTCACCAAGGTTATGCCCGTTTGTTGAATTACACAGGGATAGACGGTATTGGAAGTACGACCCATTCATCTTAGCAGGGTGCGCAACCCAAGTGTTGTTCATGAATTACCCGGCAGGCATACGAGATAAAGCTAACTGGTGGGTTGTGGTGCCAAACAAACCATCTTATGCACAGTACAAACAGTTCACGCTTCCGTTGGCCATGCAAGATGATCAACCAAGAGATGTTGTCCCGATCAACCCTAACGACGATACCGTAACACAAGAACTTGCTATTGAAGGGGTGTTCGATGAGGTTGTTGACATGGACAACGCCCAATTAATAGTGGGTGGAAATACGTCCGACGTAGCCAATGAGGACGATGGAGACATCGACGATGACGAAAATGATGATGGCGACGATGATGAAGTGGACGAGGACGATGAAGACAACGACGACTATTAAATAAGAATATAGTATATATATTCGAATTTTGATTGTGTTACAAGTGTCTGAAACGAACAAGTCCTAATGTTGCTTATAAATGAAACTCATTGCACTATGTTTATTATATTCTACATCAATGTGTTGTCGATCTCTGTTAATGCATTGTACTTTGTGTACGTAGTCAATTACTAATTAATTCATATTACTTGCTATTTTATGTACACGAAGTTGATACTAATTCAATGTTTATTCTACAATAATTTTGCAGTTGCAGAATGACAGGAAGAGAGGAATCACGTAGAGGTCGGACCCGTGGTGGGTCTAGACCTAATCCTAGGGGTGGTTCATCGTCTGCCCCACAGTCACCATACATTCCCCAATTTGATCCTGTCCCTGACGCTGCTTCTGAGCCACAGGGGACCAGTTATGATCAAATGTTTTCACAGCTAGACCCCTCCACCCTGGAGCTCATTCCGTTCTTTGCTTCACCACGGGCGACATGTATACTCAGGGGCTTCAGGGGGGCCCCCACTGATGATGGGGGTGCCCAGATGGATGGGGTACCCAATCGAGGGGAGGAACCTGATCGATGTGGGGTACCTGCATCGAGGGGAGGGAGCCTGATCACAGGAGGGCGATACCCAAACGTCGGGGACTGATGTTAGTGACCGCTACCGAATTCAGCTGGACGTTCGGGCGGATGCTCGAAAAACAGAAGATGGGAAGTATATCATCGAACCGTGCAATGGCGCGTGAGTATTAATATATATCAACTTTTGATTATGTGTTTATAACTTAATTTGTGTTTAAATATAATTTTATATGCTCTCTCTAACCAATGTTTCATTTCTAATTGATTCAAGTGTGGCGCCTTATGGGGCCCACGCAGTCAGGGCTATTATGGATATCGTGAAGCAAAATTTCAGAGGCTTTTGGCCTACGTGGAGCATAGTGCCTAAGGACACGCGTGAGCTGATATATGATGAGTTCAAGGTAGAACCCGCTCCATTGTTTCATGCTTAATTAATATGAATTATTTCGTAATGGTTCAATTTGCATGTTTAAGTACACTCAATTGCTTAATTAATTAATATGAATTAGTACGTGTATGTTTGCATATAATGCGTTTATGTTTGTGTGTGGTTATCCGGCATGTGGCCATTGTTTAATTAATATGACTTGGTACGTGTACGTTTGTGTTTAATGCGTGTATTTTTAATTTGTGTATGGTTATCCGGCGTGTGGCCGTTGATATATATTAATATGAATTGGTGCATGTAAAATGAGGGATAATTGTCCATTTATAGGGGAAACTATGCCGAATTTTTTTCATGGTTTATTAATTAAAAGTTATGATGTATATGTTGTTTTATTTGCCTGTTTAATTTTGCATGTATGATTTAAATATAGAAAAAATTATGGTGGGAATCTCAACATGAGGCGTATATACGTGATTGGTTCATCAAGAGGGCTCGAAAACAGTATGCCGACACTATCGGCAAATCAAAAAAGCGTTGGCTGGCAGGAAGAGGCAAGCCAAAATGGATTGTCGACGACGAAATTTGGGACAAATTCATTGCTCTATGGCAAGATCCCAAATTCGCTGAAAAATCGAAGAATATGAGTCGGGCAAGGAAGATGAACGAAGATAAAGGTCCACCATCGCACACAAGGGGTCCAGTTTCATTCGGCATCGTCAAACATAAATTGGTAAGTTAATTAATTACGACTTTATTTATATACGTCTCACATATGTTTGATTTAACGTACAATTTAACGTTTGTACATATATGCACTTACGTACAGAAAGAAAAAAAACGATGGAAAAGACCCTACTTTATGGTAGCAATTCGAAGCGACCCATGTGAAGCAGGGCACTGGTCAGTGGGTGCACGACAGGTTCAAGCAGCTTGGGGTAAGTACCTTCATCCACAACGTTTAAGTTATTATATATACGTACATATATACGTACGAACATTAACTTTAATTCGCTTATTCCAATTACTCTTTCTATGTATCCACCAGGAGACGATGCAGAACGATTATGAATCATACAAAAGGGAGATGGCGGCAAAGCAGCGGGAGGACGGTCAACCAGTTACTCCCATCATGTCTGAAGACGAGTTCTGGCTTGACAAACAACTACAAAGCCGGGGACACGTCATAGGCATGGGGATGGTGGGGGAAGCTATGAAAGCGCAGTTCCCCCATATCGCATCGAGGAGACGGCCACGACGTCGTAAGGACTCCGATAACTTCGACGTCCGAGGCACTATTACGGAGATGAACAGAGAGCTGAAGCGTCAACTCGAGCAAGAAAGGCAAAAAAACGAAGAAGAACGGCGCAGAATGGAGGAAGATTTCCAGAGAAGATTAGACGAAGCAATGGCGAAACAAGCGAGACAAATGCAAATGCAACAAATGCAAATGCTACAAATGATGCAAATGCAAAAATCGTACAAAGAAGAACAAAGACTGATAATGGCAAGCCACTTTCCTTGCTGGATCTTCATCTGGAAGTCAAGCGCCATTCACTGGGCAGCCTCCTCCACCGCCGCCCCGCCGCCGCACTTCTCCTCCGACCCCTGTCTCTCAACCCCCACAACCACAGCCCACCATTACTCCCGAAGAATCGTTGTTCGCTTACCCAGGTAAACCTTTTTTATCCATACTCACAACATTAAATTACTTACACGTACTAATAATTACCTATTTTATTTTGATTGTTTTTTATATCGTTCCAAATTGTCGTTGTACCATAGGAAGCCAATACCTTTTCCACAGCGTCGACGAATTGACCCAAGGTCACAATCAGGGTGGGGATAATCACAATGGGGAGGAAAGCGAAACTGATGACGATGCCGGCGCCGCTCAAGATTAATTATTTTGATAGTATTTTTAATTATATATATGAACATTTAAACTTCTTATTCATTATGTGTACGTAAGTACTTAGATTGTAAGTTGGATCCAAACAGCGATCGACATTTTTTTTTATGTTTTAATTTCGCACATATATACGTACAAATTCATTAAGTTAATTAACATATATATAATATCACGTAAATACACATGATTAATTACATTAAATTATCTACCTAGATATGATATAAATCCCTATCACTTAGAAAAATTCGAATTAACAATAATAACTACTAATTAACTATAACTAAAAATATGAATACATACATACGTAATTAATTGTTATAATAAATATTAAGAATAATAATAATAATAATAGTGTTAATAAAAATTATTATATTAAGAATAATAATAATAATAATAGTGTTAATAAAAATTATAATATTAAGGATAATAATAATAATAGTGTTAATAAATTTATCATATTAATAATAATAATATTATTATTAATATTTATCATATATATATACATAGCTAGCCGCGCCATTTTCATTATTAAATACAGTTAAAAATGGCGTGCATACGCCTCCAAACAGACGCCAACTGAACAAAAATAGCGTCTGTTTGGATGCAAAACAGACGCCAATAGCACATAAATGGCGTCTGTTTGGCAACCAAAACAGACGCCATTTTTGCTAATATATATGAACCCACGCTCAAATTTCCCTCCGACTTTTTCCCTCTCCCACATCTCCATTTCATTTCTCTCATCTCCTCTCATCTTCTTTCAATCTACTCTCATCCACACCACCAAAAATCCAATCCATGCCACATTGAAGGAATAGAAATTTTACAAGAGAAGATTTAACATTGGAGATTGAAGATTGAAGATACAAGAATGAACTTTGAAGAATGAAGATTGAAAAATATTGAAGATATATATTATTTGTAATTTAGTTTTTATTTTTTCCTATTAGTTATAAAAATCAACATTATTAAAGTTGTATTATATATTTTCTTCAACTCGTTTAATGTATTAAATTTGTGTCAAAATTAACACACTATTAAAGATATATTCATTACCATTTTCATGTTATTATTTCTATAAATTGTATACATATATACAATTTATATATATGTTGTTATTTCTATAAATTGAAAGCCTCTATATATGAAAATTGTACATGCATAAATTTGACATATATATCATTTATATAAAAAAAATATTTTTTTCGCTCAATTAATATAATTTGACCCCATAAAATATATTATATAATGTAATTATTAAATTGGTTTTACATTATCTCACGTTTTTTTTTTATTTCTGGATAATAATAATGGCGTCTGTTTTGGTCTAAACAGACGCCATTTTATCTGCAATTTGGCGTCTGTTACTCCCAAAACAGACGTCATTTCTGTCTGACATATGCCTCGTTCCCGGTAAAGTCAGCGTCTGTATTTGGCGTCTATTTAATAGCAGACGCCAATAATTAAGCGTCTGATTTAAACAGACGCCATTTACAGACGCCTTTTAAAAAAGGCGTTATATGTTTTGGCGTCCGTCAAAATCAGACGCCGAAACCATTTAGGCGTCTGTTAAACCTCATTTCAGACGCTTATACCAGACGCTTTTTAGGGCCAATTCTACTAGTGTTAGCATGAAGATGGTAATGGTGGTGGATGCCTCGAATGGTACTTCTCCTCTGCGAATTCAACCAAATCTATTATAAAACGAGAAAATGGGTGAGAAATAGAGAAGAGATGAGAAAATGAGATGAAAGGAGAAGAACGAGATGAAAGAGAGAAGAGAGATGGAGTTCGAGAAGGTTATGGTGGTGGTTTGGTCGGCTGTTGCTGGGCGAATGAGAACCAAAGAAGAGAGGCAGTGAGAAAGGGGACGAAGAGAAAGGAAAAGGGGGCAAAATGAAGTTAATTAGGGTTTGGGTAAGTTAATATTCGGATGGGGGAAATAATGGAAAACGGGTATGGGTTTTGCTAGTTAACGGGTTTACAGGTTTTAGCTGGGAAGGGTATTAGGTTGGGCTGGGTTTGATTAGGCCGAAAAAGGAGGAGAAAGGGAGTGAGAAATTGGGACAGAATTAGGGATAGAATTTAGGCTTTTTTAGTTTTATTTCTAATATTTATATTTTTTATCAATAATTAACAATAATAATAACAAAAATAATAAAATCTAATAAAAATGTAAAATGAGTAAAAACATAACTAAAATAATTACTAAAGACAAGCAAAACACCTTATGAAAGATATCAATTCGGCCCGAACAACACTCCCATACAAGGGTTTGCTCGCCCCGAGCAAACTAACAACAAAGAAAAAGAAAGAGAAAAAGAAAGTAACTACCCTAACTCACTTTCGAAGGAATCGCGGATGCATTTAGCACATGCATCAAGCCCTTTAAACCCATTGGCAGCCCAAGTGGATGAGGAAGGTCTCATGAGGGTTTCTAGAAGCTATACCCACAAAAGCCAAGAGAAAAAAAAAGGGAAAGAAGAAAAGGTGAAAAACCAAAAAAAAAAAAACAAAAACAAAGGCGAAGAAGATATTCTCATCCCCAATCATGCACTTAGTTCCCCAACCCGCCCCAACAATCAAATGGAAGAAGCAAACATGAACAAACAAGGATACAAAGGTTGGAAAACTGCCAATCTTTGAGGTTTTCAACTCCGACATTTCATGTTGAGCAAGAATCCTCGTGCACAGGTGCAAGTTGGCCCTAATCGATCCTTCCTAACCTAAGCCAGACAATCAAAGTCATTTTCGTGCTCAAGCTCGGGGTTATTAGCTAACCTAACTTCACTCTTTATTTTTCTTTCAACTTCTCTTTTCTTTTCTTTTTCTTTTTCACTTTCTCAACTTTTTCTTTTTCACTTTCTCAACTTTTTCTTTTTCTTTTTCTTTTTCTTTCTCTCTTTTTTTTTCTTTATTCTGCTTTCCTTTTCTTTTTCTTCACTCTTTTCTTTCTTTATTAAGCCTCACTCTCAATCCGTTTTGTAATATTTTAGGGCGTCGGCGTCGGGTTTTTCGGGAATCAGACCGGCCTTCGCAAAGGGTTACCCTACCTGATTCGGGTTGCTCTATTCGTAAACATTGTACTTAAGGGGCCTGGACGCCGTCCACCCATACCAACCCTCATCGGTGGAACCGGCAGTAATTAATTAATTAATTAATTAAGGCGGGCAAGAGCATTGAACAACTCAAACTATCCAACTTTGGGCAAGAAATTCACAATCGGGGCGTGTAAGAGGTGAGGACTCTGCTTTCACATTCCATGTCAAGGTCTAATAGAGATAAGTCATGGCAGAAATCCTTCCTAAGGCCTATCATTATTCATACCGGCCACTTCTAAATGATTAAATCGGCCAATTAGACAACTACCTACACAATTGTGAACGAAAGCATCTTCAAAAAGAAAAAGAACACTTTTGGGGGTTTTTCACAACCTTTTTTCCCATTTTGACACAAAATTTTCAAATTTTAGACAAAAACTACGAAAAACAAAATCAAAACACTAGGTTGTCTACCCATGAACATGAAAAATATCTCCCCTACTCCAACACAAAACATCACAATGTCCCCATTGTGAGAAGGGTGTCACAAGTAAGGTAGAGAACCTAAGAAAAATATATATACAAAACACTTATCACATAAAAAGTGGTGACGACCCAAGCCCACATAGCTCCAACAACAAGATAATCCGAACATTCACACACAAGGGGTTCGCCACCCAAAAGGAAAAACCAAGCATGCATCATAGATCAAGAATATATACACTCAAAGAGAGAGTGGAAGGAGGTTACCTCAAGATCTTCAAGTAAAGACAACTCGATCGACGATCCAAAAGCACCAAGCATAAGGTTAGGATATACAATTTAAACTACCTAAATACTTCGAACTTGGCATGCAAAATTAAAAGAAAAATAAGAATATATACAAGACACTACTAACTAAAGAACTAAAGAAAAACCAAAATATTTACAATATGAATCTCAATCTTTTTTCTTTTCCTTAGACTCAAAAACAGGAATGCATACTACCTCCCCCCCCCCCCCCCCACTCCCACACAAAGAGGTTGCAATGTCCTCAATGGAAACAAAAGTAAGGTAAGCAAACACTCCAAAAAGAAAGAAAAAGAAACACACAAAAAGAAAACAAAAGAAGAAAAGAAAGAGTACTGACCAACTGTACAAGAAAGGTGAGGAAGGATATTGCCTGGGAGGCTTCTTATCAAGAAATTCACTCCTTCTCACCTCAAGATATTGGGCACCATGTCAGAACCATTCAACGCCCGGAGTAACAAGTCATGCATCCGTGAATGCATCTCATAATGGTGTAGATACGAGTACACTCTCAAAATTACATCAACAAACATCAGTGCTCTCAACAGTTTATCAAAAGCCTTAAAAAAGTCATAGAAAGAACGGATTACAGGAATGTACAAGACTTTCCTAGGCACGGTGAATTGAGACATGACAAATGATTCCTCCCATTGACTTGTAAATGGAAATTGAGTATGCAAATCAACCGGAGGGGGCAATACAATACATTCCTGAACATGCTCAAGCAAAGACTTGGATGCCAACAATGATTCAAACTCAATATCCATGCAATTTTCATCAAACAACGATTCCAAATCACAACTTTCATCCAATTCATCATAATCAACAATAGGTGATAAGGAAAAAGTAAGGTTAGACCAAATCATAACACTCCCAACATCACAAACAGGCACTTCTTCATCTTCATCAATATCAGACTCATCAGAAGAACTATCAGCAACGTAAGACAAAGGTACATCATTCAAAACAACATCAAAAGTGAAAGTGGAAGGTTCAGGGTCATAACTCATCGTGAATGACTCATAAAGCATATCATCATCAAAAGCATCATTGTCGCAATCCAAGTTTAAACAATTAGGATCATTCCTCAAAGAATTAAGCTCATCATCACAAGATTCTACATCCATGGACTTGCAAGAAAGGGTAGCTAATGCCTCACTAATGCAATGATTCTCAATGAAAGTGAATAGTTCAGTATCAAGCACACATTCAATCACAACGGATTCTATTTCACTCTCAACAATATCATGCTCAATTGCATCACAAGCATCATGGCATTCACTAAACTCAACCTTCTCTTCACACACAAGCATGGACAACGGTGTGGACAATGGTTCATCATCTAACATGTGTTCATCAAGTTCTACATCATCACACACAAAATCATCATGTTCCTCACGCTCACTAGGTGCATCTAAAGCTAAGGAATTGCTAAGCCCGAGGCATGGTCTATTATAGTAGTCATCATCCTCATCATAATCATACACAGAAGAGTCAACATGCATTTCAGGACTCAAAGATGACGAATGATCTACTTCAACTATCAAATTAACCATTTGTGAAGAAAAAGTTTCTACCCCAGTTTTAATCATGTGTAAAAATTCTTGCATGCATTCATTCATTTTCACACGCATCTCAACTTGAAAACCATCCATTTCAGCACGAATATTATCTAGTTCAACTTGGACATAAGATTCGGAAGCATGATATGGAGATTCACAATGCAAGCACAAAGGATGAGACTCAACAACATCACACGAGGGAAGATCATAAGAATTTTCCACATAACCCCCACCATAAGATTGATCATCAAAATACAAGGGGTATTCACATGACTGTTCAGCTATGGTCCCAGAGGGTGGTGCATAATAAGAAGGTTGGTCGCTAGGAATAACATTTTGTTGCTCAAATTCATAAGAATCCCTAGACAACCACTCAAGTAATTCCTATGCTTTATCTTCTTCTAAATTGGAAAACCCGTAATAATCTAAGAGGTTTCGGGTCTCATAATTCACACCCTCATTCACAAGTCCCGACATATCCAATGTATCATAAAATATACCATACAATTCACATTGAGCACGATTAATAGACCTGGCAATTCTCGACCCGACCCGGAAACCCGACCCAAATCGACCTGCAAAAAGTGGGTTTTGAACACAAAATTCCGACCCGGGACCCGAAAATGACCCAACCCAAAGAACCCGGTAAAAAGTGGGTTAGGTCGGGTCGAGTATGGGTCGACCCGTTGGGTCAGACACTTTAATTTTAAGTGTTTTGTCTACTTTGGCCTTGTGCAAAAAAAGGGCCCATTTCATCAAAATTAAGGCCCAAAAGTAAAATATTGGGTGGCTTTGGAAAGATATGCGTAGAGAGAGACATACAAATGAAATAATCAAATAACAAAAAACCAAAACAAAACCCTAACACTGTCACTCACTCACTCTTTCAGTGAACCCTCAAACTCCTGCAGTCCCGCATCTCTCCTCTCTTTCAGTAAAATAGTGTATTATTGTCCAAGGTCAAAGTTCAGTACATTATTGTCCAATACCCTAAAAGTTCAGTATATTAGCATCCCAAAACCCTATATATTTCATAAGTACTGTTATTCGTGGATTGTTGACGTAAACCGCAGAATACTTGTTGACTTGAAGATTGCCAAATTTTGTCCCTTAGGTGTATAGTAATATGTCTATACAACTATGACATATTGTGGTGGTCGAACTTAGAATGAAATGGTACATTACACAGGTGTCTTTGACTAATTATAATCAATTTTGTTAGTTGTAAGTGACTGAGAAAAAAGGCGGTTATGACCCGTAAACCCGACCCATACCGCCCGAAACCGGAATACACTCGACCCGTATTTACCCGAACCCGAAATGCACCCGACCCGTATTTACCCGAACCCGATATACGACCGAGCCGTAACTCGCCCGCCCGCCCGTATTGACAGGTCTAACGATTAATCATGTAATCTACCAAAATATCTCCAAAATATTTCATGCTCAAATTGGGGAAATTGGGGACTAGCCATAACTCTCTTTTTTTTTCTTTTTTTTTTCTCGATATTAAATGTTTTTTTTTACTACATTTTTCTGGAAAAATCAAGAAAGCATAACTATATACAAACAAACCAATAACCTAATCTACCAAATAACGCCATCCCCGGCAACGGCGCCATTGTTCGGTTGCGTATTTTTGTGGTTTTCTAAGTAAGGTTGTCGGTCCACAGGGATGGATGTTAGGCTTGATAAAGGAATTGGTTTGTGTAGGGGTTCTCAGATGCGGAAAGCAGTTCATATTTGAGAAAGCAATTAAACTAACCTAGACATGGATTTATAATAACAATCAAGAAAGCAAGAAAAGATGATCTAAATCTAATCAACAAGAAAGTATACTTCTAACTACGAAAGCGATTAAAGCGAATAATGAAAACTGAAATTAGGAACAAGAAATTATACCTTCAAAGCATCTAGTCCTTCATCTTGAATCCTTCACTCGAACTTTCCCCCAAACAAACAAGAAAGTTGTGCATTGGATTACTAAGAATCCTCAAATCCTCACATTGAAGTAGGATTTGTGACTCTTAATCCTCCTCCTCACTAAAATTTGGATTGGTGGTTTTGTGACTAATACTAACCCTAATCTGACATAAAAACATCTCTAACCCTAAATTAACCCTACTAAAACTAAACATTCCTAATAAACTAACCAAGACCTAACAGACCCTAACCCTATCAACAATAAACCAAGACCAAACCCTAAGAAAACCTTAATGAAATCCTATTCAGTTAACTCTAATAATCCTAACTCTAATCTGACTTAAAATAAACCCTAACCCTAAACTACCCTACTGTCCAACCAAACAACTAAAGGAAAAGAAAAGGGATCTAACTCCCTTCTGCCTATTGACCGAGCAGAGGAAGAAGAAGGAAAAGGAAAGAAAGAAAGAGAGAATCAGAGATGAGCAAAGACAGAGAGAAAGGAGATGAATATCGAGCATTAAAACATCCAACAATTGACATAAACATCAGAATCTTATCAAAATCTAACAAAAACCAGATTCAAACCCAGAAAACAATTCAAACTCAATAGAATTCTATCAACATACATTCCCAGAATTACACCAGAAACTCGAACAGAACAAAACATCAAAAGCTCAACCATTAAAGAACAAACCAGAATCGATTAAAAGGAAAACTGAAAATAAAGATTCAAAACAGAGAATTAAAGCAAGAATTAAACCTAATATAATTCTAACCCTAATTACTTGCACGAAACCTCTCTTCTTCCCCTTTTATAGTCGATCTCGACCCTCTCCTTCAAATCCCAACCCTTCGATTCTTCTTCCATGTGGACGGTGTAGATGTATTTGGTTAGCACGAAGATGGTAATGGTGGTGGATGCCTCGAATGGTACTTCTCCTCTGTGAATTCAACCGAATATGTTACAAAACGAGAAAATGAGTGAGAAATAGAGAAGAGATGAGAAAATGAGATGAAAGGAGAAGAAAGAGATGAAAGAGAGAAGAGAGATGGAGTTCGAGAAGGTTATGGTGGTGGTTTGGTCGGCTATTGCTGGGCAAATGAGAACCAGAGAAGAGAGGCAGTGAGAAAGGGGACAAAGAGAAAAGGAAAAGGGGAAAAAATGAAGTTAATTAGGGTTTGGGTAAGTTAACATTCGACTGGGGGAAATAAAGGAAAACGGGTATGGGTTTTATGGGTTTTGTGGGTTAACGGGTTTACTGGTTTTAGCTGGGAAGGGTATTAGGTTGGGTTGGGTTTGATTGGGCCGGAAAAGGGTGAGAAAGGGAGTGAGAAATTGGGCTAGAAATTGGGAAAGAATTAGGAATAGAAGTTAGGTTTTTTTAGTTTTATTTCTAATATTTATATTTTTTATCATAATTAACAATAATAATAACAAAAATAATAAAATGCTATAAAATCTAATAAAAATGCAAAATGAGTAAAAACATAACTAAAATAATTACTAAAGACAAGCAAAACACCTTATAAAAGATATCAATTCGGCTCGAAACGAGACCGAACAAGGACTACTTATTAATTAGGATAATTAACCCAAAGGCATTATGGTAAGCTTAGTGGACGGACCCATTTATGTACAAAGGTTGATTGTTTTAATTGATAAATAAAAATCGACTCACTTTTTATGATATTATATGACCCTTTACGATGTACTCTTAATAAAGGTCCAGAAATCTAACTAAAGTCCAACAAAGTCAATGGATAGCGTCTTAGACTGTATAATAGTCACTAAGTTTGAGTAAATTAATTTATAGACTTAATTATTAAATCCATCACATTTATGGTCGGCCCGTTGTTTAGGCCTAACCATATTGGATTTATCAATTAAGCTTATAAACTAATAATAACTTGCTTCTTGTTGGCTTTATTCAGTCCTTAACAATATCTATTTTCCCTGAGTAAATAATAAAAATAAAATAAAAATCGGAGTGAAAATTAAAAAAATAGGTTGTCGGTCTTGTTGAACATTATATTAGTCCGCATAATAGTCAATGTAGCTAGGGTTGTCTGAATTTGTTGGGCCAAGTTACGGATTCTCCTTGAAACGGTCGGCCTGTGGATTGGGCCCATCCGAATTGAGAAACACTGACTTGTGCTTTCCAACTTATGAGCAGCTCACTATATTTGACTTTATTCGGCCCTTTATGATGTTCTAGTATAAAGCTCATCCGAATTGAGTCTCTTGTGTCAGCATATAGGTGTCGAGTCTGTTAGGGTCTCATATAGGTCTTCAGGTCATGCATGCATGGGGTAGAAAGTGTCAGAGAAAAACATCAGGTTTCTAACTAAGAATTTCCATGCAGGAACCACTGGAGATCAACTAAGCGCCTGCATTAGAGATCCACGCACTGGTCGTTTAGTTCCAAATCCCCATTACTATCCATCTGCTACTCGGGACTGCATTATGTCTAGAGACCAATTCCAAGAGGTTCCTGTCCAAAGCGCTGAGGCCAACATCATAAAGCATCTGGAAGAGTTGTACACGAAGATGCAGGGACTAGTGTTCGATAGTACCCTACAAAAGGAGCAAAAGATAAGGAAGAGGCTTAATGAGCAACAACAAGTCATGGATGGCGTGCTGCAAGCCATCACCAAGATCAATAGCAAATTGGGCCTGAGTACTGAAGAGGACGATGAGGAGGTTCATGGATATGAATCTGAGCTTGAGCTTATCAAAACATTAGCTGAATTTGGAAAGGCTAAGACAGAGACACCCAAGTCTACAGGGGACTCTGCTGTCAAAGCCCTTGAACAAAAGCTGGAAAACATCACTAAGGTAATGAGCATTGTGCCAGCCTTTGCTGATAAATACATGGAAGTACCTTTTCCTATTCATCCTATCTTGAAAATTGCAGATAAAAGTGAGGTTCCTAACATCAAGTTCAGGTCATCTAAGAACCCTACTCATCATATTGAGGAATTCATGCGGCTAGCACCGCTAAACCGGATTGATGTCAGCTTATATTCCACAGTCTTCCCGTCTACTCTAGATAGGGAAGCCAAGGTGTGGTATCATGCTTTACTACCTCAAATCAAAGTTGATCGGAATGAATTATTCAAGGCATTCATCACTCATTATAGTCGCATCCAGAAGAAGCAAGCTACGGTGGATGACTTAACCACTACGAAACAAAAGGATGATGAATCCTTCCTAGAATACTTCGAGAGGTGGCACACCAAGTTGTCCCATATCCGAGAGGTGGCACACCAAGCTGTCCCATATCAATGAAACTATACCTCTCCGCCTGCAGTTGTCCACTTTCAAGCTTGGACTCAAGAACGGCTTATCCCGACATTTGGGATACCATGTCATTAAGGACTTCAATTATCTGAAGGACATATGTGTCCAAATAGAAGCCATGAATAATGACAAAACTACTGCACCTTGTTGGAAAGGTTCTAGGTCCAGCAGGAGGGCTACTAGTGCAACTAGCCATCCTCCTAAGATTATTGAGACTAATTCCATCCAACGTAAAGCGCCTTTTGTGCCAAAATACGAGACCTACACACCATTGGATGTTTCTTATACCTATGCTCTCGACAGGCTGGTCGGTAAGGGTATCCTGATTTTGCCATTACCAAAAGAGGAGCCTAGGATCAAAGGTAGGAATTGGGATGCTAGCCAATTCTACGAATACCATCGTTGCAGGGGGCATGATACTGAAATATGCTGGACTCTTAAGAACAAAATCGAAGATATGATAAGGGCAGGGACGCTCCCTATGCCAAAAGCAGCAAAGAAACCCAGCAACAGGGATAATCCTATGCTTGAGCACACAAATGCTATCTTCAGCTAAGTCTCTCTCTTCGACCCCTCCTCCTTGATTGTTCAAATTGGTCAACCAATCCCAAAGACATTTGGGATTCAGGAAGAATTATTCATCCATGGCATTTGGGATAGTAGTGATGATGATGAATACGAGCCTTCTGAAGGAGATTGGATAGAAAAAGATGATCAAGCGTCGGGTGGTGTAGCATTCCTCACTCGGTCTGGTCGCCACAACAATAGGAACACCACCACCCCAATGGTTGTCCCTAACTCTGCTCCAGTGGTTAGAAACGACAATCAATCTCCTCCAAAAGATCCTCTTCTCACCCAGCTCAAGAAAACCAAAGCTGAGGTCACCATCTAGCAACTGATATGCACATCGTAGGCTCAAACGCAAAAGATGCTAGATGCCCTCAATGCGCTGACTGTACCTCCTACAATGACCCCTAAGTCCTTGGTCATTCATATAACCGCCAACTAGGGGATAATTGCCTTTAGAAATGAAGACTCACCTGAAGGAGGAACATCCCACAACAAAGCCCTGTACTTTACAGTGCAATGCTCCAATAAGACTATTCCCTTGGTACTAGTAGATAATGGATCAGCTGTGAATGTGTGCCCTAGGAGAACGGCACAGAAGTTGGGAGTTCAGCAGCAACACTTGATCCAAAATAGGGTACAACTTCGAGCATATGATAACTCTCCTCGAAAATCAGTTGGGTCCATAATTCTGCCTATCACCATGGACCATATCACTCGGAATGTTGAATTTGTGGTACTTGACATCCCCGTCTCCTTCAATTTGCTTTTAGGGAGGCCTTGGCTTCATGAGTGCAATGCCATAGCATCTACTCTTCACCAGAAAGTGAAGATGTTAGTCCAAGGTCAAGTGATGACGATCTCAGGAGAACTTGTCAATGTTGTATTCACTCCTAAGCAACCAACACTGGAAGTGGAGCATAGTTCTACTGATGAAGAGCTGCATAACTTTGAAGTGGTGGCGGTTTTGAGCAAGGACGAAGCTCCACTTGACTTTGATCCCTACTCAAACCCCAAGGTCCACTCAATTCTTAAAAGGCAAGGCTACTTTCCTGAAATGCCACTAGGAAAGCACCCGAAGAATAGGATTCCCCCTGTGATAAGAACTTTTAAGCAGAGAGGAAGATTTGGCTTAGGGTACAAGCCGACTGACAAGGAGGTCAAGGTTGCAACGATGGCTATCGCTGAGCAAAAGAGGATGGACAATCCTTCTACGCTATACCAAATGAAACAATACCCTCTTACTCTAAATGGGCAATTTGTCAAGGAAGGGGACGACTTCCCTTACTATGGTTTCCCGGAGCCGATCAAACACAAAGGCCAAGGAATATAGGTGGTTGGGCTAGAGATTTTCAAGGACTGTTTCACTAATATGGCTATGGTCTTTGTCCCCGCTCGGGACAAACAACCACAATTAGAGTGGACTCATCTCGCTGGGAATGGCATATTCGACATGCTTTTTGGACAAGAAGCTGCACAAGAGAAGACTGAAGCTGATGCTATTATCGCTGCACTGTCCAACCCAGGGTTTAACCCAAGTCTCCTGATTACTGAAGATGGGAAGGCTAATGTGGTCTCCTAGGTCGATGTTGAAGAGAATAGTTTTATCCTGTCTATAGGAGAGTCTGTCCCTAAGGTCATTGAGTCAGGTCCTAAAGGTCTTGAGTTGGGTGGGGCTAACGTCGAGTCTACTGGCAATGTACTTCTTTCTGCATTCAATAAGATGAACATTTTTGCTTACTATGATTCTTCTTCCCTCCCCTTGAACTGCTGTGCCAATAATAATCTTGAATTTAATGAAGCCTTAAATGAACCTGATGATAAACTTGAACATAAAATGGCG
Organism: Portulaca oleracea; assembly: GCA_029582165.1. Classification (NCBI taxonomy): domain Eukaryota; kingdom Viridiplantae; phylum Streptophyta; class Magnoliopsida; order Caryophyllales; family Portulacaceae; genus Portulaca; species Portulaca oleracea. Next base: position 8,137,204 of record CM055879.1, on the reverse strand, counting down.
ATATTAGAAGATATTAGTATAAATATGGGTACGGAGGATCACCCTCGAGAATTGAAGTTGGGTAGCTCTCTAACCAAAGAGGAGCAACAAGCATTCACGGAGCTTCTCAGAGAATTTGTAGATGTGTTCGCTTAGTCTTACAAGGATATGCCCGGGATTGACAGGGACATCGCAAAGCACACTATACCAATTACTTCCTAATGCAAAGCCAGTTCGACAGAAGGCCAGGAGGATTAAGCTAGAATGGGCCAAGAAGATTGAAGAGGAAGTGATCAAGCAGCATAACGCCAAGTTCATTAAAGCAATCCATTTACCTTGAATGGATTGCCAACATAGTCCCGGTACCTAAGAAAGACGGAAAGGTACACATGTGTGTAGACTTCAGAGATGTTCGGTTGTGTATTTTTGGGTTTTTATGAGGTAAGGGTTGTCGAATCCACAGGGATGGGTGTTAGGCTTGACAAAGGAATTGGTTTGCGTAAGGGGTTTTCAATTGCGGAAAGCAGTAAATTATGTAAGGAAAGCAATTAATCTGATCTAGACAAGGATAATAATCAAGAAAGCATAAAACATGAATTAAACCTAATTTCAACTAAGAAAGCAATAAAAAGCAAGAAATAAGAAAGCAATAAAATTACAACTAATGATGAAATTGGGAACAAGAAATTATACCTCAAAAGCACTAAATCTTCACTCTAATCTTCAACCTTCAATTGGATTTTCCCCCTTACAAACAAGAAAATTGTGACTTGGATTACTAAGAATTCTCAAATCCTAACTTGAGAGTAGAATTTGTGACCCTTAGCCCTCCTCCTCACTAAAAGTTGGATTGGTGGTGAACTAGCACTAGAAAGCTTGAATCAAGGCATCAATGGAAACCCAAGAGAGAGAGAGAGAGAGAGAGAGAGAGAGAGAGAGAGAGAGAGAGAAAGTAAAAGCTTTGTAAAATGCTTGAAAGAGAGTTGAATACAAAATTGCAAGAGAGATTAAAGAAAACTTGAAGAACACTTAAAGGATTAATGAAAGATTAAAGCAAGATAAAGAAAAGCAATAAACCCTAATTCTACTCTAATCCTACTCCTAACTAATGAAAACTAACTTATAATAGTGCAGAATGTATGTGGGTATTTATGGAAGGAAAGAAAATACAGCCAAACCCTAAAACTAATCTCAACCTTCGCGTGCAATTTCCGCAGAAATTCGACCGTCGCGGGTGTGACGCAGGACGTCGTGGGTGTAACAATCTTCTGTCACGGGTGTGACAGATTATGTCACGGGTGTGGCACCATTCTGCCTCCTTCTTCCGTCATTCGCTCACAGTTGTCATGGGTGTGACGCAAGACGTTGCGGGTGTGACAACATTTTGTCACGGGTGTGACAGATTCTGTCTCGGGTGTGACACCATTCTGCCCGCCTGTCTCGGGTGTGACAAAGTATGACTCGGGTGTGACAATATTCTGTCGCGGGTGTGACACCATTCTATCGCGGGTTGACAGATCCTGTCATGGGTTTGACACCATTCTGCTCGACTGTCTCGGGTGTGACCAAGCTTGTCTCCGGTGTGACACCATTCCGCCTCCTTCCCCTCTACTTCCTTCCTTGGGCTGTAGCGCCCGCTACAAAAGATGTAGCGAGTGTTACGCCCCTGTTTTGCACCAAAATTGAGAAGGAGTTCCTTGGTTGGTCTCGCTTTGGTTCTCGGCTCGGGTCGGCTCGGGAAATCGCTTGGGAGTCTCTAAAAAGCCTCGTTTTAGCTCGATTTCCTTCTATATCTTTATTATCCTACAAAAACACAAAATCATCATAACTAATATATAATTAAGGGCTAGAACAAGCAAAAATACCATACAAATGATAAGAATTCGGCTCGGAACGAGACCGAACAACACTCCCACACAAGGCTTTGCTCGCCCCGAACAAAACTAAAAACAAAGATAAAGAAAAGGAAAAAGAAACTAACTACCTAACTCACTTTCCCAGGAATCGCGGATGCATTTAGCACATGCATCAATCCCTTTAAACCCCTTGGCAGCCTAAGTGGACGAGGAAGGTCTCGTGAAGGTTTGTAGCGACTATACCCACAAAAGCCATGAAAGAAAAAGGGAAAGAAAGAAAAGGAGAAAAACCGAAAACAAAAAGAAAACAAAGGAGAAGAAGATATTCCCATCCCCAATCATGCACTTAGTTCCCCAACCCGCCGCAACAACCGAATGGAAGAAGCAAATATGAACAAACAAGGACACAAAGGTTGGAAAACTGGCAATCCTTGAGGTTTTCAACCCCGACACTTCATGATGAACAAGAATCTTCGTGTACAAGTGCAAGTGGGCCCTAATCGATCCTTCCTAACCTAAACCAGACAATCAAAGTCATTTTCGTGCTCAAGCTCGGGTTATTAGCGAACCTAACTTCACTTTTTATTTTTCTTTCAACTTCTCTTTTCTTTTCTTTTTCTTCTTTACTTTCTCAACTTTTTCTTTTTCTTTTGCTTTTTCTTTCCTTTTTATTCTGCTTTCTTTTTCTTTTTCTTCACTCTTTTCTTTCTTTCTTATGCCTTACTCCTATTCCTTTTTTTAAGATTTTAGGACGCCGGCGTCGGTTTGTTCAGGAGTAGGACTGACCTTCGCAAAGGGTTACCCTACCACTTCGGGTTACTCCATTCGTAAACATTGTACTTAAGGGGCATAGGCGCCGTCCACCCACACCAACCCTAATTGGTGGAACCGACAGTAATTAATTAATTCATTAATTAAGACGAGCAAGAGCATTGAATAACTGAGACCGTCTAACTTTGGGTAAGAAATTCACAATCGGGACGTGTAAGAGTTGAGGACTCTACTTTCACATACCATATCAAGGTCTAATAGAGATAAATCATGGCAGATATTCTTCCTAAGGCCTATCATTATTCATATTGGCCACTTCTAAATGATTACATCGGCCAATTAGACAACTACCTACACAATTGTGAACGAAAGCATCTTCAAAAAAAGAAAAAGAATCACTTTTTGGGGTTTTTCACAACCTTTTCCCCTTTTTTCTTTTCTCATTTTCACACAAATTTTTCAAATTTTAGCTAAAACTAAGAAAATAAAAAATAAAAAAAAACTAGGTGATCTATCCATGAACATGGAAATATCTTCCCCACTCCCACACAAAACATCACAATGTCCCCATTGTGAGAAGGGTGTCACAAGTAAGGTAGAGAACCTAAGAAAAGCATATATACACAACACCTAACATATAAAAAGCGGTGGCGACCCAAGCCCACACGACTCCAACAACAAGATAATCTCAACATTTACACTCAAGGGGTTCGCTACCCAAAAAGAAAAATCAAGCATGAAAAATGGATCAAAATATATACACTCAAAGAAAGGGTGGAAGGAAGTTACCTCAAGATCTTTAATGAAAGATAACTTGACTCACGATTGTTGTCGTACTTTTGGGAGTACGGTTGTCCATCTCAGGGAGTTGTGTTCCAAGCACTCAGAGCAGACTCAAATTTCAAGTTAGGTAGATTAACCAAGGATAGTGATGATAACTACAAACTAAGAAAGCAATAAAAAGATGTTCTTGCAACAAAATCGGTATTCAACAACTAATCAATTTGAACGACCTAATCTACCAATCCTAAACAAGCAATTAAGAGTGTTCGGTTGCACCATTAAAGCTCCCTAAAGCCCTCTCTCGAGGGTCAAGGGCTAGTCTAACTATTCCAACTACCTATTTTCATGGAGTTAGTCTAGTTAAACTACAAGAATAGCAACCCTAGACCTAGTTAGAATTCGACTATTCTCATGTCAAAAACCCTAACTATTTTCTCTACCACACTAGCAAATTAATCTCACCTCTCGGCATACATCGATTGGATAAAGGAATACAAATGAAAACTCTCTCGAGCATTTCATCGAACACATGGTGGGCAAGAGAAAACCTCCAATTACAAGCATGAATTTGGATAGACTAGGCCTAAATAAGATTAATTCATTGTCAAACACATCAATCACAACCCAAACAACACAAAACTAGCAAGAAATCAACATAGGAGAAAATAGAGAGAAAGGGGTAGAACAACTTAGTCTTGAATCGAAAGACAAATTCAATCTCCTTCTTGAATCCATAATCTAACCTAAATTCTTCAATGGAAATCTAAACCTAGAACTAGGGCTTAGGGAGAAAACTCCCTTAAAGCCTAGAGAGAAAACTGAGAATGAAAAACAACGTAGAAATGAAAACTTCCTTTTTCTAATTAATATAACAACTTAAAATAAAAGACTGCAATTTGGCACAGATGCCTGTGCCGATTGGCACACCTAGGTGTGCCGAACTGGAAATCCTAACTTCGCTTCTAATTTTCTAGCGCAACTGTGTTGGCTTCCTTTTCTCCTTAATTCCAATCTTTTACTTTCTGTGTCATCATCACTTATATCGAAAATACCTTGAAATAAGACAATTAAACAAATTAGTCTCATTTAGTAAAGATGGCAAAAATCACTATTAAACTTAAACTAAATGACTTAGATAAGTTCAATAAGACAATAAAAACTAAGGTAAAAAGTGGTAAAACTGAGGCTCAACAAATTCCCCCATGCTTAACCCTTGCTTGTCCCCAAGCAAGACCAATCATAAAGTACCGGGAAGAAATAGAAAACCTCAAGAGGAGTCTCCCCCCTTTTGGACAAGGGACAAAATCCGGTAGTCAAGAGCAAAGGCTTACAATAGGTCGCTTGGCAAGGCACAAATTCATATCTAAACAAAGTTGTAATTCATTCCAAAGATCACAAAGTCAAGTGGCAAAGCATTCATTAAATCTTGACCCTATATGCAATTCAAGTTCATTCAAGTGATTGGCGAACTAGTTGGGATTGGTAGGACCTCGCTCTAGGGTATGTGGAAACACTCCCCTCTTGTGTTTGAAGAAAATATGTGGTTCCATTCAAAACTCTCCTAATACATGTGCATTACCATAGGCTTGGCAAGGATCTCATTCTCCACCACTAGGGACAACGAGCAAGAATCACAATCATGAGGACTTTCACAAGGTTGCAATGGGGCTAGGCTAGGGAAAGGAGGGGAAAATAATTTGGGAAATGTGGAGTTAGTAACCAAGATTGAACAACACTTCCAGCTCATTTCAAGAATCAAAATAACCCACCATTCCTCCATAGAGAAAACATATACATTCTACAAATGACTTAAACCAAGGGAGAAACACATTGAGAACTACTCATGCCACACACTTTATTCAAAGCTAATAACTTGCTAACTTTTTCTTTCAAAAAATTACTTAGGGGTACCCTAACTTTTGGTGAAATGTTTTTCCGGTACCCCAACTTTTAAAAACTAATTTTGGGGTACCCTAACTTTTAGAATTAGAAATAATTAGGTGAATTTCCGGCCAATGATTTGAATTCACCGGTGAGTTTTAGGCGGGAAATTGATTAAGTGTATTTGTGAACGAAAATGCCGTTTGTTTTTGTGGACGAAAATGATTTGAATCAATCGGAGTTTCACTAGAAATTCACCTAGTAATTTCTAATCGTAAAAGTAAGGGTACCCCAAAATTAGTTTTGAAAAGTTAGGGTACCAAAAAATTGTTTCTTCAAAAGTTAGGGTACCTCTAAGTAATTTTTTGTTTTTCTTTCTTTCTTTCTTTCTTTTGTTTTTTTGTTTTTTTTTTGAAAATATACTTCTTCTTTGTTTTTTCTCTTTTTTTTCTTTTCTTCTTTGTTCGAATATTACAAAGCATAGCGAGTGACATGAGTCAAAATACAACTATAGATTCACCCCAAGGAAAAATACATCAAACCCAATTGTTCTTCGAGGGAAGTTCTATCATAATTCGCATTGAGAAGCTCTTCGCTTCACAATTCACCAAAAACCAACCAACACCGATGGATCATAGCCATAAGATACTCTCACCCACGAAGTGTTGTTCATATGCTTAGCAAAAAGGATAGGAAAAAGATTGAATAGCCAAGGCTATAAATAGGTGAAGCATAATGCGGGTTAGGGCATAACATAGGCATTATAAAAAGGGAGAAAACGTAGGGTGGCTATTTGGCTTAGTGGCTGCAAAAATGGGCCTCAATCACGTTGATCATCAAGCAAGTGTCAAGTGTGGCCTCAAAGAGAAAACAAGCCAAGTTCTAGAGTTTACACACATAGGATAGTTATATACACACAATGAATATGAGACTATAAAAATGATAGTCTATTAGGCTCAAAAAGACCTCACGGGTTCATTCCTACCACAATCACTGCAACTAGTTCCTTTTATGTACCAAACACAAGAATTCACCATCATACACAAGGGACTTTCAAGAGTAAATGAGTCACACACAAGACAATGATCTCCTCAATACAAAAATACAATAAGTTTCTCACATCATTTAAGTCAAACCAAGCTTCCTATCATACACAATTGCACTCAACCAACCAAGAATCAACCCTTAACTATTAGGAGGGGTTATCAAAACCAACAACCAAGCCAAGCAACCAAGGATTTTCCACCTTTCTATTGAAAGCAATAAAAACAAAACTATCTAAGAAAGCATTAAACTACCTAAGAAAGCGATAAAAACAAAAACTAAAGCGAAGGGGTATTGGAAATGTACCTTGAATGCTTGAAAACATCCAACTTCACTTTGTTTTCGGTTATGCGGTGCAAAAATGAATGCAATTCTATACTAAATGCATCCTGCCTAAAATGATCTTAAACTAACCTAGAATTCGACCTATAATCTAATTGGTGAATAAAACAAAATACAACTAGCATATGCATGCCATCATGCTCAACACCATACCAATTGATTCACCTCACAATACTGATAAGCCGTTTTTATATAGAGTTTTTAGGGCTCAAAACATGTCAGTTTCATGCCTTTTATACCCGAAACCCCGTATTTTTATGTCAAATTCCGTGATTTATACACTTGTTCGCGAGTTTGGTGTGTTTTGCAGGAATTAGGTGAATTATATCAAAAAGGAATGAAAAATAGCAAAAATCAAAGAAATAAAAAAAAAGAAGTTGAAGAAGAAGAGAAGAAGAAATGAAGAACGGCCCAAAATCACACGGCCCAAGTCCAGTTGAGGCGGAAAGGCAAGGCGCAGCCAGCGTCTTGTCCAGAGAGTTTGACAACCGAGAAGAAGCAAAACGCAATTGGCGTTTTCCAGGCGCAGCCAGCGCCCAGACACGGAAGAGTTTCACTTTTGGGGCAAAACGCAGCCAACGTTTCCAAAACGCATGCAGCGTTTTGTGCCCTAATCCAGCCTTATAAAAGGGTTTCGTCCGCGCCGTTTGAAGGAGGAGTTTTAGCAATTGTTTTTCTTTGAGCAGTTTTTAGGGAGCTTTTTAGAAGAGCTTTTAGACACTTTCTTTAGAATTAATTCTCAAACATTGTTATTAGATTAGTTTGTTGCTTGTGATCGAAGAACACGAAAGAGATCGATTCGGGTGACACGAAGAGATCGATTCCGCCAATTCGATCACGGTTTATTTCTATTTTACTTTCATGCTTTCTTGTTCTTGTTTAAATTTTGCGATGTTTACTTTCAATATCATGAGTAGCTAACTTCCTTTGTTTGGGGGATAAACTCGATGTCTATCGATTATATTTGAATACAGTCTCGGTGTTAGGTTATCCTTTTATTCATTTAATCTGCGTGTATTGTATGTCATAGTAATTTGGCAATAGAACGACAGTTTGAGCCTTGGTAATAAATTCTTGACAACATGATGACAGTTTGAGTCTTGAATTGGATTGCGTAGATTGAATAGGTTTAGAAAATAGTTAGACATAATGATTCTTGCCTAGGGTCAATTTATAATCAGTTCTTATCTTTGATTAGATTAAATAGTTGGAAATAATGTTTAGTCTAATCACTGTAACTCACCTAGGATCGAAAGATCGAAGTGATAAGGCTTAGAAAGATTGTAGACCCTGAATTAACTTGTTACCTACACCGAGATTGTTGATAATTTGATTGATTGACTAGAATGGACTCCCCTGAACGCTTTTAATTAATTGGTTAAACCTTAAAAATTCCTGCTTTCTTAGTTTAGTTTTAGAAAACCTTACCACAACCCTTGGATTGACCTAGCATTCTTTGTAGCGAACTAGTTCAGTGCGTGGTTGAACGCAAATCCCTGAGAGAGAACAATATTTCATTACTACACAGGCCCGTACACTTGCGGTACACAGACACCTTATACTTTTAGGTCTGTCAAATACTCATCGAGTAGGCGCCCAAATCAAGCACCATGTCAATTAAATCACACCTCACAACAACCTTGAAACTCCCCTCCCCCATGCTTAAAGCTTTCATTGTCCCTAATGAAAAGAAAATATATACAATGTATGTAAGTGGATAGGGAGGTTACTTACCATGCTCTCATATGGACATTGGCAGGATTAATTCAAGAATACTTAGCGACCCTCCAAATTTAATCAAGTTAGTCCAAAACACAACAGTTAGCAATGAGTAGAGACCAAAACAAGGACAATGCTTGCAACACAAAGGCACTAAGAATTTCAGTAGCACCGACAGCTGTAATTCAGAATACCACTATCAAATTGGAGACTGAACTACCCACAAACACATTAAGCATAGTACTGCCACAAATTCCACATAGCACCACCAACAAATAATTTCCAACAATATGAGTTGCATTTCATTCAGCAAAATAGCAAAATGGCACCAACAACATTGGCATGGACCACTCAATTTTTAAACTGTTGTAGAAGAAGCATCAATGTGAGTATGTCGTGCCCATACTTGTTCTGTAGACAAGAATGCAAATTCACAAACTTGTGCAAATGCACTCAAGCACAATGCTAACACACCAAATACACCAATTACTGCAAATCAATCATCAAAACAGACTCACCAAACGTGTGCAATTTAACTGGAATTCAACACTCAAACAGAAGGTTTCGGCCGATTAGTGCTGTGAGTGAAGAGGTGGTCGCGACGAGAGTGAGTTATGCGCGAACGGCGTCTAGGAGGGAGACGCGCGGTTCAAGGCAGAGAACTGTATACACGAACTTGGCGAGCATAACCGTTGGTGAGAGCTGAAAGGGAGTCGAGACTGGAGGTGGTTGGTCGGTGGAATCGGAGTGATCGGTGTTTTGTAAGCGCCAGTGGTGACCGGTGGGTCGACCGCGATTGTGGCGTGGCGCAGCGGTGTCGCTGTGGTGTTCGACTGTGGGTGTGATGGTTGGTGACGGCGATGCAAGGGGCGGCGTAGGTGGTGTTGGAAGTGGGATGGGGGATAGTGTGAGAGGAGGTGGTGACGGGTAGTGCAAGCGGTGGTTATGTGGAGAAGGAGTTAGGATTTGAGAGGAAAGGAGGAGAAAAGAAAAAGTGGGGGTTCTGCGTTGGACTTGGGGGCACGGGTGTGCCAATTGGCACGGGTGGATGTGCACTCAAATTGCAATTTTTGCAACCTTGCTGTTTTAGGTGTGCCGTTTGGCACAGGTGGGTGTGCCAAATTGTTGCTTCCAAATTTCAGTAGTTTTCATCAACTTTGAGTTCAAAACGCATATTTACCCTGCAATACTCACCATAAAAATTCACGTCGAATCCAACCTCAACAACCATTTTATTTCACTCAAATCCTTCACCCAACAATAACACTCACATACACACTCAATTTTTTCATTTTTACCCCAAGAAGCGCTAATTTACGGTCCTTAGCTTGACCTAAGAAATTCTATGCCACTAAGGCTCGCAAGAGCTTATCAAACACCTGCGAGTACAGTTCAGATAAATGTAAGTAAGAAAACACTGGTAAAGATGAAGAAATAATAGCGAGTGTTCTCCTAACATTGTCTAATGAGAGCGGTGAACAAAAATAAGAACTTGGGAACGATTTAAAGGGATCATAGGACACAAACACATTTTGCACAATATTAGATGGCACATCCACTAAACATGACACCCTTAAAGGAGTTTCCTCAAAATTATGACACTCATCAAATGCATTCTCTGACTCATTGGAAGAATAATCATCATGAGCAACATTGGGTTCAGTAAAGGGATGGTCAATCTCTTCCTCTAGTCCGGAATTTAAAGGAATGAAAGACTCATAATCATCACACAAATAATCCTTAGCCCTATTAGTAGATGAAATAAGGTTTATATCATGCGACGATTCAAGTTCCCTCGTATGACTTTCAAGCATAACTAGTTGCTCATTCATGGTCTCTATCAAACTTGCAGTTCTAGCATAACCTTCCGCAGAAATATTGTATGGACATGAATTACTAGCATGGTCAAAAGAACTACAAAGAGAACATGAATCACAAGCATATGAGGAATTGTACAAATGTGGATCCTTGGGTTGATATACAAATGGAGATTGAGTATGCAAATCAACACAATTGGATGAGGGGACAAACATTCACATATTGGTTCTCATAGTATGATTTAGCATGAAAAGCACAAGGGTAATCAAAAGAAGATTCCGATGAACAAAATCCTCCTCAAACTCACGAGTATCCTAAATCAACCATTCAAGCAATTCCCAAGCCTCGCACTCAATTTTAGCTTGAAAACCGAAATAATCCAAAAGAGTACGAGTCTCAACATTCACACCCTCATCAACAATATACAATACTTTCCACCTTGTATAAGTAAAGACACATTGAGCACAATAAGCAAGATAGTCATTTAACCAATTTCGGTATGCACAATAAGCCACATTGAGCGGTGGCGACCCAAGCCCACACGACTCCAACAACAAGATAATCTCAACATTTACACTCAAGGGGTTCGCTACCCAAAAAGAAAAATCAAGCATGCAACATGGATCAAAATATATACACTCAAAGAAAGGGTGGAAGGAAGTTACCTCAAGATCTTCAATGAAAGATAACTTGACTCACGATTGTTGTCGTACTTTTGGGAGTACGGTTGTCGATCTCAGGGAGTTGTGTTCCAAACTCAGAGCGGACTCAAGTGTTTCAAGTTAGGTATATTAACCAAGGATGGTGATGATAACTACAAACTAAGAAACCAATAAAAAGATGTTCAGGCAACAAAATCGTATTCAACAACTAATCAATTTGAACGACCTAATCTACCAATTCTAAACAAGCAATTAAGAGTGTTCGGTTGCACCATTAAAGCTCGCCAAAGCCCTCTTTTGAGGGTCAAGGGCTAGTCTAACTATTCCAACTACCTATTCTCATTGAGTTAGTCTGATTAAACTACAAGAATAGAAATCCTAGACCTAGTTAGAATTCGACTATTCTCATGTAAAAAAACCCTAACTATTTTCTCTACCACTCTAGCAAATTAATCTCACCTCTCGGCATACATCAATTGGCTAAAGGAATACAAATGAAAACTTTCTTGAGCATTTCATCGAACACTTGGTGGGCAAGAAAAAACTTCCAATTACAAGCATGAATTTGGATAGACTAGGCCTAAACAAGATTAATTCATTGTCAAACACATCAATCACAACCCAAACAACACAAAACAAGCAAGAAATCAACATAGGAGAAAATAGAGAGAAAGGGATAGAAGAACTTAGTCTTGAATTGAAAGCCAAATTTAATCTCCTTCTTGAATCCATAATCTAACCTAAATTCTTCAATGGAAATCTAAACCTAGAACTAGGGCTTAGGGAGAAACCTCCCTTAATTAAAGCCTAGAGAGAACACTGAGAATGAAAAACAACGTAGAAATGAAAATTTCCTTTTTCTTATTAATAAAACAACTTAAAATAAAAGACTGCAATTTGGCACCGGTGCCCGATTGGCACACCTAGGTGTGCCGAATTGGAAATCCTAACTTCGCTTCTAACTTTCTGGCGCGACTGTGTTGGCTTCCTTTGCTCCTTAATTCCAATCTTTTACTTTCTGTGCCATCATCACTTATATCAAAAATACCTTTAAATAAGACAATTAAACAAATTAGTCTCATTTAGTAAAGATGGCAAAAATCACTATTAAACTTAAACTAAATGACTTAGATAAGTTCGATAAGACAATAAAAACCGTGGTAAAAAGTGGTAAAACCGAGGCTCAACAACGATCCAACAGCACCAAGCATAAGGTTAGGATATACAATGTAAACTCATCTAAATGCTTAGAACTTGGCATGCAAGATTAAAAGAAAAATAAATATATACAAGACACTACTAACTAAAGAACTAAAGAAAAACCAAAATATTTACAATATGAATCTCACTCTTTTTTTTCTTTTCTTCGATTCAAAAATCTGGAATGAATACTACCCCCCTCCCCCCCCCCCCCACTCCCACACAAAAAGGTTGCAAAGTCCTCAATGGAAACAGAAGTAAGGTAAGCAAGCACTCCAAAAGGAAAGAAAAAGAAACACACAAAAAGAAAACAAAAGAAGAACAGAAAGCCAACTTACTAACTATATTAACAAGAGAAGGGAACGATATTACCTGGTTGGGTACTGAGCATACCCAAACAATGAGCTCTCGGGAAAATAAAACCATCTATGGAGCCTCAGCCACTTCATCTCACCTCAAGATACTGGGTTCATGTCAGAACCATTCAACGCTCGTAGTAACAAGTCATGCATCCGTGAATGCATCTCAGAGTGGTGTAGATAAGAGCACACTCTTAATAGGACATTAGCAAATGTTAGTGCTCTCAACAATTTATCGAATGCCTTAGAAAAGTCATAGAATTGACGGACTGCAAGAATGTACACAACTTTCCTAGACACGGTGAATTGAGACATGACAAATGATTCCTCCCATTGATTTGTAAATGGAAATTGGGTATGCAAATCAAAGGGAGGGGGCAATACAACACATTCCTTAACATGCTCATGCACAGACTTGGATGCAAACAATGATTCAAACTCAATCTCCATGCAAATTTCATCAAACACTGATTCCAAATCACAACTTTCATCCAATTCATCATAATCATCAATAGGTGATAAGGAAAAAGTAGGGTTAGACCATATGAAAACACTCTCAACACTACAAGATGGTGCATCTTCATCTTCATTTTTCAAACTCGGTAGAAGAACTATCAGCATCAGAAGACAAAGGTGCATCATTCAAAACAACATCAAAAGTGAATGTGGAAGGTTCTAGATCATAACTCATCGTGGATGACTCATAAAGCATAGCGCTATCAAAAGCATAATTGTCACAATCCAAGTTCAAACAATTAAATAGGATCAATCCCCATAAACTCAATTTCATCATCACAAGATTCTATACTATTCTCAATAGACTTGCAACGAAGGGTAGCTAATGCCTCATCAAAACATTGATTCTTAATGAAAGTGAATAATTCGGTATGAAGCACACATTCAATCACAAAAGATTCAATTTCACTCTCAACAAGATCATGCTCATTTGCATCACAAACATCATGGCATTCATTGGACTCAACCTTCTCTTCACATAAAAGCATGGATAACGGTGTGGACAATGGTTCATCATCAAGCATGTTTTCATCAAGTTCTACATCATCACATACAAGATCATCATGTTTCTCATGCTCACTAGATGCAGCTAGAGCTAAGGAATTGTTAAGCCAGATGCATGCAAAACTAGGTATGTTATAGTAATGATCATCTTCATCATAATCATACAAAGAAGAATTAACACGCATTTCATGACCCAAATATGATGAATGATCTACTTCAACTATCGAACAACCACTTGTGAAGAAGGAATTTCTACCCTGGTGTTAAGCATGTGTAAAAATTCTTGCGTGTACCATTCATTTTTGCACACATATCATTCATTTTCGCACTCATGTTAGCTCAAAAATCATATATTTCAGCTTGCTAACAAGAATCAGAATCATGGCATAACGAATCACAATATGAGACAAAGGATGAGACTCAACAACATCACATTGGGGAGGGTCATAAGAGTTCTCTACATAATCTCTACCATAAGATTGATCATCAAAATATATGGGATATTCACATGACTGTTCAACTTCGGTCCTAGAGGGTGGTGCATAATAAGAAGGTTGGTCGCTAGGAATAACATTTTGTTGCTCAAATTCATAAGAATCCCTAGACAACCACTCAAGTAATTCACAGGCTTTATCTTCGCCTAAATTGGAAAACCCGTAATAATCTAAGAGGTTTCAGGTCTCATAATTCACACCCTTATTCACAATTCCCAAAAGATCTAATGTATCATAAAAGATACCATACATTTCACAATGAGCAAGAGAATCATGCAATCTAGCAAAATATCTCCAAAATATTTCATGCTCAAATTGGGGAAATTGGGGACTAGCCATCACTCTCTTTTTCTATTTTTATTTTGATTTTCTTTTTTTTCGATATTCAATTTTTTTTACTACATTTTCTTAGAAGAATCAAGAAAGCAATAAACTATATACACACATAAACCAATAACCTAATCTGCCGAATAACGTCATCCCCGGCAACGACGCCATTGTTCGGTTGCGGTATTTTTGTGGTTTTTAAAAGACAGGGTTGTCGGTCCACAAGGATGGCTTTAGGCTTGATAAGGAGATTGGTTTGGTTGGGGGGTTTCCAATTGCGGAAAGCAGTAAATAATTAAGGAAAGTAATTAAACTAATCTAAGCATTGATTGAAAATAACAATACTCAAGAAAGCATGAATTACCACATGAACTAATAATACTAATAAACAAGAAAGAAGAAAGTAACTAGAAAGCAATAAATGAGAAAACAAGAATGAACAATGAAATTGAGAACAAGAAATTATACCTCTAAAGCACTAAATCTTCACTCTAATCTTCAACCTTCACTTGGATTTTCCCCCAAACCAACAAGAAAATTGTGAATTAGATTACTAAGAATCCCCAAATTCTCACGTGAAAGTAGAAGTTGTGACCCTTAATCCTCCTCCTCACTAAAAGTTGGATTTGTGGTAACTAGCACTAGAAAGCTTGAATCAAAGCATCAATGGACAATAGAGAGAGAGAGAGAGAGAGAGAGAGAGTCCCTATCACAGGAACCTCCAAGCACTCACTTGGAGTTCCCAGATGAAGATATCTTTCTTATTGATGAGGTTACATGGGAAATGTATTTTGATGGGGCCTCTAATAAGATGGGTTGTGGAGTAGGAGTCCTATTGATCTCTCCAGAGGGGGCTCACATCCCTATATCTGTAAAGTTGGATTTTGATGCCACCAACAACGCCGCAGAATATGAGGTATTATAAAGGGTTTTTTGCTTTTTGGACCCCGAACTTTGGGGGTATTTATTTTCTGGACCCCCATATTTCATAGTTTACATTTTGGACCCTATACTTTGTGGATCCAAAAAATGTGGCCCAAAGTTATGTTTGACTCCGGCGATGACCTAATTGTAGACACGGAAAAGTTGAGCTTACTTCAAGCTAATATCTCCAGCAGCCCAAAGGACAAATTCTGGCGGATTTCTGCATTTTTCGGCTCGGATAAATCCTGGTGGATTTCTTACTTTTTTGGCCCAGGCCAGTTCAAGCTGCAGCCCAGTACAAAAATTCTCGCAAAGTCTCAAGCAAAGTCTCGCGGATTTTACACTTTTTTTTGGCCCGGGCAAATTCTCGCGGATTTTGCATTTTTCGCGGATTTTGCATTTTCGGGGCTAGACAAAATTCTCGCGGATTTTACAGTCCAGGATAAAATCTCAAAATTTTGGCCCAGGAAGCTCTCGCGGATTTTCATGTTTTGGCTCATATTGCATTTTTGGCCCAGGAAGCTCTCGCGGATTCTCATTTTTTGGCTCAGATAAATCTTTGGCCCAGATAAAATTCTCGCGGATTTTGGATTGGCTTAGTCAGATGAAATTCTCGCGGATTTCTCACGTTGGCCAATGCCAGTTCAAGTTTCAGCCCAGTACAAAAATCCAGCCCAGAAGGAAAATCCTGCAGATTGCAGCAGAAGAATCTCGCGGATTCCGGTTTGAATTCAGATGAATTGGGCGGCAGTTAATTTAGTCAAGAAAACTGTCTTTCCCACGACTCCCTCTACCTGAGTGTCTCGCGGATTTGCTGGAGTGAGGGAGGAGATAGGTGTTGCAGGTAACTCCCAGACATATTGTCTATAAATGGGAAGTCCTAGCGGATTTTTCAGGGGGCTGGAGGGTCTGATATAGGTGCATTTCTAAACATAATCAACAGTGAGAAAAACAAGAAAATACTCGTTCTGCTTTAAATCTGATCCTCGCGGATTTGCTAAAGGGAGGAAAATCATTGTTGGCGATTGAATGCAGTGTTGACAACTGCGATGAAAGGGTCGGATTGAGCATAAATTCTCGCGGATCTTTGAGACTTAATTTCTGCCCAAATCTCTCGCGGATCTTCGAGGGTCAGTAATCATTTTTTCTTTTTTTTCTGTCTTTCTGGGTTTTCACCAATTTGTAACAATGTAGTTTAATACCCCGCCCGCTGTATTTTTTTTATTTTTGTTTCATTTCCAGACAAATGTTTGCATTTTGTTGTTTTATTGTTCGCATGTTCCAATTTTTAAAATAGTGTGACAACTTTTGTGTTTTGGTCTTTTTCTAAGAAAAACCCGATCTAGTAAAGGCCGCCACGGCAGGCGATGCAAGGGCATTCCCCTACATCAGCACCTTTACCCCCGATCCCGACTTTGGTCCGTAGATTGTGGAGTTTATTTTAATTTATTTTGTTAGTTTTTTTTCAAACTAACTGGCGACTCCGTGTGTTTTATTTTATGCAAGTTAACGACTTTTGTATGTTTGATCGTCATCTCAAAATTCTGGTGGCCTTGACTTGAATGGTGAATCGGCTTGGTTCACTGTTCAGAAATCCGCGAGGATTTCTGGCCAGTGGGCTCTGTCAGATTCCCACTCAGTCTGCAAAATAGTCATGAGGTGCAAAATAATGGACCGACCATGCATACCAGTTGAAAATCCTCGCGGATTTTTGACCCGTATGCATGTTTAGAGCATTATTTTGTCCTCCAGTGACTATCATCTTATTCGGGATGGGCTTAGACCTTATTTGACTCATGAAATCCGCTAGGATTTCATGTCCTCTTGAGGTCTTGGTCCATTTCCGAATAGATGCGGTTCACTATTATTTTAAAATCGAGGATTGAACATATCTTAGTCCTTAACTACGTGAAATGATTAATTAAAATACTAAGAATTTGTGCATAAAAATTGAAATTGCACCCTAGGAAGCCACAAGCCACCCTACGTCGACTCGACGCTCCGTGGGGGACCGTGCCCTCCGGGCCGCGGGCCCTACACTAATTGTTGCCTAAACTTTTCGATATGGCCTTTTATCATTTTTTTCTTCTTTTGACTGTTGTTTTGAAATTGACCAGACTTTGACATCTAAGGGTGTGTAAAATTCATGGGTAAAAAACAGTAGGGTATAAGTTAAATTTTGGTAACTTTTGGTAAATTTTGGTAACTTTTTTGGCAAATTTATGCTCATTTGGGGGTTGGAAATCTTGCAAGAAGAGGAAGAAGAAGTTGCGGCTGGAAAATTTTCGAAAGAAAAAAATTCGATAATGGCTTTGAAATATGGGGGTCCATATTGTTACAGGAGTCAAAGTATAAGGTCCATAGTGTTGTCGGAGACAAAGTATAGGGTCTAAAAGATAAACTTTGAAATATGGGGGTCCAGAAAATAAATATCCCCAAAGTTCGGGGTCCAAAAAGCAAAAAACCCCGTGTATAAAGGGATTACAAGCTGCTTTGACTATAGGAGTTCACCATATAAAGGTATTTGGAGATTCTAGCCTCATTATTAACCAAGCTAAGAATACATGGATGGTTCGAAATGAATGCCTTATGGTATATTAACAGAAACTCCTGGGACTTGCCGACCAACTCGAGAAGATCAGTTTTCAATACCTTTCAAGGGATTACATTGAGCTGGTTGATGCCTTGGCTAAACTATCTTTGATCGTGTCAATCCCAGCAGGCACGCTTCAATTACCCGTGATAGTAGAGCGGCAATCTGAGCCAGCATCCATATGCACCATGGACATTCAAGAAATCGATACCAAGGCATGGTTTTATGATATATACAACTTCCTGAGGAAATGGGAGTATCCAGCCGAGTTGGATGCCCGAGGACAATGAGCGATCAGGTCTTTAGCAGCACAATACTACTTAATCCAAGATCGTTTGTATAAGGACTCGGCTACAGGCATCAATTTGTTGTGTATAGGGGCCAAATATGCAGAGGAAGTCATGACCACTATACATGGAGGAGAGTGCGGCCCTCATATGAATGGGCATATGTTGGCTAAGAAATTACAGTGGGCAGGGTACTATTGGACGACCATGGAAGCAGATTGTTTGCATTTCGTCCGAAAGTGTCATAAATGTCAAGAGTATGCTAATCTGCAACATCAAACTCCTTCGTATCTGACCACCTTGACATCACCATGGCCATTTTCAGTATGGGGTATTGACATCATTGGCAAGATACACCCTACAGGAACGGGAGGTCACGAGTTCATCTTGGTCGCTATTGATTACTTCACTAAGTGGGTGGAGGCAGCTTCTTATGCCAAACTCACATCCAAGCAGGTGGCTAAGTTTGTCCTTCGAAACATCATATACAGGTATGGGGTACCTCATGAGATCATCAGCGACAATGGAAGTCATTTTCGAAAGGAAGTAAAGACGATGCTCACCTCATCTCGTATAGACCTCAACCTAATGGAACAGTGGAGGCAGCAAATAAGACCAAAAAATTACTTAGAGGTACCCTAACTTTTGAAGAAACAATTTTTTGGTACCTTAACTTTCCAAAACTAATTTTGGGGTACCCTAACTTTTAGGATTAGAAATTACTAGGTGAATTTCTGGCGAAACTCCGATTGATTCAAATCTTTTTCGTCCACGAAAACAAAGGGCATTTTCATCCACAAAAACACTTAATCAATTTCCCACCTAAAACTCACCGTTGAATTCAAATAATTGGCCGAAAATTCACCTAATTATTTCTAATTCTAAAAGTTAGGGTACCCCAAAATTAGTTTTTAAAAGTCAAGGTACCAGAAAAACATTTCACCAAAAGTTAGGGTACCCCTAAGTAATTTTTTGCAAATAAGACGGTGGCAGGGATCATGAAGAAGATGACTATTACCTATAAGGATTGGCCAGATAAACTACCGTTCGCTCTATAGGGATATTGTACCTCCATACGAACTGCTACAAGGGAAACCCTATATTCTTTAGTTTATGGGATGTAAGCAATCCTTCCAGTGGAATTTGCCATTCTTTCATTGCGAATAGTGGCAGAAAGTCAGTTACCAGAAGCAGAATGGGCGCGCGCGAGGTTTGAAGAATTGATGTTGATAGATGAAAGGCGATTAAGGGCATTGCATAATGTGCAAGTGTACCAAAGCAGGATCGCCCGTGCTTTCAACAAAAGAGTTAAGGATCACGCGCTTCAAGAAGGTGATTTGGTGCTTAAGGAGATGAGGTCACCCATACAAGACCCTAGAGGGAAGTTTGCGCCTAATTGGAAGTGTCCTTATATGATTAAGGAGATTCTACCTGGAAGAGCAGCCCGTCTTGCTACCATGGATGGAGAAGATGTTATCCAACCCACAAATGTGGATCAGCTCAAACGAAATTACGCTTAATATAGCCAAGCAACTGAAAAGCCAACTTTTAGACACTTGGGTTATAATAAGTGCTCATAAAGACATAATTTCCAAATTGAACAACGATTGGAAGAATGTCATTTTTATTTCATTAAGGGACAATGCAAGTACATTGCTTGTTATTGAAAAATTCGAAAATTAAATACAAGGTTATTTAAAGGCAACAGCAGCTTCATTAAGGGACAATGCAAGTACTGGACATTCCACTACTCAATCCACCACATAATATCCCGAGGCTCTTTCAGGAACGTGATCCATGCTGTGACTAAGCGAAGATCGGTGTATTTTCTCTTCCTTTGATAGTAATTCGCCGAGGCAGAAGATGTCTTGGTTTCCTCCACAAGCCCCAAATGTTCCATCAATCATATATGTTCAACAAAGAAAAAGTAATTAGCAAGGGTTACAATTGCACACCAATTTATCCCAAACTAAAAGAAATGGCTTAGATTAATTACTTGCAGTAACAGGGGGCTTCCTCGGTACTCATGTTCAGGATTGGAGTCATCTAAACCCAACATTGTCTCTGCCAGCATCAAAGGAACTGGGTTGTAACCCCGAGCCATGTCCTCAACGACTCGAATAAAATTAGCCGGGCATGTGCGTCATCCTCCGTGGTAAACACAGAATTCACCCAGAAGGCACAACACGAGAGCTCAGACTCTTATCACGGGATTATACTCTAAGGTTATAGGAGCTTGAAAGTATTCAACAATAGTTTGATAATGTACCTTCTCACCAATTAAGGCACTTCCGATGACGCGGGAAGGGAGGCACAGTAGCTCCTTGTAGTCCTTGCTGGAATTAGTAGACAGCGGCGACGAAGTTAGGGGAGCATAATGGTTTGTTCCCAAGATTGAGGACCATTCCTCCGGCAATGGGCATAGCTCCTTCATTCTAAAGTGAAACACATGCATTTCGGAATCCCAAAATGTTTCAGCAGCTCGAAGGAAGTCAAAATTCACACGCACCTGCCGCAAGCTCAGCAACTGCGTTAGCTTGTATCTTTCGAGCTCTCGCTTTTCTTCCTTAGATAAAGTGCTCATCCAAATTGTTGGCTTCTTCTTGAAAGCCATCGATCTCTTCTTTTTAGTCATTTTCATCATCATCCAATTTACTCATCATCTATCCCTCTCTTCTCATTCTATAATCTCTTATTCTCTCATTCTCTCTACTTCTTATACTTTCATATCATCCCTCTTTTATCATTCTACTACTATCCTATTCTTCTATCATCTTTCTTACCACCATTATCTTCCTAATCCTCCCTTCACAAAAAGCCTAAACACTTACCCTATTCTATCCATCCAAAACTCCACAAAAAACCCTAGCCTAAACACATCCCAAAACCACAAAAAAGCCTTCTTATTCCCCTCTTTCTACCCCTCTTCTTATCATCTTTTTCCATCCTTTTTTCTATCATCTCTGTAGCACTTGGAGAGGAAGCTTTTAAGGTATCAAGAAGGATTCATCAAGCATCAAAAGGCTAGGCAAGGTTTTCCTAACAAAGTAGCAATGTAAGCTTCAAAGTGCTTCTCTTTTCTTGTAAATAAGTGTATATTTGTACTTTTTTTTATCTTATATATTACATTGTTATTGCATGATTCAATGAAGTAATTTTATAAAGTATTCATTCGTTTCCCTTCCAAACTTTATTAAAAGCACATTCTTAAACTTTTAGTAGAGTCTTTCCTTTTGTGAGAGGCGAACTCTTAAAGTTTACTTTTCGAGTTCGTAACCTTACCCCCGAATCCATTCTTGGGTTTCGCAGGAGGAGTCTTTCTTTATTTTCCTTTTGGTTTTGTCTTGGCTTTTCCCTTAAAAAGTCGGATGGGGACTCCCATTTCGAACTAAAACACATTGAGGATTGCATAAACTATGGTTAACATGGTTTTTAGAATATATATATGCAACTTTAGGGTTTTCTTTCCTATATTTCTAAATAATGGTTGCATAAATCACTCTCTTCCGAGCTTAACATTTAAATGAGAAAATGGGATTAAATTTAGAAGAGTTGAGAACAAGTGGATGTTCACTCTTAAAGGTTTAATTCCATGACTCATAAAATGCATAAGTAAAGGGAAAGTGATTTTACAAAATATTATTCATGAAATATATGATAGACTTCCTTAAAGAGTTTTCAAAGGCCAAACCCCAGCACAAATCACTGAATCACACCCCAATTCAAAGGTGGACGTTCGGAAGCCCGAACGGCGAGGAAAAATGTCCACAAGATTTTTGGCAACTCCATTGGGGAGTTTTTTCTTAAAGTGGGTAAAACTTAAAAAAAGTTTGTGTGCTTTAAATCTTTTGGAAGGAAAATGAATTTTACTTTATATTATTAAGTCATTCTTTTAGGCATAATGCATTGCATATACCGGAGCACTCCCTTGACATGTAATATGTCATAGGAGCACGTAAATCGGCGGTATTAGGCTTTTTCTCTTTAAACCACAAAAATAACCCATGGGATGCCGGACCGGCCATACTCAATTGGTGCACTTACACCGAGAGAGCATTGGTCACCACATCCACTCATGCATCACTCTACGAGGTCTCCACACGAGCCTCCAAGAGCAATACCCCACACATTCAAGTTGCCTTTACAACAAGAATGCACCGGGGCGAGTACATGAGCCGCTTAGCCTTATCCAGCCAATAAACCCTTTTGTACATAGAGCCTTGGTTTAGGATACCCCTTTGTTCATATGTATGCTACGTGCTATGTGTTTAAATTCGTTGTAAAGAGTCGACCCAAGTTTAGGAGTGTTGTTCTAGTCCGTATAGTAGTCATTGGGCTGAGAAGAGTCATGTTTACCAACTAAGAAGTTCAACCTCAAAAGTTATGGTTAACCCAGTGGTTGGGCCCATTTATCTAAAAAGGTTGATCCTCTTGGTTCATAAAGTAAACTCAACTCGCCTTTGATGATTCTATATGGCCCTTTATGACATCTTCTTAACAAAGGTCTAGTAAACCTGCTTAAAGGTCAACAAAAGAAAATGAGTAAAGTCTTAGACTGTGTAATAATCACCAAGTTGGAGTAAATTAATTTATCGAATTAATTATTGAATCCATCACATTCATGGCCGGCCCGTGGTTAGGGCCGACCATGATGGATTTATCAATTAAGTCCATAAATTAATTATAACTCACCCGTCGTTGGTTTTATCCAGTCCTTTACGATATCCATTTTCCCAAACAAGTAGAGTAAAATAAAAATAAAATAGAAAGGAGTCAGGCGGTCAGTCTTGTTGATCATCATTCTAGTCCACATAATAATCAGTATGGCTTGAGTTGGCCCAAGTAGGGTGTCTAAGTTACGGATTCTCCTTAAAATGGTCAGCTTGTGGATAGGGCTTATCCGAATTGAGAAACACTGACTTGTACTCCTATACTCGGTCTTGACTCGTTGTGTTTGGTTTATTCGGCCCTTTATAATGATCAATGGTCTTTTAGGGTCATATAGGATTAGGATCATGCAAACCCGTGTCACGGGTAAGTCACCTTGTCTAGTCAGCATTTAGATTGTGCATATTAGGAAGTCCCCTGTAGGTCCACTAGGTCATGCATTCATCAGGTTGGGTTTTTGGGTTAATAAAAGGTCAATCTCTGAGCTGTGTGTGGTTTTACTCTAGTCAACATAGGAGACCCGAGTCTAGCTTGGATCCCCGGACCAACTGGTCGCTTGATCTGTTACCCGGTCTTCGTCCCATCAGCATCTAGGTCCAAAACCTCCCGTCATCTGCAATTCAACATGTCTTCCGAAGAGAACCACGGAGACAACCAAGTCCAAAAGGCCTTAGCCAAACTTCTTGAGGAGAAGTTCAAGCAATTAAGTAGAGGGCTCAATCACTTTTGCTACCTTACAGCAAGAGAAGAAAGACGATGAGCACATCGCTCGGCAGCGAGAACTCATCGAAAGGCAAAACACTCGCATAGAGCAACAGCAGGAGACTCTGAATGGTGTTTTAGAAGCTGTGCAACGCATCAATATGCGAATGGGAATGGTGGACAATGACGAGAGCGCCATGGAAATTCTTCCTAACCCTACGGGTGACAAAGGCAAAGGAAATATAGGCGAAAGTTCCAATGCTGGAGTGGTCATTGAGTTGTCTGATGACCTAACACCAAGGCCGCCACCGTTAGTGGTTGTTCCTCAAACTGTTTCGATCAAGGCTGAGTTACGTGATGACCCTGTCATTCAAGACATAAAGGCTCAGCTGAATGTGTTCAAGGATGCTGTGAGTCAAATGCCAACCTTCACCAATCAGTTCATTGAGTTCGAACCACCCGCTGAAATTAATGCTAATATAGTGGGAAAGATGGACATCCCACTGAAAAAGTTTTACCCGTCTGAGAACCCAACCCATCATGTGCGGGAGTTCAACCGAGTGATGCCTCTTCGAGGTGTTACTACCGAGCATTACAAGCAAGTCTTCCCATCATCACTGAAAGATGAAGCATTGAACTGGTATTATACTCTTCCTCTGGAGGTGCGAGGAGATTGGGCTGCTTTGCGTAGGGCATTTATCGAGCATTACAATAAGATCCAAAAAGCTAAGGTGACCCTGTCAGACACTATGGCTATCCGACAAGGAGAAAATGAGTCATTCACGGCCTACTATGAGAAGTGGCATGCTAAGCTATCTCAGGTGACTAGCATCATTCCTACAGAAATGCAGTTGGACACATTTGTCCGTAGTTTAAAGCCAATCCTGGCGCAACAATTAGATTTCCATGTGGTTGAGAGTTTTGAGTACTTGAAGAAGTTATGTCCTAAGTTAGAGGCACGCATGTCGCGTCCCAAATTTGGAAAGGAAATACTGTGGGAAGAAGGACCATCAGTGCTCCTAAGGTGGCTGAGAAAAGCCTTGTACAGAATGTGAATCGTGGTCCGCCTCCAAAGACGACCTACTTCCAGTACGATTCATATACCCCACTTGACATGACTTATGCCGAAGCTTTGGACCGATTGCTAAAATCAAATAAGATCCAGTTGTCAGTGCCTAGACCTGAACCTGAGACTAAGGGATCAGGGTGGAATAACAATGCTTACTGCAAGTACCACCGGACCAAAGGCCATGATACTGAGCGATGTTGGACGCTTAAGAATCAGATTGAGAAGATGATCCGTTCTAGGGCATTGCCGATGCCTAAAGCTGCAAATAAACCCAATAACAAAAGTAATCCTCTCCCAAATCATGCTATCTTTGTGGGAGAGGGCACTTTTGATCCATCCGAACGTATTACCGACGAAGGAGCACCTACACTCCTTCCTGAAGATTTGACAGCCTTTACTGTCAACGGTATTTGGGTTAGTGATGACGAGGATGTGTATGAAGAAGGTCATGATGATGATTTCTGGTCCGATAAGGAAGAAAAGACTCCACCTAGAGCTGCATTCTTAACTAGGTCGGGAAGACATAATCAGGCGAGGACTGAACCTGTGGCTCCTCCGCCAAATCCAAGCCCTACAAGAACGGAAGTGCCTGCTACCCCTAAAGATGATGTTCTTACACAAATGAAGAAGACTGTGGCGAATGTGTCAATTTGGCAACTGATATGTGCTTCTAAACCGCATAGAGAGCTTGTACTGGGGGCTCTCTAGAATGCCATCATTCCTACTTCCACAACTCCAGAAGCCTTGGTTTCACATGTTGCCGCTAGCTAGGGTGCCATTACTTTTAGTGATGAAGATCTACCTATGTCTGGAACGAATCATAATAAAGCCTTGTACTTAACCGCACTTTGCTTTAATAAAGTGATTCCATTAATTTTGGTGGATAATGGTTCCGCTGTGAATGTTTGTCCTTAGCAAACTGCTGCCAAGCTAGGGGTCCAAAAGAGTCAACTGGTTCAAGATGTTGTGCTGTTTGGGCGTATGATAATACCCCTCGAAAGTTATTAGGAACGGTGACGTTGCCTATCACCTTTGACCACATCGCTCAGAATGTGGAGTTTATGGTTTTGGATATTCCTGCTGCTTTTAACCTGTTGTTAGGACGCCCGTGGCTACACAACTGCAACGTCGTGGCCTCAACGCTGCATCAGAAGGTAAAGATGGTTATACACAATCAGGTGGTCACCATTTCGGGAGGGGAGATCTCCGAAACTTTTGAACCCAAGCAGCCAGTGTTGGAAGTATAACACACCTCTACCGATGTGGAGCTCTACAACTTTGAGATGGTCGCTGTTATATAGGATGAAGCACCCTTCGATTTCGCTTCATACTCTAACCTGAAGATTCATGCTATTATGAGAAGACAGGGGTATTTCCCAGGAATGTCTTTAGGAAGGAGACCAGACAGGGTTGCACTGCAATTTTCTACCTCTACTTATTCCTGCCACTTTGGCTTGGGATATAAGCCAACTAATCAAGAGGTTCATCTTGCCAAGATTGCGTTAGCTCGTCAAAGAAACCAGTTCGATTCTCCTCATTGATGGAGACTAAGCCATATCCATTAACCTTGAATGGACAATTCATAAGGCAGGGTGATGATTTCCCTTGGTATAGGTTCCCAGAACCTCGATATGTTAACGGTATTCGCATTCTCGGATTAGAGGTTTTCAATGACTGTGATGTCCCGTTAAAGAAAGTTGTCACTCACCTCTTGAATGGACTCACCTTTCTGGAGGGAGTATGTTCGGTCTACTATTCGGTCAAGAAGCTGCTAAAGAAGGAAAGGAGGTGGACCCGGTGGTTGTTGTGTTGTCCAACTCTGAATTTGACCCCAACACGATACCATGATTTCTGCTGATGGAGACTGCCACAAAGTGACCTGGGTCGATGCTATTAACAATAAATGTACCCTAGTGTTAGGAGAACCTTGTAAGGTCCAGTCTGAGTCGAGCACTAGTGAGTCTATAATTGAGTCCGAGACAGCTGGGATTAGCCCCAAGTCTGAAAAGTTTGTATCTGTTTCTGCATTCAATGAAGTGAACGTTTCTGAGTATTTCTGTTCTTCTTCCCTTCTCCGTAATTGTTGTGCTAATACCTATGAATTTAATGCTGAACCTTTAAAAGACTTTAATGAATTAACACAAGCCATAAATGACCACGAGAATCACATGGCGCCTGTTGAGGAAACCATCGCAATCAATGTGGGGACGCCTGAAACTCCCCGGGAACTGAAAATTGGCAAAGCATTAACCCTAGAGGAGCAGCAGGAGTTCACCTCGCTTTTAAGGGAGTTCGTAGACGTCTTCGCTTGGTCTTACGAAGACATGCCCGGAATCGACAGGGAGATCGCTGAACATGCAATTCCGCTCTACCCGGATGCTAAGCCGGTATAGCAACGACCTCGCAGAATTAAGAATGAGTGGTCGGACAAAATTCATGGTGAGATCAAGAAGTAGTTAGAAGCTAAGTTCATCAGGGCAGTAGAATTCCCGGAGTGGGTGGCTAACATTGTGTCTATGCCGAAGAAAGACGGAAAGGTTTGGATGTGCGTTGATTTCCGAGATCTGAACAAGGCTAGCCCAAAGGATTGCTTCCCTTTGCCACATATTGACATCTTGGTTGATCATACTTGCGGACACGAGCTTCTATCGTTCATGGATGGGTATGCTGGTTACAACCAGATAAAAATGGCTGAAGAAGATATGGAGAAAACATCTTTCATCACTCCGTGGGGAACTTTCTGTTACACTGTCATGCCTTTCGGATTGAAGAACGCTGGTGCTACTCACCAACGTACCGCCACTACCCTGCTGCATGACATGATCCACGTAGAAGTTGAGGTATACGTGGACGACATGATTGTCAAGTCAAAGAAGCGTAAAGATCACATTCTAAACTTACGCAAGTTGTTCCTTAGGCTCCGCAAGTACGACATGAGGTTGAATCCACAGAAATGTGTGTTTGGAGTAATTTCGAGAAGGTTGTTGGGTTATATCGTCAGTCAACGTGGGATAGAGGTTGACCCATCCAAGATCAAAGCAATTCAAGACATGCCTCCGCCTCGGACAAAAAAGGAGATTCGTGGTTTCCTAGGGCGGGTACAGTATCTGAGCAGGTTTATTTCCAAGCATACAATGACTTGTGAACCGTTATTCAAGAAGTTAAAGAAGGGAGCGACGGTCGAATGGGATGACCAGTGTCAGGCAGCGTTCGAGAAGGTTAAGGCTGACTTGACTAATCCACCGGTACTAGTCCCGCCTATCTCCGGAAAACCATTGTTGCTTTACCTCACCATCAGCTCAAGCGTTATGGGTGCTATGCTAGCACAAGAAAGTAATGATCTGGAACGAGCTATCTACTACATCAGCAAGAAATTTATGGGGTGTGAGTCCCGTTACTCGGAGATTGAGAAGATAGCCTTGGCATTAGTGGGGTCTACAAAGAAGCTTCGCCACTGTATGCTCTCACACACTATGTACGTGAATGCGGCGTGTAATCCAGTCAAGTATGTCATGGAACAACCTACCATAAACAGCAGGATTTTCTGATTTTCTGGCTGAGTTCAATCTACACTTTCGACCCCAGAAGTCCATAAAGGGTCGAGCGGTCTCTGATTTTCTGGCTGAGTTTCCTACAGGAAATCGTGACACTAGGGGCTTGGAGTTTAGTGATGAACAGATATTTCAAGTTGAAGAGGAAACCTAGAAGTTTGATGGCGCTGCTAATCAGATGGGATGCGGGGCCGGAGCTCTGCTGGTTTCTCTCGAGGATATACACTTTCCTTTGGCAGTCAAGCTTGACTTTGAGGCTACCAATAATGCTGCTGAGTATGAAGCTTGCATTTTGAGCATGTATGTGGCCCTAGAGATGGGAATTAAAAGGCTACGAGTGTTTGGGGACTCTAATCTGATCGTCAATCAAGCTACTAGTGTATGGAAGGTGAAGAGTGAATCCTTGGCACTTTACCAGCAACATTTGTCCAAACTAGCTGAGAAGTTCAACCATATTGAGTTCAAAATATCTACCGCGGGGCTACAATGAGCTAGCTAATGCGTTAACCAAGCTTTCGCCCATGGTGGCTATGCCCGAAAAGGATCAAGCCCTAGCAGTAACGGTGGAAAGAAGAGCTTGTCCTGCTCATCAACAGTTAATGATCGGTTCGGTCAGTACTGATGCATGGTTCTTTGATATTTATGCATTTCTTAAAGACGGTTCATACCTGCTGAATGCCGAGCGTTGAGCCAGGAGGGCTATTCGGCTAGTAGCCTCTCAATATTGCATTATTCAGGACCGTCTGTACAAGAAGACTGCTACAGGGATAAACCTCCTATGTGTTGATAAGGAGGAAGTTGAGGAATTAATGAAATCCACTCAGGGAGGGGAGTGTGGACCGCACATGATTGGTAGAATATTGGTTAAGAAGATCCAAAGAGCAGGGTATTTCTGGTTGACCATGGAATCTGACTGTCTCCAATTTGTGAGAAAATGCCCGAAATATCAAGAGTATGCTAATCTCAAGCATCAACCGTCCTCTTATTTGACCATTCTGGCCTCACCTTAGCCATTCTCAGTTTGGGGAATCGACATTATAGGGAAGATTTCACCCCAAGGCGTAGGAGGACATGAATATGTGTTGGTAGCCGTGGAATACTTTACTAAATGGGTAGAAGCTGCCTTATATTCAAAAATCACTTCGAAGCATGTGGCCAAATTCATGTTGAGGAACATCATTGGCAGATACAGGGTGCCACATGAGGTGATCAGTGACAATCGAAGCCATTTCATGGGCAAGTTTGCAGCTCTTTTGGCCAAGTACAAAGTCCGACATCACCATGCTTCACCCTATCGGCCACAAACCAATGGAGCGGTGGAGGCTGTAAACAAAACTCTGGTGAAAATTATCAAGAAAATGGCTGTCACTTACAGAGACTGGCCCAACAAGCTTCCTTTCGCGCTTTGGGGATATCGAACGTCAATTCGGACTGTAACTGGAGCTACGCCATACTCTTTGGTGTACGGGATGGAAGCAGTCTTGCCAGTACAACTTGATGTTCCTTCTTTAAGAATCATTGCTGAAAGTCAAATCCCTGAGGCCGAATGGGCCCGAGCTAGGTATGAGGAGTTGGTCTTGTTGGATGAAAGACGACTCCTTGCTCTACATAATATCCAGCTTTATCAGAGTCGGATTTCCCGAGCATTCAATAAGAAAGTCAAAGATCGGGATGTAACAGAAGGGGATTTAGTATTGCAAGAAATGAGGGCAGCACGTCAGGATCCTCGAGGCAAGTTTGCCCCAAACTGGAAGGGTCCCTACGTCATTATTTATGTCAATCCAGGGGGCGCCGTCCGATTAGCCGCGCCCGAGGGAGAGGAGCTTGTCCAACCTGTGAATTTGGATCAGTTAATGAGATGTTATGTTTAAGCCTCTAAGGGTTGATATCCTTAGTTTCTTAGACATGCATTATCTTATGAAAGCAAGCAACCAAACTGCCAATAGGCCACTTGCTTATGAGAGAAAAGAAAAGAAAAAAAGAAAGAAAATGAAAAAAGAGGCTGACTTGAAAACCTCTTTGAGGCAGGTCAGGCAAAAGGAGAGTATAGAAAGAAAAGAAAAGGAAAATGAGAGTCTAGCTTGAAAATCCTTCGGGACAAGTTAGGTAAAAGGAGAGAATAAAAGTGTGGAAGTTGTGTTTTTGAAGGAGAAGAGCATGGCTTGTGTTGATTCTTGTAAAACATAAATGTAATACTTTACTTCTTATATCAATAAAAGGAGTACATCTTTTTAATACATTTTTGTTTTATCAATTTCTAAAAGGGAAAGCATCAAATAATAAAAATACATAGCACACGCATTTCTTCCATTCCATATCTTTCTCTCCATCCTCCTTATTTAGTATTAAGTGTAGTCCTAGTCGAGTCGGAGTCGGTATAGGCCCATTAGTGCTCATTCAGTTGGACTTGCCTGTTTTTCCTTTCTTGGGTGCGTTTCTTCTTTGAAACCCGACCCAGGATCGTTAGCCACGATGATACTCTTCAATTTCGGGGTATCCCGAAGAGGTGAGCGCGATGATCTTTTACGCCAATGGCTAGCACCGATAATAGTAGTAAGCCAGCTCCGATGGGCATCCGTCGAGGTAGTAGAGATACGGTTAGGGGTAGGTGCTTCCTTTCCAGCCCGTTTCTTCCAGTGTTTGAGCCACGACTCAATCACCGACCCTTGGAAATGGGTAAGGCCGGGAATCTCGCACGGAGGAAGGGGAATGTCTTGAGAATGCCCCATTTGTCGCATGACTCGATCAAGGAAGTAGTATGTGAGCTCCGTGAGGCCAAGCAGAGTGATGTGAGCCGCCTTACGAGAATGGCTCCAGAAGCATGGTATCTTCCACCATTGAACCCACCAGCGGATTTCCTTGTGGTTCTTGAGAAAAATGACCCACTCATCAAAATTACGGCGGGTATCGAACTTTCTTTTGCATTGGCAAAAGTTTGCTAGTTCCGAAGAGGTGATGGGAGAAAAGATCATGTCTAAATGCTCCATAAGCCACATCTACAGGTGGAAGGAAGAAAGTGAGAATTTTGGTTGCACAAAAGAAAATATTACAACCCAAATAAAGAAAAAAAAAAAGAAAAATCGACACATGATTCCACATGGACCACTCGAATGACACATGCAAAATCAGAGAAAAATAATATCAAAATAAAAATGAAAGAAACAGAAAAAAAAAAGAGAAAAGAGAGTGTTGATACTCACTTGAAGAGCGAGGGTACTTCCGTGAAAGGTTTGCTTTGTAGGCCATGAATCGAGGCCAAGGAGGGTCTCAGCAATCATCATCGGAGCAGAATTATAACCCCGGGACATCTCATCTACAACATGGATGAGAGAGAGAGGTGCAAAACTCGAACCACCATGATAAAATAAAAATTCGGATAGAATGCAAAAGACCCAACCTCGCACTCGCAACGCCGGGTTGAGTCTAAGCGCCTCTGATGATTGAAAGAATTCCACTAGAGCTTGCAAATTGACTGTGTTCCCACCAAAATGTGTCCTAATTCTTGATGATTGAAGTTCGTCAATGCCTCGAATTTTTCGCGATAGCTGTGAGCCAAAGGAGGAGTTGTTGGCGGAGCATAGAGATCAAATTTAAACATACAAGCCCACTCTTCGGGAAGGGGGCACAATTCGTTCTAGGAGAAGCGAAAAACATGGAATGAGAAAGTAGATTGAAAGGAAATGAGAGTGTGGTGAATTCCCAACAACAAGGCATGCTTATATAGCCTCGGCAATGTACTGTACACGGCTATTTAATCAGACCCTAGGGGATGTATGCAACACCTAGCAATGCCTCCGGATGAACTGTAAGAGTGGTTAGTAAGACCTCGGTTTTTATCGTTCTTCTCAGAGAGCGAGGGGCCTTGGTCATAGAATCTAGGTCAAAGGTCGGGATGAGATTGCTAGGGTAAAGAAATCAGTTTGAAAGGGTCACAAAGCAAGAAACAAAGCTTAGGTTGGTCGAGGAAAGGAAATGGGCTTCGGAGGCTTTTCAGGATGCAAACGAGGATGAGGAAATGGGTTTTACAACAAGAGAATAATAAGGAGGGATAATCAAGTGGCAATTCCGTTAGAAAATCCCCACCGAGCTTGCTCTTTCGAGGATAGTCCGGATTAACTTCCCCAAAGTCCACCACGGACCCGGAGGGTTACTGAAACGGAATTCCCTAGTTAATCTCCATCCACTTACGTGGGTGAGCATTAACTATCCCATCTCCAACCTTCCAACACAAGTGTTGGATGTATTCGGGAGCTTTCGGATCCAAAAACATCCCACTTGAGGGAAGGAAAGGAGTGGAAATTGATTTTCCAACTAATTATTCACTAATATTGCTAACCCAAACCTAATCACCCATTCACACCCTTAATTATCCCCTAACCGATAGGGTTTCTAGCCACTAATCATGATACTAACTAAGCTAACAACATCCAAACCAACCCTAAGCATGATTTCTAACATCAACAAATCACAAACAAGCAAAACAATGGAAATAGCAAGCAAAGCAATTAAACAAGCAAGAAAGTAATTAGCAAAGTAATTAATAAAGGAGTTTAAGGGAAAGGAGAACTTATCATATGTTGTAGATGAACAAAAGAAAGCAATATAAAGGATGATCCAACAATCTCTCAATTGTTTGAATCCCCAAATCTTCAACAACACCAAAACCCTAGATTATCCAAGCTAATATCTCACTAATCTCCTCTAAAATCCACTAATACAAAGCTGGAAATAGAGGTTTTAACATTCTAGGCTTGTCCCCCAAGAAAATCGTCAAAAGGAGTATATATACAAGTCAAGGCAGTTGGGTAAAACGCAGTCGTTTCAAGCTGAAAATATGCGCAGAACCGGGGAGGTAGCGGGCGCGACCTATAGGGTATGGGCGCGACCTTAGTGAAATCTCCCAGGCGATTCTGAGCTTCGTATGACCGCAGGTGTTTTCCGGGAGATTGCGGTTGATGTCTCGTTCTGGCCAGCCGAGGGTAGCGGGTGTCACCATTAGGGTAGCGGGCGCTACCCTCCTATTCCCCCCCCCCCCCCCCCCTTGCTTCCTTCTTTCTAAGGCATGTAACGCCCGCTACAAGGATCGTAGCGGCTGTTACCTCACTATTTTGTACCGAATGAAGGGAAAGTGGTCTCGGGTCAACTCCGCTTCGGCTCTCGGTCCGGCTCGGCTCCGGAAATCGCCAAAAAGACTCAAAAAATGGCCCGTTTTACCTCGTTTTATTGTAAAACGCCAAAACCTACAAAATAACAAAAAACATACTAAAATGCACAAAAATAAACCGGAAACGATTCAAAAGACCAAGATAAAAGGCAATATTTAGGCCCCAAAAATGGGTCTAAACACCCCCCTCCACACTTAAACTTTTGCTCGTCCCGAGCAAAACAAAACAAAACAAATAAGAAAAACTAAACACCAACTCCTCTGTCGTGGGAGGAAACGAGTGCATTTAGCGTATGCACCAAGCCCTTTAAACCCCCCGGCAGCCCAGGTGGACGAGGTGGACTCGTGAGGGTTTGTAGCGGCTCTACCCACAAAAGCCAAAGAAAAAGGAGAGAAGGAAAGTGAAAAACAAAATAAAGGAACGAAAAAGAAAAAGAAAGCAGCTTGCCTCAAGGAATCATGCAATCTTAATCAAGAAGACGATACTAATCCTCCAAAAGGAACCGTTATCAGCATCTCCAATACACCTAACTCAAGCAATTGCCAATCTTAGGGGTTTTCGATCCCCAACACCTCATGTAAAGCTAAATCCCATGTGCGCAAGTTCTTAGTGGGTTCTAACTGATTCTGATCGACCCCAAGAAAAACTCACACCCGAGCTTGAAACAAAGCGAACAAGATTAGCAAAGAGTTGCCCTCCCCCGTATTGGGTCGCCCTTGGCTTGGTGAGGGCCGCAGGTGATGCAAGGAAAGGCTCCTCACTTTATTAGCACTTAACTTTCTTTTGGGTTGGGTTTTAGAATTTCCCGACATTTTCAATTAGGGCGTTAGTTTTACGGGAAATGCAACGGCCCAAAATGGGGTCTACCCTCCCAACACAGGCTTTTCCATACACCTCTTCGTCGCGAACGATAGTAGAAGGAGGTTTAAGGAGTATTAGCATCGTACCGCTAATACCAGTCCCATATAGGTCGACTAACTTTATGCTGGTTAATGCCGTTCGACCGACACGAACCAATTAATTCATTTATTTGAGAATTAACTTCTTTTTCTTTTTCTTCTTCTTTTTTTTCAAACAAGCTCGAATGTGGTCAATTAGAGTCTCCCAGTTTCAACTAGAACGTAAGATAAATCAGGGATCTCGCTAGACACTCAATTAAGGGAATCTAATTTAAATGAGTCATGACAATCGCCCAAGATAGGGTCGAAAATGCTCAAACCGGTTTATTTCAAGAAGATTAATAAAGTCTTCCCAAAATTGAGAACATTACCCAAGAAACGAAGCAAAAACAAAAGCAAAGCAAAAATGAAAACTTTTAAGGTTTTTCACTCCTTTCTTTCTCCTTTTTCACACAAAAATTTTCAAATTTTAGGCAAAAACTAAGAAAAACAAAAACGAAAAGCTAGGTGATCTACCCTTGAAACAGAATATCTCCCCACCCCTCCCCACCCCCCCCCCCCACACACACTTAAAATGCCATGATGTCCTCATTGTGGGAAGGTGTCACAAGAAAAGGATAGAGAACCTACAAAAAGCAACTAAACAAAAACAACTAGCAAGCAAATGGTGGCGACTCGAGCCCACACGGCTCTAACAGCAAAATAATCCCAACACAGATACTCAAAGGGGCTCACCGCCCAAAAGAAAATCAAGCATGCAGCATGGATCAATATATACACGTTCAAAGAGTGCGGAAGGAGGTTACCTTGAGATCTTCAATTAAAGAACAGAACCAATCCGCGATCCAGGAAAATTTCACACTTGGGTTAGGAATAAACAAGAAAAATATAATAAGTGTAAGTGTTCGCATGCACGAATAAAGGAAAACAAATATGTACAAGACACTAAAGACTAAAGAACTAAAGAAAAGACAAACTATTTATAAAATTTACATTGACACTAGCTAACCTCAACCCTGAATCTCACTAGTTTGAGGCGGGAATTGAGGGTGAAACATCTCTCATGACCGGCCTTACCAATGATGAAGCAATGAAAGCGAAAACAACTCTAAACTATAGGGACAACGAACCCAACAAAACCAAACTAATCGACACACCTCCCCAACTTCCCCATAAAGCATCCCCCACACTTATCTAACACTAACAGTGTAAATGAAATCAATAAAGAGAGTAAAGTGGGAGCGGGGATACTTACAAATCATTGCTCGGATCCTCCTGGGGGAGGATATGGATAATATGGAAAGTAGGTGGGATAGTGGTGGTTTCTGTACTCTAGTGGTGCCGGGGGATTCGCAATGGAGTAGTGGTAATACCCCTAGTCACGCCAGTACTGGTTTTGCTGTTGAAAGTACTCCTCGTGCCTTTGAAGTGTGGACTGCTGGGCACGTATCAGATCTTGTTGGCTCTCCAACAAGTTATGTTGACCCTGGAGCAAAGCTCGTTGTTCTCGAAGGTCAACTCTCATTTGCTCGAATTGAGAGTTGAGATGCCCAAGTGAAGCTACCCATGGATGGCTTCCACTTCCACTAGCCTCACCATAGCCGGTATACTCCTCTTCCTCTTTCTCATTTTCTTCTTCTTCTCCTTCTTCATCATTGCCCTCCTCTTCTTCCTCACTACTGGACATATCCGGACCACCCACCTTGCGGTCACTAGGAACCTGACCACAAGACCAGTTATGCTCCTTAGTGATATCCAACCACTGCTTAGCATGGTTCGGATCCAAGAGAACCTCAGTTTTGTTGTCGTGTCCATGGCAATAGATCGTGAAAGTTGGGTGTTTGGCGAGGATGTTCATTTTCTGTAACCATACCCTGTCGATAGGATCTGGAAGATAGCGGGGAGTCCACTTCTTCAAATATTTCCCAAAACCCTCTTGGACAAGGAAGTGGCAAATGATGTGCCCCATCCCGATAGTAGTAGGTCGGGATTCCATGCTAATCTCCCGTAAACAGTGCAAAATACAAAATTCGGTGTTGACCCATTTACCCGTTATGGCATTGTAGATCACAAAAAGATTATCCTTCTGAACTTTGGGGCGTCCATCATCTCTCGCGAACACTGAGCTTGTCACGATCCTGTGGAAGATTCGGATGACCGGATTGCAAAAATAACGCCCCTTAGAGTTGCGGGAGCAATGATAGTGTGGTTCTCTGCCTCTCACGCCAAGATCCATCCTCCTCCAACAAGTCAAGGCTTGCATTGCCTTTTGCTCATCAAAATTCTCGCATCGCTCATAGAATCTCCCATCATCGGGCAACCCCAACCTTTGGTAGAAACGCTTTAAGGTGCACTGCTTATCTTTATTGGCGACTCGGTATTCAAAATGTGTGTTTTTCTTGCCTCGTAAACCTTCAAGGAGCTTAAAAATTCGAGGACGGGTTGGTCCACAATCGATTCATCAATCATGATGAATACCTCCCAACCAAGAACACGAATGAGATAATCGAAGCTTGGCTTGCAATAGATGGCTTCGATCGTCTCCGCATCATAAATATCTGAAGCACATATTTTCCGTGCTTGAAGCGATTCATACCGTTGTCTATGCTCATCATCCTGGAAGGTCACATCCGCATTCG
Organism: Portulaca oleracea; assembly: GCA_029582165.1. NCBI lineage: Eukaryota > Viridiplantae > Streptophyta > Magnoliopsida > Caryophyllales > Portulacaceae > Portulaca > Portulaca oleracea. Next base: position 8,100,452 of record CM055879.1, on the reverse strand, counting down.
GATCACACTGAATTAGTGTGGCCGGTTGCGCTCGGTAACGATCCTTTGTAGATGAAGATGGCGGTTGTGATGAAGAAGCTTTCTCGATGCGTGAGCGCTTGCTCCTTCCACTCATGATGAAAAAAAGCAAGACTTGGCAAGAACTTTGACAATAACAATGCCTAAGTCATAAAGGTAAACCAAAAATTCGACAAAAGCAACAAACAAGTGAGTTTGAAAAGCTTAAGCACGAAATTCACAAGAGATTACCTCAGATTGGAGCACTTTGAACATTGATTCAGCAAGGAGGAACGGTTCTTGCTTGTCAAAATGAGCAACAACACACAAAGGCATAAAAACAACACTCTAGTATAGTTCACTGTGTGGGTGTGTGTGTAAATCGACAACAATTCTTAGTACAATCAATGCGTGTGTGTTTCAAAGACGAAATGCAACCATTAATCGCACAATCACCACACAAGAACCCAGGCACTCAAACTCAGCAAATAGCAAGGAAAAATCATGTCTAAAAATTGACAAAATCAATCCCTAACTCAACATGAATGACTAACGAACCAAAAGCAAGTGAGAAGGGAAAGAAATACACACAATTGATACACGAAATACCTCACTTAGATGTGGACAACGTGTGCTTAAACAATGCCACACACTTTGGACGAATCTGGGCAGATTTCGAGGCTCTGGCAGTAGAGTTGCATGACAGATAGAAGAAATTAGGGTTTAGAATCGAAAATGGAGAGAGAGTGAGGGTCTAATTGAGAGTTGAGAGGAACGAATGAGTGTGGATGAGGGTTTGACGCAGGTGTTAGGGCTGTAAGAGAGAGAAGGAGTCGAGTTGAGTGAGAAAGGAAATGAGAAGAGTGAAGGAGAATCGGGATTTAGGGCCGAATTAAAACGCTGACAGTGTCAGGTTGCGGGCGCGACGTGCACTGGGAGCTGGGAACGCTGGGCGTGTGTTGCAGGCGCTGTCATCTTGTCTTGCAGCTGTGGTACGCTCCTGGAGCGTTGCTTGCTGCTGCTGCTGTACGCTGTAGCGGGTGCTACTCATTACGTAGCGCCTGCTACCTCTTCCTAGCAATACCAAACTTCAAATAAAATCCAACTTCTAAAAATTCTCACACTTCAACACTCAATTTTCCCATGCTTCCTCACATTCAATCCAATAATTTTTCTAACTTTCAAACTCTCTCAACACTCATATTTTTTCAAAACCCACTCACTCACACTTTCTTCTTTCACTCCAACTTCAATTTTCTTATTTTTCAACTCCAACTCTTTTTTTTTTCTATTTTTCACCTCATTTTTCCTCTCTTTTTTTTCAAACTTTTTTTCTTTTGTACCTAAAACTAATACCTCAAATTACAAAAGAAAGAAATGAAGAAAAATAAAAAGACAAGAAAAATAGAAAAACCTAAAGAAAACTAAAAAGAAAAATTAAAAGGAAGAAAAAGAAATAAAATTAGAAAAATGCAAAAATAGAAAATTTGAGATAAGAAACTTCAAAAATTATGGGGTGCCTCCCATAGAGCGCTAGTTTTAGGTCCCTAGCTCGACCTAAATACCCGTTTGATCCTAGAGAGGCGTGGTGCACATGAGAGGGACATATTTAGCTTCTTCCACCATGATCGCTTCTTTTTCCTACCTCTCCAACTTCTTCCATCCTTGGACAACCTAAAGTCAAGCCGTCCTTCCGGTCGTTTGGTTGACCATGAGCGAGGAGAGGATGATGTCATCTTTAATTTCTTCCATCATCGCTTCCTCCTCCTTTTCTAGCACCTCCTCATCACCTCCGCATATAGAACAAGAGTCTCCTCCGATGGTTTGATTGGGTGGTGGGGATAAAGGAGTAACTTAGGCTCTTCATCAAGTGGTTTTCCAAGTTTAAAGCTCTTGGGAACAATCTTTTCAATTTCTATGTCCTCAATATAAACTTCATCCAACGAGATCTCCCTCCTCAATGGAACGATTTTGAGGGAATCTTCATGAGATGTAACTTCAAAAACCTCGGGTTCGGGACATGAGGTCTTGGAATGATCGTTTTCATTCCCATTATCGGGTTCCACTTCAAGAATATAAACTTCCTCTCTATGCTCGTGAACAACTGTTTCTATCATATTGACTTCAACACAAGGTGGCGTGAAGAAGGGTATCTCAATAGGAACATCAAACTTTGATTCATTATGTCCTTCCTCAATCAAGTGTTGAATCAACCAATTGGGGGGAGGAATTTGCATTTGGTGGGAATCAAATTGCTCTTCAGGGCATTCATTAACATTTTCATTCAAAACTACATCTTGTTCTTCCTCCACCTTTTCTTCTACGCAATTGACTTCCTCAACAATCATTTCTCTCTTCTCATTATCAACCACTTGCTCAACCTCCATACCCTCTCCTTCGGTTTTATCCTCAACATCTCCCTCATTTTCTTCAAGAATTTTCTCCTCCACCAACTTAGGTTCCCCAACTTCTCCTCCACTCCGCAAAATAATAGCACTCGCCTCCACTTCTTGGATAGGAGTGGATTAGATAAGTGCATGTTGAAATTGGTTGGCTTGAGCAAATTCGAGCTCGAGACTTTGGATATAAGCTTGATCCTCCTCTCGGTCATCCATGATTCGTTCCAACATCAACCCAAATGAGGATTCTTGGGGTGGTTGAGAAAACTGGGGTTGTGGAATATTTTGTTAGGTTAGATCGAAGGTTTCTTCTTGAATGAATGAGTGATGGTCAAAGGGTTGAAAAGTAGAAGAGTAAAGGTTGGTGGTATGGTCAATAACAAAGTCTTGATCGGTGTGGGAAGAATGAATGGCACTCACTTGCTCTAATTGTTGAAAATTAAAAACTTACGCTTCTTCGGCCATTCTCAATTGGTTAGAAGTCTCCTCATTCGCCTTTGCCTTTTGCATTTCATAACTAGAGGCTAAAAGAAGTGCAATAATGGAATCCTGCTCCAAAGATGTATCTCCTCCACTAGATTTTGTTACTTCCAAAATCAGGAGCATATTGAACGAGTTCATGAAGGAATTTGTCGGCCTCCTCCACAGTCTTCTTCAAAAATGTACCTCCGTATGCTATATCGATCGATTCTTTGAGAGAATCAAAGAGTCCACAATAGAAGTGCTGAAGTAGTATCCAGTTAGGTAGATTATGGTGCGGACACTGACGTTGGAGACTTTTGAATCTCCCCCATGCTTCGAAAAGAGACTCTCCGGCTTTTTGCTTGAAACTCATAATATCTTCCCGAAGTCTACAAGTTTTATCGGTTGGAAAAATCTTTGAAGGAAATCTCTCTTTAGAACCTCCCATAAAGAATAAAATCTAGGTGGACATATATCAAGCCACATTTCAGCTTTTCCCCTTAGAGTAAGATAAAAGAACTTCAACTTCAAATACTCTGAAGATATTACGGGCATATGTATGAAACTGATACGCTTTTCAAATCTTTCCATATGAGCAACAGGGCTCTCAGAAATATCTCCATGGAACGGGTTACTTTCAAAAACTTCAAGAAGACATGGCTTGAACTTAAATACCGCTTCGGGTGGTAATGGTTGCAAAATGATTGGGTTGCCTCCCGTACCCGAAGATGGAACGACATATGATAGAAGAGTACAGGGTGAATCAGCTTGGACTTCAGCCATTAGGGCTTGAAGCCTCCTACGATGCTCGATAGGACAATAGGGCGTACCTACATGCACCAACAAGAACCAATAGAAGCATCAAATTCATCGGGATTAGCACAAACTAATTTCTAGCGTCAAAGCAATCTCAAATAACCAAAAACCAAGAAACTAAAACTAAGGGCGCGCGCTGGCTTCCCCGGCAACGGCGCCATTTTGTGTAAAGGTGGTTTGTAAGACCTCAGTTTTTATCGTTCTTCTCAGGGAGCGAGCGGCCTTGGTCATAGAATCTAGATCAAAGGTCGGGATGAGATTGCTAGGGTAAGGAAATCGGTTTAAAAGGGTCACAAAGCGAGAAACAAACTAAGGTCGGTCGAGGAAAGGAAATGGGCTTTGGAGATTTTCGGGATGCAAACGGGGATGAGGAAATGGGTTTTGCAACAAGAGAATAATAAGGAGGGAGAATCAAGTAGCAATTCCATTAGAAAATACCCACCAAGCTTCCTCTTTCGAGGATAGTCCAGATTAACTTCCCCAAAGTCCACCACGGACCTGGAGGGTTAATGAAACGGAATTCCCTAGTTAACCTCCTTCCACTTTCGTAGGTGAGCATTAACTATCCCATCTCCAACCTTCCAACACAAGTGTTGGATGTATTCGGGAGCTTTCGGATCTAAATACATCCCACTTGAGCGAAGGAAAGGAGTAGGAAATTGATTTCCCAATTAATTGTTCACTAATATTGCTAACCCAAACCTAATCACCCATCCACACCCTCAATTACCCCCTAACCCATAGGGTTTCTAGCCACTAATCATGATACTAACTAAGCTAACAACATCAAAACCAACCATAAGCATGATTTCTAACATCAACAAATCACAAACAAGCAAAACAATGGAAATAGCAAGCAAAGCAATTAAACAAGCAAGAAAGTAATTAGCAAAGCAATTAATAAAGGAGTTTAAGGGAAAGGAGAACTTATCAAATGATGTAGATGAACAAATGAAAGCAATAGAAAGGATGATCCAACAGTCTCTCAATTGTTTGAATCCCCAAATCTTCAACAACACCAAAACCCTAGATTATCCAAGCTAATCTCTCACTAATATCTCTCTTAAATCCACTAATACAAAGCTGGAAATAGAGGTTCTAACATTCTAGGCTTGTCCCTCAAGAAAATCGTCAAAAGGAGTATATATACAAGTCAAGGCAGTTGGGTAAAACGCAGTCGTTTCAAGCCGAAAATATGCGCAGAACCGGGGAGGTAGTGGGCCCGACCCTAGCGAAATCTCCCAGACGATTCTGAGCTTCGTACGACCGCAGGTGCTGTCCGGGGGACCGCGGCTGCTGTCTCGTTCTGGCCAGCCGAGGGTAGTGGGTGTCACCATTAGGGTAGCGGGCGCTACCCTCCTGTTTTCTTCCCCCCTTTTGCTTCCTTCTTTCTGAGGCATGTAACGCCCGCTACAAGGATCGTAGCAGGTGTTACATCACTGTTTTGCACCAAATGAAGGGAAAGTGGTCTCGCGTCAACTCCGCTTCGGCTCTCGGTCCGGCTCGGCTCGGCTCGGGAGATCGCCAAAAAGACTCAAAAAATGGCCCGTTTTACCTCGTTTTATAGTAAAACGCCAAAACCTATAAAATAACCAGAAACATACTAAAATGCACGAAAATAAACCGGAAACGAGTCAAAAGACCAAGATAAAAGGCAATATTTAGGCCCAAAAATAGGTCTAAACATGAACCACGGTGGCTGCCACCGTGTGAAGGCCGACCGGCTACCAGGGAAGGGGGATGAACTCGTTTTGTGAGTTCACACCCCTAGGTACTTGCACCCATGCAGGTGACACGGTTTGCTACGTGTTTTATTTGTTTTTGTTTTATTTTCTTTTCCTTTTTTTATGTAAAAATGTAATTTTATTTTTCTTTAGTTTAAGAAATTATAAACTCTTTTGTACATTATTTTCTTTGTTTTATCCCTTCCTTGTAAGAAGTCAGAGGTTGACCTAAAAGTAAATAAAAATGGGAGTTTGCATGTCGCATCTTTAAAGAGTAAAAATCACCTAAAATCGTGTCTGCATTTAACTGCGCATTTTTCTTTTTATTACATGGCATTTCTGTTACATTGCATCAAAAAGAAAAAAAAAAGAGAAAAGAGGGGAAAGCCTTGCCGCAATGCCTAGAAGTTCCCACCGAAACTGCCGCTACCAAATAGGCTCCTGACAGTGGCATCAGCAAAGGAGTCCGGCTGTGGATCTTCTAAAGTACCAGAAGGACCGGACAGGAATTGGCTGGAAGGCATACCATGAAAACCAGAGTCTGGATAATCCTGGCTGAAGCCAGAGGGCTGATTATAAGGGACAATAGATTGAGCATGATATCGAGGCGCCCATGGACTAGGCACTCTCTCCATTGAACCTTGGAATCCACTAGATTCCGAACAGTCTTCCACCATGAACTCCGGGATATCAGGAGACCTATGTCGCGAAGAGTTGGCATAGGGATCACCCATGGCACACTCATCAGATCTTGATCCCTGCCCCTAGATGGTCTTGCCCCTGGATCTCTACGAAAACCTCTGCTATCTGTTTCTCCTGCTGAAGAATGGCGAGGAGGACGTCTTGACGAGCTCCCAGACCGTGGCAAGCTCACATGGGAGTGAGCCTCATTATCTTCATCACCAGCACCCGGCATCGGACCCCGATATTGGCCATTTTCAAAGTTCTGATCAATGAACTCCCAGGTCATGATGTCTTCCCTTAATAGAATGCGGATGTGGGCATACGCTTGCTGCACGAAAGGAAGATCCATGAGAATCAATGATGTAGGATAAAGGGTGGTCAAATATGCAACTTACCGGGTTTGCATCGAAGAACTGCAGCACTTCATGATCGTTAGGCAAGAGCGGGATGAATGCAAACAGCATATCTTCACCTCCCGCCTGCTCAGGTTCCTCTGCATGCTGGTCCAGAAGAGGATCATAATATCCTCCCAGCTACAGAAGGGCAAACATCGTTAGAATTCTAGGAGTCTATAGTATTAATGCAGAAACAGAGGAAATACTATACCTGAGCAAAAGCAAGGCGTCCTCTATGCTGAAGAGCCGCCTCTTCCAGGTCATCCGTCGGTACAATAAAATTGACCGCTAGTTCACCAGCAATCAGTCGAGCCATTTCATCCAACGCCAAGGCTTTCCTATCAAAAATGAGCTCGGGAGGATCCATGGGGACTCTTGGAGGCCATTCCACGGTATGTTGAAAGAAGAAGCGTTCCCCCAGGTAGAACGTGAGCCCAGAAGGACCTTCCAATAACAAGCGACGCTCGCTTGCTTCCCTTGCAAGGCGTATATCATAATGAAGGTCCTCCGCATTATATCCATTCCATGGGAATCGGGCAATGTCCTCCTGTAGTAATAGTCGTCACCAAAGGCTCGAGAGAAGAAAAGGAAAATAACGAAAAAATGCAAGACATACTGGTCTGAGGTTGTCAATAATCCTCCTAAGTCCATTCAAGTCCTTGAAATGGAACTTTGGCCGATGGTAGCCTGATGCTTCTGACCATCGTCGAGCAGCTGGAACGCGTAGATCGCCGTAATTGGTCCCACCAACTGCAGGGAGAAAATAGGCCAAAACCCACACCTGCATACTAGGAAAGGTTCTTAGCAAAGAAGAAATTTTCACATCACAAATTTCCAAAGGAAAAGACCTGGAGCATACCTCCAAGACTTGCCAAAGGCTGCTCCCCAGGTTGAGCTTCTTAGCCTTCATTGCCCTTGTGCGTGCCACTGTGTCACAACAGGTAGGTCGGCAGGCAACTTGCATTCCCCTTACCAAATGGGCGTAAGCAGCAGCTGCCCAATTGAAAAATCTCACCTCGCCAAAATTCAGGAGGTGATGCACCCAGGAGAGAGTGATTGTGTCTCCGCGGTTTACAAAAATCGTTGCATTGATAAAATGCACCAGCACAATGAACTAATGCTGAGGAAGAGGAAGGCTCCCAAATCTTCACTTTTTATAACGGCCACCAGATGCGTGTATCGCAGGCCGTCAATTCGTCTCGCCAACGCGGTATCGGGTTGCAGAAGTGCATGAACGCAAGGGTCAACATCCTTTCGAAACTCCTGTCGCCCCAGCTAACACCTGTAATCATCACAAAGTCAAAAGGAGTGAGCATCATCTCCCCAACCGGGAGGTGGAAAGAGTTCGTGGTATCCCAGAAACGCTCCATGATAGCTCCGCCGTATGTCCTCTCGCTACGGATCCTCCATGCCCTCAAGCAGTCCAGAAAAGGGCCAAAACCAGCATCCCTCACGGTGCTCGAATAAAATGCACCCACCTTCGCATGGAAGGACAAGGTTATTACACCTTGAATACTCCCACATGCCTTGAAAGAGTCCTCCAACAATGAGGTCAACGGAAGAAAAGTACTTCAAGCAAAATTCAAAGTAACTAAGGTTGCTTTAAGATTTCAACTTAAGTACTACAGTAAATAGCATGCAAAGCGACAACAAAAATGAAACATGCTATATGAAGTTAAAAGGTGCATACCGAGTAGGGGTGAGCAAAAATTTCGGGAATCCCGGTCCCATCCCGCTCCCGATCAAGTCCCGGTCCCAAAATCTCGTTCCCGGGACCGGGAGTGGGACTAAAAATGAAGTCCCGGTCAACAACGGGATCGGGAGTGGGACTTGACCTAATTTCCCGGCCCTGCCCGATTCCTTTTATATATATATATATATATATATATATATATATATATATATATATATATATATATATATATATATATATATATATATATATATATATATATATATATATATATATATATATATAACAAATCAATTAATTTTATGACAATTTGTTTAATTTAATATGTGTTCGCTCATTAGATTTATTTTATTATTACTATTTCAAACGTAACATATTTTTTCCGGAAAAAACATTACGTATTAGATTTACGTAATTTTAATTTGGGAAAAAGTCGCTATGCAGACAAATTGGCGCCTACATTTGTGAAATTAGAGGAAATTTGTATAATTTATGTTGGTTTTTAATGGAATAAATCAAACAATGAGTGAAAAAAAATTAGGAAAGCGGGACAAAAAAAATTCCCGGTTGATTTCCCGGTCCCGGTGGTACCGGGAGCGGGAGCAAATCTTTGGTCGCGGTCACAACCGGGACCGGGACCGGGACCTCCAGAAACTATCGGGATCCCGGACCCGCTCACCCCTAATATCGAGTCATGAGAATGAAAGAACCATGCGTGCTCACCTTGGCGAAAGACCAACTGAGCCCGAGTGAAATCTCTGTTAGGATATTCTCGCTGCACTGTTCTTGCATACGGACACTCTTGGACCGCTCGTTGAGTAGCACGTCTGCGACCCCTTCGAAAGAAATTCATCCTTTAACAATAAAGTTCCAAAAAAAAACCCAAAAGATTTTCTAGAGAGAGAATAAGAACCAAGATGAGGAAGAGGAACTCGGCTATGAATTATGAAGGAGTGCTGAGCTTCAAGCCTCATTTATAGGCAAATTGTGTGAGCCCCTGCCACCACGTGTCAGCTCACCATTGGCCCCAGCTCAAGGCCGATCGGCCCCCAAGAATGACTTCAATAATTGCGTTGAATGGTCTCCTGCATGGCCTGCAAAAGCTGCATTGTACGAGTGAAAAGATTGCTTCCCAAGCCTAGGCCGATCGGCCATGAAAAGGAGGAGCCTTTGTCTTCTTCCTCCTTTGTCATCTTCCCAATGGCATGCATCTTCCCAAAGCCATGCATGACCAAGCACCAAGCATGCCCAACAAGAAGAGTGTGCTCTTTTCAAGGGTCAAAAATCCCATTCCCCAAAAGGAAACAAGTTCCAATGGTCGTGCTACCGCAATCCGAGGTGAGTTTTCCAGATCAAAAATTTAAATTCATTAGAACTGACAAAAACCATTTTTGCATTTTGCAGGAAAATAAGGGCCACGATCGGTGAAGTCCCTCGGCATTGAATTGCCATCATCATCATCATCATCATCATAATCATCATCATCAATCCCGAGCCACCGGCAGAGTTTCGGTGAAGTCTCGACAACCAGGGCCATCGGCAGAGTTTCAATGCAGTCCCAATCCTGAGCCATCGGCAAAGTTTCGATGCAGTCTCAACCCCCAGGCCATCTATATCGCGATCGATGAAGTCCTTCGGCATTGAACATGCCAACAATCATCAACATCGACACCGGGAAAGACTGGAACGACACCGGGAAAGACTGGATACGACACCGAGAAAGACTGGAAAATCAACATCAACCCCAAGAGCCATCGGCATCATGTCCGATGAAGTCTCTCCAACAAGTAGAGCATCATTCTTGCTTGAGATCACCGATTGGCGCAATTTCGCCAACCGCGACACAGGACCTAGCTTCCAAGTGTCAGCCCACGCTTTCTAGTAGGACGTCTCAAACGTCCGGGATCATATCAAGTAGGATGTCATCAAACGTCCGAGATCACCTCAAGTAGAGCATCATTCTTGCTCGAGATCACCAATCGGCGCAAGTTCGCCAACCGCGATGCAGGACTCAGCTTCCAAGCATCACCCCAGGCTTTGCACTTGACAAAGTCATATCCTCAAGCTTTGCATTCCAAAGTCATATCCTCAACCGGTGTCCATCAAATCAAGACTACTTTGATTCTCGTCCTATCGTCGGACTCAATCAAAGTGGGGGCTCTGTAGACACTAGGATTTTGACGCATAAAATAATATAAAAATAAGAGCGGAAGAAATAAAAGAAGTTCGATAAATGCATGCATTTTACATGTATTTTGTTCACCTAGAGCTACATGCATGATCACATGTGGTCCATCCTAGCTACATGTACATTTTTTATATAAAAATGGAGCCATGCAAACCCTAAAAGCAAGTGCCAGAGGTCGCGAGATCGAATCCTCATAAGAGCATCCAAAAACACCTCTCAAAAGCTAGTTAAACAATACAATCACTCCGTCCAGTATGAACCACCTATTCCCTAGGTTGGTTGACTCCTCACCCCACCATCCATGCATGCATGGACGAGGAGGGATCCATCCCCCTTGCCTGAAGGTCGGTCGGCCTTGGAGGCTCCGCCCACACGTGGTCAATTGACCACGTGCCACCGTCCAAGCTAGGTGAGCTCCCCCTACTACCTGGGTATTCTGCACAGCTCGGAGATTACTATGTATGCTTGCATGCATACTTGAATCTCTACTCCCTCCTCCTCCTATAAATACTACTCCTCTCCAAGTCATTTTCACTCATCATCTATCCCTCTCTACTCATTCTATAATCTCTTATTCTCTCATTCTCTCTACTTCTTAAACTTTCATATCATCCCTCTTATCATTCTACTACTATCCTATTCTTCTATCATCTTTCTTACCACCATTATCTTCCTAATCCTCCCTTCACAAAAAGCCTAAACACTTACCCTATTCTGTCCATCCAAAACTCCACAAAAAATCCTAGCCTAAACACATCCCAAAACCACAAAAAACCTTCTTATTCCCCTCTTTCTACCCCTCTTCTTATCATCTTTTTCCATCCTTTTTTCTATCATCTCCCTAGCACTTGGAGAGGAAGGTTTTAAGATATCAAGGAGGATTCATCAAGCATCAAAAGGCTAGGCAAGGTTTTCCCAACAAAGTAGCAATGTAAGCTTCAAAGTGCTTCTCTTTTCTTGTAAATAACTGTATATTTGTACTTTTTTATCTTATATATTACATTCTTGTTGCATGATTCATTGAAGTAATTTTATAAAGTATTCTTCACTTCCCTTCCTAACTTTATTAAAAGCACATTCTTAAACTTTTAGTAGAGTCTTTCCTTTTGTGAGAGGCGAACTCTTAAAGTTTACTTTTTGAGTTCGTAACCTTACCCCCGAATCCATTCTTGGGTTTCGCAGGCGGAGTCTTTCTTTATTTTCCTTTTGGTTTGTCTTGGATTTTCCCTTAAAAATTCGGGTGGCGACTCCCATTTCGAACTAAAACAAATCGAGGATTGCATAAATTGTGGTTAACATGGTTTTACAACGTATCGATGCAACTTTAGGGTTTTCTTTCCTTTATTTCTAAATAATGGTTGCATAAATCATTCTCTTCCGAGCTTAACATTTAAATGAGCAAATGGGATTAAATTTAGAAGAGTTGAGAACAAGTGGATGTTCACTCTTAAAGGTTTAATTCCATGACTCATAAAATGCATAAGTAAAGGAAAAGTGATTTTACAAAATATTATTCATGAAATATATGATAGATTTCCTTAAAGAGTTTTCAAAGGTCAAACCCCCAGCACAAATCACCGAATCACACCCCAATCCAAACGTGGACGTTCGGAAGCCTGAACGGCGAGGGAAAATGTCCACAAGGATGACGTGGCACAATTTCATCCACATGTGGGTCGGGCCCCACTATTATTCCTCCCACGAGAAAAGAAAAGAAAAGAAAAAGGATTAAATGCATAAAACCCGCCTGGGTTTTGTTGCAATCACAGCCCAGAAGGCGCGGCCCAGTCGCCCACGTCAGCCCAGCAGAAGAACATAAAACCGCCTGGGTTTTGTGTCGTCTGCAGCCCAAATACGCGGCCCAACGCCTCACATCAACCCAGAGGAATAAATCAAAACACCGCCTGGGTTTTGTAGCTGCCACGGCCCATAATTCATGATCCAGCTCTGCGGCCCGAACATTTCACAGCCCGTCAAAGATGTTCCAACCCACACAACCCGAGGCTGCGGCCCGAAGTTTCCAAAGCCCAGGTAAAAATTCGAACCTTCTTTATTTTTCGATAAAACTAATACTTGATTTTCTCATAACTTTCAGGTCGCCGACAAAAGGGGTCACCATCATCCAATTGCCGCATTAAAAGTCGCCAGCTCTCCGGTCACCAAAAAAAGGGACCACCATCATCTAGCTGCCGCATAAAAAGTCGTCAGCTCTGCGGTCGCTGACAAAAGGGACCACCGTCATCTAGCTGCCGCATAAAAAGTCACCAGCTCTCCGGTCGCCGTTAAAAAGGACCACCGTCATCTAGCTACCACATAAAAAGTCGCCAGCCCTCCGGTCGCCGACAAAAGGGACCACCGTCATTCATTGCCGCGATAAAGTCGCCACCCGGTCGATACAAAGGGACCATCATCATTCACCATCATAAATAAAAGTTGTCAGCTCTCCGGTCGCCGACAAAAGGGACCACCATCATCCAGCTGTCGCATAAAAAGTCACCAACTCTCTGGTCGCCGACAAAAGGGACCACCATCATCCAGCTGCCGCATAAAAAGTCGACAGCTCTCCGGTCGCCGACAAAAGGGACCACCGACATCCAGCTGCCGCATAAAAAGCCACCAGCCCTCCGTTCACCGCTAAAGGGACCACCACCATCCAGCTACCACATAAAAGGTCGATGTCATCAATAGTCAGGTAAAGCATCATTCTTGCTCGAGATCATCCCAAAAAAGGCGCATGCCGCACGCAACTACGATGCAGGACTTAGCTTCCAAGCATCACTCCAGGCTTTGCAATTCAAAGTCATATCCTCATACTACTTTGACCTTCGTCCTATTCGGACTCGATCAAAGTTGGGGCTCTCTATAGACACCGGAATTTGTACCGACATGAACCCAGCATATCAAGATTAGCAAGTCACTTGGGTCGAACGCTAAATGAGTCAGTGGGCCCAAAAGGCCAACAACTTGAGCCTAAGAAGTCAAAACAGGTCGCCTACATCTAATAAAACCCAGCTGGGTTTTAATCTTCAGAAGGCAGCCCACACAGAAGCAGGCCCAAGGCACGCCCCGACCTAGAGGGAACAAAACCCGCCTGGGTTTTAAGCGGAGTAGTGATGCGTCGTTTTGCTCGGCCATGTCAACGATCCGTGGGATGATTAATTATAACCCGCCTGGGTTTTAATTTGTTCTGGCACCAAAATCTACATGTATACAATCCCTTGATCATAGCACACGTGGTTGACTCCCCCTTGACTTCTTATAACCCGCTTAGGTTTTTATCCGAGAGGGCATGATTTTTGGGGTATGTTCCCCTCTTTTTCCCTCCAAACCTCTCACTCCCTCACCTATAAATACCCCCTCCATTTCACCCTCATTCCATCAACTATCACCATTATCCTACCAAAACTCTCTCAAATTCTTTCCACTACATCGATTCCTATCCCCTAATATTATCATAACCACTCTCATTATAATCTCCCCACCACTCTTTTACCATTATCTAAAAGCACTCATATCTTCATCATTCCATCCGAGGTCAAAACCGAGGGCTAAGTCAAAGAACTCGATCGTCACATTCGGCCAACCCATATCAAACGAGGTTCGCTTTTGTTATTGTTATTGTTGTATTAATCATGTAATCCATTCTTTAATTCCTTTACTTGTACATATTTTGTAAAAAGTAAACAACATGTTTTAATCTCGCATGTTTTGAATGATAACTTCGCGAAATTAATCAAACTTCTCCCAACTCTCTTTTCTTTTCAATGTCGATTCTAGTAGAGTTTGTTTTCTAATAGGAGGATTCGAGAGTTCTTATAACTCTTGAATTCGTAACCTTACCCCCGAAAGATCTAGAAGTCGGGTTCGTAGACCGGAGTCTTTCATTTCTTATTTTATGGTTTGTCGATTTCCTTAAATCGGCTGGCGACTCTTTAAAATTTTATAAATTCATTTAATTATTTAAAATATTCGTTTTTTGCATAAAAATAATTTAATTGGATAACAATAATACGAACTTTGAGGGTATTGGCCGATAATAATACCAACAATTTTGTTGGACACTAGCAGTACTAACTATAGATTATTTTCCACTAATAGTACGTCATCGAGTCGTTAAGTGTTAGACTCGACGAAAAGATGAAATGTCACCTAATTGTCTGAGCTGGAGGCCAAAGCAAGTGGAAAACATGTTGATTGTCACTCTTTTTTTTGTCAATTGAGCAGCATTGCCAATTTAGCTAAAAACAATTAAAGTCTTATTTTTACATTATTGTTTTGCTAAGTTGGTTAATGTTGCTTAGTGGCAAAAAAAAAATATGGTAGTTAACATTTTTTCAACTTGCTACAGCCTCTGGCTCAAACAATTAGGTAACATATCATCTTTCTCTTAAATCAAAAACCTACTACTATTAGTGTCCAATAAAATTGTTCGTATTATTATCGGCTAATACCCCCAAAGTTGGTATTATTGCTATCCAATAACCCATAATTTAAATAATAATTTAATTCATTTCCTTCGCTAATTCGAGGTTGGGTCCGAGGAAAAAGGGCTAGAAATCAATAAAAATCCAGGGGGGTTTTATTAATTTCAACCCATCTCCCTCTGACCCGAGGAAGCGAGCAGCCCATCCCAAGAGACATCAAAACCCAGGCGGGTTTTGATAGGGTGGCCTATTTGCTCCTTTTTGGGCCTGAACTTAGTGATTGGATCGGGATTAAATTATTACTAAACTATTTGGTGCAATTTCGGATATTTTAAATAATAAAAAACAGATTTGTAAATAAATAAAGTTTCACAACCTCGAAAACGAATTTTGAAAGTAAAAATATCCTTATTTAAGGATTAAACAACCTTAATCGGCCCCCGATCGTTTAAGTAGCGCATCCGAAAACCGACACCTCTAAACGGGGGGCAATTTTCCGCGTCCTACACCGGGCCTTCCCATTTCCGCAACCTACCAACCAAGCCAACACAATTTTTGGCCCAGCACAGCAAAAAGGAAGGTCGCTGGGCCTTCCTAATTTTCTACGGCCCATCAGGAAAATATTGAACAGCTACTCGGCCAGTTCAGAAAACGAAGGCCGCCGAGCCTTCCTAATAAAAATGGGCCATGAACTTTCATTTTGGGCCGGTTATCATGTGAACAAAATTTTGAGCATTTTTCGACTTTGGGCAAAATAAAGAGGCGAATGCAAGTATTCAAAGGGTTATAAAATATCGAGCATGCAACATGGAATTAGCTAAAATCGACAAGACAGGATGAAATTAAACATTTCTGCTTGCTCATTTTACGTTAAAATAAATGTTGACAAAGAAGGGTTCGACGATTACCTTGATGTGCGACCGATGGTACCAAACATGGTTCCAGTTGCGCAGAGTCAAGTCAGCAGCGGCATCCTCGACCCCGAGAATAAAACTTTGCCTAAAAATGCCTTCGTGGGCCCATCCTGCTGCATGCGGAAAAGGGAGATTCCTCTGGCTTCGTGGCTGCGTCCTTCTTCGAATGAAAGACAAGACCAATAACTTTCAAGAAGAGATTTTTTTAGAGCAATTTGAGAGCTTCAAGAGGAAGATGTGAAGGAATGAATGAAATGAAGCCATGTATTTATAGAAAAGGCAAACAAATACGGACCATCCGTTTTAAGGACCCGCCTCGAGATGCTAAACGCACCTTATTGGTTGGAAATCTCCAACCTCATCTTCTTGCCCCCCAAAGAAATAGCATCTTTATGCATGTGGGCTCCCCTTTGAAGATTCCCTCAACAAGAAAAAACAAAAAAAAAAGAAATAAAAGGGAAGGCTTGACGACCTTCCCGTGTCCAAGGGAGTCCAAGCCCAAGCACAGTCCAAGCCCATTAAAATAGGAAGGCTCGGCGACCTTCCTCGCTGCATATGGGCCATTTTCATCCCGAACCAGCCCAAGGTAAGGTTTGCTCAATTTTGTCTTGAAGAGTGACATCGTGTTTCTTATTACTGTTTTGCAAGACATCTTCCGGTTGCCACATAAAAGAGCACCGACATCGTCCATCTTCCGGTTGCCACATAAAAGAGCACCGATATCGTCCATCTTCCGGTTGCCACATAAAAGAGCACCGACATCGTCCATCTTCTGGTTGCCACATAAAAGAGCACCGATATCGTCCATCTTCCAGTTGCCACATAAAAGAGCACCGACATCGTTCATCCTCTAGTTGCCCCATAAAAGAGCACCGACATTGTCCATCTTTCGGTTGCCACATAAAAGAGCACCGACATCGTCCATCTTCCGGTTGCCATATAAAAAAGCACCGACATCGTCCATCTTCCGGTTGCCACATAAAAGAGCACCGACATCGTCCATCTTCCAGTTGCCATATAAAAGAGCATCGACATCGTCGATCTTCCGGTCACCACATAAAAGAGCATCGACAACATCCATCATCTGGTTGCCACATAAAAGAGCACTGACAGCATCCATCATCCGGTTGCCACATAAAAGAGCACCAACAACATCCATCATCCGGTCGCCACATAAAAGAGCACTGACGTCGTCCACCATTCGGTCGCCACATAAAAGAGCACCGATAGCATCCGTCATCCGGTCGCCACATAAAAATGCGCCAACGGCATCCATCTCCATGACAAACGACAAGCAGTCAGCATCTCAGGCTACTTTGACCTTCGTCCTATTCGGACTTGATCAAATTTGGGGCTCTCTGTAGACACCGAATTTTGTACCGATAAATTTCACTCGGGAAAATTGGGCCAAAAATAATTGCGCTTTAATCACAGAAAATAAGAAGGCCACTGGGCCTTGCCCGCTTCCTAGGCAACCGCAGCTCCGCCAAAAAGCCCGCAGAAAAAAGGTTGGCCTTCCTCTCTTCCACAAGCCCTCGGCCCAGATCAACACGCGCGCCCTCAACCCAAACAAAATAAGAAGGCCCGGCGGCCTTCCTCAATTTCCGGGACCGGGAATGCAGTTTCCAGCTTGGCAATCCGTGTGAGGGAGGATCAACGGCCCGGCGGCATTCTTCTTCAAATATAATATCCGCGCCAATTTTTTCCTTCTTTTTCCATGCAATCCCATGACCATCGCCGGTTGACTTTTGACCCTTGACCGGAGCAAGGCCGCCGGGGCTTGCTATTGGCATGGAAGGCATGATCCATGGGATCATGTCCCTCATCTTCCATCCTCACTACCTCACCCTCCACCTATAAATACCCCCTCTCATCCACACTCATTTTATCAACTCTCATCATCAATAATCCTCATATTATCATCTTCTACTCTCTCCATAATCACTATCCTACACTCTTATTCTCTCCATTTCTCTACTCTCCATAACCATCATACATATCATCATCACACCGATCATAAACTACATCCACCACCAAATAACCTTCATTCCTAGCCATTATCAAGGTACGATCAAGGGTCATCATAAGGAGTTCGATCTTCCATTCATCATATCGAAGTTTTAAGTGAGGTTCGTTCATCCTTTAAAGTTTCAATAATGTAGTTTATTTTATGTAAACGTGTTATTTGTACATTCTTTGTAAAATCATCATTCTTTTATTTCATTTGCATGTTTGAATAATAACTTCGTGAAATTTATTAAAAGTTCTCCCCGCTCAAATTCATTTCAAGTTTGATTTTAGTAGAGTATGTTTTCTAACAGACGGATTCGAGAATTATTTTAATTCTCAAATTCGTAACCTTGCCCCTGAATTTAGGATTCGGGTTCGTAGACCGGAGTCATTCTTATTATTTTACGGTTTGTCGGTTTCCTTAAATCGGCTAGCGACTCTTTCTTTTTTTATATAATCTTTTTTATTATTTAACTTGAATAATTATTACGTCGAAAGAATTTATAAAATAATTTACATAATTCCATATTCCGATCCGGAGTCCGCTTGAATGAAAATACCATAGGAATTATTAAAGGTTGCATGACCTTTGAATTTTCTAAGTATTCTCTATTGAGTTTTGACCCGATTCGAATCGGATTTTATGTAAAATTATTTGTAATTTAATTTGATGTAATTTCAAACATGTGAATAATAAAAATTGATTATTGAATTAATAAAAAGTTACCCCCCGAAAATGAATTTCATAAAATAAAAATATCCTTATTTAAGGATTAAGCAACCTTAGTCGGCTCCCGACCCTTTAAGTAGTGCATCACGGAAAAATGTTCACTTTTTCCGAGGTCCTACAGTACAATGTTAAATAATATTAAAGGAAAAGGTGGAAAAAAGGAAAGGAAAAGGGGTAATGGGTCAAAAGAAAGGGGAGGCAAAAGCAACAATGTGTAAGGTTAGTGATAACCTTTGTAAAAGGAAAGGCATGCATGTGATGGATTTTAGGAAGCTGGAAACAATAACTTCCTTATACAGCTTGTAAGGGGTGGAAACATAGTGTGGGAATCTTTTTATCATTTTTCCATTAGTATTTATTTGGGGTGATTGTGGCATGATATTTTGTGTGCATTTTCTCATGAACGCACATGGTTTTTTCAACCCAATTTCCAATGTGGGTTGGGGTTGTACAATGCTTTTGGCAAGCTTTGTTCGGTTGAATAAATTAAGCTGAATAGCCGCTAATTATCAAAAAAAATTATTCATACAAAAATCAAATATTAAATTGCGTATATATGGCCATGTTCTTTTATCTGACAAACTACGTGTGGTAAATGATATGGTATGACAATATTGTGGAAAGTATGGTATGGTAGGGTAAAATTTGTGGTAAAAATGATTGATGTGATGGATGAGGAGAGAAAATGTAAAAAGTAGAGGAGAAAGTTGAGGAGAGAGACAAGTGAGGAAAGAGAAAATTATGATTAATGTGGTAAAGTGTGGAATGGTATGGAAGAATTGTGCCAAGTGTGGAAAAATACCGCACAAAAGAACAAGGTCAGTAGTGTGCTTGTAGATACTCATCAGTGTATAATATTAAGCAATTAATTTTTTGTATACAAATTTTACTAATTTTACTCTTAATAAATAATTTTAAAACTAATAACTCAACAGAGTGCTCGGATTAAATTGTCACTGAGGCCCTGTTCTTTTATACGACTAGTTGCGGTGCGGTGCGGTGCAGAGGAAATGTGGTGGATTGTGGTGGATTGAGAAAAGTTGTGGTGGATTGTGGTGGATTGGGGAATGTTGTGGTGGAATATGAAAAATTTAAGTTTTAATAAAAAGATAAATTAAATTAGAAAAAGTATATTGTGCTGAGTTCTTGTGGATTGTGGTGGATTGTGGTGAAATATAGAAAGTTGCAGTGCGATGTGGCACCGCAGCCTGCCAACCGTATAAAAGAACACGGCCTGAACTTATAAAAAAAGTCAAAATTGCCACTGAATTTTTTTTTTGTCTTAAATTACCACTAAACTTATCAAAAGTGTCAAATATGTCATTATAATCTGTTATAACAGGTTAACATCTTAAATAATAAGTTAAAAGTATCAGGTAGAGGGGTATTTTAGAATAATGGATTCGAAACAAATATTCCCAATCTCATTACAGGATGACATGTTGTAGTAAAATTTGTGGCAAAAATGGTGCAAATTATTGTATGTTCCTGGAGCATGTGCTCCAGGAGATGACATGGCAGCCACGTAGGATGACATTTTTTTTAATTTCAGCAAAAAATTGGTGGTTACCAGCAGTGGTTACATAGAAGTTATTAAGTCAGTCATGGTCTGATCACTCTACGCATAGAATTTTCATTACATGGTTACTATAGTTGTTCACTCCCAATAGTATGATCGTTCACTTCTAGATATCATATTGTTCACTTTCAAATTTGCATTAACTGGCTTAATCAAAATTGTTCACTGACTTAATCAATATTGTTCACTTACTTCAACTACATTGTTCACTTACTTCAATTGTGTTGTTCACTTATTGCAACTACATTGTTCACTTACTTCAACCGACATAGTTTAAAGTTGTTCACTCTCATTAATTTGATTGTTAAATGACATATATCATATTGTTCACTCATAAAAATGTAATTGTTCACTTGTCATTATGTAGGTTGCTAAAATTGTTCACTAGCTTCTTCAATATCGTTCACTAAAGTTTATAACATGTCACTTTGCTAGTATAACATAGCCTTGAAAATGGTCGAATCTAAAAGATAAATTGAACAACAATCTCAGTGAACAATGACAATATTCGACGAACAACATAAACATGTCTAGTGAACAAAATAACACGTGAACAAAAAAAAACATGTGAACAATATTAGTGAACGATGCAAAGGACAATGACTACTAATTAAATATTGAACAAAACAAATTGAACCGATGAACAAAACACTTTGAATCAATGAACAAAAATTCCTAGCTGAAATGCATTCACAATGAAAAAGGTCGCCACGCAGACATCCATATCAATTTCGCAAATAGCAATGATAGAACATTTTCCCAAGTTCTATCAAACACCAAAATAACTATCATAAAGGATTTTGCACCAAATTTAGCAATGATTTGTTCATCTTCAAACATCATCAAGGATTCACCAAGTTCTATCAAGTCTTTGGTCGTCATTCTTGTTTTCATTGCCAACCATCATCATCAGAGCCTCATCGTCGGGAAAATCATGGTTCATGATCGGTCCTGCTCTCCGGCTGCGGGCAAGTCGAATTCATCAAGGATTGATAGCAATGAAATTAAGATTTCAAGCTTTCCTAATAATTATTCAATCTTTGGTCGCCATTCTTGTTCGATTGCCAACTGTAGCCATGGTTAGTAGACCTCGGTTTTTATCATTCTCTCTCAGGGAGCGAGGGGCCTTAGCTATGACTTCTTGGCTCTAGGTAGGGTTTACGATCATAAAGATGATAGGTTTAGGGTAAAAACAACACAAACACACTAAGGTTCGATCAAAAAGGGGAAACAATGGGTGTCGGGAGACTTCCGGATGCAAACGGGGATGAGGAAATGGGTTTTGCAATAAGGAAATAACAAGAAGGGAGAATCAAGTGGTAATTTCGTTAGAAAATACCCACCGAGCTTCCTCTTCCGAGGATAGTCCGGATTAACTTCCCCAAGGTCCATCAACAGACCCGGAAGGTTAACGAAACGGAATTACCTAGTTAGTTTCTATTCACTTTCATGAATAGAATACTAACTATCCCAATTCCCACCTTCCGACACAAGTGTTGGATGAGTTCGGGAGCTTTCGAACCCGAATACATCCTACTTGAGGGAAGGATAGGAGTGGGAAACTGATTCCTCAACTAATTACTCACTAACATTGCTAACCCAAACCTAATCACCATTCACATCCTTAAAATCTCCCTAACCCATTATGGTTCTAGCCTCTAATCATCCTATCTAACATGCTAATAACAACAATAACCTCATTCATGCTTAAAAAGATATTCAAATTAACAATAACAATCCACAAACACCAAGTAATCCAAATAACAAAAACAGAGATTAATAAGTAAATGATGAACTAAAGAGAGAAGAGTCAAGAAATGCTCATTGATTTTGATGCCAAAGGAAAAACTCCAGAATAATAAAGCTCCAATGCTCCAAAGATAAGAATAATCTTCAAACTTCAAAGAGGAATCCAATAAAATCCAGTGCAAGAACAATAATCTCAGTAAAAACTCTCATTAATCACTCTAATTCAAAGCTTAAATATCACAAAAGTATGATAAAGAATGTGCTAAGATAGGATAATAGATGATAAAAAGACCCCTCAGCTAAAAGACCTAAATACAATATATACAAACCAAGTTTGTTACTCAAAACTCGTCACTTTGCTAAACAGAAAAACGTGTCTGAAGGGGACCGTGGGCACGATCTTTGAGACCGTGGCCACGGTCTTGCGTAGCTCAGGCGATTTCTCTTTTCTCTTCGCAGCACCATGGGCACGGTGCCCCTGGACCGTGGGTACAGTCTGGCGATTAGGGCAGATGACTTTTTCCCTCCTTCGCACTGTCATGGCTACGGTCTTGAGAAACCGTGGCCACGGTCTTGCTCGGCCAAAATCTTCCTGAGGCAGGTCATGAACCCACCGTGGCTACGGTCAACATAACCATGGCCACGGTCTTGCTTGGCTCCCACTACTTCTTCCCTAGGGCTTAGCTTGATCCCACCGTGGCTATGGTCAACATGACCGTGGCTACGGTCTTGCTCGGAGCAAGTTTACTTCCTTTTGAGCTCTTTGACATGTCCGACCTTTCCGTTTCCTTTTCCTTTGACTCGACCAGGACTCGGGGAATCTCGGGATTCCCAAATTAGGTGCAAAAATGGCCCTTTTTACCATGTTTTGAGTAAAAACTCTAAAATCTACAAAATTACCAAAAACGCATTAAAAGTTATTAAATTAAGCTACGAAACAAGTCAAAAGCCTAAGGATTTAGGCAGTATTTAGACACAAAATTGGGTCTAAACACCAACCATCATCATCGGAGCCTCATCGCTAGGAAAATCGTCATTCATGGGCGGCTTGATGGACGAACGGTCGCTGTGACAATAGCGGAGGCCGCCAGAACGAAGCGGGAGAATCGACGACATCGGGAGGAAGAATCGCACAGGAGGATGGACGGTATCGTCGGAGGATGGAGGAAGGTGAACGGTATCGCGGGAGGATGGAGGAAGGTGAACGATATCGCAGGAGAATGGAGGAAGAATCGCCAAGTTGAAAGAGCAGTTCGAGCGTGGAGGTTTCCAGGAGCAGAGGTTGAAAGCTGGAATAAGGAGGTGGGATTATAATGTGTAGAATACAAGCGGTTACGGTGATTTTTATTGTTTTTTACGAAAAAGAATTGAAAACCCTAGAGTCAGCTTGGAAATTATTTTGCCACATAAGATCATACAATATATATTGCAAAAATAGTTGTTGTGGTAGATGAGAAGAGAAAAAAGTAAAAGGTAGAGAGAAAAGTAATGAAAGAGAGAATTGAAGAGAGAGAAAATCATGGTTGGTGTGATAAAGTGTGACATGATATGGTAAGAATAAGATGTAGTTTGTATGTAGTGTGGTAAATTGCGGTCAATGTAGTATGGTACCATGGAAAATAATAGGACCTTAGACTGTTTATACATTTTTTTGTGTAATGATTAATCATATAAAATTGATTCATTAAATTCATAGTAAAATAATTTTAAGAAGTATAATATTATATTTTTTCTATAAAAATTTTATGTAAAAATCATTAATTAAATATAAATCTCAAGAAATAAAAAATGGCAGATAAGAAAATAAACGAAGTATAATTTACCCGTGCAAAGCACGGGTTGGCTTATACTAGTATCATTTCATCTATTATAAAAGGGAGAGTTTCTCCCTTCCAATTTCTCCTCCTGCTTGCTTTGTTTTGCTGCTTGGTAGTACTTGGCAGCTGTCTAATGGCCTAAGTGAACAGGTGTTGTGTGTCTCCTTGGTTGATGCCAGACTGGAGAATTGGCTCCAATTACACTAACAACCCAGAACCTTGTTACCAGACTGGAGAATTGGCTCCAATTAGTAATTACAAACCAATTTAACAAACTGGGTTGCAAATATAACAAGCAAAAATATGAACGAATCAAAATCAACAACATTAACCCAAAACTCAAGAAAAAAAATGTAAATCGGAACTCAGAAATTGATCAACCCATAACATCAAGAAAATGGATCCAAGAAATTCGAAACAAACACATAACTGGAAAAATCAAAGAACTCAGATTGAACAAATGGAATGCAAACTGCATCAAAGTAAAATTCGGACTTGACATGTTTAACATTACTCAAATTTTAAAATATTCAATTAAAATATCAAAGAACCTTGAGACCAAACCTAAAATACTGAAATTTAAAACAAAGAACAAATAATTCCAAATGAATTTTAGATGGATAGCCTGTTCAATCTGGTTCCTCTTCTGTTTATAATTCAAATCATCTTCTATTGGTTGGAATCTTGACCCCCTTCAATCGACTTAAGCTTCGGTGGGGACTTTGTATTACTAAGTTGTGCATGTGGGATTGAAGAAGCAGATGAGAGAGAAGTGATTTGGATGGTGTGAAAGTTTTGGATGGTTGGTGGAGGAGATGTGAAAGATAAGGAGGGAGGTGGTTTGTGAGGGATGGACGGCGGAGAAAAAGAGGGTTGATGAGGGGTTAGGGTAAATTAGAAAGGGAGATATGGTGAAATAAACGAGGGAGCTAAGGGGTTTTTATGTCATGGGAAGTGAAAATGAAAGAAAAAAATATTAAAAGATTAAAAATGGAGATATTTACACATAGTGTTGATGTACTTATGCTTTTTATTGATGGGGTGGTATGTGAATGTGTTAGTTAATTCAAATTTAATACTCCCTCCATTTCTTTATACTTGTTAAAATAATTAACTTTACAAGTCTTATGCTCATTAGAAATAAAGTAAAAAATTTGTTCAAAGACAATTATATTCTTCCACTAATTTTGATGCAAAGATATGAATAAAGGAGAATTTTAAAAGGTAAATAAAATTCAAATTCATTAATTAATGGTAATTTGGATATTTTAATTATTGGAATTGTAAAATTGACAAATGAAAAGGGACAAACTAGTTAGGAAAATTGACACTTATTAAGGGACGAATGGAGTAAATGTCAAGTGATTTAAAATTGTAACAATTTTAAGTATCATTTTATTTTAATAATACTCTTGCATAATATATATTGATGATATTAATAAAACTCCGTCTGTTCCATATTAATTGTCATAATATATATTGATTGATAAGTACATAATATGCTATTAACAATTACAATATTATACTTTTATGATATTATTTTTCGTTACGAATTTGATGGTGACAATTTTATATTGTAACTCATTGTATATATTGAGAAATTTATGGTCAAAATTTTTGAAATTTGATTGCACGATTTTCAAAGACGACAATTGATATGGAACGGAGGGAGTAACTCATAAAATATTACAAAATATTGTCTACATTTTAAAATATAAGTCCATTCTTACAACAAGTTCAAAAATCAGTAAAACATAGTTACTCCCTTTGCTTCTTTTTATTATCTATTTCACTAACTTTTTTTATCTATAATTATTTGTCGCATTTACATTTACAACAACAATTTTACTACTTTTATTCTCAATAAATGATTTTGAAGTCAATAACTAAAAGTACTTTCGTTATTTTAACTTTTTTTTACCTAAAATTATGTACTATATCCATTTATTAAAAAGGGATGGAGGGAGTAGTTGTGTACTTGAGATGTTTTTGATAATCACGTTAAAGAGAGAATGATGAGGTAATAATGAAAAGAAAAATATAAAGTTGGTTAAATAAATAAAATAAATTGAAACATATTACTAGGATTCACAAATGATATGCATTATGAGGAAAATTTTAACTAAAATGACATATATTCAAAATCGATGGAGTATGTTGAATAACCCGTCCATAGGACGGGCATATTCATTAGTACTCTATAATAAAAATGGCTATGATACTTTTGTGTTTTGCTCCCCTATTTTTGTGTTTTGCATCTCAAGTTCCCATTTTACCCTTTCGTTCCTTTACTCTCATTACCCTCAATTGCACCTTGTTCTTCAAGAGTTTGCTTGGGTGTGTGCTTGCACCTTGTTCCATATTTGTGTTCACACTGTCAGTTACTAATTTACCCTCAATTGTTGTGCTGTGTGTTTGTAATTGGTTGCTTGCTTTCATATGTGTAATGTGTGTCACTTTAGCCTTGTGTTTTATGCACATGCATACAAAGCTATATATAACTAGATGAACTTTTTATAATAATTATATTATTCAATGACAATCCCTTGCATTTTTAAGTGATAAACATAGAAGTGCCATACAGTTAAGGGATTAATTTTAGAGTTATGAGGATTAAGAGAGATAGGGAATAATGCATGAAAAAATGACGTTTGACATCAGGGAATACATGTAATATCTGCAGAGAGAGCAGGTACATTTATCACGTCAACAACAATTTCAAATTTTCTGTACTTTTATTCTCGACAAAAGTAAGGTTGTTATATCTAACTTCTTCATAAATATATCTACTTTATATTGTAATATATTACAGTAAAATGTATAATTGAATCTTCTCTACTTATTTTTCATGAAGTAATGAATAATAGATGATTTCCATTAGAGTCCACCAAATTTTCTTCTTTATTGTATATGATTCGGTTCTTTTCTCTGGTTAAGTTCAAGTTAGGTTAGTTAAGTTAGGATAAAATAGGATATGAAAGGATATGATATGTTTGAGTTAAGTTAGTTATTGGGTGGAAATATTTTATTAATAAAATTTGAATATTTTCAGAAAAATAAATGAAAAAGTTATAGGTATTGGAAAAAGTGTATTGATTTGGATTGAAATAATATTATTTAAATTTATTTTTTATTTAAAAAATTGTTTTTGGTTTGGGTGTTTTTTTAAGGAGTTGGGTTAGGTTAGCTTTAGGTAAGAATAGTATTAAGTTTAGTTAAATTAGATTAGGTTAGTTAAGTTTAACTTAACTAAATTCAGAACATGGCCGCTCGTGCATTTGATATTGTATCACTACCCCGTGCAAATTACGGGGAACTTAACTAGTAATAATAAGAAATGTGATGTCGGAAAGGGTTAATATTTTTAAATTTAGTATAGTTTGGGCCTTAGTGTGCAAATCCATGAATCACCCTTCATTTTTTTTTGGAGCGATTATCATTCAGCAGCAACATTATACACTCTCTTCCTCACCTCTTGACTGCTGCTCCAGTCTGCCTTGTCTCTGCCGGACCAACAGCCACCGCCGGCCGCCGCTCCAACCGTATCACCGGCGTCGACTGTCAGACGGTGGTCAGAAACCCATCGTTTTTCCCCCTTCCTCTGCTCTCTGTGCGTCGACCATCCCCCCCTCTGTCTTTCCTGTTTTTGTCCACGGGCCGCCGGAAACGGCCGTCTCCGGCCGCCGTGTCTTCACCAGCGCCGCGAGTTTGAGCACTGCTCCCCTGCATTGCTTCTCCCGCCTTTCCCCTCTTGGTAAACCCTAACTCCCCCAAATCAGATTTTTGAATTTTAATTCCAAAATTTGTTGTTTTTCTTTGATAATTTCAGTTTACAAGTATAATATGGTGTTAGGTTATCAATTAGGGTTGTGCTGGTTGTTTTTAAACATGAATTGGTGATAAAATTTGTGAACTTTGGAGCTAAGTGTTGAATCGGGTTTGATTGTGATAGATGAGGGTTTGCATTATAATTTTTGTGGCTTAAGATAGATACTCTTAGAGTTGAAGGTAGATTGCTGGATTATGATGTATGTGGTGTTGTTATTTCATTGAGTATAAATGTTGAAAATGAGGTACAAAGGATGAACCAAGTAGAAATGAAAGTTGGATGCATTTGTTTATGGCTAATTGGCGTGTCTATGTTATTTTTAGCACTCAAATGCTCTTAAATTAGTGGTTTCTTTTTCCCTGTTGGAGTGATGTAAATTATAGGTGAAAGTAGTGAATTATTGGAAATATTACTTGGTGTTGTTGAATGAAGGTGTTTTCAGTTTGAAATGGGTTTATTAGGGTAGTATGTTGCTGAGTTGAGAATAATTATCAATGGTAGCCTAAAGTGTACAAATAAGCCTCATTGATAAAGTAGAGTCCCAATGTTGTCAAAGTTAGATTCAAGTCTTGTGTTTAAACCTTATCGGGACAATAGGGATGTCCCGGGACCAAAATAATTATCTGGATTGATAGTCTTCGGTAATAGCTTCCGCACAAATTTCGAATTTCGGGATTTTGATGTGTATACCCGTTATGGCAAATTTAATGTGTGTGTCCCGCTATATACGATTTTCTGTGACAGTAGGTGCGTGAGCGTTTTATGGTATCAAGGAGGTCTTGATAGCTTAAGTGGTTAACATGAAAGGTGTAGTACGCTCCGCCAACTTTCCGGAATGGGGTCTTACGCGTTCATCGGATGTCAGGGTATGAGTTATGGCCCGTCAAAATCAGCCCGGTGACCTTGTTTAAACCAGAATAGTAAGGTTGTTGTGTCTTGTTCAAGACACTCTTTGAGGTTTTTCCAAGACTTGTACGAGGTGATGGTCAATGTAAGAGGAGTTGTAGGTATTGCAGCTTTCCAAAATGAGCTTTCAAGGGTCATTTGGGAGTTAGAGTAAAAACATATGAGCTAGTGAAATCAACCCAGTACACACTTTTTGCTTGGAACTGAAAGATTGATGGAGTAGTTGCGGGGAATTTTTTGAGGCCCTTCTTGTGTTCCTTTGAGTTGGGGGTTAAGATAAAAGCTGTAGAGCCTACTTCCCTCTTTCCATAGACTGCTCACACATGTTCATAAGACGTCTAGTTTTAAGTTATGAATTTTAAAATTTCACTCTCGAACCTTAATTAATGCAGGCCAACCTTGTTATTTGCTCATTTTCAAGTCTTTACACTTATTTTTAGCCTTAACTCTCAACGAGAGAGTTATAGTACTTATTTTACTTTTTGGAAAGTTATTTTATTTTTTGGAAAGTTATTTTATAAGGTATTTCGATCACTGTAGAAAGAGTTATGATTTTTAAAAATTACCCCAAAAATCTAAAACCTTCAAGACCTTTTCGCTAAAACCTTTTCTTTTTAATTTAGAGTTAGAAAAATTCTCACTCCTGAAACTCCTAATTTAATTTATCTTATTATTGTGCATCTCAAGTGTGGTTCGTGAGGTCATTGCTACTCCCCGCTCGAGTCCTCCCAAGTCATCAGAGTATTTTACCTGTAGCTTACAACTTTAAGGTAAACATATTGCTTGTATCCTTGCTGAATGCAGTTATTTAAGTTCAAGCAAAACATAAGTGTTTATTACATATTGTCTTGCATGTTTTTTCATTTGATAGTGATCCTGACCCATTACCTTGATGCCAAAGTACATTACCAATCAAAACTGGCCAGTGTCAACAACTGGTTAACTCCGTCCAGACCTCCCGATTGGTCCGGGGATGCGCATATGAAGGCTTATTAGTCCGATGATTGCAAGAATCACTCAAATTAACTTTAGTCTTGAAACATTAATTTAATTATTTATTTTCTCTCTTTTACAAAATGAATTGAAATGCGTGAAATAAAATGAATTGCTAAAATTTATTTGATTGTTAGGAATATGCGTATTTAGTTTCGACTCATTTGCACAAATATGTTTTATGTTTTGTTTTAGGTGATGCTCCTAGTGCTGATAAATCAAGTATCGGTAAGAAGTCAGGTTAGACGGGTGAATGGAAGGTCCCTTCAGTATATTTAAAGTCAGCTTCTAATGTGATACAAATCTTCTCTCTTTTTTTTCTTTCTTTCTTTTCTTTTTATTTTTTATTTTTATGGTTGATGTACTTGTGAGTTGTGGAGGTGAATGTGATCCCTCTGTTTGGTTGTGTAAACTAAGTGATCTAAGGTTTTGTATGGATAAATTAAGGCTATGTGTAATGTTTAAACTCCTCTTTGGGAATGTTGTGTATTGTTTAGTGTGATAACTATATTGCATGGTGTTTCTTTGTGATTGGTTAGCCTAGTCCTTTTTTGGACGGCGGTAATCTCCTTGGGTTCTTTAATCCGCTACGCTAATCATTGAGTTAGGAGGCGTTTAAATTCCAATATAGTGATTATGAATCTGGGGTGTTACAGATAAGTAAAATAATATTTTAATTAAAGGTTCAAAGGTTTGATTTATAGGGATTATACTACAAAAGCCAATGTACATCAAATATGCAAGCTATCTGCAAAGTCAACTACATCAAAAACTGAAGACAAAAAGCGTCCCTCATCCTACAAGTCAAGAGCCTTGATGAAATTGTCCTTTAAGTGTTGAACGGAAGTTGTCTCTCTCTCTCTCTCTCTCTAAGGCTCTTTGGTTCCTTTCTTTGAATGCTCCCGAAATCTCATGAGGAAAAACCAATACCTTCTTTCTCCATTTCCTACTGCAATGACACACCTTGCAGAAAGATGGTTGCAACAATTATAAGAAACCCCAGAGATGGCTAAGCAACTAAAGACAAGAGCCCAGATTGCCCTAGCCCTAGCAGTATCACAATGAAGCGACAAGTAATGAACTGTTGCTGTATAAATGTCATCTATTTTTGCTGTGTTATAGAATGTTCATGGGTTGTTAACAAAGACATAGCTGCCTTTATGTACTTCAGGGAAAGGCTGCTTGTACCTTAGTAGGAACTCAAGGATTGGTTTAGGTTTGTAGCCGCCCGATCCTCCCTGTATAGATGCTTGTCTAACTCTTTCTTTCTAGGATGATGTCTTTCTTGTTGCCGATCTGCTATACATGCCTCTATCTATGTTGGCTCTGTCACCTGTTTCTGAGACAATGAGAATGGTTTGGTTGTCATGAAGTTCTTCCTGTACAGTTGCATCTCTTGTTCCTTGTTAGTGTTGATGTTGTTCTTGCCGCTGCTTTGCTCTTTTTAATGCATGCCTCCTTTTATTCCGGTTCTGTCAATGTTTCTGAACCAGCAAGAGTAAGAGTGGTTGCTTTTTCAGCAGGATGGCCCTGCAAGCATCCGATCCTTCCGTTGCCCCTGGTGCACAGGTGGTTGCAAATGCCTTTGTTGAGCAGTATTACCACATTCTTCATCACTCTCCGGAGCTTGTTTATAGGTTTTATCAGGATTCAAGTGTCCTTAGCCGCCAAGAAGAGAATGGCGTGATGACATCTGTGACCACCATGGAAGTTAGTGCTTAGTACTCTGTAATTTGTAATATAATGGTAGTACATGTCGCAAATCATGTGTAACTTGCTCCCCACTCCCGAATCACTGACTATTGTTAATATAGCTGTTGAGGTCCATCTAATTTTCACCACATTACCCTCTGTCTTGTTTACATATTACATGACATGTGTATTGTCAAACATAAGCTGCCTGTGTAAGAATGTTGGCTTATAGTTTAAAATGAAACCTTAGTGAGGAAGCATAATAAGAAAGGCTCTTGTATTAATTGGCAGACCTGAGATCGAGTAGCCATAGCTTTGTATCGGCACATGTTTGTTTGCACAGGTTTTCAGACACCTTGTGTTATTTTGTTGCTCTAAAATATGCTGTCAATTTTTAGTGAATGTTAAGGATGATCCTCATACTTATCTGTTGCTGAAGGAAAAATTCACTTCAGCTGATGTGATTTAATGTCAATTTCAGGTACTTTGCTGGCATAGAAAAGATACATTCAGAGGAAAATAAGGGAAAAAGAAGTCACCATCGATGAACAATAGGAATTAGTTTAGAAGCACTTTCCATATACTTACATTTGCCTAAGCTATTCCTCTACGCCATCCATGAATGAAAATGAAATTGCTTAATTGCCTCTGTTGGCTTTTCCCCTCCTGTTTCTATTGTTTTATTTATTGTTTAGGACTTGCTAAAGATGGAGTAAAGAGCTTTTTATGGATCCTGTAACATGTTTCTTTGTCATTCAGTTGTTCCAAGCTGCTCTCATATGTGTTTTGTACATTGAATTCCCTATTTTAATTTCATTCAAAAGCTTCATATCAGATTGTCACCATCATTTCAATATAGGTTACTTGATATCCCCTTGCTTTGCTTTGGTGCACAGTCTATTAGTCAGTGGCTTAAGATTTTGATGCACCAAAACCAATGCCAATGTGTTGGCTCGGTGCTTCTGGCATAAAGCACCTCAATCAAGGTGGCTTTGCACACTTTTGTTCTACCATTTCCTTGAGAGTCTAATATGTATTCAAATTGGGCATCTTGCATCCTGATTTTTGTTTTGCTTGACTGCTTATATCTGTTGTGCTCTACCACTAATATTTCTGCATTGTCCAGCATCTCTTGTTTCTTCTTTGGTTCTCTCTTTTGACAGCCATCTTAGCTTTTCCGTTACCTATTTTATATTGAACGACTGAAGGAAGTTACTGCTCTTTTTTCTTTTTTATTATCTTTTTGTTGCAGGGCATCAATAAAAAGATCCTTTCACTAGATTATAAAAATTACAAGGCAGAGATAAAGACTGCTGATGCTCAAGAGTCATACAAAGATGGTGTGATTGTCCTAGTGACTGGTTGTCTGACTGGAAAGGACAAACTAAAAAAGAAATTCGCTCAGTCATTTTTCCTTGCTCCTCAAGCCAAGGGATATTTTGTCTTGAATGACGTTTTTAGGTATATTGATGAAACTGAACCATTTGAGACAAATTCAATTGCTGATGATCAGATTGATGACTCTGGAGTCGCTCAATCACCTGTGGAGACGGGTAGCTTTTATTTTAATGCCCTCTTCCCCCTTGATCGTTTTCTTTCTTTTAAGTGTTTGCTCAAGGCTTCTATTCATTGCCTGTTCTGTCTATAGAATCTGTTCATGCCTTTGACGCTGCTGGATCAGATGTGGTCACATCAGATGAAAGTAGCCAAATTCAAGTTGAGAAATCCTTTGAAATGTCAGAAAATGAGGGGCTAGTAGTTCCCAAAAAGGAGGAGATCCCCACAATTCCTCAATCAAATGAGAATCATGTTTCTGCTGTAGCTGAATCAATTCATACATCTGCTCAGCATGATGGAGCAAAGAATTCGTATGCGTCAATTGTGAGTTTGTGAACACCATATTTTTGTTATCTAAGAGCTAAAAATTGTTGCTGCCCATGCTTATTTTTGAGCGGAGAGTTATAATGTAAATCTGATTTTCTTCAGGTAAAGAAGGCAAAGGGAAGTCCTGGGCCAACTAAAGTTTATGTTCCCACTAATACAGTGAGGTCAGCTCCTCCAAATGCTCAAAAGCAGTCACCTGCAGCACCAACTTCAGCTGCAGTTGCTGAGACATCAGCCACCTCAAATAGCAAAGCCCCTGAGAATGTCAACACTCAGGAAGAAGGTACATGTCTGTCTTGAGTCCCTTTTCATAATTGTAGAACACAACGGATCACTTGATACTTATTCGTCTTGTCTGTTACCGTGTAAATCTTGTTGGTGATATATCATGCACCAATGATTTTAACTTGTTATTCTTGAGTTTAATGGTTTTGCTCTAACCTCTAGTGATGGATGCCTTCATGTTAGTTGTTGCGTATTAATTGGGTCTTAAACTTGCTGTGGGAATAGGAAAGAATACCATACTTGAGGGAATTCATAGTGAAGTAATGGAATGATAGTATAGTCAGGTATGGGGATACTAGAAAAGCATTGACTTGTTGCTTCACAACAAAGAAAAAGCAAATGGCAAGTGAGCAAGGTGTTCAATTTTGCCTATTGCAAGCTTCAGGTGGAAATGGGACTTTTGTAGTACAAAAGAATGGAGAATTAATTTGAGAGGAGATCTTGAAGTAGAAGCTGCCACCAAAGGTTGTTTTTTTGTTTGGGCAGTTATTGAAGGAAAGATTCCTATCGAAGACTTGCTTAAAAGGCAAATTTAACATCAGCTGGTAGCTTGTCTATGTATTTTGAAAGGAGGAGAATATTAACCACCTTTTTTTTGATTGTCGATGGGTATTTACTTTATAGAACATGGTGTTTTCTTTGATTGGTGTTAGTTGGGTGCGGCCTCAAGAGTGAAGTTATGTTCTGCTGGCTTCGAAAAGAAGATTGAAGAAGAGTTGGATTCTTCGTGAGTGGAGTTTGATACTTTAACCAACTTGGTGGTGTAATTGGAAGAAGCAAAATTCTTGGAATTTTGAGAGCAAACTAGAAGTTGAAGTGATTTTGGGCTTTATTTTTTGAGAACTTGGTTTAGTTAACGGTAGAAATGTTACTGTTGTGCACTTTGTTGATAAGTTGACTATAGAGAGCAGGGCTTTGTGAATTTTGAGAGTGCCCCTGTTTCATAAATGGGTGACACCCCCTTGGTATCTATTAGTATATCTTTTGATTACTTGTCCAAATAGGGGGAAAAACATCATCAACTAGAAGCTGGACAACTATCTTAGTAAGAGCATTTTTTCCTATAAAAAAGAAAGTAGTCAGAGCACCTTTTGTGTTGGCTGAAAATGTCAAATCATAATTGCCGAGTGTTCTGCTTTGCAAAATACTCAGTATTGAGGGCATGTTATCTGGTTGCACTTGCTTATTGTGTACCTTTGAGGCAACAGAATGGTGGCATTAGCCTCTGAGACAATTATAGAACTGTAGGGTCTATGCTGGGGAATTGGTTTTATCTTATTTTAAAAATTCATTTCCCACCACTGGAGGTAGGACTTAAGTAACAAAATTAGTGGAAGGTAGAGGTAACATGCAGGACACCCTAGGTCATAAACAAATATAAAAATAAAAGTAAAATTAGTGGACAGTAAATAATAGTCATCTATTGATCATTACATAGGTTACTTGAGAAGGCATTTCTCTTTTTCATGTTGATATTTTCAATGTGAAATTGCATTAGGTAGTGTTAGACCTATTGGATCAGCTCGTTGGTGCAATGAACTGGTGAATTGATATAAGTTCTTTTACTCCTAAAATAAAATATGATTTTTTCTGTTTCAATCTGGTTATAGCTTTTTGGACTCTTGCTTAACTTGCTGCTCAACCATATCTCTAGAACATTATTATAGTTTGTCGTTTGGGTCTTCTGGATACATTGTTCCTATTCTTGTTATAAGCTTCTAAGCGTTTCTGGCTTAGCTTTAGCAATAATCAAAAAATCGCGGCAGTGTATCTTTATATGTATTAGCTTTCTTTTTCTTTTTCTTTTTCGGCTTTTTTTGGGGGGTCAGAGGGATAAAAAAAGGGGGAAGGGGGGGCAGACACACAGAAAAATCTGCTTTTTAGAACTCCTGCTGCACAAAAACTGAAAATTGTCTTGTCCTAGACCTCTACATTGTTGAGTGACTCATGCAAAATGTTTCCCTTCTCACTAAAATGTTTATTGAAGCTTGAGACTGTTGCTATGTTGTAGTACTATAGATTGCAGTCAAGTGTATGCCTTTTCTTTCCCCTCTTGCTTTGCCTTATGAGAAACCACATCAATTGAACTGTCAACCTAAAACAGCTTGAGATTCCCGAATAAAAAGTCCCTATATGGTGACCTTTATTCTGAATATCATCAATTCTAGGGGAATGCTACTCATATCTTAAGAACAAGCAAGCGAACTCAGATAGGAAGCGTGTATATGTTAGTCATGTTTGTTCCATGAGTTGATTCATCATGCAAATGATGCTTATCTAGTATTGAATGGGTTTGTGATGAAGGTGGAAAGAGGGAAGAGAAAACAAAAGGCAAGACATGGCTGCTAGGGATGAGTAAAAACTGAGTATTTGTGAAGAAGGAACCCTAAACTTACATCATAACAAATTAACAAGTTGTGACTGCCACTTGTAAGGATGTCAGTTACCTGTGTAAACTGGAAATCTGCAAATCTAGGCCATTTAGCCCGTACAACATAGGCAGCCAGGCAAACTTGCAATTATGAGCCCTGCGACGAAATAGTTCTGATTGAAAAATGTGATCTTCTAGGAGGACAGCATTGCTTTGAAGTACGATCTTCACAAAAAAGCAATGTTCCATGATTATATGCAACTTGATGACAAATATTGGTTGCCATAGGTAACACACTAAGTCTAGAGACACTCTTTGCATTCATATATTAATCAATATGATTGGACGTGCTCAACTACGCTATTTGCCATATGGGTATGGTTGAAGAGGATATTATGGTGTTGTTTTATTAGAAGAAGAGTTTTGGAAT
Organism: Portulaca oleracea; assembly: GCA_029582165.1. Taxonomy (NCBI): domain Eukaryota; kingdom Viridiplantae; phylum Streptophyta; class Magnoliopsida; order Caryophyllales; family Portulacaceae; genus Portulaca; species Portulaca oleracea. The sequence goes on along the minus strand of CM055879.1, from coordinate 8,064,481 downwards.
GATATTTGCATGAAGCCATTTTTGAGATTGCCTTTGAGGGTATGGCTGCATTTGGTTATTGGTATCTTGGGAACCATTTGCATATTGTATGCATAGCCAGACAACACATACAACACCTACTAGAACCTCCAAAACTTCTTTTAAGCATATCCTTAGTAGGGATCATACCTTTGGTGGCTGCCCAAGCAAAGAAAAAAGCTTTAATGGTAGCCTTAAAGTTCCATGGACTTTGTAGGGAAAGAAACAAGCTTTAGTGGTAGCCTTGAAGTCCCAAATGGACTTTGCAAGGAAATCCTCTCCATTCAAGACCCTAGGCCATGTGCTATCAAAGCTCCTAGTGGTAAAAGAGCCTTTGGAGTCATAGGGTGAACAATCCTGTCATTACCATTATGCAAAACTCCCATGTCACTGATTAAAGTCCTCTTCCCAGTCATTAAGAGCTCTCACAAAAATCAAGTTCCACTGAGTAGAGTCACCATTCTAAGAAGCAATTTAGCATGTTGCCCTGTCGTTGATAGGGATTTCTCTGGTCCAAGTATTTTGTGTGAAGGACGTGTTGGTGGCTTGGAGGGAGAAGGGTGGGAAGAGGGTAGTTTCGTGGAGTTTGGATTTGGTTCCTTCATCCATTTGGTGGGCCACTTGGAAGGAGAGACATCAATGTACTTTTGAGGACAGAACATTCTCATTGTGATTGAAATTCTTTGAGAACGTTATATAGTTGGATTGTGGTGTACCAGGGTGATGGAAATTTGAATTTTTTTTTTAGTTTTGTTGATAATGTTGGTGAAGAGAGCCTGACGGCAGGGTGTTTTTATTTTTTGCCCCTTTTGTAAGGGTGCCATTCACTTGTGTCGTTTCAATACATATTCCAATTACTTATTAAAAACAAAAAATTGTGTGCAAAGCCTGTCCTACCCCATAAATTCTTGACTGAAATCTTTTTGCTAGTATTATCAATTGGATTCTTTTAATTTGTTGGTATTGTTCTAATGTAGGTGAGGGCTATTCCATCTATGTCCGTAATTTACCAATGAATATGACCGTTCCTCAACTGGAGGCAGAATTCAAGAAATTTGGTCCAATTAAACAGGAAGGTGTACAAGTCAGAAGCAATAGGGTTTGTCTCTTTACTTTGTACTGCAAAATGCTGGTGAGATTTTATCTATTGTTGATTTTCTTTTTCAATTTGTAAGTGTACCTTTTCTGGTTTATTTGTATCCAGCAACAGGGCTCCTGTTATGGATTTGTGGAATTTCTTTCTGCAAGTTCCATGGAAAATGCTATACAGGTAAATGATATTTCTGTGCTTTCCTTATTAGAAAAAAGATGTTTCTGTGCATTGAGCCCTTTAGTTTTATAAGATTGAATAGCTGCCTCTTGTGTTGAAACTAGTGCGTTGTACCATGTAATTGTATGCATAAAAAAATCTACATTGTTCAATGTGCTCAGTTTTTTTTAAATGAGCTCTTAATTGCACCTCATCTTTAGATGTTCATGCTCTTAGGAAAGTTGTATATTGCTCATTACAAACGGGGAAACCATGGTTGTGACCATGAACATTGCACTTTAGGCTTTTAGTCTGTTTATTTGCCTTACTTTTCTTTAGCTTGCAAAATTTCAATCCAAATCCACCTCCTGGAGTCCTGCTATATGATGGGGCTCTTTAAAAATTTCTGTTTTGCTGTTATTTCATTTTTTTGTGGGGGGGGGGGGGGTGTCAGATGCAGCAACTTAACACCCGAGGGATGAGTTGCTGAGAGGTTGTTTCAATTCAATCCTACATTGAAACCGTTTTGATGTCCTACCTCTGCCATGAAGAAATTGAACACAGTTGTATTTTTCTGCTGTGCTACAGTATGCTGTGACATTATACTAAATTCCCTTACATTTTGCTAGATCCTGCAAGAGTGCTTTTGAATTCCCTAGAACAAAGCATATTGACATCCGTTATTATTTTATTCGACCACACTTATAGAAAATGCAATTTCAGGTCTAGTGTGAGTTAAGTAATTTAAGCTGCCTCCCATATTTTGAAATTGCTTTGCACTTGCCATGTTCGTGCCATCATCAACCACTAGCTTTTCATTCACATTCATGGGTGTTGGCATGAGCTTATAGTTCAACATATTAAACTTCTTAAGTAAATCAGTTGCATATTCTTTTGGGAGATGAAAACAGCTTTCACTTTGATGCACCTCTAGCTCGAGAAAGTAATGCAACAATCGAAGGTCAGACATCTCAAACTTTTTCATCATACTACTAGATGTGAATTCCTCAACAATGGACTCACACGGCCCTAAATCATATCATCAAGATACAAACAGACCATTAAAAAATCGGAGTTACCTTGTTTTACATAGATGGTCAGTTCATTACTATTAAATTCATTACGAGTTGATCATGCTGTAGCATGCTCGTGGAGCTTGTTCTGGGCCATATAAAGCCTTCCTCAGTATGTATACTTTTACTTCCTCACCTTCAATAATGTACCCTTCAGGTTGAGCAATGTAGACCTATTCATTCATTTAGATCTCCATTCAACAATGTACGTCAAATTGATAAACCAACCATTCAAGTTGTGCTGCTATTGCTAGGAACACTTTCACAGTTTTGAAACGAGCAACTGGTGAAAATGCCTCCTCGAAATCAACTCCTTGTTGTGCATACCCTTTGTGACCAATCAAGGCTTGTGTTTCTGAATTGTCCCATCAGTGTTATATTTGGTGCGAAAGATCCATTTCAAACCGATAACATTTTTTTCCTTCTGGCTAATCTACCAACTCCCAAGTCTCATTTTTTGGAATAGCCAATAGCTCTTCCTCTATTGGTTTGCACCAATGAGGTTCATTCTTCACTTCTTAAAAATACATAGGGCCTCAAACAAGTAAAGCAAAGGAGCAAGCTGAACTGTTAGCAATAGCATATTTGGGGTTTGGCTTTCTCACTCTTATTGATCTCCGCAACGGAATAGGCCCCTTCACAGGTGAGGTTGTAGGTATGCTTGTAGGTGAAGGTACAAGCGAGATTTCATGTGAACCTTCAGGTGAAGTTTAAATAATATCGACGAACTCCTAGGAGAATTTTCTGGTGAATCTGCAGCGGTTGACTTTGTAAGATTTGAAATAAGGTGACTATCTAGAGAGGAGTTAGACTCGTTGTTTGTCCAAGCCCAAGTTGCTGCTTCATTAAAGACCACGTCTTTACTCATCAACACTTTGCCATATGTGGGGTTATACAGTTTATAAACCTTGAACCGAAGACTATAACCCATAAAGATACATCTTTGTGATTTTGTATCAAGCTTGCGAGGATAAGAAGACTTGGACAAAATATATGCTATACAACCAAACACCTTCAAGTGGACTTACTCTTGGCTTTCGGCCCTTCCAAGCCTCGTATGGGGTTTGATTCAGGACAACCTTTGTTGGTGAAAAGTTGAGAATATAGACAGTTGTAGCCACTGCTTTTGCACAAAACTTCTCAGGCTAATGTGTTGGATTCAACATACTTATACCAATTTCAACCACCGTTCATTTTTTTTTCACCCGGCCACACCATTTTGCTTTGGTGCATACGATGCTGTTGACTCGTCCATTTTTCTCACAAAAATCAGCAATCTCATCAGAATTAAATTCACCCCCATTCACCCATAAAGGAGCCACTTTGTTTTCCATTAGCACCTTAAACCTCTTGAAACTCCCAAATGTTTTAGACTTGTATTTCAAGAAAAACACCCAATTGATCCTACTGTAGTCATCAGTAAAGAACAAGAAATATCGAGTTCCACCTAATAACTCAACACTCATAGGACCACAAACATCAGCATGGACTAGTTGAAGACATTCCGAAGCTCTCCATGCCTTACATACAGGAATGAAACTCTTGGTCTGTTTGCCACACACAACCTTCACAGAAATCAATCAATATCATGTAATCCAATTACCATATTGTTTCTATCTAGTAGTTTCAATCCTCCCACATTCAGATGCCCATATTGGAGATGCCACAAATTTGACTCAATATGTTTTAACATTGAACGCATAATTTCTTTCATTTGAGACTTGCAAAGGAAGCATCCTATTTTGACTCTTAAGAACACTAACTATATGTTTACTAGAAGCTTTATCATAAACCTTAGATTAAAAAAGCATGAGGCGCAAAAAAGCGCAAAGGTCCCCAAGGTGCGAGGTGTGGAGAAAAGGTGCGTGCTTTTTCCAAGCTATATTTTAACGCTATAAGCTCAAAAAGGACATCAAATAATGGATTGGACACAAGTAATACGACAAGAAATCATGAAAAATCGTCCTTAACATATGATGTAACACCTAATATTCTTCTAAAGAAATAAAACAAGCATAGTCACTCGAAAAGAGAGGAAGAATTGGAGGGAATCGCGCAGTCTAGGGTTTCCTCACAACCTAGAAGGGGTTTTTCTAAAAATACTCTAAACATTTCATATTTCTTTATGGGTTGAACGGTAAAGCTCCATAAAGTGCACAAAGCGCGGAGGGAACGAGTCGCACGCTTTGTGTGCTATAGCGCATGAGGCTAACCGCTTTTTAAAACTAAATCTTAAACAAAGTAAACATTGTCATCAAATAATAGGAAATAGTCATCTTCCATTAGTTGTCCAGTGCTCAACAAATTGTGACTTAAACCCGGAACATATTGCATGTTATATAGAAGTTTTACATTACCCTAGGAGGTTTCGATACCAACTATTCCTTTTCCTTCGATCTTCATCATCTTGTCATCTCTAAGTCGAACTTCGCAATTCTGCTTCTGATCCAACTCTTTAAACATACTCCGTTTCCATTCATATGATTAAAACAACCATTATCCACGAACTAAACTCCATTAACGTCACCGTTAAGTGGAGAATGAGCCGTAAAGAGATATTCTTCTGCTAGAACATGTTCAACCAATTTGGCTCCCTTTTCTTCATACTTTGTTTTGCCCAACATTCAAGTTCTTCATGACCAAACTTCTTGCAGTAATAACATTGAATTTGGCTCTTATTTTGGTGTGGATAACCAAATGGGTCGTTGCCTTTACCGCCGCTGCGACCTCTGCCTTGACAGCCACCATGTCCTCTGCCGCGAGTACTTGAATTTTCTACTTTGCCTTTATAGGGAGACCTTAGTTTCAAAAAGCGCGTGCGTCGTCCCCTCTGTGCCTTTTGAGCCTTATGGTGCGCCTTTATGGAGCTTTTATTGTTCAACTCATTAAAAGATATGAAATGTTCAATGAATTTATAAAAACCCTTTCTAGGCATTAAGGAAACCCGAGACGGTGCGACACCCTTCCCTTTTTCCTCTCTTCTCGCACGACTAAGCTTGTTTTATTTCTTAGCAGAATATTTTGGTGTTACATCTTATGTCAAAGATGATTTGCGTGATTTTTCATCGTATTGCTTGTGGCTAAACCATTATTTAATGTCCTTTATGAGCTTGTTGCATGAAAATATAGCTTGCACAAAACTGCGCTTTGGTGTGCCTCACATGCATGAAGCGGGCACCTTCCCTCTGTGCTCCATGCTTCGTGCCTCGGGGATCGTGCTCTTTTTTGCGCCTTTCTTTTTTAATCTAAGAGGGACGCTCCCCCTTTACTTGGAATGCCTTCTCTACTTTCTCATAGGACCTATTGATCCTAACTTCATGGGATAATAATAAACCCATTAACTCATCAAGGGTGTACTTGAAGAGATTCTTTGACTTCTCTATTGCAGCAGCAACATGATCGAAATCCTTAGTTACACTCCGTAACACCTTACTATAATTTAGCTATGGAGACTTTCCCAATAAGTATTCATATGGTTGACAATTACAGAAACTCTGAACATAAACTCTTGGACTGACTCCTTTTCTTTCATCGCCAAGGTTTCAAATTCACGTCTAAGAGTTGACAATTTGATAGTGAACACCTTTTCACCCAGTATCTCCGATGCCTCGTGGGAGGTACCTGCTGCTGTGATATGGAGGAAGATTTCGTCATCAACCACTCATTGTATGAGAAACAAGGCCTTTGCATCTCTCTTACTTGTCTCTCGTAGTTGTTGATTAGGCTGAGCTGGTGGACTCAGGGTAATCCTTGTCTACGAAATCCCAACTCTTGGGACCTGAACATAGTCTTCATCTTCAAACTCCAAAGGTGATATTTTTGTCCTTTGAAAGTTGGAATTAGTGGTTGGGATGAAGAATTTTCACCATTGTTAGCCATGGTTGTTTCTGAGTTGGGCTTTCTACGGGTTTTGTTTTTTTCCCCCCTTTGGCGGATTTTGGCTACTCGTGCCTTCAAAAGAGAGGTATTCTAATACCAATTTTGTTGGCTCGATGAATACAAGATAGGTAAAGAGAAGTTTTTATTGTGAAATGGAAACTTTAACTCACACATATTCTTATTAATTCCAACTTTTTTTTTTGATATGAAAAAGATATATATTAAGAATAGAGTAAAGGAATTGATGCTCATGTTAATTCCAACTAAATTTATAGCGTAAAACCAAAACTAAAAGCTCCTGAAAACACTAACAAACATATAATCCATTAATTGTTATGTTTCTCAACAAAAGAAACAGAACATTCTGAATAAGTAACATCAATTTTGGAGTAGATGTTTAATAAACCACCCCTAATAGATTTCTTGCAACTTACCCGCCCAGGCAAAAGAATACTTACTCTACCAAGCAACTTGCCCTATGGATTTCTCTACATCGGTATAGCGTAGTAGTGTGTTTTAGAATAATCTTGGATATTCTAGGTTAGTCCACACTTCTGAAGAATCTAAGATATTTGTGTGGAGTCCTCTAGAGAATGAATATTAGTTGTATGATCAAGTAACTTTATCATTCATTGAGGAAGGGGAGTGGCTATAAATCCCAAGGGGGTTCTCGTTTGTAATCACCTAGGAGTTGAATAGAACGTTGAGTGTTCGATTGAATGTTGTCCTAAAATCTTTGTTGAGTGATCCTTTGTGTTCTCTTGCTTTCTTGGCCTAACAGCCTAAGTCAAACATTCAAAAAGGCTTACTAGCAAGCTTTAGAAGCGGGTTATGAGTGACTTTTCTATTTCTAGGCCACAGTGTGATTTCCCCTTAGTTTTTGAATTTGACAAGCTTTTGAGAACAGAGGGAGTATACGAGTCACTGGAGTAGAGGAGTAGGATTGCTATGCTCTTTTTCACTGCAAGTTGTTGAATCCCTGCTCTGGTTAAATGTATGTATTGGATAAATTTGCAATGACAACCTTCACCACCTACTATTATCTTGGTAGAGAGGGACTTATAGTCAGTCTGCTGGGGTTTAGGGGTTGGCACTTGGCAGGCTCAACTCGATTTGCCCAAAGGCCAGGATATGTTGAATAAATTGGACTTATCATATGACAATTCGATGAATGTGTGATCTTTATATACTGTGGCATTTTAAATTCTTATTGACCTTAAAGGTGTTGCTCCTAATAAGTGGTGGTTAACTGCAGGCTTCCCCTGTCATTGTTGGTGGCCGACAAGCTTATGTTGAAGTAAAGAGGACGACTACCCGAGGTATATAATACCACATTTTTTTCCTGGGGGAACAATGCTAGTGAAATAATTTTGTTTTGAAAAAGCAGCAGATGGGTTTCCTTGGAGGATGTTTTACATAATGGTCTATTTCGTGAAAGTGCGAGAAACTACATAAGAAAAAATTTTAACATAGTCTGTCTTCAAAACTTTTCATGGATTGCTTGGCATCAGTATGTCTACTTGCAAGGCTACTTTATTATTGGATCTTGCTATATCCTGCTAGAGTGAGACCCAGTTGAAGACAGACCGCTTTTAATTGATTTAAAAAAAATGTGAAGCGGAAAGACTGAAATCTTGATTGTGTTGTTTGCAGTGGATAGTGGACGGGGTAGTAGGTTCCAGCCTGGAAGGGGAGGATTTCGGGGTGACAACTTCAGGGGCCGTGGGGGTTATGGGGGTGGGCGTGGCTTCGGAAGAAATGATTTTGGGGGGCGAGGCGAGTATTCCAGCCGGGGCAGAGGAGGACCAGCTGCCCGAGGTGGTGGGGACGCCTACCAACGAGGTAGAGGGAGATCAACTCATGTAACCGGGATCAACCGAAACAGTGTTGCTACATGATTCTTCTTCACAGCGAGGATCTTTTTTTTTCTTTTTTTTTTCTTTTTTTTTTGGACAAACCCAGCACCTTTGATGAACTATTCGGGCGGGAAGTCAGTAGCTTAGCCCAATGAAAGGTGATTGGAGTGAGGACTGTTGTTTGACATGGAACTAGAGTTTCTAACACTATCATGTGAGGGGGATGACAAAGGCGCTCGGTTTTCCTCATGCCTGTTTTGTTTCCCCCTCCTTAGGCTGTAGAACTTTTGTAAGGATATTGAGGGTTCATTTTGCAGTTCCCATGTAAGGATCCATAGAAGTTTTAGGCACTTGTATGTGGCATATGTATTAGTATTTTGGAAATCACAACATTTGTTTGATACTCTTAAATATTTACTAGTTGAAAGAGTAGGGCAATTGGCAGTGTAGATTTTATTACACGCGGGACTTAATTCATCCACTTTTATTATGCTGGCCTTGGTGTAATCTTATTTTTCATCAATTCAAAAGAATTTAAGTCTATCGAAATCAGTCTTCATGTAATCTTATATATTGGAAAGAAGTTTACCTGCATTGAGATACTACAAGACCTCACATTGATGAGACTACATTAAGGACCACTGTTGTATTGTTCTCATCTTCCAAGTTCTACAATGTACTTGTAGACTATTTACCAGAATGCCTAGAGAAAAATCTATTGCTTGATGTATTTACCTCTTTTAATAAAGATCAATAAAGCTATCCTGATTCATTGATTTTGGAGCGAGGCTTTTGGCGCTCATTCTATGTAAGCTACAAGAATAGTTCTCAGTTCTACAGTTGTTCTGCGAGGGTTTTTATGGTTGCACGACGGTTGGAGATCCATAAGCAGGCTACCTACGGCCCACAAAGGAGTCCCCTTCATTAGCAATTTCTTCTTTTACCAAACACAGATGAGAAATACACAGTGTACAGATCACAAGAACAATTCTCGCCTCTAGAATATTCAAAAACCAACTATGAACAGTAACATAACTACTACTATCCTCATTGTGCTACAAAATTGAAGTTTTGCAAGATCTATCAAGCCAAGTAGGCTCTCTTCGAATCCACTGAGACAGTAAGCTTAAAACCAGGATCCCTAGCACACTGAAAGAACAATATTTTACAGTCATCAACTTGTCATTAAGCAACACCAACTGTTTGAGCTGCTGCTGTTCTCTGAGCTTTACACCTGCCAAAATAAAATTCATAGCTCTATATCAATCGTATAGAATCTCAGTTTATTAGAAACAATATATTCCTTCGATCAAAGATTGTTCCACTAGGATTACTTAGGGCATGTTTGGAGAGAAAAATGGAATGGAATAAGGGTGGGATAGGTATCCAATTCCTTTTCTTGGTGTTTGGTGAAGCATTTCTGGAATGAGATTGGGAAACCTCCAGGTTTCTAATCCCCCTCAAAAGGGTGGAATTAGAACCCTCCCATATATGGGGGGTATCAAAAGGGTGGAATTAGAACCCTTGCTTTATTCCATTCCCTTCTCTCACCAAACACTTTCTATTTTGGAATCAAATTCCATTCCCAACCCTCTAGATATCTAATTCCATACCCATTCCATTCCATTTTTCTCTCCAAACATGCCCTCAATGTAGCTACAAGTGACAATACAATTTCAAATAGGTAACAAAGCAGCACATAACAGCAAAGACTATCACAAATGGAAATCATGCCGAAGCAATGCTTTAGGAGATAAAAATTTGGACATCTCCATAGAAGACATTAGCATACCAAAGACTGGTAAGACAACACAATATCACATACAGCGAAATCAAATACAGTACAACAATTACTTAGCAACATGGAATTTGAAGTGCACACTAAAAACAAGTTTCAGACATATTATATACAAAGAGATCTGATATGAGCTGACTTTTAGAAGGCTAGTTGAAGATATTAGAGTATCATATATTATATGATAGAACAGCATCTCCGATGCTCCATAACTATGGTTTCCTAGGGAGGCATGCACGATACAGTACGGCGACAATCGTCAAATGTACCATGTGTGCTGACCATGATAATTACTTCTATACTTCTAATTCTGTTCAAAATGTAATCATATCATAGTGAATTGCAGGACAAGAAGATATAGACGAAGCTAGAAACTGTCCGACTCATCACTCAAGTCATAATTACCAGGAAAGCTATCCAGGGTCATCCAGAACGCCGGTCACTAAAGCTCAATGTTAATCTAGTTTTGGCTTGGGAACGCTTGCTCACGGAACGGGGATTGTAGGAGTATGTAGTGACCCCGGTAACTATGATCTCAAGTAACCAAATTAAAAGGGATAAGCAAGGAGGATACACATAGTTGACTCAGGTTATAAAGAATGGCAATCAGAAAATACCAAGAGCCATTTGTAATCTATTTCAGGTGCTAACATAAACATATTACCCTCAGTTATAGGATATCCTAAAGGGAAAAAGAAATGAGGAAATGCGCAATACACTGTGAAACCAGTAAATAAGTAAACACTAGTGGATAAACATAACAATAGAACAAAAGTAATCAAAACAGTCAAAACATGAACTAGGTTTCTCTTAAAAGGCAGAAAAGTGCCAAAGATCTTAAAAACGTCAGTGCTGAGTCAATGACAACATCTAATCATTTGTATAATAAGAGTGGATTCAAGAAAACACTAAAAGAGCACATTTACTAACCTATTACACTCAGATCTTGATGCATAGTTATGGTTATTACAATTTGAGCACATCCAATCTCCCTCTCGCCATTGTTTAGCTCTGCAGTGTCGAATATAAGCAAAGTTACTGCTACATGTATACTTCATTAACAATTATTGATGTTATCAGAGACAAACAGAATATAAGCTCTACCAAGCAACTACACACCATAATTAAATTTCACACAAAACAAGCAGGTCATCAAAATCTGAAGATGAAATAGCCTTCTTGAATCGTTCAGAAGATTACACAGAAAAATCCTATTTTAACTGGTGTGAAAATTTCATAAGACCTAGGGCATCCTAATCTTGATACATGGTTTGCAGAGCACAATACCACCACCTAGCATGGATCACGCCTGAGTAGGATGTTGGAGATGGCAGTATGTAGGCAGTACTCATGCAAGAAAAACAAACCAATGCTTCAAAGCCACAGCACATCAAAAAATGGTAAACAAAAACTTCCTGAAGCAGACATGCAACTACTCATCTTGTTAGATGACCACAGCTCTAAAATATCAATTTCAGAGAACTCTAGTCAGATACATGTGTACAGCAGATTTCACAATGAGAAATCTTCCACTCAAAACCCAGGTTCAGTCATCTTAATTCCAATCTGGTATTGACGAACTGCTATGCCTAGAGGGCAAAAGTCAAGATAAAATGTCACAAATGAGCGCCCTTGTTTAAAGTATACATGGAATCTACTACTTTTTCATATCAAAACCAGTTTCCAGGTGGAACAGGACTTAGGAAAAGTAATGAAGTTTTGAATGTAAAAAGAAATAGAGCATGCATAAAACTCCTTTGCCCGGACAAGACCAACCTGATCACATGGCAGGATTTAGGGAGGGGTGTTGAAAAGGGAAAGATAACCAAATGTTGACCTTACCCTTTGCCAACGAGTGCTGGAGCTGTCTGCAGCTGCGGCAAATGCATAGCTCCTTGCATGCTTGGAGCAACAGGCGTGTTCCCATTTGGGTAGGTGGCATGCAACCCAGCCAGTTGATCACCAATAAAACCAGTAACAGGTCCATACTCAGAGTATGATGGCTGTTAATTGATCAAACATGGGATGATAAACATCATGATGACAAGAGGATAAAGTAGTACATTTAGGTTATACCGCCATAGATAGTAAAAACTGTTATTCTCACTGTCATTAAAAAAGGGAGAAGAGAGACAGAGATTTACATCTGGTCCAGCTCCAGCATTCAGTCTCTTGTTGTCCCACGCATGTACAAGCTCATCAGTGGCTAGACGCTTAATCCCAAGAGCTAATGCAAAGAGAAGGAAAAGGGGGACGCTATGGCTCAGTTCACACAATTACATAAACAAATAAATAAAGAAGGAAAGGTTAACAACGACAAAGGATTACTTAAACAAGGTGATAATGGGATCAAAATGTAATAAGCACACAATGTAAAGATCAAAAGTAGAATTGGTGATGCCTGGTTCATAAATCACAAGATAACAGATGCAACAACCACTGATTGCAGGACCATATTTTGGAGAAAAAATAAAACAAAACATTTGCATAGTTCAGTAGATAATTCATGATTGTCCAGACTGCCATTAGTTGTAGATGATTACCACAGCTGCTATATTTGCACCATAAAGTCATCACCTGTTATATATGCTTAAAAGCTATGTTACTCAGTCTCGGCTACAGGTGTCCAACATTGGCATGGATACAGCTGTCGGACTCGGCAACTTTAAGAAGTTTAGCATATTTTCATAGTAATCTGAAGTATCGAGTGTCGTACGATGACACTCGTACCCTGGTCTGAGTGCCAAGGGTCTGACACGGGTATAGTAGGAAAAATGAGTCGGAGTAACATAGCTTAAAAGAACTTGTTTTGCTCTAACATTTATTGCTAAAATCTTGCTAATATTGAAATATTCCTTAAAAGAAGGTGGTGCCTCGGGAAAGAGGAATATTTAGTGATTTGAAATAGATTCAAATGCTTGCAGCTCACTATATCCTATGATACCCTTCCCAAGCGGAGATGTGTTATAAGAGCAAACCAATACTGCACAACCCCTCATAAGTATTCCAATCAAAGGCCATCATAAAACATGGATAATAACTCTGCCAAACCCAGTTTACTCATAGGCCCTCACAGGAAACGAACTCCCACCCTTGGTGATCCCCACTGACAGGACATGAGAAACAATACAATTGAAGACAATTGATAAATCTAACGTAATCAAAAGATGTAAATAAGAAGCACTTATCAGCCTTACAGCCACCCCTAACGGATGTGGAACACACCCCCCCCCCCCCCCACCCAAAAAAAAAAAAAAAAAAAACCTACCCGAGAAAAATGAGAGAAAAGCAGTTACATGTCTTGTTGTAAGACCATTGGGAGATGGAATAAAGTATAACAAACAAAGCACACGATTTTGCTAGCTGGGGGATTTTCTTGTCAACTGGCTCACGGTACTTCCCATACTTGGCTAGATTAACAGTACTTCTATAGAGCCTATAATAGAGGCAATTTGCACGACTGAGGTGCTTATGTGTGTTTCCAAATGCAAAATACCCCTGTATTCCCCCCCCCCCCCCTTCTCAAATATACCCCTAAGCTTATTTTGTCAAGCAGATTTGCCCTTAACCTCTTGATTCACCTACTACAACTAGTTGCCTCCCCATAAATTATTAATTATTCCTTTAAAAAAGAGAAAATGCAATCCCACCCATTATTTCATTTCCCTTTTCCAGCCCAAATTGTTGATTATCAATCTCAAAACACTTGCCCCTTTCACTGAGAAAGCAAACCAAACCCCTCCCCCCCCACCCCCCCCCCCCCCAACCCCCAAAGAAAGAGACTAGTGATTAAATTTACCTTTTCCACTACAGATAAAAGGCAAGGGAATCGAGCTCGGCTTAGCCAAGGAAGAGCGGCAGAGCAAATTGACAATGACAGCAGTAAAAACAGCCTTGGCATCATCTGGTGAAATTTTGATAAATCCCATATTGTCTTAGAGTGATCAATGTTAGGGTTTTCGATGGAATAATGATGGGAGTAATGATGGCGAGGTTCGAAGAAGACGAATTTGTGAATGCATTGGGTGCTTGTTCTGGTTTCTCAGTGCAAGCTGTATAAATTGATTTTTCTTGGTTAGAGAGAGAGAGAGAGAGAGAGATTGATAATTAAGTCAACAATCTGGGCTGGAAAGGGGAATGGAATAACGGGTGGGATTGCATTTCTATCCTTTTAAGGAAAAATTAATAATTTCTGGGGAGGCAAGGCAACCCGTTGGATCAGGTGAATCAAGTGGTTAAAGGCAAATTTGCTTTATAAACTTAGCTTAGGGGTATAATTGAGTGGAAAAATACAGGGGTATTTTTGCACATTTTGAAAACTAACAGGGTGATTGCACTGAGATTTCCAACTATGTCTGAGATTCAGATATATTTCCAAGCATACATTTCCAAGTTTCAACTCATAGTTCGTTGATGTTGAGAACAACATATCTTTGACTCTTTCAAAGATGTGGACTAGGGAGACGAGCCCAACAACCTCAAACGCATAAATCTTGACATCTTACCACTATTTTATCACACAAACATTTTACAAACTATTTGCATGATTCAAAAAATATTTATCCCCAGCAAAAGAGCATCAAAGAAGCCGCTTAGCATCTTAGTTTAAAAAAGCATGCCTGGGGCGCAAAAAAGCTCGGGGAGCATCCACTTGCGCTTTTTCACATTGAAGACCAGCACTTTCCAAAAAGCCTGGACTTACAGGCGCTTTTTGCACCCTAAGTTGCTGCTGCTTTCTGTCACCTCCAGATAAGTCTCTTTTCTTCATGTCCCACCCTCCTCCTCCTTCCTCTCTCTTTCTAAATTGTCTGGCTAGCTTTCTCTCCCTTTCCTACTTCTTCCTCTTCAAGTGCCTCTCTTCTTTTTCTTCCTTGGTAAAATCCTTTGTCAACTATATCTCCATCTTTTTTCTTTTTTTAGGCTATACTCTAACTTCGTTCTCTATTTTTTTCCAAGGTTATAATATTGCACCCCACGTACAAAAGCGTGCGCACGCCTTTTTGTGCTTCACGCTCTTTTAATCTAAGCTTAGCGTGGATCACACCAATATAGGCCAGAGTCAAATTAGCTCGAAAAAGGGAAGGAAATCCACAGGGAAGATTGATAAACAAACAGCTACAAAGGGGAGGAGAGAAAAAAAATATATAAGAAAAGAAACGATTCATGTTCATGTATAGATACACCTTCCAAGTGATAAGAGTGCAGAAATGCAATCAATCACGAGGCAGCGATGTCTAATTCACAAGCAAATGATGTCATAAACACTTCATTCTATCTTTTGCGTGTGCATGTGCATTTGGGCGGCAGGCGCGCGCGCGCGCGCAGGGGGGGGGGGTTGGCATCAAATTGATGTAAAATGCCAACTTTTACCAAGACCAAAGCTTGAGAACAATTAATTGCAAAGTCAGGGCAGAAACATTTTCTTGTAGACTACATTATCAGAGCAGGCATTGTATAAAGATGCAACAAGCAGAAAAATTGCTGAGAATAGGGACCATAGCATATAGTCAGAGTTTCAGACAAAAATGCTACCAAGCAAACTATAACTCCATAAGCTATGAGGCGAAACTCAACAAGTTTTGATGTTAGTGTCAATGGTACACTGGTACTGAAATTTCGGTGGAAAAGCTCTCCGTATGACAAGTAAAAGAGTCGGTTTCTACATAAATCACTGAAGATAGAAATATCTCTGCCTGGAAAATAATGCCCATACCTGGTGGTGCTGCATTACATTTTTTGCACTGCAGATAAGCAAAAGACAAGTCAGGCACATAAATGAAAACAAGCGAATCCCAAAACCAGCTACAGCCCGTTATGTTTTAAGACTATAAGAATACTTGAGAAAAAAATTGCAGCTTTAAGAGTACCTGTGAGCGTGATGAGTAGTTGTGAAAGCCACAGTTGCATATCCAGTCACCATTACGCCAGTCTTTAGGGACTGAAGAAAATTGAAATGTATTGTTTGTATTTGGTGCAAAAGCACCTAGTGGCCAGGCTGAGCTGGATGGAAACTGCTGTTGGAATGTAGTGCTCCCCAGTAAACCCATCCTTGGCTGTAGTCCTTGATCTCCAATAAAGACTCCAGACAGAGCAACGGCAGGCATGGCTGCCACGTCCTTTGGTTGACCACATTTTTTGCACTTCTCTCTTGATGCATAATTGTTGTTAGTGCAACCTATTGATTCATTGCCACCACACACACAAAACCCAAATGTATGGTGGAGAGCAGAGGGAGCCAAGAAGACGCACGCCAACCGGACAAGAAAGCCAAAAACACACACACACCACACATTTCACAACCCACTCAAACTAAACATTCTGAAAATTTCATTAATTTATGCATGTCCAAAATACAAATCAATCCTTTCTTCCTAGTAATTAAGGTGTCAGAGACTAAATAAATCAAATAACCATAAATCATCGTTATAATGCACAGAGAAATAACATAACTGGGTAGATGAAAAAACTTCAGTACAGTTACCCAACACCTGTTCTGCCCACTGCTAAGGTAAAATCTAACTAATCTATCTAAAATGCCGCTACAGTCTAGTAAGCTGTAAGCTCTTAGCATTCCTACATATTGCAGAATTGCGTGCCTATGATGCAAGGATGTTATCTGAATTATCTCAATATCAGTGCCAAACATCCAGACTCCTTGTTATCAAAGTTCAGGTGCCCATCAACAAAATCCCTAAGTAACATCACATCATAGAATAAAACAAAAGCTAAAACCTAGCAAAACCCTAGGCATAGGGAGACTCAAGAAGTTTACAAATTAGGCAACCCTCTAAAAGCATACCCCAAAGCTAAAAAAAAAATACATGGTTGAAGTCTCTAAAATCTACAAGTCACCCCGACTTCCTTCGAAACTCCAGCATCCACAAACCTAAAAAACACTAGACACAGTTCAATTCAATTTAGGCAATCCCCAGAAAGCATAACCCATTGAATTGTGGAATATAAAGCTCAGAAAATACATCCACGAACCCTAACTGTGGCTTCCAAAATCAGCAAAGGGGCGTGAATCAGAAACTCAGTAACGAGACCAACAGCAGAAAAACAAGAAGAGAGTAGAGGCGATAACCAAAGGGAATATGGAAATTACCAGTGCAGATCCAATCGCCGATGCGAGGGAGCCACTTGGAATTTGGAGGGGTTTTGGTGTCGACGAGAAGACGAGGCTGCTTGCAACGATTGCAGAATGAACGGAAGGCGTAGTTTCTGTTCTTACACCCACTGCAATCCCAATCGCCTTCTCTCCCCTCCGCCATTGTTGCAGAGGGCTAATCTGGTTCTGGAGATACAACAAAGAAACAAACGACTCAAGTTTGCCGGCTCTTTTTTACACCTTACTTGACTACCAGTCACAAACCAAGTAGGCAAATACCAAATAAATCTCATTAAAAAAAAAAACAACAACAATTGATAGGATGTCGTGTTTTTCTTCCAAAAGAGATTTTCAAAATTGGCCGGAATAGAAACTCGAAATTTTTTTCATCCCCCTAAGTTTTAATGTCGCCTCCTTTTATTAAAACTTTTCCAAAATCACCCTCAAACATCCTCTCTACTCCCTCTGTCACTCTAGAGTATGTCATGATGGGATTAGTTACTTGAATTGATGAACTTGATGATGATGGTGATAAATGTCACAACCAAACCATAGGAATGGAGCTTCATGCACTAAATATGGACTTGGGTGAAAGAGAATCACCACCCATGAACTATCAAAATCACCAAGAATTGATAAAGGATTCAACCACCACAATTCTACAAAGAATTTAGCTTGAACACCACTACAATTAGATTAAGGCTAAAGTAAACAAGACTTGGAGTAGAGAAAACTTGGAGGGAAAATCCCAACTTTTTGTATTGATGATGATGAGCAATTGAATGCTTCTTTCAAACCATTGTAAATGGTTAAATATAATGAAGGGGAAGAGGGGAGCTATGAATCAAATGACGAAAGGACTCATGCTAAATACATTAAATGCCCTCCTAGAGAGGCTTTACATTTCATTGGGGGGGACAAAATGGGGAATACACAAAAGGGGAGGAAACAAAAGGGGAAATTTCGTAGGGAAATCTCGACTTCCCAATTTCGTCAGGGGCGAAACACTTGCGTCACGTGCGTGACCTTGCTCGTGGAGAATCTGAGTAGGAGGTCGTCCGCAGGGTCGTGGTAGTGACCATAGGGTGGTCGCAACTGCGATATTGGAGGTCACACGAAGGACTCCAACCAATTTCTCGAACCAAACTCTACCAAACGCGAGGTCGCGAGTGCGACAAGATAGCCGCAGGCGCGACATGTGCTCAACTCCAAAAGTCCTGGAAAGGTTGTCACGGTCATGACAAACCCGTCGCGGGCGTGACATTTGACCCCTGAGTCCCGCCACGGTCGTGACAAGCTTGTCACGGGTGCGACACCCAACTTGCTCCCAACTTTCATCTCTGCCGAGGGTTGTCGCGGGCGTGATGCTAGTGTCACGGCCGTGACGCTAGTGTCACGACACCCCTTAATTATGCCCAAAGTGACTTCTAACCCTCTCTTTGACGACAAAACAACCAATCACCCTGAGGAAGTGGACAATCAAAAGCCCTCGGGGTTGGTGAACGCCCTCGAGCCACTCAAAGGGGCTCAAGGCCGATCCAAAGGACACCCGACACGAGCTTAGGGGTTCCTAGGTCACGAGCGAATTGGATCTCCACTCGTGTACGAGACAATGCTACCCTTTTGGCTTGAGAGGAGAGAGGAGTACGGGCCCCGAGACTCTTCATCCTCCCCTTCTTGAATAGGATGTACCCTCAAATTCTCATTGGGCTCATCATTCTCGATGTAGGAAGAGAGGTTGCCAATGTTGAAGGTGGAGGAGACACCCATGTCCCCTGGTAGGTCGAGCTTGTAGGCGTTGTCATTGATCTTCTCTGTGACCCGGTACGGTCCGTCACTACATGACATGAGCTTGTTCTTTCTTCTTGATAGAAATTGTTCCTTCCTCAAATTGAGCCAAACCAAATCCCCCGGCTCAAAAGTGATGTTCCCACGGTGCTTGTTGGCCCGAGGCTTGTAAACCTCATTGAGCTTCTCGATGCAGGCTCGAATTTGTTGATGAAGCTTTTGCATTTCCCTAGCCTTCTCACTTGCCTTAAAACTTCCCCTCGACTCCAAAGGCAAGGGGAGGAGCTCGATGGGGTGAGAGGATTCACACCGTAGCAAGTCTCGATAGGGGAGTTGCTGGTGGCAATGGAAAGAGCTCGGTTGTATGCGAACTCGGGATGATAAAGTTTCAAATTCCAATCCCACAAACTCTTGCTCACTAACCCTCGAAGCAAGGTAGAGAGGGTATGGTTTTTTGTTTCCGTGTTCTCATCGGTCTGGGGATGGTGGGACGTGCTGAAAAGCAACTTAGTGCCCAAAAGCTTCCAAAGGGATCGCCAAAAATGACTGGCAAATTTGATATCCTTATCCAAGATAATGTTCCTCGGAATGCCATGTAACCTCATGATCTCCTAGAAGAAGAGATTAATGATGTAGGCAGCGTCATTAGTTTTCTCACAGGAAATGAAGTATGCCATTTTAGAACACCAATCCACCACTAGCATCACCGAGTCCTTACCTCAAATAGTCCAGGGAAGAGCCACAATGAAATCGTTGCTCAAGTCCTCCCAAGGGTTGTTTGGTACCGGAAGAGGAGTGTAGAGCCCTTGGTGGAATTAGCTCTTCGCGTGGTGGCACAAGACACACTTTGAGATCACATCGTGCACATCACCTCCCATCTTGGGTCTAAAGAAGTGCTCCTTGAGCATATCAATGGTCTTGTTGATACCGAAGTGACTAGCAAGACCACTGCCATGAACTTCCTTTATAAGCAACCTCCTCAACCGGCATCTCGGGACACACAGTTTGTTCCCCTTGAAAAGGAACCCATCTTAGAGCACATATAGTCCACCACCTTCCTCGAGATGAGGTTTGATATCCTCATCCTCCTTGTAGTACTCTTGCATATGTTGGAAGCCTGGGACCTGGGCTTCCATGATCATTAGCAACGCATGTCTCTCGGAGAGAGCATGTGCCACTACATTGACGTTCCTTTTCTTGTGTTTAGCCACGAACTTAAAGCTCTGGAGGTATTCCACCCATTTGGCATGTCAGGTGTTGAGCTTATGTTGGTCGTTCAGGTATATGAGTGCCTCATGGTCGGAATTGAGAATGAACTGGCTGGGCCTCAAGTAGTGGACCCAATGGTCGAAGGCACGAACAAGGGCATACAACTCCTTGTCGTAAGTAGAGTAGTTCTTCCTCAAACCATTAAGCTTCTCGTTGAAGTAGGCTATGAGGCATTGATTTTGCATAAGGACGGCCCCAATGCTCACCCCGCCAGCATCACAATTAGAGCTGGCAATAATCCGGGTTCGAGTCAAAGCGGGTTCAGACAATTCGGACATTTGGACAAAAACCTCAGACTCGAACCCTGTCCGAATTTCAATTCGGACAAACAATTCATGTCCAAACCTGGATGCTAATGTCCAAATGTCCGAATTTACGTCCGAATGTCCGATTCTGAATTAACAAATCCAAAGAGCTGAGTCTTCATTACAAGGCCTAGTGACCTGTTTCATCAGTAATCACAATACCATACACAATTCCAGAGAGCTGAGTCTTCATTGCAAGCCTAGTGACCTGTTTCATTAGTATTTAGTAATTACAATACCATACACGCACTATATAATTACTCAGTCAGTAATTACAAAAGCAAAAGGGTATCCAATACTCCAACCAGAAGTTGCCTCAAACCAAAAGGGCAAGCCACTCAACCCTAAAGGAACCTGGTGCCAATCAAACAGCAAAGAACCAAAGGGGAGAGGCAACCAAAAGCCACATATAGTTGTTAAGTGCCACATTACATTAACAAAAAACAAAATGAATGCAACATAGGCCTTTGTCATCGGCAATCACATGCATCATGAGAAAGGAGCACCAATCCGGAAACCCTTTTGTACCTGATCCACAATAGCAATCAGTAGCCAGCAGGAACTCCCAAGCGTTCCCTCAAGCCATCTTCGCCAGTACCATCATTCTCATCCAATATTAGAGCAGTTTCATCATCTTCATAAACATGTCCAGCATCCATCTCTACACACTTAAAAATACATTGGTTTCATATTTTCTAACAAAATTTAAGAACCTTAAATTGTAAAATGAAATCATATTTCACGTAAACTACTTATACATTGATTTCATTTTGATATTTTAAGCAAAATATTTGTTCAAGACCATATGCTCCATTCTTATTATAAATGCTTGGAAACTACACCTTGATTATTGCACTAAAGAAAGCCAACAATGTACAAACAGTAAACTCTTATTATAAATGCTAAAGTTTACTAAATAAATTTCATAGTAATTAAAAGATAGGATAATATTATCAGATTATTACCTCTCAACCCAAAGTTCAATTGCGAGAGCAAATCAAAGCTTCAACATTGTCAGGAGCTAAAGAACATCTAGAAGGTTTTAAAATTCTACCCCCAACACTAAACGTCGCTTCCGAAGGTACAGAAGTAATCAGAATGCTCATTACATCACGTGCAAGCTCTGCAAGAACAGGCCAACGATATTGGACTGATTTCCACCACGCTAAAATATCCAAGTCTACATTTCTATCCGTCATAGGCTCATCCAAGAACAAATCAAACTCAGATTTACTTGTAGTATGAGCAGTAGACTGGACAAACTTGTCAAAATCCTAATAAGGAAAATTTAGACATTTAGTCATAATTATACATCAAATTCAGCCAAAAGAGAAATAAGAACACAACAATCAGAATCGAAGATAGTGCAAGAAATAAAAAACAGAAAAAAGAACTTACATGGCCCAACGAGATTTTCTTACTTGCTCTTGTGTTTGCTCTCCTAAAGGTTGACCCTCAGATTGAGGATCAAATCTCATTCAACTCTTACTATTTGCTTTGTACTCGGAAAAGAGAGCTACAACAGTATCATAGACGGATTTAGCCTTCAAAGCCCCATCCTCCACACCATAGAGTTTCTCATATGAAAATTCAATAAATTTCATCTTATAGCGAGGGTTTAACACAACAGCAATGGCCAATATCAAATTGCAATCCTCCCAATAACTGTCAAATTTTCTTTGCATCTTTGATACCATTGACCAATGAATTGGTTTGGATTCAAAGACTCTTCCTGTAAATGAAGTTGTATAGCTGAAACTCCATGGAAGAATAGATTGGCAATGGGGTATTTGGTCCCAGAAAATAAAGTAGTCAAGTCATAGTACACTTGAAAAAACTTGCAAAACACATCCACTTTCTTCCATTCATGAGGGAGAGGAGAGAAACAATAATGTTTATCAATTATAGCAAGGTGAGGGAAGACATCCTTGTAATAAAGAGCAGACTTAAGTATAAGGTATGTAGAATTCCATCTTGTCAAAGTATCTTGTTTCAACGTTCTCACAGTGGCAATTTTTTATCCTTTGCAGCCTGATTAAATTTCACTAACTGAGATGGTGAACCCTTCACATATTTCACACTTTCCCTAACCTTCCATATGACTTCATCAATCTCCTCCAAACCAGCATTCACAATCAAGTTAATGATATGAGCAGCACACCTAATTCGAAATAATCTATCCCTCAAAGGCAATGTACCTTTTGACACCAATTTTGTCATGTAAGACTCCACAAATGTATCATTGTTGGTAGCATTATCTAGTGTGATTGACATTAACTTGTGCTCAATATTCCAACCACTCTCACCCATTAAGTTAGAAAACTAATTGCTAATGAAAGAGCCATTATGAGGAGGAGGAAAGCAACAAAAGCACAATAGAAACTCATGAAGTTTCCAATCACTACCAACAAAGTGAGCGGTGATGTACATGTAAGAATCAGACTTCATCGAAGTCCAAAAATCAGAAGTGAGAGAAATTCTACCAGGACAAGAACTCAACATCTCCTTCACCTTACACTTTCCCATCTAATAAAGTTTAAGTATATCAGCTTTGCAAGTATTCCTAGTGATATACTTGACATCAGGATTTAAATATGCATGCAAATCCCTAACACCCTCAAACTCAACAAGTAGAAAAGGAAGATCGTGCCTCACTATCATGGTAGCAAGAAAGTCCCTATAGACACTTTGATCTAACTTTGGAGCTCTTAATGAAACATCACCAGTAGCATTCAATAGATTTATTTTAAACCATGCTGACCCTTCAACTTCAAACAAGTTTCTATGTGACGTATCATGTTAGTAGTGCCATACTTACTGTCGCAAATCATAACAGTGTTACAACCCTTGCATTTCCCTCTTTGAAAACCATCTTTCTCTAGATCAAGAAAAGTCTCCCTCTTAAACTTGATAAAATGGTCCCAAACAATAGACTGGTTCTTCCTTCTCTTAGGGACAACATCATTTTCAGAACCAGCCTTTGGTGGCTTTGCCTTTCGTTTCCGTTTTGGCCTCGAACAACCAAATTTATTTGGTTGTGCATCCCCACCCTATCAAATTAATAACAGAACAAGTCATAAAAACTTTCTCTAAATAATATTAATAAAATAAATTAGTTAACAAGTTAAATGAAAATTGTGATATAATTTATTAAATAAAGATAAATATCACATAAATAAGGGAAATCTACCATTTTGATTGATTCAGACAGTACATGTACATCAACATCCACATTTGCATCTACAACTCCACTGGCCATTCGTTTGGTACACTATTAAAGCACAAATAAAATCAGTGAAAGAAAATACTAGAAATAATAAGAACAAATAATCTAATACCAAAAACTTATTAAAATAGAACCATCACAAAATACATAATTAAAGATATACTAGTCTAGTAGAGCATAGCACAAAAAGAATTACATTGAAATTAATAAATTAACCGATAGAATACACAATCTTTGGCATATTAAGAGTTTAAGACCAAATTACCTATAATAAAATCCATCCAACACTATTTCAATTCAATATGCTTTAATAGTTTAGTATCTCTACAACTCTACTCAACTTAGTCCCACCTCAAAATTTGCATATTTTGATTTCACACAAGCAATTGGAATATGGTTTTGACCATTGATATAAATAAACTATCCTAATTCCTAAAGCTACGTACACCATTATACTAGTTCCAACCAAATGAAAATCAAAATTAAACAAAAACTTAAACTAATTTGTAAAATTATCAAACAGTTAAACCTAACCAAAATGAAACAAACAAAATATCCAACCAAATGAAAATTAAAATTATGAAACAACCCATTATACTGGTTCCCAAATTGAAGAATATAATGCCCCACTAGTTCTGAATTTTTGATTGAACAAATCAACAAACCCAGTTCATTTAACCGACCGAAACAACTCATTATACTGGTTCCCAAAAAAGAGACGAAGAAACACAACAACAACAACAACCAACCGAAAGATAAATGAAGATTTAGAAAGACAAAGATGGAACAAGAGATTACCGCACCGGGCAAGATTTGAGACAGAAGAATAAAGAGGCTCGGATTGAGGCTAAAATAGACGAGCAAGAACAAATCAACCAACACCTACAGTCCAAATGAAAAAATTAGAAACAGATTGAACAAAGTCAGGAAAAAAATGAAGAAAGAGATAGAGAAATGAGGTAGAAATGAGAAAATTAGACAAAGGTGTACCGTATGAAGTAGAAACAGATTGAATAAAGTCCGCAAAGGTTGAATCTTGCTGTGTACGTTGCTTAGATCGGCGCCAAAGACAAGCCAAAATAGAGAGTAAACAAGAGACTGGACTACTGGAGAGATAGATCTACTAATGGATGGGAGGTACTGAGGTAGCTGGAGAAGGAGGGAGGAGAGATATTTCTAGAGGGAAAACGGGTAGCAGATATTATGAGAATTAGGGTTTCTCTTAAGCTTTTAGATGGAGATGAATTAGAAAAGAAAAACCCTACTTTTATTGGGCTCAGATATGCGTATGCTAAACCCACTCAACTTAAAATTTTTTTACAGTCTATTCTGGTCCAAATTCGGGTCGGACATTGTCCGATTGTCCGGACCCGATTTTTACAAAAAAATCGGACAACCCAGATTTTAAACATCAAACCTGGACCGACTTGGTTTTCTATTCGGACGTGACCGAATTGTCCGAATTTAAATTCGGACAAAAATTCTGTGTCCATACCCGGTTTTCCGGGTTGGACCAAACCGGGTAATCCGGGTCGGTCAAATTTTTGCCAACTCTAATCACAATCAACCTCGAAAACTTGTGAGAAGTTTGGGAGGGCAAGAACCGGAGCTTCACAAAGCTTGCCCTTGAGCTTCACAAATGCATCGTGCACCGACTTGGTCTACTCAAAGGTACCCTTCTTCAAACATTCGGTGACGGGAGTCGTGAGGGTGCTAAAACCTTTGACGAACCGGCGATAGAAAGAAGTGAGGTCGTGAAAACTTCTCGCCTCCGTAATGGTGGAGGCAATAGGCCATGATCGAATAACTTTCACCTTCGAGGGATCCATCGAGATCCCTTGATCCAATACAATGTAACCAAGAAAGGTAACTTGAGGTGTATAAAATTCACACTTCTGAAGCTTACTAAATAACTTCTGTTGACGGAGAATCTTGAAGATGGACTCTAAGTGCGAGAGATGGTTACCCTCACACTTAGAGTAGACGAGGATGTCATCGAAGTACACAACCACGAACTTGCCGATGTAGGGCTGCAAGATCTCACTCATAAGGCGCATGAAGGTGCTCGGGGTGTTAGAGATGCCGAAAGGCATAACAAGCCACTCATACAACCCATCCTTGGTCTTGAAGGCCGTTTTTCGCTCATCACCATCCCGCATTCGGATTTAGTGGTACCCACTCCAGAGGTCGATCTTGAGAAAATGCAAGAGCCGTGCAACTCATCGAGCATGTCGTCGAGCCTCAGTATAGGATACCAGTATTTAATGATGATGTTGTTGATAGCTCGACTATCGACGCACATCCGGTAGGTTTCATCCTTCTTGGGAACTGTAACCCCCTAGGAATCATAATCACCAGATTAGGGGTAACCACCCCATCATCCAATGATTAGTGTAGTGGATTACGGAGTCCAAGGACATTACCGCCGTCCAACCACAATGGACAAGGCTACCATACACACAAGACTTCTAACAATAACATGAAAACTATAAACCAGAAATAAACATACATACATACATACATACATACATACATACATACATACATACATACATACATACATACATACATACATACACACATACATACATACATACATACATACATACTTTTTTCCTATTATTATTTGTTATCTTTTCTATCTGTTTGCAAAATGATTTGAAATGCGCGAAATAAAATGAATTAATAAAATAGGATTTACAATATAGGAGTATGCGTATTGAGTTTCGACTCATTTGCGAAGATACATGTTTACATTTTGTTTTAGGTGTTCGCTCTGGTGTTAGAAATTCTGATACTGGTAAGAATCAAGGGTAAATGGGTGTCTAAGAGTCATCTTTTGCAATATTGTGAAGTTGTGGTTGTGATCAATATGTCGATGTTAAGCGAAGGGTCGCACTTTTGCTAGAATTATTTCGAAGCTATCTTTTGTTGTGTATATTTGTTCTTGGCTACTTTGGAAACCCCTTTGAATATGTGGATTGTGTAGTAATAATTATTTGTCTGGTGGTTGTAAATGTGATTATATGTTGGTAATCAGTTGCGTTAAGTCGAACTATGGGATTGTTGGTTGGAAAGTATGGAATGAAAAAGTATGTATGGATGTTTATTTCTGGTTTATAGTTTTCATGTTGTTGTTGGAAGTCTTGTGTGTATGGTAACCTTGTCCACTGTGGTTGGACGACGGTACTGTCCTTGGACTCCGTAATCCACTGCGCTAATCACTAGATGATGAGGTGGTTATCCCTAATATGGTGATTATGAGTCTAGGGGTGTTACAGTTGTGGTATCAGAGCGTAAGGTTATAAACCTAGGGGACATAAAGTATGCCAAGAGTTGATTAATAAATGCTAGAAATGTGGTCGTGTGTGCTGAATGCATGAGTTGAGTCTTGTAAGCCTTGTGTTGTAGTCCAATGATGGTTATAATTACAGTCTTCACGATTGGATTTTCATAAGAGAATGGATAGGGGTTGGGAGCCCAGTGGAAGTCAAAAAATCTTTAGTCTTAAGGGTCTTTACAAGTTGGGTGCTTGATGAGTTGAGTCAAGTCTAGTACTACGAGATGAGTCTCTTGTGAGACGTATTAGAGTCAAAAAAATTATGTTTCATTGGTAGTAACATGATTTGAACTTTTACAAAGGAAGGATTTGTTTATCCTAAAGGTACTTATAAGTTTGATTTCGTGATGGATTTGGTCAAGTCTAAGTGTTGTGGCTGTGGTCAAGAGTCTTTGTCATTATCATAGATATCAATATGAACGACTTGTGATCCTTAAAGGTCTAGGGAGACTCATTAAAGTGAACGAATAAGAGTCAAGTCACTTGGATGTTTTAATGAGAGATACTCAGTACACTTTTGTTTTACTTTCTCTTCTACTAGATGGCTTCCCCTGGACTACCAGACCCATATGCTATGGTGATGCACCCCGGGAGTATGGTATCACATCACATACACGTGCTGAGAGAGTGTATGGCTATTCGTCGCTTGGATCCAACCTCAGAGTTCAACTACTCCCTAGTCAGGGTCCACTGCCTGCTTTACACTCTTCCCTTCTCTAACCCTTGGGGAAGCTTTAAGGATCGATACTTTGAGTTCATCTTCACGGGTAACACTAGGGAACATGGTGTGAGGCTTCGAACCCTAGGACCCTAGAATGTGGTTGTCTTTGAGTTACTAGTTACTGAATGGGATTGTGCATGCTTGGGAGCTTCCACACTACTTTCCTGAGCTTTTCGACTTACCACCTCACCTCCAAGTGCCTATAGCTCTCCAACCCGATCAGGATGTGAGCTCTGATGAAGAGGAGCCCATGGAGGAGGAGCCCCAGGAAGAGGAGCCCATGGAGGATGTTGAGGAGGACCCTTCGGAGGGCGAGCTGGAGGATCCACCTCACTCCCCCGACCACTCTCATGAGTCCTATGATGTGGTGATCGTTCAGGACCTCTTGGACTCTCCCATTGTTCTAGAGGTTAGCTCAGCCACGGAAGAGGAGGATGAGACCGAGGATGATGGAGGTGAGACTAAGGATGAGGGTGATGACGAGTTGAGTTTGGAGAAGGACGATGACAGTGATGACCCGGACTTGGTAACCTACTCTTTTGCTATTGGTTGCGTAGGCTAACTCATTCTTTTGCTTAGTTGGCTAAGTTAGGTGTTGTATGTTTTGTTGATATGTATGTAAACTAGTATAAGCTACCCAAACCATAATTTGATTCCGTTCGTGCATATTTTTGGGTTGTGGGCAAATTAGCTTAGGAAACTAATTTCTAATGTAATTAAACTACTAAACTGTGCAGGATGTGCAAGGTATTGGCATGGATCTAGGATCCTAATTTTCTTTAGATTTCCCCATTTTGATGCAACTGTAATTAGGTGGAAATGACTAGGCATGAGATGTAATGGACTTTACGGCGTATTTTATGAAATTATGTATGCTTGAAGTTGTTATATTTTTAGGACATGTGGAAAGAATACCCACTTGTGGCAAGACAAGCATGGGAAATGTGTTGGTTAGGTAACTAAACAGGGTACTTGTTATTTTGTAGCATGTCGCACATAACAAGAAATAGTCAACCCCATGATGGGTCCCAAGAAGGAATGGGTGACAATCAAGTACAAGGACTATAGGTGCAAGGGCCTCGATTACCTCCCTATGTAGTGACGAATCTAGGTTCCTCTTCTACAGTAATACCTCAGCCCAACCCATTCCACCAGGGTTTTATGGGACATGTTATTCAAGAACTCTTCCAAAGGATCCCAAATCCTAATAATCAAGTGGGAAGGCTTACTGATGAAGGGCAGTATGCCGATAGAGTGGTGAAAAGGAATCCAAAGACTTATTCAGGAGGGTTTGACCCAGTGGAATTAGAGGAATGGATCAGAAACATTAACAAAATTTTTGAAGTGGTAAGGGTACCTGAAGAAAAGAAGGTTGTTATTGGGACCTTTTATTTAGCTAAGGAAGCCGATATTTGGTGGGGAACCATTAGAGACAAGTATAAGGATTTGGGAGTGGCTTGGGACAAGTTCATAGAGGATTTGCGGGCTAAATTTTACCCCATATCCCTGCAACGCCAAAACGAGAAAGAATTCCGGGAGTTGAGCATGGTGAATCAAGAGATGTCTGTGATGCAATATGCGACCAAGTTCAATGAGTTGGCCCGGTTCGCACCTAATTATGTGATTTCTCAACGCATGAAGATGAATCGATTGGAGGAAGGGTTGACCCCTTATATTAGAAGCAAGTTAGCAGGCCACCCATTTCAAAGCATGCAAGAGTTGTACGAGCGTGCAGTTGAAGTAGAGAGAGTTAAGAAAGAGTTGAGAGCCCTCCACCAAGTTGATCAAGGGAGCTCAAAGAGGAAATGGAAGGATAGAGGGAACACTCATTAGTTAGGTCAGACCAAGAGGCATATTCTAAATCCGGTTAGGAACCACCCGCCCCTTACCTTTGAACCTTGTAAGAAGTACGGAAGGACTAACCACCCCACGAGCCAGTGCAGAGTGGGAACAGACAAGTGTACATGGTGCGGCAGCCCTAAACATGAAGCTTTAAGTTATCCCAAGAGACAAAGGGTCGTAGAGCAAGGCTCAGCAAGACCCATTCCTACGGCGCGACCAGGACCGCCTCCGCCAAACGTTGGCAGTGTAGGGAGAGCCTACACCATGGGCAAGAAAGATGCTGCAAAGTCTGGTACGGTAGTCACTGGAACTCTATATTTAAATTCCAAGCCTTTAATTGTGTTATTTGATTCGGGTGCCACGCACTTATTTGTGTCGTCTAGGGTTATCCCTAATCTAGGCATAGATAACCTTAGTCATCCAATCAATTACCAAATGGGGTTACCCAATGGCCAATCAGTAGTGTGTGGAAAGGATTGAGGAGGTGCCCCTTAGTATAGTAGGAGACGTCTTCTTATCGGATCTGATACAATTTGATTTAGCCGAGTTTGATGTAATTTTGGGCATGGATTGTTTATCAAGGCATAAGGATAAGATAAAATGTGATGAGGGTCTTGTGATTCTAAGAAACAGCCAAGGAGGAAGGAACTATTTTCGGGGAGAGGAAAATAAGGTCGAGTGTCATTTTATATCCCTCATGAAGGCTAGAAAGCTCCTAAGACATGGTTGCCCAGGTCTTATGTGTTGTGTGACGGAGAAAAGAAAGGAAGAGCCGGACTTATATCAAATTCCGGTGGGAATTTATTGATGTCTTCCCAGAGGAACTTACCAAGTTGCCCCCAAGGAGAGAGATAGACTTTGAGATAGAGCTAATTCCCGAAGCTTCACCTATATCTAAGGCACCATATAGGATGGCACCCGCAGAGTTAAAGGATCTAAAGGTACATTGATGAATTGTTACAAAAATGATTTATAGGGCCCATCGTATCACCGTGGGGAGCTCCTGTATTGCCGTGAAGAAGAAAGATGGTAGGTTGAGGTTGTGTTTTGATTATCAGGAACTGAGTAATATCACTAGAATTGACAATTTCTGACCCGACCTGAGAACTCGACCCGAACCTGCCTGAAATTTCTAGGTTTTGAACACGATTTTTTCAACTAAACCCGAAATACACCAAACTCGAGAATTAGCAGGTCAAACCCGACCCGCTCGTTTGACCCAAAACATTAAGTTTTTATGTTCAACTTTATTAAAATTTGTGACTTTTCATTGTAATTTTTTACTATTAAACTATAAGCGCAACTTATTTATTTGTTATTTCTCTAATTTAAGTGAAAAATAGTTACAATAATCTATCGTTACTAGAAGATAATCATATTTTATTATGTATATTGTGCAAAAAGTAGTATTTAGAGACCATTTTTTAAAAAGAAAAAACGGAAAAATGTCGCAATCATAACCCGCCGAAATACACCGCCCGTATTTATTTGAACCCGAAATACACCTGACCCGTATATACCCGAACCTAATATACGACCGACCCGAAACTTGCTCGACCGACCGAATTGACAGGTCTAAAGATCACAATTAAGAATAAGTATCCACTCCCCCAAATTGATGACTTGTTTGATCAGCTGCAAAGGGCTGGAGTGTTTTCAAAAATTGACTTGAGGTCGGGGTACCATCAATTGAGGATAAAGCATGAGGATATATTCGAGACTATCTTTTGAACCCGATATACGCATTATGAGTTTACACTTATGCCTTTTGGGATGACTAATGCACCGACGATGTTCATGGACCTTATGAATAGGGTTTTAAAGCCATTCTTGGACAAATTTGTAGTAGTGTTTATAGATGATATCTTGGTATGATCTAGGAGTCAAAAAGAGCATGCGCAATAGTTGAGGACTGTGCTACAGACCTTAAGAGAACACCAATTGTTTGCAAAACTACAAAAATGTGATTTTTGGTTGGACAAAGTAGCCATTTTAGGGCACATTGTCACGAGTGAGGGCATTAGAGTGGATCCCCAAAAAGTAGAGGCGGTAATGGGATGGCCTACACCCACCATCATCACAGAGGTGAGGAGCTTCCCCGGGATGGCCGGGTACTACTGACCCACCACCATCGTAGAGGTGAGGAGCTTCCCCGGGATGGCCGGGTACTACTGACCCACCACCATCGTAGAGGTGAGGACCTTCCTCGGGATGGCCGGGAACTATCGACCCCCCACTATCACAGAGGTGAGGAGCTTCCTCCGGATGGCCGGGTATTATCCCGGATTCATTCAAAATTTCTCAAAGATCGCCCTTCCACTAACCTACCTATTGAGGAAGACCACACGGTTCAAGTGGACAGAGAAGTGCGAGGAAGCATTTCAAGAACTCAAGAGACGGTTGACGACCGCTCCAGTGGCACTGCCAACTGAAGGAAAAGAGTACACCATCTATAGTGATGCCTCAAAGCATAGGCTAGGTTGTGTATTAATGCAAGACAATAGAGTTATCGCATATGCATCCAGGTAATTGAAACCCCATGAGTAAAATTATCCAACCCATGACTTAGAATCTGTAATAGCAGTGTTCGGCTTGAAGATTTGGAGACATTACCTCTATGGGGTACCAACCAAAGTCTTATCAAACCACCAGAGCCTCAAGTATATTTTTACCCGAAAAAAACTTAACTTGAGACAAAGAAGATGGTTGGAACTTTTGAAGGACTATGACTTAATCATCCAATATCATCCGAGTAAAGCTAATTCGGTGGTTGTTGCATTAAGTAGGAAGACTCAACACGGTGCTAATGCACTCCAGGAGGTTCAAACTCAACTAGCCCGCGAGATTCAGAGAGCGGGCATAGAATTAGTGAGGGATGGGGAGAGAGACACCTTACTAGCAGCACTGCAGTTGAGACCTTCTATTTTAGAGGACATCAAGGTCGGCCAAGTGAATGACGAGGAATTAAATAGAATCCAGTGGAACATGAAGGAAGGGAGAATCCCAAGTTTTGTGATACATGATGATGAGATTTTGAGGTTCCAAAACCGTTTGTGTGTGCCCAAGTGTGTGGACTTGTGGAAAAGGATCCTAGAAGAGAGTCACAACACCCCATACTCGATACATCCAGGAGATACTAAGATGTGTTGAGACTTAAGAGAAATTTTTTGGTGGCCTAGAATGAAGAGGGGTGTGGCCGAGATCGTGAACAAGTGCCCCACCTGCCAAAAAGTGAAAATTGAACATCAGCGCCCCGCAGGTGAGTTATACCCCTAGAAATACCCAAGTGGAAATAGGAATCAATATCAATGGATTTTGTGATGGGCTTACCCATGACAGCGACCAAAAAGAATACAATTTGGGTAATAGTAGACCGTCTTACCAAATCGGTGCATTTTATTCCGATCCATGAAAGTTGGAGTATAGATAGGTTAACAAATATCTATCTTAGGGAAGTGTTAAGGTTACATGGAATTACCAAGGACATAGTCTCCGATCAAGGCACTAGGTTCCAGTCTCGGTTTTGGACAGCCTTACAGAAGGTTTTTGGTACCAAATTGAATTTCAGTAGCTCCTACCACCCTAAAATCGACGAGTGTTTAGACCCGATTTCGTGTCTAAATACCACCTAAATCCTTAGGCTTTTGACTTGTTTCGTAGTTGTTTTAATAACTTTTAATGCGTTTTAGTTACTTTTGTAGTTTCTGAAGGGTTTCACTCAAAACGATTCTAAATGGGCCAATTTTGCACCAATCTTGGGAATCCCGAGATTCCCTAAGATTCCACAAGCCCTTG
Source organism: Portulaca oleracea (assembly GCA_029582165.1). NCBI lineage: Eukaryota > Viridiplantae > Streptophyta > Magnoliopsida > Caryophyllales > Portulacaceae > Portulaca > Portulaca oleracea. The sequence goes on along the minus strand of CM055879.1, from coordinate 8,031,217 downwards.
ACGTGTCAAAGGCAGCGGATTAGAAGGGCCGGTCATGTAGAAAGGCAGCGGAAGCGGAAGCAATGGTTGAGGAGCCTCCTGAAGAAAACTGTGGCCGAGAGACACCGTGGCCACGGTCACCTTGACCATAGCCACGGTGTGATTGAGCCATGACCTAAGGAAGAAGCCTTGCACCCGAGATAGACCGTGGTCACGATCACTCTGACCGTAGTCACGGTGGGATCCTACCCTGCCCAAGGAAGAAGCTGGCCGAACTAGACCGTGGCCACGGTCTCCCATGACCGTAGCCACGGCGGTGCGAACGAGCGAAAAGTTGTCGACCACTGTCGCTGGCCGTGACCACGGTGCTTGGAGACCGTACCAGCGGCGCTTGGAGACCGTACCACGCGCGGTCTGCAGCGAAGAGGAGAAATCGCCGCTTACGGGGCCGTACACGGTCACCCTAACCGTGCCCACGGTCCCCTGCGGGCCAGTTTTGTCTGTTGTTTAAAATGATGAGTTTTGAGTAACAATCTTGATTACTATTTAATGTATTTAAGTCATTTTAGAGGGAGACAACAATTTTTATCTATCTTTTATGATACTTTAGCACTCTTTATCACATTTTTAAGTCTTAGATTAGGGAGATTAAGGAAGATCTTTGCTGAGATTATTGGTTCTTGTATTGGATTCTCTTGATTATTATTGGAAGTTTGAAGATTATTCTCAACTTTGGAGCATTGGAGCTTTATTATTCTGAAGTTTTCTCCCTTGTCATCACAATCCATGAGCATTTCTTAATCTCTCTCTCTCTAATTTATTGCTTATTTATTAATCTCTGTTTTTGATATTGTTGTTGTTGTTGAATGTTTATTGTCATCTTGTTTACTCGATTAAGCCTGAATGATGTTGTTGATGTTATTATCATGATAGTTAGGATGTTTAGTGGCTAGAACCTTAATGGGTTAGGGAGATATTAAGGGTGTGAATGGGTGATTAGGTTTGGGTTAGCAATATTAGTGAGTAACTAGTTAGGAAATCAATTTCCCAATCCTATCCTTTCCTCGAATGGGATGTATTTGGGTGCGAAAGCATCCCGAATACATCCAACGCTTGTTGGACGGTAGGAATTAGGATAGTTAGTATTCTAGTTCGCGAAAACGAATAGAAACTAACTAGGAAATTCCGTTCTATTAACTTTCCTGGGTCTATCGATGGATTTTGGGGAAGTTAATCCGGACTATCCTTGAAAGAGGAAGCCCGGTGGGTATTTTTCTAACGGAATTACCATTTGATTTCCCTTTCTCGTTACTCTCTTGTTGCGAAACCCATTTCCTCATTCCCGCTTGCATCCCGAAAGTCTCCCGACACCCATTGTTTTACCATTTTGACTGAACATAGTCTGTTTGTGCTGTTTTTACCCTAAATTCTATCATCCTTTCATGATCGTAAACCATACTTAGAGTCAACTAGCTGCAGCTAAGGCCCCTAGCTCCCTGTGGAAGAACGATAAAACCGTGATCTTACAAACCACTCGACTAACAAAATGGCGCCGTTGCCGGGGAGCAAGCGCACCTAGCTTAGCTCTTTGTCTTTAGGTTGTTTAAGATCATTTCACTGCTAGAGATTTTGTTATCCTTAGTTACTGGAAATTTGATTCTTCTGTTTGTTCCTTTTGTGCATGCGGACTCGCTCTCGACGAGGCCAAACTCCTGTAACTCCACCGAACCCGAATCCGGAGAGTATTATTCGACAAGCTAACGCCGGCTCGAGACGAGCTAGACAACAAAGGGAGCGAGGGATGATCGAAATTCCAATGGCTGATGGAGAGCAAATTCCACCCCGTACCTTAGCATCGTATTCCTTACCATCGTCGGGTACGGGAGGCGATCCCATCACATTACCAGAATTACCACCGAATGCATCGTTCGAGTTCAAGCCATATTTATTGGAAATATTTGAGAACACCCCGTACCATGGAGGAGAGCATGAAAATCCTATTGACCACATCAACAGATTCGAGCAACGACGGCCGCATAAATGAATGGAGTTTCCGAATACATGAAGCTGAAGTTTTTCCCTCTTACCTTGAAGGGGAAAGCATTATTATGGCTCAACACGTGTCCGCCCGGAACTTATTCAACATGGAATGCCCTTAGCCGTGACTTTCTTCAAAGGTTTTTCCCCAATGATGAGACGTGTCGGTTGAGGCAAGCCATCATGAGCTTCAAGCAAGAGCCCGATGAGTCGTTATTCGAAGCATGGGGGAGATTCAAAGGTCTCCAACGGAGGTGTCCACATCATAATCTTGAGGATTGGTTATTATTGCATCACTTCTATTCCGGATTGAGTAGCTCTTTGCGAGAATCCATCGATCATGCCTCGGGGGGCATGTTCCTCAAGAAGACGGCGGAGGAAGCAAACGTATTTCTTCACGAGCTATCTCAAAACTCTCCTCATTGGGGAGGCGGCCGTAGTCCAAGAGATGGTCCTCCTCTAGAAAGCAACCCTACCATTAAATTTCTCATGAATGCCGTTCTTGAGATGCAACAAAAGGCAGCTTTGGAGGAAACCACAAGGCAAGTAAAGGCGGCCCAAGAAGTACCTATGCTTATTCCGGATGCCCGAGTCTTGGTATGTGATTTTTGTGGAGGGTCACATTCTTCGAAGCGATGTGAAGAGTATCAAACCGAGCAAGTCCAAGCCATCTATCCCAACAATAACCTCTCCTATACCAATCAAACCCCCATTCGTCCCCGTGGGAATTACGCCTACAACCAACAAGCTCCCCTAAACCAAAACCCACCCCCCGGTTTCCCAAATCAAAATCGCCGCCAATACCACCAAAACCACCACCAAAATCCTCACCAAGGTCAATCTTCCCAAATGCCCAAACCATCACAACAAGAAACCCTTGACCAAACCCTCCAAAGTTGGCCTTAACTCAAGAGAAGATAGCCTTATCTCAAGAAAAGATGGCCTTAGACCGAGAAAAAGACCAAACTCGCATTAAGAACCTCGAGTTACTATTGGCCCAATTGGCACAACAATCTCAACCTATCCAATCTTTGCCTAGTCAATCCCAACCTAACCCAAAGGGGCAACTTAATGCGATTACTTTGAGGAGTGGCAAGGAGATTGCTGGACCTAGAATGGTGGGAGAGGAGGTTTTGGGTGACAAAGAAGGTGACGTGGTGGATATCTCGGACGAGGAAGATTTGTTGGAGAAGCGGGAAAGTGAGTTAGTATTAGGTGAGGAAGTTGAGAGAGCACATGAGGATGAATTAGGAGAGTCTAGTAAAGAATAAGAGGAGATAGAGAAGTTAAGGAAAGTGAAAGGAAAAATGGTGGAAGAAGAACCAATCCAGACTATTGAGAAGCCAAAGCTACCACCGGTCCCTTTTCCCGATCGGTTAGCAAAACCAAAATCTGATGCAAAGTTTTCAAAATTCATTGAGATGCTCAAGAAGCTTCAAGTGAACATTCCATTTCTTGATGCCATCTCTGAAGTTCCGTCCTTCAAGAAGCATTTGAAGGAGCTTCTCACGAGCAAGAGAAGAATTCAAGATAAATCTACGATCCATTTGACGGCGGATTGTAGTGCAATTATCGATAACAAATCACCGGAGAAATTAGCCGACCCCGGAAGTTTTTCTATTCCATGCACCATTGGTGATATGCGGATTGGTCGTGCCCTTTGTGATCTAGGAGCAAGTGTAAGCATCATGTCTTATTTGATTTGCAAGAAGTTAAATCTCGACGATCTTGCTCCTACAACAATTAATCTTCAATTGGCCGACCGTTTCGTGCGAAGACCGTTGGGAATATTGGAAGATATCTCGGTCCAAGTGGGGCAATTTTTAATTCCATGTGATTTTGTGATTTTGGAGATAGAGGAAGATAACAACATCCCTATTATTTTGGGAAGGCCATTCCTTGCTACGGCGGGAGCCATTATCGATGTGAAGAATGGAAGCATGTCGTTGAATGTCGGGAATGAAAGCATAATTTTTCAACTTGAGGGGTCATTGAAAGGTCCTTCGTATGGGGATTCATGCTATGCCATTGATATGATGGAGTTCCTTGTTGATGAGTATATTGAGGACTCCCATCTTCTTGAATCTATTTGCGATGATCCCTTGGGAGCTTGCTTATTGGAGTCTTTCCAATTTGAGACCGACGACACCGATATTACTTTCTTCACCAACCTTCTCGACTCTTCACCCATGCATAAGGAGATTATTATTGATGAGCCTTATATGGAGTGTACGGAGATTCAAGATGCGATCTTTAAAGGTATGTCTTCTTCTCAAATTCAATCCTCTACTCCTTTAGAGCTTAAAGCCTTACCCCCTTCCCTCCAATATGCTTTCTTGGATGATGAGAAATCTTATCCTGTCATTGTGAATGCGAATTTGAATGATTTTGAATTGTCCAAGTTGCTTGATTTGCTTAGGAAACATAGGGGTGCATTGGGTTATAGGATAGAAGACCTGAAAGGTCTAACCCCTTCCATATGCATGCATTCGATTGATTTGCTAGAAGATGCCAAGCCTACCAGGCAACCCGAACGTCGCTTAAATCCCAACATGCAAGAAGTGGTTAAAAAGGAGGTAGTAAAGTTGCTAGTTGCTGGGATCATATTCCCCATCGCAAATAGCGAATGGGTAAGCCCGGTTCAGTGTGTGCCAAAGAAGGGTGGATTGACCGTAATTGAAAATGACAAGAAAGAACTAGTTAGTACCCGGACCGTCACCGGTTGGCGGATGTGTATCGATTACCGCCAATTAAACAAAGTAACAAAGAAGGATCATTTCCCCCTTCCCTTTATTGACTAGATGTTAGAACGGTTGGCGGGTCATTCGCATTTTTGCTTTTTGGATGGGTACTCGGGTTTCTTTCAAATTCCAATCCACCCCTCACATCAAGAAAAAACCACCTTCACTTGCCCATATGGGACATTTGCTTATCGTCGCATGCCATTTGGTTTATGTAATGCCCCTGGGACTTTTCAACGTTGTATGATGGCTATTTTTAGTGATTTTATTGAAAAATGCATGGAAGTCTTTATGGATGTTTTTTCTGTGTACGGTAATTCTTTCGATGACTGTTTGCTAAATTTGGAGAAGGTGTTAACTCGTTGTGAGGAAGTGGATCTAGTTCTGAATTGGGAGAAATGCCACTTCATGGTGGAACAAGGTATCGTTCTGGGTCATTTAATTTCTTCTAAGGGCATCGAAGTAGATAAGGCCAAAGTTGAGGTTATAGAGCGCCTACCACCCCCAGTTTCCGTTAAGGGGGTGCGTAGTTTCCTTGGCCATGTCGGCTTTTATCGCCGGTTCGTCAAAGATTTTTCAAAAATTGCTCGACCTCTAACTGACCTCTTGTGCAAAGATGCCCCTTTCATTTTCACTGATGAGTGCCTTGAGTCGTTTTATAGGTTGAAGCAGGCTTTGGTTTCCGCTCCGGTAGTTCAACCTCGAGATTGGACGCTACCCTTCGAGATTATGGACGAAGCGAGCGACTTCGCCGTAAGAGCGTGTTTGACCCAAACAGTAGACAAGAAGCCAAGGGTCATCTATTACGCAAGCCATGTGCTTGATAGCGCCCAAAAGAACTACACTACCACGGAAAAGGAGCTTTTGGCGATCGTTTTTGCGCTCAACAAATTCCGGCAATACCTCATGTTCTCTAAGGTGGTAGTCTACACGGATCATGCCGCTATCAAATACTTGATGGGAAAGAAGGAGACAAAACCGAGACTTATACGGTGGGTCTTGCTTATGCAAGAATTTGATTTGGAAATCCGCGATAAGGCGGGCACAAAGAATGTCGTAGCCGATCACCTTTCGAGGATTCTTGTCGACTCGGAAGACACCCAACCGATTGTTGACGCTTTCCCGGACAAACGACTCTTGGCTATCAACTCGTATCCTTGGTATGCGGATATTGTGAATTATTCAGCGAGCGAAGTGATCCCTCAGCACTTGAACCATCATCAAAGGAAGAAATTCCTCCACGACATGAAGCATTACTTTTGGGATGATCCTTTCCTCTTCCGTCTTGGAAATGACGGGATGTACCGGCGATGTATTCCCGAGAGTGAAGTGCAATCTATTTTGACCCATTGTCATGAATTCCCGGTGGGAGGTCACGGTGGCCCCCAAAAGACGGCGGCAAGGGTTTTGCAAACCGGCTATTTGTGGCCGACTCTTTTTCGTGACGCCCATCTGCATGTCAAGCAATGTGACAGGTGTCAAAGGTCCGGTAACATCTCCCGGAAGAATGAAGCGCCGTTGAATTATATTCTTGAGGTGGAAGCTTTCGATGTATGGGGATTGGACTTCATGGGTCCTTTCCCGTCGTCAAGGGGTTTCCAACACATCTTAGTGGCAGTAGACTATGTCACAAAGTGGGTCAAGGCCATACCATGTGTAAGATGTGATGGGAAATCCGTTTCGAAATTCTTGAAAAAGACCCTATTCCCAAGATTTGGCATTCCACGGGTCATCATTAGTGACAACGGTTTCCATTTCATCGAAAAGAGATTCGAGTCTCTCTTGGAGAAGTACGGCATCAAGCATAAGAAGGGACTTCCTTACCACCCACAAACACAAGGTCAAGTGGAAATCTCCAACCGTGCCATCAAGGAGATCTTAGAGAAGACGGTTAACTCTTCAAGGAAAGATTGGGCAGAAAAATTGGATGAAGTTTTGTGGGCATACCGCACCGCTTTCAAGACACCGATCGGCACTACTCCTTACCGTCTTGTCTAGGGAAGACATGTCACTTCCCCGTAGAACTTGAGCACAAAACCATGTGGGCAATCAAGAAGTTGAACTTCGATCTCAAGGCGGCTGGAGGTAGTCGGTTATTTCAATTAGAAGAACTTGAGGAGTTGAGGCGTCATGCATATGAGAACAACAAGATCTACAAGGAGAGAACGAAATCATGGCATGACAAGAGGTTGAACCGACGTGATTTTGTGGTAGGCGATAGGGTTCTCATTTTCAATTCAAGGTTGAAGTTGTTCTCTGGGAAATTGAGATCACGGTGGTCCGGACCATTCGAAATAGTGAGAATTCTTTCTGCCGGAGTAGTTGAGTTGAAAGATGCCCAAGGGAAGTGTTTCAAAGCAAACTCATCGAAACTCAAGCCATACATCATGGGCGAGGAATATGTCGGGACAGTTGTGACATACCTCGCGGATTTTGGAAATTGAAAAGCATTGGAAAAGGTCGAGCTAGGACCTACAAAACAAGCACCCGGGAGAAGTATGAACTACTTCCCCCTCTTTTAGTGTTTTCTTTCAATTTCGTTTTTTTTTCAATTTATTTCTTTCATTTTATTTCCTTTATTTTAGTGCTTTTCTTCTTCCTTTGTTTTACTTTAGAAAACGAAAAAAAAGAAATTTTTTTTTGAGAGTGGTTCTATGAGAGTCGGGGTTTGAAAGTGTTTTTGAGCGATTGGAGAGAGTCCTTGAATGGAAATTGACCGAGAAAGAAAAGGGAGTGAATGCCAAGAGGGTAGATTTTAGGACTTAACATTTTTTTTCCAAGTTTTTGAGCCTTATAGATGCTGGAGATGAACCGAAAGGAACCGTGCCCACGGTGGGAGTCACCGCAGCCACGACCTGCATACTCAAAGTTGCTCCCAGTTTAGCCAAACCGAAAGGGACCGTGCCCACGGTGGGAGTCACCGCAGCCACGGTCTCCGCCCTGATTTTTCCCTTCTTTTTTATCCCTCACCCGAATCACACCGTGCCCACGGTCAAATGGACCGTGGCCACGGTCTGTCGAAAACCTGCGATATGTCGGGGGTTCCATATCATTTCCCCCTCATTTCTCTCTCACTTTCTTCCTCACTCTCACCTTCGAAAACCCTCACCAAACCCTAAAACTCGAATTCTCTTCCAAAATTCGACAAACCCCCCTCCAATTACTCCATTTCTCCCAACTTTCTTCACCAAATCGTGCCCTAGCTGCTGAAGTTCGCCATTTCCGATTCTATTCAAGCAAGATTCTTGGCTCTTTGTTCCTTGTGGGGCTCGAAATTAACAAGAGGAGTTCCCCATCACCTCAATCCAGGTATTCCTTGATTTATTGGTGCTTAGATACTAAAATTCTTGTTTATTTGGGTTGAATTTGATGAAATTGCTTGTTGGGTCTTGGTTGGGTGAGTAAGTAGAATTTGGGGTTGAAATTTTGATTAAAATTGACTGTTGGGAATGTTTTTGGTGAACTTGTGGTTGACTCTTATGTGAGTTGCTTGTGGGTTTGGTTGGATGAATTGATTGAGTTTGGCGTTTGAGTTTTTGGTTGATATTGCTGAGATTGGAAGTGTATTGCTTGTTCTTGGGATTGAATCTTGTGGTTGGTTGTGAATTCGTGTTGCTCGGGATTTGTGGGTATTGGTTGTGTTGCGTTTCGGTGTTTGGTGGTTGATATTCTTGCAGAGTATCCAATGGGTCGAGCGAAACGTTCCCGGACCGAACCGGAATCAACCCCCGCCCCAACAACCTCGGTTGAGCCCGATAAAACTCGGTACAAGGGTCAACCGGCCTCGATTATTCAATGCGACCCGAAAATTAAGGTCAATTTTCGGGACGCTATGCACAAGGCCCGGTATGAGAGGCTAAAGAAGCGAAAAATTTGTGCTCCAGATCTCTATCACGAGGAGACGGCAAGGGATGTTTTCTGTAAACCAAGCATGGACTTCTTCATCAAAGTCATGGGATGGGAAGTCTTGGCCACAATCAACGAACCGATCCTCGAGCAACCGGTGCTCGAATTCCTCAGCTCTTTGGTGGTAAAGGAAGACGGCACATCCAACGCCTCCTTTTCATACATCGTGAACAAAAAGGAAGTTGAGTGTACGCTCAATGACTTATGCAACGCTCTAGGCCTTCCGGAGGACGGCATACCCTACGGCGAGTGCGTCAAATTCGATGAACAAGAAGCTATGAAAGAGCTCACTTGCTGGAGGAGACGTTACCCGAGGGTTCGATCGCAACGAGCAAAGTACTATTGCCCAAGCAACTCTAAGGCTAGGGATTTCTGTAATTTGAGCGTCCGCATCTTCCACCGCCTCATTTCGAACTCTGTTTTTGGCGTGGCGGACGTTCAAGCATCCGGAAAGACGACCTCTTCGTCCTCTATAATGCGATCAACGGTCGCTGGGTCAACACCGGCTCATGTATCCTCCATTGCCTCCGGGAAATAAGCCTCGAAACCCGGAACATGACTATTGGTATGGGTCACATCATCACCCATTTCCTAAGAAAGCAAGGGTTCGAGTCCTATCTAAGGAAGTGGACTCCCCGCTATTTCCCCGATCCTATCGACGGTGTTCGCCTACGAAAGATGGAATTCCTGGAGAAACACAGGACGCGAACATTATACCGTCACGGGAACGAACCCCACAACGTCTAGATGTCTCCGACCGACGCAATTGGTCGTGTGGCCAAACTTTTGGGGATCGATTTGTGGTGGGTGGTCCCGAGGATCGAGCGGAGGAAGATGAGTATGAAGACGAAGAAGAGGAGGAAGAAGAGAATGAGGAGGAAGAAGAACAAGCACAAGGGGATGAAGCCGAGACGAGTCAACAACGGGACACCGCTCTTGAGCGTATCAGCGAGCAACTCCAGGAGCTTCATGATGAGTTTCAGATCCAACGGGAGCTCATCCAAAACCAGCAACTATTGATCGAAAACTTACAAGGATTGCTTGAGATCCAACAGGAGACGCTGGCTGGCATCCAGTCGCAGCTCCAACCCCGTCCTCCGCCAGGAGGGTCCGCTTGAGGACCATTTGTAAGCACCCCCACCCGACCTTTATCATTGTCTATTTACTTTATTTTGTGAAGGATAAGTGTGGGGGAGTGCTTCTTCGGGGTTTTGGAGTTACGATGTCTGGTGGTTTTGGATTGTTGGTCTCTCAATTTCTTTTGGCATAAGCTCGCATATTTTGGGGATTGTTCGGCTGGGTTGCTCGTTTTTTTTTCTTGTCTTGTTTATCATTTCATGTTTGTCAGGTTGTTGGATGGTTGTTTGATGGTTGTCTTATGGTTGGTTGTCGGTTGTTTTTGGTGGGCTGGACTGTGTTTAAGCATTTCTCGCTTGTATTCTGGTCATGGATGGATGTATTCGAATGTTATTTTGTGATGAATGAAATGATTTAGTTATTTCGGTTAGTGCGTATCGAGTTTCACCCTTATTTCCCGCCTCAATGAGTGAGATTCGGGGATAAGGTAAGTCATTGACAATGTATATATTGTTCATATTTTTCAGTTTTTCATCTTTTTAATTTCTTTTCATAATCGCTTAGGATAGTTTTTCCTTTCTTTTGCTTTTGGTCTCACATGCGAATTCTATAATTGAAAAGTCGTCTTTTACTTTAACGTTGACCTGACTCTCTTGAACGACGACTTCGGATCGCTATTTTCAACGCTTATGAAGAGATTGAGGTAATATCTTTCCACCTTACTCTTTGTATCTGAATCCTTATCATGATCCGTCGCATGCTTGATTTTCTTTTGGGTGGCGAACCCCTTTGAGTGTTTATGTTGGGATATATTGTTGTTGGAGTCGTGTGGGCTCGGGTCGCCACCATTTCTACCTGCTAGTTTTTTTTTTGTTTGTGTTTATTAGGTTCTCTACCCTTTTCATGTGACACCTTCCCACAATGAGGACATTCTGGAGCTTTAAGTGTGTGGGGGGGGGGGGGGGAGATATTCTATTTTAAGGGTAGATCACCTAGTCGTTTCGTTCTTTGTTTCCTAGTTTTACTAGTTTTTGCTTAAATTTTAAAATTTTTGTGTGAAAATGGAGAAAAAAGGAAGTGAAAACCTTTCCGTTTTGTTTTGCTTTGTTTCCTGGATCTCGTTATCGAAGTTGAGAAGCCGTTCTTAAACTTCTTTCTAAAAGTAATCGGTTGGAGCATTTCCAACCCTAACTTGGGTTCTAGTCGAGACTTATCCTAAATAGACTCCCTTCATTAAGTGTCTTGTGAGACTCCCGTTCCTTTCTCACTTTGTTGGGAACCCGGAGATTCTAAGGGCTTGTGTCTGAGTTTGTTTTTGTTTCTCGTTTAGCAAAAGCAAAAAGTGCAAAAAGAAAAGAAAAGAAAAGGAAAAAGAAAAGAATAAAAGAAGAAAGCTTTCATAAGAGATAATAACCTGAATAAGTGGAGCGTGTCGCTGAAGACATTAACCACCATACACTTAGCCAACCTACATGGGCCCGGTATTCGTGGTACGGCACTGGATACCCCTTAACCCTCCTCCTATATCGCTTTGCGACGGAGAGGCGTATGGAAAAGACCGTGTTGGGAGGGTATACCCCTTATATGGGCCGTCCAATTCCCGAAAGTAAGGTTAATACCGACTTTTAAAAACCAAAAAGAAAGAAAGAAAAGAAAAATTTTGCTTCTAAAAAGAGCGGGGCCTCCCCTTGCATCACCTACGGCCCTCACAAAGCCAAGGGCGACCAAATGCGAGGGAGGGCAACACTCCTCTCGGTTGTTCGTTGTTTTCAAATTCGGACGCAAGCTTTTAAAGTCTTTTGGTTCCCGTTAAACCCTTGTTATATTTTTGCTGCGGGGTTTCGCTTGTTACAAGGTGTAGGGAGTTAAAAACCTTCAAGATCGACCTTTTTCTGAGTTTGGTGTTTGTGAGATGCTCCTAACGGTTACTTTGGGAGGTTTAATCGCGTTTTCTTAGTTTGGATTGCGAGATCTTGTGAATCATAGCCCTTTGTCGTTCTTTTTGTTTTCTTCGGTTTTGTTTTCACTTTCCCTCTCTCCTTTTTCTTTGGCTTTTGTGGGTACAGCCGCTACAAACTCTCACGAGTCCATCTCGTCCACTCGGGCTGCCGGGGGGTTGAAAGGGCTTGGTGCATACGCTAAATGCACTCGTTTCTTTCCCACGACAGAGGAGTTTGTGTTAGTTTGTTTTGTTTTGTTTCGTTTTGCTCGGGACGAGCAAAGGTTTAAGTGTGGGGGGGTGTTTAGACCCGATTTCGTGTCTAAATACCGCCTAAATCCTTAGGCTTTTGACTTGTTTCGTAGTTGTTTTAATAACTTTTAATGCGTTTTAGTTACTTTTGTAGTTTCCGAAGGGTTTCACTCAAAACGATTCTAAATGGGCCAATTTTGCACCAATATTGGGAATCCTGAGATTCCCTAAGATTCCACGAGCCCTGGACGTGTCAAAGGCAGCGGATTAGAAGGGCCGGTCATGTAGAAAGGTAGCGGAAGCGGAAGCAATGGTTGAGGAGCCTCCTGAAGAAAACTGTGGCCGAGAGACACCGTGGCCACGGTCACCTTGACCATAGCCACGATGTGATTGAGCCATGACCTAAGGAAGAAGCCTTGCACCCGAGATAGACCGTGGTCATGATCACTCTGACCGTAGTCACGGTGGGATCCTACCCTGCCCAAGGAAGAAGCTGGCCGAACTAGACCGTGACCACGGTCTCCTATGACCGTAGCCATGGCGGTGCGAAGGAGCGAAAAGTTATCAGCCCTAATCGCCTAGACCGTGACCACGGTGCTTGGAGACCGTACCCACGGCGGTGCGAAGCGAAGAGGAGAAATCGCCTGCCTTACGCAGGACCGTGGCCACGGTCACCCTGACCGTGCCCACGGTCCCCTGCGGGCCAATTTTGTCTGTTGTGTAAAATGATGAGTTTTGAGTAACAACCTTGATTACTATTTAATGTATTTAGGTCATTTTAGAGGGAGACAACAGTTTTTATCTATCTTTTATGATACTTTAGCACTCTTTATCACATTTTTAAGTCTTAGATTAGGGAGATTAAGGAAGATCTTTGCTGAGATTATTGGTTCTTGTATTGGATTCTCTTGATTATTATTGGAAGTTTGAAGATTATTCTCAACTTTGGAGCATTGGAGCTTTATTATTCTGAAGTTTTCTCCCTTGTCATCACAATCCATGAGCATTTCTTAATCTCTCTCTCTCTAATTTATTGCTTATTTATTAATCTCTGTTTTTGATATTGTTGTTGTTGTTGAATGTTTATTGTCATCTTGTTTACTCGATTAAGCATGAATGATGTTGTTGATGTTATTATCATGATAGTTAGGATGTTTAGTGGCTAGAACCTTAATGGGTTAGGGAGATATTAAGGGTGTGAATGGGTGATTAAGTTTGGGTAAGCAATATTAGTGAGTAAAGAGTTAGGAAATCAATTTCCCAATCCTATCCTTTCCTCGAATGGGATGTATTTGGGTGCGAAAGCATCCCGAATACATCCAACGCTTGTTGGACGGTAGGAATTAGGATAGTTAGTATTCTAGTTCGCGAAAGCGAATAGAAACTAACTAGGAAATTCCGTTCAATTAACTTTCCTGGGTCTGTCGATGGATTTTGGGGAAGTTAATCCGGACTATCCTTGAAAGAGGAAGCCCGGTGGGTATTTTTCTAACGGAATTACCATTTGATTTCCCTTTCTCATTACTCTCTTGTTGCGAAACCCATTTCCTCATTCCCGCTTGCATCCCGAAAGTCTCCCGACACCCATTGTTTTACCATTTTGACTGAACATAGTGTGTTTGTACTGTTTTTACCCTAAATTCTATCATCCTTTCATGATCGTAAACCATACCTAGAGTCAACTAGCTGCAGCTAAGGCCCCTAGCTCCCTGTGGAAGAACGATAAAACCGTGGTCTTACAAACCGCTCGACTAACAACGGGCAAACAGAAAGGGTAAACCAAATCATGGAGGACATGCTAAGAGCTTGTATATTGGATTTCAGAGGTAGTTTGGAGGAATTCCTACCACTGGTGGAATTTTCATACAATAACAGCTACCAAACTATGATCAAGATGGCACCTTTTGAGGCAATTTACGGGAGGAAGTGTAGAACACCGTTGTGTTGGGGGGATTTGGATGAAGCCGTGATCATTTGTCCCGAACTTATTCAGGACACAGTAGATAAAATAAGAGTCATACAACAACATATCCAAATAGTCCAAAGTAGACAAAAGCACTATGCTGATAGGAGGAGGAAACCTCTAAAATTCCAAGCGGTTGATAAGGTATTCCTCAAGGTGTCATTGATAAAGGGTGTAAGGAGATTCAATGTCAAAGAAAAACTGACTCCCAGATACATCGGACCCTATGAAATCCTCGAAAGAATAAACCCGATAGCATATAGACTGGCACTACCCACCGATCTGGAGCATGTGCATGATGTCTTCCATATCTCTCAACTCTAGAAGTACGTCCCAGATCCTAGACATATAATAGATCCTAATCCACCGATGGTATCAGAAAACCTGACCTATGAGGAGAAACCTATGCAAATCTTAGATCGCAGAATCAAACACTTGCGCATCAAAGACATCCTTCTGGTGAAGGCTTTATGGCCAAACCATGCATCCTTCGAGGCCTCCTGGGAAACTGAAGAGGAAATGAGGAACAAGTACCCACCCTTGTTCTAAGGTACACCACACAAAACACCTTACAAAATTCAAAGTTTCGAGACGAAACTTCTTTAAGGGGGGTGGGATGTAATAACCTTACTTAATTCAATAGTAATCTTGGATCGTAATTCATATCAAATATTAAAAAAGCGCATTATAAATTTCGTTATGTAAAACTTTGTCATTCTAGCATGTTTTGCAGGATCCAAGCAATGCAACGACCTCGACTGACAGCCGAAATAATTATGTTAATAATCGAGCAATTGATGATCCTTAGTATCCCTGCTATTATTCTTTTTTTTTTGACAATCCTAATATTATTCTTATTATTAATAACATTATCGTTTTCGTTAAAATTTTATTTAAGACCCGAATTTCGCATTAATGCAAGTCTCGAATTTCCTCACCTGTAACAATATCTTCATTTTTCCCGATAACTGTAAATTTAACCTGAGACTCTGAAATTAGTATTTTACCCTAGAGGAGAGAAATATAAAAAAAGGTAAAAAAAAAACAAGAAGGAGAGCGAGAAGAGATAACAAATAATAATAGGAAAAAGAAAAAGGGGAGTTAAGTTTTTTTTTTCTCTGCTTCAAGAAACCCAATTGCTACTCTCTCTCTCTCTCTCTCTCTCTCTCTCTCTCTCCAGACTCCCGTCATCCACTATCTGCTGCCGCTAAGGTTGCCGGACGACCACCGTGCGCCATCGAAATCACTGGCCACCATCACTCCATCTTCCTTCCTTCACTTTTTCTTTTTTCCCCAAGTTGAAGGTAAACCCTAACTTTTGTAAATTTTCTCAAATCTGAATTTTTTTGTTTTGATTGTTAAATTGTTGCTCTTAATCACCAATTTGAGTTTCAAACATGATTTTAAACATAGTTTGACTTTGGTGTATTGATAGATGATGGGTGATTTGGGGAGGTGTTGTGTAATTGTGTTGTTTTGTGTTTGGGAAGCCATGGATGATACTTGTATGTTGGGATTCTTGTGTGAATTATGTAAAAGTCTCGAAGTTTTTGCTGTGAATAAATGGTAATGGTGGATGAATCATAGGTTGAATAGAGAAAATTAGAGGTTTTTAGGAAAATTAAGGGAGAAACAAGTGAAGAAGTTAGTGAGAAAGTGAGAACTTGTAATCTTGAGTCTTGCATGTATGCTTGAAGCATTTCAATGCCCTTGGATGAGGATGCATTGCTGTCTATCAGCCCCTTTTTCCATAAAAAATATTGTTGGGTAATGGCTTAGTATTATGAAATTAGGGAGAAACGATACAGAATATCGAAATTAACGAATATGGGACAAATTTGGTTTTTGAGTTTTTAGAGACCATCGAAACATCTCGTTTATCAATTTTATAGTGTTAAACAGTAGCTTTGAATAATATCTACCATTCGGGCTTTGAACCGAAGCATTTCGTTGTGTATAACTCAAGTTATGGCGTTTTTAATTTTGACCTTCGCATGAATGCGATTTTTGAGGATGACTTTTCAAGGTCACTTTAGAACGCCAAGATGACTTCTTTAATGAATGAGCTTAACATTGAAGTTATAGTATATACTACGAGATTTCCAAAATGGGGTCTTAGGTGTCATTTGCAGAACGAGTCGAGGGGATACGACCTAAACAAAACAGCCTGCAAAAGAGTGTTGGGTAAAAATTTCAGGTTAGCAAGCATCATTCTAGAAACTTTTCGGGTATGTTCCAAGGATAATTTGGGATTATGCTCAACATAAGTGTTGTAGTAGGTGTTACAAGATTTCCAAAATATCTTTTCTTGAACCATTTGGAGATTTAAGTGAGAACTTAAGAACTTGGAAATATAGCCCAGTGAGCACATATTTTCCGGAAAACGACTGAATTCTACAGGTATCGTAGGGAACCTTTTGGGGCGTTTCTTGTAGTATTTTGGATTAATAATCAACATAAGAGTTGTAGAGTATATATTTCCCTTTTCATAGGTTAATTTCCCTCCACTAATAGAGGCATATATCTCGAGTTATGAATTTTTGTTTCAAAATGACGTCCCAAAGCTTTTAAATTGCAAACTTATATCATTTCGGGTCCTAACTCTCATTTTTAAACTCAATGCCCAACTGGAAAATTTCAGTACCAACTTATGCCCTCTCTAAATGTTCTCCTTTACATTTTTATTTATTTGTTTATTTATTTATTTATTCATTTATCCTCTTTATTTATTTATTTATTTATTTATTTATTTATTTATATTTTTACCATCGTAGGAGGACTTATGACTTCGTGGTTTCCCTATTCGAATTAATTTTTCGGTTAACTTTAAAACCTTCGAAAATAAATTACACTTACAAGCAAAGGGCTATCAGTCCCCAAAGCACCAAACTTACACAGTTCGTTGCTATTTCTTGTTCAAGTACGCAACTTTGGGTCGTTGTCGCTTCTCGCTCGGGTCATCCTCACCTCAAGGCACCTTTTTATTATCAACTCCCTTCATTTGAGGTACACATATTGCCTATACCACTATAAGGTCATGTATCTATATCATCAAAACCTTAAGCGTTCTAATGATGTGAATAATATGTTTTTCATCATGTTTTGTCATCTAAACGTGGAGCCGCCCCATTTATACATATTAAATGCATTCACACTATATACCTGGCCAGTGTCAACCGATTAACTCTATCCAGATCTCCTTATCGGTCTGGATATGCGCATATGAAGGCTTAGTCCTATAATCGTAAATGGGTATCACTCAGATAATAAGAATCGTGCAATATGTTTTAATTACTCATCTTCTCTCTGTTTGCAAAATGATTTGAAATGCGTGAAATAAAATGAATTAAGAAAATAAGATTTACAATGTAGGGGTATGCGTATTGAGCTTCGACTCATTTGCAAAAATACATGTTTACGTTTTGTTTTAGGTGTTGGCTCCGGTGTTCGAAAGCCTGACACCGGTAAGAAGCAAGGGTAAATGGGTGTCTAAGAGTCATCTTTTGCAATATTGTGAAGTTATGGTTGTGATCAATGCATCGATGTTAAGTGAAGCGTCGCACTTTTGCTAGAGTTATTTCGAAGCCATTTTTTTTTTTGTATATTTGTTCTTGGCTACTTTGGAAACCCATTTGAATATGTGGATGGTGTCATAATAATTATTTGTCTGGTGGTTGTTAATGCGATAATCTGTTGGTAATCAGTTGCGTTAAGTCGAACTATAGGATTGTAGGTTGGAAAGTATGGAATGAAAAAGTATGTATGGATGTTTATTTATGGTTTATAGTTTTCATATTGTTGGAAGTCTTGTGTGTATGGTAGCCTTGTCCATTGTGGTTGGATGACAGTAATGTCCCTGGACTCCGTAATCTGCTGCGCTAATCACTAGATGATGAGGTGGTTACCCCTAATCTGGTGATTATGAGTCTAGGGGTGTTAAAGGAACCAAGGGAGCGGGCACGGAGCATAGACTCATGTTTTCCCGAATGAAGCACCTAGAAATGAGCTCGTCCATTTGTCGTTGAAGCTTTTTCGTTTCTTGTAGGTTGCATCGATAGGCTGCCTTGTTTGGAAGAGGAGCCCTGGGCATGAGGTCGATTTAGTATTTGATGCCGCGAATGGGAGGGAGGTTGAGTGGTAGATCCATTGGGAAGACATTGTTGAACTGGGAAATGAGAGGGGGCTACAAAAAGGTGGAAGGGTATCACTTCCTCACTTTTTTTTTACCTCTAAGAGGGGTAAGGCAAGTACTTCCTTCCCCTTACTTAGGGCTTTCTCTACCCGTGTCTCACTCAAGTGTTTAGGCTTCTCACTTCCCGCCATGATTTTGGTAAGTAGTATTTCATGTGGTGCTAGGGAGGAAAGTTTCACCCGTTTGTGGATGTGGACAAAGGCATAGGATATCTCCAACCCATCATGTATCACATGTCGATTGAATTGTCATGGACGCCCCAAGAGAATATGACATGCACTCATTGGGACAACATCACACAAAACAGAGTCATGATATTTTGAACCAATGGACAAAGTGATAAAGACTTGTTTAGTTATCTTTAAATCGGTGTTGTCATTCAACCACTTCAATGCGTAGGGGCGTGGATGAGGAATGGTGGGAAGACCCAATTATCCCACTATGATGGTTGATGCGACGTTGTGCAACTACCTCCATCGATGATGAGTTTACAAACCTTGCATCCAGTTGTGCACCCGGTGTGGAAGATCATTCCCCTTGTGGCCTTGTCGAGAGGGGGATCGGTAGTATAGAGCACGTGCCTCAAGATATGAATCTCCTCGTCGTCTGCCTTGAGCACTACTTCCTCATCGGACTCATCCCAATCCTCCACAAAGTGCATAGGGTTCTTCTTGATGAGCCGAAATGCCCTCCTCAATCTCCTCAACTTCCTGTACGATCTAGGTCCTCCTCGTTGGGCAATCGGCCTAGAAGTGGCTATACCCTTGGCATTTGAAGCACTTCTTACCCTCGAACTCCTAGGGAAGCTTCTTAGGGGAGGGAAAAACAATTCCCTTGCCCTTATCGACCCTCGATGGGGGATTACTTCTAGGAGCTTCGATAAGTCGAGGAGTGACCAATTGTGTTGACCGAGAAGGAGGAAGAAGGGTCGACCATAAGGTTTGGGAAGGGTCGTGTCCTTCATTCATTCAACCTTGAAAGTCAAGTTGCATTGATCATCCAAAGAGTAATACGATTGGATCTCGAATTTCTTTACGATGGAGGGAGATAAATCTTTCAAAAACCTTATGATAAGTTTTCCCTAGAGGCTCTCAAAGGTCACTCTTGATGAGAAATTGTTCAAATTCTTGGATATACTCACTTACGCTTCTCTTCCCTCGGTCAAGGGCTAAGAGTCTTCTCAAGATGTCTTGTTTGTAGGTGTTAGGCACAAAATTGATGTTCATGATCTTCTTTAACTTCACCCATGAAGTGATCTTGCTTTTCCCATCTCGTTCCCATTGCGCTTTCACGCTCTCAAACCAAAGGGATGCCACTTTGGTGAGTTTTAAGCTCGCCCCATTGAACACCTTCTCGTCACTATACCCCCTTGGCCTCAAAGATACGTTCTACCATTTGAGTCCACTCCAAATAATCATCGGGATGAAAGGAGCCGTTAAATTCGGGAAGTTCTTCCTTGATGTCATGAAACTCATCCCGTGGAGGTCGCTCTCCCCTTCTTCGATGTTACCCCATTCGTACGAAGCCACTACCATCATCACTCGACTCCATGGAAGGAGGATAACGACGTGGATTTGGGGACTATTTCTTCTCCTCAACCGGGATTGATCCTTGATGGTGACTCAACCAGGATTAATCCTTGATGGTGACTTGAGCAAGTTGCTCGGTGAGGGCTCCGAGAGTTTGTTGCATTGAGTTGAATTGATTCTCCAAGCTTAGAATTTTGGCTCTTTCAAAAGAAAGGCCCCTTTGGAACCCTTGTTAGCTTGTTCCTTCCCAATTGGTATTTTGTTCTTCTTCCATATCGAGAAGGAAAGGTGTAGGATGGATTGTTTTTGGGGAATAATTTGAAGTGCTTGGTTTTCTTATAGTTGGTTTGTGTTTGGCTTAGGTTCTTTGTGGGTTTAAACCAACACCAATAATCCTAACAACCACAATAACTCCAATATCAATAACCACAAGTGAATTCCCAACAAAACCAAGAACCACCAACAATAATTCCAAGAACAATAATTGTTCACAATATCAAGAATAATAACTCCAACACACTTGGTGATGCACAGGGGACGGGAGTTCCTGATTTCTAACTGCAACAACAAGAAGAAATTGGAATCCTAACTTTGAATTTGAAAAAGAATTCAAGCAAGCCTAACCTTAGCTCTAATACCAGATGGAGCACGTCATGGTGTGATTAGTTGTTTGAGTTGATGAACTTGATGATGATGGTGATGAATGTCAAAACATAACTTTATGGATTGGGGTAAAGGAGAACCACCATCCAAGAACTATAAAACCCACCAAGAATTGATAAAGGATTCAATCACAACAATTCTATAAAGGATTTGGCCTGAACACCACCACAATTAGATTGGGGCAAAAGTAAACACGACTTGAATTAGATAATATTTGGAGAGAAAATCTCAGCTTTTTGTATTGATGAGCAATGGAATTCCTCTTCCAAACCATTATAAATGATTAAATACAATGAGGGGGAAGAGGGGAGCTATGTATTAAATGATAAAAGGACCAACGCTAAATATATTAAATACTCTCCTAGAGAGGCTTTACATTTCATTGAGGGAGGGACAAAAGGGGGAATTTCATAGGGAAATTTAGACTTCCTAGGTTCATCGCGGCCACGACAACTGAAATCTCCCGAAACATCACAGGCTTGACGCTAGTTTCACGAGCATGACCTTGCTCGGAGAGAAATTGGGGCAGGAGGTCGTTAGTAGCGTCGCGGTCGTGATCGTAGGATGGTCGGGGCCACGCCACTAGAGGTTGGGGGCGTGACCCCAAGCGATTTCTCTAACCAAAATCTACGAAACGCGGGGTCGTAGATGCAACAAGATTGTTGCAGGCGTAATGTATGCTCAGCTCCAAAAGTCATGGGAAGCTTGTCACGATCGTGACAAACCCATCGTGGGCGTGACATTCGGTCCTTGAATCCTGCCACGGACGTGACAAGCTTGTCACCGGCGCGACGCCCAACTTGCTCCCAACTTACATCTCCACCAAGGGCCGTCAATGACGTGACACTGGTGTCATGGCCACGACGCCCCTGAATTATGCTCAAAGTGACTTCTAACCCTCTCCTTGATGACAAAACAACCAACCACCCTCGGGAAGTGGACGATCAAAAACCCTTGGGGTTGGTGAATGCTCTCGAGCCACTCAAAGGGGCTCAAGGCCGATCCAGAAGACGATTGACACGAGCTTTCCCAAGTCTCGAGCAAATTGGATCTCCACCCGAGTGCGAGACGATGCTACCCTTTTCACTGAGTGAGGAGTACTGGCCCCAAGACTCTCCACACTCTCTCTCTAAACAACCACCATTCCAATCACCACCAGCTGTAGCCGATGCCGCCACCACCTGTCAGAGTTGCCACCGCCGGAATCCTTGCCGCCCCCTCCACCACCGTCGACATCAACTGCCGCCAGAATCAGTTAGTTTTTGTATTTGAATTTGTGTTTGAAATTTGAAATTTGAAATTGTTTATGTTTGTGTTTTTTTAGTTAAAATTATGTGTTTGTGGGATGTGAATCTTAGCGCGTGTAAATAAAACGATCAATTTGAAGTGGGTTTAGATTTTTTTTCATAATTAAAGTTCAAAATGTCGATGGACAAACGCCCATACGCCTAGGGATCGCCTCCGAGCCGAGGCCATGATCCGATCATGAGGCGTCTGGCCGTGGGCCAGGGCGCTCCAAAATGGCATTTGAACCGACGTCCAGACGCTATCTAGGGACATTCCGCCTTAATTTTTTTTTTTAAAAAAATTCTTTTATTATTGTTACGATTATTATTATTATTATGAAAAATATTAATATTAATATTATTAATAATAATTTTAATATTAATGTGGAATAATATTAATATTAATATTAATATTAATATTATTATTATTATTATTATTATGGTTTAGGGTTTATTGTTTAGTGAATGATTATTGTTATTATCATTAATGTTAAAATTATTGTTATTATTATCATTAATATTAACACTATTATGATTGTTTTTTACATTATTGTATTGTTATTGTTTAGAGTTTACGGTTTAGGGTTCAAGTTTTAAGGTTTAGGGTTTAGGGCTTAGGGTGATTATGAAAAAAATAAGTAACTTTAAGTGTTTAATTAGGGTTTAGGGTGGTTATGAAAAAAAAAAGTAACTTTTAGGCAATGGTTAGGTTTAGGGTTTAGAAATAAAAAAAATAAGTGAGTGTTCGGTTTATGGTTTAGGGTAAATAAGTAACTTTTAGGCAATGTTTAGGTTTGGGGTTTAGGGTTTAGGCAGGTTTGTTGTGATGGTATTGTTTAAGATCGAGTTTACATTCTTGGTCATGGGAAACCTTCTTATCAGGGGTATCTTTTCCATATATATTATAGTGAATGTGAACTTGATACTAAAAGATTTCTTTTTAAGTTAGCATATAATTAAGTTAGTGTATGATTCGAGCGTACGTAGTAAGTAACTTAATTGGTTAACTTGATCAAGGGCATGTCTCTAAAAGAAAAGTCGACTCTGGTGTTGAGGACATAATGCAGAAGTGCTATATATAAGTCATCAGATACTTGCAAAATAAGATTGCAGGTAGTGATGCACTCTTGATACCAACCACTTATAGTACGAACATTGAGGAAATCAAGACTTGAGTTCCCTGTTGTTCGTCGTATAAGTGGTTGGTACCAACAATGTATCTACACCTGTAATCTTATTTCGCAAGCATTTAATGACCTATATATAGGACTTTTGCATTTTTTGTTTTCAAGAACATGGTCAAAGTTCATTTTAAGGACATGGCTTTGATCAAGTAAACCAATTAAGTTACTGATTATGTATGCTCAATTCATATAATAACTCAAGGATGTGCTAATTCAAAAAAAAAGTAAGTTTTGGAATGTTACTATTATTATTGTTTAGGTTTAGGTAGGGTTAGAAAAAAAGTAAGTTCTACGCAAGGTTTGTTGTGATGATGTTGTTTAGGGTTGGGTTTACATTCTTGATCAAGGGAATCCCTCTTATTAGGTGTATCTTTTCTATATTATCATGAATGTGAACCCGATACTAAACGATTTTTTTTTTTTGAGTTAGCATAGACTTAAATTAGTGTATGGTTTGATGGTACGTAGTGAGTAACTTAATTGATTAACTTGATTAAATGTATGTTCCTAAATGTAAATTGGATCTTGTGGTTGAGAACGAATTGCAAAAGTGCTATATATAACTCATCAAATACGTTTAAAATAAGATTGTAGGTGTTGATGAGTTCTTCTAGTCATCAACTTATAAAACGGACACCGAGGAACTCAAGTCTTCTTTTCGTTGTTGTTCATTCTATAAGTTGATGACCAGAAGAACTCCTCAACACCTGCAATCTTATTTCAAATGCATATGATGAGCTGTATATGGCACTTATGCTCTTCATTCTCAAACACAAGATTGAATTACATTTAGGAACATACCTTTAATCAAGTTAATCAACTAAGTTACTCACTATGTAGCCTCAAATCATATAATAATTTAAGGGTGTGCTAGTTCAAAAGAAAAAAAATGGCAAATCACAACCTTTCCAGTAGGCTTGTGAAGATTTTTATGACTGTCATGTTTTTAGGGAGCGGTTGTTCAAGTAATATTTAATATTATTATTGTTTAGGGTTTAGGGTTGTGGTTCTTTTATTATATTAATATTATTATTGTCATCAACACTAATATTTTGCAGGTTTAGCGAAATGTGTAGATAAGGAAACATGGGTAAGGGTAAGGCTATTAGTATTAGGATTAAAAAAATCTGGTTGGAGAGTAGAAGAAGAAGGGGACCTACAGCATCGAGGGACGACGACATCTGCACATCGGGCTGAGGCAGCTGCCCGTGGTAGTGTATGTCTGAAGTAGCCATTACTAGTAGCTTCCTCTGAAGCTTATCGCCGGTCCATGTTGCGTACGATGCAACGACAGGAGTCGTCCGGGACCTTCAGACCCAATGCGTTTGTTGTGGAGCTAGGCAGCTTTCTACAGGAGTCGCGTAATGAGGAGATTTGGGGAGACGAGCAGACCAAGCAGACCTCGACGGGCATGGACGTTCATTCGGTTGACTATGTTCATATGAGAGGTCGTGGTGGTAGATTTTCCTAGGGTAAGAAGAGCACACAAGGTTCCGGGGTTGATGAGGAAGAGGAGTCAAGGTGATGATGACTAGAAAATTAGTGGACAGATGCCTAGTGGTCCCACTTCACCTTTCATCATACCGAGCTGTGGAGGACATATTGCTCGATTTATTTGGGAGGGTCATGAGCGTGCGCCTGATGTGGTAGAGTGCTTGACGAGGAAGACAACACTTCAGCAATTGAGGGACATGACGAGGTTGATCTATCCTTCTATGGTAGATGTGATCACTTGCAGCTCCCTATAGGGTCTCGCAGACCTCATGTTCGATTACATCAATCATCCTTTGATCACTGCATTTTTGGCGAGGTGGCAGCCGGACACAAACTCGTTTCACCTACCTTTCGGTGAAATGACCATCATGCTCCATGATGTGAACAACATTCTAGGCCTCCCGGTTGAAGGGATGCTACCTCCATGTCTTGGTCGGGTCATGATTAACAATTATATCATCTCCATGTTTTCTATGAAAATTAAGGAGCTCTGACGGAAGAAAATATATGAAAAGGGAGGCATACTAGATAGTGACTTGAGGGAGATATGTACCTTTCAACGGCCGAGGCTTGTCCAGATACAGGAGTGGTACTTGAGCCTATTGGGTAACACCCTACTAGTGGACAAGTCGAGGGATAAGGTGCATCCACATGCATTTGGGAGCACTGAGCACGTTGACTCAGTTGCATGGGGAACAATGACGTTGGCGTACTTGTAGTGGGTACAACATCTAGGGTCGGCACCAGGAAGATTGAGGGTTGTTTGAGGCTCCTCCAGGCGTGGATACACGAGCATTTCCCCCAGTTTAGGCCACACTCCCCACGGCATGTAGAAGGTCCTTAGGCATCCATGTGGCATGTCAGGTGTGAGCTGCATTCACTAGAACGCCTTAGGAGCATAAGGCGCGTGATAGACGAACTTACTAAGCAACAGGTCATATGGCGTCCATACAATCCTACACCAGTGACTCACTGTCGTTAGATGACTTACATTGGTAGCATTCGCGCTTTTGATGTTTCGAAGCTGTAAATGTCGTATTGTATTGTCCGTTAGTTGGATACGTACAACATGTCCCAAGACCACCAGACCTACCTGCCAAGCAATCCCGACCAACGACTGGCACTTATATGTTGACATTTGACGACTCCTTGGATGATCTAGCGTGGGGTAGATTTCCTATCGGGCATTTATACCACGGGACACCCTATCACGATGCCACCCTTGGGACGTAGTAACTGAGTACAACACTTGGTTTTGCAATGTGTCACACCCTCATCTAATTAAGGACAACAACTTGACACATTCCACTATCGATGATCCTACCTTGGCGAAGTTTGTGAGTTTCTTTTTTGATTTCGCGTATTTATTTTGAATTTTAGCTTTTTTCCAATCTATTGATTTTATCTTTTATGTTTCAGTGGGTCCATGAGTGGCCAAGACGTGCGATGTCGTTGTTTGACGTGCGCAGAGATGATCGTTGTTTGTCAATCGAGTTGTATGATGATATGATTGATCTATTGCAACGGTGGTGCGATCAAATGCATATCGAGGCTCCACGTTGAACTGATGCAACGACAAGTAGTGACTCCTTGGTTGTTGTTATTTCCTTTTTTTTTGGATTGTATAAAACTAAATGTTGGCCCTTGTGGATTTTAGGGGTTTTAGCATTTGGAACTTTGTTATGATGTTTTATGTGTATGTTGGACTATATTTTGCTACTTTTTAATTTTATAATGTTTAACTTTTGTCTGTGGCGTGATGAAGAAATCCATCGAATATAGATCAATACTCATATGTATAGTAGAACAATAGTTCACACCAAATATTACACTATGTCTACGCCACAAAGAAAACGATCAGCAAACTGAACCTCCCATCCAACAACAGAGTCGTCCTTATCATTTGTCCATCTACAACTATATGAAAAGGGAGGCATACTGGATAGTGGCTTGAGGCACATATGTGTCTCCTTGCAACGCCCGAGGCCTATCCAGATACGAGCGTGGTACTAGAGTTTTTTGGGTAACACCCTGCTGGTGGACAAGTCGATGGATAGGGTGCGTCACATGAATTTAGGAGCGTTAAGCGCATCGACTCCGTTGCATGGGGTGCAGTGACATTGGCGTACCTGTATAGACAGTTAGGTGCAGCAACTAGGGTCGAGACCAG
Source organism: Portulaca oleracea (assembly GCA_029582165.1). Classification (NCBI taxonomy): domain Eukaryota; kingdom Viridiplantae; phylum Streptophyta; class Magnoliopsida; order Caryophyllales; family Portulacaceae; genus Portulaca; species Portulaca oleracea. The sequence goes on along the minus strand of CM055879.1, from coordinate 8,004,805 downwards.
AAAGATTGGGGGTTGTTTAACGCTCCTCCAGGTGTGGATCTATGAGCGTTTCCCCAAATTTAGGCCACATCCCCCATGACATGTAAACGATCCTTGGGCGACCATGTAGCATGTCAGGTGCGAGCTGCGTTCGCTAGAACTCCTTCGGAGCATCAGGCGTGTGATAGACAGGCTTTCTGAGCAGCAAGTCATATGGTGCCCATACGGCCCTACACTAATGTATAATGGGATCAAAGATTGAACCTTGATAAATTACATATCAAGAAGACGTGCAACCAAGCTGAATAATGGGATGCTTCACGTGAAATTAGGGTAAAGGTGGGGTGGTTCACGTGAGAAATAAGAGGGGTTTGAGAAATTTGGCTGTTTTGTGACTCAATGAGAACTAGGGTTTAAGAAAGATGGAATCTTGGTGGAGATTGTGGGAGAGGGATGAACAAAAATAGGAGGGAGATTTGGGGTTGGTGTGAGGCCTTTGTGGAGGTAGGATGAATATTATTTGATGGAAGGGAGTTTGTTGGGTGAGAGGGAAAAGGTTGTTGGGAGTTTGTTATGGAAAGAGAGGGAGTTTGTTAAGGCTATTTTGTGAGAGAAAGAGGGGATGGACGAATGAGAGGGGGATGAAAGTGACGTCGGGGAGGGTATAGAATAGGGTTTTATCTTCTATATTGATAGAAAGATAAAAGGAAGTAATTATCTTAACTATATTGATAGAAAGATAATAACAAGATAGTTCAAGGGATCTATCTTGATACAGAAACACCACAAGAAAGAAACCCTAGGGCTAACTTAACCTTCAACCTAGTTACGGAAACACCTTCTAGGTTTAGGATTAAGCTCCTCCTAATCACTTGGTTGCCAAACCAAGATACAATAGATGAGATTGGACGAGGTTCATCATGAAACACTCAAGGGGTAAGCTAAAAGCTTGCATATTTTCATAATTCAAAGTTGGATGCCTTTGAAAGGCTACAAGCCTAGCTATTTATACTAAGAGAGTCCTATAGGGACTGTGACTCTAGACTTGGCGTGCAAGCCAGTCTAATATGACTAGGAATAAGCCTACTTGGCATGCAAGCCAAGGTTTCCTAGTACTAGACGCCTAACTACTCCAATTTCCTCTTGGATTAGGATTCCTTATCCAAAGGGGAGTTGGTTACAACAACCTTATCCTAATTGAGATTGGCTTTCCTAATCCAATATGGATTAGTTACAAGATAGCCAACCTTATCTAGGATAATAATAATCAAAATTGGCGCCTAATCTACTCTACCACACGCCACACACACACATTCACACCTTATAGAATATTCTAGAACACTTTAGAATATTCTAGAGTTATTTAGACTCCTACTAGATTTTCTATGACTTGATGCTCAAGTTTATAATTTACTTGGCATCTTACATGACTCTTAAAACTATAAAGATAATATAAATCACACCAGAATAATAAAAAACTAATAGAAATAAAGTTACATCCAAAGATAAAAAATGTGAAATTAAAAACTAAATTGATCAAAATGTGAACTTCACTTGGATTCTTGAAAGGATCTTGGACGTGGACTTTGAGCCTTTCTTGGGCTTGTTTGGCGTGACTTTGTAGTCCTTAGGATGTTTGGACATCCTCTTGCCATAAGGAGCTCATAATATGGATGGGCCTAAGGGCCTCTATGCTCATTCTTTCCTCCATAGCTCGCTTCTCTTCCTTGAAAATGTTTTGGGCCTCTTGGGATGTATTTAGCGTGGGCCAAAATACATCACACACCATCTTATCACTATCATCGGACAACATATTGTGGTTACATTTGCGCTTCATAAGCCTCAAAAAGGGAGGAGGAGTGTTAGACCATAAGGCATGGCTAACCTTTCAAAGAGACCTCCTTTAGTTTTGAATTCAGCAGTCCCATCTTTCATTCGAACCATGTAGTACCCACTTCGAAGATCTTCAACTTTAGGGATAGGAACTCTGTATTTGATCTACTCTCATGTGTGAACTTTCTTTCTTCTTTGTGATCAATAGGGCGCTTGGAGTGAGGAATTTCTTGATCATGCCCTTGGTTTGGAAATTGCCAACTGGATCTTGAACCCTTGGAACGGCACTAGGGCTCACGTGATGTTGGACTTCACATGGAGTTGGCGTGACTGGCTTGCTCTCGTGAGGGATGACGAGAGTTGGATTGCTTGTGGGCTAGTCGGGCTAGGGTTCGTGGTGATGATGACCCCCTTATGTCCACTAAACTCAGGGCGTTCAGTGATCATAAAAGCGATGAGCTTTGGGTTTTACCTTCTTTGAGTTTGGATGCTTTTAGGGGAGCTAAAGTCACCTTCTTGTTTTTCACCATGAGAGAATAGGTATTTGCTCTTCCATCGTGCATAACGCTCCTGTCAAATAGCCATGGTCTTCCAAGCACAATATGGCAAGCATCCATAGGTAGTATATCGCACCATATTGAATCTTGATAAGACTTTCCAGTAGAAAAGCTTACCAAATAGTGTTGATCCACTTTTAATCCTTTACCCTGGTTGAGCCATTGAACAGTGTACTGTACAACAGTGTATGGAAACTTCCACCATCAATGATCAAAGAACAGACTTTCCCTTGTACATTACAACGAGAATGGAAGATGGCTTCCCGTTGTTGATCTTCAGGAACGGGAGAATTAGTGAGAACTCTCCTCATGACCAACATCTCTCCTTCATCTGGTTCTTCTACAACCTCATCACTAGGTTCCCCATGATCAGCGCATGGTTCTTCATCTACTTCTTCCGGTTCAGGTTCAAAGAGAGCGTCTTGAAACTCCATAAGTGTGATGGCTCTCTTGTTAGGGCACTCAGAAGCAATATGACCGAGCCCTTGACACCTGAAGCACCTCCTCTTGTCTATAGGCGTGACCTGTGTGGGTTTTGTCAAGGTTTGGAGCATAGGGTTGGATGTTTTTGTGGCGATCGATTGGGAGGTGGTTTGTCTATTTTGTGGAGTGTAAGTTTGAGGCGAGTATGTGGCTCTTTGAGAGTTAGGGGTTTTGTAGGACGCCTGTTTACCTCTTCTTTTCTTTTGCTGTTCCACTTTGTTAGCCAAAGTACTCAATTCAACAAGAGTTTCATAAGGTTGAAGTTCCACCACATACCTTATGTTGTCATTGAAGCCAGCAAGATACCTCACAAGAGTTTGAGGTTCATCTTCTTTCAGATCACACCTCCAGAGTAGGTGTTCGAATTCTTTAGTATACTCTTCAACAGATTTCGTTCCTTGGGAGAGTTGTTGCAGTTTGAAATAGTTGTCCTTGAAATAACTTACTGGAAGAAACTTGGAGTGGAGTTTCTTCATCTTTTCCCAAGTACGAATCTTTCCTTTCCCGGCATGCTATCGCTTCTTCTGTAGGTTAGTCCACCATATGCTAGCATGCTTTCGCAGTTTAAGAGTAATATACTTGACTTTCTTTTCATCAGTAATGTCTTTCAAATCAAAGACTCTTTCGACAGTTTGAATCCAATCAAGAAAGATTTCAGGATCAAGATTACCGTCGAATTCACGGATGTCAACTTTGAAGTCGAGTCTTTCTTCCCTTGGAGGACGCCTCGACTGACGTGATCTCCTGCTTGAGCTGGTAGAGTGCTCAGTTTTGCTGGGGCTGTTGTGGACGACCTCTTCTTCTTCAGATCCCCGCAGTGTCCTGAACTGTAGATTCATGTATCGCTTCAGTTGTTCAGAAAGATAAGCGACTCTTGCTTCTAGTTCAGTCTTTTCTTGCTTCCATTGCTCATTAGGATCATCACCTTCGTTGCTCTTGCTTCTAGATGCCATAGGATGGAATTTGGAATGTCACGTTGACACTGAAGATTTGAAGGTTAAATGTTTGGTATCGCAGGTTTAGCTTTTGGACTTGAAGGTTTAAAGGTTATGTGTTTAAGTTAACTCTATGGAGTTCAGGGTTACACTCAAGAATAACCTAGAGCTCTGATACCAAAATTATAATGTATAATGGGATCAAAGATTGAACCTTGATCAATTACACATCAAGAAGACGTGCAACCAAGCTGAATAATGGGATGCTTCACATGAAATTAGGGTAAAGATGGGGTGGTTCACGTGAGAAATAAGAGGGGTTTGAGAGATTTGGCTGTTTTGTGACTGGATGAGAACTAGGGTTTAAGAAAGGTGGAATCTTGGTGGAGATTATGGGAGAGGGATGAACAAAAATAGGAGGGAGATTTGGGATTGGCGTGAGGCCTTTGTGGAGGTAGGATGAATATTGTTTGATGGAGGGGTGTTTGTTAGATGAGAGAGAAAAGGTTGTTGGGAGTTTGTTATGGAAAGAGAGGGAGTTTGTTGAGGCTATTTTGTTAGAGAGAGAGGGGATAGACGAATAAGAGGGGGATGAGAGTGACATTGGGGAGGGTAGAGAATAGGGTTTTATCTTCTATATTGATAGAAAGATAAAAGGAAGTAATTATCTTAACTATATTGATAGAAAGATAATAACAAGATAGTTCAAGGGATCTATCTTGATACTGAAACACCACAAGAGAGAAACCCTAGGGCTAACTTAACCTTCAACCTAGTTACAGAAACACTTTCTAGGTTTAGGATTAAGCTCCTCCTAACCACTTGGTTGTCAAACCAAGATACAATAGATGAGATTGGACGAGGTTCATCATGAAACACTCAATGGGTAAGCTAAAAGCTTGCATATTTTCATAATTCAAAGTTGGATGCCTTTGAAAGGCTACAAGCCTAGCTATTTATACTAAGAGAGTCCTATAGGGACTATGACTCTAGACTTGGCGTGAAAGCCAGTCTAATATGACTAGGAACAAGCCTACTTGGCATGCAAGCCAAGGTTTCCTAGTACTAGACGCCTAACTACTCCAATTTCCTCTTGGTTAGGATTCCTTATCCAAACGGGAGTTGGTTACAACAACCTTATCCTAATTGAAATTGGCTTTCCTAATCCAATATGGATTAGTTAGAAGATAGCCAACCTTATCTAGGATAATAATAATCATCAAAATTGGCGCCTAATCTACTCTACCACACGCCACACACACACACTCACACCTTCTAGAATATTCTAGAACACTTTAGAATATTCTAGACTTATTTAGACTCCAACTAGATTTTCTTTGACTTGATGCTCAATTTATAATTTACTTGGCATCTTACATGACTCTTAAAACTATAAAGATAATATAAATCACACCAAAACAATAAAAAAACTAATAGAAATAAAGTTACATCCAAAGATCAAAAATGTGAAATTCAAAACTAAATTGACAAAATGTGAACTTCACTTGGATTCTTGAAAGGATCTTGGACGTGGACTTTGAGCCTTTCTTGGGCTTGTTTGGCGTGACTTGGTAGTCCTTAGGATATTTGGACATCCTCTTGCCATAAGGAGCACACAATATGGATGGGCCTATGGGCCTCTATGCTCATTCTTTCCTCCATAGCTCGCTTCTCTTCCTTGAAAATGTTTTGGGCCTCTTGGGATGTATTTAGCGTGGGCCAAAATACATCATACACCATCTTATCACTGTCATCGGACAACATATTGTGGTTACATTTGCTCTTTTGATGTGAGGGAGTTGTACATGTCATATTGTATTGTCCGACAGCTTAGCTATAAGCAACATATCCCTGGACCACCAGACCCACCCCTTAGGCAAAACCGGCCAGCGCATGGCACGTATGTGTTGATGTTTGAGGAGTCATTGGTTGATCTAGCATGGGGTAGATTTCTTGTCACGAACGCTATGCCACAAGACGCCTTGACTCGATGCCAGAACCTATGGAACGCAGTACTTGAGTACAACACTTGGTTCTATAGTATGCCGCACCCTTATTTGATTAAGTACAACCCCGGCAAGTCCAACATCGATGATCCATCCTCTCTGGAGTTTGTGAGTTTCTTTTTCATTTCCAGACATTAATTATGATATTTGTTTTTTCATTCTGTTTTATAGACTGTATGTTTTATGTTTTAGTGTGCCCATGAGTGGCCAAGACGTGCATGACCTTTGTATGATGTGCCTGATGGTGGTCGTCTGCCACGGGAGCTGCATAGAGATATGCTTGGATTAGTGGTGCAAGCACATGCGTATCCAAGCCCCATGTCGCGCAGCCGCGGATGTCGAGCAATAACTCTTTTCATTGATGTGTTCTAGGTTTTTTTTGGGGGGGTTGTAATTGGATTTTGGGTTTTTTTTATTCTGTTTGTTTAACTCAATTTTATCTTTATGTTCATGTTCATATATTGGATCTATGTTTATGTTTATGTTGGACGCCGAGTAGTGAGTGCTTGGATCCCTTTTTAAATTAACTTAATTAACTTTTGTTATGGCTTTCATAATAAAACGTAACGAAAAAATATTGAACAAAGATCAAGTCTCATTTAAATCGTAATACAATAGTTCACACCAACCAATTAAAAATCATATATTACCTCAACGAGTTTCCCTAAGTCTACTCCACAAATCGAGCAGCATGATAAGTGCTTTTTATAAATATGTTTTTTGGGGATTTTGATAGTGAATTAAGGATAACTTTGATTGTGAATCTTGATTTATATTCCAATTTCCCTATTACGCTTGGTGTTGTTGTTTTTGATACAAATTTGTAGGTTTTGAGGCCAAAACACCAACATTCTCTCAGCTTTTGATAGAATGAACACACCATGGACTTTCTCTACGCCCAGCCAGACCGTGGTACAAATTTGAGAAGCGTCAGAGCAGGAAATCCATGGCCAGAGGTCACAACGGTCAGACTGACTTGTTTTCGCGAATAGAAAAAGAGAGGAGGCAAGCGGTTACTCAATTATCTATCATTCTCCATTCGTTCTAGGAATATCAAGAGAGAAAGAGAGCACCTAATCCCATCATACTCCTCTTCCATCCAATCGAGATTCAAGATCAAATCGATTCAAGTGAAGTGAAAATCAAGATTCGAGAAGAAAGTAGCGGTGTTCGCGGAGAAAGTTCCACCCCGAGATCGAAAGACTCAATCGGGACATGTTCTTCGTAGTTTGTTCTTCCTTTTTGAATGCTTTCTTTGTTTGAGAATTGATATGATGATTGGAACTTGTTTTGTGCAATCTTTGAATATGAGTGAGTAGATTCCTTGAATTCTAGGGTTTTGCAACCCGAAACAATGTAGTTTGATTGAATGTTTCTAGTTTGTGCATGAATTCTTGTTTTGAATCAATAGAAAGTTGTGTTCTTCATGTTCATATGTGTTCTTTGAGCACTTGAACACTCGTGATTTGAGATTAACCTAAGAAATACTGAAAGGACAATTAGGATAATCTGACTACAAACCTTTCTACCTAGTTTTGTGAAACTTGAGAAAAGAATAGCAAACTAGGGAACCACTTTGATAACCAGATAATTAGAGACCTTCAACTTTAATTAACTTGAAAAGCATACGAAAGTTGTAATTTAGGTTGATCGAAGTAATTCTATTAGCATCGAAAAAGCAGTAGGATTCATGTGGTTACCGGTTCTTGATTCGTCTTGAATGAATGATTGTGCAAGTTAGGTTCTAATAGTCAAACTCGTTGCTAGGTTAGCAATTCCCCAGAAGTATTTCTCCCTTGATTGAAACCCTCGATTGATTTCCTTGCTTTAGTAGTTTAATTAGTTTTTAAGACCCTTCCAAAACCCAAAACCTAGTTAGCTTAGCAATCACATAGAGAGCTAGTTACATGCGTTGCTAATTGAGTCCCTGTGGGATCGACCTTGACGTGCTACACCATATACCGTGTGCTTGTGGCCCTGTCACAAAAAAAGGAACACCCCTTCCAACAACAGATTTGTCCCTAGCACGTCTCCATCTAAACTCTAACAACGGCAAAGGGCATCCATCTTGCATGTGTACAAGAATGAATTAATCTTTATTGGCATGTGCACTGTCGACCACGCGTTCGGGAGCAACGACACCACCGGTTGCACTAAGTGGGAACAAAGTAACGCATGACTCAGTTGTGTATTGACCGGCAGCAAGAATGATTGTGAGACTGAGAAACACGTAGTTCAACAAGGTAGCGACTGGAAACAAATTTGAAGATGTTTCGAATCAATAAGGTCGATCAGATGGTTCATACAAATTACCCCTATCCTTCGCACCACTCTTCATTGGCCTCCCCTATATCGTACGCAACCACGTAGCATGCCGCATGCGCCTAAATTTCATTTATCATAGATTTTCGACCACCGGCCATTGTCTCTCATCCCCAAAACCAGCCTCGGCGATCGAAGAGCCTACAGTTGCCATAAGAGTCCACATCCGTCTAGTCAATGATATATGGAAAAATGAAATTAACGACGTCTTCAGGCCAAGGAAATGAACATGTACTTATTCATTGGTTCCCTGTGCGAAAAAGTAAAACGTTGGTGTAAATTAAATTTGTACTTTGACAAAAATTATGATAACAAATATAGAAAATCATACCATCTGTGATGAAGTTGCTGCCCATTCCTACTGAAGAAGAGCTTGATTTTCTTTTGCGCCTCCAGTACTAGTCTTACTCCCATGGCTCCTTCCACTATCGTACTTAAATGCACTAAGGGTACGTCGAGTTGACTTCCCTATACTGGGTCTCCCTCTATGTGGTGGGCTGCTCTCAGGATCCGGTATGTAGGTTGTATCGGGATGTAGCTCATCGTTTATGACTCTAGACAAGCAACGTATGACGGCAAGATCACTTTCCTTGGCCTTCTTCACAAGGGAATCAAAGTAAGACATATCCTGGGATAATGGATCAACAACTATATTTGGTTGATCAGTATCATCAATGACTTCAAGTTCCCTCCAGAACTTGTGAATACTTGCCACGTACAATTCAGATCTGTGCAAAATGAGGTTTTTTAGAGTACAAGCACATGGAAGTCGATGTGTATTCCACGTCAAGGGATCACACAAGTCTGCCGCAACTCCACTCATAATCGCCATCTTAGGGTACTCCTCACTTGTCAGGTTCATCGCATAGTGAGATATACAACCATGGAGATGCTTGAAGAGTCTAGCTTTCGTCAAAACTAAGTGTCCACTGCTGGACTGCTCAAGTGTCTTCTTAATCTTAGTTTGTTGGTTTTCGATCTGATGATGGCATCTCCTCCACACCCAATCAAACGACACTCGATCTACCACTATCGAGATAGTACTTGAACGATGAATGTTGGCTCTCCACTCTAGAAATCCTGGTGTTTCCCATATGGGGGACTTCGTCTGTGTATGCACAAACAAACTTCTCCTTGTACTTCATCCATGTACTAGTCAGGTAATCGACAATCCTCAAGTTTCTCCCAACCCAATGTGACACCATATGTGACCAGCTCGCGCCAAACTCCTCAATTGTCCTTGCATATACGATGCGGTGCCACCATATCTTCATGAAAAATGACCCCTGTCCATTCTTCTTCCCTCCAGTCAGATTGTTCACTTTATTCTTAACATCGTTCCCTATATGCTAGATGCATAATAGGTCAGGAACACCAGGAAATACTCGGCCTATAGCCCATGAAAAGCCTTCCTCCCGATCAGTAATGAATATGTTCATTGTTACATCGACGCCCATGAGATCCTATAATCTTTCAAGCACCCATTCATATGACTCCTTCAGCTCGTCTCATTATTGAGTACGCAACAAGGAAGTTGTGATTTGTTGGAGTCACCCCAACTATCTCACAAAAAGGTCACTTCTGCTTGTTGGTCTTGTATGTAGTGTCAATGAGGAGAACATATGGATATGAGCAGAGCAACTTCAAAGAGAAGGGGTGGCACATAAAGATCTGTTGCAGATTGCCTTCATCATCCATGTCAGTCCAGGACAAATACACGTGCTCATTTGCCAAGTGCAGACAATGTTGGACTTGTGTCCTACCCTCCATCTCATCTGACTGCACTTTGAATCTCTCGTTCTAAATCTATGCCACGTTGACGTTACAGTCCGAGAAATTCAACTTCAATGATGTGCGTATTGTAGCAGGAGTACACCGAGTGTAAGTTGTTTCCCGAACGCACACTTTCATGTCGAATGTCAAATGATGCTCCCTCCGGTGTCCCTCCTTGTACAGAACGAACTGATGATTGTGTATCCCCTTATCTCGCGCATATGATTGGACGCCCCACCTCTGTCCCGATCGAGACCACGTTATAATGTCGAACGGACATTGGCACGACTTCGTCTTTGTATCTAGTTGACTGTCACAGTCTATCATACCCACTTTCCCCCAGTATCTCCTATAACACAAATATCTAAAATATAACCTCACCGGACCGTCGGTAGTCTTTTTCTTATACGATGCTCTCACAAATCTAAATCTAATTCCCCTTGCGATTTCATCAACCCATTCATGGAGAGCATCAAGGGAATCAAACGACTAATCCATATAAAAATAACTGGAATAGTCGACACCATCTCCGCCAAAATCCTTGAGCGGAACCTATGGTCAAATTAAAAAATGGTTAATTATTTACCATCATAACCTAACATTAATCACAAAAACAACATTACGTGATAATAACAACATTAACTATAATGATGATAATAGTAAAAATAATAATAATGATAATACCATAATAATAACAATAATTATGCTAATAACAATAAATAATAATTGATTTAAGGAAAATAAGAAAAAAACATCTATACTTTGAGGGTATTGCAAAAAAATAATCCAAACTTACAACTTTGTTATGGAGGAACTGAACTTTAATTCCTATTTTTTTAGCATCCACCACCTAGTTAAACTCACCCAAAAAGTAACATGATGATGGCGATATTACATGTAGAGCATACTTTTAACTTTTTTTGAGTTGTAAAAAGTTTTACATATAATATTGCTACCATCACGTTACTTTTCAAACGATTTTAACTAGGTGATGGATGTTAAAAACAATAGGGGTTAAAGTTCAGCTCATCCATAACAAATTTGTAAGTTTGAATTATTTATTTTCCAACTTCCCTTAATTTAATGTTATTATCAATATGAATAATAATAAAAATAATAATAATATAAACAATAATAATAGCAATAATCATACTAATAGTATTATATAAATTAATAATACTAACAATAATATTATAAACAATAATAATAACAATAATCACACTAATAGTATTATTAAAATTAAAATTAATAATATTTAGAACAACAACAATGATAATAATAGTAGTAGTAATAATAACAATCAGGAAAAAAATAAATAAATAATTCTAACCCAATAAGTATGACAGAAATGTCCGAAAATGGCGTCTCGACTAAGGCTTGGACGCCCTCTGAGGGCGTTCCAACCATGGCTGAGATGCTACCAGATGGCGTTTTAGCCAAGGAAGGAACGCCCCTTAAGGGCGTATGGACCTTGGCCAAGACGCCATTTTCAGGCATTTCTCTCAAGATTCAAATACCATATAGGGGCGTTTCTATCCAGGCAAAAATTCATGATTTGCCGAATTTTAATCTAACAATTTAGAAGAAAAGAAATTTACCTCTTCTTCATCAAATGATCTTCTATTATGCATTTTAAAAAGATTTTTAGGTAAGAGTATTGAATTTAGAGAGAGAGAGGGGGAGGGAGGGAGAGAGAGAATGTAGAGAGAGAAAGTTTTGAGTTTCAGAGAAAGAGTGAGAGGGATGGGGGGTAATTTAGGAATTTTATGACAAAAGAGGATGACGCCAGCGAAAAGGGGGCGACAAACAACAAAGCCCCCAATATTAAGAGTGAATGCGCATTCAATTAAAAAGAGGTGTTCACAAGCAGTGGTTAAAAACTCTTTCTTGTTCCGATTCAGAAGAATAAATTCTTTCAGTTGCACTAGTGGATTGAATAACCTTTTTTTTAGTGCCAACAAAGTTCATGTCTTTTTGGTTAATCAAAACACGAGTTTCGATATGCTGGAAGTTGTCTGTTTCTCTCCTCCCATCCCAAACAAGGGATACAGGGGGAAGGAGGGAGTACTAAAATGAGTCGGAATTTGGAAAGTGTAGGGGCTTGTTCTTTAGAACAGTACAAAAAGTACAATTTGTAAGTGAATGCAAATTAGTGCAGGTAAGTGCAAGTTGGTGTAGGTTGGATCATGTAAATGTATGTGGTATAATGTAAGTGTAAGTTATTGCATTTTTTTTTTCAAACCATAAGTAATTACAATTTAAGGACTTGTTGATGACGTTGTTATTACCATATTAATTATTACCGTCCAATTTCCCAAAAATTAAATATAAATAAAAATAGAATTTTAAATTTAAATCAACTTCTGTTTCAACAGTAGTGATAGTGACATTGTCACCCTCCCCTAGAGGATGACACAATCAATTTCTGCTTCTTTTTTTCGATCTACAATTTATAAGAATATATTAAGTTAATTTCTAATCCTCCAATTCAATCTTTTGTAGTATATAAAATTATTTTTAATTTAAAAATTTACATAAATATTTTAATTTTATAAAGCATACAAAATATTACTTATTGAGATAAAAATTAATATATATAAATGTTAATATTTGTTAAGATAATTTATTTTTTGATTGAGTGCAATTTGGTACAGTACTGCAGGTCAGTACAGGTTGGTGTAGGTGCAAATCGACAAATGGCCTAAAGAACAAGCCCTAGGTGTCATCTACAAACTTTTTGTGTTAAATTTATGTTTGCTATTCCTTTCTCTGTTTGCTGCCCATGAGTCCATCCATGAGAACTATGTTACCACAAAATCTAAATAAATTTGGTACAAATACGAGTATAGTAAAAATCCCAAATAACAGATTCAAGAATTACAATTGTACAACACACGAAAAATAGATAGTAGGGTCTACAAAACATCATATACAAAGAGTAATAAGAAACAAAGGATGTGAAAAGCACTATAGGAATTGAATGAATATTTTTCTTTGCTGCCCAGTCAAAAACTCAAAAGCTGATGAATGATGAATGATGAATGATGAATGATGAATGATGAATGATGAATGATGATGATCACAACAAAGAAAGCAATATGATGACTGACTAAGTGACTAGGACACTCACTCCAAACCAAATATTTCAAGGAATCATAATTTATCCTCAAACTGACTTGAACAGCTCCCAACTCTACAAACACTCTGGAGGAGCAAACACTGTACATGAATATGAATACCAAGTCCACACAGAAAAAGGATGACAACTCTCATTTCAGAAAACCAATACATTGGTTGGTACGCATATAGAAACCGATGTGAGAGTTGAGAGGGCATCGATGTGAAGAAACTTAGGAGAAGATTTGGGGAACCTGAATTCATCATCTTATTAGGATCTGGGCCCCCTCATGGCACCTCTGTTTCTGGCTGAATACCGAGGCTCTTCACTTCTCCTCCTGTCTGATCTGTTATTATTATTATTATTATTATTATTATTATTATTATTATTATTATTATATCCAGTAATAACATGGCGCTGTGGGGTTGGTTTCTTTGGAGCCTCTTCTTCGTAACATAATGGCTCAAGTCCCTGTAGGTCTGGTTCTGGGGCATAATGGATCGGCCGCTTCAATTCATCCATTCTTCTGAAAGTAATGGATATCCTACCGACCGACCCATCAAAATCAAAGGTTATCAACACAGCAAACTCATTACAACTTGATATGCTCCAGATAATGTAAAATATGCCAAAAGGATCACAAAGAAGAAAACAAAAATACCTTTTAGTGGGCACTGCCGGTATACAATGCTTGGCCACATCTGCCCCATTTCCGTTCAACACCAGCACAGACCTGAGGTCAGCAGGAACTCATCCCGTTAACATTAAGATTTGACCATTAAACTAACTACTAGTCATGAAAGCAATAGAAAGGATGTAGAAAATCGAAGAAGATCGAATGAGACTTGAGAGAGACAAAGATTACCCAACAGGCAAGGGTATTGCTATGGCACCGCTAAATTCTCCAGGGGCCTCTACCTTTAAGTCCGTCCCAAAGACTATGTTGCACTCACTGAGGAAAGAAATAGTGCAAAATGGCCTAACAAAATCATGGTTGTCAATGTGAGGAGGTATGCAGTCTCCCTCTTCATATAGGTTGACAATACAGCTGTCAGGAACACAGGATGGAGGCAGAACATGCCATCTGATGAGTCTCTTGATGATCACTTTGAACAGGGAAGGTAAAGGATCTACTTCTACGTTCTTAAGAATCCCTGGCGGGTTGCCATTCTTATCCTGCAATTATTGCGTAAGGATTCCGATTCAGTCATTTTTCCTTTTACATGGGGTTGTGTTGTGTAACTCAAGGAGGATACAAACCACTATTGCAATGGTAAATCTAGGAAACTTACAGTAGCGTAGTTATAACAGCAACCAAACTGAATGGTGACACGCCCTTTGCCCCTCATCCACTTCCTGGGAGCAGTGAAAGTGCGCTCTGAAACAACGACAAAAAATCAAGAGATATTCTTTTTAGGGCGGGAAAAAAGGCTATCTTCCTGAAAACCAAAACATATCACATAGCAGGTAGAAATACAAAGAGATACAAGTAGCACCCAAGCAAGAGATTATGAAAAGCTACTATAAGTAGTCCATATCTAATACTATGCTAGAAGTTCACACCTTTTCACTCTTCTGTCTTTACTAGTCCCAGAATCTGATTCTAAAAATGGATACAGCTTCGTGCTTCTATAATGCCAATTCACACTCCAAAAACAATAAAAAGAAGGCATAAAGAAGGGAACTCTTAATACCTGAAAATGCACATCCCTTCACATCAACACATATTTTGGCCCCTACGTTATCTCCCTTGTTGCACACTCAAGAACTCTCTCTCTCTCTCTCTCTCTCTCTCTCTCTCTCACACACACACACACACACGCACACACACACACACACACAGCAGAAAAATGTGCCCCTACTAAGCAATGTCTTGAACCAAGTACAAGTGACAGGTTTCAGTGGATTTGTACGCAGCTCTACCAATTCCATAAAATTTCCGGGTCCTAAGGATGTTCAGCGACAATAACAGCAGTTTCCTGTACTGATGAAATCCCCAAGGCTCTATTTTTTTATTCATGAAAAGGGAAATGAAAAAGAAGTTTTCTCTTCCCTTTCTAGCCTAGTTTGAAAACTCCTTTCCTACTAATTCCTCATTTTATTTTCCCTCTCCCCGTTCCTCCCTTCCAATTTAGCCTATCACATTTTCTTCCTATTTCCTCACTTTTGGAAGGGAACCTTCATTGACAAAAAAACAATGAAATTTCAAATTGATATTTTTCAACTAGCTCCTATTCTTCCCATTTTCTTTATATAAAACGAAATAAAGTAGGTCATTTTCGAAATATTTTTCTTTCAGCCTCATTTTCCAAGAGTCAAATAGAACTAACTTGTTTGATTGATTGATTGGAATCAACCTTGTAATAGAATCAAAATTACAAAGTTGTCAGCATTACCATGTTTGGCAACATATCAACCTTATAATGAATCAACCTTATAATGAGAATTCCCATGTAATGAGGATTACATCTAATATGATTATGATTGTTCACCTAAAACCCAAGCAATCATCATTACCATTGTACATCAATATTTCCTCCAAGTAATATGAGCAGCTGATTAGCTTTTTAATAGTAAGAAAAGATGGCATAGCAGTATTTGGCCGCAACATCTACACTAACATTTTTTTTAGATTACCCCACATATTCTATCCCAATCCCCTCATACAAGTTTTGCCACCATCTAAGATTCTTTTCAGAATAGTATTCACTAGGCGAAAAGTTAAACTGACCTGTAAAAACATCAACGGCCACATCATCAGGCCAACTGCCATAACTCACAGAAACTTTGTGGCTTCCGTGGACAGGCTTAGTTAAGAAAAAGCACACCTGGTGAACGCCAGGGAGCTTTTAAGTGTGTGCACCACAGCACAATCAAAAAGTGAGGACTCCCCCCCCCCCCCCCATCTTCTTCTTCTTCTTCTTCTTCTTCTTCCTTCTCCTCCACCTCATCCTCCTCCTAGTTCCTCTCTACTTCTTCCTCTGTCAACTTCTCTGTTAATTAAATCTCTGTTTTTGGTTCCTTTTTTTTTTTTAATGATTACTACTCGATTTCATCATCTTTTTTTGTGTTTTTGACTTTTAATTGCCTGCCTTCAAAAGTGCACCCCATGTGCAAAAGCATGTGCTCACGCTTCAGAGCCTGCAGCCCAAGCACCAAAAACTTTTGCACTTGGTGCTCTTCTAATCTAAGCAGACAGGAGGTTGCCTGGCTCCTTTTATCCATTCTCATTAACATCTCATTGGAATAAAAAAAAATAATAAAAGAATCAAATAATACTCCCTCCGTTTCATATTAACTGTCATAATTTTGACTTTCACGGTCTCCAATATTACTCTTTGATTGATAATTTCTCGCATAATATGTTATTAACAATTGCAATATTATATTTGTATGATAGTATTTTTCGTTACGAATCTAATGATAGTAATTTTATATAATAATTCATTGTATATATTTGAGAAATTTATGGTCAAAATTTTTGGAGTTTGACTGCACAATTTCCAAAGACGACAGTTAATATGGAACGGAGGGAGTATTACTCATAATAGTTGACAGAGCCAAGTATCAAATACATTCACAAAGGCAAGTCCAACAAACATCAACCATTGAGAGAAAATCAGAATTGAGAAGTAGAAGAGGTCAGCAATAACAAGTCACCTTTAAGGCCGCCCTTCCTTCCTTTATCAGCGAGATCATAGACATAATCAACAATTCTTTTCTGCTCGACAGCACTGAAAACCCCGGAGTGCAGTTCAAGCCCCTGAAGAATATTAGTGAATCTTCCATTGACCCTCTCCAAACAGATGAAATCCTTCTTCCTCCTGACATTCATAAATCGTATATACTCCCTTTGATCCCTTGACAGTTGAGTCTTCCTCCTGGCGGCAACACTAGATTCCCCATTTGAGACGTCCCTGTCCCCGTCCCCGTTCCTGTTGCCGCTAACTTGCTTGTTATGATGATTCTCTTCAAGCTCGGCCTCTGCTTCAAGCTCATCCTCTTGTGCCATGTCTGCCCATGACATCCGAACTTTGGGAGTTTCAACTTCAACTGATTTCTCAACAACCGGTGAATCTGACAACCCATTAGCCCCATCCTTCCAATCACCCATTGAATTTGTTTCAGCCTCATCTTTCCAGCTTCCCAAAGAATGTGTATCACAATTGTCAACATCCTTATCATCACAATCATGAGCCAAACTCAAACACAAGGAACCCTCACCCTCTCCAGAATTGGAAGCTTCTACTCCCTCATTCACCTCTGAGATCACCAAAATTACAAAACAACCACATAATACGAATCAGAATTTTGCAAATTCAGATCAAATCCCATGAAACTCACATGTAATATCTACTGAGCAGAACCCAAACCAACTTTGTCACCATTATTAGCAAACACAAGACAAATATACTAGCTTCAGTAATTGGAATCAAAATTCCGTAAATAAATAAAGGCAATCCCATTGTGAACCACGTAAAACAATTTTGCATAATTAAACACCCAATCAAAAACCCATAATGGAAAACAGTCCAAATATTAACCGAATAAAAAAAACAGATGAAAATCTATAATTTAGCATGAATTCAACTACGACTCATAATTGCGAACCTTCAAACAATTGTGGCAACATAAAAACCATAAACCCACAAAAAAGAAGCAAAATTGGAAAGTGATAAGAACAAAATCCATTAGCAGAGAAGAGGATTTACCAGAAGATAGAGAACGAACGCGGTCGGAGAGGATCTGGGTACAGTGGCGACACAGGTCTCTAGAAAGAAACGGCAGCCAAGTTGAAAGAAACTCCGACGCAATTCGGAGCTCCGAATCATCATATCGTACAAGAAACGGATCATTCGATCTTCCTGGATCGGCCATGTCGAGTCAACTCACCGATTCGATGAATTGGCGGAAATTTTCAGCGTCAGCTCACAGAATTAGAGAGTGGAAGAGACAGAAAATTATCACTGGGAAACTAAAAACCGGAGAATAAAAAAGGAATATTTTCTTTGTATTTTGATTTGAAGAAGAATACCTGAACAAGAACTAAAGCTAGGGAGAGAATTTGGATCGTCGTCCGAAAGCGGAACACGGCTAGTAGCAATTACTATTAAACTATCCCAATTACTACCTCTCCCATTATAGAAATTGCAATTAAAAATTTATAATTTATTCAAACTATCAATACTTTAATTGAACATAATAATTGTTGAAATTATAAAATATAATAAATAAATAAATAAATAGAAAATTGGATTCTAATAGTATAAACTTTTGGTCATATAAAATTAAATAGGGAAATTCCAAATGGTAGGCACCAACTATTGCCTATTCCAAATGGTACACTTTTTTTATGTATTCCAAATGGTAGGCATAAATTCTAAAAATTTTCATCCGGTAGGCACGTTACTAACTGCCGTTAGTAATCCATCCATAACCTATTAAAAGCGGAAATGACCTCTTGCATCTCTACTGTAGATTGCTACAGTGACTTAAGGGTATTACTGTCCATTTGCACCTGATTTTGCGGTTTCCGATCTCCTCCTCTGTTACTCCACGCCTACCCAGCATTTCCATCATGTTTACTCCATTCCCCTTTACAAAGCCTACCTAAGTCTCTCTCTTCATGTTTGCTCCATCCCCTTTACAGATTCCTACCTAACTCAGTCTCTCTCTCGTGTGACTTCAAGCACACATTTACCAGGTGGTTTTGTTTTCTCCACCCAAAGTTCTTGTCATAGGCCATGAAAGTAAATTCATGCATCTTATTCTCTCTATGTTGAAACTTACTTTTTGTTGGATTATTGGAGTTTTCAAGAATTTGGTTGGATTTTGCCTTGTGGGCAACTTGAATTTGTGTTCATTTATCTTGATTGAGCCTTAGATGGGTGACTCATTTCCCCGTGAAAGCTTTCTCACTCTATTTCCATACCTCATCTTCTCTCCCAAATCCAATTTGAGATGGGTGACTCCTTTCCCCATGAAAGCTTGTTAATTACAGAAATGAACAAAACAAGACGATGATGGAATTGGAGTGAATAATCAAATGAGGTTGGTCTTTTCTAATGACGGGGTCTATGTACATTTAGCTAAATCTACAAACCCTAAAAATTGAAGACAGAGGTCTGGCTGTCGATGAGATGAACGTCGGCGAGGACCCACGAAGAGTGATGCCGGCGACTCGGCTGTCCTTCAGCGACGACGACGGAGATGGTCGTGCATTGGTTGGGCATTTGGAGTAGGTCGTGCGTTGGCTGGGTGTCGATAAAGACGTCCGTCGGCGAAGACCCACGGCAAGCGACGACCCCGATGATCCACGGCAAGCGACGGCGGCGACTACCGGTTGTCCTTTAGCGGCGACGACGAAGATGTCTGGCCTTTGGCTGGGCTTGGCTGGGCGGAGGAGACGGGTGTGTGAGACTGTGAGTTGGCTGGGAATGTCGAAAGATTGGCTGGAATTCTCTCAATTCAAAACTAATTTATTTTTTTAATCATATTACTAACGGCAGTTAGTAACATGCCTACGGGATGGAAATTTTTGGAATTTAGGCCTACCATTTGGAATACATAAAAAAGTGTCTACCATTTGGAATAGGCAATATTTGATGCCTACCATTTGGAATTTTCCAATTAAATAATATGAACTTTCGATTTAATTCTAAATAATATGAACTTTTGCATCATAGTAGACTAAACAATATGCCACCGAGCTAAGTTGAACTTAATTCGGTGGCGGTCTAGCGTGGCGGCGGAGGCACGCGCCTGGTCGTTTTGACTTTACCACGTCAGCTTTGACTTTCCACATAAGCTTCCTTCTTTCTCTTCCTTCCTCTTCATCATCCCCACTTCTTTTTTCTCTCTCTCAAAATCTCAGATCCCCTTTTTGCTTCTTCATCTTCTTCAATTCTCCCCTTCTCCATTTTCTTTTACTCTGTTTAACCCTGTTGTTGCTTCAGTAAAGACGGTACTGAGCAAGGGACTGCCTGTCGCTTGTATGTTATGGGTTGGTTCTTTATTTTCTGTAAAGCTCATCGTTCAGACTCGTCATATCGAGGTAATTCCCTTTAATCTTCACTATCAGTTTAATTTTTTAGAGAGAGAAAAAAGGGGAGAATTGAAGAAGATGAAGAAGCAAAAAGGGGATCTGAGATTTTTAGAGAGAGAAAAAAGAAGTGGGGATGATGAAGAGGAAGGAAGAGAGAGAGAGGGGAGCTTATGTGGAAAGTCAAAGCTGACGTGGCAAAGTCAAAACAATCAGGCGCGTGCCTCCGCCGCCATATCAGACCGCCACCGAGTTAAGTTCAACTTAAGTCGGTGGCTTACTGTTAAATTTACTATGGTGTAAAAGTTCATATTATTCAGAACCAAATCAAAAGTTCATATTATTTAGTCTTATATGGCCAATAGTTCGTATTATTAGAATCGAATTTCCCTAAATAAATTTATTAATTAAAGATTTAAAAAAAAAGGAATGTCATTTGTTGGAATTGTAATGAACCCAGTCAATCAATCATTCAATAAATGGGTTGCTCGCAATTCGAAATTGAGAATGAAGAAGCGGTAAAAATCCAAGCAGAAAAAACACTACATGAAATTAGCGGTATCAGGTCGCAACGCGTTCCAATTGTGGCAGTGAGGCCCCTATTCCTAACCCTGTCCTATCAACCCCGTTAATCTACTTCTTCTTCAGTGGTTGCTACTCCTGAGGTTGTCAAAGAGTAGAAGTACAAATCATATACTTCTAATGTTGAAATTTTCACTCTTTTTAGCTTACATTTCTTAGTCTTATGGTCTAGAACCCTAATTGTACTATTTGTATTGAGTTAGCTTATCTGCGGCCGTGTGTGATAAAATTAAAGTACTTTTTCGCCAGAATAGTTAGTAGATTAACTAAAATTCATAATACATCAAAATATTTAAGCATATATGTAGCTAGCTTATGAGCTCTATTAACCTCATTCCTATGTACTTTATTTACTTTATACATACAAAAATCCCTTAAATAGCCTAAAATATTTGCAACTAAGGGGTAGCACTGGAAATAACAAGTTGCCGGGTTTTGGAGGAATTTCACAAGTTTTGAATCTGTAGCAATCTCTATTGCGGTATAACCATTTGCCTTAGCAACTTGTAATGTTAATTTAACTGCTTCCAATTCACCTTGAACTGCTGAAAGTGCCCAATAAGTTTTCCCTCCATATTCGCTTTCATCTTCCAAGTTGGCACTGACTTGTACCCATGTTGCTGCCCCTTTACTCAAACCTTGCTTCCATGCTCCATTGACGATAAATTTTAGGATTGAGTATGAAATATGATCCATCGACTTGGCAAGTTCAACGGGTTTTATATTCCTATCTAATCTTGGAGCTTGCTTGTGATATCTTTGAAGCCATTGAAATCCTTCGTGGATAGCATCTTTCAAGTAATGTTCCATCACTACGCCAGCCATTTTTATTTTCGAGATTTTCGCCGCATTTCTTATCTTCCATATTGCCCAAATTACTGTTGTAAAAAACACTAGTCGTCTACCCCCATCCTTATTCGTATTCATTAAATATCGCAGTCAATCCTCTAACCATTTTCGCCATGCTAGATTCGATCCTGCATCCTATATATCAAGTGGGTTGGCTTGCCACAAATGTTTTGCTACATTATAATCATGAAATAGATGTGTCACGGACCCCATTTCTTCATCATGCCAGCATAAATTATCCTGAATAATCCCTCGAATCTCTCTATTTTCTCCCAAGGGTAGTGCATTATTTGCACATTTCCAAATTAACATCTTCCACATTGGAGGTAAATTGGTATGCCAAAATTTACTCCAGACTCTGTCATCTTCAAAATGCTTATCCATTCTAAATATACCATTTTTAATTCCCAACACTCTATATCCTCTTTTCACTATGTACTCACCAGATTTTGTATCTCCCCAATAAAGTCGATCCTCTGTTTCTTCATTAGGTACTGGAGTTTGAAATATACGCCTAGTCGTTGATGGAGCAAAAACTGAAGATAAATAATTTTTATTCCATGCTAGGACTCCTCCCTCTTTAATTGTAAGAGTTGCAATTGATCTGTTCAAAATATCACTATCGGCACCAGTCTTTAGTTGAGGAGTCCATTGTCCCAACCATCTATTATCTCCAATTTTAATTGTCCTTCCATTTCCAATTCTCCACCTAATGTGATCTTTGACTAATGTTGTTGCTTTTGTAATACTCTTCCATGCATAAGATGAATTTATAGGAGGCTTGTAGTTGGAAGAAATGCTCAGCGGCGAAGTTACCTTATATTTATTACGCCAAATTTGTGCTAGGAGTGATGACTCTGTCGACTATGTTCTCCAAGCTTGTTTCAGTAAAACAGCTTGACTGAAACTATTCAGTTCTCGAATTCCTAATCCGCCCATACCTTTCAACTTGAATAGTTGTTCCTTTGACAGCCAGGGTACAAAATTTTACCTTTTTGAGTTCCACCAAAAGAATTAAATCATCAGCGCATTCAATTTGTCCAGAATATTTTGCGGAATATAATAAACCGAAAAAATATGTTGGTGTAGAGCCGATAACACCCATTGTATTAATACCAATCTGCCTGCTGGCGATAGAAGACTCGCTTGCCACGCTTAAAGCTTCTTCATAAACGCGTCCACCATAAACTTAAATTGGTTGGTTTTAGTTCTTAATATTACCGAAGGAATTCCCAAATATTTTGTAAAATGATCACACTCCTAATAACCAAATACGACCTTAAGTTGTTCTTTTGCCAACGGCTGGGTCCCCGCCGAGAACATCACAGATGATTTTTCCACATTAATCATTTGGCCAGATGTAGGGACCCCGGAAAAAGCGACCGCTTTTCCTATGATGCGCTACTTAAACGATCGGGAACCGACTAAGGTTGCTTAATCCTTAAATAAGGATTTTTTTTTAATTTTCGAAATTCATTTTTGGGGTGATGAAATTTTATTTATTTATAAACTTGTTTTTTATTATTTAAATTATCTGAAATTACACAAAATAATTTAACAATAATTTAATCCCCGCCCACGTGTCAATTTAAGGCCCAAAGAGGAGCAAGCGGGCCACCAAAATCTACTAAAACCTGCCTAGGTTTTAGCAAACTCTGGGCTGGGCCGTTTGCCTCTTCGGCCCAAAGGGAAAGTGAGTTGAAAGTGATAAAACCCGCCTAGGTTTTATCACTTTCTGGCTCATTTCTCTCGGGGCCCACCTTGAATTAATATTGGACATGAACCAAATTATTTGTCTGAATTATTTTATGTAAAAACGAATATTTTAAATAATTAAACGAATTTATAAAATGTAAAAGAGTCGCCAGCCGATTTAAGGAAATCGACAATCCATAAAATAAGAAAAGAAAGACTCTGGTCTACGAACCCCATTTCTAGATTCAGGGGTAAGGTTACGGATTCGAGAGTTATAAGAACTCTCAAATCCGCCTGTTATAAAATAGACTCTACTAAAATCGACATTGAAAAGAAAGTGAGCGGGGAGAAATTTGGTTAATTTCGCGAAGTTATTATTCAAAGCATGCAATATAAAATGCGGTTTTTTATTTTACAAAAAATATGTACAAGTAAAGGAATTAAAGAATGAATTACATGATGAGATACAACAATACGAATAATGACAAAAGCTAACCTTGTTTGATGTGGGTTGCCCGAATGCAACGGTCGAATTCCTTGACTTAGCCCCGGTTATGACCTCGGATAATATGATGAAGATATGGATGATTTGCGTGAATGGTATAGGAGTGGTGTGGGGATTATGAGAGTGGTTATGATAATATTAAGGGATAAGAATGGATATAGTGGAGAAAGTTTAAGAGAGTTTTTGGTAGGATAATGATGATAGTTGGTTTGAGTAGAGTAAGGGTGATGGAGGATAGTAGTTGATGAAATGAGGGTGGAATGGAAGGGGTATTTATAGGTGAGGGAGTGAGAGATTTGGAGGGAAACCAAAGGGAACATACCCCATAAATCATTCCCTCCAAGGATCAAAACCAAGGTGGGTTTTGGGAGGTCAAGCACAAGGTCAAACACGTGGGCAAAAATCAAGGGATTACATGCATGCATGCAGATTTTGTGTCACCACAATCAAAACCTAGGCAGGTTTTAAATGATCCATCACATGGATCGGTGATGTGGCACAAAATGATGACACTCTACCCTCTCAATACCTAGGCGGGTTTTGAGTTCTCTGGGCTGGGGCGCGCTTTTGGGCCTGCTTCTGTGCGGGCTGCCTTCTGAAAATTAAAACCCAGGGGGGTTTTAACGAATGTAGGCGGCCTGTTTTGACTTCATGGGCCTAAGCTGTTAACCTTTTGGGCTCAAAGACCCGTTTATCATTTGGCCCAAGTGATTTGCTGATTTTGATGAGTCGGGATTATGCCGGTACAAATTCCGGTGTCTACAGAGAGCCCCCACTTTGATCGAGTCCGAATAGGACGAAGGTAAAAGTAGTCTGAGGATATGACTTTGGATTGCAAAGCCTGAAGTGATGCTTGGAAGCTGAGTCCTGCATCACGGTTGTGGACGACATGCGCCTCCTTTGAGTTGATCTCGAGCAAGAATGATGCTCTACTTGACTGTTGATGAGTCGTTGTTGATCTCTGGCGAGAATGACGCCTTACTTGTTATCGGACATGATGCCGATGGTTCATGGAGTTTTCTAGTCTTTCCTAGTGTCGATTCCAGTCTTTCCCGGTGTCGGTTCCAGTCTTTCCCGGTGTCGACTCCAGTCTTTCCCGGTATCGGCTCCAATTTTTTCCGGTGTGAGCTCCAGTCTTTCCCGGTGTCGGTGTTGATGATTGTTGGCATTTTCGATGCCGAAGGACTTCACCAGACGCGATGCTGATGGCCTTGGGGGTCAAGACTTCATCGGGCACGATGCCGATGGCTTGGAGATTGAGACTTCACCGGGCGCGATGCCGGTGGCTCAGGATTGGGATTCATCGAAAGTCTGCCGATGGCCCTGGGTGATGATGATGACAGCGACCTTTTATGCGGTAGCTGGATGGTGGTGGTCCCTTTATCGGCGACCTGTGAGCTGACGACTTTTTATGCGGCAGCTTGATGATGAAGGTCCCTTTATCGGCGACCTGAGAGTCATAAGAAAATCAAGTATTAGTCTTATTGCAATGTAAAGAAGGTTCGGATCTTTACTTGGACTTTTGATCCGGGAAACCCGGGGGTCCTTCGGATGGATAAATATGGGAGGTCAAGAATCCACTAACTATTTAGGGTTTGAGAAAACCCCAATTTAGAACTCATAAAAACTACCACTAATTTTTAGGGTTTTGGGGTTTTGGAGATGAACAACAAACACAACAAGAATTAAAAGTGATATGGACAATTATAAAGAGTAATCACTCACCCAATTGAACTAAGATGTTCAATCACTTGCACAAGGACCTTCCACAAGCAAAGAGTCTTGAAACATCCAAGAAATCTCACAAAGAGTGGAGGAAGAATATCCACTCACCAAGAAGAGAAATCACCAAGCAAATTCCACCCAAAGGATTAGCTTTCATTGATTAGGGTTTGAAAACCCACAATTACAACTCTCCAATTGAGAGAAATTTTCTTGAGTCTAATTCCTAAACATTCATCAAAAGTCTACATCTAATGGAGGGGAAACAAGTATATATAAGGGAAGGCGGAAAACATAACCAAAAGAGAGAAAAACGACCCGTCCGGAAATGGCACGATCGTGCCGTATGGGGTGCATGATCGTGCAACCTAAAACAGCCCAAGAAAGGCTTGTTCGAGAATGGCACGATCGTGCAGTGTATTCTGGAAAAATGGCACGATCGTGCAGTCTGACGGCACGATCGTACTGTTGGCAGTTTTTCCTGCTGAATTCAAACGTGCATAACTTTCTAGTTTTAACTCCGATTTAGGCTTATAATATATCGATGGAAAGCTCTCTATGTGTACTATAAGCTCACCAAATGTCAAGTCAATCGGAATTATATTGAAGGAGTTATGATCAAAAGAGTGAAGATGTATCTTTCTTAGCTCCGTTTCTTCCCTTTTCCTTTTTCCTTCTTTGGTCTTTCTTAGCTTCGTTTGAACCCCTTCGGTCTCGGTTTCTTCCGTGCTCTTCCTTGATGTTCCATAGGTCCGATCGAGTTCGACCCTTGTGAAATTACCAAAATGCCCCTTGACTTGAACTCGACCCTCTTGACTTCTTCCTAGCCATTCTTGGCTCCCGAAACGGACGTTGTTGACCCGAAAAGTGACCCAAATCGGCTTGGGGAAAAATTTAGTTCGAACCCTCCATTGCTATTATTTTCGAAGTGAGGTACCCCTAGGAAATATGGATCAGACTCCCCTTGTTGGAGAAGAGTTGTCCTTAACTCTTATGGGTTCAAATCCGATCGACCGCTCATGTAAAATCAACTTAATAAAACGCATTGGCCGGATCAAAGTGACACTCATCAACCCCTTCTTCGTAAAGGTATAGCAATTTCGGAAGGAAAAAGGGACCAACTCACCATCAAGAGGGACCTTCACACGCTTAGCATTTATCATTTTGTTGAAGGCCACAAGGTAGTCATCATAGGATATGTCAACATCAAGGCCGGTAAAAGATGCCTCTTCCTTGGTCGATCTCGATGTGGGAGGAAGCAAGCTAGGGTGTGGGGTTATGGACTTGCCGACATACATTTCATCTCCAAGTTGTGGTTTGGGCATGGTTGGACATGGCTCAACGCTTACAATCATGGTGTGGAGCTTGGTCGGAGGCCTTTTGGGTGAAGGTGGGGGACAAGGGAGGCAGATAGGAAAATTTTGAGGAGCTATGGATCTCTTAACCTCACTAGGATTGCCTTTTCGCAAAAGTAAAGTCAAATGTGGCTTCCTTTCACTCAAATCACTCTCATCCCGTGTTTCACTCATGTGGAGGAGGTCTCTCTTCTCACTTCCCATCCCGGTTTGGTGTGTAAGGAGTTGGGTAGGTGAGAGGGGGCTAAGCGTGATCCTTTTTTCTCCCATCAAGATTGAGTAAGTGTTCTTAAATCCATCATGGATAACATGTTTATCATATTGCCAAGGCCTACCAAGGAGCAAATGACAAACATCCATAGGAACAACATCGCACAAAACACTATCCTTGTGAGGATCAATGGAGAAAAATACCACGGTTTGTTGAGTTACCTGAAGATTGCCACCATCTTTAAGCCCTTGCAAGCTATACGGTTGAGGATGAGCCATAACCGGTAATTGGAGCTTTTCAACCATGTAGGTAGAGGCCAAGTTGGAACAGCTCCCACCATCGATGATGACCTTACATAACCCTCCGCTGACGGTGAACCTAGTTTGGAAGATTGACTCCCATTGAAAGTCATCCCGGGAATCCTTAGTCATGATAAAGGATCGCCTAGGAGTGGAGCTCTCCTCTTATCGCACGCGAACATCAACATTAGCCCTTGGAGTCTCCAATGTAGCTACCTCATTAGTTTTGGCACATCCAACCATCTTCAAAGGGCATTGAGTTTGGTAATGATCATATTCTCTACATTTGAAGCACTTTCTACCCATGAGCTTCCTAAGATAATCTACATCATCCATTGAGCTCCAAAAGATGGTTTGAATGGCTTGGAAGATCGACTTCCTTTGGACGGAACCTCATACCGAGAGTGAGCCCCACCCTTGCTAGAAGACCATGATTGACCCTTCTTCTCCTTCCTCCAATCATTAGGATCACCAACTCTAGGCCCATGATTAGAAGTACCACGACGGTGTTCAACATAGGACCTTCGATATTCACCATAAGATCTCCCATAATCATCACGAACCCTTCTTGAGGAACCGATTTGTAATCTTTCCACTGCATAACTCAAATCACTCATTTGACGTCGCATCACTTCTTGGCTATCTATTATGTGTTGAAGAGCCATCGAGAGGGTGGTTTTGGAATGGGAATCGGGTCGAGGAGGGAAATCATGTTTGTCTTGGAGATGCGGTGAAGAGGCCATTTGAGGAGTTTAAGGGTTTATCGAGGTAGGTAAAGATGATCGGATGAGGCTTTGGGGGTTCTTTTGTGGCTAATGGAAATTTTGTGGAGCTTTCGCGAGGCCAACTTTGTGGAAGAAGATGGGGTGAAACCGGCAAAGGGAATGCACCACAATCGACCAAACCAATGATAATCACCAATGCATATAGCAAGCAACAAGTCAATCTCCAACTCACTCCAAGAACTCTTCCCAAATGCAACCCAAATTGATCTCCAAACAATGAAATTCCTCAACAAATCACTTCCAACAACAAGAGGGAATTTATAGCATTCACTTGGGTACGAAAATTCACAAAAAATCAACCCAAACATGCCAACAACCACCAAAATCCCAAACAGAGAATTAATTTTCTGGGCATGTACAACTCAATAAATCAACTCAATACTCAACAAATACTTGGACCCAAATGATAAAAATCACATCAAGGGACCAATATCAATCATCAAGCATGAGTTTTGCATCCATAAACATCAAGAACAATGCCCAAATCAACAAGAATATCAAACACAAAAATCAGGAATTTTTTTTCTCACCACATGAGCATGAGTTCTATGCCTAGCTCTGATACCAAATGATCCGGGAAACTCAGGGGTCCTTCGAATGGATAAATATGGGAGGTCAAGGATCCACTAACTATTTAGGGTTTGAGAATACCCCAATTTATAACTCATAAAAACTACCACTAATTTTTAGGGTTTTGGGGTTTTGGAGATGAGCAACAAACACAACAAGAATTAAAAGAGATATGGACAATTGTAAAGAGTAATCACTCACCCAATTGAACTAAGATGTTCAATCTCTAGCACAAGGACCTTCCACAAGCAAAGAGTCTTGAAACACCCAAGAAATCTCACAAAGAGTGGAGGAAGAACACCCACTCACCAAGAAGAGAAATCACCAAGCAATTTCCACCCAAAGGATTAACTTTCATAGATTAGGGTTTGAAAAGCCACAATTACAAACTCTCCAAGTGAGAGGAACTTTCTTGAGTCTAATTCCTAAACATTCATCAAAAGTCTACATCTACTGGAGGGGAAACAAGTATATATAAGGGAAGGGGGAAAACATAACCAAAAGAGAGAAAAACGACCCGTCGGGAAATGGCACGATCGTGCCGTATGGGGTGCACGATTGTGCAACCCATAACAGCCCAAGAAAGGCTTATTCGAGAATGGCACGATCGTGCTATCATATGGCACAATCGTGCAATGTATTATGGAAAAATGGCACGATCGTGCAGTCTAACGGCACTATCGTGCTGTTGGCAGTTTTTTCTTCTGAATTCAAACATGCATAACTTTCTCGTTTTAACTTTGATTTAGGCTTATAATATATCGATGGAAAGCTCTCAATGTGTACTATAAGCGCACCAAATTGCAAGTCAATCGGAGTTATATTAAAGGAGTTATGATCAAAAGAGTGAAGACGTGTCTTTCTTAGCTCCGTTTCTTCCCTTTTCCTTTTTCCTTCTTCGGTCTTTCTTAGCTCCGTTTGAACCCCTTCGGTCTCGGTTTCTCCCGTGCTCCTCCTTGATGTTCCATAGGTCCGATTGAGTTCGACCCTTGTGAAATTACCAAAATGCCCCTTGACTTGAACTTGACCCTCTTGACTTCTTCCTAGCCTTTCTTGGCTCCTGAAACAGACGTTGTTGACCCGAAAAGTGACCGAAATCGGCTTGGGGAAAAATTTAGTTTGAACCCTCCATTGTTATTATTTCCGGAGTGAGGTACCCCTAGGAAATATGGATCAGCTTTGGAAACTTCGGTCTGTATAGCTGGATGGTGGACTTCGGCCATTAGGCGTTGGGTCGCGTATATGGGCTGCAGCTTTCACAAAACCCAGGCTTTGTTTTAAGTCCTCCCGCTGGGCTGACAAAGGCGATTAGGCCGCGCCTTCTGGGCTGTGTTTGCAACAAAACCCAGACGGGTTTTGTGCTCATTTTTCTCTTTTTTTTTTCTTTTCTCTTCCTCGTGGGAGGAATCAAAGTGGGTCCGACCCACATACGGACGATATTGCGCCACGTCACACTGTCTCCCTTTTGGGTGGCAAGAGGATGGCCTTTGGATTTCCGGCCAATGAAACGCATTTGGTATCTCGAGGCGGGTCTAAGAAACGAGCGGTTCACATTCACCTAACCTTTCTATAAATTCAATACATTTCATTCATTTCATTCACATCCTCATTTCCTTCATATCTCTCTAGCTTACTCCTTCTCTCTCTAGAAAGAAAGCCTTGTCCTTTGAAGCAAATTTGGATTTTAAAGGATGCAACCCTGGAGTCATAGGAATCCACCTCTTCCTCATGCGGCGGCATGGCCCCATGAGCGATCTTCTCAGCACAACTTTGTTCCTGGCATGGAGGCAGCTCCCTCCGACCTCATTGTTCAATCTTGGAACCACGCTTGGTTTTACCACTCTCATGGCAAGGTAATTCTTGCATTTCTCCCCTTGTACTTATTTTAGCATAAAAATGAGCAAGCATGAATTTGTTTTCCATATCTTGTCGATTTTTAGCTATTTTAAGTATGTTTAGATTAATGCATGCTAGGATGTTGAATGATCCTTTTATTTCTGTATTTCGACCGGAAACGAAACCGTCTTGCAACCCACAAAATGGACCAAGAAAGTTTTCAATACACGGCCCAAAGAGTAAAACCTAGGCGGGTTTTACTCTTCACATGTCTTCCGGCCCATTTGTCCAAAGAGCGGCCCGCTAGAGGAAATAAAACCCAGGC
Organism: Portulaca oleracea; assembly: GCA_029582165.1. NCBI lineage: Eukaryota > Viridiplantae > Streptophyta > Magnoliopsida > Caryophyllales > Portulacaceae > Portulaca > Portulaca oleracea. The sequence goes on along the minus strand of CM055879.1, from coordinate 7,974,023 downwards.
GGGTTTTATTTTGGTCTGCTGGACTGGCGCGTTTTTTTGGGCCGGCTGCTGGGTTATAAGGCGGTCAAAACCCAGGCGGGTTTTGACTCGAATTTTTTTTTTTTTTTTTGCGCTGGATTGTCTTGGGCCGGGATAGTTGGGTCTGCTGGATTGTCTCTGGGCTGTGGCCGTGGGCCCAGTGCTCGTGCTGGGTCTAGCTAGGGTCCATGAGATTATCTTTCTGGCCCAAAATGTCAATTTAGCCCCCATTTTAAACAATTTTTTGGAATTTCGCCTATCGTATTTAGGAGGATAACCTAAAAACTCCTAGCGCCTTGAAAGAGCCTCTTAAGGTAGCCAAATCGATCCCTGGAGACTTTGTCTGTGACACTTTGACTGCGGCGGGCTTCATGCCTTTTTGGAAATGCCTGGAGGCCTGGAAGAAACGGACGTTCCGTATCATAGGTCGAGCAATGGTTGAGAGGTTGTGGGATTCAACTAACTCATTTCACTTGCCTGTGGGTGAGATGACGGTCACGCCCAAAGATTTGGTCATGATTATCGGCCTTCCTTGGGGTGGGCAAGACATGGTCTTTGACGCGGAGATCCCTCCGGTAGTTCTGGATATGTTGGGTCCAGTGTCTGCGTGTTTGGGACAACGATAAGGTCTCCCCAATCTTGCCTATAAGAACTTTGAATTGGCCATCCGTGATGCAAGTTTCCAAGATCTGCCTGAAGAGCAACGCCGCTTCATTTTCTTGGCATACGTTATCTCTGCTACCCTTTTTGCCAACCATAGGGACAACATTACCCTGACGTGGTTTCGAAACCTTCTCAACTTCGATAATATTCGAAACCTGAATTGGGGCAAGGCGTCCTATGCGAACTTCATCCACTGGCTTCGTCGTGGCGTAAGACTCTCGCAGGATGCGGACCCGGTCTACCTTCATGCGGCTTAGACTCGTTACTAGTATGGTCCTTCCTTGTGGAAGGTGGTCGAGGTATGTGCTCGAACCTTCCCTTTTTAATGCAGTTCATCCTTTCTTCCTCATTTAACATCATGTTTATGCAGTCATGGGCGTATGAGTACATCTCGGCCCTGGGCATTCGTTCGAAGAAGAATAAGACGGTACCAGCTGCTGAACGCTGGACTACCGAGGGCACTCACGATAAAAAGTATAAGTCGGGGAGTCTTGACCTTATTCATGGTATCTTGGACAACTTGACACCGGTATTCCTTTATGTCCAGCATCTTTCTTTCATTTTACTTTATATGTCATACTTAAATGTGTCTTTCTTTTCGCAGGATTAAGTGAACTGGCGTCCTTGGGTCGATTTTAATGTCGGAGGGTTACCACAACCTTTGGACCTGGTGGAGCATGACACCCGTCTTCGCCTCCTGATTGAGGGGCCTTATGGTTATGTGTGGTATTTGGGAGAGAGAGCCTCGAGGTAAATTCTGGGAGGTTATCCGTGTCTCATTCCTCTGGACCCTCCGGCACATATGTTTGAGCCATGGCGGGTTGACCCGGGTGTTCTGAGAGATCTGGTTCGAGGCCAGGATTTTGGCAACTTCATAAATGACGTTCTGCAAGAGCAATTCAATGAAGAGTTCCAGCGCTATCTTAGCCGTTTGGCTCCTCGAGTGGTATGTATCTTCCTCCTTTGTCCTTATTATGTTTTGGCTGATTTCTGACCAGAAAATCTTCAGCTGGGGCCCTATGTTAAGGCCGCTGAGGTGGAGATTCCATCGGAGAGGCGAAAGATCGGCGGCTTTTGGACGTGGAGAACAGCAGCGAGTGCTCCACGCTTCAAGCATTTGATCGTAAACCGGTAATTCTTCATTTCATGCTGCTTCCTTTTCACTCCACATGTTACTTATGGATAACCCTGTCTTGCTATCTTTCAGCCGAGATGGGCTTTCCTCCGACAACTGACTAAGGAGTGGAGTACCATGAGAAAACATCTCGATTGGGCATTCACCGGCTCGGGTAGGTATCGAGGAGATACTGCCAGAAGAGCCAATATGGAGGCTGATGCAGAATCTGTTCCCAGAGAACCTCCTCGACGTTCTACTGCAGGTGCTCCTCGCACGGAGCCCCCACGACGTTCTTCGGTAGGGGAATATTCTACTCAAGGCCGATCTCGGGGAGAAATCGGTGGATCTTCCCGTCCTCCTCTAGCAGCTGTACCTGAGGGTCGCGGCAAAAGCGTTCTGGTCGAGGGTCAACACTCGATTGGATCTCATCGTAGCAGGTCTGGTAGCAGAGATCGTCGTCCTCCGAGTATGTAAGCGGACATTGCTCAGATGTCCCTGGAGGCGCCACTTGGTCAGGGAGGGTCGTATCACAGTGCTGGGTATGGTGGTGATACTCAGCCCCATTCATATTGGGTGGAGGATGCTTCAGAGTCAAGTGCCACCTACCGGCCCTCTCATTCTCGTCGTACTCTAACTTCAGTGTGCTCTGCTCGCCGTGGTCGGGAGATAGTGGTGAGGGACCATGACTCAAGTGCATCCGTAGGGTATCCTGCCAGTCAGGCCCTAGCGGATGACACTACTTCACGTCCTAATTCGGGTTCGGTGGAGTTACAGGAGTTTCGCCTCGTCGAGAGCGAGTCCGCATGCACAAAAGGAACAAACAGAATAATCAAATTTCCAGTAACCAAGGATAACAAAATCTCTAGCAGTGAAATGATCTTAAACAACCTAAAGACAAAGAGCTAACCTAGGTGCGCTTGCTCCCCGGCAACGGCGCCATTTTCTTAGTCGAGTGGTTTGTAAGACCACGGTTTTATCGTTCTTCCACAGGGAGCTAGGGGCCTTAGCTGCAATTGTATGGTTTACGATCATGAAAAGATGATAGAATTTAGGGTAAAAACAACACAAACACACTATGTTCAGTCAAAAAGGTGAAATAATGGGTGTCGGGAGACTTTCAGGATGCAAACGGGAATGAGGAAATGAGTTTCGCAACAAGTGAGTAACGAGAAAGGGAAATCAAATGGTAATTCCGTTAGAAAAATACCCACCGGGCTTCCTCTTTCAAGGATAGTCCGGATTAACGTCCCCAAAATCCATCGACAGACCCGGGAAAGTTAATGGAACGAAATTTCCTAGTTAGTTTCTATTCGCTTTCGCGAACTAGAATACTATCCTAATTCCTACCTTCCAACAAGCATTGGATGTATTCGGGATGCTTTCGCACCCAAATACATCCCACTTGAGGGAAGGATAGGATTAGGAAGTTGATTTCCTAACTAGTTACTCACTAATATTGCTAACCCAAACCTAATCACCCATTCACACCCTTAATATCTCCCTAACCCATTAAGGTTCTAGCCACTAAACATCCTAACCATCATGATAATAACATCAACAACTTCATTCATGCTTAAAAGAGTAGACAAGATAACAATAAACATTCAACAATACCAACAATATCAATGATAACAAAAACAGAGGTTAATAAATAACAATAAATTAGAGAGAGAAAGGTTAAGAAATGCTCATTGATTGTGATGGCAAGGCAGAAAACTTCATAATAATAAAGCTCCAATGCTCCAAAGTTGAGAATAATCTTCAAACTTCCAATAATAATCAAGAGAATCCAATACAAGAACCAATAATCTCAGCAAAGATCTTCCTTAATCACTCTAATCTAAGGCTTAAAATGTGATAAAGAGTGCTAAAGTATCATAAAAGATAGATAAAAGCTGCTGTCTAGATGATAATCCCCCTCAGCTAAAATGACCTAAATACCTTAAAATAGTAATCAAGGTTGTTACTCAAAACTCATCATTTTACACAATGCATAAAATCGTTCCAGGGACCGTGGCACGGTCAAGGTAACCGCCACGGCCCCGCGCAAGACAGCGATTTCTTCTCTTAAGATCACCGCTGGCACGGTCCCCATGCACCGTGGTCACGGTCTAGGCGATTAGGGCTGACAACTTTTCGCTCCTTCGCACCGCCGTGGCTACGGTCATGGGTGACCGTGGCCACGGTCCAGTTCGGCCAGCTTCTTCCTTAGGCAGGGTAGGATCCCACCGTGGCTATGGTCAGAGTGACCGTGACCACGGTCTATCTCGGGTGCAAGGCTTCTTCCTTAGGTCATGGCTCAATCACACTATGGCTACGGTCAAGGTGACCGTGGCCACGGTCTCTCTCGGCCACAGTTTTCTTCAGGAGGCTCTTCAACCGTTGCTTCCGCTTCCGCTGCCTTTCGACATGACCGGCCCTTCTAATCCGCTGCCTTTGACACGTCCAGGGCTCGGGGAATCTTAGGGAATCTCGGGATTCCCAAGATTGGTGCAAAATTGGCCCATTTAGAATCGTTTTGAGTAAAACACTTCGGAAACTACAAAAGTAACCAAAACGCATTAAAAGTTATTAAAACAAGCTATGAAACAAGTCAAAATCTTAAGGATTTAGGCGGTAATTAGACACAAAATCGGGTCTAAACACGGATGACGCTACTTCACGTCCTGCACCCTATGATGCTTCCTCTTTTAGTTCTGGTTCTGCAGGGTGGCCTGTCTCTGCTCCTGGGATGGGTTCGTCATGGCCTATGGGTTCTCAAGAGTGGTCTGTGCCTCAACACTCTTGGCTGGGAGGATCTGCTTCTTCTGGTTGGCCAGCCCCCAGTTATGGAACTGGTCCTGTATGGCCTACTCCATCTGTTGAGTGGTAGGTTCCCGATCATTCCTGGCTGGTTGTTTCACAGGAGCATTCCATGTCTTCACCAACGAGCGTACGTCCTTCGGAAGTGCCCCTGTCCGGGCCATCACCTCCTGGGCAGACTGCTCCTGGTCCTGATTACTATTCCTGGGACACCTACTTTGGCATGGCCGGTACTTCCAACACTGGAGCTTCAAATGCGGGTGGCAACTTGGCAGAGGACAACGACGATTCGGGCTCCCTGTGGTGATAACATTCACGCAATGCAATGCAGGACTCTTTGTATTATTTTTATTATGCAAGACTTGGTGAATGCACAACTTTGACGCTTTATTAATGTAATTTTGAACGATTTCTACATGACGGGATTAATCCCAACTAATCTCGCTTCCCCAAAAAGAGAAGAATAAAAAGAACCAAAAACTTAAGTGTCGGAGTTAACTCGAGCAAAAATTTCAGGACCAAGCGTCATTGGGCCGATAACAAAACCCGAGGCATCAAAAATACACGAATGGGCTGGTTAAAACAAAAGGGAAAGGCCCAAGATAAAACAACAATCAAATGGGCCGCGGGAACTGAAAACCGGGCCTGGGCCGCTTAAGACTCAGGCGGGTTTTAGCGGCTGAAGAAGGTGGGCCTGGGCTGGCTGAGGCGCGCGCGTGGCCCTGCTGAGGTTAAAACCTAGGCGGGTTTTAACACTTTTTTTTTTTGCTAGCCGTTGGGAGGGGCTTGAATCATGGGATTTGGAGCAACATCCATATGACCGTTTTGATGGATGATTTGCTCCATTTTGATCTTAGGTGGAGGTGTATAAATACCCCACCTTATGCATGTTATCTTCACTCATCTCTTCTTCTTGAAAAAAATCTTTATACGAAACTCACGGAAAGTCCTCCCAAAATCTCCATGGCGTTCGAAAAGAAGCTCGCTACTTGGATGATCGCCTTGTCCAAAGAAGAGAAGAAAGAGCTCGGGAGATATAATCTGACGAGCTTGCTGAGCCTCCAGCAAGTGAGAGTCAACCATGACTTCCTCCGTGTGGCGGAGACTTTTCAGGATTCGAAGATGCACGTTTTCCGCTTCACATTGAAGGAGCTATGCCCGCTTCCCGAGGAGTGGTCTTCTATTCTCGGGACGAACCACTTCGCACGTCCGACGTCACCTCCAACATCTACCGACGTTGTTAAACAATACAAGGAGCTGCTATGCCTTCCATCCCGAGTCATAGGAAGCGCACTATTCGCCGATAAGGTACATTTTCAAACTATCGTCGAATATTTTCAATATCCTGACACATTGGAATATGATCCGGTGATACGACTGCGAGTACTCGTATTATGTCTTCTCGGAGAATTATGCTTCTACCATGGTGGGCGAAGAACCAGGCCAGTGGGCCTAATCCAGATCGTTGAAGACATGGCCCGAGGCTACAATCCAGTGCCGTTGATGCTAGCGGAGACTATGATGGGTTTGGATGATCCGAATCCAGAACATGAGCTTCGAGGGAGCCCCCTACTTCTTCAGGTACATTTTCTCCCTCATTTCTTTTCTTCTCATCTTGTGTGCCTGCCTATTGCCCGTAAAACCTAGGCGGGTTTTAGGCCTCTTTTTTTTCGTTAGTTTGGGAATAATTGGTATGCAATTGTAACCCGTGCTAACTTTGTGAGAAGATATGGCTGATGGAGCATTTGGGCCTCATCAAGGAGCGTCAAACATCCTCGGCACTTGCGAATTATTGTCAAAGGAAGCGCAATTATACCGACCGTCAATCGGTAACGGAATGGATCGCCTTTCTGAAGGAGTCTCGCGATATCATTTGGTGGATCGAGTGGTGGCACATTCCTGAATATGTGACTAGCGATTCCCGCAACACCTATGTGTGCATCGCTGGTTTGACGCATATGACTTTCTACTTCCCGGAGTGGGTGCGGCGACAGATGGGCCGCAAACAAACATCCCCGAGCTGTTGTGTGAAGCCCCCGAGCAATTGAAGCCTCGCGGCTTGGTAATAGAGTCGTGGCTGAAGTATTGGGAACGAAGGCCGACCCTTAAGACTCCATCAAAGGCACATATATCACAATTCGCCGATGTTGACTATCACGGATGGTTGATTGCTGCCGTCGAATCTCGCCGTGCGGGAGAGGCGAAAAGGGAGAGGACATCTGTGAAGGAAAGATTGTGTCCTCATTCATCAGTAAAGGACCGTCTTGGTGCAAAAGTTTCGGCGAGAGACCGACTTGGTCCGAGGGTGGAGACACGGAAACCACATAGGCGGGCCTACAAACCTAAGGACAAAGAGATGGATCCAAATGGTCCTAGAGACATGGAGATTGACAGTGAGCCCACTGGCGAAGTGGAAAAAATGAAGAAAGATTAGAAGATGGAGGAAAGTGAAGGAACTGAACTACTTTGCCAGAATAAACTTTTATTTAATTACGCCTTTTGATTTTTCTTATTTACAAGCAGTGTACTTGCATATTAATTAATAAAAGAAGTATTGTTTGCAATTATTATGTTCTTGCAAACTTTATTTTTTTCTTCTTGTTATGAGCATATATTGAATATTCACCAAGTGTCCTGAAAATTGGATTTCCAGTTGCTTGGCTATATTAAACATAATATCGCTTGAGTTGTTCCAAATTTGTGGGCTGAATCATATCTTCTCCACCCATAGTAGCAAGCCGAGCTGCTCCTCCCGGTAAAATTTCCTTAACCATATAAGGACCCTTCCAATTAGGTGCAAATTTTCCCCTTGGATCTTGTATAGGTGCCCTCATCTCCTTAAGCACCAGATCACCTTCTTGAAGTGACCGTCTTTTCACCTTCTTATTAAAAGCACGAGTGATCCTACTTTGGTGCACTTGCACATTATGCAACGCCCTTAATCGCCTTTCATCCATCAACCTTAACTCCTCAAACCTTTCTCTAGCCCATTTTGCTTCCGACAATTGCTTTCTGCCACTATTCGTAATGAAGGGATTACTAATTCAATCGGTAGGACTACTTCCATCCCATACACTAATGAATATGGTGTTGCTCCTATGGCAGTTCGTATTGAGGTTCGATATCCCCATAAGGCAAATGCCAACTTGTCAGGCCAATCTTTGTAAGTAACGACCATCTTCTAGATGATTCCTGCCACTGTTTTATTGGCCGCTTCTACAGCTCGATTAGCATGAGGTCGATAAGGTGAAGACCGGTGATGCTGAATTTTGTAAGTGGTTAGCAAAACCTCCACTTCTTTTCGAAAATAACTCCCGTTATCACTAGTGATCTCATGAGGCACTCCATATCGGCATATGATGTTCTGAAGGATGAATTTGGCCACTTGTTTGGATGTGAGTTTGGCAAAAGAGGCTGCTTCTACCCACTTAGTGAAGTAATTAATAGCGACCAAGATGTATTCATGTCCTCCTGTTCCAGTTGGGTGTATCTTGCCAATGATGTCGATACCCCACACCGAGAATGGCCATGGAGATGTCAGTGTAGTCAAATATGAAGGAGGTTGATGCTGCAGGTTGGCATACTCCTGACATTTGTGGCATCTTCGAACGAAATCCAAGCAGTCTGCCTCCATAGTGGTCCAATAATAACCAGTCCTTTGGACCTTCTTTATTAGCATGCGCCCATTCATTTGAGGCCCACACCCTCCTCCGTATATCATAGCCATAACCTCTTTTGCACTTTTAGCATCGATGCACAACAAATTTATGCCTGTAAGTGACTTCTTGTACAGACGATCTTGGATCAAGCAGTATTGTGTTGCTAGGGACTTGATCGCCCGCTGTCCTCGAGCAGCTAACTCAGGTGGATATTCTCCCTTCCGAAGAAAATTGTATATGTCAAGAAACCATTCCTCAGTCTCCTCTTCTTGTGTTTCCATGGCGCAGACATATGCCGGCTCAGATGGCCGCTCTACTATTATTGGTAGTTGGAACGTGCCTGATGGGATTGATATCATAGAAGATAACTTGGCCAGAGCGTCGGCCAATTCAGTGTGATCCCTAGAAAGGTACTGGAAGCTAATTTGCTCAAATTGGTCAGCAAGTCCCAAGAGCTTCTGTTGATAAGCCAAGAGGTACTCACTTCAAACCTTCCATGCATTCTTAGCCTGATTGATGATGAGGCTAGAATCTCCAAAGACCTTTATATGGCGTATGCCTAGAGCCAAGGCAGCTTGTAGGCCCTTTATGCATGCTTCATATTCAGCAGCGTTATTAGTAGCATCAAAATCCAACTTTATAGATATAGGGACGTGTGCCCCTTCCGGAGATATTAATATGACTCCTACTCCACAACCCATTTGGTTAGAAGTTCCATCAAAATACATTTCCCACGTAATTTCATCAGTGAAGAATACATCTTCGTCTGGGAATTCCAAGTGAGTGCTTGGAGGTTCCTGTGATAGTGAAGCAGCCAGGAAATCTAAAACAACTCGCTCTTTGATGGATTTCTGGGATAGATATTGAAGATTGAACTCTGAAAGCATGACTACCCATCGGGCGATGCGGTTGTTGATGGTTGGTTGCTCCATAATGAATTTGATGGGATTGTTCTCAGCAATGACATATACAGTATGTGAAAGCATGTAATGCCTTAGCTTCTTTGTGGCCCATACTAATTCGAGAGCCATCATCTCTACATCGACATATCGGCTTTCATAGTCTAGAAACTTCTTGCTCAAGTAGTAGATGGCGCTCTCTTGACCTTTTATCTTTTGAGCCAGCATAGCCCCCATTGCGGAGCTGGTCACTATAAGGTAAAGGAGTAGAGGCTCATCTGGTACTGGCGGCATGAGGACTGGAGGATGTTGCAAATACTCCTTAATTTTATCAAAGACAACTTGACATTGATCGTCCCATTCTACCTTACTTCCTTTCTTCAGTTTCTTGAACAAAGGTTCATAAGTCATGGTGAGCTTCGAGATGAACCTGCTGATATACTGGACTCGTCCTAGGAAGCCTCTTATCTCTTTTTCTGTCTTAGGCGGTTGCAACTGTTGGATAGCCTTTATCTTTGAAGGGTCAACTTCAATGCCCCATTGGCTAACCACATAGCCTAGCAGCTTCCTAGTTAGCAGTCCTCTGGTATGTTGCTCCGGCATTTTTGAGACCGAAAAGCATGACTACATAACAGTACGTCCCCCATGGTGTTGTGAAGGATGTCTTCTCCATGTCTTCTTCTGCCATTTTTATTTGATTGTAACCGGCATATCCGTCCATAAAGGATAAGAGCTCATGTCCGCAAGTTTTATCCACCAATACATCAATGTGAGGTAACGGGAAACTATCCTTGGGACTGGCTTTATTAAGGTCTCGGAAGTCCACACACATGCGCACTTTCCCATCCTTCTTGGGCACTAGATAGCAATCCATTCAGGGTATTTGACTGCTTTGATAAACTTAGCATTAAGCTGCTTGATTACTTCCTCTTCAATTTTCTTAGTCCATTCAGGCTTGATCCTCCTAGCCTTTTGTCGAACCAGCTTTGCATTAGGGAGCAAAGGTATAGTCTGCTCTGCAATCTCCCTGTCAATCCCCGGTATGTCCTCGTATGACCATGCGAACACATCCACAAACTCCCTGAGGAGCTCCGTGAATGCTACCCGTTCTTTTGCTGTGAGCGAGGTACCTAACTTCAACTCCCGAGGTTGTTCTTCCGTGCCTACATTTATGGTGATGATGTCTTATAACACCGCCATTTTATGCTCATGTTCATCAGAAAATTCTTTTAAGGGTTCATTAAATTCCAGATTATTATTGGCGTAGTAGTTCAGGGAAGAGGGGAAACAAGAATTAGAGTAAGCAGAAAGGTTCATCTTATTGAATGCAGAAAGGAATACATTGCCAGCAGACTCAAGACCGAACTCACTTGACTCTAGACCTTTAGGACCTGACCCTATGCCCTTAGGAACAGACTCTCCTATAGATAAAACAAACCTATTTTCCTCATCATTAATCCACGAGATAGCCTCGACTCCTCCATCTTCGGTGATCATAGAGCTTGGGTAAAAACTTGGGTTGGATAATGCAGCAATAACAGCGTCAGCTTCAGACTTTTCTTTGACAGCTTCTTGTCCGAATAGCATGCTGAATATGTTGCTCCCAGCAAGATGGGTCCATTCCAATGGTGGCTGTTTGTTCTGAGCGGGGAAAAAAACAATAGCCATATTAATGGTGCAGTCATTGAAGACTTCTAAACCAACAACTTGAATTCCCTTGTTCTTCAGGTAGAATGGTTCGGGGAAGCCATAGTAAGGGAAGTCATCACCTTCCCTAACGAACTGCCTATTCAGAGTGAGTGGATAGGGCTTCATTTGGAACAAGGTAGGAGGATTGTCCATCCTCTTCTGCTCAGCTATATCTATTTTGGCGAGTCTAGCTTCCTTCTCAGTTGGCTTGTATCCTAAACCGAACCTTCCCTTCTGCTTAAATGCCTTGAACACAGAGGAATCTTATTTTTCGGGTTCTTTCCTAGCTGCATCCTAGGGAAATGACCTTGTCTCTTGAGTATAGCGTGCACTTTGGGATTTGAGTAGGGATCGAAGTCAAAGGAAGCTTCATCCTGGCTCAAAGTCGCCACAAATTCAAAGTTGTGAAGTTCTTCGTCCATGGAATTGTGTTTCACTTTAAGGGTTACTTGCTTGGGAGTAAAGACAACATTGATGGGTTCTCTTGAGATGGTGATAACTTGGCCTTGAACCAACATCTTTAACTTCTGATGTAAGGTAGATGCTATAACATTGCATTCGTGAAGCCACGGTCTCCCTAGCAGTAGGTTGAAGGAGGCTGGAATATCTAGCACTACGAACTCCATATTCCGAGTGATATTGCTTGTAGTGATGGGCATTATTATGGACCCAACCGACTTTTGAGGATAATTGTCGTAAGCCCTGAGCTGTACACCATTTTGAGTCAAGTGCTGTTGTTGGACTCCTAATTTCTGTGTTGTCCTCCAAGGGCACACGTTGACGGCTGCGCCTTTGTCGACCAGGACCAGCGGGATGGTCTTATTGGAACATTGCACTGTAAGGTACAGTGCTTTGTTGTGGGATGCCCCTCCCTGAGGCAGATCTTCAATTCCAAAGGTGATGGCCTCTTGATGGGTAGCCACATGAGCAACTAGAGATTCAGGAGTCGTCGTGGGAGGTAATGTTAAGGCAGTAAGAGCATCTAACATCCTTTGTCTATGTGCTTGCGACGTGCATGTCAGCTGCCATATAGTAACTTCGACTCTACTCTTCTTAAGTTGTGTGAGAAGAGGATCTTCAGGAAGAGCCTGACTGTCATCACTAACCATTGGCGTAGGGTTAGAAACAGGCACTGGGGTGGTGGTGTTCCTGTTGTTATGGCGGCCTGATCGAGTGAGAAATGCCACATCATCCGACGTTGGCTCATCTGTCTCCATCCATTCTATCATGGAGTGTTCATGTTGACCATCGTCATCACTGTCCCAAATGCCATGAATGGATAGGTCTTCATGAAAACCAAGTGCTTCGGGGATAGGTCGACCCGTCTCAACAATTAAAGTGGAAGGATCGAAACTAAAATCTCCACAAAAAACGGCATTTGTATGCTCGGGCATCGGGTTGCTTTGATTGTTAGGTTTCTGGGTAGCTTTTGGCATGGGCAGCGTCCCATCCTTTATCATGTCCTCTATCTTGTTCTTAAGAGTCCAGCATTTCTCAGTATCATGTCCTCGACAACGATGATAACGGCAAAATTGGTTAGCATCCCAATTTTTCCCTTTAATCGTCGGCTCTTCTTTTGGCAAAGGCAGAACCAAGAAACCTTTCTTGACCAACCGATCAAGAGCCTGTAAGTAAAAGACGTCTAGTGGTGTGTAGGTCTCATATCTTGGTATAATAGGTCCCTTGCGCTGGATAGAGTTAGTCTCCATGATCTTAGGAGAGTGGCTAGGCGCACTAATAGCCCTCCTGTTGGAACTAGACCCCTTCAAGTAGTCAAAGTCTTTAATGACGTGGTATCCCAAGTGCTTGGATAAGCTGCCTTTCAGTCCCTGCTTGAAAGTAGACAACTGTAGAGGGAGAGGGATTATCTCATTGATGTGAGACAACTTAGTATGCCATCGCTCAAAATAATCCAAGAAGGGTTCGTCGTCCCGTTGCTTCATGGTGGTTAAGTCATCTACTGTAGCTTGCTTCTTCTGGATGCGACTGTAATGATTGATGAAAGCTTTGAATAATTCATTCCAGTCGGCCTTCGTTTGGGGTGGTAAAGCATGATACCATACCTTGGCTTCGCCATCTAGGGTGGATGGGAAGACAGAAGAGTATAAACTGACATCAATGCCTCATGAACTCTTCGATGTGGTGAACAGGATTCTCGGAGGGTTTGAACCTAATGTTCGGTACCTCAACTTTATCAGCTATCTTCAGAATCGGCTGAACAAGCAATGGCCCTTCTAGGTATTTGTCAGCAAAGGCCGGCACAATGCTCATTGCTTTGGTGGGGCTTTCTAACTTCTGCTCAAGGGCCTTAACAGCAGGGTCCTTTGTGGGTTTAGATGCCTCAGGGGTACTATCCTTTGTCTTGGATATCCCTATTCCTCCAAAATCTGAGGATATCTTAATGAGCTCAGGTTCGGATTCATATCCATGCATCTCTTCATCGTCTTCTTCAATATTCAACCCCAACTTGGTGTTAATCTTAGTGATTGCTTGCAACATACCATCCATCACTTGTTGATGTTCATTTAGTCTTTTACTCATCTTCTGCTCCTGTTCTAAGGTATTGGCGAATACCAGACCTTGCATTTTGGTGTAAAGATCATCCAAATGCTTCGTGATGTTGGCCTCAGCACTCTGAACCGGGACCTCTTGGAATTGTTCTCCAGGTATGATGCAGTCACTGGTTGCAGATGGATCGTAGTGAGGGTTCGGAATCAAACGACCGGTACGTGGATCTCGGATACGGGCTCGGAGTCGATCACCAATGATGCCTGCATGGAAATTCAAAGTTAGGACACTCGATGACATACTCCGACACGTTCTACCCGATGCATGCATGACCTAAGAGACCTATATGATCCTAACCGACTTGAAACATATATGCTGACGCAAAGGACTCGCCCACTTTTTGGGAGTGCATGTCCTAACTCTATATGGACCTAAAAACAGAGCATTATAAAGGGCCGAATAAAGTCAAACATAGCGAGCGGATCATGAGTCGTCAGGGTTTAGTCAGTGTTTCTCAATTCGGATGGGCCCAATCCACAAGTCAACCGTTTTAAGGAGAATTCGTAACTTGGCCCAACTCAGAGAGCTCAAACTATATTGGCTATTATGCGGACTAGAATAATGCTCGACAGGACTGACGACCCACTTTTTTTTAACCTTCTTTCTTTTTTTATATTTTTTTTTACTCGAGGAAAATGGATATTGTAAAGGACTGGATAATGTCAACAATAAGCGAGTCATAATTAATTTATGGGCTTAATTGACAAATCCAATATGGTTGGGCCTAACAACGGGCCGACCATAAATATGATGGATTTATTAATTAAATCGATAAATTAATTTACTCAAGCCTAGTGACTATTATGCAGTCTAAGACGCTATCCATTAACTTTGTTGGACTTTTAATTAATTTTTTTTTTGGACCTTCGTTAAGAGAATTTCGTAAAGGGCCATATAATATCATCAAAGGTGAGTTAATTTTTATTTATTGATTAAGATAATCAACTTTCAAACATAAATGGGCCCTTCCACTTGGGCTAACCATAATGCCTTTGAGTTAATTATATCAATTAATAAAGAATCATTTTCTCAACCCAATGAATTTTATATGGACTAGAACAAAATCTCCAAACTAGGGTCGACTCTTTACAAAAAGAAAAGAAAAGAGGAAGGGGTACACATAGCACATAACATACACATGAAGGATATCCTAAACCAAGGCTCTAAATTCATGGATTTCTATGGTTGGGTTACATGGCCTACCGCAAGTTCTCACCCCGGTGCTCCATACCCTTAGGTAAGGAGTGTGAGGTATGGCTCAAAGAACTTCAAGGAAGCCCTTTGAGAGTAACACGGGGAGAGGAGAGACCAAATGTTTGGCGATGTAGGGTGCATCACACAAGTAGTGGTCACCCGCTCTCGAGGGAAAATCCTAGGTATTACTTAAACCCTCGCCTTTGTGCTAACGTGTCAAAAGACCTGATTAGTGGCCCGATATACAAAGGATGCCTAACAAAAGAATAATAAAATTGCGAAATAAATTAACTTTCTCCCTTTTACACTTTCAAATCAATTCGATTTTTTCAAGTTTTACCCTCTTTTTAAATTTAAGTCCCCAGTGGAGTCGCCAATCTGTAGGGACCCCGGAAAAAGCGACCGCTTTTCCCGTGATACGCTACTTAAACGATCAAGAGCCGACTAAGGTTGCTTAATCCTTAAATAAGGATGTTTTTCTTATATTCAAAATTCATTTTCGTGGTGATGAAACTTTATTTATTTATAAACTCGTTTTTTATTATTTAAATTATCCGAAATTACACAAAATAATTTAACAATAATTTAATCCCGGCCCACGTGTCAATTTAAGGCCCAAAAAGGAGCAAGCGGGCCACCAGAATCTGCTAAAACTCGCCTAGGTTTTAGCAGACTCTGGGCTGGGATGTTTGCCTCTCCGGCCCAAAGGGAAAGTGAGTTGAAAGTGATAAAACCCGCCTAGGTTTTTTCACTTTCTGGCTCATTTCTCTCGGGGCCCACCTTGAATTAATATTGGACATGAACCAACTTATTTTTTTGAATTATTTTATGTAAAAACAAATATCTTAAATGATTAAACGAATTTATAAAATGTAAAAGAGTCGCCAGCCGATTTAAGAAAATCGACAAACCATAAAATAAGAAAAGAAAGAGTTCGGTCTATGAACCCCATTTCTAGATTCGGGGGTAAGGTTACGGATTCGAGAGTTGTAAGAACTCTCAAATCCGTCTGTTATAAAACAGACTCTACTAAAATCGACATTGAAAAGAAAGCGAGCGGGGAGAAGTTTGGTTAATTTCGCGAAGTTATTATTTAAAGCATGCAATATAAAATGCGGTTTTTTATTTTACAAAATATGTACAAGTAAAGGAATTAAAGAATGGATTACATGATGAAATACAGCAATACAAATAATGACAAAAGCTAACCTTGTTTGATGTGGGTTGCCCGAATGCAACGATCGAATTCCTTGACTTAGCCCCAGTTATGACCTCGGATAGGATGATGAAGATATGGATGATTTGGGTGAATGGTATAGGAGTGGTGTGGGGATTATGAGAGTGGTTATGATAATATTAAGGGATAAGAATGGATATAGTGGAGAAAGTTTAAGAGAGTTTTTGGTAGGATAATGATGATAGTTGGTTTGAGTAGAGTAAGGGTGATGGAGGATAGTAGTTGATGAAATGAGGGTGGAATGGAGGGGGTATTTATAGGTGAGGGAGTGACAGATTTGGAGGGAAACCAAAGGGAACATACCCCATAAATCATGCCCTCCAAGGATCAATACCTAGGCAGGTTTTGGGAGGTCAAGCACAAGGTCAAACACAAAAATCAAGGGATTACATGCATGCATGCAGATTTTGGCGCCAGCACAATCAAAACCTAGGCGGGTTTTAAATTATCCATCACACGAATTGGTGACGTGGCACAAAACGACGATGCTCTACTATTCCTCTCAAAACCTAAGCGGGTTTTGAGTTCTCTAGGCCGGGGCGTGCTTTTCGGCCTGCTTCTGTGTGGGCTGCCTTCTTAAAATTAAAACCCAGGGGGTTTTAACGAATGTAGGCGGCCTGTTTTGACTTCTTGGGCCCAAGTTGTTGACCTTTTGGGCTCAAAGACCCGTTTATCATTTGGCCCAAGTGATTTGCTGATTTTGATGAGTCGGGATTATGCAGTACAAATTCTGGTGTCTACACCAGAACAATAATTAAATTTTGCTAGGATATTTTTTAACTCCGTATAATGTTCCGGATCCATATCGGTAAAGAAAATAGAATCATCCGCAAAAAACAAGTGCGTAACTTCTGGCGGAATATTCATAACAATTATAAACAATTAATCACAACAATCGCAGAGGCTTTAGTAATTATACCTGATCGCTAATCTGACTGATGAAGAGGTTGACCTTCGAGATCCCAATGCTGAAATCCTCTACCGAAAGTCCACGCAGCACTCCGGTAACCCGATAGCTAGATCGACCCGATCGAGACGAATCTCAATCTAAGATGTATGTATTTGGTATATGAGAATGTTTCGGGAAACAGAGAATGTTTCCGGAAAGAAGAACTGCCAACTAAAAAGGAGAGGAACTCAGGAAATCACCCTGGTATCTCTCTAAGAGTCTCAGGCAGTTGGTGTGGAATCTCTCCCAGAGACCCCTTTATATAGTGTTTAGAAAACCTAGGGAGAGGGTTCAAAACCCTAAAGGGCCGACTTAACGCAACAACGCACTTCTTAGGCCCAACACAGTCCGTGTTGAAACAACACGGTCCGTGTTGAACTCCAGAAGGTCCATTAACTCAGCCCAAAGACACCACGGACTGTGGTGTCCCAACACGGACCATGTTGGGTCAACACGGTCCGTGTTGAACCTAGTTCGGTCCGTGTTAGGCTGATTTCTCACAGAAATCAGTTCCCAACTTTTCTAAACGTAATACAATATCACTTAGGTTACATACATTGTTCCAGGGCATTGACTTGTGTGACCCAGTAGGACCAAATAATATAGTTGTAATTAAACATATTTAATTACTAATTATAGAGGTCTCTAGCAAGACATATAATTACTATATTACTTTGGTTTAAAATCTCTGTGTATATCGAACATTGTCGGGACATTCCCAACAATCTCCCACTTGTCCTACAAGTGTTCGATTCCTTGAATTCCTTTGTCACTTACTGTCTCATGTTCGGATAAGGTAAGCTGAAGTCATCCTTATGGAAGACCCGAAGGTTCCTCGATCTCCGAGTTTAGACTTTGAAAAGCAGATGATCAACTGTTGATTCAATTGAGCTCGGCCAAGCATTTTCAGTCCAATCTCACCGAGTGGCAAATAAGACAACTGTCCCTAATAGGGAGGACAATGCCATCTTGCTCAAACACACATTCTCACATGATCCAACTGTAACCCAAACACCGCCTTTATAGCCTACTATTACAAAAGGCGTTTGACGCGCTCCAAAGTCATAGCAGATCATGCAGTCTGTGTACTGAACTCAGGATTCAGGAATTTTGAGTTGTGAGAGCTCCTATGACAATTCCCAACTTAAAGAGCTCCCACTGCGGGTCAGTTCTGTAGTTGTTCTCAACAATCCCCCTGTGATTGATTTATGATGTCATCACATCATTATGATCACGAAATTTAATCATCACCTCAATCCTACATGCTAATTGTGTCGATATTATCACTGTTCCTACGTGATAATACAATTAGGAACCAGGTCGACTGTCGACCAAGACTAACGTTATCAAGTTCATTAATGGGGTTTCATAAATCAGACCTCATCCAATTTCCCATTTTGATTGCGCTAACCTTTTTGGACATTTACATAATTCTAAACCACAATTAATGTTAATTTTTTTTGGAATCTTATTCTTAATGATGAATCAACAAGGTAATTCATGAATAATTCATGTAAATTTGACTTCTTAATATTCCGAAATGTGTTGAATACCTATTGTCCATGCATGACTATCATGCTATACCTACAACATGGGTTTAGTACATAATACTTGCAATGAACCTCGCACATATACCATCTCACTAATGACCTTTCATACAAGAAGATATTTCCGGAACTCATGTTTGGATTCATAGTGAGCTTCAGTGTTTAGACCCAATTTTGTGTCTAAATACCGCCTAAATCCTTAGGCTTTTAACTCGTTTCGTGGTTTAATTTCATAACTTTTAATGTGTTTTTTATTATTTTGTAGATTTTGGAGTTTTCACAAGAAACGTAGCAAAACGAGCCTTTTTATAGCATTCTTGGCGATTTCCCGAGCCGAGCCGGACCGGAAACCGAGACGGAATCGACCCGGGACCACACTCCCGACCTTTGGTGCCAATTAGTGAAGTAACGCATGCTACGACCTTCGGATCGAGCGTTACATGCTTCGGAAAGAAGGAAGAACAAAGGGAAGGAAAGACGAGCTAGACCGTGGCCACGGTCAAGTTGACCGTAGCCACGGTGGGTTCATGACTTGTCTAAGGGAAGAAGTGGCAACGGTCTTGGGAGACCGTAGCCACGACGGTGCGAAGGAGCCAAAACTTGTCTGCCCTAAATCGCCATACAGATTTCACTAGACAGAACGAGACCGTGACCACGGTCTCTCTATGTCCTGCGCGTGTTTTTGGCTTGAAGTGCTGCGGTTTGGCCAATGATTTTCACTTGTATATATACTGCTTGTGGACGATTCTTAAGGGGGATCTAGGGGGATAGACTTAGACATTTGGGAGCTTTGTAATTAAGGGTTTTAGAGAGAGATTAGTGAGAGATTAATCTAGGGTTTTGGAGATTTGTGTTTGTTATTGAAGATTTGGAGATTCAAACAATTGAAAGATTGTTGGGTCATCTTTTTATTGCTTTCCTTTGTTCATCTACAACATTTTGATAAGTATTCTCTTCCCTTAACTCTTTTATTAATTACCTTACTAATTACTTTGCTTGTTCTTAATTGCTTTGCTTGGTATTTCATTGTTCTTGCTTGTTTATAGTTGTTTGATGTTAGAAATCATGTTTAGGTTTGGTTTGGATGTTGTTAGCTTTGTTTTTATCATGATTAGTGGCTAGAAACCCTATGGATTAGGGGGTAATTAAGGGTGTGAATGGGTGATTAGGTTTGGGTTAGCAATATTAGTGAGTAATTAGTTGGGAAATCAATTTCCAACTCCTATCCTTCCCTCAAGTGGGATGTATTTGGGTGCGAAAGCATCCCGAATACATCCAACACTTGTGTTGGAAGGTAGGAATTGGGATAGTTAGTATTCTAGTTCGCGAAAACGAATAGAAACTAACTAGGAAATTCCGTTTCATTAACCCCCCGGGTCTGTCGATGGACTTTGGGGAAGTTAATCCGGACTATCCTTGAAAGAGGAAGCCCGGTGGGTATTTTCTAACGGAATTACCTTTTGATTCTCCTTTCTTGTTATTCCCTTGTTGCAAAACCCATTTCCTCATCCCCGTTTGCATCCCGAAAAACCTCCGAAGCCCATTTTCCATTCCTTGACCGACCTTAGTTTTGTTTCTCGCTCTGTGATCTTTTTAAACCGATATCCTTACCTTAGCAATCTCGACCCGACCATTGACCTAGTTTCTATGACCAAGGCCGCCAGCTCCCTGAGGAGAACGATAAAAACCGAGGTCTTACAAACTACGTTACACAAAATGGCGCCGTTGCCGGGGATCCAGCGCCCCTAGTTTTAGTTTCTTGGTTTTTGGTTATTTGAGATTGCTTTCACACTAGAAATTAGTTTGTGCTAATCCCGATGAATTTGATGCTTCTATTGGATCTTGTTGGTTCATGTAGGTACGCCCTAATGTTCTATCGAGCATCGTAGGAGGCCTCGAGTCCAATGGGTGAAGCCCAAGCT
Organism: Portulaca oleracea; assembly: GCA_029582165.1. NCBI lineage: Eukaryota > Viridiplantae > Streptophyta > Magnoliopsida > Caryophyllales > Portulacaceae > Portulaca > Portulaca oleracea. The sequence goes on along the minus strand of CM055879.1, from coordinate 7,953,759 downwards.
AATTCACCCCGTACCCTTCTATCATATGTTGTTCCATCTTCGGGTACGGGAGGCAACCCGATCATCTTACCACCATTACCACCCGACGCGGTATTTGAGTTCAAGCCGTGTCTTCTTGAAGTTTTTGAAAGTAACCCGTTTCATGGAGATATTTCCGAGAGTCCTATTGCTCATATGGAGAGATTCGAGAAGCGCATTAGTTTCATGCATATACCTGGGATATCTTCGGAGTATCTAAAGTTGAAGTTCTTTCCTCTGACTTTGAAAGGGAAAGTTGAGATGTGGCTTGATATATGCCCACCTGGATTTTATTCTTCATGGGAGGCTCTCAAGAGAGATTTTCTTCAAAGATTCTTCTCAGCTGATAAAACATGTAAACTCCGGCAAGATATTATGAGCTTCAAGCAAGAACCCGGAGAGACTCTTTTTGAAGCATGGGGAAGATTCAAAAGTCTCTAACATCAGTGTCCGCACCACAATCTACCCAACTGGATGCTTCTTCAGCACTTTTATTGTGAACTCTTTGCTTCTCTCAAAGAATCAATCGATATAGCATCCGGAGGGACATTTTTGAAGAAGACTGCGGGGGAGGCCGAACAATTCCTTCATGAGCTTGTTCAATATGTTCCTGATTTTGGAGGTTGCAAATCTAGTGGAGGAGATTTATCTTTGGAGCATCATCCTATTATTACACTCCTTTTGGCTTCTATCTATGAACTGCAAAAAGAAAAAGTGAATGAGGAGACTTTCAAGCATTTGAGAATGGCTCAAGAAGCGCAAGTGTTCAATTTTCAACAATTAGAGCAAGTGAGTGCTATTATTTCTTCCCATGTTGAACCAGATCCCATTTCTTATGATTTTACCACCAACCAACACCCTTCTACTTTTCAACCCATTGACCATCACCCATTCATTCAAGAAGAAACCTTCCATCCAACCCAACAAGATTTTGCACAACCTCAAATTTCTCAACCACTTCAAGGATCCTCATTTGAGTTGATGTTGGAGCGAATCATGGAAGACCGAGAGGAGGATTACGCTTATATCCAAAGTCTTGAGCTCGAATTGGCTCAATCCAACCAATTTCAATTTGCACCTATCCAAACTACTCCTATCCAAGGGGTGGAGGTGAATGTTATTACCATGTGTGGTGGAGGAGAAGTTGAGCAACTTGAGTTGGTGGAGGAGGGAGTTCTTGAAGAAAATGAGGGAGATATTGAGGATAAAATCGAAGGAAAGGGTATGAAGGTTGAGCAAGTGGTAGATGATGAGAAGGAGAAATTGATTGGCGAGGAAGTCAATTGTGTAGAAGAGAAGGTGGAGGAAGAACAAGTTATAGTTTTGAATGAAAGTGCTAGTGAATGCCCTGAAGAGCAATTTGATTCCCTCCAAATGCAAATTCCTCTCCCAAACTGGTTGACTCAACACTTGATTGATGAAGGACATATTGAATCAAAGTTTAATTTCCCTACTGAGACGCCCTTTTCCATACCACCTTGTGTTGAAGTCAATTCAGTGACCACGATTGTTCATAAGCATAAAGAAGAAGTTTATATTCTTGAAGTGGAACATGACAATGAGCATGAAAAGGATCATCCCGAAACCTTATGTTCTGGACCCGAGGTAATTGAAGATGCATCCCGTGATGATTCCCTCAAGATTATTCCATTGAGGAGGGAGATCTCATTGGATGAAGTTTATATTGAGGATATAGAGTTTGAGAAGATTGTTCCCAAGTGTCTGAAACTTGGAGAACCACTTGAGGAAAGGCCTAAGTTACTTCTTCATCCCCATCACCCAATCAAACCGCTGGAGGAGACCCTTGTTCTATTTAAGGAGGTGATGAGAAGGTGTTGGAGAAGGAGGAGGTAGCGACATTGGAAGAAATCAAAGACATCATCACCTCTTCCACGCTCATGGTCAACCAAACGACCGGAGGGACGACTCAACTTGAGGTTGTCCAAAAATGGTAGGAGTTGGAGAGGAAGGAAGAAGAAGCGATCATGGTGGAAGAAGCTGATTATGTACCTCTCATGTGCACCACGTCTCTCCAGAATTAAACGGGTAATTAGGTCAAGCTAGGGACCTAAAACAAGCACTACATGGGAGGTAACCCATACTTCCTTTTTGATTAATTTCTTTTCCTTTCTTTATTAGTTTCTTGTTCTTGTTTCTAATCTTGCATGTGGATCTTACAAGCCTTGCTTGTTTTTACTTGAATATCCTAACCCTTTGCTAAATTATCACGGATCGCGGATTGAGTAATCATTTGTTTTGAAGAACTCGAGGTAATATCTCTCCGCTCTTCTCTTTTTGAGTTGAATATCCTATGATCCATACTGCATACTTGATTTTCTTTTGGGTGGCGAACCCCTTTGAGTGTTTATGTTGGGATATATTGTTGTTGGAGCCGTGTGGGCTCGGGTCGCCACCATTTCTACTTGCTAGATGTTTTGTTCGTTTGTGTTTTTCTAGGTTCTCTACCCTTTTCATGTGACACCTTCCCACAATGAGGACATTGTGGAGTTTTAAGTGTTGGGGGGGGGGGGGAGATATTCTGATTCAAGGGTAGATCACTTAGTCGTTTTGTTCTTTGTTTCCCTAGTTTTTGCTTAAAATTAATTTTTTTTTGTGTGTGTGAAAAAAGGAGAAAAAAGGGAGTGAAAACCTTTTCTTTTTTCTTTTCGTTTTGTTTTTGTTTTGCTTTGTTTCCTGGATCTCGTTTTCGAAGTTGGGAAACCGTTCTTAAACTTCTTTTTAAAAGTAAACGGTTGGAGCATTTTCGACCCTGACTCGGGTTCTAGTCGAGACTTATCCTTAATAGACTCCCTTCATTAAGTGTCTTGTGAGACTCACGTTCCTCTCTCGTTTTGTTGGGAATCCGGAGATTCTAAGGGCTTGTGTCTGAGTTTGTTTTTTTTCTCGTTTAGCAAAAGCAAAAAGTGCAAAAAGAAAAGAAAAGAAAGAAAAAGAAAAAAAGAAAGAAGAAAGCTTTCATAAGATACAATAACCTGAATAAGTGGAGCGTGTCGCAGAAGACATTAACCACCATACACTTAGCCAACCTACACGGGCCCGGTATTCGTGGTACGGCACTGGATACCCCTTAACCCTCCTCCTATATCGCTTTGCGACGGAGAGGCGTATGGAAAAGACCGTGTTGGGAGGGTATACCCCTTATATGGGCCGTCCAATTCCCAAAAGTAAAGCTAATACCGACTTTTAACAACCAAAAAGAAAGAAAAAAAAAGAAAAAGAAGAAAGAAAAGAAATGTTTTGCTTCTAAAAAAGAGCGGGGCCTCCCCTTGCATCACCTACGACCCTCACCAAGCCAAGGGCAACCAAATGCGGGGGAGGGCAACACTCCTCTTGGTTGTTTCATTGTTTTTGAGTTCAGACACAAGTCTTTAGAGTCTTTTGGTTCCAGTTAGAGCCCACTCGCGAGAGGCATGGGGTTTTGCTTGGCATAAGGTGTAGGGAGTTGAAAATCTTTAAGATTGGCTTTTATCTGAGTTTGGTGTTTGTGAGATGCTCTTAACGGTTGCTTTTGGAGGCTTAATAACGTTTTCTTAGTTTTGGTTGCGAGATCTTTTGAATCGAAGCTTTTGTTTCTCTTTTCTTTTGTTTTTTTTTCTTCGGTTTTGTTTTCACTTTCCCTCTCTCCTTTTTCTTTGGCTTTTGTGGGTACAGCCGCTACAAACCCTCACGAGTCCATCTCGTCCACCCGGGCTGCCGGGGGGTTCAAAGGGCTTGGTGCATATGCTAAATGCACTCGTTTCCTCCCGCGACAGAGGAGTTGGTGTATAGTTTTCTTATTTGTTTTGTTTTATTTTGCTCGGGACGAGCAAAAGTTTAAGTGTGGGGAGTGTTGAGACCCAATTTTGTGTCTAAATACCGCCTAAATCCATAGGCTTTTAACTCGTTTCGTGGTATAATTTCATAGCTTTTAATGTGTTTTTGATTATTTTGTAGATTTTGGAGTTTTCACAAAAAACGTAGCAAAGCGAGCCTTTTTATAGCATTCTTGGCGATTTCCCGAGCCGAGCCGGACCGGAAACCGAGACGGAATCGACCCGGGACCACACTCCCGACCTTTGGTGCCAATTAGTGACGTAACGCATGCTACGACCTTCGGATCGAGCGTTACATGCTTCGAAAAGAAGGAAAAACAAATGGAAGGAAAGTCGAGCTAGACCGTGGCCACGGTCAAGTTGATCGTAGCCACGGTGGGTTCATGACTTGTCTAAGGGAAGAAGTGGCCGAGCAAGACCGTGGCCACGGTCTTGGGAGACCGTAGCCACGACGGTATGAAGGAGCGAAAACTTGTCTGCCCTAAATCGCCATACAGATTTCACTGGATAGAACGAGACCGTGGCCACCATCTTCTAGACCGTGACCACGGTCTCCCTATGTCCTGCGTGTGTTTTCGGCTTGAAGTGCTGCGTTTTGGCCAATGATTTTCAATTGTATATATACTCCTTGTGGACGATTCCTAAGGGGGATCTATGGGGATAGACTTAGACATTTGGGAGCTTTGTAATTAAGGGTTTTAGAGAGAGATTAGTGAGAGATTAATCTAGGGTTTTGGAGATTTGTGCTTGTTATTGAAGATTTGCAGATTCAAACAATTGAAAGATTGTTGGGTCATCTTTTTATTGCTTTCCTTTGTTCATCTACAGCATTTTGATAAGTATTCTCTTCCCTGAACTCTTTTATTAATTACCTTGCTAATTACTTTGCTTGTTCTTAATTGCTTTGCTTGGTATTTCATTGTTCTTGCTTGTTTATGGTTGTTTGATGTTAGAAATCATGTTTAGGTTTGGTTTGGATGTTGTTAGCTTTGTTTTTATCATGATTAGTGGCTAGAAACCCTATGGGTTAGGGGGTAATTAAGGGTGTGAATGGGTGATTAGGTTTGAGTTAGCAATATTAGTGAGTAATTAGTTGGGAAATCAATTTCCCACTCCTATCCTTCCCTCAAGTGGGATGTATTTGGGTGCGAAAGCATCCCGAATACATCCAACACTTGTGTTGGAAGGTAGGAATTGGGATAGTTAGTATTCTAGTTCGCGAAAGCGAATAGAAACTAACTACGAAATTCCGTTTCATTAACCCCCCGGGTCTGTCGATGGACTTTGGGGAAGTTAATCCGGACTATCCTTGAAAGAGGAAGCCCGGTGGGTATTTTCTAACGGAATTACCTTTTGATTCTCCTTTCTTGTTATCCCTTGTTGCAAAACCCATTTCCTCATCCCCGTTTGCATCCCGAAAAACCTCCGAAGCCCATTTTCCATTCCTTGACCGACCTTAGTTTTGTTTCTCGCTTTGTGATCTTTTTAAACCGATATCCTTACCTTAGCAATCTCGACCCGACCTTTGACCTAGTTCCTATGACCAAGGCCGCCAGCTCCCTGAGGAGAACGATAAAAACCGAGGTCTTACAAACCACGTTACAAAAGTTCCTTTGCTTGAGTGATGGCTCCTATCAACAAGGCTCCATTTCTCTCGCAAGGCTAGAAACATCACCCACTTCTGAAATGAACTTCACAATCCTAACAGATTCTGCCACAACTTCTAAAGTCGTGTCATGTTTGTCTTATTTGTAGAATTAAACGCATGTCATGTTAGGAACTTCTTCCAACTCACCTCAATACCGCTCAAATAGATCGTATAATCTTCTCTGACCTTTCAGATAATTATATTTCTCTGTCATAAGTATAGCATCAATGCAACTCTTCACACTTTGCTTTAATCAACCACTTTAGACTTAGGACACATCCTTAGTTTTGCTTATACATATACACAATGTATATGTTATGTTGGGCTTTGAACATCTCGTGGCATACATTAATGTCACGCCTGAAGCGTGAGCTTTATGTCTCATCCCTTTTTAGATCTTCTGATTGTTTTGAGACAATCAAATTCCCTAAGGATATGCCATGATTTATGGAAATTAATTCATTCTCGAAGTGGGTTGAACTATTCAACACCTAGTCAACTTTGATTCAAACAATCAAAATCTTTAATATATCATTATAGATCTTGTCTCCAAGAAAATTCTTAGCCCCACCAATCCTTCACTTTGAAAATTATTTCCAAGTTAACCTCAGTAGAAGCAACATTGGAATATTCTTCTCAGTAGGCAGTATGTCAATCACATACAATATCAGAAAATGCATTGCTCCCACTGAACTTCTTGTAAACATAATATTATCTTTGGCACTTCCTAGTATATCAAACCTTTTTGATATCATGGTCAAGAAGGTCAATGATTCCAGCTCCTAGAAGCTTCCTTAAGACCACAGATGGTCTCTTGAAGTTTACAAGTATTCCAACAAAAGACCATTCAGTTATGTCAAGTACACACCTTTCTTCCAAATCTAGTTTTTAAGTCAGTCTTGATGTCTATCTTAATGAACCCATGTTTTGCCTTAAAACCCTCCTATGCCTGATGGATCACACCTTCAGACAAATCAACCAAGTTCTAAACTTGGTTGCATACATGGAGTCCATTTTAGACTTTATGGAAACTTAATTTGCTAAAGCTTCTTTGATGTAGGTAGAGTCATTACTTTCTAAAAGTAACATCTCACCCCTCATCCATAGAAGATCGATATCTTTGTGGCTGACAGAGTTGTTTACCTGACCTTGCTTGGAGTAATGTTCATGGCACCTCCTTCTCAACGTTTTGAGGAGCTTCTACTGCCTCAACCTTGTTCTTAATTTTCCGACCAATAGGAAAACTTGAACTATGGTCAAGTAGCGGAGTTTAGGTGATGATTATAGTGTTCTGTGTATCTTGAACTTCAGTAAGTTCAAAAACTCTCCCACTCTTTCTTTTAGAGAATAACATATTCTCTAAGAAGAAAGCATTTTGAGACACAAACACTTTCCTCTACAACAGTTTGTAGAAGTGATACTCCTTTGTTTCAGAAAATGGTTCAATAACCACTCTTATGGTGTCTTCTCTAGTGCTTCAGATAATCTTTATTCAGTAATTAGAGCTATGGTTAACTGCGTGTATCCCCAAAAGGTAATCGGCAATGTTGACTCAACCATCATTGATCGCACCATATCTAATAAGGTGTGATTTCTCTTTTAGATACGTCATTGAGATGTTGTATTCCTAGAGGAGAGAGTTATAAAACAATTCCACATTCTCTTGAATGGTCAGCGAAATCATGGCTCAAATACTCACCTCCTCAACCTTATTGAAGGGTTTTGGTTTTCTTGCCAAGTTGGTTTTGTACTTCACTTTGAAAAATCTTTGAACATTTCAATGGATTTGGACTTGTGGCGTATTAAGTAGATATACCCATATCTACTAAAAGTTCATCACTGAAAGTGATGAAAAGTACAACAAACCTTCTTCTAACACTAGTGCTCATAGGCTCACATACATCAATATGTTTGCATCCTAATAAGTCATTAGCTTGTTCACTAGTTCTAATAAGAGGTGATTTTAGTCATCTTAACCATCAGGCATGCTTTACAAACATTGAACTTTTCAAAGTTTAGGTTTTCCAAAATCCTGCACTATGCAGTTTCTTAATGCATTTTTTTATTAATATGACTTAAGCTTATAGTGCCAGAATTATGTTTCATTTGAGTCATTTGTTCAAACTCTTGGCTCAACCATTAGCATCTCTTCGATCGTATCCAGGTGCTCTCATTGTTTCGCCAAGACTACTTCATTTTGGAAATCTTTAAACTATTTTAACATTCCATCTTCAGATGAATCTCATAGACATGAATCACCATGTGTTATTTTATTCATCTTTAAAGATTTGAAGTAATCCATCCCTTGTACTTGTGCTCAATTGGACTACATACATCCATATGCATGAGTGTTTGTTGGCACGTTCACCCTTTCTTGTAAAAGGTACAGTCATGCTTTGCAGACATCACATGTTTCAAAGTTTTATCATTCAAAAGTATATCACTATGACGCTTCTGAATGCGCTCTGATTTGCATGACTTAATAGATAGTTACAAGTTTTATGTTTGAACATGAGTTATTCCTTTTAAACATTTTGGTTTCGATGTGTTGGGTGTGTTTATTCGAGATCCCCTCTCTCTCTCTATTGAGAGTAAGAAATACTTATAATGAGAACATAGAATCACCTATAAATTTCTCTTATAAGTCTTGAGGAAATGGATAAACAACCAACTCTTAATAAGGAACTACAACTAATTGCATGTTCCTATTTGTAGGCTCACTCTCATCCTTCAAAGCACATCTACTTTGCTGTAGATCCTGCACATTTGCATAAATGCGAGTTTCACAACCGGTATCTTATACTCAAAGTGGGTTTAATAAGGGTAGTGTGTATCATATACGCATTTGCCTAGAAATGAAATCATATCTCAAGTCTTTCTTATAGTTATTCACGCTCCCAGTGTCATATATACCTGATCTGGTTGTTAACCGATTGTTGTCATTGGTTGGGTACGTACAACTATTTGTCCTTACCTTTCCTTTGACTTCTTGTCTTTGATAGATTTCTTAAATCATATTTTCCCTTTCACTGAAAGACTATCTTTGGTTGCCAATCTTTTGGCTTAAGGGGATCTGAGGTTTCTCATGTTTTAAAATAGTCAAATTATTTCAGAACATGAGTGCCATCAATTGGCCTTTATCTAGCTTAACCGAGACTATCTGGTTATTAGTTTCATATTTATCAACTCTAACTAGTTCGATAAACTTGGTTTTGAGTTGGTAATATTAAAATTCTTCCTCTAATCTTCAAACATTTTGAAGTTAAAGTTGTATGAATACTATGACATTACATGTATTCATTTGGCTTGATTGGCCTCTTAATATTGATGCCTAGCTCAATGTTATATCAAAGACATGGTTTTTTTAATTCGCCCAAGACAATTTTGTGATAGCGATGCCAGTTAAGGAATTGGTGTAATTGTTTTTCTCTTTCTCAAGGAGAAAACAATATGTTTATTAGTGGTGGATGTTTAAGTGAAAAGACATAAATAATTCTATGAGACAAAAAGTGGTTCATTTTAGTTATTATTCATCAAAAGAAATTAAACTAATTTTAATTTCAAATCAAAACACTTTATCAACTCTCATTTAGTGTTTTAATTTACCAAGACCCCCAAGACTCATAGGCTCAAGTGGACTTTGGCCCAACAAAACTCGATCCCATGTTATCTTTGGTGGATTATCTTATGATCGATCATTCAAAATGATTCTTGGCAAGAAATTTATATCGAATACAATATTTCTCTTCCTCTGCTCTTGGCCCAAAACTATTTTGATAGCCAATTTGAATTGACCTAACTCCCACCCTACTTATTACTGATGGACAAATCATTCGCTTTGGCTTTCTTTATTTATCCATCTAAGTGGTGTTTCGATAGGTTAAGCAATAATTCATTTTTGAGAGTAGGTTTTATTATCCTAAGCATGCAATTCTAGGTCAACTCTTTCGAAAAGCATAAAAGGAACAATAAAACAACATGCTATAACAAATTAAAGCATAAAATAAAACCCCTAGTATGGCCACCTAGACTTAATCAAACTAATTTTAACTAAGCCTTGACAGTCTTCAAGAAACTCTTCTTGGGTTTTGCAACTTCCTTGGATGGGCTCCCACTCGAATCACCACCTCCATTGTCGTTGGGCTCCCAATCAACTTGATATCTCCAATTACAACAAATTTACAAAGTAAACATCACAATTGAGGCCTTACATGAATTAAAAATAAACTTAACTGAAAATTTAAAATTAAAATTAATTCAATGACGGCACGCAGGCCGTATTTCACCCAACCCGGTACGCAAACCGGTAAAACCGACTATCTATGACCATATTAGAAGCACATGCAAACATGTAATATTGCAATAATTATATCAAATATAACACATGCTTAAATAACAAATTATAAAGGCATATATAATTGCAACACAACATATATAAGGAAACAAATACTAAATAAGGTTTCCTAAAAAGTTTACATGATTAATAAAATAAACAAAATCCTAAATTTTATCATAGTTACCTAAACAGATTTAGGATTTTATACCTATACACACAAAATACTCGATTTTCCTAAAATCAAGAAATCTAAAAGATAATATATCTTTTAAAGATATTGTAAGTTTCCTAAACTTTAATAGATTTTATGCCCATTAACTAATTTAGTAGTAATAGGATTTAATAATTAATTTCTAAAATTAACACAAACCCTAAAACACACGAATGCACCAAAACTACTGGCAACACGGTCCGTGTTGGCTTAACACGGTCCGTGTTGCTTCCCAGTATCGGTTAATTTCGTGAATGAAAACTTAAATAAAACATCAAAACTTATCGAATTTAAAAGTCTTATATCATAGTGTTATCTAATAACCTACTATGAAGATTTTCCAAAATTTTAACAATTTTCAAAAGATTGCAAAATTTTAGGGAATTAAACCTTTTTAATTCGCCGTTTAAGATGAAAATAAATAAGAAAAGTTTGATAAGTTCAAAAATCAAATTTTATAATTTTCCCATACAGTAGGTTCATCCAATATGCTACTGTAAAAATTTCATATTTTTTATCAAATTTCGAAAATTAGAATAAAAATCAGAGAAGTAAACAATTTTACTTCGCCGTTAATCTGAAAATTAAAGGAAAATTAGTTAACAGTTTGAAAAATTCACGAAAACTTTATCCATAACAGAATGGTTACCCAGTAACCTACTGTAAAATTTTTCAGAAAATTTGTAAATTTCTATAAATATACAAAATTCAGAGAAGCAACAAATTTATTTCTCTCAGATCTGAAAATATAAATTAAAAAATATAATTTGACCGGATAAATTAACGGAAAAAAAAAATTTCCCTAAAAGTATGGTTACCCAGTAACCTACTGTAAAAATTTCAGAAGTTTTACAAATTTATAAAATTCATAGAATTAAACGATTTTTAATTCTCTTCATATCTGAAAACTCAATTAAAAATCCATTTTAATTGGAAAAATCTACAAAAATTATGAAAAGTCCAGAACACTTCCAGACACCTTCATTAATAATTTCAGAAATTTTTGAATTCATTTGATATTTTATTTCGATTTTCTTATTTATCGTAAATAAACTAAATCAGAAAATAATTCTACAAAATCCTATTTTGCGAATTTTGACCAATTTCATGTATTGCCTACTGTTTAACAATATTAAACAAGATTGTTTCTAAAACATTCAAAATTAAATCAAGTTTATGCTATATTTAACGATTAAACAAACATAAAATCGATTAATTAAAGGCAATAAGAAATAAATAATAACAAAGCATGAAATTTTACAATAAAATTCCTGATTTACCATCATGAACAGTAAAGATAACTTTCATAAAGATTCAAAATTTTAGGCATAAATCTACTCTAGCATATTCGTAATGTAATTCAACTATTGACAAAATTACTTATGAACTCAAGTACAATACTTTAGCATGCAATTGCTGGCTCTGATACCACTGTTAGGTTTTAGGTTATCTACTTCCTATATAAATACAGATTAATTGGCGGAATCTTCATAACAGTTATAAACAATTAATCACAACAATTGCAGAGGGTTTAGTAATTATACCTGATCGCTAATCCGACTGATGAAGAGGTTGACCTTCGAGATTCCAATGCTGAAATCCTCTACTGAAAGTCCATGCAGCACTCCGGGAACCCGATTGCTAGATTGACCCGATCGAGACGAATCTCAATCTAAGATGTACGTATTTGGTATATGAGAATGTTTCGGGAAACAGAGAATGTTTTCGAAAACAAGAGCTGCCAACTAAAAGAGAGAGAAACTCAGGAAATCACTCTGGTATCTCTCTAAGAGTCTCAAGCAGTTGGTGTGGAATCTCTCCCAGAGACCCCTATATATAGTGTTTAGAAAACCTAGGGAGAGGGTTCAAAACCTTAAAGGGCCGACTTAACACAACTGCGCGCTTCTTAGGCCAACACGGTCCGTGTTGAAACAACATGGTCCGTGTTGGACTCCAGAAGGTCCATTAACTCGGCCCATGGACACCACGGACCGTGGTGTCCCAACACGGACCGTGTTGAACCCAGTTCGGTCCGTGTTGGGCTGATTTCTCACAGAAATCAGTTCCCAGCTTTTCTAAACGTAATACAATATCACTTAGGTTATATACATTGTTCCAGGGCACTGACTTGTGTGACCAGTAGGGCCAAATAATATAGTTGTAATTAAACATATTTAATTACTAATTATAGAGGTCTCTAGCAAGACATATAATTACTATATTACTTTGGTTTAATCTCCGTGTATATCGAACATTGTCGGGACATTCCCAACAATATAGTATATGATATAAGTCAATCTCATTTGGGATCATAGTCATCAAAACTTTCATTAATTAGGCCTTATTAGTTTGTTACTACTTTTTATATTGGCTACTTGGATATATGTGAACTTTTGCAATTTTTAATCTCATGTTTAATTTTAATTTTAATTTTCCTTTTATCTATAATTTTAATTGAAATTTTACTTATATGTTTATTTTTATTTTTTCTTGTACTTCTATTTTTAATATTAATTTTAATTTACAAGAAAAATCCAAGAAGAAAAATATTCTTATTATACATCTATTATTATATATCTATTAAAATAAATTTAAACTCTTTTCAATGCGTTCCAACAATTTTTATTACTTTCAATTCTTTCCAATTTTTTGCAGCTCCTTCCAATTCCTTCCAGATTTGACTAACTCCTTCCAACTTTCACAAACTTCTTCCAACTCCTTACAGCTTTGACCAATTTTTCCCAACTTCCAGCTCTATTTAACCAACCCAAAAAAACAAACCTTTAATCACATATATTTTGCTATTAAAGACTATGATCATTAATATTTTAATGTGTGTCAGAAAGAGATTGAGGAAAACTACCTGAATATTAATGCCAGAGAACATTGCCGGCGACCTTTCTTTGTCAAGAAGGAAGAAGGTAAGCGCCAGGCTCCAGTAACATAGAGAAGGACGAGGCACCATTGAAACAAGCGAGCAAATTAGGGTTTGCAAAAAAAGAACACAAGGCTTCTTTATATAAAACTCCAAAAACCGGTCAAACTGTCGATTCCAGTTTACGGTTGAACCTGCATAACGATTTAATCCTATAATCGAATCGGCCAAACCACCAGTTCCCAGCCAAACCGGTTGAACTGGCCTAGGCGGTTCATTTTTAACAACATAGTCCAAGACAACACTTGATACCCGCAAAATAAATACTTAATGTCCACCTACACTTTTGATGTCTCCCAGTACCACAATTGTTGGCCCTTGAATTATTACAATTTCAATTTTGTTATTCAAACTACCAATACTATCATAATTTCAAAGTTTGTACTTGATGTCCAGAATATAATATTTGATGTTTCCAAGGATAATATTTGTGTTCTTGAAGACAATATTTGATGTCCCCAAAATATATATTTGACGTCTCTCATTGTACTGAATATTCAAAATATAATATTTGATGTTCCCGAAAATAATACTTATGTTCTTGAAAACAATATTTATGTCCCCAAAATATGTATTTTATGTCCAGAACATAATATTTGATGTCCCTAAGATAGTATTTGATGTTGTCGATAGCAATACTTAATGTTCCCCATTGATATATAATATTTGATATTCCCGAAGACAATACTAGATGTTTGAGGTTCTGACTCTCACAAATGATGTTGAATAACATTTTCTTGTTGTTTTCTTTTTTCTTTGTTGATAACAATGGCTGCAAGGTATGATTGATGAAGCTAGAAAAATGTTGTGCTAATACAAGATTTCGAGAAGATGACCTCCATATCAGTATATCACGCAAGCAACTCTTTCCCAACCAAAATAATAATAATAATAATAATAATAATAATAATAATAATAATAATAATAATAATAATAATAATAATAATAATAATAATAATAATAATAATGCAAGTGACTTCTTGTCTTCCATCTCACGTGAGGCAAGTTATTCTCAGCCAAAAAAGCAAAAAAAAAATTTAAAAACTAAACGCTGGATTATTACATGACACAGTAGCAAAATATAAAAGAAAAAGGGTGATTAATTACAATTGTTGATGACTCAATGCTTATAATATATATATATATATATATATATATATATATATATATATATATGTATATATATATATATATTTCAGATTACTGGTTCGATGATGAACACCTCCCTTTCTTCTATCTTGAGATGTTAATCACATATGGAAGATTGAACAAGATGGATTGTAAAAAGTTGGTTGATAAAATCACGACGAGAATTAAGAGCTGGAGAACAAGATACATATCATACGCTGAGAGAGTTGTACCGATCAATTCAATACTGATGGGTGCTTTTTCATTCTGGGCCTCAACTATCATCATCCCTCAAGATGTAATTGATCAAATAACAAAGCTCTGCAGAGATTTTTTTTAAGGGGAGCAAACACAACCCTTACCAAGGTTCCCCTAATCAGCTGGAACACTGTGTGCAAGACAAAATCTCAAGGTGGACTTCGAATCAAAGATCTAAAGAACTGGAATACAACTTTGGTGGCTAAACAAGTTTTTGCCATTGCAAATAATAAACAATGTCTGTGGGGTGAAATGGATACACGAGAGATATATAAAAAAATGGTGATTGGTGGACCTACCAGCCAAGAGAAGACTCTTGCTAGTATATGAAAAAATTGTGCAAAGTTAAAGAAAGAATTAAGGAAAAGGCGCAGCTAAATGGCAGATGCACTGTTAAGAAAATCTATGATTGGCTCCAAGGAGATGGCACAAAATGACCCAAGGCTCGTATAGTCTAGAACCGGCTCAATACTCCCAGACATTCTTTCTGTCTCTAGCTTGCCTTGCATGGGAAACTACAAGTTAAAACGAGGCTTCACCTCTCAAATATCCTCATGCATTGCCCCCTATGCCAAAGAAGTGATGAAACAATCCCTCACATATTATACGACTGTGATTATGCTGCACAAACAAGGCAAATGATGGCAAGTTGGATTAGGATTCGTCAAGCTCCCAATTGGGAAACGTGGCCCAGAAAACTTCTAACAACAAAGATAAAAAGCTGGCAGAAACAACTCACATATGCAGGAATTACCTCGTATACCTATAACATCCAGCTTGCCAGGAATAGCTCTATCTTCAAGGGTGTCAAGAAAGACCCTCCTACCATTGCCCATAGTATTAGAGCCCACCTTAGAAACAGAACTCTTTACATAGCTAGGAATGCGCAAAAATTCACCCCTTATATAGAAGCCTTGTGCAGATAGGATTGTATTTGTTTGTTGGGTCTTTGCACCCATTGGTATTGGAATAATATTCACATTGTTTCCAAAAAAAATTATATACATATATATTTAGTTAATTGTTAGATTAATTATTTGCAGAAAAATGTGTGATAAAGTACCTGTTTCTAAATGCAATTGGTCAACTCCCATCTATACACAATAATACTAATTGGAAAATGATTGGGAGCAAAAATTTCAGAAATTGTATGAAACACGGACTATAAAGTAAAATTTACATTGTTTAACTGATCAATCAAGCCGAAACCAAAAAAACGATTGTACAAAGACAACAGTACCTTCAAAAAAAAACAAAATTGTGCCTACAAGTAAAAAGAAAAACGTTACTTGTTTGGTGTAGTTAATCTCCATATCAACTTTGGGGCCACTGCAGATGATCTGATTTACCATCAACAACACTCCAAGCCTGTCCAGCTATCTCACTAAATAGCTGATCCCAACCCCAGGCTGAATATCCCCAAAAGAACCAGTAGTTTCCAGCAGATTGATTTCTGGCCTTAATTTTCTCAATTTCATGTATCGTAGCCAACGGATTTAGAAAATACACACCTGGTACAACTTGGGGATGCTCATCATTCAAGGAATTCCTTGTTAAAGACACAAAAGGCAAGCCTTGTTCCATGACGGGTCCCCCAAAGGAAAGAGGTGCCTCCTTCAGGATTTGAGCTAGATTATCATCTTCAAATCTTATAGAATCCCAGCTGATAGGCTTGTTAACTATCAGACCTTGAAACCCTATATCATCATCAGCACTCACTATGAGGATCTTGGCATTACTGAATATGTTTACTCCCTGCAGATACTCCGTGGCAACCAGAAACCAACCAACTTCCATCTTTTGTGGAGGCACTTTTTCATTCAGCTCTTCATTTGCGGTTTCCCCATCTTTGTCCATGACTTCATCGTACCCATCCTTCTCAAGCACAGGATCATCCCTCCCTCTCCTCATCAATTCATGTACGACTTGGATATCATGAATGTCTCTCTCTTCTGTATCAATCCATAGGTTTCCTGTGAACAAACACATGTCATCACATTAGTTGACCTGACCCCCATGGTTCATCCTGGCAGTGGCTACTAAATGAGTTCTGACGGTTCAAACAGGGTATATAGGGACCTGGCATGAATGCAACAATATCAATATTTGTGGTGTTCAGTCAAAAAGCTTATCCCCTGCTGTGCACTCATATTCAACCTGACCTCATAACACTTGCCATTATGGATTAGTGGTGTTACATTATTCCTCTCTTAATGTAAAATATGAACCTCAAATACAATTTGTCTGATTACTTAGAATGGTCAGCATCTAACATGGGGCACTACTAAATTCAGACACCCATTAATAATATATTCTCCAAATAGTCCTTGATAGCCTGTAATCAACTGAAACAGGAATAATACATAACTTAAACCTGTGACTTGAGAAATGGTGTTGGCTTCACATGAGCCCCATGTTCCCAACCAATGTAAGTCACATTATAGGCACCAATCTAGACTGGAAGGAAATCTTAAAACTCCTATCAAATGCTTAGAAAAAGAATGAACACAAAGAAACAGTTTCAGTAACAACATTCATTGGGCCATGGGAGAAAGAGTTGAATACCATGACAAAGGATGCATGCATATAAAGAGACCCCTTCCCCTCTCCCCAAGCAAGCGGATTAAAGTCATTGTCAACAAATACTCCAAGTCCATAGATACAACTTAAATCTCTTGGCAATGAGGTGTTCAGCTGCAAGGTGCTCATCCCAGACATGAAACCTATCCTTTCAGAGGGGATCCTCGACATTTCAGCTTGTTCAAAGCTCAACCTTGGCTTGGGTTGGGAATCAGGAGAGGGTCCTTTGGAGAAAACTCTAGAACAAATGGGTAAGATGATTCCTCATCCTATTTTTTGGTTGGTTGGACTGGGGGCATGTAGGCTATTCTCACGAAACTCCAATTCACTCATTTTCAAACTACGAGTAATACATGGATTAATGTTGTACTTGTAGTTTTGTAAGTAGCCGTAGCAAGGGTTGTCCTTTAGGTTGTGTTTAGACCGCGGAAAAATGGGTGGAAAAGAAAAAAACAAAATAAAGATGTTTCCTCTCTTTGCACTGAAAAAAAAGGAAAGGAAAAAACTAATTGGAAAAGTGGATGGAAAATTTAGGAAAATAAAACACAAAAAACTTTTCCCTCAGAAATGAAGAAAGTTCAGGGAAAAATTCAGCTCTAAAGCCCGACATTTCTCTCTACATCTCTGTCTCTATCTCTCTCTCTCTCTCTCTCTCTCTCTCTCTCTCTCTCTCTCTCTCACACACACACACACACACACATTTAAACATATCTCTCTCACACACCCTTTTTAAAATCCCACTCTCTCGTACTCCCTCCAAAATCTAATTCATTTCTCTCCAGATGCTCATAACAAAAAATCCATACCTTTGTGCTCCCATGCATAATACAATCTCCAAGATCTAGGGTAAAAATTTTACCACAAAAGCAATTGATCATATGAGCAGTATCGCTCTAATGTGTGTTTGGCAAATAACTACCAGGGATACTTCCGGGATCACTTAGCTTGGAACAAGGATCACTACTATTTGACAAATTTAGTTTACTTTAAATGTCAGATTGTTTGTCCCAAGAATAGATATCACTGGGTTATTAGAGCGATCCTAGTAAGACATCTAAGAAGGCACCAAGGCTGAAGGTCTAAAAGGAAAACAAGGTATAGAAAATAACTTTCGACGGAGTATTAAGAGACTTAGGAAGCACTTTCAGTGATTTCAGATTGTAATTTTTTGTTCTGATAAGAAATTTCAGATTGTAATTGCTAACTATTAGACTCAAACAAACTTTTATTATAAATTATTTCTCAAGTTTAAGTCTAAATGGTTATATTAAGTTATCAGAATGAGAAAGAAATGCTATATTTAGTTTACATTGAACAAATTGGACTACTTAGACACCATTGTTTTCTCGGGGAAAGGGAAAATTCATGGTCACAGCCCATAAACCCGACCCAAATTGCCCGAAATGAAATACATTATATTTACTATAAGCCCGACCCAACCACTATTTAACCCACCCACTCAAATTAAGGAGTTAGCAAAACTTTCAGGAGTTCCATCCCGTCCCGGTCCCAAAGTCCTCTTCCCAATGGGAATGGGACCGGGAGTGGGACCAAAAGTGAGGTCCCGGTCAAAACCGGGAGTGGGAGTGGGAGTGGGACTTAAACTCACCTCGCGCCCCCGGTCCTGATTCTCGCCCACTTAAAAATATACATAAAAATTCATACATATATATATGTATACACATATATATGTATGTGTGTGTGTATATATATATATATATATATATATAGGGAACTGATCATATGAGCATGGCTCTTTGGTGAGCATGTGAGCATGGCTGGATATTTAGCGGACATCAAGTGATATTTTTGTGGACATCATATGTGAGAGGTGGACATCAAGTATTGTTGCTGTGGACACCAAGTATGCAAAGGGAAATAAATATTTTGCTTGGCGGGGATCAAATATTGATATCCAACCTTCATACTTAATGTCCACGAAAACAATACGTGATGTCCACCTTTCGTAATTGATGTCCACGACAATAATACTTGATGTCCACCAGAAATCCAATCATGCTCACATGCTCACAAAAGACCCATGCTCATATGATCAGTTCCCATATATATATATATATATATATATATATATATATATATATATATATATATATATATATATAAAGTGGCTATGTATTAAACATTGTATAATTTTAGTTTGTATAATTTTGGAAAAAGAGTTTGTGAAATTTAAGAAAATTTATATTGTTTGTGTTGTATGTACATGGAAATAATAATAATATGTGCAAAAGGTTAAGTTATGAGACTCTCAGTGGGATTATTAGTGGGAGCAAAATTTTCCTCCCAGTCACAACCGGGATAGGGACCGGAAGCCAAAGTTTGCTCCCGGTAACAACCAAGATCGGAAGTGGGACCTCCAAAAATAACAAGCATCCCAGACCGCTTACCCATGTTCAACAGCCTCCAAAAGACATGCTTTGCATATAAGGCAAAATCTTTATTAAGGAACAACACAAGCAATAGGAAGACAAAAAACTGATAGGTAAAGTTGATATGAGTAATTAAGCCTTGAACCCCACAAAAGTTCTGAATCAGGGATCACAAGAGAGCAAGTAACCACATGTTCCACCAAAACCATACAAAATATATGCACAGCTATGAAGAGAAGGAAACCAATGCATCAGACTCACAAGAAAGGGCAGAATCAGAAACCTGATATTTGCAAAGATTCAATCAGAAAGATACCTTTCTCTCTGGCAAGATGGTGAGAACTACTTCCATGGTTAATAATAAACTTGATGACATCCGTGACCATCATGTTGCCTTCGTAAGGGATAGGAATTTTACTCTCTGCTGGAAATAGCAACAATGTTGGATAAACTTCCCTCTGCAGGTTTTAATGTGAAAAGCAAATGATTAGCTTGTTTTCATTCTCTTTCCTTTTCTAAGCAATATTAACAAGCAGTCAAAATGGAATAGACTATCAAAGAATATTTGAAAAGAGAAGGTTGTGCTTCCAACACTATAGGAAACTACAACAGAAGGAAGCATTGCCAGCCCTCCCAGCTGTGTTTCTCTTTTCTAGTTAATATCAATCTGCAAACCATGGCCACATACAAGGTGTTCAATGGCCAGGGAATATGGCAGAGGTTCAACTAAGCACTCCTACAATGAGCGAGTGTAAATGTTGGTTGTCACTAGGCAATTTTAAATACATGCCAAGTATGTTAGTCTAGCAGGTTGGAGGCAAAAGTCCAATGAAAATGGTCATAAATAATAATTGGGTGATTCCTCACAAAAGTTGTTGCACTGAATGACTACCAGATGTTGCCCCAAAAAAAAAAAAAAAAAAAAAAAAAATCTTGTTGAGGGAACACACCTGACCCATTGATCTGAGAATAAATCCACATTCATTCAGGGTGCAATCAATTGAATAAATTGTTGGAACTCTTAGGGAATTATCCTTCAGTTCGCCTGTTCAAAATAGAAAATGTTAGAAGATTTATCGTCAAATTCCATGAGCAAAAAGCATATACCTATTTATAAGCTAATGAAGTTTATAGAATACAAAAGCACAACACACCCAGAATATTACATGCTTGACAATACAGTTTACATGCCATGATGAGCAAGACAGGCAACTTTTCCAATTGAAACCAGTCCTTACCTTGATAAGCATCAGACCACATCCAGAAGATGTCTGTCCAAATATCAATGGACCTAAGATGTTGATACAATAGGCCATGAGCTACCATTTAAGTTCCTATTGATTAAAACAATGGCCATTTTTTTAATTGGAGCCATGGATTATATATTATAGGAAAGATTAGAGATGGAAGGCAAAAGAAAAGATTCTTTCTCCGATGAGTAAATTGTACAGAAAGACACCAAGAGGATGTCAACCAAGTACTTAAATTTTGGAATTAAAAAATTCAATAGAATATAATACAACATAGTAAAATATAATGCCCTCAAACCCCATACATGACATTATTGACAAAAGCTGGAAAGCCTCAGTTTCTACCACCATTAAGCACTTGAATCTAACTACTAACTTAACAAAAGGTGGAGCTTGAAATCCTAAAAGGACATTTCTTGGCCATCAAGCATCCATCAATCCCTGCCTTTTCCTGGTAATTCCCTACTACAGGCAAAATTTTGTCCAACCAATAAGGCGATAACCCAAATCTTCAACTTGGGGGGTAAGGAAAACTAGGTACAGAATGGTCATCTCTCATTTGAACTTTAGACATTGTACAGTGCGAATGGGACCCCCTTCCAAATTCCTAAAACCCAAGCTTTCTTTATCCTTTCATTGCCACCAACAAATCTTTGACCTTCTAGAGTTATAACTAGCTAAGCCATCTCAGCAGAGCAAAATGAAACAGCAAAAAGATCTAGTTGAAACAAGCAAGGAACATAATTTTAAAAAGCTGAAGGCACACAAAAGAGCATAGGGTCCTAGAGCCCAAGGGACGGCCTTCAAGAGAAGGCACAGGCTTTTTGGATGCAAGCTGCACTTATACTGATGCTTAATCATTCCCAAACCTTAATTTTGGGGAAATAATTAGATATGAGTTCAGAGAAGTGATAAGATTTTATTATAACTACGAAAAATAGCACTTGATTTGCATTCTGTTGGGCTAGGAGGGACACAAAGAGGAATAAGAGGGAGAGATATTAGAAAAATAGAGAAAAATCATGAGAAATAAGAGGGGTTGATGTCATTGTAACACAAAAGTTTTTGACTTTGGCTTTAAAGTATCAAAAAGTGTGCTTGTTTCCAATCAAAGTGCAACAGTTTGAGCTTTGGACTTTTCTGACCCTGGGCACAATTTAGTAAACTGAGGCAAGGAAACGACCCGACCGAGTGTTCGCGCCCAAGACGACGACAACAACAAGAACAACAACAATAAATTAGACTTTCTCATCAGATTTTTACGAATCCTTTTATCATCTAGGGTTCATTAATAACCCTCATTTCTTTGGTTATCTAATTGGCAGGTGGTGTTACATGGAATCACCCAAATTTAGACAGAGCTTATGGAAGTGGTCTTGGAAGCATTTGACATGGTTAGCAAGAGTGAAGCAAATCACCTATTCTAGAGTCATGGACTTCCAAGCACAGGAGATTTTTATTTATTTATTTATTTTTTTGGGATCACTTGGCGCTACACCTGTTGTCAAATTCTATTATTTGGTGGTCTACATACGGAACTGAAATGCCTGAAGAGGCATGTGCCAGAACAAAGTGTTACTATGTCCAATTAACTGTGAGGAACACATTAGTAAATCCATAATGTGAAGATAAGCAAACTTAATTCGGCAAGGATTTTACACAAGCTGACTAGCTAGCTTTTTATGCCATCAAACATCTAGCTTTGATCTCAATTCATCATAAGCTAGAAGCAACAACCTAGTTGAAAACAGGACATAGATCTTTAGAAGACACTCTAAAAGGATTCCATAGTGAGAATGGAAGACCTAAGATGAAAAGTCAAAC
Source organism: Portulaca oleracea (assembly GCA_029582165.1). NCBI lineage: Eukaryota > Viridiplantae > Streptophyta > Magnoliopsida > Caryophyllales > Portulacaceae > Portulaca > Portulaca oleracea. Next base: position 7,931,348 of record CM055879.1, on the reverse strand, counting down.
AAAGGAAGCCACCAACCAACCCTTTTAAGAAGCCTCCATTGAATGGCTATACAAGCCTCCGATAGTCAGGAGTTCATTTTGTATAATGTCATTGGCAATTTATTTTTATGCCATTTGCACAAAACTTTAAAAGTGTTTTTGTTGTGATAAATAATTATGAAAAAGTTTGACATACTATTTTTTTTAATAAGGAACAAATTTTGATATGCCTATAAGTTCGTATTGCTATATACATGTTATTATTCATTTTTCAATACAATGGAAAATTAAGTCTACATAAAAGCAAATTTATATTGAGCCAATATTATTCCATGCATTTTTATTGTGATAAATAATTATGGAAAAGTTCGACATACTTTTATTTTTTATAAGGAACAAAATTTGATATGCCTATAAGTTGGTATTGCTATGTACATGTTATTGTTCATTTATCAACACAATGGAAGATTAAGTCTACATAAAAGCAAATTGATATTGCGCCAAAATTATTCATTCATTTTAAATTAATTTACTTCTGATTTATAACTTCAAACTAAAAGAATCTAACTGCAAATTCATTGAAGGTACCATACCATGTCCTTATCCATGTATCATCAATGGGAGCAAATCAACATGTGCAACAATTGAGAAAGGATGACTGAGAAGAAAATAAACAATATACTTTTAGATAGAAGAGGCTATGCAGATGCATAAATTAATATTAGGACGAGACAAAGTACAATATGGTTCTGAAATAACAGGCCCAAGGAGTCCGGAGTTAAGGGAAACATGTGATTCTGGCAAATCGGTCAAGTTGACACAAGCTCATGGTGCAGACATTCAAAGAGAAACAAAGCATTCTTTGCACTTTATACTATGGCATGCACTTGCTCATTTGCAAGTAGCCACTAACCAGAGATTGCAGACAGAATGAAGTAGCTCAAATTGTGCCAGCTCCAGGTGCTATCAGACATGGATCACAGGAAAAGAAATAGAAAACATACAGAGTAAGGATATGGCAGGCTGTATATCCTCCACACTACAAGACCTCGGGAACGGAAAAAGAAAGAACTGAGCAAAGAGAAACCCTGTATAAGTAGCAGGAATTTCGGTTTCATTGCCTATTTGCTGAGGCAGTCTCATTCATTCACTTGGTAATCCACAGGTCCAAATTCTTTCTTTCTAGGTCTTTCTATTTGAGCTGTCTACATCTTTTTTAATTTAAGCATAGATGGGGGCAGGTAAGCTAAAATACTATGCACTAGATAATCAAAATAAAAGACCTCAACTTTTCTATAGCACAGGAAACACATACCTTTCGAAAACTTTTCCTTGCTCTTTGAATCAGTGTCAACCATGTCCATGTAGCCTTTCAAGGCCCGATATACTTCACGAACAACTAATTCCATTCTCTGACAGAATCCACATGAGCTAATGCTGAAAAGCACCACTACATCATTGTGCCAAGGAGCAATCTCATTTTGACCATCAGGTTGGCCCAGACCAAGAAAGGACTCAGAAAACATCTCTGTTGTAACAGAAGGGATAGGATCTTTTTCATGAAAATCGACATTGACAAAAGGAGGATGTGGCATCTCAATAGAATTTCGCAAAGGTCCAGACCGTTGGTAAGGAATAAGTGTCCCACTAAGAAATTCGTCTATAACAGTTGATATAGAATTAGAGCTCAAATTTGCCATCTCAGACAAGACATAATGCTGCTGCGAGATAGGATCAATGATTACAATGCTCGGAACTTTTGAATTGTTAGTGAGAGATCTAAGAAACTGGTAGTTACACTCAGAAAATAAAAATGCACCAGTAAAGCCATCAGATTGTTGCTTTGCTGAATTCTCTGACAGTACATTGGTTAGCACTTTTGAACCCAAGTACATGGGAGAAGCAGTTTCAGCAGTGTTGAGAGACTGATGAGAATCGGACAAGACAGACTCTTTACTTTCAAGATTGCCAGGTGCTTTCTGCTCAGTCTCAGCAGATGGAGCCTCAGCACTAAGAGGTCCGGACTCTTCTTCCCCTTGCTCTACAGATGAAATTTTATCAGCCTCCATGTTCGACTGAAAGAGATCTTCATGGGAGACTTCAATTGAGTTCCTGGCTGAATCCTGATTCTGGCTTTCTGTGTGAGATGATGGTACATCTGCTAACTTTACGTCTATGTCATCAGAGAGCAGCTGGAAGCCCGCTTCTTTTGCAAGGGAACTTAACTTCAACGGCTTTTTCTGCTCGACCAAGTATGTCAAAATCTCATGCAAAGAGCCACTTTCTAATTTTGAGGCCTCACTGTGTAATGTAACACGTTCTCCCTCATTTATAATCATGATAGACACTTTATCATTTAATTTGATCTTCTGTGATGAAGGTGACAGCAACAATCTCTGACTTCCAAACCTGTTGGCTGATGCTTGATTGGTGAGAAGGGATGATCCTTTTGGCCAGTCAATACTTTTCCCATCCACATGATTAAGTTTCCAGTACTGCAGCGCCACCTCTTTAAATGCATGAAGAGCTTCCCAACTCCTACTCCTAGTTTCACTTGAGTCAGATGTTCTATCAATAAAAAGCAACACTGATGGTGTATCAACAGGTAAAGATGGCCCAATGCCTTCTCCTTTGTCAGCCAGCTGCATTAAGGAAAAAACATCTAGGTCAGCCACCATTTAAAAAAATAATAGTAATCGATAAATGAACAAGTACTCAAAAAGATAATCCATGTTGCTTACCTTTTGGAGTAACAGTAATATAAACTAACAACAGAGATACTCGTCCAAAAATAAAAGAGAGGAAAAAAAAACAAAACCTTCGTGAAAGTATCTAAAACAAGGATAGCATCAACCAATGTGAATCCTGTGGGGATTGAGGAGATCCAGATGCAGCCACCTTACGCTAAATCCAGCTACAAGGCAGGCTGACTGATTAAGGCAACAATCTTTGAATTCTGCTACAGCCACTATTTGCACATGAATTTCTACACACGGTATTTGAAGATAAAAATCATCTTGACCTCCGTAAACCCCATAAGGCTATAACAATGCCACACAGGCATGACTACGGACATATAATTCTAACAATCAAAAAATAACCTTACTCTCATAGCTACTGAGGCTTAGCATAACCAGCTAAATCGATACTCAACCATAACCCTTTAAACAGTGCACAACAAAAGCTAGACAGATAAGCTAATTGATAAACATCACAGAAGGAAGAATTCAACCACCTGCATAGCTTACCTCCATCACTGGTAGATCATGCCTCTCAATAAAATCATGGAGATGGTTCTCTTCTTTAAGTACCTTTAGGCACCCAGGGCATCCTGCATAGGAGACAACCACAAACCATTGATCCGAACCTTCAACGCCAAGAGGTGAAAGTAATGATCTCTCTGAAACAAGACCATATCTTTGCCTTCGAGGAGGGAGGTAGAAATCTTCAGCCACTGCCACGAACTTAAAGAAGAAAGACTCAAATTTCTTATATTCTTCTGAGCTGCAGGATGTGTCAAAACTGGTGCTGGCATCCTGATCTGTTGGAGGAGCTGTTTCATTTTGGGCGCTGAATTCTCCAACCCAAGGACTTCCGCCACACCCATCTTCAACCTCACCACTTAACCGTTCATTTTCCATCCCCTATAGGAAAACAGCCGGTGAGTAATCATATCAACTTTGATTTACTTCCAGTAATGAACAGTGTCATAATGTGCCATCACAAACAACAAGCCACCTTCAGATTCTTCAGCCCTCCAGATCCCAGAGTTTTATTAGTTTCTTTATTCAAAAGCTCTGCTAAGACACCACCTGCAAAGCTAAACTTTCTATAATGTCGCTGAGCAATTCATTCATTAAATCGATTATTTCAAAGCAGTATTCAATAATTCCACTCAGTGAAGAGTTAACTTATCACCCAAAATTTTTAAACATGTCCATAAAAAGGAGGGTAAACATCAATCTACAAAAAATGGTACAAGAATAAAACAGAATGATCTGTAACAGCAGAAATATAGCAGCGAAGACCACCAGGCAACTGGATTTAGAAACTTGCATACCTTGATTTCTCAAGTACCTTCCATTCTTTGCTTGATTCAGCAAGATCATCCTCTGGTCACACAACTGCCCCACACTCAAGCTTCAATTATCAATCCCTCAAGTACGCGACACAAGGACAAGAAAATCGAAAAGTTGTGTATTCTGAACTCGGGCAATCAGCCTGAGAGTCATAATATGCAAACTACAATCTTGAAGAGTTGTGCTCCTAGTTTTTCAGATTTCAGATTACAATCCCACAGAGGTATCGGGATTTACTTAGGGACTCTTGATCACATACAATAAAGCGGAAAAGTTCTTTCAACAGAAGGATTTTTAAAAACAAATAAGCAAGCATATGACTGGAAACTATCGTACTCAAGGAACAACAGATGTATGTCACCTCATAGCATTCACAAGTCATCTACATTTTTTTGGTTTAAAAAGTCTTGTGGTTCTTAAGTGAAGAATGTAGTAGTTGTATGAGAAGTCATAGAAACATTTTTATTTTGATTTGGAAGGTGTCCTTAACAGGACAAGACGTTGTAGAAATTGTAAACATAAGAAATTTAAAATTGTACTCATAGCAGCACAGCTACTAGGATGGGCATCAGGAGACCGAGATCGAGGAAGAAACTTCTAGATAACAGTGCATAATCTTGTTAGGAACTCGGATAATGACGGTAGGTCAACAAGCAATACAGGAAAGAACAAGCGAAAGAGAGATAGTCTATTTGACTAGATGTATGTCGCTTGGTTTGTATATACATTGTGTGAATTGTGGTTGATCAATTTCGTCTCTTCACCTTCGAATTTCCTAACATAATCCAATTGCATGGTTGTCTTTGGAAATCATCCTAATATAATCAGGTTGCCTAGTAACGTCGGATAACATATGTCATGAACCCGAAATGAAGCTACGAAGAAATCACATTGATCAATTGCATACCATACAAAGGTTTGACTTTTGCCCCAAAAAATCATAGAGTTGCAAGCAATTGCAAATCACATGCTCCCAACAATGCTCAAGGACTCGATACAACATGAAAAGCAAGAATTAAGGCACGTGGATTTTAGTTTGTAGACTAACTGAAATGACCACAAAATATTGAACATAGAAGACCTAAGCATGCCTCTACCCTACCTCATCCTCTTCACCCCATTTTCTCATGTTAGCCAACTGATGGAGGACTGAAGACTTATTTTAGGAAGAAGTTTAGAAATAATAATAATAATTAGATATTTTATATGTTTTAGTTTCCTATTCGTATTAGGAATATTATAGTTTCCTAGTTTGATTAGGAATATATCTCTAATTCCCTATCTCTATTAGGTTTAGTTTTAGGCAGGTTATTTACCTATAAATAAGGGCTTCGCTAGTCTTTAGAAAACAGTCTACATCAAATATTGAATACAATTATTGATTTAAGCACAGGGATGCTAATCTTTCCTGAATTCAACACGGGGATGTTGAATTCCTTTCTTTAGTTTTTATTTATTTTCCCGTTCGCTATCAAATTGGTATCAGAGCAAGTTCTCGATTCCAAGCCTTCACTAAATTTTTCTTTTTCCCCTTTTCCGCTGCCAAAATTTCTGAAAACAAAAAAAAAAAACCATCTGCCTAGAAAAACCCTAGCCGCTGTCCCTCGCCTGAAACTACCACGCACCACCACCGATCACCGGCCGCCGACCACCGCCCGACCACCATCCAGGTCCGGCGACTCCCGCGCCACCACCCGCGCAGACATCTCTCAGATTCCCCAATTTCGCAAACCCTAATCTATGAGATTATCAATTCTCAAACCCTAATCCCTCGAATTCATCTTCAATTCGTCCAGCTACCTCAAATTGCCTTCACCCATCAACTTCCTACTCAATTTCGCCCAAAACCCCTCATTCAATTTTACTAAACCTGTCCCAGATTGCTTCCACTTGATCTGCCCGATTTCACGAAACCCTAGATCGCGAAGTTGAGTAACTGCTGTCTGGTTCTTTGCTGTTTGATGGTACTGTTCGCTGTCGAGATTTCCCAGAAAAGGTCGTCAAATTGTTTTCAGTGTTCGCCCGCTATTGTCGGAGACCCTGGTTGCCGGAATTTTCGCCGGAGCTGCTGTTCGATGTCGCTGTTGCTGTTGTTGCTGCTGCTGCTTCGTCTTTGCCCTCCTGCTGCCACTGGTTTTCTGCTTCTGGTGGTACAGCTTGGTGCCCTAGCAAAGGTGTTGCTAATCAACTGTGATTTCTCGCTTCAACAAGTAGGTTTCTTTAGTATTTCGTAATTTGTTTAAATTCTTGCTTTGAGTTTAGGTTAATTGATAATTACTTGGTTGTTAATTGAGTTTGCTTGGGGCCCTAAATTCTGTTTTCTGTTTTCAAAAAAAAAAAAAAAATCAGGACAATTTGGATTGTTATCTAGTTATTTTTGTTGCTCTGCTTGTTCGTGTGCTTTAGTAGTAGTTGTAATCAATTTACTTTGCGTGTTCTTTGTTGCATATTGAAAAAAAAAAAAAAAAAAGCTTTAATCTTGTATGCCTATCACTAGAGCAATGGCATTAGAAGAAAGAGTACAGAGACTTGAGACTAGTGTTCACCACTTTGATAAAATAATGGAAGAAAAGCTAGAAACTATTAGGAAATATTTTGATGATGAGTTGTCGCAAACTGTCACCACGCTTAATTCTAAGATAGATAAGGTTCAAACTGACATTCATGTTGTCACTGGTCGTGTCAAAGATCTAGAAAGTGCAATGAAAAGTTTCCAATCCTCTTTAGGTGGTGTCCATGGTAACGTCACTAAGCTAGAACAACGGTTGGAGTCTCATTTGTCTGAGTGCATGCCTATTAATGATGTGTCCAAGTATGCCCCAATGGGAAATTTGTTGCATGATGCCTTGCACTTAGAGCAGTCCATTATCGGAGCACCTAATGGAGGTCCTAATTCACACAGACCCACCCCGCACGAACATCACCGCACCCGTAACTATGATGATGTAGGATACTTTGATGAGTCTGACGGTTCACGCCAGAGAGAGAGAGCACCAAATTGAATCCCTAGGCGCCCTTCCCCTAGGCATAATTATGTTCCCCCTAGGCATTACAATGGTGACCCTTACGATGTCACTCGAAAAGTCAAGGTTGATGTGCCTGAATTTGATGGTCGACATGATCCTAATGTGTTCGCTGACTGGATAGATCGACTAGAGAATTATTTTGAATTTTATGGCATGCATGATATTGCTAGAATTCGCTTCACTAAGATGAAACTTGTCGGGTCTGCCATGAAATATTGGCAAAGTGCGGAGAGAGAGATTAACCATTTGAATGAACCCCCCATCACTTTGTGGGAAGAAATGAAAGGTAAGCTGAGAGCGAAGTATCTGCCAACTTTCCATAAACAACAAATGATGAATGACTGGTTAAACCTTAGACAAACCACTAGTGTGTCAGACTACTATTCCCAGTTTGAGGAGATGCAACTTAGGTGTGCCACTAGGGAAGAACCTTGGGTTACTGTGACTAGGTTCATCAACGGTCTTAATGATAACCTTAAAGGCGATGTGAATCTCCACCAACCTGACTCTTTATTAGAGGCTTACCAAAAGGCTTTAGAAGTTGAGAAGTACAAGAAGCCTTCCTACTCTCGTCGGTGGACAACCCAAGCCGGGGAGTCTCGACCTTCTAAGACAGCCATGTTTCCAAAGTCATCCTACCCTAAGGGTTCTAGCCAAACCACTCAGTTTTCTAAGCAAAATAACCAACCCCATCCACCAGCTGCCTCCGCTAAGGCTAGTTCCTCCCATTCCACCTATGCTCCCTCCACCATAGTATGTCATAAGTGTCATGAGAGAGGACATTCCTGCTTCGAGATGCCCCAATCGCACTCTTACCTTAGGTATAGAAACTAGTGAAGAGGATGAGGCTGCCGATGAAAGTGTTTATCCCGCTGATGGAGATACGGCTACAGAAAGTGAGGGAGAAGATGGGAACCACTTAGCTGTCATGAGATGTATTCTTTCTCACACTCAAACTGATTCTTGGAAACGAACTGCTATATTTGAAACTAAGATGCAATGTGCTGGTAAGATCCTTCGCTTAGTCATTGATAATGGGAGCTCTATGAATGTCATTTCCAAATCGGCTGTGAGGCTTCTAAACCTTAAGACCATACCCTACTCCTCTCCTATCCAAGTTGCTTGGGTTGACAAGACATCTTTGACTATTACTGAAAAATGTGAAGTCCCTCTCCAATTAGGTGCATATTCTGATACTGTTGGTGTAATGTCTTGCCTATGGATGTTGCCCATATACTTTTAGGTCGTCCTTGGATATATGACAAAAATGCTACTAACTTTGGCCAGGAAAACACCTATGTGTTTATGCATAAGGGCAAGAAGATTAAATTGGCCCCTGCTCGCCCTGCTGAGCATAGTAAGCCTAAGACTCATAAATCTAAACCACCCTCACCCCCTGACCAACCACCTCGAGTGTATTTTCTAATTGCCCAAGAATGTGAAACTGAGGGTCGAAGTTCTGATATGCTACTTGCTGTAGTGGCCAAAGCTGCACCTGTGTTTCCTCTAGCCACTCGTCTTGAAATGTCTGCTGATTTGAGTGAACTTCTTAGTGAGTTTCAGGATGTTTCCCCCGATGATTTGCCTGCCGACTTACCCCCTTTACGGGACATCCAACATGCTATAGATCTAGTCCCAGGATCCTCTTTGCCTAACTTACCCCACTATAGGATGAATCCTAGTGAACGGGAGGAGTTAAACAGACAAGTCGAGAGTCTGTTACAAAAGGGTTTCATTAAACATAGTCTAAGCCCGTGTGTTGTTCCTGCCCTTTTAACCCCTAAGAGAGATGGTTCTTGGAGAATGTGCATTGATAGTAGAGCTATTAATAAGATCACGGTGAAATATAGGTTTCCCATACCTCGACTTGATGATATGTTGGACCAAATGTCAGGCTCTAAGTGGTTCTCCAAAATTGACCTGAGCAGGATACCATCAACTGAGAATTCGCCCTGGAGATGAATGGAAAACTGCTTTTAAGACTCCTGATGGGTTGTTCGAATGGTTAGTTATGCCCTTTGGTTTGACCAACGCACCTAGCACATTCATGCGAGCTATGACCCATATTCTTCGCCCTTTCCTTGGGAAGTTTTTAGTCGTGTACTTTGATGACATTCTTATATATAGTCCTTCCCGGGAAGTCCATTTACCACACTTGAGGTTAGTCTTTGAGGTTTTGTGAACTGAAAAGCTTTACATCAATTTGACAAAGTGTTCTTTCTTACAATCTGAGGTTGTGTTCCTTGGATTTGTTGTGTCAAATAAGGGTGTTTCTGCTGATTCTGAGAAGGTTAAAGCTATAGTAGAGTGGCCTGAACCTACAACTATATCTGAGGCGAGAAGTTTTCATGGCTTAGCCACTTTCTATAAGCGTTTTGTCCGAAATTTTAGCTCCGTTATGGCTCCTATTACTGAGTGCTTAAAGAAAGGTGAGTTTAGATGGACCCAGTCTGCGAAAGAGGCTTTTAAGCTCATCAAGCAAAAAATGACCGAGGCCCCTGTTCTGCGTCATCCTGATTTTTCGAAAGTGTTTGAAGTCGCTTGTGATGCTTCTGGGGTTGGAATAGGAGGAGTTTTGAGTCAGGAAGGACATCCTATAGCATACTTTAGTGAAAAGCTCAATGAGTCTAGGAGGACTAAGTATACAACTTACGAGAAAGAATTTTATGCCTTAGTGCGATGCCTAGAACATTGGCGATATTATTTGTTGCCTAAAGAATTTGTCCTGTGGAGTGACCATCATGCCCTAAAGTTCATTAATGAACAAAAACACCTTCGAGAGAAACACGCTAAATGGGTCGCGTTTCTTCAGGATTATTCTTTTGTGCTGAAACACCGTTCTGGTGTTGAGAATGTGGTTGCTGATGCCCTCAGTCGAGTGAGCCTTCTATTACATAGAATGACCACCAGAGTGACTGGTTTTGATAGGATGAAAGAACAATATCCTTTATGCCCAGACTTCTCTAAGACTTATGATGAGGTTTCCAATGGTAATCGTCGTGATTTTGTTGATTATATGATTGTTGATGGTTACTTGTTCTATGGGTCTAAGTTGTGTGTCCCTAGTACATCTGTACGGGAGTTCCTGATATGGGAACTACATGATGGAGGATTAGCTGGCCATCTCGGACGAGATAAGACCATTTCCCTTGTTGATAACCGCTTCTTTTGGCCTTCATTATGCAAGGATGTGGCCCGTGTCTTGTCTCAATGTCGCACTTGTCAACTTGCAAAGGCTAGGAAGCAAAACACTGGCTTATACACACCCTTACCTGTTCCTCATACTCCATGGCACGACCTTAGCATGGACTTTGTCTTGGGGATTCCCCGCACTGCTAGAGGTCATGATTGCATATTCGTTGTGGTGGATAGATTTTCTAAGATGGTACATTTCATTCCTTGTACTAAAACTGCAGATGCATCACATGTTGCTAGATTATTCTTTAGGGAAATTGTGCGTCTCCATGGTCTGCCGTCTTCGATTGTGTCTGATAGGGATGTAAAGTTTATGAGTCATTTTTGGCGAACTTTGTGGAAATTGTTTGGTACTCACTTGAAATTTTCTGCTGCTTTTCACCCACAAACTGATGGCCAGACTGAGGTTGTTAACCGGAGTCTAGGTAACCTTCTTAGCTGCCTTGTAGGGGAAAAACCTAGTACTTGGGATTTGGTGTTACCTACTACTGAATTTGCTTATAACAACTCTGTGAATAAGTCTACGGGTAGGAGTCCTTTTGAAGTGGTCCACGGGGTTGTCCCTCGTCTTCCTCTTGATTTAGTGCCATTGCCTATTGACTCTCGGCCGGCTGAATTTGCTGAATCTTTTGCTAAACAAATTCATGATGTGCATGTCGATGTTCAACAGAGAATTGCAAAGAGTAATGAAAATTACAAACTTGCTGCTAATGTGCATCGTAGGAAGTTGGAGTTTCACGAAGGTGATTATGTGATGGTTCGGATTCGTCCTGAACGATTTCCTAAAAACTCTTTTAAAAAGCTCTTTGCTAGAGCGTGTGGTCCTTATCGCATTTTAAAACGTCTTGGCTCCAATGCTTACTTGCTTGACTTACCTCCTGAATTGTCAATTAGTCCTATATTCAATGTTGAGGATTTGACACATTACAGAGGTACTTTTGAGCCTCCTACGTTTTCTGTGAGTGTGACAGGTGGTTCTGCTACTTCTTCTGTTTCGGTGCCTCGCTTACCTCCAGTGGTGCCCTTGCCTGTTGATGAGGTTGAAGCCATTCTTAATGATGAGGTCGAAGACAACTTGGTGGCTTTCAACGCTACCTAGTTCGTTGGAAAGGCCGCCCTTCTTCTGATAATTCTTGGGTTCCTGAGGATGATCCCCGTTGTGTTGCACTTGAGCTATTGGAGGAGTATCTACAAGCAAACTCTCCGGAGGCGAGTTTTTCCAAGCCGGGGAGAAATGATGGAGGACTGAAGACTTATTTTAGGAAGAAGTTTAGAAATAATAATAATAATTAGATATTTTATATGTTTTAGTTTCCTATTCGTATTAGGAATATTATAGTTTCCTAGTTTGATTAGGAATATATCTCTAATTCCCTATCTCTATTAGGTTTAGTTTTAGGCAGGTTATTTACCTATAAATAAGGGCTTCGCTAGTCTTTAGAAAACAGTCTACATCGAATATTGAATACAATTATTGATTTAAGCACAGGGATGCTAATCTTTCCTGAATTCAACACGGGGATGTTGAATTCCTTTCTTTAGTTTTTATTTATTTTCCCGTTCGCTATCACCAACTTTGATCCATCCATGACAAACTGAATCAAGCCTTATCCAAGATCATCAAAATGAAAACCAGTCAACCTAGAAAATTCCATATGTATTGATAAACACATGTACCCCCACAATCCATAAACACATACAAAACCTCAGCATGCACTCAATTATGATTCCATAAAAGGAGCCCCAAATCACGACCATGAGGACCTTGCTATGCATTGATGTCCACCAAATGCTCCTCCAATCCTTCCTTCTAGAATCAAACTAATACCCCCAACCCAAGCAACCCCCTCAATCGCCTCCCTTTCACCTCGTCTTATATAACCCCTATTCAATACACTCCTTTTAAACCTCAAGGTTGTTCGTAGTCGGTCTACCTCCTTACCTATTTCCTTAGGCATTTCTCTTCTACCTAAAGCAAACACTTTTTCCAAATGCCATTTCAACGTACATCTCTGTCCTAGACACTCATCTTTGCCTTTACATGTACCTTCTATCTAATCCCAACCCTTGTGTTTAAAATGTAAAGCGTTTTAGCATGGGATATGCTTGATAGAATAAATCTTTCGAGCGGTACATCAATTAGGGCTTATCCTAGTAGCCACTTGCCAGCTAAGCATGTCGCAACCAAGATGGCATTTATTGCACCAGGATAAGGGAAGGTATAGGGAGGAAGAAGAAAGGAAACAGACAGCTAGATGTAGCCCCGGGAAAATGATCAAGGTAAGCAAATCAAAAATCAATGGCTTCTCCAGGATGTGATTATGCTCATTTGATGGATCTCAATACATTAGTTCTCTTCAATTGTGCCTATTAGATTAAGTGCAACCGATGATTGGGAAAATTCGCATACAAGTTGGATCCTAACCGAAACACCTCCAAATGTTATATCTCTACATTTGATCATTAGAATAAGTGGATGAGCTTTTTTGTATCCATGCTCATGGACATTTGCACGTGGAAGTACACTTATGCATGTCCATTTACCACTGGTCATACGTCTAAAGGTCTCTCCCTCTCTATGAGCACATGCCAGAATGTTTAATGCTAGATGTATCTTCTTTAAATCCAAGTATCAAAGAAACCCTACAGAATAGGGTCACCTCAGGAATCCTATATGTTAAATTATAAAGTTATCCCTAAAAGACTATACACACCAGTTTCATATCAAAAGTTGACTCAGAGGCTCAGGAATGGCATGAATTGGATCATTACTGTCACTGCCATGAAAAAAAAAGGAAAAAGAAAAGAAATTGAAACATGCACCCAATAGTTAAACTTCACAAGAAAATTCATTACCTTAGATCTAAAACACTAATACTAGAAAGGCATAAATAAGCCAGGAAAGGTTTCCAACTAAAGATTGGAATTAACCGATATGAAAAAGACATTCTAAAGTTCCTGGCGGGTACACCCTCACAATTCCTACGATGACACAAACTCCCCATTTTGTCCGGTCCTAGTACCATATCCAGTAACCAACCATGCCATAAACTCAAGGTGCTGAGATGTCACAACTTCAATGGGATCGCATGAAAATATTACAGCATTCAGTAACTCAAAATAGACATACCTTGCAAAGTATCATTTCCATAATGTTGCATAAGCAATTTAGATGTCCATCCACAAGGCTCTAGGAGAAGAATGGCCATATCAGTTGATGCAATAAACATATCCAAGTCTTTGGAATTACTAATTCTTGTAAAAGGAAGTTCGTTGGATGCCTCTGATATCAAATAATGGGCAGAGGATAAAATATCTTGAGCTCTAAGACTCCCTTGATATCTATAAGACACTGCATGATGGTAACAGAAAACTGCAATTCCCTCAACTGCATTAAGAGACTTTGCCAAAACCTTATCAAGGTTGTGGTGCACAATCATGAGCTTCAAGGAACCATACTTATGCTGATCTTTTGCCAATCTATAAGATATTTCCTTCATTAGGGATCTTGACTCACCACACCCTGTAAGAGAAAAATTATGCAATTTTGAGAAAGAACACATTAGTTAACAACATTTTTCATAATTAATCCGTGAAATATTTAAGTAAAAATTAATAAGAAACAATAATTATTAACTCAAACCAAAACAAAGAAGATCCCAATAAAGGGAGCTCACTTCGTATTGCCCTTGAGTGGAAATATAAAAGAGAGGTGGTTTCCAATTTCCATCATACCCTGTATTGAAACACATAGAGCGATTCTAACTTCTATACAAAGAATACTAAAGTGAGCAATTCAATCTAATACATGACCTAAAGCAACCGCTACAAACTCATGGATTATGTAGAGTAAGGGAGGTCAAGATCCATTCATGTTTTACCCATACAATTGCAAGCATGGAAGCTTTCCATTAGACCTTTGACAAATCTCAAGTTCAATTTTCACTACTATTCACCATAGAGCTATAATGTTAACTATTTTCAAGTTTTAAGAAAGTCCAAGCAAATCATAAGAAAATAAATTGGTGCAATGCCAAAGAACTAAGTGTGTTTTCAAAAACATCCACAGGGTAGAATAAAACTGAAATTGTTTTTCCTCATTGAGTAATTATGTCTGGCTATATAGTCAAACATCCATCATCAACTACTTAATTCAATAATTTATGCATCATATAAGTCTAAGTTTTTGTCACTTTGGCCACTAAACTTTTAAGTGCGGCAAATATGCCACTTAAGTTTGAAAAGTTGTCAAAAGTGCCACAACAACATATTATGACCTATTGTAGAAGGTATATACTTGTTAATTTTCCTTTTCTCAGTGAACCGGTTTGAAATTAAAAATATGTTAAAAAGCCCTAGTTTCTTTAACATAACTCATAAACCTAACCCTTTCCATTTATGAGTTCTTCTCCTATTCTACTTATCTCGAAGAAACAGCCTTGAAATCCCCATTGTTGCACCTCAAAACGCTAACTTCATGTCTCCCTCTTTGAGCCTAATTTGTGGAAAATGTCTTCAACTCAGTCAGGAAGGTAGGTTAAATTCGTCGCGTAAGTTACCAGGGAAATTCGTGACTCTACTTCTAGACATCTTCTATCATTCCCTCCCTTCATTGTTAACATCTTGGAACACTCCTCTGAAGCCCTAAAGAAAGGTTTGTAAATTAATAATGTTTCTAGTGTAACATTTTTCAATAGTATTAGACTCTTCTGAAGATCATTAAGTGCATTCTGAAAAATGATTAGGTCTACCTTTTGCTGGCAAAGATTGGATTTTGTTGGAAATTTAGAGATGCCCAAATGGATATTGTGTGGTTTTTTGTGCTTAGAGATAGAACTAGTGAGACCAAGGTGTTTAAACTTATGCCCAGATTGAATTAAATTGATTGGATCATGTGTTTGTTGGCAAACTTGCTATGTGGATTTCTTTTTAATTAGGTTATTACAGAACTTTTATGATTGTTTGCTTGCTTTGAACATTCTTTGTTTCAGGGGATTATTAGAGGTTTCATTTCCGATTTCCAATGTCGGTTTGTGTAAATGGGAAGGGATGGGTTTTGTTAATATTTGTTAAAGAAATCAGGGTTTTGTTTTTATATTTTTAATTTCAAACTTGTTTGTATCTTAATTGCTAAGAAAAAAGGGAAACTAGAAAGTAATTTTTTACCTTTGACAACAGGTCATAATTTTTTGTGTGGCATTATTGACAACTTTACAAACTTTAGTGAAATATTTGCCTACTTAAAAGTTTGATGGAAAAAGTGACCAATCCACACTAATATGGCACGCAAATCATTTAACTCTCCACTACTTAGAGAAAGAAGGTAAAGATTGCTCAATATGATCACACCAAATGCCCTATGGAACATCAAGGCAAATAGGCATTCCCTATAACTCGGCAGAGAAAGTCGTGTCAAACCTACTTGGGACCCAAATAACTCTAAGTCAAGCATCTCTCGTCAATTAATTTTCATTCCAAATTCATCAATAGAAGATACCTCTCAGAAAACAACTTTAGTTCTTAAATTAAACGCTTTAGGATTTTTTTAATTTTTTATTTTTTTGGATAGGAAAACAAGATATATTGATAATAGGATGAAAAGATCATATGCTTATGAAGCATCCTACAAATTACGTACAACTGAAATATAGGCTATCCACAAAATCCACTACATCAAAAGGGGAAGAACTAAACTTCTCAGTAACCAAAAGTAGAGAGACTTCATAAAATAATCTTTCAAAGTGTTGAACGGGAGTTTCAACTCCCTCAAAACCCCTTTGATTCTTCTCTCCAAATAGTCCAAAAAATAACACAAGGAATAACCATAGCTCTCTTCTTCTTCGATTTCCTACCAAAGACACCCTTTCAAGCAAAAAGAGGACTTCCAACAAAAAGGGAAGCGACTCAAGCACCACTAAGGCACCCAAAGGCTAAATCCCAAAGAGCCCTAGCAAAGGCGCAATGAAGCAATAAACGATTTGGCAATTCAAGAGCCCCCTAGCACATAAACACCTATTAGCCAAATTCTCCCCCCTTTCCTGTAAATTATCATAAGTGAGGATGCTCCCATGCATTGCTTTCCAAACAAAGAACACAACCTTCAAAGGGGCCAAAGCCTTCCAAATAATGGTGGAAGGGAAAGCATCAATCTCAGAAGGATACAACGAGGATACGAAATAAGAAAATTGAAATAATAGGAGCTAACGAAAAAGGTCCCTCTCTTACTCAAATCCCATCTCACCATGTCTTGTGAAGAGACACATAAAGTGGCCTCATTAAGGATGTTGAAAAAAGTAACCAAAGACACTTTATCAGCAAAACCATCTCGAAAAAAAATAGGAGACCAAACAATAGAGCATGAACGTTGCTCCCTATAATTGGCAACGGAAGCATTAACAAAAAGAAACGATAAAACCATCATGCCAAAAAGAAACGATAAAACCATCATGCCAAAAAGAAACAATAAAACCATCACCCACAACAAAAGAAATGTGAAGGGAGAAGAGATCCTACCCCATGGCAATGAATTTCCACATACTACACCCACAAGAGCCACTAGGTAATAAGGGAGCCCACCTAAAACCTACTTCACCATATTTAATCCTTATTACCCTGCTCCAAAGATTGTCCTTTTCATTCATAAATCTCCATAGTCACTTACCCAAAAGATATTGCACAATCGTAAGTCCCCCACACCAAGAAACCCCAATGAAAGAAGTTGCTTGACAATGTTCCATCTCATCAATTGTTACTTAAAATCGCTCCCAAAAGAACTTCCTTTGAGTTCCTTCCAACTTAGCAACCACTGAAGAAGGCAAGGGGAAAGGAGATCGAAAGTAAGTCAGAATGCTTGAGAGTACACTTTTCACAAGAGTTAATCTCCTCACTTTTTGAGAGATATCTAGATTTCCACCTCGAGAGTTTTTTCTCAAACCTTTAGATAATCAGATCCCAAATATCTAACCTTTCAAAGCTTACACCCAGGGGAAGACCAAGATATCTAGAGGGGAAATTCTGAATACCACAACCTAAAATTCCAACTAGCAACTAGATGTTGCCACTTAACCCACAAGCATAATAGAAATTTTTGCCAAATTAATCCTCAAAGTTGAAATAGCCTAGAACCAAGTGCGAACACAACGAAGATTCGCCATTTGTTCACAATCGTTATCACAAAAAAATGATTGTGTCATCAGCAAAGTGAAGATGAGACACAATCAAGTTTGCCAAATTTACCCGCCTCACAAGAAAACTAGCTATGAGTCCTCCACTTGAAGCTAACTCAATCATCCTCAAAAACAACTCCATCACCAACAAGAAAAGGGGTGATAATGAATCTCCTTGTCATAGTACTCTAGAAGCGAAAAAGAACTCCGTAGAAGAACCATTGACAAGGACTGCAAAAACAAGAGAATGAAATTCCCAATTGTCAAGAGAATTATGGTACCTAAAATCACATCTTTCTAGCATAAATAAACAAACATCTCATATGGCATTTCTTTCAAGAGCTCCATCTTGCAATGCTCTCTTAATTTCCAAAATGGATAGAAGTACCCATGCTGAAGTCCATATCATCATACATCATCCTGTCATAAATTGCATGATGTCTCATAAAACTTGAGTTCATCAGTTGTTCGAATGACATTTTAGCAAAATGTAACTAGTTGCCTTTCCTTAATTCTTTCATTATACATGTATACATAATGTACGATTCAAGTAATAATATAACTATTGCATTTGATAGTCATCATCATTCTTGAATTTTATATAAGTATATACAATGTCTAAAGCCCTCATGGTATTTGATCCAAACGTCAACAAAAACTAGATGGACAGAACGAAAAATGTAACTCATATATTCTAAGTAGCAGTGAGCATAAGACTCAACTATTAAGCTACACAACTAGATTGTTCCACAGGTGGTATTATAAGTCTACATGTAAACGAGAGAGAGAGAGAGAGAACATACAGGGGACAGCGACGAGGAGGAGGACATGAGGGTGGAGATGGATCTGAGAAGAGAAATTCTTGGAAGTGAGTACCTCCCATTTGAATTGGTCGTTGTCGTTGGATGTTGAATCAGCGGCGGCATGCAAGAGAAACACAACTGCCGCCACAATCACGACAACAATCCATCTACTTGCTGCCATTGCTGAAGCCTACAACTCGGGGCCACCTAGCATCAGATCAACAACAAAGTATTGACGCAAGCTTCGAACCAGAAACACCAATTTGGGAGTGCTCAGATAAAAATGCTACTAAACTTAGCAAAAATTGCCAAAATGCCAGGATCAACGATGTACACTAAATGCCACTGAACTTTCTCAAAAAGTCAAAAACTGCCACTATTACCTGTTATAGCAGGTTTCCAGATAAAATTTGAAACTTATCATTGACGTTTAGGTTAAACTACCACTCAACTTTCCCAAAAAAAGCCAAAAAGGCCACAACCATCAATTAAAAAAGTAAAAAATCTAATTCTAATTTATTTTTATTACAATTAGGATTTTATATAGTAATGTTGATTTTTGTATGTTTTATCTGTTATACTTTATTTTATCTTATTTCTTATAAAACACAAAAAATCTTCTCATGAAGCGCACACAATACAGAGACACATGTACACACAAACATATATATATATATATATATATATATATATATATATATATATATATATATATATATATATATATAGGGAACGGATCCGCTAGGAAGAGAGTTTAGGTAGGAAGGTGAGAAGAGCAAATCACAGCCCTTGATTTACATCTGACGGTGTGTGGTCATGGATATAGGGAGTGTGGTCATGGATATCGTGGCCATAATCCCTTAAATCCATGACCACGCTCCCTAAAATCAAATTATTAATTCTAGCCAATATGATAATTAACCATATTGGAGGTACTGCACCAGAAAAAACTCAGAAAGGAAGGAAGAAAGGAATGCACTGTAATGATGACTACTTTGATTGTTGCTGTTGTTGTTGGCATGACAAAAATAGGGAAACAGAGACTGGTATCTTTGATTCAATAACAACACAGTTTAATACTGGTTTTAGTGAAGTTGAAGTGGAATCTGTTCCTTGACAAGTAACTTGATGTTGAGGCTTTTTGAGCCAGGTTAGTTTAATACAGGTTGGTTTCTATTTCTATTTTCTAGAGTGATATTGTGGCGTTCGTTGGGTTCTAAAAGCAGAATTTTGAACTATTTTCTATTTCTTATCGGTAGGTAATTTTAAGTGGGTATAAGATTCTAAACAGAAATGTAGGAATTATTCTTTCCTCTTGCTTAACCATATATATTGTCTTACTACTATCTAGTTTGAGGTAGGTATATGATTTTAGTGGCAATGGTGGGTCTATCCTTTCCATTTCTGTACCCATATTGGCTTAATGTCTTCTTAGGATTGATTGGTGTTGGGTTCTACAGCCAAATCATGGAGTAGTTCTGTTCATGGTTTTAAAATTTTTGGTACACCCAAACAGATCAAGTATCACTATCATCAATATATTATGATAGACTTGGGTTCACACACCTGCAGGGGAGGTTATGCTGGTGAAGATGCTAATGACTCTGTATATGGTTGTATATTCAGAATCAAAAATGATATTCAACTTATTGACTGTATTGTACCAACTATCTAAATCTCTTAGTTGTCTTCCCTTTTGATATCTGCTTCTAATGTCACCTCTATTGCCTTCATATATAGGGTATGGAACCAACTCCTTGTTCTTACTCTCTTTGAGTTTTGCATAATAGGATTGTTGACCTCTTTTGCATTGATTTTGGATAGTGGTTCAAATCATACTAACTGTCCAAGTACTACCCTTGTTTCTAATTTCTATATTTCAGCTTTGACTATGCATAATATAGCCTATTAGCTCAATGGAAGAGCATTTTGTGCTGTTGCACAAAAGATGTTGATTCGATTCCTACACAGGATTCCAGATTGAGCACAATAAGTAGCTCATTGTATGGCATCGTGGAATGATAATTCAATTTTTTTTAGGTTTCTGTTATGATTAAAATGCTGCTAGTTTCAAAACCCAGAGTGCATATGAACATGCTATTGGCTTGCAATTAAGGATGAGTGCGTTTAGATACAACCAGAGCAATGTTTCAAAATCAGCAATGAGCAAAATCATGGTTCTCTTAAACACAGTGAGCAAACTCACTGTTTTTAGAGTTTCTCTGATGAATTTTTTAGGGTTTAAGTTAGCAGGGGAGGGAAGAAGAAGAGACATCTCTGTTAAGGAGGGAACCTTTTGAGAAAAGGGGGGAAAATCTATGTTGTCTACAGGCTGTGTGAAAAAGGAGAAGGGCAATCACAGGTTAGTTTTCAAATGAGTGGTATTTTTGACAAAACTTTTCAATTACAACGCAGTGTTGACAAAAAGAATAAAGTTGAGTGGTATGTTTGACAAAAAGTCCAAACTTGGATGACATTGATAGTTAAGAACACACTACTAACTCATCAACACAATTCCAGATAACAATGAAATACCAATGAACTATCAGGCAAATCTTAAAAGACACAATTCAAAAATCGAAATCAATAATGAAAAAACAATTGAAAATCCAAAAACAGAACTTCCAAAAAAAAAGACCTTGGAAATAATATATTCGCTAACTGTGATCCTTCCCTTCCAAATTCACAGCATCTCTTCCTTAATCCCTCAAGTAAATTTATGGAGAACCCTAAGATTCAAAAATTTAGCCAGACACTGGGTAATCAAAATAATATGGATCTGGAAACAGATGACAGTAGGAGCTGCAAAGCAATGGTGCCAAGTTCTTAACCAAAAGTATTTAAGGCTGAGCAACCTAAAATGGAGATAGACTAAGATCAAACAATCAAGTGACTCTAAATCATCAAAATGAGCAAACGAGGTATCAAATTATATCTATGAGACACCCAGAACAAAGTGATGCTGGAATCCAGAAGTATACCTTGGCTTTGTTGGTCCAGTGGCGAGCGACAGCACCCAACAGATCGAGAGAGAGAGAGAGGGGGGGGGGCGAAGGACAGAAACCACCCAGCGATGTATGCCGCGAGAAGAGTTTGGATTTGGGTTTTGGGTTTGGGTTTGGGTTTGGGTTTGGGTTTTGCCCGCTTCAACCAAGAATTCATTCAATACAGCGGGGAGTTGAAAACTTTTTGGTTTTGGCTATTTTTGGCTCCTAGTTAGAAAATTTTCAAGTTAAAACCCCATTTGATTTTGGTGGGATTTTTGAGTTTTGTAAAATTCAACTCTAAAAAATAGGGGTGGGAATTGTTATGAAATATTATTATTATGAATACCCATTTATATGTATTAATATTACATTAATTTATATTATTTATAGTTTGGAGTCCAAGTTTGTACTCTCTATAAATACTTATTTTACATGAGTAATGTAATTGTCCGGAATTATAAAGGTGAAGTGGGAGGTGCCAGCACAATGTACAAGGAAAATGGGTGGACAGTAGAAGCACTTGAAGCCGGGGCGGTGCGAAGGGGCTTGTTGCTAGCAAATGAGCTGGGGTTACAGCGAATTGAGGTGGAAACAGATTGTCAAATGGTGTACAAGAGCCTCACAGGTAGGATGTGTGTGGAGCCATCAACTGCAAGAATCATTGAGGATTGTCAGAGTTTAGCAGTAAATTTTGAGTCTGTTCGCTTTGATTTTGTTAAAAGAAACTGTAACCGAGTTGCACATGTTTTAGCTCGTTTGGCTTTCGATTTTCGGTACTCAAAAACTTGGATTGGAGTTTGTCCTCGAGGTTCTGAATTGGCGACCTACAGTGAACGATTACTTTAATGAAGTTGTCGTGCGTAACGGTTTCCCTCAAAAAAAAAAAATCCATATCCCTTCTTTCTCTTATTTTCTCTTCTTATTTTTCCTCCTCTCTCAATCTCTTCCTTCAATTGTTGCTATTATATTTTAAGTTATAACACGTTATCAGCATCAAACTCTACCTTTCATTATCCCAATTATAATTTAAGATACTTATTACTAAGTATCATTTTGTAAATTTGTTATATTTTCGTTTTAAATTTTTGGATTTCAGTATAATTCAACCACCGTTCGAATTTATGCGTAACATTGGCTAGGAAAAAAATTCCAAAAAAATTATTGTAGGTTAACCATAATTTTTGGCATACTGTGATAAAGTTTCATAAATTTTGGAATTATATATTTTGAGTTATGAATTTTTCAAATAATTTTATACAATTAATTTAAAATTCTTCGGCCTTTATATGAATTGTTGTGAAACATTGGCTTGGATAAAATTCTTGAAACTTTTACCATAAGCTTCCTACATTATTTGTTGTGAAACATTGTTGTGAAACATTAGCTCACGAGATGGAATAATTTTCAAAATAAGCTTACCATTTTAAATAGTTTAAAAGTGGTTGACAACTTGGCATAGGCAAAAGTTGAAGCCTACAAAATGGAATTTCCCAATTAATTTACTTTCCACATAAAAGTTTAAAAAAAAATTGAAAAATTGTAGAGTAACCGACTTGAAAACCTCATTGAAGCAAATCGGGTAAAATGAGAGAAATAAAAAAAATTAAGAGAGAAGCTAGTCTACACCCTTCATCCAACAGGCTGAGCAAAATGAGAAAACATCATCAGAAAAGACCAAAGCCAGTAATCCCTTAGAAGTGAACATTCCTCATGAGGAACCCCGCATCTTAAGCAAATGTGCCGAGACATGGGACTTCAACCTCGCCTTGACACCTTCATTTCACCACCCTTATATTTCTATCTAATCGCGACTTACCACCTACCATTTACATTTTTGGTTTTGCCATCAAACCTTACCCTTTTCAAGACCTTTCATACCTCTTATAATCATTCTTCCATTGAACCAAAACCAAAAGTTGTGTTGTGACTAAAGGAGAATGGGTGTCAACCCTATGAAGAAGAAGGTTGAAAAAAAGGAGTTCCTAGTTGGTCCACCAATATGGGTCCACATGAGTGGTATGACATTCTTGTCCCTTAAGCTCATTGTTTGCGTATGGAAAAATTTGTGCTAGGAGAGTAAACCACATTTGGGACTCTCCATATCGGGAAACATGCCAACAAAAAAGGGAACAAAAAACAAAGAAAAAAGAAGAGAGAAAAAATGGAGAATGAAAAATTGGAGGCGAAAATAATAGTCCTGCACACCAGAAAAATCTGGTAAACCTTGCAAATTGATCTGAGCCTTACGCCTCAAATCTTCACCTCATCATCATCCTTACAGCTCACCAAACCTTTCACTTTCAGCCTTGAATAATTTTCAACAGCCTTTAATGGCCTCCATCAGTCTTTGTAACCTTCAATAGCCTCCACAAGCCTTCATAACCATCCAAAACCTACATATGAACCCTCAAGCCTTCATAACCATCTGTTTGAACTCTTAAGCCCTCCTCGAGGTACTAATCTTGCATTGTTGCGATTAAAGAACTACGACTGAACTGATTCCACCTCGGATACGTAGGAGAACCTCTTTGAGGCCCGACCAATACCCTTTCACTTTGGGGAACGTATATCCGTCACTGAAGAAATTGGTATTTAAGAGAATAAAAAAAAGCTAGACTGAAAACCCCACTCCGGTGGGCTAGTCAAAAGGAGAGGAAACCATGGGCTCTATCTTCACCATTATCATCACCGATACGGCTGTAAAAAAAATCCGGAACCGGCACACTGAACTGGAAACCGGATAAAAAAAACCGGCAATGGGCAACACCGGACCGACTTAAAATTCCGGTGCACCGTACTGGAAAAACCGGATGCCGGGGCGATTCCGGTTTGGGATATTCAAACCCATGGGGAACCGGCACCGAACCGTTAATATATATATAAATTTTGGTTAAAAAAAAATTCTACCCAGAAATTAATACAGAAACAGTGTAAATTAACTTGTTAAAAAAAAATAGAGAACATTAGGGCACCTAGTGGGCGGGTAGTGGGTAGCCCGGACCCCTTTTTTTTTATTGAATAGAGATTTAGGGTTTGAAAGGCATCACTATAGATAGAGAATTCCCCAGTCTCGGAAGGAAGAGTGAGTACCGGGGCGGAGGTGAGGCGATCCTTAAGGGTTTGAAAGGCTTCTTCGCACTTAGGAGTCCACTCAAATTTGGTATATTTCTTCATGCATGAGGCCGGTAAGCGGTAAAGCAATACGGGAAAAATTATCCACAAACCTCCTGTAATATCCTGCTAAGCCTAAGAAACTTCTTATCTCAGTAACATTAGCCGGTCTAGGCCACTTTGCTACTACTTCAACTTTTTGGGGATCCACTGTAATTCCTTTCTTAGAAATTATATGACCCAAAAAAGAAACTTCCTCAAGCCAAAATTCACATTTCTTCAACTTTTCATACAATTTGTGTTCCCAAAGGGTCTGCAAAATAGTCCTCAAATGTTCTTCGTGCTCCTTTGTGGTTTTGGAATATACCAAAATATCATCAATAAAAACCACCACATATTTATCAAGAAAGGGCTTAAGGACTTGCTTCATAAGGCCCATGAAGGCTGCTGGGAAATTGGTAAGGCCGAAGGGCATCACGACAAATTCATAATGTCCATACCTCGTTCGGAAAGCAGTTTAGGGATATCTATTGAGCTTACTCGAAGCAAGTGATACCTAGACTGGAGGTCAATTTTTGAGAAGACTCCAGACCCTTGGAGTTGGTCGAATAAATCATCAATGCGAGTAAGGGATATTTGTTTTTTATTGTAATTTTGTTCAGTTCTCTATAATCTATACACAATCGCATGCTCCCATCTTTCTTTTTCACAAATAGTACTGGTGCTCCCCAAGGTGACACACTTGGTCTGATAAATCCCTTAACTTTTTCACAAATAGTACTGGTGCGTAACTTTCAATTCCCTTAATTCAGTTGGGGCCATGCGGTAAGGGGCTTTGGATATAGGGGTAGCCTCAGGAATTAAATGGATCTCAAAGTCGATTTCTCTTTCAGGGGGTAGGCCTGGAAGATCCTTAGGGAATACATCAAGAAACTCAGACACAATAGGGATGTCCTTCGCATTAGAATCATCATTCGGTTTAAACTCAAGGCTACGTAGATACCCCATACACCCTTTCCTCAATAACTTTTGGGCTTTTATGACAGATATAACTTTACAGTCACTCTTGGAATTTTCCCCCTTCAAGAAAAGTTTGCCACCTTTTGGACTCCTTAAGAAAACTATATGGTTCAAACAATCAATCTGAGCTTGATGCTTTGACAACCAATCCATCCCCAAAATTAAGTCAAACTCAGTCAGGTCAAACTGAATAAGGTCACCTAGGAATGTCTCACCTCCTATGGATATAGGACAATTTTTATACATGATAGGGCAAGTAATTAACTCTCCTGTGGGAAGACTAATGGAAAATTCTGTATGTGTTTCGTAAGGGTGCAAATTCAATTTTGAGGTTATTGAGGTAGCAATACAAGAATGAGATGCACTAGAATCAAATAACGTATATAAGGGATGTGAATATAAGAGGAGTGTGCCAGTGATGACCATACCAGAGTCTGTCACTTCCTTCCTTGCCATGACATGCACCTTTCCGACATTGCTGACTTTAGTATGCTGAAAAGGTTGTCGGTTTCCTTGTCCTGTCTCACCTACTTCTCCGTCCTCCTTACATCTCTTTGGGCACTCCTTTGCTTTATGATTAGCACCTCCACAATTAGCACAAGTTGGTGCCCACCCTATAGTCTTCAGTGGCATGATTGGAGCGATTACACTTCTTGCAAGGTCCTTTAGATTTTTGAGGTTCACCCTTGTATTGGGAGGTAGTTTTATGGTCTGGACCGTTCTTCTTCCCTGAGTTGTAGCTCCTAGAATCCCACTTCCTCTTATTACTCCCTTGCTCATCCAATGTTTTCGTCAGGTTGTTAATTCTTTCCACATCAACTGCTCTATCATATAGTTCCTGATAGGTGGTGATATGGTGTCCAACCAATTGCTTGAGAAGCTTTGAATCTAGTCCCTTCTCAAACAAATTCTTCTTCATCCTATCAGTAGCTACGAATCAGGAGCAAACCTATCAAGTTCTTCAAACTTAGCAGCATATTTTGTGACAGTCATGTTGGAGTCTTGTTTGAGATGAAGGAATTCGTGCTCCTTTTGGCGACGCAAAGAGATGGGATAATACTTTTCTCGTAGGAGGTTTGTGAATGCGTCCCAATTGAAGCCTGGTTCGGTTCGTTTCTCCCTCATCGTGCTCCACCAGGTGTCAGCTTTGTCCTTTAGGTAGTAGATGCCGATACCAACTTCCGATCTTCTGGAACTTCAACAACTTCGAAGATCTTCTCCATGTTTCGGATCCAATTTTCGAGGCCAACTGGGTCCACTTTTCCATCATAGTAGTTAGGCTTACAAGCGGCTACACTATCCATGATTTTTCCATAATCGACCCCGTTTGGCACGTCATTGCCAACCCTTCTAAGTTACTCATCTAGTAGTTGCCTCACAACTTGATCGGGAATTCCTGACATTCCGGAGTTTGTGGTGTTGTTTTCAGAGCTTCCATTGTGGTTGGAGTTGCTTTCATTACTATTTTCGTTGTATTCTACCATCTATTTGGCTACAAGTACACAATTTAGTAGGTAATTTTTTTTTTCAATTGGCATAATCAAGACCTTTACGTGGCTCAAAAGCTAACAATAAAACTTTCAATTGTCATAGAAAAGCAATTCTAAGAGTAAACATTATATACTAAACCCATTTCCCGCACGTACACTCTTTCCTATGTCTACACATTTTACTTTTTATTTATTTATTTAATTTTTTTAAAAACCTATGGCTCTGATACCAACTGTAACACCCCGACTTGTCGGAGTATATAGGTTAGCGGAAGCTTAGGAGCCGAGGCGTTATGCCGTGACCCAAAATAGGGACACAAGGCTCGTTAACACTACTGTAAATAACTATGAAGGTAAAATAAAATAAAATAAAATAGAGCCAGTAAATAGCTCTTATAAAATTTTAAGAAAAAGAGGTCCAGAGCCAAGACTAGAGTTCATCACAAAAGTGAAAGTGATTAATTAACTAACATAAGTGGTCTAGTAGTCCTTGTATATGGCCTCTCGCTTACGTCGAATTCTTCCCCGATGACCCTGAAAATGGAAAACATAAAAGGGTAAGCCAAACAGGCCTAGTACAATACAACACTACACAGTAAAACAGGTATTTTGGCCAGTTCAATTCATTTTATTTCGTAATCAATAAAACCTTGCTCATTTATTATCTTATGGTGGCACCTAAACGTTATTGGACTTACGTCCCATTATTTCTAATGATTATTCCAGTAAGAGGCTGAACCTCCGTTGCGATTGTTCGGTTGTGTAAATTGTGGTTAAAATAAGGATTGTCGATCTCAGGGATGGGTGTCTGGTATGTCTTAGGATTTATGGTTTGTCAAGAGTTTTCCCAATACAAAAAGCGATAAATAAAGTAAAGGTAAGCCATTAAAGCTAACCTAGGTATGCATAATGACGATCAACACCCAAAAGCAATAAAAAGCAAGTAATAAGAAAGCATAAAAACATGAATCAAGTAGCACTAAAAACAATCAAGGAAACTAGAATCACAAAGCAATTGAAAGCAAGGAAATTATACCTTTGATGACCGAATGCTTCTAATCTTCCACCTTGGCTTGATTCTCTCCCGAACAAACGAGAAAATCGTGGATTGGATTACTGAGAATCCCCAAATCCCCACTTATGAGTGGAATTTGTGACCCTTAGCCCTCCTCCTCACTAAAACTGGATTGGATTGTGGCTAACTTAATCATCAAAACAAAAAAATACTAAAATGAAAGCATAAATGAACAAGGAAAATGAAGAAAAACTCTGAAATTTCTTGATTGCAAGTTGAGTACAAAGTAGCTTGAAGAACAAGACAATGAAAACCTAAGAGAGAGAAAAGAGATTACAACTTGAAAGCAATAAAAGCTAAATAACAACAATAGAAACTAGGCTAAAAGATTACTCCTGATAAAAACGTAGCTGAGAGTATATATATTGAGCCTAGTTTGTTACACAAACGCAGCATTTTAATCTCAAATTATGCGCGTGAGAACAGGGTGACTCAGGCGAGTCACCCTACTGACTCAGGAGAGTCACTGTTCTGCCCCTTGGAGATTGACTTCTTCTGCATCTCTTTCCCATGTGCTCAGCAGGTGATAAGTGCTTCTTGTATATATGAATACTTGGTTGTTTTGATGAGAATCTGGGGAATATTTGATTTGATCATATTGTTTTATGCCCGAATTTCCCATATTACGCTTGGTTTGGAGTTTGGTGAGTTTTGTAGGGAATTTGTGAAGAATCGATATAAACCGAGCCAAAAATCAAGTGTAGATCCAAGTTGCATGCATAAAGGACCAAGAAGTGTGGAGATTGGATCACCCAAGGCCCAAACAGAGGCCC
Source organism: Portulaca oleracea (assembly GCA_029582165.1). Classification (NCBI taxonomy): domain Eukaryota; kingdom Viridiplantae; phylum Streptophyta; class Magnoliopsida; order Caryophyllales; family Portulacaceae; genus Portulaca; species Portulaca oleracea. The sequence continues at coordinate 7,902,644 of CM055879.1, read as the reverse complement.
AAAGAGCTCCTAGGCCCGAGTTAGCAGTGGCACGGGTGGTGTCTGCAGTGGCACGGGTAGTGCCTATGACCAGAACATGAAGAAATGTGTGCAGTGAAGCGACACGGGTAGTGCCTAGGGGGGCACGGTCCGTGTCACTATGAGCACGGTCTGTGTCACCCCTGGCACGGTCCGTGTCTCTTGTGTCTTTTCATTTTCGGCGGTTTTGAGTTGCTATTTGCCTATATTATGCTTATTTTCGGCTATGAAGAAGAGAATCATCATTCCACCATCTTCCATTCCATGCCCTAATCATATCCATATTCCATATTCCATCCACCATTGAAGATTGAGAGAATGAAGATCGAAGAGCATCTTGAATACACTTTGAAGTGGAGGAGCAAAAGTTCTCCATAGTTGATTCCTAGCAAGATTGTTCTTCCCTTTGGTTTATTTCTCATTCTCTCATAGATTTTCATATGCTTTCTAGAATAGATTTCAATTGCTTTGTAGTTTTAAACATGAATTGTGAGTAGTTCTTTTTAGTTTAGGGGATGAACCTTTGAAGTTGCTTGATGAATTGACTTTGTTGGATTGAATTATCATGAATTTAGTTTGTTTCAATCTATTTGGTCTTTGAATTGAATTGTTATTGCTTTTGCTTGATCACCAGTTGTAAGTTAATAGGTTGTTGAATGAAGTACCGAAAGGAGAAGTTTGATTACCTGAAAACCTAGATTAAACTAGTTAAAATTGTCTTGACATAGAAGTTTTAACTAGGGTTCTTGAGATAATTAGAACTTTAACCTTGACCAAATCAAAATAACCACGAAAGTAGGTGCTTGGTTAGTCTTGGCAGTTTGCTCTAGTGACAAAATCTCATTGCGAAGTGTTTTATGCTATTATCGAACCTTGATTGTGCAAATTAATGAAATGAATGTTCAATCCACATCGTTGATTCGTTATTTGACTTAGGTTTCATCCCCTGAACGTCCCTTTTCCTAGATTAAATCAGAATAATTTTGTGAATATTCGTTAGTTTAGACCTTGATTGAGATTAGAATTAGATTTAGTTACTTCAAACCCAAAAAACGGATCGACTTAGCGATCAACTAGGAGGCTAGTTCAGTGCGTTGAAAGGAAAAGTCCTTGTGGGAACGACCTTGATTTATGCTACAATTTCACCCGTGCACTTGCGGCCTATCAAGTTTTTGGCGCCGTTGCCGGGGACTTTGTCCCTAGCCAGCCACTGAACGAATACCCTAAGGTTGCCTAAGTCATTTATTTTCTGTTTTGATTTTCCTTGGTGTTTTGGTTTTTGTCTTGCCAGGTTTACTCTACTTGCATGCAAAAGGCTCCACTCTTTGAGTTTGATCCTGAAATTGAAAGAACCTTTCGCTCCCGACGAAAGAAGCAAAAGTTAGAGCACGCCCAGAGAAGACAAGAAGAGAACTCCAAGCGAAAGAACGCCATATCCGGTGGTGGCGGCGGCGGCGGTGGCGAGGAGCCTAGAATCACGCTTGGCTCCTATGTGATGCCAAATGTCACAAATCAACCCTCCGCCATTAATCCTCCAAGAGTGGCCGCTGACGATTTCGAGCTGAGGAGTTCATTCATCAATTTGGTGAAAGCCAACCCATTCCATAGCCTCCCCAATGAAGATCCCAACCGGCACCTTCGCCTATTCAACCAAGCATGTGAGACCTTTAAGGCAAATGGTGCAACGCCCGATGCAATCAAGCTGCGATTGTTTCCCTTCTCACTTGAAGGGAAGGCTTGGGAATGGTTGGATGCTCTTCCATCAAGCTATGCCATCACCACTTTTGACCAACTTGCTAGCTTATTCTTGGCGAAGTACTTTCCTCCTAGCAAGTTGACGAGCCTCCGGAATCAAATCTCAACATTTGTCCAAGAGCCGGATGAGTCCCTCTATGAAGCATGGGAGAGGTTCAAGGACCTCTTACGTCAATGCCCCCACCATGGTTTAGAACCATGGGTCCCAATACAAGCCTTCTACAACGGGGTGGATGACAACTTGAGGGCCAACATCTTGGCGGCGACGGGAGGCAACACCATGTCCAAGACAGTGGCGGAACTTCAAACTTTGATTCAGGAGATGGCGATCAATAGCTACTAGTGGTCAAAGCCCCGTTCCAAGAGGACGGGAGGTAAGTATGAAGTTGATGCTATTTCTATGTTGAATGCTAAGTTGGATGCCATGACTAAGAAGATGGATTTGTTGAATGTGAATGCTCCCCCTCCCCAACCATGCCCGTCGTGTCAATCATATGAGTATGAGACCTTGAATTGTCCTAGTGGGTTGGTTAGCAATGAATCGACTGAAGTGGTTAACTATGTTGGTAACCCTTCTAATAGGAAAAACTTTGACCCTTTTTCCAATACTTACAATCCCGGTTTTAGGTTCCACCCGAACTTTTCTTACCGGAACAATAACCAAATGGGTCAACCCCAAGGACAAAGACAACCCCAACCACCTCCACCACAAGCTCCCCAAAAGCCTAACCTAGAGTCCATGATACAAGCTTTGATGTTGTCTCAATAACAACACCAACAACGGCAACTTGAGCATCAACAAAGACAAGATGAGGTGATTAAGGCCTTAGCTACTAAAGTTGACCTTATGAGCACCCACACTCAAATGCTTGAGAATCAAATTTCCATTCAAGCTAGTACCTCCACTATCCCTCCGGGAATGCTTCCCGGAAAGCCCGAACCTAACCCTAAGGAACACTGCCAAGCCATAACCTTAAGGAGTGGGACACAATTGGAGGGGCCTAAAGATCCTAGGATTGAGCATGTGGTGATTGATGTGCCTAAAGATGTTGAAAATGATGTGATTGATGCTGAGAATGTTGTGGTTGATGAGGAGGTGTCTCCGCCCTCCAAAGATTCTGTGATTGATGTTGATGTGCAAAAGGAGAAAGAGCCTCTCAATGACCCTCCGAAAACTCCCCAAAGGATTTTTACTCCGCCCGTGCCTTTCCCTCAAAGATTGGCTAGGGCTAAACTTGACAAACAATTTGGGAAGTTCTTGGAGGTCATCAAGAAGCTCGAGATTAGCATACCATTCACCGAGGCCTTGTCTCAAATGCCCGCCTATGCTAAATTTTTGAAAGAAATTTTAAGCAACAAGAGAAAGCTAGAAGAGCATGAGACAATGGCTTTGATTGACCATTGTAGCGCCGCGATCCAAAACAAGCTTCCTCATAAGCTTAAGGATCCCGGTAGCTTTACCATTCCATGTGTTGTAGGGAACATTTTCATTGATCATGCTTTGTGTGATTTGGGGTCAAGTGTGAACTTGATGCCCCTTTCTTTGTCTCAAAAACTTGGTATGGGTGAGCTTAAACCCACTACCATGTCCCTACAACTCACGACTGCTTCGTGTGAAATACCCCTTGGGTATACTTGAGGATGTCCCTATTAAGGTGGGTGACATCTTTGTGCCTGTTGACTTTGTGATACTTGATATGCATGAGGATTTGCGCACCCCAATCATTCTTGGAAGGCCTTTCTTGGCCACTTCGGGGTGTTGTGTTGATGTGAAAAATGGCAAGATGACTTTTGATGTGGGAAATGATAAGATTGAGTTTAATGTGAATAAAGCTTCCAAATTTCCTTCTATTTCCGATGATTGTAACTTCGTTGATTCGATTGAAGGAATAGTTAGGGAACATGAGACTAACCATTGGCCAAGTGATGATCCACTTGAGCTATGTTTGCTGTTTTGTGACTATTTGCAGGATGACAACCACGAGGTTGCAATTTGTGATCAGTTGTTGGAAGCATCCCCACCATTTCCACCGGGGTTTGCCAAGATTGAGAAGCTGGAGGAGGAAGAAGAGCCTACACATGCTGTGAAAAAGGCTCCGGAAGTGGAATTGAAGCCTCTTCCATCTTCTTTGAGGTATGAGTTTCTAGGTCCTAATTCTACATATCCTGTCATTGTGAATGCAAACTTAAACAAATATGAAAATTCTGCTTTGTTGGAAGTTTTAAGATTGCATCGCAATGCCATAGGATACACTCTTGATGACCTAAAGGGAATTAACCCTTCGTTTTGCATGCATCGCATCCTCATGGAGGAAAATCATAAGCCATCCATTGAGCATCAAAGGAGGCTTAACCCCACCATGAAAGAAGTTGTGAAAAAAGAGGTTTTGAAATTGTTGAAGGCCGGTATTATCTACCCTATCTCCGATAGTGAGTGGGTAAGCCCGGTCCATGTTATGCCTAAAAACGGGGGAATGACTGTTGTGAAAAATGATAAAAATGAATTGATCCCCACTAGAACGGTAACGGGTTGGCGAATGTGTATTGACTATAGGAAATTGAACAAAGCCACCCGGAAAGACCACTTTCCTCTTCCTTTTGTAGACCAAATGCTAGAGAGACTTGCAAAGAATTCCCATTTTTGCTACCTAGATGTCTATTCCGGATTTTTCCAAATCTGGATTCACCCAAAAGACCAAGAGAAAACCACTTTTACTTGTCCTTATGGAACTTTTGCATATCGGAGAATGCCTTTCGGGTTGTGTAATGCACCTACTACTTTTCAAAGATGCATGATGGCTATATTCTCCTAATTTATTGAGGACATAATGGAGGTTTTTATGGATGATTTTTCAGTTTATGGCACCTCATTTGAACATTTTTAAATAATTTGAAAAAGGTGCTAAATCGATGTGAAGAAGTTAACTTGGTCTTGAATTGGGAAAAGTGCCATTTTATGGTGTAAGAGGGGATAGTTCTTGGTCATGTTGTTTCATCTAAGGGAATTGAAGTTGATAGAGCAAAGGTAGAGATGATTGAAAAATTGTCGCCACCAAATTCTGTAAAGGGAGTGAGGAGTTTTCTTGGACATGTTGGTTTTTACCGGCGGTTCATAAAAGATTTTTCAAAAATTGCAAAACCTCTCACCCAATTGCTCATCAAAGATGTGCCTTTTGACTTTAATGAAGAGTGTTTGAGTGCTTTTCTCAGGTTGAAGGAAGCTTTGGTCACCGCTCCCATCGTACAAGCACCGGATTGGGATTTGCCCTTTGAAGTGATGTGCGACGCAAGCGATCATGCGGTGGGGGCTGTTTTGGGGCAAAGGAAGGATAACAAGCCCTATGTGATTTACTATGCAAGCAAGACGTTAGATGGAGCTCAAGTTAATTATGCCACCATTGAGAAAGAGTTCTTAGCGGTTGTCTTTGCTTTGGACAAATTTCGCTCCTATTTGATCAATTTCAAGGTGATTGTTTTCACGGATCATGCTGCTCTACGGCACCTCTTGACTAAGGCGGATTCTAAGCCTCGCCTCATTCGATGGGTCCTCTTACTCCAAGAGTTTGACCTCGAGATCCGAGACAAACCGGGATTGCAAAATGTGGTGGCTGATCATCTTTCGAGACTGCAACTTGAGGCTCAAAGCGATGATGATATTCCCATTGATGATTCCTTCCCACATGAACAACTCTTTGTTCTTGCTCATCAAGTCACCCCTTGGTATGCGGATATAGTGAACTTCATTGTTAGTGGTGTACTTCCCCCGGAGATGTCATGGCAACAAAAGAAGAGGTTTCTTTCCGAGTTGAGGAGATATGTTTGGGAGGAGCCTCTACTTTACAAGCTTTGTGGGGATGGAGTGTATAGAAGATGCTTGCCGGAAGATGAAGTTCAAAGTGTGCTCCACCATTGTCATGCCACTACTTGTGGTGGTCATTTTAGCACCGACAAGACCGTTGCAAAGGTGCTCCAAGCCGGGTTCTATTGGCCTACACTCTCCAAGGATGTGAGAAGTTTTGTGCTCTCATGTGACAAGTGCCAAAGAACCGGGAGTATTTCCAAGAGGAATGAGATGCCCCAACATTACATTTTAGAGGTGGAACTCTTTGATGTGTGGGGGATAGACTTCATGGGTCCCTTCCCTCCTTCTCACAACAACCTCTACATATTGGTGGCGGTCGATTATGTTTCGAAGTGGGTTGAGGCAATTGCAACACCCACCAATGATTCCAAGGTGGTGATTAAGTTCCTCAAGAAGATCTTTGCAAGATTTGGAACTCCAAGGGCCTTATTGAGTGTCAATGGCACTCATTTTTGCAATCGACCTCTTGATGCTCTTCTAGCCAAGTATGGGGTGACACATCGAGTTGCTACACCATATCATCCCCAAACTAGTGGCCAAGTAGAGCTTTCTAATCGGGAAATCAAGAGCATTTTGGAGAAGACAGTCAACCGTTCAAGGAAGGATTGGTCTCTTAAGTTAGATGATGCATTGTGGGCCGACCGGACCGCATACAAGACTCCATTGGGAACCACTCCGTACCGGTTAGTTTATGGAAAAGCATGTCATTTGCCGGTTGAGTTGGAACACAAAGATTTTTGGGCCGTTCAAACTCTTAACTTCGATCTTGCAAAGGTTGGATAAAAGAGGATGTTACAACTTCAAGAACTTGATGAATTGAGGTTGGAGGCTTATGATAGTGCCAAGTTGTACAAGGAAAGGACTAAGAGATGGCATGACAAGCATATTTTCAAGAAGAGATTTGAAGAAGGAGACCAAGTGTTGTTGTTCAACTCAAGGTTGAAATTCTTTCCGGGCAAGCTTAAGTCCCGATGGTCGGGTCCTTTCCGGGTTTTGAAGGTTTCCCCCATGGTGCGATTGAGATTTGTGGGGACGATTCTGAGCCATTCACGGTCAATGGGCATAGACTTAAGCCCTATTTGGTTGGTCAACCTCTTGAAGATCGCCAAAACTTCAACCTCACCGCTCCCGGTGCGGTTTGAGAGGTACTTGGTCAAGCTTAAGACGGTAAATAAGCGCTTCTTGGGAGGCAACCCAAGCTTTTTAGATTTTATTTTTCATTTTTTTTAGGATTTTCTAAAATTTTTCCTCATTTTTCTTCTTTTTATTTTGTTTTTTTCTAGATTTTCCCCTATTTTTAGGATTTTTCTTTAATATTATTTTGATTTTTCTAGGGTTATTAGACATTTCTCTCTTTTTCTAGGATTTTTCTAGGGTTTCTATTTTATTCTTCTTTTTGGAGGTATTAGTTTTAGGGAAATGAAAAGAAAAAAAAACATAAGAAAAAAAGAGATTGAGAGTGAGTGAAAAAAAAAATAAAAGAGAGAGAGTTGAAAAAATAAATGAGTGAAAAGAAGTAGTGTGGAGAAGGATGGATTGAAAAGTGAGAGAAATTCAAGAAAAAAATGCATAATTGAGAGTTGGGAGATTTGTGGGATTCGAACTCAGGACCATGCAAGGTAAAAGGAAGGGGCACGGTCCGTGCGCCCCTCCAGAACTTCAACAATTGATCAGGTAAGGGAGGCACGGTCCGTGCTCCCATCGTAAACCCTAAAAAAAAAAAATCAGCTTCATTTTCTTTCTTTCTTTCTTGATTCGGTCCGTGCGCCACTCGCTCCCTCTTCTCTCTCGCTCGACCAGCCTCCACTCCACAAAGCTTCGCTCGCCCAACCTCCGTGCCTCTCCATTCGCTCGCCCAGCCCCTGCTCCTCTCCTTCTTGCTCTCGCTCGCCACAGCACTCGCACACACCAACGCTCGCCCAGCCCATAGCCCACGCCCTCACCATCTTCCTCTCGCACACCACACACAAGCGCTCGTCCCTCTCCATCCGCACAACACTCGCCCAGCGCACGCTCGTTGCCCGCACAACACTCGCCCAAACCCTAATCTCTCCAAACCCTTAACTTTCTTCTCAATTTCTCTTGTACCAAGGTTTGATTCTTGTTTATAGTTTTCTTTGTTTAATTTGCTGATTTTTGAGATACTTTGTTTTGGTTTTTGAATTTAGGGTTTCTTGTGCTTAATTGGTTTGATTTGGTTTGGTTGATGCCCAATTCAATTACTAAGGTTACTTCGAACCCTATTGCTATTTTGGTGTGAATTGTTCAACTTTGTTTTGGTTGAATTGATTAGAGACTAATTTGAATGCTTTGGGTTTGATTGTGAATTTGGTGTGGTGTGTCTCAAATTTTAGTGTGGTTGTTTGGTTGATTGTATATACATTGAGTCTTTGGTGGTAGTAATTTAGTCATTGTGTATAGTTAACTTGTTTCTTGCTTTAGTTTTAGTTTCATTTCGTCATAGTTAAGAGTTTTTGGTGATTTGTATATAGTTGGTCATTCACCTTTGTAGTGTTTTTAAGTAGTGTTGATTTTGAGTTTGGTTTGTTTGGTTTGCTAGGATGTACATATGGTTTTAGCTTACCTCTTTGTTAGACTTTTGTCTTAGGAGTCTAAGTTTCGTGTTTCTTTGTTTTGTTTATGAGTCAATGATGGTTCGTACAAACTAACTCCACCATCCATTTTGAGTCTTTTGCACTTTTGTATATAACTAACATTGTTGTACCCTTTGTTATCGAAGGATGGCTAGGGGTAAAGGTCCAGTTCAAGAGGAACCATCTTCTAAGAGGCGGAAAGCTGATGGAGGCAAAGGAAAGGACAAAGGTGCGCGCTCGTCACGGCCTAATCGAGGTAACAATCCATTCAATCTTGAAGGTAAAATGTATGACCGTTACCTTGCTTTGAGCAAGTGTAAAGTCGTAGCCACTAGATATATGCATGAACCCTTCTTGGTTGCGACTGGCATGTTAACTGCTGTTGAATGGTTATTAAATCGTTGTGGCCTGTTGCGTTTTGCTCGGATGAAAGAACCTACCTTACCTTGGAGGTGCTTAGCACTTTCGAAGTAGACTTGACTACTAGGGACGGTTTGATTAGTTTTAACATCGATGAGGAGACCCATTCCCTAACTTTGGCTGAATTTGCTGAGATATTTCAATTGCCTGTCATCACTGATAGAGGGAGGCGAGAGATGCCTGATGATGATGTATGGAACCCCAAAGCCTTTTGGCAGTTCCTTACTACAAGGGCTAATTATAACCCTCGCAAATCTAAATGCACTGCCATCCACAATCCGACTTTTCGGGTTGTTCAGCAGATTTTATCCTGTGGAATGTTTGGTCGTGGTGATAGCATGAATGTTGCATCTAAGGCTGAATTTTTTGTGCTGTGGGGGATGTATTATGCCCGACCTGATGTTAACCCCGCTGCCCTTTTTGCTCTTCATTTAGAGAGACATGATAGCCTGGGGAAGGGGGATATTGTTATGGGGGGTCTACTCACTGTATTAGCGAGACATTTTGGTTGGGACCCTGCTCGCCATCAGCGAGATTTAGTTGGTGGACCTTTGCTTTTGGATGCTAAGACCTTTTGTTCTATGAAAATGTGTATATTGGACGGGGCTGCTGTTTTGTGGCGGTACCCTAACAATGAGTTGATGCGGCTTCCCCATGATCATGTGTCCATCCAACATGTCCCTAACATCCTCTTTCTCCCTCCCATGGACCCAAACCAGCCCGATCTTGAGGCTCCACTAGCCACCCGCGAGGATGGAGAGAGTGGTGACAGTAGCAGTGACGAGCACAGTGATGAGGGTGATGGTGAGCCTACCATTGAAGAGAGGCTTAACGTTCTCCAAATTTATTGTGAGCTTGAGTTTCAAGCCCTTCGGGATTCCCAGGGTAGGATTGAGCGTAGTCAAGATGAGATGCTTGCCTTGATGCGATCCGTTCGTGATTGGCAGCTTAACCATACATGCAACCCACCCCCTCCTCCACCTCCATGATACCTCTTTGTGCCCTCTTTGTGTTTTCTTCCTTTGTTTCTCGGGTGCTGTTTCGCATTGCGGACAATGCTCGGTTCAAGCATGGGGGGGATTTGTGTAAACTTTTTGTGGATATGTGTGTTTTGAGTCGTCTTTATTTTTTATTTTTAACTTGTTTTGAGTCTTTTTCTTTTGTTTTGATTTTATTTTCTTTGTTTTCTTGATTTGCTTGTAGTTTTTAATTTCTTCTTTTCGTAGGTTGTTTTCGTTTTCTTATTTTCTTATTTTCATTTTGAGTCTTGAAAAAAGTTTTTGAAAATTGAAAAAAGAAAAAAAAAATTAGAAAATTAAAAAGTTAAAAAAAACTGTTCGATATAGGATTTGGCGAGATAGTTTTCTTTTGACTTGATTTGATCTTGTATAGCCCGTTTGTGAATGACTGTGAATTGACACGAGTTATGAAGCTAAATGTTGTGAGAATTGTGCTAGGATAGTGAGATCAATTACTTTTGTCACTATTTTAAGAGTGAGTTGTGCTTATGCATATCTTTCAAACTGGGTAATGATTGTTGAGCGCTACCCGTGAGTCCACATAAGCCTTAAAGAAAAGACTAATCATTTTTATTAGTCTAATTTCCATGAGTGACTCACCATTGTGGCATCCTCCTTCATCTGCTTTGCATCTCCTTGAAATTGCTATGCGTTGTACATTGACAAGATGATAGAGGCATTAGGAATTGAACCCGCAAGCCTTGACCACCCGATTATATCAGAAAATCCGTAGTTACCTCTTTCTTGCCTTGACCATTTCTTTTCTTAAACCCATATTATAAACCTTGGCCGATTATATTTCCTACCCTTAAGCAATTGCTTGAAATGTTTTGAGTTTGAAGTTGGGTTGATTATGGTTACTTTGGTGGTTTGGTTTGTGATGGGGATTGGTTTGAGTTGTAAATATTGATTTGATTCCCCAAATTATGTACATTGAGGTTGTTGGGTAGAATTGGAACTTGCCTAGTGAGTTGTATATAAGTATGATGTTGTTTGTTTGTGTGTGTGTTTGAATCAAAGGTGAAAAGAAAAAGAGAAAAAAATTAGAAAGAAAGAAAAAAAAACAGAAAAAAGTGAAAAAGAAAAAAAATCGGAGAATTCCGGAAAAAGAAAAAAAAGAGAATAAAGTGCTTGACTTTTGGTTTCTTTTATTTTGTTTTTGAGGCGAGTTTCTAATTGATAGTGGGTGTTTTGGATTGATTATAAGTGGTGAGATGAATGTATGTATGTTGAATTGGTGCGAAATAATTTCAAGCTTTGGCTTTTAGCTCCTCAATTCCCAAATATTATCCACTCCTTACCCTTAACCCTAGCCCCGTTACAACCCTTGAAAGTCCTCTTGATTGTCATTGTTGCTTTGCAAATTGCGGTGGAGAGTTGAGATTCTTAGCAAATACGTGGTTGGTTGTGGCTTTGGTTTGAGTATTTGAGCGAACTTTCAATGATTTTTCATATTTAAACACATGAGAGGAGTGTTTCCACATTCCCAGAAAGTGAGTTTGCTCTTCATTCTTACCTAGTTTCATGCTTAACATGTGCCTTCTTATCTCATTTGGTGATTAAGGGTGATTGGTTGAACTTGATGAGTACCGTTCTTGAATAATTTGTCTTCATTTACTTGTGTAAATTGACTTCTTTTTCACTCTTGGGCTGTACTTTAGATTAGATTGGGTTGATTGAATGTTCTATCATTGCCATCCTGCGGAGTTGTAATTAAATAAAAATTTTCGTTTTTGTTATTTTTACTTTTGAGTCTTTTTATTTTTGCTTGAGTTCTTTGAGTCTTTTTGTCCCGTTTTCTTTTATTTTCTTTCATTTTCTTTCTTTGCCTTTTCTTTTGAGTTTGGACTTGCTTAGGGACAAGCAAGGACTAAGCATGGGGGATTTTGATAAGTGCTTCTTGTATATATGAATACTTGGTTGTTTTGATGAGAATTTGGGGAATATTTGATTTGATTATATTGTTTTATGCCCGAATTTCCCATATTACGCTTGGTTTGGAGTTTGGTGAGTTTTGTAGGGAATTTGTGAAGAATCGATGTAAACCGAGCCAAAAATCAAGTGTAGATCCAAGCTGCATGCATAAAGGACCAAGAAGTGTGGAGATTGGATCACCAAGGACCAAACAGAGGCCCAAAGAGCTCCTAGGCCCGAGTTAGCAGTGGCACGGGTGGTGTCTGCAGTGGCACGGGTAGTGCCTATGACCAGAACATGAAGAAATGTGTGCAGTGAAGCGACACGGGTAGTGCCTAGGGGGGCACGGTCCGTGTCACTATGAGCACGGTCTGTGTCACCCCTGGCACGGTCCGTGTCTCTTGTGTCTTTTCATTTTCGGCGGTTTTGAGTTGCTATTTGCCTATATTATGCTTATTTCCGGCTATGAAGAAGAGAATCATCATTCCACCATCTTCCATTCCATGCCCTAATCATATCCATATTCCATCCACCATTGAAGATTGAGAGAATGAAGATCGAAGAGCATCTTGAATACACTTTGAAGTGGAGGAGCAAAAGTTCTCCATAGTTGATTCCTAGCAAGATTGTTCTTCCCTTTGGTTTATTTCTCATTCTCTCATAGATTTTCATATGCTTTCTAGAATAGATTTCAATTGCTTTGTAGTTTTAAACATGAATTGTGAGTAGTTCTTTTTAGTTTAGGGGATGAACCTTTGAAGTTGCTTGATGAATTGACTTTGTTGGATTGAATTATCATGAATTTAGTTTGTTTCAATCTATTTGGTCTTTGAATTGAATTGTTATTGCTTTTGCTTGATCACCAGTTGTAAGTTAATAGGTTGTTGAATGAAGTACCGAAAGGAGAAGTTTGATTACCTGAAAACCTAGATTAAACTAGTTAAAATTGTCTTGACATAGAAGTTTTAACTAGGGTTCTTGAGATAATTAGAACTTTAACCTTGACCAAATCAAAATAACCACGAAAGTAGGTGCTTGGTTAGTCTTGGCAATTCGCTCTAGTGACAAAATCTCATTGTGAAGTGTTTTATGCTATTATCGAACCTTGATTGTGCAAATTAATGAAATGAATGTTCAATCCACATCATTGATTCGTTATTTGACTTAGATTTCATCCCCTGAACGTCCCTTTTCCTAGATTAAATCAGAATAGTTTTGTGAATATTCGTTAGTTTAGACCTTGATTGAGATTAGAATTAGATTTAGTTACTTCAAACCCAAAAAACGGATCGACTTAGCGATCAACTAGGAGGCTAGTTCAGTGCGTTGAAAGGAAAAGTCCCTGTGGGAACGACCTTGATTTATGCTACAATTTCACCCGTGCACTTGCGGCTTATCAGCAGGCCGACTCGACCGAGTCGCCCAAGTGACTCGGGCGAGTCATCATTCTGGTGGCCTCCTCTTGCTTGGCTGAAGTTGGGAAGTTTGCCAACTTCCAGGCCCTTGTCACGGGCGAGTCAAGCCCTGACTCGGGCGATCTTCTTGCTGGTTCTTCCTCCTTCTTCTTTTCTCCATATTTGGTAGATTTTGCTCCATTTTGTCTTGGTTTTGGCTCAACATCTTATTTCTCTACAAAACTAATAACTTTAACTAACAAATAAACCGGGGTTAGAACACGTAAAAACACCCTAATAAAGAGAAGAATTCGGCTCGGAACGAGACCGAACACCACTCCCACACAAGGGTTTGCTCGCCCCGAGCAAACTTAAAAAAAAAAAAAAAAGAAACTAAAACCCTAACTCATTTTCGCAGGAATCGCGAATGCATTTAGCGTATGCATTAAGCCCTTTAAACCCCTCGGTAGCCCGAGTGGAGGAGGTATGTCTCGTGAGGGTTTCTAGAAGCTTTACCTACAAAAGCCACAGAAAAAGGAGAGAGGAAAAGTGAAAAACAAAACAAGTTTGAAAAGAAAGAAAAAGAAAAACGACTTTGTTTCAAGGAAGAATGCAGTCTCAATCAAGAAAACCTTATTAATCCTCCAAATGGAACTGTTATGAGCATCTCACAAACACCTAACTTAGGTAACTATCAACCTTTTAGGTTTTCAATCCCCTACACCTCATGAAAAGCTACTTCCCTTGTGCTCATGTAGAAGTGGGTTCTAACCGATTCCGTTTGACCCCTAAGACTTATACCCGAGCTCAAAATCAAAACGAACAAGAACACAAGAGATGCCCTCCCCCGCATTTGGTCGCCCTTGGCTTGGTGAGGGCCGTTGGTGATGCAAGGAAAGGCTCCTCACTTTTGAACAAACAACTTTCTTTTAGGGTTGGGATTTCCCAACAATTTTTTAAGGCTTAATGGTCGAGGTTAGTTTTGCGGGAATTGCATGGCCCAAAATTGGGGTTTACCCTGCCAACACAGTCTTTTCCATACACTCCCCGTCGAGAATTCGATATAGGAGGAGCTTAAGGGGTATTAGCATCATACCGCTAATACCGGTCCCGTGTAGGTCACTAACATTATGTTGGTTAATGTCGTTCAACTGACACGCCCCAATTAATCCATTTATTTGAGAATTGAATTCTCTTATTTTCTTTGGTTTTGGTTTTGCTTTTTCCTTTTCTCTTTTTTTTCTTTCTTTTGCAAAGAACTAGCTCGGATACAGGTCTCTAGGGTCTCCCAGTTTCAACTAAAACGTGAAGAAAAATCAGGGCCCTCACTAGACACTCGATGAAGGGAATTTACTTAAGGTAAGTCATGACAATTACCCAAAATAGAGTCGGAAATGCTCAGACCGTTTGCTTTTAAAGAAGATTAAGAAATTCTTCCTAATTTTTGACAACAAAATCCAAGAAACGCAACCAAAAGCGAAAACAAGTCAAAAACAAAACTTTTAAAGCTTTTCACTCCCTTTTTTCTCCTTTTTAGCACAAAAATTTTAGATTTTAGGATACAAACTACGAAAAACAAAATAAACGACTTAAACTAGGTGATCTACCCAAGACCACTGGAAGGATCACCCCCCACTCCCACACAAAACGTCACAATGTCCCCATTGTGAGAAGAAAGGTGTCAAAAGATAGGTATAAAACCTAAGAAAAGCACACAAAACACGTAACACATAAAAGCGGTGGCGACCCGAGCCCACACGGCTCCAACAACAAGATAATCCCAACAATCACACTCAAAAGGGTTCGCCACCCAAAAGGAAAAATCAAGCATGCAACATGGATCAAATATATATACAATCAAAGAGAATGTGGAAAGAGGTTACCTCGAAGTCTTCAAGCAAGCATAGTCAATCCACGACCCAAAAACAGCACACCATAGTTAGACATAATCAATAAAAACATACTATGGGTGAAGTGATACATGCGAGATCAAGAAGGAAAAACAAAAACAAAAGACTCTAAAGACACACTAACAAAAGAAGACTCAAAATATTTACAACATTTACATTGCTAGTTACTAACCTCAACCCCGAATCTCATAAAATGAGACGGGAATTGAGGGTGAAAACCAATCAACATTACCAACATACATGATCAACCAATGATTAGCATCCAAACAATACTCAACATCCCAACAATTGACCAATATCTCAACCATGACCCATAACGAAACAAACGAAACGGACATTTTATCAATCTAACTCAGAATCAACAACCTTCTACCCGAAAACCCCTCCAACTACAAGCACATCCCCCCCTAACAGTTGCTAATACAAGATAAAAGCATGTTCAATCAATGAAAAAGGGAGAGGGAAACAGGGTGCTTACAATCACTGTTGGGGTCCTCCAGGAGGAGGATATGGGTAGTACGGAAAGTATCCGGGGTAATGCTCGTTGACGTATTCCGGTGGTGCCGGTGCGTGATGTTCCACGACATAATGATGATACCCCCAATCCCTCTAGTACTGATTCTGTTGGCGGAAGTAATCATCGTATCACTGGAAATGATCTTCTTGCCGCTGGAAGTACTCCTCGTGCCTTTGAAGTGTCGTTTGCTGGGTACGAAGGAGCTCCTACTGACTCTCTAGAAGGTTATGTTGACTTTGGAGCAAGGTTCGCTACTCCTGAAAGCCAACATTCAACTGCTCTAACTGATAGCGAAGATACCCCATTGATACGTTATGTGAGCCGCTACCACTCGCTTCGCCATGAGTCCTTTGGTCGCCTTCTTCCTCCTCTTGTGCATAAGGATCATCGGCACCACCGACCCGTCAAAAAATTCTTGGGTTCTCCCCGCACGACCAATTATATTCGTTGGTCACATCCAAGAAACGCGCGGCCCGTTCATGATGCAAATGAATCGAAGTTGCCGCTTTGTCGGAACCATGCTTGTAAATGGTCTTCGTGCAGTGCTTCTCAAGGATACCCATCCGTTGCAAGCGCATGCCATCGATCGGATCGGGGAAATAACGAGGGGTAAACTTCATGAGATAGGCCCCAAACCTTTGCTTCTTCAAAAAGTGGCATATAATATGCCCTATACCAATCGTTATCAACAAGTTCTTCGAGGTAATCTCCTTCAAACAGTGTAGAATACACGACCCCGTATTGACCCTTTTCCCTTGGAGAGTGCTGAACATTATAAAAAGGTCATCTTTCCTAACATTAGCTCATCTATCATCCCTCCCAAAAACCGAACTCGAGACTATTCTATGGAAAATTCTCACTGCCAAGTTGCACAAATCCCGAGCCTTCGAATTCTTGGTACAATGGAAGGTATTTAGGGCATGCGAACGATGATGCTTCCTCCTCCAACAAGTCAAACGCCTCATGGCGGTTTGTTCATCAAAATGAGCAGCCTCTTCATAAAACATCCCATCCTCCGGTAAACCTAATGCGCGAGATAGCTCTTTCACTGTGCAAGTCCTTTCTTTGTTGTCCACCCTATATCGAAACTTCGCACTAGGTTTTCCATCATCCTCAACTTGCAATGAGCTTAAAAACTCGAGGATTGGTTGGTCGTAGATAGACTCATCAATTTTGATAAAGGTGTCCCACCCCAAGACTCGAATAAAGTATTCGAAACTCGGCCCGCAATAAACCTTTTCCACAGTGGCCTCATCATAAATACCGGGAGCACACAATTTCTAACGTTGATACATCTCGTACTTTTCTTTGTGGTGTGCATTCCGAAATGTGATTCTTACTGCCGCAGCTTGAAGCGGTGTGGGTGGTTCTGCCTTGTAACGATCTTTGGCCACGACCAAAGAGGATTCAGGTGGAGGTGAAGGATATCGTTCCTCACTAGTGCGTGCACGCATAGATCGAACCATTTTTGTGACGTGGTACAACACAATAGAACTCAAACAACACCCAATACAACCAAAGACAACTCACAACTCTAATTTCCAAATGAAGTTTCACAAGCAACACCCAATTTAGTCCTAAAATTGAACCTTTAAGCACCAAAACTGAGGGTTACCTTTCAATTTGTCACAAGGGGGAGGAAAGTTGCTAAAATCTTGAGTGCAAACTCCAACTTTACAAAAAACACCAAGAAAGCACACCAAGTTCCCTTGCTATGGTGAAACCGAGCAACAAGAGAGTACCCAACTCACCAAGCAAGACAAGGGGACGATTCACACACCAAAACACCACCACAGCAGCGCACCTTCGCACAACTCAGCATAGTGACGATTTTAGGGACAAATTTGAAAAATCTGAGAAGAAAGAGAAGGAATTAGTGAAGATTGAGAGTTAGGGCAAGGTTCTAGGGTTTGGGGGAAGTAAGAGAGTGAGATGAGAGAGAAACTGAGTGAGAAATTATGAGGGAAGTGAGAGAAATCTGAAATAAAAAGCCCGACAGAATTGCAGATCTGCACACGACTCAGTCGAGTCGTCCACCTGACTCGCCCGAGTCAATCGTCTGTGTGTACTGCTGAGTTTTGGCCGAGAGACGACTCGACCGAGTCGTCTGGATGACTCGACCAAGTCATGCTTCTGGAATCTTGGAATTTTCACTCAAAAACTGTCCAACTGTAGACCCCCCAGATGGAAGACTCGACCGCGACAGAACGTGACTCGCCCGAGTCACCTGTCTGGTCTTGAATGCTTGTGTTGTTTTCTTTCTCACTTCTTTGGAGCTCAGTCAATCGACTCGGTCGAGTCGACCACTGACTCGGTTGAGTCAGTCTTCTAGAACTTCTTGCCCTTCTTTTCTACTTGAATTTCAAAATCAGCTCAGCAAAGCAACTCGGACGTGACTGGATGCAACTCACCCGAGTCATGTTCCTGCCCAAAGATTGAAAAAGTTAGTTTTCTCAAAATAATCTAAGTATGTAACTCTCACTTCCACTAAAAATTTTCCAAACTCTCAACACTCTAAAACCTCCCCGGGCACCTTAAAACCCGAAACACTTACCTAATAATCAAAAATTCTAACCAAAAACTATCCTAACTAAAGACTTAAACAAAATGAAACCAAAAACACACAAAACCTAAGAGAATAACTACCCAAAACTTTTTACAAGAAGAGAAAAAAACTGGCATGCATGCCTCCCCACTCCCACACAAAAAGATCACACTATGTCCTCATTGTGACTAAAAAGAGAGGAAAACAAGCATCCTAAAAGAAGAAACAACAAAAATCACACCAAAGAAACGAAAAAGAAACTTCTCACCAATTAAATTTAGAAGATAAGGAAAGATGATACCTGATTGGATTATAATTGAATCTTTGCATGACTTGTAAATGGAGATTGATTATACAAGCCACGAATGATGCACATACGCACAATAAATTGATCCTTTCCTCTTGTTAGTGCATAATTAGGAGAAGTAAACAAAGAAAACAAACTAAGAGAAGAAAACTAATTTACAATATATACAAGATTGTTAACATACCTTCCTTCAATCAACAGACGGATCGTGGAATGTCACACATTCCACATCCACCTTCTCCGGAAGGTCCAAGAAAGGTTTCAACCTGTGACCGTTAACTTTCCACACAGACTCATTAATGGGGTTCTTAATCTCAACAACTCCCGATGGAAACACGGTGGTCACAAATATATGGTCCCGTCCACCTAGATTTCAGTTTACCCGCAAACAAGTGTAAACATGAGTCGTAAAGAAGGGCTTTCTTCCCCGGGACAAAGGTCTTCCGAAGAATCACTCTATCATGCAACACTTTCGCTCGTTCTGTGCTCAATCTCCCGTTCTCATATGCTTCCCTCCTTAATTCATCTAATTTGCACAAGGTAAACTTCCTAACATCCCCAGCCGCCGAAAGGTCAAGGTTCAAGGCTTTCATAGCCCACCACGCCCTATGTTCAAGTTCAACTGGTAAATGGCATGGTTTCCCAAAAACCGCTCTGTATGGAGACATTCCTGTGGGAGTCTTGTAGGCCGTCCTATAAGCCCTTAAAGCATCGGTTAATTTGACAGGCCAGTCTTTTCTGTTCTTAGACACTGCCTTCTCAAGAATTTGCTTAATCTGCTTATTAGACACCTCAGCCTGACCATTTGATTGGGGATGATAAACAGTGGTCAATCTATGCTCCACAGAATACTTCCTAAGCAAAGCCGCAAAAGATCGGTTGTTGAAATGGGTTCCTTGGTCGCTAATTATCGCTAGAGGCACTCTAAATCTAGAGAAGATATCTTCCCGAAGGAATTTAGTCACTACTTTTACATCATTTCTCTTTGACGGAATGGCCTCTACCCATTTAGACACATAGTCTACTGCTAGAAGGATATACTCATTCCCAAAGGAGGTCGGAAATGGTCCCATAAAATCTATACCCCACACATCGAAGACATCTACAAAGATTTCGGGTTGTAGAGGCATCATATCCCTCCTAGATATCCTTCCTAGGCTTTGACATCTAGCACACCGCTTAGCGTAGTCATGGGCATCCCTAAAGATGGTCGGCCAATAGAAACCACATTGCAAGACTTTGTATGTCGTTTTCTTCCTAGAAAAATGCCCCCCACATGGTTGGTCATGACAAAATGATAAAACATCCAAGATAGACTCATCGGGTACGCATCTTCTAAGGATTTGGTCGGGAAAATACTTAAACAGATAAGGGTCATCCCACACGAAGTTTTTCACTATATGTAGGAATCTATCTCTATCTTGTTTATTCCAGTCCCCCGGCATTTCCCCGGTCACCTTAAAGTTAACTATGTCAGCAAACCATGGCTCTACTCCTATGCTAAGAATACATTCATCAGGAAAACTAGCATCAATAGGAGTTTCTTTCTCATTTTCAAGTACTATTCTAGAGAGATGGTCTGCTACCGGATTTTCAACCCCCTTTCTATCCCTAATTTCACAATCGAACTCCTGGAGCAATAGCAGCCACCTAACAAGTCTCGGTTTTGATTCTTTCTTTTCCATAAGGTATCGAATAGCTGAGTGATCTGTATAGACAATGACCTTAGCACCAAGCAGATAGGGTCGAAACTTTTCAAACGCATATACTACGGCTAAGAACTCCTTTTCGGTCACAGTGTAATTAAGCTGGGCTTCATTAAGTGTGTGACTACCATAGTGAATCACTACCGGTTTCTTATCAATGCGTTGACCAAGCACTACACCAATGGCAAAATCAGACGCGTCACACATAACTCAAACGGCTCTCCCCAGGTGGGAGGCTTGAGAATAGGAGGTGATATTAAGGCATCTTTAAGAGTGTTAAAGGCCTTCAAGCATTCATCAAAAAAGTCAAAAGTCGCCTCCTTGGCCAATAAAGCAGATAGAGGTTTGGCAATCTTGCTAAAGTCTCTAATAAAACGACGATAGAATCCAGCATGTCCTAGGAAAGACCTAACCTCCTTCACACAAGTTGGGGGGTCAAGTTTCTAACTAGGTCAATTTTTGCTTTATCCACCTCGATTCCAACCCTCGAAATCTCGTGGCCCAAGACTATCCCCCTTCACACCATGACATGGCACTTTTCCCAGTTCAAAGTCAGATTTTTATCTTTGCAACGACTCAAAACTCGACTCAAGTTTTCCAAACAAACATCAAAAGTCGTGCCAAATACAGAAAAATCATCCATGAAGATCTCTACACAATCATTAACAAGGTCAGAGAAAATAGACACCATGCACCGCTGAAAAGTTGCGGGGGCGTTACAAAGTCCGAAGGGCATCCTACGGAAAGCGAACGTCCCAAATGGACAAGTAAACGTAGTCTTCTCCTAATCACATGGAGCTATCGAAATCTGAGTATACCCCCAATACCCATATAAGAAACAGTAATAATCGTGTCCCGCCAACTTCTCTAACATCTGATCCATGAAGGGTAACAGAAAATGGTCTTTTCTCGTGGCCTTATTGAGCTTTCTATAATCAATGCACACTCTCCATCCTGAAGGAATACGGGTTGACACTAACTCACCTCTCTCATTCTCCACAACCATCAAACCCGTCTTTTTGGGGACCACATGTATGGGGCTTACCCACTTACTATCAGAAATAGGGTATATGATATCATTATCTAGCCACTTCAAAAATTTTTTCTTAACCACCTCTTTCATTTGGGGATTAAGTCTCCTTAAAGGATCCTTATGGGCCACGTTCTCGTCTTCCAAGAATATCCTATGCTGCACAATGGATGGACTAATTCCCCTAGTGTCTCCAAGTGTCCACCCTAAAGCTCCTTTATTTACCCTAAGAACCTCAATCAGTTTGGTCTCTTGATCCTCACCTAGTTTAGAGGCAATGATAACCGGATATGTTTCACTAGGGCCAAGGAACACATACTTCAAGTTAGATGAAAGGAGCTTAAGTTCAAGAGTTTTGGAAGATGGTGGCTCAGGCTCTACTGTTTCTGACACATTTTGAGAGGCAAACAATGATTCATACAACAATTCACCATTGAAAACATCAGAATCACATAATGAAATCACACAATCTGGGTCAAATCCTAACTCAACAAGCTCATTCACACTAGAAACATCAGCAAGATCAGAATGATCACTATCCTCAAAATCACTCACCCAATTCAAAGCATTACACTCTCGCTCATCAAAGCCTAAGGGGATACTTCTGCAAATCAAATATATTCAGTTCCATGGTCAAGTTCCCAAAGGTTAATTTCATCCTCCCGTCTTTACAATTTATCCAAGCATTGGATGTGGCAAGTAAAGGTCTGCCTAAGATGACGGGTATCTCATCACGAGTGCTATGAACTCTCGCAGTCTCTAACACGACGAAATCTACCGGAAACACAAAAGTTCCTACTTAAATCAAAACATCCTCTACTATCCCCTTAGGAACCCTCGTAGACCGGTCAGCTAACTGAAGAACGATCCTAGTGGGTTTCAACTCACCCAAGCCTAGGGTCTCATAAACATGTAGGGGTAAAAGGTTGACACTAGCCCCTAAGTCAAGTAAAGCTCTATCGATCTGGCTATCCCCTATGGTTATAGAAATGGTCGGACATCCGGGGTCCTTATATTTCACTGGAACTTGACTATACAGGATTGAGCTCACATTGTAAGCCAAAAAGGCCTTTTTAGGGACTTGGGTCGCTCTTTTGGTAGTGCACAACTCCTTAAGAAACCTAGCATAGGAAAGACACTGTTGGATAACATCTAACAAGGCAATATTGACCTTAATCTGAGAGAATGTTTCCCTAATCTTTTCCAAAAACTTCTGGTCCTTATTCCCCTTTAACCTTTGAGGAAAAGGTGGGGAAGGCTTGTAAGCCACAGGTGGTAAAGGACTAGACACGGAGTCACTCTAGGTAAAGCCTTGACACTTGAAGGCTCAACTAAGTTAGTTGGCCTCTCCTCCTCGTAAGGCTCATCCTCAACAGACACTAACTCATCATTAGGTTCATCACACACAGGTTATTTACCATGCACATCAGAAGGTAGTTTCTGAACCCTATTATCCACTTCTTTTCCGGACCTAAGAGTGATTACTACGTTAAGGCCTCTAATCTGGTTCGGGTCACAAGAGGACGAACCGGAGGCTTGCCCATTGGGGTTTGCCTCGAGTTGTCCAGGGAATGTATCCCTATCCCTATTAGACATCATTAACTGAGCGACACTCTCATTCAACTGTTTCATCATTTTTGCCATACTACTCATGGAATCCTGAACTTCTTTCAAACTAGATTCTAACTCCTTATACTTTCTATCCCCCTTATCCTCACTTGGATACCCCGGTGGAGATCGGGTAAGGGTAACTTGGGGTTGAATGGTCTGCCCTCGAGGTGCTTGATAAGCAACCTGAGGAGGTGGTCTAGTCTGGACTTGAGGTTGATGAGGAGGAGGTGGGTTTCCTTGGAAACCTCCTCCTTGGTGAATTGGTGGCCTCAAGACATTCTGATTGTCCGCCCGTAAGACAAGAAAGGATGTTTTTGCACCCCGGGATATTTGTAGGGCCGGTATTGATTAAACATAGCATTCACATTTTCCACACTTGAGGACACATGTTGCATAAACAAGGGACAGTTAGCATACACATGGTCTGGTCCTTGACACCAAGCACAAGTCAACTGAGATTGAGGGTCGAGGAAACGGGTCGTTCTAAGACATTCACCTATGCACAAGGTTGGGATTTAGAGGACGCAAGTTGCTGCTGAGCTAAGGTTTTTACCATGTTTTCTAAGGAGCAAACCTAGCCTCGTACCCCGTACTCTCACTCACAACGTGAACTCCCCATTTTGCATTGGACAATTGTGCTCCTATCGACTCGTCCCTAGTGTTACCCCACTGCATAACCCTTTCTGACATACTTTCCAAGAAATCCCAAGCTTCTTCCGCGGTCTTATCCATAAACCCTCCTAAGCACATAGACTCTAAGGTCACTCAGGTTTCTTGATCAACTCCCTCGTACACTATTTGACACAATCTAACTAGATCGAAACCATGATGAGGGAACTGAGACAAAAGATTCTTAAAGCGCTCAAATGCTTTCCAATAGGGCTCCCCCTTATCCTGTCTAAAGTTCAAGATGGAATTTCTCAACTGAACAACCAAAGAGTTCGGGAAGTACCTCTTCATAAACACTTTCAAGAAACTATCCCAAGAGTTTATCGACCTAGGCTTAATACTATACATCCATCGTTTGGCGGAATCATGCAAGGCAAAAAGTACTTAAGCAAGACATAGTCTAAGGGGACTCCTGGTGGTGTGACCATACTAAGATATTCCTTGTACTCCGCTGTCCATATCAATGCTAACCACGTCCCAGTAAAAAGAGGAAGATTCTGAGTATGATACTGTCTGGGATCACAGGTAACCCCCTGAGGTAAGGCCGGTAACATGAAACATGATGGAGGTGGGTCATATGAAGGATAGAGTTGGTCGCTCAAGGTCACCCTCGGTTCTTCCTCACCCATGTTAGGCAAGTCAACTAAAGGTGTCTCTACTCTAACCAGTGTTTTGGTCTTCGGAACACGAACCCATCCTACGGTTTGACGCACTTTCTTTCTTTTTGTAGGTTTTTCTATTTTCAATTTTTAGTGGTTTTAACTTAACACTAATCGATCAAAGCAAATAACTATTCACACTATGCACAAACAAACCAATAACCTAATCTCCCAAATAACGCCATCCCCGGCAACGGCGCCATTGTTCGGTTGCGTAAATTGTGGTTAAAGTAAGGATTGTCGATCTCAGGGAGGGATGTCTGGTATGTCTTAGGATTTATGGTTTGTCAAGAGTTTTCCCAATACAAAAAGCGATAAATAAAGTAAAGGTAAGCAATTAAAGCTAACCTAGGTATGCATAATGACGATCAACATCCAAAAGCAATAAAAAGCAAGTAATAAGAAAGCATAAAAACATGAATCAAGTAGCACTAAAAACAATCAAGGAAACTAGAATCACAAAGCAATTGAAAGCAAGGAAATTATACCTTTGATGACCGAATGCTTCTAATCTTCTACCTTGGCTTGATTCTCTCCCGAACAAACGAGAAAATCGTGGATTGGATTACTAAGAATCCCCAAATCCCCACTTATGAGTGGAATTTGTGACCCTTAGCCCTCCTCCTCACTAAAACTAGATTGGATTGTGGCTAACTTAATCATCAAAACAAGAAATACTAAAATGAAAGCATAAATGAACAAGGAAAATGAAGAAAAACTCTGAAATTGCTTGATTGCAAGTTGAATACAAAGTAGCTTGAAGAACAAGACAATGAAAACCTAAGAGAGAGGAAGGAGATTACAACTTGAAAGCAATAAAAGCTAAATAACAACAATAGAAACTAGGCTAAAAGATTACTCCTGATAAAAACGTAGCTGAGAGTATATATATTGAGCCCAGGGTGAGTCTTCTTGCTGGTTCTTCCTCCTTCTTCTTTTCTCCATATTTGGTGGATTTTGCTCCGTTTTGTCTTGGTTTTTGCTCAACATCTTATTTCTCTACAAAACTAAGAAAATACTTTAACTAACAAATAAACCAGGGTTAGAACACGTAAAAACACCCTGATAAAGAGAAGAATTCGGCTCGGAACGAGACCGAACAGCGATCATAAGGGATATGCGTATATTTGGGTCGATCGGGAAGTCCCACTGTTGGTCTATACAAAATAACAGGTCCACCGTTAATGTGACAAAACACAATTAAAACATACAATTAATATTTCACTTATATTAGAGGTATCTTGCATAGAAAAATAATAAGCATAGTTGAAGGGCATAGTCATCATACTGTACCTCAACAATTCTCACTTAAGATTGGGAGAGTGAGTAACGTTAAACACTTGTAATTAATTAGCTATATACATCACTCAGATGTGCAACTATACACATATTATTCTGTTCGCAGGCTATGACTCATGACTGACTATCACCGTGTAGTTGCGGTTTATTTGTAACCAATTAACATAACTAAATCCCTAATATTAAGGATCAATATTATACACTAATAGGTATGCAAGTGATAATTTCTACCAAACCATACTAATTCTAATGAAACTTATACTATCCGTATAAACTTTATGTGATAGACTTATTGACTTTTCTCATTGCCACTCACACTTGTATTCAATTGACATTTGTTCCACCCATCCATTATTTCTTCTTATGTGTATTCATAATTTAACTATAGTATAAGTGCAGCAATTTGCAACACAGGAACGGGGTATTTCTATAGATATTTATTAATTATTAATTTAATACTCTAGCTACCGAAAGCACAACAAAAGGTAGATCCGTCCTCATGGTTTGTATTACTGCATATCCGGGGTTAACTCGTCCCAGTATAAAGCAAACTAGTCCTACGATCCTACTATGGTATGACCATCGACCCTTTATTATTCTTAAGCAACGACATATGGGCTAAATATATCATTGTGAATTAAACTAGGTTTAGAGACTTACCGGTGCTGTACAACAACAGTAGCTGGATGGACGATAAGGTCTCGAAAGTAGTTGTGCTAAGGCGAAAATGCTGATAATTTGGTTCTAAAAGCCCGCCAGAAGTCGATGGTAATTTCCTACGTCAAAACCGTGTCTCTTCAATTGGTGTGAGTGCAAAGGATGGGTGAGATGAATGAGAAGAAGTACGGGGAGTTGGTGTGTGAAGAGAGGTGGTGGTGTCGGGTATTTATAGGGGCCATAGATGAGTTTACTGTTAACTTGAACTCTTCCATCTGTAATCTTTCACCCGTGATCCAAGAGATAAGAGATGGAAGATTTCCTCTTAGCCGATTGGTTTTTGTTTTGGCCTATATTCAAGGAGAGTATCAATAGAAGACTAAAGAGGAAGTAGTAGACTTGGAGTTGGGGTCTTTGATCATAATTTGGGATTATCAAGCCACGTATCAATTAATCAAGAAAGAATTCTACAAGTATTGGCAGATGGATAAGTATAGCCTAAGCTTACTAGGTGGTTTACCGTCATAATAATAATAATAATAATAATAATAATAATAATAATAATAATAATGGCATTGGTTAATACTAATAACAATAGTAATTGACAATAATAAGGACCATGATACATATATATTATTGGGTACGTCCAGAATAACATCATAGGTCTAGCCTTGTAATTATCTGCCATTGGACTTATCAGTACACTAGATCCATTAGTCCTCCATAATTATATGTTAACGGAGTTAGTAATATTTTGAGGGGCATTACACCATGACACTTAGAAAATCATTATCTTAGGAAAACATTGTCCTAGAAAGTCATTGTCCTAATATGGAGCTGATCTAGGGGGTTTCCTGCATATAGAGTCTCATGCATAGAAGTATAAAGCCTTATGTGTGTGTCTTTGTAGGACCCTAAAAAATCGACGAATTTTCGTGCAATGCTACTTGGGTGTGATTGAGAGCCGACTAAGATTATTTAATCCTTAAACAAGGATGTTTTATTAAAAACGTTTTGATTCTTTAAGTATCCTAAGCTTGTAAATTTATTTAGGGACAAGCATTTCGGTTTAAAATGCCAAACTACATCCACCTCAAGGTTCTTACCAAGCCCACAAGTGGGATAAGAACATTGGACTGGCCCAGTAGGCCAGACGACCATACTAGAGCACTGCCCAGAAAACAGGCCAGAAAGAGAGCAAGGTCGTTTGACCTTGCTCAATTTCTATCCTTGTTTTCTATTTGGTTGACTCTTTGGTGCACCTATGAGATGAATATCATTTTAGCTAGCCAAACATAATAGACAATCTCAAAAGTGAATTTTGCAAGTTAGGATAGAAAAAGGAGTCACCACTCGCCAGTAGATTTTAAGGAAATCAACGAACCTACAAAATAATGAAAACTCCGGCCTGCGAACCTGAATACCAAGATCGAGGGTAAGGTTACGAGTCTGAGAGTTAGAAAACTCTCAGACTCGTATGTTTGAAAACATAATGCTTGTTTGATCTAACTTTTGAGAGTGTTTTTGGAGTTCAAAAGCACAAACGAGGCCAAACAATATTTTTTTTTAGAAGATAATAATTGTTTACTAAAAACAGTTTTAGCCAAAAACAACTCCAAAAGCAGAAGCAGTAAATTGCTGCTTCTGCTTCTTATAAACTAATCACTGCTCAATCTATAAGATTCTTTAGTGATTAGTTTCCATAATTTTACATAAATATTCTGACTTTTTATAAAGATAGATTTAAATATTTTAATATTATGTTAGAACCTTTAATATTATGTTGGGCATTTTTATTATCTAATTTCTTTACAAATATGGTATTTAATAAACTTTTTGACACAAAAATATTTAATTTAAAGAATTGTATAGTTATAAGACCATATATAGTTAAAATTAATGTTAAAATTAAAATCTGATAATCTGTTTAAAAATTAATAAAAAGGAAAAACGTATAAATAATCATATAATAATTTTACTCCAGAAAAAGCACATGATAATTTTTAAAAGTTAGGCTAAACAATTAAATTTAATAAAAACACTATATCATAAGTTAAACCAAACACTTTAACTTATTAAGGTTGTGTTCGGCAGTAGCGTTCGGGTAGCGTTTAGCGTCTTGGCCAAGTTAAAACTCTAATTGCATAAATATTAGTGTTCGGTAAGCTAGTGTTTTGAGTAGCGTTTAGTTTAAGGAGCGTTTTGTGAGACGCTAATAAAGTTAACGTTTAGCGTTTGGAGTAGCGTTTCATATTTTTCGGCCAAAAAATACCCTTTGAAAATTTTATCTTTGGAAATTATTGATATCATTTTATGTTAATTCACATTAATATGTTAATTCAACCGCTAAATTTACCGCACACAATTCTCATTTGAACAGTCATCCGCTATCCGCTGCTTAAACCGCTATCCGTTACATAAACCGCTATCTGCTACATAAACCGCTATCCGCTATCTAAAAAAACTAATTTTACCGAATTGGCCTAAAATCACTTATGTCATAAGCTAGGCTAAACACTTCAACACCTCTCCAAAAATAGCTTTTATAAAAATTGTTTGTAAGAAGCAAAAACATTTTTTTAAAAGCTAGGCCAAACAGACACATACTCTATTGGAGTCGATCTTGAAAGAAAAAGAGCGGGGAAAAGATTCAAGAGTTTTGCAAGATTACATTCACGTCATGCAAATGAAATGATTTTTATAAGAAAATATGTACAAGTGTAGCATCGAGAATGGATTACATTGTTACAAAATAATAAAAAAGGCACAAATGATCTAACATCACTTGACATAAAGTATGCAAATGAGAGAAGCGAGATAATAGAATACCGATGTCAATACGTCGGGATTCTTTTGTAACACCACGGAGCTAGTATTGAGGCTCTTTGTGGTAGTGAAAGGGGGAGAGAGTATGAGTGTTTTCTTGAGAATTCTTGGATCTCCTTGCTTCAGCAGAATGCCCTGGTATTTATAGGGGGAGGAGGTGTGGATGAAGATTGGAAGGAATAAACATGATAATCAACATCTTTTTTTTGTTACACCATTTTTGTCTCAATCCCCTGGTTGTGTGACCTTAGAATCTACATGAAGGTCATCACGTAAACGCATGCATCATGGGATTGGGTTGACATAGCCCGATGTGCTGACTTAGACGACTTGATGCATCATCATAATGTTAACGCCCAATGATAGGTGTGTGGATGTCATTGCTCTTTTAAAGACAACTTGACATATCATTGTACTGTAAATGCCCAATGACAGACGAATGGATGTCATTGCTCTTTTAATGGCAACTTGACATATCATTGTACTATGAACGCCCAATGATAGGCACATGGATGTCATTGCTCTTTTAATAGCAACTGGATGTATCATTGTATTGTGAGCGCCCAACGATAGATGCATGGATGTCTTTGCTCTTTTAATGGCAATTGGATGTATCATTTTTCTTCTTTATAGATGTGACATACAGAAGATTCCTCCAACTGCTTGATGAGATTTTTAATGTCTGTAACAATCATATCAATATGCTAGGGGATTTGAATGGCCCCCTAAATAACCTAGATGAAAATGGGGTTATCTCCTTCGACCTAAACTCTTGAGAAACCTTGCAGGATGGTTTGTTGAAAACCAAAATGGAGAACTAAGGCTTCAGGATTCAAACTTAGCAAGTATAGGACCTGATTTCCAAACTCTATCAAGGTGATCATGAATGACAAAATCAACTGCTAAACCTTGGCTGTTTGGGAAACCATCGAGCTTTAACTTCACTCATCCAAAGTATAGACAAGAATGTGTCGACGAAGACCATGAGTATGAGGCATAATGAACTGAAGACGGTGGTGATCCTTGTAAGAAAATTTTCTCTTAGTTCGCCACTCTACGAAGCTTCTTCTAGCTCGAATGATAACTCTCGTGACGTTGAACACGAAGTTGTGGAAGACGCAATCGTTATGCTCCATATGAATGTCCCAAAATAGACACGTGGCTCTCAAAAACTCATTAGGATATAACACAATACAACCCTATGAAGAAAGTTTTTCAGAGTTTGTAACACAATACAATCCTTGTTGTCCATTGGCCAATTGAAGGAAGAGGTCAACTATCTATAGGACTTTGCTGTACCCTGGACCTTTCTTGTCAAATGACATTAATATAATAAATGACTATTAGCCTCCAAGTGTTGAAGGCAAATGGGGCATGAGGGATCAAGGATGATACCCCTCCATAGTCCATAGTATATTTCCTCCAATAGAAAAGCAAAAATTTGCTAGGAGGTGCCACACATTTCTAACAACTGACTCGTTGGGGACCACATTTTTTTAATGCACTTAAAGGGGACAAAGTTGTTAAACAATTGGCTGGCAGGTGATTTTCCGGCCATTATTAGTCGGAAAACATAAAATGACTTAAAAGCCCTTGGGGATGTTTGTGAAAAGACTATGTTGCCCTTATTTTTGTCGGCTGCCTTGTCCAATGTCTGGTGCAAATTTCCATCTTGCGATGGCATGGATTTCCGACGACCTCTGTTGAACTTTGGCGGGCTCTTTGCTCTATCAACAACAATCATCCAGCCATTAATAATATGCAAATACAGCAGAAAAGAATGAGACGTAGATTTCCCAAATTAGTTGCTTCAAAGTCCCTAGCTAAAGGTACAAAATCAGATTCGAACATCACGAAGTTTGTGAGGTCCTCTTCTGGGTATAATTGTTATGACCACAAGATCATAGGGTTGAATGCTCAAGCTAAGAATCTCAGTTCAAAATTCTAAAACCTAAAATAGAAGTTCTGAAAAAAAAAACCCTTTTGGAGGTCGGATGGTCATCAATCAATCAAATAATCCGAAAAACTAAACAGTACTCTGAGCTTACTTTGCCATTCATCTCTTGCAAAGCCAAACTAGCAGCCTCCTCAGTGGAGTACTCAACAAATGCGTATCCCTTTGATCTTTTTGAGATTTTGTCCATGATAACTTTGACTGCATAGAATGTTTCTCACACAGTTAGCATGGAAGAGAAATGCATTAAGAGATGAGGGGGGCGAAAAAAACCTATCTCACATGAAAGCAACTAAGCTTGTTTAACACTCAAAACTCCGCTCTGAGTATAAATATTTGGTACTACTGATAAGGAAAATTATCCAATGTTTGAGAGCTTAAACACCATGCTTGGCAGACGCAGCCGTCAGTTCCGTGAACAAATCATCTAGCTTGTTGAGAATATAAAGAGGTAAGAGTGAACGAGTCAGATTCATAGGAATATACAGGAGCCCATCAGATTCACAGACAAGGGAATATACAGCCGGCGTCCCAGCGTATCTCATCGTTGCAGAATTAGGGATCACCGCCATGTCTCAATCTGGAGAGAATTGGGAGTTGACAGATTTCTCACTTTCTATGTCATATTTGTTACTTTTTCACTGTATGTAGTTTTATTTGGTGCTTCAATTTGATTGGCATCTCCTAGTGTTACCCTGTCTTCAAGTTACTCTCAAACAATGTAGTAGCATTTTTTTTTGTAATCGAAACCCTAATTTTCCATAATCCACACCCACATGTATCATTGACAAGTTCAACGATGCAACAAACACCAAGGATTAAGGAGGAAGAATGATGAAGAACGAAGGTTCGATTAGTAGAGTGGGATTTACCTGAAGAAAGGAAGAATGAAGATGGTGGATGAAGGAGGAACGAAGGAGGAAGGAGCAATGGAGGGTAGTCTCGGCATTAATCTAAGCAAATTCAAAAAAAAAATTTAACTTTACTCAACTGTTACCGTTTTCCGGTAAATAATGGCCGGAAAGTCACCAACCAGCCAATTGTTTAGCAACTTGGTCCCCTTTGAGTGCATTAAAAAAATGTGGTCCCCCAATGGTTAGTTATTAGGAATGCATGGCACCTCCCATCAAATTTTTGATAGAAAAGCCAATATGAAAAATCTACCATCGGAAGATCTTTAGTTTTGTTGGATATCCAACTTCCAAATCCAGTTTTGAAGTTCCTAAATGTTGTTTGCTTTAGTATGTCATTCGGACATGTCATGTAACCTTGGAGAACCATTGTTCATTAATCTATGGTGTATAAATATGAAAACAAATTTAGTTTTAAGGTGCTAACCTACCACATCACGACTGTAGACACCGAGTATTTGAGCATGTAAATATAGGTGGAAATAAACAAATAAACAGAAGAAGCCGAGTCAAAAAGCTTGCTTACATGCACTCTAGATGCACAAGCTCGTACAAAAACACATGTATTATCACATGTGAAAAACCTAGTCAACTGCATGCATAACCTTTACGTAAGAAAAGAGCTTCATGCAAGCCATACAAGCCATGAAAAAGCTACGTAAAGAACACATGCAAGAGGTTACCTAAAGTCTCAAGTTCAAAACCTCACAAAAACACTCTTTTAAGCTCAAATAAGGCCCTATCGTCCAAGTGGGAACAAGCTGAACAAGCTGACTTCGTCTACACTCCATTCACACTCACACCAACCAAAGGTTCATGGACGAGGTTGAGGTTCATCCTCCCCCCCCCCTAGGCCGATCAACCTTTAATGAGTCCACACCCACATTCATTCACGCAATGCTGCTGACCACTAGGTGCAATCCCTTGACCACCTTAAAGTCCGATCGGACTTAAACCTCGATGACTCCTATGTCTTCAAATGCATGTATGTACATGAACCTCAAGGCCCCTCTTAGCCTATAAATACCACCCCAAAGTCGAAGCCAAACTCACTCACTCCTTCACTCATCCTTTCTCCCTCATTCTTACACTCATCCATTCTCTCATTCTCTGACTCTTTCATCACCTTCCTGTAATCTCTATTCTATCATCTTCATCTCTAATCTCTACCATACTCTTACCATCATAATTTCCATATTTTTACTCTCTTAAACCCCTAATCTTCATCTCTATATATTCTCCATTATCCCTCCATAAATCCCTAAAAACTTCACAAAAAAAATCCTACCTTTATATTACCCAAAAACTTCACAAAAAGAACCCTTTTCATCCACTTTTTCACCCCTTTTTCATAATCTTTCCATCCACAATTTTGGTACTACTTTGGCATCTTCAAGAGGGTTATTCATAAGAGGTTAGTTTAATGATGCTAAACTGTGTCTAACATGATTTACAATGTACCGATGCAATTTTAAGGTAATTTTCTATATTTCTAAATAATGGTTGCATAAATTGCTTTCTTCCAAGCATAACATCTTGTGAGCAACTTGAATTAATCTTAAAGGAGTTGGAACAAGTGGATGTTCACTCTCAAGAGGTTAATTTAATGATTCATGGGATACATCAAATAAAGGAAAAATGATTTTACAATTATTATTCATGAAATGTATGAATAATCCTTAAAGAGTTTTTAAAAGTAAACCTCAGCATAAATCCTCGTCCCGCGAACATTTAGAAATCTGAACGACGAGAAAAAATGTCCACAACGACATTCATGTTAAACGTCACCATTCGATATAAATTCATTGACTAACTATGCATTAGTCACATTCCTGAGTTATATTCACAACATACTTGTGTGGTTGAATCTAAGTTATCATCTTAGTTTCAAGTTAGTGAGTTATATCTTGTTTAATTTCAGGGTTTTTGGACGTTAATACACTATGTATTGAACTTTTTTCTTAGAAATACTATACTATACTTGGGGGTGTTGGACAATATACACCTGAAACGATTTCAACAGTGGCGAACTCAGTAGAGGTCTTGCATGGTAGATTGAGTAGCAAAAAAAAAACAAATCTTTAATAAATTAATGTTATGTAAGCAATTACAGATAAGCAAAGATGAATTCTATTTTTTTGCAAACACAAAACGTCGTTTATGTTAGTGAAAATGTGGAGTAATGATGTGTTATTTAAAAAAATAATTAAATTTCATTTGCACTTATTGTCCAATGCATGATATAGCATTAATTTCGTAAAAATTTTAATTTTTTTGCCACTCAATCTACCACGCAAGACTGTCACCGAGTTAGCTACCATTATAATTATTTCAGATGCACTATTGTTCAACACCCCAAAGTACAGTATATAATTGTTCAAAAAAAAATTCAATACATTATTGTCCAACATCCCCAAAGTACAGTGTATTAGCATCCAATAATTCTTAATTTTATTAACTTATTCTTAATTCAAAACTAACAAAACTACTAAAATTTTTAAAGAGTAATATTGTACTAAGATACAAATTGGTAAAATTTTAGCACATATCAATGTTAATATTTATAGACACAATAAATTCTTAAACTGAAAATGCATATAGGTGCAGCCGTACAGAGGTAGGCACAGGTAAATGCAAATTGGTGCAAATAAGCATAAATAAATACAAGTGATTGTAAGTTATGCCGGCAAGCACAAGTTAACAAATGACCTAAAGAATAAGCCGAAAGAAACTGAATACCTTATGTAATTGTTTGGCCCCCTATTTTAAGAATATTAAATGGGCCGCAACCAACACATAGGAAAGGGAATATATATCAAACCATTCCCGGATGATAACAAGTATAATTCACCAATCCCAGTTTCTATACATGCAAATTGTTTTTGCTTCCCACGAGATTTAAGCTTATGAGGGAGAGTAGAAAAAAAAAAAAAAAAAAATCTCTTTGATTGATCTCACCTGCGAGCAAGCTCAATCCATGACTTGCACATTTAACCTTAGCGAAAAGATGAGGATAGGTAGAAGCATAGAAGACGTAAGTTGTAAATTGGGGAGAATTGTAGACAAAGTAACTCATGTGTTACAACAGCCATTGTCATTTGTCACTAAAATTACAGTTGTTTTAGCAGCTCCTCCAACTTCAAAGGGTAGAGAGCAAAACAGGGATAAGAAATGGAGGCAACAACTTTGGGATCTGCTGTATGCTCCAACAATGGGGAGGTAAGCAGTGAGCTGTACAACAGTAACAACTAAAAAAAAGTGGAGGAAGCAGGGCAGGCACTCTGGAGAGCTGCTGGCGAATGAATACCTCGACATGAGATCAAATGAACGAACTAGAGATTGGATGCGTTGAGGGCCATCACCTTGCATTGTTCGTTCATTGCCAATAGCTGCGCTTCTTTCTTGTCTAGCAACGCGTGCAACCTCACATTCTCTTCCATCAGTCGCTGCACCTCCACCTCCTTTTGGCTTTTCTCTCCCTCCAACTGGGTTGTTTTCGCCACCAGCCTGTGTCAAACATTATTAAACAAAACCTACATAAACAAAACAGACATAATAGGAGCAACAGCCACAAACGAGTAGCAATTTCCTCCCCCAATACAAATGGTCTCACATTTTTAGTTCAACATGATTAAACCGACCACACTTGAATGAGTCCCTGGCACAAAATCCAATGAAGACCTCCATAAGATAAAGGCCCTACATATAGTTACTAACTTACTATACTGCTGAGAAGTGTGCTAGTTTGAAAATAATGACCATGCACATTAAAAAAGAAAGGCTGATGCTCTCCACATGATGGAACCAACTGGAAGCCAATGCCATCCTAGCATGGGATACGGAATGGAGTTTCAGGTTATAAGCATTCTAACTTCCGTTATGAAGCTTCTCCCAAAATGAGGGTAAGTTCAAATGAAACTGATAGCACATCTAGGAAATGCAGGAAGATTAGAGAGGATAAAAACCATGAATGCAGTGACTTAAGGTCAGGGAGTAGCCTCAATAGAGGATGAGAAGAGCAAAGTAAAGCCCAACAAGGCAGCTTCAGATGAACTGGACACACCATAGGATACCTTAATATGGCCTAAGTGGCTCAACAAATGCAAGGAGTGCAAGACCTTGGACAAACTTATCAGATCATCATCATATAAGAATTTGCCTCAAGGGACATGACCATTTGAAGCTTCTAAATTTGACATACATATCGAAGAAACAACAAAGAACCAAAGTCAAACAAACCCATCTCAAAGTCTTGCCAAAGGCATTTGTAACTCCACAGACGTACACACTCTAGTCCTTACATCATAATTGCAGCAAGGACAGTCTCTACTTCAGCCTTGAATAAATTGGATAGAGTGATAAATAACCAGAATCCAGAATACAGTTTGATGAGACACTTTTACCATAATTCAGTAATTATCGCTCAGTAAGGAACCCTTTTAGGTTCCACTATAATTTCCAGGGGATCCGAAACTATTTTGAAGAGATCTTCAAAATTTTAATCTAATTTGTAGTGCCTATGTCCACATGCCAATTTCTGACACGAGTACATCAAGGTAAAAACTAAAAAGCAGTGTAAAACTTAAACATGGAATGCATAATTTCAACAAAGATCACGGCAAGAAATACAAAAAGTATGTAACCAGCCACCAGCAACGTAGTCCATGCCATCACTAATGTTGTATAAAGACAAGGATAACTTTTCCACAACCAAAGGATCCCATGACCACCAGCTTCCAACTTTTCCACAACCAAAGGATCCCATGACCACCATCATGAAGAACAATGACAGAAAAATAAGACACGAGACAGTAAAGAATGCTTATTTATGAGGTACAATAATTAGCATATGTCAGTCAGGATTGTATATGCAAATTAACAGAAGATGATGCAGGGGCAACAGTATAAGCACCAAGCATTTGCCTCAGGGGCTGTGACAAGCAGAAATGAAGTATCAGCAGAATATAATGAGGCAATTTAATATGACCAACATAAAACAAGCTCAGACTGACCGTTCAAAAAGCTTTTCGATCGTTTGGAACTGCTTCTCAGATGAAATTAATGTTTCCCGCACGCTGATGAGACTGCTGACATAGGACTTCAAAGACTCGAAATCACGCTTCACACGAGTAAGCTCCTGCTCATTTTCTGCAGCTCGCTGCCTCTGCCTAGAAGTCTCCTCCACCAAGTCCTCAACTCGTTGACGCATCTCGTTTAGAATACAGTTTGTTCCAAATGCAAACCTTTCCATCTCCTCCAGTTTCAGAGACATGCTTTCCAGTTGAGTTTCCTTCTTTTTAATTTCTTCTTGACTGAAGTTTACTTTCTCCTTCTGAATGGCGGTTTCAGACTCTGCAATTATGACCCTTTTAACCAGAGCTTCCATCACATTTGTCACCATTTGAGCCGAGCTAAGCAATTCATCAACATAAGATACATGCTCCTTCTGAGTTAGGCTGCTCTGGTCTCTCGTTCCAATGCAAGCCTCATCCTCCAAATCACCAAATGTGGATAGATCAATGTTTTTGGACCAATTACATAGTGGAATCCCATCTTTGTCAACAATTCCAACCCCCTCCAACTGCTTTATCCCACAAGATGCTTCTGCTAGATGAGGAACGGCCATTACTCTTGCCCTGGATTTCAAGTAGGTCAATACTGTTGCTGCTGTTTTCACTCTCCTCCAGAGAGCATCTAACTCTTTCCCAGATTCTTCCTCAGACCCTTCAATGGAGGCTTTTACCTCCATAAATTTTGCTTGCAATGCATCTACTTGAGATTCACATTGCTCCATATCTTTCTTCCACAATGCATCACTTCCACTTACCTCGGATTTCAATGCTGAAAGGTCGCCATGATCTTCAGCTGCCATATCCTTTTAAAAGTTCCACAGAACTACCTCAGTGAAATTCTGGAATCACAAAAATCACGTTATTAGTAGCCGCCATCATGTAAAACAACATTCTTCATCCAAGAAATTGTATCACTCTTAAGGGCAACCTATCAGACAAAAGCATCAACGGGATTCTCACATTCTGATAATTAGACAAACTATAGACCAAATTTGACCAAAACTACCAAAATAGGATCCAAAAATCTAAGAACGACAACTTAAACTCAGATAAATTTGTAATTCTGCTACAATTCAACTCCAACATTCACCAACTAACAACCAATACATAGGAAGCTACAAAAACATACTGGATGAAAGAAAAAAAAGGGTTCTGAGCAATTATGAAAAGAGTTAAAAAAAAAAGTATAAATCCGTGTTTAAATTCAGTTCATTCATCGAAAGCAGTGATGGCCCTCCTTCGCTCCTAAACAACCAAACCAAAACTCTCAAACATCCAACTAACAAACAAGCCAATCAAACTAGAAAAGATATTCAAGTACCCTGAACTGTCAACCATGAGAAGGTAGAAACAAACAATGGCAATAGCGCAAAAAAAAAAAGGAAAACAAAAACAAAAACAAGACCACCACCAACGTTAGAGAATTTCGGCAATCAGCCATTCAAATGAAAATTTAGGACCCATTAATTTATTTTTAAAAAAAAAAACTCAACGAGTAAAAGTCGAAGAACACACAGACAGAATACCTAGATTTCGGAATCAAATGTGCTATTGAACCCAAATTTCATAGAACAACAAGATACCCACAAACGATACTAAGAAGCAGATAGATCCAAGCAACCATATCTTACATGGGCACTATTAATTACAACTATAACCAGAAAACAAGTGGGTACCAGCGCAACAGAGAAAAGTTTGGAATTAGGGTTTTGATAAGTAGAGAGAGAGAGATTCACCTAGAGACGAAGGGAATGAGATTGAAATTGAAACCCTGAAGAGGGTTGATAGCAGAATGAATGATAGGCGATGATTTGGTAAAGGTGCCCCCCCTTTGAATGCGAAATTACAACAAAAGGAGAGAGAAAAATGAGAGGAAGGGTGTTGGGGATGGGAACAAAGGCTGGCCTCTGGGTTTGCTTTGTCCCCCTGTACTTGCAAATGTTGACGATCTATCCCCTTGGATTCTAATGCGAAATTTGTAATTGCACATTTGCCCCCTTCCATTGCTTTCTTAAGTAGGTCAATTTGGGTTTTCTTTTCTTTGGATTTATACAAGAAGTTAAAAAAAAAATTGAGATTTTTATAGTCAATAATTTTTAATAATTCTTAGATTTAGTCTCAACTTCAGATGAAGTAAAAAATAATAATAATGGATAAGTAAGAATAATAAGAATAAGTATAAGGATGACATAAGGTATCACTAATATATCATAGGTTGATAGTCTTCTTTAAAAAAAATAAATTAAAAGGTACCTCTCATTTTGTGAAAAATATTATTAGACCTTCATATTTCTAGAATATATGTTAAGACACCCAATAATTTAATTTTAATAATAATTAAGTGACAAATTTAGCTATTTAAATATGTTTTTGACGAGGTTTTAGTAGCAAATTGCTTGAAAATGTTTATTGTCGATGAACGCCAACACTCAACAAATGATGGGCTTTTAAGCAAATAACAACTAGAAGATACTCTTAATTTGTGGAAACTATTTTTAAGCCTCCATATTTCTAGAACACAGTTTAAGGTACCCTATAATTTAAGTTAACAATTGTTAAACGAATTCGGTATTTTAAACATGTTTCTAGTGAGGTAACTAGCACTACATAAATGTCTATCATTTTTTTAGTCTTGACGTTTGTCGACAATAAGCATTTTCAAGCAATCTGTCATCAAAACCTCGCCAAAAACATGTTTAAATGACCGAATATGTCACCTAATAATTGTTAACCTAGATTATAAGATGCCTTAAAATGTATTCTAAAAACATAGGGGCCTAAAAATAGTTTCAACAAAATGGGGACACTTTTCGATCGCTTTTTGGCGTTAAGTTGTCCACGTAATCTCACTATAAACATGCTTAATCACCGAATTTGCCACCTAAGAATTGTTAGTTTAAATTATAGGGTACCTAAAGTGTATTCTAGAAATATGGGGGCTTAAAAATAGTTTCCACAAAATGAAGGGTACATTCCAATCACTTTTTGTAACATACCCCTTAAATATCACTCTAAATTATCTTAATATCTAATAAGCCCTTTCACTCTTCCTATTTCATGGAAATAACCCTAGCCACCTCTCAATTCTCGTTAGGGACTGTTATAAGTCATAATAGATTAATTGTTGGTCGTAAGCCCCATATTTTCTTACTTTTTATAGTTTTTGGATTACTGGTAGTTT
This sequence comes from Portulaca oleracea, assembly GCA_029582165.1. Lineage (NCBI taxonomy): Eukaryota > Viridiplantae > Streptophyta > Magnoliopsida > Caryophyllales > Portulacaceae > Portulaca > Portulaca oleracea. The sequence goes on along the minus strand of CM055879.1, from coordinate 7,862,814 downwards.
TGTAGTGGATGTATTAATAGTTACTTCAATAAATTTTCCCTACATTGTGTGAGAGTTTGGTAGTTGATTTGATTTTTTGTCTAGTGTGAGTTTTCTTTCGCACCTTTTGGCAAAGAAGACAGCAAAAAACAAGAACTATAACAAAGAAACAAACGTAAAAAGAAGTTAATCCATCCGAGATTTTGCTACTTGATGAGGAAGCTTGTGGGTTAGGTTAACTATGCTCCAATGAACTTTTAGAACTTCAACATGATCAAAACATCGGATGATATTTTTGCAAGCTTCCACTGTTGAGATTATTTCAAGAGTATAATTATATAGCATGAGAAATCATGTGGAACAAGTATAACGATCATATATAGGATAAACATAAGTTATATGATCAACACTGGTTAATATAAGACCAGCACGAGTCGTGCAACTCTCCAGAAAAGACAAGATTAAACTTCCCGGGCTCAACACGGAGCGTGTTGCACTGTTGCTCCAACACAGACTATGATGCACCTACTATGGACCGTGTTGAGGCCTAAAAACTGTTTAATGCTCCAACAGCTATATAATCTTCACCATTAATGCATAATCTCAATTTTATAGCAGATTTAAGTTCCCAACAACTATATCATCTTTATACCACATGGTCAATAGACTTAGTCAGGGTCAAGATACTTATTAAGAACCTTAATTAAGTCCTTTGACCAAAGGTGTAGAGGGGGAGAAGTCTCCTATAAATAGGAGACATTCTCTAGCCATTTGAGCACACCATCCTATAATCACAACCTATCATTCTTGTCTAGACTGCAACTATACTAGAGTGTTTCAAGTGAGAAACAATATTCTTGAGTGTGTTAAGTGCTAAGTTTTATCTCTTTAACATTTACGGTATAGTAAATAGTTCTTAAGGAAAGTGAGTTCGTCTACGACTCTCAGCGATATCCTAAGTAGATTACCATTGGAATCTATACCATACTCCCTTTTCTCCAACATCCACTTGGTTTTGAACTTTCTAATACACCCGGCCTATGCATATGAGGGCTTATACAAGATCAACGGAATCAGAGAAGATATGCAAGATCTTCTAGTTTTTTTGGATACTCTTAGAGAAGGCAAGCTCCAAAGCCATGCCTTCTGTCTGGAGGGGGCTTTCTGCCAAGAAGTTAAAATCCTCTTATTCCATCTTTAAACCATTTTCCACATGAACCGAAGTTGTTCTCGCCCTTCTTGATTGTCTCCAAGCACTATCAATAAATAGGTTAACAACGAGATCAACAACTTGATATAAGGGGGATACCCATAAGCATTTCAACTTAGAAAAGCGTATGATTTTCTATATTTTCTCTTCTTTGTTCAACATCTACAACTTCCCCAATTGTCGAAGTTTAAGATGCTAGAGAGTTTGTTGGACGTTGTACGTGATGTTTCTAAAGATCTAGAAGTGCATCTAAATAGTGGAGTCATTTCCAGCCTTCGACAGCTCCCAAATTATGGCAATGAAGATCTTAAGCTAGTGTTGATCCTTCTTATCTTGCAAAAAGAAAAAAATTCAAAAATTTTGTAAACTAGTCTTTGTAAATCAAGTTAGATGTGGGTATATTATTGAAGAATAATAGTGTAACTCATATTGTACTTGGAATTTGTCTAGGCATGTTTGTTGTGGTGTTGTTGATATTAGCAAGTAAGATCTTATTAGAGCTTGTAATTGCAAGTTAATAAAAATGAAAGATGGTTCGAGTCTCTGCACCCTAGGATTCATCATGGAACTGTTGGGTTTTTGGTTATCTATTTCCTGAACAGATAGATTAATTAGCAGAATAATTCATAACTATTATGAATACAATTAAATAACCCAGGAACACAATTGTAGAGACTTAGAATTATACCTGACTACTAGTCTGGCTGATGAAGATATATGCCTTTGAGATTCCAATGGGAAATTGATGTATAATGGGATCAAAGATTGAACCTTGATCAATTACACATCAAGGGGACGTGCAACCAATCTAGGAACAGGGGGTGTATCACGTGAACTATGGTGAAAGAGGGATGAATCACGTGAATAAGAGAGAGAGAGTGGTGGGAAAATAGGCTGTTTTGTCGTGAGGACTTTTGTGGATTCAAGAAACAATAAAGATTGAATCTTGAAAAGGGAAGAGGGGATCTTGATGGAGGTTTATGGGAGAGGGGTGGACGAAATAAGGAGGGAGTATGGGAGGTGGCGTGAGGCCTTTGTGGAGGTAGGGAGAATATTGATTGAGGGAGTTTGTTGGAAGTGAGAGAAAAGGTTGTTGGGAGGTTGTTATGGAGAGAGAGGGAGTTGGTTGAAGATATTTGTGAGATAGGGGGGGAGGGAGATGGACGAATAAAGTGAGGAGGGAAGACGTTTGGTGAGGATGTAAGGGTAGGGTTTTATCTTCTAAGTTAATAGAAAGATAAAGAAAGAAATTATCTTAACTGTATTGACAGAAAGATGATATCAGATAGAATTAAGCTTCTAACTTGAATCCACAAGTTAGACAACCTAGGGTTAACTTGATCTAGACCGCAACCTAGGATCAAGCTTTTCCTAACCACTTGGGTGCCAGACCAAGATACAATAGAAGAAAAGGGGGGGAGAGGTTTATCCAAACACTCTAGGGGGTAAGCTCAAAGCCTGATTCATATTTCAAAACTGGGTTGTGTGTCAAAACCATTACAAGTCTAAGCTATTTATACTAGCTAAGTCCTAAACTTCCTAGGACTACTAAGATTGGCGTGCAAGCCATCTTTGTCCTACTAGGACTCTTATTAAGTGGCATGCAAGCCAAGGACTCTTAATACTAGATGCTATCTTACTCCATCTCCTCCTTGGATCAGGACTCCTTATCATAGGGGGAGTTGGTTACAAGAGATAAACTAGGATTACAAGACTTAACTTGGCGCCTACTGTAAGCTATATCACACGCCTAGCACACACACACACACACACCTTCTAGAATGTTTTAGAACACTTTAGAACATTCTAGACTAATCTAGACTCCTAATAAAATACTCAAAAATAATAAAAGCTATTATATAGAAGTTACATCCAAAAGATCAAATGTCTTGGACTTGGGCCTTTGGACGTGACTATGGACCTTCTTGACGTGGGTTGGCGTGGTCATGTAGGTCTTTAGCATGTTTGGACATCCTCCTGCCATAAGGAGCACACAACATGGATGGGCCTATGGGCCTCTATGTTCATTCTTTCCTCTATGGCCCACTTCTCTTCCTTGAAATTGTTTTGGGCCTCTTGGGATGTACTTGGCGTGGGCCAAAATACATCAGAAATCCTCTATTGAAGGCCCAGACAACACTTCGGAAACTCGATTGCTCGGTTCTCAACAATGGTATCAGAGCCACCAATTGCATGCTAAAGTATTGTACTTGAATTCATAAAATTTTGTCAATTGTTGAATTATTTCATGAATTTGCTACAATAGTTTCAATGCCTAAATTTTGAAACTTTATGAAAGTTTTAGTCCTTTTTATTCATGATAGTAAATCTGAAATTTTATTGTAAAGTATTCATGTTTTGTTATTATTTATTTCTTATTGCTTTCAATTAGTCAATTTATGTTTGTTTAATTGTTAAATATAGCATGAACTTGATTTAATTTTGAATGTTTTGGAAACAACCATGTTTAATATTGTTAAACAGTACGCAATACATGAAATAAAAATCTAATTCGCAAAATAGGATTTTGGAGAATTATTTTCTGATTTAGTTTATTTACAGTGAATTTAATGAAAATCAAAATAAAATATCAAACAAATTCGAAAAATTCCAAAATTTTTATTGAAAGTGTCTGGAAGTGTTATGGACTTTTCATAATTTTTGTAAATTTTTCCCAATTAAAATGGATTTTTAATTGAGTTTTCAGATCTGAAGAGAAATAAAATTTGTTTAATTCTCTGAATTTTATAAATTTGTAGAAATCTGTAAAACTTCTGAAATTTTTACAATAGGTTACTGGATAACCATACTTTTAGGGAAAAAATTTTCCATTATTTTATCCGATTAAATTATAATTTTTAATTTAGATTCTCAGATCTAAGAGAAATAAATTTATTACTTCTCTGAATTTTGTAAATTTATAGAAATTGTCAAATTTTCCGAAAATGTTACAGTAGGTTACTGGGTAACCATTTTGTTATGGATAAAATTTTCATGAATTTTCAAAATCATTAACTAATTTTCATTTAATCTTCAGATTAACAGCGAAGTATAAATGTTTACTTTTCTGATTTTTATTCTAATTTTAGAAATTTGATAAAAATCTGACATTTTTACAGTAGCATATTGGATGAACCTACTATTTGAGAAAATTATAAAATTTGATTTTTAAATTTATCGAACTATTCTTGTTTATTTTGCTCTTAAACGGTGAATTAAAAGGTTTAATTCCCTAAAATTTTGCAATCTTTTGAAAATTTTTAAATTCTGGAAAATTTGCATATTGGGTTATTAGATAATACTATGATATGAAACTCTTGAATTCGATAAGTTTTGATAATTTTATTTAAGTTTTCATTCACGAAATTAACCAATACTAGGAAACAACACGGATTGTGTTGAGCCAACACGGTCCGTGTTGCTTGCAGTTTTGATGAATTCGGTGTTTTAGGGTTTAAAATTAATTTTAGAAATTAATTATTAAATCATATTACTACTAAATCAGTTGATAGGCATAAAATCTATAGATTTGTAAAGTTTAGGAAACTTACAATATCTTTAAGAGATATAGTATCTTTTAGATCTCTTGATTTTAGGAAAATCGAGTATTTTGTGTGTAAAGGTATGAAATTCTAAATCTGTTTAGGTAACTAAGATAAAATTTGGAATTTTGTTTATGTTGTCAATCATGCGAACTGTTTAGGAAACCTTATTTAGTATTTGTTTCCTTATATGTGTTATGTTGCAATTAAATATGCCTTTATAATTTGTTATTTAAACATGTGTTATATTTGATATAATTATTGCAATATTACCTGTTTGCATGTGCTTCTAGTATGACCATAGATAGTCAGTTTTACCGGTCTGCGTACCGGGTTGGGTGAAATACGGTATGCGTACCGTCTTTGGATTAATTTTAAATTTAAGTTTCAGTTAAGTTTATTTAATTCATGTAAGGTCTCTTTAAGAGATCCACTTTGTAAATTTGTTGTAATTGGAGACATCAAGTTGAGTGGGAGCCCAACAGCAATGGAGGTGTTGATTCGAGTGGGAGCCTATCCAAGGAAGTTGCAAAATCCAAGAAGAGTTTCTTGAAGACTGTCAAGGCTTAGTTAAATTAATTTGATTAAGTCTAGGTGGTCATACTAGGGGTTTTATTTATGCTTTAAATTCATTATTGCATGTTTTATTATGCCTTTTATGCTTTTCGAAAGAGTTCACTTAGAATTGTATGCTTAGGATAATAAAACCTACTTTCAAAATTGAATTATTGCTCAACCTATCGAAACACCACTTAGATGGATAAATAAAGAAATCCAAAGCGAATTATTTGTCCATCATTAATAAGTAGGGTGGGAGCTAGGTCAATTCAAAATTGGCTATCAAAATAGTTTTGGGCAGTAGAGGAAGAGAAATATTGTATTCGATACAAATTTCTTGCCAAGAGTCAGTTTGAATGATCGATCATAAGATGATCCACCAAAGATAACATGGGATCGAGTTTTGTTGGGCCAAAGTCCACTTGAGCCCATGAGTCTTGTGGGTCTTGGTAAATTAAAACACTAAATGAGAGTTGATAAAGTGTTTTGATTTGAAGTTAAAATTAGTTTAATTTCTTTTGATGAATAATGACTAAAATGAACTAACTTGTCTCGTAGAATTATTTATGTCTTTTCACTCAAACATCCAACACTAATAAAATATTATTTTCTCATTGAGAAAGAGAAAAAAACAATTACACCAATTCCTTAATTGGCATCGCTATCACAAGATTGTCTTGGGCGAATTAAAAGAAACTTGTCTTTGATATAACATTGAGCAAGGCATCAATATTAAGAGGTCAATCAAGTCAAATGGATACATGTAATGTCATAGTATTCATGCGACTTTAACTTCAATATGTTTAAAGATTAGAGGAAAGATTTCAATATTACTAACTCAAAACCAAGTTCATCGAACTATTAGAGTTGATAAATATGAAACCAATAACCAAATAGTCTTGGTTGAGCTAGATAATGGCCAATTGATGGCGCTCATGTTTTGAAATAATTTGACTATTTTAAAATATGAGAAACCTCAGATCCCCCTTTTAACCAAAAAGTTGGCGACCAAAGATAGTCTTTTAGTGAAAGGGAAATAAAGATTTAAGAGATCTATCAAAGACAAGCAGTCAAAGGAAAGGTAAGGACAAATAGTTGTACATACCCAACCAATGACAGCAACTGGTTAACAACCAGATCATGTATGACACTGGGAGCGTGAATAACTATAAGGAAGACTTGAGATATGATTTCAATTCTAGGCAAATGCGTATATGATACACACTACCCTTATTAAACCCACTTTGAGTATAAGATACTGTAACAACCCCGACTTTTGGGGTATTACTTAGCAATATTTTAACCCAATTAATCTTGATTTAGCGGAAGCGTATAAAAGTCGAGAGTGTTACGCCGCTTTCCCAAGAGAGGAAAAGCAAGACTTTTGCTAGATAAATGACTTAAATAAAATATATTTCATATAGAAAATTAAAGGAAATGTACAAACAGTTTAACTACAATGAAAATATTAAAACATATTGTTTAGATATCTAGGTGAGCCACTAATATTAATGAAACATAAATACTATGTGGCGGCCTGATTTGCTAAGTGAGTTATCCTTGCCACGAATCTGCCCAAAATGTCCCGCTTATACCTAAAAACAAAACATTTGAAAACAATGGAGAAAAATGAGACGGAGCTCAATATATTCGACACTGTAATGTAAAAACATTTTAAAACAAATAGTTTTATTGGGGCATGCCATGTTTAAATTCATTTTGAAATGAGGGAGAGGAGAATAGTTTCAAACAATTACTAGTTAATTATCTGAATGTGGAACCCTACCATATTTTCAATAAAATAAATAATAAAGATGACAATATATTTAAAACGTACATAATGATGGACGATAAACAATGACCAATGAACAATAAACAATGCACAATGAACAATGATTTGATCTGAGAATACAATACTCTGCAGAATACTATAATCCCGACAATGCGCGCACGCGGGCCGATCAACCCACATGAACCGGTATACCAGCATCAATGACCCGGTGACAAAGACTTGATATGAGATTACAGTACTCTATAGAATACTGTAATCCCAACAATGCGCGCACACGGGCCGATCAACCCACATGAACCGGTATACCAGCATCAATGAACAATGAATCAATGAACGATGAACAATAATTTAACAATGGAAAATAAATCAAAATAAAATGATGAACAATGAAATTTAAACGATAAATAAATAATGGACAGGTCCACATGTATTAGTCATAAAACGATATTTAGAAACAATGAAAATAACAATTATTTCACTTTAATTAGAGTAGCTTGAGTTTTTACATTTAAACAGTTTCGAAAGTTACAGTCATCGAAATATACCTGGGTTGGCGATAAAAGGAATAATAAATCCTCCCTTAATCTTGAGAAATCTGATTGTATAAATATAAATAGATAATAATATTATTAATATTAAAAGTAATTGAGTATAGTAGTAAAAATTGAAATGTAAATTTGGGTGTGAGAAATTTACCTAAATGAAGGATGTGGGCTGTTGAAATAAATTAAGAAGGCCGAAAAGGAGAGAGAGATTGAGTTTAATAATTATAAGGGGCCTAATCCCCTCCCCTTTCTTCCTTTTCTTATCTGAACGAACAGCACAGAGAGAGAAAAAGAGGAGCAGAGGTGGGTGGTCCTGGGAGGCGGACGGTGGAGCAGTGCGGCGGAAGGAGGCACGTCGGTCGGAAATTCGCCGGAGATGACGGCAAGAACCACCACAGAAGAGGTGGTCGAGGTGGCTGGCCGCGAATCAGGGGAGAGGTTCGGGCTGTTTTGGAGGCGGGAATGGCGGTTTTGGGCGGTGGTTCGGGGCGGTTTCCGGTGAGTTATTGACTGGAAAAAGGTAAGTAATCTAGAACTGATGAATTATGAGTTATGGCTGTGGGTTTGGATTCGATTTTTGGTTGGGTATTGGATTGAAATTTTGAAATGGGGATTGATGTTTGTGATGGTTTGGAACATTGGTGGTAATGGTGGCGTTGGTGGTGGTATTGGTGGTTGGAGGTAGTTCTGGTGGCAGTGGTGGTGTTCGTGGTGGTGGTGATAATGGTAGATGGTGTTGATGAACCGAGGAAGAAGATGATGATGTTTTAGTGGTATTTTGTTTGTACTGATATCCTGAGATTTTGGCAGGTCATCCTGATTTATAGACTCATATTCAGATATGATGACTCACCAACATAGCTTTGGTGTCAATGGGAGAAGTAAAGAGCAATTCAATTTGCTATGAAATTTGACTTGGAGCCATGATAGGTGAGGAAAAGCAGAAAAAGGTGTGGCTGGGTTGTTTGGGCGGTGAAGAAAGGAAGAAGGAGGCAATAGGAGATTGACTATTTGTTAGGAAAGTATCTTCCTTTTTTTATTGTACTAAATTTAGAAATGGGATTGGAGGACAAAGAACTAGCATATAAGTTTGTGTATAAGTATAAAATATAGGAATGCATACTATATGCTAATTTATGAAATTAAGAAATTTGGAATTGATGTAATTTTATTATTAAAATTACTAGAATTAAAGTTGATGTAAATAAATTGAAAAGTAAAAAGGTTTGGCTAATTAAATGAAATAATGTATGATAATGATAATTTAAAAGCTAAATTAGTAGGATGAATAATATTTAAAAATACGGGCTGATACATCCTTCCCTCCTTAAAATAAGTTTCGTCCTCGAAACTTGAATGAAACTCGTGATGCTGGAAAATCAATGGTAGTAATGAAAATGATTTGATTACGTTGAAAACCGATGCTACAGGTGTACCACGGAAACACTTTTTAAAATCTGAGGAGAGATCTTACAGTCTTGGTCGTTCTTATGCTGGCCAGTCATAAGAAATTCCCATAACTACTAAGCTCAATCCTCATTGAACGTCTAAGTATTTAACCTTTGGCTTTTTAATCAAGCAAATACATTGAAACTGATAGAAATGCAATGTCATGGACCTAATCAAACATTCATTCACAATATAAAACGCACAATTATAATCAATGAACTTTTAAATGCATACATGAGAATTCATCAAACTAGGGATGAAACTTGCATAAATTAGAAGTCAACCTTGCAATCAATCATGCATGCAAATCATACAAACACGTTGGCAACCAATTTAAGTGCAAGACTCCTAATAGATGCTTACCAAAATGGGATACTTTCTTTAATGACCATCTCCTTCAATCTCGAATTGTTATTGGCTTGGGTGCCTGGTGCGGAGATGGGTTTAGCCTTTCCTTGCCTTACAGCCTCAGCTCGGTTGGGATAGGTGCTAATCCTATGCTCGGGGCTACCACGCCAAAAACATAGGTTACTTCCCAGTCTACACTCATTGGTGGTATGGTTACTACGACCACACTTCTTGCATGGTTCTTTGGGTGGACTGTAGGTAGGCTTTTTAGAGGGACTGGGGTCGCCACTAGCGTTCATCTTTCTTTTGTTCTCATCCCGACTCTTACCCCGAAGCTCATTCTTTACCCTTTCCACATCAGCAGCTCTATCATATAGGTCTTGATAACTGTTTGTGTGTTGTCCCGCTAACTGAAGGCGTATGTAATCAGCAAGTCCGCCCTCAAATATAGATTTCTTAATCTTCTGATTGGACACATAATCAGGGGCAAAACGGGATAACTCCATGAATTTCTCAGCATACTCCAAAACAGACATATTATCCCCTTGTGCTAAGTTCATGAACTCATTCTCCTTTTGACGTTGGATGGCTATAGGGTAAAATTGTTGCCCTAGCATTTTCGCAAGTTTCTCCCAATTAAATCCCGGTTCATATTGTCTCTCACGGACTGTATTCCACCAAATATCAGCTTGACCCTCCAAATAAAATGCTCCAATACTCACTTTTCTACTCTCGGGGACTTGGACAACATCAAATATTTTCTCCATGGATCTAATCCAGTCCTCTAATTTGACAGGGTTAACCTTGCCATCATAGGTTCTCGGGTTTTGTTTGGCTACCCTCTCAATGAGTTTGCTACCATTTCCCTCATGATTTCCAGTTTGGTCTCCCAATTTCTTAAGCAATTCAACAAACAATTGGCCCATCATATTGGGATCTAGACTCATAGGGTTGACATTTTGAGCGGGTGGGGTGTTTACTGGACTTTCATGTGGGTCATGTGGGATTTGGTCATTGGGTTGAGGATGGTAGTCAATGTGGTTGTGACCATTGGCTTCACTCCCTTGTTCCGACATTCTGGCAATTAAAAGGACTCAATTAAGTCGGGTTGGTAATGTTGGACTATTAATACCACCATGTTCTATGCACGCACTATGAATATTTCAATGAATAATTAAAAATCACAATGAAAGAGGTTCCACGTAGTTTTGAAATCTAATGATGCATGATTTTGAAAATCTGCCCCAATGATATGCTTTGAAAGATATTTTTGCAATGCAAAAAATCAAATATTGCCAACTAATAAACGTAACAATTTGGGCAATCAATCATTGGTTTATAAATCCTAAGTAGCAATAATTCACATGACATGGTTATTTGAATAGACGCTCATGAAAATCAAGCAACTAATCGATCATGGAAATAGGAATACATATATTAATAAATTATAACACACGATATTCAAGCATGCATATTATTTATCAACAAGTCATAAAATAATATGGGCATGTTTCCACATAAATCTTATAAATAAAAACTCATTATGAAATATCATATGATGCTAAGTCAAATTAATATTATTCAAAACTTTACTTTATCATGTAACAAGTCAATACATGTGAATACAAAATTACAGTTAGAAAAAGAAAATCGATTATTTCATGTATCTAGCATGCATAATGAAAATCTCAAAAGTAACTCATAATCAATTAATAAACTAAAATTTCTTGTGACCAAAACCAAAATAACCCACAATTAGTGCTTTATGCCATAGATAATCATCAAAAATAAGTCGCAACAATTAATAATTTGAAACCATGCGAAAATCATTGCAAAATTTTTATGATTGAGATAAAACTAAATACACATATATGTATATAGGTAAACCACCATACTTGTAAAATAAGAAAACATAAGATATGACCTTTTGAGTTTAATAAATTAATATTTGAAAATGTCTTCAAATGTCATTATTCAAAAATCATCAATCTTCACATAAATTCTAATCACCTACTAAAGTCACATAATATGATAAATTCATCAAGTATAGCAAAACTTTCACATGCATATTTATTTAAACAAAATTTCAAATAGTATCATGCACGTAGTAATTCACATAATATGCAAAATCACGTAAATATAGAACATGAAAAGTTAGCAACTTAATCAAGAAAATAAAATACTAAACCCAGGGCCCATGATCCCTCACCTATGTCTACATATTTTATTTTTTTTTTCCAGATTTTATACTTTATTAAACCGTATGGCTCGATCTGCTCTGATACCATCTGTAACAGCCCCGACTTTTGGGGTATTACTTAGCAATATTTTAACCCAATTAATCTTGATTTAGCGGAAGCGCATAAAAGCCGAGAGCGTTACGCCGCTTTCCCAAGAGAGGAAAAGTAAGGCTTTTGCTAGATAAATGACTTAAATAAAATATATTTCACATAGAAAATTAAAGGAAATGTACAAACAGTTTAACTACAATGAAAAAAACCCAAGATTACAGATGAACTTTAGTTCTCTCTCCAACCGCAGCAAAACTAGGGCTTGAAAACCCTAAGTTTCACGTTGTTAGAGTTCTTTGCCTCCGGCGAGTGGGGCGGTGGTGGAAAGGATTTAGTCTCAACGTAGACTTGGATGGTAGAAGAAAGGGTGAGAAGGTCAGAGATAGAGCAAGTTTGATTGTCTTGAACATAAAGCTTCAAGTGCAATAGTGCAACAACGCAAAGAGCAAGAAATCTATAGCCAAGATGCACACTTTGGAGCAGGAATGGGGGAAGTTGAAACTAACTGAAGATGAAGAGGAAATCTTGGAAATAGACCATGAAGTATCTCAGGAAAAATCAGAGGAAATTGCCTTGAGTCTAGTGAGTACATTGATGACGAAGACCACGTTTAATCTAAGGGTAATGAGATCTGTGTTGAAAAACATATGGAAGCCGACTAAAGGGCTGGTTGTGCGAGAACTTGATAACAACCTGTTTCTTTTTCAATTCTTTACAGAAAAAGACAAACTCTTTGTCTACAACAAAGGGCCTTGGTCTTTTGACAATAAGTTACTGCTGTTGAAGGAATGGTCTGGGAAAGAAAAGTATCAGGAGATTGTTTTTAACACTGCACGATTTTGGGTAAAGGCGTATGGGGTCCCCGCTATCAAACAAACTGGAGCTTTTGCAAAAGTTTTGGGGGATAAGGTAGGAACTTTTGTCGGATACGAGGAAGACATCATGTACGGAACAGATAAAGCCATGTGCTTTAAAGTAGGCTTAGATGTCACCAAACCGTTGCGAAGGGAGTTAATGGTTAAATTTGAAGGAAAGCCAATCTTGATTCAATTCAAGTATTTAAAGCTTCTGGACTCTGCTATGGCTGCGGGAAGCTGGGGCACGTGGCGAAAGAATGTGATTTGGTGAATCCGAACACTACTCCGGAAGAATATGAATATGGATCATGGATGAGAGCGTCCCCTCTGAAAACAAAAAAAAAAAAAGGAATGCAGAGGTAGAGATTCAAGAAGAAAAACGCTTGTACCAATCTCTCAGAAATAACAATACAAGCGTCAGGGCACGACAACGTCTTTGTTTTGGTGAAGGAGGACCTGCGGATCGAACAACAGCCCCATCTTGGAGGAGGACTGATGCTGATATAGGCAGCAGTATGATAGGAGAAAGAGGAGATAGGGGAACAAACTGGAAAGAATGCAAGTGGATGAGTTGGAGGTTAACCGAGAAGTCCTTAAAAGAAAGAAAGAAACATCTCAAGAAGAGACCAATGGAGGAAAGATGCAAGCTTTGGAGTACGGGAGTTCAACTTTCATTATGGATGGCGGAGTGGCGGAGGTTGCCAAGCAACCCCGCCAAGCCCAATGAGTATCATCTGTCTCAACTGCCGGGGGCTTGGCGATCCTCGAGCAGTAATTGATCTTTTGGGGTTCATCCATAGATCGAAGCCATCTATCATCTTTTTATCGGAAACAAAGCGTAGCTCTTTTGAGCTCGCTTCTCTAAAAAGAAGGATGAATAGATATTTTAATATCTGTGTTGACAGTAGAGGCCGGGCTGGAGGTTTGGCTCTTTTTTGGTTGAAGGAGGTGTCTGTGCAATTGCTCTCTTATTCCCAAAATCACATCGATGTTGTAGTTGAAGAAGGTCTGGGTACAAATAAATGGTGTTTTACTGGTGTTTATGGATGGCCAAGATCACAAGACAAGCTAAACACCTGCAAATTGATTGAAGATCTTTACACCCATTCTGATTTACCGTGGCTTGTTGGGGGAGACATCAATGAAATTTTCTACAATTATGAAAAGTGTGGAGTTTTGCCGAATCACAGTAAGTGTTAGACAACTTCCAGGAAACTTTTGAACATTGCGGACTGTATGATCTAGGTTTCAAGGGTTACAAATTTAATTGGTGGAATAGGAGGGATAAAGAGGAATCGGTGGAAGAGAGGCTCGACCGTTTTATGGCTAATGCAGACTGGACGAGTTATTTTCCTATGTGCGAAGTAACTCATTTGATAGAAGATATTTCGGATCATCTTCCCGTGAGAATTGATCTTAATGTGGCCAGACAAAATTGCAAAACAGTGAAGAAGCGTTTCATGTTCGAAAATATGTGGATCACGGAGAACAGCTGTGAAGGAATTATTGAGGATGCGTGGGGTACTCCGCTTGCAAGTATTACTGGTCATGAATGTGTACAGAAGCTTGACAAGTGCAGGAAAGCGCTTCAAGATTGGGCTTACAACACTTTCGGAAGTGTGACAAAAGCTATTAGAAATATTCAATACAAGTTGGGTTTTGTGAGTAATAAGGAGGAACGACGAACTCTCTTGGCAAATCTTAGGGAGTTGAGAAAGAAGGAGGAAATCATGTGGTGGCAACGGGCCAAGAAAGACTATATGCAGTACGAGGATCGAAACTCGAAATGGTTTCATCAAAAAGCATCGGCACGAAGGAAGATCAACAACATCACGCAGCTGACAGACCATGATGGTACAATTTATACTACTGATGAGGATTTTGAGCGTTTATTCCTTGAGTATTATTGATCTCTTTTCGCCTCGGAGAGAGATAACGAAGCTGATGAAGTGATTCAATGCGTGCCTAGTAAAGTAACAAGCAGCATGAATAACGACCTCACCCGTCCATACACTCATGAAGAGATCCGTGAAGCCGTTTTCCAGATGCATCCTGGGAAGTCTCCCGGACCGAACGACTTTAATCATGGATTCTATCAACGCTTTTGGAGCATTATTGGTGGGGATATCTCTACTGTAGTTATCAATATGCTAAACGGGGGCCCTTTCCCTGAAGGTGTGAATCACACTTTAATCGCTTTATTTCCCAAGATGAAGCAACCGACTTCGGTGGTCGATTTTCGTCCGATAAGTCTTGCAAATGTTCTAGTTAAAATTGCCACAAAAGTACTAGCAAACAGACTCAAAGCGATTCTACCGGACATTATTTCTGAGGCACAAAGCGGCTTTGTTCAAGAACGTTTGATCAGCGACAATATCCTTGTCGCCTATGTGGTTTTTCATCACATTCATTGCTCCAATGGGCAAACAGGGCATATGTCTATCAAATTAGACATGAAAAAAGCGTTTGATCGTGTCGAATGGAAATTTTTGCGGCAAATTATGGAAAAGATGGGTTTTTGTGAAAGGTGGATTGACACAGTCATGCATTTTGTAGAATCACCGACCTTCTCTTTCATCATAAATGGCAGTCCACGAGGCCTCCTTTCCCCTTCTAGAGGACTCCGGCAAGGTGACCCATTATCACCTTTCTTGTTTATCATTGTGACTGAAAGTTTGTCAGCTCTTCTCAATAAAGCGGTGGAATCAGGCTCCCTCAAAGGTGTACAAATCTGCAGAGAAGCTCCGGTCATTTCTTATCTTTTATTCGCTGACGATACAATCTTATTCTGTAAAGCTACTGTTGATCAAGCCAGGGAGGTCAAGAATTTATTGAACCTGTATGAGAGAGATTCTGGACAATAGGTTAACTTCAATAAAACTGATGTGGTGTTCCACAAGAAGGCAAGTAGGGCAAGCAGGCAAGAAATTACTAAAATTCTTGGTGTTAGAGAAGTGTCCTCTCACACAAAATATTTGGGTCTGCCAACGAGAATCGACAAATCTCGTTACAAGGATTTGCTAATGATAAAGGATATAGTGGCAAAGCGTTTAAATAACTGGGACGATCGTTTCCTTTCGTGGGCGGGTCGGGAGGTCATCATCAAGGCTGTTGCTCAATCCTTACCTGTCTATGCTATGAGTATATTCAGGTTGCCGATGACACTCTGCAAGGACATCCAAAGATTAATATGGAGGTACTGGTGGGGCACTAAGCAAGGAAAATGGAGAATGCATTGGGTCGGGAAAGAAATTCTCTGTACAAGTAAGCTTCTGGGAGGTATGGGTTTCAAGGATCTAGATTGTTTTAATCTGGCTCTCTTGGGGAAGCAAGTTTGGCGGCTCTGGCAACACCCAAGTACACTTGTGGCTAGACTGTTAAAAGCAAAATATTTTGCTGATGGTGACATATTTCAGGCAAGGTTGGGTGCTAGGCCTACATACATATGGAGAAGTATTTTTGAAGGCATAAAACTTATTCAAGATCGTCTGAAGTGGACGGTTGGCAGAGGAGATAGCATCAAGATTTGGAGCGATAAGTGGTTAAATCGTGAGCCAACATTCAAAGTGATCTCTGCTTAACAAAACCAGTAGGCCCCTGTTATGGTTAGTGAGCTTATTGATATGGAAAATGCCACTTGGAATTTTTTGGCTATTGAGCAAAATTTCCTTCCTGTTGATGTAGAGACTATCACATCTTTACCTTTGTGCCCTACATGACCGGATGATAAGCTTGCTTGGCATGACACAAAGAATGGAGAGTATAGTGTCAAGTCTGGTTATTTTGCCCTAAAAGCTCGAGAGCAAGTTTCAATGGCCTCCAGTAGCAGCCAACGTTGTACTGTTTTCTGGAAAAAAACTTTGGAGCCTTGAAATCCCTCGCCGAATTAAATCTTTTTGTTGGACACTTGCTAAGGAAATTTTGCCGTCTGCTAGAGCAATCTCACGGCGCATTGTAGCTGCTGATGGCAGATGCAGTATTTGTGGTTTTCACTCGGAGTCAAACACTCATAGTGTTTTTCATTGCCCTCCAACAGCTACTATTTGGGAGCTTAGCGGCATTCATGAGAAATTTTGGGACAGAATTTACTCTCTGCTTTGGACTACCTTTTTATGGCTTTCGCTGAGCTTGATGACAAAGATAAGGCAATGTTTGTTGTTGTTGCCTGGCAAAGCTGGAACTGGAGGAACAAAATTGTCATCACCAATTCTCACCCTTCAGTTGCAGTAGCAATCAACACAGCCAAGGAGATTTTGTCAGACTTCCAGAACCTCAAAACTCATAAACAAATGGCAAGGCCTGTGACGGTGCAGATCTGGAAGCCACCTCAAAGGGATTTTTGGAAGTTAAATTTTGATCCGGGAAAGCTCTGCGACTGGTGGAAAGCCTGGGGGTTTGTCGTAAGAAACCATGAAGGCATTGTGGTTGCGGCGGGAACAAAACAGATGCTCGGCTTTTCCACCCCTGAATTAGAGGAAGCTGGAGCATGTTTGTTTGGACTGAAATATGCATGGGATTCTGGTTTTCGGTCACTCACGGTAGAAGGAGATTGTGCATCATTAATCAGCAAGCTTCAAAAAAGCTTCAAAGGCAGTAGCTCGATAGGAATTATGGTCGAAGAAATCCTAAGTTTAGCAAAAAATTTCAATTTTATCTCTTGGCATCATGTTGTCCGTGCAGGGAATAGAGTAGCTCACTCCCTTGCTCACCTTCAACCCCATGATTTGTCTGTTCGGATCTGGGTGGAGGAGGGCCTGAGGAAGTTATTTCTTTAGCCCAGGATGATATGTACTGTTTCTTGTTTGGCGGTTTTTCTCAAAAAAAAACTACAATGAAAATATTAAAACATATTGTTTAGCTATCTAGGTGAGCCCACTAATATTAATGAAACTTAAATACTATGTGGCGGCTTGATTTGCTAAGTGAGTTATCCTTGCCACGAATTTGCCCAAAATGTCCCGCTGATACCTAAAAACAAAACATTTGAAAACAATGGAGAAAAATGAGACGGAGCTCAATATATTCGACACTGTAATGTAAAAACATTTTAAACAAATAGTTTTATTAGGGCATGCCATGTTTAAATTCATTTTGAAATGAGGGAGAGGATAATAGTTTCAAACAGTTACTAGTTAATTATTTGAATGTGGAACCCTACCATATTTTCTATAAAATAAATAATAAAGATGACAATATATTTAAAACGTACATAATGATGGACTATAAACAATGACCAATGAACAATAAACAATGCACAATGATTTGATCTGAGAATACAATACTCTGCAGAATACTGTAATCCCGACAATGCGCGCACGCGGGCCGATCAACCCACATGAATCAGTATACCAGCATCAATGACCCGGGGACAAAGACTTGATCTGAGATTACAGTACTCTATAGAATACTGTAATCCCGACAATGCGCGCACGCGGGCCGATCAACCCACATGAACCGGTATTCCAGCATCAATGAACAATGAATCAATGAACGATGAACAATAATTTAACAATGGAAAATAAGCCCAAATAAAATGATGAACAATGAAATTTAAACGATAAATAAATAATGGACAGGTCCACACGCATTAGTCATAAAACGATATTTAGAAACAATGAAAATAACAATTATTTCACTTTAATTAGAGTAGCTTGAGTTTTTACATTTAAACAGTTTCGAAAGTTACAGTCATCGAAATATACCTGGGTTGGCGGATAAAAGGAATAATAAATCCTCCCTTAATCTTGAGAAATCTGATTGTATAAATATAAATAGATAATAATATTATTAATATTAAAAGTAATTGAGTAAAGTAGTAAAAATTGAAATGTAAATTTGGGTGTGAGAAATTTACCTAAATGAAGGATGTGGGCTGTTGAAATAAATTAAGAAGGCCCAAAAGGAGAGAGAGATTGAGTTTAATAATTATAAGGGGCCTAATCCCCTCCCCTTTCTTCCTCTTCTTATCTGAACGCACAGAACAGAGAGAGAAAAAGAGGAGCAGAGGTGGGTGGTCCTGAGAGGCAGACGGTGGAGCAATGCGGCAGAAGGAGGCACGTCGGTCGGAAATTCGCCAGAGATGACGGCGAGGACCACCACAGAAGAGGTGGTCGAGGTGGCTGGCCGTGAATCAGGGGAGAAGTTCGGGCTGTTTTAGAGGCGGGAATGGCGGTTTCGGGCGGTGGTTCGGGGTGGTTTCCGGTGAGTTATTGACTAGAAAAAAGTAAGTAATCTAGAATTGATGAATTTTGAGTTATGGGTGTGGGTTTGTTTTCGATTTTTGGTTGGGTATGGGATTGAAATTTTGAAATGGGGATTGATGTTTGTGATGGTTTGGAACGGTGGTGGTAATGGTGGCATTGGTGGTGGTATTGGTGGTTGGAGGTAGTTCTGGTGGCAGTGGTGGTGTTCGTGGTGGTGGTGATAATGGTAGATGGTGTTGATGAACTTAGGAAGAAGATGATGATGTTTTAGTGGTATTTTGTTTGTACTGATATCCTGAGATTTTGGCAGGTCATCCTGATTTATAGACTCATATTCAGATATGATGACTCACCAACATAGCTTTGGTGTCAATTGGAGAAGCAAAGAGCAATTCAATTTGCTATGAAATTTGACTTGGAGCCATGATAGGTGAGGAAAAGCAGAAAAAGGTGTGGCTGGGTCGTTTGGGCGGTGAAGAAAGGAAGAAGGAGGCAATAGGAGATTGACTATTTGTTAGGAAAGTATCTTCCTTTTTTTATTGTACTAAATTTAGAAATGGGATTGCAGGACAAAGAACTAGCATATAAGTTTGTGTATAAGTATAAAATATAGGAATACATACTATATGTTAATTTATGAAATTAAGAAATTTGGAATTGATGTAATTTTATTATTAAAATTACTAGAATTAAAGTTGATGTAAATAAATTGAAAAGTAAAAAGGTTTGGCTAATTAAATCAAATAATGTATGATAATGATAATATAAAAGCTAAATTAGTAGGATGAATAATATTTAAAAATACGGGCTGTTACATCCTTCCCCCTCCCCCCCCCCCCTTAAAATAAGTTTCGTCCTCGAAACTTGAATGAAACTCGTGATGCTAAAAAATCAATGGTAGTAATGAAAATGATTTGATTACGTTGAAAACCGATGCTACAGGTGTACCACGGAAACACTTTTTAAAATCTGAGGAGAGATCTTGCAGTCTTGGTCGTTCTTATGCTGGCCAGTCATAAGAAATTCCCATAACTACTAAGCTCAATCCTCATTGAACGTCTAAGTATTAAACCTTTGGCTTTTTAATCAAGCAAATACATTGAAGCTGATAGAAATGCAATGTCATGGGCCTAATCAAACATTCATTCACAAAATAAAACGCACCATTATAATCAATGAACTTTTAAATGCATACATGAGAATTCATCAAACTAGGGATGAAACTTGCATAAATTAGAAGTCAATCTTGCAATCAATCATGCATGCAAATCATACAAACACGTTGGCAACCAATTTAAGTGCAAGACTCCTAATAGATGCTTACCAAAATGGGATACTTTCTTTAATGACCATCTCCTTCAATCTCGAATTGTTATTGGCTTGGGTGCCTGGTGCGGAGATGGGTTTAGCCTTTCCTTGCCTTACAGCCTCAGCTCGGTTGGGATAGGTGCTAATCCTATGCTCGGGGCTACCACGCCAAAATATAGGTTACTTCCCAGTCTACACTCATTGGTGGCATGGTTACTACGACCACACTTCTTGCATGGTTCTTTAAGTGGACTGTAGGTAGGCTTTTTAGAGGGACTGGGGTCGCCACTAGCGTTCATCTTTCTTTTGTTCTCATCCCGACTCTTACCCCCAAGCTCATTCTTTACCCTTTCCACATCAGCAGCTCTATCATATAGGTCTTGATAACTATTTGTGTGTTGTCCCGCTAACTGAAGGCGTATGTAATCAGCAAGTCCGCCCTCAAATATAGATTTCTTAATCTTCTGATTAGACACATAATCAGGGGCAAAACGGGATAACTCCATGAATTTCTCAGCATACTCCAAAACAGACATATTATCCCCTTGTGCTAAGTTCATGAACTCATTCTCCTTTTGACGTTGGATGGCTATAGGGTAAAATTGTTGCCCTAGCATTTTCGCAAGTTTCTCCCAATTAAATCCCGGTTCATATTGTCTCTCACGGACTGTATTCCACCAAATATCAGCTTGACCCTCCAAATAAAATGCTCCAATACTCACTTTTCTACTCTCGGGGACTTGGACAACATCAAATATTTTCTCCATGGATCTAATCCAGTCCTCTAATTTGACAGGGTCAACCTTGCCATCATAGGTTCTCGGGTTTTGTTTGGCTACCCTCTCAATGAGTTTGCTACCATTTCCCTCATGATTTCCAGTTTGGTCTCCCAATTTCTTAAGCAATTCAACAAACAATTGGCCCATCATATTGGGATGTAGACTCATAGGGTTGACATTTTGAGCGGGTGGGGTGTTTACTGGACTTTCATGTGGGTCATGTGGGATTTGGTCATTGGGTTGAAGATGGTAGTCAATGTGGTTGTGACCATTGGCTTCACTCCCTTGTTCCGACATTCTGGCAATTAAAAGGACTCAATTAAGTCGGGTTGGTAATGTTGGACTATTAATACCACCATGTTCTATGCACGCACTATGAATATTTCAATGAATAATTAAAAATCACAATGAAAGAGGTTCCATGTAGTTTTGAAATCTAATGATGCATGATTTTGAAAATCTGCCCCAATAATATGCTTTGAAAGATATTTTTGCAATGCAAAAATCAAATATTGCCAACTAATAAACGTAACAATTTGGGCAATCAATCATTGGTTTATAAATCCTAAGTAGCAATAATTCACATGACATGCTTATTTGAATAGACGCTCATGAAAATCAAGCAACTAATCGATCATGGAAATAGGAATACATATATTAATAAATTATAACACACGATATTCAAGCATGCATATTATTTATCAACAAGTCATAAAATAATATGGGCATGTTTCCACATAAATCTTATAAATAAAAACTCATTATGAAATATCATATGATGCTAAGTCAAATTAATATTATTCAAAACTTTACTTTATCATGTAACAAATCAATACATGTGAATACAAAATTACGGTTAGAAAAAGGAAATCGATTATTTCATGTATCTAGCATGCATAATGAAAATCTCAAAAGTAACTCATAATCAATTAATAAACTAAAATTTCTTGTGACCAAAACCAAAATAAGCCACAATTAGTGCTTACTTTATGCCATAGATAAATATCAAAAATAAGTCGCAACAATTAATAACTTGAAACCATGCGAAAATCAATGCAAAATTTTTATGATTGAGATAAAACTAAATACACATATATGTATATAGGTAAACCACCATATTTGTAAAATAAGAAAACATAAGATATGACCTTTTGAGTTTAATAAATTAATATTTGAAAATGTTTTCAAATATCATTATTGAAAAATCTTCAATCTTCACATAAATTCTAATCACCTACTAAAGTCACATAATATGATAAATTCATCAAGTATAGCAAAACTTTCACATGCATATTTATTTAAACATAATTTCAAATAGTATCATGCACGTAGTAATTCACATAATATGCAAAATCACGTAAATATAGAACATGAAAAGTTAGCAACTTAATCAAGAAAATAAAATACTAAACCCAGGGCCCGCGATCCCTCACCTTTGTCTACAGATTTTTTTTTTCAGATTTTATACTTTATTAAACCCTATGGCTCGACCTGCTCTGATACCATCTGTAACAGCCCCGACTTTTGGGGTATTACTTAGCAATATTTTAACCCAATTAATCTTGATTTAGCGGAAGCGTATAAAAGCCGAGTGCGTTATGCCGCTTTCCTAAGAAAAGAAAAGTAAGGCTTTTGCTAGATAAATGACTTAAATAAAATATATTTCACATAGAAAATTAAAGGAAATGTACAAACAGTTTAACTACAATGAAAATATTAAAACATATTGTTTAGCTATCTAGGTGAGCCCACTAATATTAATGAAACTTAAATACTATGTGGCGGCTTGATTTGCTAAGTGAGTTATCCTTGCCACGAATTTGCCCAAAATGTCCCGCTGATACCTAAAAACAAAACATTTGAAAACAATGGAGAAAAATGAGACGGAGCTCAATATATTCGACACTGTAATGTGAAAACATTTTAAACAAATAGTTTTATTGGGGCATGCCATATTTAAATTCATTTTGAAATGAGGGAGAGGAGAATAGTTTCAAAGAGTTACTAGTTAATTATCTGAATGTGAAACCCTACCATATTTTCAATAAAATAAATAATAAAGATGACAATATATTTAAAACGTACATAATGATGGACTATAAACAATGACCAATGAACAATAAACAATAAACAATGCACAATGCACAATGATTTGGTCTGAGAATACAATACTCTGCAGAATATGTAATCCCGACAGTGCGTGCACGCGGGCCGATCAACCTACATGAACCGGTATACCAGCATCAATGACCCGGGGACAAAGACTTGATCTGAGATTACAGTACTCTATAAAATACTGTAATCCCGACAATGCGCGCACGCGGGCTGATCAACCCACATGAACCAGTATACCAGCATCAATGAACAATGAATCAATGAACGATGAACAATAATTTAACAATGGAAAATAAATCAAAATAAAATGATGAACAATGAAATTTAAACAATAAATAAATAATGGACAGGTCCACATGTATTAGTCATAAAACGATATTTAGAAACAATGAAAATAACAATTATTTCACTTTAATTAGAGTAGCCTGAGTTTTTACATTTTAACAGTTTCGAAAGTTATAGTCATCAAAATATACCTGGGTTGGCGGATAAAAGGAATAATAAATCCTCCCTTAATATTGAGAAATCTGATTGTATAAATATAAATAGATAATAATATTATTAATATTAAAAGTAATTGAGTAAAGTAGTAAAAATTGAAATGTAAATTTGGGTGTGAGAAATTTACCTAAATGAAGGATGTGGGCTGTTGAAATAAATTAAGAAGGCCCAAAAGGAGAGAGAGATTGAGTTTAATAATTATAAGGGGCCTAATCCCCTCCCCTTTCTTCCTCTTCTTATCTGAACGCACAGCATAGAGAGAGAAAAAGAGGAGCAGAGGTGGGTGGTCCTGGGAGGCAGACGGTGGAGCTGTGCGGCGGAAGGAGGCACGTCGGTTGGAAATTCGCCGGAGATGACGGCGAGGACCACCACAGAAGAGGTGGTCGAGGTGGCTGGCCGCGAATCAGGGGAGAAGTTCGGGCTGTTTTAGAGGCGGGAATGGCGGTTTCGGGTGGTGGTTCGGGGCGGTTTCCAGTGAGTTATTGACTGGAAAAAGGTAAGTAATCTAGAATTGATGAATTTTGAGTTATGGGTGTGGGTTTGCATTCGATTTTTGGTTGGGTATTGGATTGAAATTTTGAAATGGGGATTGATGCTTGTGATGGTTTGGAACGGTGGTGGTAAAGGTGGCGTTGGTGGTGGTATTGGTGGTTGGAGGTAGTTCTGGTGGCAGTGGTGGTGTTCGTGGTGGTGGTGATAATGGTAGATGGTGTTGATGAACTTAGGAAGAAGATGATGATGTTTTAGTGGTATTTTGTTTGTACTGATATCCTGAGATTTTGGCAGGTCATCCTGATTTATAGACTCATATTCAGATATGATGACTCACCAACATAGCTTTGGTGTCAATTGGAGAAGCAAAGAGCAATTCAATTTGCTATGAAATTTGACTTGGAGCCATGATAGGTGAGGAAAAGCAGAAAAAGGTGTGGCTGGGTCGTTTGGGCGGTGAAGAAAGGAAGAAGGAGGCAATAGGAGATTGACTATTTGTTAGGAAAGTATCTTCCTTTTTTTATTGTACTAAATTTAGAAATGGGATTGCAGGACAAAGAACTAGCATATAAGTTTGTGTATAAGTATAAAATATAGGAATACATACTATATGTTAATTTATGAAATTAAGAAATTTGGAATTGATGTAATTTTATTATTAAAATTACTAGAATTAAAGTTGATGTAAATAAATTGAAAAGTAAAAAGGTTTGGCTAATTAAATCAAATAATGTATGATAATGATAATTTAAAAGCTAAATTAGTAGGATGAATAATATTTAAAAATACGGGCTGTTACATCCTTCCCCCCTTAAAATAAGTTTCGTCCTCGAAACTTGAAAGAAACTGGTGATGCTGGAAAATCAATGGTAGTAATGAAAATGATTTGATTACATGGAAAACCAATGCTACAGGTGTACCACGGAAACAATTTTTAAAATCTGAGGAGATATCTTGCAGTCTTGGTCGTTCTTATGCTGGCCAGTCATAAGAAATTCCCATAACTACTAAGCTCAATCCTCATTGAACGTCTAAGTATTAAACCTTTGGCCTTTTAATCAAGCATATACATTGAAACTGATAGAAATGCAATGTCATGGGCCTAATCAAACATTCATTCACAATATAAAACGCACCATTATACTCAATGAACTTTTAAATGCTTACATGAGAATTCATCAAACAAGGGATGAAACCTGCATAAATTAGAAGTCAATCTTGCAATCAATCATGCATGCAAATAATATAAACACGTTGGCAACCAATTTAAGTGCAAGACTCCTAATAGATGTGTTAGAGAAAAGTGAGTAGCAAGGTAACAACGGAAGCGAATAATAGAATCGAAAACGAGATGACGGATATTACGACAAAATTTAGGAACGAAAAATAAGCGATAAAATCAAACACAAGAATTACGTGGGAAACCGAAGAAATCGGAGAAAAACCCACGGACGGCGACGGCCAGAAAATAATCCACTATGAGAAAGGAGGAGTACAACCTGATCACTATCACAAGGTGTGATAACAATCTCTCAACACTCAACTCATAATCTCTCAGGATACACTGGGGAAAATATTGGTGAGACCCCTTTCTCTCTCAATATTTTCTCTCTCTAGCTCTCTGTGTTTACCGATGTATTTTTGGTGGAGAAACATGCACCCTATTTATAGGGTGAACTCACTATAACTGTTAAGTTTCACCCAATTTGGGGAAACTAAAGAGAGAAGAGGGAGAGAGATTGGAGAAATGATGTTATTGATAAATCTCAACTCAATTACAAATGAAGGGAAGGAAGGCTTTATATAGCCAACTTCCTATACCTAATAAACCAAGAAAATACAAGATAAAGAAACAAGATAACCAAGAAATCAATACAAGCTTTGCTAATCCTAACAATAACCTAACTTGACTTCCACTCCAAATAGATTTAGAATCTAATACAATTAGGAAACCCAACACAATAAGGAGAAACCTAAATAATATCCTAATACAATTTGAAAACAAATAATTGTGAGATCAAGAGATTTGGTGATTTTAGGACACTTTCCTAACAAACTCCACCTTGGACTAAAATCAATGAATCATCGGTCCAGATAAACATCTTGACTGTCGCCATCAACACGCCCCTCCGCAGGGCGTGGCCCCGCAGGGCTCTCACATGCTTAGAACACCAACTAAGTCCAAACAATGTTCGAACTTAGCTATAGATAGAGGCTTGGTTAACATGTCTGCAGGATTATCAGAAGTATGAACCTTCTTCACCACGATCTCTCCTGCAGCAACTATATCTCTGATGAAGTGATACCTGACGCTTATATGCTTGGTCTTCGAATGATAAGTGTCATTCTTTGTCAGATGTATAGCATTCTGACTATCTGAATAAACCACGCTCGCCTGCGTGGTACTCCAAGCTCCATGACCAATCCCCTCAACCAGATGGCCTCCTTCACTCCTTCCGTTGCAGCAATATATTCAGCCTCTGTAGTAGACAAGGCTACTATAGATTGAAGTGAAGCTTTCCAAGATATTGTTCCTCCACACATGACGAACACATACCCTGAAATTGAGCGTCTCCTATCCAGATCTCCACCATAAGCAGCATCAACATAACCTGCAACATCAGACGCGGCAAAGACTACCTCTATCATACAGGATGCCCTTCTCCAAAGTACCCTTCACATAGCGAAGGATCCACTTCATTCCTTCCCAATGCTCCTTCCCTGGATTCTACATATATCTACTCACCACACTAACTGCGTGGGACAGGTCAGGTCTAGTACACACCATAGCATACATCAAACTACCAATTGCACTAGCATAGGGAATATTAGACATCCTCCTTACCTCCAAATCAGATTTAGGACGGTTCTCACCAGACAACTTGAAGTGTGCAGCTAAAGGAGTTGAAGCGCTTACTGATTTCTCATGTTGAATCTGTCCAACACCTTCTCCAGATATTTCTTCTGAGATAGGAACAGCTTCCCTGCCTTTCTATCCCTTTGGATCTCCATACCCAAAATCTTCTTCACCGCTCCGAGGTCTTTCATCTCAAACTCCTGGTTGAGTTGAGATTTCAGCTTTTTATTAGTGACATGTCCCTAGAGGCAATCAACATGTCATCCACATACAATAATAAATAAATGAAAGACCTTTCTTCAAATTGCCTGTAGTACACACAATTATCATAGTGACTTCTTGTGTACCCTTGCCCTACCATGAAGGTATCAAACCTTTTGTACCATTTCCTGGGTGCCTGTTTAAGTCCATACAAGGACTTCCTTAATCTGCATACTGCTCGCTTACCAGAACGATGAAACCTCTGTCGCCTCATATATATTTCCTCCTCCAACTCGCCATGGAGGAAAGCTGTCTTGACATCAAGTTGCTCCAACTCCAAATCAAATAGAGCAACAAAGGCAAGCAAGGTGCGGATCGACGTATGCCTCACAACTGGCGAGAATACTTCGTTGTAGTCGAGTCCTTCTTTCTGGTTGCAACCCCTTACCACTAATCTGGCCTTCCACCTTGCACTTTCTACACCAGGGATACCTTCCTTTCTCTTGTACACCCACTTCGCAGTAAGAGCTCGTCGCCCTTTAGGCAACTCACATAGCTCCCATGTATGATTTTTCTGCAGACTCTCCATCTCCTTTTGCATAGCTCCTATCCAATTTGAGGCATTCGGATAAGAGATGGCCTCCTGATAGGTAGAAGGTTCAAGACCCGTGAGTCTCCTCTGCAACACTCGGTAGCATAAGCAATCATAGCATCATCTTCTTCAAGATATCGCGCTGGTCTCCCGATCTCCTCCCCGGGACGATCTCTAGCAATGCATGGTTGTTCGTCCACCGAGGAACATTCGTCTCAATCTCAGCTCATCAACTGAGTTGGTTCAGAGCATCGATGGTTGCTCCACGATTGTAGGTTCCAGCAGCTCCACCTTGAGCCTGCTCCACCTCAAACACCATTCTTCCTGCATCCTTCTCCTGATTTCCTACATCATCAGAAGTACCCGTAGATTCCATTCCAGATAACATAGCAGTTTCATTAAAGGTTACATCTCTAGACTGAATAACTTTCATCAAATCAGGACACCACATTCTATATCCCTTAGACTCAGACCCGTAACCTAAAAACATGCATTTAACAGCCCTGGGAGACATCTTCCCATCATTCACATGGACATATACAGGATATCCAAAAATTCTCAAGTTAGAATAATTAACTGGATTACCTGTCCATACTTCCTCTGGAATCTGGTATTCGATAGAGGCATGAGGTGA
Source organism: Portulaca oleracea (assembly GCA_029582165.1). NCBI lineage: Eukaryota > Viridiplantae > Streptophyta > Magnoliopsida > Caryophyllales > Portulacaceae > Portulaca > Portulaca oleracea. The sequence continues at coordinate 7,834,561 of CM055879.1, read as the reverse complement.
TCTGTCGGAGTAGCAGCGGTAGATATCACCTCTGCCCAGAACGATTTGTTCTTCCAAAGCCCTGCATTCGAGAGCATGCAGCGAGCTTTCTCCAGGAGGGTCCTGTTGATTCTCTCGGCTACCCCGTTTTGTTGAGGCTTACCCACCAAGGTTCGATGCCTCGCAATCCCATGCTCCTCACAAAATTCAGTAAATTCAGAATCAACAAACTCAAACCCATTGTCAGTCCTGAGTTTCTTGATTTTCTGCTGTCATCTTCTCCACCAAAGCTTTGAACTTCTTGAAATATGAGAATGTCTCATTCTTATGCCGCAGGAAATAAACCCAAGTCTTCCTCGAGAAGTCATCCACGAATGTCAACATGTAGCGCTTGCCACCCAGTGATGGCACTCTAGCAGGACCCCACAAATCTGAATGAATATAATCAAGGGTCCCTGCTGTTGTTTGTTTAGCCCTTGAAAAGCTAACCCTCTTCCGTTTCCCGTAGACACAGTGATCGCAAAACTCCAACTCGCCGATCTTTGCGCCTTCAAGGTATCCCTTCTTGCTCATCATTGACATTCTCTTATCGCCCATGTGGCCTAGTCTCATGCCATGCGCTTTTGTCTTTGGACTCATCAAGATTTAGGATCGCCGCAGATCCTCCATCGTATACCCCTGCAGGATGTATAGACCGCCCTTCCTGATTCCCTTCATAAGAACCATGGAACCCCTGCACACTTTCAAGACATCATCTTCTCCTTTGTACCTGCAGCCGTTAGCTTCAAGAGTACCCAAAGAAATTAAATTTCGAGTCATGTTAGGGATATGACGAACCTCCTTGAGAGTTCTAACGATGCCATCATGAGTCTTGATTTTGATGCTACCGATTCCTGCAACCTTGCAGGCTGTGTCGTTACCCATGACTACGACCCCGGTGTCAACACTCTCATAAGACTCGAACCAGTCCTTATGAGGACACATATGATATGTGCACCTCGTGTCAAGAACCCACTCATCTCTAGCTATCCTACTCGATGTGGTAGCCAAGGCATCATCCGTAACTACAAACCCATCACCATCTGACTCGGACTCTACGCAGTTTGAGGTACCAGGTTTGGTGTGATTATCCTTACTCTCCTGCTTCTGGTCTCTCTGTTTTGCCCAGCAGTCTCTCTCTATATGCCCCATCTTACTACAGTAGTTACAGTTCTTATTCTTGTGAGGATTCCTAGACTTTGAACGGTGTTTATACCTCCCTCTAGACCCGTTTCCCTTACGTTCAGTATTTCTCCCCCTTACAACCATAGCATCACCACCCTGGTCATCACCATCGGTATCAAGTTTCTCCTTAGACAGTAAACTAGCCTTTACTTCACTAAGGTTAAGGTCACCACGATTCCCATACAACATGATTTCCTTAAATTGTTTATGTGATGCAGGTAGGGACAGAATTAAATGAAAAGCCTTATCCTCATCAGTGTGTTTTATATCCATTGATTCCAATTCAGTAATAATAGAATCAAATTCACTAAGATGTGTCTGAATAGAAGTACCTTGGGGCATCTTCAGCCTGTAGAATTTCTCCTTCATTCGGTACTTGTTTGCACGACTCTTCGACATGTACAACTCTTCCAGTTTTGTCCAGAGCACCCGAGGTTTCTCGATATGCATCACCTCTCTCTGAATGTGCTCCGCCAAGCACAGTTGAATCCCTGCCAGTGTCTTATCTTCAAGCTTCTTCCACTCCCTTGGAGTCAAATTCCCCTTGATATCCTTCTGGAGCTGTTTGAATTCATCATCGCTCATTGTCGCATCAGTCTTCGTGTCGGGATACTCAATCACATCCCATAACCCGTGCTGAATCAGGACCGCCTTCATCTGCAGTTTCCACATAGTAAAACTCCTTGTTCCATCAAATTTTGGAATATCGCACTTCATAATTGAAGCCATCTCCACCTTGCTCTGATACCACTTGTTAGAGAAAAGTGAGTAGCAAGGTAACAGCGGAAGCGAATAATAGAATCGAAAACGAGATGACGGATATTACGATAAAATTTAGGAACGAAAAATAAGCGATAAATTCGAACACCAGAATTACGTGGGAAACCGAAGAAATCGAAGAAAAACCCACGGACGGCGACAGCCAGAAAATAATCCACTATGAGAAAGGAGGAGTACAACCTGATCACTATCACAGGGTGTGATGCGATCCACAAAGGAGATTACAATAACAATCTCTCAACACTCAACTCACAATCTCTCAGGATACACTGGGAAAAATATTGGTGAGACCCCTTTCTCTCTCAATATTTTCTCTCTCTAGCTCTCTGTGTTTACCGATGTATTTTTGGTGGAGAAACATGCACCCTATTTATAGGGTGAACTCACTATAACCTAACTTGACTCACACTCCAAATAGATTTAGAATCTAATACAATTAGGAAACCCAACACAATAAGGAAACCTAAATAATATCCTAATACAATTAGGAAACAAATAATTGTGAGATCAAGAGATTTGGTGATTTTAGGACACTTTCCTAACAAGATGCTTACCAAAATGGGATACTTTCTTTAATGACCATCTCCTTCAATCTCGAATTGTTATTGGCTTGGGTGCCTGGTGCGGAGATGGGTTTAGCTTTTCCTTGCCTTACAGCCTCAGCTCGGTTGGGACAGGTGCTAATCCTATGCTCGGGGCTACCACACCAAAAACATAGGTTACTTCCTAGTCTACACTCATTGGTGGCATGGTTACTACGACCACACTTCTTGCATGGTTCTTTGGGTGGACTGTAGGTAGGCTTTTTAGAGGGACTGGGGTCGCCACTAGCGTTCATCTTTCTTTTGTTCTCATCCCGACTCTTACCCCGAAGCTCATTCTTTACCCTTTCCACATCAGCAGCTCTATCATATAGGTCTTGATAACTGTTTGTGTGTTGTCCCGCTAACTGAAGGCGTATGTAATCAGCAAGTCCGCCCTCAAATCTAGTTTTCTTAATCTTCTCATTAGACACATAATCAGGGGCAAAACGGGATAACTCCATAAATTTCTCAGCATACTCCAAAACAGACATATTATCACCTTGTGCTAAGTTCATGAACTCATTCTCCTTTTGACGCTGGATGGCTATAGGGTAAAATTGTTGCCCTAGCATTTTCGCAAATTTCTCCCAATTAAATCCCGGTTCATATTGTCTCTCACGGACTGTATTCCACCAAATATCAGCTTGACCCTCCAAATAAAATGCTCCAATACTCACTTTTCTACTCTCGGGGACTTGGACAACATCAAATATTTTCTCCATGGATCTAATCCAGTCCTCTAATTTGACAGGGTCAACCTTGCCATCATAGGTTCTCGGGTTTTGTTTGGCTACCCTCTTAATGAGTTTCCTACCATTTCCCTCATGATTTCCAGTTTGGTCTCCCAATTTCTTAAGCAATTCAACAAACAATTGGCCCATCATATTGGGATCTAGACTCATAGGGTTGACATTTTGAGCGGGTGGGGTGTTTACTGGACTTTCATGTGGGTCATGTGGGATTTGGTCATTGGGTTGAGGATGGTAGTCAATGTGGTTGTGACCATTGGCTTCACTCCCTTGTTCCGACATTCTGGCAATTAAAAGGACTCAATTAAGTCGGGTTGGTAATGTTGGACTATTAATACCACCATGTTCTATGCACGCACTATGAATATTTCAATGAATAATTAAAAATCACAATGAAAGAGGTTCCACGTAGTTTTGAAATCTAATGATGCATGATTTTGAAAATCTGCCCCAATAATATGCTTTGAAAGATATTTTTGCAATGCAAAAAATCAAATATTGCCAACTAATAAACGTAACAATTTGGGCAATCAATCATTGGTTTATAAATCCTAAGTATCAATAATTCACATGACATGGTTATATGAATAGACGCTCATGAAAATCAAGCAACTAATCGATCATGGAAATAGGAATACATATATTAATAAATTATAACACACGATATTCAAGCATGCATATTATTTATTAACAAGTCATAAAATAATATGGGCATGTTTCCACATAAATCTTATAAATAAAAACTCATTATGAAATATCATATGATGCTAAGTCAAATTAATATTATTCAAAACTTTACTTTATCATGTAACAAATCAATATATGTGAATACAAAATTACGGTTAGAAAAAGGAAATCGATTATTTCATGTATCTAGCATGCATAATGAAAATCTCAAAAGTAACTCATAATCAATTAATAAACTAAAATTTCTTGTGACCAAAACCAAAATAAGCCACAATTAGTGCTTACTTTATGCCATAGATAATTATCAAAAATAAGTCGCAACAATTAATAATTTGAAACCATGCGAAAATCATTGCAAAATTTTTATGATTGAGATAAAACTAAATACACTTATATGTATATAGGTAAACCACCATATTTGTAAAATAAGAAAACATAAGATATGACCTTTTGAGTTTAATAAATTAATATTTGAAAATGTTTTCAAATGTCATTATTCAAAAATCATCAATCTTCACATAAATTTTCATCACCTACTAAAGTCACATAATATGATAAATTCATCAAGTATAGCAAAACTTTCACATGCATATTTATTTAAACATAATTTCAAATAGTATCATGCACGTAGTAATTCACATAATATGCAAAATCACGTAAATATAGAACATGAAAAGTTAGCAACTTAATCAAGAAAATAAAATACTAAACCCAAGGCCCGCGATCCCTCACCTTTGTCTACAGATTTTATTTTTTTTTCCAGATTTTATACTTTATTAAACCCTATGGCTCGACCTGCTCTGATACCATCTGTAACAGCCCCGACTTTTGGGGTATTACTTAGCAATATTTTAACCCAATTAATCTTGATTTAGCGGAAGTGTATAAAAGCCGAGAGCGTTATGCCGCTTTCCTAAGAGAGGAAAAGTAAGGCTTTTGCTAGATAAATGACTTAAATAAAGTATATTTCACATAGAAAATTAAAGGAAATGTACAAACAGTTTAACTACAATGAAAATATTAAAACATATTGTTTAGCTATCTAGGTGAGCCCACTAATATTAATGAAACTTAAATACTATGTGGCGGCCTGATTTGCTAAGTGAGTTATCATTGCCACGAATCTGCCCAAAATGTCCCGCTGATACCTAAAAACAAAACATTTGAAAACAATAGAGAAAAATGAGACGGAGCTCAATATATTCGACACTGTAATGTAAAAACATTTTAAATAATGGACAGGTCCACATGTATTAGTCATAAAACGATATTTAGAAACAATGAAAATAACAATTATTTCACTTTAATTAGAGTAGCTTGAGTTTTTACATTTAAACAGTTTTGAAAGTTACAGTCATCGAAATATACCTGGGTTGGCGGATAAAAGGAATAATAAATCCTCCCTTAATCTTGAGAAATCTGATTGTATAAATATAAATAGATAATAATATTATTAATATTAAAAGTAATTGAGTAAAGTAGTAAAAATTGAAATGTAAATTTGGGTGTGAGAAATTTACCTAAATGAAGGATGTGGGCTGTTGAAATAAATTAAGAAGGCCCAAAAGGAGAGAGAGATTGAGTTTAATAATTATAAGGGGCCTAATCCCCTCCCCTTTCTTCCTCTTCTTATCTGAACGCACAGCACAGAGAGAGAAAAAGAGGAGCAGAGGTGGGTGGTCCTGGGAGGCAGACGGTGGAGCAGTGCGGCGGAAGGAGGCACGTCGGTCGAAAATTCACCGGAGATGACGACGAGGACTACCACAGAAGAGGTGGTCGAGATGGCTGGCCGCGAATCAGGGGAGAAGTTCGGGCTGTTTTGGAGGCGGGAATGGCGGTTTTGGGCGGTGGTTCGGGGCGGTTTCCGGTGAGTTATTGACTGGAAAAAGGTAAGTAATCTAGAACTGATGAATTATGAGTTATGGCTGTGGGTTTGGATTCGATTTTTGGTTGGGTATTGGATTGAAATTTTGAAATGGGGATTGATGTTTGTGATGGTTTGGAACGGTGGTGGTAATGGTGGCGTTGGTGGTGGTATTGGTGGTTGGAGGTAGTTCTGGTGGCAGTGGTGGTGTTCGTGGTGGTGGTGATAATGGTAGATGGTGTTGATGAACCGAGGAAGAAGATGATGATGTTTTAGTGGTATTTTGTTTGTACTGATATCCTGAGATTTTGGCAGGTCATCCTGATTTATAGACTCATATTCAGATATGATGACTCACCAACATAGTTTTGGTGTCAATTGGAGAAGTAAAGAGCAATTCAATTTGCTATGAAATTTGACTTGGAGCCATGATAGGTAAGGAAAATCGGAAAAAGGTGTGGCTGGGTTGTTTGGGCGGTGAAGAAAGGAAGAAGGAGGCAATAGGAGATTGACTATTTGTTAGGAAAGTATCTTCCTTTTTTTGCTGTACTAAATTTAGAAATGGGATTGGAGGACAAAGAACTAGCATATAAGTTTGTGTATAAGTATAAAATATAGGAATACATACTATATGCTAATTTATGAAATTAAGAAATTTGGAATTGATGTAATTTTATTATTAAAATTACTAGAATTAAAGTTGATGTAAATAAATTGAAAAGTGAAAAGGTGTGGCTAATTACATCAAATAATGTATGATAATGATAATTTAAAAGCTAAATTAGTAGGATGAATAATATTTAAAAATACGGGTTGTTACAGATACCGGCTGTGAAACTCACATTTATGCAAATGTGTAGGATCTACAGCAAAGTAGATGTCCTTTGAAGGATGAGAGTCAGTCTACAAATAGGTACATGCAATTAGTTGTAGTTCCTTATGAAGAGTTGATTGTTTATCCATTTCCTCAAGACTTATAAGAGAAATTTATAGGTGATTCTATGTTCTCATTATAAGTAGAAATTTGATTTCTTACTCTCAATTAGAGAGAGAGAGAGGATCTCGGATAAACACACCCAACACATCGAAACCAAAAGGTTTAAAAGGGATAACTCATGTTCAAACATAAAACTTGTAACTATCTATTAAGTCACGCAAATCAGAGCGCATTCAGAAGCGTCACAGTGATAGACTTTTGAATGATAAGACTTCGAAACATGTGATGTCTGCAAAGCATGACTGTACCTTTAACAAGAAAGGGTGAACGTGCCAACAAACGCTCATGCATATGGATGTATGTAGTCCAATTGAGCACAAGTACATGGGATGAATTACTTCAAATCTTCAAAGATGAATAAAATAACACATGGTGATTCATGTCTAGGAAATTCATCTGAAGCTGGAATGTTAAATAGTTTGAAGATTTCCAAAATGAAGTAGTCTTGGCGAAACAATGAGAGCACCTAGATACGATTGAAAGGATGCTAATGGTTGAGCCAAGAGATTGAACACATGACTCAAATGAAACATATTTCTGGCACTATAAGCTTAAGTCATATTAATCAGAAATGCATTCAGAAAACTACATAGTGCATGATTTTGGAAAACATAAACTTTGAAAAGTTCAATGTTTGTAAAGCATGCCTGATGGGTAAGATGACTAAAATCACCTCTTATTGGAATTGGTGAACAAGCTAATGACTTATTAGGATGCAAGTATATTGATGTATGTGGGCCTATAAGCACTAGTGCTAGAAGAAGGTTTGTTGTACTTTTTCATCACTTTCAGTGACGATTTTTAGTAGATATGGGTCTATCTACTTAATACGCCACAAGTCCAAATCATTTGAAATGTTCAAAGATTTCCAAAGTGAAGTACAAAACCAACTTGGCAAGAAAATCAAAACCCTTCAATGTATTTGAGCCATGATTTCACTGACCATTCCAGAGAGTGTGGAATTGTTTCATAACTCTCTCTTCTAGGATACGACATCTCAATGACATATCTAAAGAGAAATCACACCTTATTAGATATGGTGCGATCAATGATGGTTGAGTCAACATTGCCGATTACCTTTTGGGGATACACGCAGTTAACCATAGCTCTAATTACTGAATAAAGATTATCTGAAGCACTAGAGAAGACATCATATATGATATGGAGAAGAGAGGTTCTTGAACCGTTTTATGAAAGAAAGGAGTATCACTTCTACAAACTGTTGTAGAGGAAAGTGTTTGTGTCTCAAAATACTTTCTTCTTAGAGAATATGTTACTCTCTAAAAGAAAGAGTGGGAGAGTTTTAGAACTTATCAAAGTTCGAGAGACACAAAACACTATAATCATCACCTGAAACTCCGCTACTTGATCCTAGTTCAAATTTTCCTATTGGTCGGAAAATTAAGAACAAGGTTGAGGCAGTTGGAGTTCCTCAAAATGTTGAGGAGGAGGTGCCATGAACATTACTCCAAGCAAGGTTAGATAAACAACTCCGATATCGATCTTCTATGGATGAGCGTGAGATGTTACTTTTAGAAAGTAATGACTCTACCTACATCAAAGAAGCTTTAGCAAATCAAGTTTCCATAAGGTCTAAAATGAACTCCATGTATGCAACCAAGTTTAGAGCTCGGTTGATTTGTCTGAAGGTGTGAGCCATCAGGCATAGGAGGGTTTTAAGGCAAAACATGGGTTCATTAAGAAGACATCAAGACTGACTTCAAAATTAGATTTGGAAGGAAGGTGTGTACTTGACACAACTGAATGGTTTTTTGTTGGAATACGTGTAAACTTCAATAGGCCATCTGTGGTCTTACGGAAGCTTCTAGGAGTTGGAATCATTGACCTTCTTGATCAGGATATCAAAAGTTTGATATACTGGGAAGTGCCAAAGATAATATTGTGTTCAGTGGGAGCAATTCATTTTCTAATATTGTATGTGATTGAGATACTGCCTACTGAGAGGAAGATACCCATGTTGCATCCGCTGAGTTTGACTTGGGAATAATTTTCAAAGGGAAGGATTGGTGTGGCTAAGAATTTTCTTGGAGACAAGATCTATAATGATGGATTAAAGATTTTGATTATTTGAATCAAAGTTGACTAGGTGTTGAATAGTTCAACCCACTTCGAGAATGGATTAATTTCCATAAATCATGGCATATCCTTAGGGAATCTGATTGTCTTAAAACAATCAGAAGATCTAAAAAGGATGAGACATATAACTCATGCTTCAGGTGTGAGATTATTGTATGCCACGAGATGTTCAAAGCCCAACCTAACATATACATTGTATATGTATAAGCAAAACTAAGGATGTGTCCTAAGTCTAAAGTGGTTGATAAAAGCCAAGTGTGAAGAGTTGCATTGATGACAGAGAAATATGATTATCTAAAAGGTAAGAGAATATTATACGATCTGTTTGAGTGGTATTGAGGTGAATTGGAAGAAGTTTCTAACATGACCTGTGTTTAATTCTAAAAATAAGACAAGCATGGCACGACTTTAGAAGCTGTGGCAGAAATTATTAGGATTGTGAAGTTCGTTTTAGAACTGGGTGATGTTTCTAGCCTTGCGAGAGAAATAAAGCCTTGTTGATAGGAGCCATCACTCAAGCAAAGGAACTGAAGCTCACTATGAATCCAAACATGAGTTCCGGAAATATCTCCCTGTATGAAAGGTCATTTGTGAGATGGTAAATGTGCGAGGTTCATTGCAAGTATTATGTACTAAACCCCTGTTGTAGTTATAGCATGATAGTCATGCATGGGCAATAGGTATTGAACACATTCCGAAATATTAACAAGTCAAATTTACATGAATTGTTCATGAATTATGACCTTGTTGATTCATCATTAAGAATAAGATTCCAAAATTTACATTAATTGTGGTTTAGAATTATGTAAATGTCCAAAAATGTTAGCGAATTCAAAATGGGAAATTAGATGAGGTCCGATTTCTGAAACCCCATTAGTAAACTTGATAACGCTAGTCTTGGTTGACAATCGACCTCCCTCCTAATTGTATAATCACGTAGGAACAGTGATAATATCAAAACAATTAGCATGTAGGATTGAGGTGATGATTATGTTTCGTGATAATAGTGATGTGATGACATCATAAATCAATCACATGGATATTGTTGAGAACAACTACCGAACTGACCCATAGTTGGAGCTCTTTAAGTTAGGAATGTCATAAGAGCTCTCACTACTCAAAATTCCTAAATCTTGAGTTCAATACATAGAGTACATGGTCTGTTGTAACTTTGGAGCGCGTCAAACACCTTTCGTAACAGTAGGCTATAAAGGCGGTGTCTAGGTTACAGTTAGATCATGTGAGAATGTGTGTCTGAACAAGATGGCATTGTCCTCCCTATTAGGGACAGTTGTCTTATTGGCCACTCGGTGAGATTGGACTAAAATGCTTGGCCAAGCTCAGTTGAATCAATAGTTGATCATCTGCTTTTCAAAGTCTAAACTCGGAGATTGAGGAACATTCGGGTCTTACATAAGGATGACTTCAGCTTACCTTATCCGAACTTAAGACAGTAAGTGACAAGGGAATTCAAGGAATCGAACACTTGTAGGATAAGTGGGAGATTGTTGGGGAATGTCCCGACAATGTTCGATATACACGGAGATTAAACCAAAGTAACATAATAATTATATGTCTTGCTAGAGACCTCTATAATTAGTAATTGAATATGTTCAATTACGACTATATTATTTGGTCTTGCTGCGTCACACAAGTCAGTGCCCTGGAACAATGTATGTAACCTAAGTAATATTGTATTATGTTTAGAAATATTGGGAACTTATTTCTATGAGAAATCAGCCCAACACGGACCGAACTGGGCTCAACACGGACCGTGTTGACCCAACACGGTCCGTGTTGGGACACCACGGTCTGTGGTGTCCATGGGCCGAGTTAATGGACCTTTCTGGAAACCAACACGGACCGTGTTGATTCAAAACGGACCGTGTTGGGCCTGAGAAGTGCGTCGTTGCGTTAAGTCGGCCCTTTAGGGTTTTGTGCCCTCTCCCTAGGTTATCTAAACACTATATAAAGGGGTCTTTGTGAAAGATTATTCTACCTTAACTGCCTAAGACTCTTAGAGAGATACCAGGGTGATTTCCTGAGTTCCTCTATCTTTTAGTTTGCAGTTCTTGTTTCCTGAAACATTCTCTGATTCCTGAAACATTCTCATATACCAAAAACATACATCTTAGATTGAGATTCGTCTCGATCGGGTCGATCTAGCAGTCGGGTTCCCGGAGTGCTGCGTGGACTTTTCAGTAGAGGATTTCAGCATTGGAATCTCGAAGGTCAACCTCTTCTTCAACCGGAATTAGCGATCAGGTATAATTGTTAAAGCCTCTGCAATTGTTGTGGTTAATTGTTTGTAATCGTTATGAATATTCCGCCAATTAATATGTACCTGTTTTAGGAAATAGATAACCTAAAACCTAACACACGTGTCACGGCCATGATCCTTAGGGTAATGGGCGTAACCTTCGTATGTCTCGGCCGTAACCCTCAGAGTCATTTACATTACCTTTGTGTGTCTCAGCCATGACCTTCAAGGTCATTTGTGTGACCTTCGTGTGTCTCGGCCGTGACCCTTAGGGTCATGGACGTGACATTCATGTGTCACGGCTATGATTTTTCAGGTCATGGTGATGACCTACCATTTGTCCATTACACTAATCTGACTTCCGATAGTACCGTATTATCATTCCGATCATACACACATTGTTCCAAGGTACTGATTTGTGTGACCCGATAGGACCAAATAATAGAGTTTATAATTAAATAAATTCAATTACCAATTATAAAAGTCTTTAGAAAGACATATAATCACTATATTACATTGGCTTAACTCGAAGTATATCGAACATTGTCGGGACATTCCACCTAATCTCCCACTTGTCCTATAAGTATTCGACTCTTTCAATTCCCTTGCCACTTCATGTCTCAGATTCGGATAAGTTAAGCTAATGTCATCCTTAAACACCTTGAAGGTTCCTCGACCTTTGAGTTAGACTCTGAAAAGCAGATGATAAACTACTGGTCCATCTGAGCTCAGCCAAGCATTTTCAGCCTTAGCTCGTCGAGTGCCAACAAGACAAATATCCCCATTGGGGAGGACAATGCCATCTTGTTCAACTACTTCCCCTTACATGATTTGAAGCAGTCTAGATACTGCCTTTATAGCCCCCCGTTACAAGAGGCGTTGGAGGCGCTCCAAAGCTACATCAAACTTTGCAAGTTATATAATGAACTTAGGATTCAGGAATCATGAGTAGTGGTAGTTCTTATGACATTCATAACTTAAAGTGCTCCCACTGTGGGTCAGTTCGGTGAATGTTCTCAACACTACCCATGTGATCAACCAAGAAATCCCATGTCACTATGATCGTCATGTTAATCTTACATGCTAATTGTTGTATTGTTATCCGTGTCCTTACATGATAACACAATTAGGAACTATATTCGATTATCGACCAGGCTTAGCATCATCAATTTCTTCTAATGGGGTTTCTTAAATTAGACCTTGCCTGACTTCGCGTTTTGAATCTACTAACCATTTGGACGTTTATACAATTCTAAACCACAATTTATGTAAAACTATGAATCTTATTCTTTATTAATGAACAAACAAAGTCATAATTCATGAAATATTCATGTAAACTTGCATGTTCACATTCTTGAAAGTGTTTAGTATATGTTACACATGTATGTGTTGGGTTAAGAGGGGTTCTGGGCCCAAAGGGTGGTGGCCCCAATATAATTAGGCCCACCCAGACTAGGGGCGAAAGAAGTCATAACCCTTAGGACTTAACCTAATCTACCCTAACTCAAAACAAAGCAGAGGCTGAGCTATTTATCAGACAATCTCTCGAACAGACAAGCCTCGGCTAATCTTCAACTCTTGAATGGGCCACTCTAGCTCTTGAACGCGTCACTCCAGACTCCGAGTGGGAAGTCTCCAAAATAGGAGACCTCCACAACAGTCAATACAACACTTGTGACACCGGCTGCTAGACCGCCCAATCTCGATCCAATCGACATCGGATGAGTATGTAAACCATATCAAATATAGGTAATCTTTCCAACTCTAGGACCTTGAGAAATTATCTTCGTAGTCCTAAACTGGAAGCTTTCTCATAGAAAGTTTTCCCAGTTCACAAAAATCTCCAAAAAGGAGATTACCTTCAAAATGGGCCTCATGGGATGGAAAGACACTTTTTGGCATCCCATGGGGTTCATATATATAGGAGAGAGAAAAGGGGGGAAGAGGTATTCTTCTAATGTGGGACGCGTGCTTGATGTTCACCATAGACTATGGTACCGTACCACGAAATGTGGTGACCATCAGAATAATAATATGATGGTCTAACCACTTCCATGGATCGTGGTGCCCCGCCATGGGTTGTGGTGGCCTAGTCGCTATCTGTGGGGCCCCACCACGACTTGTGGTGGCCGGTTTTTCCCAAAACTAGCTTCCTCGCTCCCTCGGTTCAATCCCGTATTGATCCGAACTATTTTCCACATATACATTGCCTTCAACTCGCTGACTTTTGTGACCCTGAGGGACCAACTAATACGGTTGTGATCAAACCATTCAATCATTGATTAAGTGGACTTCTATTAAAGTCATGAATAAATGAATTAACTTCGCTAGAGTACTCTGATGAAATTGAACATTGTCGGGACATTCCCAACAATCTCCCACTTTGTAACGCCCACAGATTAATAATCACCAGACTATTACTAAACACTTCATAACGCAATGATTAGCGCGGCGAAAATAGAATCCGAAGGCATTACCGCCGTCCACAAATATGGACAAGGCTTAACAACCATAAATAAACCCTAATTACAACTCATCAAACCCAAGGAAACTTGTATATTACCCACATAAACACCCATAAGAGAACAAAAACCTTAGGATAGCTTTATACATTGCCAAAATTATGATTACACTGAACTTCACTAATCCAAAGTACAAACTTCTGAAAATAACTTGACATCAAACGCAAAGGGCATGACTTCCCGGCATAGTTGACAGCCTCTTTACCTTCATATCAATCGGACCTCTTACTGGTATTAGGTTGCTACCCCTTAGCATACTTCCTAAAACAAAACATAAAACAATTTCGCAAATGAGTCGAAACTCAATACGCATATCCCTATACAGTAAATAACTTTAAAAAATTCATTTTATTTCGCGCATTTCAATTCATTTTGCAAACAATTAAACAATAAAGCAACAATAAAACTTGCTTGCCATTTTATTATCTTGATGGTCCCCTACTTGCGATCATTGGTCTAAGCCTCCGTATGGGCATACCTGGACCGATTGGGAGGTCCGGATGGGTGTACACTGGCCAGGTATTAACTTTGTAGTGCTCTAAGGCACAAGCAACATGGGTCGGGGCCATAATTACGTGACAAAATAGTTAAACCTTACTTATTCTCATTATACTTATTACAGTTGCTTGTTAAACTCAAATAAAAGAGTTTAAGAAGACTACAGGCAATATGCATACCTCACAAGTTGAACCCGCACTTAAAGCGACTTGAAAAGCTTGACTGGACTCGAACAGGGACCAGCAATGACCTCTTGGACCACGCTTGAGATAAGAACACTAAAGCGAATTAAATTGAATTCTTTATAAGGAGGAAGTCTCCTAATTTAATAAAAGGAAACTTTTAATTAAAAGATTGGTGGATTTTTGAGACTTTGCAGAAATTTCAGTTCGATAAGGGAACTTTGAGAATTCATAACTTAAAGAATATATATAGTATGAACGTGTGCTAGTAGTCTATGGAAAGCTTGAAAGGAAACCTACAACTTTCATACTACCCAAAAATTCAGAAAAGGTTTGGAAGCCACCAGAAATCGGCTCTGAAAAAGGCTCGGTGAATTAAAATTCTGATTTGACATGGTCATGGAGCTCATTTCGACGGGCCATAACTCATTACCCCGACATCCGATGGACGCATAAAACCCCATTCCGAAAAGCTTTTGGAGCGAGCTACAACTTTTATGTGAACATTAGGCTAATAAGACCTCCTTGACACCTAAAAATGCCCATGAATCTGTTGTCCCCAAAATCGTATATAACAGAACCCCAATATTCAATTCGCCGTAACTTATACTCATCGGAATCCCCAAAATTCCGAAATCATGTGAAAGCTATTACCTAAGGCTATCTATTACACAATAGTTTTGATTACGGGATACTTTTTGTTAGAACCCCTCAAGGGCGTTGATAAGGACCTTGGGAACTGGATCAGTTTTGAATGAAAGCCATAATTCGAATAGCCAAAAAAGATATGATGCGCAAGGAAAGAAATCTCAAATAAGGCAGAAGGACATTCACCTAGGGCATCATAAGGACGTTCACTCAAGGCATCATAAGGACGTTCACCCCAAGCGAGAAACTTTGTCGTAAAAGACAAATAAGAGCAGAAAACAGGGAAGTTTTCTAGAAACAAGATAATCTATTTTTTCTATCCTTTTTCTAACCAGACTAAATCGATTGCAACTATGTGAATTGTAGGAAACAATCAACCAAGAAATTGGAAAGAGGATGAAGATTGCAAATTCCCGGAATCCCGCAAAAAGGACAGAAGATTGGAGCAAAATTGGAAGGAAATAGCGAAGCATGAAGAAAGAAAGAATCTGGGTAGAATCAATCCTCCAACGACTCTACTCTACTGATGACAATAAGCTTATAAATAGAAGACTTTGAAATCAAAGAAGACCAACGGTTCCACGGAAGTAATCGGGTGTTCAAAACAGAGATTTGGGTTCTATGTTTTGTTTGTGTTCTTCGAGTTGAAAGAAGAACGATTGTGTGAGAAATTTTGTGTTTGAGTGAATTCAATTCTTAACGGACTTAGAATTGATTTGTGCTGGTGTAATCGATTCCTAGAAGGACTTAGGATTGATTTTTGTTTGCATCAAAACTGTGTTGGTGTTTATTTTCCAGAAACCTTGTTCGTTGTTCTGTTCGTCTGTAAACCCTAAGGACATTCACCTTAGGAACGTTCATATCCATACTGCATTCAGTTTCAAAGAAATAAAGGAAGTTATTCAGTTATCCTTTATTGTCCTTTATTTCAGTTAACTCTGGTTTATCTCAAGTTGAATCTTAATCTGAAAAGATTAAGACCCTAACGTCCTTTACCAATGAGCATTTGTGCAGAATTTTTTATAACCCTATTTACCCCCCTCTAGGGTTCTTTCACCTTTGATTGCTCTGAGAAAACTCAGGTTACTCAAGGCAACAAGTATAACTTCTAACTTGCCAATTTGATAGCATAATTCATTATTTTTCCCCCCAAATAATTCACATCATTTTAAGTATAACACCAAATACTATCCTTACTTCATATTTTCCCCAAATTAAACCACAGATTGCACAAAACTTAAACATTAAGAAGCAAGCATATATGAAATTACTAAGAACAAGCTCATCCACCATTATCCTCTATATTTTATTTAGTATAAACTAATTTTCCATCTCTTAATTCAACTTTACTTGAAGGCTTGCAAACATGCACCATGGTTATAGTCACAATCCTTCATCCCTATGTCATAACAACTCCAAAGATACCTTGTATTCCCACAATTTACCCACACCAATTCAATTAAATCATAATAGTTCCACATGCACACTATCTACATCCTATTATAATTTCTGAAAGTATCTTAGGCCACAATATCTCATATGTAACCATAATTTAGTCTAATATTTCCCACTTCCCTAATTAATTATCAATGTTTAACATGGCTCACACCCAAATTGATACTAAAACACCCAAAATTAATAATCTAACTCCCAATTACATTTATAAACTAGAAATGTTGGGGAAAAATAACAATCTTGAACATCAATGCTTAAAGAAAGATGGATTGGTGAGTTTAGGGTTTGAGTTGTACCTCAGGAGAGAAGAGAAGAGAAGTAGTGAGGAGGGGAAGCCCATGACCAGATCGGACGACGCCCGACCGCTGCGGGTCGCCGGTGGCATTTGCTATTCGTGGCACCGGCAGCAGATGGCGGCCAGTTATGGCAACCATAAGGAGATGGCGGCCAGTTATGGCAGGCAGCAGTAGAAGAAGAAAATGTTGGGGGAAAGGGAGTGAGAAAATTGTGATTCTAGAGATTTGTCTTGCTAAGTTAGACAAGAAAAAGGGACATTTACTTACAAAATCTCCTTTTAATGTTTGCGTTAAAAAAAATAAATACAGTAAAGGAGTATCACCTAGCTAATAAGGAAGGTAAAAGTTGATGAAATGATATTTTACTAGAGTTATGGAAGGGAAGCATATGAGAGGGATGGATGTTGACAATGGTTGTTCAACCACGTGTTGACCATATGATTATGTGTCCTATGCTGGCATTTTTTTTCTTTGCTCCCTTTGCACTGGCTCTATATGATGTGACACGGAGGGTTTTGGCTTTATGAACTTGATGACCATACTGACCAAATACCAATTTTAATTAAATGAGATGTTCTCACTTAAAAACAAATCAATACTCCCTTCCCTTCTAAATTATATTTCTCCTAAAAATAAAGTCCATACCATTACTAAAGGAGAAGAAGAATACTAATGATGAAATAATAATAATAAATAATAAATAATAATAATAATAATAATAATCATCATCATCTTTGTCCTGATGAACTCATCGTGTTCGACAAAATTTTACTAAACAAGTGACCCAAATGATACAAGATTAAATTGGATAGATGAAGTTCTCACATAAATAATTTACATATGATAGTAATCTAACATATGGAGGTCGTTGCACTGTTCGAGTCCTGCAAAAACACAAACGGTTAACTTGAAATGAAATGTGCGATTTTCTTAATTTCACTCATTAATTAGCTTAATTACATTGGGTTAGGGTCAGGTTATTACACACTTATCCCACAAGTGTTTAATTTTCAAAACTCCTTTGTCGCTTAATGTCTCGTACACGGATAAGGTAACATAATGCCATCCTTATTGAGCCCGAATGTTTCTCGACCTCCGAGTAAGACTTACAAACCGGATGATCAACTATTGATCCATCCACGTTTGGCTAGACATTTCTAAGTCCAAGCTCGTCGAGTGTCCTGCGAAACACTTACCTCTCAAAGAGGGAAGACAATGTCATCTTGTTCATCTTCAAATCACTCCATGACCCAAAGCAACCCAGACACTACCCACATCACCTCCTATTACGAGAAGTTTCGGTCGCGTTCCAAAAAAATCAAGCATGAAGTGTAAAGAACTCAGGATTGAGCAATTTTCTTAAGTTTAGTAGACGCCACTTATGACATTCACAAACTTAAAGTGCTCCCATTGCGGGTTAGTTCAGTAAGTGTTCTTCAACACCTTACCCATGTGATTGACCTTGGCATCCAATGTCCCCATGATCATGAAATTCGATCATCATGTCAATCTTACATGCTAATTGATAGCAATCATCATTGTCCTAACACGATGATCCAATTAGAAACATAGTCGGCATTCGACCAGGCTTAGCGATTCCAAGTTCACCGAATGAGGTTTCATAAGATCAAACATCATCCAATCTTCCCATTTAGGACATGTTAACCTTTTGGACATTTGTTCAATTCTAAACCGAAAAATTGAACACAACACATATATTATCGATGAATATAATATTTTTACAACTTGATAACAATATAACCATGAGAAGTAATTCAAGCGCATTCACCAATGTGATTACAACTCATTAGCTGTTCTTGTAAGATAAGTAAATCATTATGCATTCTCTAATGCATCGAAAGCCTATGGCCTTGGCATAACTGTTATGCTGCAACTGTGTATAACCCTTTATGCTTAACACGCGATAAGGGTTTAAAGTGCGACACTTGCATCTACAAGAACCTTGCACATACCTTTATCACTCACTTCGAATAACATTCGAATGATAAGACTTGCAAGAGATACGTGTCTGGACTTGTTTGTGTGCCCTAAGTTCCTCAGCTTGAGCAATGGCCCTAAAAGGAATCCACGCCTTTCGTTGCGCAACACTACGCGCCAAGTCCTCCGATGAACTCTTTCATCCATACAGTCACCAAGGCAACTAAAGGGTGCCAGGGTGGTAACGGATGCTTGAGTTAATGAACTTGATAATGAAGGTGATGAAGGATACAACCAAACCCTAGGATTGATGCTTCCCACACTAGATTTTGACTTGGGGTAAAGGAGAACCACCACTCAAGAATTGATAAAGGAATCAACCGCCACAATTCTATAAAGGATTTGGCTTGAAGACCACCACAATAAGATTGAGGATAAAGTAAGCAGGAGTTGAAGAGAGAGAGAAAACTCAGCTTTGTATTGAATACCTCTTCCAAACCATTGCAAATGGTTATAAACAATGAGGGGGGAGAGGGTAAAATGGGGTCAAATTACAAAAAGGGCACAAACATTACAATAAATGACCTACAAGAGAGGCTTTAAAATTCATTAAAGGAAGGGCAAAAGAGGAAATACACAAAAGGAGAGAAACGAAAGAAAGGGGAAAATCGGTTGAAGTCCCAATTTCTAGTTTGTCGCAGGCGTGACAGACAGGTCGCAACCGCAACACCCAAGTTCCACTAGTTTGGTTGCGGGTGCGAAGGCCATGTCACAGGCATGATGTTAATCAAGAATTCTAGGCAAAGGGGTGCCATAAGAGAGTCACGGGGGTGACCTCTGGTTGCGGCCATGACTTAGGTGGTCACGGGCATGACCCAAGGCAATTCCTTCAACAAAACTTCACCTTGCGCGGAGCCCCGGCCTTGACACAACTTATCATTGGCGCGACTCTTAAACAGCTCCAAAAATACCTAGGGGATGTCGCAGGCGCGACACGATTGCCACGGGCGTGACTCTTGGCCAACTAGCCAGGTCACGGGCGTGACCTATATGTCGCGGTCGTGACCTCCTGATGTATAATGGGATCAAAGATTGGATCTTGATCAATTACACATCAATGAAAGACGTGCAACCAATCTGAACATGGGATACTTCACGTGAATAGGAGGGAATTGGGAGGGGGTATCACGTGAAAGACAGGATCTTGGGAAAGCTTTTGTGACGTAAGGTCTTTTGTGAGAGAGGGAATGAGAAAGGTTGAATCTTGACAGGTAAAGAGAGGGAGAACGTTTGTTTGAGAGAGAGAGGGAGGACGTTGGGAGTTTGTTATGGAGAGAGGGAGGACGTTGGGATGAGAGAGAAAGAGGGTATTGAGAGTTGGTTTGATTAGCCTTAGGGTTTATCTAACTGAAAGATAAAAAGATAAAAGTAATCGGGATAATTCAAGGGATGTATCTTGATACAGAAATACCACAAGAAGAAACCCTAGGGCTAGTTGACCTTCAACCTAGTTACAGAAACACCTTCTAGGTTTATGGATCAAGCTCTTCCTCACCACTTGATTTGCCAAAATCAAGATACAATAGAAGAGATCAAAACGAGGTTTCAAGAAACACTCAAGGGGTAAGCTAAAAGCTTGTTTGTATTCATGGCTAAAACTGATTGTTTGAAAGATTACAAGCCTGAGCTATTTATACTAGACTAAGTCCTAAACCTCCTAGGACTATCAAGATTGGCGTGCAAGCCATCTTATCCTACTAGGACTCTATTACTTGGCGTGCAAGCCAAGGACTCCTAATACTAGACATCTATAACAACCTCATCCTCCTAGGATTAGGATTCCTTATCCTAAGAGGAGTTGGTTACAACAATATTAATCCTATTAGGAATTGTCTTTCCTAATCCAAGATGGATTAGTTACAAAATAAGCCATCCTTATCTAGGAAACATAACTTGGCGCCAAAGCTAGGACACCACATGCCACACACACACACTATTCTACAACATTCTAGAACCTTCTAGACTAATCTAGACTCCTATGACTTGATGTCCAAGTTTATATATATTACTTGGCATCTTACATGACTAGAAATAATATAAATGTAATATAAAACTCACAAATAATAACTAAATGCTAAAAATGTGAAGTCTACATCCAAAAGGCCAAAACTGTGAAATTCAAACTGAAATGGTCAAAACTGTGAAATTCACTTTGGGCTTGGTACTGGGCCTTGGACGTGATCTTGGTTCTTCTCTAGGATGAGATTTGCATGGACTTGGTCTTCTTAGGATGTTTGGACATCTTCTTGCCATAAGAAGCACACCATGTGAATGGGCCTTTGGGCCTCTACTTTGTATCCTCCTTCCTTGGCCCTCTTTATCTCCTTGTAGTTGAGTTGAATTTCCATTGTTGGGCCGGGGTTGGGTGGATTTCTTTCATGAAGGACCCTGTCTATAGCTTGGAGCTTCAATTGGGCCTTCTTGATTGGGCTTGGGGAAGTTATCGTGGGTTGATTTACATCATTCCCCCCTTGTTGAAAGAAGTTTGTCCTCAAACTTGGAGGATCAACCTCCTCAATTGGCCCATCATTCTTCTGTACATGAACCAGGACCTTCACGTGAACTATGATTCCTTCAGTAGATGGAAAGATTCGATTATTCTCACTATTGTTATGCATGAATGTGTCATCAACACACTTGCTGACGAGGGACTTCAAAACCTGATTCATAAGTCTCATGACAGTGAAGAGAACATTAGTTAGACCACAAGGTGTGACTAACCATACATGGAGACTTCCTTTTATTTTGATAGCAGTAGTCCCTTCTTGAATTCAAGCCTTTGCTGTTGATGCCCTTATACCCTTTGCTTGAGGATCATCTTGCTTAGGGTCCTTTAGAGGGTCAATAGGGTTCACGTTGGGGGACACTCTTGGAAGGACGACGAGAGGTTGAGGGTTGCCGTGACTATGGTTCTCGTCAGTAGGCCCTTTGCAGTTAGGGTTTATGTTTAGGCTTGAGGGAATGATCTCCTTATGTTCACTAAACTCAGGGCGTTCTGTGATCATAAAAGTAATGAGCTTGGAGTCACTTCCCTTGGGTTTGGACGAGCTGGATGCTTTTAGAGGAGCTAGGGTTACCTTCTTGTTTTGCACCATCAGAGTGTAAGTATTAGCTCTTCCATCATGTGTAACACTCCTGTAAAATAACCACGGTCTTCCAAGCAGAATATGACAAGCATCCATAGGTATTACATCACACCATATTGAATCTTGATAAGACTTTCCAATAGAAAAGCTTACCAAACAGCGTTGATTCACCTTTAAGCCTTTACCCTAGTTGAGCCATTGAATAGTGTATGGTGATGGGTGAGGGCTTATAGGGAGTTGAAGCATGTTCACCATAGTAAGAGAAGCTGCGTTAGTACAACTTCCACCGTCAACGATCAAAGAACAAACTTTCCCTTGCACAGTACAACGAGAATGGAAGATGGCTTCCCGTTGTTGTTGATCTTCAGGAACTGGAGAGCTATTGAGAACTCTCCTCATAACCAACATCTCTCCTTCATCTAGTTCCTCCACTACTTCTTCAGCAGATTCTCCATGATCAGCGCATACTTCTTCCTCCACATCTTCAGGTTCAGGTTCAGGTTCAAAGAGAGCGTTTTGAAACTCCATGAGTGTGATGGCTCTCTTGTTAGGGCATTCAGAGGCTATACGACCGAGCCCTTGGCACCTGAAGCACCTCCTCCTATCAGTTGGCGTGGCCTGGATGGGTTTGAGGACAGTTTAAGGTGGCTGTTGGGGCGTTTTTGTGGTGGACGTTTAGGATGTGGGTTGGATCTTTTGTGGAGTGTAAGTTTGGGATGAGTAGGGGGTTCTTTGTGAGCTAGGGTTTCGGTTTGTCGCCTCCTTTCCCCTTCTCTTTCTTTACTATTCCACTTTGTTAGCCAAAGTACTTAATTCATCAAGAGTTTCATAAGATTGAAGTTCCACCACATACCTTATGCTTTCATTCAAGCCCGCTAGACACCTCACAAGAGTTTGAGGTTCATCTTCTTTCAGATCACACCTCCAGAGTAGGTGTTCGAATTCTTTAGTATATTCTTCCACACTTTTGACTATTTGGGTGAGTTGTTGCAGTTTGAAGTAGTTGTCCTTAAAATAGCTTACAGGAAGAAACTTAGAGTGAAGTTTCTTCTTCATCTTTTCCCAAGTTTTGATCTTTTCTTTCCCGGCATGCTGTCTCTTCTTCTATAAGTTAGTCCACCATATGCTAGCATGCTTTCGCAGTTTAAGAGCAATATACTTGACGTTTTTCTCATCAGGTACGTCTTTAAGATCAAAAACTCTTTCAATAGTTTGAATCCAATCAAGAAAGACTTCAGGATCAAGATTACCATCAAATTCAGGGATGTCAACTTTGAAGTCAAGTCTTTCTTCTCTGTGCTCACGCCTAGGTCGACGTGATCTCCTTGATGAGCTCGTGGATTGTTCAGCTTCACTAGGACTCTTGTGGGAGTCCTCCTCTTCAGAATCTCTAGGTGTCCTGAATTGAATGTTCATGTATCGCTTCAGTTGATCGGAGAGATCAACCACTCTTACTTCCAATTCATCTTTCTCCTGCAGTAGTTGTTCATTAGTAGCACTGCCATCGTTGCTTTTGCTTCCAGACGCCATAAGTATGGATGGTTGAAGGTTTTCGTGCACTTGGGAATGGAGGGGAATGTGTTTGGGCTGTTTTGAGGAGTTTAGGGTTGCACTCAAGAAACCTAGTCTCTGATACCACTTTTGATGTATAATGGGAGCAAAGATTGGATCTTAATCAATTACACATCAATGAAAGACGTGCAACCAATCTGAATATAGGATACTTCACGTGAATATGAGAGAATTGGGAGGGGGTATCACGTGAAAGACAGGATCTTGGGAAGGATTTTGTGACGTGAGGTCTTTTGTGAGAGAGGGAATGTGAAAGGTTGAATCTTGAGAGGGAAAGAGAGGGAGAACGTTTGTTTGAGAGAGAAAGAGAGGATGTTGGGAGTCTGTTATGGAGAGAGAGAGGACGTTGGGATGAGAGAGAAAGAGGGTATTGAGAGTTGGTTTGATTAGCCTTAGGGTTTATCTAACTGAAAGATAAAAAGATAAAAGTAATCGGGATAGTTCAAGGGATGTATCTTGATACAGAAACACCACAAGAAGAAACCCTAGGGCTAGTTGACCTTCAACCTAGTTACAGAAACACCTTCTAGGTTTATGGATCAAGCTCTTCCTCACCACTTGATTTGCCAAAATCAAGATACAATAGAAGAGATCAAAACGAGGTTTCAAGAAACACTCAAGGGGTAAGCTAAAAGCTTGTTTGTATTCATGGCTAAAACTGATTGTTTGAAAGATTACAAGCCTGAGCTATTTATACTAGACTAAGTCCTAAACCTCCTAGGACTATCAAGATTGGCGTGCAAGCCATCTTATCCTACTAGGACTCTATTACTTGGCGTGCCAGCCAAGGACTCCTAATACTAGACGTCTATAACAACCTCATCCTCCTAGGATTAGGATTCCTTATCCTAAGAGGAGTTGGTTACAACAATATTAATCCTATTAGGAATTGCCTTTCCTAATCCAAGATGGATTAGTTACAAAATAAGCCATCCTTATCTAGGAAACATAACTTGGCGCCAAAGCTAGGACACCACATGCCACACACACACACTCTTCTAGAACATTCTAGAACCTTCTAGACTAATCTAGACTCCTATGACTTGATGTCCAAGTTTATATATATTACTTGGCATCTTACATGACTAGAAATAATATAAATGCAATAAAAAACTCACAAATAATAACTAAATGCTAAAAATGTGAAGTCTACATCCAAAAGGTCAAAACTGTGAAATTCAAACTGAAATGGTCAAAACTGTGAAATTCACTTTGGACTTGGTACTGGGCCTTGGACGTGATCTTGGTTCTTCTCTAGGATGAGATTTGCGTGGACTTGGTCTTCTTAGGATGTTTGGACATCCTCTTGCCATAAGAAGCACACCATGTGAATGGGCCTTTGGGCCTCTACTTTGTATCCTTCTTCCTTGGCCCTCTTTATCTCCTTGTAGTTGAGTTGAATTTCCATTGTTGGGCCGGGGTTGGGTGGATTTCTTTCATGAAGGACCCTGTCTATAGCTTGGAGTTTCCATTGGGCCTTCTTGATTGGGCTTGGGGAAGTTGTCGTGGGATAATTTACATCTCCTCCAGGGTGCTTCCAAGTCCTCCTTGCGACAGACAGACGTCAAGGGCGTGTCACATATGTCACGGTCGCGACGCCCTGATTGCTGCACTGTACGATCCTAGCCCTCACCTTGATGACAAAGGACGTTGGGATGAGAGAGAAACAGGGTATTGAGAGTTGGTTTGATTAGCCTTATGGTTTATCTAACTAAAAGATAAAAAGATAAAAGTAACCGGGATAGTTCAAGGGATGTATCTTGATACAGAAACACCACAAGAAGAAACCCTAGGGCTAGTTGACCTTCAACCTAGTTACAGAAACACCTTCTAGGTTTATGGATCAAGCTCTTCCTCACCACTTGATTTGCCAAAATCAAGATACAATAGAAGAGATCAAAACGAGGTTTCAAGAAACACTCAAGGGGTAAGCTAAAAGCTTGTTTGTATTCATGGCTAAAACTGATTGTTTGAAAGATTACAAGCCTGAGCTATTTATACTAGACTAAGTCCTAAACCTCCTAGGACTATCAAGATTGGCGTGCAAGCCATCTTATCCTACTAGGACTCTATTACTTGGCGTGCAAGCCAAGGACTCCTAATACTAGACGTCTATAACAACCTCATCCTCCTAGGATTAGGATTCCTTATCCTAAGAGGAGTTGGTTACAACAATATTAATCCTATTAGGAATTGCCTTTCCTAATCCAAGATGGATTAGTTACAAAATAAGCCATCCTTATCTAGGAAACATAACTTTGCGCCAAAGCTAGGACACCACATGCCACACACACACACTCTTCTAGAACATTCTAGAACCTTCTAGACTAATCTAGACTCCTATGACTTGATGTCCAAGTTTATATATATTACTTGGCATCTTACATGACTAGAAATAATATAAATGCAATATAAAGCTCACAAATAATAACTAAATGCTAAAAATGTGAAGTCTACATCCAAAAGGCCAAAACTGTGAAATTCAAACTGAAATGGTCAAAACTGTGAAATTCACTTTGGGCTTGGTATTGGTCCTTGGACGTGATCTTGGTTCTTCTCTAGGATGAGATTTGCGTGGACTTGGTCTTCTTAGGATGTTTGGACATCCTCTTGCCATAAGAAGCACACCAATGTGAATGGGCCTTTGGGCCTCTACTTTGTATCCTCCTTCCTTGGCCCTCTTTATCTCCTTGTAGTTGAGTTGAATTTCCATTGTTGGGCCAGGGTTGGGTGGATTTCTTTCATGAAGGACCCTGTCTATAGCTTGGAGTTTCCATTGGGCCTTCTTCATTGGGCTTGGGGAAGTTGTCGTGGGCTAATTTACATCTCCTCCAGGGTGCTTCCAAGTCCTCCTTGCGATAGACAGACGTCAAGGGCGTGTCACATACGTCACGGTCGCGACGCCCTGATTGTTGCACCGTACGATCCTAGCCCTCACCTTGATGACAAAAGACTCACTCACCCTCAGGAAATAGACGACCTTAACCTTAGCCTCATTACAACCCATTTGAAAGTCTTCTTGATTATCATTGTGCATTACATTTTAGCGGTAGAGAATTGAGATTAATTGCAAGCTTATGGTATAATGTTACTTTGTGAATGAGTATTGAGTGTACCTTCATTGATTTATTCATTTTCAAACACATGAAAGGAGTGTTTCCACATTCCCTAAAGTGAGGTTGCTCTCAATTTACCTAATTTCATCCATTATTGTGTGCTTGCTTGTTTCATTAGAAATTAGGAGGGTGATTAGTTTGATCTTGATAGGTATAGTTTTTGTAATTCTTTCTATGGTTTTGTATATTGACTTTCTTTCACACTTGGGCTATGCTTGATTAAGTTGGATTAATTGAATGTCTTATGGATGCTTTCTTGAGGAGATTGTAAATAAATTTTTCACTTTTTCTTTGAAACTTTTTCTTTTGATTTGAGTCATTTTGTCCTGTTTATTTTCTCTTTTCGTTCTTTTCTTTATTTTTCGTTTTATTTGAGTTTAGCCTTGCTTAGGGACAAGCAAGGTGTAAGCATGGGGGATTTGATAAGTGTATTTTTTATATATGTGATCTTGGATTATTTAGAGTTAATTTGGGTGATTTTAGTTATAAATGGATTATTTTATTTTTATACCCGAATTCTCTATTTTATGCTTAGTTGGAGTTTGGTATAATTGTGTAGGTATTTGGAGTAATTTGGATCAAATCAAGCTCAAAACCAAGTTGTTGAAGTTCAAGTAGATCACAAATCAAGAGAGATATACACCCCAAGGCCCAACCTAAGGCCCAAGAATTCAAAGGACATCGTCAGGCATCAAAACGGGTGACTTCTCACCCAAAACGGACCGTTTTAGAGTCCAGAAAAGGCATAATTGGACGCCAGCAGGAAACACGACTTGTGTTCCAGCAACACGACCCGTGTTGGGTTCAACACGAGCCGTGTTGGCCTGGCACGGACCGTGTTGGATCTGTTTAATGCAAAAATGGTGTTTCTATGCTCTTAATGCTATATAATTGATGTAGCCGGCTATTTTTGCTATCATTTTCTCCCATTCATCATCATCTTCATCTCTACATTCATCCATCCCTTCACTCATATTTCCATCCACGTTCATGCTAGTAAAGGGAGATAGATTGGTTGAGTGTTGCAAGATCGGTTCTCAAGAATTGGAGAGAAGTGGAGGAGTAAAAGTCCCCGCGGATCATCATTCAAGCGAGGATTGAATTCCAACTCGGTTTATTCCTCTTTTTATAGTTTTCATGCTCTCTAAAGTAGACTTTGATATGTTTTGTGTTTCGAACATGAGTAGTGAGTAGTTTTGTTTAGTTTGGGGGATAAACCCTTATTAGTTTCTCTTATGGATTGAGTATTGTTGGATTGAACAAGTTTGTTTATCTAGTTTGAATGCATTTTATTTATCCTTTGATTATGTATGTCATTGCTTTTGTTTGCGCACCATTAGCATGGATTTAGATTGTTGAATGAAGTATCGAACGGAGAAATTCGATAATAGGAACCCTTAGGATTAAACTTATTATGAAGTGAATTAGACATAGAAGACTTTGTAATTAGGGGTCATTGGATAATTTGATCTTTAACTTAGATAAAGTTGACACAATAAGAATCCAAGAGATCGATTTTACTTAGCAATCTGTTTCATTGCCAAAAGCTCGCTCTGGAAGAATTTATGCGATTATCGACCCTAAAAAGTATCAAATTAGTGACATACATGTTCAATCCACTTATTTGATTCATAGAGTTACTTAGGTTTTACCCCCTGAACGTCTTTCTCATATTGATTTCATTTTGTGAATTGTGTGAATATTTGTTTGTTTTGACCTTTTTAGCGATTAGAAATAGAATTAGATGATCCAAAATAAAACCCGAACGATTTAGCAATCAGGAGGCTAATTTGGTGCGTCGTTAGTAAAGTCCATGTGGGATCGACCATGATACTTGCTACACGAGCACCCGTGCACTTGCGGCGTATCAAGTTTTTGGCGCCGTTGCTGGGGACTTTGTCCCTAGCCACCATCGAACGAATATCCTTAGATTGACTAGATCATTTTCTTTTTCTTTTTCATGTTTGATCTTCCTTGGGTGTTTTTGTTTTTTTGTCTCTTGCAAGGTTTCCAATCGGTGTATGCAAAAGGCACCGCTATTCGAGTTCGATTCAGAGATAGAAAGAACCTTCCGTTCAAGGCGGAAGCGGTAGCGAATAGAAGAAGCAAGGAGGCAAGAAGAAGCCGAGGAGGAACCGAAGATGGCCCAGCCAAGACGTACTTTTGGGCAATGCGTGACTCCACCGGTCGCAAATCAGCCCACTGCCATCAACGCTCCGGGAGTGAACACGCATAATTTCCAGTTGAAGAGCTCCCTCATCAACTTAGTGAAGGCTTCACTATTTCATGACCTTCCCAATGCAGACCCCAACCGGCATCTCCGCATCTTTCGACAGGCATGTGAAACGTTCAAGGCGAATGGAGCAACGGAGGACGCCATCAAGCTCCAGCTCTTCCCTTTTTCACTAGAGGGGAAGATGTGGGAATGGTTGGATTCCCTACTGGCGACCACCACCATCACCACCTTTGATCAACTTGCTAGTGCATTTGTGGCGAAATACTTTTCGCCTAGCAAGTTGACAAGCCTAAGGAACCAAATCTCCACATTTATTCAATAGTCGGGAGAGAGATTTTACGATGCATGGGAGAGGTTCAAGGACCTCTTGAGGTAATCCGCCCAACATAGATTCGAGGCTTGGGTGTCGATTCAAGCGTTCTACAACGGGGTGGATGACAGTTTGCGGGCCAACATTTTGGTGGCGGCGGGAGGAAACATCATGAGCAAGACCGTGGAAGAGCTTCATGAACTCATCGAGCAAATGGCGGTGAATAGCTATCAATGGTCTAAGCCCCGTTCCGCACGAATGGGAGGTAAGTATGAGGTAGATGCTATCACCTTTATATCCGCTAAATTAGATGCATTAACTGAGAAAATGGATAAAATGAATGTGAATGCTACCCCTCTCCCTCAAGTTCAATGTGCTTCTTGTCACTCATATGAGCATGAAACCTTGTTTTGTCCTGGTAGTGAGGCTAATGGAGACCCAACTCAACAAGCCAACTATGTTGGTAATCCAAACCAAAGACCTCCCTTTGACCTTTCCTCTAATGTTTATCACCCTGATTTGAGATTTCATCCTAACTTCTCTTATCGGAATAATAATTAAGGTCATCACAAGGACAAACCCAAGGACAAAGAGCCCAAGCCCCCGGTTTCCAAAGACCTAACCAAGGCCAAGCCCAATCCCAAGACCAAAAGACCATAGAAGCCATGTTAGGTGTTGTCCTTCAATCCCAACAAAGACAGTTTGAGCACCAACAAAGGAAAGATGATGTGAATAAGGCTTTGGCTACGAGAGTTGACCTTTTGACCTCCCAAAACCAAATGCTTGAGACTCGTTTAGCCAACCAAGCTAACACATCTACCCCTCCTTCGGGATCACTTCCCGAACAGCCAATCCCTAATCCTAAAGCCCAATGCAATGCCATAATTTTGAGGAGTGGGACACAATATGAGGGACCTAGCATGCCAAATGCTAAGCATGGGGGGTTGAGAGTGAGAGTGAAAAGCCAAGTGAGAAAATTTATGGGATTGAGAAAGAGAAAGACCTTGAAAGTGAGCCTTCAAAGGAGAACACCGAAGCCCGACCTTCATCTCCCCCTAGAGTTTACAAGCTACCCCTTCCCTTTCCTCAAAAGTATGGTAAGGCTAAATTAGATGCAAAATTCGGCATGTTCTTTAATATGTTAAAGCAATTGAATGTGAATGTGCCGTTTTTAGATGCTTTATCTCAAATGCCTTTGTATGCAAAATTTTTGAAAGAAATCCTCTCTAAAAATAGGAAAATTCATGAAAATGAGGAAGTTGCTTTGACAGAAGAGTGTAGTTTTGTGGTCCTTAACAAGCTTACTCCTAAGCTTAAGGACCTAGGAAGTTTTAATATTCCATGTGGCCGAGGTAGTTTAACCATTGGCCGAGCTTTGTGTGATGTGGGTTCTAGTGTAAGCTTAATGCCCTATTCTTTATATGAACGGTTGAACCTAGGAGAGTTGAGACCTACTACCATGTCATTGTAAATGGCGGATCGTTCCATCAAGTACCCTAAGGGCATTTTGGAGGACTTTCCCCTTAAGGTGGGTGATTGCTATGTGCCAATTGACTTTGTTATTCTTGATATGCCTGAGGACTCCCATACTCAAATCATTTTGGGGAGACCTTTCCCTGCTACCATAGGGTGTGTCATAGATGTTCAATGTGGAAAGATGAAGTTTAGGATAGGGGAGCATGAACTTGAATTTGATTTATTCCGTGATGTTTTTCCACGTGAAGTTTCCCCTTGCTTTGGTGTTGATGTGCTATGTGAGAAAGATGAGCATGTTGATGGTTTGGTTTGTGAGAAGCATGATGATTGTGTGTGTGATGTTGAAAGTGGAAACTTTGAGAAATCTCATGATAGTTTAGTTGAAAATCCTTGTGGTTTATTACTTGATAAAGGCCAGAACTTGGAGATGCAAGGGTGGGAATAAAAGAAATTTTGCCCCCACCTAACATCATCAAGAACGTGCCTTATGCTATTAACAAGGGTACTTTTGATGAGTTTTTCAGGTTTGATGATGGGGATCCCTCCTGATATATAATGGGATCAATGGAATCTCATTATATTTGAAAACAGGATCTTTAAAAATCAAGATAAGAATCTTGCTTCTCAAAGTTCTTAAATATCAACCAAATTGAATGAAATGATGTATAATAGGATCAAGGATGATCAAATTATACAAAAGATTAGGATCTTTAAATGGTTCTTTAAGATTGAATGAATGAATGAATGAATGGATGGATAAACGAATGGAATGGACGAAATGGATGAATGAAATGAATGAAATGAATGTAGGAATGGATGGAATGTAAGTTTCTTGAATGATTGAATGATATTCAAATGAATCTTGAATTTGAAACAATGTAGAAACAAAACAAGATCAATGAAACTCAAATGGAAACTCACGAATGGATGATGAACGAATGATATGTTTGGCTTTTGAAGAATCTTGGAGGATACAGCCACACCACCTTCAAGAATGCTTCAATCTCTTCCTATCATCACCTAGGACGCCACCCTAAGCTAGAAGAAAATGATATGATCGAATCTCCCTCAAGAGAAACGAAAGACTAGCAAAAGCTAGAGAGAAAACAACACCATGTGTTTGTATTTGATTTATTGAATGAATGAATTTATAAGAGGACTAAGGGGGTATTTATAGTAATCCTAAGCCCCCTAGGACGTGTAATATTCAAGAAATTAGGCCCCTTGAGGCTTACATCATCCTACGCATTTATTACATCATAAAAACTCTAAAATACAACTCTAGAAAGAAAAGACTATAACTCCTTCAATACTTGTCCAAACTTCAAGATTCAAAGACCATTGGAAAGCTCTTTCAATGCTCTTCAATATATCTTTGGATGACTTCTCATTAGACGCATGTATCTAGAGTTATAGAGTAAATTACCAAACTGCCCTTGTTGAAACCATTCAAACGAGAGGGACACTTGAGTGAATGATGCTCTTTTGTCATGTAACCGAGTATTAGGCTCCTATGATGTATATTGGATGTCTTCCTTGATGTCCTTGATGTATATGGCCATCAAATATACATCATACTCCCCCGGTTGAAAAAAAGTTTGTCCTCAAACTTTGAGCATCAACTCTCTTTTGTTCGCCTTCTTCACAAGAGATTTACAAGCTTTCTTCTTAAAGGCTTTGAAGTCATCATAGACTCCTTTACAAAACTTCTTCAACTTCTTCCAAAATAATCCGATAGACATTATTGGACTTTGATCTTTGATACTCCACTATGGATGTAGGAATTCCATGTAACTCCAAAATTTCAAAATCTACAATTTGGCCTTCATCATTTAATATGAAGCGATCCATTCTTGAATGATCACCCGTGACTATAATCTCTTGTCTTCTTCGAATCCTTGGCACTTCAACCATAAGATTCAAGTTGATATCTTTAGGTAGCTTATGGAAGATACGTTTCATAAGAGAATTCAAGATTGGGTGGTTGCTTGGATCCGTTTTGCTTTCCTCTAAGTTTGCAAGAACAAGACCCTTTTGCTCTTCATACCCATGATATTCCTTCTTCATGATTGTTACAATGCTATTTTCATCCTCCTTGGGCCGAGGGTTAGAAGATGGTGGTAGAGGTGTCAAAGTGATCTTCTTTTGATGGAGGGTGAGAGTGTAAGTGTTGGCTCTCCCATCATGTATGACACTTCTATCAAACAATCATGGCCTTCCCAACAAAATATGACAAGTATCCATAGGAATAATATCACACCATAATGAATCTCTACAATTCTTGTAAATGGAAAGACTTACTAAGCTTCTTGGATCCTCGTGAATGTCTTTGTCATGGCTTAGCCATTGTGTAGGGCGTGAATAATTCTCCAAGTTTGACGTGTGGATCATTGTTGTAGGGGCGTCAATGTCACCATAGGAGGCACAACTTTCTCCTTCTGTGATCAATGAACATACTTCTCCTTTGTTCGTACAATGAGAGATCTTGCACTCTCTTTGTTGATGTTCATTCGCCACACATACTTCTTTCAAGGCTCTCCTTGTCACAAGCCACTCTTCTACGTACTCCTCTTCTACTACATTCTCCTCCTCAAATAATTCATTATCATACGTTTGGTACCCAACCAAAGACACTTCTTTCTTGTTAGGGCATGCACTTTCAACATGATCAAAACTTTGGCAACATAGACATGTACTTGGGACAATGGGAGTGGGGAGGTTTATAGGCTGTTTTGAGGAGCTTTGGATAGTAGGTGTGGGGAGGTTTAGGGGCTGATTTTGTGGAGCTTTCGTGTTTGGTTGTTTTGTGGGGAATGGGGGTCTTTGTTGTATATGGGTTTTTTTTTTCCAAAGTTCTCTACTCCTTGTATTTCAACATCAAGAGCTAAAGAACTCAACTCTTCCAAGTTTGTGCAAGGTTGATTTATAACAACATGTCGAATGTAATCATTAAGACCAAGAAAGTAACATACCAAAACTCGTGGATCATTCTCCTTAAGGGCATACTTCCATAGTTGCCACTTGAATTCTTTTGTATATTCAACCACATCCTTGCTCCCTTGCTCCATTCTTTCAAGTTTGTCGATGTAGTCTCCTTTGTAATTGAACGGCAAGAACTCTTCTTGAAATTTATTTCCATTCTTCTTGCTGGAACGTTTACTCCTTTCATAAGGTACTTCATATTCACCCTCATAAGAATGTACCATACGTGAGCTTGCGCTTCTTGATCCCCTTTAAAGGATCCCAAATTCTTCCATTTGTTCGGTGAGATCATGAATTTGTTGCTCCAAACGTTGCAAATCACTTTGTGAACTCATGCTAGATCTTTTGCAAGCCATAGAATATGAATCTTGATACAAAAGATCACAAGAAACTCACGGTTTTGGGGTTAGAATGTAGGGACGAGAAGGGGTATGTGTTTAGGCTAGATTTGTGTTTGGGCTATGGGTTCTTTGTGGAGCTAATGGTGGACGTGTATGTAGGAGATGATGGGGAATGGATTTGTGATGGAAAGATTGCAAAAAGATGGTTCAAGAACTAAGAGAATCAAACTCCTAAGCTCTGATACCAATTTTGATGTATAATGGGATCAATGGAATCTCATTATACTTGGAAACAGGATCTTTAAAAACCAAGATAAGAATCTTGCTTCTCAAAGTTCTTAAAGATCAACCAAATTGAATGAAATGATGTATAATAGGATCAAGGATGATCAAATTATACAAAAGATTAGGATCTTTAAATGGTTCTTTAAGATTGAATGAATGAATGAATGAATGAATGGATAAACGAATGGAATGGACGAAATGGATGAATGAAATGAATGTAGGAATGGATGGAATGTAAGTTTCTTGAATGATTGAATGATATTCAAATGAATCTTGAATTTGAAACAATGTAGAAACAAAACAAGATCAATAAAACTGAAATGGAAACTCACGAATGGATGATGAACAAATGATATGTTTAGCTTTTGAAGAATCTTGGAGGATACAGCCACACCACCTTCAAGAATGCTTCAATCTCTTCCTATCACCACCTAGGACGCCACCCTAAGCTAGAAGAAGATGATATGATCGAATCTCCCTCAAGAGAAACGAAAGACTAGCAAAAGCTAGAGAGAAAACAACACCATATGTTTGTATTTGATTTATTGAATGAATGAATTTACAAGAGGCCTAAGGGGGTATTTATAGTAATCCTAATCCCGCTAGGACGTGTACTATTCAAGAAATTAGGCCCCTTGAGGCTTACATCATCCTACACATTTATTACATCATAAAAACTCTAAAATACAACTCTAGAAAGAAAAGACTATAACTCCTTCAATACTTGTCCAAACTTCAAGATTCAAAGACCATTGGAAAGCTCTTTCAATGCTCTTAAATATGTCTTTGAATGACTTCCTCATTAGACGCATGTATCTAGAGTTATAGAGTAAATTACCAAACTGCCCTTGTTGAAATCATTCAAACGAGATGGACACTTGAGTGAATGATGCTCTTTTGTCATGTAACCGAGTATTAGGCTCCTATGATGTATATTGGATGTCTTCCTTGATGTCCTTGATGTATATGGCCATCAAATATACATCACCTCCATTTCTGAAGGATGTGATGAGTTTGACCCAAGCTGTAGGGTCAATTTGAAGATGTTTGGAGGTGATATGCAAGAAGGAGCTCCTAAAGCTTTTGGCTATGGAGTTATGGACTATTCACCGGGATGAGGGGTACTTTGTCTAGCTTAGGACAATAAACAAGCGCTTCTTGGGAGGCAACCCAAGCTTTTTCGATTTTATTTTTATTTTTAGTATTTTCTAGAATTTTTCTATATTTTTCTTCTATTTGTTTGGATTTTTCTAGAATTTTTAGAAATTTTTCACCTTTTTATTTTCTTTTTCTAGGGTTTTCTAGCATTTTTACTTTAATTTTGAGGTATTAGTTTTAGAAAGAAAAAAAAAAGAGAACAAAAAATCTGAAAAAGTTGAAAAGAAAAAAACAAGAGGAGAGAAAGTGAGAGTTTAAAAAAAAAAAGAGAGAGTTAAGGGAAATAAAATAAATTGAGTGAGATTAAAAGGACAGTTTGAAAGAATAAGGGAGTGTGAAAAAATTTTTGAGTAGAAAATGAAATGAGTGTATTAAAAAGAAAAGAGGTGAAAAAGAAAAAAAAAGAAAGGCGTTGAGTGTCGAACTCGCGACGAGAAGCGCGAAGACAGGGCCAACACGGATCGTGTCAACTAAGACACAACCTGTGTTGACCTCCAGAGAGTCAGGTAAGAATCGCAAGGGTCAACACGGACCGTGTTGACCTAACACGATCCGTGTTGGACCCCGATACACGATTACACGGGCTTTTCACCCGTTTTCTCGCTTTTCTTCTTATTTGTTTCTAACAGCGTCCGTTCCTCTTATTGCACCCGTGCCCTAACTCCCTCCATTCTTATTTCTCCATACTCCTATTTACTCCCTTCAACCTCCATAACTTTTTTCTTCTTCTTCCTTCACTCTTTTACTCCATACTCCCTCAATTCTTCACCAATTTCCTCCATTTTTCTTCCATTCTTCCTATTTTTCCCTCATCTTTCAGATCTTCACAATTTCAAACTCATTCCTTCCACTCCATTTTTCACCCCATTCCACCTCCATAACCAAAAACCTCCATTTTCACCCACATTCAAGCTCTTTTCTTCTCCTTCAAGTGTAAAAAGGTTTGGTTTTTCTAATTTCTTTGTTTTTATTAGTTTATTTTCGTTTTAATTTCGTTTTTAGTTTTAATTTTCATGTATAATATGTGACCTCCATTAATGTGTTTCAAGCTTTTTGAAGTATGTTTTGCTTGTGTATATTTTGTTTTTCTGTTTTAGTTTATTTCTTTTGATTTAATTTGTTAATTTTGTTTCTTTTTGTTTTGTTTTCTGTTCTAGTTTTGTTTTATATATTAGGGTTTTAGATAGTTTAACTTAGTTTCATTCTAATCTTGTAGATTTAATATCTATGTTGTATAACTTAGGTGTTTAAATCCTTTAGTGCTAAAATTAGTTTACCTAGATTTGTTGTATATGCTAACCCTAATGTGTGTTGAATATGTTGTATAATTCTATGGTTTTGTAGTCTAATAATGTTAACTAGGCTAAGTTAGCTTCTTTTAATATTAGTTTAGCTTAGTAAGAGTATTTAATTCATTAGACTTAGTTTAGATTTAGTTTAATAAGAAGTAGTTCGGAGTTTAAAAGTCT
Organism: Portulaca oleracea; assembly: GCA_029582165.1. Classification (NCBI taxonomy): domain Eukaryota; kingdom Viridiplantae; phylum Streptophyta; class Magnoliopsida; order Caryophyllales; family Portulacaceae; genus Portulaca; species Portulaca oleracea. The sequence continues at coordinate 7,797,710 of CM055879.1, read as the reverse complement.
TAGGTAATTTCGATTTTAGATTGATTTGAGTCATATGTAAATAAGTCTAGGATTAGTTTAGGTAGTTTCTTAGTTTTTTGTTTAGTTTTCCTTTATAACCCTTTGTAAGTTTCTAACTTTTTAGCTTGTATATTTTTGTGTATAAAATGGTTAGGACAACTCGTGGTGAGGAGCAAGCTTCTAAGAAGTGCAAAGGTGATAATGGCGACAAAGGCAAGGGCAAGCGGGATCGTCCTCAAGGCAAACGCGAGGTAACAATCCTTTCAATTTAGAAGGTGTTCAATTTGAACGTTACCTAGCTTTATCCAAACGTAATATCATCCTTACTCGTTATATACATGAGCCATTTTTACAAACTGTTGGAATGTTGGATGATGTGGGCTGGCTTTTGAATAGAAAAGGGATGTTAGACTTTGCGAGGATGAGAGAACCGACCTATAGGAACCTTACCCTAGAGGTGCTTAGCACCTTTGATGTGATCCTTAAAACTCAAGAGGGTAGGATTTCCTTAGAAGAGCATCATTTGACGCTAGCCTAGTTTGCCCAAATTTTTCATTTGCCTGTAGTCCCCGGTGTCACAACACGAGATGTGCCCCCTCTAGCTGAATGGAACCCCAATGAATTTTGGCAGTTCACCACGACTATGAATGACTACTACCCGAGTAGGTCTAAGTGTACGCACATACGAAACCCCGTGTTTCGTTACACGCAACGCATCCTAGCTGTGGGTTATTTGGTAGGGGGGATAGCATGAATGTAGCGGCCCAAGCTGAATTCTACACGATATGGGGTATGTATTAAGCACGACCCGAGGTGAACCCCGCCGCTCTTTTTGCCATACATTTAGCTCGAATCACATCTCACACCAAGGGTGATATAGTTATTGGTGGGTTAATTACGGTTTTGGCTAGGCATTTTGATTGGAATCCGGCTCGTCACGAGCGGGATAGGGTAGAGGGCCCATGACCTTAGATGGTAGGGCTATTAGTGCTATGAAAATGTGTAAGTTAAAAGGGGAAGAAGTTTGGTGGGTCTACCCTAACAATGAGTTGATGAGGCTTCCTCACCCGAACCTTACTATACAGGAGCTCCCAAATATTCTTTTCTTTCCTAATGCACCCATTCCACAACCTAACCCTATTTCCAACCCAGTTCCTCCGCTTCCTCTTCACGAGGGTGACGGGGACGATGAAGAAGGTCATGCCGACGCTTTTGATTTTCAAGATAATTTTAATTCTTTGTGTGCGGACCATGCCTCCCTTAGAACTTATTGCAAAAATGAGTTTGGATATTTTAGGTCCACTTCGGACCAAATTTTGCAAAAGAAAACTCGTATCTTTGAGAGGTTGGACCTTCTAGACCAAGCCAACGCGGAACAAGCACGCATGCTCGAGATGATGCAACTGATGCGCGATTGGCAACTAAATTACCCTCAACAATGTCCTTACCCTCCTCCTCCACCACCTCAGTGATCATCATGTTTCCCTTTCTTGCTGGTTTATTATTGTTTTATGCATTGATGACAATGCTTTGTCCAAGCATGGAGGGATGATTTGAAAATTTGAGAGTCCTCATCTTTGTGTATATGATTTTATTTTGTTGTTTTTCTTTGATTTTTCATTATTTTGTTTAGTTTTAGTTTTGATTTTATTTCTTTAGTTTTCCTTTAGTTTTGTTTTTTATTTTGTTTTGTTATTTTACTTTGATTTTTCTTTTAGTTAGTTTAGTTTTTCTTTTGATTTTTCTAGTTTTTATTTGTCATTTGTAAATCTTTTGCATCCACTTAGTATTGCATTAGTTAGAATCATGTTAGATTTTATTTTCTTTCTTTTTCTTAGTTTTTAGTTTCTTCTTTTCTAAGTTTTTCATTTGACTTTTGATTTTAGTTTTTGAAAAAAAAACCAAAAAATCAGAAAATTTCAGAAAATTTAAAAAATTGAAAAAGAAGAAAAGGAGAAAAGGAGAAAAAGAGAAGGAGTTGAAAAATAAGAAAAATAAAAGAATTGAAGTTGGGTGAAGGAAAGAAAAGTACAAGTGCAGGGGAGTGAGAGTGAAGTTTGAAGTGATTTTGGGAGTATTAGTGAAGTTTAGTTAGAAAGAGTTCAAAAAGGAGATGAATTGCGGAGTATTAGGACTCAAAACAAGCAAGTTCACATTTTCCAGCCGTAGCACCCGCTATGCTGTTCTGCCAGTACATATTCCAGCTTGTAGCACCTGCTACGGAAAGCTTAGCGCCCGCTACGCCCTGACTGTAAGTTCTAACTCCCTATTTCCCTCCTTCTCCTTCATTTTCTTCCCTTCCCTCTTCCCATCTCATTTCCCCATCTCACTTTTCCTTTCCCCAAGTTCCACCCTCAATTCCCGCCTCAAATGAAATGGGATTCGGGGTCGAGGCATGTCTCGATTAATGTACATATTGTAATTACGTTTTCATCTCTTCTCTTAGTTAGCTTCTTTCAGTCTTGCCTGCTAGGACCTAAGCATCTAGGTAGTTTAATTTGCATATACCTAACCCTATGCTTGGTTCTCTTGGATCAAGGATCGAGTTATCTTTAATTGAAGAACTTGAGGTAACTTCCTTCCGCCCTCTCTTTGAGTGTATATATTTTTTATCCATGATGCACGCTTGATTTCTCTTTTGGTGGCGAGCCACTAGTGTGTTCATGTTGGGACTATTTGTTGTTGGAGTCGTGTGGGCTCGCGTCGCAACCACTTTTTCTTGCTAAGTGTTTTTGTATTTTTGCTTTTTGTGGTTGTTCTAACTATTCATGTGACACCCTTCCCATAATAAGGACATTGTGGCATTTTAAGTGTGGGGGGAGATATTATGTCTAAGGGTAGATCACCTAGCATTTTTATTTTTTATTTTCTTAGTTTTTTGCTAAAATTTGAAAATTTTTGTGAAAATGAAAGAGAAAAGGGGAAAAGTTGTGAAAAACCCCAAAAATGTTTCCTTTTCTTTTTGAAGATGCTTTCATTCACAATTGTGTAGGTATTTGTTTAATTGGCCGATTTAATCATTTAGAAGTGGTCGATATGAACAATGATAGGCCATAGGAAGGAATCCTGCCATGATTTACCTTTATTAGACCTTGACATGGAATGTGAAAGCAGAATCGTCACTCTAACACGCCCCGATTGTGAGTTTCTTACCCAAAATGGGTTAGTTTTAGTTGTTCAATGCTCTTGCTCTTCTTAATTAATTACCTAATGTCGGTTCTGCCAATAAGGGTTGGTGTGGGTGGACGCCGCCCATGCCCCTTAAGTACAATGTTTACGTATGGAGCAACCCGAATTGGGAGGGTAACCCTTTGCGAAGGCCGTTCCTATTCCCGAAACAAACCGACGCCCCTAAAATCTTGAAAAAGATGAAAAAGAATAAAGAGCAAGGCAAAAGAAAAAGAAAAAAAAAAGAGAGTAAAGAAAAAGAAAGCAAAGAGAAAAAAAAGAAAAAGAAAAAGAAAAAGTTGAGAAAGTGAAAGAAAAGAAAAGGAAAGAAAAGAGAAGTTGGAAGAAAAATAAAGAGTGAAGTTAAGCTAGCTAATAATCCCGAGCTTGAGCTTGAAAACAACTCTAGCAGACCGACTTAAGTTAGAAAGGATCGATTAGGGCCCCACTTGCACTTGTGCACGAGGATTCTTGCTCAAAATGAAGTGTCGGGGTTGAAAACCTCAAGGATTGGCAGTTTTCCAACCTATGTGTCCTTGTTTGTTCATGTTTGCTTCTTCCATTTGATTGATGAGGCGGGTTGGGGAACTAAGTGCATGATTGGGGATGGGACTATCTTCTTCTATTTTGTTTTTGTTTTTGTTTTTCACCTTTTCTTCTTTCCCTTTTTTTCCTTTCTCTTGGCTTTTGTGGGTATAGTCGCTACAAACCCTCACGAGACCACCTCGTCCACCTGGGCTGCCAGGGGGTTTAAAGGGCTTGGTGCATACGCTAAATGCACTCCTTTCCACCCACGATAGAGGAGTAGGTGTTTAGTTTTAGGTAGTTTTTGTTTTGTTTTGCTCGGGACGAGCAAGAGTTCAAGTGTGGGGGGTGTTTAGGCCCAGTTTTAGGCCTAAATAACGCCTTTCGGCTTGATATTTTTGCTCGATTCCGAGTCTTTTTCATCGTTTTTACTAGCTTTTTAGTTGTTTTGTAGGTTTTCGCACTTTTGGAGCAAACACAAGGAATATGGGCTAAATCAAGGCTTTTTAGGAAATCCCAAGCGATTTCCCGAGCCAAGCCGAGCCGAGAAGCGAAGCGAAACCGACCCAGGAACCCCTTTCCAGTTTTTGATGCAAAACAGGGACGTAGGACCCGCTACAGCCCTTGTAGCGGGTGCTACAGCCCATTGAAGGAAGCAGGACGGAAGGAGGCAGGAAGGCATCGCGGGTGCTACCTCTGCGTTGCCGCCCGCGAAAACTGCCAATAGAGTGTTCAACAGCTGAAGTTCGCACCCGCGACCTCGTTTTGTCGCACCCGCCACCTTATTTTCACACTTGCTACAACAATGTTAACACGCGCGAAGAAAGCCAAGGATGCTCCAGCCATAAGCAGGTCGCACCCGCGACCCTGGAGGTGCCGCTCGTGACCCCGCGAAAACCCAGATCGCCATGCTTGTCTTCTCACCGTCGCGCCCGCGACCTGTCTGCGACAGCGCTTATTTTCGACTTTAAACGGTCACGTTTTGTTTAACAAACTTGCCTTGTATAAATACTCCAAATGACGTTTTGATTAGTATCTAGCTTTTCATTTCTATGTAGCTTTCATGAGAGGTTAGAGAGGGATTAGAGAGGTTTTAGCTTGGATTAATCTAGGGTTTAGTGGATTTTGGTGTTGTAATCAAGATTTGAAGATTCAACAATTGAGAGATTGTTTTGGATCATCATCTCCATTGCTTTCCTTTGTTCTCCTTTGTTCATTTTCAGCATTTGATAAGTATTCTCTTCCCTAAACTCTTTTATTAATTGCTTTGCTTAATTGCTTGCTTGCTAATTGCTTTTACTTGCCTCTGTTATTTCATTGCTTTGATTGAGTTTTGATTGTTGGATGTTAGAATTCATGCTTAGGGTTGTGTTTGTTGATGTTAGTATAGTTGGAATCATGAGTAGTGGCTAGAAACCCCATGGGTTAGGGGGTAATTAAGGGTGTGAATGGGTAATTAGGAATGGGTTAATCTTTTAGAGAGTGATAAAGGAGAAAACCACTTTCCCACTCCAATCCTTCCTTCAAGTGGAGTGTATTCGGGTCCGAAAGCTCCCAAATACATCCAACGCTTCACAATGGAAGGTTGGAGAGGGGATAGTTAGCACTCGCTCATGAGAGTGAGATAGAGACTAACTAGGGAATTCTGTTCAATTAACCCCTAGAATCCGTGGTGGATTTTGGGGAAGTTAATCTAGATTACCTTCGAAAGAGGGAATCCCGTGGCCTTTTCCAACAGAATTCTCATTTGGGTTTCCTCAGTTTTCACTCTCTCATTGCTAATACCCGTTTTCTTGTTCCCGTTTACATCTCAAAAAACCTCCGAAGCCCATTGCCTCATCTTGACCCGACCTTAGGTTTATTTGTTGCTTTGTCGCCGCTCTCAACCAGTTTCCATCCCCTAGCAATCTTAGACCCTACCTAGACCGAGTATCTTAGACCTAGGCCGCTCGCTCCCTGAGAAGAACGACAAAACTGGGGTATACAAAACCACGTTACAGTAACTGAGAAAGGTAACTTGAGGTTTACAAAACTCACTTTCTCCAAGTGGACAACCATGAACTTGCCAATGTAGGGCCCTAAGACCTCATTCATAAGGCGCATGAAAGTTCTTGGAGCATTGGAGAGGTCGAAGGGCATAACGAGTCACTCATACAACCCACCCTTTGTCTTGAAGGTCATCTTCCGTTCATCGCCTTCCTGCATTCGGATTTGATAGTATCCACTGTGGACATTTTTCCTCGCCGTTCGGGCTTCCGAACTTCCACGCGGATTGGGGTGTGATTTGGTGGTTTGTATTGGGGTTTAACCTTTGAAAACTCTTTAAAGAATTAGTCATACGTTTCATGAATAATACTTTGTAAAATCAATTTCCCTTTACTTATGCATTTTATGAGTTCTTGAATTAAACCTTTAAGAGTGAACATCCACTTGTTCCTAACTCTTCTAAATTTAACCCAATTTGCTCATTAAAATGTTAGGCTCGGAAGAAAACAATTTATGCAAATATTATTTAGAAATATAAAAAGAACGCCCTAAAGTTGCATCGGTACATTGTAAAACTATATTTTACCATAGTTTATACAATCTCCGATATGTTTTGGTTCGAAATGGGAGTCGCCACCCGACTTTTTAAAGGAAAAGCCAAGACAAAACCAAAAAGAAAATAAACAAAAGACTCCGCCTGCGAAACCCAAGAATGGATTTGGGGGTAAGATTATGAACTCGAAAGGTAGGAACCTAAAGAGTTCGCCTCTCACCACTACAAAAAAAAAAAAAAAAAAAAAAAGTGGTTTTTGCCAGTAGAGGTTATCTGTTGGTAAAAGTATAATATATGTTGGTAAAAGGTTTTATCAACAGATAATTATCTGTCACTAGCCTGTTGGAAATAAACCTGATTGTAAAAGTATTACCAACAGATATTATGTTTTGTTGGTATTGCTGACTAATGCCAACAATTTTGTTATGTTGTTATTGAGAATTTTACACCAACAGTTAACATCTGTCGAAGATTCATCACCTTTACCAACAAATATAAATGTTGGGGAATGTATTTTTAGGCGCTAAAAATATTCCCCAGACACTGTATTTTTTGGTAATACATTTTCCACCTAATTTGATAGATATTGTCCAACAAATACATATGTTGGTGATACAATTGACACAGTTTTAAAATATAAATTTATGTTGCAAATAGTGAAGATGGTCGTACACAGTTGTAAATATTTCATTACAATATACTGTGCCTATTGTACACAAGCAATTAATGTTAGTTTCAATATTAGCGAATCCTGAAATTGTATTCATTGGATATTCTGAATTGTAAAATACATAATGTCAAAATTGCGACGCCACTTAATTAAATGCAAAGTACCAAAATTGAATTTGTTAATATTCAAGAGTAATGTTGTAAAATACATTTTCTTCTATGATTTTTTCATAATATTCATCGGCATCTGTATCGACATCGACATCATCTTCAAATAAATTGCAAAGATCTTCCGAGTTCTCCTGAGAATTTGCAAGAAGTCAAATTCATAATCATAATAATAATTAATAAGTATAGACATTAATCAAACCAAGAGAGCTCTTCCCTTGTGCATATCAAAAGTGCCTAAGGAAGGAACAAGGCAAGGATAGATAAAGAAGGGGCCATGACATGTAGAACAGAGACATTTGACCACTCATATAGTCATATTTAATAAAGCAACTCGCACGAACGTGTACATACACACGCACAAAGATCCACAGGCAAAATAGATAAAATGAAAATGATAGCAACGTAGGAATCCTATGTATTGAAAGTAAGACATCGCCATCATAAGAGAACATCTCTAGTAAAGACCATAATAGAAAATGGCATAACATTGAGCAAAGCGAATTCAAATATTTCTTACACACTTACATTCAGCAAATGTTTTTATAAGGCTTTAATCTACTTATTAAGAGGCACATAAACATTTTCATTTAAGCTAAAGGAGCAAGTTACTTAACATAAACTAGAAAGTATTTAACAAGGATACATATTACTTCAGACTTGGCTGAGCATATGATTAGTCCAAATGGAACAGTGTGCTCATACCCAAGGAAAAATGAATCAAGGGACTGATACTGGCAAGTCAGTAGCCCGGGACAAATCCAAACAACTTGGCATCACAATCCCCCCCCCCCCCCCCAAAAAAAAAAAAGAACACACAAACAAAAATTATAGCATCAATACTATCATTAATAAGAAATGAGCATTGTACCCATCACAAGTTCCCCTATTAGGGTTAATGATTCAACCCATACTAGCAGCTTATGCTAATTTAATTTCTGAACACTCTAACTATCTTGTGAAAATAGGTAAGTTATAACATACCAGGTGCATTTTTCATGTCCGTCCACATTGCATACAAGTAGTCTGCATGGAGAAAGCCCCTTTTTACATGAACATCTGGCATTTGAAAAGGTTAAAATTAGAAACTAGGATACCACTTTTAAACCACATTAAAAAAATAAGAAAATGACATTTTGATTTTAGTTCACTGACCATGCCTTTCCCTTTGCAACGCCTATATATCTCGCATTTGGTTCCAGGAGGAACACATGTTCCACCTATAAACCACAAAAGACCAATGTGTAAGAGTTAAAACAAGCAATTAAAAAGTCCAAACAACACCTCCACCTTCATGGGACTAGATCTTATGACCCTAAATTAAAGCAAGAGATGAAAAACAAGGAATAGATTTTTTTTATTGCTTGTTCTAACTCTTACACATTGGTATTTAAGGTCATTTGAAAAGCCCATTTGACACAGTATTTGTAAAAATCTATGAAAAACTAACCATTCAAAATTAAAGCAATAGATTTTCACAATATGACCCTAAACTAAAGCAAGAGATGAAAAACTAACCATTCAAAATTCTAATACCACATGCCCATTTGACACAGTATTTGTAAAAATCTATTGACCATTCTAGAAAAAACAGTAAAAAATTTGCATGGCATAATTATGTTATATTTATGAATAACATGTCCATCTCACACATTGTATCACCAGTTCACCATGATCATCAGTCACAACATTGGCCTTGTTCTTACCTTTGCGAGTCCTTCTAATTTTCTAACTAAATAAATACTTCTACAATAGTACCTCATTCTAATTGCTACTACTTTTCAAAAGAATATTACGTAAACTAATACTCCAAAATCCCACCCAGGCAAGGTATGGAGGGGTCAAATGTAGCAGGCTTACCTCTAAATTTTACAATTTAGAGAGACTAATTCCAATTGACCTAATATTTAAAAATTATTCTCTACCTACTACTCCATGGAAAAGAAGCAGAGATTTAATGAAGCATTTTAATTTAGTTGATTATAATATAAGTTGAAAACAAAATCATCATTTTCAACCATAAAAATTATAGACATAAATCTCGCTCAAATATAAACTAGACAGAAATTTTAAAGAGTTAAATTTGCCTCCTGATCTCAATTACCAATCTAAACAACTTTATATATGGTTTAGTTTTTTTTTCCCCCAAATAAAATGGACGTGTACATGAAATTTTGGTTATGAATCATGTAACCAATATGCTTTGATTGTGTAAGTGTATTCTGGCTATAGGTTATGGATGTTTAGGTTTGGTGGTTTTCCTTATATCTTAATTGGGACATGCTGGAGAAAAATTAAACATGTCAGTAGTATTTTGACTGGAACAACTCTATATAGAGTTCAATGTGATTGATGTCTCTATGGAGAGTTCGTTGGCATTTTCTGTTGAATATTCCATAAATCAAATATTTTACTTTAGCATACATTTTTTCTAGCTGGAATTCATAGAATATGGGAGCGTATTCAAAGTTGACTTGATTTATATCCCAACTAAACTTGTCATTAGGGAGATAATAGTGGTTTACAATCTAGACATTTCTGAAACTGAAATGATATGAAAGCTTAAGGATATACTGATGTGACATGGGAACATTACCACGTACTACACTCATGTTGGGTGACGAAGCTCATGATCAAGAGCCTTCTGAAGCCATGTCTCAGCATCCTCCATCATCTCGGGCTGAGCTTGACCATCAATATGCAAAGCTCTACATCGAGATGCCCCACTCTCACCATGGCCTCTAAATCTTCTTTGTTGATCCCCTCCATCCCAAACAGGCTCGAGTTGTTCCTGAACAGGGCTATCCTCCACCCCAGTTAGAACTGGACTTCATCCTGAAAGTTGGCATGGCATGCCTCCTCTTCCTAAGGCTCTTGGGCTTAATCAGTCTCCTTGTTCCTGTAGCATTGTATTATCCCAGCTCAGGCTTCATTCTGTTCTAGGAAAATGAAATGGAAATAAGGTTTTTCCATTTCCTCAACAATAATCTACTGTAAAAGGTCCCCCTTTTCTGCACTATTACTTCATTTTCTACCCCCTCCCAAAAAAAAAAAAATTGTCTGGAAGAATCAGAAGTTGAGGAAAACTTGAAGAAAGATCCTCAACTCTACTATTTTGGGAAAAAGTAAGATGCTTACTTTAAGTAGTAATGAATGTATCTAGGTATTTCAACTTTGTAAACACTTGTACGTCATGGCTTTCCACAAGGATCAAATAGGCACTGGAGGTAGAAAGTAGAAACGTGTTCAGGGATTCCAAAACTAATGAATAGGCGTTAGGGAAGGCAAATTCAATATGGGAAGTGGAGTATCATGGAAACCACTCTATACTTTCATTGATAATCCTATCTCATAACTAGCTTATGTATGCCAAGTGTGTGGAAGCATACAATCCCACAAGTGAAATATAAAACTGTAATTTCCGAGGAACGAAGGATTACTGAATAACGGTTAAGAAAAAGGATACGACCAAGTGAAGAGTATTATAAAGATTCATCATGGACAAAATATACTTTTAAAAATCCATCATGAACATAAATGTCCAAATCATGAACCAAAACGTCCAAATCATAAACCGGAGCACTAAAGAAGGTGAAAGAAGAAAGTTCAAACATGAGCAATGCATTAGTTGCTCTCAGAGGCGGGCTAATATAGCACCTAATACATCAACTTTAGAAGAGAACATTTCAGTAGATTCTGATCTAAATAATAGCAGATAACAGATGTAGGGTTGACAGATCAACTACTACAACATGATCGGCCACATGCCCACAGGTGCAGTTGCTAAATCGCACAAAAGAGGGGTAAATCCATAAGGCGACAACAATTGGAGGCTGACCTATGCTTCCTAATTAAAAGATTATGTATATCTCAATGTTTTTGAAGTAGCAAAGAAAAAAATGGGGGTATGACGATTAAATTACAGAACTCTAAAGTTCACAAAAAAGCACAATTTTGTATATATTTTGATGAAAAAATGGGGGAATAATATCATTAAATTACATAGCAATAACTACAAATTAGAGAATTCCCCACCAATATTTAGGGAAAAAATAGATTTTTACAGTTGGAATAGTTGCAACTTGCAATTTAAAAGCTTGTGCTTTAATCAATAGAGAAGACAAATACAAACAATGGATGGCATTCAACAGAGGCAAAGTCTAATCTAATTCATCCCCAGCATTCAACAGAGGCAATGCAACATCAATAAGCAAACTATTCAGCATCAATCGACGAAACAACAAGCTTCAATTTCAATTCTTAGAGTTTGATAGAGTTTGTGTTTTGGGGGGAGGTGAGATGCTATCGTATAACTCAACTAGGCAACGACAATTACTCAATTACTTGCAGATAACATGTACGACACTCAAGTTATTGTATAAATAAATTGTGAAGCCAATAAATTCAATAAATAGAATAAAATCCCAGTCACAGTGACATTCAAGTTAGGACCAAAAATCAACCAAAAAACACAAAATCAAAAGAAATTCAACCAAACCCTAGAAACCCAACAAAGGGGAAAACATTTACGGCATCCCAAGAAGTAAATTCAATTAATAACACCACAAAAACACAAAATCATATTGATATATTTGGATTCAGTTACCGTGCATTAAAAAGATGGGGAGAAATCCATTGTGATGGCACGACCTGAAGCGAAGAAATAGAACCAACGGCGACGACCAAAATTGTGAGATTCGGGGAATTGTGAGGTTGGTCAATGCGAGTGAATTTGAGCGATGCAATCAAGCGCGAGATTTGCAAACTTGAGCAAGTGGGGAATGGGGATGGAAGAGGAAACAAAAAACACGTCGTTCAATTTTGAGCACCAGTTCGTATATACAGAGCAGGATTTTTTCAATTCATAGTAAGGCACCTAACGCGTATTTAACTAATACCAACATAAGTTTTTATCTAATACTAATTATTGGTAAAAAAACCTACAATAGCAACATATTTTAATTGTTGGTACTGTAAAAATAATACCAACATTTAAACTTCTATCTGTTGGTATTGAAATTATTTTACCAACAGATATTGTAAGTGTTGGTAAATTATTAATAATACCAACATATATTTTATCTATTGTAAATAACCATTTTTACCTACAGATAAAATATCTGTCACTGACAATCTGTTGGCAAAAGCCACTTTTTTGTAGTGCACAAAAGGAAAGACTCTACTAAAAGTTTTAAGTGTGCTTTTGATAAAGTTTGGAAGGGAAATAAATAAGAACTTTATAGAAATATTCATTTAATATGCAACCAATAAGAATGAAAGAAAGTACAACATGTACACTTTATTTACATGAAGAAAGAACACTTAAAAGCTTACATTGTGGCCTTCTTTAAGGGAAGCCTTGCCTAGCCTCTTGTTGTTTGAAAACTCCTTCTTGTGATGATGTTGAATGCCTCCTTTCAAAGTATCAAAATGCACTAAAGAGATGGTAAAAAAAGGCCGGTAGAAAAAGAATGAAAAGAGGATAGGAAAAAGGCTCTTTTTGTGGTTTTGGATGTGTTTAGGATGTGGTTTTTTGTGGAGTTTTGGGATGAATGGAATAAGATATGTGTTTATGGTTTTAAGGAGATGGAAGAATGAAGATGAAAGTGGTGAGAAGGATAGCAAAGATGATGGTAAAATAGTGATAGGATAAAGATATGAAGGATGAGAGTATAAGAAGAAGTTGAAGAAATAAAGAGAATGGGTGATTGAGAATAGAATGAGAGAATGAGTGAGTTGGTGAGTGATTGAGTGGTGAATTGGGTGTGTGTTTAGCTTTGAGAGGAGTAGTATTTATAGGAGAAGAAGGGAGTATAGAATACATGCATGTATACACATACGTTCCCTTTCACGTAGTCATTGGTCAGCAGGCACAAAACACCAAGCAGTAGGGGGAATGTCCTTGGAGTGGACGGTGGCTCGTGGGTAATTAACCACGTGCGGACGGTGCTGTAGGCCGGTCGGCCGTCAGGTGGAGGGAGGGGGGGAGTGTATCTGCCTCGTCCATGCATTCTTGGACGGTGGTGTGTGAACTCATCCACCTTGGGAAGTGGCGGTTCACACTGGATGAATAATACAATTGTCATGAGCTTTTTTGGAGTGTTTTTGTGATGCTTTTGAGAGGTTTCGATCCCGCGACCTCTGGCACATGTTCTTATGGTTTACATGAACTTTTTTTTTATGTAAAAAATGTGCATGCAGCTAGGTAATCTCACATGTGATCATGCATGTTGCTTTAGGCAAATGAAATACATGTAAATGCATGTATTTATCGGCTTTCCTCTCTTATCCGTTTTATATAAATATGCTATTATTTATGCGTAAAAAAACTAGGTGTCTACACCCATTCCGGAGGTCGATCTTGGGGAAAATGTGAGACCATGCAACTCATCGAGCCTATTGTCGAGCCTCGGTGAAGGATACCGATGCTTGAGGGTACTGTTGTTGATAGCTCGACTATCGACGCACATTCGGTAGGTCTCATCCTTCTTGGGAACCAATAGAGCGGGCACGGAACACAAACTCATGCTCTCCCGAACGAAGCACCTAGAAATGAGTTTTGGACGTATCCCATTTGTCTCTTCACCCGGTCAGGAAAATAATATATCAGTCCGGACATACCTAAAATGGTGACATAAGCAGCTTTACAGGAATGATTGGTGAAACATGGGATTTTCCACCAGTGGATCCATTATTGAATATCACGATGGTTCTTTAAGAACCAGATCCATTCCTCGAGGTCCTTTGGGCACAATATCTCCTTTTCTTCTGACAAAAACTCGACATCTCTGATGTCATCGTAGGAGGGTGCACCATGCATAAATGTTTCATAAGTCAAATCTACAAAAGAGAAGAAGCCAAGTTAGTACTTGGTCGAACAAAAAAAATTGCAATTGGGGGCTTATCGGTGTTGGGATTCAACATGGAACAACTGCTTATGATTCTATGCAAAATCGTCACACACACACACACACACATATGTATATATATATATATATATATATATATATATATATATATATATATATATATATATATATGTATATATATATATATAACAAATATTAAAATTATGAAATTGACCTTATGAGTCTTTTATGAATAATGCCTACTTTGATTAATAATTCTTTGTAATATTAGTTAGATAATATGTATAATTCAAGGATTAGTTAAACAAATTTAGGATCTTAAAAGTGGCTAAAGATTGTTCCTCAAGTTGCTTCTTTTATCCCTTGTCCCTAAATAATAATTTGAGTCTAAGCAACCTTATTAGAATTTGCAACAATGTAGACCCTGAAGAATCTGCAACCTTATTGCCTGGTCCACCAGGATGTGTTTGTGACCCTTGTGATATATAGGTGCTAGTCCACTGAGTGAGTTATAAGTTGAGTTCCCCTACAACAAGTTACTTTAATTAATTGAAAAGAATTGTGTCGTGTTGTGATCTGTGTTAAGCTTTCCGAAATTGAAAGATTGTGATTATGTGTGACTTTGATTATGAAGTGTGATGTGACTTTGATAAGAATGTGATACTTTGTGTAAATTATGTGATATGTATGTATGAGTTGTCGTTATATTCGAGTTATTGGTCTAGCTTAGTAGGCTTTACTTCCTTTTGGACTCGAGTGAGGACTACGAGCCCAAGGGACATGGTTGGTATGGGACAACCATGGATAGTTTAGCGAATAAACTAACAGTAGAGTTGTTTGGGGACTTTAGTGAGAGCTAGGGCTCCCAAATCGTATATGGTATGAGACATGTATGGCTGAGTTAGTCTCGTGGCTTGTCTTATAACACTTGTGATATTTCGTATATGTATGTTTTGAATCTTTTAGCAAATAATTGATTGTGTTATATGAAGTTATGGTGATGGCTTGGTATATATTCCTTTGTCACTTCCCTATGTTTGGTTCATCTTAGAAAGTAATGATATGTGTATGATAATATGCTTATGTGCTAACCTGTTAATGTACAAAGTGTAACAACGGGGGAGATAAGGATTATTCACTGGGCTCGGGGAGCTCATGACCTCACCTTTTTTCATGTTTTGAAAGTGGAAAGGTGGGAAGGTACCTTAATGACAAACTCTTGAAGTCTTTTGGAGTTATGGCTAGGAAGGAACCTTGAAGTTATATGTTTGATATCGAATATGTTCTTAAGTATGATATGGATGTATTCTGTGTGTAAACGTGTAAACTTTGTTGAATGTAAAGTATGTATGGATTTGTATGTTTTAGATTGACTCCTTCGACCTTGGTTTGAGTTTTGTTATGGAGAAAAACTTCCGCTGCTCTACGATATTTGGGAATAATGGTTGTTTTGGAGCTTAGGTAGCCTTGTGGGTGTCCAAGGAGGACCCCACGGCAGTGACGTGCCTAGCCACCCTAGGTTGGGGCGTTACACCAGGTTAAACATACTTTATTAGGATCAAGATACATTCAAGTCTAGGTTAAAATTAGGCGAATATATTCTCATCTAATTTTATACAGAATCAGACACAACTAGATAAGTGCAAATTCATACAATCATGCATAAGCAATTTATTAAAACCAGAAACATGCAATTTTCTGGAAATACATACACACTTAATATATTGTGTTTTAATGCCATTTAATGACCATTTTAAATATAAATTCTTTTTTTAAAGTCACCAATTTTGTACAGTACAACAATCAAAGGGGAACATAATCATCATTTTAAGTCTACATTCATTGCTTTATTGCCATTTGATGACATCAAATTTGTTCCACAAGTACTTTGCTATCGGAACTTCAAATATAAATCACATCTTGTTCGTGGTATGCACTACACCAAAAGCTACCACGGAAATTTCAAAGAATGTATATTGATAAAAGAAGAAATAACAAAATACTAGAAGAAATAACAAAATACTACCAAAGTATGTGAAGCTACTGTCATTGACTTGTAAATTTGTATATGGACATGTATAGCAGCATATATTGACAAAAGATTATACTATAGGCTGGTGTAAGGTGCTTATACTGCCATACATAGGGGTGGAAGAAAAATCCGGAACCGGCACACCGAACCGGAAATCGGATTAAAAAAAACGGAAACGGGCAACACCGAACCGGCTTAAAATTCTGGTGCACCGCACCGGAAAAACCGGATGCTAAATAGGGCGGTTCCGGTTTGGGATATTCAAACCGACGGGGAACCGGCACCGAACCGTTAATATAAATAAATATATATTGAAAATTGTATGTGTGAGAAATAGTGTTGGAAATTAAAAATTGTAAGGTTTTAGTATGGAAACTGAAAAATGAATGCGGTTCCGGTTCACCGGCACCGAACCGTCAATTTAGAACTCTCGAATTTTTCTCTTTGATCATTGTATGTGTGAGAAATACTGTTGGAAATTTAAAATTGTAAGGTTTGAGTATGGAAACTGAAAAATTAAGTCATTTATGATTCGATCAGTTGCCATATCTACCACATCTCATTGCAGTTTGAGTATGGAAACTGAAAAACTGAAAACGATTTTTTGATTTGATAGAAATTAATGCGGTTCCGGTTCACCGGTGTGGTTTCACCATTAAATCCGGTGCACCGGTTTTTAAAAATCGGGTGATTCGGTTTCGGTTCCAGTTTAAGGTTTTAGCGCACCGTTTCGTCCGGTGCACCGCTTCGAGACACCAAAATCGCACCGCACCGCACCATTTACACCCCTAGTCATACATGATTATACTTGCCTCATGATTAATATTCCAAAAGCTACTAACAATGCAAAATATCAGCAAGGACTTTCAGTGTAGAAAAAACTAGAAGAAATGAACAAATAAAAACATCTTTCATACAATGGATTTAAAAAGGATAGATTTGAAGACCTAAGATGAACCTAAGTGTAGTACATTAAACTAAACTGAACACAAAAAAAAAAAAAGAAAAACACACACACACACACACACACACAAAATTGAATATCACACAGAGAGTTCATTTAGCATCTATCTACAATAACCTAAATTCACACCTTGGCACCTTGCAACATGCTATGTACCTTGTGTTGTCATCCCTTGCAAACTTCATCCAAAACCCTTCTTGCACCATATAGTCTCTGAAAGTGCACAGAAAAGCTTTCTTGTCAATGAACTTGTCTCAAAGTTGCAACTTAATACTCCCATCAAGCTCAACTTCCCACCATCTACCTTGTTCATACATCTTGGCCACACACATCATCCCTTTCCTCGTCAGTTGATATATCGAAGATCCCAGCAACCATGTCAACCTTTTGGCCTTCCTCATAATCTTGGACTTCCTCATCATCTTCATCTTCCACGTAATTTGCGTCCTCAAAATCATCCCTTTAGAATACCATGTCCACCATTCCCAGCCCCTTCATCACTAACCAAAAAACTACCATCTACCTCAACCTCACCATTCCCAACCCCTTGATCATGTCCCTCATGTTCATTCCCAACCGAAAAACCATCACCAGGCACCTCAACGTCACCATTCCCAGCCCCTTTATCATGTCCCTCATCTTCAACATTCCCATTTTAACCCTCATGTTCCCATTATGACCCCACTACTCCTGATCATTCTGATTTTGACCCCCCATTAAGGTTTAACACATCTTGATTGGCATGATGAATAGTCTTCCTTTGCTTGATTTGAAGCTCAATAATTTGTTTACCCTTCACAAGCTAAGCCACCTATCAATCATTCTCATCAGCGAGCTTTCATTGTAGATAGACAACCTTTCCCTTGGACATTCAGGTTAGTGTGACTGCCCTTCGAAGAATTTGGGGGGGGGGGTATTTGATTTCAGATTTTTGTAGAAACAATAATGCATCCTAGATGGTAATCTACAATAATCCAAAAAACAGAGCATGATTCTCAATTCAATAATGGCAAATCTTCACCTGAACAAAAACCCTAATTTCGAAATAAAGTACAAGACTTTCATAGTTAACCATACTTTTTACCATCTCCAAACCATATGTATGATTAGCAAACCCTAACTTTCAAAAAAAAAAAAAATTCAACTCTCGTCCGAAACCCTGAAACCCGAGAAAATTCTCCATAAAGTTGGAAGTTCCCGTGACAAATAGTTTATTTCCACTCAAATGACATGATAATGGAGCAAATCACATACCTGAACCAATTTCTCAACCGGGTTCCGATCTTGTGATTCAATGTGAACTTTAACGTGACCTTCTCCAACTTAGTATAAAAGTCACAAACTCTTTAACCTTCCCTCACCAGTGTTTACAAGTTGCTGACTCTAAAGAAAAAACGATTGTTGAAGATGGTGGATTTTCGGAGGAATATCACTCGTCGATGGTAGATGGCAAGAACTTTGAAGAAGATTAAGATTCTCTCTCTACCTTCAAGTAAACTTGTTCAACGGGCCAAGGACCCGCCCGACCCGCCCTGCAAAAATACAGGTTAAGGCTGCAATTTTAGATGGTGACCCCGCCTGGCATAGAAAAGTCGGGGCCTCGAAGTATGGTCGGGCTTGGCTTGGGCGAGGGGTTTGTGACTAGGCTCGGCCCAACGATCCGACTAAATACATTAATTTTTTTTAAAAAAAAAACCCTAGATCAGGTTTTATTTTTTGTCACTCGATCCGGCCTGAACCCACTACCCGACTAAACACATTAACTTTTTTTTTTTACAAAAAATCCTAGATTATGTTTTATTTTTTGTGACCCAACTCGGTCCGATCCGACGACCCGACTAAATACATAAATTAAATCCGTGAATTTTTAGGTTTTTTGTATAGAAAAAATCCATCTTATATATTTGTCCGCCTGTTGACCTGGCCCGTGGCCCGTAGGGTCAAGGCTCGGGCTGAGGGTATCTGGCCCAACGGTCGGGTCGAGCTGAGGCCGAGGGGTTATAAACTTTCGACCTGACTGGCCCGACCCGTAACCTGGGCGAGCCCGAATGTTGAATAGGCCTACCTTCAAGACATATATGCAAGCAGTAAGAAAAAACATGTGAACCTCACATAGAAAAAGGGTGGAATTAGGTCAACATAAAAACGAAAAAAAAAAAAAAGCAAAGTCATCCCAAATAATTCATGTCAGTTAACTACAAAAAAAATAGTTTCAAACCCTTTAATTAATGAAGGGCAAATCGGTCAATTTGGCCTTATATTTTAAGTTTTGGCCAGACTTTAGCATAAATGAATTTAGTCAAAAAAATCAGGAGTATGAAAGATAAGTGTAAAAATACATGGACTACTTTTTAATTATTCCAAACCTCAGGGTGTATATGTAAACATTCATATATTAATACTTATATTCGTTTTGTTAGAAACCATCCCATACCTATTACCTATTTAAAACCCATTTTTATTATTCACTAGGGTTTTAAAGGGGGTGACTCTTTTCAAGTTTATGAAATTTAAAGGTTATAGAATTTGTTGGTAAATGGATTTAGTATTAATGGATAGTTATTTTTTCAAAAAATATTATTTATTTATTAAAAAATATTTTTACGATACTATCTATTTCTATTCATTTATTTATGTATGTAGATCTTTTATGTAGTGCCAATCTAACACAACTTTTTTGTTATACTTAGTACTTAACTTAGATTTTGTTTCTTAATTTTTCAATTTTATAATCTCTATCATATTTCTATTTATTATTAATATCTTATATTATATTTTTTATTAAATTATGAAATGAAATTTGTTCTATTATATTGTTTTGCTATTATATTATATTAGGCCTCAACCCGTGTGATGCATGGAGCGAACTTAGTTAGTTACTTTTGAAATTTTATAAAAGTCATGGATGTGAAACTTACTGATGAATATTGAGGAAAACGTTTATGAATGTGAAACTTATTGATGGGGAAGGTAAAGGATTATGTCTATATGATTCTGAAGTGCGATAAGATTGATCTTACCTGCTCCTTACTGTAGATGAAGAGAGGTTTAATTTTGGGATATTTAGTACTACCTCCGTTTTGTTTTATCTGTCGCATAAGGAATTGTGGCAAAAACTTTGACCGTTAATATCTTAATTTGTATAATGATTCATCATACAAAATTGATATCATTAGATTCGTAATAAAATATACTATTAAAAAAGTATAATATTATATTTTTCTATAAAAGTTTTATATTAGAAATTATTGATTAAAAATTGGCACAGAAAACCATAAATGACAGATAAAAAAGAACGGAGAGAGTATGTTGTTTGTGAAAGTAGATGCATAATAATAGGTTAATATATGAGAAATAGATATAACCTCTAACAAATGTGTTATACTTATATAGATATCTACAAAAACTCGTGAATCTCATTGACCTAACCGCAAGGGTCATGTTAATAATCTAATCGGTAATTGTTTTGAAGTGTTATGGATATTAAAGTCATTAGTTATCGATGGTTTTGTTTTAGTGGTGTAATTAAATTAAAATTGAATATTACTGTTTGAGATTTCGTAGGAGTCGTTTAAAGATATATTTTTAATTTCTTGAAATGTAAATAAAATCTGGAAAGAAACAGAAAATAAAATACAATTTAAATTAAAATTGAACACTACTGTTAGAGACTTAGTAGGACTTGTTTTGAATGTAACTGTTGTCAAACATACGTGGATTAATGATATATTTTTTAATTTTTTAATTGTAAATAAAATCTGCAAAGAAATAAAAAATAAAATACAATTAAAATTAAAATTGAACACTACTGTTTGAGATTTAGTAGAACTCGTTTTGAATGTAACTAATGTCAAGCAGACGTGAATTAAGGATATATTTTTTAATTTCTTTAATTGTAAATAAAATTTGGAAAGAAATTGAAAATAAAATACAATTTATTGCGTTGTGATTGATCTAGACTCCGAGAAATGTTTCTGTGGCTTTATTTCGTGGGGCCCACAATTATTTCTATTATAATATATAGATTATTTTGCCAAAATAATTACTGATATTTGGACCAAAATAATTTAATTCAGTATTTATCTATCTTCTGATTAGACGAAATCCCTACAATTAATCTCCTTTCTTCATTTAGCGGGACCCAAAATATTTACTATCAATATTATATAGATTATTATTATTATTATTTATTATTATTATTATTATTATTATTACTATTATTATAGGCAAAACCAAAATAATTACTGTTATTTGCACCAAAATAATTTAATTCAGAGTCCAAAGCAATTAAGGATTAGTGATACTTTCTGGTTTTTTATTTTAAAATAAAATCCGGATTGAAAATTAAAAAAAAATGAAAATAGAAAAAAAAATAATTTTCTACGTTGTGATTGGCCAATTTCCCTACAGTCACTCTCGTGGCTCTATTTTGTGGGACCCACAATGATTTCTATTATAATATATAGATATTTATTAAATATATATATCATTCTAGATTTCATATACATATAAATATATTTATTGCAATTTCTTTTTTTTTTTATTTCATTTGTTTGAATTGATTTTTTTTTTCTTTTTGCATTGTTCTACCCCGTGGAAACGCTCTTTAATGGAACTTTAGCTTTAACTGGTCGTGACCAAGAAACCACCGGTTTTGTTTGGTGGGCCGGGAATGCTCGGCTTATCAATTTATCTGGTAAACTACTTGGAGCTCATGTAGCTCATGCCGGATTAATCGTATTTTGGGCCGGAGCAATGAACCTATTTGAAGTGGCTCATTTCATATTTATGGAGGAGCCCTATTTGAGTCAATTGTGTGGATTATGAAGTGGAGTACTATGAAGTGAAGCCCTATTTGATTGCTCATTATAACCTTTTATAATTTATAAGTAATAATCGATCAAAATTTATGGTGTGTTTGGTTCTTTCCCAAAAATATATTTCATGAAAAAGTTTTCTTTAGGAAAGTTTTGATTGAGACAGTTTTTCATGGAAAAGAATATTTACAGTATTTGGTTTACATTTGAAATCATAGAAAAATTAATTTAAAATGTCTAAATTACCCTCATTTATTTATTTATAAAATAATTTTTAGGGGTATTTTGGGGAGTTTGATTGAAATACTTCCCCTTTTCCATGGGAAAAAAAACTTCCCCAAAAAAACTTCCCCAACTCCTCCCATGGGAAACATTTTTCTATCTAATATGAGAAAATATTGTGACCCACCACAAAACTTTCCTATTTTTATTTTGTAACCAAACATGAAAAACTTTGGTGAACTTGGGAAAGTTGAAAAATTTTCTTTGAGAATTCTTGAGCTCAACCAAACACTCCATCAGTCAAATTAACACTTATTTAGAGACTATAGGAGATGTGAGAAACGAGTAGTAACTCGGTAGCAAGTGGTTTGGATTGGTTGGTCCAGTGTGATTGAGGCAAACGTGGGAAGTCCCGTTAGAAAGCGTGCGTGGTGCGGTGCATATATTTGATATCATAGTTGTGATTCTTCTAACCCTTGTTAGTCCCTCCGTTTCCTGTTCTTCCCTATTCTTTCCCAATCCAATTTTCATTCTAATCTTATCTAGGGTTTCGACGCCGACACCAATTGGAATAATCAATTCAGTGGTGTGTATCCTGAATCAGCGATCAGAAGATGAGGACTCGAAACGCCGGAACCCCTAAAACCCCGGCAACGCAGAAGAAGACGCCGCCGTCTAAGAAAGCCGCCGCTCCCAAGACTCCCACACCCGAAACACCTGATACTGCTACTCCTCCTAAGTTCCCCTCCACCGATTCAAACCCCGAACCTGCAGGTAACTATCCTCAACCGTTCTTCTTTTTTCTTTTCTAAATTTAAAATTAATTTGATTTCATTGTTGTTCGTATCCTCTTTTGTTGAGATAAAACTAAGATGTTTCTTCGTTGTGAGTTACGTGTAAGATCAGATGGGGAGTTCAGATGTCGAGTTCTTATTTATTTACCTTCTTTTATTATCATTCATGCGGATTTTGGTCGCTACTGCAGATGTTATTCTTAAGGATTTAGCGTGTTTGAAAAACTATTTGAGCTGCATGTAGCATTGTAAGTTTCGTCGTAACGCAAACCCCATTGTATATTCGCTGGGAGGAGAGCCTTTTCTGGTTCAAGGCTGCATATTAAAGTCGAAACCTTGTCTGGGGCTGATTCGCCATAATAGGTGATGTATCTGTGACGAGGGTTTGATGGGGAAACAAAAGTTTAGGGTTCATAACTCATCACTCACGAGGCAGTGCTGATGACTTGAGTAGGGCCGATCGTGTTTGTGATGGAAGAATGTATAGTCAAGTGCTCAGAGTGGTATTTGCGTCTGGCTTGTCTACGACTTTCAAGCTTTATATATTTTTAATGCTATAACTTTGTTCATGTTGGGCAAATTTGACATTTATTTATGTCAGCTGCATAACTCTTCATTTGTTAATTCTTTGCTGTGTGAGTTACATGTGACTGCCTTGTTCATTCTATGGTATTGGGATTCCTATTTTGTGACTGAATGTTGGCAGTGATCGTCTTTTGTTGTTTTGAATATCTGATTGCAGTTGAACAAGCGAAGGAATCAGCTGAAGAAGTTATGGTGTCTCCAACTACCAAAGAGACTCCTACGCCTACAACCACTAAAAAAGTGACAAAAAGAATTGTAAAGAAGAAGGTGCTGAGGCCCAAGACTCCTGCATCAGCTAAGGCTGGATCCACACCTGTTTCTAAAGCAGTTGAGGCTGAAGAGGCTAAGAATGAAGAAATGCCAAAGGATGAAGAGGCAGCTGCTGGACAAGATTCAGATTTGCAAAACGAAGTAGCCAAACAGGATGAGGAATCTGTAAAGCAAGAGGAACTTGGCACTCCAAAGGTTGAAGAAACTGGAGAGCCTCAGGAGAAGGGGAAAGCAAAAATGGATGTTGATGAGCCTTTGGTTGAGGATACTGTTACGACTGTGGTCGATGAAGGCATTGCTAAGTCAGAGGACGAGGACCCTAGTGAATGTGATGAGGAGGTGAAAGATGAGGTGACAAATGAAGAGCCTAAGACCGAAGTTGATGCGGAAAAAGTGGAGTCTGAAACAGGCAATCCTGAGAAATTGGACGATTTCCATAAAGCAGAGAGCGATGACCAAAATCCTGAGAACATTGATGACAATCAAACAGGTATGGTGGAAGAAGATGCTCCAGAATCAAAAGAAGATGATGCTTCTGTCCCTGAGGAGATGGAGTATGGTGATGAAGAGGGTTTTGTGGAACCTGGGGAGGAGGATCTTCAAGAGGATGATGAACCTGATACTGCTGACGAGGTTAAAGCATTTGAAGAGGAACACAAGGAACTAGCTGCTGCTGCCAAGGAGCGTCGGGTTAAGAAGGAACATGAAATTTTTGTTGGTGGGTTGGAGCGAGAAGTTGTGGAGGATGACTTGAAAAAAGCTTTTGAGAAGGTTGGAGAGGTTGTCGAAGTTAGGCTCTTGAAAGATCCTACAACAAACAAGAATAGAGGTTTTGCATTTGTGAGGTTTGCTACTAAAGATCAGGCTAAGCGTGCCCTATCAGAAATGAAAAACCCTGTTGTATGTCAACTCTTCTCTTTGCAGAGGCATTCCTCTATTTGTTTTAGGTCTGCTCTTACAAATCATTATTTGTGCCTGCATTGTACAGATACGTGGGAAGCGATGTGGGACTGCACCTAATGAGGACAATGATACTTTGTTCGTTGGAAATATTTGCAATACATGGACGAAGGAAGCTGTAGGGCCTTCACTTGTCTATGAATTTCTATTGGCTACTAATATCTTTTGCTTTGGCTTCTTTTAATTTAACAATTTTTTGGTGTAGATAAAACAAAAGCTCAAGGATTATAATGTTGAAGGTGTTGAGAACATTACTCTTGTCCAGGATCCCCGGCATGAGGGTTTGAGTCGTGGGTTTTGCTTTATTCATTTTGCTTGTCATGCTGATGCTATGTTTGCTTACAAGAGGCTTCAAAAGCCGGATGCAATATTTGGCCACACTGAGAGGACAGCAAAGGTTGCTTTTGCTGAGCCTCTGCAGGAGCCAGACCCTGAGGTTATGGCCAAGGTTAAATCAGTTTTTGTTGATGGTCTGCCTCCTCATTGGGATGAGGACCGTGTTAGGAAGCATTTCAAATCGTATGGGGAGATTGAACGTATTACACTAGCCCGGAATATGTCAACAGCTAAGCGGAAGGATTTTGGTTTCGTTGATTTCACCACACATGAGGCTGCTGTTGCTTGCATTGAGGATGTAAACAGGAAGGAATTGGTTGATGGGAACTCTAAGGTATTTCCTGGGTCTAAGTCCCTCTGCTGCCTCTGTTTTGTCTATTTAATTATTTCATTAGTTTGTCTATATAATTAGTTATTTTTCGAGTAAATCTTAGTGAAGAATGATGCCTATAAAGAAGAAAGAAATAGAGACTGGAAATGTACGAAAGGCTTACTCTTCTTTCAGGATTGAAAATTTTTCAAATAACTTTCTGTATTGTGTACATGACATACTTTGTCAGTGTCACTCGACTTTCTTCATCTCTTTATATGATTGTGGACACTGGATGCTAAGCTGATCCGTTAAGTTTAAACAACGCATAAAACTTTGACAAAAGCAGAGTCATTTTGGTTACCCTGATTAACTCTCAAAATTTTGTTTGTTTATGGCAATCTCCGAGTGACACTAGTTAATCTACAGTCATTGTTGTGTGTTCTGCTATGTGATGGGGCCTACGGTCATATGATTGTCTACATTATAGTTTTGAAATGTAGACTTTCCCCTTTTTCTTGCAGTGCCAGAGGGATATTGTTTCTTTGAGTATGGTGAATGTTAGCTCCCCCCCCCCCCCACCTCACTCACACACACACACACACAAAAAAAAAAAAAACACACTGAAACATTGAAAATTGTTTATTTTCTCCTTGTATTAGGTTTTGAGTTATGCTTCATACTGAATGAAAATCCTACCGTTATATTTTGTTAGTGGTCTACTAATAATTTGTTAGCGAAACAAACTTTTTTTATTCGATAAACGGGTGACTGTTGGAGTTTGCAATTGCCATTGCAATCACGAACATTTCTTAAAGAGGAAAGTTGAATCAGCATTCCTAGTGGTGTAGATGCACTATTTCCCAAAATAGAAATAGAGCATGGAAGAACTCCTGGGAACATATTTTCTTTAAGTCACAACGTTCTTTACATCTAGTGCTTTTGTTTTGTCTGTTTTGTTTTGTTTTGTTTTTTGTTGTTTTTTTTTGTTTCTTCTATACTGTCAACTGATTCTTTTCTGTTTGTCTCCTAGACAAAAGTAAGAGCAAGACTCTCCAATCCTATGCCAAAAACGCAGGCTGTGAAGGGTGGAATGTGTGGTGGATTTCGTATTGGTCGGCCTACTGGTAATTAATAATGCTATCCACTTTCACTAGTCTTGTGGTGTTTTCGTAATCAGAATATCTTCTTATGTTTATTGTGTTATTCTTGATAGGTAGGTGCTTTGGGCGTAGTATTCCTCCATTCAACCGCCCAAACTTCCAATATGGAAGGAATTTTCGCCATTTCAATGAGCCTGTTGGATCATATGGTAACAGAATGCCTCTTTGATATCATCCTTCCTCTCATTAACTTCCTTGTGTAGGGTATTTTTTTGTTGGTTTGTCCTGACGGAGCATTATATATGAACAAGTTTCATGGTATATTTTGTCAGGGCGAAGAGTACCTTTCAGAGCTGGGCACGCGGCAGTTGGAGGTAGTGGCACTACTGCTAGGCCAAATTTTGCTGGACCCAGGCATGTGATAGCCGACCGCGGCTTTAACAGGCCTGTTCCTCCACGCAGAGAGCCATTTCCACTTGAAGATGGTGGCTATTCAAGACCTTTCATGGGAAGGCACTATGATGAGGCATACCTTTATGATGACACCCAGGGATTAAAGAGACCATTTTACATGACTGTAAGTAGTTATTGTGCTGGTTAATTCATTGAGAATTCTTTGTTGTCTTAGTATGGTATTCAATATTTCTGGGCGCTTATCTCCTCTCTCATTCTTTTTCTTTTAAACTGTAGGAACAAGACCCTGCATTTATGGAGCCAAGCCGCGTTCGTCCTCGGTTTGATTATTCTGATTCAGGACGTGGGACTCACTTTAGAGGTACAGGATTTAATGGGTTTCTAGTTTTCTTCTTGCTCCCCCCTTTTCTGTTTGAAGCAAGTTTATGTTTTTGTTGGACATCGGATTGATGAGTTTGCACCATTGTCTTTCAGAGAATTATGGAGCTGGCAGTAGTGTCTATTCTAGCGGCTATTATGGAGCTGATGTACGTGTTTCTCTTTCAATTTAAAAGGGTTTATAAATTAGAATCCATTAGCGGGTGAATTGATGCTTTTATCTTTTACAGTATGGTGCTCGGCCCCATTCATCTTACAATGCGAGGGATCGCTCTTATGGAGGTGGTAGTGGCTACTACTATTAAAGAAGGATATGTGGTGCAGGTATTTACTTGACCCTTTTTCACGACTTTCCTTGTATTGGTTGACAATCTATGGGTTCAAATGTTGCTTCTGTATAAATTCTTAGGTGGTGATGGTATCCACTGCATAATGGACCAGAGGTTCGCTGCTCCTGGTGCTGCTGTTTTCTTTTCCTATCCTACTAAGTTTCTAGCCAACCTGTTTATGCCTACCGTAATCTTCAAACTTTTTTCTCATCGCTGCTCCTGTGTACTTGGGTGTTTTTGAGTTTAGTTCTGTTATGATCAGTTGGGAGTTGATGAATGTCGTTTAGGCTCTTTTCCTGTTTGAATGGATCAGGACTAGGCTGTTACCTAGTTCACATAACAGAGGTGTTGATGGATAGTGGCCTTCAGTTGCAGCAACATTTTGAGGATAATAAAGGGTGCTTGTGGTATACAGATTGTGCTTGCCGAAGTTATTGTCAACTTGATGTATGATCTTCTTTTGGAAGACCTTGAAAGATGGGGAAGAAGGCTTGTTTATTGATGATATCTCAATATTGAGTGAGAATGTTTAGAAGCCCAGCTAATAACATGCAATTGGGATTCCTGTGAATTTACCTAAAGCATTCGTCGCTGGAATATTTGGGTACAAAATTTTCATGAGTGCTTGGGGCAATGTTTTGTGGATCCCCTAGTATGTTTGTCTTTAAAATATCAGTTTCAGTATTGGATATATGTTGATATATACCTAAAGCATTTGTGGCTAGAAATACTTGGGTACAAAATTTTCATGAGTGCTTGGAGCAATGTTTTATGGATCCTAGTATGTTTATCTTTTTAAAATTATCAGTTTCAGTATTGGATATATGTTGACATATAATTTGGTCATTCAGCTATTGCCCTTTCTGTTTTCTGGTTAATGGGTGCTTTATATTGAATGGAATATGGGTCTATTTCCTTTGAAGAGTTCAGCTATCTCATGACAATACATTACCAATTGGGATAACCAGCTTTGTGATCTTGTGATGAGGCGGTTCTCTAGTACATGGGGCTCAAATGATTTGTGGGCAGTTCATTCATGTGGGAGATGGAGTTGACAGTGTGCTAATTGAGGTGGATAAAGAATACTGTAATTGTTTTGATGGAAACTATTATGTGGTGGGTCTTTTAGTTATTTATCATTGCATTGGCATCATCGTCAAGGTGGGAAAGTGGAACAGATGGAAAGATTTGTTCATTGGCTCCAATTTGTTGTCCTGGTTTTCCTTTTTCTTTTCTTTGTTCGTTTTTTTTGGGGGGGGGGGGGGGGGGGGAAGGGTGTGTTAGGGGCTGTGGCAGTCACCTTGGGTTTGGGTTGTCTGGTTTGATGGCATATTTTCCCCCACAGTCCCGCTGAGCTTTTTGGTTGTTGGTTAGATGCATGCTTAGTCATGTAGGTGTGATATTTGAGCATCACCACCTAAGGGTTTCATAGTGTGGCAATATGATAGCATTCTCTGCAGTACTCTGAATTGTGGTAAATGATGTTCTTTATTGGTGACCCTCTCTTGGTTCCTGTCAGTGCTATGATCAGAATCAGTTCTGTGATAGTACATCATATACCACCCTTTGGTGCACTAAAAGAGTAGCAGTTGTGTTCAGATCTTTCTCCTACCGCGGAGATGGTGGTTTTGTTTATTGTTTTAGAGCTTAATTTTGGGAGGTTTTCACCTCCTGTAGTTGGATATGGGTTTTAGGATTTGAGTTTAGGTTAAGTTCCCTTTTGTACAAATAAACTTCTTGATCTTTATTTTTGGTCAGGGTAGGGGCTTGTACATGGAACTTGGACTTGGTTTGTCGCCCTTTCCATGATTTGATTGCTATATTAGCAATTGACACATTTTTGCCCTACATGATGGGAATTAATTTGTGGATCAAACATACATATTTTCCAAAAACATACAGGTGATTATGTAATTATTGTAATGTAATGGAGACTTCAAGCACGACTTAGTTGTCTATAAAGCTAGAGTCCTTTAGTTTTCTAATGACTAGTTTTAGTGGTTAACCGCACAAATGAGTCAGTTACTGGAAATTGGGGATTCATGTTGGTTATGGATGTAAACTCGGTCGAGAGATTGGTATCCTTGGACTGTTCTGTTGTCAGTGTACAAGTGTTTGTGGAGTTATAGGATGCTTTCTGTTCATGCACTGTATAGGGATGGTGATTCTCCGACAGCATTGCTCATGTACCACTGGCTGAAGACCGAGGAACTTCTGATTATATACTGTCTTTTGTATTTTTTTTCCTGTGTAGCCGGTGAGTAGGAGAAAGTGTGTTTGTCTCAGCAGTCGTGTTGAGTTCAACAGAGCATAGCCTTCTACCTTTGTGTGTTGCGACTAGCTCTGTGGATGTCAGGTAAGGCAAGTTCGGTTAATAAAACTTACAAATAGCATGATGTAGTGTGTAGTAGGAACTTGGTATTGAATAACCAGAAAAAAATTGAAACTGCCTTACTCAATGAAGAACGTGGTTGAGAGTAGAGGCTTGCGTGGAGCAGCTATTGAATCTTTTGAGATGAAAACTTGGTATTGAATGAATGAAAATCTCTACTATATCATTATATGTATGAAGGTATGTTATTTGAAGCCATGGAGGCCTGTTTCGTCTGGTGGGAAGTGTAGCCCTGCTGTCTTTGGGCAGGTAGTGTAGTGAGGTCCTTGAGTTGGCACCTATGGTCTTTTTGACCAAGTTATGAAGAGACCCCTGGGGTATTTTGAACTTTTAATTATGGGTTGCTAACTTTTAGAGTGTCTTAGTTAGTTAGTTGATTAGTTCAGGTTCTGCCTCCATGGACATGTCTGTACAAGTGTTGGGTGTCAGATGTAGCCTTGTATATATGATGGAAGTGCTAGTTCTACACTGCTGTAAACACTGGCATGTTGCACTTTATTGTTGTTATGTGGCATTTAGGATTCATGATTGGAGTTGATACTTGATAGTCTCCTTTGAGAGATTCAGTACTGTTCATAATTTGAGTAGAATGCAGGTCGGTTGAAGTTTAAGCTGCCCTTGTTTGATGATCTTTACCAGTCAGATCAAACAGTATCCCTCTGCCTAACCCTTCATCATACTAAGGTGCATTCAAACGCTAAACAATCAAATCATGACTTTCTAGTTTTCAAAGCTATCTTAAAAACTTGATGGTGCAACCTTGACTAAAGTTGGAATTGGATTTATATTCCCTGCTGAAATTTTGCTAAACATTTAATGCTTCTAAAATTAAAACTAAATTAGTTTGAAATTTCTCTTTCCTCCCTGTTACAAACGTGAGAACATCACCTTGTCTCTCCACAGACAAACTTCTTCCCCACCTATTTTTGTTTTCACATTTTCTCCACGCGCACATAGGCCAACCTGTAAAATACTAAAATGTGGTTCAAACATTGGAGTTTGGTGTTTGTACGAGGAGCTCTTGAAGCTTCTGTCTTGTTTTTGTTTTTGTCCCTTTCTATACTTTGTTTCCCCAACACAGAGGACAAGCCTAACATGGGACTGCACGATTGGAGAATGGGGATAGCCTAATAAGGCTTCAACTTCCGGTTTAATCTTAATCACCAACATCATGCATTTATGTTGTTTTCCAATGTTGCACTCTATGTTGAGGACTGAATATTGCTGTTGTACTAAGTTGTCAAACTTGGAGGCTCGAAGAGGGAGCTTCACTCATGGAGGTTCTTCATTGAGTAGTGCAGTTTTTTTTTTTCTTTTGTTTTTCTTTTGTTGGTTATTTTGGTGTTGCTTATGTCAGTGGTTAGCATGAAGGAGAGCCTTGATGCAATGGTTGAGGTTATGCCTTTGAGTATTGAAAGCAACCTCTTGAGGAAATTAGGTTTGCCTACATTACACCTTTATGGTGAGATTTTTCCCGGACCCCCGTTTGTGGGGACACTTTGTGTACTGGGCTGTCCTTATCTCAATGGTTAGCATTTGGGCTCTCCTTGATGTCTCAATTGAGAGCTGAATTTTGTGCGATAAAGTTCAGCTAAATATTATATGTGGGTGATATAGATACTTTGACTGCAAGATTTGTGTACTGAAATTGGGTTATACTCTTGTCTCTTGTAGCATGAATTACATTCTTTTTGAGGTTATTGTATTTATTCCCTCCAATCATAATTATATGTAACTATAGGGATGTGCAGTAAATTTTTGTAAACTTTAATTATTAATTATTCAATATATATATAGTAATAGTGATTTTAAATAAATTTAATAGCATTAGATGAATTGTGGAAAATAATCTTAGATGAATATATTGATTTAACTTTACATTGTGGTAAAAATGTGAGTTAAATGGTCGGAGACTAAATAGTTAACATGGCAAGTAGTAAGTGACAGTGGGAGTACTTGTCTCCATCCAGAGAAGGGTGGTTTCTTTGTTTGAAAATGTTGGTCTCTGTGATGCTCTTTTAATTGACATCGCTGAAATTGTCTTCTTATCCCTTTTTCTTTAGCAA
Source organism: Portulaca oleracea (assembly GCA_029582165.1). Taxonomy (NCBI): domain Eukaryota; kingdom Viridiplantae; phylum Streptophyta; class Magnoliopsida; order Caryophyllales; family Portulacaceae; genus Portulaca; species Portulaca oleracea. Next base: position 7,765,800 of record CM055879.1, on the reverse strand, counting down.
AGTTATGATTGAATAATCCCCAAGGTGGTTGGAGCTTGCACATTAAAAATGTACTTTAATGGTTCCTCCTTTGCACTTGAGTTGTGGATCAACATTGAGTTGTCAAAAATTAGACTTATGTGAGGCTTTCATTACCCATGTTTGGCAACTAACTGTTAACTTTTAGTTAGTTATTAGCTGGTTGTTATTAGTTGATAGCTGTTTGAGTTAATTGTTTGCCTTTTGCTATTTGGGTTAGTTGATTGCAATAACAGTGAACTGTTTGTGAAAAGCTACCTCAAAACGCTTCTTCAAATAATGTTTTGAAAACTAACTTATTGGGTCCAAAAGTTAATATTAAAAACTGTTCACCAAATACCTCAAGTAGTTTTTGATCCAGGTTAAAAAAACTAATAGTGTTCGAAAAGCTAAAAGTTACCTCAAAAATTTGGTAGTCAAATATGAAATACCCCCCCATTGTTCCCTCGTATCATATGTGGACGTTGCAATCAAGTTGCGCTTAAGCCAATGTAAAATTTTCGATTGCCTCTACACTTTCATCACAAGTTTAATCTTGTTAAAATTTCCGATTGCCTCTTCCCATTCATCACAAGTTTAATCTTGTTATGAGTGTTATAAACATGTTTCTGGGAAGGACTCTTACCATTTTCTGAATCGCTCTAGTAGTGGACTAGTGGACTTTCTTCCAAGTGAAAAAAAGAAAGACAAACGAAGATACTAAAATTGAAGAACATCCGTAATGCTCTATAGTTGCTCACTTACTCTCTCGACAACATATAGTAGCCCCTAAACCAATCCAAAGAACAGGGCCTTTAAGTTTCAATTTATGAGTTACATTTGTTTTATATGAATTTGAATTTGAATTTGCAATAGTTTCACTAAAAAATATTGAAGTTGCATAACGAGTTACATTTGTTATATGAATTTGAATTTGTATCAGTGTTAATAAAATATTGAAGTTGTAGAATTTGACACATCAAAGAAAATAAATTGAGATGATATTTGGTCCTTATCGTCTTGTAGAACGAGTTGCATTTGTTCTCATTGTTTATTTGTATCTCTGGAGTAATTATGGCCGAGAGTATAAATTGAGATGATATTTACAATTTGCAATTAAAGAATATAAATTTGAACTTCCACAATATTTATGCTTTTTTAGTTAGTCAAATATTTTTTTAAAAAAATTGATAAGTTTCATCCACACTATAAGAGATGGATGAGGGAACAATGGGGAAGGAAATTCTATCATGCTTTTAGGGCTTTGTTCTTTTTTTTTTTTCCTTTTTTTTTCCAACATCAGACAGCACAGAAACAGAAACAACAAACACTAATGAAACCCAACTAAAGCAACTAAAATAAACAGATGCTGGAACATGCCGGGAACCACGAACTCCCTCAATCAGCTTGACTCGCCAACCTGTGAGCATGATCCACCACCTGACTGTCCATCGTCCTCACACCATCGGACTGGACACCCTTGCAACTTGCTGGTTTGAACTTCTTGTTGACAAAGATCTGGTATTCAGCCACTGTTCCCAAGTTAGCCTTCCTCTTTCTGCTCTGCAAGTCCTGCCTTTGAGCTTGTACATGTCCTTTCCTAAGCTGCTTCCACTTGACAGTCTTCTGTTCCTCCTGCCGATACGAGTAGGTAGATCCCTTCCCAAAATTGTCGCGGTTGTCAACCGTCCTACCCTGTTCCCTGCACCAAACGCTAGTCTTACCTGAAAGGGGAACCTTGCCACTCTTACGGATTCGTGGTAAAGGGCGATGCTTATCATGATTCTTGTTCACTCTCGGAGCAAAGCTGTGACCAATGGCAAACTCTAAAGCCTCAGGGAGTGGTTTGACACTCCTACCTTCTTCCATACCACCTTCTTTCTCCACAAATTCTGGACTTTCAACTGCACTAGTCTTGGCACTATTCTGTGATGATGGCATTTCCGGGGGTACTTTGACTTTAATTTTCATATAAGTCAAATTGAGTGGGTCAAAAACTTCAAAATACTTTCCTTTGAGCAGTCCTTCGTAGGCTTCGACGTTCAGGGACAAGCTTTGACCATCTTGCCGTTTAGAGAACTTAAGCCTTGACCGATCTTTTTTGATGACGCCTTCCACAGGCATGGCGTCTGCCGGAGATTCTATAGAGCTACAACTAGCCCTACCCTCCACGCATGTCATGAATACTTGAAACGCAATTGAAGGACAATTGCAAGGCCGAGGGGGACCTGTATATCCCTGGTATTGGGATTGTTAGCCACCCCTTCTCCCACCCACCTCTCCTTTCTTTCCTCTTTTCTTTTCCCTTGAAACTCAACTGGTTGCACCCCATCAGCCCTTAGGCCTCCATCCATCTTATATCCCTTCCTTGGATCATTAAGCTGATCAAAGTCATCGACGGCCATAGAATCCCGAATCACTTTGGTAGTAGGTTCCTTAACCACGCTCCTTTTACATTCAACACCCTCTTTCTTGTCCCTCGTACCTCTATTAAGAACAAAACCCCCCTTCTTTGCTTCCTCATTATTTCTCCCTTCCTCCTTGGAGTCTTCCTCTACCTCCATCTCCGTGTTTGAAGATTTCCTATGCAAGTCCTGCTTAACCTTCTGAAGCTCCTTACACACTTCCTTATTTTTCGGGTCCAACTCTATTGCCCGTTCCAAATTTTTAATGGCTTCTTCCATGCGATCGAGTTTCACCAAGGCTGTAGCTCATCGAAAATAAGCCTTAACATTCAAATGGTCAAACTCAACAACACTTTGACAGAAAGTAAGGGTTTGATTGAAGTTTCCTAACTTCAGACTACAGGCCGCAAGATTCAAGCTAAGCGAGGTACCCACTTCCACTATCAAACTAGCATCATCTTCACACAAAGGCTCCCTTGCACCGAGGAACTGGAAGGCTCTATCATAAGCCAAGGCTGCTTCTTCGAATTCCTTCTTCCTAAAAAGCTTGTTTCCTTATTCTTTAAAATCAATCGCTCTGAAAATGGCATGTCTCGGATGCAGCATGGAAGCTACAATCTGAAAGACTTCTTCATCTATATCATCCGCCATAATTGTAGGAACAAGCGAGGAAAAGTACTTATGTGACAAGCAACAAGGACATCCACCAACAACTACACAGTAAAAAAACTCCACACACTCCAAACACAAACACACCAACCTCAAATGATAATCCCCAACGTAAAAAACCCTAAACACTCCAAACCCAAACACACCTACCTCCACTACTACTCAAGAACCACCCAAAAGACTAAACGAGGAAACCAACTACGAAGCATACCCAATCAAACAGACCACCAAACGACACCAAAAGAGCAACGATAAAACCGACATAGCACCCAAGCCAGCTAAGTTATAGTACTTTGGATCGAAATACGAACCTTCCCGAAGATGGTCGTTCTCACCGGAAAAGACATACCACTTAGAGAAGCTTGACTGCCATGATCGGGAGAACACGAGCAAAGGGAGTACAAGCACTCGATACACCAACTAGAACCGCTTCCGCCAGGCTTGGACCTACGTAACCAGCGCCAGATGAAACGGTGAATTAAAGGTACCCGGAATACGGCAGACTCCTCTGGCTGAGAAAACGGTACCCAGGAGACACACCCAAACAGAAAATAAACACTGCCTAAAAGAATCGGACAGACTATCTAACACGAAAAGAGATTGACGGGAGCCAACAGATCGGAGGACAGAGGTGCCGGCGACGGCCTTCAGCCGGCCAGTCACCAGCACCGACGAAGAGAATTAATGATACGTCGCTATGGTAGTTGAATGGTAGAGAGAGAATTTAATTCCCCGTCAAAACCCAGGTTTCAGAGTTACGGTTTCACCAGAGCTTTGTTCTTTTGTGTGAAGGGATAAAGATAGTGGATGGTATGTGGCATAAATGCAGATAAGGTGCATATTTGGAAATGTATGTCACATCAGTTACATCATTTGAATATATAAATTTTTAAATATATAGTTATTAAATATATGAACATTTAAATATATATGAGTAAGGTAGATCACATTAGTTACATTACTTATGAAATATATAGATTTTTAAATATATACAATATATATATAGGTATATAAGGCATGATAAAGTGATGAGCTAAAGTGAGATCAAATAGGTGGAAAGTGGGATAATACATATATATATATATATATATATATGTGTATATATATATATACATACATATATATATATGTGTATATATATATATATACATCTATATATATATATATATATATATATATATATAAATCCCCCTCCCCTCCCCCCTTGATTGTATTGATATGGTTTCAAGGTTGCCTTCAAGTACACTTATGAAGGATAACAGTTTTATGAATATTTTGGCCTCTTATTATTTACCATCTCACTTAAATGGGCTTCCATAAAGATAACAAGAGTTACGATTCTCGGTTGTTTATACTAGCTCCGTTCCATTTTAAGTGTCCATCTACCTAATTTGAGAAAATCAATGTGTATTGGAAATTGAGTTGAAAAGTTTGTAATTTATCCAAACTATCCCTATTTTAATTGAAGATAGTAGTTGTTGAAATTATAAAAAGTGATAAATGAATTTATTAATTAGGGGTAGAAAATAAATTACAATTGTTAGAATTGTAAATGAGACAAATATTTTGGAACAAAGAAGTTAGGTAAAATGATAAATATGTTGGGACGTAGGTAGTAATCAACTACAAAATCTTTTGCCTTAATATTTACCCAAATCTAAATCCACATTAACTTTGGCAAGCATCCACCTAATCCCATATGAAGATTCATCAAAACCCCCATTATTAAAGCCCAAGAAAACATGCAAGAAAACACATTCAATACTGTGTAACACAAAATACCATCAAATTCAAAGCCGTTGGATTTGATTTTCTTTTTTCCCTACTTTTCGCGGATAAGAACGCCACGAGATCTAATGCCCAAAATCAGATGATACTCCGACTATCGTCCACGTGTACGGTCCAGATCATTCCTTGGCGATCCTACTCTCCTCGAGTGAACCAATCAAACCCCGTCCCCTTCTTCCAGGACCCGTGGTTTCTTTCCCCCTATAAATAACGAAGTTGGGAATTTATTTTTTTTTCACAGCACAAAAAGAGTGAATCACAAAAGTCACGGATAACTGTAGTAATTATAACCTTTGATGTCTAGTTCCGGTGAAGTAGAAGCTCAAGCTCCGGCGATGGAGCATGTTAAGGTGCCAGAGGCTGAAGTTCCGGCTACTGAAAAGCAGGAAGTTGCTGCCGGAGAAGAGAAAAAGAAGGAGAAGAAGAAGCCGACGAAGCAGAAAGCTCCTAAGGAGAAAAAACCTAAAGCTCCTGCTCATCCTCCTTATTTCCAGGTCATAATTCATATGTTCCTAGTTTATTACTGCTGCTCAGAGATTAGTTGATGGCCTTGTGTGGAGTTATTCCAGGATTTTTGTGTTTATGGAATGATTATAAGTCAAATTTATTAACTCTTCTCAATGCTCCGTTCTTATGTGCGCGTTTATGGTGTGATCATGAATTCCAACTTGAATTCGATGATTTTTGCTGGTATCTGTCGAATTTAATTTCCATGTAATTTAATTTTGATGCTTCACCTACAGTTATTTGCGCTAAATTTGGTGATCGTGATCAAAGAATCAAACAAATCAAGCATGTATATGCTCGCATATTCTGTGTTTGGAATGACCGGACATTTTGTATTGAAATCGTTGAACATTCTGCCGATTCAATATCGTTTTCAGCTGAACGCTACTTAAATTGATCATTATAAAACTCATAGTGTAACTACCTGTAACTAACTTTGATGAATACATATTACTTGCACCAGAGGATGTATGCTTAATTGTTGTAATTGTGTGGATTTAGATGATAAAGGAAGCAATCACGGCTCTGAAGGAGAAAGGAGGATCCAGTCCATACGCAATCGCGAAATACATGGAGGAGAAACAGAAAGCAGTACTCCCAGGAAACTTCAGGAAGATTCTAGGGCTTCAGCTGAAGAACTGTGTGGCAAAGGGGAAGCTGATAAAGGTGAAGGCTTCATACAAGCTGTCGGAGGCTGAGAAATCCAAATCGACGACGACCACGAAGGCGGTTAGGGCGAGGGCGAATGCGAATGTGGGGAAGGGCAAGGACAACAAAAGGAAGAGGCCCAGGTCTAAGTCAGTCTCCAAAATTGAGAATATGACAACTGCTATCCCAATACCCACCAGGGGCAGGAGGACCAAGAAGGCTGCTCCCACCAAGCCAAAGCAGCTCAAGTCCATCAAGTCTCCCCATTCCTCCTAACAAGCCCAATGCTTCATTTCCTTGATGATCTTCCCCCCTTTTCCACATGTGAATACTATGTGTTGTTTAGATGAATGATCAATCATGTTTTCAGGGTTGGTGCTTTAGTTGAGTGTTAGGGACTGCAGTTTCAGGGTTTTCAAGTTGTATGTAATAAAGTGTAGAACCTAATCTTGGTAATCATGCGGTACCCCTTGTATAAACTGCCTTGGCTTTACAGTTTACTCGATCTCTACTATTATGCTTCCTATACTTTGATTGGTTGCTCAGTTCGTGTAAGTTGCATCTATGTTAAGTTCGAGTAATAGCTAGGGATCCTAATTTGTTACTACCTCCGTTCTAAATTAATTGTCATTTTGACTAAATTTTGACCGTTAATTATTCATACATTATACAATTAGAAAGATATTTTCCTAAAAATTATAATGGAGTTAATTTTATATTGTAACTTATTGTAATTTGTAAATAATTAATAGTTAAAATTTAGTCAAAGTGACAATTAATTTGGAACGGTGGGAGTAAATATGAAAATTGAAAGTGGCACTAAAACCTTAACAATTGACTAATAGGTTAGAAGAAACTACTTTGAGGCGGGCCTCCTCTCAAGTACAACCAAACCAACCACGGTCCAGACCCATAAGGCCATAACAGATAATAGTGCATATATATGCCATGTGTTTCTGAAGAAGAATGAGGCGAGAATCCATAGAACATACCCCATAATCCACACAACCCGTTTCTTTTAATTGGGCCCAATACATGGATCACAACTCACAGTCAGACAAGGTTTCCCGAGTTGGCCCTCAATTTGAAAATATGATTGCAGGCCAGGCTTGCCAACCTTGCGCGTCCCCAACCTCAAGCTGAGCCTCTATTTTTTTTAAATTTTTTTTTAAGGTTTTTGACTCTAAAGGATGACTCAGTTATATAATTGACCATGAACCATGAACGAAAGGGAGCATCAAGATGATCTAATTTGTGAAAGGAGGAGATCCATGAGGAATTTGATTGGGCATTGTCATGTGGACATTTAAATTTTATTTTTTTCAATTGCTCTGCCTCTTCCCCCACCACCACTTGCGCCCAGCAACCAAGCATCGGAAATCACCTCCGACCACTCCTAGTACTGGCTACAGACGCTCGGACCACCCATTTCTCTCTTATCGAGCGCCCCCAACCTTATCGAACTTTGTCGCATTTTTTCCGAATGTATGCAGAGAGGAACCATAGTTCACCTTCTAGATATTTGCAAAGTCAAACTATGGTTCCTCTCTGCAGACATTCGGAAAAAGCATCCCCTTTCTTTTTCTATTTCACACTCATTCTCCGTCAAGCCTTAAAACACCATGGTCACTACACTGTCAAATACCGTACAATGTCCAACCACTGACCACTACCACCGCTCAACCCTACAACCGTTGGTCACCGGCGTCGCGCAAACTCATACACAAATCGCCGCTCAACCTTCGCACGACTACTAGCCAAAGCCCCCTCTTCACAGTTTTTCGTAAACCTCAGTTCTCCAGGTGTAGGTTTTCTCTTACCCAAAAACCGTCGCGCTCATCGCCCCGCCACAACCACTAGTGATACACCATCGTCCCCCGACCCACTGACCTACCGTTAACAGCCCGAAACTCGAGAACTACCTCGAACAACCACTCAATTGATGCCTCTCTTCTCTCTTCAATCTCCACCTGACCAACCACCACCTTTCCTTTCAACACCATCGGTGTCAACCTAGAAGCACCATCTCATTCGCCATTGCCCACCATCATCGCCGGCGTCTCGCCACCTTTGCCGAGTGCCTCCATGTCCTAGCGCATCCCCCAAATCTCATCTATAGCGCTAATATGGTCTTCTCCCACTGCAACTTTACCCCTGCCCAGCGTTAGACACCATTCCAACGCCAGGATTGCTGCCCAACACCAACAACCACCCCCCGTCACCCACCTCCATGTCCCTCAAAATCACCCCAAGTCTTTCCGGTATGCCTGCAAAGGGGAATCATTGTTTGCCTTTATAGATATACACGGATATCTATAAAGGCGAACCATTTTTCCCCTTTGCAGACATTTGGAAAAGACGCACTGGAGAGGTTTTTTTTTTTTGGGGGGGGGGGGGTCGAGAAGAGAGAAAGGAGTGGTCTGGGCCTCGTTCGTCGGTGTTGAGAGTGGTCGGAGGTGGTCTCCAATGCCCAGGTGGTGGGCGTGGGTGGTGGTAGGCGGAGAGGGCAGAGGAAGAGCAATTGAAACAAAAAAAAAAAAGTTTGAATATCCACATGGTATGCGTAGTCAGCTCCTCACGAGTCCCTTCTTTTTCCACAAATTAGACCCTCTTAGTCCTCTCTTTCCTTCATGGTCAATTGTGTTTTTGGGTCATACTTTAGACGCAAAAACCCCCTTATTTTAAACACGACAAGCCTTCTTTTGTCTTTAGCCCACGTCCATTTTGAGTTTTCAATCCAACTTATTTATATTTTTATTTGTTTACTTGTTTTTAATTTTCTTTGGGTTTTCATCGTATTTTTTTTTGTATTTTTTCCCTTACATTGAAAATTTAAAATTGATTATTCTTAATACTTGATGTGTATTTATGAGCATTGAGTTTGTGAGCGTTACTATATAATCATACTTTTCAATATTTTGTGACTATTAGCATATGTTACGTCTTTGTAAAGTTTTATGAGTATGTAGACCTCGAAAAATTTCCAACAATTTGAATTTAAAATCAAGATTAAAATCGAATAAGAACATGAAAGATAACTCATCATGAAACATACCAGTCCACTGGACTGGCAGCGAAGGCCGACCACCCTTTGTCGTGCTGTAATAACCCAGCATTAACTACCCCATAAGACGGATTAATTAGATTACTTAACAAGATGATAAATAATATTATTAAAGCGCGTGTTCAATTAGTCTAACCCGTGTGTGTTTTGCAGGACTTGAACAGGGAAATGACCATCAAGATCTAAGGTCTAAGTAGAAATTTAAGGCTTGTTTTGTTTTCTTACCCCGGTTAAAATCCTCGTTATCACGAATGTTCAAGGACTCTTCTTTCGGATACCGATATCTTTTATTTCATTCTTTTACCCAAGGCAAGTTAAAAATAATTATGTGAGTTTCCAAGGAGGTGTATATTTATTTGGGTTTCCTTAGGTTCCCGATAAATTCTTTTCCGGTATACCAAGTTTAAGTATTTGGGTTTAGAGAGGTATAAGAAAAGAGACAAATGAAGGACTTAATAATTAATTGTGCTTGACTTTGCTATGGAAGCCCATAGCTCTTGGTTTAATATGCAGACAAATAGGAGGACATTACTCTTCATTTCCATTTCAGATTTCTCAAACACAAGTATACAACGTAATAGTTCCTTCCTCTCTCTTGACTCTCTAGTCTTATGCTGCCACTGTCGTTTCCCCCTCTCGACCGGCGACGATCGGCCGCCGGCGCTAGACACCGGCGACGCCACCAAGGACGACCGACAACCTCCCGGCAACACTGTTTCCCCTCTTCCTCTTCTCTTTCTTTGTTTCTCTGAGGTAATTTCTAAACCCTAACTTCTCAAATCAAGTTCATTGAGTTGGATGATGAAACATTGTTAAAGTTTGAGTTGATTTGAGTTAGTTTTGGTTGAGTTGAGATGAGTTAGCGAGCTACCTTTGATGGTTTATGTGTGGATGAGTTTTGGATGATGTTTAGTGATGTTAAAATGGCCATCCATGTCACTTTTATGATGATTTAATTGTTATTCCAAATCTGAAAGTAATTTTAGAGTTGTTTGTAATGAGTTTTGGTTATTAAAGGGGTGAATTAGAGATGGATTTTTAGTGTATTATGATGCACATAATGTGTTCGATGAAATGTCTCATAAAAGAATGGATTATGATTGGATGAGTATGACTTGGTTGATGTTTGATTGTTGAGCTTTGTTTATGCATGATGTTTTGGTTGATGAATTCACTGTGAGAGTGTGAGATTTAGGGATAATTATAGATGCATGTACTTGGATTAAGATTATATTAGCGAATTATTGAGTATTATGGTGTTTAATGATGTGTTCATAGAGAATCATGCTTGGGATGATGAAGTATGCTAAGATTAGGCTTTGCATGGATGTAAAATGGCTTTTATGGATGGTTTTTGGAAAATTAGCGGTTGTATGATGATGATCCATGATTGAGGATTCATTTGGAAGAAGATTAGCGTAGAATAATTAAGTTTAAAATGCATGCAAGGTCAAATGAGACATAGTTTCATGTCTGGTTGGTTTCTGGAAATTCCAGGGAATACAAAATATGATATTGTTAGGAAAGTGTCCTAAAATCACCAAATCTCTTGATCTCACAATTATTTGTTTCCTAATTGTATTAGGATATTATTTAGGTTTCCTTATTGTTTTGGGTTTCCTAATTGTATTAGATTCTAAATCTATTTGGAGTGGGACTCAAGTTAGGTTATAGGGAATTCTCCCTATAAATAGGGTGCATGTTTCTCCACCAAAAACACATCGGTAAACACAGAGAGCTAGAGAGAGAGAAAATATTGAGAGAGAAAGGGGTCTCACCAATATTTTCCCTAGTGTATCCTGAGAGATTGTGAGTTGAGTGTTGAGAGATTGTTATTGTAATCTCCTTTGTGGATCGCATCACACCCTGTGATAGTGATCAGGTTGTACTCCTCATTTCTCATAGTGGATTATTTTCATTTGTCGCCGTCAGTGGTTTTTCTCCGAGTTCTTCGGTTTCCACGTAATTCAGTGTTTGATTTTATCGCTTTTTCATTCCTAAATTTTGTTGTAATATTCGTCATCTCGTTGATTCTATTATTCGCTCATTTACCTTGCTACTCACTTTTCTCTAACAAGTGGTATCGAGCTAGGTGGAGATGGCTTCAATCATGAAGTGCGATATTCCAAAATTTGATGGAGCGAGGAGTTTTACTATGTGGAGCTGCGGATGAAGGCGGTCCTAATTCAAGACGGGTTATGCGATGTGATTGAGTATCCCGACACGAAGATCGATGCGACAATGGCGATGATGAATTCAAAACTCGGAAGGATATCGAGGAATCGACTCAAGGGAGTGGAAGAAGCTTGAAGATAAGACTCTGGCGAGGATTCAATTGCGTGGCGGAGCACATTCGAGAGAGGTGATGCATATCGAGAAACCTCGGGAGCTCTGGACCAAACTGGAAGAGCTGTACATGTCGAAGAGTCGTGCAAACAAGTACCGAATGAAGGAGAAATTCTACAGGCTGAAGATGCCCCAAGGTACTTCTATTCAGGCACATCTTAGTGAATTTGATTCTATTATTACTGAATTGGAATCAATGGATATAAAACACACTGATGAGGATAAGGCTTTTCATTTAATTTTGTCCCTACCTGCATCACATAAACAATTTAAGGAAATCATGTTGTATGGGAATCGTGGTGACCTTAACCTTAGTGAAGTAAAGGCTAGTTTACTGTCTAAGGAGAAACTTGATACCGATGGTGATGACCAGGGTGGTGATGCTATGGTTGTAAGGGGGAGAAATGCGAGCGTAAGGGAAAGCGGGTCTAGAGGAGGTATAAACACCGTTCAAAGTCTAGGAATCCTCACAAGAATAAGGCTGTAACTCTTGTAGTAAGATGGGGCATATAGAGAGAGCTGGGGCAAACAGAGAGACCGAGCGGGAGAGTAAGGATAATCACACAGCACAGGTACCTCAAACTGCGTAGAGTCCGAGTCAGATGGTGATGGGTTTGTAGTTACGGATGATGCCTTGGCTACCACATCGAGTAGGATAGCTAGAGATGAGTGAGTTCTTGACACGGGGGGCACCTATCATATGTGTCCTCATAAGGACTTGTTCGAGTCTTATGAGAGTGTTGACACCGGGGTCGTAGTCATGGGTAACGACAGGAATCGGTAGCATCAAAATCAAGACTCATGATGGCATTGTTAGAACTCTCAAGGAGGTTCGTCATATCCCTAACATGACTCGAAATTTAATTTCTTTGGGTACTCTTGAAGCTAACGGCTGCAGGTACAAAGGAGAAGATGGTGTTTTGAAAGTGTGCAGGGGTTCCATGGTTCTTATGAAGGGAATCGGGAAGGCGATCTATACATCCTGCGAGGGTCTACTGATGTGGGATCTGCGTGAAGTCCTAAATCTTGATAAGTCCGACAGTACAAAACTGTGGCACATGAGACTAGGCCACATGGGCGAGAAGAGAATGTCAATGTTGAGCAAGAAGGGATACCTTGAAGGCGCAAAGATCGGCAAGTTGGAGTTTTGCGATCACTGTGTCTACGGGAAACAAAAGAGGGTTAGCTTTTCAAGGGCTAAACATACAACAGCAGGGATCCTTGATTATATTCATTCAGATTTGTGGGGTCCTGCTAGAGTGCCATCACTGGGTGGCAAGCGCTACATGTTGACATTCGTGGATGACTTCTCGAGGAAGACTTGGGTTTATTTCCTGCGGCACAAGAATGAGACATTCTCATATTTCAAGAAGTTCAAAGCTTTGGTGGAGAACCAGACAGGCAGGAAAATCAAGAAACTCAGGACTGACAATGGGTTGGAGTTTGTTGATTCTGAATTTACTGAATTCTGCGAGGAGCATGGGATTGCGAGGAATCGAACCTTGGTGGGTAAGCCTCAGCAAAACGGGGTAGCCGAGAGAATCAACAGGACACTCCTGGAGAAAGCCCGCAGCATGCTCTCGAATGCAGGGCTTTGGAAGAACAAATCGTCGTTAGGTAGAGGTGATGTCCATCGCTCACTCCGTCAGATCACCTCATGCCTCTATCGAATACCAGATTCCAGAGGAAGTATGGACAGGTAATCCAGTTAATTATTCTAACTTGAGAATTTTTGGATGTCGTGTATATGTCCATGTGAATGATGGGAAGCTGTCTCCCAGGGCTGTTAAATGCATGTTTCTAGGTTACGGGTCTGAGTCTAAGGGATATAGAATGTGGTGTCTTGAATTGATGAAAGTTATTCAGTCTAGAGATGTAACCTTTAATGAAGCGCTATGTTATCCGGAATGGAATCTCTGGTACTTACGATGATGCAGAAATCGGAGAAGGATGCAGAAGAATGGTGTTCGAGGTGGAAGCGGCTCGAGTGGAGGCTTTGGAACTGCAATCGGGAAGCAAACTCACGATGCTCTGAACCAACTCGAGTTAATGAGCCTAAGATTGAGGCAGATGTTCCTCGGTGGAGGAACAACCATGCATTGCTAGAGATCGTCCCGGGAGGAGATCAGGAGACCAGCGCGATATATTGAAGAAGATGATGCTATGATTGCTTATGCGCTGAGTGTTGCAGAGGAGACTCCTGAAGGTGCTGAACCTTCTACCTATCAGGAGGCCATCTCTTATCCGAATGCCTCAAATTGGATAGGAGCTATGCAAGAGGAGATGGAGAGTCTGCAGAAAAATCATACATGGGAGCTATGTGAGTTGCCTAAAGGGCGACGAGCTCTTCTCTGCAGTGGGTGTACAAGAGAAAGGAAGGTATCCCTGGTGTAGAAAGTGCAAGGTGGAAGGCCAGATTAGTGGTAAGGGGTTGCAACCAGAAAGAAGGAATCGACTACAACGAAGTATTCTCGCCAGTCGTGAGGCATACGTCGATCCGCACCTTGCTTGCCTTTGTTGCTCTATTTGATTTGGAGTTGGAGCAACTTGATGTCAAGACAACTTTCCTCCATGGCGAGTTGGAGGAGGAAATATATATGATGCAGCTAGAGGGTTTCATCGTTCCTGGTAAACAGGAACAGGTATGTAGATTAAGAAAGTCCTTGTATGGACTTAAACAGGCACCCAGACAGTGGTACAAAAGGTTTGATACCTTTATGGTAGGGCAAGGGTACACAAGAAGTCACTATGATAATTGTGTGTACTACAGGAAATTTGAAGAAAGGTCTTTCATTTATTTATTATTGTATGTGGATGACATGTTGATTGCCTCCAGGGACATGTCACTAATAAAGAAGCTAAAATCTCAACTCAACCAAGAGTTTGAGATGAAAGACCTCGGAGTGGCGAAGAAGATTTTGGGTATGGAGATCCAAAGGGATAGAAAGGCAGGGAAGCTGTTCCTGTCTCAGAAGAAATATCTGGAGAAGGTGTTGGGCCAGTTCAACATGAAAGCTAAGCAGTTTCAACTCCTTTAGCTGCACACTTCAAGTTGTTTGGTGAGAACTGTCCTAAATCTAATATGGAGGTAAGGAGGATGTCTAATATTCCCTATGCTAGTGCAGTTGGTAGTTTAATGTATGCTATGGTGTGTACTAGACCTGACCTGTCCCACGCAGTTAGTGTGGTGAGTAGATATATGCAGAATCCAGGGAAGGAGCATTGGGAAGGAGTGAAGTCGATCCTTCGCTATGTGAAGGGTACTTTGGAGAAGGGCATCCTGTATGATAGAGGTAGTGCTGCAATGTCTGATGTTGCAGGTTATGTTGATGCTGATTATGGTGGAGATTTGGATAGGAGACGCTCAATTTCAGGGTATGTGTTCGTCATGTGTGGAGGAGCAATATCTTGGAAAGCTTCACTTCAATCTATAGCAGCCCTATCTACTACAGAGGATGAATATATTGCTGCAACGGAAGGAGTGAAGGAGGCCATCTGGTTGAGGGGATTGGTCATGGAGCTTGGAGTACCACAGGGTGAGACTGTGGTTTATTCAGACAGTCAGAGTGCTATACATCTGACAAAGAATGACACTTATCATTCGAAGACCAAGCATATAAGCGTCAGGTATCACTTCATCAGAGATACAGTTGCTGCAGGAGAGATCGTGGTGAAGAAGGTTCATACTTCTGATAATCCTGCAGACATGTTAACCAAGCCTCTATCTATAGCTAAGTTCGAACATTGTTTGGACTTAGTTGGTGTTCTAAGCATGTGAGAGCCCTGCGGGGCCACGCCCTGCGGAGGGGCGTGTTGATGGCGACAGTCAAGATGTTTATCTGGACCGATGATTCGTTGATTTTAGTCCAAGGTGGAGTTTGTTAGGAAAGTGTCCTAAAATCACCAAATCTCTTGATCTCACAATTATTTGTTTCCTAATTGTATTAGGATATTATTTAGGTTTCCTTATTGTGTTGGGTTTCCTAACTGTATTAGATTCTAAATCTATTTGGAGTGGGAGTCAAGTTAGGTTATAGGGAATTCTGCCTATAAATAGGGTACATGTTTCTCCACCAAAAAACATCGGTAAACACAGAGAGCTAGAGAGAGAGAAAATATTGAGAGAGAAAGGGGTCTCACCAATATTTTCCCAAGTATATCTGAGAGATTGTGAGTTGAGTGTTGAGAGATTGTTATTGTAATCTCCTTTGTGGATCGCATCACACCTTGTGATAGTGATCAGGTTGTACTCCTCATTTCTCATAGTGGATTATTTTCTAGCTGTCGCCGTCCGTGGGTTTTTCTCCGAGTTCTTCGGTTTCCCACGTAATTCTGGTGTTTGATTTTATCGCTTATTTTTCGTTCCTAAATTTTGTTGTAATATTCGTCATCTCGTTTTCGATTCTATTATTCGCTTCCGCTGTTACCTTGCTACTCACTTTTCTCTAACAGATATTGACCAATTTATGGCATGAATAAGTAGCCTAAGATGTTAACTAACACCCGGTTTTTGAATCGCGGAATTTCGATTTGTATATCTTAAGTTATAGCCAAAACCGTGAAGGGATGCAAGTATATACAATTTTTGAGGTCAGTCCGAAAATGCATGTTTTTTGTTGGGTTATGAGGTATTTAGCCATAATACGATGAGTATGAATCTGAGGGCGTTACACGTGCCCAGCCAGTGAACTGTCAGTCAACAAGTTGATAAAAGAGCCCGACCCAAATAGTAAAGCCAGCTGGCTGTACTGGCTGACGACCTCATTTCCCCTTGTTATTTCACATGTTTAATTTGATAAATAATCTTAATCGAAAATTCGAACAATCAAGATTCAAGCAAATCAAATTATGCAAATCATGATTTGAAGAGTCGTTAGTCAGTTTTAAGAAAATTAACGAACTTTAAATAAAAGAAAAGATTCCGACCTACGAATCAGACTACGGATTCAACGACAAGGCTACCAATCTAAGAATTAGATAGTCCTCTGACTCGTCTATTTTAATAAAAGCAGAATCTACTAAAATCGAATTAAAGAAAAGAGTAAAAAAGGGAGAAAATTTGATAAATTTGACATAAAAACTATTAAGTTATGCAAATTTAAAAGCACAATTTACAAATTATACAAAGCATCAAACATCAAATTTACATAATTTACAAAGATTAAAGGTGATAACAGAAATAAATAAAAAATCTGACCTTTTTATAATACACTTAGGATGCAAGAGAAATAGGAGGGAGAAGTAGAGAGAATTCTATCAGGGTCAAGGCGCCGAAAGAATTCAAAGGGGGGCGGGGGTGAGAAATCAAGGCTAGACTTGCTTTTAAGGTTGAACATTTGCGGATGAAAGATTGCAGAAATAAAATACTATGGAGAAAGAAATTATTCTCCGTAATCAAATCAACTAAAGATTTTATTTCTATTAAAAAAGCCACTCGACTTCAGTAAGGAATAAAGTGGATATTTTGGAATTTGATGAAAAAGAAGGAGAATAATATGGAATTGTGTGTAGAATCATCACGTGGCATAAAGCAAAGCTATCGTCTTTACTCGGACAGAACCAGTCAAAGCCACCTAGGTTTCATGCTAAACCAGACCAGACCGAACCAGTCAGAGCTGCATGGCTTTCATCTAGGTGGACTTTGACTTTGTCAGGATTGATTTTGACTTTAACCTTTTAAAAGCACGATCAACTGACCTTAAAATGTTGACCTTTTGGGGGAAAATCGCGCGACTTTGACAATTACTGCATTGACAATGCAACTTTGAATGACCATGACTCATTCCTCCGGCCTCCGATTGACTTGTCCAAGAAGAGTTGAAAATCTTATAGAGTGTACTTTAAGCTCACCACATAATAAACATCGGAGATCAATGGAAAGGATGACATTTGAAAGAGTGGACGTATGTATGTACGAAGGATAGAAAATGGAGGCTTTTGAACCGAAAATGGTTAGAAATGAGTGGCTTTTTTTTGTGAGAGATATAGCAATGGATTGGAACAGGATTTTTTGCGGAGATGGAGGATGTATGTTAAGTGCTTTGTCTATTTCAAATCATTGCCTAAAAATAAAAACAATGTTTAAAAATCAATTAAAAACAAAGACAACATTTGACGTCTACCGAGTATTATTGTACATTTTTGTGAACATTTCATGAGGTTTATTAGCATTGCAATAGAGTTTAAGAGTATTTTTATGAACATTATTGTTGAGTCTTACGAGCATTGTTACATAACCGTACTTTTCAAACTTAATTTTTTTTATTATCATTATTAGCATGTTTTGTCTCTACAAAAATTTATGAGCATTGTAGTGTATTTTTGTGAGCATTTTCTTGAAGTTTATGAGCATTACAGTAGAAATTAAGAGTATTACATGATCTGTTTATGGACATTGTTTCAACATTTGTTATGAGCCCTTATAAATTATAATAGTTGAATTGTGAAATAATGAACTTCACTTTGAATTCTTTTCCATCCATTAAATGCAACCAAACCAATGATAATTATAGTTCAATCAACCTAACAGTAATAATGACTGATAGAGACAAAAATTATAATTACAATTCAATCAACTTTAAAGAAATAAATTTTTCCATAGATAAAATTGTGAAAAAGTCATTGATGGAGAAAAAAAGAAAAAGAAAAGGAAGATGAGCTAATGGGAGTGCCCCTAGACAAAGTGAGCATACAATGCTCCGTTCAGGAGCACCATTGGAGTTATGGCCTTAGTTAGGCCCAACTGTCCAACTCTCCAACTAAAGTTATCTCATTACTCGTTAGACTTGACTTGTTGTACTTAAGAATACTACTTCCGTCCCAAATTGTTTGTCCATCTACTTAATTCCCTTATCTCAAAATGTTTGTCCATTTTATAATTCCAATGATTGTAATTCCTATTATACCCCTAATAAATATTCTTTTGTTTCTTTTTTATTTTTCTTCTCATGAGAAAAGTAAGGGCAATTCTGGTACATTACACATTTTTCACCCCATTTCTCATGACCATTGGACTTTTAAATATAGTTGGATGGACAACCAATATGAGACGGAGGTAGTATGTATTATTTGTTGATCCACTCCCATTTTTATGAAATTTTCCTTTCCCTTTTACTATTCAACCGCTCCCCGCAATCAATTAATGATTCAATATTAAACCCATAACCACGAACACCATTTTTTTTCAATAAATGTGGGCAAAGGCCCAAAAGAGATTCACTATTCCAAAAGTGCCACTGAGTACATATTGCCATACAATCCAACCCAAAGATATTGGGCCAAGTTCAAGACCAATATACCCATCCAAAATTGCTTATCAAAATTGCTCATCAAAATTGGGGTTTGCTGTCCCATTTCTTCTGCCGACAACTCACCCACACTAGCACAGCCTTTGAATGCCTTTCTGTCCCCATCATCCTCTATGTAGCTTCTTCTCAATTTTGCTTGCATACCTTGCTTGTCTCTGGTTGTTGATTTCAATTAAAAATAAAGGGGATCTCATTGAATTTTCTTGCAATGGTATCCACAGAGTATGGCAACCCTTCTTTCCAGCATGACGCCCACATAGCAACTCTCCTCTGAATGATTTGCTCCATTGTTCTCCTATCAGTCTTCTTATTCCGAAAACCAGTTCGTTTCTGCATTTCCAGATTGTCCACAATGTTGCAAAAAAAGTTGTCATCCAAAGCCTCTTCCTCATCTTATTTTTGAAACTCACCTCCATCCATTTTTTGAACCACTCCTTGAGTTCCTCCTCCATCTCAATTTCCCATCCCAAATCTTGCATCAGTTTTTTCCAGATCTGCTGGGTTACCTCACAATGCAGGAAGATGTGATTGATATCCTCTCCTCTCATGTTACACAAAGGGCATGTGTTAAGTTCTTGTGGCAGTATCCCTTTCCTACATAGCTGTCCTCTAGTATTCATTTTTCCAATTAGAGCCATCCAAACCAAAATTTCAACTCTTGGAGGTGCTACTTTCTTCCAAGCTTTGCACACAATTGAGTCAATTTGAACAGTACCCATTGCCAGCTCTTTAGCTACTGTTGCCAAGGATTTCACAGTATATTCTCCGCCATTGTTCCACTCTACCTCATCTCCTTCATCAGGCCTTGGATGGTGTTGTTGGAGCTTTGCTCTCAAAGTTATTTCCTCCTCCAGCTCCTGTAAATTCAAAACTAATTTTTGGTACCCTAACTTTTCAAAACTAATTTTATTTGTTTTTTACTTATTATGTTCCTTCCATTTTACTTACAACTTTTACCTTCTCAGTAATCACTATATCAATTTTATGCCTATTAAATAAATAAACTTTACACAATTTAAGTTTTCATTTGTTTTTTGTAAGGATTATGTTGGAGCCCAAGAAGGGGGTGAAGTTCACAATTAAGATCTACACACTAGGTAAGGACATTAGAGCAAACATCCTTGATTTCAAGCCAAGGATCAAAACACAGTGTAACTGAAATACCTCATTAGATTTATAACAATCAAAGAACAAGTTACACTTACAAAACAAAACAAGATGTAACAAGGGCGATTCTTGTGAGATCACCGACCAAGACCGAATGTCCTCGAGCATACTGAGATAAGGATCGTCGTAGGAAAAACCCTAGCGGCGATTTGGAACACGATGTATTACATTGAAGTACAACACCTGACCTTAGTCCGTCAAGGCTCTGCTACACACCATCTCTCCACCACATGTGGACACAACGAATGCTCACCAAGGTCCTTGGCTATACCTTCACCAGAGGTCCTTTACTGGCTACCTTCACCACCGAACCATTGGTTACACACTCGGAGAAATCCCACCGGATTTCTTACTCCGCGATTACTTCCGTGGAATCGCCTATCTTCTCAATTCTTCTATCGTCCTTTTTATAGATGCCTTTGGATGCTTGGACTTGAGACCTTCCAACGGTAACTTGCCTTGTGTGTTGATTTCTTCCCTTTTGTTGCTACAATAATCATGATTGATTTCCCTTGATTTGTTTCCTTTTGTTTCCTTTTTATATCTACAAGAATCATGCCCATAATAAGAATATATAATATATAATCAAAATATATATATTATATACACATAATCTGAGTATATAATCAGAATATATATTATATACTCAGAATATATAATCAGATTATATAAGGCAACTTCCCTTTTCCGGATTTTCACTTTCATCAAAACCGAAGGTCTTTCATGGATGCGCGGTGAATGACCTTGACCCTGTCTATGTCTTCAACAGATTATACATAGATATTTTAAGTACTTTGCAATAATTTGACTTCACTGCAAATTCTCGTCGATAAAAAGAAAATAACCTAGGATCTGTCAAATTACAGGGTAAATTTAATTTACTAAAATCTATCAATTTTTCTCTAAATTTACCAAAATTTACCAAAAATTAGCAAAGTTAAAAAAATTATTTTGATATATTAGCGTAAATTTACCAAAATTTAACTTTTACCCAACTGCTTTTTACCCGTGAATTTTATACAGTACTAAATAAATTAGGATGAGCAAATTAATTGAGTTTATGATTATATTTTACCAAAATTTTTTATTTTAAAAAACATTTATTGTCTTTCTATGTATCTATTATTTGAATATACACTTAACTAATTTTTTTATCATTAATTATTTCTTAGTTTACATTGAAAATGTAACTTTTACCAATTTAATCCATTATCCTTCATAACTAATTTTTATCCATGTAAATAATTTTATAATTCTTTTTTTGCTAAATCTATTGATTATTTTGATTTTTCTTTACCCTTTCAAAATGACAATTTAAAAGGGATAGAAGGTATAATCTGTAATTTTTGAGGATGATTTAACATGTGTGGACAATTCATGCCCAAATGTCAATAAATTTAACTGATTTGCTTGTACGTGAAGATTTCTAGGTTCCAGTACTATATTCCACCACTCTGGTATCTGAAATGCAAAGTGAACCTCATTTCTCCATTTTCCCTTTTTCTCTCTCTAAATCTCCTTTTTGTTCTTTTTCTCTTTAATCCTTCACCCCTGCCCAAATTAACCACAAATTTGAAAGATCTGCAAATCAAATATGCCACATCCACCCTTTTTATCTTTCTTTATCTCTGATTTTTTATCCACACTGGAGACCACTAAACACTCACTTTTTACCGACGTCATCTCCGTTGAAGGACTGAAATTGCCTGAGAAATCTCGCAGATTAGGTTGAAACAAAGCTAATCAACAGAAGATAAAGGAGCAGGTACGATCCGAAGCCAGAAACAAAGCTCGATTGAGAAGAAAACGAGGTTAGGTTGAGAGAGAGAGAGAGAGAAGAGGTGAAAAGGTAGAGAGAGAAAGAGAAAAATAGAGGGATCCCAAAATCAATCAACCGAATAAGGAAGCTGGGAAATGGGAAAGCCAGAAAACTAAGGAGATGGAGATGAGGATTATGGAGATGGAGGAATTGGTTTTTGCCAGAAACCGAAACAGATAGGGAGGGCAACGTCATTTTATTTGTTAGGAAAGTTGGTTGTCTCTAATTGATGCACCTTTCCTTTATTTTAGTGCAAATCACCGAGTAGTTTTACTGGAGGCAAAATATATTAGATTATAGTACAACTGTCTACCTTTTATATTAGATTAGAGTCCAGCTGGCCTAGCATGCAACCAAGCAGCTGATGATCCTGTTGCAAAACACAAACACACAACACAGTGAAAAGAGGAGGCAACTCTCTCTTTTATAATAGAGTAAATGATTACGAGGACTTTGTAATTTGGAAATTATTTATTAACTCCCTTAATTATCATGACACCTTATCTTTTGGCCCTATTTAAAAGTATTAATGGATAAGAATACCCCTCACAAGTTCAGTGTTCACTGGGTAAATTTTTTCGATAAATATTTATGTTCTCATGATTAATGAAAGCTAATTATTAGATCCTCTAGTCTTTTAACAATGTGAAAATTCAAAGAAACTTGATGGATAAAACTAAAATGGGGTTCCTAGTGGTCAACATTTCGGCAAGTGTCTTGGTTGGGTTGGTTTGGAATGTGAGTGTTATTAAGCTTCTTCTTTTTCTTCCTACATTCATGTCTCCTACACTCAACAAGCAAATAAGACTAAAGAGGTTTGGAGGAGAACAAAAGATGGATTTTAGATGGAGCAGTAGAAGGCAAAAATTTGTCAGCCAATCAGGACCGGCCATGTGAAAATTCAGGTTAAAATAATTTGACTAATTATAACCCGCCATGTGTCAAATTAATTATGGTGGATCATTATAAATTAAATGATAATATTTTTTTTTTCGGCCAATGAAATGATGATATGCGTTAGCAGTGACACATAAGATGAATATTTATTCCTTTTTATTTAAAGCGAATTAAATGGGCCCAAATGCTAGCTCAAGTTCTTTATAAATAAAGATCATCCTGCATTTTGAGGGTTGAGTTCTAAACACTAAGAGAAGACTCACATACTCTCTCTCGAAGATGACATACACAACAAAGCCTAGACTTGTGTCGTTCATTCATAGGAGACCAAACTGCTTTTCTTGATCGGGATCAAGTTTCTACGACCCTCGTTCAGATCATGTTTACTCAAGACTACACTCATTCAAGACTCGTTCAATTTCATTTAAGAAGGTCGAAACGGAGGAGTTACATTATTATTTTGTAACAAATATACAGAGATTGAGACTGCAAAATCCTTTGAAATTTAATGCAATTATATATGTTCTAATTTCTTGTCTTTATTTATTTTAGACCGAAAATTTGTGTTTACAAATTTTGGCATGCTGTTTGGGACATCTTTGCCTCTCACCTCTTTCTCCAAGAACAAACTACGCGTCATTTGAAGAAGATGGATCCTAAGAACAACATCTATCATGCTTCGAATAAAGTTGTTCAATATAAGTCACAAGAATCAATAACTAGTGGACATTCAATGGAGTAATCACTAGAAGGATGGCTAAGATCACCATTATCGAGGTCGAGAAACAAGATGTTGTGAGTACGTCAATGCAAGTTATTGAGGCCAACTTGCTGTGGGACACCAAATTATCCCTACCCAAGTCCTTCACCTGAAAGAGATGGCCCCTCAATGGATGTATGTAATTTTCCACCAACAATTGAGTGAAGAGGATGAAGGTTATGAAGATGGCGAGGAAGTACCAAAGTCTCCAAGGGATTCACAGTCTTTTGATTCTAATAACGACTTTATTGACACTATCATTATGCCTATCATGGTCACAGATGCTATTAACTACGAACAAGAACTCAAGATTATGAAGGACATGCTGGCAAGACTTGGGAAAGAAAGCGAAGAAAAAACTAAGCATATTAAGCGACAAGATGAGTGGATTAAGAAATTGACGAAGAAATTCGAAAAGTGATTTGTTAGCAACTTTGACGAAGGTTCGGGAGATGGAAATTTCGACAGAGGATCCAATCATGAGGATTCTGATGAAGAAAAGAAATGTGAAGAAGATTCTGACTCAGGCTTGTTGTCTATAGAACAAATCCAAATCCAAAACCTAGTAACCAATGCGATAAAAGCTCAAATTAGGAGGGCGGGGGGGGGGGGGGAAGGAGGATCTCGTAAAACTCAATTGTACATGAAGCCTTACACAAAGAGGATTGACGCACTTCATATGCCTCATGGCTATCTACAATCGACATTCACTCACTTCGACGGTAAAGGGAACCCTAAACAACACATAGTGCATTTCATTGAGACTTGCAATAATGTTTGGGCTAAGGGAGATCAACTAGTAAAGTAGTTTGTGAGAACCTTTAAGGAATCGCCTTTGATTGGTACACAGACTTGGCAGCGAAGTCCATCGATAGTTAGGGAGAAATGGAGCAAGAGTTCCTTAATCGATTCTACAACACCCATCGCACCATTAGTATGACAGAGTTGAAGAATACGAAGCATTGATTTCGGGAACAATCTTGGACTATATCAATCGTTGGAGGTCACTCAGCCTCAAGTGCAAAGATCGATTGTCTGAAACCTCTGCTATCGAGATATGCATGCAAGGAATCGAGTGGAGCATTCTTTATGCTTTGCAAGTAAACAAACAAATGACATTTCAAGACTTGGGAATGCGAGCTTATAACATGGAGCTTATAATTTTCAAACATAATACAAGAAGGCCAAGCGTCAAGGAGAAGCAAGCTTCACTCGGGAACACGTAACAAAGATTTCTTCCATCCATGAGTTTTGAAGAAAAGGAATATCCCTTTTCTGATTGTGACACACTTGAAATATTCAACAAACTTCTTAAAAAATAAATTATTAAACTTCCAAAGTCAAAACATCCAAATGAAGTTAGAAGAACCAATAACCCTAGATACTGCACGAACCATACGATAATTAGTCATCCATTGGAGAAGTGTTAAATGTTTAAGGAGCTTGTCATGAGAGTTAAAAATGAAGGCAAGATCGTATTTGATGAAGATGAGAGTGAAGAATCTGGCTGAACAATTATTGCAAGTTTTTTAAATCAAGTGGAAAAGACTCACAAGTCAGTAGAATTCAAGACTTTCAAGTAACCAAATTTAAAGACTCTTAAGTTGAAATTCAAGACTTCCAAGTCGTCCAAATCAAGACTCACAAATCCAAGCTAAGCCTCTCAAGTTAAAGACTCTCAAGTCATCAAAATTAAACTCTCCCAAGTCGAAATTCAAGACTTTCAAGTCGTTAAGGCAAGAGACTCCTAAGTCTATGACTCAAAAGTCAATATAATGCAAGACTTTCAAGTAGTCCAAACTCAAAACTCTTGAGTAAAATACTATCAAGTCAACAAAGTTCAAGATTCAAGTCATTAAAGAATCTTGAATGTCCAAAGTTGAGACTTTCGAGGCCTCAATGATCAAGAGTATTAAGTCATCAAAGGCCCAACGCCCTCCAAGTGAGCAGGTTGTATTCAAGACAGGTCAAATCATGTTCCCAATTGAGGGGAACACTCATGGATCACCCTTTGTCTTCCGATCATCAAGATATACTTAAGACGAGCCAATCATATTCCCAATTGAGGGATTAACTTAAGGGTCACCATCCGCTTCGTTGATAAATGATAATCCAAGACGAGTCGAATCATGTTCCCAACAGAGGGGAGATTCTCATGGATCACCGCTTATCTTCTGATCATCATGATATATTTCAAGACGGGTTGAATCATGCTCCCAACTGAGGGGAGAGACTAATGGGTTACCCCTTGTCTTCTGGTCATCATGATATATTCAAGATGTGCTAACCATGTTCCCAATAGAGGGGAGACAGTCATGGGTCACCGCTTGTCTTTTGGTCGTCATGATATATTCAAGACGGGCCAAATCATGTTCCTAACTGAGAATAACACTTAAAGGCCCGACATCTCTCTGGTCGACAAGTTGTCTTCAAGATGGATTTATCAAAGGCCAGCAGTGTCTTTCCAAGTTTGTATATTTCTCCTTCAAAATTATTTGTAACTTCTAAGTTTGCAAATTTCATACAAGGCTACGTGAATTTCAAATTTTCCTACTTCTCTTTTAGATTATTACCAAATCGCCAGAGTGTTGAATCTTTTCCATATGGAATAGTGAATCTGCAAAGCTAAGATTTTCCCAGAAAGAAGAAAAATAAAGTAAAAAAAAAAATCCAAGAATTGTCTCACAAATGAAGGGCATGAAGACCATGCCTATATTTCAAGTCCATGTATTATGTTTTTTCTAAAAAGAAAAAAAATTGATTGAGACAAGCCCACATGAAGATGGCATAAAGTATTGGTACTATGGAATGAAATTTAACATATGGCCACACTTGTCATGCAATTCTAAGAGAAATAATAACAAGAAAAGGGGAATGTATGTCACGTTGAAATTCATATCTATTGTCTGGTGGAGTATTTCAAGAGTTAAGAGGCTAATTAAGGTTGGAAATTCACTAAACATAAGTTAATAGCTGATCGAGAAGGTAAACATAAGCTTTGGAATTGAAATTGGGATGCCACGGACCGTGTCTAGTTTGCCATAGGTCGTGGAGGCAACCAATAGCTCAAGAAAGTGAGAATTGGGCTAACACGGACCATGTCTACCTGATACGGGTTGTGGTAGGTGCACCACAGACCGTTGCCAAGTGAAATGGACCGTGGTGGTGCCCATCAACGTGAGATTTGAATTTCTTTGATTCTAGCTTTTAATATTAATGCATGTGAATTTAATTGAGGTTGAATATTGACTGAATTAATTAGTCATTATTGACTCCACAAATCTAGTTCCAATCCCTTAGATCATGCTCATTAATCATGAGATTTTTGAGGCAACTTTGATGCATTACTCCACCATAAAAAGGGGATGAATTCATTCATCCAAGACACACCTCTTTGTCTTCTTTCTCAAGTTCTTAAAGAGCTTCAGCACACTCTTTGAGGTGTTGATTGCAGCTACATTCTTCAAGAGTTCTTGAGAAACCTTGTTTTTACTCACAAGAAGTTGGGTTTTACCCTTGATTCTATTCATGGTCTTGTGAATAAGTCTTAAGAAAAGATGAGCCTTAGTCCTCAATTCCTAGCTACCCAAGTGATCCCTCATCTCGTGCTTTGGTAACCGTGTTATCCTAATCATCCCCAACAATCTTAAGACTTATTTCACCGTGGATGATCTAGTTGAGGATCATACCGGGCAATTTGAGGGATGAAATTTCAAGATCAAGAGGTTATGGAATGAGAAAGATAAGTTTATGTTGCTTTATACAAGTTTTGTTTCTTCAAGTTTATTAAGATTAATTATCAAGATTATTAATCAATCGCAAATTATTTGATTGGTGTAGTTGGAGCCTTGATCTATTGTCAATGGTGTTTTTTTATAAATTTTTTTTATACTCAATTGGTTCAAGGAGTATATGATGAAATAGCCTACATCGAGGCAAGTTATTGATTTTTAAGTTGGCAATCTTTTAATTTTAAGTGGCATAGTTCTCTTTGATATGGATTGGATTAATTCAAAAGGGAAGATTAGAAACCTGTTGAGGTTTGTGGTTTGTTTATGCACCTTGTTAAATCACTATTTATAAGCTTTCAAGAAAGTGGTGTGTTAGGGTGCTCTATGAGTACATATTTGATATTTCCTTGCTCCTAATGCCAATATGTTAAGTGTGTTTTAATCATCGTGAAGTAAATCACAAAGTGGCATGTTAAGTGAGTTTATGATTTTTATGACATGGTTTTCCGTGGTTAAGTGCATATATGTAGTGTTCATATATGAGTTGCCTTGTTAAACATAAAACATGATCATTGTTTGGTTAAGTTTATCATGATTAATTATATTTGAGTACTTGGCTTTATCAAGTTGTTGTTAATTGATGAAATGAGAAGCATGTGTGTTTGAAGTAGTCATATATGTACATGTGTAAGAATGTATGTCAATTTCTATGATTCACATTTATAAGTTTATGTACACGATTAGTATTAATCTCCTTTAGAGATACAAGCATGCTTAAGTTAATGAGAAAATGTTTATTTATGGAATTTGATTTCATTAGTATATATGAATTTTGAGATATATACTTGTGTTGTTTTTTTCTTTCATGTCTTGTTAAGCATACATAATATGAATAAGGTGGAAGTGTTCATGACAAGTATGAGTTGTGCGTGAAAATTTACAAGTTGTAAGAATATGAGTTCATGACAGTTTATTTTAAGGTGAATTCATATGACTAATTATAAATTAGTTGGTTATGCAAACAAGGTTTATATGAATGTTCATATGTTTCAAGTCTTTGCATTTAAGTTCAAGTTGATTATCCAAATGTGAGTCTATGATGCTTAAAATTTTGACAATCATGTGTTTATAAGTGCTTAATTGACAAGTATTTACACCCATGTATGATTATATATTTACTATACCTAACCCTACTCACGAAAAAAGTAACCCTAATTACATTCAAATGGATAAATTAGATTTAAGGTCAACCATTTGAGTAAGACAAAGATTTTCCAACTCATTTAAATACATCACATTTTGAATTTGCGGTGACCTGATTTGATAGCTGTAGGAGGAGATAGTTATTCAAAGCAAGATTTCAAGTCGTTGCAAAATTGCCTTAATCTTGAACTAACAATCTCTTGGCTTTGGACAGTTTGGAGGTGTTTCCTATTACTTTATTGAACAACCTTTTAGTCTTTTGGATATTTTAGTTTTTTTTTTATTAAAGTAAACAAGCTAACAGATATGCTTAGTGCTTGTTTAACCTAATCTCTAAAAAGTTGTGTTTTTTTTTGTAAGAATACATTTTACAAAACTATTTTTGAAGAAGTATTGAATTGGTTGGACTAACTTATGATATATGTGATTTTATTAAATTAGAGTGTTTGTCCTAACTTATAATATAATTCTTTTACTAGGTTGTGTTTGGTTGGAAGGAAATTGATTTCAGAGGAAATAATTTTCCAAGAGAAATGATTTTACAAGGAAAATTTAAATTTTCCTTTATTTGATAGGAGACAAATCGTTTTTCGAAAAATGACCATATATGTCAACATAAGTAGCGATATATGTTACGAATGAAAATATTTGGAGCTCAAAATTCATATTTGAGCTTTTTTTAATTATATCTATCATATTGTAAAATTTTTGTTACAAACCGATAAAATTGAATTTTGCTTTTAAGTTTCAGTCATATTTAACCGCAAAAAAATGGCGACAAAAGTGGCGATATATATTACACATGGAAATATTTGGAGCTGAAAATTTATATTTGAGCTTTTCTTAGTCCATACTATCAAATCATAAAGTTTCGATTCAAACAGTTCAGTTTGAATATTTAAAAGTTTCAGTTAGTTTTAGCGGCAAAAAATTCTGGTATTTGTCACGATAAATGTTATCAGATAAAAATATTTTGAGCTAAAAATTTATACTTGAGCTTTTTTTTAATCAATTCTATCATGTTACAAAATTTCGAGCAAAACTGTTAATGTTAAATTTCGCCCTCAAATTTCAGTTAGAGTAGGTAGTGAAAATCGATCCAACAATCAAGGGCGGAAAATTTTTTCTAGGTTGAAGAAAGGAAGTCAATTTCCTTCCTGTAGGGGAAAATTATTTTCTTTAGAAATGATTTTCCAAACGTTTTTTGTACCAAGCACTAGAAAATTGGGAAAACATTTTCCTAAAAAGAGTTTCCCCTACCAATTAACACACACTAAATTTAGTTGTTTAGCCTAACTTTTCAAAACAATCATGTATCTTTTTAGAGTAAAATGACCATATGACTAGTTTCATAACCAAAACATTATTATTTCTACTTTTTGAGTTGTTGTAGGCCAAAATTGCAAAATAGTTTTAGCTTCTAAAATATTGTTGTGTTGGACTAATTTGTGCTTTTTAATCCTGATCCATAATTCCTAGGGGTCCCTCACATCGGAGATAATAACAACAGAGGGGTCGGGCTCACTTTTTTCCAAAACCGAGTTCGGTCACTTTTTGGGTCTCAAATCGGCCATTTAGAAAAGCTAGGAAGAAGATAAGATGGAGTGAAGGCCAAGTTGGAGGAGTAAAGTTGAAGAAAAATGCAAGTGTTGGGCGAAATTGGGCAAAGAAAAATATACACCTTCACTCTTTGAATTATAACTCCTTCAATATAAATTCGATTGACTTGAAATTTAGTGAACTTATAGTACAGATCGATAGCTTTCCATCTCTATATTATACGCACAAATCAGAGTTCAAATGAAGAAGCTAAGCGCGTTGGAAGTCAGTGTAGCGGCATGGCGCCTTGGTGCCCCACTTTCTAGTTGAGGCTTGGTGGCGTATGTGGTATTGTCAGCATCTCAGCCTTTTTCCAACAGTTCTCTACGACTTTTCTCCCACTTTTCCTTATATATTTGTATTCTCCTCCATTTTAGATCTAGTTTTGAACAATTGAGTTTTAGGTTTAGCCAAAGAACACTTTGTGGGTTTCAGAGTGTTTGAAACCCTTGTAATTAAGATTAAGCCTTGGTGAATTAATTAGTCAATTTCCTTTTGTTAATGTGATTTGGTATGATTTCTTCCAGTCTCTTGAGTGGAAATTCTTGGAGTTTCTTCAAGTGTGGGTGCTAGTGGTGAATCCTTGCAAGCTTCTTGAGGTTTTTAGGCTAATTGATGAGTTTTACTCTTTAATTAGTCATATCTCTTTATTATTATTGTTGTTGTGTTGATTTTCATCATTAATCTCCCAAAAACCCTAAAAATTAGTTGTAGTTTTATGAGTTCTAAATTGGGGTTTTCTTAAACTCTAGAGTAATTGTGATCCTTGGGTGCGGATCATTTGGTATCAGAGCAAGGATTAGAACTCATGTTTAGGGGGAAAATTTCTAGATTTTTTTGGGTTGAAGTTCTTAAAGTTTTGGGTTTGTTCTTGATGATTTTGGATGTAACATTGATGTTATATGGATGATTTTGGTCCCTTGATGTGTTAGAAGTATTGGGATATCAATTTTATCAATTGGATCCAAGTATTCATTGAGTATTGGATTAATTATTGAAGTTGTTTGTGCCCAGAAAATATTTCTATGTTTTGGATTGTCGATGTTTCTTACCATGTTTGGTTGAGTTTTGTTGTGAATTTTGATGCCCAAGTGAATGTTATACATGCCTAGTTGTTGTTGGTGGTGAATTTTGAAGAAATTCGTTGTTTTGGAGTTGATTTGGGCTGCAATTTTGGGAGAGTTCTTGGAGAGAGTTTGATGGTTGAAATTTGGGTTTTGGTGAATGTTCATGCTATCTCCATGAATGTGTAAAGGTTGAGTTTGTTGATTTTGTTGACTTTGATGCTTGTCTTTGTGTGGTGAATCTTGTGGTAGTGTTGTTGTTTCTTGAACATTGGTTGGACATTGATTTGTGCATCCCCCATTGCCGGTAACACCCAATTTTTTCCCCACAAAAAATTTTAGCTTCTCTAAACTCTACAAAATTCCCTTAACCACAAAGAACCTAAAGCCTTATCCATTCATTTTTACCTTAGCCCATCAAATCCCTCAGCTCTGCAAAATGCCCTCTTCGTCAAGTGAAAACGATGGAAGAAAAGCTTCCCCCTCTCACTCTATCCCCACCTGAACCTACCATGACTCAACTCATGCAACGAATTCTTGATATGCAAAACTGGTTTGATTGTACCCAAAAATTGATGGTGAATAATCAAGCGGCGATCCAATGTCAATTACAACGTTTGGAAGGGACTCTCATCAACCGTAGTCCCCAACCCACTATAGCACAACTTATGTAACAAGTTGAACGACTCAATGATTCACAAGTTGCGCTTCAACGCCAAATGTTACTTGAAGGATGGAGATTTAATCCTTCATCTCTTGAGTCTCCATTGCAAGGAAAAGGAGACATCCAACAAGGGGAGCCAGAGGTTAGCCATGAGTCCATTTCATCACTAGATGGGCATATAGAAGTTGAGCAAGCAAAGATCGATCTCATGCCCAACGAGGGAGCTTCCCTTGTTCCTTGTGAGGCCATTGAAGACATTGTTGAAGCTCCATGCCAAGAGGAGGATGAGAACATCGACCTTAATCTTCCTCTTATACTTGTTGAAGAGGCTCAAGAAGAGGCTCATTAGTTCATATCAGTGCAACAAATTGAGGAGCCACATGCTAGGAATTCAAAGAAAACTAATGGAGGTTTCGTATTTGACTCCCTCACTCACCGTGAGAATGACACTCTAGTTCGTCCTTTTGGAAGAGTGAGGTAATAAAAAACTCCTCGATGAAATTGATTGAATCATATTTGGGTGGATATGGTGTGGGGTCTTTGGGTGAGTCATGCGTGATCTTTGAGAGACATTGGTTGTTTGATGATGCTTGTTAGCATGCTGATTATGATGACATGGTTAGTGGTAGGGTCTTGCTTGGTTGTTATTTTGCTAATACACCCTCACTACCCCGATGTTACATTGGTGTCCCTCTATACCAGTTGTGTTGTTCGGTCTCGTTCCGAGCCGAATTTTAGGTCCTTTATAGGGAAATTGTTTGTTTTAACCCCGTTTTATATGTTAGTTATGTTGTTTCTTTAGTCTTGTAGGTTAATAAAGGGTTAGAGCCAAAGACCGAGCGGAAAAGGCGAAAACGGAGCAAAGTTTCACCTAGTATGGAGAGAGGTAGTAGAAATGTTGAGCAGCAGCCTGACTCGCCCGAGACTACCTTTGTCACGGGCGTGACCTTGAGCTAGACATTCATCGGTCCGATCGACCGAATCGACTGGACCGAATTGAAGACCGAACTAGAGGACTAAATTTGGGCCGAGGATCGGGCCGAACTTTTTCGGTCGGGATCGACGTCGAACTTTGTTCGGTCGATCCCGCCGACTATACATAAGAAACCCTATAATTTTAGTAACCAGTCCTTGATTCGGTCCATGGGTGGATGAGGACCGAATATCAAATTTTTGGGCGAGGATGGACCGAACTTCCTCCGGTCGATCCGATCCGATCCTCGGTCTAGTCGGTCCGCACCTTTCGGTCCGGACTGGACTATGAACAACCCTACCTTGAGCTGTGATCTTGAAGCATGCAAAAATCAGCTAAGGAGAAGTGAAGATCAGAAGGCTGTCACGCCCGAGTCACCCTATGGCTCGGTCATGACCAGCCTCTGCAAATCAACATTGAAGCCCAGAAAATGGCTAAGGTAAGGAAAGATCAGACGGCCGTCACGCCCGAGTCGCCTGATGACTCGGTTGTGACTTTTTGCTGTGAAACTGAGAGAGTTGCCAAAAATCAGGGATTTTCCAGCGCCCAGAAGGCCGACTTGCCCGCGACGGGAAGTGACTCGCCCGAGTCACTCTGTTTTTAAGCGCAAATTCTCTGGGTGAAATGTTGTGTTTTTTGTAACAACTTTGGCTTTGTGTATAAACCCTTAGCACGAAATTAGTAGCAGCTTAGTTTTAGTATTGTTTTTACTTAGTTTTTCATACAATTTCCTTTCAAGTTTATGCAATTACTTTCTCTCTCTTAGGGTTTCAAGCTTTCTTGTTCTCCAAGTTCTTGTGTTCTTGAGTATAATCAACACTTATTTCAAGTAATTTCAGCAAGTTTTCTTCTTCATTTACCTTGTTGCTTTTGATTTCATTGAGTTTGTCATTAAAACTTTTTAGGTTAGCCACCAAATCAATCATTTTAGTGAAAAGGGGGATTAAGGGTCATAAATTTTACTTGAAGTGAGGATTTGAGGGTCCTTAGTAACTTGATTCACAACTTTCTATTTTGTTCGATCAAGGATGAAGAATGAAGAATAGAGATTATGATTAGTCATCAAGGGTATGGACTTGGTACTTAACTTTGTTAATAGTTAATTAGTAGCTTTGTGAATTGCTCTTTGATTATTTTTTGATCATTGTGGTAGTTTAAGGTGTTATTGAGTGTTTTCCTTGTTAGCGTTATAGGTTTCCTTTGAATCGATTGTTAGTAATTGCTTGATTAGTTTTGTGATAATTTGTTGATCGTAATGTCTTAGTAGCATGATTAGGATTAGTTAATCGCTTAATTTACTTATTTATTGGTTCCTGCACTTGGACCTTTAGCAGGCTGAAATCCTGAACAAGCCTAACACCCATTCTCGTGGTTCGACATCCCGACTTAGAAAACCCAAAAATTACAACCGAACACTCCTCCATTGGAGCCACCATCATCCTTAGCCAACACAATAAGTGAACATAGGACGGGAAGTGAGTTGAGAAACCTCCTCCTCAAGAGTGAAACACGGGGAGAGATTGCTCCTGGTGAGGACAAGCAACCTCTTGCTTTGTCCTTACTTTGTAGTAAACCTAATGAGGATGTGTGTTCCCAAACTCCACTAAAAGTTCCTATTACCCTCCCATGTCCCACACCCCCTAAAAACAAGCCTCCCACCAAGCTCTACTTCGTAGATGATGGTTATGGTGTTGGGTTTGCTTGTTTGGCCCCTTGCCTAGATGCTTTCAAAGTTGAAGATGTCGGGATCTCTTTGGTACACTTCCCCATCCTTGGATTCTCGATCGATGATTACATTGAGGACTTCAATCACCTCATCAGAGCTAGGGTTGAGAAAAAGAGGTACTTCAAAAACCAAGGTACTGCCTTCTTCAAAAACTCCTACACCTTTCAGAAGTGTGGAGTAATGAGCATGGTCATTTTGGAGCTTATGGGGCTACTTTAAAATGGGCTAGCAATGCACGAGAAGTTCCATGGAATCTATCCCCAAGAGTTGAGGACAACTATTCTCCAATAAGGAGAGTCTAATCCATAATTCCTAGGGGTCCCTCACATCGGAGATAATAACAACAGAGAGGTTGGGCTCACTTTTTCCAAAACTAAATTCGGTCACTGTTTGGGTCTCAAATTGGCCGTTTAGAAAAGCTAGGAAGAAGATAAGATGGAGTCAAGGCTAAGTTGGAGGAGTAAAGTTGAAGAAAAATGCAAGTGTTCGGCAAAATTGAGCACAAGAAAAATATATACCTTCACTCTTTCGATTGTAACTCTTTCAATATAACTCCGATTGACTTGAAATTTTGTGAGCTTATAATACACACCGATAGCTTTCCATCGATATATTATAAGTACAAATAGAAGTTCAAATGAAGAAGTTATGCACGTTGGAAGTCAGTAGAAACCGACAGCAATTGACAGGCGCTGGCAGCGCCTTCCCTGGTTTTTCCGCCCCACCTCTCTGGTTGAGACGCTGGTGGCGTCTCTGAGGCGCTGCCAGCGTCTCAGCCTTTTTCCAGCAGATCTCCGCGACTTTTCTCCCCCCTTTTCTTATATATTTGTATTCTCCTCCATTTTAGATCTAGTTTTGAACAATTGAGTTTTAGGTTTAGCCAAAGAACACTTTGAGTTTTAAGGAGTTTGAAACCCTTGTAATCTACCCCCAAGAGTTGAGGACAACTCTTCTCCAATAAGGAGAGTCTAATCCATAATTCCTAGGGGTCCCTCACATCGGAGATAATAACAACAGAGAGGTTGGGCTCACTTTTTCCAAAACTAAATTTGGTCACTGTTTGGATCTCAAATTGGCCGTTTAGAAAAGCTATGAAGAAGATAAGATGGAGTCAAGGCTAAGTTGGAGGAGTAAAGTTGAAGAAAAATGCAAGTGTTGGGCAAAATTGAGCACAAGAAAAATTTATACCTTCACTCTTTCGATTGTAACTCTTTCAATATAACTCCGATTGACTTGAAATTTTGTGAGCTTATAATATACACCGATAGCTTTCCATCGATATATTATAAGTACAAATAGAAGTTCAAATGAAGTAGTTATGCACGTTGGAAGTCAGTAGAAACCGGCAGCAATCGACAGGCGCTGGCAGCACCTTCCCTGGTTTTTCCGCCCCACCTTTCTGGTTGAGACGCTCGTGGCGTCTCTGAGGCGCTGCCAGCGTCTCAGCCTTTTTCCAGCAGATCTCCGCGACTTTTCTCCCCCCTTTTCTTATATATTTGTATTCTCCTCCATTTTAGATCTAGTTTTGAACAATTGAGTTTTAGGTTTAGCCAAAGAACACTTTGAGTTTTAAGGAGTTTGAAACCCTTGTAATTAAGATTAATCCTTGGTGGATTAATTAGTCAATTTCCTTTTGTTAATGTGATTTGATATGATTTCTTCTAATCTCTTGAGTAGAAATTTTTGGAGTTTTAAGTGTGGGTGCTAGTGGTGAATTCTTGCAACCTTCTTGAGGTTCTTGGGCTAATTGGTGAGTTTTACTCTTCAATTGGTCATATCTCTTTATTATTATTGTTGTTATGTTGTTTTCCATCATTAATCTCTCAAAAACCCTAAAAATTAGTGGTAGTTTTATGAGTTCTAAATTACGGTTTTCTTAAACTCTAGAGTAATTGTGATCCTTGAGTGATTAATCTTGCTTCTCTAGTCGTTCCCGGATCAAATCCCATAAAACACTTTCAAAAGGTAGGCCAAACAAATACTTAGTAGACAATTTTTGCATTAACTTTTTGAATTCAACAGGTTAGTTTTTAAAAGTTACTTCATAAATTTTTTTAAATAACTTTTCACAAATAATTATTTTACAAAATATTTTTCTATAATTAGTTAACCTAAACGATTAAATTAAATAGCTCACCTAATAAGCTACCTTATACTACGTATCACATACTTTTTAAACATACCGCTGCCTATTTGACTATTTCCATAGTTCTTCCATTTTTTACTAGATCTGACAATTTTTGACCCGACCCAAACACGCCCGATATTTATGAGTTTTGAACACGAATTTTTCAACTAAATCCGAAGTACACTGAATCGAAAAATGAGCGGGTCATACCCGACCCGCCCGTTTGAACTGAAAAATTAATTTTTTAAGGTCAACTTTATTAGAATTTGTTACTTTTCATTGAAACTTTTAACTATTAAACTATAAGTGTAACTCATTTATTTGTTATTTCTCTAATTTAAGTTAAAATAGTTACAATAATCTATCATTATTAGAAGATAATCACATTTTATTATGTATATTGTACAAAAAATAACATTTAGAGACCATTTTAAAAAAATAGAAAAAATGCGTAAATATAATCCGTTGGGTTGAACCGAAACACATTGCCCGTATTTACCCGAATCTAAATACACCCGACCCATATTTATCCGAACACGATATACGAAACCTGCCGCTACAATGGAATTAACAGGTCTAATATTTTTTACTGATCCACACCTAATTGTCGCGACATCCTATTGTGTCCTATGACATGCAAATGGTAGGTGCGGCCGTGGACAGTAAAAAGTACTTGCAAAGATTGTAGCACAAAGACAGGTGATATTCAAAGTTGGTGGGGTAAAGCTTTGCTGTAAAAGTTACTACGTTCTGACGCAACTGACACTATGAACATGGTTGCCATCTACAGTTCAACTGTACAACTTACATTAGAATTATTGGACCTGAACACCATAAAAACAAACTTTAGCCTTTGAAATAAATAAAGTTATGTTAAAGTCTTGTGAAAAAATTGGCCCACGAATACCGAAACGTGTAAGAAATATTGTTAACCTTTTTGTGGACCATCAACTGTTTGCTTTGAATGCTATGATCTTTATAAGCCCATCAACGATGTACAATGGGTTAACAATTTAGTTATTAGCTTCTTAATATAATTATTAATTTTTGATCTTTATTTATTAATACAAAAATAAAGCAAAATAATATCAATAAAAAATTAAAAATACTAAAAATATGAAGGAAATTTTTTTTAAAGTGATTTTAAAAATAATAATGTTAAAAAAGATACTGAAAATAAACCTAAGTGTACAATTGACAATCAAATAAAAATGTCATAGTACAAATAACTAACTCTACCAAACACTCTTTACACAATTAGCTGACAAAACATCTAAAAGTCAAACAGTCAGAAAAACAATCAACAACTACAAACAATCAACAATTGGCTGCCAAACATCTCTCAACTCATGCATTTATAGCGATTGATATCGATCTAAGCCTTTAAATGTATTCAATTTTATACTTGATTCCAAGAAGAACATTGTTAGAGCAGATGCATTATCAATCCAAGCTTTTGGGATATAAGTGAGAGTAGATTATTTTCGAATCCCTACATTTATATATTCTACAACAATAGGAAATCAATCTTACTTTTTTTAGTTTAAATATTTATTTAAGAGCTCCACTTTAAGCTAATTATATATATATATGTTTAAATTTTGTTTATACTTTTAGAATTTAATCTTATTACTGTTAGAAACAAATATTTAAAAGTTTGTCTGACCTTAAAAAAGTTTGCCTTTATCGGTAGTTGGTTGTAACATTGACCAAATTGAACGAATACTTGGACAAAATGTTTCTCCTATTTCTGTTGTCCGAATCCCATTTTAGCTCCGTCTAAATTGTCAACTCGATTCAACTTGAAAAAAACTGGGTTCAAACATTAATTTTAGTCCGAATTTTAACATTGGCCGAATTTGACTAATCCAATTTTACACCAATCCAAATTTTGGTCAACACCAGTACTAGTGTCCTCTTTATTTTTTTTAAAGTGCTAAATTGAATGCTTTGACATTCTTGTAATGGTGTTCCCAAATTTTCAATCCTGGTTGCATGATAATGCTATTTAGATGCACATGTTTCAACACACTGTTCCAAGCCGTGTTTGTGCTATTTAGAGCATACACATGATGCATCCATAGGAGTTCTGCCATGGTAATAGTGCAAAATTGGTGACGAGTTGGTCGAGCAATGAACTCATTGCTAGCCCCTCATTCCCAGATGCAACATTATTCTTGAGAGCAAATGCAATGACATTCCTGTTTTATGGAATGTAAATGGGATCTACTGTCTCCACATCATCTATCATTTATATTTTTCGGAATTCCATTTTTTTTGTTCTACAACATTAAAAACTCATTCCTATTTTTTTACTTTAAAATATTTATTTGTGGAATTGAAGCATCCCTGGTTCCTTCCTCGAACCTAGTCGCATGGGCTAAGCGGGTTGCTTCTCGGCCGACCATTTACTCATATTCCACATTGACCTGGGGCTCAGCCGAGTGACCAAGGCCGTCCAATGGATGGGCCATGATAGCCTCTAAAGGGGCCTTGTTTCTCATACCGGCAAGAATAAGGAGAAGGGAACTAGAGAAGAGGTGATGAGAAGAAGTATAAAGGAGAAAAAGGAAGTATCAGGCCGATCACAGCCGCGACTTACCCTATCACGCCCGTGACAGGCCTTAAGGGGGCATCTTGGCTGAGGAATAGGATGTCGCAGGTGCGACTATCCTGGTCACGACCGTGACCCCTGTTTTCCCCACCCCTCAGTTTGTTTGGCCGAGGATTCCATCTTTCGTCCAGAGGGCCGTCACGCTCGTGACGATCATGTCACAAACGTGACCTCAGACCATGTTTTGGTTGTCTCGCTCGTGATGGTCCTACGACTACGACGCCCTTTGTCCTGATTGTGTTGAAGATGGGGGTTAAGGTAGATCATGCCCGTGATGGGAGGGTCGCGCTTGTGGCGTCTGGAGGCAAGCACGACCATCACGCCCACGACAGCTGCATCACGACCGAGACGACCATCCTTTCTTTTGGCATCGCGGTCGTGACCTCCTTAGTCACAGCCGTGACTCATGGAGGCGATTCATGAGTGACTTTTCTCCCATCAACCGGCGCGGCCTCTACAACAGCCGTCACGCCCGCGACGGTCTATCATAGATAATGCCCCCTCGTGCAAGACAGCATGTCGCGGCCGCGACGTCCCTGCTGACTTCGGTTTTTTCCCTTTCTTCATTAAGGGTAGTTTTGTATTTTCACTTTTAATCAATGTAATTATGTTTTAAGCCTTTTTCTTCCCAATGTATTGCAGGGTTAAATTAGACTTTGAGATGTAATTAACTCTTGCGTTAATGGCCCTTTATGTGCTAATGTCTCTCGGGGTTCTACCCATATCCTTACCTATATATGGGTAATTGGAAAAGAGAGGGACTTAGCTTTTGATGAATGCAAATGGTATTTTTGAGACTAACTCAAAACCCTCTCTAAAATCTTGTGCTCTTTATCCATTGCTTCCAAATGGTTGTGAAATCAAGTCATTCTTTTAGTGATTAGTGGTGACTTTCCTTTAGCTAATAATGGTGGAGTGCTAATTCTTGGTGGTTGATCATCCTTTATCTAAAAATATATCAAGTTTCTTTGGGGGTTAAGCTTTTTATTATTTATCTTCTTTGGGCTATTATTATCTCCATATTCCATTTAAGATTATTATCATCCATGTTTCAAGAACAATAATGGAGTTATTATGATCAATCATAGATTTCTATTATTCCCATTACACATACACTCCTTCAGGTATCAGAGCTCTCAAGTTATCTCTTGCTTGATCTTTGTTGTTCTTAGTTGTTAAAGTTAGTCTCTATTGTATGATCATATTGGTGACCCCCATTCTCGTTGTGATTACATTGTTGGATTGGAATTTTGACATTGAACAAGTGATTATTAGAGAATTGTGGGCTTGTGGATATTGCGTGTTGGAGTTTGGTGTTCTTGGTATTGGTGTGTATTACTTCTTTATCAACAAGGTGTCATCCATTGTCTCTCTTGTGTATAGTTACAAAAAAACCCTAAGCCCAAACGCAAGCCAACTAAAAAAAAACCAAGCTCCTAAAAAAAAAATTCCCAAACACAATCTGTCCTCTACCTATTCTCCTTGGTATGGAACATCCTAATGATCCAAATCGAGAGGAATCTAGTCGGCGTCTAAGGGCTTCAATGGAAAACCCGCTCGAAGAGGCCCCTCACCCTGACTACGAGAGCCGGTTCTTACCTATTGAGAACGTCCTTGATGCCATTACTGCGAGACTCACTCAGATTAACGCATATCTCTAGGTGCAACCGCCACCCACGAGGAGAGAGAGACCTTCCCCGAGTCCCATCCGTCCTCCTCCTAACTTTGAGTTGAGTGACGATGATGAGGATTCTATACATATGTTCCGACAATGAGGAAAGAGGCGAACACCCGCCTAGGGATGATCTTCATGACAACAAAATTGAGCTACCGGAGTTCCAGGGTTCACTAGATCTGGAGAAGTATTTGGAATGGGTTCAACTGGTTGAGAGGATATTCGAAACCAAAGGTTATAGTGACGAGAAGGCTTTCAAAGTAGCTAGTTTTAAGTTGACTAAAGTAGCAACGTTATGGTTTGAGAGTGTGAAAGCATAACATGCTAGGGATGGTTGCCGAAAGATTTCTTCGCGGGAGAAGCTTAAGAAACTCATGAACAAGTGGTTCTTACCAAGCACTTATAAGAAAGACATATTACGAAGGCTCTTTGCCCATGAACAAGGGAAGAGAAGCGTGATTGAGTATATCCAAGAGTTCGAGCAGCTCTTGATTAAAAGTGACCTCCAAGAGCAACCCGAGTAGACCATGATGAGATTCTTGACCTACTTATCTCCCTCGACCGCCAAGAAGCTTGAGATACAACCGTATCATTCTTTGGATGAGTTGTGTAACATCGCCATCAAGATTGAGAGAAGGAAGAAGGAGAAGGCTAATGTGCCTTTCCAAAGGTCATTTGTACCTCCTTCAAGATCAAATCCTATAGTCTCACCGATACCTCAAGAAATGCCTCAAACTACTACTAATCCCCCACCTCCAAGAGGTGGCAAGGGCAAAGACATATCATATCCATCCCCTGCGGCTTTACCTGAGAGAATGGAAGGAAAATAGTGTTTCAAATGTCAAGGCTATTGTCACCTCCAACCCGATTGCCCTACTAGGAGAACCATCACTATTCAAGAGGTGCAAGAAATTGAGAATGAGTTGTTGGTGGCGCAAAAAGATAAGGAGTATGTAGTGGAGGATGGTAACGAATTTGAAGATGAAGATGTTCCCGACACACTCACTCCTGACCGTGGTGAGATGCTAGTGTTGAGGAGGGTTCTACATGTGAGTGAAGCTATGGTGGACATAACATAACAGGGGATGATATTCCACTCTCGATGTACGGTGAACGGAATGGTGTGTGACCTGATCATTGATGGAGGGAGTTGTACGAATATGGTTTCTACCTACGTTGTTGAGAAGTTGGGGACTTCTACTTACCTCACATCCTAGACCTTATGCTTTGAAGTGGTTGAATGATAAAAGGAGAAATCAGGTGACAAAGCAAGCTCTTGTGACTCTTTTTATAGGGTCTAAGTATCGAGATTATATTGTGTGTGATGTGGGGCCTATGAACGCTTGTCATATTTTGT
Source organism: Portulaca oleracea (assembly GCA_029582165.1). NCBI lineage: Eukaryota > Viridiplantae > Streptophyta > Magnoliopsida > Caryophyllales > Portulacaceae > Portulaca > Portulaca oleracea. The sequence continues at coordinate 7,723,692 of CM055879.1, read as the reverse complement.
TAGGGAGGCCTTAGTAGTTTGATAGGCTTGCGGTTCATGATGGATTCGAAAACACCTATACCTTTGCCAAAAACAAGAAGAAGGTTAAGCTTACACCTTTAACTCCCTATGGCCTAATACCATTAAAACCCCAGGTGGGACGTGAGGAGCCCAAACACTTGAGCATTGAGAGAGCTCTTGGAAAGGGTAAGGGCGTTAATGCCGTGTCCTCCTTGAAGAAAATAAAAGTGAGGTAGAGAAACCCATACACCCTCTAGTGGCACCGCTTCTTGGTCGATTTGCTGATGTTGTCCCAGCGAATTAACCAACCGGGCTACCGCCCCACCATGAAATTCGGGATCACATTTATCTCATTCCCGAAGCACCCCTCCCAAATTGAGTGGCCTATCGATGTAACTCGGAGGAGACTCGAGAGTTACAACGGCAAGTGGATGAGTTGGTGGAGAGAGGATACATACGAGCAAGTATGAGCCCATGCTTGGTTAAGGGTGGGAATTGGGTGGGTATGGATGGGCACAGTCCATACCCACATTTTACCCAAAGATTATAAAACCCTGCCCATACCCTACCCGTGCCTTTTAATACCCACATGGATATTACCCACGTGGATAATACCCACTTGGGTATTACTTCCATGGGTATTACCCATGGGTATTTATGGGTATCCAGCTATTCAACTAACTATTTTTATTTTCTATTCTAACGTTTTAGATAATAAATTTATATTTGGAGCTCAAAATTCATATTTGAACTTTTTTTAATCTATCCTATCATATTATAAAGTTTCAATTTAAATCGTTAAAATTGAATTTTAATTTAAAGTTTCAGTTAGTTTTTGCGGCAAAAAGTGTCTATATATGTCGCGATAAATGTTATCGAATAAAAAGAATTAGGAGCTCAAAATTCATATTTGATCTTTTTTTAATCGATCTTTGTATTACAAAGTTTCATGTCAAACTGATAAAGTTGAATTTTAATTTAAAGTTTCAGTTAGTTTTTGCGACAAAAAATGTCTATATATGTCACGATAAATGTTATCGAATAAAAATAATTAAGAGCTCAAAATTCATATTTGATCTTTTTTTAATCAATACTGTCGTATTACAAAGTTTCATGTCAAACTGATAAAGTTGAATTTTGCCTTAAATTTCAGTATATAAACGCAATACAACTCAATATGCATTTAGTTAAAACAACAATGGATATATGGATACCCATGAATAATGGATATCCACACCAAATTATGGGTAACCCATACCCATCCTACCCATTACCCATCTCTAATGGGTTTTACCCACCCATCATGGGTGGGTAAGGGTGGGTACCCAATATATGGGTATCAATTCCCACCCCTATGCTTGCTGCCGACGCTTCTTGTGCCGAAGAAGATGGAACCTTTCGTATTTGTGTGGACAGTCGGGCTATCAACAATATCACGATCAAGTAATGGTACCCCAGACCCCGATTGGATGATATACTGGACGAGCTTCATGGTTCCCAATCTTTTCGAAGATTGATCTTAGAAGCGGCTATCGTCAGATTTGGATGATGAAAGGAAAGGAGATAAGTGAAAAACCACTTTCAAAATCAAAGGAGGCTTATATGAATGGATGAAGATGCCCTTTGGTTTATCGAATTCTCCTAGCACATTTTTGCGAGTCATGAACGAGGTACTAAGGCATTTCATCGATAAATTTGTTGTGGTCTATCTTGACGATATTTTGGTGTACTCACGAGATGAAAGAAAGCACTTAACTCATCTTGAAAAAGTATTTGAAGTGTTGAGGAAGCAGAAGTTATATGGAAAAATCGAGAACTGTGATTTTTGTACTTCCTAAGTCATCTTCTTGGGATATATAGTCTCAGGCGACGGTATCTCCATGGATCCGTCCAAGGTGGAGGCCATTCGGCCTTGGCCAATCCCCACTTCTATTACGAAGGTTCAGAGCATTCATGGGCTTGCGTCGTTCTATCAAAGATTTATTCAAGGTTTTAGTACCATCACCACACCCATCACGGAGTGCATGAAGAAGGGTGTATTTGAGTGGACAAATTCAGCTCAACGGGCGTTCGAAAAGTCGAAGATTACCTTGTGCAAGGCACCTGTCCTCGCGTTGTCAGACTTCACGCAAGTCTTCGAGGTGGACTGCGATGCAATTGGTGTGGGCATTGGGTCGTGTTGATGCAAAATCTTCACCCTCTCGCCTATTTTAGTGAGAAGTTGAACGGGTCTCGAAGGAATTTTTTGTCTTACGACAAAGAATTTCATGTTGTTGTTCGGGCTTTGGACCATTGGTCCCATGACTTTTGACCGAGCCAGTTCGTCATTCACACCGATCACAAGGCTCTCAAATATTTGAATGTCCAAAAAAAGTTGAATGCTCGTCATGCCAAGTGGGTCGAATTTCTCGAAAGCTTTAACTTTGTGGCCAAACACAAGAAGGGGAGTGTGAATGTAGTGGCAGATGCTTTATCAAGGCGACATTCATTATTATTATTGATGGAGGCCGTCCTTATGTGTTGCAAGGAGTATTCTCAAGGTGATGAGGACCTTCAACATTATTTGAGTGAAGATGGAGGTCGTCCTTATGTGTTGCAAGATGGGTATTTATTCAAGGGAAACAAGCTATGCATACCACATTGTCCCTTGAGGCGCCTTTTGGTCAAAGAGGTTCATGCTGGAGGTCTTGTCGGGTATTTCGACATCACCAAGACCGTCGACATGCTCAAGGAGCATTTTTACTGGCCTAAGATGGGAGGTGACGTACATAAAGTGATTTCTCGGTGTGTAAGTTGCCAACATTCCAAGAGCCAATTTCATCAAGTTGTCTATACACCTTTGCTGGTTCCTCAAGGTCCTTAGGAGAACTTGAGTATGGATTTCATAGTGGCACTACCCCGAACGCAACGTAGAAAGGATGCTATCATGGTTGTGGTGGACAGGTTCTCGAAGATGGCTCACTTTGTAGCATGTGAGAAGACGGATGATGCTACATATATTACTTTATTTTTCTTCAAAGAAATTGTGAAGCTTCATGGCATCCCGAGGAGTATTGTGTCCGACCGGGACTCTAAATTTATTAGCCACTTCTGGAGGTCCTTGCGGAAGTTGATGGGCACCAAGCTACTTTTTAGCACCTCACATCACCCTCAAACGGATGGCCAAATCGAGGTCCTTGGGAGAACTTGAGTATGGATTTCATAGTGGCACTACCCCGAACGCAACGTAGAAAGGATGCTATCATGGTTGTGATGGATAGGTTCGCGAAGATGGCTCACTTTGTAGCATGTGAGAAGACGGATGATGCTACATATATTGCTTTATTTTTCTTCAAAGAAATTGTGAAGCTTCATGGCATCCCGAGGAGTATTGTGTCGGACCGAAACTCTAAATTTATTAGCCACTTTTGGAGGTCCTTGCGGAAGTTGATAGGCACCAAGCTACTTTTTAGCACCTCACATCACCCTCAAACGGATGGCCAAATCGTTGTAACCAACAAGACTCTCACTACTTTTCTACGGGGTTTGGTTAGCCGGGGTTTGAAGGATTGGGATGTGAAATTGAGCCATATGGAGTTTGCATATAACTGGGCTCCTTCCTTTGCGGTGGGTCATTCCCCGTTCGAAACATGCTATGGTATCAACCCTCTTACACCTCTTGAGTTGACCCTGCTTCCACTTAAATCTAGAGCGAGTGTTGAAGCTAGTGAGAAGGCAAAGGATGTCAAGAAACTCTATGAGCAAATCCGGGAAAGAATCAAGAAAATCAATGAGATGTATAAGGCTCGGGACAACAAGCATCGAAGGGTTATTACCTTCAAACCGAGAGATTTGGTATAGCTACACCTACGAAAGGAGAGGCTTCCAACCCGACGGAGGAACAAACTTATGCCCCGAAGCGATGGTCCATTCAAGATGATCGAAAAGATAAATGACAACGCTTATAGATTTGAGATACCAGGAGAGATGGGCATCTCAAAAAGGGGAGGATGAAGACTCCCGAGTTCCTTTCTCGAATCTAGTCGTATGGGCCAAGTGGATTGCTTCTCGGCCGACCGATTCGCTCCAATTCCACATCGACCTGGGGCCGAGCCGAGTGATCATGGCTGTCCAATGGATGGGCCGTGATAGCCTCTAAAGGGGTCTTATTTCTCATATCGGCAAGAATAAGGATAAGGGAACCGGAGTAGAAGCGATGAAAAGAAGTAGAAAGGAGAGAAAGGAAGCATCAGGCCCATCACGTCCGTGACTCACCTTGTCACGCCCATGACAAGCCTCAAAGGGGCGTCTTGGCTGAGAAACAGGATGTCGCGGGCGCGACTATATTGGTCGCGTCCTCGACCACTGTTTCCGCCACCCCTCTTTTTGTTTGGCCAAGAATTCTAACTTTCGTCTAGAGGGTCGTCACACTCGTGATGATCATGTCGCGACCGCGACCTTAGACCAGGTCTTGGTTGTCGCGCTCGTGACTGTTTTGTTACGACCATGATGTCCGTTGTCCTCATTGTGTTGAAGATGGGGGTTTAAGTATGTCACACCCACGACAAGTGGGCCAAGCCCATGACATCTCGAGGTAAGCATGACCATCATGCCCATGACTGCTGCATCACGACCGAATCCTTCCTTTTGGGGTTGCAACCGTGACTCATGGAGGCGATTTGTGTTTTGGCTCGGTTTTGAGCTTAAATGCGTCCTTTTTCTTTGGCATTTTCCTCGGTTCTTTGTGTAAATATTAGTGTTTCTATGTTATTTTTCCTTCCTTTGTAGGTTTCTTAACCATTTATGTACTTGTGGAGGAAAAGTGGCAAAACGAGGCCAAAACACGGCCCATCCAAAGAAGAGCCGGGACCCAAATGCAAATCCCATGAAGACCCAGCCCGAGACGAAGAAAATCTGAGCTTTAGTCCCGGGAAAATGAAGAAAAGGCCTCCAGTAGGGGTGTTACGACCATGACACAGGACATCACGGTCGTGACCCCCGTCATGTCTTGGAAGCCAAAAGAGAGAAACAGGACCCTTGGGCAGAATAGGTGTCACGGACGTGACACCAAGCCTCACGGTCGTGATGCCCCAAGATGCGACGATTTTGAGTTTTGTGAGAAGGCAGTCTTACGGCGTGACCATGAGTTTCACCACCATGAGTCCTAAGAGAAATCCAAACAGAATTCCCTTCACGACCATGACGTTCCAGGGTCATGCCTGTGAGGGTGTTAGTGGTCTTCCAGCAGCTTTCAGACCTCACGGTTGTGATACACATTCTTACGGTCGTGACATTCCGGGAGACTCCAGATTAGAAGACCCCTCAGTGCTGTGACGTCCACAAGTTACGCCCGTGAGGGAGGTGATGCCAGTTGAACTCTTCGAGAAATTTCAAGCGTCACGGCCGTGAAGTACCTTGTCATGCCCATGACGCCCCTGTTCTACCGACTTATTTAGGGTAAAACGACTTTGTTTTGCCCCTTTTTCGCCCAAGTATATATGTAATTTTCTGGTTTTCAACAGTATACAGTCTTTTAGAGTGTTTATTTTATAGTTTTGAGTTTTTAGGTCTTCCTTAATCATAATTAGTGGTGTTAATCACTCTGATTGGATTGAATGTAAATTTCTGCTGATGTTATTGAAGATTTGAAGTTCTTCCTTGCAATTTGAGTTCTTTTTCTTATTCCTTTCCCTCCAAACCCAAATTAGTGAGTATCACTATTCTCCTTGTCAGATTCATGTGCTTTGATTATTGCAATTTTGTTAGTTATTGCTTTTAATTACCTTGATTATTGCTCTTATGCTAATGTTTGATTATTGTGTTAGAATTAGGTTAAATATTATTATGATTATTGAGTTTATCTTCATTATGAGTATGAGTAGCTAAGTTCCTTAGGGTTAGGGGGTAACTAGGGTCCCTAATGGAGGATTAAGCATGAATTAGAGGGATTGGGGTGATTAATGAGGTTATTAGGTGTTCCCCCTAGATTTCCATTCGATAATTGGGGGATTTTGGTGTCGGGCGATTATGAGTCCTTCCCAAACATCGGATTGGGACTCTAGGGTGAAGTGATTGGTTTCTAATCCTAACTTTGGTGAGAGGGATTTTGAAACCGATCAGTTAAGATTGCATCGATTTACCACTTGAGAGAGGGAAGTCGATGCTACTTTATCCATGCAATTCTCACACCCGATAACCGAATACCGATCACTCCTAAAACCAAGAAATCTGTGTTTAGTTCATCACTAGGATGGCCTGGTACTACCCCCGAGCCCTTGTTTTCCCTTATTTGATTAATCCTTACTTGAAACCGTACGAAAACACTCTGTTACTAAAACCATTCTTGAGACTTAAGGACGAATTTGAACAATAGGGCCCTAACTCCTCAAGTCATAATGACCATTGTCCTTGTCTGTTAGGAAAACTCTAAACAAATTTTGGTGCCGTTGTTGGGGAGTTGTGCCCCCTAGTGCTTGTGTTTGGTTTCTGTTAGTTTCCAATCAGGTTCGTCCAAGTCATTAGGTGTACTGTATACCCTAGGGTTGTTTGATTTGGTTCGTTGTTTAAGTCTATGCATAGGAGAGATCAACCTCTTTTGCCGATTGATCCTGAGATCGAACATACCGCTCGACAGAACCTTGCCAACGCCTGAAGGATGCCAACGACAACCTATGGTGGAGCAACCACAACCACCACCACTAGGAAGCCTTACCCACCAACCCCCTATATCGCACCACCCTCCATTTATGCAGCCTATCCCTTAACCACATCCTCAGCAGATCACCTATGACCCGAACTTCATCCAAGCATACTTGAAGAACAAACAGAGGTTTAATGCCTCCCCGCTCAAGCACAATGAGCAATTGGTTCAGCGCAATGAGTAGCTTCTGAGATAGAATGAATAGCTCCAAACTAACTAGAAGATGTTAGAGACACAGGTCGTGCAACTAGCTCAGTAGTTCGCTCAGCTCCAATCCCCCTCCTCAAAGGGTTTACCTAGCCAACCCTAGCAGAATACGAGGGGGCAACTGAATGCGATCACACTACCAAGTGGCATCGAGTTGGCAGGACCAAAAGAGGGACAAATGAAGTTGATCGTGCAAGATGACGTCATTGTATAGGACATCACGGCTGAGGATACAGATGCACAGATGGAGGACCGTGTTCTTGGTGATGGGGGGAGGAAGGAGCAAGTTGGTTCATCTAGGAAAGGGAAAAAAGCGGCTCTCGACAACAAGCCAATGATTCAACAATTGAAGCCCTACACACCGCCTCTCCCATTCCCATCGAGGCAAGCCAAGGTGTAGGACGATACCAAGTTTGAGAAGTTCCTCGATGTACTTCGCAAACTTCACATCAACATCCCCTTCTTGGATGCTATTAAAGATGTGCCGACCTACAAGAAATTCTTGAAAGATCTCCTAACCAACAAGCGCATGATCTCTCTCACCGAGGAATGCAGCGCGATCATCGAGAATAAGCCCCCTCGGAAACTTGTCGACCCAGGTTCTCCATTCCGTGTTCCATCGACGACCTGGAGATTAGCCGAGCTCTATGTGATCTTGGGGCTAGCGTGAGTGTTATGCCATACTTCGTTTGCTAGTGGCTGTACCTTAACGATCTTGTGTCAACCTCTATCTTCTTGCAGTTGGCTGACCGGTCTATTCGACATCCCTTAGGCATATTGGAGGATGTTCCGGTCCAGGTTGGGAAATTTGTTATACCCTGTGACTTTGTGGTCCTAGAAATGGCTGAAGATGCACACATTCCTATCATCTTGGGAAGACCGTTCCTCTCCACCGTTGGTGCACTCATCGATGTGAGGAACGACATGCTCACTCTTCACATTGGAGAGGAGAAACTGGACTTCAGCTTGGAGAAGTCATTGGCCAAGCCTTCTATGGTGAATTCCTCCTACATGATCGATATTGTTGAGAACTTGGTTAGAGAGTATGCAGATGAGGTACTTATGTATGAAAAGGAAGTTGAGGACCCTTTTGAGGTGAGCTTTCTTGGGACATTCCACTTCGAGACATCGGCAAGCGACATCGCCTTTTTTCACTTCGCTCCTGAATGATGCAACTATTCTGAATGAGCCAACGATCATGGAGTCTTTTGTGGAGTGTGCTGAAATCTCCAACATCGACATCGATATCATGGAGGATAAGGAGAGACCAGTGCCTCAAGTGGACCTTAAGCCACTTTTAGCATCTCTGAGGTACGAATTCTTGGGTTTCAACTCTTCCTTTCCTGTTATCGTTAATGCTCAACTCAAGGGCCCTAACCTTGCGCAACTCCTAAACATTTTTAAAAAAGTAAAAAAGTGCCCTTGCATACACCGTCAATGATCTAAAAGGCCTTTCCCTTTCCCTTTACATGCATCACATCGAGGCAACCACAAAGGAGGTTGAACTCCAACCTTCAGAGGTAGTGAAAACCGAGGTCCTAAAAATTCTGAAAGTCGGAATCATTTATCCTATCGCCAATAGCGAATGGGTAAGTCCGGTCCAGATGGTTCCAAAGAAAGGGGGATGACTGTGGTTAGGAATGAGAAAGACGAGCTGATTAGCACTCGCACCGTGACTGGTTGGAGGATGCGCATAGATTATAGGAACCTAAACAAAGTAACGCATAAAGACATTTTCCTCTACTCTTTATTGACTAGATGCTAGAAAGGTTAGCGGGGCACTCTCACTTCAGTTACCTCAATGGTTACTCGAGATTAGGGATGACAACGGGGCGTGGAATCCCAGAACCCGCTGGGGCAACGCCCCACTCTAGGGAAAAATCCCAACCCCATTGGGGATGGGGATGGGGATGGGGACGAGGACGAGGATGATTTTTCAAAATCCGCTCTAGGACGGGGCGGGGATGGGGACAAAATTTTCCCCATCCCCGTCCCCATTTTCTCTGCCGGGGAAAATTCCCCGTCCCCATCCCCGAATCCCAGTCCCCGAAAATTTTAAAATTACCAAATAACCTTTATTCTAATTCAATATATATATTAATACCAAGGATAAAGTAGTAATTTTCGAATTTTAAGTCAGAAACCCTAGCCTAAACTCGCTTCCCTCCTCCTCCATAATTGCTTGAGCAAGTTAAATGCGTTGTATTTTGAAGAGGTTAAAAACCGGGTCCGATTAAAAATCGGGTCCGATTAAAATTTGGTTAGATTTTGGATAGCTTTAAAAAAATCCCCGTTGGGGATGGGGAATCCGCAGGGATGGGGATGGGGCAAGAATTATTGCCCGAAGCGGGGATGAGGACGACTTTTGGGAGCGGGGATGGGGACGAGGATATACTTCCCCGTCCCCGATCTGCTCTATTGCCATCCCTACTCGAGATTCTTCCATATCCTGATACACCCAGGTGACTAGGAGAAGACCACATTCACATGTCCCTATGGTACATTTACCTACCGAAGAATGCCATTCGGTCTGTGTAACCCCCCCGCTACTTTCTAGCGTTGTGTGATGGTCATTTTTCTGATTTTATCGAAAAGACTATGGAGGTTTTTATGGATGACTTTTTAGTCTATGGCACTAGTTTCGAGTCTTATCTAGCCAACAAGAAAAAGTGGTTGCCCGGTGTGAAGAAGTCGACCTTGTGCTTAATTGGGAGAAGTGTCACCCTCGACTTAGGTCAAAGGGGTAGGTAGTTTTTTGGGACATGCCAGTTTTTTGTTACCGGTTTATCAAAGACTTTTCGAAAATCACTCGACCCTTGACTGAGCTCCTTTCCAAGGATGACCCATTCATATTTACTGATCAGTGCCGTAAAGCTTTTGACAGGTTCTTTTCACTGCCCGGTTCTGGTCATTGCCATTCAAGATAATGTGTGACACCAGCGATTATGTTGTGGGGGCAAGCTCGGGTTATCTGCTACGCGAGCCATACTCTAGATCAGGCACAGAGGAACTTCACCATGACTGAGAAGGAACCCCTCTCCATTGTGTTCGCCATCGAGAAGTTCCGACAATACATCCTGTGCTCCAAGATTATTGTTTTCACTAATCATGCAACATTGCGATATCTCATGGGCAAGAGATGCCAATGCATCCACCATGACAATCTTAGCATGTGAGGCTTGGTGGCGCTCATGCGTCGTACATGTGTCAACAGGAGGCGATGGGTAGTGAACAGGTTAATGATATGTATTAGGGAAACTTTCAGTATACTACCCAAGCCCCAGTCCGCCCCCAAGGTCCTCCAGCTTACAATCCCTGAGGATTCCAACATTAGAACAGGAGGAGGCTGCATAATTCCAACCCTAACCGTCCCCAATACTAGCAGGTCATTCCCCATCAAGTTCCACCTCCATTCATGCAACCTATTCCTCGGCCAACTCCCCAACCTTTCACAGTCGACCCGCATTTTGTCCAAGCTTATGTAAAGAACCAAGAGGCCTTCAACGCCTCTAAGCTCAAGCATAACGAGCAGTTGGTTCAGCGCAATGAGCTCCTTTTGCGGCAGAATGAACAACTCTAAACCAACCAGAAGATATTGGAGACTTAGATCCCACAGCTTGTGCAACAGTTCTCCCAACTCTAACGTGATCTAAGGGGCCGGTTGAACGCCACTACATTACGGAGTGGCATTTAGGTAGTGGGGCCAAACCACAGGCACTGAAGCCACCAGCGGAGCGAGAGGAGGTCGTAGTAGAGGATATCACAATAGAGGAGGATCGTGCTCCCATGGATGGTGGGAGAAAGGAGAAAGCAGGATCATCTAAGAAAGGGAAGGATGTGGCCCATGAAGAGGAGCCTATCATTCAACAACCGAAGCCTTATACACTGCCTCTTCCCTTTCCATCAAGATAAGTTAGGGCGAGGGAGGATCACAAGTTTGAGAAGTTCCTTGATGTGCTTCGCAAACTCCATATCAATATCCTCTTCCTGGATGCCATTCGAGATGTATCCACCTACAAGAAATTCCTGAAAGATCTCCTAACTAACAAGCACAAGGTGACCGATCACGCCATGATCTCCTTTACCGAAGAGTGTAGTATAATTATCGAGAAGAAGCCCTCGCCGAAGCTTGCTGATCCCGAGAGTTTCTCTATTCCATGCTCCATCGACGACTTGGAGATCAACCGTGCCTTATGCGATCTCAGGGCTAGTGTGAGTGTCATTCCGTACTCTGTCTGCCAGTGGCTGAACCTCGATGATCTTGTACCGACCTTTATATCACTATAGTTGGCTGACCGGTCTATTCGATGTCCCCTGGGCGTACTGGAGGACGTCCCGGTTCAGGTCAGCAAATCCTTCATGCCCTGTGACTTCGTCGTTTTGGAAATTGATGAGGACGCCTACATTCCCATCATTATGGGAAGACCCTTACTCGCCACTGCTGGTGCACTTATTGATGTGAGGAATTGGATACTGACTCTTCACATTGGAGAGGAGAAGCTCGAATTCAGTCAGGAGAGTCAATGACCAAACCTTCTATGGGGGATTCTTGTGATATAGTCGACGTAGTAGGAGATTTGGAGGGAGAGTAAGCTGATGAGGTACTCATGTATGAAAGGGCAACTGAAGACCCTTTGGAGGCGAGTTCGCTTGGGACATTCCACTTTGAGACATCAAGGAGTGACATCACCTTCTTCACCTCGCTCTTGGACGATGCAGCTTTGCTGAATGAGCCGTCAGTCATAGAGTCTTTGGTGGAATATGCTGAAATCTCCAACATTGACACCGACATCACGGAGTTTGAGGAGCGTCGAGTGCTCAAAGTGGAACTCAAGCCACTTCCAAAATCCTTGAGGTATGAATTCTTACGTCCCAACTCTTCCTTTCCTATGATTGTTAATGCTCAACTAAAGGGCCCTAACCTCAAAAAGCTACTAACTATTTTGAAAAGGCATAAGAAGGCCCTTGGTTATAACATCGACGATCTAAAAGGCCTTTCCCCTTCCCTTTGTATGCACTGGAATGACTTAGATGAGGATTTTAAACCCTCTAGGTAACCCCAAAAGAGGTTGAAGCCCAACCTTCAGGAGGTAATAAAGGTCGTGGTGCTTAAGTTGTTGAAAGTCGGGATCATCTATCCTATTGCCAATAGTAAGTGGGTGAGTCTAGTCCAAGTAGTTCCTAAGAAGGGGGGATGACTGTGGTTAGGAATGAGAGGGATGAGCTGATTAGCACTCGTATTGTGACCTGTTGGAGGATGTGCATAGACTATAGAAACCTTAACAAAGCAACTTACAAAGACCATTTTCCCATTCCCTTCATTGACCAAATGCTAGAAAGGTTAGCGGGGCATTCCCACTTTTGTTATCTAGATGGTTACTTGGGATTCTTTCAAATCCCGATACATATGGATGACCAGGAGAAAACCACTTTCACATTTCCTTAGGGTACATTCGCCTACCGGCGAATGCCATTCGGACTATGCAATGTTCCCGCCACTTTCCATCGTTGTATGATGGCCATTTTTTCTGACTCATTTAAAAGAGCATGGAGGTGTTTATGGATGACTTTTCTGTCTATGCCACTTGTTTTGAGTCTTGTTTAGCCAACTTAGAGAAAATGCTAGCTCATTGTGAAGTGGTCGACCTTGTCCTAAACTGGGAGAAAAGTCATTTTATGGTCGAGTCTAGTGTTGTCCTTGGTCACATTGTTTCAGGTCAAGGCATCGAAGTGGACAAAGAAAAAATTGAGGTCATTGAGCGTCTACCACCCTCAACTTCGGTCAAGGGGGTGCGTAGCTTTTTGGGGCATGCCGACTTTTATCTCCGGTTTGTCAAACACTTTTCCAAAATCACTCGACCCTTGACTGAGCTCCTTGCCAAAGATGCCCCATTCATCTTTACTGACGAGGGCCTTGGAGCTTTTAACAGGTTAAAATAGGCCCTTGTCACTGCCCCTGTCCTTCAACCTCCATACTGGTCGTTGCCATTCGAAATAATGTGCAACGCCAATGACTATTCTGCGGGGGCATTTTTGGGACAGATTAAAGGCAGGCAACCCCGGGCGATCTACTATGCCAATCATACTCTGGATTAGGCACAACGGAACTACACTACCACCAAGAAGGAACTTTTTGCCGTTGTTTTCACCAATGAGATGTTCCGATAATACATTCTATGCGCCAACATCATCATCTTTACAGACCATGTAGCACTACAGTACCCCATGGGTAAGAAGGACGCATTGCCTCAGCTTCTGCGATGGTTGCTCTTATTGCATCAGTATAACATCGAGTTGAGAGATAAGGCGGGGTGGAAGAATGTGGTAGCTTACCACCTGTCCCGCTTCATTGTGCAGTTGGAGGAAGGTCCTATCGATGATACACTTCCAGATAACCACCTCCTTGCCATCCACACACAGGAGGTCCCTTAATATGCACACATTGTCAACTACATTGCGGCGGGTGTCTTACCTCCTGGTCTTTCGTCTCACCGACGAAAGAAATTCATGCATGAGGCGAGCTTATTTTATTGGGATGAGCCATATCTGTTCAAGCTAGGCAACGACAGGGTCTATAGAAGATGTATGCACCAAGATGAAGTCCCCATCATCATTAAACACTGTCATGATATGCCCTGTGGAGGACCTAAGGAACTTCAAGCCGTCTACTTTTAGCCAACCCTCTTCAAAGACTCCTACGCCTATGTACATGCATGTGATAATTGATAACTGCGTTTTATGACTATGTTTTTAGGGGTTTTAGATAGTGAATTAGGGATAATTTTATGTGTAAATCTTGATTTATACCCCCTATTTCTCTATTATGTTCGGTGTTGATGTTTTTGATGAAAACTTGCAGATTTGGGAACAAAACACCATCTTTGGGAACATTTTTGGCAGATTCTAGGACACCACGGACTTCCCCCATGGGTGTAAGGACCGTGGGATGAATTTCACGACAAATGGAACCAAAACCGAGTACCAGTGGCCACCACGGTCTGTCCATGGGGATCGCCACGGTTCGTGGTATAGACATGTACGGACCATGGTGGACTGCATATGTAGGTCAATTGTTTTCGCGAGTAGAAAAGGGGGCAAGCGGCGGTTTTTTCGATAGGGAGTCATTATCTATCATTTTTCCTTCGTTCTTTGGCGGTCATGGAGAGAAAAGAAAGCCCTAATACTTCGATTCCACTCCTCTTCCCCACCATCAAGATTCAAGAGCGAATCGATTCAAAAGAAACTAAGATCAAGATTCGCAAAGGAAAGGAGCGACGTCCGCGGAGAAGGTGCCACCCCGGGATCGAAAGACTCGACGGGTTGTATTCTTCGCAGTTCTATTCTTTCTTTTCGATTTCCTTCTTAGTTTTGAGATTCGATTGTGATGATTGGAACTTGTTTTGTGTTTTCATTGAATATGAGTGAGTAGATTTCTTGAATTTTAGGGTTTTGCAACCCGAAACAATGTAGTTTGATTGAGTATTATTAGTTTGTTCATGAATTCTTGATTAGAATCAATTGAAGGTTGTTTTTTCCATGTTTATGGGTATTCTTAAGGCCTTGAATATTTGTAAGTTTGAGATTAATCTAAGAAGTACTGAAAGGTGAATTAGGGTAATCTGACTACCAACTTGTCTACCTAGGTTTGCGAAAGTTGAGAAAGGAGTAGTAAACTAGGGAATCATTAGATAACCCGACTTTTTGAGACCTTCAATTCTGTTTAACCTAAAAGGCACACGAAAGTTGTTGATTAGGTTGTTTAGAATAATTATATTTAGCATCGAAAGGGCAATATAATTCAGTGGTTGTCGATTATTGATTCGTTCTTGAATGTATGATTGTGCAGACTAGGTTTTAATAATCAGACTCGTTGTCAGGTTGGCATCTCCCTAGAAGCCTTTCTCTCTTGATAGAATCTGTAATTGATTTTTCCATGCTTTATTAGTTTTATTAGTTTTTAAAGCCTTTTCAAAAACCAAATCCTCATTAGCTTAGCAATCGTGATAGAGATTAGTTTATTGAGCTGCTAATTGAGTCCATGTGGGATCGACCTTGACGTGCTACTACGTATACCGTGCGCTTGCGGCCCTGTCAATCATTACCAACGAACTGGCATGATATCTCACCGCAATGAGGCCCCGCTGAACATCATGCTCGAGTGCGAGCTCTTCGATGTTTGGGCCATAGATTATATGGGACCGTTCCCTTCATCTCGAGGGAATCAGTACATTCTGGTTGCAGTCGACTATGTCTCCAATTGGGTCGAGCACATCGCCTCCCCCCCAAGTGATGCGAGAACAGTGGCAAAATTATTCAAAAAGGTGATGTTCTCGAGGTTCGGAGTGCCCCGATTGGTGATCAGTGATAATGGCTCCCACTTCGTGAAGCAACGTTTCCAAGATCTACTCACCAAGTATGGGATTTTGCACAAGAGAGGGACTTCATACCTCCCTCAGACTAGTGGACAGGTTGAAGTTACCAACAAGGCATTGAAGCAGATCCTGGAAAAGACAGTGAATGCCTCGAGAAAAGACTAAGCGGACAAGCTAGATGATGCTCGATCTCTAGGCATATAGGAGGCATATATGACACTGATAGGAACTTTGCCCTACCGCCTTGTCTTTGGGAAAGCATGCCATCTATTGGTAGAGTTGGAGTACAAGACATTTTGGGCAATCCGCCGGGTTAATTTGGATGCTAAAGCGGCAGGAGAGAAGTGGTTGCTTCAGTTAAAGGAGCTAGAACAACTTAGGACTACTGGTAGAGTTGGAATACAAGACACTTTGGGCAATCCGCCGGGTTAATTTGGATGCTAAAGCGGCAGGACAGAAGTGGTTGCTTCAATTAAGGAGCTAGAACAACTTAGGAGGATGGCCTATGATAACAATAAGATACACAAGGAACGCACCAAGGATTTTCACGACAAGAGGATTAACAACCGAGAATTATGGGAAGGTGAGTTGGTTTTCTTGTTCAATTCACGTTTCCATTTGTTTCCCGGGAAGCTCATAACTAGGTGGTCCAGGCCATTCACGGTCGTCAAGGTGCATAAATTTGGTGTCCTAGAGCTTCTTCGAAAGGATAGTGGAACCTTCAAAGTAAACTCATCAAGGGTCAAGCACTACGAGGCCAACGATGAAAGAAACGTCAATGAAGACGTCCACCTCTCCGAAATCAAGGTCGATTGAAAACAACGAATATGGTCAGACTCGTGACCCAAAACAAGCGCTTCATGGAAGGCAACCCATGTTTTTAATGTTTTGTACTAAAAACATTTTGTCCCTAAGGGAGTTTGAGTGAAGAAGAGTTGGTATTTTTACTAAGTGCAGGCTACAGGTCAGGAAGGGGCAGAACAGGCCTCACGGCCATGACCCCATAGGTCACGCCCGTGAGGCCCTAAACAGCCTTTACAGGAATTCGGGCAGAAACACCCTCACGACCGTGACACCTAGTGTCACGCCCGTGAGGTTATCGTAGAGTTCCCCTCGGTTTTTGTACGGAACATGCCTTATGGCCGTGACTTTCTAAGTCACGCCCCTGAGGATAGGTACACCTCCCTTACCTCAGCATTCTCCCAACTCCCCCTATTGACAATCTTCTTGTATATTTCCCTTTTTCTAAGCTTATAGCTTGGTTACTTTTGTTTTCCTTAGCATTTTGTTTCTTTGTTTTCCTTTTCGCGGACGCCGATTAGAGTCTTACGCTTATGAAGACCTTCTGGTAAGCTCGTTCCACTCCTTTTTTTATTTCTTCTCTTTTTGTTTTTATGTGTATATGTATCCTGCTGCATGCGCATTTTTCCTTTGGGTGGTGTGCCCCTTTGTGTTTGTGTTGGAACTTTGGTTGTTTGAGTCGTGTAGGCTCGGGTCACCACCACTTTTCTTGTTTTTGTGTGGTTTGACCCCTTTTGAGACTCTACCCTTACAATGGGGCCACTTTGAAGTTTAAGTGTCGCGCATGGGCCGGGGGGGGGGGGGTTAAGTATTCTAGTCTGGGTAGTTTAGCTAGTTCCTTAGGTTTTGTTTGTTTTTGTGGCTTAAAAAAAGAGAAAAACTCTAGTGAAAATCCCTAAAAAGTTTTTGTTTTTCTTCTTTTAGGAGTTCTTTATGCTTCCTTTCATGCCTTAGCTAATTCGATAGCTCAGTTAGTTAAGTGAAAGTAGTTATTATGTGCATGCCAAACCTAGTCTTTAGATGTATCTTTGTTTTTCAATAAGTCGTTTCACCTTTGCAAAGGGATAACCTCACATCTTTTCACCTCGAACTCTGTTTTTCGGAATGTTCTTGGCTTAGATAGTCTTAGCTTTGGTTTCACGTTTTTCATGCTTTAATTAAACCGGCGAAACCAATAAGCGTTCGTGTAAGTGGACGACACTCACACCCATTAAGTTTCTCGTTTACGAATGGAGCAACCCAAGTTGGGAGGGTAACCCCTTTTTGGTGGGCCGTATCAATCCCAAAAAACTCGGTAAATAAAAGGTAAAAAGAAAATAAAAAGAAGAAAAATGAGAGAAAACTTTTCTGTTGGTTCACTAACATGGTGTGGCGTGGGTGTTTTGCGACCCCTCGCCCCCTAAGTACCTTGAATATGTACGGATAGAACCAAGATGGGAGAGTAAACCCCTCACGGGCCACATTTTATCTTGAAATATGTCAACCAAAAAATGAAGGGAATAAGTAGTGAAACCCTCTCCTATGTAACCTGCGACCCTCACCAAGCCAAGGGTGATATCAAATAGTTTGGGGGTGACGCTTAAGTTATTAAATAATTGAAATTAGAGTTTGAATGCGTTTTTAATCGAGGTTTGCCTGTCCTTATCGGGTTCTAACCGAGAATAGATTAGAGAGCACTAGCATTGTGCATGAGGAAGTCGTTAAGCAAGGTCAAGTTGGGAAATTTGAAAGCTTAGTCCCACTTGAGTCTAGTGTCATGGCATGTACATACTAACTACTTTTTCTTGATCAACAATGTTGTTTGATTAGCTTTGTTATAAAGGCGATCATGAACATCTTCTTTTTGTAAAAGTTTTTATTTTCACTTTCCTTTTTCCTTTCTCTTTTTTTTCCTTTCGACTTTTGTGGGTATATCTTCTACAAACCCTCACAAGACCTACCTCGTCCACCCGGGCTACCGGAGGGTTTAAAGGGCTTGATGCATACGCTAAATGCATCCACGATTCCTGCGAAAGTGAGTTAGGTGTTTTAATGCTTTCTTAGGGTAGTCTTGTTTTGTTTTGCTTGGCTCGAGCAAAATCTAAGTGTGGGGAGTGTTTTCCATCGAGACTAGGCCTCACGGTCGTGACCTACCAGAGACGCTCCCCTCCACCAGGTGCCTCACAGCCGCGACCACGCCGGGTCACGCCCGTGAGGATTACGAAATTCAGCGAACAAATCTAGGCTTCTCTAGGGGTCACGTCCGTGACGACCTGTGTCACGCCCATGACCCCTCATGATATGGGAAATTACTGTCGGTCAAAACGGCGGTGTTTTGGCCACTTTTGACACAAGTATATAATGTATTTTTTCTAGAGAAACAGGAGCTTTTACTTCCTAGGTTTTATGTTAGAGTTCTTAGCTCCTTTATACTCTCTTAAGCCCTGAGTTAGTGTTGATTACTTTGTAAGATTATCGAGTTTTAATGCAATTTCATCATTGATTCTCAAGTTTGTGATCGATTTCTGAATTATTCTCCATTGTTTCTCCTTCCTTAAATCCTAAGTAAGTATTTGATTCTCTTTTCAAGTTCCTTTTCCTTTCATTGCTATCATTCAGGGGCGGATTTAGCATGCATTCACGTGGGGTCAAGTAACCCCGCATTAAAAAAAAGTTGAAAGTATTTTGTTTGAGAATAAAACTGAATTGCTTATTATATATATAATATATGACAACTACAAAATGTATCAGTGCTTGCGGCTTGGTGGCCAGCGTGTTATGTGAAATAATTTTATATGTAGGGGTCGTGTGTTCAAATCTTAGACGACCCTATTGTCCAGTTTTTATTTTCTGTTCAATTTTTAACTCAAATTTAGTAAACCCATCTTATATCAATTATAGTTTAATTCGAACGTTGCTCCCATGGCCTAAATCTCTGCAAATTTTAGTTCAATTTTAGCGTAATTTGTTCAATTTATATTGGTTTCAGTGTGATAATTTCAAAAAATTACTCTGAGGTACCCTAACTTTTGATGAAATATTTTTTTGGTACCCAACTTTTCAAAACTCATTGTGGGGTACCCCTAATTTTAGGATTAGTAATTATTAGGTGTTCTTCCAGTCATTAATTTTATTCAGTGACAGAAATGCCCTTATTCTTCCATTATATACACACATAAATGTACCTCAAAATGTACTAAATAATTACTAACCCAAAAAGTAAGTGTACCTCAAAATGAGTTTTGAAAAGTTGGGGTACCGAAAAATAGTTTCCCCAAATATTGGGGTACCTCCGAGTAATTTTTTGTGATAAATATTTAATATAGTTCTTAGAAATAATACTTTGTTTGCTGCTATTCATCAGTTGATTTAGTACAATTTGTCTGTTAAACTTGAAAGTTTAGCTTGATAATTTTTTTTCAGTTTTATTTTGTTCAACTTTCTTCTAATTTTAGTTTAATTTATTCTATTTTTAATTTGGATTAATTAGTCTGAATAACATTTACGTACTTGAATAATTGTTGTCGTAATGTCTTTTCTTCATTTTAAATGGAAGTATATTTCAAAAGATACCTACTTGTCACAATTTTCTTGAAGTTCTAAATTTTTCTTTGAATGAAGAAATTATGGAGCGTGGTGTTGAACTACATCAACCAGTTCATGCAAATAATATAGTAAACTTTCTGAATTATTATTTTGACTTTTTATGTTTAACTTTGAACCCACTTGATTTTATTTCTGGATTCACCACTGCTATTATTAGTGCTTTGATTAGTTCTTAATTGCTTTGGATCAAAGTTTATGTTAATATGTGTTTATCGTATTGAATTCATGACTATGTTAGTTTTGAATATCGAATCTTTGGTTATTATTAGTATGAGTGGCTAAGTACCCTTAGGGTTAGGGGATGATTAGGGCCTTTAATAGGATTAGGCATGGATTAGTGGGATTAGCGAGGTAATTAGTGTTCCGCCCTATATTTCCACTTTATAGTTGAAGGATACTGGCTGCCGGGAGGTTATGGATCCTTTCAAACGTCGAATTGGAACTCTTGGGTGGTTTAATCGATTTCAAATCCTAACTTTTGCGAGAGGGAGTTGGAATTGATTACTTAGGATTGCGCTCTTATACTATCAAGTACCGTCATTCACATGAGTGATGACGAGACTTGGGAAGTATGCGTCAAACTATCACTCTAGTGACGGAGATTGACGCTAGCCTTTTTTGCAATCCTTACACTTAATTACTAATCATTGATCTCCCCTAAAACCATAACATATGAGCTTAGTCTTTCGTTGGATTCGCCCGGTGTTACCCTCGAGCTCTTGTTTTCCTTAATTGAGTAGAAATCTTTAGTGACACCTTTTCTAAACTGAACCCTTAGAACCTCTTGAGACCCAAAAGACCAAAGTTGAACAATAAGGCCCCAGCTCCTCGGACATATACGATCATTGTCCTATACCCTTAAAACAGATACATACCATCTAAATAATGACATAGTGTGAGTAATTAACCCGAATTTGCAACAATTTACAACAAACTAACAACAATTAATATTTCTCCATTCTTGCACATTACTAACTAATGTGCAAGAATCAAAATATTCATTCCTAAACATCTAACACTAACACTCAAAAATAGAATATTGCAAATCCAACTCAAATTTCATCATATCATCCTCCAATAACAAGAACAATAGCCTAATCATGAATATTAACAACAATGGCATAAGACTTTAACAATTAAACAACTTAATTTTACTAACTAGCATCAATAATTCCCAAGCAAGTATACCCAAGTAAGGAGCATTAACGATGGTGAAATTTAGCACAACATCAAAGTGTACACAATGAAATTGCATATAAACACCACCAATACAAGAAAGCAACAACGAAATTGAACAATGTACAAGAATCCTACCTTGTTTGATGTAGTTAGGATGAAAGACTAAAGCGTACTTCAATGGAGACTGGACAAATATGAGGGGATGAGGGACAAAGCTACAGTTTTAGAGAAACTAGTTTGAAAGGGAGTTTAACAATGGAGGGATTGGGGAAGAAGAAGAAGAAGAAGAAGAAGAAGAAGAAGAAGAAGAAGAAGAAGAAGAAGAAGAAGAAGAAGAAGAAGAAGAAGAGAGGCGCGAGGGAGCTGGGGAAAAGGAAGAAGAAGAAGAAGAAGAAGGGGAGGAGAGGCGCGAGGGAGCTGGGGAAGGGGGGATGAGAAGAGGGCATCAGGTTAGGGTTTTGAAATAAAAAGGGGGGGGGGGTGTTGGAAATAAAACCCAACCCAGCTTTATGCGATGGAAAAGAAGGAGGCATGCCCTACGTCGAGTCGGCGCAAGCCATACCTGATTGGTGCTGGATGTGTCTCTTGTTCCGCCTTTTCCCTTTCTCTCTAGAAGAGGTGGGACATGCATCTCAAGGCACGCTGATTGGGACACTGGTCACACATTGCCTACCCGACGTTTCTTTTTGTCTTTCCTTTATTCCTCTAACTTCTTTCTTTTTCCTTTTGATTTCTTCTTTAACCGACTAAATAAGGTTAGTATATATAGTAATATGAAGAATAACATAAATATTTTTTTCATTTTGTTTCTCTTTCTCTTTCTCTTTTTCTCACACCTAAAATAAAAGAAAATGTTAGTAAAAAGGAGAAATTAAGAGAAAATTAAAAATCGGAACATTAAAAACAAAATTAAAATAAAAAAGTATCAAGTTGGGGTGCCTCCCAACAAGCTCTTTGTTTAATGTCGTTAGCTCGACAGTGGTGGCCCTTCATTTGTTTGGGGCCGAATGAACCCTCGGTCTTGGATTTGTTGGGCCACCATCCCTCAATGTCTCATTGAATTCTTGGAGTTTGACGTACTTGATGGGATCAAACTTGTCACTTTCTTCAACAAATGAGGGTGGTTTAGATCTTTCCTGCAAAACACACTCAGTCCACCCTCGTTATTGACATAAGGTATGTACTTAATAACGTTAGGTTAGGGTTCAAGAGTGTGAACCTGTCCTGCAAATCACTAAGTTCATAACCTTCAGACAAAAAGTTTTAAACCTAGATCTTTAACAACTTTAAAAGGTTTCTTCTCAAAGCCAACAATCTTAATAGTTCTAACACCACATAAGAAACTAATAGGAGGATCATTGTCATGATGTGGGTCAAATTCAAATTCTTAGCCTCCTATGTTTTTTCCTCTTTGCATGTTTGTGATGTAACCTACAGTAGCTAAGAAACGCCTACCTAATGCGATTAGGGTAAGGGGGTCTTCAGCTATGTTTAGGACCATAAAGTCTACGGGTATTTAACAATTGCCAATCTTGAGAGGAACATCTTGTAGAATATCCAAGGGACATTTAGTGGAATGATTCGCCATTTACAGTGTCATGGTGGTAGGTTTTAAATCTTTTAAATCCTATTTCTTAAAAAGGGAGTAAGACATCAAACTCATGCCTGCGCCGACATCTCTTAGGTCCCAAACTATAGTTAAATTTCCTAGGCCACATGGGACTGTAATACTGCAGGCTCCTTAAGCTTTGGGGTTACTAAACTTAAGCTCACATATTTGTTCCCTTCACTTGGAGTGATAGTCTTGGGGGTCTCAAAAGTCTTCTTCTAACAGTTAATCTCTTTTAACTCAACCTTTCTTGTGGTTTAGGCTCTTCTTTTTCCTCTTCCTCACTACTAACGACCTTAGGGTACTCAGCTACGGTATTGTTTAGTCCCAATTTTGGGCCTAAATAACGCCTTTATACTTGCTCTTTTGACTCGTTTCTAGTTTATTTTCGTGTCTTTTACTTTGTTTTTGTTTATTTTGTAGGTTTTGGTGTTTTTAAACGGAAACGTAGCAAAACGGGCTAACTTGAGGCTTTTTAGGGAATCCCGAGCGAGTTATCGAGCCTAAGTCGAGCCAAGAACCAAGGTGAAGTTGACCCGGGATCATTTTCCTAAGATTGGACAGAACCAGGTTCGTAGCACCTGCTTCAGCCGTGGTAGCAGGCGCCATAACCTGGAAGGAAAAGGAAGAAGGCTTAGCAGCAGCAGCAGCTCATCGCCTCCGTCACATCTGAGTCACACCGCGACTGCTGCAAACGAGTCTTCTTTGGGTGAGGGTCTCCCCCACTACTTCATGGTTTGCCCCCGCGATCTGCTAGACCAAACGGAGACCGCACCCGCTGTCTCTCGAACACCAAAATCGCCTGGCTTGATTTCGCAGGACCGCACCCACGGTTTCCCTATTCCTGTGTGTGTTCTGCTGGGCTGTACGCTGCGTTTTGGGCAATTGTTTTGCTTTGTTTATAAGCTCCAAGCTGCGATTTCACAAAGGGGGTCTCTTTAGGGAAAGATAGTCTAGGGTTAGCCTAGGTTAGCTTTTAGGTAGTGATTAGGGTTTAATTATTGAGTGATTAGTGAGTTTTCCATTGAGATTGTTACTTTGATTAAGGTTTTGTATTGAAGATTGAAGTATTGTTGATTGAAGTTCTTTTCTCTTGTTCATCCTTGCTCTTTGGTATCTTTGATAGGTGAATTCCTTCCTTAGTATCTCTTATTATTACTTGTTGATTTAATTGTTTTCCTTTGATTGCTTTTGTTGTTCTTGATGCCTTTTAATTGCTTTGGTTGACTTTGCTTCCTTTATGCTAGAATCCATGTTTAGGATTGGTTTTGATGTTGCTAGTTTAGTTGTTGTGATGAGTAGTGGCTAGAACCCTAATGGGTTAGGGGGTAATTAAGGGTGTGAATGGGTAATTAGGCATGGGTTAGCAATATAAGTGGGTAATTAGTTGGGAAATCAATTTCCCACTCCAATCCTTCCCTCAAGTGGGATGTATTTGGGTCCGAAAGTCCCCAAACGCATCCAGAACTTGTGTTGGAAGGTTGGAATTGGGATAGTTAGCACTCGCTCACGAGAGTGAGTAGAGACTAACTAGGGAACTCCGTTTCATTAACCCTCCGGGTCCGTGGAGGACTTTGGGGAAGTTAATCCGGACTATCCACGGAAGTGGAAGCCCGGTGAGTATTTTCTAACGGAATTGGCTCTTGATTTCTCTCCATGTTGCTCTCTTGTTACAAAACCCGTCTCCTTGTTCCCGTTTGCATCCAGAAAAGCCTCCGAAGCCCATTTCCCCTTTGACTTGACCTTAGTTTCTTTGTTCCATCGTGTTTGCTTAGTTTAGTTACCTAAACCTCACCTTTCGCGACCTTAGCGATCTAGACCCGTTCTTGACCAATACCTTTAGCCAAGGCCCCTCGGTCCCTGAGAAAAACGATATAAAACCGGGGTTACAAAACCACGTTACACAAAATGGCGCCGTTGCCGGGGAGCAAGCGCCCTTAGCTTTAGGTTCCTTTGGTTATGAGTAGTTTAGATTGCTTTCATGCTTGAAATTAGTTTGTTCCAATTCCAATGAATTTGATGCTTCTTCATTTCTTATAGGAGGTCTTCGAGTACGGGAGGCAATCCTATCATCTTACCGCCATTACCACCCACAGCAACATTTGAGTTCAAACCATGCTTACTGGATGCTTTTGAGAGAAACCAATTCTATGGAGATGGCTTCGAGGATCCCGTTGATCATATTAGAAGGTTTGAAAATCGGATTGGTTTTGTGCATATGCCAGAGGTATCTTCGGAGTTCTTGAAATTGAAGCTCTTTCCTCTCACCTTGGGGGAAATGCTAAGATGTGGCTCGATATTTGTCCACCCGGGACATATACTTCTTGGGATGCATTGAGCCGGGATTTTCTTCACCATTTCTTTCTAGTTGATGAGACGCATAGGCTTCGACAAGCTATTTTGAACTTTAAGCAAGAGCCGGGAGCAACTCTCTTCGAATCATGGGCAAGGTTCAAAAGTCTTCAAAGGAGATGTCCACATCACAACTTGCCGGATTAGTTATTGTTACATCAGTTTTACCATGGGCTTCAAGATGATCTTAAAGAGTCAATTGACATTGCATCGGGAGGAATGTTCCTTATGAAGACTAAGCATCAAGCAAACGTCTTCCTTCACGAATTATTTCTACATTCTCCTTCTTGGGGAAGCCGCCGGAGTTCAGGAAGTGGAGTTTATTCCTTGGAGAGTGAACCTACTATCAAGCTCCTTATGGGCGTCGTCCAAGAGATGCAACAGAAGATGGTATCTAATGGAACAAGCAACCAATTGGGAACCATGCAGGAGACCCAACCCTCCACCCAAAACATCCAATATTTCTCACCCAACTACCAAGAACAACAAGTTTGGCAACCCACTTATCACCAACCTACCCCTCAATCTCAAGAGTCCAACATTGAGAAAATGTTGAAGCAAACTATGAAAAACCAGGAGAATGATAGGGCTCGTCTCGAGAGCATTGAAAATCAATGGGCCCAAATTGCTCAGCAAGATCATATTCCTCAAACCATCCCCATCCAACCTCAACCTCAACCTACCCCAATTGTGCCGGTGAATCTTATCACTCTCCGGAGTGAAGAAGAAGCCATAGTACCAAATTTGGTGGAGGAGGGGTGTTTGAGAGAAGGCGAGAAAGAGAGTGAGTTGGAGATGGGTGAAGAAAGGGAGGTGGTGTTTGAAGAGGCCAAAAGTGAGAATGAGGAGAAGTTAAGTGAGAAAGAATTCAATGAGGAAGTAGATAGGTGCACCATAGAGCCTTATACTTTTGAGCTTTCATGTGAGTGTCCTTTAGAGGAGATCCTTCTCGAGCGTATTCAATTTGAGCCCGATGGTAGTAAGGTTGTCTTCCTCACTAATCTTATGGATGGGACATATACTAGAGAGGTAGAGGATGTTTCCTTAGAGGAGCCTTTCTTTGAGCGTGTGGAGGTTCATGATCTTATCATTAATGATGTGGTCTCTTTAGATTCTTCTCTTCCTCAAGTAGAGTTTGAGTACTTCCCGATCACATCGAACAATTTTATTGAAGAAGAATGCAAGGAAGGGGTTGAGAAGAAAGAAGAAGTTTTGAAGAAGGATGACCGGCATCAACCCATGCTCGTTTCTGAGGGTCCAAAACTTCGGGAACCAACTAAAGTGGAGCTTAAATTGCCTCCTCATCTATTTCACCCGATTCGACCTCCGGAGGAACAACATAATTGGTTTACTAATGTGGTTGGGAGATGTTGGAAGAAGAGAAGGAAACGAAGGTGGAGAAAGCATAAGAAGCCGTCACCTCTCTTTTCCCCGAGGTCAACTAAGGATCGGTTAGATCATCTTGACTTTTATGCTTGCAAAGTGGGGGAATGCTGGAAAGGGAGGAAGAGAAAATGGTGGAAGAAATGGAAGATGTTCTTGACTTGTGCACCCCGACTTTCAAGGATCAAACGGGTAATAGGTCAAGCTAGGGACCTAAAACAAGCACTACATGGGAGGTAACCCATACTTTCTTTTTGTTAATTTCCTCTCTTTTCTTAATTAGTTTCTATTTTTGGTTTCTAATCTAGCATGTTAGGACCTATTCGTCTAGGTAGTTCAAATTGTTTATCCTAACCCTATGCTTGGTTCTTTTGGATCGTGGATTGAGAGTATTCTATTTGAAGATCTCGAGGTAACCTCGTTCCACTCTCTTTGAATGTGTTATATTTTTTATCCATGAATGCATGCTTGATTTTTCTTTTGGTGGTGAACCCTTAGTATGTGCTTGTTGGGTTTATTTTGTTGTTGGAGCCGTGTGGGCTCGGGTCACCACCGCTTTTGCTTGCTAGTTGTTTTTGCTTGTTTTCTTTTTGTAGGTTCTCTACCCTTTCTTGTGACACCCTTCCCACAATGAGGACATTGTGGCGTTTTAAGTGTGGGGGGGGGGGTGAGTTATATTTGTTTCAAGGGTAGATCACTTAGCATTTTCTTTTTTGTTCTTTTTAGGATAAAATTTGAAAAATTTTTGTGAAAAGAGAAAAGAAGAAGGGAGAAAAGTTGTTAAAAACCCCTAAAGTTTTCTGTTTTGCTTTAGTTTTTGCCTTGTTTTTAGAATCGCGTAGTCAATGGCTTGAAGTCATTGTTAATCTTCTTAAAAGAAGCCGGTAGGAGCGTTGTAGGCCCTAGTCCGGGTGTTGCCATGACTCATCTAATTAGATTCCCTTCGTCAATTGCAAAATGAGGTTCTTGTTTTTTTCACTTCCTTTTTGAAACCGTGAGTCCTTAGTTTTTCACCCTCGAGCTTGTTGAAAAAAAAGTGAAAGATAATCGAATCGAATTAATTGGTTTGTGTCGGTCAAATCCGACATTAACCAGCATTAAGTTAGTCTACCTGCATGGGACAGATATTAGCGGCGCGGCGCTATTACCCCTTAAGCCTCCATTGTTCATAATGATGAGGTGTACGAAAAAGCCTGTGTTGGGAGGGTAAACCCCGTTATGGGTCGTTCAATTCCCGAAAAGCTAACGCCGACATTTGACTAAGCTAAATCGGAAATGTTGGGCCTTAAGTGAAAGTAATTGCTAATAAAGTGAGGAGCCTTTCCGTGCATCTCCTGCGGCCCTCACCAAGCCAAGGGCGACACAAGCGCGCGCCGGGGGGGAGGGGGCGATCTTTGCTAATCTTGTTTGCTTTCAAATGAGCTCGAGTGGTGATTTTTGCTATGGATCAATCGGAATCAACTAGGATACACTAGCATTTTGCACAAAGGACCTTGTCTTGTAGGAAGCGTTTCAGAGTCGAAAATCTCTAAGATTGGCAATGCTTTGGATTAGATGTCCTTGATATGCTCGTATCCGCTCCTTTTTGTTGATTAGCCTTGATTTCTTGTAGTTGATTGCATGATTCCTTTAGCAAGCAAGTCCTTTCTTTCTTTCTTTTTCGAGCTTGGTTTTGGTTTTTCACTTCTTCTCTCTCCTTTTTCCTTTCTTTGGCTTTTGTGGGTATAGCCGCTACAAACCCTCACGAGACCACCTCGTCCACCTGGGCTGCCAAGGGGTTTAAAGGGCTTGGTGCATACGCTAAATGCACCCGTTTCCTCCCACGACAGAGGAGTTGGTGTTTAGTTTTCGTTTGTTTTTGTTTTGTTATGCTCGGGACGAGCAATAGTTTAAGTGTGGGGGGGGTGTTTAGTCCCGATTTTGGGCCTAAATAACGCCTTTATACTTGCTCTTTTGACTCGTTTCTAGTTTTTTTTCATGTCTTTGTTTTTGGTTATTTTGTAGGTTTTGGTGTTTTTACACGGAACGTAGCAAAATGGGCTAAATTGAGGCTTTTTAGGGAATCCCGAGCGATTTCCCGAGCCTAAGCCAAGCCAAGAACCAAGGCGGAGTTGACCCATGATCATTTTCCCAAGTTTGGACAGAATGAGGTTCGTAGCACCCGCTACAGTCGTGGTAGCAGGCGCCACAACCTGGAAGGAAAAGGGAAGAAGGCTTAGCGACTCGTCGCCTCGTCACTGTCTGGTCGCATCGCGACTTCTTTGTGCAAGACCAAAAGTCTTCTTTGGGTGACGGTCGACCCCGCCACCTCATGGTTCGCCCCCGCGATCTACTGGACCAGACGGAGACCGCACCTACTGTCTGGAAGACGACAGCCGCTACCTCTCGAACGCCAAAATCGCCTGGCGGGATTTCGCAGGACCACACTCGCTGTGTCTAGGACCGCACCCGCGGTCTCCCTATTCCTGCGTGTGTTCGGCTGGGCTGTACGCTGCGTTTTGGGCAACTGTTCTGCTTGTTTATGAGCTCCAAGCTGCGATTTCACAAAGGGGGGTCTCTTTAGGGAAAGTTAGTCTAGGGTTAGCCTAGGTTAGCTTTTAGGTAGTGAGTAGGGTTTAATTAGTGAATGATTAGTGACTTTTCCATTGAGATTGTTACTTTGATTTGGGTTTTGTATTGAAGATTGAAGTATTGTTGATTCAAGTTCTTTTCTCTTGTTCATCCTTGCTCTTTGGTATCTTTGATAGGTGAATTCCTTCCTTAGTATCTCTTATTATTACTTGTTGATTTAACTGTTTTCCTTTGATTGCTTTTGTTGTTCTTGATGCCTTTTAATTGCTTTGGTTGATTTTGCTTGCTTTATGCTAGAATTCATGTTTAGGATTGGTTTTGATGTTGCTAGTTTAGTTGTTGTGATGAGTAGTGGCTAGAACCCTAATGGGTTAGGGGGTAATTAAGGGTGTGAATGGGTAATTAGGCATGGGTTAGCAATATAAGTGGGTAATTAGTTAGGAAATCAATTTCCCACTCCAATCCTTCCCTCAAGTGGGATGTATTTGGGTCCGAAAGTCCCCGAACGCATCCAAAACTTGTGTTGGAAGGTTGGAATTGGGATAGTTAGCACTCGCTCACGAGAGTGAGTAGAGACTAACTAGGGAATTCCGTTTCATTAACCCTCCGGGTCCGTGGAGGACTTTGGGGAAGTTAATCCGGACTATCCACGGAAATGGAAGCCCGGTGAGTATTTTCTAAAGGAATTGGCACTTGATTTCTCTCCATGTTGCTCTCTTATTACAAAACCCGTCTCCTTGTTCCCATTTGCATCCGGAAAAGCCTCCGAAGCCCATTTCCCCTTTGACTTGACCTTACTTTCTTTGTTCCATCGTGTTTGCTTAGTTTAGTTACCTAAACCTCACTTTGCAACCTTAGCGATCTAGACCCGTTCTTGACCAATACCTTTAGCCAAGGCCCCTCGCTCCTTGAGAAGAACGATATAAAGCCGGGGTTCCGAAACCACCTTATACAGGTATCCCAACTCAAGATAATAGCATTGCATTGAGCTCCAGGGTTATGGATAGAATGGGGTGGTAAAGTAGTGGAAGGGGTAGCTTTGTTAGTGGAAGGAGTAGCTTTGGTAATTAGCTATCTGGCTTTCAAGGATCTTATTATGGGTAGCTAAGGCCTCTATTTTTTTTCCATCAAATATTTAATCACCCCATCTTGCTTTTATTGGTTCATTATCATATTCTCCATGATTAATTCCAAATTGGTCTTTTGGGGTCAGGTTGTGGTTGTAGTCTTTGAAAACCAGGTGTTATGGGCCTCTTATCCTTGAAATGGACCAGTTGGGTTATTGGTCCAATAAGAGAAATTGGGATGATTTCTCAAACCAGGGGGATAAATGTTGGAATTCATATCTAAATTTGGCCTTTGATTGCAAACATAGTTGGCTTGTTGGATCATGTCGTCACTAACTAAACTAAAGGGACAAGATAATGTCTCACACTCTGTAGATTGAAAGGATGCACATGGAAGGGTAGGGGTAGCATGTATATTCAAACGATCCATTTTTCTGTCTTAAAGAATCAAGCTTAAAAGATAATAAATAAATTGCATCAAGCTTACCTCTCACTCTATGGCGGGGATTGGACCATTGATACGAGTTCATGGCCATCAACTTGTTCAGATTAGTAACTTGAGTCACCGTCTTATTCAACAGGTCACCTCCGGCCACTAAAAGGATGCTTCCTCTTGCTGATTCACTTGCTCCATTATAAAAGGATTGAATGGAACCCATGGTTCAAAACCATGTTCGGACACTATCTAAAGAGGTCCTTGAATATTTCCCAAGCCTCGTAGAACGCCTTATTAGGTTCCTGAGCAAAAGTGGATATCTGGTTCCTCAGGTTGGTCGACCTGTTGGGGGGAAAATATTTGGCAAGAAACATGGTGGTATGTTTATCAAATTTAGTGATGGTGTTGGATGGCAACGAGTTGAGCCATTCCAATGTTTTCCCTTCAAGTGAAAATAGGAAAAGCCTCAACTTTACGACGTTGTCAGACTCATTAGTCGCCTTGAATATGTCGCGTACTTGGCGAAAAATGCGCAAGTGGTAGTTGGGATCCCCGCGTGGATGTCCATGGAAGGGAGCCTTGGACACAAGATTGATGAGGGAATTCTGCAACTCGAAGTCATCTGCTGTTATGGCAGGCACAACTATCATGGACTGGGTGGTTAGTGAGATTGGATGTCACATACTGCCCCAAGGTATGAGGTTGTTCACTTGTTGTAGACACCAAATTTTGACACATAATAATATATAACATATCTATATGTAAAGAGATTAAATAATGAAGAAGAAACCGGAAAATAAAATCCTAAGTGTGTGCACCTTACACATACGAACTCACTCTAAAACTGCATGCAAAATTACATGCAAATTGTTACGTAAAAAGCAAGCCATAAGCCATGCAAGTTTAATGCCCGTAGGTCATAAGATCGAAACCTCACAAAAGCATCTAAAAAATGTCTCACAAAAACTCAAATGCAATAGTATTACCGTCCAAGTGTGAACCACCAGTTCTCGAGGCAGATATATTCACACCTTCACCGTTCAATGATGCATGGAAGGAGGGAGATTCATCCTCTCTCTGTGGATGGCCGATCGGACTTGAAGGCGGCCACACATGGTTCATTCAACCACGAGCCACCGTCTACCCAAGAACATCCCCCAACTGCCTAGTTTTCTGTGCTAGCTGCCAACGAATGATGCAGTTGTATGGGAGCATGTATGTGTATGTGAGTTCATGCATCTCTTACTCCCTCCTACTCCTATAAATACTACCTCCCTCAAAGCCAAATGACACAACATTTCATTATATTCCTCCCTCCTTCACTCTCAAATGATTCATTCTCTCTACATACTTCATTCTTATTCTAATCCCTATTCTTGTACTACCATTCTTATCATCCTACCATCTTTCTTATCACTTTAATCTTCATCTTATAATCTCCATGAGATTCTAAAACACATATGACCTCCCATTCATCCCAAAAACACCACAAAAAACCCCATCCTAAACACATCAAAAAACCTACAAAAAGAGCCTCCTTTTTACCCCCTTTTTTATACCATCTTTTATATCATCTTTTTGGTTCATTTTGGCATTTTGAGGAGACATTTAAGGGTATCAAGAGGAGCATCTTCAAGCAACTACAAAGGCTAGGCAAGGCCTCTTCTTCAATTGGCACAATGTAAACTTTAAGTTTGTTTTATTTTCTTATAAATAAAGTGTACCTGTTGTACTTTTCTTCCTTATAATTCATGTTGCATGTTCAATGAAATAATTCTATAAAGTTCTTATTCATCTTTTCCAAACTTTATCAAAAGCACACTTAAAACTTTTAGTAGAGTCTTTCCTTTTGTGAGAGGAGAACTCTTAAAATTTCCTACTTTTCGAGTTCGTAGCCTTACCCCCGAATCCATTCTTGGGTTTCGCAGGTGGAGTCTTTCTTGTTTTCTTTTGGGTTTTGTCTTGATTTTCCCTTAACAAGTCGGGTGGCGACTCCCATTCCAAACCAAAAGCACATCGGGTTACATAAACTACGGTAAAATGTGGTTTTACAATGTGCTGATGCAACTTTAAGGTTTCCTTTGTGTATTTCTAAATAATATTTGCATAAATCGTTTTCTTCCGAGCCTAACATTCTAATCAGAAAATTGGGTTAAATTTAGAAGAATTTGTAACAAGTGGATGTTCACTCTTAAAGGTTGAATTCAATGACTCATAAAATGCATAAGTAAAGGGAAAGTGATTTTACAAACTATTATTCCTGAAATGTGCGACTAAATCTTTCAAGAGTTTTCAAAGGTTCAAACCCCAGCACAAATCAGCGAATCACACCTCAATCCGCGTGGACGTTCGGAAGCCCGAACAACGAGGAAAAATGTCCACAGGATTTTTGGCGTCTCCACTGAGGAGTTTTCTTAAAGTGGGTAAAACTTGAAAAAGGTTTAGTGTGCTTTAAAATTTTTGGAAGGAATATGAATTTTTACTTTATAGTATTAAGTCATTCTTTTTTAGGCATAAATGCATTGCATATACCGGGCTACCTCTTGGCCACATATATGGGCCAGGTTGCACTTAAAGCGGCGGTTTGGGTTTTCTTTAAAACTATTAAAAATACCCATGGGATGTAGGAGCGGCTATACTCCGTTGGTGCCTTACACCGAGGGAGCCTTAGTCACCACATCCACTCATGCATCACTCTCCGAGGTCTCCACACGAGCCACGGAGAGCAACATCCCATACATTCAAGTTGCCTTCACAACAAGAATGCACCGAGGCGAGTGCATGAGCCGATAAGCCTATCCAGCCAATAATCCCTTCTTGTACATAGAGCCTTGGTTAGGATACCTCTTGTTCATATGTATGATATGTGCTACGTGTTTTCATTGTTGTTGTAGAGAGTCGATCCAAGTCTAGAGATGTTGTCTTAGTCCGTGTAGTAATCATTGGGCTAAGAGGAGTCACGTTTACAACTAGGTGATTTGACCTCAAAAGTTATGATTAACCCTGTGCTTGGACTCATGTATCTATAAAAGGTTAATTATCTTAGTTCATAAAGTAAACTCAACTCGCCTTTGATGGTTCTACATGACTCTTTACAACATTCTCTTAACAAAGGTCCAAAAAATCTGATAAAAGTCAAAACAAAGTTAGCGGGTAAAGTCCTAGATTGTGTAATAATCACCGGGTTTGAGTAAATTAATTTATCAAATTAATTATTAAATCCATCCTAACTTTATTGCTGGCCCGTGGTTAGACACAACCATATTGGATTCAATAATTAAGTCCATAAGCTAGTTATAACTCACCTCTCGTTGGTTTTATCCAGTCCTTTACGATACCCGCTTCCCTAGTAAAATATAATTAAAAAAAAGATGTAGAAAGGCTAGACCGTCAGTCCTCTCGATTATTGTTCTAGCCCTTGTAATAGTCAACATGGCTTAAGTTGGATTGATAAATTCTCCAAGTTACGGATTCTCCTTAAAACGGTCGGCTTGTGGATGAGGCCATCTGAATTGAGAAACACCGACTTGTGATCCCTTATTCAGTTATGATTCGTCATACTTGACTTTATTCGGTCCTTTATAATAATCAAGTTGTCCTTAGGTTCATGTAGAGTTAGGGTCATGCAAACCCGTGTCCGAGTTGAGTCTTCCTCAAGTCAGCATATAAGTCATGCACCCTAATTGGTCCCATGTAGGTCGGCTAAGTTATGCATTCATTGGGAAGGGTTGTTTCTTTTCAAAAGGTCAATCTCTGAGTTGTGTGTTGTTCCTCAGTCATTATAGGAGACCCAAGTCTAGCTTGGATCCCACGACCATCTGATCGTCTGATCCGCAACCCGGATTACGTCCCACAGAACCCTAAGCCCAAGGTCTCTCGCCTTCAGCAATTCGACATGTCTGCTAGTGAAAACCAAAGTGACAACTCGGTCAACGTTGGTTTGACCAAAATCTCTCGAGGAGAGATTCAACAAGATGGAAGGCTCGTTTACCTTCGCCACTCTACAACAAGAAAAGAAAGCCAAGGAGCATACCGCCCAACAGCGGGAACTCTTCGAAAGATAAAATAGCCGCATTAAGCAACAACAGGAGACTCTGAATGGAGTAGTTGAAGCTCTACACCGCATTAGTGTGCATGTTGGGATGAATAATGATGATGACGATGCTATAGAGATTGTCCCTAACTCGGTGTCCGCTATTGACAAAAGCAAAGGAAAACTAGGGAAAGGCTCCAGTACAAGAGGAGTCATCCACATTCTAGATGTCTCCACGCCTAGGCCACCACCGCCAGTGGCTACCCCTCAAGTTGCACCGGTTAAGACCGAGGTTGAGTTTGAAAACATTCTTGTTATTCAAGAGATGAAGGCACAATTGAATGTGGTCAAAAATGATATGAGTCACATGCCTGTTTTTGCCAATCAGTTCGTTGAATTCGAACCACTCGCTGAGTTTAATGACAAGATAGCTGGCAAAATGGATATACCTCTGAAGAAGTTCAATCCTTCTGCAAACACGATCCATTATGTATGGGAGTTTAACCGAGTAATGTCGCTCCGTGGCATCATCACTGAACACTACAAGCAAGTTTTCCCATCATCGCTGAATGATGAAGCATTGGATTGTTATTATACTATTCCTTTAGAAACTCGGGGAGATTGTACTGCTTTGCGCCGAGCATTTATTGAACATTACAGCAAGATTCAAAAGGACAAAGTAACTTTGACGGATGTTATGGCCATTCGCCAAGGAGATAATGAACAATTTTCTCTTACTATGAAAGATGGCACTCTAAGATGTCCAAAGTGACCAGTGTCATTCCAACAGAAATACAGTTGGACACCTTCATCCGCAACCTGAAGTCAAGTCTAGTTCAACAGTTGGATTTCCATGTCGTAGAGAACTTTGAGTACCTGAAGAAGAGAAGGAGAGAAATACAGTGTCTCAGGGTTGGATAGGGGGCAGCACAATACGAAGGACATTAATGCCCCAAGAGTGACCGAGGCTAGTGTCATTCAAAATGTGAACCGTGGTTCATTCCAAAAGCCAATGTTTTTCCAGTATGATTCTTATACCCCGCTGGATATGACTTATGTTGAAGCCTTGGTCCAGTTGCTGAAATCTGATAAGATTTGGTTACCTACACCTGGGTTGGAGCTTGAGAACAAAGGGCCAGGTTGGAACAACAATGCGTACTACAAGTACCATCGTACAAGAGGACATAATACTGAGCGATGTTATACGCTCAAGAACCTCATTGAGAAGATGATTCGTTCAGGCGAGTTATCAGCACCTAAATCGGCTAAGAAATCCAATAACAAAAGCAATCCTCTCTCGAATCATGCTATTTTCGTAGAAGAGGATACTTTTGATCCATCCAAATGTATTACGGACAAGGGAGCACCTATACTCTCCCTTGAAGATTTGACAACCTTCACTGTCAATGGCATATGGGCGAGCGATGATGAAAGCGTTGAGAATCACGGAAAGCAGCAGTGCTTTGAAGATCTGAAAAATAGTATGCATGATCTAGTCTTACACACAACTATCCGTCAGGATAAAAAGGTCCAGGAACACCTTGAACGTCAAGATCAGCAAATAAAATAGCAACGGGAAGCTCTGGATAATGCACTGAAAGAGCTTCAACACCTTAAAGCTTGTGTCGGTGAGCAAGGTCAGTTGCAAAAGAAAGAAAGGAAGTGGACCCGATGGTTGTTGTGTTGTCCAGTCCTGAATTTGATCCAAGCTCCATGATTTCTATTGATGGAGGTCGCCGCGAGATGTCCTGGGTATTGTCTGAGTCGAGCACTAGTGGGTCTATAGTTGAGTCTGAGTCAGCTAGGATTAGCCCCATCTCTAATGAGTTTTTGTCCATTTCTACATTCAATGAAGAGAACCTTTCTGAGTATTCATGTTATTCTCCTTTTAATTGTTTTGTTAACAATCACGAATTTTATGCTAAACCTTTAAAAGACTTTAATGAATTAACACTAGCTATGAACGAGTATGAGAATCACATGTCAGTAGTTGAGGAAACCATCACCATCAATGTGGGGACGCCTGAAACTCCCCGGGAATTGAAAATTGGCAAATCATTAACCCTAGGGGAGCAACAGGAGTTCTCTGCTCTCTTGAGGGAGTTTATCGACGTTTTCGCTTGGTCTTATGAAGATATACTTGGGATTGAGGAGATTGCCGAGCATGCCATACCGCTGTATTCGGATACAAAACCAATTTAGCAGCGTCCACGCAGAATTAAGATGAATGGTCCGACAAGATTCATGATGAGATCTGGAAACAACTAGAGGCTATGTTCATTAGAATGGTAGAGTTCCTGCAATGGGTGGCTAATATTGTCCCGGTACCGAAGAAAGATGGGAAGGTACGGATGTGCATTGACTTTAGAGATTTGAACAAGACTAGCCCGAAGGATTGTTTTCCTTTGCCACACATCAACGTCATGGTTGACAATACTTGTGGTCATGAACTTCCATCATTTATGGATGGGTATGTTGGTTACAACCAGATTAAAATGGCTGAAGAAGACATGGAGAAAACATCCTTTATCACTCCGTGGGGAACATTCTGCTATGTAGTTATGCCATTTGGGTTGAAGAATGCTGGTGCCACTTACTAGTGCACTATCATCACCTTGCTCCATGACATGATCCACAAGGAGGTAGAAGCGTATGTGGATGACATGATTGTTAAATCAAAAAGGCGTGAAGACCACATCCCTAACTTGCGCAAGTTTTTCCTTAGGCTCCGCTGATACAACATAAGACTAAATCTGCAGAAGTGTGCATTTGGAGTAACCTCAGGGAATTTGTTAGGATATATTGTCAGTCAACGAGGAATAGAAGTTATCCATCTAAGATCAAGGCTATCCAGGACGTGCCACCGCCTCGAATGGAGAAGGAGATTCGTGGTTTCCTAGGACGAGTTCAATATCCTAGCAGGTTCATTTCCAAGGTCACCGTGACCTGCGAACCATTGTTTAAGAAGTTGAAGAAGGGTGCAAAGGTTGAATGGGATGACCAGTGTAAAGCAGTGTTCGACGAAATCAAAACCGATTTAACCAGCCCGCCAGCACTAGTCCCGCCTGTGTCAAGGGAGTCACGCGTTGTTGCTTTATCTCACCATAAATCAGGGGAAATGGGCACTGTGCTGGCTCAAAAAGTGGATAATCTGGAGAAGGCGATATAGTACATCAGCAAGAAGTTCTCAGGGTGTGAATCCAGTTACTCTGAGATAGAAAAGATGGCCTTGGCGTTGGTGTGGTCTACAAAGAAGCTTCTCCATTATCAGTTGGCACACACTGTTTATGTGATCACGGCGTGCAATCCAATCAAATACATAATGGAGCAACCTACTATGAACAGCCGAATTGCTCGATGGGTAGTCATGCTATCTGAATTCGATCTTCATTTCCAACATCAGAAATCTATAAAAGATCGAGTAGTCTATGATTTTCTAGCTGAACTCTCGACAGAATACCCTAACACTGGGGGCTTAGAGTTTAGTGATGAGCAAGTGTTCCAAGTGGAGGAGGAGACGTGGAAATTGTATTTCGATGGTGCTGCAAACCAGATGGGATACGGAGCCAGGGCTCTGCTGGTATCTCCTGAAGATTTACATTTCCCTTTGGCGGTCAAGCTGGATTTTGACGCCACTAACAATGCTGCCAAATATGAGGCATGCATCTTGGGCATACAAACATTTCCCAATCATATCCATGATCGAAGTATGAAATGTAGCAAATGAATATCAGGTCGAAGAACTTTATCAAGGTCTTTCAGAACATTCAAGCTCAATCTATCCGGAGTAGAATACAGAAGGATTAATGGAGCAATTGCAGTCAGGAACCTCAGTGGAAAAAACTATGGATACAGATTCATATCAATCTACACCACTAAAGAGAAAAATCTTATTATTATTACGAAGAAATGA
The DNA here is from genome assembly GCA_029582165.1 of Portulaca oleracea. Taxonomy (NCBI): domain Eukaryota; kingdom Viridiplantae; phylum Streptophyta; class Magnoliopsida; order Caryophyllales; family Portulacaceae; genus Portulaca; species Portulaca oleracea. The sequence continues at coordinate 7,685,505 of CM055879.1, read as the reverse complement.
GCCAAGTTAACACATTTTGACGAACCAATATTTGACTTCAATAAAAAAAAAAAACACAATTGGAGCCTGGAGTATTCAAAAGTAACAATGTTGTTCAGAGAAAATATGTATATTATTTCAGTAGAGAAGCAAACAAAAATCTACAGCGTGAAGGAATGAAGAATCAACATTCAACTACAGGAAAACGATGCAGATACTCCCACCTGGAAGTGATATTTATTCAAGCACAAATGACTCACTGGAAAATAATAATGATAATAAATAGTATGAAGATATTCGTAAGGGGTTAATACCTAAGCAATGACGTAGAAGATGAAAAAGCTAATGTACCTTACATACGCAATGACAATGGAAGTCGCATGTGTTTGCCTATAAATATGTAAACTTGCATTGAGAGGAGCAGAGGCAATTTGAGTGAACTCCAAGTACTCAAATTCGTTTTCTGCTTAGCATTGTAATATGTTTAAAGTTTTTCCCTTTTCGGAAAGTAGTAATAAAATAAGTCTATTTTTATAGATTTCAATATCTTTATATCTTCCAAATTCTGAGAGAAAGAGAGGTTGTGAGGTTAGAAAGCCGAAGTAAGACCAGTAAGGCCTTAAGAGAAGGTGTGGCGGCAGGATGAACGATTTCCAAACTTTCTAAATTTCAAAAAAAGAAAGGTATAAATTTATTTTGAAATTTATAAATTCAATTTATTTTATTCTGTAAGTATCAATATTAATCCTGCTGAAAATATCACGTCAATCTAAATTGTTTGATTGATTCTTAACTCTGTTATCTAAAAAATAATTTTAAACCTTTCCTACAAAAAGTTGTCAAACCCTTGACATTGATGATATCAAAGCATGTAGAGTAAACTAAATCAATAAAATGAATGAAAATCACGATAAACAAATATGTAAAAGAACATTAATTATGAGTTTAGAGGAATTTATAATAGAGATTGGTGTTGGAATATATGATGAAAGTAGACTGTCAAGATTATTGAAATATTTAGCTCAGAATAAATAACAATATTCGTTTTCCAAAATTTTTTTTGTTCCTAACAGAAAAATTATTTGAAATACAAAAGTCTTGCTCAAACAATTAATATGCAGTCTGCAACTAAAATAAATAAGGAATGAGATATAATATCCGGGCAAAGCATTGAATCTACCAGAATTAAAATGCTACACTAACCAAGAAGCATGCGAGTTTTTGAGATCTTTCAATTTAACCACAAGAAATTATAAATTAAACCATGTTAAACTTAAAGAAATCTAGGTATTTATATTTAATAAGCTTACCATCCAGCGTTCATAGAACTACACTTAATTTAATTAAGGATCAAATCGCATTATTAAAAACAAATTTAAATTCCCAATCTAGTTTGAACCTAATACAAATTTAAGTAAATCACAAATAACATATTTAATAGAGGAAGAATAAAAACTTTCACAAAAGTATTGATTTAACAAAATATAGATTAAATCAACAACATACCGAAATCCTGCATAGTAAACTGAAAACGATGTTTACTAAACACAAACGCGAACATTGTACACTTTATTGCAATAGTGAAGCGTAAGGTACGTGCATTACAATTGAAAATTGAAGATACAATTGGCCTCAACAAAAAACGATGAAATGACCAAAATAATCAACTCGAAATCACCCGAATTGCCACCTCTAATTTTGAATAATTTATTCACTATCTATTTTACTATTTTGAATCACGTACTTGTTTTTATGTATTGGTACATTTTATAAAGAAAAAAGTTATAATCATAATTAATATTTTTAAAGATAATTTAGTGCATTTATATAATAATTAATGCATTTTTATCTTCATTTATTGTTGGAATTTTCTAAATTACATAATATTTAGAATTATTTAGTTGATGTCATAGTTAATTTTTCTGAGGGATGACATAACAGTAGATTAGTTCACATAATAATATATATTAGGTTGTTAAAAAAAACTAATACTCCCTCCATTCCTCAATATCTGTCACTTTAACTAACTTTTTATTTATGCATACATAAGTACATTTGGAGAGAGGATGGTAAGAGAAAGTGTGGAGGGAGAACAGGGAAGAGGAAGCGGTGTGCAGGGGAGACGAAGTAGTGAGCAACATTCATCTAGGCTCTTCGTAGGAAATCTGCCTAAGAAGTTAGATAGGTTTGGCCTCAAAGGGATTTTTAATAGATATGCTGAAATAATCTCTTCTATCATAATCATCCGAAAGAATGCTTCAAACTTTGGTTTTGTTGAAGTTAAAACAAGAATGGAAGCTAGAACTTGTATCGACCGACTCAATCAATCGGTGGTCAGAGGCTGCAGGATTATTGTTGACTAGGCAAGGGGGAACAGTTCAGGAAAACAGAAGCTAGGAATGAAGAAGAACAAACAGATTTGGATCCAAAAGGGTTCAAGTATTAGCTCCATGTATCAGGCTTCTTTCAGAGTAAAAGGGGATGTGAATGAAGAATTCAAGGAGTGGTTGCAACGAAGTCTTATTTGTACAGCAAATGCTCCCAGAGATCTCGATGCCCTAGCATACTTGATCAAAGACAATTCCGGTCCCGGGGTGAAATATCTACTCACATTTCCAACTGTCCAAGACATAAAGGAAGCTCTGGATAATCCGATGGAACTCACTGACTGGTTCATAGATATCAGACCATGGTCTATGTATGAATCAACATACTCGAGGAGAGTCTGGATTGATATTATTGGAGTCCCCCCTCATGGATGGTCTTGGGACAATTTTCATAAGTGTGCGCAACCGTAGGGAAAACTCCTTTCTCTGGCTAGATGCATATCCTGGTCTAACCAGTTTGAAGTTATGAAAGCGTTAATTCAAACTGATGCGTTTAGGAGAATCAAAGGGGAATTACTTCTGGACATACAAAGCTGTTCATACAGAATTTTTCATTAGAGAGGTCAGTACACATCTAATTCCCTCATCAATGTCTCATATTCGAGAAGGCTCAAAACCCTCAGGATTCCCTAGTGAAGATGAAGAGAATTCGCAACACTTTGAAGACGAGTTTCAAAATAGCATTGGGATGATTCAAGAATCCTCAGTTCCTAGAGTTGGCTAAATTAATGAAATTATTCACGAAACGCCAGATGTTCAAGGTTGCTCTAATCAAATCCAACTAGTTAACAATTCAAATCTACATCAAGTCAACAATGGTGAATCTCAGCAGAACAATTCAATGTCGCCTAGCTGGCCGAATGGGGCGGGAAACCAACAGTTAGGATGCAGTAATTACAATTCAAATGGAAAAGTGGGAGAGTTGCTCATTAATGAGAAATTGAGGCTGGATACCGAGAATGCGTTGGAGTCTGTGAATGAGTCGGGTCTAGCAATGGTCCCTGTAGTTAATGATGATCAGCTCATTATGGCAACAACTACATTGGGAGACAAAGCAACAATTGGATTGAAGAAATCAGTAGAAGTTGTCTCTGACATTAATTCACAAAGCAATGTCCATGGTTCCTTGATGAATAGATCACAAAAGTCCGATGGAATCCCAGAAAATCCTGACAGCGATGAGTCTTTGAATGAGCTCAACTCCATTGCATCAGTTAATGACTCTGTGATCAAAGCCAGAGAATATATTGCTGAGAAGGCAATTAGCTTTCGTGAACAATCGGGTTTTATGAGAGCCAAGAGAAACATCAATGCGAAGAAATATTTTGTAGACAAGCTCTCGGTGAGGAAAAAGAAAAAGATCAAGGAGAGTGCAAGGAGAAAGAAGAATTTGGCTATATCCAGGGCAATTTCAACTGAAAGTGAAAGCTTTTAAAGATGCCAATATGTGCGTTGACTGTTTGGAGTATTGGATTAAAGGAGAAGAAGTGACGTGTGTGAGGCTATTTTGGGAAATACTTGGTGTAGACTTCTCTATCTTTCAGCTAGAGGAAGTTTAAATGGTGTGTTTGTGGCTGTTGGATGTTCAGGTGGTAGTATCATGGCTAAGTGCTTAATTTGAGGGTTTCTAGAATTGGCAAGGGCTAACCCTAATTTGTTTGTGATAAAGAATGGTTAGATGTTGTTGCTTGGAGTTGGGTCTTGGTCTGGCAGTGGGAGTTTCTGTGGGATAGTTGAGCTTCTGAAAATTAGCTTTGTTCAAGTTTTCTGTTTAAACAGCTGATAGACATTTTTAGGGGCTCCTCTTGTGGCTTGGTAGTTTGAATGTGTTAGTTGTTCAACGATACGTCTCCATTGGAGACTTTTGAACCTCCCCCATGCTTCGAATAAAGTCTCACGGGACTCTTGTTGAAAACTCATAATGGCTTGCCTCAAACGACACGTCTCATCATTAGGAAAAAACCTTTGAGGAAAATCACGACTGAGGGCGTCCCATGAAGAATAAGTACCCGACGGACAAGTGTTGAGCCACAATAGTGCTTTCCCCTTCAAGGTGAGAGGGAAAAACTTCAACTTCATATATTCAGCGGAAACTCCGTTCATTTGCACAAAACCGATACGTTGCTCGAACCTATTGATGTGATCAATGGGATTCTCATGTTCACCTCCATGGTATTGAGTATTCTCGAATATCTCAAGCAAATATGGTTTAAATTCGAATGATGCGTTTCGTGGTAATGTAGGTAATACTATGGGGTCGCCTCCCGTACCCGATGATGGTAATGAATATGAAGCTAAGGTACGGGGTGGATTTTGATCTTCGTCAGCCATTGGAATTTCACCTCTCTCTTTCTCCCTTTGATGCATTTCTCATCTCGACCTAGCGTTTGCCTTGCGAATAAGACTTTCCGGATTCGAAATCGATGGAGTTTTAGGCGTTCAGCCTCGCCGAGATCGAGTCTGCATGCACAAAAAGAACAAATAGAAAAATCAAATTCTTAACAACTAAGGATACCAAATCTCTAGCAAAGGAAATGATCTTAAACAACCTAAAGACAAAGAGCTAAGCTAGGTGCGCTTGCTCCCCGGCAACGGCGCCATTTTGTGTAACGTGGTTTTTGCACCCCGGTTTTGTATCGTTCTTTCTCGAGGAGCTAGGGGCCTTGGCTAGGACAATCTGACTCTAGGTGAGGTTTAGGATCACAAGATAATAAGAGGGTTTTTCAGGTAAAGGACAGCACAAACAGAACGCAAACACGGCTAAGGTTCGGTCAAGAAGGAAACAATGGGTGTCGGGAGATTTCGGGATGCAAACGGTAATTAGGACGAGGGTTTGGCAATTAGGAAACAACAAATCAGTAGAATCAAGTGACAATCCCATTAGAATAAACCCACCGGATTTCCTTGTCAAGGATAATTCAGATTAACTTCCTACAAGCCCACCACGGACCCGGAGGGTTAAAGAAACGAGACTCTCTAGTTAACCTCTTTCCACTTTCGTGGGTGAGGGTTAACCATCCCAATTCCCACCTTCCAACACAAGTGTTGGATGTATTCAAGAGCTTTCGATCTCGAATACATCCCACTTGAGGAAAGGATATGATTGGGAAATTGATTCCACCACGAATTACCTCCTAAAATTGCTAACCTAATCCAAATCAACCATTCACATCCTTAGTTTCTCCCTAACCCATAAGGGTTCTAGCCTCTAATCATCTTAATTAACATGCTAACAACAATAATAACTTCATCATTCATGCTTAAAACAGAGAATCTAGATAATCAAAGCAACAATCAAGTAACAACAAACAACAAGCAATCTAATAACAAAAACAGAGATTAAAACGTAAATAGATGAATTAAAGAGAGTAAGGGTTGAGAAATGCTCATTAGTTGATGCCAATGGAAGGGCGATCAAGAGTAATAAGAATTCAAACTCCAAAATAAGATAAATCTTTAGAACTTCAATAGAATTCCAATAAAATCCAGTGCAAATAAAATAAACCAAGTGTATTCACTCACTAATTACTAAGAAATCACACTAATCTCACTCTAATCGAAAGCTAAAATGTTGATATTACAATAGATAGCTACCCCCCCACTCTAATCGTTCAAGAGGTAATATATACAACTCCAGGTAGTTATTCAAAACGCAGCACTTCGTATAACAAATTTTCTGAACCCGCAGGGGACCGCAAGTGCGGTCCTCCGAAGCACAGGCGATTTTCAGTCTTCTCCCTTCGCATGACCGCAGGTGCGGTCCCTTTCGGGTGACTTTGTTCCCAGCCCAAGTCTTGGCAATCACCGCAGCTGCTGTCTACTGGGGAGGACCGCAGCTCCTCGGCTGGCTGGAATATCCTACTTTGCTTCGCCTTTGACCCGGTCAAGACTCGGGAAACCTCGGTATTCCCAAAATAGCTCTAAAATGGCCTTTTTTACCACGTTTTGAGTATAAACTCCAAAATCTACAAAATAACCAAAAATGTATTAAAAGTTATGAAATTAAAACACGAAACGAGTAAAAAGCCTAAGAATTAAGGCGCCATTTAGACACAAAATTGGAACTAAACATTGTTCAAGGTTGTACAGGTGGAAGAAATACTCTATGTGTTACATTTAGATGGTTACTGAGCTGGCCAATGATTCTTGGCTTATTAGTGAGGTTGAAGCTGGTAGTGGATTTCATATATTCATTTTGCCCCTTGATGTGTTTATCTGGAATGCTGTGATGTTTTGATTGGGGATAGTAGTACAATAACAATAGTATAGGTAGGAGGTATGAAGCATGGCTACTAATCAACTTGCATATCAATATCAATTCTTGGGCTTTTATTTGGTTGAGGTGAATTCATTATAGTGAGTGGTTGTATATCAATTGGGGTACAAGTAAGCTGCTACTGTTACTGTCAATGGAAGGTCTTCCTTTGCAGCTCTGGGGAGAAGAAAATTTATGTCATATCTCAAGAATGCATTGATTTTACATATGTGAAAGTAAGGGTCTTGGTGTTGTTATTGGCAATGTGTGGAAATGAATATTAGCTTGGTGTAGTTCTGAATCATTCGCTATATATGGTTGGATTTCTCTACTGATGAAAATGCATCATTTCATATTGCTGCTGTCACTGATGCTTGTCTCCTTGGCTTGTCTCAGTCTGTAATCAAATGTTGCGTGTTGGTTGCTGTCTTCTTCTTCTGACTGTCTGAATGTTTCACTTTGATGTGTGATCTTCAGTTGTAAATATTTGAGAACTAAGCAGATATACTATACAAGCATTGATTGGATCTCTCTTTGTTCATCAAATTGAAAGGTTATGCATCTTTTCTTCATGGACTTGATAGCTTCAAATTTTTAGTACTTTTCTTGTTGCTGCTGGACTGAGCAGCTATTTGGTGGGCTATGGTTGGCTAATTATTGCAAATGATTTCTCAATATTGTCGGCCTCATGTTCTCAAGGTGTTTGTGTTTTGTACTATGGATTAGGGTTGTAATATTTTCTTATGGGTTTGTTTTGGTTGATCTCGCTGATCATATCCTATGTAATCAAGGAGTTGGCTCCTTGGCGGCTCTTTGTTTCAATAAAAGGGCCTGATGGCCGCAACTTATCAAAAAAAAAAACTAACTTTTTATTTTGCATAATATTTGTCACTTTACAATTCCAATACAATATTAATGATAGTTTTCTAAATTTGCCTCTTACTTTTGTCATTACCAATACAAACATATAACTAAAATAGAAATTTATTTGTTACTTTTATCATTTCCAATATAATTATAATTTCCAATACAACTTTTTTAAAACCTTCCCAAAACTCAAATATGACGATTATTAAGGAATGGAGGGAGTATTAGATTGATTAATTGCATTTACGGGTATGATTATTGTTAGAAACCCTCATGGACCTCAACAAACCCAGGCTCAAGGACCTTGGCGACTGGATCGATTTTGAATGAAAGTCAAAATTCGAATATCCAGAAAAGGGAAGCTTCCATCACTAGAGAAATCTGAATCAGATCTTATATTATATATTCTGATTATGTGTGTGATTCTTGTAGATATAAGAAGGAAAGAAGATCAGAGATAATGCGCAAGGAAAGAAATCTCAAAGAAGGAAAGAAGAGCGTGAAACAAGAAAGGAAGAAGAATCAAGATCCTGCCTTATATATTATATATTCTGATTATGTAGATATAAGAAGAAAAGAAGATCAGAAATAATGCGCAAGGAAAGATATCTCAAAGAAGGAAAGAAGAGCGTGAAACAAGAAAGGAAGGAGAATCAACTCCAACGCTCTTCTTCAAAACTATTGTATAAATTGAATGACTCAAAGTTTGAAGACCTAATCGATTCCGAGGAAGAAATCGAAGAGTAGGAAATCCGTGAGGATTTCTGAGTGTGTCTTTGAAAGACAAGTTTGTGTGCGTTGTAGCCAAGGACATTGGCGAGTTATTGGTAACAGAATCTTAAGGGAATTAGGTTTTGTGAGTGAAAGCACCGTGCTGTGTTGGTGCATTGTTTTATACAATAACCTCTGAAAGTGCCCTTCAGTAAGGCATTCCTCTAGCAGTTGCTCCAAGGACCTTACTCCTTGAATAATCAGGTTATTGTATTTTTGTACTTTGTTTTGATCGAATAAAGGAAGTTTGTCAGTTATCTTGTATTGTTCTTTATATCTGTGAAATTAATATCTTTACCAGAAAAGGGTTAAGAAACCTAACGTCCTTCACCTTAAGTGTTTGCAGAAATTGTGATAACCCTATTCACTCCCCCTCTAAGATTCTTTCAATTATGATTAATCCAATGTGATTGAACTAGCTAAAATGCTATTAGATAATTTAATTAAAAAATATTTGATAATTGTTCTTAATAAAGGCCTTTTTTTTCCCTTTAGCCAAGTGAACCCCATATAAATGGCCCTGCCCCTAGTTACCATTACTATATATATATATATATATATATATATATATATATATATATATATATATATATATATATATATATATATATATATATATATATATATATATATATAAAATAAAAATGAAAAAGCCCTAAAGTTTCGACAATGGGGCGATCGCGGAGAGCAAAGAAAGCCGCCAGAAAAGCTAGAAAACTTGGCCGGCCGGATGAATCTCCGGTGCCGGTAATGCAAGCTTTGAACTCCTCTGAGAGTGGTCATTCTCGTAATACCAGTTTTGTTGAGGAAGCGCGATTATCGGAAGTTATTACTCCAAAATCGATCCAATTGAATCTGAGAAGCCAGGATCTCGGAGATGACATCCATTTAGCACCGATGTCATCGCCGGATTTGGAGGTTGAATCAGAATCTATTGTTTCTGAATCGGAAAAGGAGTTGGTTAAGGATTCATCTCCCCCTCAGGAATCTTCTATGAAATTGTTCTATGTTCCACCAATGGAAATCAATGGTATTCCAACACAGCAATTTATGACTGAGGATATCGATTCGAAGGTAATCTACTGGTCGTCTTCTATTCTTGCTTTTGTTCTAGGTGCTAATCCTCCTCTGGCTGTTATGGAGCGTTTTGCAATGAGGATGTGGGGGGAGAAGGGATTAGACCTTATCCTTTGGCAACCTTCTGGGACGTTCATTCTGAGATTTTTTACTTTAGAGGATCGAGATAAAATTCTTTCCAAAAGAGTTGCTTTTGATAGGAAGCTAGTGATTCTGAAACCAGGGACATTGGGTCAATCCATTGCTTCGGATGAAGTTGTGAAAGTACCGATTTGGGTTAAATTGCGAGATCTAAATTGGAAATATTGGAGTCAATCTGGTTTAACTAAGGTTGGAAGTAAACCTCTTGAAGCTGATTTATACACACAGGAGAAAACTTTGATGAAATTTGCTAGAATACTTTTCAATATTGGTATCAAGAGTTCATTTCCTAAAATTGTTTCATTGGTGGATGAAGATGGTTTTGCCTATGTTTAAAGAGCGGAATGTGAGTGGAAACCAACTCAATGTGCTGATTGTAAGATGTTTGGTCACTCTACTGAACAGTGCAAAAGGAAGGGTAAACAAAAATGGGTTCGAAAGGACCCAGTTCAAAGTAATTCTATGGATGTGTCACCTCAGGTGCCTAAAAAGAGGAATCAATAGTAATGTTACCAAGTCTCTGGTTTTTGGCTCATTACAGGTATCCTTGGCTCCCATTCCTGAATTGGGTGTGGTCGGAGCTAGGAGGCCGGATTCCTACACCTCTGCTGAGAATGAAAATGGATAAGTTTTTGGTGTGGAATGTGCGAGGGCTGAATGGTCTTCGAAAACAAGAAGGAATTAAACAATTTCTTCTTAATAATAAATACTCTTTGGTTGGTTTACTTGAGATAAAGGTTACGACTCAATGTTGTGAGGAAATAAAAATGAATTTGGGGTCTCATTGGCAGCTGGTTTCTAATGCTACTACTGAATTAAGGAGCAGAATATGGGTGCTTTGGATAAGCTCTGAAATTAATGTTGATTGTTTGCTTGTGCATCGACAGATTATTCATTGTAAAATCTCTCATGGGAATTCTTGTTTTCTGGTGTCTTTCATTTACGGGGATAATGATCTGGTTGAAAGGAGAAGCTTATGGTCCATTTTGGACAATATCTCACAACAGACTTCTTTGCCTTGGATTATTGCTGGCGATTTTAACCACGTATTGCACTTTGATGACAGAATTGGTGGGTTGGATATTTCAGCTGAGGAAATTATTGACTTCAGAGAATTCTTGTCAGGGAACCAAATTATTGAGATGAAAAGAGTTCGTTCTCGCTACACCTGGCATAATAGAAGAATACTCTCATGTATTTAGGGTTGTTCAATGGTTCAAAACCGAACCGAACCGGACCGAACCGAATAAATCGAAAATCGATTAAGGGGTAAAGTCCAAACCGAAAACCGAACCGAATAAACCGGTTCGGTTTTGGTTCTCGGTTTATCCGGTTCAAAACCGAATAATGCACACATTCATACGGGACTTTCACCGGAAGGAGTCAAACTGAATAAACCGAAAACCGAATAAAGGCTAAAGTGCAAACCGAAAACCGAACTGAATAAAAATCGGTCCGGTTTGAATCGGTTCGAACCGGTTCGGTTCTCGGTTTATTCCGTTTTGAACCGAATAATGCACACCCCTACATGTATTGACAGAGTCCTTATTAACAGTGGGCATCTCCCATTTTGAAGAATGTTTTTATAATGTTCTTCAACCAGGTATATCTGATCACTTACCTTTAGAAATTATTCTGAAGAAAAAGAAGCAGCAGGCTAGAAGAAGATTCAAATTTTGTAATATGTGGACACTGAATGATGATTTTATTCCCTTGGTAAGAGATGTTTGGAGCCAATCTGTAACAGGTACTCCTTTATTCTTTGTCAAAAGCTCAAGAGATTGAAGAGACCTTTATCTATTCTACATAGATCGAAATATGGTAACATTTTTTATCAATCTAGATTGATTACACTCGCTTACTGATATCCAGTCTAAGATCTCACAGGATCCGAATGCCTCTACTCTATTTGATCTGGAAATGGAAGCAAAACAAAAATATTTCAATTCTCTTGGGGCTGCAACAAAACTTCTGAAGCAAAGAACAAAAGCCGAATGGCTTAAAAAAGGTGATTCTAATTCAGCCTTTTCCTACTCTTTGTTGAAATCACAGCATTATCAGAATAAGATTTTGAGCTTATTTGATCATGATGGTAATCATCTCAATTCTGATGAGGATATTGGCTTCTTTGTGGCTGAACACTTTGAGAATTTCTTCAGCAAAAAGGATTGTATTGGCAAAGTTAAATGGTCTACTATTACTCTGGGAAATATTCTGTCGAGGGAGCATACTGAGAATCTGTTGGCTCCTGTTACTGACAAAGAGATTCGAGACACCACTTTTTCCATGGATGGGAAGAGAAGTCCAGGTCCAGATGAATTTAATGCAACCTTTTTCAAGAAAGCTTGGAGTATTATTGGTGCGGATGTTATTAATGCTGTGAGGAGCTTCTTTTCTTCTGGGTGTTTATTGAAGGAGGTAAATGCTACTCTTTTAACCTTGATTCCAAAAATTAATAATCCAGAGAAGGTTAGTGATTTGAGGCCTATATCCTGCTGTAATATTGTGTACAAGGTCATCACTAAAATCCTTTGTTCAAGGTTGAGATCTATTCTCTCGTTTCTTGTAAGTGATGAACAATCTGCATTTGTAGTGGGGAGATCTATTCTACACAATATACTCATTGCAGAAGATTTGGTAAGGTTGTATAATAGGAAAGGAGTGACTCCTAGCAGCTTGATTAAAGTGGACATTCAAAAAGTATATGATACTGTAGATTAGTCCTTTTTGACAAACTTGATGTTGGCTCTAAATTTTCCTACAAAGTTTGTTGATTGGATAATGGTCTGTGTATCATCTGCATCCTTCTCTATAGCTTTCAATGGTGGTATCTTTGGCTATTTCAAGAGTGGTCGTGGCTTGATACAGGGTGACCCAATCTCACCTCTTCTGTTTGTGCTTGTGATGGAATATCTGGGACGAGCTATTAAAGAAGCTTCCATGAATCCTGAGTTCAAACATCATCAATTCTGTAAGTCATTGTCACTTACACACCTTTGTTTCGCAGACGACCTGCTTCTTTTTTGTCATGGTGATCCAAGGAGTATTAATATTTGATATCAGCCTTAAACCATTTTTCTGATTGTTCTGGGTTGATTCCTAACAAGAATAAATCAGATATTACTTTTGCTGGTATGAATGAAGATTGTATTGAATCTATTCTGGAGGATACTGGATTTAGAAGGAGATCTCTACCTTTTAAATATTTGGGTGTTCCGGTTAAGCCAACCAGGCTTAATAGACATGATTGTGCTTTGTTGATCGAAAGTATGACTAAGAGATTAAATGGATGGGCGGTGAAAAAGTTATCTTATGCTGGAAGAGTACAACTGGTTAATAGTGTTCTTATGGCTCTTCACACCTATTGGGCACAAATTTTCATTTTGCCATCAAGTGTTATTGATGATGTTATTAGATTGTACCGCACTTTTCTTTGGGGGGGAAGAAAATTCCTCCTATCTCATGGTTTCATTGTTGTTTGTCCAAGAAAGAAGGTGGTTTGAATATAAGAGATGCACATGCTTGGAACAAGGGAGCTTTGGGGGTCCTTGTTTGGCATATTATGATGGAAAAGGAATCACTTTGGGTGAAATGGATGCACCATATCTATCTTCGAAGACAGAATATTTGGGAATGTGAAGTGAAACAAAATGTGAGTTGGTACTGGAAACGCTTGCTGAGGGTCCGGGATGAGCTTGTTGGGCTCTTTAAGGACCTAAATGAAGAAGGTCGCCAGTATTCCATTCAATAGGGATACCAATTCTTAAAAAAATCATGATGAGGTTGTTCCTTGGCACTCACTTGTGTGGCATAAATTGAGTATTCCTAAATATACCTTCACATTCTGGATGTTAATGAACAGATCCCATGGGTCAACCGAAGTTGCTTATGCTGCAATGAGGCGGAATCGAATTATCATCTTTTTTTTTTAATTGTTCCTTTTCCATCCAAGTGGCTAAATCTGTCTTTTCTTCTTTCTACTCTTTCTAAAGTGAGTTGGAAGATTGGAGAAATTGGCTTGCAAGTAGAACTCAGTATAAACGACAACTTGCTTTGATTTTTGCTAGTATAGTTTACCATGTTTGGCATGAGAGGAAGTGTAAAATCCATAACAGCCAGTCTAGGGACATATCAATTTTGATTCATATTATTTGTAATGATGTAAAGCTTAGGAGTTTGTAGAGGTTTTTGGTTTGAACATTTCTAGTGCTTTTGTTTTTGAACATTTCTAGTGCTGTTGTTTGAACATTTCTAGACACACACACACACACACAGACACACACACACACACAAACACACAGATATATATATATATATATATATATATATATATATATATATATATATACATGTAGACACCGGAATTTGTACCGGTATAATCCTGGCTCATCAAAAATATGCAAGTCAGATGGGCCAAGTAATAAACGGGTCATTGGGCCCAAAAGAGCAACAAACCAAGTGCAAGAGAAATAAAACAAGTCGCGTTTAATTGTTAAAACCCAGTGGGGTTTTAACTTTTAATGAACAGGCCCACACAGAAGCAGGTCCAGTCGCGCGCCCCAGCCCAGAGAGCTCAAAACCCTCCTAGGTTTTGAGCGGAGTAGCAGACGACGCCGTTTGCTCCACGTCATCAATCCGTGTGCTGATAATTGTTATAACCCGCCTAGGTTTTAAGGATTTTAGCGCCCAAATTTGCATGCATGCATGATCCCTTGATCTTTGGCCCCACGTGTTTGACTTCTCCTTGACCACCCAAAACCCGCCTAGGTTTTGGACTCTAATGGCTTGATTTGTTGGATATGATCCCTCCATTTCCCTTCAAATCTCTCACTCCCTCACCTATAAATACCCCCTCTATTCCACCTTCATTTTCATCAACTACTATCAACTTTCATCATCAACAACTGTTATCAACTTCCTCCATATTATACTTCCATTCTCTCAAAATTTCATCATCCATATCCATTTCTAATCCCACCATAATCACACTCATCACCACCATATAACCATCCATACTCCGCTTTTCCAAATCATCAACATTAGTCCATCCAAGCATCAAGTCAAGGGGCAACTCAAGGGATCAAATTCATCGATTCTACCATCTTAAGCAAGGTTCGGTTTCTTTGTTATTGGTTATTCATGTAATTCATTCTTTAATTCCTTACTAGTACATTTTGTAAAAAGTAAATATCATGTTTTCATATTGCATTATTTGAATAATAATTCCGCAAAATTAATCAAACTTGTCCCCGCTCTCTTTCTTTTCAATGTTGATTTTAGTAGAGTTTGTTTTATAACAGGCGGATTCGAGGATTTTTATAACTCTCGAATCCATAACCTTACCCCCGAATCTAGAAATCGGGTTCGTAGACCGGAGTCTTTCTTTTTTTATTTTACGGTTTGTCGATTTCCTTAAATCGGCTGGCGACTCTTTTACATTTTATAAATTTGTTTAACTATTTAAAATATTCGTTTATGCATAAAATAATTTAAGAAAATAATTTAGTTCATTCCCCTACACTAATTTAAGACCCGAGAAAAATGGGCTAGAAATTAATAAAACCTAGGCGGGTTTTATTAATTTCAACCCATTTTCTTCTGGGTCAAGGATGCAGACGGCCCAGCCCAAGGTCTGCTAAAACCTAGGTGGGTTTTAGCAGTTTCTGGTGACCCGTTTGCTCCTCTTCGGGCTTGAATTTAGTGATTGGGCCGAGATTAAATTATTGTTAAATTAGTTTGTGTAATTACGGATAATTTAAATAATAAAAAATGACTTTGTAAATAAATAAAGCTTCATCACCCCGAAAATGAATTTCGAAAATAACATCCTTATTTAAGGATTAAGCAATCTTAGTTGGCTCCCGATCAATTAAGTAGCGCATCCAAAAACAATTTCCCCGAACGGGAATTTTTGGGTGTACCTACAGATTGGCGACTCCACTGGGGACTTAAACTTGAAAAGAGGGTAAAACATGAAAAAATCGAATTGATTTGAAAGTGTAAAAGGAAGACGTTAATTTATTTTGCGACTTTATTATTCTTTTAGGCATCCTTTTGCATACCGGGCCACTAATCGGGTCTTTTGACACGTTAGCACAAAGGCAACGGTTTAAGTTACCTAGGATTTCCCTTGAGAGCGGGAGGCCACTACTATGGGGATGAACTCTACATCTCTAAGCATTTGGTCGCTCCTCTCCCGGTGCCACACTCCAAGAGCTTCCTTGAAGTTCTTTGAGAAATACCCCAACTGCTTACCTTATGGTATGAAGAACCGGGGCGAAGGCATGCAGTAGGCTATATAACCCAACCATAAAATTCCATGAATTTAGAGCCTTGGTTTAGGCTACCCCTTCATGTGTATGCTATGTGCTATGTGTACCCCTTCCCCTTTTCTTTTCTTTTTGTAAAGAGTTGACCCTAGTTTGGAGGTTTTGTTCTAGTCCATATAAAATTCATTGGGTTAAGAAAATGATTATTTACTAATTGATATAATTAACTCAAAAGCATTATGGTTAGCCCAAGTGGAAGGGCCCATTTATGTTTGAAAGTTGATTATCTTAATTAATAAATAAAAATTGACTCACCTTTGATGATATTATACGACCTTTACGAAATTCTCTTAACAAATGTCCAAAAAAAATTTAATTAAAAGTCCAACAAAGTTAATGGATAACGTTTTAGACTGCATAATAGTCACTAAGCTTGAGTAAATTGATTTATAGATTTAATTATTAAATCCATCATATTTATAGCCGACCCGTTGTTAGGCACAACCATATTGGATTTGTCAATTAAACCCATAAATTAATTATAGCTCGCTTATTGTTAGCTTTATCCAGTTCTTTACAATGTCCGTTTTCCCTGAGTAAATAAATAAAGTTTGTTGTACTATGTGTAAATACGTGTATGTATGTTGGGTCTTCATTAGAGTCGGACCTAATTTTGAGATACTGTTTTAGTCCGCGTAATAATCGTTGGGTTGAGAAGAAATAAATTTATAAACTCGATTAATTAAACTTAAATGTTACGGTCGGCCTGGTGGTGAGGCCTATCCGTTTTAAAGGTTAATAATCCTTGTTTAACAATTCATTTTAACTCACCCGTGATGATTTTATTCGGCCTTTCTCAATATTCTCTTACTCATGGTCCAAAGAAAATTGATTAATAATCAAGAAAAGTCAGTATGTGTTGCTCTAGCCCGCTTAATAGTCTCAAGGTTAGAGAAAATAAAATTATAAATTTGATTATTATGTCTAACAAATCCATGGTCAACCCGTTGTTAAGCCCATCCATGTTGGAATTAATAATTGAGTTTATAGTTCTATTTTAACTTGCCTTTTGACGGCTTTATTCGGTCCTTTACAACATTCACTCTCCTTGAGTTAAATAAATAAATGTTTTGGGTCGCAATAAAAAAAGTGTGTAAATAGAAGTCAAGTTGTCAGTGTGTTCAGCATTATTCTAGTCCGCATAATAGCCAACATAGCTTGAGCTGTCTGAGTTGTTGGGCCAAGTTACGGATTCTCCTTAAACCGATCGGCCTCTGGATTAGGCCCTTCCGAATTGAGAAACACTGACTTGTATCTTTCCAACTTATGTCGACTCGCTATATTTGACTTTATCCGACCCTTTATAATGCTCTTGTTGTAAAAAGTGTTGTTACCCAAACCTATTGTTTCCTAAGTCAGTATATAGGTGTCTTACAATAGCCCTCGATGTGTCTTTGTTTTAGACTCTATATGTAAATGTCTTTCGGTCTCTAGAAAGTCTCATACAAGGTCGTATGTGAGTCTTTTCTTAAGTCAATATGTATGTTTTGTTTTTGGGAAGTCTAAACCTGGGTCATGGGTGAGTCTTTGGGTTAGGTCATAAGTGAGTCTTTTCCTTGGTTAATGTGTTTTTGTCTTAGAAAGTCCAGTATAAACTCGGGTCATGGGTGAGTCTTTTGAGTTAGGTCATAAGTGACTCTTTTCCTAGGTTAATGTGTGTTTGTCTCTTTTAGCAAGTCCAGTGTAAACTCAGGTCATGGGTGAGTCTTTGTTTTAAAGTCAGGATATGAGTGTCTTTTTCTTTAGAAAGCACCATATAAGATCCAGGATAAATCTTTGTATTAGTGTCTGCATGTAAGTGTCTTACATTCATTGGAAAGTATCATATAAAGTCTTGGTTGAGACTTTATGTTAGTGTCTGCATATAAGTATCTTGCATTCTTTAGGAGGTCTCATACAGGTGCCCATGTCATGGGTAACTCCTTTTCCAGAGTTAACATATGAATCCTGCATTATAAAAGTCTCCTATAGGGTCTACATCATTCAAAACCAAGTCATGGGCAAGTCTGTGTCTAGAGTCATCATGTAAATATCTGTCTTTTTATTAAGAAGTCTAGTGTAAACCCATGTCATGGGTGAGTCTTTTCTCGTGTTGGCATAGCATGGGAGTGTCTTTCTTTTTAGGAAGTCCAATGAAAACCCTTGCCATAGGTTAGTCTTTCCGGGTTAGCATATAGGCATATAGAATTTAGAACATGTAAACCCATCTCGTGGTTAAGTCTTTTCCTTAAGTCGACATATAGAGGTCTTGCATCTTAGGAATTCCTGTATAGATCAGTTAGCTTTTTCAAACCCATGTCCTGGGTGAGTCTCTCCCAAGTCATCATATAGGCGTTTTTTCATTTTAGGAAGTCCATATAGGTCATTTAGGTCATGCATGCATTGGGATGGGTTTTTCTTCATTTGTCTAGTGTCAAGGTCAAGGCATGAGCTAACCATAAAGGGAATATTTGGATGACGGGAAATTCTGCAACTACCATAGATCCCGAGGGAACAACATGGAGAATTGTTAGACTTTGGAGCACATGATCCATTCAGGGAAATTTCCCCCACCGAAAGCAGCACAGAGGACCAGACATAACATGGATTTCCTATACGAGGACAAGGATGGCACATCATCAAAGGAGCTTTAGAAGTAGCTATAGTCTTGGTTGTCAAGCATTTCATGCTCAGAGTCTGTTAGAGTCAGCTCTTCATTCATTTCTTTGCTCTTGTTGCTATGTGATCAAACAGAGTTTCGTGCTTATTTTTTTACTTGAGTTGAGAAGTTCTCTCATCCGTCCATCATCCGTACAATCCAAGTCTGACAAATTTCATCTTCTCTTATCCCTCCATCTTTATCATATACCTCGTTTTCATCCTTCAGTTTTCTTGAATCCAGGGATAGAGAGATGAAGAGAGAAATTCGAAAAAAAAGAGAAGTTTTTTTTTTAAAAAAAGAGTGAAAAACTATAGAGTGGCCGGTTTGAAAACCTCATTGAGGCAAATCGGGCAAAAGGAGAGAATAAAAATTGATTGAGAGAAGTCAGCCTGCACTTTCCATCAACAGGCTGAGCAAAAGGAGAGAATGTCATCAGGAAAGACCAAGTCCAAATAGTCTCTTGAAAAGTGAACGCTTCTCATTGAAAATGTCACAACGTAACCAAATGTGCAGAGGACAGGGGGCTTGAACCCAACCTTCATTTCACCACCCATATTACCCTCATCTTTTCATCCAATCCCGACTTACCACCTACCACTCACATCTTTGACCTCTCCATTAAACCTCAACCCTTTTCAAACCTTTAACCCAATCCAAAAGGTGTGCTATGACCAAAGGAGAATAGGAGTCAACCCATAAAGGAGTTTGAAAAAAGAAAAAAAAAACCCTTAGCCTTGACCAACCTGGTCATTCTCCTCATGACCAATCCATATATACCCCAATGCCAAAAGGTGTGTTGTGACTAACGTCATCAGAAAGGCAAACATGAGTCAATCCCATGGAGAAGAAAGTCGAAAAAAGAGAAGAAAGCAAAGGACAAAAAAAAGTGAAAAAACGTGAAAGAAAAAAAAAGCAAAAAAAAGAGTGAAAAGTGAAAGCAAGATAAAAAGAGCCAGAAAAATCGAGTTCAAAAAAAAAAAAAGAGAAGTTGAGAGGGAAATGAAACATGAAAAAGGAAGAAAAAAAGGGGTTAGAGGAGAATAAGAAGTGAGAACGCAAAAGCAAGAGTCATGCACACCTTAGAAAATCTCGCCTCAAACTTTCATCTCATCATCCATATACCTCAGCCTTCTATAACCTTCACAAACCTTTCATCCATCCATAACCTGCATATGAACCCTCAAACCTTCATAACCATCTTTTGAACCACTAAGCCTTCCTCGAGGCACTATTCATCAAAGTTACGCTAAAAGAACTACGACTAGCCTGATTCCACCTTGGATAGTAGGAAAACCTCTTTGAGGCCTGACCGCTACATGGAGCATTCTTTGTCCTCAAAATGTTGGTCTTTGAGAGAAGAAAAAAAAAAGAGAGAGGCTAGCCTGAAAACCCGTCAGGGCAAGTTAGGCAAAAGGAGAGTAAGAGAATAAGAGAGGCTAGCTTGAAAACCCACTCGGACGGGCTAGGAAAAAGGAGAGGAAACCTGGATTCTATCTATCACCGTCATCAATCCTCCATCTTCCTTCCCTCAGACTTGGACATCATTCCATAACCATGTTCCAACCTTTTCCCAAGAGATGATGTCTATCCCATTTGACCATCTCTTCAAGACACGATCATTCTTGAGTGTTTCCTTATATCATTCATCAATAAACTCTCATGTACCATCCCTTTCAACCCTTTCTCAAGAGATGATGTCTATCCCATTTGACCATCTCTTCAAGACACGATCATTCTTAAGTGTCTCCCTATCTCATTCATCAATAAAGTCTCATCTACCATACCTTTCAACCCTTTCTCAAGAGATGATGTCTATCCCATTTGACCATCTCTTCTCACTTTCAAGGCACGATCATTCTTAAGTGTCTCCACATCCCATTCACCATCGTCCACCATCTCCTTCCCCGAACACTTCCTAACCAATCCTTTCATCCCATCTCACCCTTCGAGGACTTTTAAGCTCAGTCATTAATGCAAGTATGAGGCTCTGTGTGGCTTACTTCTCAGCAAGAGCGGAAGCTGTCCACATCAAATCAGCGGCTAACTGACAACCACGTGATCATGAACAGATTCAGAAACAAGCTACTCTAAACTAAGGGCTCGCGTTACCTTTGTGACATCGTTCAGGGCATTTATCAAGCATAGCTTCAAAGAGGGACACTTACTCCCTATCCTACAAGGTTCTGCATCTTCAATCTCATAGACGTCCTAATAGTGGTCTCATTAAGAAAAAAAAGAGAGAGAGAGAAAAAAAAGAAAAGAAAAAAAAGAAGAAAAAAAAACGAAAAAAAGAAAAGAGGGGCTAACTTGAAAACCCTTTGGGGAAGTTAGGCAAAAGGAGAGTTTGAGACTAACGACTAAGGACTATGCCTTCTCCTATTCCATGGTCCCCATGCCTCATCATGTCAATCCACATCGAAACTGAGGGCTTGTAAATCTCCAAGGTGCTCTCCAAAGCAGGACAGTGTCATCAAGAGTGTACGCCAAACTAGGGGCTTGTCATACATCAGCATACAACAATCAAGGTCATCAACATGATCATTCAAGAAACGCATCCTTTAAGCATGTTGCCTCCATCATTGTTCCCTAGATCGAAACATTACTCATCCTGAATTTTCCTGAAATTCCTCACAGGTGGCCTTGACCCTTAGGAAGTCTTAGTCTTAGGAAAGCCTTGTCTTAGAAAATCTTTGTCCAAGAAAATCTTTATCTAAATATAAAGTCAGGGATTGTCTGCATGTAGAATTACATGTGAAGAACATCATAAAGCATCATATGTGTCTCCTGTCTAAGCATAATAGGTTTGCATTGCATCTCAGAGTCACATTGAGTCAATTTGTCATGTATCGAGTCAGTCTGTCATGCATCAAGTTAGTATGTCGTGCATTGAGTCAGTTTGTCAAGCATCAAGTTAGTTTGTTGTGCATTGAGACAAGTTTGTCATGCATCAAGTCAGTCTATCATGTATCAAGTCAGTCTGTCATGCATCAAGTTAGTATGTTGTGCATTGAGTCAAGTTTGACATGCATCAAGTCAGTCTGTCATGTATCGAGTCAATATGTCAATTGAGTCAGTCTATTGTGCATTAAGTCAGTTTGTCATGCATCAAGTTAGTCTGTCATGTATTAAGTCAGTTTGTTATGCATCAAGTTAGTCTATCATTGAGTTAGTTTGTTGTGCATTGGGTCGGTCTGTTGTGCATTGAGTCGGTCCGTCATGTATCGAGTCAGTTTGTCATGCATCCAGTCAGTCTGTCATGTATCGAGTCAGTTTGTCGTACATAAAGTCAATAGTCATGCATAAATGCATGAGTGCATGAATGCTTGTGTCAAAAACAAAACAAAAAAAATTGCATTGTTTGTGCAAGAGTTTAGTAGACTAATTGCATGCATACCCGCATATCTGAAAAAAAAAAAAAAAAAAAAAAGAGAAGAAGCAGGGAAGTGCCACATCGTTGCTCTAGAACGCAACACTGGGGGCTGTTTGAGCCCATATGCTATCAGACCGGTCGACATGGTTTCCAATCACTGAGAGCAAGATTAGTGTAAATCTCTAATCCAACTCTTGCTGGACAAATTAGCATTCAGTCAAGTCATGCATCATCAACCAGACACGAATGGCGCATGTTCGACACGAAGGACATAATCTTCTCTTGACTAATACGGATCAACGACCAGACAGATTCAAGAATCGATTCCCCACAGTGAAATTTTTGCACCTATGCGCTTGAAGCAAAATTTAAAGAAAATAAGGATCATCGGCAGAGTTTCGGTGAAGTTCCTTAGCATCAAATTGCCATTATTCAGAGCGACCAGTAGAGCTAGGCGCAATCGCAGCAATACGAGCCATCAACATCGGGAAAATCCAATCCGCCTCGGGAAAATCCGTTGGGCACCATCATCTGCCTCGGGAAAAGCGGTTGGGCATCTTCGTTAATCTACCAGACAGGTAATTCTCTGTATCTCCAAACATTGTTCAAAATTATCTGACATTCTGCTTTGGTTTTTGTGCAGGGAGTCATCAAAAACACCAGGTCGCCGCTAAAAGGGACCGCCATCATCCAGCTGCCGCATAAAAAGTCGCCAGCTCTCCGGTCGCCGACAATGGGACCACCACCATCCAGCTACCGCACCAAAGGTCGCTGTCATCATCACTTAGGGTCATCGGCAGAGCTTCGATGCAATCCCAATCCTGAGCCATCGGCATCGTGCCCGATGAAGTCTCAACCCCCAAGGCCATCACCAACGCGTCTGGTGAAGTCCTTCGGCATTGAAAAATGCCAATCTTCATCATCACCCAGGGTCATCGGCAGAGTTTCGATGCATTCCCAATCCTGAGCCATCGGCATCGCGCCCGGTGAAGTCTCAATCTCCGAGCCATCGGCATCGTGCCCGATGAAGTCTCGACCCCCAAGGTCATCAGCAACGCGCCTGATGAAGTCCTTCAGCATCGAAAATGCCAACCATTATCATCACCAACATCGGGAAAGACTGGAATCGACACCGGGAAAGACTGGAATCGACACCGGGAAAGACTGGAAGTGACACCGGGAAATACTGGAATCAACACTGGGAAAGACTAGAACCGACACCGGGAAAGACTAGAATCGACACCGGGAAAGACTGGAATCGACACCGGGAAAGACTAGAAAACTCCATGAACCATCACCATCATGTCCGATAACAAGTAAGGCATCATTCTTGCCTGAGATCAACACCGACACCGGGAAAGACTGGAACCGACACTGGGAAAGACTAGAAAACTCCATGAACCATCAGCATCATGTCCGATAACAAGTACGCCGTCATTCTCGCCCGAGATCAACATCGACTCATCAACGGTCATGTAGAGCATCATTCTTGCTCGAGATCATCCCTAAAGAGGCGCATACCGCCCACAACTGTGACACATGACGAAGCTTCCAAGTGTCAACCCACACCTTCAAGTAAGGCGTCATTCTCACCCGAGATCAACATCGACTCATCAACGGTCAGGTAGAGCATCATTCTTGCTCGAGATCATCCCGAAAGAGGCGCATACTGCCCACAACTGCGGCACAGGACGAAGCTTCTAAGTGTCAATCCACACCATCAAGTAAGGCGCCATTCTCGCCCGAGATCAACATCGACTCATCAACGGTCAGGTAGAGCATCATTCTTGCGCGAGATCATCCCTAAAGAGGCGCATACCGCCCACAACTGTGACACATGACGAAGCTTCCAAGTGTCAATCCACACCTTCAAGTAAGGCGTCATTCTCGCCCAAGATCAACATCGACTCATCAACGATCAGGTAGAGCATCATTCTTGCTCGAGATCACCCCAAAAGAGGCACATGCCGCCCACAACTGCGATGTAGGACTCAGCTTCCAGGCATCACTCCAAGCTTGGCAATCCAAAGTCATATCCTCAAACTACTTTGACCTTCGTCCTATTCGGACTCGATCAAAGTGGGGGCTCTCTGTAGACACCAAAATTTGTACCGATATAATCCCGACTCATCGAAAATATGCAAGTCAAATGGGCCAAGTAATAAACGGGTCATTGGGCCCAAAAGAGCAACAAACCAAGTGCAAGAGAAATAAAACAGGTCGCGTTTAATTGTTAAAACCTAGTGGGGTTTTAACTTTTAATGAACAGGCCCACACAGAAGCAGGTCCAGTCGCGCGCCCCAGCCCAGAGAGCTCAAAACCCGCATAGGTTTTGAGCGGAGTAGCAGACGACGCTGTTTTGCTCCACGTCATCAATCTGTGTGCTAATAATTGTTATAACCCGCCTAGGTTTAAGGATTTTAGCGCCCAAATTCGCATGCATGCATGATCCCTTGATCTTTTCCCCACGTGTTTGACTTCTCCTTGACCACCTAAAACCCGCCTAGGTTTTGGACTCTGATGGCTTGATTTGTGGGATATGATCCCTCCATTTCCCTCCAAATCTCACACTCCCTCACCTATAAATACCCCCTCTATTCCACCTTCATTTTCATCAACTACTATCAACTTTCATCATCAACAACTCTCATCAACTTCCTCCATATTATACTTCCATTCTCTCAAAATTCATCATCCATATCCATTTCTAATCCCACCATAATCACACTCATCACCACCATATAACCATCCATACTCCGCTTTTCCAAATCATAAACATTATTCCATCCAAGCATCAAGTCAAGGGGCAACTCAAGGGATCACATTCATCGATTCTACCATCTTAAGCAAGGTTCGGTTTCTTTGTTATTGGTTATTCATGTAATTCATTCTTTAACTCCGTACTTGTACATTTTGTAAAAAGTAAATATCATGTTTTCATATTGCATGATTTGAATAATAATTCCGCAAAATTAATCAAACTTCTCCCCACTCTCTTTCTTTTCAATGTTGATTTTAGTAGAGTCTGTTTTATAACAGGCGGATTCGAGGGTTCTTATAACTCTCGAATCCGTAACCTTACCCCCGAATCTAGAAATCGGGTTCGTAGACCGGAGTCTTTCTTTTCTTATTTTACGGTTTATCGATTTCCTTAAATCGGCTGGTGACTCTTTTACATTTTATAAATTCGTTTAACTATTTAAAATATTCGTTTAAGCATTAAATAATTTAAGAAAATAATTTAGTTCATTCCCCTTCACTACTATGTTTTATTAATTTCAACCCATTTTCTTCTAGACCAACGATGCAGACGGCCCAGCCCAGGGTCTGCTAAAACCTAGGCGGGTTTTAACAGTTTCTGGTGACCCGTTTGCTCCTCTTCGGGCTTGAGTTTAGTGATTGGGCCGGGATTAAATTACTGTTAAATTAATTTGTGTAATTACGGATAATTTAAATAATAAAAAACGAGTTTGTAAATAAATAAAGTTTCATCACCTCGAAAAAGAATTTCGAAAATAAAAACATCCTTATTTAAGGATTAAGCTACCTTAGTCGGCTCCCGATCAATTAAGTAACACATCCAAAAACAATTTCCCCGAACGGGAATTTTGGTGTACCTACAATACACAATTTCTCAAGTCACTTTCCAAAAATGGTATTCTGTAGTTAAGCTTGTTATAAATGACTTTTCTGCTAACCTAGTTGCTCTTACTGATAGTGCAGCTGACCAAAATTGCATTCGTGGAGGTATTGTTCCTACAAAATTTTGTGAACGAACAAAAGAAAATCTTCACAGTGCAAATGGTAAGCTTTTACAAATTAAATATAAACTTAACGAGGGTTATATTCAAAATAATGATTATTGTTTTAAAAATATATTTTTAATAGTAGAAAATAATACAAATGATATTATTTTAGGAACTCCATTTTTAATACAGATATATCCGTTTAACGTTAATGAAACTGGAGTTCATACTAATATAATGAGGAAACCCATTTCTTTTCAGTTTTTGTCTTCTGCCAAACAGCGGGATATTTCCCTATTACAAACGTCTTCCATTTTTCGACAAATTAATGTTTTGACTACCAAGCAAAAACAAATTAGTCATTTACAAGAAGAACTTTCTTTTTTAAGAACTGAGGAACAATTGAAAACCCCTTCAATTCAAAATAAGATTCTTGATCTCGAGCAGCTTATTAAAAGACAGGTTTACGCTGATCTTCCAAATGCCTTTTGGGAACAAAAGAAACATGTAGTTTCTCTTCCCTATATCAAAGATTTTGATGAGCGAAGTATTCCTACAAAAGCTCGTCCCTGTCAAATGAATTTTGAACTTCTTGAATTCTGCAAGAAAGAGATTCAGTCTCTCCTTGACAAAAAAACTCATTAGACCTTCAAAATCTCCTTGGAATTGTGCTGCCTTTTATGTTAATAACGCGGTAGAAAAGGAACGTGGAATTCCTTGCCTTGTTATTAATTACAAACCTCTTAACAAAGTTCTTGAATGGATACGATATCCTATTCCAAATAAAAGAGACCTTTTAAATAGACTTTTTGATGCTAAAATATTTTCAAAATTTGATATGAAATCAGGATTTTGGCAAATTCAAGTTGCTGATTATGATCGTCATAAAACAGCTTTTGTAGTTCCATTTGGACATTATGAGTGGAATGTAATGCCATTTGGACTAAAGAATGCTCCTTCTGAATTTCAAAATATTATGAACAATATTTTTAATCCATATACTACTTTTGCTATTGTTTATATAGATGATGTTTTAATATTTTCAAAAACTTTGGATCAACATTTCAAGCATTTAAATATCTTCTTCGAACTAATTAAAAGAAATGGATTAGTCGTTTCAGCTTCCAAAATGATTTTATTTCAAACAAAAATTAGATTTCTTGGTCATGATATTTATCAGGATACTATCAAACCTATTACTAGGTCCTTAACCTTTGCTGTAAATTTCCTGACGAAATTACGGATAAAAGACAACTGCAAAGATTTTTAGGATGCCTTAATTATGTGTCTGACTTTTTTCCCAGCCTTAGACACTTATGTGCTCCTCTTTTCAAGCATCTTAGAAAGAAGCCAGTTCCTTGGTCTAATCAACATACAGATATTGTAAAAACTATTAAAGAAAAGGTAAATTCTCTACCTTGTTTGTGCATCCCCCATCCATCTGCTTATATGATAGTCGAAACCGATGCTTCTGATATAGGATATGGTGGTGTACTAAAACAACGATTACAAGAGTCTGATAAAGAGCAGCTAGTTCGGTTTCATTCAGGTTTATGCCTCGGACCGCAACAAAATTATTCTACTATTAAAAAGGAAATTTTATCTATTGTAAATTGCATTTCTAAATTTCAAGATGACTTATTTTGTAAAAAATTCCTCTTAAGAATCGATTGTAAATCAGCAAAAGAAATTTTACAAAAGGATGTTCAAAATCTAGTTTCTAAACAAATTTTTGCTAGATCGCAAGCAATTTTATCTGCCTTTGATTTCGACATTGATTTCATAAAAGGAGTAAGTAACTCACTTCCTGATTTTCTTACTCGAGAGTTCTTGCAAGGTAAGAGTGACAAAACCCAAATTTTGCAGGAAAATGAGTAAAGACAAAGGCAAAGGGGTTCAGAGTTCAGAGGAGTATGTTCTAGAAACTCATCCGAGATCCTTTCAAGAAATTAAAATACCAGTTCGAAACAAGTTCCAGTCTTTATCCCAATATCCCCCATTACCTTACAAAGCCGCAGCCGAATCCAGTCCATATTTAGTTAAATATCAAGAACATTTGTTCCTTACTAGCCACAAAACTTCTCCTGGTCCTCAATACATTCAACCTTTCCTTCAAAAATGCTTTGGCAACTACCATTACCAATTCGATCATCCTCAGAAGGATAGAACCTTTTATGAACTTATCCTTAAAAGTTCACATTCAGTTGATATTACTCATACCAAAGATCCTTCAAACCCTAACTACATCAAATATTCCAAATGTATTATTACCCAGATCCTCACTCATGAGGATTGGAAAGATCCATTTGAAGAAAGAAAGGTTTCTTCTCCTCACCAACTTCAAACCTACAACTACAATGACTACAAACAAGCTTGGTACCGTATCTTCCTTTTCCGACCTGGTACTCATTCATGGTTTTTCAACTTTCATGACAATTGTACCAAAAGGTTCCCTATATGGTTTTATCACTGGTGGACCCTCTTCGGAGCCGCTTCCTCAATCCTTCCAGCACCGGCAAAATAAGGTTGGGACTCTTGGTTTGTTAAGGATTGAGTTGGTTAGTCAGCTAGCTGAGTTAGTTAATTTAGTTGCTTAGCTGGCTTTGTAATCTTTCTTCTTGTTCTTGATTTTTTCCTTTTGTTTTTCTGTCTTTGGCTGTGTATATACAGCCATTCTCGTTGCTTTTATAATACATGAAGAATTCATCAATCATTCCTCTCCTTTCTCTTTTATCATCTCTAATTTATTTGTCTTAGATCCAACCATTAGTTTGGATCTTTTCTTGGTATCAGAGCCCTTGAGGGTACCGATCCTATCTCCTCCTCTTCTTCTATTATCAAAACAATGTCAGAAGAACTATCCAAAAAAGTTAGAATTCTTCCAATAACGGATCCTTGTGATCCCTTGTTCATTAATCCATCAGAACAATCTGGGATGTCTCTGGTAACAGAACTTTTCTCAGGTGAAGACTTTGACACATGGAAAAGATCGGCTACAATATCTCTCAATGCAAAGTTCAAGATTGGGTTTGTTGATGGCTCTCTCGACACCCCAGCAGAAAGTGATCCTCTCTATCCATATTGGAAGAGGGGCAATGACATGGTGTTGTCATGGTCTTGAATTCTTTGCACACGGATATTCGAGAGAGTGTACTTTATTCAACCAGTGCACAGAGCCTTTAGAAGGAATTGATTGAGAGATTTTATCAGTCAAACAAAGCCAAGTTGTACTCAGTCCAACAAGAAATGTTCAAGCTATCTCAAGGTACTTTGGACATAGCCAACTACTATACTAAAGCAAAAAAGCTATGGGATGAAATGAATTCTGCCACTATTTTTCCAAGATGCACTTGTGGAAAGTGCAAATGCTCACCACAAAGCATCAATCAACAAATCGATGCTCACTTTGAAGAACAAAAACTCCTACAGTTTTTGATGGGTCTCAATAGCAGCTACACTGGAATCTTAGGGAACATCCTAATGATGTCTCCCCTTCCTTCCTTGGGGCAAGTATATGCCTTGCTTTCTGAGGAAGAGAAGCAAAGGCAGGTCAGGGACAACACACAGTTCTTAAGTGAGTCTGCTTCTCTGTATGCCAACAAGAATGATCAAAGAAGACAAGAGACCATGAAATCCACATTGTTCTGGGACTATTGCAAAAGGTCTGGGCATACTATTGATAAGTGTTACAAGATACATGGCTATCCCCCAAGGAATCAAAACAAATAATATGCATCAAGGCAACAAGGATAGAATGATCAACAAACAACATAGAGAGCAGCAAACACAGCTTTGCAAGGGACAGAACTAGGGATGACAATGGGCAGGATCTGGGCAGGGTCCACCTGGATCCATATCCTTACCCATATTTTTAGCTGGACCCATATCCTTACCCATATCCTTTGGGTGTTTTCTAAAAGAATCCATATCCTTACCCATATTTTTGACTGGACCCATATCCTTACCCATTTACCCTTATCCTTTAGACCTTTACTGACATTTAAATTGAACTTTTACCGCATACTAATTAGCAAACCCGCAAAATTTTTGCTGTAAATCTACAAATGACAAATTTAAAATCCCAAAAATGATCCAAAGAAGTCATACAATCCCAAATTACAACATAAAATCTCAAAAATAATCCAAAGTAGTCATACAATCCCAAATTACAACATAAAATCTCAAAAATAATCAAAAGTAGTATAGGTTTTTTTTTTCACTTTCCCGCTTTAATGCTTCACATTTGACATTACAAAAAAAAATAATTAAATTCATCTTAAGTGTTAACAAAAACTAGTGTTTCCAATATCTTAAAATGTTAAATTCATTTTACTTATTAAGTTATTATATATATATATATATATATATATATATATATATATATATATATATATATATATATATATATATATATAACGGATCTGGTCCCGCTGGACCTGCACCTATATCCATTTTTTGTCATTGGACCCATATCTTTACCCATATCCTTTGGGTCTAAAATTTGTGGACCCATATCCTTAAAAATGGATCTGGGTCTACGGATCTGGGCAGGGTCCAAGACCCATTGACATCCCTAGACAGAACAGCATCAGATTGACGGTGGGGAAACTTTGATATCTACACCAAATCCTAGCTTCAGCAATGACCATACCAAACATCTTCTACAACAGCTTCTGAACAATCTTGCATCTCAAGTAAGGAATCCCACTGGAAGCAGCAGTGACAACATGTCTGGTAATGTCCTCTTACCCATTGTCAGCATGCTTTCAAATGCTATTAGTATGGTCTGTTACTTGCCCAATAATTCATGGATCATAGATTCTGAAGCTTCAGATCACATGTGTAATGATAAGAAATTCTTACATTCTTTAAAAAACACTACCTAAACCTATTGAAGTAATCCTGCCTGATGGAAAAAGAATGACTATAACTGAGTGTGGGATATTGCAAATCTCAGATAAAATAATCTTGCATAATGTGCTTTATGTACCTCACTTTAAATTCAATTTGATTTCAATCAAAAAACTCTATGATCAATTAAACTGTCTTGCAATTTTTACTAAAGAAGAATGTATTTTGCAGGACCTTTCTGCGAAAATGGTTCTTGGTAGACAAACTAATGGGTTATATATCCTAGAAGACAGCCTTTATCAACAAATTCTCAGAATACAGTCTCTAGGTTCTAGTATAGATGTCATTACATGTAATAAGGCCTCTACTTCAACTATGAATATAAATCTATCGCACAAAAGGCTTGGCCATATGTCTGTTTCAAGAATTAAATTGTTGCCTGTTTGTTTTGATCAATCTGCTGAACATGAAAACTGTGATATTTTCCCAAAGGCAAAACAAAAAAGTCTCCCTTTTCAACTTAGCTCTATTTCAACCAATGAACCTTTTGCCTTGATACATATAGACACGTGGGGTCCATTTCACATCAAAACCCACTCAGGACACAGATATTTCATTACCCTAGTAGATGACTTTACTAGGGCAACCTGGACTCACTTAATGACCACTAAGAGTGAAGCCTTTGAATTAATACAATCGTTTGTGACTATGGCTAAAACTCAGTTTGGGAGGACTGTCAAGATAATTAGATCTGACAATGCATTAGAAATAGGAAAAAGCAATGAGGCCATAAAATACTTTAACAGTAGTGGTATTGCACATGAGACCAGCTACACTCAGAAGCCCCAACAAAATGGGGTGGAAGAAAGAAAGCATAGACACTTGTTAGAAGTGGCAAGAGCCTTAATGTTTTAGTCAGGCCTTCCCTTAAGATTCTAGGGAGAAAGTGTTCTAACAGCCACTTATGTCATTAACAGAATGTCAACTCCATTACTAAAGAATAAATCACCTTATGAGCTCCTTTTTAATGGTACACCCTCTTATGGTCACCTAAGAACTTTTGGTTGCTTGTGTTATGCAAGCACCTTGAAACACAATAGGCATAAGTTCCAAGAAAGAGCAGAGACATGTGTTTTTGTGGGTTATCCTCAAGGAAAAAAGGCATACAAATTGTTTTCCCTTCAGACTAATAAATTTATTATTTCAAGAGATGTCACTTTTCATGAAGACTGCTTTCCTTTCTTGAGTAACCTAATTGAAAAGGACCAAAATAATGAAGTTGGGCAGATTATAGATGCTGATATTAATGTTTCTGCTCCTCCTCTTTCTGAGGTTCATAATTGTGCATCAGAACAATCCACTACTGAACCATCTTCTAACCAGGCTGAGCCTGTGAGAAGAACTACTAGAATTTCCAAACCCCCAACATATTTAGAAGACTATGAAACCTGTTTTTCATGTGTCACAAACTTCCATGTTACCCCAAAAAGGCTGGATTCTTGTTTTTCTTCCTCTTCATTTGCAGATTCATAACATCAGGACTACATTGAACCTCAAAGTTATGAGGAAGCAATCACACATGATGGTTGGAGGGAAGCAATGAACAAAGAACTACAAGCTCTCTCTCGGACCAATACTTGTGACATTGTGCCTTTACCATTAGGGAGGAAGCTAATAGTCAACAAATGGGTTTTTAAGGTGAAACAATGGGCAGATGGGAGTATTGAAAGGCTTAAGGCAAGGCTGGTGGTGAAAGGTTATACACAAAAGGCAGGAGTAGATTATGATGAGACTTTTTCACCAGTTGTCAAGATGACCACAGTCAGAACCCTCATGGCTGTAGCTGTCAAAAGGAACTGGAAATTACAGCAACTTGATGTCAACAATGCCTTTCTTCATGGAGATCTCCATGAAGAAATTTATATGAAGGTACCACTAGGAGTTCATTCTGATGTTCCAAATGGGGTTTGTAGATTAAAGAAATCTTTATATGGATTGAAACACGCCTCCAGACAGTGGTATGCCAAGTTGACTCATGTTTTGTATAGAAGGGGATATGAGCATTCGGCAAATGATTATTCTCTTTTTTATAAGAAAACCCCATCTACTTCAGTTTATTTGGCTATATATGTGGATGATATAATGATAACAGGAGATGATGATGAAGAGATCAGATTTTTAAAGGCTCATCTAGATCATGTTTTCAAGATCAAGGATTTAGGAGATGTGCATTATTTTCTTGGTCTTGAAGTAATAAAAGCATTAGAAGGCTTAATTCTTACTCAGAGAAAGTTTGTCAGAGAGCTATTGACAGACTATAAAATAGAGGATTTGAAGGCTGTTGTTTCTCCTATGGAACTAAATATAAAGTTGTTACCTGATGTGGGTACTCCTTTAAACAATATCACAAGCTACAAGCAGCTCATTGGAAAACTAAATTTCCTTGTGAACACCAGGCCTGATATTGCATTCACAGTCTAGCATCTCAGCCAGTTTCTACAGAATCCAACAGACCTTCATTAGGAGGTTGCCTTACATGTTCTGAGGTATATTAAGTACAAACTAGATTTTGGAATATTGTTGCACAAAGATAGTAATCTTTCTCTCCAGGCCTACAGTGACTCTGATTGGGGGGCTTGCAAGCATTCTAGAAGGTCTATTAGTGGTTTCTTAGTTTTTCTAGGAAAGACTTTGGTTTTTTGGAAAAGCAAGAAACAACCAACAGTTTCTTTATCCTCGGCTAAAGCAGAATATAGGAGTTTGAGGAGAATAGTAGCTGAATTAGCCTGGTTAAGTAGGTTGCTTGGTGAACTTCAAATGGATTCAATTACCCCTATTCCTGTTAAATGTGACAGCCAAGTAGCAATATACATTGCTAAGAACCCGGTTTTTCATGAGAGGACAAAGCACATTGAAATTGATTGTCACTTTGTTAGACAAAAGCTGGGAGATGGATTAATAGCTTTGAATCATGTCCCCTCAATGATACAGCTGGCAAATATCCTGACTAAAGCTCTTCCGAGCACACAGCATCATCACATTCTAAACAAATTGGGGGTTGGAACACCCTCCAATTTGGCGGGGGTGTTAAGGATTGAGTTGGTTAGTCAGCTAGCTGAGTTAGTTAATTTAGTTGCTTAGCTGGCTTTGTAATCTTTCTTCTTGTTCTTGATTTTTTCCTTTTGTTTTTCTGTCTTTGGCTGTGTATATATAGCCATTCTCGTTGCTTTTATAATACATGAAGAATTCATCAATCATTCCTCTCCTTTCTCTTTTATCATCTCTGATTTATTTGTCTTAGATCCAACCATTAGTTTGGATCTTTTCATGGTTCAAGGTTTCTACCATTGAACCATACATCAAGGAAGCCCAATTTTTTCATACATTTAACGTTGCATGAATATTTTGATAGGAATATGGTTTCCATAATTCATTACCCTATCCATTTCCTCTTTCCATGGTTCGGTTATACAAAGTCCGTTGGTGGCCAGAGTACAAAATTATCCTCTGTGGAAAAGCTAACATTGATTATTTCCTCAAAAATAATTCCAAACTCCATACATTGCAAACTCTTGGTCAAATTTCTAAACCTGCTCTTTCCATTTCTCCTCTAACGCCATCCAAAAAGGAAAACTCGTCAAGTTCAAGAGGCTCTAAAAAGCAAGGTCTTACACAAAAGCAACGCGATATTTTGGAGCTTCTCAAAGATGATCCTAAACTACGGAATGCTTACATAAAAAGGCTTATGGTCGATGATAACAGTGACGAAGAAGACAATTCTTCTACGTCATCAAGTCATCCTGACCCTTTTTGGTGGGTCATGTGCACAAGACCCGTTTGATTTATAAAAATTAAAAAAAAAAAGCAAAAGAGCCCGCAGGATTTACCTCCTGGCAAAAGTAAGGGCAAAAAATTTTTACTAACAAAATTTTACCTTGCAGGTACTATTTGTCGGCATAAGACTACAAAAGGATGCATTGTTCTACAATTGCTCAAAAGAAGATAGGCCTCTGATTGACATTTCTCTGCAATATTATCTAGAAAGTGTTACAGAAGATAAACCTTTGATTGACATTTCTCTGCAAGAAGTGTTTGGCAAAAGACAAGCTACGTTCTTTCAAATTAAAGATTCCCTTCAATTACAGTAGAAGATGAGTGTGTTTATTTTTCTATATAAGGAGTTGTATTTCATTAAAGTAGGGGCATCGAAAAAAACAATAGAGTGAAATCCCTACTGAATTCTCTCATCTTTCTCTCTTGTAATCAGTTTCTTATTTTTTTTTTCCAGTGTGAATTACCTTTTGTATGTACTTTATTATTAATACAAATTTTATAATTAATACTTTGTTGTATTAATTCTATTATTTATTTAATGTTTTTAATTAATATCTTAGCGATCTTGCATGCTGGTACGAAACGATACTGCTACTGTAGATGATCTCCAAAAAATCCATCGACAAGCCAATTATACCAATACCATTCTAAACACCATAGCTGACCAATTAAGCTTAGTTTCTACTAAAGTAGATTCTTGTAAAACATCTCCTAGCTCTTCATTTATCAATTCTATATCCAAACCATTCTTCAAACTAGATAGCATTCCTCAACAAATAGAAGAATCCTTTATAGAGGCAGGTTCAAATTCTAATAAAGGCCTTCTCAGTAATATTTCTGACCAGTTGAAAGAAATAGAATCCTCTATTAAAGGCAAAGGCGTAAACTGCTTAGACAAAGCATGCCAATTGCAAAATAGTTCTTCTTCTTCTACTTCTGATTCTGAGATAAGCGACAAAGAAACAATTGTGGCCCTTAAAAAAGAACCTATAGGAACCTTGTTAGAACTAAATAAGATTAGATCTTGGAATAATACAAAAACTAGGAATTATTATTCTAGACCCACTCCTCCAGACATGCAATATGAGGAGAGAGTACAATTTGCAGCTGGGCATTATGATGGCAACTCTATCTATGAATGGAATATAGATGGGAAATCAGAACATGAAATCCTTTCTACCCTTTATGAAATGGGGATGGCGTCAGCTACTTATAAGGCTAGAAATTACACACCTAGAAATATAGCCACCGCTATATCTTTGGGATTTACAGGACAACTAAAGAATTGGTGGGACAATTTTCTAACCTTAGAACAAAGAGTCTCAATTTTAGACCATGATACAGAAGGAAGATCTGATGGTAACGAGCTTCTTATCCACACCATTACCCTTCATTTTATAGGAAACCCAAATGACGCTCAAGCCACAACCAAATCTGTCCTTATTAATCCACGTTGTCCAACCCTAAGTGATTATAGATGGTACAAAGATGTCTTCCTTACAAATGTTTTAAAAAAAGAAGATGGAACTCAAGGGTTTTGGAAAGAACGCTTTGTGACTGGTCTTCCTAAACTCTTTGGTGAAAGAGTTCTTTCAAAATTACATTTTCATTTAAACATGGAGGACATTCCTTTCCGTTCTTTTACCTTTGGCAAATTATTTGGAGTTGTCAAAACAGAGGGACTTGCTCTCTGCAACGACTTAAAACTCCAAGCTAAATATGGATCAGAGAGAGCTCAGTCTCGAAAAGAGATGGGAACATTCTGTGAAGCATTTGGTATAGTGAAAATTTCAGCCCCTTCTTCCATATCCAAAAAGGCTCAAAAAGCACTTTCTAGAAAACCTAAAAGACCCTAGCACACTAGTGTTAGACCTCAACAGACTAAGCCTCCTCCTCCTATTAGGAAGAATAAGAGCAATAAAAAGAAAGTAGTCTTGCTACAAATCACGTAGAAAGCAGCGTTGTAAAGCGAGAAGAAAATAAATGATCTATTTGCCTGACTGCACTTCAAAGAAGGTCTTAACAATCCTTACTCAAGATGTATCTGATTCAGATAATGATGATGACTACTATCTTGAAACAGAGGAAGAAGATTTAGAGTATGAATCATCTCCTATCCAGCAATTAAACATTATTACCAATAGGTCGCAGAAAGAATTTCTTCTAGACCTTATAGGAAAGATTTCTGATGATGAAACCAAGAGAAGAGTATTTAGAGAAATTGAAGCAACTGATTTTAGAAGAAGAACAAAAGTCTTTCAGTTTTCCTGAAGAAACTCCAAACCTCTCTAAACTATACCACAAGTTCCCTATACCAAATCCCTTCCAATCAATTTCCACAAAAGAACTTCAAACTAAAGTGAATGAGCTCAAAGTTAAAGTTCGAACTCTTAAACAAGAAATCCTTGATTTAAGAGCAAAAGATTTGGAATTTGAAACTAAATTTACTTTGATAGAAAATTAATTTCCTAGTTCTAACAAAGCTCCTTCTGATACAGTTTTTATTCCTCGTATTTCTGAAAATAATAATTCTGAACTTTCAGATAATTCATTTATACAAACAATTTCTCAAGTCACTTTCCAAAAATGGCATTCTGTAGTTAAGCTTGTTATAAATGACTTTTCTGCTAACCTAGTTGCTCTTATTGATAGTGGATCTGACCAAAATTGTATTTGTGGAGGTATTGTTCCTACAAAATTTTGTGAAAGAACAAAAGAAAATCTTCACAGTGCAAATGGTGAGCTTTTACAAATTAAATATAAAATTAAAAAGCGTTATATTCAAAATAATGATTATTGTTTTAAAAAAATATTTTTAATAGTAGAAAATATTACAAATGATATTTGTAATATTTTCTACTATTAAAAATATATCCATGGATATTTGTAATATTTTCTACTATTAAAAATATTTTTTTAAAACAATAATCATTATTTTGAATATAACGCTTTTTAATTTTATATTTAATTTGTAAAAGCTCACCATTTGCACTGTGAAGATTTTCTTTTGTTCTTTCACAAAATTTTGTAGGAACAATACCTCCACAAATACAATTTTGGTCAGATCCACTATCAATAAGAGCAACTAGGTTAGCAGAAAAGTCATTTATAACAAGCTTAACTACAGAATGCCATTTTTGGAAAGTGACTTGAGAAATTGTTTGTATAAATGAATTATCTGAAAGTTCAGAATTATTATTTTCAGAAATACGAGGAATAAAAACTGTATCAGAAGGAGCTTTGTTAGAACTAGGAAATTAATTTTCTATCAAAGTAAATTTAGTTTCAAATTCCAAATCTTTTGCTCTTAAATCAAGGATTTCTTATTTAAGAGTTCGAACTTGAACTTTGAGCTCATTCACTTCAGTTTGAAGTTCTTTTGTGGAATTTGATTGGAAGGGATTTGGTATAGGGAACTTGTGGTATAGTTTAGAGAGGTTTGGAGTTTCTTCAGGAAAACTGAAAGACTTTGTTCATCTTCTAAAATCAGTTGCTTCAATTTCTCTAAATACTCTTCTCTTGGTTTCATCATCAGAAATCTTTCCTATAATGTCTAGAAGAAATTCTTTCTGCGACCTATTGGTAATAATGTTTAATTGCTGGATAGGAGATGATTCATACTCTAAATCTTCTTCCTCTGTTTCAAGATAGTAGTCATCATCATTATCTGAATCAGATACATCTTGAGTAAGGATTGTTAAGACCTTCTTTTGTAAGTCTGGGTCAGGGGCAAATAGATCATTTATTTTCTTCTCAG